>CM060910.1:603849802-608849802 GCA_030737875.1 Allium sativum | reverse complement strand
CATCAATCTCCTATACCATACTGGTATCGTCACACCCTCCGGAAAGTTAAGATCCTCAGCCATGCTTAAACGAAAAAGGAAAGATTCAAAACGGAGAATTAGAAAGATAAAGATATGGCTATTGGGGAATATGCTTTTCTTTCAAAAACTTTTCTATTTAAAGACATGTTTTTGAAAATATCTCTTCCAAAAATGTTTTTAGAAAAATAGTTTTCTAAAAATTTTATCTGTTCCGGTAACCTTTGCTCTGATACCACGTGTAACACCCCACGCTCGCTATGGTCACTCTCTAAGGGAATGCCATAACATCGGTGGAGTATTTTGAGTGAATATAGAACAGAGTAATTACAGCAAGACAGATATAAGTAATACTTTGAAAATTTAAAACATCATTTCAATTGCAGCGGAAAATAAAACATGTCTGGTTACATCACAAAACCATAATAGAAGTCAAGTAGAAATATCCATCCTGCTAAATAAAAATACATAATCCCAATACATGAACTGATAGCCATAAAAGAAAAGGGTAAACTGAGCTCTACATCTAGGGTCCAAGCTCCAAGAGAGTAATAAAAGCAGCCTGATCAAAGCCCACTCGTTCTGGGCCCACTCTGAGAACCTGAGGGTTGGAAAAAAAAGATAAAAACAACGGGGTCAGACATAAGTGTGAGTGAGTCCTATAACTTTAACAATGTAATCATTAAAGTAATAAGGATATGATATAACTTGGTACGGTGTGACTGGGGATAAATGACTACACTCAGTAGCCAATCAGACTTAGAGTGAACTAAGATAACGATAAAGACGCATTTACCCACCCAAGGATAATTACTACACTGCACCACACCAGTCATACCTACCTAAAGGTTGATCCCTCCCAAGGACTTAGTAAATTTACCCAGTAGTTTCGGGTACCCCTAGCTGACTACATAGGTGCCGCCTGCCCCTATCTCCACTAGGTGTACCCACTACTCCCAAGTGATCGGCTCCCTACCGTAGATACCCGTGCTGGCCCCACAATGGGGTGTATCACTCCCCATAGTGGCAACCCGATACAACAAATGGTGCACGGCTTATATCTACACGATGCAACAACGTCTTACCTACCAGCCCGGGTCCACACACGCATATGAAACCCGTTGGACTCGCGTTGCCACCGCTACCCCGTTTTGGCCTCTTATAGTCAAGCCCAATATGCGTGTCCCGTCACTCGACTAGAGTCGAGCCCACTAAGATACGTTTGGGATATTGGTTGAAATGCCCCCCCCCCAAGCTACCCACCTAAGCTTGTCATTTCTAGTGTATACCACTTAACCCTTTAATCATGTTTTAATTACATGTTCCACTTTGGTTAAGTATTCTAATCGTATTTTCTATTGCCACCCAAGGCAACTACTAGATTTCCACATGCCACCCAAGGCACCCACTTAACCCCTCATGTCCCTCTACATGCTAATATGGTTAAGTGTTTCTTAATTAATTAATTAAGATCATGACCTCATAAAGACCTCTCACATTAGACCATCTTTTATGACTGCTGGATATGCCGGTTGGTTCCGGGCAGACTTCTGTCATAAAAAGGGTCTAACCTCGTGTCTTTACTTTAATCACGTATTTAATTTATGACTAAGCCCTCTCACATTGGGCCAATCATTTGTAGCCGCTGGTTGGCCGGTCGGTTCCGGGCAGACTTCCGCTACAAAAGGGTCCAACCTCGTGTCTTAGTTGATTAATTACACCTAATTAATCACCCCCATAATTAATTATCCCTAATTAATGACACATTTTTAAGAATATGGGTAGACCTAACTCAATAGGTAAATTCCCAATTCCATAGTATGGGTAGACCTAACTTAATAGGTAAATTCCCAATTCCATAATGTGGGTAGACCTAACTTAATAGGTAAATTCCCAATTATGTCCATTCATTTTATGTTATGCTTAATCATAACAACTTTGCACCTTTTTATAATCATGCATATTAACCCCATCGTTTCCCACGTAATTCGTTTACATAACACGTCATACATAGGGACAACTTTGCATATGTTATGCACATCATAAAAAGAGACAAACTTGCATATGAACTTGCATATAAACTTGCATAAAACTTGCATATGAACTTGCATAAAACTTTCATATGAACTTGCATATGACTTGCATAAAACTTGCATATGAACTTGCATATAAACTTGCATAAAACTTGCATATGAACTTGCATATGACTTGCATAAAACTTGCATATGAACTTGCATACCATGTCATATCACAAAGGCAAACTTGCATATGTTATGCACATCATAGAAAGAGGCTAACTTGCACATGAATCTTGCATATAAACTTGCATATCATGTCATATCACAAAGGCAAACTCGCATATGCTATGCATATCATAAAAAGAGACTAACTTGCATATGATCTTGCATATAAACTTGCATAAAACTTGCATATGAACTTACATGACACATCATATCATAAAAAAGAGGCAAGTTTACATATGAACTTATAACATATGACAACCACAACTTGCATAATCCACATTTACATCCATAGCCTCCTAATATCCTATCCTAATTAGTTTAGCAATTACTTGCTAAAGGCATAGGAACTCACCAAAACCAAGATTAGCAAACTTATGAAGTAGAACTAGTTGCAATATTTGAAGGAGATGATGATTAGAGGTTGATTAGCTTGCAACTTCCTTCATAAACTAGTGGAGGCTCCTCCTAAGTTTGATTTTGGCGGCATAATGCCATCATTTCTATTTTTAGTATGGATTAGGCTTGCATTAGGGTATATTTATAATATTAGGGTGTGTTTTAGACCATAGGATTAACCCTAGGCTAGATTAGGTCCGTCAGATTCAGGAAGTCTCTAGAACACAGCCCAGCCCTAGCCAGAAAACCAAACCTGGTGCACCCAGGCAATCTGGCTCGACACCCTGTGTCGACAGGCAAGTCGACAGGGCAGTCGACCTCCCAATCGACTGGCCTGTCGACAGCCCTGTCGACATGGCTAGGGCGGGAACTTTCCCGCCTGCCCTCCTAGTCCCAATTTTAAAATCTGAATTTAAATTTTAAATCTGTTTTTAATTTTAATTTTTTTTTTGCAAACTTCATTGGGCCATAACTAGGCCATACGGACTCCGATTCTCGAAAACTCGGACTCTATTTTGCGTGTTTTTCCGAGACGAACGCAATGACGCAGCCTGTTTCCCCCAACTCTCACATCTGAGATTATTTATTCTGTAATTAGTGAATTTTAGCATTAACCGAAATTTGGGGTGTTACACAATCTCATTACATTGAGAAGTACCTAAAGAAGTACGTTCATTATAATGACAAACCAACTCCTTTAAATCCAAGTATAAAATTAGAAAAGAACACTGGACATACAATTTCTCAATTGGAATATTCCAGTACTATTGGGAGTCTTATGTATGCTATGCATTGCACTAGACCAGATATCGCACATGCTATAAGTGTATTTTGCCGATTTACGAGTAATCCAGATTTCGAACACTGGAAAGCCATTTCCATAGCCTTAGCTTATTTAAAGGGAACCACAAGCTATGGTTTATCTTATAAAGGATATCCTGTTGTAAAAGAAGGATATAGTGATGCAACCTGGAACAATGTAGAATCCAAATACAAGTCTACAACTGGTTGGATATTTACATTAGGAGGCGCTGCTGTGTCTTGGGCTTCCATGAAACAAACCTGTATATCTGATTCAACTATGTTATCAGAATTGATGGCATTAGCAGACGCATGTAAGGAAGCGGAATGGCTTAGAAATTTGTTAGTAGAAATTCCATTATGGAAGAAGCTATCTCCGGCAGTCTTGATTAATTGTGATAATAAGGCAACGATATATAATGTTTCCGGAATTTAAGCACATGAACCAGGATTTAAGCACATGGCCATTAACGTGCTGAGCAATACATAACACTCTAACTAAGGAATACAACATGTGTGATGGTTCCGGTTTTATCATTAAGGGATACTTGGTTCAAGATTCGTTCACCATAGAATCTCGATAGAGCTTTGAATGGTTTACCCTAAGTAAAAGTTCAAATCCAAAAGATATTTTATTTACGTGTTGTTTCCACGTTGATAAAAAAATGATCTTAGAACTACATAGGCTTGATCCGACTTGGGTATATAGGAAGTCACATCAGTGATTCAGCAGTCCACTTTATTTATTATTTTGAAAATTGGGGGAGATTGTTTTAATTTTTCTAATTAGTTTTGGGTACGGGTTTGTTTTTGAAGAGTGAAGTAAGAAGGAAGATGAAATGGAAAATTGATTTGTCCAACACTATAGAATATTGAGGGGCATATCTCTATATATGTAATGAAATGAAGTATCATATCAAAAGAATGAAAAGGGAGAAACAAGGCAATGCATGAACATGACATGGATCTTGATATTTAAAAGGTCAAAAGATGGGCCTTGGGGCTCTTGGGATCTCGTGATCCACTGGGCCAAGAAAAACAGCTCAGAAATCAACCAGTCGATAGGTCAAATCTAAGTCGGTCCACTGTTTTAGCTCCTGGTGAAAAACGGTCGTCCGATGAAATTCTAGCGGTCGACCGCTGTCGGGTTATTCAGATTCGCAATGCTTTGAAGCGTTGCAAGACGGAAAGGATGCATCTGTTCGAATTTGAACAGAAACGACTGTTGCAAATAACATTTGCAATGCTTAGATGAACGGTCGCCTCCCTCTACATATATAAATAGGCACGGTCAGAATTGTGAGAAATAATACGAATTAAATCTTCTTCTTCCTCTAAAATTCTGCAAAGCCATTAAAAACAGTTCTATCCGAAACACTTCTGAAGTGTTTCAATTCTGAAAGTGTTGCAGAATTGCTATCTTTTTCTTACTCTTCAATTCTATATTCTAAATTGCATCATTAGTAATCAAATTTCAAAGTGTTCTTGGTTGAATTAAAATCGTACAACTTTGAATCCGATTACGCTGTTTCAAGGCTCCATTGAATCCTGAAGTCAATAGTTCGTTAACCCGTTTGTACCTGGTGGTATGAACTATTGTCTGAAAGAATTTGCTCCGCAAATCCTTGAAGTCGGAAGTATGACAATTTCTACTCTTCCAAAAGAGTCTCAAACCACAAAATACCCAACAAATTTTTTGACAATATTTCAACCATGGAAGGTTTGAGCGCATTGCAAGTGATGAATCAGCATTTGACAAAATTAGAGTGATTTGATGGAGAGAGCTTCACCCGTTGGCAAGAGACCATGAAATTCTTCCTGATCATGGTCAAATTATTTCATATTCTCGAAGATGGATTAGAGAAAATACCAGAGGAAACCGATAAGGATAGTGCGGAACAAAAAGCTAAAAGGCAAAGCGCAAAGAGGAAGGTTTTCTATGCAGAGGACACATTCTGAATGCACTGTCCACTCCGATATACAATGCTTGCAGAACCAACTATTGAGAATCCATTGAGATCATCTAGTCCAGAACCAACCGAGACTAATGATACAAATGATGATGAATATGCTCATGCTCAAAACAGCAAGGAAGTGTCAGTACCAGATGATAGTACTTAACATACGAGAAGTAAAAGAGCAAGAATAGAGAAGGACTATGGTCCTGATTTCATAACATATCTTACAGAAAGCAATAAGGACGAAGTCCTTAATGTAACAAGATATGTAATGAACGCCGATAATGATCCCAAAACTTATTCTGAGGCTATGAGTTCTAGAGATTCTAATTGTTGGAAAGAATCTATCAATGATGAAATGAATTCCATAATGTTAAAACAAACTTGGGTATTAAGCGATTTACCTCCTGGTGCTAAACCTATAGGATGTAAATAGATATTCAAGATAAAGTTGAATACAAATGGATCCATTGATAAATCTAAAGCCAGATTAGTTGCTAAGGGATATAAACAAAGACAAGGAGTTGATTATTTTGATACATATTCTCCGATGGCTCGCATATCTTCGATACGCTATTTAATAGCACTTGCATCAATTCACAACTTGGTCATACATCAAATGGATGTAAAGACAGCTTTTCTTAATGCAGATTTAGAAGAAGAGATATACATGGAACAACCTGAAGGTTTCATAACCCCAGGCCAATAAAAGAAAGTTTGTAAATTAGTTAAATCTCTTTATGGCCTAAAGCAAGCTCCCATGCTATGGCATGAGAAGTTTGATAAAGTTGCACTGTCATTTGGATTCATTGTTAATGATACAGATAAATGTTTCTATAGCAAATCGGATAATAAGGGTTATGTTATAATATGCTTACACGTTGATGACATGTTGATATTTGGTTCCAATATATCATGTGTGAATGAAACTAAGAAGTTTCTATCTTCTAAATTTGATATGAAAGATCTGGGAGAGGCTGATGTAATTTTAGTAATTAATTTTTTTAGGAAAACGGGGGAGTTATTACTAACTCAATCTCATTACATTGAGAAGTTCCTAAAGAAGTATGATCATTATAATAACAAACCAGCACCAACTCTTTTAGATCCAAGTATAAAATTTGAAAAGAACACTGGATGTACCATTTCTCAATTAGAATATTCCAGTATTATTGGGAGTCTTATGTATGATATGCATTGCACTAGACAAATATCACACATGTTATAAGTGTATAGTGTCGATTTACGAGTAATCCAGGTTTCGAACACTGGAAAGCCATTTCCAGAGTCTTAGCTTATTTGAAGGGAACTATAAGCTATGGTTTATCTTATAAAGGATATTCTGCTGTAATAGAAGGATATAGTGATGCAACCTGTAACAATGTAGAATCCAAATACAAGTCTACGACTGGTTGGATATTTACATTAGGAGGCGCTGTTATGTCTTGGGCTTCCAAGAAACAAACCTGTATACCTGATTCAACTATCGTATTAAAATTGATTGTATTAGCAGACGCATGTAAGGAAGCGGAATGGCTTAGAAATTTGTTAGTAGAAATTCCATTATGGAAGAAGCTATCTCCGGCAGTCTTGATTAATTGTGATAATCAAGCAACGATATATAATGTTTCTAATAAAACATATAATGGAAAGTCTAGACATGTGAGTCTAAGACATCATATGGTGAGACAGTTACTCAAAAGTTGAGTTATAACTGTTGACTACATGGAAACGAAGAAAAACTTGGCTGATCCACTTACTAAGAGTCTTCCAAAGGCTATGGTTTCTTTAAAGTCTAACGAAATGGGACTAAGGTCTGTGAATGAAGATTGATCATCCTTAATAGAAACCCATCTTGTGTCTTGAAAAGGATAGACAAAGATCAATGGGTACCAACAAGTTAAGGAAATGATTATGGAACACTAAATCAATAATCCCATAAAGTTTAGTGTTGGATTTTGCATGAACAAAGGATGGATAAATATCCTTAATAAGTCTAGAAACACTAAAAGGTGTCTCACAGAAACGCCTTAAGTGGCTTACCTATATGAGTATGGAAATCAGGCTGTTTCCTAGTAAAGTAAGACCGCTTTCTAAGTAGACTCATGAACTAGGATTTAGGTACATGGCCATTAACGTGCTGAGCAATACAGAACACTCTAACTAAAGAATACAACATGTGTGATGGTTCCGGTTTTATCATTAAGGGATACTTGGTTCAAGATTCGTTCACCATAGAATCTCGATAGAGTTTTGAACGATTTACACCAAGTAAAAGTTCAAATCCAAAAGATACTTTTATTTATGTGTTGTTTCCACGATGAAAAAATAATTGATCTTAGAACTACACAGGCTTAATCCCACTTGGTATGTAGGAAGTCACACCAGTGATTCATCTGTCCACTTTATTCATTTTTTTGAAAATAGAGGGAGATTGTTGTAAATTTTCAAATTAGTTTTGGGTATGGGTTTGTTTTTGAAGAGAGAAGTAAGAAGGAAGAAGAAATGGAAAATTGATTTGTCCCACATTATGGAATATTGAGGGGCATATCTCTATATATGTAATGAAATAAAGTATCATATCAAAAGAATGAAAAGGGAGAAACAAGGCAATGCAAGAACATGACATGGATCTTGATATTTAAAAGGTCAAAAGATGGGCCTTGGGGCTCTTGGGGTCTCGTGATCCATTGGGCCATGAAAAACCGCTCAGAAACCGACCAGTCGACAGGTCAAATCTCAACCGGTCGACTGTTTCAGCCTCTGGTTAAAAACGGTCGACTGATGAAATTCTAGCGGTCGACTGTTACCGGGTTCTTCAGATTCGCAACGCTTTGAAGAGTTGCAAGACGGAAAGGATGCATATGTTCGAATTCGAACAGAAACGACTGTTGCAAATAATAGTCGCAACGCTTAGATGAACGGTCGCCTCCCTCTAAATATATGAATAGGCACGGTCAGAATCGTGAGAAATAATCCAAATTAAATCTTCTTCTTCCTATAAAATTCTGTAATGCCATTAATAACAGTTATGTCCGAAACACTTCTGAAGTGTTTCAATTCAGAAAGTGTTGCAGAATTGCTATCTCCTTCTTACTTATCAATTCTATATTCTATATCGCATCATCAGTAATTAAATTTCAGAGTGTTCTTGGTCGGATCAAAATCATACAAATTTTGAATCTGATTACGTCGTTTCAAGGCTTCATTGAATCCTGAATTCAATAGTTCGTTAACCTGTTTGTACCTGGTGGGTTGAACTATTGTCTGAAAGAATTTGCTCGGAAAATCCTTGAAGTCAGAAGTACGGCAATTTCTACTCCTCCAAAAGCGTCTCAAATCACAAAATCCCCAACAAATTTTCAGACAATATTTCAACCATGGAAGGTCTGAGCGCAATGTAACTGATGAATCGACATTTGACATAATCAAAGCGATTTGATGGAGAGAACTTCACTCGTTGGCAAGAGACCATGAAATTCTTCTTGATCACGGTCAAATTATTTCATATTCTCGAAGATGGATTGGAGAAAATACCGGAGGAAACCAGTAAGGATAGTGCGGAACTAAAAGCTAAAAGGGCAAAGCGCAAAGTGGAAGTTTTTCTATGCAGAGGCCACATTCTGAATGCACTGTCTACTTCGATATACAATGCTCACAGGACCGACTATTGGGTATCCATTGAGATCATCTAGTCCAGAACCAACTGAGACTAATGATACAAATGATGATGAATATGCTCTTGCTCAAAACAGCAAGGAAGTGTCAGTACCAGATGATAGTACTTAACATAGGAGAAGTAAAAAAGCAAGAATAGAGAAGGACTATGGTCCTGATTTCATAACATATCTTGTAGAAGGCAATAAGGACGAAGTCCTTAATGTAACAAGATATGTAATGAATGGCGATAATGATCCCAAAACTTATTCCGAGGCTATGAGTTCTAGAGATTCTAATTTCTGGAAAGAAGCTATCAATGATGAAATGAATTCCATAATGTTAAACCAAACTTAGGTATTAAGAGATTTACCTCCTGGTGCTATACCTATAGGATGTAAATGGATATTCAAGAAAAAGTTAAATACAAATGGATCCATTGATAAATTTAAAGCCAGATTAGTTGCTAAGGGATATAAATAAAGATAAGGAGTTGATTATTTTGATACATATGCTCCGGTGGCTCGCATATCTTTGATACGCTGTTTAATAGCACTTGCATCAATTCGTAACTTGGTCATACATCAAATGGATGTAAAGACAGCTTTTCTATATGGAGATTTAGAAGAAGAGATATACATGGAACAACCTGAAGGTTTCATAACCCCAGGCCAAGAAAAGAAAGTTTGTAAATTAGTTAAATCTCTTTATGGCCTGAACCAAGCTCCCATGCAATGGCATGAGAAGTTTGATAAAGTTGCAATGTCATTTGGATTCATTGTTAATGATACAGATAAATGTATCTATAGCAAATCGGATAACAACGGTTATGTTATAATATGTTTATATGTTGATGACATGCTGATATTTGGTTCCAATATATTCTGTGTGAATGAAACTAAGAAGTTTCTATCTTCTAAAATTGATATGAAAGATCTAGGAGAGGCTGACGTAATTTTAGGAATTAAAATTATTAGGAAAACGGAGGAGTTATTACCAACTCAATCTCATTACACTGAGAAGTTCCTAAAGAAGTATGATCATTATAATGACAAACCAGTACCAACTCCTTTAGATCCAATTATAAAATTAGAAAAGAACACTGGACGTACCATTTCTAAATTAGAATATTCCAGTGTTATTGGGAGTATTATGTATGCTATGCATTGCAATAGACCAGATATCGCACATGCTATAAGTGTGTTGTGTCGATTTACGAGTAATCCAGGTTTCGAACACTGGAAAGCCATTTCCAGAGTCTTAGCTTATTTGAAGGGAACCATAA
Source organism: Allium sativum (assembly GCA_030737875.1). Taxonomy (NCBI): domain Eukaryota; kingdom Viridiplantae; phylum Streptophyta; class Magnoliopsida; order Asparagales; family Amaryllidaceae; genus Allium; species Allium sativum. The sequence goes on along the minus strand of CM060910.1, from coordinate 608,839,444 downwards.
GCTATGGTTTATCTTATAAAGGATATCCTGCTGTAATAGAAGGATATAGCGATGCAACCTGGAACAATGTAGAATCCAAATACATGTCTACGACTGGTTGGATATTTACATTAGGAGGAGCTGATGTGTCTTGGGCTTCCAAGAAACAAACCTGTATATCTGATTCAACTATGTTATCAGAAATGATTGCATTAGCATACGCATGTAAGGAAGCGGAATGGCTTAGAAATTTGTTAGTAGAAATTCCATTATGGAAGAAGCCATCTCCGGCAGTCTTGATTAATTGTGATAATCAAGCAACGATATATAATGTTTCTAATAAAACATATAATGGAAAGTCTAGACATGTGAGTCAAAGACATCACATGGTGAGACATTTGCTCAAAAGTGGAGTTATAATTGTGGACTAAATAGATACGAAGAAAAACTTGGCTGACCCACTTACTAATAGACTTCCAAAGGCTATGGTTTCTATAAAGTCTAAAGAAATGGAACTAAGTTCTGTGAATGAAGATTGATCATCCTTAACAGAAACCCAACCTGTGTCTTGAAAAGGATAGACAAAGTTCAATGTGTACCAACAAGTTAAGGAAATGATTATGGCAAACTAAATCAATTATCCCATAATGTTTAGTGCTGGATTCTGCATGAACAAAGGATGGATAAATATCCTTAATAAGTCTAGAAACGCTAAAAGGTGTCTCGTAGAAATGCCTTTAGTGACTTACCTATGTTTATGGAAATCAGGTCGTTTCCTAGGAAAGTAAGACCGCTTTCTAAGTAGACTCATGAACCAGGATTTAAGCACATGGCCATTAATGTGCTGAGAAATACAGAACACTATAACTAAGGAATACAACATGTGTGATGGTTTCAGTTTTATCATTAAGGGATACTTGGTTCAAGATTCGTTCACCATAGAATCTCGATAGAGCTTTGAAAGATTTACACTAGGTAAAAGTTCAAATCCAAAAGATACTTTTATTTATGTGTTGTTTCCATGATGATAAAAAATTGATCTTAGAACTACATAGGCTTGATCCGACTTGGGTATGTAGGAAGTCACACCAATGATTCAGCCGTCCACTTTATTTAATATTTTGAAAATTGGAGGAGATTGTTGTAAATTTTCAAATTAGTTTTGGGTATGGGTTTGTTTTTGAAGAGAGAAGTAAGAAGGAAGAAGAAATAGAAATTTGATTTGTCCCACTTTGTAGAATATTGAGGGGCATATCTATATATGTAATGAAATGAAGTATCATATCAAAAGAATGAAAAGGGAGAAACAAGGCAGTGCATGAACATGACATGGATCTTGATATTTAAAAGGTCAAAATATGGGCCTTGGGCCTCTTGGGGTCTCATGATCCATTGGGCCAAGAAAAACCGCTCAGAAACTAACTAGTCAACAGGTCAAATCTCAACCGGTCGACTGTTTTTGCCTCTGGTAAAAAACGTTCGACCAATGAAATTCTAGCGGTCGACCGCTGTCGGGTTTTTCAGATTTGCAACGCTTTGAAGCATTGCAAGACAAAAAGGATGCATCTGTTCGAATTCGAACAGAAACGACTGTTGCAAATAACAGTCGCAATGCTTAGATGAACGGTCGCTTCCCTCTACATATATAAATAGGCACGGTCAGAATCGCGAGAAATAATATGAATTAAATATTCTTCTTTCTCTAAAATTCTGCAACGCCATTAAAAATAGTTCTATCCGAAACACTTCTGAAGTGTTTCAATTCTGAAAGTGTTGCAGAATTGCTATCTTCTTCTTACTCTTCAATTCTATATTCTAAATTGCATCATTCAGAGTGTTCTTGGTCAGATCAAAATCGTACAAATTTTGAATTCTATTACGCTGTTTCAAGGCTTCATTGAATCCTGAAGTCAATAGTTTGTTAACCCGTTTGTACCTGGTGGGTTGAACTATTATCTGAAAGAATTTGCTCCGCAAATCCTTGAAGTCAGAAGTACGACAATTTCTACTCCAATTAAAGCGTCTCAAACCACAAAATCCCCAACAAATTTTCAGACAATAATTCAACCATGGAAGGTTTGAGCGCATTGCAAGTGATGAATCAACATTTGAAAAAATTAGAGCAATTTGATTGAGAGAACTTCACTCGTTGGCAAGAGACCATGAAATTCTTCTTGATCACGGTCAAATTATTTCATATTCTCGAAGATGGATTGGATAAAACACTGGAGGAAACCGATAAGTGCGGAACTAGAAGCTAAATGGGCAAAGCGTAAAGAGGAATATTTTCTATGCGGAGGCCACATTCTGAATGCACTATCTACTCCGATATATAATGCTCACAGGGCCAACTATTGGGAATACATTGGGATCATCTAGTCCAGAACCAACTGAGACTAATGATACAAATGATCATGAATATGCTCCAGCTCAAAACAACAAGGAAGTGTTAGTACCAGATGATAGTACTGAACACGGGAGAAGTAAAAGAGCAAGAATAGAGAAGGACTATGGTCCTTATTTCATAACATATCTTGTAGAAAGCAATAAGGACGAAGTCCTTATGTAACAAGATACGTAACGAACGTCGATAATGATCCCAAAACTTATTCTAAGGCTATGAATTCTAGAGATTCTAATTTCTGGAAAGAAGCTGTCAATGATGAAATGAATTCCATAATGTTAAGCCAAACTTGGGTATTAAGCGATTTACCTCCTGGTGCTAAACCTATAGGATGTAAATGGATATTCAAGAAAAAGTTGAATACAAATAGATCCATTGATAAATTTAAAGCCAGATTAGTTGCTAAGGGATATAAACAAAGACAAGGAGTTGATTATTTTGATACATATGCTCTGGTGGCTCGCATATCTTCGATACGTTGTTTAATAGCACTTGCATCAATTCATAACTTGGTCATACATCAAATGGATGTAAATACAGCTTTTCTAAATGGAGATTTAGAAGAAGAGACGTACATGGAACAACTAAAGGTTTCATAACCCCAGGCCAAGAAAAGAAAGTTTGTAAATTAGTTAAATCTCTTTATGGCATGAAGCCATCTCCCATGCAATGGCATGAGAAGTTTGATAAAGTTGCACTGTCATTTGGATTCATTGTTAATGATACAGATAAATGTATCTATAGCAAATTGGATAACAACGGTTATGTTATAATATGTTTATACGTTGATGATATGCTGATATTTGGTTCCAATATATCATATGTGAATGAAACTAAGAAGTTTCTATCTTCTAAATTTGATATGAAAGATCTGGGAGAGGCTGATGTAATTTTAGAAATTAAAATTATTAGGAAAACGGGGGGGGGGGGGGGGGTGGTACTAACTCAATCTCATTACATTGAGAAGTTCCTAAAGAAGTATGATCATTATAATGACAAACCAGCACCAACTCCTTTATATCCAAGTATAAAATTAGAAAAGAACACCGGACGTACCATTTCTCAATTAGAATATTCCAGTATTATTGGGAGTCTTATATATGCTATGCATTGCACTAGACCAGATATCGCACATGCTATAAGTGTATTGTGTCGTTAACGAGTAATCCAGGTTTCAAACACTGGAAAGCCATTTCCAGAGTCTTAGCTTATTTGAAGGGAACCATAAGCTATGGTTTATCTTATAAAGGATATCCTGTTGTAATAGAAGGATATAGTGGTGCAACCTGGAACAATGTAGAATCCAAATACAAGTCTTCGAATGGTTGGATATTTACATTAGGAGGCGTTGATGTGTCTTGGGCTTCAAAGAAACAAACCTGTATATCTGATTCAACTATGTTATCAGAATTGATTGCATTAGCAGACACATGTAAGGAAGCAGAATGACTTAGAAATTTGTTAGTAGAAATTCCATTATGGAAGAAGCCATCTCCGGCAGTCACTACAACAAAAACACCATATTACAACTTTAATTTTACAACTGTGGGAAAAACACAGTTGTAATAAATTTTTATTACAACTGTGGGAAAAACACAGTTGTAATAAATGTTTTTTACAACTGTCAGCTCTCTAAAGTTGTAATAAACATATTTTTAACAACTTTTCATTTTATTAGTTGTAATAGATGTTGTAACAAACTTCATGTTTGTAATATCTATTTTTGATAACTAATTATATTAATATCCAGTAATAATAATAATTAATAATTAACTTAGAAATCAGTAATATTTATCAATTATTATAAAATAATTAATATTTAATAAGTAGTAATTTATTTTTAATAGTTAATGTATGTCAACTACTTAGTAATAACTGGTATTAGTAATTAATATATTTAATGAGAAATTAATAACTGGTAATTAATATTTAACAAGTAATTTATATTTATTATTTAATAAGTAGTTAATATTTAATATTAGGTAATTAGTACTAGTAAATATAGTTAATTAGTAATTAATCATCAATAATTAGGCATTAAATTATTATTATTAATAAATAAACTAGTAGTAAATATCTAATTAATAATTTATAAACTACAATTTATAAATAACTCACTACTGAATGCTATAATTTATAATTAATTATAAAATTTTATAAACAATGTTGATTAATCGAACGATAATTAAATAACAATAGTTAAAAATAAATTTTAATACTAAAAATGATAAAAATAATAATACGTATTAAGATATTTTACTTATATAAAATAATAAATGACAATAATTTTATCTATTAAATTACTCGAAAAACTAAGCATAATTCTAGTGGTACTCAAACAAACAATCATCAGATGCGAGTGTGACCATATCCGTATTTGTATTTCTTTTTCCCAAACCATATAATTTTTATTTTTCGAATACGAATACGGTTGAATTTTGAACTTCATAAATATTTATTATATAATGTTATATGGTGGAGTATACAAATTCTCTTTTCTTTTGGCTTTAAGTCCAAATTTCTCTGCCTCCACAACGAAAATTTTGGCTCCAGATGAATATTTTCTCGTCTCCCTCCTACCTCGCTTTTCAAAGCTCTTTCGCCAAATCTAAAGCTCCAAAACGAGAATCCAAAGATCTTTTGCCAAATCCAAACCTGTTAAGAAACGAAACCCAAATCCCTAATAAAATCGCATCAGCGTCACGACCTAGAAACGCAAATTGGTCTCGCCGCCACCCCTCGTTACTCGCGTCGTTGCCCTTGATCGCTCAGGTGAAGGGGAAATCTAGGGTATGGTTGTAAAGTATCATTTTCATTACTTAAAACGTAAGACACGCTTCATTTTCTGTCAATTCCAATATTTCTTCGGAAGTAAAGGGGGAAATTCTAGGGTTATTCTCTTCTGATTTTAATTGAATCGACAAAGGTATTTATGACCAAATATTTGTTTTAATCTATGGATATCGCCCTAAATTTACCTTCGAATTGCTATTTTAATTTTTTTGCTTAATTTATTTCTAGAATGGGATCTCAATCTGCTTGTTTATTTCTACGAATATTGTTTAATTTATGTTTAGTTAAGTTTTGATTCCAAAATCCATTTTTAAATTTATGTAATATTTAGCCAAGTCACGATTTCAGCTTAGCGAATTTCACCATTAACTTAATAGAACAACCATTGACTGCGTAATGGTAGTTGCCAATTAGTGGTCCAAGTGTTTATCATTTAGTTGCAAGTATTTTCCTAGTTTATAACTGTTGTTCCATAACCAGTCATCAGGAAAGCATTTGTATTACATTTTCTTAGTATATGCACTTGAGTCTTCTTGAACATTTGTTGGCAAGTTTTCTGTTGACGTTGCTTCTTGATTTCATCAATTATAGGCTCATATACTTATTCATTATCATCCTAAAATAAATTATTGTTATACGGTATTGACCTTGTCATCTTCGGTTTCAAGTATAGTTTGGCAGTCTTCTACACATGCATTGTCAGTTTTTTAGATGTTCAGTACAGTGCTTGCTATATGTGTTCCATAATATCTTCTTGCGTTAAAGGATCATATTTTGTGTATAGGCCTCTTTTTTTGTTTTTCTGCAAATGTTTATTCTTCTTATTTTGTGCACAATTTTTTTTACAGCAAGGTCATGCTTGGACATATGACCGTGAATGTGTAGAAAATGAAGAAGACTCTAAATGATGATTAAGTAATTTTATTCTTTCTAAAATGTTATTCATGAGTTTAAAATCGCAGCATAAAGAATCTATTACTTAGATTAGAAAGGAGAAACCACGCTCCATATGAAGTCATAATTTGACAAGTGTCATTCAAATTATTGTATCCAAGCGTCGATAGAGTATTCATCTATAGATTAAAGAACCGTTTACCTGCGTTCATTAAAGAACAGTTATTAAAACCCATGATTATTAAAATCCAGTAAATAAAACCATCTACCTCCTCTCCAAAGAAAATAACTTTTTATAATTCAGTTTTCATCTCCTTTACATTTTGATATGCTTTCTATGGTTTTCATTCACAACTAATTTTATTCTTGCTCCTTCTCAATTTAGTAATTTATAATTTCTGGCTGTAAGCTTTTTCAAGCTCTGAAGGTTGGTTCTCATTGTTCACAATATAGTGGTTGCCATAACAATTAATATAATGTTCTCTGTCTTCAGGTAGCCATAATTATTTGTTGTTCTCCAAAATGAATGTTTTTTGTTGTTGATTATGTTATTCACGAATTTACTTAATGATGATTAGTTTTATATCTGAAGTTGAAACAACTGCTGATGATATGTTTAAACGTTAATATCAATTAACAATCATATGCTTAAAACTTTGTTCTCTACATGATCCATATTTATTGGGATGTAGTTTCTATATTACCATCGGTTTTACATTAGAACAGAATGAATTGGTCTCAACCTATCAAATATTGGCATTTTTATAGGTCCTTTCTATGGTATTTTTTTGTAATTAATAACTACAATGTTTGTGTGATAAAAAAAATTTATGCATAGCACGGGCTGCACGCTAGTTACTATGATAAAATAAAGTTTCTATTAAAATTATGATAGTTTGGGCACAAAATAGTTTGTATATATTAATTGATACACTGCTTGTGTTGTGAACAGTTTTCGAACTGAATAAGGGCTATTCACTATTCGAACTTCTCTGATATAAAAGTTCCAAATAAACGAACAAATGCTCTTTGCTTGAAAATTTATATATAATTTTTTTAGTATTTCTTATTAAATTTAACAATAATATAAGGGATCAAAAATTTCAATAGCATTATTATACAACTTTGACAATAATTTGATGGAATAATCTATACTGTGCTATTCCATTAATTGGCTTTAAAGAGAATTGCTTCTCCAGATTTCACACTAGAAAATGTAGTATTGTGTATAGTTCCACAAGCATAATCAGTAATCCTGTGTCCCCTTCATTATCAACTCTAAAATGCATTCCTGGGATTTTTAGACATTAATAGGTTCTCTAGCTAACAAGATAATCCCATGCAGTAATCCTACTTAGTGTTTCGTAACACCCCACCTCCGCTAGGGTCACTCACAAAGGGAATGCACTAGTTTTGGAGGAGCGTTATCGAGGTAAACAATCACAGAAATATTACAAGATAGACATAAATAAAATAGCAGAAGAGTCAAAAGATAAACTTCATTACTTTCAAAATAGTCAAAGCCTTTTTCATCCAAAGTACCAAATAGCCAAAGTCATCATTTTTCGTTACAACAAATTCTGTCTTGCATAAATAAAGAAGCATAAAAGCTCAAAACAGCAAAAGTAGCATAATTCCTCAAGATAGCAGAAATGCAGCCATAGCAGAGCTCAAGGTCAAACCGTACATGAGCTAAACTGAAAGCAAGAGAAATCCAAGCTAAGTGCTAGACTTTCCTCCCTGAGAACCTAGGGGTGGAACGAAAGAAAAAGAGGCGAAAGAAAATGGGTCAGTCATAAAGACTGGTAAGTCCTAGTGAATTTCAGCATAAAAACAAGTAAAGGTAACATGACATGTATAAACTGAAAGTAAACATAAGAATGTTGTCAAGATGGGCAAGATAGACTAAGATAACATGATAAATCAAGTATAAATCAAGTATAGCATCGCATGTTCAAGATTCGCTGCACCAGCTGTACTAGTATCCCAAACCCATGTCATATATTAACCATGAAATGATCCCCTGGCCCAATATCATGAAATGACCCATTTCGGGGTCCTACGGAACGATCCATTAATCGATCGGCTCCCTACAAGTTCTAGCTCGTCGTGTGTCTGTGTCATACGGCCCTATCACAAATGTAGTCACCTGTGCTAGGTCCACCATAGGGTGTATCAAGCCCTAGGGTGCCAACCACCGACACGAATCAAGCACGCACAGTGTAAACCTACTGATGCCCAATGCTTGATTTTTCAACTCCGGACTACGTGCACGACCATAGTCCGCCTAAACCTACACTAGCACACAAACTCAACTGTCGTTCTGGTCGCTTACAATCAGCCCAGTAATCGTGCCCCACCCTGCCTAGTTCCAGGGTACCATGATACATCTAAGTGGGTTACTGCTGAAATGGACCGTGTAACTAGGGTTTCCGTCCAACAGGTTAAGTGTTGTCATTTAAATTCGTGACTTAAACCTTATCAGTCTCGCATGTCAAGTTGGTTAAGTGTTGTCTTTCAATTTCATGACTTAACCCCATTAATCATGTGTCAAGTTGGTTAAGTGTTGTCTTTCATGTTCATGACTTAACCCTATCATGTGGCATTAATTCATTAATGCACCCTAACCTCTCACATCAGACCTGTTGTTGTGGTCACTGGATATGCCGGCCAGTTCCGGGAAGATTTACACCACAACTCAGTCTGACCTCGGGTTTCAAGCGCGATATGACCAACTACCCACATTGTATCCTATTGTTTGCAGTCACTGGATTTGTCGTGCGGTTCCGGGCAGAATTACACTGCAAACTCAACCCAACCTCGAGTTGGCCATTTTCAAGTTCATTCTAGTGTCATGTCCATGTTCAAATTTCATGTCAAGTCCGTGTCAAGTTTCATGGCATGTTTCATGTCAAGTTTCATGATTCATATTCATAACCAATTCATGTTTTGCCTAATCTACCCAAATCGTATTCCCATCGCACGTAAATGTGAATCGATCTAGATTACAAGTAAATCCAAATTCAAAAAAAAGGGAATAACATCAAAATTATGAAAGGCAAAAGAATGAGCACAAGGTGATAAATCTAGCATGATATAGCTTGAGATAATTGGTTATAACATCACTGGCATATAGAATAATAGTCCCAAAACATTAGGATTACAGATCTAGCATAATAAGGTGATAGTCATGATAAAAGTGATAATCCAAACTTGTGAAAAGTAGATTGATTCAACATCACAAGCATGATAATACTATGGACATGAAGGAGTTTGATTTACAACATGAATAGGTCCAAACTGATTTCATAGCAATATTCCCAAATGTCAAGATCCAAGATGGAAACTAGAATAGATGTGAATAGATTATCATACTTAAGTCCAATTTCACTTTATCTCATGTCCAAATTACAATTAACAAGTTTAAATCTCAAAGTAACTAGAACTTACAGTGCGCGGATCGAGAATTTAGAAAGCAGAATCGAAGCTCTAGTCGAACAACCCCAATATGCAATTCCTAGCCGTAGTCTTCAAGAAACAGTCTTCGTATTTTATTTTAATTTATTTATTTCAATTATTTCAGAGGCACCATAAGGAGAGAATAAAATGGTGTAAAGAGAATGGGGTTAGAGGGCTGTTTATATAGGAGTAGGCGAACAAATCTAGACTGAAAACGAGACCAAAAACATCAGAATGAACCCAGGCTCAAAAACTAGGTTTCGGCACCAGGTCAACCCCCAGGTCGACCATAGGTCGACCTGGCCCCTGGGAGGTCGACCATAGTGTCGACCCCCTGGTCGACCTGGTCCTAGGTGGGAAAATTCCCGCCCAGTCTGCGCTGGGGTTTGAATTCGAATTTCGAATTCGAGCTGTTTTTCGGTGCTGAAAATCCTTGAAACTTCGGAGGGTCATCTCTCCCTCATACGGAATCCGTTTTTCAAAAATTCGGACTTGTTTCCAAGCAAAATTTCGAGACGAACGCAATGGCGCAACCCATTTTCCCTGATTCTTATTTTAAATTTTAATTCTACCTTGATTTATGGTTTTAACATGTTATTAAAATATGGGTTGTTACATTCTTCCCTCCTTAAAGGATTTCATCCCCGAAATCTTCAAGTTAAGAAGAATTCATCCTATCATCCAATCATCCATCTACTCAACCATCATCCACAAGCAACCATTGTCCTTAAAAGATTTCTAGTGCTGTATGAACTTATGCAAGAGTGTGTGTATATGTACTTATCTAATGCAAAAGATCAGGCGGTTACTGATTCAGTAAACCTCCTTAATGCAAAATATGTTAGTGTAATGAGTCCAACATGTATGCAAATTCCTAACATACTTTATAATCTCTACATGAGTGCACAAACATTCATCCATATGCAACATCCATATAATAACATATCAAATTTCCCTCCATATACAAGTATAAGCACCCATGCATATGCAATATGAAATCTGTGACTGAGCCGATCTAGTGCCTAATGTGTGTTATGCAACCACGAGCAACCACTTGCAATCATCAACCATAACATGTTTCAATCACATGTTTACATCAAAAAGGGTTCTACCGAAGGTTCTCAAGATAGGATCGAGAAGATAACAAGACAAACATGGATAGCAAAAGCATGTACATGATACGAAGGTATGTAAACTTATAGGAAAAAGAGATCGAGAATGTACCCTCAAAAAGAATTGGGCATAGCGCGCGTATCTTCTCTTCGGTTTCCCAAGTTGCGTCTTCTTGGGCTTCACTCCACTGTATTTTAACTAGCTTGACTTCTCGATTCCTTAGCTTCTTGATCTCCGTTCCTAAGATACGAATCGGAACTCGCCTCAATGTTGCTTCTCTTTCCAATTCTACGCCTTCAAGGATGCTTGGATCAACCACTTCGGCAGACTCATGTAAGCACTTTCGGAGATGCGAAACGTGAAAGACATTGTGTACTCCGGCCAACCTCTCGGGTAACTCTACCTTATAGGCCATCTGCCCAATCTTCTCGATGATAGGGAACGGTCCTACGAACCTCGGTGCAAACTTTCCAACTGCTCCAAAGCGAACCACATTGCGTAAAGGAGAAACTTTTATAAAGACCATATCTCCGACTTAGAACTTTAGGTCTATCCTTCTCTTGTCCGCGTAGGATTTCTGTCTATCTTAGGCTGTTTTCATCCGTCTTCGTATCAACTCAACCTTCTCGGAAGTGTCCCTTATCATGTCGGATCCAAGTATGAGCTTGTCTGTCGACTCCCGCTGTAACAACCCGTATTTTCAATAACCTGTTATAACGTAAATCGAGGCAGAATTTAATTTATAAATCTGAATCAAGGGAAACGGGCTATGCCATTGCGTTCGTCTCGGAAAAATACGCGAAATAGAGTCCGAGTTTTCGAAAATCGGAGTCCGTATGACCCGATTAAGGCCCAATGAAGTTTTCAGAAAATTTCAAGTTCAAAACAGATTTCGAATTTCGGGTTCAAAATTCGAAAAAGGGTCAGATTGGGCCAGGCGTGAAAATTCCCGCCATAGCACCCAAGTCGACAGCCCTGTCGACTTGCGAGTCGACTTGGTTGGACCCAAGTCGACAGCCCTGTCGACTTGGCTGTCGACTTGGTTCAGCCGGGCAGTTTTGCCTGGTGCACCATTTTGGGGTTTTGGTTAGGTTTTGGGCCAGATTCGGTTTTAAGGGCTGAGATTGGAATTAGGGTTTAATCCTAAGGTTGAAACTAATCCTAATCTCTATAAATAAGCCCCTAACCTAACCCTAAATCATCATTAATCAATCCTACAACTAAACTATGGCAAAATCATTCCTCTCATGGTATCCACTCTCTTTATAAAATTCCTAAATAAATTTCTATGAGAGGTTTTCCATGCATACAAGTGTTTTCAAGCTTGTATGAGCATCATTAGCTTGCATTCAAGTCAAGTTTCCATAATTACATCATAAAGCAAGGGTTTTTATTGATTTGGAGCTTGCATTTTGGGTTTATTTGATTGCATAAAGGCTTTGTCTCAATCTATACATATTATTGTGTCTTCATAAGCATTGTAAGCCCTTTTCTACTTTCATATTCAAACTCTAAAGTTAAATGAATGATGCAAGTTTGGTTGATCATTATGATATGCAAGTTTGCCATGATATGCAAGTTTACTATGTCATGTTATGCAAGTTTGACATGTTATGATATGCAAGTTTATCATGTTATGTTATGCAAGTTTGTCATATGATATGCAAGTTATGTTATGCAAGTTTGGGTTGATCATTTTGTTCATGTTATGCAAGCTTACCTTGAGTATATGAACATAAAGCTTCAAGCTTTATGCTAAAGGTTGCATTTTGGCAACATGTAAGTTATCATATCTCTTATGATAACTTGCATGTGAGGCTAAATGCGAACTTATGGCCATTTCTACATGTCATTTATCACCATGTATCACCAATATGCTAAGTTTGGTTTTATGCATGCTTTTGAGGCCTAAAAATGTAATATGCAAGTATATGAACATATGTACATTTCATATGCCACCATGTTAAACTTGTGGCTTCAACACCTTTATGTCATGATTATGCCAAGTTCCCTCTTTTTATCCTTTATGCGCTATTGCGATATGTAAGCGATGGGATTGCGTTTGGGGTTGGGTAAACTTAAAAGACATAAAAACAGAAGATTGGGAATTTACCTATTAAGTTAGGTCTACCCATTGGGAATTTACCTTTTAAGTTAAGTCTTCCCAAAATGCTTGAAAACTTGTAATATGTTTTGGAAACATAATGGACATGACACTTAGAAAATATAAGTGTGACCAACTCGAGGTTGGGTTGAGTTTGTAGCGTAAAACTACCCGGAACCGACCGGCTTAACTAGTTGCTACAAACAATATGACCCAATGTGAGAAGTTGGTCATGTTGTACCTTGAACCCGAGGTTAGACCAAGTTGTGGTGTAAAGCTACCCGGACCCGCCCGGCTTAACTAGTAACCGCAACAAAGTCTAATGTGAGAGGTTAAGGCACATTAATTAATTAATGCCTCATGATTAGGGTTAAGTCATGGTCCACTTGATACTTAACCAATTTGGGCTTGGTAGATTAATCAGGGTTAAGTCGTGAACTCATCGTTACACTTAACCAAGTTAATCCATGATTAGCAAGAGGGTTAAACCATACTTAACCCACTAGAAAATCCTAGCAATGGGGGTCCACTCCAGCAGTAATCCCAAGTTTGTATCATTAAGACCCTAGGGACTAGGCTAGGGTGGGGGCACGATTACTGGACTTGAGGTAAGTGACCAAAAACGACGGCAGAGTGGTACGCCGATGTAGTTCCGGACGGACTATGGTCGTGCACGTAGTCCGTATTTGGAGAAGTCAAGCATGGGTACCAGTAGATCTAGACTGTGCACTTATGTTTATGGTGTCCAGGGGTTGACACCCTAGGGCTTGATACACCCGACGGGAGACCCGGCACAGTCTGACTACAATTATGTTTGGGCCGTATTGACACCAACACGTGACGAGTTAGGCTTATAGGGAGCCGATCGACTAGACCGTTTGGTTGGACCTCGTATTAGGGTCACTTCATGTTATTGGACCTCGTATTAGGGTCACTTTATGTTATTGGACCTCTTATTAGGGTCATTTCATGTTATTGGGTCAAAGCTTGGGCCAAGGGATCAATACTTGTTTATTCAAGTCATGTTAGTTTGCTAGTACACCTGTGGTGCAAAACCTTAATCCTGATTATGCGATGACACCTTTATCTACCTTGTTAGTTAATCATCATGCTAGTATGTTGTTATCCTTATGTTCATCCCTGCTTCTCATGCCAGTTAACTTTATCAGTTTACAATTATTGTAGTTGGGCTTACTCAGTCTTTTTGACTGACCTGTTTTTCTTTCACCTCTTTTCTTCCGTTCCCCCCCCCCCCCCCGGTTCTCATGGTGGGAATATTGGAGCTTAGCTTGGATTTCTGATCACTTGCTTGTGGGATTTTAGCTCATGTACGGTCTTGACATGAAGCTAGCTATGGTTATCACTTATTTTGGGGATAGTACTTATGTATTTCAGTTTTTTAGCTGATGTTGTTTTTATCTACACTTGTTTATTTGGAAAGTTATGTTGTACCAGACTTGTTTTGAAATAGTTTGAAATCTTCCGCTGCTTTACTTATCTTATTTACTCTGTTTACATATATACATATGTTCTTGTTCTGCCTTGATATATCATTATGCATGTTTACCTGATTCAAACGCCCCTCCAAAGTCAGAGTGCTTGCAAGAGCCACCCTGGTGGAGGTGGGGTGTTACATTTGGTATCAGAGCATATGGTTTACGAGAAGGAACAAAAAGGTTTTTAAAACTTTTGGAAAACTATTTTCAAAACCAAGTATAAAGTATTTTCCAAAGAAAAGTCTAGTTTATTTTAAAAGGCTATTCCCCAAAAAGCCATTAGCAAAATTCCTTCGTTTTTCTCCATTCTGAATCTGTCTTTTTTTTCGTTTTCAGTATGGCCGATAACTTTGCTATTCCGGAGGGAGTACACATACCTGTTTGGCATAGGAGACTTTTGGAGGCTAGGGCGACCGAAGCCGGCCCCGCAGATGTTCCTCCTCCTCCTCCGGTAGTTAATGTTCCTCCTCCTCCTGTCGCTGAGGTTCCTCTTCCTCCTCCCCCTCAGCATCCTCAGGCTGACTTCGCAAAGACTTGCATAGATTTCAAAGCAATGGGTGGCAAGAACTTTCAAGGCACTGAGACTTTTGTAGAGGCCAGAAATTGGTTGAAAGAGACCGAGGATTTATTTGCTATCTTTGGGTTAGACGATCAGAGGAAGATCTTGTTGGCGGTTTGGCTTATGAAGGATGAAGCCGCTTATTGGTGGGAAGTCACCAATGGTACTAGGCCTGTTGAGACTTGGGCCGATTTAAGGGCAAGGTTTGTGCTTAAGTTTCTATCTTCTGCTGAGGAGAATCTGCAAATGGAGAGGTTCATAACTTTGAAACAAGGAGATATGTCTGTCAAAGAATATGTGAACAAGTTCAATCAGTTAGCTCGTTTTGGCTTGGATATGGTGAGTACTCCTCAGAATAAGGTTCTTCGTTTTGCTAGAGGATTGAATGAGCCGTTGCAGGGATTGGCTATGTCACATATTCCCCATGGGGCCACGTTTGAGAGCTTGGTTGATATGGCGTTACTTCAGGGAGATGTCAAGAAAGAGATCAAGATGAATGATACTCAAGCCAAGAAGACTA
Source organism: Allium sativum (assembly GCA_030737875.1). Lineage (NCBI taxonomy): Eukaryota > Viridiplantae > Streptophyta > Magnoliopsida > Asparagales > Amaryllidaceae > Allium > Allium sativum. The sequence goes on along the minus strand of CM060910.1, from coordinate 608,824,123 downwards.
ATTCCCAGTGGAAAGGAAATCAGGGTAATCCAAGTGGTCAGAGCAGTCAAGGCAATCAGAACAAGAATAAGAGTCAAGGCAACAAGGGGAACAACAACAAGGGCAATTACAAAAAGGGGAAGTGCCATTATTGCGGTTCAGTTGAGCATCTTATTAAGGATTGTAAGAAGAGGAAAAGGAAGAATGGTGAATGCTTTTTCTGCGGTGAGACTGGACATTTCAGTAAGGATTGCCCGAAGAAGCAAGGGCAAGGCCAGGGTAAGACTCAGCGTGCTGGACCTTCAAGAGGGCAAGTTCATGCTCTCAATGCCGCTCCAGTTCCCGATCGAGGTAGTATTTCTGTTGAGAGCCTTGTATATATTTCTGATTTTCCAGTTCGTACCTTGTTTGATTCTAGTGCATCGCATAGCTTTATCTCATCTGATCTTGTTGATAGTTTGCACCTTAGTACTAGCTTGGTAGATGATCCCGTCTGTGTCTCAAATCCTATTGGGGGTTCCGCCCATCTGTCTATGATATGTGGGGATTTGAGGATCTCTATACTGAGTGTAGAGTTCTTGTGTAGTGCTTATGTTCTTGGTTTTAGGGGATACGGATTGATATTGGGCATGGATTGGTTGTCCAGATATGGAGCCATCCTTGATTGTGAGCATAGGGTTGTGAGGATCGTGACTCGCCTTGGAAACACCCTAGAAATTTCTTGTAATCCGAGAGGTCCCGTCATGTTGTGCTATCTTGAATCACTCAACTCGTCAATGGAAACTCTTCAGTCTGTGAGAGTGGTTCGAGAGTATCCGGATGTTTTCGATGAAGTTAGGGGGTTGCCCCCTAAGCGAGAGATTGATTTCCGCATTTATCTGGTGGATAATGCAAAGCCGGTTTCTTTGCCCATTCGGCACATGGCTCCGCGTGAAAGGCGGGAGCTAAGTAAGCAAGTGAAGGAGTTGCTTGAGAAGAACTTCATTAGACGAAGTATATCTGAATGGGGAGCGCCTGTGGTATTTGCTACCAAGGCAGATGGTTCTCTCCAACTTTGTGTTGACTATCGAGAGTTGAATAAGCTGACTAAGAAGAACAGACACCCGTTACCGAGGATTGATGGTCTCTTTGACCAGCTTATCGGTGCTTCTGTTTTCTCTCAGCTTGATCTTGCTACTGGATTCCATCAGCTCAGGGTAGCTGAAGATAGTATAGACAAGACTGCGTTCAGAACTCCAGATGGATTCTTCGAATGGCTTGTCATGCCGTTCGGCTTGACTAATGCACCCGCATATTTCATGGACTTGATGAGTAGGGTGTTCAGGGAGTTCTTGAACAAGTTTGTCGTGGTCTTCGTAGATGATATTCTGATCTTCTCTAAGGATGAGGAAGAGCACGCAAGGCATCTCGTGGAGGTGATGGATACGCTTAGAGCGCATCAGTTGAAGGCCAAGTTCTCCAAGTGTCACTTTTGGAGAAGGGAAGTTAGATTCCTTGGGCATATAGTATCTAAGCAAGGCTTAGCAGTGGATCCCGCTAAGGTAGTTGCAGTTCAGGATTGGAAGACTCCAAGGAATGCAACCGAAGTGAGAAGTTTTCTAGGTCTTGCAGGCTTTTACCGGAAGTTCATCAAGGACTTCGCGAAGATTTCCGCTCCTCTCACTAAATTGACGAAGAAAATTTTAGTTTTTGCTTGGAGCATAGAATGTGAGCTTGCTTTTCAGAAGCTCAAGAGAGCTCTCACATCAGCACCTGTTCTAGCTTTGCCCGATGGAGGGAAATTATTTACAGTATACACCGATGCATGTGGCACGGGGTTAGGAGCTGTTCTGATGCAAGAAGGAAGAGTGATATGCTTTGGCGGTAGACAACTCAAAGTGCATGAGAAGAATTATCCCACTCATGACTTAGAGTTGGCAGCAATAGTATATGCACTCAAGGCTTGGCGCCATTATCTTCTGGGAGAAAGATTTGAGCTTTATACCGATCACAAGTCATTGAAGTATCTATTTTCTCAGAAGGATCTAAATCTGAGGCAACAAAGATGGATGGAATTCTTGGCGTCCTACGATTTTGAGATAGCTTATACCCATGGCAAGGGGAATGTGGTAGCAGATGCATTGAGTAGAAAAAGGTTGACTCTGAGTCCTCTATTCGTTGAGATGAAGAATTTAGAGTATGTGGCAACCTTTGATTTCTCTTTGGCGGTTGAGTCGATGACCGGTTCTTTAGCATCTCTGGAACTCAGACCTACCCTTCTTGATCAAGTTGGGGCTTCACAGAGAGAAGACCCTCGGATAGTTGAGATTATGGATAAGCTGATTCAAGGAAAGGCGTCTAGTCATCTCGCTCGATATTCTATTGATGACAAGGGTTGGCTGAGGAGAGACGGAAGGTTATGTGTTCCAATGGTAGAAGATTTAGTAAGAAAAGTTCTTGAGGAAGCGCATCGCTCTAAGTTGACTATACATCCGGGCGGAGATAAGATGTATAAAGATATGAAACGCATTTTCTTTTGGACTGGGATGAAGAAGGATGTGGCAGAGTTTGTCTCTAGATGTATCATTTGCCAGCAAGTTAAGGCCGAGTCGAAGAAGCCCGGTGGGCTATTGCATCCTCTAGACGTTCCACTATGGAAGTGGGAGAGTATTTCCATGGATTTTATCGATGGGCTACCAAGGTCAAGGAAAGGGAATACGAGCATTTGGATTATTGTGGATAGACTTACGAAGAGTGCTCATTTCATTCCGGTGAAGAACAAGAGGACCGCATCTTGGCTAGCGTCTGTATATCTTCGTGAGATTGTGAGACTACATGGAGTTCCCTCTAGTATAGTCAGTGACCGTGACCCAATCTTTACAAGTCAATTCTGGAATAGCGTGCAAGAAGCTATGGGCACGAGGTTGAATCTAAGTATGGCTCATCACCCACAGACGGACGGTCAAACCGAAAGGGTGAATAAGGTACTCGAGGATCTGTTGAGGCTTTGTATTCTGGATTTTGGTGGTACTTGGGAAGACCATCTTCCTCTTGTTGAGTTTGCATATAATAACAGTTATCAGACAAGCATAGGGATGGCACCATTTGAAGCTTTATATGGGAGGCCATGCAAGTCGCCTACATGTTGGTGGGAGACTACAGATGAGCTTATACTTGGGCCTGATATGATCAGAGATACATCCGAGAAGGTCGAGTTGATTCGGAGACGGATGAAAGCGGCCCAAGACCGACAGAAATCCTATGCTGATAAGCGAAGAACTGATTTGGAGTTTGATGTTGGGGATATGGTTTTCGTGAAGGTTTCTCCTTTGCGGAATGTGGTCCGATTTGGAGCCGTTGGGAAGTTAGCACCGAGGTTTGTTGGACCATTCCCTATTATAGAGAGGATCGGGCAGATGGCTTATAGAGTGGAGTTGCCCGAGAAGCTTGCCGGAGTACACGATGTTTTTCATGTCTCGCATCTCCGGAAGTGTTTACATGAATCAGTAGAGGTTGTTGAGCCAAGTGTTCTGAAAGATGTGGAAGTGGAGAAAGAGGCTACCTTGAGGAGAGCTCCGAATCGTATCTTGGGGACGGAGACCAAGAAGCTAAGGAATCGAGAGGTCAAGTTGGTGAAAGTTCAATGGGGTGAAGCCGAAGAAGACGCAACTTGGGAAACCGAGGAGAAGATGCGTGGGCTTTATCCATTCCTTTTTTAGGGTACACTCTCAATCTCTTTTCTTTGTTAGCATATCTTTCTCTTTGCTATCCATGTTTATCTAGTTTATCGTGTTAATCTTGTCATGAGAACCTTAGGTAGAAATCCTTTGGATGAAACATGTGTTTGAAACATGTTATGCTTGATGTTTGCAAGTGGTTGCAAGTGTTTGCAAGTGGTTACTCGTGGATGCATTATACACATTAGGCACTAGATCGGCTCACACACTCCTTATATTGCATATGCATGAGTGTTTACACTTATTCATGGATGAAAATTTTTGTGTTATCACATGGATGTTGCATATGGATGTATGTTATGTGCACACATATAGATGTTATACATTATGTTAGGAATTGCATACATATGGATTCATTTCACTAACATAATTTGCATTGATGATATTTGCAATAGATAAGTACATATACACACACCTTTGCATATGTTCATACAACATTTAGAATCTTGTAAGAACAATGATTGCTCGTGGATTATGTTGTGAGTAGATGGATGTTGGATGGTAGGATACGTTCTTCCTAACTTGAAGATTTCGGGGACGAAATCCTTTAAGGAGGGGAGAATGTAACAACCCGTATTTTCAATAACCTGTTATAACGTAAATCGAGGCAGAATTTAATTTATAAATCTGAATCAAGGGAAACGGGCTATGCCATTGCGTTCGTCTCGGAAAAATACGCGAAATAGAGTCCGAGTTTTCGAAAATCGAAGTCCGTATGACCCGATTAAGGCCCAATGAAGTTTTCAGAAAATTTCAAGTTCAAAACAGATTTCGAATTTCGGGTTCAAAATTCGAAAAAGGGTCAGATTGGGCCAGGCGTGAAAATTCCCGCCATAGCACCCAAGTCGACAGCCCTGTCGACTTGCGAGTCGACTTGGTTGGACCCAAGTCGACAGCCCTGTCGACTTGGCTGTCGACTTGGTTCAGCCGAGCAGTTTTGCCTGGTGCACCATTTTGGGGTTTTGGTTAGGTTTTGGGCCAGATTCGGTTTTAAGGGCTGAGATTGGAATTAGGGTTTAATCCTAAGGTTGAAACTAATCCTAATCTCTATAAATAAGCCCCTAACCTAACCCTAAATCATCATTAATCAATCCTACAACTAAACTATGGCAAAATCATTCCTCTCATGGCCTCCACTCTCTTCATAAAATTCCTAAATAAATTTCTATGAGAGGTTTTCCATGCATACAAGTGTTTTCAAGCTTGTATGAGCATCATTAGCTTGCATTCAAGTCAAGTTTCCATAATTACATCATAAAGCAAGGGTTTTTATTGATTTGGAGCTTGCATTTTGGGTTTATTTGATTGCATAAAGGCTTTCTCTCAATCTATACATATTATTGTGTCTTCATAAGCATTGTAAGCCCTTTTCTACTTTCATATTCAAACTCTAAAGTTAAATGAATGATGCAAGTTTGGTTGATCATTATGATATGCAAGTTTGCCATGATATGCAAGTTTACTATGTCATGTTATGCAAGTTTGACATGTTATGATATGCAAGTTTATCATGTTATGTTATGCAAGTTTGTCATATGATATGCAAGTTATGTTATGCAAGTTTGGGTTGATCATTTTGTTCATGTTATGCAAGCTTACCTTGAGTATATGAACATAAAGCTTCAAGCTTTATGCTAAAGGTTGCATTTTGGCAACATGTAAGTTATCATATCTCTTATGATAACTTGCATGTGAGGCTAAATGCGAACTTATGGCCATTTCTACATGTCATTTATCACCATGTATCACCAATATGCTAAGTTTGGTTTTATGCATGCTTTTGAGGCCTAAAAATGTAATATGAAAGTATATGAACATATGTGCATTTCATATGCCACCATGTTAAACTTGTGGCTTCAACACCTTTATGTCATGATTATGCCAAGTTCCCTCTTTCTATCCTTTATGCGCTATTGCGATATGTAAGCGATGGGATTGCGTTTGGGGTTGGGTAAACTTAAAAGACATAAAAACATAAGATTGGGAATTTACCTATTAAGTTAGGTCTACCCATTGGGAATTTACCTATTAAGTTAGGTCTACCCAAAATGCTTGAAAACTTGTAATATGTTTTGGAAACATAATGGACATGACACTTAGAAAATATAAGTGTGACCAACTCGAGGTTGGGTTGAGTTTGTAGCGTAAAACTACCCGGAACCGACCGGCTTAACTAGTTGCTACAAACAATATGACCCAATGTGAGAAGTTGGTCATGTTGTACCTTGAACCCGAGGTTAGACCAAGTTGTGGTGTAAAGCTACCCGGACCCGCCCGGCTTAACTAGTAACCGCAACAAAGTCTAATGTGAGAGGTTAAGGCACATTAATTAATTAATGCCTCATGATTAGGGTTAAGTCATGGTCCACTTGATACTTAACCAATTTGGGCTTGGTAGATTAATCAGGGTTAAGTCGTGAACTCATCGTTACACTTAACCAAGTTAATCCATGATTAGCAAGAGGGTTAACCCGTAATTAACCCACTAGAAAATCCTAGCAATGGGGGTCCACTCCAGCAGTAATCCCAAGTTTGTATCATTAAGACCCTAGGGACTAGGCTAGGGTGGGGGCACGATTACTGGACTTGAGGTAAGTGACCAAAAACGACGGCAGAGTGGTACGCCGATGTAGTTTCGGACGGACTATGGTCGTGCACGTAGTCCGTATTTGGAGAAGTCAAGCATGGGTACCAGTAGATCTAGACTGTGCACTTATGTTTATGGTGTCCAGGGGTTGACACCCTAGGGCTTGATACACCGGACGGGAGACCCGGCACAGTCTGACTACAATTATGTTTGGGCCGTATTGACACCAACACGTGACGAGTTAGGCTTATAGGGAGCCGATCGACTAGACCGTTTGGTCGGACCTCGTATTAGGGTCACTTCATGTTATTGGACCTCGTATTAGGGTCACTTCATGTTATGGACCTCGTATTAGGGTCATTTCATGTTATTGGGTCAAAGCTTGGGCCAAGGGATCAATACTTGTTTATTCAAGTCATGTTAGTTTGCTAGTACACCTGTGGTGCAAAACCTTAATCCTGATTATGCGATGACACCTTTATCTACCTTGTTAGTTAATCATCATGCTAGTATGTTGTTATCCTTATGTTCATCCCTGCTTCTCATGCCAGTTAACTTTATAAGTTTACATTGATTGTAGTAGGGCTTACTCAGTCTTTTTGACTGACCTGTTTTTCTTTCGCCTCTCTTCTTCCGTCCCCCCCCCCCTCCCCCGGTTCTCAGGGTGGGAATATTGGAGCTTAGCTTGGATTTCTGATCACTTGCTTGTGGGATTTTAGCTCATGTACGGTCTTGACATGAAGCTAGCTATGGTTATCACTTATTTTGGGGATAGTACTTATGTATTTCAGTTTTTCAGTTGATGTTGTTTTTATCTAGACTTGTTTATTTGGAAATTTATGTTGTACCGGACTTGTTTTGAAATAGTTTGAAATCTTCCGCTGTTTTACTTATCTTATTTACTCTGTTTACATATATACATATGTTCTTGTTCTGCCTTGATATATCATTATGCATGTTTACCTGATTCAAACGCCCCTCCAAAGTCAGAGTGCTTGCAAGTGCCACCCTGGCGGAGGTGGGGTGTTACACCCGCCAACAAGTTCGTGACTTGCACGGTCTTCCGTATAAAGCTTCGAGTGGTGCCATTCCTATGCTAGCTTGGTAACTATTATTATACGCGAACTCAATGAGAGGTAGGTGATCTTCCCAAGTACCACCAAAGTCAAGAATGCATAGTCTCAAAAGATCCTTTAGTACCTTATTTACCCTTTCGGTTTGTCCATCCGTCTGTGGGTGATAGGTCGTGTTTAAACTTAGTCGTGTACCCATTGCTTCTTGTAAACTATTCCAAAATTCGCTAGTGAAAATCGGGTCACGATCGCTAACTATACTAGAAGGAACTCCGTGCAACCGTACCATTTCTCGAAGGTATATAGACGTTAGCCATGATGCGGTCCTCTTGCTCTTCACAGGAGTGAAGTGAGCGCTCTTCGTGAGTCTATGTACTATAACCCATATGTTAGTATTTCCCTTCCTTGACCTAGGCAATCCATCCACGAAATCCATCGAGACATTCTCCTATTTCCACTGCGGAACCTCCAAAGGATGCAATAGCCCACTGGGCTTTTTCGACTTGGCCTTTACTTGTTGGCACACCGGGCACTTAGAAACGAATTCCGCCACGTCCTTTTTCATCCCGTTCCAAAAGAAAATGCACTTCATATCCTTATACATTTTATCCCCTCTGGGATGTATAGTCATCTTCGAGTGATGCGCCTCTTCGAGAACTCTCTTTACTAAGTCTCCCACTTGTGGGACACATAGTCTACCATCACGCCTTAGCCATCCCTTGTCATCTATGGCATACCTACTGAGGTGAATTGACATCTTACCTCTAATCAACTTGTCCATGATCTCGACTATCTGTGGGTCTTCCTTTTGTGAAGTCCCTACTTGGTCTAGAAGCGTAGGCCTTAACTCAAGAGATGCTAACGTGCTAGCCAACGACTCAATAACAGGTGTGAAATCAAAGGTTGCTATAAACTCTAGACTTTTCCTTCCAACAAACAAAGGACTCAGAGTCAACCTTTTCCTACTTAGCGCATCTGCCACCAGGTTACCCTTGCCAGGGGTATAAGCTATATCGAAGTCATACGATGCCAAGAATTCCATCCACCTCTGTTGCCTTAGATTCAAACCTTTTTGCGAAAAGAGGTACTTAAGCGATTTGTGATCGGTATACAACTCGAACTTCTCACCTAGAAGACAGTGGCGCCAAGACTTAAGCGCAAAAACAATCGCGGTCAATTCCAAGTCATGTGTGGGATAGTTTTTCTCATGAATTTTAAGTTGTCTACCCCTGTAGCATATCACTTTCCCTTTTTGCATTAGGACAATGCCTAATCCCGTGCCGCACGCATCTGTGTACACCGTAAACATCTTACCTCCGTCGGGTAATGCCAAAACTGGAGCTGTGGTATGGGCTCTCTTAAGCCTTTGAAAAGCAACGTCACACTCTATGTCCCATGCAAAATCTAGGTTTTTCTTCGTTAACCTAGTAAGAGGGGCTGAAATTTTAGCGAAGTCCTTAATGAACTTCCTATAGTAGCCCGCCAAACAGAGAAAGCTTCTCACTTCCGTTGCGTTCTTAGGAACTTTCCAGTCTTGCACCGCAATTACCTTTGCGGGGTCCACAGCTATACCTTGCTTAGAAACTACATATCCAAGAAACCGAACTTCTTTTCTCCAAAAATGACACTAGGAGAACTTAGCCTTTAACTTGTGTGCTCTAAGCGTATCCATGACTTCCTTGAGATGTCTAGCATGTTCTTCCTCTTCCTTTGAGAAGATCAAAATATCATCCATGAAGACCACCACAAACTTGTTAAGGAACTCCCTAAACACCCTACTCATCAAGTCTACGAAGTACGCGGGTGCATTCGTCAAACCAAACAGCATGACGAGCTATTCGAAGAAACCATCTGGAGTCCTAAACGCAGTCTTGTCAATGCTATCCTCAGCCACTCTAAGTTGATGGAATCCTATAGCTAGATCGAGTTGAGAGAAAACAGACGCTCCTACAAGCTGGTCGAACAAGTCATCGATTCTCGGTAGTGGGTGCCTATTCTTCTTAGTCAGCTTGTTTAACTCACGATAATCTACACATAGGCGAAGCGAACCATCCGCCTTAGTAGCAAATACCACCGGAGCACCCCATTCAGAAATGCTTCGCCTAATGAAATTTTTCTCAAACAACTCCTTAACTTGCTTACTAAGCTCTTTTCTCTCTCGCGGGGCCATGTGTCTAACGGGCAATGCAACTGGCTTAGCATTATCAACAAGATATATACGGAAATCTATCTCGCGTTTAGAGGGTAACCCCTTAACCTCATCAAAGACATCGGCATATTCTCGGACTACCCTTACTGATTGCAAATCATCGATAGACGAGTCAAGAGATTCTAGATAACATAACATGACATGACCCATAGGGTTACAAGAAATTTCAAGGGTATTACCAAGGCGAGTCACGAGTCTAACTACCCTTCGTTCACAATCGAGAATGGCTCCATTATTGGACAGCCAATCCAAGCCTAGAATCAAACCTTATCCCATAAATGCGAGAACATAAGCATTACACATGAATTCTACGCTTAAGATAGAAATCCTCAAATCCACACAAATCATAGATAAATGAGCGGAGCCACCAATTGAATTTGAAACAATAACGGGATCCTCAACTAGACTAGTACTTAGGTGCAGAGTTTCAATAATATCAGAAGAAATAAAAGTATGCGATGAGCCAGAATCAAACAAGGTTCGAACAGGATGATCAAAAAGATAGACTAAACTTTCGATAGAAATATTTCTACCTCGTTCTTGCGGAGGTACCGTGAGAGCGTGGACTTGTCCTCCAGAAGAAGGTCCAGCTCCCTGCCCTTGCTTCCTTGGGCAGGCCCTAGCCATGTGTCCTTTCTCACCACAGTGGAAACAGCCACCCATCTTCATTTTCTTCTTCCTGCAGTGACCAGATGTCCAGGAATGCCACAGAAATTACACTTTCTCTTTTCACAGGGTTTGTTGTTCTTCCCGCCTTTCTTTGGATCAGCCTTCTTGTTCTGTGACCCTTCCCCCTTTTTATCTTGAGGCACTTCTACTTTTGCCTCATTCTTGCCCTTGTCTTCCTCATTTAAGAGTGCCATGTCTACTAACCTTTCGTAAGTAGCCCCCATAGGTATGTGGGTCATAACCAAGCTGTGAAGTGGCTCATTCAATCCCTTGACAAAACGGAGAGCCTTCTTATGAGAAGTATTCACTAAGTCCAGTCCAAATCGGGCCAGCTGATAGAATTGATTGACGTACTCCTTGACAGTCATACTTCCTTGCTTGAGAGATAAGAACTTTTCCAGTTGTAGACTTCGTTCAGCTTGTGAGAGGAATTTCATCTCAAACCTTATCCTGAAATCCATCCATGTGTCAACAGGTCTTTCAGCATTAGTGACTTCCCACCAATAGGAAGCTTTGTCTTTGAGCAACCATACTGCCAACTGTACCTTCTTCCTATCGTCCACCTCGAAGATAACGAACAGATCCTCGGTTTCTTTGAGCCAGTTCCTCGCTTCTACGAATGATTCAGTTCCCTTGAAATCCTTTCCTCCCATGGCCCTAAAATCTCTACAGATCTTTGAGAAAGCATTTGCACGAGGAGGAGGAGGAGGAGGAACCGCTGCAGCTGGAGGAGGAATATCTGCTGGGCCTACATCGTTGGCCCTAGCCTCTAAGTACCTCCTGAACCAGCCAAGTATTGGCACACCCTCTGGAAGGTTAAGATTCCCAGACATGCTGAAATGAAAAAGAAGAGATTCAAAACGAGGAAACAAAGGATAGTGCTAATGGCTTTTGGGGAATAACCTTTAAATAAAACAAGACTTTTCTTGAAAAATGCATCTTTGTAAACGGTTTTGAAAATAGTTTTAGAAGGTTTTAAAAACTTTTGCCCAGTCTGGTAACCTTCTGCTTTGATACCAAGTGTAACACCCCACCTCCGCTAGGGTCACTCACAAAGGGAATGCACTAGTTTTGGAGGAGCGTTATCGAGGTAATCAATCACAGAAATATTACAAGACAGACATAAATAAAACAGCGGAAGAGTCAAAAGATAAATTTCATTACTTTCAAAATAGTCAAATCCTTTTTCATCCAAAGTACCAAATAGCCAAAGTCATCATTTTCTGTTACAACAAATTATGTCTTGCATAAATAAAGAAGCATAAAAGCTTAAAATAGCAAAAATAGCATAATTCCCTAAGATAGCAGAAATGCAGCCATAGCAGAGCTCAAGATCAAACCGTACATGAGCTGAACCGAAAGCAAGAGAAATCCAAGCTAAGTTCTAGAGTTTCCTCCCTGAGAACCTGGTGGGGAAACGAAAGAAAAAGAGGCGAAAGAAAACGGGTCAGTCATAAAGACTGGTAAGTCCTAGTGACTTTCAGCATAAAAACAGGTAAAGGTAACATGACATGTATAAACTGAAAGTAAACATAAGAATGCTGTCAATATGGGCAAGATAGACTAAGATAACATGATAAATCAAGTATAAATCAAGTATAGCATCGCATGTTCAAGATTCGCTGCACCAACTATACTAGTATCCCAAACCCATGCCATATATTAACCATGAAATGATCCCTTGGCCCAATATCATGAAATGACCCATTTCGGGGTCCTACGGAATGATCCATTAATCGATCGGCTCCCTACCAGTTCTAGCTCGTCGTGTGTCTGTGTCATACGGACCTATCACGAATGTAGTCACCTGTGCTAGGTCCACCATAGGGTGTATCAAGCCCTAGGGTGCCAACCACCGACATGAATCAAGCACGCACAGTGTAAACCTACTGATGCCCAATGCCTGCTTTTTCAACTCCGGACTACGTGCATGACCATAGTCCGCCTGAACCTACAATGGCGCAACAACTCAGCCGTCGTTCTGGTCGCTTACAATCAGCCCAGTAATCGTGCCCCACCCTGCCTAGTTCTAGGGTACCATTATACATCTAAGTGGGGTACTGTTGAAATGGACAGCGTAACTAGGGTTTCCTTCTAATAGGTTAAGTGTTGTCATTTAAATTCGTGACTTAACACTTATCAGTCTAGCATGTCAAGTTGGTTAAGTGTTGTCTTTCAATTTCATGACTTAACCCCATTAATCATGTGTCAAGTTGGTTAAGTGTTATCTTTCATGTTCATGACTTAACCCTATCATGTGGCATTAATTCATTAACGCACCCCAACCTCTCACATCAGACCTGTTGTCGTGGTCACCGAATATGTCGGGCGGTTCCGGGCAGATTTACACCATAACTCAGTCTGACCTCGGGTTTCAAGCGCGATATGACCAACTACCCACAATTGATCCTATCGTTTGCAGTCACTGGATTTGCCGGGCGGTTCCGGGAAGAATTACACTGCAAAGTCAACCCAACCTCGAGTTGGCCATTTTCAAGTTCATTCTAGTGTCATGTCCATGTTCAAATTTCATGTCAAGTTCGTGTCAAATTTCATGGAAAGTTTCATGTCAAGTTTCGTGGAAAGTTTCATGATTCATATTCATAACCAATTCATGTTTTGCCTAATCTACCCAAATCGTATTCCCATCGCACGTAAACGTGAATCGATCTAGATTACAAGTAAATCCAAATTCAAAAAAAAGGGAATAACATCAAAATTATGATAGGCAAAAGAATGAGCACAAGGTGATAAATCTAGCATGATATAGCTTGAGATAATTGGTTATAACATCACTGACATATAGAATAATAGTCCCAAAACATTAGGATTACAGATCTAGCATAATAAGGTGATAGTCATGATAAAGGTGATAATCCAAACTTGTGAAAAGTAGATTGATTCAACATCAGGCATGATAATACTATGGACATGAAGGAGTTTGATTTACAAGATGAATAGGTCCAAACTGATTTCATAGCAATATTCCCAAATGTCAAGATCCAAGATGGAAACTAGAACAGATGTGAATCGATTATCATACTTAAGTCCAATTTCACTTTATCTCATATCCAAATTACAATTAACAAGTTTAAATCTCAAAGTAACTAGAACTTACAGTGCGCGGATCGAGAATTTAGAAAGCAGAATCGAAGCTCTAGTCGAAAAACCCCAATATGCAATTCCTAGCCGTAGTCTTCAAGAAATAGTCTTCATGTTTTATTTTAATTTATTTATTTCAATTATTTTATAGGCAGCATAAGGAGAGAATAAAATGGTGTAAAGAGAATGGGGTTAGGGGGCTGTTTGTATAGGATTAGGAGAACGAATCTAGACTGAAAACGAGACCAAAAACATCAGAATGAACCCAGGCTCAAAACTGGGTTTCGGCACCAGGTCGACCCCAGGTCGACCTGGACCCTGGGAGGTCGACCATAGTGTCGACCCCTAGGTCGACCTGGTCCTTGGTAGGAAAATTCCCACCCAGTCTGTGCTAGGGTTTGAATTCGAATTTCGAATTCGAATTCGAGTTGTTTTTCGGTTCTGAAAATCCTTGAAACTTCGGAGGGTCATATCTCCCTCATACGGAATCCGTTTTTCGAAAACTCAGACTCGTTTCCAAGCAGAATTTCGAGATGAACGCAATGGCGCAACCCATTTTCCCTAGTTCTTATTTTAAAATTTAATTCTGCCTTGATTTATAGTTTTAACATGTTATTAAAATACAGGTTGTTGCATGTTTGTTTTCTAAAATGATGTATGCCTCATCTTGCACAGATCACACTCAATGAATTTCCCATGCATTGCAAAATCCAAGCAGTAAATATTTTATGTACATTGAATTAATGAAATTTGGAGTTTTTTTTACCATTTTACTGTAGGTTTCTTTTTTGAGTAGTCCAATATAGTTAATGTATTGCAAGACTGCATATAACTGTAGAGCCATGGGATGCATATGGATTGCTGTAAGTATATGTAGGCTTAGGTGATTTATGTACTTTTGTTTATTTTTACAGGAATCTCTCTAACAAAAAGGACACATTAAAAGTTCCAACGATGACACACATGGATGAGAGGGAGAAAGTGAAGCATGATCAGCTAAATGACTTATTTCTTAAGCTTGACAATGCACTTGGTAAACTACATTCTCAACCCTCTTTTCCCTTCCTATTTCCCTGCTCCTCATGGCTCACATTACATGCTGCAGCGTCGACCTGACCATTGGATTCTATGACAAAACATGCCCATCGATGGAGAGTTTAGTGTATTAATCCGTGGCTACAACCTTCGCTGACAACTTTGGTTTCAGTTGGAAGCAAATAAAATTCATGTGAATGAAATACCAGGTATGATTAATAGTTACATTTTAACAATTAAGAAACTCAAACGGCTTATTCTTTGTGACAATATTGACATGTCGGATCATTAATGGATGTACTCAGCTTGCATTGACAATATTGACATGTCAGATCATATATTTTGTATTTTCCATAGTTGGTCGTATCAGTGTTTATTTCAGAGTTAGCACGTTAATTTTTATGTTACATATAGATATAATCGGACATTTTATAAATGAATTTAGCCAGCAGTGAATTATTATTTTTGCTGACATGTTGTACTTCATACCTTTATATTCACCGCGAAAGAGTTCGATTCTGATAACTCCTCTGTTATGTTATTGTTGCTTTTAATATATTTAGTATCGAAATAATAATATTTGTTTTATTTCAACCAATTCAGGTTATGTTATGAGTATTCATGTACAACTGCACCTATTATATGTGAATTAGCAAGTTTGTTCCTGGGATCTTTCACGCTAGGCTTTCTTTAGCCTTCTACATTGTTACGTTAGGAGAACATAAAATTTATCAGTAATACTTTTGGTCCAATGATACTTTGAGTTAGATAAATTTTTATTCTTTCTTTAATTTCTAACATGGTTGCACAATATTTTATCATTGACTAAAGGGATGCTATTTTATACACCTTTGCAAACTATTATTGGTAAATTCATATATTGTTTGTCAAGGAACATAATACTGTCCATTTTTGTAGCTTGATCCTTTAGCTCTACTGATCATGATAAATATTTGTTAATCATGTTGGACTCATGTTTGTTTTATAATACTTTGTTTAACTGGTTTGTAAGTGAATTTTGTGTGCATTTGCTTCCAGCCTAGCAGATTGTGGGTTGCAACACTCAAGAAGATTATAATTTATAAAGTTAGGATTACTTGATGAAAGGTTAGTTTTTTTTTATTTTGGTGAATTTTGCCCTTCTCTATTTATTTCCGGTCCAAACATCATACACGATTTACATGTAGAAGTAGTTCACCATTCAACATATATTTGTGGAACAATACGACATATTTTCTCTCTTTTTGTTATCCTTCATGTTTGAGTTTGGTTATATATATTTTATTTGAATACATTTTGTAGACATTGGCAACTATATTTGAGCTACGATGGTAGTGAAACTTGGATATGATACTAATATAATTATGTCAAATTTGTGTTCAACATTCTGAGGTCTTGCAAACTTATTTGCTTATAGACCCATTACGTAAATATTTGTTTCTAATGTAACACAAGTAACCTTCAGATATTAAGATAGATAAAACTCATGAATTTCATTTGGAACATTTCTAGTACATTTGGATAAAAATCAGTTCCAAGCAAACTAAGCATAATCTTTACTATCAGACCACCTTCCATTTCTAGTACATTTGGAACATTTCATTTGATATCATATGTTCTGCACATAGATCCACATTTCCACAGTTTTGCGAATGTTCAATTTGAAAATATAGGGAGTTGGGAAAAATAACAGTAAAATGCATGGATTTTCAGTTTATTTACTATGATATCATTTCATCGTGTTATAACTCATTAGTAGCATCAATGATTACCCCAACATTCTGACTTTTATGTTCTTGTGAGTGACGCTAATTGGCTTGATTGATGTGGTGGTGGATCCAGAAGCTTTCTTGTGGAAGACGAATTCTGAAATGACTACCATTGGAGAAGCTGTTGGATCAATTAGGGCTTGGAATAAAAATTACGTTGCCTTCAGCTAGAGTGCTTTCATAGGGTATGCTTATGTATCGTTTGTGGACAAAACTTCTGTCTTATGTATCTTTTGTGTTAGATTAATGTATGTATTTTGAAACGGTTATGTTTTTTGTGACGGGTTTAGTTGGTGATGTACTATGTGTATGTTAATCGAATATTATGTTAATAATATATATGAATGATCCTGTATTGTTAAATTTGCTGCATTGAAATATGAATCATATTATTATTAATATATATATATGAACTCTTTATATTAGTAAGGTGTATATAAGTTACAACAGCAAAAAAAAGTTGTAATAAATCATTTTACAACGGTGTTAAAGAGTTGTAATATTCTGGAAGTCACAATGGTAATCACCAGTTGTCATGCCTATGATCTTATGATATTTAAATGTCTACAACAACGGGGAATAAAAGTTGTAATAAAATTTATTACAACCGTGATTAAAAGTTGTTAAATATCCTATTTCACAACGGTGTTGCAACGGTGCAGAAATGTTCTAAAAGATATAAGTATATTACAACTTCTTAATACACGACGGTGACTCCACCGTTGTAAAAACTTTTTACAACGTTTTTGCACCGTTGTAATATGGTATATTTGTTGTAGTGAGTCTTGATTAATTGTGATAATCAAGCAACGATATATAATGTTTCTAATAAAACATATAATGGAAAGTCTAGACATGTGAGTCTAAGACATCACATAGTGAGATAGTTACTCAAAAGTGGAGTTATAACTGTTGACTACATAGAAACGAAGAAAAACTTGGCTGACCTACTTACTAAGAGTCTTCCAAAGGCTATGGTTTCGATAAAGTCTAAAGAAATGGGACTAAGGTCTGTGAATGAAGATTGATCATCCTTAACAGAAACCCAACTTGTGTCTTGAAAAGGATAGACAAAATTCAATGGGTACCAACAAGTTAAGGAAATGATTGTGGAACACTAAATCAATAATCCCATAATGTTTAGTGTTGGATTCTTTCATGAACAAAGGATGGATAAATATCCTTAATAAGTCTAGAAACACTAAAAGGTGTCTTGCAGAAATGCCTTAAGTGACTTATCTATATGAGTATGGAAATCAGCCCGTTTCCTAGGAAAGTAAGACCACTTTCTAAGTAGACTCATGAACCAGGATTTATGCACATGGCCATTAATGTGCTGAGCAATACAGAACACTCTAACTAAGGAATACAACCTGTGTGATGGTTCCGGTTTTATCATTAAGGGATACTTGGTTCAAGATTCGTTCACCATAGAATCTTGATAGAGCCTTGAACGGTTTACACTAAGTAAAAGTTGAAATCCAAAAGATACTTTTATTTATGTGTTGTTTCCATGATGATAAAAAATTGATCTTAGAACTACAAAGGCTTGATCCCACTTGGGTATGTAGGATGTCACACCAATGATTCAGCCGTCCACTTTATTTATTATTTTGAAAATTAGGGGAGATTGTTGTAAATTTTCAAATTAGTTTTGGGTATGGGTTTGTTTTTGAAGAGAGAAGTAAGAACGAAGAAGAAATGGAAAATTGATTTGTCCCACATTGTAGAATATTGAGGGGCATATCTCTAT
Source organism: Allium sativum (assembly GCA_030737875.1). Taxonomy (NCBI): domain Eukaryota; kingdom Viridiplantae; phylum Streptophyta; class Magnoliopsida; order Asparagales; family Amaryllidaceae; genus Allium; species Allium sativum. The sequence continues at coordinate 608,806,231 of CM060910.1, read as the reverse complement.
ATATGTAATGAAATGAAGTATCATATCAAAAGAATGAAAAGGGAGAAACAAGGCAATGCATGAACATGACATGGATCTTGATATTTAAAAGGTTAAAATATGGGCCTTGGGGCTCTTAGGTCTCATGATCCATTGGGCCAAGAAAAACCGCTCAGAAACCAACTAGTCGACAGGTCAAATCTCAACCGGTTGACAGTTTTAGCCTCTGGTTAAAAAACGGTCAACCGATCTAAAGGTCGACCATTGTCGGGTTTTTCAGATTCGCAACGCTTTGAAGCGTTGCAAGACGGAAAGGATGCATCTGTTTGAATTCGAATAGAAACGACTGTTGCAAATAACAGTCGCAACGCTTAGATGAACGGTTGCCTCCTTCTACATATATAAATAGGCACGGTCAGAATCGTGAGAAATAATCCGAATTAAATCTTCTTCTTCCTCTAAAATTCTACAACGCCATTAAAAACAGTTCTGTCCGAAAGACTTCTGAAGTGTTCCAATTCGTAAAGTGTTGCAGAATTGCTATCTTCTTCTTACTCTTCTATTCTATATTCTAAATTGCATCATCAGTAATCAAATTTCAAAGTGTTCTTGGTTGGATCAAAATCGTACAAATTTTGAATCCGATTACGATGTTTAAAGGTTTCATTGAATCATGAAGTCAATAGTTTGTTAACCCGTTTGTACCTGGTGGGTTGAACTATTGTCTGAAAGAATTTTCTCCGCAAATCCTTGAAGTCAGAAGTACGACAATTTCTACTCCTACAAGAGCGTCTCAAAGCTCAAAATCCCCAACAAATTTTCAGACAATATTTCAACCATAGAAGGTTTGAGCGCATTGCAAGTGAAGAATCAGCATTTGACAAAATTAGAGTGATTTGATGGAGTGAACTTCACTCGTTGGCAAGAGACCATGAAATTCGTCCTGATCACGGTCAAATTATTTCATATTCTCGAAGATGGATTGGAGAAAATACCGGAGGAAACCGATAAGGATAGTGCGGAACTAAAAGATAAAAGGGCATAGCGCAAAGAGGAAGATTTTCCATGCAGAGGCCACATTTTGAATGCACTGTCTACTTCGATATACAATGCTTATAAGACCAACTATTGAGAATCCATTGAGATCATCTAGTCCATAACCAACTGAGACTAACGATACAAATGATGATGAATATACTCCTGCTCAAAACAGCAAGGAAGTGTCAGTACCAGGTGATAGTACTGAACATGGGAGAAGGAAAAGAGTAAGAATAGAGAAGGACTATGGTCCTGATTTCATAACATATCTTATAGAAGGCAATAAGGACGAAGTCCTTAATGTAATAAGATATGTAATGAACGTCGATAATGATCCCAAAACTTCTTTTGAGGCTATGAGTTCTAGAGATTCTAATTTCTGGAAAGAAGCTATCAATGATGAAATGAATTCCATAATGTTAAACCAAACTTGGGTATTAAGCGATTTACCTCCTGGTGCTAAACCAATAGGATGTAAGTGGATATTCAAGAAAAAGTTGAATACAAATTGATCCATTGATAAATTTAAAGCCAGATTAGTTGCTAAGGGATATAAACAAAGACAAGGAGTTGATTATTTTGATACATATGCTCTGGTGGCTCGCATATCTTCGATACGCTGTTTAATAGCACTTGCATCAATTCATAACTTGGTCATACATCAAATGGATGTAAAGAAAACTTTTCTAAATGGAGGTTTAGAAGAAGAGATATACATGGAACAACCTGAAGGTTTCATAACCCCAGGCCAAGAAAAGAAAGTTTGTTAATTAGTTAAATCTCTTTATGGCCTAAAGCAAGCTCCCGTGCAATGGCATGAGAAGTTTGATAAAGTTGCACTGTCGTTTGGATTCATTGTTAATGATACAGATAAATGAATCTATAACAAATCTAATAACAATGGTTATGTTATAATATGCTTTTATGTTGATGACATACTGATATTTGGTTCCAATGTATCATGTGTGAATGAAAAGAAGAAGTTTCTATCTTCTAAATTTGATATGAAAGATCTGGGAGATGCTGATGTAATTTTAGGAATTAAAATTATTAGGAAAATGGGGGGGTTATTACTAACTCAATCTCATTACATTGAGAAGTTCCTAAAGAAGTATGATCATTATAATGACAAACCAGTACCAACTTTTTAAGATCCAAGTATAAAATTAGAAAAGAACACTGGACATACCATTTCTCAGTTAGAATATTCTAGTTTTATTGGGAGTCTTATGTATGTTATGCACTGCACTGGACCTGATATCGCACATGCTATAAGAGCATTGTGTCGAATTATGAGTAATCCAGGTTTCGAACACTGGAAAGCCATTTCCAGAGTCTTAGCTTATTTGAAGGGAACCACAAGCTATGGTTTATCTTATAAAGGATATCCTGCTGTAATGGAAGGATATAGTGATGCAACCTGGAACAATATAGAATCCAAATACAAGTCAATGACTGATTGGATATTTACATTAGGAAGCACTGCTGTGTCTTGGGCTTCCAAGAAACAAACCTATATATCTGATCCAACTATGTTATCAAACTTGATTGCATTAGCAGACGCATGTAAGGAAGCAGAATGAATTAGAATTTTGTTAGTAGAAATTCCATTATGGAAGAAGCCATCTCCGACATTCTTGATTAATTGTGATAATCAAGCAGCGATATATAATGTTTCTAATAAAACATATAATGGAGAGTCTAGACATGTGAGTTTAAGACATCACATGGTGAGAGAGTTACTCAAAAGTGGAGTTATAACTGTTGACTACATAGAAACAAAGAAAAACTTGGCTGACCCACTTACTAAGAGTCTTCCAAAGGCTATGGTTACTATAAAGTCTAAAGAAATGGTACTAAGGTCTGTGAATGAAGATTGATCATCCTTAACAGAAACCCAACTTGTGTCTTGAAAAGGATAGACAAAGTTCAATGGGTACCAACAAGTTAAGGAAATGATTATGGAACACTAAATCAATAATCCCATAATGTTTAGTGTTGGATTTTTCCTGAACAAAGGATGGATAAATATCCTTAATAAGTCTAGAAACACTAAAAGATGTCTCGTAGTGACTTACCTATACGGGGAATAAAAGTTGTAATAAAATTTATTACAACCGTGAGTAAAAGTAGTTAAATATCCTATTTCACAATGGTGTTGCAACGGTGCAGAAATGTTGTAAAAGATATAAGTATATTACAACTTCTTAATACACGATGGTGACTCCACCGTTGTAAAAACTTTTTACAACGTTTTTGCACCGTTGTAATATGGTATATTTGTTGTAGTGAGTCTTGATTAATTGTGATAATCAAGCAACAATATATAATGTTTCTAATAAAATATATAATGGAAAGTCTAGACATGTGAGTCTAAGACATCACATAGTGAGACAGTTACTCAAAAGTGGAGTTATAACTGTTGACTACATAGAAACGAAGAAAAACTTGGCTGGCCCATTTACTAAGAGTATTCTAAAGGCTATGGTTTCTATAAAGTCTAAAGAAATGGGACTAAGGTCTGTGAATGAAGATTGATCATCCTTAACAGAAACCCAACTTGTGTCTTGAAAAGGATAGACAAAGTTCAATGGGTACCAACAAGTTAAGAAAATGATTATGGAACATTAAATTAATAGTCCCATAATGTTTAGTTTTGGATTCTGCATGAACAAATGATGGATAAATATCCTTAATAAGTCTAGAAACACTAAAAGGTGTCTCGCAGACACGCCTTAAGTGACTTACCTATATGAGTATGGAAATCAGGTCATTTCCTTGGAAAGTTAGACCACTTTCTAAGTAGACACATGAAGCAGTATTTAAGCACATGTCCATTAACGTGTTGAGCAATACATAACACTCTAACTAAGGAATACAACATGTGTGATGGTTCTGGTTTTATCATTAAGGGATACTTGGTTCAAGATTCATTCACCATAAAATCTCGATAGAGCTTTGAATGGTTTACACTAAGTAAAAGTTCAAATCCAAAAGATACTTTTATTTATGTGTTGTTTCCACGATGATAAAAAATTGATCTTAGAACTACATAGGCTTGATCCCACTTGGGTATGTAGGAAGTCACACCAGTGATTCAGCCGTCCACTTTATTTATTATTTTGAAAATTGGGGGAGATTGTTGTAAATTTTCAAATTAATTTTGGGTATGGGTTTGTTTTTGAAGAGAGAAGTAAGAAGGAAGAAGAAATGGAAAATTGATTTGTCCCACGTTGTAGAATATTGAGGGGCATATCTTGTATATGTAATGAAACGAAGTATCATATCCAAAGAATGAAAAGGGAGAAACAAGGCAAAGCATGAACATGACATGGATCTTGATATTTAAAAGGTCAAAAGATGGGCCTTGGGGATCTTGGGGACTCGTAATCCATTGGGCCAAGAAAAACAGCTCAGAAACCAAATAGTCGACAGGTCAAATCTCAACTGGTCGAATGTTTTAGCCTCTGGTTAAAAACGATCGACCGATGAAATTCTAGCGGTCGACCGCTGTCGGGTTTTTCAGATTCGCAATGCTTTGAAGTGTTGCAAGACGGAAAGGATGCATCTGTTCGAATTCGAACAGAAACGACTGTTGCGTAACAGTCGCAACGCTTAGATGAACGGTCGTCCTCCTCTACATATATAAATAGGCACGGTCAGAATCGTGAGAAATAATCCAAATTAAATCTTCTTCTTCCTCTAAAATTCTGCAATGCCATTAAAACAGTTCTGTCCGAAACACTTCTGAAGTGTTTCAATTCTGAAAGTGTTGCAGAATTGCTTTCTTCTTTTTACTCTTCAATTCTATATTCTAAATTGCATCATCAGTAATCAAATTTCAGAGTGTTCTTGGTTGGATCAAAATCGTACAAATTTTGAATTCGATTACGCTGTTTCAAGGCTTCATTGAATCCTGAAGTCAATAGTTCGTTAACCCGTCTGTACCTGGTGAGTTGAACTATTGTTTGAAAGAATTTGCTCTGCAAATCATTGAAGTCAGAAGTATGGCAATTTATACTCCTCCAAAAGAGTCTCAAACCACAAAATTCCCAACATACCATCTTGCCATTTGTGTGTTTCATAGCAGCTATTAGAGTCGTGATAAACATTGATGATGACACGCCGTGTCTAAGGACATTGAGCACTACCTGTGCTTTCCAGCCTCCAGCCATGGCTGCTATCAACTCGGCTTCTGTTGTGTTTGCCTTCTCAGCTTCATTTGTGGAAAAACATCGTACTGCTTCGAGGTAAGATTTTGATGCTGTATCTGGACACTATATTAGCTTCATTTTCTTTGCTTCAATATCTGTTGTGATATAAAATTATTTGGGATGTAAGGCTGATGAAACTAAGAAGAGACGGTACATTATTTATAAATGAACCATGTGCAACGTTGACGTGGAAGTGCAAGTTGACTTTGGAGATGGAGATGTCGTTGACTTTTCATGCTGGTGTTATAATTACCTGATGACTCAATGCTAGAAAAAGGAAACGCATGTATAATGTGATGATGTATAGTTGAAAGCAACAACAAGTTGGGTTGGAATTGGAAAGTATATCCAATTTTAACACTGATAAATCTCATGTTAGCATCGTTTTTACCTCTTCAGTCGGATTAAATCCTCCACCCAATTTTTCTTCATCCCCATATCCTAAAAAATTCATACTCACTCATCACAACTATGCTAATGAATTTGTGGAATCCACTATATACGGTCAACTGTCGGTGATATCAAATGAAAGATTATGATTTATGTGGCACATGAGAACAAATAGGATGAGTACAAAGAAATTGAACTTTTAGTTGGATGAGGTTTATGATTTGCCTGCAAAAATGTATTTTATTCTGTTGATATATGTTTGATATACTGAATTGTTTTCCTTTTTATTTTGAAGGACAATCAAACTTCATTATTTACTTCAAACCACCACCTTCAACTATTAAATTAATAACATCAAAATATATTAAATCAAGAACATATTTGACATTTCGCTAATAATAAACAATAATTACGGAAACATGTTTAAGAAAGCATACAATTTCCAACAACTGATAACTATTAGCGTCCGTCAGAAATAGTCGTTGAGTAAAAAGGCTTCCGTCAAACAATTGTTCAAACGGCTTTCCAACGGCATCATGCATTTTCCAGCGGCTTCCAACGGAAATATTTGGCTTCCGAGGATTTCCAAATACTTACCAAAGAATTCTAAAGGCCATTGTGAATAGGTGAAATACCATGGATTAACCAAATTTGTGCCAGAAGCCGTTGTAATAGATTATCAATATGGCATTGGAAGCCTTTGCTAATTGTTTACCAAAAAATCATTGATAATAATCGGAAGCCATTGACAATTGATTAAGAAACAATCATTGGTACATGCTGAAATTATTCATTGTTTTCTATTTATGTTACTATTCATTTGACATTCAACGCGTATATATCAATGTCTGACAATCCAACATAAAACCGATCAAACCAAAAGAATCCAACAACATACACAAAATCAGCCTTCGACATATCAAATTGTATCAACCATGTCGAAATAACCCAAAAGCACATCAAAACAACACAATAAACATCCAAATTCTTCTCCATCTCCATGTGCGTACGCATACATATCCTAAAGACAAACAAAGAAATTGTGCCTCTCACCCCTTATTTTCATCAGAAGTCGCCAAGACGTTCATATTGCCACATATAGGGCTTGTTCAAGTAGGTGGGTTGCCCAGGGAAACATGTTATTTTAGGAGTAAATTTTGGAAAATTCTATCGTTTGTGAGAGAAGAATTTGTGCAAAAATGCGTCTTAGTCGGTTATCAAACCCACAACAACAAGGTTATAAATATGAATTAGTACCACCATGCGCACATCATTTTAATACCTGGCTAAGGTAGCATTTTATAATATTTAAACCTTTAGTTTTCCTCCACCCAATTAACCTAATCTTGGAAGTTGACTTAGGCAGTCGGCTGACTCAAGTCGCTCTAAACTCGGGCCCGCCTGCACGTATGCACACTACTAGAAGCACATTAAATAGCGGCCCACACAAGCGACAGTTGGCGAGGATCAAAATTAGCGGTAGTTGCTGGTCGATACACATCTGCGTATAACCGGTGAATCGGCCAAAAAAGATTTCACCTCCCTCTTTCCCACCAAATACACGAAAACTCTACCCCACGTCACCCCTACACCACGTACCCCGCTAGACCTCCGCCAAGCACCACTTATCGCCACTGTGACGCCCCACCTCAAGATCTATATTAACAAAGAGCATTAACAAGTAATGTTGCCTTGCTAATACGGAGAATAAGCCCGGTTAGGAGCATCATCAATAAGACTTGTATTAAACAATTATCAAGAACGTCGTTATAGTGCTTATTTTTTTCTTACATCAAGTGCATCGATATACTTTATTCTTACATATACAATTGCAACACTCCATTCTTTAAGGTCGGAAGGTAAATGCTACAGGTGTTGCATTCATCTCTAGTTTTAAGTTTTGATGAGAGAAAAATCGAATGTTAACCAACTGAAGCATCAAATAACACGAAAGTATGAATTTTTTTATGAAACATTCACTGATATCAATATTCATTCGTATAACCCTTCACAAAACCCATTCAAAGAAAATATAACTTATTGCAAAATATACTCTAAGAGCGACATATGACGATGCCCTCTCGATTGATCAGAGTATATATAATGGCAGTCAAAACATGGTGATACATACATCCAAAAGATACAATGGAACAAAATAAGCAGAACACAGCAGAACTCCAATATAGTTACAGCCTCCTACTCCATTACTAGAAAACGGATCATTTGCGACGGTTGTTATGTCCATTTGCGACGATTCAGCAACCGTAGCAAATGCAAGCATTGCAAAAAAACTTTTTGCGACGGTTAAAAAACGTCACACAAAATGACTTTCTGCTACGGTTTTTACAAAGAGCAGTCGTATAATATAAAGAATTTGTGACGGGTTTTAATACCAGTAGTCGCAAATAAAAGTCATGTAGTTACAAAATATTGTTTTCTTGCGACGGTTTTTATAGAAACCGTAGCAAAAAAGGTATCTTTTGCGATTGCTTTGCATATAGTCGTCACATTAGACTTGTTGGTGCTTTCAAAAGTTTGTTATAAGAATTTCTTAACTGCTCCACACCACCATGTATTTCAAAGCAATAAGAAACTACTAGTACCATAGAATTAATATGCATACGAACTTAGATAACAATCCACATAACTCAGCATAGACTATACAAATGAACATATATCAAATGCACTTCCAACAATCAACATTTAACACAAACAAGGCTATATGTATAAATCAAAATAATAACAATGATCAAATTTACCATATTTAACACAAATTCATATGTTACATAATTTACCCTTAGCTTCATAATACATTAAATATAAACGGATCCAGACATAATATATTTCATACTGAAAATATATTACTGAATATCTATTACTGAATATCTGTTACACTAAGATAATTACACAACTAAAATTATAGAAGAAAAGGAATGCATAACCTCTGCATGATTCAGCCACCGTACATAAGTTAATGTTACAATTATGTCGATTTTGGCCTGCTCTAACAATTCATTAAATCTGAAAGAAAAAATTAAACACACGACATAAGTTAGTATATATTTTCAAATGAACACACTTTAAAATAATTGTACACCATTTAAAATAACATGAAAAATTAAACACATGACATATATAACAGATTTTAAAAAAGGGAATTCTTACCACAGCTACTCAACTGGTCTATATGATCCATTATTAAAATGACAAAGACGTCATTTTAACGCATAATGAATTAAAACAATAATTTATAAATCGCGGATAAATTATAAATTTATAGGCTATGAGTGTCGACATCTAACAAGATGTGCATACCTTTTTTGTTTTTCACTACAATATTAATTGCGTACCATTCCAAGCGAGTCTTTGCCATACCATCTGCTTTTTGGACCAACTGCAAAGTTCAAAAAAAACAGACTATATGCATCAAATTCTTTGCTTGGGGATATTTTGGTAAACTAGAAGGGTCACAGTTATTTTTGTTCACGTTCACCATTAGTTAGTGAATCAACTAGTAACAAATCAAGCACTTCATTTAACATAATACTACTACTTTCTTCTTCATTCATTTCTTCACCATCTCTATCACTTTTTCCACTATCCATGCTACCAGTATTAAATCGAAGTTCATCAACAACCCCAATCTCAACAACATTGCCGGTGCGCCCTGACCTATTTTTAGACTTGACTCTAGGAGTGTTAATGTTTTGTGAGGGTACGAGAACCAAAATTTTCTGTTCAGCCCATTTGGTTGATTTGCGCGGATTGAGATAAATTTGTAAAAGAGTGAGATGGATGTTTGAATGTCATCTTGAAGATTGATTGATTCCTGCTTCATACACACGATCGCAATAGCCAAGAGCGAGTTCAGGCATATGAAGTTGTATAACAAAGAAAATGAAATAACAATGATAGATTTATAATAGGCAAACTATAAGGTGTCATGTAATTCATTTAGCTGCAGAACTTAAGTCATGTTAATTGGCCAGTGGGCATTTCATATTTTTGTTATCAGTGCACTTTGCTTCTATGAACATGATGATGGGATATGTTCAGCTTTGTAGTTTAAGAAGCATTTTAACCGAAAGATTCTTTATCAGTGCCATACAGAATTCAATAAACTTCAAAAAAAAGTTCATGTCTCAATAAATATGGATGAACTCATGGTTCCCTTAAGTATTATTTCAAACTACAACTAATTATAATACAGGCTTCCCTATATTTTCCTCGTATGATTAACAGAATGATTTAAGTAAACATTTACTAACAGGAAAAAAAATCAGTAAAGTAAACTTCTACTCAACAACAAATAAATATATGAATATCATATGGATACCCCTAGCATGGCAAAAGATTTAATATGCAACCAAAAGAACGTATAACTAAATATATGTATATTTAATGCACACTCATTGTGTTGCATATCCATCTGCATGTAATGCCATCTTTATTTTTATAAGTACGTGCGGCAGACTGACAGTGTAGTAGCTTTGTGGTTTGTATCCATTTTGTGATTATTACAGGACTGCTTCCAACTTTAATTGTTCCTATGCATATGTTTTAGAATAAAAATTGTCTGTTCATTAATGGTTCAAAACTTTTTTTTAATACGTGGATCCTTGCAGCATCAGTGTATTAAAATGTGAATGCACACACACATATATACATACACACACACACATAGGCAAATGAAGTGATGTTGCTCTGTGGAATCTATCTTGGCTTAGTGATTTTAGTTTTCCTAGTCATACAAAAAGCAAGTTATATCCTAATGTTGGCTGCAAGGTCAAAAGCTTTGAAATACTCGATAATCAAGAGGACTGATGACAAATGATGATCAGAAAATATAGCCAATGGCACCTGAATTTTGCTAGAAACTTCTAAAATTGTTAATCCTCTGCTTCCTTCAAGAGAGAAAATGAAACGGCAGCAGAGAGTATTCACGTTCGCACTTCAACTATATTCCCGTCTTTGAGCTCGATGTGTGGTAAAACAAGTTGTCCATTTACCAACACAAGCTATCCATCAAGGCCCAGTCTACGAGCAACATCAGCATCAGTGCTACCGGCTTCCATCCTCGATATTTCCCCATATGGCCAGCGCACTATTACTACTTCTCCAAGTGTTGCAGAGACCGACTCGCGACACTGTTGGGTTTGCCGTACCTGCCTTTCCCTCTGTAGTATTGTCCTCAGAAAGTGGACTTGCTATTTCAAAGCATACTGTATTCAAAGAGTGATACAAATGCAATTTTCATCTGACATTGATGTTTTAAGATCGTTCAATTATCCGACCTTGTTGTTAACCCCATTTGATGTAGGCAATGGAGCATAATACCTACCAGTGAGTTTTGAAGGCAAAGGAACTGACTCGGACGATTTTTCTTCAATTCTTGAAGTCATTACTCTCCAATACTCGGGCTCTTCCTGCTCTGTCAGACCTATAATCTGTATGAAGATCGACAACGTCCGCTGGAATTGGTCTTGCTGCACAATATAAAAAAAAGGATACACTAACCAACATAGAGATAAAACTGAATCTGATTTTTATTTTGCTTTATTGCTTTTGTTGTTAAAGTAACCAGTTTTATGGAAGACAAACGAATAGAAATGAAATTAAAGGATAATGCAGTTAGCACCTTGTGAAATAATTTATCCCGGCATAGCATGTATTTTTCAAGACATGTACACCAATCACCATGCCCTACGGCAAACAACATTGGTCGGAGACCTAGAGAAAAAATAACATGATCTGAGCAAGACATACCAAAGTCAAAGAAACACGTGAGCAACACCATTGTCCATATCCCGCTTCTTCATTACGTGACAACAAAAGGCTTGAGAAATCTATTTTCAAACAATCATCATCGATACAATTGAAGAAACACCTTAGTGCAACCAGATAACATATTAAATCTAATACATATAACATATTATATCTGATACACAATAATCAATTTCGAATCATGAGGACCTGGGGACGTGGAAATAGATATAGAACATGACATGATATGTCTCTATTACTTCTGTAAGACTAACTAAAGAAATTGGAAGTTTTTAAATGAACATCTGACACATAGGCATTTATATTGCATGCCCAGGTTATATCACTACTGCATCCATATTCCAAGCAGAAATATTATGCAAACATTAAGATTATCAAATAGCAAGTTGTTGGATTTCCCTATGATAGTATGTGTTAGAAATATTCAAAAAAGGTCTAAGTTGGCCAAATGTCATATTTTGATAGCTACCGATGTCAAATACAAGTTTTGCGATACCAACTAAAACCGACCCTAAGTTGTTGATCTCTGTTTCCATTTACTACATCCATTAGGTACGGTAAACCTCGATATATAAAAGGTTTGGGGTATAAAAACCAAAATTGCCAAACTGTTGATGATGTTGGTTATAATGTATTGTGTTCCAACGGTAATGCAAATATGATAATGTTCAGGGAACAACATAAAACTGAACAAAAGTTGATACTTTCTAGAATCATCAACAATACACATTCAGTAAAGTAAAAATTGTCCCACTATAGTTGCTCTTTGTTTGCAAATTGATAGGATGAATGGTAAAGTAAACTAATTTTTTCCCACTATCTACTACCCAACCGAATAGCTGACAATCTAATATAATGTTCATCCACCATCCCACCAAGGATGCTCTCTATCTTTACACATTTGAGTTTGGAAGCGGCTGCTTTAAACCTCAATAAAATGTCATACAAGCATTAACTTTTAATTTAGTTTATCCCTCTTATACATTATCCATGCCATGCATGGTAATATTTATTCACATACCTTCACAATATTGGAAGTATAATACAGATTATGACATATTAGCAAAGGACTTAAGAACCTGAAGTTGAAGATTAGTTGTTAGGAAATATTTTGCAAAACCCTAATTTCTTCGAAAAATAAATTTCAAAGCACTTTCCCTCTACCCTTCTCCCTTTTTTATCCTAAATGTAATTAAAAAAATGTGAAGTGTTCTTCCTACGACATATATTCAGACTTGCAAAATTCAAATAATCCAGTCGCCAAGCATCAATCGAAGCTGCTTCGTACGCCACAATTCATTATAAAATGCACACAAACTACAAGGAAAAAAATTCGGTATATAATAACAGTAGAATTAACTAAGAAGACGGGTGCAACAATTCATATAATTGACAGAAATACATACCTATAGCGATAACAAGGAATTAGAAACCAGTCTTGCTCCTCAACGTTCTTTATGGGTTCAATCAATCGATCTTTAATTGCAAATCTAAGCCATGAATCTCCAATTGAAACAATATCATCAGCCATCGCGTTTTTGGAATCAAAATGGAGGAGATTTTGTGTGATTGATCAGGTGTAGATTTAATTTGTTTTACTGAAAAAATAATAAGGTTAACGAAAGGTAATGGTTGCTGTAAAGGAACGACCCCAAAGAAAAAGTTACGGGAGGTATGTGCGACTGTTTTATGCTTAACCATCGCAAAATGAGACCCTACCAATTTTAAGTCCATTTTATTTGCTACTGTTTTAAAACAAAATTGTCGCAAATTTGTTTTCTACAATATTTTTCTAACAACGTGCTACAGTTTGTAATTAAAACAGTTGCACATAAACATATGTGCTACTGGTTTTAGTTGAATCGTCGCAAATAAGGCGATGCAAATAAGCAGTTTTGTACTAGTGCTCACCTCTAGAAGCATATAGAAAAGCTATACCCGAAAGACTTTAAGCTTAGCCTACTCAATCGGGTACCCGAGAGTTTAAGAGCAAAGCAAAAACTACGGATCGATCAAAAAGAGTGGTGTGAATAATAAATTATTACCCAACACCAAAGATATCTAACGAGATCATGTCGCATAACGGAACATGTTTCCCTCTCGTTAAAACCCTTCTACAAACCCAGGCTAAACTTGTTCCCCTGCACTACGATGGTTTGTTCAATTATCATAAGCATATGACAATAAAAAAATAACATGCTACACCCAATGGATTCCCCATCCCCTATTACACTGACATTTTGTCTTAGCAGTTACTTCATTTCACTGGATTTCTCATCCTCCGTTACACTGACTTCTTGTCTTAATAGTTTCATTTTCATGATTCATCTATGATTCTATCTGTGCTTTGCGGAGTTAAATTGTGTTATTCACGGAACCACTTTCCTTCGTATTCATTTGACTTTCGAACGGTATGAAGCAACAAAGCCTGTTTCTTATTACAATTTCAAACTGCACGAAGTTACAGAATTCTTTTTTTTATCTCCCTCTCATGATTCGTAAGGTATCCCCTACTAACAACAAGACCGAAGGCATATCCTTAAATTTCTCGAACTATGTGAAGTAACGGGTCCATCTGGTTTAACCTCCTATGCATCGTAGAGTAACCCCCATTAACACAAAATCAAAAGCTTCAATCCTAAGTCTCCTGAACTGCGCAAAGCAATAGTCTTAGGCACCTTTATTTACATTTCCATTTAATTGGTGTTTCCCCATTTTTCCTCTCATTGTACCTTCCTCTGGTTTCACACATAAGAAATGTCTTAGACAATGGGCAATAGCCAATAACATACGATTTTCAATATGTTCAATCAATGTCTAATTTACACTTCAATAGGCATGATACATGTGCCGTTCCCAGTCTACTTCGGCTCCCTCATAGGCGTCGAAGCTATATTCAATTTATTCTAAAAGGGAAAACCCTTCTGGCTTCTCATAACAATCAATCAACAACGCTTGTCACCATGCAGATGATGGCACACTAACCAAAAGGGGAAACTCTTCCGGCTTTATACAAAAATCAATGTTTGTTGTCACACAAATAACGGCAAGAAATAGAGGCCGAACATCTATTCTAATTTAGAAAACATTTCAATAAAAGAACTCCTTATGGTCATTTTCAATGCCGACAGTCAAAGAGGTGAAGCCTCAAAACTAGTTTTAGGAAAGTTAGAAGTTACCCTATCTGTTCTAAAGAAGCATTTTTATGGAAAACAGGTTTATAAAGGCATGTCGTTATAGGAAATGACTTCAAGGCTTTCAAACGCATAAGCTCCGGTTTAGAAAGTATATTTTCCATTAAGGGTCCCTTCATCTGAGGGAACGAAGGAGACAAACTCAAAAAATAATTTAAGCGAAACAAGCCCCTTTTGATTCCGTTGAATGATGCAGAGGCAAAGACATCTATTATTTTACAACGGTGTAGTTTGTAAATCCTTTATTCAAAACCACAATATTTATGAGTATTAGAACCAATACCAAAATCAAAAGGTAAAAAGAGGAAGCCTTGAATTCTTCATAAATCGTACTTATGATATTTCAAGCATTCGGCGCTACTGTAGGTTGGTTCCGACCTTGTCAGAAGGTACTTCCGGTACTTGGAATGACACTAACAATAACTACAGATAAAGTTAACTTGTTTTCTTTTAAATCTCTACATTATACCCACTCCACCATATTGTCAAATTCTCATTGGTTTATAAAATAAAATACTGTTATTTACAGTCTTTTTACGGTATTTGTGTAATGGCCATGTACAAAATATTTATACATATATTTTAATCGATATTCAAGCATTTTCTATGCAATTCAATCTTTGAAAATTCATAAAATCATGACAAATCATGAAATCTGAAACTCATCTCCAAATACCAAACATCATACCAAAATTTCATGTCAATTAGAGATGTCTAACTATAGATTTCTGTCTACGAACACATATATTTTCATGCATTTCAATCCTACACATGAAACCAATTATGAATATTACAAAGCATTCGGTAACCTCAAACAAATCTTGAAACCAATCATAAACAACAACATATGTTTCGACGATAACCAGATGGTTCAAACCTCAATGGGTAGAGAATATTATTCACGTTGTTCGGATGGAGGTGATGAGACTTGTTTATAAAGTTCCAAGCTCTAAAATTTCTAGATTTTTCTTTCTTCTGCCCCTAGCTTCAAACCGGCCAACTTTAATTTTATATGGTCTTATTAGTGAATGTGGATGAAAATAATATGGGAGCATATGGTCAATATATGTGGGTCGAAAGCTCTAACTTTGGCCCTCTCATACCCCTCTTTCTAATGCACATTTACATGGTTTATTTTGTCATATGGTCAACCTTCTAATTAACTCATTAAGAAAAAATATGAAGCCTCATCCACCACCGTGTTCCTATTTAATCACTCTATTAAATTATTAAATAATGCATTTCAAAAATTAGGGATGTAACATCCTCGTCCTTTAGGGAATTTCATCCTCGAAATTTAGACAAGAAATAATTAATTATAGCAACCAACAATCAAGAAACTGTGTTATCTATACTAACATATCATACTAGTATCTAATATGAAAAGCAATATAGATCATATCATAAGAAAATCGGGATATGTCTCGTTAATCCAGTCTTCAATTTTCAATTACAGTTCCTTTTATTAGTACTCCATTGAAGTTTCACCAGCATAACCGTCTTATTTTTCAATTTCTGTTCGTCCCTGTCTACACTCTCACTAGTTGTCTGACGAAAGTCAAGTTAGGTTCTACCAGCAATTCTTCCAATGCATTCGGATCCATGATAGAATGGGGGATCATGCACATACCTTCATAAGTGCAACGCATGAAATAAGTTATGGACTCCTGCAAAATTATCCGATAGCTCTACTTTATAGGCAAGCTTCCCAATCCTTCCTAATATAGGGAAAGGTCCAACAAACATTGGCGCTAGCTTTAGGGACTTTCTGAAATGAAACACGTCCTTTACTGGTGAAACTTTGATGAAGAAACTATCTCCAGTGAGAATTCCAAGTCCTTAGGCCTTTTGTTTGCGTGACTCTTCTGCCTGGACTGAGCATCCTTCCTCCGCTTCTGGATGACCTCAACCTTTTTTGTGGCTTCTCTTACCAAATCTGGACCAAGAACCAAGATGTCGCCTATCTTCAACCTATGCAATATGGATTTATACGGTCCTCCATATAAAGCTTCGAAAGGCGTCGTGCCTATACTAACCTGAAAGCTATTATTAGAGGAAAATTCCACTAAGTGTAAATGGTCCTCCCATGAACCACTAAAGCCCAAGATGCAAGCTCTCGACAAATATTCTAGGACCATATGTAACATATCGTCTTTTGTCCACTTTAAGCTGGTAATTAAACCAACTCAAACCATTCGAAATGATAGAACGTTATTGGATTCTAAGGTAAATAAAATAAATCATAGAATCACAAACGCAGAAAAACAGAATATCTCGCAGCGGAATAAATAAATTATACAATAGTAGTTCATGAAGCTACTAAATAAAAATCAAATTTCATACGTAATATCAGAGTTACAAAATTAAATACAGCGAAAGTCTAAATACAAGAATTTCTAATAAAGGAAAAATAGCGAGAATTAACAGGTAGAGGTGATATCTTCAACAGTCTCCAGCTTCAAAAGGTGAAATCTCAATACTGCAATTCTCAATCTGACCCGGGCAATAATGCAAAACAAACAACTCAGATCAGGACTAACATTCTCATGGAAGTAAATCAACTCAAATGAAATGTTCAATAAAATGCATCAGTAACTTAAAGGATGTTTGGGATCACCATCCTTAAGGATCCGTTAAACTAATACTATACAATATAATACGTTATTATAATAGTGTCTATGGTTGAATATAACATATTAAAATAGCGTAAGCGGGATAACAATTTTACTCTTACACCGTTTATAATACCGTAGTCTATACAGATACTGTAAAGTCCACAGTAACGCAGTGGCTATAAGAGAGCACTCCATAGGTACAGTACAAATCAAAGTTGTAGGAGGCTCGATCAGGATAATATGACAAGGCACACGAGGAATGCCCATAGTAGGAATATACTAGTTACATGCTCGGACTGATGGTAACGCATAGCCGCGACTACCGCCCACTTCGAACAACACTCCCAAATCGCGGAGGTGCATCGAATCAAATCAATCAAACCGAGGGACTATAGTAATAAAGGAAGAAGTATTGCCGATTTTCTTATATATAAATCATATCAAATCAATCAAACTGAGGGACTATAGTAATCAATCAAAACACAATAATTCTTTACAATTTACATATATATATATATATTTATATATTTATATATATACATACACACAGAGAAAAAAAATCATAACATATATATACATATTTAAAATTCAAACCACACCGCAAACACACAACGTAAATTATAACATATGTATTATAAATTATATAAAACACACCCAAAGCTTTATGTATATATATATTCATATATAACTTTTTAATTAACAATATATATATATATATTTAAAATTCGACGCACAAAATATATTTTATAAATTATACATTTAAATAAAACACTACGCTAACGCATACTAAATCATATACAAATATTTATAATATATAATTTGAAACACACACATTAACTCATACACACACATACACAACTCAACAATGAAGATACAACACTTACGCACACAACATCACTCACAAGATAATACACACGAATTAAAACTCTCACAATATTATATACAATCTCACAGGCATTCCCCAAACTAACAAAATACACACACTAATACAAAATATAATAATAAATCAGAAATATTCTCACAAGGAAGATAAAGGCTGTGGCGTCGCTGAAGGGCGCGGGTTGGGGTGAATGGCGGAGTCTATATGTGAAAAAGGAGAGGCGATGCTTGGCTTTGGCGTGGGTTTCATGTGGTGGAGAAGGAACCAAGTGCGACAGCGGGGATGGGAGATGCTCGCGGACGAGTGGATGGGAAGGAATTAAAGGGGTTGCTGCTCCTTTCTTTGAATATATGAAACGATGGAGGAAAAAACATGGCGTAATGGACTGCAAAAGAAAAGATGAAGGAGAAGGGAGAAAATCCACAAATAAAGAAATGGGAAAATTTCTGAATGAACGGTTTTGGAAACCTACCGTGAATTTTTGAGCTAATCACATTTCACTTTAAATTTCAAAAAGGAAACCGAGGTGGGAAATAAATTGGATAAATAATGGTGATAAATAAAATAGGCAGATCAGTTAAATCAGTCAGGTTTTAATGACGAAGGAAATGGAACGGTTCTTTTGTAATAATAAATGTATGGAATTTATGCTTGCCATTCAAAACAAACGTTTTGTTTAAATTTTGAAAACTAATGGTGCGGTTAAAATAAAACAAGAATTATATAGTTTGCAAATATCATTTACCAACTGGAAACATTTTTAAGATAAATGGAAACGAATGGATTATAACATTAAGGAATGAACGGTTTGAATTTTGAAAATAATGAATTAAATAATGGAAATAATGAACGGTTTAATTATCATTTTTGTTTATTAGATTAGTTAAATCAAAATTAACATTTTTTTAATTAGAATTGTGTTAAACAAAATTAACATTTTTGTTTATTAGATTAGTTGAATCAAAAATTAACATTTTCATTAATTAGAACTGAGTAAACCAAACATTAACATTTTTGTTAATTGGAATTGAGTTAATAAAAAAATTAATATTTTTGTTAATTAGAATGGAGTTAAACAAAAATCATCATTTTTGTTAATTAGAATAGCTGAATAAAAAATTATCATTTTTTTCAAATTAGAATAATGGAATAAAAATTATCATTTTTTTCAAAATATAATTATTGGATCAAAATTGACATTTTTGTCAAAATATAATTGTTGCATTAAATTTGTCATTCTGTCAAATTAAAATAGTTGAAATAAAAAGTACATTTTTATTGTAACAAAATAGTTGAAAAAAAGGACATTTTGTTGCAAGAAGATAGTGAAACAAAATTTATCATTTTTATGCCACAATTCATACTTTTTTCATGGGGACTCAAAAAGACTTGTTGTTGAAAATGGCGGACTTCCTTTACCGATCATTTTCTCGCGCCTCCATCTCCCAAACCCAATCTGCCTTCCGTCTTTCTTCCTCTCATCTCATGGCCAAGAAAGATAAACCCAAGACGCATCTGCCTTCTTCGATAACCACCAGATCTGGAAGTCGAGAAAACTCCGCGCTCTCTCTCTCTGACAACGACGGTGACCAAGATGATGCAGCAACTCCACCGCCGAAATCAGTTTATACCCTGCCAGAAAATCATCCCCTGAATAAACTTATAGCTGATATCAATGCTACCTGCCCTTCGAGCTTGAACAAGACTAAGCTAGGAGCTGCGACTCCTGGAAAGTCTCCGATTGGAGTGAATGAGTCTTCATGCTTGTTTGGACAAGGTATGTATGTTAATTTGTGTGATAACAAGGGTAAGACAGCAAGCACCGAACTAAACGATTTGAATGAACAGTCTCCGGACTTAGGGAATACTGATTTGGGTTCCAATGTGGAACGTGTTGTTCATGTGAAGACTGTATGTGATGGACTGAATGGTATACACTGATACAAACCGAGTCCATACATGCACACCACCTGTTCGACAGATTTCCCCAAACATCCAGAACCATTTTACAGCATCCAATTTACCATCCCATCTCTTCTCCCCGAACTCCCCAACCCAGCAAACCTCAACCTTTGCTACTCCAGTAATCCCTGAAGCAGCGAAGTCTTCCCCAAACACTCCGAAGAGATGGTCGACTTTATTTGAGTCTCTTCCAAAAGTAGCTGGGGATTACGAACCAGTGGATTTTGATATTCTACAAACTGAGTTTGGTTCCGTCCCTCCACTGGAAATACATGTAGAAGCTGCTAACTTCTGGGACGAATACCTTGTAGGCTTTTTCTTGGATTCTAAGCCACCTATGGTTGATATGCGTACTACTTGTCGTTCTTTATGGCAAATTCGCGCCTCATTGAAAATGATGTATGTTGATGGCCTTTACTATTTTAAGTTCTCTTCTACTGAAGAGAGAATTCGTGTTCTGGAAGCAGCACCTGTTATTATTGAAGGAAGACCGTTTATTGTGACATCGTGGAAAGCTTCGATAGATCAAGTTCGTGAACAAGTCCTTTCTATTCCTGTCTGGGGTCAGTTCACACATATCCCTTCCGTACTACAACCTCTTCTAGGTCTAAACTGGCTTGCTTGTCATATTGGTAAACTCAAATGTTTTGATGCTAACACCGTCGCAAGAAGAAACTTAGTTTATGCCAAGGCCCTGATTGAAATTACCCCAGATAAACCATTGCCTACTCAGATCAAAGTTAATTTAGATAACTGAGTACACTGTGTGGACGTTAAGTACAGATGGAAACGAGATATCTGCACAATTTGTAAATCTTTTGGCCATTGCCCTGAAGCTTGTACACTAGAAGTTAATGACCCACCTCCGGTCAAGATTCCACTCCCTAAGCCTCCTGCACGAGTTTGGGTTCCAAGTGGTAGGAAGTTTCCTCTAGTTGTGAAACCTCCTGTATTCACAGATGTCCCTCCAGATCCAGATATCACTTGGAACGAGACGGAGTCAGCTTGGGTGCATGCACCCTCTGGGATGCACTCTGACTGTGATGATACATTTTTCGTATTTATTGACGAAGCAGTCGAAGACAGAAGTCGTCTTTTCTTTGAGCCAGAGGATGGCAGACTGAATATCCGAACTGATGGAGAAGTTGGTGAGAACAATGAAATTCTGCTGAATGATCCCGCATGGGATAGAAATCGTCTTTTAGCTACCTTTAACTTTGATGATCTAGCTCTTCGCTTTTGGACCCATAAGCGTATCATGACTCCCTTCATAGGCTCCTTCTATGACGTCAATGCTGACGGTGCAGTTATTTAGTTTCTTATAGCAATATGTTTGCACTTTGTCTTAATGTTTATGTCTGTAAAATTTAGTAATGATAGTGACTGGACACTTCAAACCAGGTTGTTACTCTGTGCATGTGCAGAGTACCAGAACCTTTATTTATAATAAAGGTGTTTGCGGTCACCTAAAAAACCGGTTAGTCGTGCAAATATATATATATATATATATATATATATATATATATATATATATATATATATATATATATATTTGTAAAAATATGATTGTTGAACAAAAATGAACATTTTGTCAAATTAGAATTGTTGAGCAAAAATGAATTTTTTTGTCAAAGTAGTTTAGTTGAATCAATATACATTTTTGTCAAAGAAGATTAGTTGAAAACAAAAATATACATTTTTGTCCAAAAGGTTAGTTGAAAACAAAAATATACATTTTTGTCAAAAAGATTAGTTGAAACAAAGATATACATTTTTGTCAAAAAGGTTAGTTGAAAACAAAAATATACATTTTTGTCAAAAAGATTAGTTGAAACAAAAATATATATTTTTGTCAAAAGATAATAATTGAAACAAAAATTTACATTTTGTCAAAATATGATGGTTGAAAACAAAATTTACATTTTTGTTAAATATGATGGTTGAAAACAAAATTTACATTTTTGTTAAATAGATTTGAGGTAAAACAAAATTTACATTTTTGTTAAAGGGATTTGAGGTAAAACAAAAATTACATTTTTGTTAAATAGATTCAAGGTAAAACAAAAATAATATTTTTGCTAAATAGATTTGTGTTTGAGCAAAAATATTAATTTTGTTGAAATAGAATTGACAACAAAATGAAAAGGCCATTTTTTATTCTTTTTGTTAAACTAGAATTGTTAACAAAACGAAATTATCACTTTTTATTCTTTTTGTTAAACTAGAATTGTTAACAAAATGAAATTATCACTTTTTATTCTTTTGGTTAAACTGGAATTGTTAACAAAATGAAATTATCACTTTTAATCATTTTGTTGAAATAGAATTGTCAACAAAAATGAAAATATCATTTTAATCATTTTGTTTAAATAGGATTGTCAACAAAAAAGAATGAATCACTTTTAGACCATTTTGTTGAACTAGAATTGTCAACAAAAAATGAATGTATCACTTTTTGGGCATTTTGTTAAAATAGGATTTGTATGTAAGTTAAAGAACCATTTTAATTGTCAAAACATACATTAGAATTTGTATGTAAGTTAAAGAATCATTTTTATTGTCAAAAAACATATATTAGAATTTGTATGTAAATTAAAGTGACATTTTTATTGTTAAATTATACAATAGAATTTGTATATAAATTAAAGTGACATTTTTATTGTTAAATTATACATTTGTATGCAAATCAAAATGATATTTTTATTGTCAAATTATACATTGGAATTTGTGTACAAAGTAAAGAGGCATTTTTATATGTTATATTATACATTGAAACTATATATACAAATAAAAATATTTCTTTTTATTTGTTAAAATTAAAAATAGAAATTGCACACAAGTAATGAAAATAAAATTATATTTTTATTTGTCATTAGCAAAAATGTTACGTGAATAAAATACATACTTGTTGGCCATTAGAAAACCTGTAGAAATGAATGTAAACAAAATACATATTTATTTGACATTATGAACAAGTAGATATGATATGCCAATAAAACATTCTTTTATTTGGCGTATTAAACACGTTAGTGGAATTGTCAAATGGTTTATATATATATATATATATATATATATAAATTAAAATTAAACGAATCGCGCACGGTAGTTCGTGTTTCGGAATTGTAACTTTAAACGATTATACCGAAAGATCCGATCATCGGATTTTCCCAAAACTGGAACCGTTAGGACCGCTTTGGGAAGATCTTTCCAACGATATAAAATTTGTTAAAATCCGACGGTTATATTTCGAGAAAAGCGTAAATGAAATTTTGATAAAAACGGCGTCAGGGCCGCCTATTGACCTGAAGCATCGTTAAATTAAATTGGACTATTTTTATATGAATAAAAATAGCGATAAATCGTTATAAAATAATATTAACGATATGAATGATTTAAATTATATATATACTAGTTTGGAACCCGTGCTTCGCACACGGGAGTGTTGGATATCATTGAGTGAAGACAAAGGTACTGGAAGTGAAAGGCTTGTCATAAGATATTTGTACATGTTGGGTGAAGCCGAAGTTAAAGCCTTCATAAGAATCACAGATGTGGTGGGTCGTCTTAAACGTAGCAGAAACATGAAATAATCATTGACTACTCTAATATGTTGAAGATTTTTTTTTTAAGAAACTCACCCCACAAGGAGGAGAGCCCCCGAACTGCCTGGTCCGACCACAGACAGAACAGGATTTAAGCCAGCCCAGCACAGAGGCTTGATGTCCCCAACCAGTTTATTGGATTAACGGGAACCCACCTCCGTGCCTTGAAAATGGGAGTAGGGCTGACGGGTATCGAACCCATGGCGATTTTTCCTTACACTAACAATGGCTTGCTTCTTTTCTTAGGATTGACAATATGCAAAGTTAACTATTATATATAGGTCCAAAATCAATTTTTAGTAGACATGAAACCTTGGTGTTGGCCTCGTGGAGTAATTGCGAAGTGAAATATAATTTATGAATTAGTGTTAATCGGCATATCGTAAATCAATGGAAACGGGGAAAAGAAATAATCATGAATGCACATGTTGCAATGGAAGTAGCCTGCTAACAAAGTTAATTATATCAATCGACTTATAGGTCAAAACATTTATATATTTCATACAGACGATGTAGCTGTTTTTTAATTTGCATATGTAATAAGAGTTTGAGATAGCATGGCTGTAAAAAATAATATGACATGTCATTTATTCTCTGATTTGTTATGCTATAATAGGTTACTTGTCTATATACCAAGAGTTATGGATCAGCGCTTCAAAATTCCGTTCTTTAAATATCAACAGTTTATTCGTTGGCCCATGCTTTGCATAGGGGAAGCATTCTACTTAAAAAAAAATTTAATTTAAGAGAGTAAGTCAAGTAGCTTCCATTAGACATGATGTTATTTCATGTTCTATATATAGAAATAAATGAAAAGCTACATGTTACACCATTGTTGGCTCGTAAAAACAACTGTAAACTTTAATAAATTCAAAACAACATATTTTTTGCATTATTGGTTTATTGCATAGAAGGTTTAATATATATATATATATATATATATATATATATATATATAACATGTGCTTCGCACATTGATTGAAAATGAGAATGTTTATCAAAAATTCTGTTATTTAGAGCTGTGGGTTGAATATGGTTGTATTATCACAATTACTAACTAATAGTACGGTGAAAATTGATAGACGATTTGGTTGATTTATCGAGTCTTAGTAGTTATTAGTTATAAGTTGATCGAAAAATACATTATAATGCCTATCAGAGACTCAGATGTCGATGGAACAATAGATGTAGAAATCAATAGTGTGGACTTCAAAATATAGTAGTAATGTGGATTAGTGTGGTCAGTATGCATAGAGATAAATTGTAGCAGACATAGTACTCAATACCAAGGTTCGAAGTTCCGCCCGGCACGTTGGAATACTGGCCATTTCGATTCGGTTCCGGTGATGGCCGGGCCAGAATTCAACAATGATTCGGTTCCGGTCTTTGATAGACAAAAAGAGAGATACGCGGGAAGAGATTGTTTTAAGTTGACCGTTGAAGGAAATCTGAGTTAAAGATGAAAATGATCAAGCTTAAATTTTGATTTAAAGGGTGCGGTTTCGATCTTGTGTTGCCGAGTGCGGTTTCAGTCTGTAGAAGAAAGAGGCAGCTTGAATCCTAATTTGTTGAAGAAGACATATTGTAGGGTTACTGGAAATATGGTTTTACATGGACCAGGGGTTGCATATCATATTTGCTGCTAAAGCCTATTTCGTTGAAGAACGCATATTGCAAGTTGAAATTGTTTGGACTTCAGCAATGTGAATATAGCATTATTTTAAAGATCCAGTTGCTCTTTCTTGTAAGTGATTATGATCATTATCTAATAATTAATTATAATCGACCATTTCACATGAAATTGAAAAACGGATTATTCATATTGCATGTATATTTACATATTGCATGTATATTTGCGTATTTATATAAAAAAAAATACCGAAATTAGCAAATCAGAAACGAAATCGAAATTTTAAATTTTCTACGTGGTCGAAACGAAAACAGAAACCGGAATTTCGAACCTTCAATACTCATATACATGCAGAGATTTTAGGTACAACGTAGTAAAACAACATAACAAATTACAACCGAAACGTAGACATGCAACGATGGCTGATATTTGAAGGTTTGGTGAATTCAACCTTCTCTTTGCGTTGTTTTTCCACATTAATTATCCACATGTCTGCCTCTTATGCATTGTGTTATTAATATTGAACGTGAAATGCTTTGGAAAAAGGTATTGTGTTTAGTGGTGTAGTGTCACTTGCATTGGGTTGCAGCTACCAAACTTTGTACTTTCCATCAGGAGATGTCTGCCTGTTCTACATCAGTTTCAGCTACCAAACTTTATAAACAATTAATTCTTTGATTTTTTTTTTTCGGACCAACTGCTGCCGCATGCGCATATGAACGAAATATTATGTCTGCTTTTGCCACAAATACAAACTAAACCGACTTATTTCCTACATACACATTAAACAAACATAGAACGATGACACATTTGGTTGTAATCAACAGTAAACTGAAACTATATTTACAACAAAACTTAATGCGACCAAAATTCTAACCAATATCAACACTGCCAGCCTCTTCTTGCAGCCTATCCTGGCCAACGTGACTATCTTCCTGTGTAAGTATGAAGATCAGCATAACTAAACTCCTTACAACCAACAATACATACCCCGTTACTGCCCGTATGCGAAGCGCAGGCCAAACCATCAAACATGAGTACATCAACTGCAGGTGATCCCTTTGTTGCTATGCTAATTCAACGTGCTTAGCTTATAACTATTGGTATAACCTTTTGCTATTATAAGATTTAATAAATTACCATCACGTGGATAGCGCCTATTTAAATTGAAGCAAACAAACGTCATTATAATGGTTAGAAAGGAGTCCATACATTTTTTTTTTCTGTAAATGCAAACATACAACCCCTCCCTCCCATACATTGGTACATACATGCATAAATCCTATGAACAGTTGAAAAGTCATGTAACCCACCTAATTAGATTGAAGCAAATGAATAGCATTATATATCCGTAGTTAGAAAGGAGTTCATACGTATTTTTCTGTAAATGCTACATACATACACAGACACACACAAGTGTGTGTAATTATGAAAGTATGTATGGAGAACCTATGAACAATCGGAAAGTCGAGCAATCCTTTTCTGCTTGGTGATTTAACTACAGCTTCTGGGCTTGGATATGAGACTTGAGGAGCAGTTACAGAAATAAAAATAGGATCAATAACCAAATATCGCAAGGCCCACGATCAGGGAAAGGAAGTGCATGGAGCCTACAAAAAGTTATTTTTTTTTCGAAAAGCTAATAATATTTCAAAGCTTTTGTTACCAATGTCTTTTAATTACATGTTCTCTACATATATTATATAACTGATCAATGTATAAGCAGGGGGGAAAACTGATCCTACATATTCCTATACTGTTTTGGTATTTTTTTAATGTCTACAATGGGAAAGACCCCGAGGTCTGAATATTATGGGATAGATCAATGCACGTAGACATATAGCAGGTCAGAACATGTCATCTGCAACGCCTAGCATGACATCCTCTGTCATACAGAATTTTATGAGTCAATGTAAAAATAGAAACGAAAATTGAATGTCACATGGATTTATGATTTAGGTAGAAATATGATATTTTAGAACTGCTAACTTTTATGAATCCCATGCTGCACAGGTAACAATAATAAAACATTATATAAATGGTTAATAGCTATTTTTTTATCTATATATATATATATATATATATATATATATATATATGTGCACAGTTTTCCTGTTTTAATCTTTTTTATTAGAACTTAAACGTGTAATTGATCATAACAAAATAAGCGAGGGAATTTCTTAATTTAAGCAATACCTCAAATGGAGCGAAAAAAGTTGCGATGTCTTAAGATACGATCTTCTTCACTATCAGATTCTATGATAGAGATCATAAAGATATCTGCAAAATTAAGATTCAAGGTGAGAAACTATTGTGATCCTTAAAAAATGGTTCAAAACAATATGAAGTTATTGTATCAATCAAAAATTTGAAATGTAAACCAAATCACCTCTAGGCTCCAACTGGGAGTAAACTTTAAGAGAAAAAACAAATCTCATATGCATAATTTGTTATATGAACGAATCAAATGATTTTGAGCATCTTAAAAGTTCCTCTTAAACAAATATGACAATGATAAATAAAGTAATGACAATTTTGCAAGGAGGAGACATTTTAATATGAAATGAACAATTTCCATTCAAACTTCTTGCTAGGTATAGTTAATTCATCATTTTAATTTCCCTCGCAGCTGCATCGGATCCCATAGTTAAAAAGTTAATCCATGAGCTAATTCAACTGGGAATCAATACAGCTGCATCGAAGACTCACAGTTGTACAACCTGTCAAGTAAGAAATGAGCTTTCTAGCCAAAATAAAAATAAAAAATGTAGTTACTGTTTGGTGCAGGCATATTTTCTTTTATGATTTATTATACTGCTGTTATATGCTAAATATGCACTATAGTAGTAACACACACACACACACACACACACACACACACACACACACACACATATATATATATATATATATATATATATATATATATATATATATATGAATATCGATATACTCTAATTTCAAGTGTAGTGTAGTTGGAATTTTTTTGAGAAAGTGATTGCCACATGCAAAGTAGACAACATTGGCAAAATGCAACCCAAAAATTAGTTGCAACTCAATGCATCATTATCCACAATCCATTTTATATCTCACACATCAGTCCTCAAAACCTCGTGTCAGGAATATATATAGGTGAGGTATTTGAATATAAAATGACGTCCAAATGATAATTTCTTCTACATGAACATTTGTATGGTTTATGAACTGGAAACATAAAAATCTACCCCCCGTTTTTATTCCTTAACGGAATAATTTTACTAAGAAGATGGACATGAAACAAAATGATTATGTGATAATCACACATACTTATACTTATTCTGAAAATGATTAATCATAAGAACTCTTTTGTTTGAGTTTTACCACTTCACGGTAAGAATACCTACTATTGACCAAAATCGTGACAGAGTATACATTTAGTAAATGCATTAGTACTGATTTGCAAACTATCTTAAAAGAACTTACTTTGTTCAAAAAAGCTATTATTTAATAACCAAAAGAGATACCGTTAAAAGGGCTGAATTCAAATGTGGAAATAATATTTTTGAAAAAAATTAAGGATCCCTGAAATTTTGTACACATGTTAAGATGAAAAATAGGAAAAAGTGATAACCAAAAATCAAAGAAATCTGCATGATTAAATATTTTATAAAATTAGTTGAATTTTGTTATAAAAATTGAATTTATTATTTGGCAATATCTATTGATATGTAAATTTTTAAAAGCCATTTACATTTCATGTATGAAAATACAGATAATCATGGTAGATAAATGTAAGTAATGCTGTTTACGTCATTGTATTCAACTACAATTTAAGGTGGTCAGTGAAAATGGAAGTAAAATAAGGAAGAAAAATCAAGAAGTGGAAGAACATCGCTTCACTTTCTCTCCATACCTCGCACATTCTCTCTCCGCGCCGCATTGTGAGAGAATGCGATCACTACCTCTGGTGTTTAGGTGGTGGATGCGATGGAAGGATCATCGACGTACAAAGTGCCTCAGATTAACTAAGAGGTAATGAAGCAACTGAGACTAACCGAGAGTGGATCAATGGAACCTGAAACTTATCCTGCACGAGCAGGAGAACCAGATCGTGCATTCTACATCAGAAATGATCTATGCAAGTTCGGAGTTGCATGCAAATTTAACCATCCTGCAAACAGGACATTGACAGATGCCATTTCGAGGATCAAGGTAGATTATCCTGAGTGTTTTGGCCAACCGGAATATGAATATTATATTATTACATGAGAACTGGTACATGCAAGTTTGGAGCTACTTGCAAATTTCAACATCCAAGGGACAAAGGCTGAAATCTCTGCACAAGTTAATCGTATGTTTTATGAATCTGCTACAGACTATCCTATGAGTCATAGCTTTTGGATCATAGGATAAACTTTAACACATTTTAGAAACTGCGAAAAAATTACTTATGAATGAAATGACATGCACAATGGTATATTTTTGAGTGCATTGTTTGGGTGATTATCTAGTTATAATCTCTTTCAAAAAATCTGGAAAAATCACAACTTGATCAAAATTTGGTTTCCAATATAAAATTATTAATTTTAATAGATAAATCTTTATATTGGCTAAAAAATTTAATGAGTGAAACCACGCATGAAAGTATATTTTTTATGTGATGTCTATGCTGCTGTCCAGTTATAATTCTCTATCAGAAAATTTAGAAAACCCAAAGCATAATGAACGAACAAATCACTAATATTCTTAGTAACCCCAAAATAGCATTGACATAACTATTAGAAGTCAGGACCATAAAAATAAAAATAAGTACCTAAATGATAGCATGTAATTTATTTGAAAGCTGTATGTTCTGGTTTCTACTAAGTTAAAATTAATCAGCACATTGCACATTATTTTCCTTTAAGTTGTGCTGCAATCAATCAAGTGTAGTTTACAGCATATTAATTAGTTTACACCATTTAAAGAAGTCGACGTCATAATTCATATTTCTTAAAATAATTACAAATAGTCTCATTATTTAACTCAATGCTACCATAATCTTGATTTAGTGTTAGGATCGAGATAATAAAAGCCTGAAATAAAGTATAGAAAGCAGGGCACTTAAAAAATACATATTTACCATAAGTTTATACATAAAAATGATTTATTTATTTATTTTAAAAGTAGAATTTTGAAAACATCTAAAAGACATGGTAAACTCAAAATCAAGCTAATTTTACAACAAACACAAAGGCAAAACAACCAAAAAAAAAAATCATAGCGTAAAAGGAAGAAAGTGAATAACATATGAACATTGGAATACTTTCATTAAAAGTCACCTGATTCTCTGGATCGTTTCCACCATGAATACCTACTTTCTGCTGCCACTCATTAGTATTTCTATAAACACAACTTCCGTTAGATTGAATTATATAAAGATCAAATGAATTAATTATTTAACCAGATAATGAACTAAATGTCAATTAAAAACCCACAAACTGAATGTCAGCTCAGTTTTCATTTTATAACAAAATTCAGTAGACACAATATTTGTTTCATATATATAAGGAGGAAAATAAACTCGATCAAAGAAAATCTTCCACCAATACTTACATTTTAGACTAAAGTTTCTATGCATGAAAAATTGGATAGAATAGATGATCTATTTAATATTTTCTTCTACAGTATAGTATGTTGAAGACTTTACAATATTCAGTAAATTTAAATTACCTGAATATTGTTTTGAAAAATCAATATGGATTGATCTCCCAAAAAAAAAAAAAAAAAAAAAAAAAAAAAAAAAATGTTAGTCATATAGAAGATAAACAAAATAGGTTTAATTTATAAATATACAATTTCATTCAAAACATGAACATATCTTTTAAAAAAAAGTAACATAACATTCATTAGCAATTCATGGATGAAAGGAAGAGAAAAAACCTATTAACAAATATAAATTAGTTGTCCTTCTATTATAATAGAATTACATAAATTAAAAGAGACCACATCAACTCAATCATTTTCAAATATGCAGCAGACAGATCAAGTCGTTCGTACAAAATTTTGTACAAAATTTGTTAATTATTATGCGTGTATGTAGAACCTTAAATTTCAGTGCACATATATAAAATGGAAATTATGTATACAAAGAGTGGTTTATGAATGAACCACATTTAATTTCCAATGGCAAAGAAAGTTTAATTATGTTGTCTAAATAAATAAAAGCACTTATGAAAAGAGGAAGATCAATGCAGCAATATATTTGTAAAATACAGTGTAATTTATGAACTAACAGTGTCATAAAGAAAATATCTACCTAGGAATAGTTGCAAAACAAACAACTTAAAGTAGTGTCGGCCTTAATTTTCATTTTGGAAACAAATGAGAAACGTTTTTTCCAATGAAACTCTAACTTAGGAAGAAAAATTAAGGAAAACAAAAAAATCAAAACTAATCTTCTTTATAACATTACACAGTACATGATTCAATGGATTCAAATAATATATGCTCACATATTTGTCGTATATTTCATTAAAGCCTAATATTTCTAATGTGAAAATTTATTGCTCTGCTACAAATGATTTCCCAATGCCAAGGTGGGTATGTCTAATTGCATCCTAAAACAATTCAAACATAGCTCGCACAGACAACCTTTTAAATTAAGAACCAAGATGTACCACACCATATACTTCTCATAAAACAGTTTTTCTAATACAGTAACATCGAAGTAAAGAAAATATATTAACAAATATATTCTCATAATAGCTTTGCTATGTATGTATATCAATAAAATAGGTCTGTAGTGAAATTGAGGCCCCAATCAATGTTTACATTTTAACAATTTTAATTGTTATTCAAAGGATCGATTATACTATTTATGTCCCTCTTGCATTAAAGAAACATCTTTTTTGTTAACAAATAAAAATTGTATGATTAAAAAGTTATTTTAAGGGAATACAAACTACCTGCTCTTTAGATCTAAACTAAATAGTTGCAGGGTATTATATATTAAGAGTAATTGAAAATAAACATGCCAAAAGTATACTAAAAGGTAGAGAAAATAAGAATGCATACCTTGTAGCTTTAGTGATAATCCTTTATTCGACTCAAGATTAGCATGCATGTAGAAACTTGTTTTTTTTCTCAAAAGTAAGACCAGTCATGCAGCAATACATGTAGAAACCATCTATGAACATAACCATGATGACACTCTATATGTATCAGCAGATGTCAAAAAAAATATTCTTAAAGGAATTACCATCTTCCTCTATATTGCTACCTCATAGAGACCACAAGGATATAAAATCGTTAAAAGAATGAGTGATTGGCGAAAAAAATGTAGTCGAGATGCAGGAAATAAAATGTGACTGTAGATGTGAGGCTGGGTATTAGATTTGGAAGTGAAATTAAATTCATTTCATCACTTATCGAAGAAATAGGGATACAAATGCAAATATACATTTTCCCAAAGTTCATAACATTCAAAACAAAAACAATAAATGAAAACATTAGTTGAATTAAACCAATAAATGAAAACAAAGAGAAATTTAGGTGATACGAATTAAATGGAACTTGAAAGCTTGGGGATTCGTTAAAAATTTGTACATTAAACAATTGCATGACCCAAATTTCAATTACATAATGATGTTGCAAATTTCATCATTTAGTATTAATAATGTCGATTATAATTTTTTTAAATGATTTCAATTGGAACAATTTGATAAATTACTAATTTTGATTTATGAACAAATATCAATTTTCAAACCATAAACTTTGTGCACAAAATTTGTAGGGATTATATTAAAAATAGAGCGGCGCAATGTAATCATGATCAGCAATACACAAAATTTATGCACATAAAAAATAATAAAGAAACTTGTCAACACCAGTATTATTCCATAAATTCTAATTTGCAAATATATTTCCACCCAGCTAACTTTTTTAAAAGATTGAATAACTTAATAGTTAAATGAAAGGAAAAAAAGTAACAAAATGCATGAATTGAAGCCGTATACTGACGAAATCAATTAAAAATTTTCATAAAGAAACAAATTCTATTACATTAGGTATGCTGGTTTGTAGTCATGTTTGCCATCTTAACAAAATCAGACATGACACAAACCTTTTGTCAAAAATGTATGATAAAATGGACACAAAAAATGATTGTAAACAACATACCTGAAATGATTTGATATCTTAAGACCTATCAGTGTAACCGATTTGCATCCACATCATTGTTTCCAACTTCTAAATTCTTCAGACATACAAACCAATTTAAGCAGCAGATTATCAAGGATGGAGTATTATCTGAAGATACAAATATGAAACGTCGTTACGGTGATAGAAAGAAAAGGAAAATTGTGTTGGATATAAAACTTTATATTGTATAATGTATATTATCTACTTAAACTTCTAACAACCTACATTTTGTAATAAATGAGTGGTATTCGCAAGGTCTAGCGCAACGCCACTCGATGAAGACATATTGATGGATAATTCAAATACTAAAGGTATGAAGTGTATAGCTTATATGATACATAAAAGATATAATCTAAATAAGTGATAGTCCATACACATAAGTATTAATCAAGGCAATGCACAGTAAATGATCGTGCTGTTATGTTAACTATGCAGCATTAGTTGAGAGGATAGTAAACAGAGTACAGATATATATAATTTGCTTCCACGAACAGCGATATATTTGTTCCTAAAATATTAGGTTATACTATGACTATTCTTCCGCATTCCGTCTCTACTTGAAAATATATGTTACTATTTTCAGAAAGTATTGCGTTAAAGGTTTTCAACCATTGCCCACTCACCAAAAAGCCATAGATTAGTTACAAATTAGAAATTTTCAGGCTTTAAGCAATAATCATTTTATTAAGCGTTGTTAGTTCATAAGTTTATACACAAAATAAAATGGAGAAATTAAGACACAAAAAATTAATAATTATTTGTTCTCATTGATATACTCTAGCAATAATGATAATTGGTGATACGACCGTGCTTTGTTTTATTTAAATATATCTACCAGCGTTCTAAACACTACCAGTTAAACAATGAAGTGATGAACACCAAGCATATATTTACTTTCAGTTATAATTTTGCTCATATACAAAGAGCCTTTTTAACAGTTAAACATAAACTGTTAAGCTCCTTATTGAAGTATTTTATTTTATAAAACTATCCACAAACAAAATAGTAAGATTAAAATACCCCAAAAATATCTGAACATTTGCGGGGAACACAATTAGGCAAATGATAATGGTGCATATTATATTTCCATATAAGATGTACATTGATAATCAAAAACATAAATAATTAGGATGTAAAATCTAATTCATTCATTCTGTCCGAACTGTTTTAGTTCACATACATTTCATTACATCAACCTAAAGAAGCACATGAGGCTAATGTAAAGCCATTCCGATAATATTACTAAGGAAAATAAAATTTTAAAATAGCAACGTACAAGTAAACTTGAAGGCATGAAATGAGGCACGCAAGGTATTCGACTTAAAAAACATTATTTTTAAGAAAATATTGCATGAAACATGATTAAAAAAAACTATCTGGTGATATTATTTTCTGTTAGTTCATCAAAATGTGTAAAGAAAAAAAATTGGAGCAATTTACATTTGTTGCTACATCAGCGGGGCTTTCGAATGCCCATGCCCAGTTATGGACTAAAAATGTGGTTTATACAGCCTGATCAAAAGCAAATATGACATAACATACAAATTTTCTGAGTTTGTAATGAAGATAAATAGCCCATTTTAAAATATGCAACATATATGTATACTTGAAGGCATGAAATGAGACACCCAAGGTAATCAACTGAGAAAAACATTATTTTTTACAAAAAATTGCATGAAATAAACATGATTAAAAAAAGCTTGTTGGCGATATCATTTTCTGTTAGTTCATCAAAATTTGTAAAGAAAAAAATATGAGCAATTTACATTTGTTGCTACATCAGCGCGGGTTTCAAATGCGCACAGTCACAGTTATGGACCTAAACTGTGGTTTATGCAGCCTGATTAAAAGCAAATATGACATAACAAACAAATTTCCTAAATTTCTAATGAAGATAAACAGCAGCACATAGCATTACTCGTACCATAGATAGGACATGAACTGATTCTACTTCTACACATTAGACAAGACAATGCACAAATGTACTCAAACAGAGCAATCTAATTAGCACATGTGATAGCTTATGAACAAATAAAAGCTGGTAATGTTAAATCATTTGAAAACAGACACTATTAATCTCATTCAACATTGACTACTCAACCATATTTCATAGCATCGAAAAGAGAATCCAGAATAAAACCTTTTCTGGATCTGAGGTTTATACCAACGTAGAATTACCACCAGCAGTTCGTAGGCTCCTTGTTCAAGTATTTTATTTGAAATAACTATGCACGAACAAAGTAGTAAGATTACAATCCGCCAAAAATAATTTCAACAGTTGGGGGAACGCAATTAGGCTAATGATAACGGTGCATAATATGTTTCCAGTATAAGATTTACATTAGGTATCAAATACATAAGTAATTGGGATGCAATATCTAATTCATTCGTTCTGTCTGAATTGTTTTAGTTTACAAACATTTCATTACATCATTGGAAAGAATCACATCAGGCTAGTGTAAAGCCATTATGAGCAGATTGGTGAGCAAAATAAAATGTTAAAATATGCAACATATAAGTAAAGTTGAAGGCATGAAATGAGACACTCAAGGTAATCGACTTCCAAAAACATTATGTTTGACAAAATATTGCATTGAAAAAACATGATTTAAAAAATCTTGTTGGCGATATTATTTTTGGTTGGTTCATCAAAATGTGAAAAAAAAAAATTGAGCAATTTACATTTCTTGCTACGGTAGTGGGGCGTTTAAATGTGCACGCTCAGTTATGGTCTCAAACTTTGGTTTATAAGCATGATCAAAAGTAAATATGACATAACATACAGAAATGATAAACATCCACTGAAGATAAATAGCCCTAGCTAACATTATTTGTATCATAGATATGTGATGAATTGATTCTACTTCATCACATTAGATAACACATTGCACAAATGTACTCAAACAGAGTATTGTAATTAGCACAATATGCGATAGCTTATGAACAAATACATGCTGATAATGTTAAGTCATTTGAAAATAGACACTATTAATCTCTTTCGACATTGAGTACTAAACCATATTTCATAGCATAGAAAAACCATTTGTGGATCTGCGGTTTATGCCTAAATAGAATTCACTACCTGTAGTTCGTAGGTTCTGCGAGCAATCATAAAATTGTGGGGTAAAACATATCATTTCAATTTGTAAAACGAATACGTATGCGTTACAGCTTTTTCATTACATTATCCACACGAACACGTGGAGAATAATAACAATGTATACTGGTCCCTTACGCAATACAATTGTAGATAATATATTACATCAGTAAAAACTGATATGCAACTAAAGAGGCATAAAAGTAAATTGATGAAACAACACTGTGGTAGATGAAACCGGGTAACATCGGACTGAATTAAACAAAATTATACATGAAGCATTCAATGGTTGCTAAAGTTTGGGTTTTCACAAAATTGACAAATCATTTTCCGACCCACAGTCGTTATGAACAGAGGCCAAAGTAAAAGGAGAATGATTTCTCCACTGTACAGTTTATATAAATAGAGGTTTTTGTTCGCTGTAGGAAGATAAGATTCATAACCGTGAATGATGAGATTAAAAAAACAGAAGTTGATAAAGTGGAATATACCACAGACCGACGGAAGAGGCAGCGTCGAGCAACATGTGAAGGGGAAAAAACCGTACGAAATAGAGATGAGTGGGGGAAATTGTAGCGAATCGCCGGGGGAAAGCAACCGACGAACCCGTATTCGAACTAATACTGACTTCACTTCAGGTTTCGGGAGGGCAAGTGAAACAGCGGCGTGCAATCAATTTACGCCATGACTACGACGATCGGATTGAAGTTGGAATCGACGGTAGTAATTTTGTAAAGAGGGGAAGAGAAAATGAAGATGCAGAACGAAGTTCTGTGAAATTTTAAACTATTTTACTGGATACGGAGAGCCGCTCCATTGAGTGACACGTCAGCTTTATTGAAAGAAAAGGGGATACAACTCAGCCTTTTGTCTATTTTACTTTCTATTATAGGTAATAGAAGATGTATATGTATGTGTGTGTATATATATATATATACATATATATATATATATGTCAATGTATTAAAAAACGCACCTGAGGCGCGCCTCGAGGCGAGGCGTTGGCAAAAACGCCTTGAGGCGCATATCAAAAGGCGTTTTACCTCCGAGGCTTAAGCCTCAACCAATTAAGGCGTAAAAAAACGCAAAAAAAGTTAAAAAAACGTAAAAAAAACTGGTTTAAGAGACTTTTGTTTTGTCCTTTTTTTTCTGTCTTTTGTTTTTGTTTGTTGTGTTTCATTGAAAAGCCATTTTAATAGTTTCCTCATTTCAATTGTTGGCTAGGATAATTTAAAATGAGCAAACATGATATTGCATGGAAGTGGGTCAAAGATTTACCGAACTCTACAAATTCAAAAAACTTTCTTTGTGGATTTTGTGATCATATATGCACGCACCGGAGGAAGATATCATTTGATCTTTTGCAATTTATATTATATATGCAAGGATAATTGTATTTTGTTTGAATTGCTTTGAATGCTTTATGGTTTTTACTTACTATTGACGCTTAATGTTACTCCACATTAAAAGTTAATTATATGTGTTGCGCTTTTCTTTTACCCGAAAGGCTTACGCCTCAACGCTTCGAGGCTTACGCCTCGCCTCACGGACCCGAAAACGCCTCACGTACGCCTTTTGCATTTTAATTTTAAAACATTGATATATATATATATATATATGTGTGTGTGTGTGTGTGTGTGTGTGTGTGTGTGTGTGTGTGTGTGTGTGTGTACACACGTGAGTGTGTATGGCATATTATTTTTTGGTTAGCGTTTGATTTCTTTCCTTTTTCCTATATAATTTGAGTAACATTTTTGTCAGGCGGGTATTTGTTTACTTAAGAAATTGAATTGCTGAGATGTTAACATGTAGGTAGATTTTTTGCATTTGGAAAGTAAATATTTATTTTCTATCTAAATAAAGAATTGCATTAAGTGCAAAACCATAGGAATTTGGAAGAACCATGTACCTATAAGTTAGACTGTTTGTCTTCTAAATCTGCATGTAAAAATAGAAATAAGTGTCAAGTTCAGAGCAAATATTCATGTTTTACTGAAACATGAATGATATATGGCCACGATCAATACACTTTAGTTCGGAGTTAATGAATAACTTTATTCTTCAGATTTCACTTTACTTCCATTATTAAATTTCTCTAGAGCTGAGAGATTTTCAAATATTGTCAAATCCATAAAAACTTAAAAAGAATCCAGAGTTTAGATGGTTTATTAAAGGAAGAAAGAAAGTAGTTTCATAAAGGAAGAACAAAAAAGTTTAGCATCAAACATCCAATGTTTTATTATAACATGTGTATTAGATGGTTTATTAGACAACACTTGCTGTGCATCTCACTGGAGTAAAAAAACCTGGAATAACAACTACATATATGGAATGTTGACATTTTCTCATGTGATCCCAAATCAGGGAAACTTCTCAGAGATTCTACAATATTTAATATTCAATTTTGGTCAAAAATCCACAACAATAATGTAAATAATATGGTAGGTAAATAAATTTACAATCTTAACCAATGAGGTTATGAACGGAGATCGTTGAGAAATGTCAAATATAATTGCAACATGGAAGTATTGAACTAACATTTAGATTGAAAGTCCTATGCTTCTTTTATTTAGTTTGGACATTAGGTAAAAAATGTCAATTATAATTGCAACATGAAAGTATTGAACTAACTTTTAGATTGAAAATTCTATGCTTCTTTATTTAGTTTGGACATTAGATCAGCCTTAGAAAAAATTATTTATATTGTGCACTTGATGTTCGAAATTAATAAATAAACTCTTGATAAAAAAATATTTTGAGCACTAAGGTAAAGATAAATTTATCAAACTAACATGGTGTTATAGATAATGTATAACTAATATGCTCACAATACAGTACTTACACATAAAATACACCAACATAACACGTAACCAGGATGCTCAAAATTAGCACATGGTGTATTTTTGTATATGTGTTAAGACAACCATTGATTTTATCATACTGAAACTCAAAAACACTAACCTCAGAACAAAAGTAGTATTAATTTAAAATAGTTTATACATGCAGGTACTATATTTATCAATATGTTTTACTCTTGGTTAAACTAAAGTTTCACAAGGATAACATGAGTGGTTTCATTCTGAGGATAAAAATAACTCACTCTTTTAATTAAATCTCTAATCTCTAAATGGAATAAAATATATTAGTAGTTGTTAATTGATTTAAATGTCAAACCAATTAACAATGGATTATTAACCTAATCATTAAACTCAACCGTTGGCCCCCATAACCAATATCAATTCACACATTCTGAGAAACAGCATATTAAATCTGTTGCATTTTGGACAAAGATTCCTTGATTTTTACATAGTTACAGAATAACAATATTTTCACTGTAATATAATTAAAGTTTGTACACGTGAAAAAATACTATCAAATTCTTACTCTGAAAACAAATCCAAAGTGGACCATAAGAAATCCCAGTATGTAAGTTCATACCTAGTTCTGTGTTGTTGTAAATCATCGGTTGGAAACGACAAATCCTACAATAAAAGCAGAAAAATGAAGATTTAAACTACAACAAAAAAGCTAAATTTAATGAAAAATCAGTTTGCAGTATAAATAATTGTTACCCATGACATTTTTTTCTTAGAAAACGAAAGATAACATCTATTTTTTGTTTCAAATACTTGATATTTTTTGACAAAAGGACAACAAATAGAGAAATAACAAATTACACCCAAAAAAAATTGATATTTATGTTTAATCGATAATGGTAAACTAAGCAATAAGTGTCTTTAATATTAATACATTACACTACCGTTTGTCAAAAACATCAGAAGAAAAAAATCACAGAGTATTAAAAAAAACATATTCTCTGTTAATCGACAATGGTAAACTGAGCGATAAGTGTCTTTATTCTTTTTTTTCATATTGATATCAAAGCTGACAAAGCAATATGTAAAGTTTGCAAGGATTCGCTACTCATTGATAGCAACGACATGTTTGGACGATGCCATTTCAGATATTTCTTCCTTTTTGTGTATGTTCTTAGATTAAGCAGATGTATAAGATGATGTAGAAAATGTAAAATGTATTTGACCTGTTTCTGCGCTAGGCATGTTCGAGCTTTTTCCTTCTTATATGAAAGAATACCAATACTTGAATATGTAAATCATGGCCAAAATCCCTCGTTTTTATGACTGGTAAATAATATTCTATACACAAGCATATAACCCTTATAAAAAGCTGAAATTGATTTCTGTTGTATATTATACCAAATATTTATGTTGATCATCTGTGCCTTTACCCAGGCATCTGCTTCAGCTTTAGCTTTACTCGGATCTTCACGGTATGTATTCTGACTTGATCTCGGAATTTTTGTAGTCATTGAAGATTTTAAAGCTGGTTTCTTTTCTTTTACACTTTCAGTTCTCTTATTGTAACCTTGAGAGATTCAAATTCAGTTTCAAAGTAGATTTCGCTAAACTTTAAATTTGAATTGAAAGAAAAAACTAAAAAAGAACCTTTAGGAACTGTGTTTTCTTCTATTCCCTGACTACTGAATAACCTTTTGAAAGAACCACTGAAACTGTTCAGTTTTATCCTGGTTTCTTAATTTTTGCTTGTGCTTCTTGGAAGAGATGTTCCACAAAATTCTACATATTTCCTTCTTTTTTGCTGTCTGGGATCTTGTTCTTCCATTTTGGTCGCCGCATATGCTGCTGCTGCAACTACTGTTGCAAACTTTCCATCGCTTGACATATCTGCTTGGTTCATTTACTTTCTATTTTTGCTGTAGAAAATAGTCATATAATGCATATTTCTTCTAGTACGAAACAAATTTGCTGAAGAAACAAAACACTCCGCGTAATTTGTAAGAAATAATTTAGTTTTGTACCAACGAATATCTTAAATCCTACCTTGCGATGATCAGAACAGTAAAAAATTACACTGAAATCAACACGTATATTAGTACAAAGTGAATATTTTATATAGTGAACTAACAGAACAAATCGTAAATAGAACAAATGGAATACAATTAATCCGCTTAATCAATGGCTTTATGAAAGATTACGATAGTAAATTTACAAAATAATTTGACAACCGTTTACTAATTTTTGTACAGTCCCAAAAATAAAGGGTTCAGTTTCAAATCTAACAAATTTTTTGCAGTAGAATAAATAGAAATGGGAGAATAAATCACGTATAAACCGATTAGTATAAGCATAAATCATAAATAGAAGTAACATTACCTAAGGAGGAAATCCTGAAAGCCAGTCAAAGTGAAAACCTAAATTGCTCATCGTTTCTCCGATCTTTTTAAATCGATTACCAAAAAATTGATTGAAACCATTGCAACGACAGTTAATAGCAGTAGTGCATGATTTGGAGAAATGGGGAACCTGGAAAGGAAATTGGGTTTGGTCTGTCATATTCGAGAAGTTTGAAGGATAATGGCTGGTTAGAGAATCTCCAACAATGTTACGGGCCGTAACGTTACGGTCCGTAACATTACGAAAGATATCTTTGATATCCCCCAACAGGCGCGAGCTGATTTTATCAGCTCGCAGCCTGCGAGCTGATTTTATCAGCTCGCGAGCTGATAAAATCAACTCGCGATCTGCCGAGCCCATCTATGGCTCGGGAAGTTTGGGGGGGGGGGGGGGGGTTGTGTGGAATGTGTGTTCATTTGATTAAATATTTAGTTGTTATTTTTATCTACTTATTAATTTTTATTAGTAGATTATATACGAAAGATTATATACGAAAGATTATATTTTAAATATATAGAACGTGAAATTTTTATATAGGAAAGATTACAATGATTCAACTAGGGGGTTTTCGCATAACAATAACCTTACAGATACAACCGACCGTTACAGATACAACCGACCGTTACAGATACAACACCGAATAATAGTACATGCCTACTACATCATCGCAAACATTAAAAGTACACATTCAATTTCAAGGGAGTCGCATTGCGTTCAGTCGCAACTCTTGAACAAGATTTTCGAGACGCATAATCTCTCGTTCGAGTTGGTTTGCATATACTATTCCCCGTGGGCACAACGGCTCGTCAATCCATTCCGTGTAGCTGCATCCATTTGGATAGAATCG
The DNA here is from genome assembly GCA_030737875.1 of Allium sativum. Taxonomy (NCBI): domain Eukaryota; kingdom Viridiplantae; phylum Streptophyta; class Magnoliopsida; order Asparagales; family Amaryllidaceae; genus Allium; species Allium sativum. The sequence goes on along the minus strand of CM060910.1, from coordinate 608,763,623 downwards.
ACATTGCTGCATGCGCCGACCTATATTGTCGCCTTCTGCACGAACTATAACTTCGACCACATGACCGCAGTAGCAAAGTACAGGATAAGATTCACCTTCATGTTCATGTGGTGGTACTCGGTAGAACCCTACTTGTTGTTGTGGTTGAGCGAGAGTCTGTTCGTTTGCTAGTTGAACATGTGGCACTTGAACTTGTTGTAGATGTTGGAGGTTCCCCTGTTCATGTGATGGTTCATCATGGGGTGTAATTTGGATTAGAAACTCGAATTCGTCTTCGAGCGCTTGAAGTCTCATCTGTTCGTACGCTTGTTCATCAGAGTCAGTTTCGGATGGCCAAGAAGGCATTTTCGAGTGAGTAAGTAGTAGAATGAGAACGAAGTTGTTTGAGTGAGGTATTATGTGAGTAAATTGCATTGAGATATATAGGCAAGGAGTGTACAAATCAATAACAAAAATCATGATGGTACCGGTCATTGTTTCGCCTGACGTAATACTGTAGGGAATCTCTTTTTCTTACTGTCTTGATGTGAACAGACACTGTTGTTGGGCAGAGTCTCGATGTTACAGCTCGAGTAATGATGACAGTGCTTTATCAATATTCACCTACACTTATTTAAACATTTCATTCCCCGTCTCTCAACCATGACCATTATTTGTGCTTTCTAAATCAACCAAGGCAGTAAGGTGAGAAACCACTTATTATTTTTTCTATTGGTTCAAGTACTTTTTTAAATCGGACTAACTTTTTTTTTATTCCGTGTAGCTTTAATGGCCGATGGGGAGATTAGTGATGAACTTATAGAAAAAATGTTTGATGAGTTTGAACGGAACAACCAGGAGGAGAAAGTGCGTGGATTCGTTCCAAATATACAAGTAGATGAAGTTAGTAAATCCGAAACACAACCAAGAAAACACACAGCTAGGCAAAGGGTTAACCAACCTCGACGCAATCCAAGTAAAGCAAGCTCCAGTGCTGCTACAACCGAATTCTCTTCTACAGACTTACTTATACTCGTGAAATCCTATATCGAATGTGATAAAAGAGATTTGCAACTGAAGAAAAATGGAGGAGGACTTACCCATGAAGAATTTTGGTCCATGATAACAAGATTACATAACAACCACCGTTCATGCACTACTACACGAACGTCTGCCGAAATTCTTATGGCTCATCGGCGGTTCGTTAAAAATTGTGAACGATACCAGATGATTATACAGGTAGTTGAAGATGAAAACGTATTTAAAACGAATAGGGCAACTTATGATTCTCGTTACCTTGTAGATTACGGCACTGATTTTGTTGGTCATATATGTTGCATAGAATGTTAGGAAGTCTGGACTGTATGCACTGGGAATGGAAGAACTGTCCTAAGGGATTACAAGGTGCGTACAACGGCAAGGAAAGACGACCAACCATCATTTTGGAAGTTGTGGCATCGTACGATCTGTGGATATGGCACGCTTTCTTCGGAATGCCCGGGTCTAATAACGACTTAAATGTTGTGGAAAGATCTCATTTGTTCAATGATCTTGCTAATTACTAATCATCTATTGTTATTAATCATCTATTGTACGAACTCCTTTTCTACTATTACTTCTCTTGTACGAACTCCTAAGTTATTAATCATCGATTATGTTTCATTTCCTAAGATGTTCCTAAGTTATTAATCATCGATTGTGTTTCATTTTCTATTATACAAACTCCTTTTCTTGTATTCGTACGAGTTATTAATCATCTATTATTATGTTCCTAAGTTTATTTTACAAATTACATATCGGTTATGTTTTTGTATACGACAAACTAGGGTAAAACGTTAAAAAAAAAAATTGGTTTTGCTCTTAGTAATCAAATATTATTATTATGTTTCGAAGTTTATTTTAAAAAAAAATTAATGCATTTGGTATTGTATATGGTAAAAATAGTTGGGAAAAAAAAAAGGCCACGAGCTGATTTTATCAGCTCCTGAAGTCGCGAGTTGATAAAATCAGCTCGCGACATCACGAGCTGATAAAATCAGCTCGCGCGCCCTATTACGAACTCTGAATCCAGCCCGTAACATTTGCCTTCATATTACACCGTGTAACAACTGTTGGGTGCAAAAATAAGGGATATTACACCCCGTAACATGAATATCCTCCACTGTTGGAGATGCTCTTATATTTAGTTGGTGGTTAAGGGGAAAGGTAAATTTAATTTAGGGAAAATAGAGATGAAAGCCGACAGTTATTAGAGTAGTCAATATGGAAGAAGTAGAAGAGCGATCAGTTGTCGGCATGTTAGAAAGAAACAGGGACGGAGAATAAGAACGTTTTATTTTGAAATGAATGAACGAAGACGGAAGCGAGAACCAGTGGTGCTCTAAAACATTGCCACGGTAGATCTGTAGAAAAACAAAGCGTTCCACATCAGCTTTTTGTTTATTCTACTTTCTATTATACGTAATAGATACGTGAGAATTATTTGAAAAGACCGAATTCAATCTCATTTCCAATAATTACACATTGATTTAAATCGAAAATTTTGAAGACGATGATTGAAGACTGGCGATCTTCACATCGAATAGATGACTACTGGTGTCCGGCATTGGGTAGCTACCAGTAAAGGGTTAAAGTGGTAGTTGTCCGGACGTACTTGTTGATTGTCTGGATAAGTAAGCACCTCTCTTCCGTATTGGACATAGGGGACGAGAAATAAGGTGTCTCCGGTTTCGTTCTGACCCAGAACAGACTTGTAAATGGATATATGTTTGACGTTGAAATTTCATTCTATGTGAATTGATTTCTATTTAATATATATATGTTTGGTGGCGGAGAATTTATTCTCTTGCTTAACACCCTTCTCTAAGACGCATGAGCTCTGAGGTTATATATTGGTAGTTATCGATCGCATGGCGTGAAATGTCAATATGGCATGCCAAGATGCAAATGATCGAGGCTTTTGTTGAAAAGCAGAGCCTTGTGATTGATGATCAAAACACGGCTTGTTTAGGCGTAGCTTGTGTATAGCGTTACTTCGCGAGCCTCACGCCCCGGTAAGAGTCAAAAACGGGACAAGGGAACGCAGGGAGTGCACACGTTTCTTTCTAGCTAGAAGTGGTATCAGGATTTTGCAAGCCTTGACATTTTACTTATGTGGATGATGGATTACGAGGCCTCGTATTTATTGGTCGATAATGACCAAATTATAGGTTCAATAGGACCAGAAAACGTATGTTCAGGAATTGCCAATCCACTAAGGTATATTTGTGGATCGACCCTGCAGGATCTAAGGGTTCACTGCGAGGGATCCTGAGACATTTGCTAGAGTGTCTCGAATCGGTAAGGAGATCGTCCTTAGCCTTGACTCATGATGGAAACTCTATTTCCAATACGACATTACGATTTTGATTGTAAACCTATATACGACAACATAGTAGGATGAGGTACTATGCCGTCTAGATTGATACATTTACTTTGAAATATTTTAAAACTGATTAGACACTAATAATAATATTAAAATATTATTTTCTACGTATCAAGCATGTTAGATCATTATAAGGTAGAACTCTATCCTCCGGTTTGCGTTGCATTGTGTGATGGGACTTGAGTCTTATAATGATTTCATTTTTCTAAAATGCATTGCGTTGTTTTGAATAAAAATTTATTTAATTTATGCACTGACAATCCAATGGAGTAAACTCGTTCCGCGTTAGTGGCATGGTCCTGTGGTTAACCATATTGTTAGATAAGTTAGAAAATATTCCTCATACCAGTCCCACGACTGACTCGTAGTTTGTTTCACTCTGCAAACTCGGGTGCCCTCTTTTCCACACGGGCAGTCGAGTAGCTTATTTTGCAGATATATTGAGCAGGATTCTGGATCGAAGCTTAAAGCTATGTCCAGAGCATTGATAGTCTTCCGATGTGCTAGTTTATTCATTTCCGCTGCATTGTATTAAGTTCATTGTAAATTATCTTCCGCTATTGTACAATTATTTTTCGATGTACTATGATATATTCTGTACTCAGATGTAACATTATTATGATGTTGATAAAAGTCTTTTGTTATTTATTCTGATGTGTTGTATGCCCAGAGTTAGTGCATTCAAGGATTTCCAAATTTTGGATCAGACCTGTGTGTTTATGGTCGATTCAAAGGGCGGGGATTTTCGGGTCATTACACGTTGTATCGGAGCTTTGGTTAACTCAAATCTTTGGGGTACAACTCATTAGAAACGAACAAAGACTCATCAGAGGTAGGATTAGAAATATCCTATAAAAGAATACTCATTACAGATAGGATCAGTAGTATCCTAGAATGTGAAAACTCGTTAGAGATAGGGTTAGTAATGCCCTAGAATGAGTTGAGAGTAACAAGTTTATAATTAACGTATTTGAATAATACAATCTTAGAAAATATGATTTTTGAATATATAAAAAAGTTATATATATTTGAAAAGTTAATCAACTAATCAAATTATTTAAATCGATTAAAAAAAATGAAAGTTGAGTTGGGTAATTAAACAACTTTCAGCTCCGTTCCTTTTCGAGAACGAAAAGATTTTAAGTGGGGGGGATTGTAACAACCCGGAATTTTGGAACCAATTTAAAAATTTTATTTTAGAAATTTTAATGGATTTTATATATTTTAAATAATTTATTTTAAATAATAACGATTAAAAATTTATTTAAATTGAAGTTAGAACAAATTGTAAAAGGAGTTAGATATAGCACGGTAGTTTGAAATTTTGAATTTAAACTTTGACTGAATGTACAGGATTCAAAATAAATCAAATTTCAGTAAAACCAAAAATATTTAAATCTATATAAAAATATTTTTCCAACGAATCTGAAAATTTGAAATTTCATAGCGGGAATCAAAAGATATGCCCAGTTTAAAATTCAGAATATTCGCGATAGAATTTAATATAATATATAACCCGTATAAATAGCCATTTTGCAAACGACCTCCATTTTCGACGAAACCAATTTAGTTGGATCTGGAATGTGAAATTATTGCAAGATTCCAATTTTCATAATTTTTGGAATTAATATGTAACCGCGGTAGATTAAAACGTATTTGGTCAATTTCAGTTGAATTGGATTGACCAGAAAAAGTCCATTGTTCAAACGGTCTCCAAATTCGACGAAATTAATTTTGTTAGGACTGTATCATCAAAACATAGCTAGATTTATTTTTCGGGAATTTTTGGAGCCCTTATGTGGCCCCGATAAATTTAAATCTACGATCGAATTAAATAAATGATTTAAATTTTAATTTAAAGAAAACAGGCTGAAAACGATTGATTGGGCTAACGGGACCTAGCCCATTGTGTCCGAAACGGGGGTATTTGTCTATGGATAACTCTCGTTGGGCTGAAATTGGAGCTACTGAGACTTAACGGATTTATTTGCAAAACTAGGAATTAAATATTATTTTATTATAAATATCTCTCAATCAAAACCCTAGCCCTCTTATAACCCAGCCTCCATCTTCAAAACAAAAGGCCACGGTGCAACGATCTTTCTCCCTTAATCACTTTCAATCCACAACAAATTAATATCCCTTAATCACTTTCAATCCACAACAAATTAATTCAGGGATTCTTAACAAACGTTGAAGAGATTTCTATGCTCTTCAATTGGGTACGGTGATGATGAAGTTTAATGGAGTATTTGGTGTGATTTTTGGGTTCGAAGTGTTGATGTTTGGTGCGATTTTCAGCGTGCCTGGGGAGGCCGAGCTCCTCCGTGCTCACGGCGGTCAGGGGCGGCGTGAAGGGTATCGTTGGGGAGCAAGTTGATCGGGGTCCGATGCTTGGGTGAGCGTGCGCAAGGAGGATGAAGACGGGAGCAAAATACGATGGTGCCTGAAGTATTCGCATGAAGAAGAAGGATTAGCAGGGTAATTATTCCCTAATAACATGGTAAAAATAATAATGATTATTATTTATTTAATTATTAATTAATGTAGGTAATGTTTAAAAGAGTGTAACTTTTTCATATGATCACGGAATGGAACGAAACGGGATGCGTTGGAATCCTCTTGACGAGATCTACGCGATGGAACTGACCAGGACGAAAATGGAGCACTTTGGAAATTCAGGAAAATTTGAACGCGATCTGAATTAGAATGGAAATTCAGGAATAAAGAATAACGATTTCTAAATCCGATCAAGGTGAGAAATTCTACTTATATATATATATATATATATATATATATAATTAAAATTAATTAATCATCATTGGGGTACTACTCATACGCTGTAATATTCTGTTGATTGTCATACATGATTTGATCTGTGATCGATGTGTTATGTAGATCTGTTGAAATTAACATTTTTGTTAATTAGAATTGTGTTAAACAAAAATTATCATTTTTGTTTACTAGATTAGTTAAATCAAAATTAACATTTTTGTTAATTAGAATTGTGTTAAACAAAAATTATCATTTTTGTTTATTAGATTAGTTAAATCAAAATTAACATTTTTGTTAACTAGAATTTTGTTAAACAAAAATTATCATTTTTGTTTATTATAGTAGTTAAATCAAAAATAACATTTTTGCTAATTAGAACTGTGTTAAACAAAATTAACATTTTTGTTTATTAGATTAGTTGAATCAAAAATTAACATTTTCGTTAATTAGAATTGAGTTAAACAAAAAGTAACATTTTTGTTAATGGGAATTGAGTTAATAAAAAAATTTAACATTTCTGTTAATTAGAATGGAGTTAAACAAAAATCATCATTTTTGTTAATTAGAATAGCTGAATCAAAAATTATCATTTTTGTCCAATTAGAATAATGGAATTAAAATTATCATTTTTGTCAAAATATAATTATTGGATCAAAATTGACATTTTTGTCAAAATATAATTGTTGCATTAAATTTGTCATTCTGTCAAATTAAAATAGTTGAAATAAAAAAGACATTTTTGTTGTAACAAAATAGTTAAAAAAAATAAAAAAAAAATAAACAGGACATTTTGTTGTGACAAGAATGGATTTTCCCATGTTAGAAGGTGCTAAATTAATAGGTACCGGAGCTGCTATAATTGCTTCAGCGGGAGCCGCAGTCGGTATAGGAAACGTACCCTTCAATTCGAATTAGCAAAAGCAATGTCTCCTTGCATAATATGGATTCCAAACATTCATGATCTGTTAAGAAGATAGTGAAACAAAAATTATCATTTTTATAGTTGAAAGAAAATATACATTTTTGTAAAAATATAATTGTTGAAAAAAAATGAACATTTTGTCAAATTTGAATTGTTGAGCAAAAATGAACTTTTTTGTCAAAGTAGATTAGTTGAATCAATATACATTTTTGTCAAAAAAGATTAGTTGAAAACAAAAATATACATTTTTGTCAAAAAGGTTAGTTGAAAACAAAAATATACATTTTTGTCAAAAAGATTAGTTGAAACAAAAATATACATTTTTGTCAAAAAGGTTGGTTGAAAAAACAAAAATATACATTTTTGTCAAAAAGATTAGTTGAAACAAAAATATACATTTTTGTCAAAATATAATAATTGAAACAAAAATTTACATTTTGTCAAAATATGATGGTTGAAAACAAAATTTACATTTTTGTTAAATATGATGGTTGAAAACAAAATTTACATTTTTGTTAAATAGATTTGAGGTAAAACAAAATTTACATTTTTGTTAAATAGATTTGAGGTAAAACAAAAATTACATTTTTGTTAAAGAGATTTGAGGTAAAACAAAAATTACATGTTTGTTAAATAGATTTGAGGTAAAACAAAAATAACATTTTTGCTAAATAGATTTGTGTTTGAGCAAAAATATTAATTTTGTCGAAATAGAATTGACAACAAAATGAAAAGGCTATTTTTTATTCTTTTTTTTAAACTAGAATTGTTAACAAAATGAAATTATCACTTTTTATTCTTTTTGTTAAACTAGAATTGTTAACAAATTGAAATTATCACTTTTTATTTTTTTTGTTAAACTAGAATTGTTAACAAAATGAAATTATCACTTTTAATCATTTTGTTGAAATAGAATTGTCAACAAAAATAAAAATATCATTTTAATCATTTTGTTGAAATAGAATTGTCAACAAAATGAATGAATCATTTTTAGACCATTTTGTTGAACTAGAATTGTCAACAAAAAATGAATGTATCACTTTTTAGGCATTTTGTTGAAATAATATTTGTATGCAAGTTAAAGAATCAATTTTATTGTCAAAATATATTTTAGAATTTGTTTGTAAGTTAAAGAATCATTTTTATTGTCAAAACATACATTAGAATTTGTATGTAAGTTAAAGAATTATTTTTATTGTCAAAAAACATACATTAGAATTTGTATGTAAATTAAAGTGACATTCTTATTGTTAAATTATACAATAGAATTTGTATGTAAATTAAAGTGACATTTTTATTGTTAAATTATACAATTGAATTTGTATGCAAATCAAAGTGACATTTTTATTGTTAAATTATACATTAGAATTTGTGTACAAAGTAAAGAAGCATTTTTATATGTTATGTTATACATTGAAACTATATATACAAATAAAAATATTTCTTTTTAATTGTTAAAATTAAAAATAGAAATTGCATACAAGTAATGAAAATAAAATTATCTTTTTATTTGTCATTAGCAAGAATGTTACGTGAATAAAATACATACTTGTTGGCCATTAGAAAACATGTAGAAATGAATGTAAACAAAATACATATTTATTTGACATTATGAACATGTAGATATGATATGCCAATAAAACATTCTTTTATTTGGCGTGTTAAACACGTTAGTGGAATTGTCCAATGGTTTATATTTATATATAGTTTTATATATAAATATAAATTAAAATTAAACGAATCGTGCACGGTAGTTTGCATTTCGGAATCGTAACTTTAAATGATTATACCGAAAGATCCGATTGTCGGATTTTCCCAAAACTGGAACCGTTAGGACCGCTTTGGGAAGATCTTTCCAACGATATAAATTTTGTTAAAATCCAACGGTTAGATTTCGAGAAAAGTGTAAATCACATTTTGATAAAAAAAAAAAACAGCGCAAGGGCTGCCTATTGACCCGATGCGTCATTAAATTAAATTGGGCTATTTTTATATGAATAAAAATAGCGATAAATCGTTATAAAATAATATAACGATATGAAATGGTTTAAATTATATATGCGAGAATTATTTGAAAAGACCGAGTTCAATCACTACAACAGATTTAGCTTTTAATAGCACGTGAAAAACTCTATAATAACTTTCCATAGCATTAGTGACGACGCTATAAATCAACATGTTATAATAGATATGATATGTCTTATAGCTCTAAAATTAACGCTATTGTATCAAACATTTTATAGCACATATTCACCCATATGAATAGTTTTTCATAGCGTTTCACCTATGCAATTCTATTTTCCTTCCTGAAATTTCATTTTATTTTCTATAGCGTTAATTATCTTTTCATAAGTCTTTTTCTCTGCTATTATATTCTTTTTTTTATAGCGTTTTTGATTGACATGATTACTTATAGCATTTCGTCTTTACTTCAATAAGGCTCATTTTCCGTTTTAATATGTTTGACATACAGTACCGCACCCTTTTTGCAATGATGTGTTATTTCTATATTACGACTCTCTCTTGCTTGAATTGTGCACATTAAAGGCAACTAAATGGTAAGTTAAACAAACCATGTATTCAGTGGTAAAAATATTTAAATACCACAAGAATAATTAATTTCATAGAACAATAAAAATGATTTTACAATAGTTGATACAGTTAAATAAGTCTAAACATAGTTAATGGCTAAATAAATTTAAACATAGTTCCAAAACAATAATACTGCAAAAATCCCTCAGTATTCAGCCTGCAAGCTTGTGCACGTCATATAAAACCTGCAATTCACACTAATACAAGTTAGTAAACATGCCATAAAAAGGTGCATTGGCTATGAAATTTCGAGCTTTGATGCATTTAAATTTTAGGGCTCAATTCATCATTAAATAGCGAAATAACAACATAGAAACTGCCCCTCCTACTTTAATAACTTTCATATACTACAACTAGTAGTTAACCTTCCATCATCATCAATGCACCATCGCCAGAAACCTTCCACCTAAATGTCAAACTCCAGGAAATGGAACTCCAACATCATACTTCCCTCCTAGAGGATTTCAAACTAAAACACCCAAAACCAGTAAATTAAAGGCATGCGTGACATAAAACCAATTAAAAAAATGATCTCACTGGTAAATACCATCCGAAGGTATAAAGTTGCTGGATATAAAGATATATATTCTGAGAATAGTAGGTATATATTCTGTCATTGGATTCCATCCTTGCAACTTATTAACATTACAGTGCTTTTATCAAATTAGCATCATGTTGGGGCTACTGATGACATGTTGTACTTTCACACACACACACACACACACACACACACACACACATATATATATATATATATATATATATATATATATATATATATATGAGGGCGGCTATTTGAACATAAAATTAAACACAAAGAGAGAGACACGAAGCCTCAACCGTTGGATCTTTTTGTCTTTATATGGAGAGGTGTAATTCATGGGGTGATCCAATGGAGCAAATCAATTGTGCCACCATTTGTGTCAAAATATATATATATATAGCATTAGATTCTTCTCTAAGAGTAAAATAGAAAAAAATGGTATATACTCATTTTTAATGAAAATGAAAATAAAAAGTAAAAAAAATGAAAACAAAACCTTCTTCCTCCACATATAGTCTCTTTTACAATGGAAGCACAAGGCATTGGCAGGCGTACATAATTCATAACAGGCAGTTAAGTACTTTTTGTAGAGTTCTTGGCCAACCTGATGCATATATGGTCTACTGCATACTGAATTGTGTATTTCACATGTGTTCCCATGTTCAGGTGACATATAAGCATCTCCAACTGGAAAACAAAAACAATTAACAATAAACATAGGTACATACTGAAACATGTCAGCAAAGCAATGTAAAAATTTAACATAAGTCAAACATGGCAATAAAGTAGTGTATAAATTTGACATAACACAATTGAATAATACTGGTGCAGAATGAAAAAAATAACTAAAACAAAGACAACCGACATGTATGTCTCTGTGTAGCCTAGAAGAAAAAAAAAGCGTTTACTGCGCATCTGTAACCTTCTTATAATACTTACAACCAATGCATGGAAGTTTGCAAAAATTCTATTTATAATGATGTGTTAGTTTTTAAATTTGCTCAAATAGATGGTTTCATTAACACACTACCTGGATTAGTTGTTTCGGATAAAAAAATCGGTTAAAACTTGTCTAACGGGTCACTGAGAAATAGCATTCTCGTGTATGACTTTTTCTTTTCAATGATTATTTTTTACTTATATTATAGTGCAGCATGAGTTATACTCATGTATTTTATAGCGCAAATAATGAACATAGTTCATTATTAATGTACATGCAACTTTAATTAGCGTAATACTTGCAGGTACGAAGATGAAAACCATGGATGATAGAACACTAAGGTTGTTAATCGAGAATTACTAATGTAACAATGACTGCAAATTAAGTCGTCAACGTAGATGATTTAGAATTGAACATAGAAGTGTTATAGAAAACATAGACGCATACAAATACAAAAGATTTAGTATATCAGTGGGCATAAAAGATGTATATAAACAGACAAAACTTACATTGATTATTATTCCACTTCGAGCATCTTTTTTGTACTGTCTGCCTGCGGTCTTAGCTTTGTTTTTTTGTTAAGGATTTCGTCGATGGTCAATTAAATTTATAACGTAAATATTGTTTATAAATTATACTGCTGCATAGTTACAACGTATGAAAGAAAACTTACAAGTTGAATTTTCTTTGGACGCAGAATCTGGTGGAGACCGAAGAGACTCAGATGTGATGTTGTCCACTGTTATGCTTTGCTCACTTGGTGGAGTGGTCTGTAAAAATAAATATAGCACGATAACAAAGAATAGAATGAATTAACTGATGTTGAAGTAAAGTGGATGGGGGGGCTGCTATGCACACGGGTACATGTTATAAAGGCTGCATCGTGGTATAAAAGGTTTTGCATTTTTAGCCTCCGTACACAGACTTAAAACATATACTTTGAAAAAAAAAAAAAAAGGAAACAAAGAAACAAACACAACCACTTTAACAGACAAAGGAATAAATACTGCAAAAAATGCACTTACAAATTGTTGAAATATAATTTTTTTGGAGGAAAAAGTAAAATGTGAAAACAAATACATTCAATATCCATAATAAATTGAAATACAACATAGTATTGCAAAAAGAAGAACATAAGAAATGAGAGAGAGCAGACATTTTTATTCATTCAGATGTAATTACAACATACACAAGCTCTCTATTTATAGGTTTTACATGTCTCATCAATTACAATAGTGTCCCTTGCATTAAGCGTATTCACCCTTAAAGACATAAATATTACAACACTCCCCCTTGAATATGCGTATGCAAAGATGATAAGATTGATTGCCTCATTAAAAACCTTTTTATGAAAAACCCTGTGGGAAAAATCATAAACAAGGAAAAGAGTACAATTTTCATCTCTAGGTAACATATTGACAATGTTCCAATGAGGGTTGATACTTCTGGATCAAAATAATGCCTCGTTAAAAACCTTACTAACAAAAAACCAGTGGGAAAATATTAGTGAAGGAAAAGAGTACACTATAGCATTATATATGCTCCCCCTGATTCGTAACGCATTATTCAAATAGTTTGGTGATGCAAACGACGCATACCAATTTTATAAACCATCTTCTGAAATGTTAATTTTGGAAGTGCTTTGGTGAATAAATCTGCTGGATTTTCTTGAGATTGAATTTGCTTCACTTCTATCTTATTGTCTTTCTGAAGTTCATGTGTGAAGAAGAATTTGGGAGAAATGTGCTTCGTTCTATCACCCTTGATGTATCCTGCTTGAATCTGAGCTACGCATGCGGCATTGTCTTCATAAATAATGGTTGATCTTTCTGTAGTTGAGTGAAGTTGACATGTGGTTCGAATATGTTCGATTAATGATCTTAACCAAATACATTCTCGGCTTGCTTCATGTAGTGCTAATATTTCAGAATGATTAGATGATGTTGCTACCAACGTTTGCTTTGTAGATCGCCATGAAATAGCTGCATTACTGTTAGTAAACACATATCCAGTTTGTGACCTTGCTTTATGTGGATCAGAAAGGTAACCTGCATCAGCATAACCAGCTAGAATCGGATTATTGCCTGTGTTAGAATAAAATAAGCCCAAATCTGTGGTTCCTCGCAGATATCTCATGATATGTTTTATGTCATTCCAGTGTCTTTTAGTTGGTGCAGAACTATATCTTGCTAGAAGATTGACTGAAAATGCAATATCTGGTCTTGTGCATTGGGCTAAATATAATAATGCACCAATTGCACTGAGATATGGTACTTCTGGACCAAGTATATTTTCATCATCTTCTTTTGGTCGGTAAGGGTCCTTTTTAATATCTAGTGATCTGACAACCATAGGTGTACTAAGTGGATATGCTTTATCCATTTGAAAACGCTTCAGGATTTTCTCAATGTAATTTGATTGATGGATTAATATACCATTTTTACTGTGCTCAATTTGTAGACCAAGACAGTATTTGGTTTTTCCAAGATCTTTCATTTCAAATTCCTGTTTTAGGTAATCTATTGTTTCATTGATCTCTTCTGGAGTTCCAATCAAATTTATATCATCAACATATACCGCTAAGATAACAAATCCCTTTACCGATTTCTTTATAAAGACACATGGACAAATGAGGTTGTTTTTGTATCCAGCTTTTACTAAATATTCACTAAGACGGTTATACCACATTCTTCCAGATTGTTTCAAACCGTATAATGATCTTCTCAATTTTAATGAATACATTGACTTTGATTTTGCTTCAGGCAATTTATATCCGTCTGGGATTTTCATGTAAATATCGGTATCTAATTCACCGTATAGATAAGCTGTCACAACATCAGTCAATCTTATGTCAAGCTTCTCAGAAACTACAAGGCTTATTAAATATCGAAATGTTATGACATCCATAACAGGAGAGTATGTTTCTTTGAAGTCAAAACCTGGTCTCTGCAGGAAACCTTGTGCAACAAGCCTTGCTTTGTATCTCACAACTTCATTTTTATCATTTCGTTTTCTAACGAATACCCATTTGTAACCGACTGGTTTAACACCTTCTGGTGTTTTCTCTATTGGTCCAAATACACCATGTTTTTGAAGTGAATCTAACTCAACCTGAATAGCATCTTTCCACTTTGGCCAATCGTGTCTTTTTCGACATTCATATATGCTAGTTGGTTCATTATCATTATTCTCATTATAGTCATGACTTTCAGTTATTTCAGTAGCTACTGCGAATGAGAATACATCATCAATTGTTATTTTACTTCGATCCCACATTTCTCCATAATTCGTATAGAATATTGAGATCTCATTATTATTAGGTACCATTTTATTTTCGGAAGCTTCTATTATTTCTTCTGAGATAATAGTTGTTGGAAAACGATGGCTGAGTCGCGGACTAGGTCACTTTCTTGAAGACGATTCGACGATTTGGCCAGAGGTGCAAACCAATTCGTTCCTTCGCCGCCGCCTCTAGGATAAAACAGCCTCTAAAATAGTAACTGATTTGCTTGCACAAACAAATCAGTGCAGATTTGCACTTTCGGGAAAAATACTGCTCGAAATTTCTTAGAAGTTTTAATGGCGGCTGAGAAGAAGAGAATATAAAATTCGGTGTTTTTCTCGTCTCAGATAAAATAGTATATATAGAGCGAGAATTAGGTTTTGGGAGAAAATATCGGATTTGCTAAAATTTCGGGGGGGGGGGGGGGGGATTAATTATTTTACCGTTGCAAAACTTTTCCGTTGCAGAATAAATATCGGTGCGCAAAATAATTTTTCCATAAAAAAACGGTTCGAAAACAACTAAGTTTTATGGTCCAAAAATATAAGTGCCTACACCACAAAGCCCAAGCCCAAGCCCGAGCCCGAACCGGGCCGGGTCGGGTCGAGTCGAGTCGGTCGGTCGCGCGCGCGTGTGTGGTGGTCATCATGCATGGTCTCCTTCCTCACAACAATGCATGTATTGGGAGCCCAAGGCCCCAACTTGACTTCTTAGAAACAAGTATAAATCCTTGCCTCTTCCCTATAATCCCATGATGTGGGACTACTCAAACATAGGAGCCATTCATACACTTATTCAATCATTTTTAATAATTCACATAATGTTTGTAAAACATTTCCAACAATCCCCCACTTGAATTTTTAAAAATATTTTCGAGCAGTTTCTTAAAAAACATAAGATTGTGCATAAACAAAGGTTTCCAAGGACTTGAAACTTTGCATAGTGAGTAAGATTCAGTTTTTACTAGAGTGACACGTAGTCTTGAACTCTATTCCTGACATCAAACCACACACAACCTTTTCTATAGTGCAATCAGATAAGCCCGTGCATTTATGGCCCTGCACGTCTATCCCAGTTTAGTGAATGCTCTAGAAGTTTTGCCCAAACTCCATAGGAAACAGCCATATTTCCACATTCACAAAGGTGAGTCTATCAAGAGCACTCCTGAAGGTAGGTACTCCACTCCAAATAGAGTATAGATCTCATTAAGAGTTTCTATTAACTCATCCTCTAATCACTTCAGGAATACATGCTTCTTGGTTTATTAAATAGCATGTTCAACTCATATCACTACACAACTTGTTATTACCCATTGAACCTAGTTCTTGGGATCTCCAGTCATTTAGGTCGGGTTACCATTGTGCGTGACTCAACAATCTAAGGGCAATAGTCCCATTCTTCTAGAAGAGTTATGGACTTTCTCTCTGGACAGTCCTTTCGTCAAAGGATCTGCCAAATTTTCCTCACTACGTACGTAATCCACTCTAACGGTACCTGTGGAAAGTAGTTCTCTAACAGTGCTGTGCTTACGACGTATTTGTCGTCTCTTACCGTTATAGTAACGGTTCTGAACTTTTGCAATAGTCGCGGTACTATCGCAGTGTATCATCACTACTGGTATCGGTTTTTCCCATAAGGGAATCTCAGCTAGCAGATTTCTCAAATATTCTACCTCTTCACTAGCTGTAGCTAGTGCTATCATCTCAGACTCCATAGTAGACTGAGCCAAAATAGTCTGTTTCTTGGATTTCCAAGAAACAGCTCCTCCAGCGATGCTAAATATGTAACCACTGGTCGCTTTAGAATCATCAGATAAGGTATTCCAGTCTGCATCAGAATATCCTTCAAGTACAGCTGGAAACCTTTCATAATGTAATCCAAGGTTCATGGTTCGTTTAAGGTATCTCATTACCCTTTCAATAGCTTGCCAGTGCTCTATACTAGGTCTACCGGTAAACCTGCACAATAATCCTACGACATAGGCAATGTCGGGTCTAGTACAATCAGTGGCATACCGAAGGCTGCCAATGATGCTCGCATAATCAGACTGTCTTACACCTTCACCAGTGTTCTTAAATAACTTTACACTGTGATCATATGGCGTACTTGCAGGTTTACAGTCAAAGTAATTATATTTCTTTAGTATCTTCTCAATGTAATGAGATTGGTCCAAAGAAATTCCCTTTTCTGACCTAGTAATCTTAATACCAAGGATTACACTCGCTTCACCTAGATCTTTCATATCAAAATTGACACTTAATAAGGATTTGACTGAGTTTATGGCATGAATATTTGACCCAAAAATGAGTAGGTCATCTACATAAAGGCATATAATAGTGCAAATGTCATTCTCAGATTTGTAATAAATGCATTTGTCACTTTCATTAACTTTAAAACCATTTGAAATGATTAAGTTATCAAATTTTTCATGCCATTGTTTAGGTGCTTGTTTTAAACCATATAATGATTTATCCAATTTACATACTTTATGTTCTTGACCATGTACTACAAATCCTTCAGGCTGGTCCATATAAATTTCTTCGTATAATTCACCGTTCAAAAAAGCAGTTTTAACATCCATTTGGTGTATAAGTAAATTATGAATGGAAGCAAGTGAGATTAATACCCGAATGGATGTTATTCTAGTTACAGGTGAAAAAGTGTCAAAGAAGTCTATATTTTCCTTTTGTTTAAAACCTTTAGCTACTAGTCGTGCTTTATATTTATCTATAGTGCCATCAGGTTTTAATTTCTTTTTAAGTACCCATTTACAGCCTATAGACTTACAACAAGGGGGTAAATCTACCAAGTGCCAAGTCTTATTGGATTCTAAAGAATCTATCTCATCGTTTATAGCCTCTTGCCAGAAATCGGCATCTAAAGAAGATAAGGCTTCTTGGAGGTTTATAGGATCCTCCTCAATAGTAAAAGCACAAAAATCTGAACCAAAGTCTTTTATGGTTCATGCTCTTTTACTTCTTCTAGGTTCAGCTTCAGAATTTTCATTAAGTTCTGTTCTAATAGGCATATTTGAAATGCCCCCACTATTCCTTAATTTGAAAGGAAATTTAGTTTCATAAAAGTCGGCATCATTTGATTCAATTATATTATGTGCATTAAGGTCATAAAATCTATATGCTTTGCTGTTAATAGCATAGCCTATAAATGCACATTCATATGCTCTACTTGCCAATTTTATTCTCTTAGGGTCTGGAATGCGAACATATGCTAAACAACCCCAAGTTCTAAAGTATGAGACATTGGGTTTATGATTCTTTAAAATTTCATAAGGTGAAATTTTATTCTTAGATTTAGGGATTCTATTCAGAACGTAGCATACAGTCAATAAAATATCCCCCCACCAATGTTTTGCTGCACCAGAATTTAATAATATGGCAACTACTAGCTCGGTAAAGGTCCTATTTTTCCTTTCTGCTTTACCATTCATTTCAGGTGAGTAGGGTGCAGTTCTCTCATGTACTATACCATGTTGTTTATAGAAATCCAGAATAGAATTAGATTCATATTCTGTTCCTCTATCACTACGAAGTCTCTTAGTTTTTCTATTTGCTTGATTCTCAATCTCAGTTTTGAATGTTTTAAACATGTCAAAAGCATCACTTTTATTTTTCATAAGATATACATATGTGAAATCAGAGCAGTCATAAAAAAAAGTGATAAAATAACAATGTCCCTGTCTAGTTAAAGTGCCATCAAGTTCACATATGTCAGAATGAATCAAGTCTAATGGTTCAGAAACTCTATCAACAGATTTGTGAGGTTTCTTTGTGATCTTAGCTTGTGTACAGAATTCACATTTATCAGATTCAGATTCTGTCATTTTAGGTATCATATCTAGGGTGCTCATATTACGAATAATTCGATTATTAATATGACATAATCTAGAATGCCAGATATTAAAATCACACAACATGTAAGCAGAAGTAGTCACTTTATTAGATTCAACATTCAGTTTAAACATACCCTCACAAGCATAACCCTTTCCCACACAAGTTCCCTTATAAGTAAGAGTGTACAAATCAGCCCCAATAACTTGAGTGAAACCAGCCTTATTAAGGAGGAAGCCAGAGACCAGATTCTTTCTTATCTCTGGAGTGTGCATAACATCTTTCAGAATTACAGTTTTTCCAGAGGTGAACTTGAGTTCCACGTTTCCAATCCCCGCAACTGTAGTGGTGTGAGAGTCTCCCAACAGCACTTTCTGATTTTCAGCAGCCGTATATGTAGAGAACAAGGCACGATCATAGCAGACATGGCGTGAAGCACCAGTATCTACCCACCAGCCCTCTGATCCACCAACAAGGTGAATCTCAGTAACCATAGCCGTAAGAGGCTCCTCAGTCAGGTTAGCCTACGGTGCAGAGCTTGGCCTGTTCCGACACTTTCGTGCCATATGACCTGGTTTTCCACAGTTGTAACATAGAAACAACTGTCCAGAGTCATTCTTTTGGGCTGGTTTCTGCTGTCCTTTTGGGTTTCCTTGCGGATTCCCATTCTGTTTGTTGCGCTTGTTCTGATTCTTGAATGATTTCTGATTTGGTTTCAAAACAGCGGGAGTGGTCTTCTTAGTGCCGTTGTTATTGACAATCAGCACCTCTTCTTTCTGGTCTTGCTTGCGTGCTTCCTCCTCAATACGGAGGCGTGTAATCAAGCTCTCTAAGGAAAATTCCTTAGTCTTATGTTGCAAAGTGTTCTTAAAATCTTTCCAGCTAGGGGGTAATTTGTCAATGATAACAACAATTTGAAATTGTTCGTCCAAGACCATACCTTCGGAGATGATCTCATGAGCTATTTTCTGAAGCTCATGAGACTGCATCTCTACCGATCTATCATCAGTCATCTGATACTTTAGGTAGCGACTTACAGTGTATTTCTTTGCCCCTGCCTCCTCTGTGTCATATTTCTTCTTTAGTGCTTCCCAGATCTCCTTTGCCGTCTTTTCATCTGAGTTATAATAATCATACAGATCATCGCTCAGTCCATTCAGTATAAAATTCTTGCATAAGTAATCCTGTTCAGTCCAGGTCTGCAGTTGCTTTGACTGTTCAGTCCATGATGCCATCTTTGCTGCATCAGTCTCGTCGGACTTGTCTGGTAGCTGCGGTTTTTCAGCAGTCAGAGCAGCCACCACCTTCCTGATTGTGAGGAAGAACTCCATCTTCTAACGCCAGCGCTTGAAATGCAAACCTTCGAACTTGAAAGGAGCAGCAGTCACCAAAGGGCCGTGAAAAGCAGATGGAGGAGCAGAATCGTCCATGGTTGAGTTCGAGGCCATTGTTTCAGTTCGTCTTCAAATTGTTGGAAAACAATGGCTGAGTCGCGGACTAGGTCGCTTTCTTGAAGACGATTCGGCGATTTGGCCAGAGGTGCAAACAAATTCGTTCCTTCGCCGCCGCCTCTAGGATAAAACAGCCTCTAAAATAGTAACTGATTTTCTTGCACAAACAAATCAGTGCAGATTTGACCTTTCGGGAAAAATACTGCTCGAAATTTCTTAGAAGTTTTAATGGCGGCTGAGAAGAAGAGAATATAAAATTCGGTGTTTTTCTCGTCTCAGATAAAATAGTATATATAGAGCGAGAATTAGGTTTTGGGAGAAAATATCGGATCTGCTAAAATTTCGGGGGGGGGGGGGGATTAATTATTTTACCGTTGCAAAACTTTTCCGTTGCAGAATAAATATCGGTGCGCAAAATAATTTTTCCATAAAAAAACGGTTCAAAAACAACTAAGTTTTATGGTCCAAAAATATAAGTGCCTACACCACAAAGCCCAAGCCCAAGCCCGAGCCCGAACCGGGCCGGGTCGAGTCGAGTCGAGTCGGTCGGTCGCGCGCGCGTGTGTGGTGGTCATGATGCATGGTCTCCCTCCTCACAACAATGCATGTATTGGGAGCCCAAGGCCCCAACATGACTTCTTAGAAACAAGTATAAATCCTTGCCTCTTCCTTATAATCCCATGATGTGGGACTACTCAAACATAGGAGTCATTCATACACTTATTCAATCATTTTTAATAATTCACATAATGTTTGTAAAACATTTCCAACAATAGTTCCTTCACTGGTTTTAGGAGAATTGAGATTTTCTTTTGAGTTATCCTTTGGATCATTCGGAACCTCTTCGGGAGGTTTGCTAATTGATGATTTTTCATTAGACTTTCTTTTTCTAGGCGCCAAGTCTTTTGAACCTATCGGTCTTCCACGTTTTTGTCTAGCTTTAGATTCATTTTCTGCTATCGGTCCTTCGGGAATTTCAATTCTAGCTGGTGTATTTGCTGCTGGAATGTGAGATTTAGTTATTTTTGCAGCATCATTAAATGCATCATGCATTTGATTTGCAATATTTTGAATATGCAAAATTCTTTGTACCTCGTATTGACATTGTTTGGTACGTGGATCCAAATGAAACATAGAGGGATTATTCCATGAAATTTCACGCCGTTCTACTGGAACGGTCTTTTCTCCCCCTAACGGCGGGAAATTTGACTCATCAAATTTGCAATCTGCAAATCTTGCAGTAAATACATCGCTCGTAAGAGGTTCAAGATAGCGAATTATCGAAGGTGAATCAAATCCCACGTAAATTCCCAACCTTCTTTGAGGACCCATTTTAGTACGAAGTGGGGGATTAATGGGTACATGTACAGCGCAACCAAATTTTCGTAGATGTGAAATATTTGGCTGGGATCCAGTTAAAAGCTGTGATGGTGAAAACTGATGATAAGCCGTTGGTCTAATTTTAATCAATTTGGATGCATGCAAAATTGCATGTCCCCAAGCTGTAACAGGCAGCTTTGATTGCATAAGCAGCGGTCTTGCAATAAGTTGCAAACGCTTAATTAATGATTCTGCCAGACCATTTTGAGTGTGAACATGAGCTACTGGATGTTCAACTTCAATTCCCAGTGATAAACAATAATCATCAAATACTTGAGAAGTGAATTGTCCTGCATTATCTAATCGTATTGATTTAATTTGATGATCAGGGAAGTGTGCTCTTAATTTAATTATTTGAGCAAGTAATTTGGCAAATGCCATGTTTCTAGTAGAGAGCAAACATACATGTGACCAACGAGTTGATGCATCAATTAATACCATAAAGTATCTAAATGGCCCGCAAGCGGGATGAATCGGACCACATATATCACCTTGAATTCTTTGCAAAAATGCTGAAGATTCAGAGGTGATCTTACTGTATGAAGGTCGAGTAATTAATTTTCCTTGTGCACATGATGTACACATGTAATCATTTGGTAAATTCAACTGTTTTGGTAAATCATGCCCATTTGAGTTCTTAGCAATTTTACGCATCATAGTTGATCCAGGATGACCCAAACGATCATGCCAAAGAATCAATTTCTTTGTATCTGTGAGCTTCTGGCTCATGTTTATAAAATGAGATTCAACTATTCCAATTTTGGTAAAGTATAATCCAGTTGAAATTTTACCAAATTTTTCTAAAATAAGCTTCTGGCTTTCAATTTTAGAAATAACACAAAGGTATTCTTTGTTGTTTTCATTTATAGTTTCAATATGATATCCATTCATTCTTATATCTTTGAAGCTAAGCAGGTTTCTTTTAGAATTGCTTGAATATAGTGCATTTTGAATGAATATATGTGTACCATTTGGTAATATTATATGGGCTCTTCCGGACCCTTCAATTATATTGGCTGAACCAACAATAGTTGAAACTTTATATGAAATATTTTCAGATAATTCAGAGAAAAACTTCGGGTTTTTCAATATCGTATGAGTAGTTCCACTATCTACCAGACAAATATCATCATTTAAACACTGTCGATCCATACCTTAAGAAATAAATACAACCGGTCAATAACAGAAAGAACTCATAAATATAAATAAATATCCACGAGAATAAACTAGTCATCATGTCCAACATTACACATTATTTCTGCAGTTCCATAAGAAAATACTAAAGGAAAAAAAATAAACAAAAGTTCCAAACTAATACATGTTGAAAAGAAACAAACTGAAAGTCATATAATAAGCTTCAGGCTACTTATTGGTTGGTTCGGTCATCTCTTCGAATATTGCATTCAAATTTTCGTCGCTGAACAAATTCCCATCATAGTCTTCGAAGAAATCATCTAACTTCAGGTCAGTGTTATCGGACAATCCCTCAGTGTTATTTGTCTCGATATTCTTCGATTTATGATACTCTTCGATTGTTTTCTTTGATGATCTACCTGTCCGTGACCAGTGACCAGTGACCAGTACGCCCAAATCTGTAGCAAATTTCCTCATAATGCTTCTTATTTTCAACAGCTGAATTATTGCTATTTCCAGGCTCATTTTTCATTTGCTGCTTAAAATCAGTAGTTTTGTTGACTCCAAAACCACTATAACCACCTCTGCTGGGGCTGTATCCATGTCCACGTCCACGTCCACGACCACGACCACGCCCTCTTCCTCTTCCTCTGCCACGACCTCTTCCGGAGTGGGCAAAGTTAGCATTAACTTCAGGTAATGCAGCTGAACCAGTTGGTCTTGAGGAGTGGTTTTTAAGAAGCAATTCATTGTTTTGTTTAGCAATCAACAAACATTCAATAAGTTCAGAATATTTTGTAAAGTGACGCTCTCGATATTGTTGCTGCAGGAGCACATTCGATGCATGAAATGTTGAAAAGGTCTTTTCTAACATTTGTGCGTCATCTACCTTCTCTCCACATAATTTCAGTTTAGAAGTTATTCTAAACATAGCGGAATTATATTCCCTTACGGTTTTAAAATCTTGAAATCTCAAGTTCAACCATTCTTGTCTCGTATTTGGAAGTATGACCGTCTTCTGGTGGTCATATCGCTCCTTCAGGGGGTTCCATAGGTGGAGAGGGTCTTTTTCAGTTAAATATTCTGATTTTAAATCATCGTGGATGTGGCGCCTTAAAAATATCAGAGCCTTTGCTTTGTCCTACTGGGACATATTATTGCCATTTTTAATAGCATTTTCTAAGCAATGAGATTGCAAATGGATCTCGGCGTCCAGAATCCATGACAAATAATTGTCTCCAGAAATGTCCAATGCTTTGAATTCAAGCTTAGCGATGTTCGACATTTTGCTAACTGAGAATTTATGGCTGTACTTGCTATACAAGGAATGCAAGGCTGAAATAATAACTTCTGTTGAGAAGGAGGCTTTATGTGAAGAAAACGTTTGCTTGTTTTTGAAGACAGAAAAATGGTAGGAAGTTAGTAACCTTTTGTTTACTGAGTTAGTGATAAAAGGTCACTGCTATCCAAATGCGGCATGTAAATGTAAATATGTAGATGTGGCTACAAAATAGGTATTAAAAGAGAATAGTCAGAGGAAATAATATTTGGCTCAAAAGACTCATTAAAAAAAAAATTGAACCATTCAACAAATTACTAAGCCGCAAATGCCCATGAAAGGTGGAATGCTGAAGAATAGGTAAACAACATATATATCAAAGTTCAGACGCAGAAAAATCAAACTTGAGCCACACATTCCACCAGTAAAGGATAGAAAAATAATTTAACTACTAAACTAATGTTAATGCCAAAAAAAATAACAAATCGTGCTGATAACGTATTGCAAAAAGAAGAACATAAGAAATGAGAGAGAGCAGACATTTTTATTCATTCAGATGTAATTACAACATACACAAGCTCTCTATTTATAGGTTTTACATGTCTCATCAATTACAATAGTGTCCCTTGCATTAAGCATATTCACCCTTAAAGACATAAATATTACAACACATAGAGAATATTAAGGTTATGCAGGTTTTCCTATATACTAAGCTCCTTTATTGCGTTATGGTTCTTATTTGTGCTTGTGTCGCTAGAAACGAACCTACTCTCATAGAATTTAAACTTTAAAATTTGAATTCACTGAATAGGCTATTCCTATGGATAATTATAAAAAATAATGCAAATTATAGAAACAACCGTGTGATTGTAAGTATGAATTATTATGCATACTTATAATACATATCGCTATATATCACTACATATCATTAGAAGTTGATCATGAGAAGAAAGAAAAGAGTGTTATTTACCAATTGTGTGCATTCCTAATTAAAGAGGAAAGATGTCCAGCGTTATATTATTGAAGGATCCAGTTGATGGTATAAATCACAGTTGTTAGGATGAATGTACCATATGTGCAGATCTATTATACTGCTAGCAACTTTGATAAAAAATCAATTTGACCAACTATGATCGAAAGAGAGCCCATTTTGACCTTAGTTGAACTGCAATTTATCATTGTGTTAATCTTGGAACAATACTAATTCACATAGAGTGAGCGTGAGTGGTTCAAGCCCACAAACAGTGGATGAACTCTGAAGGTGTGGTAGAATTCAGTATTATTTTTTTCCATGTTGGAATTGAAATCAGATTAGTTAAACGGTTGGAGGTGTTTATCTTTGGTATAGTTACGCAGAAGCATAATATTAGATATAAAATATGATTTCTTATGTTTAATTACATCATGTCTTTGTAAGACCAACCAAGTATCAGTAAATGAAAATTACCACAGTAGATACAACAATTCAGATATGTTGTCTGTGTCAAGTACCATATCGATAACAGATTCCAACTTAAAATTACGGTGGCTCGGTAGAGTTATAAATCGATAAATTTTTACTTATGCTTTCTATGATGAAAAAGCAATTGCGAAACCTATTAAAATTCACATAGAAAGGCATAAATTTCATGACAGAAAATGAATTTTAGGGAATTAGATCACTTTCAAATTTGGACTCAATTTGAGAGTGAAATTCAATTGTTAATCTAATATTAAGCATGTCGTCAAGAATTATATTTTATGGTTTGATAACTTATAAATTATGGCCATATCCAAGCATCAGTGATGTATAAAAACAAATCTTGATCACAGATAATGAGCACCAGTTGAAATAGAAGTTTTGCATGTTTATCAAATAATTAGTTGTTTGTTAAATCGTTAAAGAACAAATTATTTTAAACTATGGAAACTAAGTATGTTGAAAGGATATTAACAAAAAAAAGTTATTTAAATGAACTCAAAAGTTATCCAAAACAACATTAGTTTTTTACATATGTTTTCCAGCATTAGTTTAGG
This sequence comes from Allium sativum, assembly GCA_030737875.1. Classification (NCBI taxonomy): domain Eukaryota; kingdom Viridiplantae; phylum Streptophyta; class Magnoliopsida; order Asparagales; family Amaryllidaceae; genus Allium; species Allium sativum. The sequence continues at coordinate 608,738,056 of CM060910.1, read as the reverse complement.
CTAGGAATAACCTTTTTTTAAAGAACCACTGCATAGTATATCCCAAAAAAATAAGCATAAGTGATTTATTCAAAATACTAACCAAAATTTTGGAACTCATCAATAACAACTTATAGAGCATGAGTTGAACAAATAAATTCAAAGTTAAGCTGCATGAGTATTCATGGACAATATTTCTTATGTATATTGAGTAAATCAACGATAAACAAATTTTAAGCAGGTATCTTAAAAAATCAAATATAATCAAGAATAAAACACCACATCTGGATAACGATTTTCAAATATGGTTCAATGTGCATATACCAAATTCAACAAGTACCGACAATACTAACTTAAATGTGAAGTCTCGTTAATGGACAACAATAATAACGATGACAAATATACAAAATCGAAAAGCATGTAAATTGTAAGTTATATATACACAAATTACATGGAAAACACAAAGTTACAAAACGACTTGGAATTGTGGGTGCCGTAAAAATAAAGTTAACTATTCCAAATACATTAATTCAACGATATATTTCTGTAAATAATTAAAAATATATATACTTACTTTAATAATTGACCCGTTTCCACCTGATCAGCAATGAAATTCAGTGCCAACATTCCTTGCCAAATTAGAAACCCTCTTCTTACTTAGTCAAAACCAATAATATCGATTAAGCAAGCAATACCAACTCCCTCAACTTATTCCCTTTTTCAGAGCAACATGAAATCACTCTTGCAGGCTCTATATCAAATTCATTTCTCTCCCTTCCTCAGGGTGGATACTTTGACTATGGTATACTGTTTGTGAACCTTTTCCAAAAGGTGTCGTGGTACTACAAGATATAACAATAGAAATTTATTAAGACAATAATGTGTTCCGAATAACATATGTCGTATGCCAAGTTATTAAGTCAAATTAGCGAAGATGAGCACTAAGTTTAAACTCATAATAAGCGATAGAACAATTATGGATGTACACGCACAAGAAATAAAGAAACCATGAAAATAAAAATAGTTGTTAACTAAATTAATGCTTGAAGAGAATAGGAATAGTGAGCCATTTAAATCCAATTTAATGCTAATTAGGACATAAACCTTTGGCTTTTATTTCAATATAGGAAGGCAATCGTCTATTTGCAATAAAGCATTTCATTTAAAGCACCATCAACAGTTTTTTAATGGAAATGCTATTGGCAAGTGGCCTAAATAATAAAATATTTGTGGCCCAAACCTTTAATACATAGATGCATGTATAATCCAAATTTAAGTAATCAAAGCTCAGTTATATATTGTTGCATTTGACATTTATTTCAAAAGAAACTTTTTATCCCACTTATAAAAGTTAACTCTATTATATTATTACATTATTTTATAAGGTCTTTCAGATAACCATCCATAGCAAGCGCCGAATCTTATTATGCATTCTTATATGTCAAATTCATTATGTGATACTGCACCCCTAACATATTTAATGAATCCAATAAAAAAACATCTGTTTGGTATTCATTTATTTTTGTGATCAACTTGTAAGAGAAGAAAGAAGAAAATTATGTTTCAACCATAGATCCGGTTTAGCATCAAACCTCTTACTCCACTTGGAGTCCCCTCTTAGCCCGAGGTACAACATCAATATTTCTCAGCAGCCAACCTTCTTGCTTTCTTCTTCATGCATTTATGGGACTCAAAGGTCACTCATCCCTCTAGCTAGCTATTGCATTTAGTCAGGGCCGGTTGTAGATTATGGGTTGCCCTAGGCAAACTCAAATTTTGTTGCCTTTTATATCAAAAAAAGCCAAAAATATACGTGAACCGAAATAGCTCCAGCGTTTAATAGGAGAAGAAGACAGTGACGATTTACATGATTCGCTCGCCGATCCTAATGGCACCAAGACTGGTTTGCTGAACAGAATTTATTTTTGTATATTTGAGACATCGTATCGATTTACCCAAACTGTAGACTACTAAACAATTTTCAGAATTATACTAACTACCATTAAGTAGATTATAGAAAAATTGTTATTATTAATAATCATATATCATTATCATAAAACCAACAGCTTTAAATCATAGTAGTAAGTCTAGTTAGAAGTTCAAGCTCACGAGTATTTTCCATCTGGTCTAATTAAACCCGTCTCTTATGTTTTACCCAATACTTAATACAATCCCTTGAAATTCAAAAACCAATGCATATACAAAACAAATTTAGTAAATACTAGTGCCAAGAAATTCATTATAGTTTCAGATTGAACCCAACTGAACAAATGTTAAATCATTATAATCTTTCTTTTTCTTTCACATGTCTTGAGTAGAAGGCAATAAAACAACAATTAACAAAAAGGACATCAGATTAGTTGACAACACTACATATAACCATGTATTCGATACTTCTCCAAGTATCTTGTATTTTACAGCTTAAACTTATGCTAAAGGAATGGATTTTAGTGTTAGGTTTGTTGATGATTAGCTTTATATGTACTGAGATCATGAGATTAGCAAGCATTATTAGATATTAGTGTTAGGTTTATATGTTTTTTTGATCAAAAAGGCAATCTCGTCATTGAAATAATATTAGTGTTAGGTTTATATGTTTTTTGATCAACAAACCTAACACTAAAATCTGAGAACATGAAAAAAAAATAACATGAAAAAGGCAATCTCGTCATTGAAATTTTTGATCAAAAAGGGGGGCAACTCAGCATTTCCCGCGGTTTATATAGAATTTGCCTAGTTTTTTTTTTGTATTCGCTGTTGCCCTATTCCGTTGCCTAGGATGCCTTGCCCAATAATCGGGCCTGCATTTAGAGCATCTCCAACAGAGGGGAGATTCAGCTCCTGAATCAAAGATTTAAGGTAAAATGGTCCCCAACAGATGTTACGTTGTGTAACATTCAGTGAAATGTTACGGGCTCAATTCAGATTTCTGAATTGGGCGCGTGTGCCAATTTTATCGGCTCGTGAAGTCGCAAGCCGATTTTTTCAGCGTGCGCCGGATAAATCGGCTCGCGACTTCACGAGCCGATAAAATCGACTCGTGACTAGTTTAATTTTTTTTCCCCTATTCTACCTTAGTTTCTAATATGACAAAAAAAATCGTTATTATTTTCGTAGAATAAACAAATTTGAAACATAATAATAGATGATTAATAACCCTTATGGATACAAGAGAACGTGATGGTATAATAGAAAAGAACAACATCTTTACTGCATACATGATCACTAAGTTCGGACAAGCATAAAATAAAACACGAATTCGATAAGGGTGCTTCATTACTAGGTATCGCCGTAGTGGTTCCATAAATGATTCATAAGATCCTTCTGCAGCCGGTTATAGAGTTCTGCATCTCTAAACATAACCTGACGGGTCAAATGAATGTTGAAGTCCTCCTCTGTTAGTGGTCGGTTTTGTCGGAATAGTTACGGTGGTTGCAAAGCACCCTCGTAATTGCAGTGACGTTGCTCTTCATCCATATCTCTTTCATCTTCTATAATCATGTTGTGAAGAACGATGCAAGCAAACATGATTGTAGACATCTTTTTCCTAGACCGCAACAGACATGGATTACTTATCATTGCAAATCTAGATTGTAAAACACCGAAAGCACGTTCCACATCTTTCCTTTGTCCCTCCTGCATCGCCGCGAATTTGACTTGTTTAGGAGTCAATGGATTTGGACATGTTTTAACAATGGTGCTCCATTTCGGGTAAATGCCGTCACCTAGGTAATAGCCATGCTCGTAAGGATTCTAACCTAGGGTAAATGTTAAAGGAGGTACTTGGCCTTTAGCAGGATCATTAAATAGATGGGATCTTTCTATAACATTTAAGTCGCTACTCGAACCAGGGATTCCGAAGAAAGCGTGTCATATCCACAGATCATACGACGCCACAACTTCCAAAATGATGGTTGGTCGCCTTTCCTTGCCGTTATACGCACCTTGAAATCCCGTAGGACAGTTCTTCCATTCCCAATGCATACAGTCTAGACTTCCTAACATTCCCGGCCAACCCCTGCTTTCGTGCATCTATCTGATTCGCACTACATCTGCTTCGTTCGGAGACCGTAAGTATTATTCTCCATAGACGTCCACCATTGCTTGACAGAAAGTTTCAAGTGTTTCAAGTGCTGTGCTCTCTGCTATGCGGTATGCATCGTCCAAAGCATCGGCTGGAGTGGCATAAGCTAACATTCTCATAGCGGCCGTCATTTTCTGTTCACCGGACAACCCCTGTGTCTTCGATGCATTTTGTTTTTACTTAAAGTAATCATTGTTACCTTGAATACTAACCAATATCCGAAGAAATAGTTTTCTCCGCATCTTGTTTCTTCTACGAAACATATCAGGCCCATAAGTGCAATCGTTATCGAAGTAATCTTGCATCAAAGACTTATGGTATTTAGCATGATTTCGGTGTATAAACCTCCTTCCAGCAACCGATCCCCTTCTAGTTGTGGATGATGAACCATACACCTCACGGTATAGGTCTCGTATTTCTTGTATTTCTTCCGCTTCCTCTTGAAGGATTTAATCTTCCTCCGAATCGCTATCAAAAGCCAGCACGCATTTCGTAGAACTGGAATCCATTTATATTTGTAAATAAGTTTTGATTTGAGATATGAATTGCAATGTTGTTGTTATATATAAGGTATGAAGTATTGGTAAGTGGGTAGCTTTATTGGGTGGAGTGTTCTCCTTTATTGGATTAAGTGCTCCTTTATTGGACAGAGTGTTCCTTTATCGACATGGTGCTCCTTTATTGGTATGAGTGCCTCTTTACTAGATAGAGTGTCCTTTATTGGACAAAGTGCTCCTTTATTGGATAGAGTGTTCCTTTATTGGACAGAGTGCTCCTTTATTGGTAAGAGTGTTCCTTTATTGGAAGGAGTGCACCTTTATTGGACATAGCCCCCGTTTATTGGTACGAATGGTCTTTAATTGTACAGTAAATAGCGCATAGTGTAGATTCTCTGTCATGGCTCCAGTAAATTGGTACGAATGGTATTTTATTGGTACAAATGGCCTTTAATTGGACAGTAAATAGCGCACAGTGTTCCTTTAGGGGAGTTTCTCCATCATAGACGTTTAGAGCGTTGGACTTTGCATTACATAAATATTTTGCATTACATAACTTAGAAGCTTACAACAACGACAATTACAACATGAATAAATGCCAAAGTACAATTGAAGGAAGTGCAACAACTTATCACATAAACATCAAATTTACAGTACAGTAATAAACGATACGATAGTTTCCACCCACACCTACCATGGATGTGGGTAAAATCCAGCTCTAGCTGCCTCAGCAACATTCTTGTTCAAACGTCGTATTTCGGCTTGCGCTTCCAATGCATATTGAACTCCATATTCACACATCGGAGGGTCAATCCACTACTTAAAGTTACAATGTTCAATTTCGTTAGGAAAAACGGTATGATCCTGGTAGGTTGCACAACCAAAAAATCGGTGCCCAACATTTTTTCGGTCTTCGAAACAACGACGACCGATTCTTCTCCATAACGGCACACAGGGTTGGATCCACCTATACGTACTGACTTGCGAATGCGTCCTTTAACAACCATTTCTTTTCCAGGTCTTTGATTTGCTACATCCTCATCGTTATTTTCCCATTTGTCCATGTTGGAGGCTACACTTTCTTTTCCCTGTTCCGACATACTCCAAAAAGGGAACAATACTTTTTTCTTAACAACTTGGCTGCTTTGGGGAAAGAGGAAGGAGGTGGCGGCTGGAAGAAAATAAATTGTGATTAAGGGTTTCAGAGAAACCGCTATATATAGGGAAAACAAGAGTGTGGGTCCGGAGTCGTCCACTTACCCGTATTATTTACACATATTGAAGTTCAGAATGTTATAAAACAAGGGTCGTCCACTTACCCGCATAGTTTAAACATTTCAGCACATGAAGGAGTTAAAAAGGAGGGTCGTCCCCATTTTATTTTATAAAAATCCTTTAACTTATATATATAAACCATATATTTTGTAAACCATTTCCAAGGCGACTTTTTGAAATTTTGATTTGGACATAAAACAAAATCTACAACATGAAAATTGATTTTTTTTCTCTTTCATTAGAAAAATATTGTCGATTAGATGTGAATGTGTCTTGTTGTGAGGAAATTCGACTTAGATTGGATTTCGTACAACCAATTGAAGTTCGAAACGTTATAAAACGAACTGCAGCGCCGCTGCAGTTCGTTTTATAATTAAATTATAAACCAGATTTGGCACTTGGCAAAGTACCATATTTGGCACTTGCCAAAGTACTAGATTTGGCACTTGCCAAAGTACCAGATTTCCACGGAACATAATAAACGAGCAAACATTTCACAAAATATATGAAACGAGCAAACATTACACAGAACATATGAAACGAGCAAACATTACACAGAACATAATAAACGAGCAAACATTACGCATAAAATAATAAACGAGCAAACATTACACAGAACACATTATAAAATAACATAAAGTCCAAAACATCGAGACATCTATATATATACATCGAGCCATACATATATATATATATATACATCGCGACATACACAAATATACATCATGAAAAATTTGCGGCATCATCATCAACACTATCCAAAGACATGTTGTCCGCGCTATCAGAAGGGTCATAATACGGAATATCGTCATCATCACTACCACCTCTCAAATCGCCGCCACCACCTAGTCTGTCACCCCAACTAGTCCTCCATCACCACCTAATCCATCACCCCCTCCTAGTCCGTCACCCTCTCCTAGTCCTCAGTCGTCATCCCCGCGCCATATATAGGCACAGGAGCCGCACGAGCTGCACGAGGCGATTTTATCGACTCGCGAGCTTGCGAGCCGATAAAATCGGCTTGCGCCTATTGGGAGATATCCAAGATATCTCCCAACATGTTACAGGTCATAATGTTATGACCCGTAACCTTGTTGGAGATGCTCCTAGTGCATGATGCAACAGCATGAACATCAGGTTGCAATTCACATAGAAGCACCTACTAAATTTCCCTTATGTAGCATGCCTTTCCCATGCATTAGTCTACATGTAAAATTAATTTTTTTAGTGCAGAAACACGATTGATTAAGATATATCAATGTTATGTTGTAATAGTGATTTGCTTGAGTGTTTTTTCAGGTAATCAATAGGATATTAGTTAAGGTACATCGGTAAGTAGTGCATACTATTTGACGCCGGACTTGTAGTAGAAAATTGAAATGGTAATAAATGAAAATTATATTTAAAATTTTGTCTGTTATACAATCAAGTAGCAGGTAGATGTATGTGTTTATTAATACTACTACTGTTTAATTAAAAATTAAAATGGTTGTATAATGGTAATTATGGTATGAACGGTTCTCAATATATTTTTATTACTAATAATAGGCAAACTAAAATCAAAATTAAGATAAAGCGTACTAAATTGAAATTGTTGGTAGAGGAGATAAGTACAATAAAAGGCAACGAAATTTCATACAGATTTATTGCTTAGTCATTAAAAAGAACATAAAGCAGGAGCACTTGAATAAAGCTTCATAGTGCGACCCACTTCAGAATGAGTCTCATTTAAATAAAATAAGGTCAGAAAAATATCTGAACCAACCGAAAATGATAAATTGATTCAAAATATGAGTTTCACAGTTTACATGGTCTGTCCTATACTCAGGATTGATGTCAGTAGTAAGATGGAGATAGATATTGAACCGTCAATTACTATTAACGTTTACTATGGATGATAGTAGAGGTCGGCAATCCTGCCTAGATTCATGATTTCGAATAAGTTCGGTAATGTCTGAGAGAGAAATTCAATGTCTAATGAGTTAGGGGAAATTCGAAAATTTGCAAATAATCTCTTTCAATAAATAGTTTAGTGGCACACAAGTAAATTATTAACTAAGTACTTCAAAATCAAAAAGCCTGAATTTCATGCTTGCTGCATACATGATCAAGTTAGCTTGTCGAACAGAACATGATAAAGAATATAGATAATTCACCATCAGCGGTTTGCAACATCCATTAAGGTGAAGCGAGGAATGTACAAGGAAGTAAAATTTGGTCAAGCATGTGAATATATGCAAGTGATGGTTGGCTTGGGTAATCAAGGTACAATGGGTCTACATTAATCCATTTGATGAAGAATTCATACCTATGGTCAGCTGCAATTTTTGGATAGGGAATTTGTACTGCAATGTACATCTATAAATTCACATGCACGTACAATCGTTTGAATTGAGTACTGCCTGGTGGAAAAAAAAGTATTTTACAAACTTACAATCTTTTGCATTTAGCACAACCTAGTAAGAAAAGAGCAGTATGTAATAAATTTAAGCATAACCAACAAAATAAATAGCGACATATTGAAGCAAGCAGCACTGAGGTTCGGTTCAACCATAAAATTAAAGGAAGTAGGAGGATTGAACAATAGTTGTCTAGGAGAAATAAGAAAATTAGATATTGTGAAAGAAGTTGTGCAGACGTCTGTAGCAAAAATATATTGCTTACATAATATTAACTATAAGCCAGTAATAGTTCACTGTTTTTCCCTTTTGGAATATAGTTTGTGATATACACAAATCAACTTGTTGCTATCATTTCTCTCCATGACACTTACACCAGATGGAAACTATATCAAAATTATAATAGTCCAATTTTTAGCTAATATTGTAGAAGAACTTGTTTTATTTTTATCATTTTATTATTTTTCTTCTCCTATGCACTCAAATATCCATGACAAAAACTGTTTCAAAATAAATATACATCGCTAAAATAACTAGTACAACGCAAATATAACATAATATTTAAAAGAGATTAAGCTGAGTTCATTAAAAAGGAAAGATGGCTTGAAAGTAATACTTAACGTTTCCTTTATTTTTCAGGATATCTCCTCGGTCCAGTTACATTCTTTTTTAACAAAACCCATTTGAAACAGTATGATAGCAGGTAAAACAATTTGAAGCAGTTTCAAAATTTTCCTTCGTTATTTTTATAAGGGAATAGCAAAATATTATACTATATATATATGCATAAGCATATGCATATACATATATGGAGTTTGGAATAGTTTGAAAGAAATATGGCCACTAAAAAAGACATATTTATGTAACCTTGTTATAGACCAAGTATGTAAACCAATTAAGAACTAAGTATGTCTCTAACTAGGAGATGCAATTATATGTGGTAAGAATATAGCCTATTTCTTGCAAACTGTTCTTACCAAATGACTGAAGGACTAAAAAATAAAAGACAAGACCACTAAATTTCTTAAATCCCTAACCAAATAGGCTAATTTCTTAAAATACCCATGAAAACTGCAATGCTAGACTAATTTCAAAGTTCAAAACCATGCATCCAATAACTTAGCATTAATAACCCATCTCAAAGAAGAAGAAGAAGAAGAAGAACAAAACGGCTGCAAATAATATACAGTACATACATTTAGGCATAGAAAATAATATGCAATTGATATTTAGGGATTCAGATATTAACTATTAATAGCACAAAGACAATATCGAAATTGCCTAAGAACTCCTGGAATTCAACCGTTTATGCTGAAATGAATTGACACGATCGTGCCAGTGGAGTGAATCGAAGTAATTGCTTGTGGGGTGAATTGGGCAGCCGATGTTGTTGCAGGCTACTGATATGAGCAAAGGCGATTCTGCTAACGGCTGCTGAAATTAATAAAATCCATGAGGTGATTGGAAACTATCAGAGAAGGGGATCAATTCAGTGATGCAATGAATCATTGCGTCGATGCACGGAATTGATTTGAGAGGAAAAACGAAAGTGAAAGGAAACATGAAAGGGGAAGACGGAAGAAAAAAGAGGAAATTTTATTTTTCATGGCCTTTATTTTTTTTGCTAAACAAAAATATGCCGCCTTTATTTTAGGCTCCCGCACTTGTAAATGACTGTTTTAACATAGCGAATTCATTTTTCTATAGCTCAATTCATAGTAAACTATTTTACAGAAATCATTTCACATAGCACTCTAGTTTTAAGGCTATAATATAATGCTATAAAAACTATATTTTCTTGTAGTGAATCTCATTTCAAATAATTATACAACGATTTAAATCGAAGATTTTGAAGACGGTGATTGAAGACCGGCGATCTTCACATCGAATGGATGACTACTGAAGCCCGACATTGGGTAGCTCCATGTAAAGGGTTAAAGTGGTAGTTGTTCGAACGTACTTGTTGATTGTCTGGATAAGCGAGCACCTCTCTTCCGTATTGGACATACGGGACGAGGAATAAGGTGTCTCCGGTTTCGTTCAGACCCAGAACAGACTTGTAAATGGATGTGTGTTTGACATTGAATTTCATTCTATGTGAATTGATTTCTATTTAATATATATCTGTTTGGTGGCTGAGAATTTATTCTCTTGCTTAACACCCTTCTCTGAGACGCATGAGCTCAGAGGTTATATATTGGTAGTTATCGATCGCATGGTGTGAAATGTCAATGTGGCATGCCAAGATGCAAATGATCGAGGCTTTTGTTGAAAAGAAGAGCCTTGTGGTTGATGATCAAAACACGGTCTCGGTTTTATTGGTCGATAGTGACCAAATTATAGGTTCAATAGGACCGGGAAACGTGTGTTCAGGAATTGCCAATCCACTAAGGTATATTTGTGGACCGGCCCTGCAGGATCCAAGGGTTCACTGCGGGGATCCTGAGATATTTGCTAGAGTGTCATCAATCGGTAAGGAGATCGTCCCTAGCCTTGAGTCATGATGGAAACCCTATTTCCAATACGACATTACGATTTTGATTGTAAACCTATATATGGCAACATAGTAGGATGAGGTACTATGTTGTCTAGATTGATACATTTACTTTGAAATATTTTAAAACTGATTAGACACTAATATTAATATTAAAATATTATTTTCTACGTATCAAGCATGTTAGATCATTATAAGGTAAAACTCTATCAGAGGGCACTCCATAGGTACAGCACAAATCAAAGTCGTAGGGGGCTCGATCAGGATAATATGACAAGGCACACGAGCAATGCCCATAGTAGGAATATACCGGTTGCATGGCCCGACTGGTGGCAACGCATAGCCGCAACTATCGCCCACCTCGAACAACACTCCCAAGTAACGAATGCGCATCAACTCAATCAATCAAACCGAGGGACTACAGTAATAAAAGAAGAAGTGTTGCCGATGGAGGTAGCTAACCCCACTTGGTACGGTATATCCCTGTTTTAGTCATTTTAATTATGACCCGAAGGTCAAGGATATCCATCATCGTCCTCTTTCTTCAAACCCAGTAATCGCCACCAAACCATCCTACTTCATTCTGGAACTCCACCATGTACACAGTTGTTAAAGTGGTTTTCGGTATTGACGAAGAGTATGACAATATCTGATCTCGGTCTCTTTAACAACCAAACGTTTACATTTTTCACACCGTGGCCATTTTATAAAATCATATCTTGAAATAAATTGATTTAAGAAATTCATTAAATTCAAACCAAACAGTTTATGAATCAATTCCAAATGTAAAATTATTTCAATTCATATTCTGTTAATTTATAATCGAATTCATATATTCATATCAATTATAATTTCAAATTCCAATTAATTACACAGTTCACATTCATTTCTTGTAAAGTTCAAAATTTAAGTCAATTCAAAACCGCATTTAGTTGATTTAAAATCAAATTCATTGAATGAAGTATCATTATATAAATTTAAATCTTTAAACCTCGAATTTAAATCGAAAAACAAAATTTATCCACCTATTGAGTTTATTATAAAAGTTTATAAAATATATATAAAATAAGCATTGAAAATATATTTATAAGTTGTTAATTTATATAGAAAATAGAATTATAAACATATATAGGTTTAAAATAATTTAGAAATAGGTTTAAAAAGAATAATTTATTATAATATATTAATTTATAGTTAAAAAATACATATATGAATAAATTATACAGTTTAAAGTAAATAAATTATAAGTAAAAATCTTAAATAAGCATTTAATACATTTTTACTCATAAAATCATTATAAACATATAATTTAAAAATTTATAAAATTAAGTATAAATATTTAAAATATAAAATATAAGATCTTAAATTAATGTTATTACAATCAAATTTTCCAAATCATTTTAATTCGAAAACATGACTAACGGTGTCCGTGTATAGTTTTCTACCCTATGGTCAAGTGATACAGATATTTATCATTTCAACCCACGATTTATAAAATTTCTACGGTTTTATCATTTCAACTCACAATCCCAAATTCAGTAAAAAAATCATTCAGGTCTATCATTTCAACCCATAATGATTTTTCCTAACCTAATGTCCGTTCAGGTATGCATCATTTCAACCCTTAGTGATTTTTTCCTAAACTAGGGGTATCTACAACATAACAAATCATCACATATCATCAATCACATCATATTCATATATAATCAATGTACATATATGTCATATGAATATCGTGTCACATATGAAAGTGTATATTTTAAACAAACAATTTCTACTGGCAATCCTATACATTTCGTAACAGTTCATTTAGTTGATCTAATATCTATGAAATAATGTGAGTCAGGTGTGAGATAAACTCAGCTTTCGTGGCCCAAAATAAAATGACAACTTGTAAGCACAATTCAGAATAGATTTATATCATGATAACTGCTCGTGATATATTTTATTTTCATAAGAGGACGCTAGGAAGTTTTCAAAGGATTGGTGCAGTTGTTGGGTTTAGGAACGGGTTTGGAACTCAACACTACATTCGACTCAAAATAAACACAACACTATCCCAATTAAACCAAAAATAAAACACAATAATTCTTTACCATCTTTTTTATATATACGTACACACAGAGAAAAAAATCATAATATATATATATATATATTTAAAATTCAACACACACCGCAAACACACAACGTAAATTATAACGTATATATTATAAATTATATAAAACACACCCAAAGCTTTATATATATATATTCATATATAACTTTTTAATTAACAAAATATACATATAAATATTTAAAATTCGATGCACAAAATATATTTTATAAATTATACATTTAAATAAAACACAACGCTAACGCATACTAAATCATATACACATATATATTATATAATTTGAAACACACACATAAACTCATACACACACAACTCAATAATGAACATACACCACTTACGAACACAGCATCACTCGTAAGACAATACACACAAATTAAAACTCTCACAACATTATATACATACACTCTCAAAGGCACTCCCCAAATCTAACAAAATACGCACACTAATACAAAATATAATTATAAACCGAAAATATTTTCACAAGGAGGAAAAAGGTGGTGGCGTCGCTGAAGGGCACGGGTTGGGGGTGAATGGCCGGGTTAGTATGTGAAAAAGGAGAGGCGAGGCTTAGCTTTGGCGTGGGCATTATGTTGTGGAGAAGGGACCAAGTGGGACAACGGGGATAGGAGATGCTCACGCACGAGTGGATGGGAAGGAATTAAAGGGTTTGCTGCTCCTTTCTTTGAATATATGAAATGATGGAGAAAAAAAACACGGTGTAATGGACTGCAAAAGAAAAGATGAAGGAGAACGTAGCAGATCCATAAATAAAGAAATGAGAAAATTTTCTGAACGAATGGTTTAGAAACCTACCACGAATTTTTGAGCTAATCACGTTTCACTTAAATTTCAAAAAGGCAACCGAGGTAGGAAATAAATTGGATAAATAATGGTGATAAATAAAATAGGATGATCAGTTAAATCAGTCAGGTTTTAATGATGAAGGAATTGGAATCGTTCTTTTGGAATAATAAATGTACGGAATTTTTGCTTGCCATTCAAAACAAAGGTTTTCTTTAAATTTCAAAAACTAATGGTGCGGTTAAAATAGAAACAAGAATTAAATAGTTTGCATATTTCATTTACCAATTGAAAACATTTTTAAGATTAAAGGAAACAAATGAATTATAACATTAAGGAATGAACGGTTTAAAATTTGAAAATAATTATTTAAATAATGGGAAGAATCAAGGAAAGAAATTAGAGGAGCTTTATTAATGCTTAGCAACAAATAGATTGTATACGCATGAATTTTGGGAACAAACGGACTTAATTTTGAAAACAACGAACATGCAAGGAAAGAAATTAAACTAATTACATGAACATCATCTTTAAATGGTGAACATTGGTTACAAAAAAATAAAATTATAAATATAAATATTAAATACAAAGGAACCAACGGTTTTTAGCAATATGAAATTAACAACAATTCTGCAAATCAAATATAAAATAAGCGATATCATAGAAAAAGAATCTAACAATTAAAATTTTGTTGTATTTACATGATCAACAATAAATACGTATTGAAATTAAATTAAAGATATAATTCCATATTGAAAACGAAGGGTATAATTATACAAATTAAATATTTATATAAAAATTCAAGAATGAATGCAAACAAATAAAATAAATAAATCAAAATGGTAAATTAAATCATTAATTTAAATACTCTAAAAATTGAGTTTGTTACACCATATTTACCCATTCGGTCAAACTATCCGTCTGTGGATGATACACGATACATCTTGAGTTTCGTTCCCAATGCCTTCTACTAACTCTGAGCTTTTTGATCCTTTTGGCTAACGAAGGATTTTGTTTCCTGCTTAGAAGCAATCTTCTCAAGCTAAACTAGTTGAACTTTCAAACATGACACTATAGGTATACTTCAACTAGGACATATTTTCGGTTCGTTTCTTACATTACAAGCAAACAAAGCTTCTAAGCCCTTCCATTCACTCAACATAGCCAACACCTTCCTTTGGTACCGTCTACTAAGGGAATCGACAATTCTATTTCCTTTTCTTGGAGTATACTCAATGCTAAAATCACAAGAAGCCAAAAACTTCAATCATCGCTAATGTCGCATATTCAGTTTCTTTAAGTATCTCAAAGACTTATGGTCCTTAAACAAATCAAACATTTCACCTAACAAATAATGCCTCCAAATTTTCAATGCAAAAACTATAGCAGCTAACCTAAGATTATGAGTTGGGTATTGCACTTCAATTATCCTCAATAGTAGGGAAACATAAGCTACAACTCTAACCATGTTCATAAGAAATGCTCCTAAGACTATTCTGAAAGCATCAATATAAACCGCAAAATTCTGATTTCCTTCCAGAACCACTAATTCCGGAGCATCAGTCAATAAGTGATTCAAATTATGAAATGCTTCTTCATGCTTATTTGACCATATAAACTTAACATCATTTCGAGTCAACTTAGTAAGAGGCATTGCAATCCTTGAAAAATCTTTAAAAAATCGTCGATAGTATCTGGTCAATCTAAGAAATCTCCAGTCTTTTGCATGATTTCAAGCCTTTTCCAACTGATGGCAGAATCAACGTTCGAAGTATGTACCGTCAGTCTTTCACCAAAGACCATGTGACCAATAAACTTCACTTTCTCTTCCCAAAACCGACATTTAAAAAACTTGGCCTTCAGTGGGTGCTTCCAGAAAGTCTTATGAACAATCCAGAGGTGGCCACTATCTAGGCTTATTTCCATCTATGTCGTAGAATACCGTTTGTTACATAATATTCCTCATATAGTTCCATTACCTAGGTTTATTTCCCCTCCATACTCTACAACTCAGTGTAAAATTATTCATTATTATAGTCGTTTCTTCTGAAAGAATCACCATCAAACCAGAGTAGACAAATAATAAACGATGAACCAGAACCTCGTCAACAAAGCCGCAAATGACCTATTTTGCATGACTTAGGGGTCATAGCCCTATTATTATGTGAAACACCAGGAACCGGTACTGAGCAGTGATGCCAATCCCTCCAAGGATTATCCTTTACACTTAGCTCTATTTCTTCATTTTTCTTGCTATATGCTAAGATTGATCCCATTATCATACAAGAGCTCTCCCACACCTCATCATTAACAGATAAGGACCGCACCCTCATTATGGAAAGTAATAGGGATCAGTACTGACCCTTATTTGTTGATCATTATACTTATTCTTTTATTAGTCCCTTTCTAATGATCCCTCAAAGGATTATCTTACACAAAAGATAGCTTGCCTCTCTTCTTTGCTACGATCCCGATGAGGACATGGCAAAGGAACAATTCCAACCGTAAAGCTTGACCTTCTCGCAGCTTGTAAGCGTTATCTATTAGTATCGGTGATATCTTTTCCCTTTCTAGCATATTATTTCTTTGTTTTGTAATAGTTTGTGTTTGTAATTGTTAGTGCATGTTGTTCTTGCATAAATCACATGTCAATGCTATGAGATTTCTAACTTTTGAAAATATTATATGTTTGTCATTCAGACTTATTTATGATTTGAATAGAAAATGAAATCTCATATTCTCCATTTAACTAACAGTTATTCTAGAGGAGGAAAGAATAGATTTATGGTGTAGTAAACTTTAGCGGAGGACAAGTTATGCATTGTTTTGTCATGGGCATTATTACTTTTCGCATGTTCCTTAAAATCTAAATTTTATTTTGGGTATTGGCATTTCCTATAATGTCCAATTTTTGGAATTTGTGTGATTTCGGTTTGCGCATTTTTGTGTAATCGACTTCCATCTATGTTGAAGTATAATTTGAATCATTTAAATTTCTGTAAATTTATTTTCGAAAACATCCGCTAATATCATTAGAAAGAAAAGAAAATATATTTTATTTAAAATTTAAATCTTAGTTTTGTTTGTAAAAGAATGCACATTTGTGTGTTTTAAGCAAATTTTTACAAAATAGACATGTAATTTCAAGAAACATAACTTATTTTTATGATCACATGTGAAACGTAGAAAAGATATTAGGAAGTGATTTTTGCAGTTTTAGCGGTGCATTAGGAGTGACAATGCGTTAAAAACGTTAATAGTAGTAGGGAAAACTTGTTTTAGCTTTGAAAACATTGTTTCCATACGTTATCAATGATGCACATGAGTTATCATTTTACTCTTTTACGCTTTAAAATTTGTATTATATCTCCTTTATAGTTTACATATAGAAACTTTTGGAGTATTTTGGGCAAGCGAGGAAAAATTCCATGGTAAAACGAGGTTGAAAGGTTTATAAGCGGTGAAAATGTTAAATTCCCCACTTAAATTCCTTTTTTCAGCACAAAAGATATTAGTTAGAAGCGATTTTAGATGCGTTGTCATGTTGGATTTAGGATTTGGATGCAAAATTGGTTGCTTTGCACTTCTATTCCACTATAAGAAAAATACCCTATTGCAACTAGCTACTTGCAACAGGCGCCACATGGCAGTTGCAGTAAATGATATTTAGCAACAGACTCATTATCGCAGTTGCAATAGATGAGATTTAACAACAGATTTTTCTTCTTTCTGTTGCGAAAAGCATATTTTTAGCAACTGCGCTTACCTTCCTGTTGCAAAAACATACTTTCCGCAACAGTGCTTCCATAACAGTTGCAACAAATACATAATTCGCAACTGCGCTTCCAAGCCAGTTGCAAATAAATATCTTTAGCAACCGTTTTTGCCACTTGCAATAACTGTTTTTTTTTACAACTAGTAAAGCCAGTTGAGAAAAACATACTATTAACTTTTAATAATTAAGTTTGAATAATTACTATTCTATTAGTAATTATGTAAAATATTAATAATTAATAAAAAAACTAAATATTATAAATTAATTTTTATAATTGATAATTAAATAACAATTATTATTAATAATTAACAAATAATAATAATTAACAATTAAATAATAATAATAAAAATAAAATAATGGATAAAAATTAATAATTAACTTGAAATATGAATATGTATAAACAATAAATAAATTCACAAATTCATAATCAACAAAAAATGATACTTTATTAATATTATTATTAAAAAGTAATTAATAATAATTTTTTGTATAAATTAATTATAATTCGTGTTTGAAAGAGGTATTTTTATGAATTAATTAATTATTTGTTATTAGTAATTATTGATATTGTCATTTTTATTTTTTTCAAGTATTTTCAAATTTATGTTTAAATAGATATAAAATTATCTAAAATTGATGCTTTTATATATGTTTAAAAATAATAATCGATAGTTTTTTGGTTTCGTCTTAAATTTTAAGTTTAGCCATTTGAATAATTCATAATTAATACGAAATAACTAATAATTAATCAATGCTAATGTTCAGTAACTAAAGTTTAATTGCCTTGTAAAAAAAGTGACTAAAGTTTTGTATCAATTTATTAGATTTCAATAAAAACTTTACTTGGTTGATAGTTGCACATATCTTTTTTGCAACTCGTCAATTTCCTATCTGCAAAGTTTGTTGGCTCCAAGCTACTAAAATTTTGGCGCTTAAGGCTGAAATTTTGGCTCCAAGTCTAAAATTTGAGTCAAAATATTCCCCTTTATCGAAATCGTGGGGCATCTCCCCCAATCTGGCTTAACTATTACTCGGCCGCTTTGAAAAAAAATCGGCTTCTCCCCAAAATTGTTCTGCCACCACCATCATCATCTCAGCCCTGATTTTAGCCATCATCTTCTCCTCAATTTTGTTCTAAGCAGGCGCTTTATACATCCTACTCCACCGACCTACCTTCGAACCTGCTCTTGGGTCTTTCTCGTCCTCTTCGTAACATTGCGTCATTCTCCCTCCTCCACGTTAATTACCTCTCCCGGTCCTCTTTCTGTTTCACCAATGATTCAGTTCTAGCTAGCTTCATTCTTGGCTTTCTAAATCGCTTAACTTCCCAGGCCTGTATTTCTAGTTCATCATTCGAGTTCTATTTTTTGTTTCAGATCTTGGTTTTTGCCAAACTAGTCAAAAGGTTTTGTTAGTCTAAATGTGGAGTCTTTGGTGCTTGCTGTTGAAGGATATAAGGTACTACGTCTTGTGCTTGATGACTTTCGACTTTTGCATTTTGGAATTAAGATCTTTTAGATGTTTTCGTTCTTTGTGATTTTTGGTATGTTGGAATTGTGCATGCCTGGGTTATGGTATATTGCCAAACTACTGTCTCACTCTAAGTGGTGGCGACTTGTGTTTCTGACGGCCAAGCTTTTATAGAGTTCTGCCTTGTTTGGGCATTCGTTGTCATCTCTATAATTTTTTTAGCAGTTTGGTTTTTGTTTAGATTTGGTTATCAAAGAAAGATCTTTCTTTCATAGTTTGCTCTATGTTAAACTTTTGGGTTTCAATATCTATCCAAATTCATAATGATTTGAAGGAGTCTGTTGAATTGCATAACGTGAAACTCAGAATGCTTGGAGACTTCAAAATGCGATTATGGCCATATATACAGCATTTTTGTTTGCCATTTTTGTCTTCAGCAGTGTATTGAAATCACTTTACAACTTGTCTTAAATTGGTGTCTGCCATATTTTTGTTTGTCAAGTTATTTCGTAGGAAATTGACCCAGTGTTTGGCAATTATGATTTTATCCAGGAAACAAAACAAGTAGCAAATAATTGTAATGGCTATTGGTATTGTTAATGTGCGTGGAGATAGTGATATGGTGGATGGTAATCCTTTCGGTATTATGGAGGTTAAGGTGCATGAAGGTATGTTTTGTGCATAGCGCCTAAAAGTTGCACAAAGGTACCATATAAGTTCCTTCGGTCAGGTTGAATTTAATGCATAGAAACATTGCAATGGTTTAATGTTGACACATCAATTTGTTCTGTTGAGTTTTTAAGCTTTAATGTGGACGAAGGAATGAGTCGATTGGTTTTTACTATGTTGTTCGTGGATGAATAAGTTATATCAATTCATGTTTAAAAGGAGAATATAAGGATGTTCAGCTATGCATAATCATTGGGTGGAACTTCATTTCCATTTCTAAAGGAGTTTAACATGTATTGATTGATCTTTAGCTTTACAAATCCAGATTTTGGTGACTGATGATTTTGTATCAGGTGGTAGGTAGCGATTCTTACCGCAGTAGTGAAGTACAATACACAGATTTGAGTCAATAGATGCACCATGTAGTTTGACTTCTTTGACAAACGCAGTTTAAAATACAGGCGTGAATACTACAAGCATAGTTAAGTTCAACTTTGAAAGCATATCGTATCTTATCCTTCTTTTTTTGGAAAACAACAGGGAAAGCACCAGAATAGATGAGAACTTCATAACAAATGGTACGTCCACCGTGACTCAGCCTTCAGCTTCCGAAAGCATGAGGAAAGTGTGTGTTGAAGAGAGCCTTAAAACTAATGGTTTTCATGAATATGTAATGTTAATGCCCCACAAGAAAAAACACGGAATATGTTGCTTGAATTTTGGGATATTCCAAAGCTGATAGAACCTTATAGGTGAGCGTACTACACATATATAATTATCACGTTTCATGTATTTAAGGCAGAGTAGAAGCGAAGTTTTGGTTCTGTGATGGCCAATGGTTCATTTTTTCCTATCTCTATGCAATTGGAGTACACCTTGACCTTTCTATATTTGCGATATAATGAGCCACGAACCCGAACAGTATAATGTGTACATTGTATTAAATAAGGTACGAGCAAAGTATTTTGTTACAATTTTATAAGAAAATTTTATTAATGTAGTTTTATTTTATTTCTTTTTCAATAAACAGTACATTTGTATTATGATTGTGCTGTAAAACTATACTTGCATGAACACTCCATAGTTCACCATTCGTTACCGATCTAAACCCGGGACACACACTTCTGTAGGTGTAAATGATACGCTAATTTTAATAAGAAACAAATTATTGTTCTCCATTTTCCAGTTCAGAATTGCCTCTCTTACATTGTTTGTCATTTCTTTCTCCTGCTCATCTTAACTTCGTGTTGTGCACTGTTGACTCAAATCCAGATTTTGGTAAGAGATTTTGATAGTGAAAACAGATTTGTCATTTCAAGAATTGCATATTTTGGCATGTGCCCATTCATGAGCGACAACAAACCTGGAGCATAAACTGCAAAAAAAAAATTAGTGAACTAATGATATTTATTCTCTTGTTATAGTATATGTATGATAGAGTAGAAATATGATTAGAAAATACTCTATTCGAAAAAAATGTGTTGTGTGAGAGAAGAAATTGTTATACATGAATTGTGTATGAAAATTGTAGAATTTTTTGTTGTAATTGACTGTACTATAAAAACTTTGTTAAAATAAATTTTTTATTTGTTTATTTCATTCTGTGATATACACTATTACTAAAATGAATACATTTATTATTTAATATATATAAGCTATTTTTTTTTACATATTTATGAATCTATTGCAACAGGCATATACTGTTGCAAAAGGATTTGTTGCAACAGCAAAAGCCTGTTGCAAAAATGTTTATCGCAACATCTTATTGCAACAGGCAGAAAATGTTGCGAAAAGGAATTGATTTTTTGCAACTTCGGCTATACCAAGAGGCGCTGGTCTGTTGCAATTGGTCTACTGCAACAGATATTTCCTGTTGCGAAAAGTGTTTTTTGTTGTAGTGTTCGTAGTTGTGTGAAGGTTTAGAATGAGAAATATTTTACAAAAAACTGCATACATGTAGAATTGCCAGTATACTTTAGGATACTTACATCATATTTTTAGGAATGCTTTCAAAGTAAAGTGCATGGCTATAGGAGAATCCGATTTTGAATCATTATGCATACAAAATTTTGTGGTTGTGACTCATTACGCGCATAGTGCACATGCACATATTTGATTGCAAAGTTGGTTGTATAAAAATTGGTTATGTAGTTTGAGATAATTAGGTGCCAACACCATGAGTTTGTCATTGTAAAATTTCAGGATGAAATTTCTTTTAAAAAATAGAAATTGTAACACCCGAAAATAGACATTAGTTAAATTAGTTATTTAATTAGGTTCCAAAAATAAAATTTGAGAAAACGATAGAATTTGATCATTAAACTTGCACCGTTACATTCTTCACGAAATTGTAGTCAATTTTCATGTTTGGAACTTCATGAATGGAATTTGTATGAAACAGTTACGGACGGATACAAATACGGACAGAAAATAATATATATATATATATATAAACAAATATTACATTAACTCCTCAATTAATTCACCTGGTCCCACAATCGCCAGGTTGACTCAGGAGGTCGATATGAGGGTCGACCGTTTGACCGACCTATTGGTTAATCTGAGCAGGTGGCGGCTAGGGTTTTGGGCATTATATTTTTATAATGATGGATGGATTTTATTTAAACGACCCAGAGCAACCGACCTAGGGGTCGACCGGGTGGTCGGCTTTGGGGACCCAGTGACAACTATGTTTTTGAGGTTATTTTGTTATGTACTTTTTTATTAATGGATGAGTTTTAATTAAAACTAATCTAACAGTCTAGGGCCATTCTAATCCTTATAAATAAATGGTTAGACCTCATCCTTTTGCACACAATTCTGAAGGTGGCAACGAAGCTTTGGCATTTTCTTCTTTTTCTAATTCTCTTCAAAATCATCTAAATATATATTAAAAAATAGATTGAAGAAGACTAGAATCGGATTTATGTGCAAAGGTGATGGTGCTGCGATTAGGCTTTCTTCCATTCAGATTTTTTCCATCTTTCCTATTTTCTTGCAGATCCACAAATCTGAAAGAATCTCCTTTTTAGAATAGTTGTAGATATGTAAGAATGTGGGAATTGTAGCTCTAAAGGTTTATTTAGATTCAAATTTGGATAGCTTTCAGGTGAGTGGGAAATCATATACATTATTTATAATAACTTATTTAATTCGTTCATAATAGATCTAAGATGTATGCCTAAAAGTTTATCAGATTTGTTTACTTTTTTGTCACAATTGAAATAATAGGTTGTGGTTTGAATATTGAGTTTGTAGACATTTTTGGTTAATTAAATTATATTGCCTATAATTGTTCATAGAATTGTTTGTGGTTATTGTATACACCTTGGATCTGGAAATCACTCCCAAAACCATTGTCAAATTTGTAGTTTTATTCCAGATCCTTAGTTTTGGTGTTGATTTAAGGTTTATGTAAATTTAGACTAAAAGATTAGTCCTGTTTATGTTTGATGTATTGGGGTTTTACTTGGTTATTGTAGAAATTCCCCCTTATGTTCTTTTTTAGAAAAAAGGGCATTATTTCAAATCAACAAGAAATGTGTACAGAACAATTAAGAATGGATGTGTAAATTTACATATATTTGTACATAGTTTACAATAATCACTCCAAAAACATATATTTCTTATTTGTGATTCGAAATATGTTCATATTCACTTTTTAATTATTTTGGGTAATTTAACAATAACTACAATTTTTGACCTTTTTATAAAAAAATTAATCATAAACAATATTAAATAAAAAAAAAGTTTGTTTGGGTTGCTAGTTTAGACCAAAACATAAATATTTAAAAATAATAAATAAAAATATAGTAACTACATTAAATGTGCTTAAATAAAAAAATATACTCATATCCGTCCAATTCTACATGAATAACGCAAATATATTCACTACAAGAAAACTGTAGTTTTACCTATGCCAGTATGGCGTAGCTAAATGCAATAGCTACGTAGTTCCTATGCCAATTTTGGCGTGGCTAAAACTCGTGTAGGTAATAAAATTCTAACGACATACCTATGCCATCCGTAAGGTGGTTTCCTACGTCATACCTACGCCATCCCTGAAGTGGTTTCCTACGCCATACCTACACCATAAGTGAAGTGGTTTCCTACACCATATCTATGCCATAACAACGCCATTGCTTTTATGTTTTACCTACGTCATCTACACGATCTTTTCAGTACAGTAAAATTAGAATATCTACGCCTATTGTACACCTTTTCTAAAACAATTTTAATTTATTTTTTTGTTTCACCATATTAAACAAAAACTAAATTAACTTATTTCATATCTATATACATTCCAACATAAAGATTAATATCAAAACATTCATCATTAATTAACTTCAAATATCTAATCAATATTACAAAATTAAACAAACATGCATATTTTTCTTTTAACCAAAAGGCTCATATACAACTTTCACCAGCTTACACATTCACATTTTCTTTAACCACTTTTCCTATCTTTAATACTACTTTCGTCCGTTGTTCCCCTCTTGCTTTCAAAAATTTTTGGGGGTTCAGCATTATCAACATGAGTGAGTGAGTTTTCAATGCCCACATGTTGCAAAATATCTGTTTTTTGTTGTTATAGAATGCTTAAGTACCCCTTCGACATGATCAATCTGCATGTCACTACTAGTTGCATCTAACGTAGTGTTAGCCTTCTTATTCCATATCTCACCGTATTAAGTATACAAAAAAGACTTCTCTCATATTCTACATTGTTTTGTCCCTGATAGAGCTTGTCTACTTGTAATCCAACTTGCTCCTTAACCTTGGAACCGTAACACAACTCCACAAAAATTGTGAAATTATAGTCAAATTAGTACAAAAAGTTTAAAACCCACTTTATGGTTTATGTAAATACAAAAAAATAAATATAATGAAGTGAACTGTAAGATATGGCTGATAACTGTCATGGCTTTATCTATTGGTCCACAAGATTTACATGTACATATTTAACGTGGACATGTGTAGCAATATTCAATAGAAAGGAGCAGTAGTAAAGAAAAAAATGCAAATTATTTTTAATCAATCATCAATTCATAATGCTCAGCTAGGCAATAGGATGATTTTCTAAAACAAAAACTTGAGATTAACACTCAAAAATATACCATGAGAAAATCAACAACATTTTCCAAAAATTACTCAAAGAAAAATCATAATCACCTTTCTAGGCTTATATCCCATCTTCATTTCCATATGCATCTAAAACAAGCTGAACAGGCTTGTTGTAAATGACCTCATCCACTATCCCAAAGTCTTTGGTCTTTCCTAGGGACATAAATAAATATCTCCATGTTTGTCTTCAGTTCCCTAAATATTCTCACCTGTAAGCTTTTGACAAACTGCTTTCAGCTTCTCCCTAACTTTTATTTCCTCTATTGCATAAATCGCCATTTTTTGCTTGCCAACTTACTCCTGCGGAAGGATGACGGATCATGACTATTGCATTTGGTAGTGGTCTGTTCTTCCCTTAGTGCTGCTAATAGTGATGAACCAACCAAAATTTTTTTAAAAAAAATCCACCATCAAAGAAAACCGAATTTGCTAGGATTTTAAAGAATATATGGTGAATTAGCAATCGAATATATCCACTTATCAGACAGTTCTTTTCCTAGTAACTCATACATCTAAAGGAAATAAAGACTCACACCTTAAAATCTGATAAAGAAAATAAATCCAGGTAAAGTAAATTCAATTATTGCCAACGATTTATCTAAGCTAATGCGTGCACTGATGTAAAATACTGTGAAATTCCTGTCAAAAAGGGAATTGACCTATCACTTCCATAATCTTCTATGTAATAATATATAAATATTGGCTAATTTGAATACCAGCTATAGGCATATGTTGTATTGATCTTCCAACTAGCAAATATGAATATTATACATCATCCCAAGGAGAAATGCAATATGAAAGCTACTACGAAAACAGAGTAGTATATAGTAATAAAATAATGAAGTTTCAAACGAGCCTAAGTTAAACTGCTCGGAAGCATTGCTAAACTCAAAGGACACAAAAACTCAAAAAGAACACAAACTAGAGTTGTAACACCCCACCTATGCTAGGGTCACTCACAAAGGGAATGCACTAGTTTTGGAGGAGCGTTATCGAGGTAAACAATCACAGAATTATTACAAGACAGAACATAAATAAATTAGCGGAAGAATCAAAAGATAAATTTCATTGCTTTCAAAAAGAGTCAAAACCTTTTACATCCAAAGTACCAAATAGCCAAGGTCATTATTTTCCATTACAACAAATTATGTCTTGCATAAACAAAGAAGCATAAACTTTAAACAACAAAAGTAGCTTAATTCCCCAAAGGTAGAAGAAATGCAGCTATAGCATAGCTCAAGATCAAACCGTACATGAGCTGAACCGAAAGCAAGCGAAATCCAAGATAAGTGCTAGAGTTCCCTCCCTAAGAACCTAGGGGGTGGAAACGAAATAAAAGGAGGCGAAAGAAAACGGGTCAGTCATAAAGACTGGTAAGTCCTAGTGACTTTCCGCATAAAAACAGGTAAAGGTAACATGACATGTATAAACTGAAAGTAAACATAAGGATGCTGTCAAGAAGGGCAAGATAGACTAAGATAACATAATAAATCAAGTATAACATCGCATGTTCAAGGTTCATTACACCAACTGTACTAATATCCCAAACACATGTCTTATATTAATCATGAAATGATCCCTTGGCCCAATATCATTAAATGACCCATTTCTAGGTCAAACGAAACGATCCACTAGTCGATCGGCTCCCTACAAGTTCTAGCTCGTCATGTGTCTGTGTCATACGGCCCTTTCACGAATGTAGTCACCTGTGCTAGGTCCACCATAGGGTGTATCAAGCCCTAGGGTGCCAACCACCGACACTACTACAAAACAGGTCATTTGCGACCCTTGTTTAACCTTATTTGCGACTGATTGACAACTGTCGCATATGCGACCGTCGTAAGATGTATAAATTTATTGCGACGGGGTTAAAACTGTCGCAATATATGGTTATTGCGACAGTTATTAAATAACACTAGTCGCTGTAGGCTAATTCATTAGCGACGGTTTGTTTTACACTCGTAGCAAGAAATCGATATTTACCTTCAAAACTTTAATCTTGTGCGACTGGTATTAAAATTGCTGACGCGATAGGTTTAGCATTTGCGACTGTATTTTATTTACAACAGTAGCAAATAACTTCTGAATTCCGACCACATTTCATCTCAGCCATTACTATTTTCAGCTCTCAATACAGTTCAACATTTCCTAGCTTATAAGCAATTCACAAAATATATGAATACAAGAAATCTACACACAACTCAAAAAAATGTTATATTATTTGTCAACAAAACACTAACATTGATAATCGTATAACAAAAATAGTTTTGCATATATGTCATAACCAGTCATATGCTAAGCTCCAACAATATGTGTAAATACTTACATAATACTTACATATGTCATAACCAGTCATATATGTCATAACAGTCATAACCAGTCACATGACTACAAAAGAACAAAGTGGTTCATCAGCTTAAAACTTAAAATAGCACAATCTGATCCGTCTTCGTGATTGTTGAATTGAATCAGCATCTGTCAAAAAAAACCAACATAGCATTATTTGGACTGCAAATGAAAATTAAAAGACATGAAACTGGATCACAAAAGAAAACACACACACACACATGAAACCGCAACATAGCATTATTTGCACATTACGGTCCGCAAAAGAAAGATGGTATACAACACACACACTTTGGCTAAATGATATTGGCACTGGACAAAATTAAAAGACATGAAACTGGATCACACATTCAATCTTGTAGAGTAGTGTAAACACAAAAGAAAACAATGTGACTATTATAAATACAAAACTAGACAAAATCATTTTCACTTATTTTTAAAACATACTAAATTCGCCATCGTATCTATTATAAATACAAAAATGAAAGGCGTGTTTGCTTCTAAAAATTCTTGATGACCATCATCGAAGCCTCTGAGAAGAACACTATGCCTGAAAACACTTTAACTGTAGTTATCTTGGAGTTTTCGATAGATTGGTTCAATTGCTTGAAGTTTGTTTTCAGGCAACTGATAATACCATATATTAATAAAGTCTGTATTCACTAGACTATAATTCATCCCAGATTTTTGTTCAAGCTTTTTCATGTTTCTTTTGTATTTAACTCATTTGCTAAATAGAGCTAATGTGTGCTGTCAAATTATTTGGTTTCCTTTTTGCTTTATGCAACTTTAAGATGTGCGAAAAGACACTACTTACAGGTATTATTAATTCCTCGCCATCCGAAGGTGCACTTCTGCAGTTCTTCGACCAGTTAGAACAAACCAAAGAAATCACCGTCTGCTCAGATTTCCAGACACAAACACTATGGTTGACATGTTTTTCAGTTGATCAAATTAAGATCGGAGAATGCAGAGGTTTGAAACTACAACGTGACTCACAAAAGGAACATTCGACATAACATGATTGATAATTCTCGAATTGGAGAAGAAACTTCTAGAGAGTTTGTCTTATAACTGCCACACAGAATCATGTTTTTCGCTTTTTGCTTGGTGCTATTTCAAATAAAAACATACTAAATTTGAGTACTGTCTGACAAGTATACATAGGCGAACTATCCGGTATTGCACTATCTAGATCTAATCTCGAAGTAAGAGAGTAAGAGATTCAAAGCAAAGAACAACTGTACAGGAAAAGAAATAAACTCACTACACTGTAGCATACAGGAAGACTACATCCAGTTTTGCATGATATAATCAGCTAAATTATCCCGAATCTCATTTATTTCTTTTTGGCTGTAGGAGCCGACTTGTTCAAAGTACTGCAATTAAAAGATTGTTTCGAAACATTAATCATATATTTGCTTCACATGAAATATGAAGGGAAAAAAATAAAGTGATACCTTGGTTAGATCGATGTTTTTACAGTGGTTATTTACTATTTCATGCATATACCTCATCACATAATATACACAATCCGTTGATCCGGATTGTTGTGGACACTATTACAATATTATATGATAATTTAATAGTCAGTTTAAAATGTATTTATATACCAAAAGAAATACAAGCTCTTTTATTGAAAAAAAATTACCTTAACATTCAGCCACTTCAAGAAAGTTCCCCAAGACTTACCACCGACTACCTTATAAGCTTTAAAGGCCCTGCGCATTTGCAATAAGATGTTAAATAATAGCTGTAACTTGTTTAAAAATGAAAGCGATAAAAAGAACAAATTTAGCTATAAGAGATAATTTCACCCCTCGTATGTTGTCATATCCCGTGATCCAGTGTATAACATAATCAAAGGAAACAAATACGACTTACAGGCTCACTTGAGGCTTAATTTCCAGTCTACGCTTGTGATCAGCCTGAGGATCAAGAACATACACCATATTGTTTTCTATATGGAAAACAAGCAAAAGACAATGTTTCCTACATTTACAAGATATATATGATGTTAAATTCATCAACAAATTTGCAAACAGGTTACTAAAAGTTTAACGTTCATACCCTTCATAGTACGGGGCTAAAATTAGTTTTTTAGATTGCAATGCACGCCATGTCTCCGTGATATATGTATTTGTCGCATTAGGGAGTTGCTGCACTTGAGAAAGCTTATGAGGACACAAAAATCCAATGGTCTCCACTTTGAGATCGTTGCACATATGATCTAACCACTTACACATTATTTAACATATAAACAACATTAATGAGCATGTCAAGAAGTTTGTTATTAATAAAAAAAATAGCATGTGTGACCCTTGCTATGTTAGTTTGTAATCAATGAACTTATTTATCTACGCAGTCAAAATTCAAATAACAGTAGGATGCTTTAAAGAACATTTATGCACACATTATTGGAGTATTCTTGAATAACCCAAAAAGCGCAAATGCAAGAGGCATTTGAAAGTGACATAAAAGAAGAATGGTTTGCGAAAAGGTAATGCTTTCTTGCATTACAAAAGGAACATTTTTAAGTGTTTGAGAACATCAATTTTTATTGTTATATTTGAACAAATTTGAGTTTTAGCAGTAACCCATTATCTATTTTAAAAGAATTTCAATTTTAAGTCTGCTCATTTTGATGTTTCCATTGTAGGAAAACCATCAAGTTGGCAAACCTCATTTTGAATCTTTCATACAAATGGATTGACGGTAATTACAACAACATTGAACTCTTATTTTGGCTGGTAGGATCTTAACAAAAGAGATCCTCAACATTATTTGTTATAGTTTCTCAAGCGGAAAAGAAAAGATGTGTCTTATTTTGTTACCTCATAGTTATCTGTATTTTTATTTCGTGTATTCCTCCTCATTATTTTTATAAGTTATAAATATTGTATTCATAAATGTTTTTTGTTACGCCATATATTTGTTTATTTTTGGTATGGTAAAGCACGCTATACTTTATAGGTTAAATAAATTTTGGTAGCTATCAACTAGCGAGCAGTATAGGTTTTGAATAAAAATATGTTTAACTATATGATAGCAGGTAATTGGTATTTTAAGTGAGTACATGTCTAATTATGAGTAGCAACAAAAAGAGTAATATGCTACTTGAAAGAACAAAATCCTTACTATATAAGGCTATGATGTCTTTTTTGATAGTTGGGTTAATGAACATCAATGATTGGTGCAGAGGTATTGAAGAAAAAATGCAGAACTCTACCATTCCACAGTTTGTTTAATATGAGGTGCACATGAGTGATAAAAACACCTAAATTTTCAAAGCACATGGTATAAAACTAAAAATATGTATGGAAAAAAAATACTCACATGATGTAAATTTGCAACCACGATTCATTCAACCATGTCATGCTAAGGAATTGGGTAATGTCAGTCATCGTGATATGGATTTCAAAGTCCTCATTGTATGTAAATAGATCCTTTTCCACTTGAATTGCATTGACGACATTAACTTCGGATGGTGCTCGGACTATCAAGTCGGGGAAATATTTGCATTTGCCCGTTAATTTTTTTAAGATCTCATCATCCACAATTGTTTTGTGCTTTGAAGACTCATTTCTTATCTTATCCATGACTTTTTTACTTTTATTCATAGTCTTAACAACACACTCTTCCACTTTGTCTTTGCTCATAATAGGTGCAGCCTGCACACAACAAACTTGAAAATTAATGAATTATCTTATGATAGTCATTATACACAACAAACTAGAAATTAATGTGCTCAACTAACAAAAAACCGAAACGACTTCTTTACCGTATTATCATCTCCTAATAAAACAAGATTTTTAGGCCACTGAAAAAAACTACCAAGTGCTTCTTCTATCATGGAAAGATGTTTGTCTGGGACCGGAAGTGAGATTCGTGCATGAATTGGCTCAACTGCATCGACTCCAACCTTCACATAATCCGGTAAAATCTGCTGATTATGGCAAGTCTTTGAAGTTGGATGCACTATACCATAAGCCACTACAACAATCTTGGATTTCAAATTCACCGCTAAACGACATTTAGTTGGTATCTAGAATGAAAATACAAAAGCAGATCAATTCAGGTATTTTATTTTGATTATAGGTACTTTATCTAGAAAGCATTGGGGACCAATATGTGCAGACGATAATATTGTGCAAATGAAAGCATTGGGGAAGAGATTGGCTCAAGAAGGAGATGTGTACACCTAGCCTTCTCCGAAACCAGTTGTCTTTGTTTTTCAATGAATTATATGCTGCAAGCAGAATAAATAAAATAATGCAACAATGGAGCAGAGCATCCATCCCTCTACTTTTTTGCTACTATATATGCTTATATTGTTTACTGTAATGACATGTTATACTGTAATGCCAATTTCTTTATTTTATTAGTTGCAATTTTAGTTAGGAAATAGAAAGTTAAGTTATGTCAGCTAAAAATAAAAGAACTTGGAAAGGGCCAGGTTTGCCGAAATATATAAAATTATTTGTCAATTGTATGATTGTGCTTAGAGGGGAATAAATCTAAAGATCGCCTGTAAGTTTTTCCTGACTTCAAATCGTTACACTAATAAGCAATAATGTGAATTCTCTAAACTAAATTGGTAACAATTAATTCCTTCTTGTTAATTGCATGATTATAATGTTTGATATTACTTTGATTTAAATTGGAATTAAATCAAAGTGTTAAAAATGATAATTATCTGGGATTATTTGTATTCTTTTTTCCAGTTGAGTTCAACATGATGAATATTTTTAACATGATTGAAAATGAATAAATTATGATGCATAGATTTATATACTATATCTCTATAGTTTGATTCCAATTAATTATTGAAAATTAAATGAAGAATGAAATACTGTTAAATCCAATTAATTATTATTTATATCTCTATAGGTTGATTCCTATTACAACCATATCTCCATACACTTCAAATTAATTCCTAAGGCGACCTTCGTATTTGCATCGATGCCAAAAAATACGAGCTATCAGGTTTTTGAAATGATATGTTATAATATTTCCAAATGTCAGCAAATATGTTATAATAATTCCAAATATCAGGTTTTTGAAATGCTATCAGGTTAGGAGCAAAGGCATCACTTGAATGAGACATTAATAATATAAAATAAAAGTTCAGAAATCCACCCAGGCTGCAGCCCAGGCGGCATTGCCCTTGGATCCGTCCCTGCATACAATAGTCATTTGTTGCTTCAAATATTATGAAAACTACTGACAGTTTCTTTCTCTTGTCAGCAGCCATTTAACATATATGTACGGTTTCTTAAAAAAATACAACCTAAAGACTACATCGTTGAAGATAATTAATCAGGTAAATATTTGGAGTATACCTGTAAGTTTGCAAATGGATCTGTCTTTTGAGATTTGTCTGCATATTGTGGCTTGTCTATTGTACAGATTGACAGCTACTACGACGACCAACTGATGGTGCGTTGCCAACCATCATATCATGTGGCATGTGCATACCCATCCTGTTTAGTATATCTACCATCTTCTGTTCAACTTTTGCATCCACCATAGCATCAAAATTTTGGCTCACCTTAGCCTCAAGTTCTTGGGTCATCTTAGCCTCGAGTTCTTGGGTCATATTAGCCTTGAGTTCTTTGGTGATAAGAAACAGGTCATCTGCTGATATCACACCACTTAGACCTTCATTTCTTTCTCCTTTCCCAAACACGCTTTTGATACCTGCTGTCCCACCAACTCCTCTCACTCGACTGGATGCTCTCTTTTTTCAAGATCACGATTTAAAACATCATCATGTCTGTAAGGAATCCATGTCCCTTCGATAGCTTTTTCTCTCCAATCATTCTGTCAAAACATAATAGGTTTCTCATTAACTTATTGTTGTATTTTGCAAAAAAATAATCAAAGAGATAAAATCTTACAATTTTATCCGCAATTATCTTCGTTTTCTCATTAGGAATAGTATAATTTCCATCAGCTCCTTTCTTTGATCTTGCCAAAACCCAATCAACACTTCGATCCCAAATAGGTCCACTCGGTAACGTGGTTGTGGAATTATGGCCTTCGGCTATCCATTTTGCCTTTTTCCCAGCATAGCTAGCTTGCCCCAAATAGTGAGGATGCTCGTTACATGCCCGATTCTTCCTACCCTTCTCACTTAGTTGCTGGTTTATGACATAATAAACACAAACTTACGAGGTTGCATAATTAAGATCACTTATTATATATATATAATGCATCACATGAATGCAACATATATAAGAGGACAAGTTACTGATCTTACTTCAATGCAACATAAATGCATCACATGAATTAATGTTGATCTGCATCCTTACTTAAAAAAAACACATTGTGTACCTGCTGCTATGTCCTATAGATTTATATACTTTAACACTTTTGATTCTATCATGTCTAATTGTCTATGCTTTGTGATATGACAAAAAATTTGTAATATTCAATAGGTATTTGCTGACTTCCATGTTTGAGACACTGGGAGATAATGTAAACGAAGCCAAAAATGCCTTTTACAAAAGCTAATAAAAAAATTTCAGCTGCGTAATTATATGGTTAGAAACGGAGATAAAAATAAGGTTAGGGTCCAACTTCTTCCAAGTAAATAAATGGCTCAATGAGATAGAATGTTATGCAAGTGATAACGTGTGAACAAGCTTTTAGTTGGATTACTCTTTCGAAAATTATGTCCACTATATATAACCAGCCTGTAACCAGCCTGTAACAAGTAATATAAGAGGACAAGTGATAATTTGAACATACACCACTAGATATAACCAGCCTGTAACAAGTTATAAAATTATGTCCACTAAAGCAAAAAACTGAAAATTGCCCAGATTATTACTCATCTTTCCTCATATTCTTTTTCTGCATCAAAAATATTTAGGACTACTCTTTCGAGAAAGTGGATTGTTTCACAATTTTATTCAGTACAAGTCAAAGAAAATGTACCTTAAATGCCTCGATTTCACAATTTTCCTTAAATGTTTCCCACTGTGCTTGCGTGACACCATCATAATATTCATACGGCTCTTTACGGTCATCTGGAAGCTTTCTCGTCTTTGTAATCCACCCTCTAACCAATCTCGATTTGAAATCCTTCCATCGTTCACATGCATTTCTTAACACAGCGTCTCTCATTTTGTCATCAATATGGTACTCAGTCTAAGATAATTAAAAAAAAAATCCTTAACATAAACAACATTGTTGTTATGAAGTGACGCATGATTCTAGCCAACAAAAATATATAACAGTACACATAGAAGTAAGAATACAGTAAATAAAAATGCAGACAACTTATTAATATTTGTTAAGTTACAATATTATGATACCTTAACGTCTTCCCGTATACTGTCCTTAAGCCCTTGACAAACACCATCCCAACTCTTAATATTGATATCAATTTTACATCTGCATAAATTGCCAACATACGCCTTATAAGAATTCACCCACTTTCCAATGGGTTTGCCATTATCGCTCCACTCAAGAAATTTCGGCACTTGTGTTTTATATTTTTTCCCGGTTGTTGGACCTCTTTTCTTCTTCTTAGATGTTTGCGAAGCTGAAGAGTTCTGCTCTTCATTGTCTCTATATTGCTCTATTTCCATTATTCCTGCATCAAAAAGATTTTAATATTTAGTTTAAGGCGTGAGTACTAAAGTCATATGCAGAACAACAGCTAAAAAATAATCTACAAAAGAATAGTCATATCTACAAAAGAATAGTCATATATAATGCAATTCTTCAAGTTATGTTTTTCCCCCCGTTTTGGTTCAAATATGTTAGCATATGGAGTATATTTTCCTTTGCCTTTCTTCATAAGAAAATAGTTTTTGAAAGGCTTGTACATGCTTTTTAAAACACTAAGCTATGTAACTAAAATGGGTAACCTGTTATAAGTTCTGCATTGACTTAGTTTAATTTTGTTTCTTTTAAAAACAACAGTAGCATGACCCCTGTAGCATGGACTACTTGTAATGGAGTTTTTCCTAATATTTGAAGAAAACATATAAAGTATCATTATGTTGTGTTTGGTTAGAACATGCTGTATAAGAAAAAAATTAAGTGAATTTTTTTGAAATTGAGTGGACATGCATATTCTCCGCATTATGTATGGGTAGAACATGCTATATAGAAAGAAAATAAATGTTAAAACACGCTGTATACTAATCAAGTGTATGGTTAGAAGTTAGAACATGCTGTATAAAAAGAAAATAAATGTTAAAACATGCTGTATAAAAATCGAGTGTATGGTTAAAACATGCTGTATAAAAAGAAAATAAAGCTCACTTTAAGCTTTTCAACTTAATGAATGTTATACATTAACCTGTATTGATATATGTGTGTGTGTGTGTGTGCGCGCGCACGTGCATGAAACAATCAGCTTGTATATCATGGTTATCATAATCAGCTTGTATATCAAAGTTATCATAATCAGCTTGTATAGCAGCAAAGTACAATATATTGATTCATCAAGCAGCACTTCTACTTGAACTAGGTCATGATAATTATTCATAAATCTAAAGCTGGAAGAAATATTATATGCCTAAATAAGATAATGAAATAAAATTTATAGCTTAAATATTACAAAAGGCTTGCCTAAATAGTATCTAGTAACTAAATAAAAAACTTCGTACTTGAGTTTAAAGTTTATTACTGGTTTTTCCTTTGTAGCACCATGGACCATTAAAAAAATTACTCTCGTATCCAAACTCCTTCGTTATGATCCAAACATGCGTAGTCCTCATCTAAATCAACTTCTTCTTGTAGGCTTACGCTAACGGAGAAAGGTGGATTTTCATCAAACTGATTATATTCTTCTTCATCTATCACATCTTCAATTCCAACAATGCGTCTTTTGCCGGGAAGAACAACAAACCATTTAGGATCGGCTGGGTCAGTCACATAAAAAACTTGTTTTGCCTGAGATGCCAAGATGAGTGGATTATTATCATGACTCGCTCGATCAAAGTCAACCAGTGTAAATCCATGCCCATCCACTCGTGTAGCGCGAGGGTTGTCAGCCCATTTACATTGAAATAGAGGGATGGTGAAGTCCTTATACTCAAGCTCCCAGATATTTTCAATTATCCCGTAATATGTCATTGTCACATCTATTGGTCTGTTATCTTTAGCACTAGCAAATTCACTTGAAGATGCAACGACACTAACCCCACTATTTTGCATTTTGCTCTTCTCATCCTGACGCTTCGTATAAAATATGTACCCATTAATGTCATACCCTTCATATGATTTAACTTGAAGTTGAGGCTTATATGCCAACCATCTTATTGTGTCAGAAATATCATGATTTGTTTCAGATAGTTGAGACATTACCTTTTCTGAAAACCATTCGATGAAAGAGTTGTTATGTTCATTTGTCAACCATATTTCATTCTTAGAAGGATTCTTAGATTTTAGAAATATCATGTGCTCCTCCAAGTAAGGATGAACCACGCTAAGATGTTGTAAAACAAGTAGGTGGGCTTTCTGAATCATTTCATCACCAATTGAAATCAACTTTAACCCAATTGTGCCATGGCCATCAAGTCGTTCATCATGCCGAGACTTACAAAGTCCAATAGGTTCAACACCAGTTAAATATTGAGTGACAAATTCAATAACCTCCTCAGCTATAGTACCTTCTACAATACTAGCTTCAGGTCTATATCTATTCTTTGTTTTCCTTTTTAAAGTACCCATATGCATTTCAAATGGATACATATATCTCATAAACACAGGACCACAAATCTTAATTTCCCATACAAGAAGAACAACCAAATGCACCATAATGTCAAAAAATTAAGGAGGAAAATACATCTCAAATTGACACAATGTAACAATAATATCAGCTTGTTGATCATCCAATTTATTAGGATCAACTACCTTGCTACAAATTACATTAAAAAAGAAACGGAGTTTTATAATAACATGTCTGACATGTTTAGGCAGTATACCTCGAATTGCAATAGGTAACAAATGTTGCATCAACACATGACAATCATGAGACTTCATGCCAGTCAACTTTAAATTCTTCATTGATACACGACTGCTGATGTTTGAAGAATAACCAGCTGGAACCTTAACACCACGAAGACACTCACATAAAGAAGTTTTTTCTTTTTTGGACAATGTGTAACATGCAGGAGGCAAATAAGTACGTTTACCTCTCTCTACTGGTGCTAATTCTTTTCGAATACCCATTTTCAACATATCTTGTCTAGCTTTCTCACCATCCTTTGTCTTACCAGGTATATTCAAAAGTGTTCCAAGAATACTATCACAAATGTTTTTTTCAATATGCATTACATCCAGACAATGCCAAACATGTAAGTGTCTCCAATATGGAAGTTCCCAAAATATTGATTTTTTCTTCCAAAGGCCTTCTAGAAGAGAAAAGGCTTTTCCAAACACATTTTCAATATTTTTTGCCCGTTCATAAACATCATTTCCAGTTAACGGAAAACGAGCAATGCCACTCTCTATCTCTCCATTAAAAGGCTTCTTCTTTTTACGATAACGGTGATCGATAGGGAGAAATCTACGATGATGCATATATACGTTTTTCTTGCAATAATGCAAACGCTCAACAATCATGTCACCTTGACAAACCGGGCATGCTTTGGCACCCTTTGTACTATAGCCAGACAAGTTACCATATGCAGGAAAATCATTTATGGTACAAAAAACCATTACACGCAATGTGAAATCGCTTTTACTATATGCATCAAACATGCGCACGCCTTCATCCCACTGAAGCTTTAGATCATCAATAAGAGGAGCTAGGTAAACATCGATGTCGTTTCCTGGTTGTCGTGGTCCTGAGATTAAAAGAGACAACATAATATACTTGCGCTTCATACACAGATGAGGTGGAAGATTGTAAATCACCAAAAGAACCGGCCATGTACTATGCTGACTACTAAGGTTGCCAATTGGGTTTATGCCATCTGTGCAAAGACTAAGCCTGAGATTCCTACTTTCTTCGCCGAAACTACGATATATTGTATCAATATTTCTCCACTGCGGAGAATCAGCTGGATGCCTTAGTAACCCATCATTCTTCCTCTTATCAGCATGCCATCTCAAGTTTCTGGCACTTTCTTTATTTGCAAATAAACGTTTAAATCTTGGTATAATGGGCAAATACCATAACACCTTTGCCGGAGGTCGTTTCTTATTGGTGTTGTTATGAACATTTACTCGCGTTTTGTAATTGGATAATCCACGCTTAGGACACTCATGCAAGCTCGCATATTCATTTCGATATAATATACAATCATTTGGACATGTATGTATCTTTTTGTACCCAACACCAATTGGACACATAATTTTCTTTGCCTCGTAGTTAGAAGTGGGAAGCTCGTTACCCTCCGGAAGCATGTCTTTCAAAAGCTCCAGCAGCGACGTAAAACTTTTATCACTCCAAACATTCTTTGCTTTTAAATTGAAAAGCTTGAGCACAGCCGACAATACTGTGAAGTTAGCACAACCTGGAAATAAAGGCTTCTCTTTGTCAATTAGTATTTTTTCAAAAAACTTTGGCTCTTCTCTCAAATGTTCTTCAACATCACAAAACATCTCATGAACACGATCATCCTCATTATTCTCGTCATTCAGCTCATTGCTCGCATTATCTTCAATGTCATTTTCGTTGTTTCCAAGATTGCTAGAGCTAGTTCTATTAAGTATACTTTCACCATGCCATATCCACCGTGTATAATTTTGCTTAAATCCATTACGAATTATGTGATCCTTAATCTGCTTTATGTTACGAAACCCCCTCATATTTTTGCAAAGTCGACAAGGACAAACAATAGTTTCTTCCATTTTTCTTGATTGATCTTTCAACGCACAATTGATGAACTCTTCAATTTTGTTCAAGAATTCAGCATCGCTACGTTTCACGTTGTACATCCAACTGCGATCCATGTTCAAATACCAGCCACACTACAAAAAGGAATCATAAATAATAATAATAATAATAATAATAATAATAATAATAATAATAATAATACACAGAAAATGCAAATTTATCAATGCTTGACGGTATAACTACTCACATTTGCAAAAAACACATGTATTGCATTGTATCTAATATATCCATCTTCGTCCAATGCATGATTTTTTTTCCTATCTAACCGTGATGCAAGTGTCTAAAGTAGATACATATGCATATTTATTATCTGACTTTGTTCGGTGTCATTTTCCATTTTTGTTTCTGCATTTTATTTTTTAAGTGCTCTAAAGACAATAATGATATGTTTGATTTATTTTATTTTATTTTTTTTGAGTTTTCGTCCATATAAAAATATAAACGTCGCAGACATACCATAAGAAATAATCAATTAAAAATGAAGTTATAGCATAATAAAAAACAAATTTTTTTATTTTTATTTTTATTTTCCATGCCTCGTAAAACGACGGAACAACGAGAGACAACCATCATTCCGTCATCGCCCACCGTCGTTGTTATCATCTTCACCTTCCCTCCATTTCCACCGTTGTCCCTTTTTTATATACACTCATCAGCCTCAGTTTATAAATTTTTAAAACTTCTCACTACTAAGAAAACAATGAACAGATAAATCTGGAAAGCCAATTCACCCTCAAAGCAAGGCACATATATCACTAACCCTACATAAGAAATTAAACATGATTGAATTCTTAAAGTAGAAATATCTGCTGTAGATTAGAAAAATATGTTTTAACCTTGGAAGATATAGCGCACCTATATTATACTTGTCCTTAGACTAATTCTTTACATGTAATTGCTCTCCACATTGTTGACATTAATCTGAATAACTCTTACTTAGACGTAAGCACTACTGGAATGTCCTTAGATTTTTGGTACAACAAAAGGAATACAATCATACTTGGTGTGTACAAACTTTTAAAACCTGCTCCAACCAAAAAGGTGTAAATCTTCAGGTATAAATTTATAAAGATAAATATATTAGTTCAAAACTTCGATCAGCATTGCTAAAACGGGAATTTTATCAATCTGCCTAAGCAAGCCAAAGGAAAAAAACATACAAAGTATGGGAAAATTTAAACATCAGTTATGAAGGTATTTGACCACCTCCTTCGATCCTCCACCACTACCGCTACCGCTTCCGCTACCTCCGTCCATCACAGATTGTGCTCTAACATTCGCTAACTTATTATCGCCCATCATCATCCGTTTCTTCTCCTTCATCTCTGCAACATCCTTCGCCTTCTCTTCAATGAAGCTCAACAAAAAGACCAAGTCCTTGTACCCTTGCCATTCGTCGACACTCCTGACTCCGATCGGGCACTCCTGCAGGAACGCTATGAGTTCCACCTCCCTGTTATCCCTCTGCTGCTTCCTTATCTGATCCTCCGCTTTCATTATTTTTTGCCTCACGTACTCCTTCTGATCGACTCTTCTCCTGCTTTGCTCCGCTTGAGGCATGGATCTGAACTACAGAAGCAGCTCTCTTGCCTCGGCTTCTGATGGGTAGACTTCAGGTTTTTGCTCTTCAGGGTCGTATACGACTGCGCATGGTTTGATGTCGCACAGTGTTGAAAGTTCTGCTTCTTTTTTCATGAGATTTTGTTTTCTTTTTCTCAGTGTTGATCTTCGCTTTGCGTCGTTGGCAATATATGCTAGATTTAGTTTTCTTCTCGCCATTTTTGAAATAATTATCTTTTTTTACTGAAGACTTAAAAGACGCTATGTATGTATGTATGTATGTATGTATATATATATATATATATAGACACACACACACACATATCAGGGAAGGGAGGAGGTGGTTAAATATAGAATTTTGTTAATTATTTTGCATAATATTACCTTATTATTTCATATGTTTATTTCTGATTTGTAATCAGGTAAATATTCTGAATTTTCTAATTAGGAATTGAATATATAAGGAAAGCAAATCATATATAAATTCGAATATCAGAAGTTACCGTGTTAACATTTGAGTGAAATGCTTAAAAAATTGTTGGATTTACTGAACAAATTACCATAAGATTGTTGTTTAAGAAAAGTAAGTTGCCAAATATAACTTCAATTACACGTTCTGCCCATGCTTATGTACCACTTTTTCTAATTATGCATCATCTATAATCAGAACGATCATCAACTAAATGCTTCAAACTAACGGAACCAGTTATAACTTGCAAAATCATCCAAATATTTTTCAAACTCACAAAATATTCAACTCGTAGGATCATCCAAATTCCAAATGTTGGACTATAAGGCTCTGTTTTTGATTAACAGCAATTGCTAGAGATGCCCCAAGGCTTAGGCGAAGGCATTACCGAATCAGATTGAGAAAAACTTTTTGAATGCAATCACTTATACACTGAACGCAGCAAGCAATCTCAGATCCCAAATTAAATCATATTTCAAACCAGTTTACTTCTTGGTCACAACACCTAAGTCATATTTCAAACCAGTTGAATAATTATTTATCTAAACTGAATTATTGCTACGACCTCTTCCAATATATGGACAGGTCAAATATTGCATAGAAACGCATACGGTAAGTATCAATCATTTTAGTTTGCATGACAGTTTCCTACACCAGTTGTCATATATGGAAATCTTCTGTTAATTATTTCATAACAACTGATTTTCAGTTAGCATGAAAAGAGTCAAAGGGGACTTGCAAATAAGCAGTAAAGGAATGAATTTATCCATCAAAACAAATAATGGTATTTAGGTCAATCATTGGCTGATTCCCCACAGTACAAGGGCATGTCTTTATATTTGGATATTAGAGTTTGGTTTTTTTTTAAAAAAAGATGAAACAAGCAAAAACCTGTCAACTAATACAAGGAAACATCTTTTATCTCAAGGGATGAATATTCATTTAGGACTTCATATACATTCTAACAATGAAAAGAGGCTAAAATTTTAAGGAATAACACATACCATCAGGCAAAAATGACCATCTATCCGAATTTACATACAATACCCAGACAAAAACTTTCAGACACTAAACCCGAACCAAAATACAAGTTAAAAATTAGGCTTAATAAGGAAAAAGGCATGTTAATCAGCAAAAGATACATTTGGAAATCCATTTCCAGTACGTTCCCTCCTCCCTGAAGCCTTCTTCTCAAAATAAAAAAAGTAGATATTGTAAGAAAGTTGGGAAATCCTCTTCCAAAACCCAGCTCATCACCTCCAAATTAAATTTAAAAACCAAAACTTGTTACAAATTAAAACTACAATCATGTAATCACTTCTAAATCATGTAATCACTTCTAAACCATGTAATTATTTCATTTTGTTTCAGTTTGAACGTGATGTTGAGTTTTCTTCTTTGCATGTTGTATCTATGTTTAAATGTTGTTAAAAGCTCAAAGCAATCCAAAATTCAATCTTTAATCAAAATATTCACTGCAAATCGCTGTAAAATGCCAAGTAGTTGACTAAAACTCATAACATATAATTTATCAGTGTTTTTTGTTCAATTTTTGTTGATTCAGTGAGTTTTTCGATTCGCTTTAAACATAAACATTGTATTTTTATGTTTACAGCCAAAAACATTTTTATGTCCAACTTTGGGATAACATATCTTCTTTAATTCTTGTTGAAATCATGGGAAACTTGTTTGGAATGTTAGTAGTGTTTCTGTTCGTTATGCATGTTGATTTTCAGGTCAAACAACCTCTATATCATGTAATAAAATTTGGACATTGTGTCGTTCAAGTTTGCATATGGTTATAAGATGATACTAACTTGTTGTAAGATGAAAAAACAAGTATCGAACTACAAGAAACTCATCATATGTATATATGATCAAACAAAAAAAATCCCAACAGAAACAATAATGGTTAACTCTAATACCACTTGTTAGAATATAATTCACTACGGATCTGGATATAACAATAATGCAACTCATGGAATGTTAGTAGTGTTTCTGTCCTTCAAGTTTGCATATGTTCAGACTGATCCTGTGATGCGCTAGAACATATGTCATTTTCTAAACTACGATGCACATCTAAAGTGGAATTCAGTTTTGGTACCCAACGTTGCTTAGTTTGCTTGGAGATCCCAATTGCACTTTATTCAATAAAATAACAAATTTGCATCGAGGATATTAACATAGGACATTGCATTTTCTTCTTTTTAGTCCATTCTGTAATAATATTGAAATTTGCAGAATAGGGTTTCTTATTCGTTCTCTGTCAACAAACCAATTTCCATTAACCTAACGTAAATAGAGTTTCGAATAAATTTGGGCAGGTTTCAAGAACATCAACAAATCGCTGCTCCCCCCCCCCCAAAAAAAAAAAGGAAATGCTTTACTTCATGTATGATTTAAACCTAAAATTTTACAAAGAAAATTACCTCGCTTCACAGGTAACAACCGGATCTAGATGATGGCAACCTCCACCTACATTCACGGTACAATCAGTTAGCGAGATCGATGGCCTTTTCCCCAAAAAAATTCTGCGTCGAGATCGGACTCAAATCAATGAATGGCAGTTTTTTTTTCTCTCTCTCTCTCCTTGGAAACGAAAAAGATGGAGTTAATTAGCCCGGTCAACAA
The DNA here is from genome assembly GCA_030737875.1 of Allium sativum. Lineage (NCBI taxonomy): Eukaryota > Viridiplantae > Streptophyta > Magnoliopsida > Asparagales > Amaryllidaceae > Allium > Allium sativum. Next base: position 608,694,501 of record CM060910.1, on the reverse strand, counting down.
AATAAAAGCGGGCAAATGTGTTAAGGGGTATAACCCGTTAACCAATTTAGCGACAGCCAATTACAACCAGTCGCACGTATTGGGTTGGATTTTCCATGGAATATTTGCGACAGCTAAGATATCACCAGTCGCAAATAATATTACACGTAATTCTTGTTTAAATATTTGCTACAGCTGTATAATAAAGAAGTCGCAAATTATTTGAGATAATGCTGGAAGTTCATTATCATGTAATATTTGCGACTACTAAGATATAACACAGTCGCAAATACATTATATGCGTCAGATATTAACTCAGCAGTCGCAAATAATGCGACGCAGCAGATATATTGTGTACTAGTGCGACACGAATCAAGCATGCACAGATAAACCTACTGATGCCCAATGCCTGCTTTTTCAACTCCGGACCACGTGCACGACCATTGCCCGCCTGGACCTACACTGGCGCACAAACCCAACCGTCGTTCTGGTCGCTTACAATCAGCCTAGTAATCGTGCCCCACCCTGCCTAATTCTAGGGTACCGTGATACATCTAGTGGGTTACTGCTGAAATGGACCGCGCAACTAGGGTTTCCGTCCAATAGGTTAAGTGTTGTCATTTAAATTCGTGACTTAACCCTTATCAGTCTAGCATGTCAAGTTGGTTAAGTGTTGTCATTCAAGTTCGTGACTTAACCCGCCTACGTGTCATGTCAAATTTGACTAAGTGTTGTCGTTCAAGTTCATGACTTAGACCTATGAATCATGCGCCAAGTTGGTTAAGTGTTGTCTTTCATGTTCATGACTTAACTCTATCATGTGGCATTAATTCATTAATGCACCCCAACCTCTCACATCAGACCTATTGTTGTGGTCACTGGATATGCCGGGCGGTTCCGGGGAGAATTACACCACAACTCAGTCTGACCTCGGGTTTTCAAGTGCGATATGACCAACTACCCACATTGGATCCTATTGTTTGTAGTAACTGGATTTGTCGGGCGGTTCCGGGCAGAATTACACTGCAAACTCAACCCAACCTCAAGTTGGCCATTTTCAAGTTCATTCTAGTGGCATGTCCATGTTCAAGTTTCATGTCAAGTTCGTGTCAAGTTTCAAGGTGAGTTTCATGCCAAGTTTCCTATAATTACCAATTTTTCCCAACGTTACCCCGTCTAAATATTAGGCTAGCAATTTTAGCCTAATTTTTCGTCCGTATGATTTTTGACATAAAATATTAGGCTAAAAACTTAGCCTAATTTAACGTACACAAAATTTGCACAAAGCAATTCATTAACATAAACATGACATAGGTATAAACTTGGCATTTTTGGCATAGTCAATATGAATACCATAGGTGTGTACATGCAAAATAATCAACATGAATATCATAGGTGTGAACTTGCAACATAGACTAAATCAACATACATATATGTGAATTTGCAACATAGACTAAATCAACTTACATATATGTGAACTTGCAAATCAATCACGAACATATGAATAAGTGTGAACTTGAAATATGACATAGGTTTAACATATACACATAAACATGTAGATCTAACATTTTGTCACATATGTGATATGATTTTACAACCTAAAACTTGCATAACATGATAAACTACACAACTTGTCATAACAGGTTATACTCCAAGTTCATAAACATATGAATAGACTTATTCATTAATTCCCAATTCAACAAGATAATAAAATAGAACTACAGACATAGATCAATATCATTTAATTCCACATATAACATAATAAACATTGTTCTATTATCAATTTATTTCCAAGGAATGACATAACTGAATAAACTGACTAAAACATCGCAGGCATATAGATCTGATAACATTATGAACATGAAAAGGTTTGAATAATAATCTAGGTTCAAGAACATGGATAGATCTAACTTAAATAAAAAAATCCCCAAAATCAAGATCTAAGGATAAATAAAGAAAATAGGTCTGAATAGAAAATCAAGCTTAGATCCAATTTCACAGTCATAATCCTAGGCAATAACCTCATGGTCATGAATCATAGGTGATTAGCCACAATTGTCCTTGTTATAGTCATAGGCAATAGTCTTATGTTCACAGGCATAGGCATAGTCTTATGTTCACAGTCATAGGGATAGGCATAGTCTTATGTTCATAGGCATATGCATAGTCTTATGTTCACAGTCATAGGTATAGTAATGTTATGGACATGAAAGAGTCTGATTTACAACATGAATGGGTCCAAACTGATTTCATAGCAATATTCCCAAAAGTCAAGATCCAAGATGAACAAGAATAGATATGAATCATACATAGATTAATTCCAATTTATAACATGTCCATATTAAGTTTATAGTTTTATCTAAAAGTAACTTGAACTTACAGATCGTGGTCTAAGAAATTGAGATGCAAAAGTTGAATATACAAATTAGTCGTTGAATTGTTGAATCGTTGAATCTCGATTTGATTATAGAAGAAAATCCCCAATATGCAATTCCTAGCCGTAGTCTTCAAGAAATAGTCTTCGTATTTTAATTTAATTTATCTTAATTTAATTTAGAGGAAGAAGAAGAAGCCATGATCATCAAGAGTTTATGCAGCATAAGGTTAGAGAAGAATGGTGTAAAGAGAATGAAGTTAGGAGGATGTTTATATAGGACTAGGCAGACGAATCTGGACAGAAAACGAGATCAGATACATCAAAATGCATCAGGTTCAGAAAATGGGTTCAGGAGGCAGGTCGACCCCCAGGTCGAAACTATGGTCGACCTGGTCCCTGGGAGATCGACACTATGGTCGACCCCCAGGTCGACCTGGTCGATGGGCGGGAAATTTCCCGCCCAACCTTTTCTGGGTTTTGAATTCGAATTTGAATTCGGATTTTCGAGCTGTTTTTGATTCTAAAAATTTATGAAACTTCGGAGGGTCATATCTCCCTCATACGGACTCCGATTTTCGAAAACTCGGACTCGTTTGCAAGCAGAATTTCGAGACGAATGCCATGGTGCAACCCGTTTCCCTTGATTCTTGTTTTAAAAATTAATTCTGCCTTGATTTATGGTTTTAACATGTTATTAAAATTCGGGTTGTTACATTCTCCCCTCCTTAAAGGATTTCGTCCTCGAAATCTTCAAGTTAGGAAGAATGCGTCCTATCATCCAATCAACCATCTACTCAACCGTCATCCACAAGCAACCATTGTACTTAAAAGATTTCTAATGCTATATGAACATATGCAAAAAGTGTGTGTATATGTTCCTTATCTAATGCAAATGATCAGGCCTGATTGATCTTCTTAATGCAAAATATGTTTAGTGCCATGAATCCAACATGTCTGCAAATAGTCCTAGTCACATAAACACTATATGTGTGCACAAACATCCATCCATATGCAACATTCACATGATAACAAATTCAATTTCATCTATAAACATGTATAAACACTCATGCATATGCAATATGAAAATGTGTCTGAGTCGATCTAGTGCCTAATGTGTGTTATGCAACCACGAGTAACCACTTGCAACCATTCGCAAACATCAACCATAACATGTTTCAATCACATGTTTACATCCAAAAGGGTTCTACCTAAGATTCTCAAGATAGGATTGAGAAGATAAGCAAGATAAAACAAAGCATCTAGGAGAAGAAGTTAAAGATGTACCCCCAGAAAGTCCTGCTTGCGGGCCTTGCCCTTGCTTCTTAGGGTAGTTCTTGCTGATATGTCCAGTATCACCACACTGAAAGCATGCTCCCATCTTCATCTTCTTCTTTCTACAATCCTAGACTATATGCCCCTCAATACCACAGAAGTGGCATTTCCTTTTCTCACATGTCCTATTATCGTTATTGTTGTTGTTGTTCTTGCCTCCTTTCTTGGAGTCTACCTTCTTGTTTGGAGACTCATTCGCCTTGACCTCCTTCTTGCCATTCTTGTCTTCTTCATTTAAGAGCGCTCTGTCTACTAGCTTTTCGTAAGTATTCCCCATAGGTACGTGGGTCATAGCCAAGCTGTGAAGTGGCTCATTCAATCCTTTGACAAAACAGAGAGCCTTCTTATGAGGGGTATTCACTAAGTCCAGTCCAAACCGAGCCAGCTGATTGAATCAATTGACGTACTCCTTGACCATCATACTTCCTTGCTTAAGAGATAAGAATTTTTCCAGCTGTAAACTTCGTTCAGCTTGCGAGAGGAATTTCATCTCAAACCTTACTCTGAAATCCATCCATGTTTCAACCGGCCTCTCGGAGTTAGTGACTTCCCACCAATAGGAAGCTTCGTCTTTGAGCAACCATACCGCCAACTGTACCTTCTGCCTATCGTCCACCTCGAAGATAATGAACAGATCCTCAGTTTCTTTGAGCCAGTTCCTCGCTTCTACGAATGATTCAGTTCCATTGAAATCCTTTCCACCAATGGCCCTAAAATCTTTACAGATCTTTGAGAAAGCAATTGCACGAGGAGGGGGAGGAGGAGGAGGAATCGCTGCAGCTGGAGGAGGAATATCTGTTGGGCTTACATCATTGGCCCTAGCCTTTAAGTACCTCCTGAACCAGCCAGGTATTGGCATGCCCTCTGGAAAGTTAAGATTCCCAGACATGCTAAAATGGAAAAGAAGAGATTCAAAACGAGGAAACAAAGGATAGTGCCATTGGCTTTTGGGGAATAGCCTTTAAATAAAACAAAACTTTTCTTGAAAATTGCTTCTTTGTAGACGGTTTTGAAAATAATTTCAGAGGGTTTTTAAAAACTTTTGCCCAGTCTGGTAACCTTCTGCTCTGATACCAAATGTAACACCCCACCTCCGCTAGGGTCACTCACAAAGGGAATGCACTAGTTTTAGAGGAGCGTTATCGAGGTAAACAATCACATAATTATTACAAGACAGAACATAAATAAAGCAGCGGAAGAATCAAAAGATAAATTTCATTGCTTTCAAAAAGAGTCAAAACCTTTTACATCCAAAGTACCAAATAGCCAAGGTCATTATTTCCATTACAACAAATTCTGTCTTGCATAAACAAAGAAGCATAAACTTAAAACAACAAAAGTAGCTTAATTCCCCAAAGGTAGAAGAAATGCAGCCATAGCATAGCTAAAGATCAAACCGTACATGAGCTGAACCGAAAGCAAGCGAAATCCAGGATAAGTGCTAGAGTTCCCTCCCTAAGAACCTAGGGGGTGGAAACGAAAGAAAAAGAGGCGAAAGAAAATGGGTCAGTCATAAAGACTGGTAAGTCCTAGTGACTTTCAGCATAAACACAGGTAAAGGTAACATGACATGTATAAACTGAAAGTAAACATAAGGATGCTATCAAGATGGGCAAGATAGACTAAGATAACATAATAAATCAAGTATAGCATCGCATGTTCAAGGTTCATTACACCAACTGTACTAATATCCCAAACACATGTCTTATATTAATCATGAAATGATCCCTTGGCCCAGTATCATTAAATGACCCATTTCTAGGTCCAACGAAACGATCCACTAGTCGATCGGCTCCCTACAAGTTCTAGCTCGTCGTGTGTCTGTGTCATACGGCCCTATCACGAATGTAGTCACCTGTGCTAGGTCCACCATAGGGTGTATCAAGCCCTAGGGTGCCAACCACCGATACGAATCAAGCATGCACAGATAAACCTACTGATGCCCAATGCCTGCTTTTTCAACTCCGGACCACGTGCACGGCCATTGCCCGCCTGAACCTACACTGGCGCACCAACACAGCCGTCGTTCTGGTCGCTTACAATCAGCCCAGTTATCATGCCCCACCCTACCTAGTTCCAGGGTACCGTGATACATCTAGTGGGTTACTGATGAAATGGACCGCGCAACTAGGGTTTCCATCCAATAGGTTAAGTGTTGTCATTTAAATTCGTGACTTAACCCTTATCAGTCTAGCATGTCAAGTTGGTTAAGTGTTGTCATTCAAGTTCGTGACTTAACCCGCCTACGTGTCATGTCAAATTTGACTAAGTGTTGTCGTTCAAGTTCATGACTTAGCCCTACGAATCATGCGTCAAGTTGGTTAAGTGTTGTCTTTCATGTTCATGAATTAACCCTATCATGTGGCATTAATTCATTAATGCACCCCAACCTCTCACATCAGACCTGTTGTTGTGGTCACTGGATATGCCGGGCGGTTCCGGGCAGAATTACACCACAACTCAGTCTGACCTCGGGTTTTCAAGTGCGATATGACCAACTACCCACATTGGATCCTATTGTTTGTAGTAACTGGATTTGCCGGGCGGTTCCGGGCAGAATTACACTGCAAACTCAACCCAACCTCGAGTTGGCCATTTTCAAGTTCATTCTAGTGGCATGTCCATGTTCAAGTTTCATGTCAAGTTCGTGTTAAGTTTCAAGTTGAGTTTCATGCCAAGTTTCCTATAATTACCAATTTTTCCCAACGTTACCCCGTCTAAATATTAGGCTAGCAATCTTAGCCTAATTTTTCGTCCGCATGATTTTTGACATATAATATTAGGCTAAAAACATAGCCTAATTTAACGTACACAAAATATGCATAAAGCAATTCATTAACATAAACATGACATAGGTGTAAACTTGTCATTTTTGGCATAGTCAATATGAATACCATAGGTGTGTACTTGCGAAATAATCAACATGAATATCATAGGTGTGAACTTGCAACATAGACTAAATCAACATACATATATGTGAACTTGCAAATCAATCACGAACATATGAATAAGTGTGAACTTGAAATATGACATAGGTTTAACATATACACATAAACATGTAGATCTAACATTTGGTCACATATGTGATATGATTTTACAACCTAAAACTTGCATAACATGATAAACTACACAACTTGTCATAACATATTATACTCCAAGTTCATAAACATATGAATAGACTTATTCATTAATTCCCAATTCAACTGATAATAAAATAGAACCACAAACATAGATCGATATCATTCAATTCCACATATAACATAATAAACATTGTTCTATTATCAATTTATTTCCAAGGCATGACGTAACTGAATAAATTGACTAAAACATCCCAGGCATATAGATCTGATAACATTATGAACATGAAAAGGTTTGAATAATAATCTAGGTTCAAGAACATGGATAGATCTAACTTAAATAGAAAAATCCCCAAAATCAAGATCCAAGGATAAATAAAGAAAATAGGTCTGAATAGAAAATCAAGCTTAGATCCAATTTCATAGTCATAATCCTAGGCAATAACCTCATGGTCATGAATCATAGGTGATTACCACAATTGTCCTTGTCATAGTCATAGGCAATAGTCTTATGTTCACAGTCATAGGCATAGGCATAGTCTTATGTTCACAGTCATAGGCATAGTCTTATGTTCACAGTCATAGGCATAGGCATAGTCTTACATTCACAGTCATAGGCATAGGCATAGTCTTATGTTCACAGTCATAGGCATAGTAATGTTATGGACATGAAAGAGTCTGATTTACAACATGAATAGGTCCAAACTGATTTCATAGCAATATTTGCAAAAGTTAAGATCTAAGATGAACAAGATTAGATATGAATCACACATAGATTAATTCCAATTTATAACATGTCCATATTAAGTTTATTGTTTTTATCTAAAAGTAACTTGAACTTACAGATCGTGGTCTAAGAAATTGAGATGCAGAAGTTGAATCTAGAAATTAGTCGTTGAATCGTTGAATCTCGATTTGATTATAGAAGAAAATCCCCAATATGCAATTCCTAGCCGTAGTCTTCAAGAAATAGTCTTCGTATTTTAATTTAATTTATCTTAATTTAATTTAGAGGAAGGAGAAGCCATGATCATTAAGAGTTTGTGCAGCATAAGTTTAGAGAAGAATGGTGTAAAGAAAATGAGGCTAGGAGGCTGTTTATATAGGACTAGGCAGACGAATCTGGATAGAAAACGAGATCAGATACATCAGAATGCATCAGGTTCAGAAAATGGGTTCAGGAGGCAGGTCGACCCCCAGGTCGACACTATGGTCGACCTGGTCCCTGGGAGGTCGACACTATGGTCGACCCCCAAGTTGACCTGGTCCCTGGGCGGGAAATTTCCCGCCCAGCCTGTTCTGGGTTTTGAATTCGAATTTGAATTTGAATTTTCGAGCTGTTTTTTATTCTAAAAATTTCTGAAACTTCGGAGGGTCATATCTCTCTCGTACGGACTCCGATTTTCGAAAACTCGGACTCGTTTCCAAGCAGAAATTCGAGACGAACGCAATGGCGCAACCTGTTTCCCTTGATTCTTGTTTTAAAAATTAATTCTGTGTTGATTTATAGTTTTAACATGTTATTAAAATTCGGGTTGTTACAAGAGTTGCTCAACTGTATTACACTTACAACAACCTCAACACCAAAAAGGTCAATATCACCAAACAATCCAAGTTTATCAAACACAATTTTAGCTAACTCAAAATTATTACACGTAGATCGAATTAACAAAGATGATGAAACACATGAACATGGCACTTGGCAACTCAAGTACTCAGTTCCTTTAGTTCACGATTTAGATCCATAGATACAAGCAAAAGATTTAATGAAATCAAACTAAACCAATGAAATAACTTTCTTGTTTGATTCCATACTATAAAATTGACATGTCCTGATGTTAATTCATCAACAGACTATGAACTTGAATCTTATTTTCATAAATAAAAATAAATCTAAAACGTGTACCAACAGGGATTGCAAATCGCGTGCAGCCAAAGAAGATGATTTTATGCTCTAGATTTCCATGCAAAGACGAGTCTCTATCGAAGGGGAAGGCGACATCGATTGTTGCTCCAAATCTGATTTAGGGATAGGTAACTAGTTTGTAATGGGATCTGATTTGGGGATAGGTAATCAGATCTTATTTGTTACATTTTTCCATCAAATCAGAGCACATTGCGTGGATTGCTTATTTAAACCATTGATCCTAGTATCTAACCAGTGGCCAGATGTTAACCTCGACTAATAGATTGGATTGTTTTTTAATACCTCAATCTTTGCCGTAGGAATGACATAGAAAGTTTCAACGGTATTGGTACGCCGTAGGAATGGTGTAGAAAGCTCCAGATCTTCGATTTGGGAATATGTTTTACTCAAGCGAGATATTTTATAATGGTAAAGTTTAATAATAAGAAATTAATTAATATTGGCATAGGAATGGCATAGGAAATTATCTACGCCATTACTATGTCAATCTGAATTTAATGGAAAATTAATAGAGGCGTAAGAGTAGCGTAGGAACTTTTCTGCACCATTACATCTGAATTTGATAAAAAATTAATATAGGTGTAGGAATGGCGTAGGATATTTTCTACGGCATTACGACGCCAATTTGAATTTAATATAAATTAATAGAGGCGCCTGAATGACGTAGGACTTTTCTACGGCTTTACTACGCCTATCTGAATTTAATAGAAAATTAATAGAGGCGTAGAAATGGCGTAGGAACTTTTTCTACGCCAGTTTGAATTTAATATAAAATTAATAGAGGCACAGGAATGGCGTAGGAACTTTTCTACATCAATACCACGCTAATCTGAATTTAATAGAAAATTAATAGAGGCGTAGAAATGGCGTAGGAACTTTTCTACGCCATTACTACGCCAATTTGAATTTGGTAGTACATTAATACAGGCCTAGGAATGGCGTAGGAGATTATCTACGTTTTTCCTATGAATTTCCTACACCATCACCTCTTTCTACGTATTTCTTACGCCTTTTCTACGCCCCGCATTTTGGTGTTGGAACGACATAGGAAATTTTGTGTAGAAAATTCAAGTGTTTTCTTGCAGTGATTATTGTAATAAATGTTTGTTATTATTGTATGTTTGAATAAATTTCTGTTTTTAGGGAAATGTAAATGGAAATATAATCCACAATAAACAGAAATAAGTATTATGATCGATATAGTAATAATGTAATTGATTTACTATAAATACCATCATAAACAAAATAAGGAATGTTGTAACCATCTTAGATTGGGGAAATAAATTGAATAAGACAAACATGCCAAATGGTTACAATTTGAAATGTGTTAGGAACAAGAATTGTAACTCCAGATAGGGAATCTAATAATATAAATGTATATATATATATATATATATTTATGTATGTATGTATGTATGAGTACATAAACAATAAATAGGTGGAAGCGAAAATATAGTAATTAGTCGAGTTACAATATATTGAGAAGAATTAAAATGGGACTGTTATAAAAAAACATCTAATGCTTTAGACAATATGATCGCTATGGTCATTAATGGCAAGTAACCTAATTAATTCAAATAAATAGGATAAAAATGGGATATTAATGGTGATTGATTGGCATAGTAAATGCTAAGTCCAATAAGGAAATTAATAAATAAACATCCTAGGGTAGAAAGTTATATTTTTCCTTATTTATTTCTAGTTAATCTAGAATTAATATAAGTAAGAATAAGAATTGGACTTAGTAGGTTCATGATGCAATGTCAGCTTCCTTATTTAACAGAAGTATGCACCTTTCAACAGTCGGATATATGTCCAACTGATGTGAGATATCATTAACTATAGGAACCTGTGACGATAGTTGTGTAGCGAGGGTTATTTCATAAAATATGGTTTATCTCTAGTGTGAGATATTAGGTAGTTATAGGACCCACTTCTCGTCCAAAAAGGGGAAACCTAAGAAAGGAAATAATTTATAAGTGTAAGCCTACTTCGGGATAGAGGTATTAAATAGTTAGATCCACAATTAAAAGGTATTAAGTGATCAAATAGCTCACCTCCCCATAACTAAGAAGTATTAAATGGCAATTGGGTACGAGCTTGGTAATTCCCACATTAGTCCACTTCCTCGAGGTAGTAAGTGATTAGGTTGCGGGTTCGCTTTGGGAATAGGTATTAAATGACCGCTCTGAAGGTACCAAAGGTCTGTCTATCCTGCGGGAAGTATTAAGTGATTAAGGGAATTATCAATAAGGTTAGCTAGATTGTAAGAGGGGGTCTGCCGAGGGAAGGTCATTAATGGCGAGATGTCGTCTACCTATCTTGTAGGTAATAAGTTGTTGCTTCGTCTTATGCAGGGCATGGTTATATACGTGAATTATAGAAGCCTTGGATTAGTTGGACTTAATAGTTAGTGCCCTCTGATTTATATTATGTTAGAACAAACTACTGTATAAGGTATTTAGTGACCAAAAGGTCCGCCTTGGGTACTGAGTGATTGTAAATACCCCCTTACCTTACATAGGTAGCGAGGTCTTAAGTGGTTATATATAAAAAAAGTATCTTACTTGTGTGATAGTGAGAAGCTAGTTTCTCACCTCTTAATTAGTTAATGGTGGTTTAAAGGCTTCATACATATGTGTAAACGTTCTACTTTAGTACTATGATACCACTAGGTGCGAAATATTACCTTGGGTTTTGTGGTTAGTCGTCGTGCGTAAATTTCTAAATAGGTTAGGTTAGAATTACTAACCCTTTTAGATATATATTTTGGTTTTGACCAAACGAAGTACATTTGTGTATTGTAGATAGTGTTATACATTTTCTATTCATCAGGATTTGTTGTTCTGGCCCCCATAATCATAATAACTATCAGGTTTAGCTCATGGAAGACATATCTTAGCCAGTTTTCAAGTTTGGTTTTCGGTTCTCGTTCTCTCATGCTTGATATCGGTGTGGTGATGTGCCTTCACTGCTACAAAACAGGTCAATTGCGACGGTTGTTTAAGCTTATTTGCGACTGTTTTACAACCGTCGCATATGCGACCGTCGCAAAATGTGTAAACTTATTGCGACAGTTTTAAAATCGTCGCAATATACAGGTTCTTGCGACGGGTATTCTATAATAACAGTCGCTGTAGTATAATTCGTTAGCGACGGTTTGTTTACACTAGTAGAAAGAAATAGATATTAAACTTCAAAACTTTGACCTTGTGCGACAGGTTTTAAAATAACTGACGCGATAGGTTTTGTATTTGCGACTATGTTTTATTTACAACAATAACAAATAACTTCTGAATTCAGAAGGTCTAATGCAACCGCATTTCATCTCAGCCATTATGATTGTCAGCAGTCAATATAGTTCAACATTATAAGCAATTCACAAAATATATGAACACAAGAAATATACACAATTCACAAAATCTTATATCATTTGAAAAGAAAACACTAACATTCATAACCATACAACGTAAATAGTTTGCATGAGTCATAACTAGTCATATGCTAAGCTCCAACCAATTTGATAGTGTAACTACTTACATAATACTTTTTTCATTAGAAAATAACATTCTTCACTTGACTACAAAAGAACAAAATGGATCATCCAGCTTAAAACTAAAAATAGCACAATTTGTCTTCGTGATGGTTGACTTGAATCAGCATCTACAAAAAGAACCAACATAGCATTATTTTGACTGCAATTGAAAATATATCAAACATAGTATCTAGACTGTGAAACTGAACGCTAAAAAAAAAAGCAAACAAGGAACTGATCATAAACTGCAAAATAGTGACATGAAATGTACCGTGTTTTTCCATCCAGGTTGTAATGTGAACTGAACGTAAATAGTTTGTAGTTTTTCTCCTCCAGGTTGAGCAAAGCAGAAAGCTGATAAAGGAGAGAACACAAGTATATTAATAAGCAAGTAAGATGATGCAATTAGTTTGTAAATATAACACAAGTATATTACTGGACTGTAAATGGAATTCACCAATACTGAAAATAGAATACAAGTAAGACTGTACTACTGTTGTAAATAGTATTTACGCAATACAATTGTAAAGGAATAAAGCCTGCAAATACAATTGTTTTTTCAAATTTCATTTAGTCAATTAGTTTTGTTGTTATACTACATTAATGCTATAGATGACTATTGGTTCCAAATTTTATATGATTTTATGTATCTCAACTTTACTGGCAATGAATAAGCTGAAATTTATTTGAATTATATTTGTGTTGTACTTAAGTCTGATGCATTTTACTGAGAATTGGCGTGCACATATCTACTTTATTTATATTACATATGAAATCAAGATACAGAAAATTAATCATAGAAAGAGACAACACCCAAAAGGTCAAGAATTGCCTGTCCCAAATAATAATTTCAAATCCCTTTCAGCCCTTTGTTTGTTATAACTATGAACAAAAAGATAAAGCAGAATCATTTCACATCGTGATAACATAACACATGTAAGATTCAATTGGTTACTAGTACACCATATGCCTATTGTTATTTCTTTTAAGCTAAATAGAAATGCATGCACTAGACTGTGCAGGCCAAAAATGGAAGTAGGCGTTGGCCTTAAAAAATTTGAAGAACTTAGAGTTAGAAAACCTTCATGTTTAAAGATAATTTGGCAATTGCACTTTAGACACAACATGCAGCCAAAATGCATGTAGAGAAGTAACACAAAGATTGATATTCAATCAGAAAACAACAATGTATTGATAAAACAGTTGAACCAGAACTGTATCAAAGAGTTAAATACCTAAAAATGGTATGCATATTCTTTGTTCTTCCAGGTTATAGTGTTTACTTCATCTTCATCTTGAATTGCTATTATAGATTAACTACTGGCAAAACCCACCGGTGCTACTTCTGCATCCAGCAAAAAAATTAAAATTACCGGAGCATGTATCTTCAAATATAATTACTTAGATAGTAAAAAGATGACATATTGATCTGGATGCATCAAATTTAGTCGATGATTTACTGGTCTCCTCAGTCAGTTCTAGCAACATCTAACCTGCTAAGTGCTATGCACATTCTACTTTGTCAATTATTTAAAGTTGTTTTACTCATGCTCTTCTATTGGTTTACATGCTCTTCTTTTGGTTTACATGCTGAGTTACTGATATGCATGTGCAAAACTCACCCATCTGTCTCCACTTTACCATTCCCAACCACTTCGCTCGTTGCTTGATCATGGTGGATATAAAACATATCATCTCCAACATCAAGAGATGCAATTAAAGTTCAGTCCCCACTCTCAACCCGAAAATACTTTTAATAGTTACCTACACACTTGTTTTCAGCTGTATTGACCAAAATTTGAATTAAATGAAAAAATGAATTAATGACGAGTTTGCATATTGTTCACATGCAGGTAACATTTAAAAGTATATAATTGATTCACTTGATTTCATAGATTATACAACAATACAATCTGATTTTTAAGTTGCTCGCTTTTAAGTAGCTCGCTCAGAACTTATCGAACAAAATTTTATACATCAAAAATGAGTAGGAGATAAAAGTGGTTGTATTTTAGTCTCTAATAAATTAACAGGATTATAACAAGAACTAATAGCATCGATTAAAAATAGCAGTCAATTATCAACGTATCTAATTAATACAAAAAAGGAGATTGTCAGAAATTTAATACTGTGTAAAAATATTTGTAAAGAAAATGTGCAAAGACACTGGTATTTGGTGCCCTGACCATTTTATGGCCCAAAGCTTCCGCTTCACCTGCTTCACGCAAAGGTCGGATTTGGTTATAGTATCATACAAAGAATTGTATTTATAATTTTCATCCGTGTAAACATTTAGTAATGTGTTGCTGGGCATATATTAATTTGGTTTTATCTTTAAATACAACAGAAGAAAACTTGTATAAAACCAGTATTCCTTCTTCGCTATGTCATACAATAGGGAGAAAATAAATACAAGTGTTTATACTAAGAGCTGTTGACATTTAAAAAATGAGCAACCCAATGACGTGCAAAATATTATTAGTTCATAGTTGTCCCATAAATTCAAACCAATAATATTATGCCAATCAAATAGAGTGCTCATTTAACTGGGAGCAGGCCTAGCATAACCCCTTTTTATAATATTAACACTTAGACAGATTATGTTTCATGTGAACCGATGTAATGAAGTAAAGTTTGATGACCTATAGTTCTTAGCTTTTAAAACCATTCTAGTCAAAAATTACTTCACTAATAGCAGAACTAAAGCATGCTATAATATAAAGGCAAAAATATAAAGTCGTGTTCCTGATTGTCAATATAAGTTCTGAGCGAGCAAATTCACTTGATATTCAGGATATAGGATTTATCTTAACATAAATTTGTAAATATAATGATTTCATATATAATTGAAGCTTTTTAACAGCTTGAAATATAGCTTTGTTTTTTGAAAAAATGAAGCGGGTATACGAAATAACTTTTAGGGCCTGAATGGCAGCAAAATACCTAACGTACCCATATTAATTCAACAATTAATATTCTACTGCCTTTTAACTAAGCAGAAGAACAACATCCAAATACACTCAAAGAAAACAAATTACTTCATACCCCTTGCTGATGCTCTAACTCTTGCCACAACCTTCTTTGTCGGAGCTTTA
Organism: Allium sativum; assembly: GCA_030737875.1. Taxonomy (NCBI): domain Eukaryota; kingdom Viridiplantae; phylum Streptophyta; class Magnoliopsida; order Asparagales; family Amaryllidaceae; genus Allium; species Allium sativum. The sequence goes on along the minus strand of CM060910.1, from coordinate 608,679,179 downwards.
TACATGGCCACCTTCTTCGCCAGAGTTTTCTTTACAGCTGCTTTATTCGCTAAAGCCTACTTCACTGCCGGATTCTTGGCAGGCAAAGCTTTCTTTGCTGCTGTTGTCGCCTTCTTGGCCACAGGTTTCTTAGCCGTAGACGGATTTGCTTTTGCACTACTCTTGGCGGCCTTCTTTGGCAGTGCTGCCTTGGCTACTGCTTTCTTTGCGGAAGCTTTTGTCTTTTGTTTGCCGGAGCGGCAGTTTTAGTCCCCTTGGGTTTCATTATGAAAGATAGTTGTATATGCATATATTAATACAGTACAGACAGAAACAATATTTTGTTTAGCATGTTAACATTAATACAAAGCACAAACAAGACAAGAAAAGAAATAACACCTTAATTTGAGATATCTCTGAAATCTCCACTAGTAGTAACGAGAGTAGTATATATTTGATATGTGCGTCATTTATTCACATCACCCCCGCTAAATTCCATATCTTCGACTTTGCAACTCACTGCCAACTGCCTCAGTTACATCCTAAACTTGAATACATTTTCACCTTCCCAATATCACCACTACCTAGAGCACCTCTACAATCGAAGCACAAAAGCACAAATTCGCATCACTAAATCTACATTGCATTACCATCACTGAAATATATAAAACAATGCACATTAAGTTCAAATCACAATAAATTTCTTTCAAACCTGTCAGCATATCTAAAGCACATCACGTCCAAAACAAAGAATAATGTCAGATCATATATGTACAAGCCAAATGAGAACAAATCACAAAGAAAGTCAACCTACATAAAGTAACAGCTCAATTGGTAACCATACAAAGAAAAATTATCATCCTAAAAGTGAACGTGCAGATTGGAATATGAATTATTTGAATCTATGATTCACAACTCAAATCCATTTTGACTAAAAAATTGAAAAAATGACTACAAGTTAGATTAAAATTTGAACAAAATCAAGTTAACTTCTTTGTTATTAGGAGACAGTTGCTGGAAAAAAGAAAGACAGTGGTCGCAAGCGACAAAATATAAGAAGAAAGTTAGTAAAAAATTTAAACATTCGTCATTAGATTGTGTTTATGACGCAAAAGTAAGCAGCCAAAAGATTTGTTAATTAAACTAAATTTTAATTTGTTGCATAAGCAACTGATTTTGGTATCGACAAAATGGGGTTGGGTTTGGACAAAAAATTCTTTGGGCTGCTCGGATTAAAGGCAATTGCAAAATGTAAGTCAAACAACAAACATAGGTTCAATTACATTCAACTTTAACAAACATGCTTTCAAATTAAATATTAAAAAAGCAACATCTAGAAAATATCCATGCTCAATAAAAGACAATTGAAAAGAGAAGATGTGATCATAAATCAATACACAGTCAGTAAACACACAACCACCAAACATGTTAGATTTAGTCAAATAAACAAGAATTGAAGACTAGAAGAAGCCTTCCAATTAATTGACAAATAGATTCCATTAGTAGGAAGTTTGCATTTTAGTCTCAAAGCATATTTCTATAACTGGTTTTTATATTGGTGATTTCCTTTCGTTTCAATTACATCTGTATTACTGGTGTCCATACTAGATGCACTTTCATTTACTTTCAAATAATCTGTACCCACTGTGCAATTTTCAATTTGATTCAGAGTAATAAAAGGTCATTTTTTTAGTGTCAGATATAACATTATGAATGATTTCAGATTGTGCATGGATGACTGAATTAACCTTTTTATTATCAGCACATGACATACAAGTGCTCGCATTATTCATCAAAAAATGTAATTTTGGTTGTCACCAATGACAAAAAAAATCCACTTTACGTATCCATGTTTGCATTATGATCGTTAGTATTTAAAGATTCTTGTTTTGGAATCCGGGTTCTGACAGAGGAACACTTCCTCTCTGAGTAACAAAAAGATTGACATATATTATGCTTCAGAGAATACCATTCATACATAATATCTTGCCATATTAATTTTTCCTCAACATCTAGAATAGGGACTTGCTTTGGAAAAGAAAAATTAGCTTTTATTTCAATTAAAACTCTAAAAAAGGATACTGAAATCATACCTTCGGTTACATGATCAAGCTTAACCAGATACAAAGCAGTGAAGCATTTCAACCAATTGCTTTCTCCATCCGAAATCTAAAGTCATCGAAACTAAAGTGTAAAGATATGCTTTGAGTGGAAATATTTATACACTTTAGATTCCATTGAGAAACTGATTTTTATACAGGTGTCATTAAATAAAGCTAACCATCTACAATTGTCTCAAAACAGGAGAGTTGCGTATGAATTTAATTTTACAACTTCATGTCACCAAGGATTCTTCTATATATGCACAAAAATAAACTAAACAAACACACCAAACTGGGAAATATATTATGTTCATGGCATAATTGATTAGTATTGATGGTTTACAGTATTTTCATAGCATATACTGCTAACTATCTTGTATGAATGTTATCATCCACTTGGATAGTTGCTTTAAAAGGTAAAAATGAGTCAATCTTCCAATTTAGGCAACCTCTTGTTTATGCAGGTATGCCCATACCATGCATTAAACTGTATGTAAGTTTCTATAATAAACAGATTACTCTATGTGAATGCTAGTTCATACATCGATTTGCTAAATTATCCATGGGTAACACTCATTCATATATCCATTTGCTAAATTATTAAATGGCAACAATCAATAACCAGAAAGCAATGTGTAAATGGTATGAATGTGTATGCATATAGTACCATATATATCATAAAGTATAAAAATCCAACCATTTTTGTCATAAACATCCATATGCATTTACTAGCATCCATCAACCATTACAAGTCTTATCCACATGTTTAAACATATACCTACCATCCAAAGGTCTCTACTTAAAGGGTGCATCACCAGGATGAACAAATAAAATATAATCTATGCTCCTTTAACCAAAATCACTAAACTGTGGTAGCACTCCACATAGACTTCCGCAAGTGCCTAATGAATACTTCTTATAATTAAGTCGCAACCTACCTCCTTTTAGAGATTATTTTTTCTTACATATTCTCAAAAATAGACTTAGGCCATGAACTCTATATTGATTTAGCTTATTAACCGCACTTATCAAGAAAGACTGTAAACAGAGTGCCGGTACAAGTGGTGGATTAGTAGCTGGTGTAGCATTCGCTATGACAGTGTTAAAATATGAACGACCGGGGATATCATCATGAAATTGCATGTTTAATACTTTCTGCCAGATTTGCTTTGATTTTCTTTAAAAGGTGAAATGTTATCTTGCACTTGGATAGTTGGTTTTAGCTATAACAAACTGTCCATTCTATTCAAATGTGTATGGATTATTTATCATCTTAAGTGTACATATTTATAATTTCTGTCAATTTATCTATGTTCAAGGAGTTATGCATACAGTAGACTGTAAATTTGAAACTATATCCGTAGGCAATTTCTGTTAACTCTTGCATACTAAATCAAAGCACATGCAGAACACAAACATTTAGATGGACTGAGATATTGCAATGAATGAAATGCGCAGTTATAAGGGGCTAAAGCTGACCATGAACTGTTTTTTCAGATCTGAATCCATGTGGTTGGGCTTGATTTTTTTTCTAATCTTAGATTTCAATTATATCATAATAATTTTATTACAGGAATTAGTACTTCAAAAAATAAAGTAGTTGGAAACTCCAGATAATCAATTAGACAAAACTCCATATCTCTATAAAAAATAACTCTACATGTCTATTTAATACGAAACTTTAGATCTCCAATCTGACAAAACTAGCAGTAGGAATGAACGAATCAAGTAATTGGAAGAAACCAGTCATAAAACAAGAAAAAAATGAATGAATCACTTACCCAGATCTGAAATACGGTTTCTTTCGAGGTCGACGACGTCGGGGTCAGAGACTTATGTTGATGATCTCGATCGAAACCGAAGTAAGGATCTGGAGGCGGGCTTTTATTCTTCCGACGGATCTGGAGATTGATCGAAATATGGTGCCCCATTCTATTTAGTTTTTTTTTTGTCAATTGCGTTAAGAACACGTGAAACGATGCTGCCGATCCAAATAAAAAGATCATGTGCGACAGTTTTATATTTAACCCTCGCATAATATCACTTCACCATTTCCAACCCCAACCATTCGCTACGGTTTTAAATATAACAGTCGCAAATTGTAAATATTTGCTACTGTTTTTACACAAAATCGTCGCAAATTTTGTCTTCTACTGCTTTTCCCTACCAATTTGCTACAATTTTAACTAAAATCGTCGCACATGACCATATATGCTAGTGTTTTTAGCTAAACCGACGCAAATAAGGCGACGCAAATAAGCAGTTTTGTACTAGTGCTTAAGGTCGTTTCCTTAGTCAGTATTGGTTATCTTTTATCGTTTCCATTGTGAGTTAGTTTTATTTACTTTGATTATGCTCATGCTCACTAAGTGCAAGTACCAAATTTATACTCTCCGTGTTTGGAGGGATTTCAGCTTCGATTTTTTTCAAAATTTGGGCTCGGAAAAGTGTTGGGCGGTACATTTAGTATTAGAGCATAGGTTTAGATGACCAAAGGAATTAATTAATTAGGATTAGTGAGAGAACGTATTCGATTTTTATTCTATTTTTCTTTTGTATTTTTTAACTCGACTTTAAATTATATCGATGATGTGTTAGTTGTGGGCCTAATTATAGGTTTTAAAATGACTAAAAGTTAGAAATCTTTCAAGTTTGAGTTTTTAGACATCCCTGATTTACCCCATGGTATGCATGCAAATTTTGTTTTGAAGACCATGAGGGCGACATGTCATGGATTCTATGGATTTGAGCTTGGTAACTGGACAAAAAGCTAGTTAGAACTAAGATAGTCGCGATTTCTTATTTTGGTTTTGTTTGAGACTTCAAGTCAATTACCTTTTATTGGTCTTAAACGAAAGATTCACGTTAACGTGTTGTCACAGTCTTGATTTAAAATTATGATATATACTTGTTGGATATTTCATAGTATGAATCCGGATAATCTTTTGATGGAATTATTCTTTTGAATCCATGGTCTTATATTCAGAGAAATTTCAGTTTATAAAACTATTTTTGAAATAAATAGGGATTTCATAAATTATGAACTATGATTTTCAAGAAATTGTTTAATAAATAATTTTTAGAACTATAAATCTAACCATGTTTTGAATTATTGGTTTTGTGTAAATTTTAATAAATAATCCATTTTGATAAAAAGAAGGAAGTTGAAAGTGATAAGGAATACGCCTTAGAATTTAAAACTACCATTATGTATATTCCTTGTGATTTTTAATATTCCTCTTCTTGGATGGTTTATGAAGATTACCGTAGATAACCTTTTCGAGAATTAAATTATCGATAATTCAGAACATGACAGGGTTTTTCCATTCAGAAATATAAATGGTAATATAAATTTATAAATTTATCTATAATATGAGACCTTTAGTTTATAAGTATAGAAATTATTTCGAAAAGTTTTTAAAATTTTCTCTCGAGAAAAGACTAAGGAAATTTCTATTCATTTTAGGGTAATTGGTTTCGTAAATCATTTGATTGTTGTCAGCTGGGTAAGGAGAAAACCTGTTTTATTTTATTTTGGATTTCTAGCTGAGTTTTGTTTTTGAGAAATCACTGTCGTGTGGTCGTAACCTTTTGTTTAGACTACTTTGAATCTTTGGAGACGGTTCATAGTTTGACTGTGGTCTATGATACTGATGTGATGATGACAAGTACTTTTCGGATTCGCGATCAATCTTAAAAGGTAACGCAAGACAATTAATATTTTAATCCGATCCTTATAGCCTTAAGGTTAAATCTTTTCCCAAAGCCCTTATACCTAGAGCGGTCAACTGGTTGACGAGTTTTGGTAAAACCTGAACCTATGACTCAACTGTAAAAGTTGCGCCCAAATTTTCCTTCTTAAACCGCTTTCTTTCGTTTTCCGTTACTCATTTAGCCAAACCATATCTCTATTATTCTTCTCTTTCTTTGTTGTTTCTTTGCCTCCTCCTTTTCCACGCTGGTTTACGCATTAGATCTCGCCCCACTAGTACTCAAAGGTCTAAACCTAATTTCTTCTCTTTGATCATTTCTTAGCCCATAATACATACTTGCACTATATGATCTTGCTCGAGCCATTTAGTCTCATTCCTAAAGATAGGGACCATTTAATTGGATCGGATTTAGAGCGAGGTTTCATCGATTTAGGGCTATGGGAATTAATCGTATTTTCGGTCGTTGTGGTCGGACTCTATTATGGATTTCTGACCACATTTTCCATAGGGCCCTCTTATCTCTTCCTTCTCCGAGCTCGGGTTATGGAAGAAGGAACTGAGAAGGAGATATCAGCAACAACGGGTTTTATTACGGGCAGCTCATGATGTTCATATCGATCTATTATACGCCTCTGCATCTAGCATTGGGTAGACCTCATACAATAACTGTCCTAGTTCTACCGTATCTTTTGTTTCATTTCTTCTGGAACAATCACAGAAACTTTTTTGATTATTTGGGCTGACTTTGGTCTTCTGCTTCAATGTTTTTGAGTAGGGTCATTGTTTGTATTGCATCTCCCTTTTACATCTTGTTGGAGTAGGTTTTTGATGAAGGCAGTCGTTGTTTCAGAGGTGAAGATTGAGTTGTCTTTGGGTGGTCTTTTAGAGGAGGATATTGATGAGATTTTAGAGGCATCCGTGTTTTGCACGGATTTGAATGATCTTTAGCTTGACCAACTTCATAGATTTTGTCATAGATCTCCTTTTCCAAAATGTTGGTTTTTGAATTTGGAAATCTAGGTCCGAACTGCCCATGTTGATGTGTGACTCCTTAAGCACACTATTCCGAAATTGGGTAGTTACGACTAGATTTGTCTTATGATATAGGAATCAATCTTTTTTTTATCAATGGCGTAAACGTCATCTAGTACACATCATATTTGATTCAACTGCTTGTCCTTATGTGTTGTTTCACGGGGTTGCTTTTTGTGTTTTCACCTATCTAATTTTTTTTCTTTAGGCAATGTTTGGTGAATCTCCGTGAATGCCAGTTTTGTGGTGGATTTCTTTTGTCTTCACAAATTCTCTCTTAGATGAAATGATAATGTGAAAACCTCCAATAACACCAGCAGTATCTACAACATGAGGTTGAGCATTATGCTACCATGATATGACTAGTCAAAGGTCATGAAAATGGTTTGAGCTCTAGCCGCAGAGCAAATGGCAAAACGTCTCATTATTTATAGGAAATGTTTTGGAGTTTTGATGTTGTTGTTTTATTGTTGTATTTGTCATTTTCTCTTTATAGTAAATCTCTCTTGGCTTTGTGGCAGTTTATGTGTTGTAACTATTAGTGCTTGTACTAGAAATCGTACGTCGATTAATGAGATTTTGTGTTTAAGATATTTTGTGCCATTCGCGCTTATCTATTTGAATGATATCTCTTTTCCTTATCTAACTAACAGTTGTCTTAGAGCTAGAAAGTATAAAATTCTGTAGTAGATAAACTTAAGCGAAGAACAGGATTTTGCGTTGTTTCATCATGGGTATATTTAATGTTTGTTGCATGTTCCTTTTAAGCTAAAATTAATTTTCGGGATTGCTGTGTAGTTTTGGTTTTTGCATTTTTGCATGACCGACTTTCTTCAACGCCAACATGTGATTTGGATCGTTTAAGTTTATGCAAATAATATTTTTAACTTTTTGCAAATGTTATTTAAAAAAGAAACGATGATAAACAAATATTTTTCCTTTTTAAAAATTTCATATTTTTATCTGTTCTTATTTGCCAATAAAATCCAATTTATGTATAAACATAGATTTGGGTGCGGTGGCTCACGAATGTTTAAACGTCTATTTTGTAAAAATGGATGGTTTAACTATAGTAAAGCGCATGTTATCGAAATTTTGTTTTTATATAAATCCGATAAGAAAAGTGAACATCACAAAAATGGAATTTCAAATTTTGCATAAAGAATTTTTCAAGTGGAAATTTATTTTGATGGAATTTTTTAATTTTTAATCACATGTAAAGCGTAAGGAAGATTTTGAATGGTTTGTTTGAACATTTTAGCAGTGCTTTAGGAACGACGATGCATTAAAAACATTAACAAGAAAAATGTTGTTTTAGCCAACAAACGTTGTGTTCATAACTTGTCGATGATGCATGCGAGTCATTAATTACCTCTCTTTACGTTTTAGAGCTCGTGTGAAGCCTTATTTGCAATATACAGATGGAAATTTCCGCAGTGCTTTGGGGCTATTAAGGAAAAATTCCATTCTTGGACGGAATTGGAATATTTATAAGTGGAAGAAATGCTAAAATTCTCCAATTTGATTTCCTTTTTCTGGGTTAGGAAAAATAAATAAGAAGCGATTTAGATATATTAACGAATTTGATGGTTGCATTTGGATGCAAAATTGGTTGCTTCACACTTCTATTCGTAGTCATGTGAGGGTTGCACTCAAATAGAACAAACAGTATATTTAGGATGTTTTGCATCATATTTTTCAAAATTGTTTTCAAAATTAAAAATACATACATATAAGAGGATCCGATTTAGAATCATTATGCATGCATGTTTTATTGTTGCAACGCATTATGTACACCATGCATAGGCACACTTGGTTTGAAAAATTGGATGAACACTAATTAGTTGCTTAGCTTAGGATTATTAGACGCTAAAGCCATGACTTAGGCATTGGTAAAATTTCGGGACAAGATTTCTTTTAGGGGGAAGAATGTAACAACCCGAGATTTTGGCAATAGTTAATTTCGTTATTGAATTAGGCTCCAAAAATGAAATTTTCACAAATGATGGAATTTGACCACAAAACTGACATTGTTGCATCCGTGATGAAATTCTGGTTAACTTTCATGTTTGGAACATCGCGAACGAAGTCCATATGAAAAAGTTATGAATGGATACGAAATCAAACGAAAAATAAATCAATAGAATAATCTAATAAAGGGAAAATTGACATAATTAATCCAAATTTTCACGTGTCTTCCCATATTAATTCAAAGTTTGGGTTACTTTTAGTTAATCCCAAGTATTGGGGTTCCCTTCCCGTATTGATCCCGTTTACCTATTAACCTGTTTAGCTGGTTTCGAGCTTTTATCTTTCTCATAAAAAGCCAAACTCTGGATTAGTATGGAAAGACACATGAAACATCAGATTAATGATGTTAGTTTGTCCAACTAAAAATAAAGCTCGAGACCGGCTAAACAAGTTAATAGGTAAATGGGATCAATATGGGAAGGAACCCCAATTCTTGGGATTAACTAAAAATAACCCAAACTATGGATCAATATGGGAAGACATGTGAAACTTCGGATTAGTGGTGTCAGTTTGTCCTATAATAAATATATAACATTTATAATTGGCCTCACTGGGCCAAAATGACCCAAGGTGGTCGACCTGGAGGTCGACCCCTCTGGTCGAATTTGCCTAGTGACTGCTAGGTTTTTGAGGTTATTTTGTTATATAATTTTTTTAATAACGGACGGATTCTAATTAAAACTAATCTAACGGTCTAGGGTCATTCTAATCCCTATAAATAAAGGGTTAGACCCCATCCTTTTGCACACAATTCTGAAGGGCAACAGCTAAGCTCTGCCATTTCCCTCTTCTTCCAAACCTCTTTTAAATCAAATATATATAAATAATCAAAACAAACATGAATTAACGAAAATTAGAATCAGATTTACGGGCAAAGGAGATAGTGCTACGATTAGGCTTTCTTCCATTTAGATTTCTTCTCTCTTTCCTATTCTCTTGAAGATCTGCAAATCTGAAAGAATCTCCTTTTTAGAATAATTGTAGACATGTAAGAATTTGGAATTGTAGGCATAAAGATTTATTCAGATCCAAATTTGTATAGCTTTCAGGTGGGAAATTATTTACATAATTTATAATAACTTATTTAGTTCGTTTGTAATAGATCTAAGATGTATGCCAAAATAGGTTTATCAGATTTTTTTACTGTTTTTGTCAAATCTGAAATAGTATGTTGTTGTTTGAATATTGATTTTGTAGGCCTTTTTGGTTAATTAAATTGTATTTCCTACAATTGTTCATAGAATTGTTTATGGTTATTGTATAAACCTTAGATCTGGAAATCAGTCCCAAAACCATTGTCAAATTTGTAGTTTTATTCCAGTTCCTTAGTTTTGGTGTTGATTTGACGTTTATGTAAATTTAGATTAAAAGATTGTACCTGTTTATGTTTGATATTATTGGGGTTTTACTTGGTTATTGTAGAAATGTCCTTTTTGTTCTTTTTTGATAAAAATGTCATTGTTTCAAATCACCAAAATGTGTAAGTTTACGTATATTTGTATATAGTTTACAACAACCATTCCAAAAACATATATTTCTTATTTCTTATTATTTGATATATGTTAATATTCTCTTTTTAAATATTTTGGGCAATTTCACAATAACTACAAAGACCTTTTTGTAGGATTTTGAATCGTAAACAATATTAAACGTAAAAAAAAAAGTTTGTTTTGGTTGCTAGTTTAGACCAAAGCAAAAATGATTAATAATAAAATAAAATATAATGACTACATTAAATGCACTTATATATATATAATATTTATATCTGTCCGAATCTTCGTGAATAACGCAAATATATTATCCTAATAAATGTTTGTTATTATTTTGTGTTTGAATAAGTTTCTGTTTTTGTGAAAATGTAAATGGAAATATAATACACAATAAACAGAAATAAGTATTATGACTGTTATAGCAGTAAATGTAATTGATTTGCTACAAATAACATCGTAAATAAAATAAGGACTGTTGTAACCATCTTTGATTGGTGAAATAATTGAATAAGACCAACATGCCAAATGGTTATAATTTGAAATATATCAGGAATAGAAATTATAACTCCATATAGAGAATCTAATAATTCAAAAATATATATGTATGAATACATAAAAAAAAATAAGTGGAAGTGAAAATATAGAAATAAGTGGAGTTGCAATATATATAGTAGAATTGAAATAGGCTGATATAAAAAAGGACATTTAATGCCTTAGGAAATACGACCGTTGGGTTCGTAGAACGAAATTAATTCTAATTAATGGTAACAAATGAAATTTAATGGGTTAATTAGTGCCTTAGGAAATACGATCATTATGGTCATTAATGGCAAGTAACCTAATTAATTTAAATAAATAAGATAAAAAAGGGGAAATTAACTGAATTAGGCGTATTCACATTAATAGTTATCCCTATTTTAATATAGGTTTTTCAGGCCTAAATCACATATCCTTTTTCTTCCAAGTCATAGATCGTCATATAAAATATGCCCCAAATCTAGCTCTTAAATTACAACATGTATTATGTCCTCAAAATCATATCTTGAATTACAACATGCATTATGTCCCCAAATTACAAGTCATATGTTGTCATACATTATTTCTCCTTCTTCCAAATCATAAACCATCATATATAGTATGCCTAGATCTAGATCTTAAATTACAACTTATGTTGTGTTCTCAATTTAGTCATAAATCAGTTAGGTCCAATTATGCATCATTCAATATTTTTCCCAAATTTAGCGTTCGTGTGTCAATCTCTTATGAGATTTGGCTCAGGCTCGTAGTAGTCTGGCTATAGAATAGAAGGAAGGAAGAGATACAAAATAGTTACAATAAGATAGAACTACACAGAAAAACAGATCTGATAAACAAGAATAAGATGGATCTACACAGAAAAACAGATCTGATAAACAAGAATAAGATCTCCAATTCAAATTTATACCCATGTCAAGATCATAATTAAATTTCATATCTGAAAATAACTATACTCACAAATTGTGGTTTAAGAAAGAGAAGAACGATTCTGGGATCTGATTTTCTGGAGTTGATTTAGCTTTCCGTTGATGTAGTCGTTGATTTGTTATCTTTATCTTCTCTTTTGAATTGATTGATTAGGGTGGAGGCTAGGTCACTTTAGGTTTTAGGAGCATGGAGGCACCATTCCTCTTTGTTAATGAATTAGGGTTTAGATTTAGGGTCCTTATATAGCTGTAGAGAGTGTTTTAGGACCATTAGATTAACCCTGAACCATGAGAACCAATCAGATGCCACATCTTCCTTAGAGCGAATCGGCCCACGGGTTGACAGCCAAACACCCTGAATCAACCCCTAGTCGACCCAGCGGGGCTTGGGTCGACCTCAAAAATGGGCCGGTTCGGTTATTCCCCCTCCCGATTCGCTGTTTTGAACTTTTTTGCATATTTATTTATTTATTTTTTATATATATCTATATATATATATATTTTTCTCATATGCATACAAACTTCAAGGCTTAATAACATCTTCATAAGGTATCCGTTTTGTGCAAACCAAATGTCTATCTTGACCCAAAATTTTGAAACAAACATAATAGCGCAACCCATTTCACTTAATTCTTGTTCTAAAAATTAAGTATACTTTAATTTGTGAATTTTAATGCTATAAAATTACGGGGTGTTACATTCTCCCGTCCTTAAAGGATTTCGTCCCCGAAATCTCCAAGTTAAAAAGAATGTATCCTACTATTCAATCATCCATCTACTCAACCATCATCCACAAGCATCCATTGCCCTTAAAAGGTTTTCTAATACCGTATGAACATATGCAGAGTGCGTGTATATGTTTCTTATCTAATGCAAAATCAGGCGGTCTACTGATCCAGTTAACCTCCTAAATGCGAATTATGTTAGTGCCATGAGTCCAATTATGTATGCAAGAAACCCTATTTGATACACATCATTTCTATATGAGTGCATAACCATTCATCCAAATGCAACATCCATGTGATGAGTCAATCATTTTGCATCCACAAAAATTGAAAAATGCACACACATCCATATGCAGTATGAAAGTATTATTGAGCCGATCTAGTGCCTAGTGTATGTATATGCATCCACGAGAAACCACTAGCAACCGCTTGCATCCACTTGCAACCATCAAACATAACATGTCTCAAACACATGTTTACACCCATTAGTTTCTATCTAAAGGTCGAAGACTCGATCGATAGGATACAACCGAGTGATAGAAGCAAGTACAATTAAAATAAAAGTTCTGTTCCCATTTGACATCGGTTAAGAAAATAAATCCCTAAGTATCAACAACGGAGACCGAAATCAACATCAGATTGACACTCAGAGAATTACTCCCATTAAACATTGTCAAAACTGGAAATCTACTTCACGCTTCGAGTAAAAACTCCTATCCTTTTCAGAAATATTCAGATACTTATAGACTATTGGTACAGATCAGATTATCAAATGATTCTTAGGAAACTAAGCATGATAAAACCCTACCATATCCCACATAAACCAGAATGTATGCATCATAGTCAACTTAACGCTTAACACAGATACCCTCAAACCCCAACCTATCACAAACAGATGAGTCGTAATCCTTATGGGGTTTGAGACTTTAGCGGGATCAGAAACAAGACTAGTATTAAAGTGCAGAGACTCAACTACAGAATTAAAATGCCAGAATGATCAGATAAGGAAATTAAACTTTCTACGAAAATTTTTCCACCTTTATCCTGTCCACCAACTGCGAGAGCATTAACCTACCTTCCAGAAGATTCTGCCATTTGCCCTTGCCTTCTGAGGCAATCCTTGATCAGATGTCCTATCTCACCGCACTGTAAACAACCAGTCTTCTTACATGTTAACAAGTCTTTCTCTAAAGTTGCCCCCATCGCATGAAAAACCCTACGAAGCTCGAAAGAGGATTAGCCGTAGGTGAAATTACTGCGGCTACAGATGGAAGTTAGGCACTTCTTTGCCGTTTAACAGGCACCGTAGTCTCATCATGCCTACGAAATCATGTCGCGATGAGGTTACCTCCCAGAAAGCCAGGAGCCCCGGAGACTCAGAAAAGAAGGAAACAAGAATTAAACAGAAAATCAAAAGATAGATATACGGCTTTGGGGACTATGTTTTTCAAAATAACTTTCCTTTTGAAAATACTTCCTTTTTAAAACATTTTTGAAAATAGTTTTCAAAAACTTTTTATCAAATCTGGTAACCTTCAGCTCTTATACCAAGTATAACACCCCATGTCCGTTAATGTCACTCACAAAGGGAATGCATTAACTTCCATGAAGCATTATAAGTAAACAGAACAGAATATTACAAGACAGATACATAAAGTAGTACTTGAAAATTTTATAACTTTATTACAGCAGAAACAGAAGTAAGTTTGGTTACATCTTTCAAAACCACAATATTGGAATTCAAGTGCATAAATATCAGTCTTGTACAAAAGCCTTCAGAGTATGTAATTTTAAAGCCATAATCCCCAACAGAAAATGCCATAAATAGGTAGAATCAAAGCAAAGCAATACTTCAAGCACTTCTAGCACTTCAAGCAGAGAGAAATCTAAATCAAGCTCCTACGTTCCCAACCTGAGTACCTGGTGGGGACAGAAGAAAAGAGGCGAAACAAACTTGGTCAGACATACGTCTGGTGAGTCCAGTGACTTTCAGCATATAAATAGATAACAGTATCATGACACGTAAATAAAACGGGATGAGAGATAGCCGTAACAAGAGTAGCAGGTTAACAGAAGAAACAGAATGATATAGGCTAAGCTAAGCTCCTTACTTAGTTTTCACTTCTCTGCACTAATAATAGTATAACAGAATTAATTGTTGTCCTATTGTCTAAATAGAAAACAGAATGATCTCTTCAGGAACACGATGCTAGAAATGGGCCTTTACCACCCGAACAGAGACAGACGGTACAGAAACAGAATCAGGAACGAAATCAGAGACATAAACAGAATAATCCCTACGGAAACAGAATATTAGAGTTAGGAGTACACTAGTAATGGGACTTTAGCACCCCAACAGATGGTACCACGCAGAAACAGACAAGTGTTACCACCCCAACAGAAACAGACGGTACCCCAACAGAAACAGACAGAACTAAGTGTACCCTATATTCTACCCCAAGCGATCGGCTCCCTAATACATAAATACCCAGTGCCAGCCCCACAGAAGGGTGTATCACTCCCTAAAGTGGCAACCTATAGACACAGACCTATTTACAGATGTCACGGTGTCTTACATCCTCAGAGAAGACGGGATCCATGCACGCATATGACCCGGTTGGAATGCGCCATCAACACCCCTCTCCATTATCAGAGTGAACCTCTTACAATTAGTTCAGTAAGCGTGCCCGGACCCCTCTTAGTGTTGGGTCATAGTTTTGATACCAGAAAGGGTTACTGACTAATATGGGTCCCAAACAACAGATGACACAAGTAATTATCCCTCCTAACCTTGTGTCCCCAGACTAACAGATTTCAGATTAACTTGTTTACAAATTTCAGATGTACAAAGTTTCCTATTAACTAGTTTTCAGATCAAACATACAAGTTAACAGGTTTTCAGACTAACGGATCAGATGTACAGATTAACAAGTTCTCAGACTAAGGGATCATATATACAGATTAACAGACTTACAGATTGTTTTACCTAACTTTGTATTGGGCCTACAGATCCACGAAACGGGTTTATTAGATTCACCAGTCCAGTTGTTTTAACCCTATCTACCGAGCATGTTTTAGGCATCATATTTATCTTAGATTTGCATTAATTAAATATTAATGCACAGATCTCTCACATTAGGTCGGTAGCTTGTGGCCGCTGGATGTGCCGGGCGGTTCCGGGCAGACTTCTGCCAGAAGCCAGACCTAACCTTGTGTCTAAGCATCCTTATGCCTACGACCTCTCACATTAGACTGACAGTTTGCGGTTGCTGGTTAAGCCGGTTGGGTCCGGGCAGGCTTCCACCGCAAACTGAGTCTAACCTCGTGTCTCAGCATTCTTATTTGTAGCTAAAGTTTTCATTCACAGATTATGCCAATATCAGATTAATTATGCCAATTCAACAAATTAACTTCTTTACAAGTTACATCAGCTTATTCAAAGTTCCATTAACATGTTTTTATCAATTTTAGATCGAGCCTACAGATTACATACCCAAATCACAGTATTCAATTCCAACAGATCTAGTGGATTGGGTAATTTAATAGATTTAAACATATCCTAAAGTTCTATTAACATATCTTACCTAATCATAAATTAAGCCTTATTTTACTTGCCCAAATTGTGGTCATAATTCTCAACGTAACATATGCCCAAATTTAGTTAGATTTTCCACAATACATAATATTCTCTAAAAGCCCCAAATCATGATATACAATATGAATTATGCTAATTTATAGTCGTTGATTGCTGCGTATGTCAAATATCCAAAAATCCGAATTAGGTGTATTCACATTAATAGTTATCCCTATTTTAATATAGGTTTATTAGGCCTAAATCACATATCCTTTTTCTTCCAAGCCATAGATCGTCATATAAAATATGCCCCAAATCTGACTCTTAAATTACAATATGTATTATGTCCTCAAAATCAGATCTTGAATTATAACAAGCATTATGTCCCCAGATTACAAGTCATATGTTGTCATACATTAATTCTCCTTCTTCCAAATCATAAACCGTCATATATAGTATGCCTAGATCAACATCTTAAATTACAACTTATGTTGTGTTCTCAATTTAGTCATAAATCAGTTATGTCGAATTATGCATCATTCAATATTTTCCCTAAATTTAGCGTTTGTGTGTCAATCTATTATGAGATTTGGCTCAGGCTCGTAGTAGTCTGGCTATTGAAAAAAAGGAAGGAAGAGATACAGAATAATTACAATAAGATAGATCTACACAGAAAATCAGATCTGATAAACAAGAATAAGATGGATCTACACAGAAAAACAGATCTGATAAACAAGAATAAGATAGATCTCCAATTTAGATTTATATCCATGTCAAGATCATAATTAAATTTCATATCTGAAAATAACTGTACTCACAAATCGTCGTTTAAGAAAGAGAAGAACGATTCCAGGATCTGATTTTCTGGAGTTGATTTAGCTTTCCGTTGATGTAGGCATTGATTTGTTATCTTTATCTTCTCTTTTGAATTGATTGATTAGGGTGGAGGCTAGGTCACTTTAGGTTTTAGGAGCATGGAGGCACCATTCCTCTTTGTTAATGAATTAGGGTTTAGGTTTAGGGTCCTTATATAGTTGTAGAGAGTGTTTTAGGACCATTAGATTAACCCTGAACCATGAGAACCAATCAGATGCCACATCTGCCTTAAAGCGAATCAGCCCACGGGTTGACAACCAAATACCCTGAATCAACCCCTAGTCGACCCAGCAAGGCTCGGGTAGACTTCAAAAATGGGCCGGTTCGGTTATTCCCCCTCCCAATTCGCTGCTTTGACTTTTTTTGCATATTTATTTATTTAATTTATATATATATATCATATGCATACAAACTTCAAGGCTTAATAACATCTTCATAAGGTATCCGTTTTGTGCAAACCAAATGTCTATCTTGACCCAAAATTTTGAAACGAACATAATAGCGCAACCCATTTCACTTAATTCTTCTTCTAAAAATTAAGTATACTTTAATTTGTGAATTTTAATGTTATAAAATTATGGGGTGTTACATTTGTTTGGTTTTGACCAAACGGAGTACATTTGAGTACTATAGATAATGTTATATATTTTCTACTCACCAGGACTTGTTGTTCTGACCCCTTTCCTTATAACAACTCTCAGGTTTAGCGGGGAAAGACAGGTCTTTGCAAGTGTTCACGTTTGATTTTAGGTTATTGTTCTCTTATGCTTGATATTGATGTAGTGATGTGCCTTAAGGTCGTCGCCTTAGTTGATATTGGTTACCTTATTTTATTTCTTCTATGAATTAGTTTTATTTACTTTGATTATGCTCATTAACTGTAGGTACCAAATTTATACTCTCCATGTTTGGATGAGTTTGAGTTTCGTTTTTTATTGAAATTCGTGCTCAGAAAAGTGTGGGGTGTTACAATAGTTGTAAATCTGATTAGGGAAATTAGTATAATAAAAAGCATATGTTATGTATATAAATAATAACTAATAAATTAAACAATAGTAGTGAAATAAATGGGAGTAATAATTAATGAAACTAAATGGGGTTTATATTAATGACATTTATTTGAAGGTCCACTACCTTAAGGAAAGTGGTCATTGTAGTCATAATGGAACGTGACAGTTACGGTAATTAATTAATTAATTTGATTGAGGAATTAGGTAGTAATTATCATAATTAATACTAAGTCCAGTAAATAATTAAATAATCTTAGAATTATGAGCCTTATATTAGGAAAACCAATCTTATCTTATCTCAAGCTTAATTCTAGAAATAATATCTCTAATTAATATAATAACCGGACTTAGTAGATTGATGATGCGAGATCAGACGAGTTATTCGACAGAGTTCTACACTTTCTAGTAGTTGGATATACATACAATACTGATGTGAGATATCACCAATCATAGGAACCGGTGACTATTACTTGCACATAACGAGAATTTATCATATAGGTTTACTTCAAGTGTTGAGGTCTTTAGTGGTTGTAGGGTCCCCCCTCCCTTCCAAAATAAAAAAAAACTTAAGGGACAATTTAATAGTGTAGCCTACTTCGAGATTAGGGTATTAAGTAGTGTAATTTGCTTATTAGGGATCAAGTGATTGGATTCACCCTTTTTCCTTCAAGGTAAGGGTAGAATCATAGGCTATTCTTTTATTAGTTATTAAGTGATTGGATAGCTCACATTCTTCCAAATAATAAGTATTAAATGGCTAATTAGGTACGAAATCGATAATCTTTGTAGCGGTTCGCTTCCTCTATGTAGTAAGTCACTGGGTTAGAGTTCGTCTTGGGATATGGTATTAAATGACCAAGGGTCGGTCTTTCCTACGAAAATATTAAGTGACTAGGGGATCATTCAATAAGGTCGGTTAGATAGTAACATAGAGGTCCACCGGGGGAAGGTCTTAAATGACGGTTAGTTGTCTATCCTATATTTAATAAGTGACTGCTTACTATCTCTTGTCTTATGCAGGGTTGGGATATGCGAATGACAAAAGCCTTAATTATGGGTTATGAGACTTAGTAGCTAGTGTACACTAATTTTTATTAGTATGTTTGTAATCCAACTAGGTATTAAGTGATCATAAGGGATCCGCCTTATACATTATATCATGGGTGAGGTCATAAGTGGCTACCCAATCTACCTCTTTTGTTAATAAGGTATTAAGGGGTCAAAAAGCCTGCCTCCTAGTTTTTAGTTGTTGGGTTTTAAGGTGATTTAAAGGCTTCATTTATACGTAAAATTTCTATCTCAGTTTTCATCAATAATTTATTCTTGGGTGGTGCAATCTTCGGTATGGTAGTTTATTATTGTGCCTAATCTTTTCAAGGTTAGATTAAAATTACTAACCTTGATAGACATGTAGTTTAGGTGAAATCAAACGAGATGCATTTGTGTATTGTGGATAATGTTATACATTTTATACTTACTAAGACTTATTGTTCTCACCCTCTATTCGTAACAGTTCTCAGGTTTATCGTGGGGAAGACAGGTCTTTAGAAGTGTTCTATTTGGTATTTTTGTTCTTATTCTCTCGTGCTTGGTATTGATGTGATGATTCACTATTAAGGTTGTTGCCTAAGTTGATACTTGTTATCATATCTTGTTTTCATTGTGAGTTTTGTTTTATTGTACTCTGATTATGCTCATGCTCAATTATCTGCAGGTGCCAGATTTACGCGATCCATGCTTAGATGGATTTAAAATTTGACTTTTGTTAGAATTTAGGCTCAGAAAAGTATGGGGTGTTATAATTTGTCTTCCACAGAAAGACATGTTTTAGGGGTCAAGTGTTAACCAGCCTTTTTGTAGCGACCCGAACTTCCCCGGTCTCCGAAGAGATGAGAAAGAACGAATTACTGTGAGGATAAGACAAAACAGAATGCAGACGGAAGAACATTTCATTGCTATTACAACAATTCCATCAGATACAAGAATATACAGAGTATAAATGAATAAATTACATTCGATAAATATCAGAGATTACAATAAATTACATAGCAGCGGAAAATAATACAAAGCACAACTGAAGGTGATATACGGATACAGAGCTTTTCGGATATCATTCCAGCTGTAAACCAGGATCCTTTGAATATAAATCTGCAAAACCAAAACTACTAGTTGCCCGTGCGGAAAATAAGGGCACCCAGAGTTTAGGTTAAAACAATAAACTCCAGGTCAGTCATGTGACTGGTGTGAGAACTAAAACAATTATTTAAAACTTTACTTCAAAAGAGAGTAATTCAAGGGACCACGCCGTATAACACGGAACGGGTTTCCTCCCTAGAATACCAGTGCATATCAATAAACAACGCAATGCTTTTTCGAAAAATGAGGCTATTATAAGACCCAGGTCCCATCACACAATGCAACGCAAGCCGGAGGATAGGGTTTTACCTTATAACAGCCAAACATGCTTGGTACGTTTAAAAACAAATCATTTGATACTATAATAAGTGTATAGTGTCAAAACAATTTCAATCATAAATATAAATCATAGACGGCATAAGTGCCCCATACCACTATGTCGCCATACTAGGCTCTACAAATAAAGCCGAAATACACGTATTGGAAATTGGATTTCCGTCATGAGTCGAGGCAAGGGGCAAGCTCCTCTCTGCTTCGAGACACTCTAGCAAATGCCTCGGGACTACACACTCTGGGTAACCCCTGGATGCTTCAGGGTCGGTCCTCACTTACGTTAGAGGATTATTTATTCCTGAACACACGTTTCCCGGTCCTTACAGACCTATAATCGAGGCGCATCATCCAACAACCACATAGGTGAAAAGTATATAAATGTCAGGGCTGGTAAGTCACTGACACCACTAAAGCTAGAAAGAAACGTCGTGCTCTCCCTGCAGTCCTTATCCCGTTTTTAACTCATACCGATGTGTGAGGCTCGCGAATTCACGCTATACACAAAGCTACGCCACGAAGGCCGTGCTTTGATCATCAACCACAAGACTTTGCTTTTCAACAGAAGCCTTGATCTATGCAACTCAGCGTGCCACACAGGCAATTCATGCCATGCGATTGATATCTATCGATATATAACCTCAAAGCTCGTACGTCTCAGAGAAGGGCGTTAAGCAAGAGAATAAATTCTCCGCCGCCAACCAGATATATATTTAGCAGAAATCAATCAACACAGAATAAAATCCAATGTCAGACACACAATCCATTTACAAGTTCGTTCTGGGTCTGAACAAAACCGGAGGCACTTTCCTCGCATATCCATCCATCTCCAAGTACGTCTGGACGACAACCAACTGATTCCCTTATCTTGGGTGTACAGCCCAATCAAAATCATCAGTAATCACCCAAACGATGTGAAGACTTCCGGTCTTCAACCACCGTCTTCATCTTCGACATATCGTCGAATTGGTTATTCAGAATGGGTATAAACCCGGACTTGCCGAACAAACCGCGTATATTAAAAACAAATGTTACACAAACACAACAGACGCCTCATTCCAATTCAGCAGCCACTAACCGCAGATTTCATATTCTTAGGGAAAGGTTCCCATTAATTTTATCCAAGATAAATTCTTTAAAATTTATCCTTTAATCTTCCTTTGGATGTCATTTCAAACCAAATTATGGTTTTCCAAACTAGTCGAGATTAGCGAACCACACCGAAGTAATTATTTATTTTATTTCCCAATCCCAACCTATTCATCCCATGAAGCAAAACTGGTAATACTCCATATCTAACACCACGGTGTTATCGGTAAAATTAATTACCATTTCACGTTCAAATCTGATTAAAGATTTAACTATCGCTTTGGAGCAAAACTGGTGATACTCCATTCTCGTTCACTTTCCAAATTTGATAATTTAAATTATCAATTCACATTTCAATCTAATTGCAGATTCATTAAAACTCCTTTTACTGGGTTAAAGAACTAATGACTTTTAAAACACAGTTCATGACAAACCCAACTCACATTCTATTTATTATCGGGTTAAAGAACAAATGTTATTTAAAACACCGTTCGCGATAAACCCACAAATCAATTTTGTTTAAAACCCATTTCAAATCCAGTTTATTTATTTAAAAATAAATGGGTTTAATTTTAGTTCAAAACTAGTTCATTTTGATAAAAATCTATTTTTATCTTTTCAAATATGGAGTTTTTCATCCCAATTTTTCCCAAATCACTTCTTGTGATTTTACACAAATTATTACTATTTTTAATAATTTTATCAAGGCCCGTACAGTCGATTTCCATCAACGGCCATCGAACTGCACTTACAGCAACCTTTTCTGAAATTGATTTGGACATATCTCCAAATCCAACTATTAGATTTCAAATTTCTAATATTCGTTAGAAAGCACTTTTCGATACGAACCCAACGGTTCTGGTTTTAGGAGAATCCGACGGTCAGATCTCCCGTAATGTCCATTTGAAATAAATGGTCGAAATTCACGAACTGCCGCGGCGCGGTGCGTTCTATTCAAGCCATTATATTATATATATAATATATATTTCGTCGATTTTTATTTAAAACGAATTTTATAAATAATTTTGAATTCGTTTCAAAAACAATTTCAATCTCTATTTCAAATTCAAATCAAATTTGAATTTTCTATTATAAATCCTTTTTACTTTCATTTCTATTTGATTTCAATTCAAATCGATTTTAATTCGATTCGAATTCAATTCGTTTTCTATTCAATTTGAATTAAATTCGTTTTCTGTTCAATCCGAATTCAAATTGGTTTTCTATTCAATTCAAATCAAATTCGTTATATATTCAATTGAAATCAAATTTGTTTTCTATTCAATTCAATTCGAATTCGTTATATATTCAATTGAAATCAAATTTGTTTTCAATTCAATTCGAATTCGTTATATATTCAATTGAAATTCAATTTGTTATTTATTCAATTCAAATTCAATTGATTTTCTATTCTATTCAAATTCAATTGATTTTCTATTCAAATTCAATTGATTTTCTATTCTATTCAAATTCAATTGATTTTCTATTCTATTCAAATTCAATTCATTTTTCATTTCAAAATATTCGATTTCGAAATCACTTTTCAATATTCATTTTAAAATGAATAAAATCGATATAAATATCGTTCACGTCAAAATGGCGTCAATCTAATCAACACGGCTTCATATATTTCTATTTTAAAATATTCTATTTCAAATATTTCCTTTTCAAACATTTCTATTTCAAATATTTCGTTTTCAAATATTTCTATTTCAAATATTTCATTTTCAAATATTTCGTTTTCAAATATTTCGTTTAACACATGACTAATCTCAACGGATGAGTACTGTCAACACATGAACCTTTATTTTATATTGATAAAGATGTAAATTTTATTATTAAAATATTTCGTTCAACACATGACTAATCTCAACGGATGAGTACTGTCAACACATGAACCTTTATTTTATATTGATAAAGATGTAAATTTTATTATTAAAATATTTCGTTCAATACATGACTAATCTCAACGGATGAGTACTGTCAACACATGAACCTTTATTTTATAAAATTCTTTATTTTCTAAATTGGAATGAGGCCCAATCAATAACTATATAATGTTAATTATATGGATTTTCATACATCACACGTATATAATAGCATTGAAAAATAATCAACCATCAACCAAAGTGCACTACACTGTATAAGCATCAAATATAGATATCTAACGCTTATAACAGCCTGTCAATCAGTCGATCGACATATTTAATCAATCAGGATGAGTGAACTTCAAATTTCATCCCAACACCCGTGTAGGGTTTCAAATCATCAAACACAGATTTTATTTGTGCAGTTGGGCGATGTGTAAAATTTATCGTCCCAATCAATGTCATTCAAATAGGTGTACATTAACAAACCGTCCGGTTTGTAAATGAATATTTATTTATTCACATTCACGTTAAAAATTATATTTTTAACGATAAAACATTTTATTTTAACACATGAATTTTTATTCAGTTCATTTACAAAATAAAAATGATATTTTTATTTTTCTAACTTATTTTAGAAAATTTCGGCGGCATAACGGCACGATACTAGAAACGGAACAAGGCCTAGCCTTATCCCCGGTCTAGTGAAGGCCCACGCCATTCATACATTAATCAAATCAATTTCATTTCACCAAACAGTTCAATTCAAACCAAATAATCTAACCAACTACACAACCAAACAATTAAACAAACAAGCCATCCATGGTCTGTGGATGACGGGTGTCGGGTGCTACTAAACACCGTCTGCATCCTAGTATATTTATATAACTAGAAAAGAAGTTGAAGAGTGAGAAATTCTCACCGATAGCTATCCCAATTCCACGACTCTTCATTTAGAGAAATCTTCATCGTCCTCGCCTTTTTGTCAATTTCGTTGTCCGTAACCACTACATATATAAAAATCGAATTTTTACTTCGCTATTCAATATATAAAAATCGAATTTTTACTTCGCTATTCAATATATAAAAAATCCTATTTTTACATTGCTATTCTTCATATAAAGATTTCGCCTTTTCAATTTTAAAGATTTCACCTTTTCAATTTTAAAGATTTCGCCTTTTCAATTTTAAAGATTTCGCCTTTTCAATTTTAAAGATTTCGCCTTTTCAATTTTAAAGATTTTATTTTTATCGACGCTACTATATAGAAAAGATTATATTTTTACATCTTCTATATAGTAAAGTTTATATTTTTAATACTTTAAAAATATAAAAATCATATTTTTAACTTGCTACCATGATAGAAATAATATTTTTATCCCTCCTACTATATAAAGATGATATTTTTATTTTGCTACACATATAAAAATTGGATTTTTATTACCAAAAACCTTGTCTTTAACTAAATAAAAATCTTACCTTCATCACACAATGTCCTTTATAATTTATTCACTAATATAAATAATTACATTAAATAAAATCGAATAAAAACTCACCCTTCCTATTCGGTTTCCTCCCGAGAAGGGTCCCACAGTCGATGGACAGCCGGAGGGCGTCGCTGGAGCCAAGGGGTCGGCGCCGGAGTCCTTCAGGCGGAGGATGGAGTTGAGAGTGGGTTGTGGGGGCCTCGTCGATGCAGGACGTGCTCAGGTGGGTGGTTGGGCGATCACGGCGGAGCTGGGGTAGTGGAGGGGCTAAGTCGCGGCAGGTGGGGTCGGAACTAGCGGCGGCTAGGGTTTTATGGAGGGGAAGGGTTCGTCGCTCGCATCAGGGAGAAGGAGGAGAGCAGGAAGAAGAAGGAGGCGAGGAGAGAGGTTGCGGAGGAGGGGGGAACGCCTCGCGCCAGCGGTGGCGGCGCCAGAGGAGGGCGGCGGACGTGAACGGAATAGGACGAGGTTTTTTTTTATTTCAGAAAGAAAGTCGGGGAAAGAGAAAGAAGTTTGGGGGGGCTGTATATAAATTTAATTTAATTTAATTTTTTTTTCAAAAAGCAACTTTTATTTTTGAACTCGAAACAAGGCCCACCGCCTGTCGTCCATAGCTAATTACCCACATTCCGAACACAATGGGATATGTATCGTAAGCTGATTCGATCGTTTCGATCAGTTTCCGTTAAAATCAACATATAACTCTATATATTGAATTTGAACGCGTATTTCAATTTACAGGGGTCACATACGAACTCTAAAAATTCTAGAAAAAATATTTTCTAGCTTTGTATTGACGATACGGTCCTACCAAAACTAGTTTCGTCGAATTCTGAGACCGTTTGAGAACTGGCCAATTCTCAGTCGATTAAAATCAACTAAAACTGGTCAATCGCGTTTTCCTTTGCCATGCTCACATATTGATTCGAAAAATTATGAAATTTGGAATCTAGAAATAATTTTACATCCCGGACCCAACAAAAGTGGTTTCGTCGAAATCCGAGGTCGTTTGCAAAATGTCTATTTTTAAGGGCCTGAATTCTATATCGACTATTCAGAATTTTCAACTGGACATATCTTTTGATTCCCGCTATGAAATCTCGATTTTTCGGATTCGTTGGAAAGATATTATCAAATAGATCCTAATGTTTTTGGTTTCACTAAAATCCGGATTGTTTTGCACCCGATACATTCAATTGAAGTTTGAAATCGAATTATCGAACTACCGCGCCATTTTCGATTCCATTTATAATTATATATAAATATTTATATTCTAACAGCGACGTATATAATATATACGTCGAATTATATTCAAAATAAATTTATCGACGATTTTATTTAAAATAATCTATTTTAAATCTTCAAAATTCGCTAAAATTGCCAAGATAAAAATTTTAAACTGGCTCAGAATTTCCGGGTTATTATACTTTTGACAAGGCCATTACCCTTTGTATTTGGACATCCGGAGATCTCATGACTCTAGCGTAGACTCGTACAAATCCTAGCCAAGCATTGGAATCAACTTTCGCTTGTAAATCAAAAAGTTACTCAGCTTGTACCGATCGCCTCTGGGCATCGTCCGATCATTTAGGAATAGCCTGATCGTCTTATTGGATCACTCCATATCCATTTGATTGAATGCACATAGGATCAGATCGATTACATACATCAAAAAAGCTTGATTGGAATAGTCCGATCACCTTGAAAACCAATTATCAGGATGAATCGACACTTGCTCGATAATTTCAAAAAGTTCGGATCGACGTTCATGAAACGGTGATCGACACATTCCGACTCAGCAGATCACTTCAGAAAACTTGCCCGATCACGATACTTGATCTGATCGGTATGACTTGGGAAACTTCTGATCACTTCGAAAAATAGTGATTGGCATGATCAAATGACTTGAAAATGTTGATCGACAAAGGGAAATAAAGAAACACTTTGCTCAATCCTCCAAAAATCAGATCGGTATGACTTCGAGCACCTAGAAGCGGTATAAAATCCTATGATGAGATCATTATTTCGAGATAGAAAAATCGGATCGGTATTTACTGGGAAATGATCGATCACTTGGAGACTTAGGTAGACTTGTCAGAAATAGGTAATTAGCACGATGTGATCACTCATGAAAATGGATTAAGCTACACATGGAGTCAGTATTACTTCCATGATTGGATTTGGATGTTGCAAGGGGTTGATCGATCCTCCAAACATGCGGATCTGCTACAAAAGAAGGATCAACACCTTAGATAATAAAGTAAATGAAAGATCGAACCACACTTTGATACAAAATTCACCAAATATATCGTATCTGAAGTGGATGATCAGGTTTTCTGGAGCTAAGCGAATCACTTAAAATAGTCGGATTAACGCGGGCACTCCATCCAAGATCGAGTGATCGAACTAAAATTTTTTGGATACGAAGAAATACAAAGTGTTGGGATACGTAGCATAAAATAACGGTCCCTCTATGGGATCGATACCTATCCCTCTGCCTGGGTGGTTGGATCTGAAGTTTCACAATGTGCAGTCAACACGTGATCCTATTTTCACTCCTACATTTTTGGTCGAACCTATATATTATACAGCTATAAATGGGCTATCATTTGGCCTTTTACAGGATCACCTATCGATTGTGAAACTTCATTACGCAAGGACGCTACTGAGGACTAATTACAACTATCTTTCTCCACATTCCAACGAACAAATTGCATTGCACTTGTAATCAAAAAGTATAATTAATCGACTGCAACAAATGGACATAGGCTCAATTTGCTGAATCACTATAAAATATTGTGGTCTTTTATTTTTGTACATTTTGTCACTGCTTTGTGATGATTATTGCGATTAACATCTACTTTACAAACAAACTGGGTGTTGACATGCGATTGACCAAAATCTAACATCAATATTTTATATTAAATATTAGACATTAATTATTACAAATAAAATTAACTATCAATATCGAACTACTTAATTAGATAGACAAGGATCTTTACTTAGTATCATATTTTTAATTAAATTCTTAGTACAGAACGTTATTAACGTTTATCTCTAACCAACTTCCATCACTAATTTAATCTTATGTGCAATCATATCCTTAATCACTAACCAGACTATTTTCATACAATGAATACATTATACAGAGCAAAATATGATTTTACATTACCAAAAACATAACAATTTGCACCATGATACCCAACTGCACTATGCAACACTGAAATTTGGATCACATTCCGATCACTCAAAACAGATGGATTGACTCAGCAGATCACTTCAGAAAACTTACATGATCATGATACATAATAGGATCTGTATGACTTGGGAAACTTCAGATCGCTTCGAAAAAAAATGA
The DNA here is from genome assembly GCA_030737875.1 of Allium sativum. Classification (NCBI taxonomy): domain Eukaryota; kingdom Viridiplantae; phylum Streptophyta; class Magnoliopsida; order Asparagales; family Amaryllidaceae; genus Allium; species Allium sativum. The sequence goes on along the minus strand of CM060910.1, from coordinate 608,650,916 downwards.
TCAGCATGAGCAGATCACTTAAAATGTACTAATCAACAAAGGGAAATGAAGAGGAAACACTTTGCCTGATCCTTCAAAAATCGAAATGGTATGACTCTAAGCGCCTCGAATCGGTATAAAATTCTATGGTCAGATCGGTATTTTGTAATGGAAAACTCGGATCGATATTTACTGGGAAATGATCGATCACTCGTAGACTTAGGCAGATCAGTCAAAAATGGGTAATTAGCATGTTGTGATCACTCATGAAAATCAGATTTGGCAAAGCTAAAACTGGGATCAGTATTACCCCCAGGATCGAATCCGGATGTTGCAAGGGGCTGATCAACCATTTGGTAAAGATCCTTATCGGCTAGAAAAGAAGGATCAACACATCAGATCATAAAGAAAATGAAAGATCGGACCAAACACTTCAGATACTAAATTCACTAGATAATTCAAATCCAAAGTGGTTGATCGGGTTTTTTGGAACTAAGTGGGTCACTTAAAATGGCTAGATCAACACGGGCTTTCCATTTAAGATCAAGTGATAGGGTTAAAATTCTCGGATACGAAGAAATACAAAGTATCGGGATATCAAGCATAGAATACTGATCCATCTATGAGATCAGTACCGATCCCTCTATCTGAAAGATCGGATCCGAAGTTCCACAATGAGAAGTCAATACGTGATTCTATTTTCGCTCCTACAATTTTGGATGTTGTTATATCTTCTACAGTTATAAATATGTTATCATTTCTCAATTTTTTGGGGATCTCTTCTCGGCTTTTGAACTCTATTATGCAAGGACATTGTTGGAGACTAATTACAACTACCTTTTTCTACATTCTTACAGATAAATTGCATTATATTTCTAATCAAAAAGTATGATCAATCGATTACAATAAGTGGACGTAGACTCGATTTGCCGAGCTACTATAAAATTTTGTGTCCTTTTATTTTAATGCACTACAATTAATATTTAATTCACATACGAATTGAATATTGTTGTGCAATTAAACAAAATCTAACATCTAACACTTTTTGTTAAATATTATACATTTTTTTCATAAATAGTATCTTCAAATTAGAATTAAAAAAATAGAGAAAAACATAATTATGTAACCCTCACGGGTGAAATGGATACTAATAAAGATAAAATGAAACAAGTTATAATGGGGGTCAAAAGTTACAGGTTCATATCCAACCCAAAAATAAAATAAAACAAGTCTAGCAGTTTCTCTACACGATCAATATGACTATACCTGCACTACAAAAAATGTGTTCAAAAGAAAAGAAAAATATATAATATAATTCCATAATACTTCGTAAATAAGATACGAAAAAAATGAACCACAAGCATCGCAAAGTAAAAAATGTGTTCTGGAATGCTATTACTAATGCTTGATGAATCGCATTTGATGTTCCGATAGATCCTCCTCACAAATAACGGTGACCCAAAATAGCCCATAGCACCGCATAATATTCCTAAGCTAAGCCAGAACATCAATGTGTAGCTAAAGTAGAAGCTAGTCTGGAAAAAGCCAAAGTAGAAGCTATTCTGGAAAAAGCCAAACACTTTGTCTTGGCAATAGACGGAGTAAAGGTAGACATAAACAACAGTCGAAGCAGCGCAGAAAAACGAGGTCCATTGCCAATGATAGTTCTCAACATTAAGCAAGAAATACGTACCGACTATTGTAACACAGATGGTTACGATTATGAATTTAGGGGTGTCAAATGGGTTGGGTTGGGTCGAGTTTTGACCCAACCCATTTATGACCCATTTATTACCCAACCCGTTTATAACCCAACCCTCTAATAAGTGGGTTACCCATTTAATCCACTTAGATATCTAAATTCGATTTAACTAATAAAAACAAATGCTAAATTTTTGAAGTTAAAAATGCCAAAATTACAAAAATACCCTTCACTTTGAAAAAGTGAAAAAAATGAATTTCAAAAAATCCAGAAAATTACGAAATGAAAGTAAAAAAAGAATTATTCGAAAATTAAGATTTCTAAAGCTAAAAATATAAAGATTACGAAAATACCCTTCATATTGGAAAAAGTGGAAAAATATGAAATTAAAATTAATAAAAGAATTATTCAAAAATAATAATTTTTAAAGTTAAAAAGGCCAAAATTACGAAAAAGCCCTTCATGTTGAAAAAGTGAAAAAAATAAATAAATTTTAAAAAATCCAAAAAATTACGAAATGAAAAGTAAAAAAAAGAACTATTTGAAAATTACGATTTTTTAAACTAAATATGTCAAAATTACGAAAATGCCCTTCATGTTGAAAAAAGTGAAAATAAATAAATAAATTTTAAAAAATCCAGAAAATTACGAAATGAAAAGTAAAAAAAGGAATTATTTGAAAATTACGATTTTTAAAGCTAAATATGTCAAAATTATGAAAATGCCCTTCATGTTGAAAAAAGTGGAAAAAATAAATTTTAAAGAATCCAGAAAATTACAAAATGAAAAGTAAAAAAAGAATTATTCAAAAATTACGATTTTTAAAGCTAAATATGTCAAAATTATGAAAATGCCCTTTATGTTGAAAAAAGTGAAATAAATAATTAAAATTTAAAAAATCCAAAAAATTATTATTTAATTTCGTAATTTTCTGGATTTTTGAATTTTTTTCATTTTTTCCAAAATAAAGGGTATTTTCGTAATTTTAGCATATTATCTTTAAAAATCGTTATTTTAAAATAATTCTGTTTTTACTTTTCATTTCGTAATTTTTTGGTTTTACGAATTTTTTTTCACTTTTTTCAATATGAAGGGTATTTTCGTAATTTTGGTCCTTTTAGCTTTAGAAATCGTTATTTTAAAATAGTTCTTGCTTAACTTTTCATTTCGTAATTTTCTGGATTTTCTGAAATTTTTCCATTTCTTCCACTTTTTCCAATATGAAGGGCATTCTCGTAATTTTGGTCCTTCTAGCTTTAAAAATCGTCATTGTAAAATAATTCTTTTGTTTACTTTTCATTTAGTTTTTCTGGATTTTCTGGAATTTTTCATTTTTTCCAAAATAAAGGGTATTTTTGTAATTTTGACATTTTTAAGTTTTAAGTTTTTTATAAATGTGTGTTTATAATTTATAATTTTAAGTTTTTTTAAATGGGTAAAATGGGTTACCCATTTATGACCCTCTTAAAAATGGGTCAACCCAACCCATTACTCATTTAATAAAATTCATAAATGGGTTAATCCAACCCATTTGTGGATATGGTAAATGGGTGGGGTAAATGGGTTGGGTCATATTTTGACACCCTATTTATGAGTATCAGGAACACCAAAAGCATGAAACCATAGACATAGTAAACCTTGTAATTCCAAAAAGAAGCAAAGACTAAATACCTCTCCGGACCATGAGTGAAATGACAGAAGAAGTGAGATACCGCTTTTTCGCAGGAATGGGACGAGGAATAGTTTTCACACGGCATGGATAGTTAGGGGTTCCACTACAATTACGATGTACCATTGTACCTAAAAGAGCGAGAGGGAAGGATATGAAAGCCCAAAGTATAAATACTACAACCATGGTGCCGAACGGAATTGCTGCGAGTGTACCGTAAAAGATAGAAACAGTGTTGAGAATGAAGCCGATTCCAAAACACAAAAAGGGGAACAGAGATGCTGTTAGAATCATCGCCTTTATCCAGCTTGTCCCACCATTCCTTGAGTAAATGCCGCCACTTACGTGGCCTGCGGAGAATGAAGTAAAAGCTTAGCACACTACCAAAGTAGTAATTTGATTTCATGGGGAAGTGGTTTTATTTAACGGCTGGATTTACTACCTCAATTTTTGATAGAAAATGGTTCTGGAAAAGTACGATTACCCTATATAACATGCCAACAATAGCCAAGACCAGGGACGGATCTGTGCCTATGATATCCTGGGCTACAGCACGGTTCATCAATTCTAACATGCAATATTTATATGATTATAGTTTAATAGAAATGGACAAAAACAGAGCAAATGTTTGTGTAGGATCTAAATTAACCCTAGAGGGGGGGGGGGTGAATAGGGTTTATTGCAAATTAAGTATATTTAAAATAATTGCAGAAATAAAAAGATCACACACAGAAAATACCCAGCTTTGGCAAAAACTATGCCTACTGCTGCATTCAAGGTTTCTACTAGGAATTTTAAACAATCTCTTCGCTTACAGACTCTTGTAAACTTGCGACCTTCGCTCCCGACTGTTAAAACCCTACGCTCAAGACCTTGACACAACTCGACCTCTTAAGTTGTGATTTTTCAAACTACTCACAATAGTAGTTATTGACTTTAAGGAATCAAAAAAAAAATTTAAACAAAAAATAAAAAGCAAATGAACCCTAGGTTTTTTAATTATTTAGGGTTATCCCCTTTTTAACATAAAAGAGGCGGCTCCCTTTTATTACTCCACCGCTTTATACTGTTTAGCCCTAGCCTCCTTTGTCTCTTCCTGGAAAAAGAAATGGCGGCTTGAAACAACTATGGTTTCTCTGAAGGTGCTAAATTGCGATCTCTGATTGATGAAACTCAGTTTTCTGCTGCTCGATTCTCCTTAGCTTCAATCTCTGGCGGCTTGTATCTTTTGCGATCGAATTTATAGGAACTGATTTGGTTTCTGGCTTCTCTCGATTTCTGGTATGGTTTTTACTATTCGATTTTTTGATATTGATGTGCTTGATCTTCGATGATGTTGTGCCGATGACGATTGGGTGTTATATAGGGTTAAAATCCCTAAAATTCTGCTCTGATTTCGACCTTGAGACTTGGCTATAGTATTACGAGAATTTTTTTTGGTTTTCTTTTGAATTGATCTGTTTATTTCTTTTATTTGGGGCCAGGAAGTATATTCCTTTAATCTTGGTCTTTGGCTTTGAATTGGCGTGATTTCTGGAATTTGAAATCCTCAAACTTGAGTATGAATCCGTCTGACTTTGAATTGATCTTATATTTGAACAGATGCTATATTTGAACTTTATACGAACAGATGCTATATTTGAATTTGATTACACTTGTGATTGCCGAATTTTCTGGAATGCATTTGTTTGAATCATGGAATTTAAAACCTTGCTAATATTTTTCATATATTCTCCAGAATTTAACTCTGATTCATTAGAGTGTGACTTGCTTTGTTTTTCATGAACCCCTTTTGTATGCCTTCGAACAAACTTGATTGGCCAAACCTTGTAAACAAATTTGAACTGATGCTTCATATACTTTTAAAAGAACAGATCCTACTTTGATTATGCTTGTTCTTCTTATATGTCCTGCTTGTTGATGTTCACACTTGTATGCCCCATCTGTTTAATCATCCATACATGATCTTCACTTGTAATTTGTGAATCTGCCTTGATGCATATATGTTCATCTGATCTAACTTGAAAACTATTGTCCCTCAATATGAACACGTGTAATCTAAACTTGTCGAGACACTTCATGTCATGTATGCACTGCCTATACTCTCACTTGCGTCCATGTGATCATTAATATGTAACATCATCTCTTGTGAGCATTTACATGTAGCATTTTCTCCAGTCTTTGTGGTTGCACCCATGTCCATTTATGCTTGGTTGGCACATAGCTGTTGTAGCCATGCCTTTACCATGTACACTTTGGCTATCTTGTCCATTGTAAACTGTTGCACTGCATATTCACTTGCATGATATACATGCATGCACCATTTGATTTATTTGTAGTAGTTTCACTGTCCCTTTAAGTTGAATGATTGCTAGTCCATTGATGTTGAGCTGCGGCTCGACCATTGATGTTGAGCTGCGGCTCGACCATGACTGAAACTGTCTTGACCATTTTTGAGCATGCATGCTTGATCACTATTGTACCATAACCTGAGTTGTTCCTTACATTTGCTGCTTCCTTATATGACTTTTTGTGTTTAAGCCTTGCTGCTGAAATGTTCTTGAACCTATTTGATATGTGCTCGGCCATTTTCTTTTGCTGACTTGACATGTTGTTTGCCTTGACTAGTGTTCTTAACTGAATATCATTTTTATTTGCTCTGCCATTTCTGAACCATGAAATTTGTTTGAGCTGATGCTTGAATAGATACTCCACATTGATTTTCTTGACTTTAAAAACTATACTTGACCCGAACTACTTGTACATTGAGATTGCTGTGTGGACTCCTCTGCCATCATGCATATATGTAGCTTGCTGGTTCGACCATTATGTCTGACCCTTGCACTTGACCACTTTTTCATTCAAGTTGCATTGACTTTCTTTCTTGGACTTGTATTTGATTTTCCTATTGTTGATTGTACACTGGGTTGAGACGGTCTTTTTGGCTACTCCTCAGTTGCGACACTGGATTGGCGTGGCAGTACACACGTGTATACACGTGTGTATATGCAGCCATCCAGACGAGTTTTTCTGTCCCTGCATATCGGACCAAGTCTAGAAAAGTGATGAGAAACACACTGTAATTCTGAGGCAAATAAAATTTTAAAAATAAATTTTTATTTGCTTTTATTTTATTTTTGTTGCAGTCTACTGTGTGTTCTTCTTGTGACAGGTATGAAGTCAGGATTTGACTGAAGGCTGTGAAGACAGAAGATGGACGATAGAAGACAGTAAAAAATGTCAATGTATGAAAGTGTTTGTATGTGTAGTTGTATAGAGTGAGTGACAGAGTTGTATGAATGAAATGTAATATGTCAAATAGTGGAGTAAAAAGATGTACTTTTGATATTGAAATAAAATATTTTTATAAAATACTGTGTGATTGTTCAAATTTCTGTATCAGTGTATTTACAAACACATTCAATAATAAAAATATATTTGGTTGTTATCATCAAACAAAAATCATATAATTGTGTATACAACACTGTTATATACAACAATCTCCCCCTTTTGATGATGACAAACAAATAAAAGATTTTGAATGTGTGAATGTGTTTGAAACGTGAGGTATGTTACTCCCCCTATTTGTATGCTCCCCCTACAACTAAGCTTCCCTTATTGATGCACATAGATTTGAAAATTTTGAAATGAATTAATCAATCCCAATATGAATTAATCAATCCCAAATTTTAAAATATTCTATAAATGTTTACTCATCCATCAAAATCTTGATCATTCTCCCCCTTTTGTTATCATCAAAAGAATAACAATAAATTAAAACAGTGATGAATATAAACTAGAAATATAAATTCGGATCAAGAGGATAATATATTGTAAATCTCATTGAATCAAACAAAAATCATAATATTCTTTGAGTCAGAGACAAATTTCACTTCCAGAATGAATGGATTTACTATGGATTTTATAGAATTAGGAGAGTCCAATAAAAATTGAATATTTGAATATAAAATTTAAAGGTTTCAAATATGCTTAAAAAATATGTTAAGCACTTTCTAACCACGCATAGCCCAAAGGTCTTTTAAATGGGGTTAGTAGTAACTTAACGTTATCCTCTCTGATGAGTTCCATCCATGCACAGCCCGAAGGTCTTTTAAGTGAGAATGAAAGCACATAGAGATTAAGGTATTTCACCCACACATAACCGCGAGGACTTTTAAATGGGAGTGAGTGCCAAGGATATTATTATTTATTTATTTATTTATTTCTAAATTTCAAGAATAATTAGAACTCCCCAAATTAAATAAAACCATGATGAGTGACAGAAGTATGGTAGATATAGAAGATGGTCGTGAAATAAGCTTTAATTCAAAAAATATTATAAAATCTGTCCAATCATCATGAGATTTAAAATATTTCCTCATGATGAAAATATATTATAGTCAATACTCATCACAATTTCAAGATCTGTCATAATTTCAACGAATTCCAAAATAGTTCAAATGATCAATCATTTAACTTTTGAATAACCATTTAAGAAATTTTATTTTATTATTATTATATATATATATATATATATATTTTAATGGATAATGATTAATCAATTTCTATAATTCCCAAATCTAAGCGTAATCGTGAAAATCTATCTTCGGGAAGAGGTTTTGTAAAGATATCAGCAAGTTGACCGTCAGTTGTAATAAACTCAATACAAATATCTTCTCGTGAAATGTGATCTCTAATAAAATGATGTCTCACATCTATGTGTTTAGTGCGTGAATGGTGAACAGGATTATTAGACAAGTCTATAGCACTTTTACTATCACATTTTAGTGGTACTTTTTTATAAATTAGACCAAAGTCTGAAAGAGTTTGCATCATCCATAGTATTTGTGCACAACAACTTCCCAAAGCAATGTATTCAGCCTCAGTTGTGGATAAAGCAACACAATTTTGTTTCCGACTTGACCATGAGACTAACGAGTGTCCTAGCATAAAACAAGTTCCACTAGTGCTTTTTCTATCAACAAGAGATCCAGCATAATCAGCATCAGAATATCCGATTAGTTTGAAATTATTGCATGCGGGGTACCATAAACCAAATTTGTGTGTGTGCAAAAGATATCTTAAAATTCTTTTTGTGGCTTTTAAATGAGATTCTTTTGGGTTGGATTGAAAGCGAGCACATAAACAAATAGCAAACATAATATCAGGCCTAGATGCAGTGAGAAAAAAGAAGTGAACCAATTATTCCACGATATTTCTTCTGATCAACTGCAACTCCTTTCTCGTCTTTGTCAAGCTTGGTTGAAGGACTCATCGGTGTTCTGAGTGGTTTTGCATTTTCTAGTCCAAATTTTTTCAGCAATTCAGCAATGTATTTTGTTTGTGATATGAAAATTCCCTTGGAGCTTTGTTTAATTTGAAATCCAAGGAAATATTTTAATTCACCTACCAAGCTCATTTCGAATTTATCCTGCATGACTTTTTCAAATTTCTCACACAAACAATCGTTAGTAGCACCATATATAATATCATCAACATAAATTTGGACAATTAAAAAATCATCACCTTCATGTAATAGAAACAATGTAGTGTCAGCACTGCCCTTTTTAAATCCGTTTTCCAAAAGATATGCACTTAAACAATCGTACCAAGCTCTAGGAGCTTGTTTAAGACCATATAATGCTTTTTCAAGTTTGAATACATGGTTTGGAAATTCATAATTTTCAAAACCGGGGGGTTGTTCCACAAAAACTTCTTCTTTTAATTCTCCATTTAAAAATGCACTTTTTACGTCCATTTGTTTTAGTTTGAAACCTTTATAACACGCGAAACTGAGCAAAATTCTAATGGCTTCTAACCTAGCTACTGGTGCAAATGTCTCATCAAAATCAATGCCTTCAATTTGATTATATCCTTTTGCAACCAACCTAGCTTTGTTTCTAATTACATTTCCGGATTCATCAAGTTTATTTTTGAACACCCATTTAGTTCCCACTACTGGATAGTCATTCGGTCTAGGAACTAATTTCCAAACTTTATTCCGTTCAAATTGATTAAGTTCTTCTTGCATCGCTAAAATCCAACTTTCATCATTAAGTGCAATTTCAACATTTTTAGGTTCGATTTCTGAGATGAAACAACTGTGAATACAAAAAGTACAGATATCTTTATTAAATGATGAACGAGTTCGTATACCTACCGTTGGATTTCCTATCACCAATTCTGGAGGATGGTTGGTTTTGAATTTCAACTTTTCGACTTCAAATGTTTGTTTTGTTTGATCATCACTTCCAGTCTTCTCTTTGCTATTTTCTTTTTCACCCTCATGTGTAATTTCCTCATCGTTTTTCTCTTTTTCCATCGTATCCAGATCTGATTCATCAAATTTCACGTTTATGGTTTCAACAATGGTTTTTGATCGTTTGTTGAAAATTCGATAAGCCTTGCTTCTTGACGAGTAACCCATGAAAATTCCCTCGTCAGCCTTTGATTCAAACTTACCAAGATGATCACCTGTATTATGAAGATAACAAGGGCATCCAAACACTCTAAAATATGAAATGTTAGGCTTTCTGTCAAACCACAATTCATAGGATGTTTTGTTAAGTATTGGTCTAATCATTACTCTGTTCATTACATGGCAGGATGTATTAACTGCCTCTGCCCAAAAAGTCAAAGGCAAATTATATTCAGTTAACATAGATCTAGCCAATTCCTGTAATGTACGATTTTTCCTTTCGACTACCCCATTTTGCTGGGGTGTTCGAGGAGCAGAAAATTCGTGTTTAAAACCATTTTCTTCACAAAAATTTTCAAATTCACCACCATGATCACTTCTTAAAGTTTTTATTGAAACACCTTTTTCATTTTGAACGAGTTTTGCAAACTTTGAAAAGTAATCAAAAGTTTCGGAATTTTTGGCTAGAAAATAAACCCATGTAAATCTAGAATAATCATCAACTAACACATAACAATATCTTTTTCCATTTAAGCTAGCGATTTCATTTGGTCCAAATAAATCCATGTGAATCAATTCAAGTACCCTATTAGTGCTAACAACATTTTTGGGATGAAATGATGAACGACTGAATTTTCCCATAGCACATGATTTACATACTTTATTATTTTTATATTTCTGATGTGGTAGACCTCTTACCAATTCTTTTGATTCAAGTTTTTCCAAGAGACTCATACTAGCATGACCCAATCTCCTATGCCATAAGAATACTTCTTCATCCGTAGCTACTAAACATCGTGAGAGAGTCAAATCATCAAATGAAATAGTATAAACATTTCCTTTTCTTTTTCCCGTGAACACAATATTGTTTGTGGATTTTTCAATAATTTTGCAGGATTCATTATCAAATATCACACTCATTCCTTTGTCACATAGTTGGCTTATGGAAATTAGATTATGATGCAAGTTTTCAACATATAAAACATCAGTTAAGGAGAAGGTACTATTACCTACTTTACCTTTACCGATAATTTTACATTTTCTGTTATCGCCCATTATCACACTTCCTCCTTTATATTTTTCAAGGCTAAGGGACTTTGATTTATCTCCTGTCATATGTTTGGAACAACCTGAATCCAAGTACCATTCTTGTTGTTCCTTAGCCCGCCAACATACCTACACACAAGAAGAAGAAAATGACCTAGAGAAACTCATAGGTCTAATAAAATTAGTAACTGACAAATTTTGATTTTGAACAACAGATCCTTTTGGAATCCAAATTTGTTTGTTTTTATTAAATCCAAATCTATTACAATCACTCGTCAACCCTTTTGGAACCCAAATTTGTATGAATTTTTTATTATTGTTCCTATTTTGACATTTTTCATAGCTATGTCCAATTTTTCCACATTTTGTACATTTAGGAAAAACACTTCCACCCTTCGCATTATCATTCATATTAACGTATGTTTTCCCAAATCCTAATCCTTTTCTATTATTAGCATATAATTGGTTTCCAAGCAGCATTCTAAATGACTTTTCCCCTTTTGAAAACTTACTCAATGTTATTTCCAGATTTTTTACTTTGGTTTTAAGTGCTTCATTTTCATTTACAAGAGAAGTACATCTGTTAATAAAGTTCTTTCTTTTTGTGTCATCACTTTCTCTTAAAGCCAAGTGTTCTTGTTTTAATTTTTCAAAATTTGCCTTAAATTCTGTTTGCTCTTGTTTTAATAACTTGCAGTTTTCACAATCAAGGTTTGTCATTTTTCCAAGCTCATCTTCTAACCTATTGTTTTCTTGGACCAATTTTAACCTATCAAATTTTAATTTCTTGATTTTTAGTTCAAGTGAATCAACGGTTTTGGTGAGATTATGACACATTAAAATTAAATCTTTATAAGAGTAATTTGGTACCTCAGTGGAATCATCTTCGCTACTGTCTGGATCTGACTGTGCCATAAGGCACAAATTGGCTTCCTCTTTATCACTGTCAGAGTCTTCTTCTTCTACTTCTTCATCGTCCCATGTAGCTGCAAAAGCTTTCTTTTTCTTCTTCTTCTTTCTGTCTTTCTGAAGTAATGGGCAGTTTGGTTTGATATGGCCAGGTTTATTGCAGTTGTAACATATGACTTCATCATCTGAATTGTCGGAATTCTTGGATTTGTTGGATTTTGAACTCTTCTTTCGTGACTTGTATTTTTTGTTAGTCCACTTTTTAAGAACCATGGCCAACTCTTCGATAGGATTCTCAGCTTCATCGTTACTTTCAACAGTGTTGCTTAGAGCAATTGTCTTTTTCTTTGATTCTGAATCATCGCGTCCTTCTTTGGCTTTTAACTCCATTTCATAAGCAATCAGATTTCCAATCAATTCTACTATTTTCAACTTATTTAGATCTTTTGATTCTTGAATGGCAGTTACTTTGGCTTCGAAATTCATTGGCAGTACTCTCAGTATCTTGCGTATTAATTCTACTTCAGTGTAGACTTTTCCAAGAGCCCTTGCATTATAAATCAGTGTGGAGAATCGACCATACATCTCTTTTATATCTTCGTCTTTTCGCATCGTGAAATTTTCATATTCGTTGCAGAGTAGTGCGAGACGAGATTCCTTGACCTGAGATGTTCCTTCATGTGTAACTTCCAAAGTATGCCAAATTTCCTGCGCAGTTGAACAGTGAGATATACGGTTAAATTCAGTTTTATCAAGAGCACAAATTAAAGCATTCATTGCTTTGGCATCAGTTGAGAATAATTTTTTATCATTAGCATCCCACTTATCTTTTGGTTTAGGAATTTCAATATCATTGATAATCGTAACTGGAGGTTTGTAGCCTGTTTCAACGATATCCCATACATCATAATCAACTGAACTTAAGTAAATTTTCATCCTAGCTTTCCAATAAGCATAATCAGTTCCATTAAACATTGGTGGCCTAGCTATGGACTGACCCTCAGAAAAAGCGTTGTTAGACAAATTCATGACTCTAGAGTTAAAAATACCTACTCTGATACCACTTGTAGGATCTAAATTAACCCTAGAGGGGGGGGGTGAATAGGGTTTATTGCAAATTAAGTATATTTAAAATAATTGCAGAAATAAAAAGATCACACACAGAAAATACCCAGCTTTGGCAAAAACTATGCCTACTGCTGCATTCAAGGTTTCTACTAGGAATTTTAAACAATCTCTTCGCTTCCAGACTCTTGTAAACTTGCGACCTTTGCTCCCGACTGTTAAAACCCTACGCTCAAGACCTTGACACAACTCGACCTCTTAAGTTGTGATTTTTCAAACTACTCACACTAGTAGTTATTGACTTTAAGGAATCAAAAAAAATTTTAAACAAAAAATAAAAAGCAAATGAAACCCTAGGTTTTTTAATTATTTAGGGTTATCCCCTTTTTAACATAAAAGACGCGGCTCCCTTTTATTACTCCACCGCTTTATACTGTTTAGCCCTAGCCTCCTTTGTCTCTTCCTGGAAAAAGAAATGGCGGCTTGAAACAACTAGGGTTTCTCTGAAGGTGCTAAATTGCGATCTCTGATTGATGAAACTCAGTTTTCTGCTGCTCGATTCTCCTTAGCTTCAATCTCTGGCGGCTTGTATCTTTTGCGATCGAATTTATAGGAACTGATTTGGTTTCTGGCTTCTCTCGATTTCTGGTATGGATTTTACTATTCGATTTTTTGATATTGATGTGCTTGATCTTCGATGATGTTGTGCCGATGACGATTGGGTGTTATATAGGGTTAAAATCCCTAAAATTCTGCTCTGATTTCGACCTTGAGACTTGGCTATAGTATTACGAGAAATTTTTTTGGTTTTCTTTTGAATTGATCTGTTTATTTCTTTTATTTGGGGCCAGGAAGTATATTCCTTTAATCTTGGTCTTTGGCTTTGAATTGGCGTGATTTCTGGAATTTGAAATCCTCAAACTTGAGTATGAATCCGTCTGACTTTGAATTGATCTTATATTTGAACAGATGCTATATTTGAACTTTATACGAACAGATGCTATATTTGAATTTGATTACACTTGTGATTGCCGAATTTTCTGGAATGCATTTGTTTGAATCATGGAATTTAAAACCTTGCTAATATTTTTCATATATTCTCCAGAATTTAACTCGATTCATTAGAGTGTGACTTGCTTTATTTTTCATGAACCCCTTTTGTATGCCTTCGAACAAACTTGATTGGCCAAACCTTGTAAACAAATTTGAACTGATGCTTCATATACTTTTAAAAGAACAGATCCTACTTTGATTATGCTTGTTCTTCTTATATGTCCTGCTTGTTGATGTTCACACTTGTATGCCCCATCTGTTTAATCATCCATACATGATCTGCACTTGTAATTTGTGAATCTGCCTTGATGCATATATGTTCATCTGATCTAACTTGAAAACTATTGTCCCTCAATATGAACACGTGTAATCTAAACTTGTCGAGACACTTCATGTCATGTATGCACTGCCTATACTCTCACTTGCGTCCATGTGATCATTAATATGTAACATCATCTCTTGTGAGCATTTACATGTAGCATTTTCTCCAGTCTTTGTGGTTGCACCCATGTCCATTTATGCTTGGTTGGCACATAGCTGTTGTAGCCATGCCTTTACTATGTACACTTTGGCTATCTTGTCCATTGTAAACTGTTGCACTGCATATTCACTTGCATGATATACATGCATGCACCATTTGATTTATTTGTAGTAGTTTCACTGTCCCTTTAAGTTGAATGATTGCTAGTCCATTGATGTTGAGCTGCGGCTCGACCATTGATGTTGAGCTGCGGCTCGACCATGACTGAAACTGTCTTGACCATTTTTGAGCATGCATGCTTGATCACTATTGTACCATAACCTGAGTTGTTCCTTACATTTGCTGCTTCCTTATATGACTTTTTGTGTTTAAGCCTTGCTGCTGAAATGTTCTTGAACCTATTTGATATGTGCTCGGCCATTTTCTTTTGCTGACTTGATATGTTGTTTGCCTTGACTAGTGTTCTTAACTGAATATCATTTTTATTTGCTCTGCCATTTCTGAACCATGAAATTTGTTTGAGCTGATGCTTGAATAGATACTCCACATTGATTTTCTTGACTTTAAAAACTATACTTGACCCGAACTACTTGTACATTGAGATTGCTGTGTGGACTCCTCTGCCATCATGCATATATGTAGCTTGCTGGTTCGACCATTATGTCTGACCCTTGCACTTGACCACTTTTTCATTCAAGTTGCATTGACTTTCTTTCTTGGACTTGTATTTGATTTTCCTATTGTTGATTGTACACTGGGTTGAGACGGTCTTTTTGGCTACTCCTCAGTCGCGACACTGGATTGGCGTGGCAGTACACACGTGTATACACATGTGTATATGCAGCCATCCAGACGAGTTTTTCTGTCCCTGCATATTGGACCAAGTCTAGAAAAGTGATGAGAAACACACTGTAATTCTGAGGCAAATAAAATTTTAAAAATAAATTTTTATTTGCTTTTATTTTATTTTATTTTTGTTGTAGTCTACTGTGTGTTCTTCTTGTGATAGGTATGAAGTCAGGATTTGACTGAAGGCTGTGAAGACAGAAGATGGACGATAGAAGACAGTAAAAAAATGTCAATGTATGAAAGTGTTTGTATGTGTAGTTGTATAGAGTGAGTGACAGAGTTGTATGAATGAAATGTAATATGTCAAATAGTGGAGTAAAAAGATGTACTTTTGATATTGAAATAAAATATTTTTATAAAATACTGTGTGATTGTTCAAATTTCTGTATCAGTGTATTTACAAACACATTCAATAATAAAAATATATTTGGTTGTTATCATCAAACAAAAATCATATAATTGTGTATACAACACTGTTATATACAACAGTTTGAATTGTAGCATATTATTTAATCATGATTTCATCCCTGTTTGTCTGTTTTTTTTGCCTTGTGAAATTTAAATTCGGCTACCGTATTCAGTTTTATTATTTTCATGCTTTGTTCTTAAAATTTTCGATCTTTGACTCACCTTTGGATGTTATGGAAATCAATAGTCCTAGTTCAGCAATTATTTTCTATTATTGTTTCCGTTTTGTCAAAGCATTAATGTTCTCATAACCCGGGGAAGCCAAATCCTGGCTTCGTCCATGGCCAAGACATCACAAGAAGCATAAGCAGTGTCAACTAAGCACCAGTCCCAACCAAAGCAGAAAGAAGAGCTAAATTACGAGGTGGTCTGAATACATCCCCATGAACAAGTTTCTATCCAGATTCTTCGCTGACATCCTTTTCCAAAGACTCCAGATCATCATCTTCACGGGCATATTTTGCGTAGTCATTTCTAAGTGTTCGCATCAATATCATGGAAACTAAGCCAACGAGGAAAATTACCATTATAAACGAACTGAAAATGGAGAACCAATGAATCTGGTGCTCGAAGAAAGGATAGTCCAAGTAAACATAAAATCGACTTGCAAATGCAATATTTGTTGGTGTCCATTTTACTGAATATGTCAAATCAACTTTTTTGCTCGGTTCCAAGAGCTTTGGAGATTCTTGAGTGAGATTGACATGGATTATCTGATTTCCACTGTACTGCACAAGTGTATTCTTGTGAGTGAAAAGATAATGTTTGTTCTCGTTGTTTTTATCAGTCTTGCCAACAAAACCCTAAAAAGGCAAATCATCAACAAAAAATTTAAACCAATAGGAGTTTTCTATTGCATCAGTGAACAGCTGCATCTCTTCATCATCAAGTTCAAGGGTACAAATGTATACCTTGTCAACATTTTTTTAAAATTTAATATCAATCTGGCTGTCAATAAGTTCATTGCCTCCTAGAATCTCACCAAGGCCACCCCTCTTGTGTATAGGGTTTTCTCCCGGCTGGCAGAACGGAAGGCTATAATAGTTGTATGTTTCTTGAGGATTTTTTTTAAGGTCCTACTTTGTTCACCTAGAGAATCACTGAATCACCTGCTTGATACTTGTGATCTAATTCAGATGCGAAAGATACAGAGAGAAGAAAAGTGAACAAGATGAAGAAGCGAATAAATCGAGATTGCATCCTCGATTACAAACTCGAACTTAGTTCAAATATTGCCGTTTTAAATAATGAAAAAGGAAGAAAGAAATGGCGAAGAATGGAACCTCCGAGCTGTTGGAATATTTGGATAATTGGGTCACATATGTAAAATAAAATGTGTTGTGCTATTTTGGTGTAAAGCCTAATTAAAGTGATCTAATTATAGATTAGAATTAATAGCTTTAAGTTTAAGTTATCATGGGCCTAATGTGTAGATACCGGGGCATTTTATAATTTGTTGAAGGGTCGAATTACAAAATGCCAACTCTATAAATAAAGGGTTATGGTCCTCGAATTACACAAGCCTTAGCAACTCTCTAACCTCTTCTATGGAGAGCTGAATTCAAATCTAGGGTATGTGTCAACTTGGAAGATTAAACCAAATCCATATTCTCCGTGGCAATTGATTATAGATTCAGGTATTGCAATAATTAACTACGGGATTCAGGTACGCTTCCGCAAATTTGTTTATCAGTTCTCTGATTTGTTCTCAATTAAATCAATATGGATTACATGTTTGAATCTAGGATTTCATGATTGAATCATTGTCAAAGTATATTGAAATCCTAACAATTGGTATCAGAGCCTTCCATATTTAATTTTATTGAGAAAATTTTCGTTCTAAATTTGAATTTATAAAGTTGTTGCCTTATTTTTCTCAGATCCGTAGAAATTATCATGATGACCGTTAAAGCTTCTCCATGAAGCTACAGGTCATATTATTACATTCGAATTGAAGACTGTGAATCATTAGAACGCATAATCAAATGTAAAGGATAACAATATTATCGGGCACTTTTGTTTCTCTGTTTTGCAATATACTAGTCATGTTTAAAATTATGAATTAAGCTTATCACCTTGTGATTAGAAAAGTCAAAGAAGGATACATTTGATATGAATAAACCTTCCGCCGTAAATTGTGTATTTACATTGCACCATGCTTACGTTTGCTGTGTAATTTTTCTTTTTGGATGCCACATGCGTGTCTTGTTTTGCTGGCTGATAAAGTTCCATAAAAGTTGAACAAATATGTATATGGCAATGAATAGGGTTAAAGTACTGTAATATATTTAGTTCTGTGCATTGTCATTCATGAAAGGTAGCTTGACTTTTCAACCATTTAGTATTATTTTTTATTCTTTCATGATGGCATGTTAAATATCTTTTATGTTGATGGATTCAACAGCCTCTGTTATATTTTTTAAATGTATACTTTTGTTCGGATCTAATCAGTGAATTTCGGATCTAACGAAATATTAAAAAATCACTATTGCCTATTATTGTTAAGCTAAGATGTAGTTATGAGGTGCAGATTGTTTGCTTTTGTTCGCAGGAGTTTGCGAGAAACATTCGGCCGTTTTGTTTGACTCAGTTTTTTTTTTATATAAATCTGCATGAAAAGGAATAATTGAAGTTCGACATTTTCATCATTATTGCCTTTTATGTATATTGCATTACCAGCTTTAACATTTAAAAGGGAATCTGACGCAAACGTGTAACGCCAGTGACCCACCATCACTTTTCATTTTTTTTTCGCTGCTATTATTATGCAAATTATGTCCTTGCATTATCATATTCAGAATCAATTACGATTAATGCTACTTTCAGATTGTACCCTTTGAATCTTTGACCATTTCACTTTTGTTTTAGCATGATTAGTAGGTTTATTTATTATGGTCAAACTGCAGTAGTATCTAAGGATTCAAAAAAATTAAGCAAAATACGGAATGTATTTCAGTTCGCACGCATATATAAATATTTTAAGTGCATCATAATACCAAAGTATTATGTTTATTCTACATTATTTCCTATGCGATTTGTTTATGTAGAATGCAACTTGAGTTTTAATTAGATAAAGTGACACAATATCATGTATGGTTGTATTATGGTTTAGATATACACAATAGCTACTAATTCATTCATGTATTCAGTACGACATCCATTGTGATATTTATATGTACTTTTATGTGACACTTAATTCTGATATTCATTTATGACATTTATTATGTGATATATTTATGATATCTTATATCATATTTATCTAAGGAATGTCATGAATGACTATGGATCTATGTTAGGATTGTCTCGCATGTTGTTAAGGAGGAATGATAGTTTGGATACAATAGTCCCACATCATGGAATATATCGAAGGAATTGTGTACAAATATGAGTTGGTGGGCATGTAACATCAGAGATTCCTTTTTTTATATGGGAGTTGTGTGCCAGCTCGTATGCGTGCAAGGAGCAGGGCTTTGTTCCGACCGTCGTTACATAACAGTGGTATCAGAGCCGAAGGTAATGGACTGGGCCATGTGGGCAAGGCAGTGCTCTCAAAAGATACTCGTAGGATGCGAGTCAAGGGGGAGACTACTAGGATTGTCTCGCATGTTGTTAAGGAGGAGTGATGGTTTGGATACAATAGTCCCACATCACGGAATATATCGAAGGAATTGTGTACAAATATGAGCTGTTAGGCATGTAACATCAGGGATTCCTTTTGTTATATGGGAGTTGTGTGCCAGCTCATATGCATGCAAGGAGCGGGGCTTTGTTCCAACCGTCGTTACATAACAATCTAAAGAAAAGAATTATTACATATATGGTTAAAACATATTATGTTACTGTTATAATTCTAAGATCATCAAGTGTCATATAGTACTGAAGCAATTTTTGAGAGTATTTTTTATAATACTTATAATATATTGTATAAGAAACAAATTCAAATATTTTTTGGTGTCTCTTTACAGCTGTAAATATTTTACATTAATAGTGAACTAACTGAAATAAAATGTCACCAAAGTGACCTCTCTTATTTTGGTGGTTCATGAAAATGTTTAATATTTGTGTGTAGTTATTCATGCGAGTATTAACCGACTCAAAGGAAGACTAATATTTGGCCGAATCACTTACACATGTGTGATGATAAATGCGTGACAATTATAAGGTTTTACGAGTGAATAATTAATCGGCCCAAAGGAAGGTTGTTATTTGACTTGTATTTATTGTCAGTGTTTGATCATTACAACAAGAATACCACTTATAGTTAATATTACTGTCCAAAGACTTGATATTAATGTGTACTAGGTATCTTGTAAAAGAGTTCTACCAATTATTTGAATTTACTATGGTTGATATTCGGCTATGAGCATATACGGTCAATCTTCATTTTAATTTTTGTTCATTTTCAGTTAATTTAACTGAATTATCTGTCAATTTAAAGAATATTTCCATCTTGTTTTGGGATAAATATAAGGGTTTGTATGAGAGCATGTTATTTGTTCTTGACTTTATAGATTTAACTCTTGTAACTAAGAGGGTTACAGCCAACCCTACTACGGTTAAATATTCTTATAATGTTATGAAGAATATTGAAAGGTGATATAATTCAAAGGCAAGAGTTAAATGATCATTAAGTAAATACTTTAGAAGTTTTCAAGGATGTGCTATAGGTAAAGATAACTAATTTTGTATAAGTTATCTACTGAGAATGGAAACGGTTTTTGTGAAAACAATAAGGGAAATCAAGCACTCTTTGTGGTGCTTGATTACATAAAGTCAAAGTAAAAGAAATATAAATGAGTACTATACGGAAAAAGATATTGCTTCAAAAGCTAAAGACGCTCAAGTTATTGTTATTTTTGGTGTGCTATCTTCTGTATATTCATTTAAAGATTAAAATTGTTTTAAGAATAATATGTTATCTTATTGGGCTAACTTAACGCTTTGGTAATTAAAATAGAGATTGAAGTTTTTATGATTGAAAAGCACTCATTTGATATACATTGTAAATGAATGCATGAATAAGGATTAAGAAGTCGATAAGGATCTCAAAGAAAAGAAATAACATACAGATATTTTTTTATAGTTGTTTCTTTAATGAGATATACAGACCTATAAAGTAAAATGTACTTGATATTTTATAGTTATTATTGAATTTTAAGTCAAATTTTTTGGATTTATTTGATATATTTTTTATGCTTTCATTTAGACAGATTTCAGTTTTATATTTCTGATGTGAACATATTAGGTTATTATTGTTCATCAAGAAATAGTAATGTTAATTTATGAATAAATTCAAAATCTTATGTAATTGAATTTCATATAAGTTATGGCTACTTATGCAAAATAACTTATGTAATGATACCTCAAATTTTGTTTTGGTGACTAATATAAATTTTGTTTCAGTTTACTGAGAAATTAAAGATTGAGATACAAAAAGATAGAAAATGCTTTATTGATATTCTAAGGAATTTAAAGTTTATAATTTTTTATGAACCCACACTAAGGAAAAGTTTTAAAGCGGGAATTGCAATAGTTATTTTGAGGATGTTGAGTTTGGGGGGAGAAATAAAGTAATATCATTGTCTTTAAAGAGAATCATTCTTTGATTCAACTGCGGTTGCTTCTTCGCTTAAAGTTTAAGATTTGTTTTCTTTTATTAAGAAGAAGTAAATTAAAAACCATAATAAGACGATGTTGAAGATAATTTTTTCTATAAGCTAAGGTTACTGTAACCTCAAAATGCAAGATCACTATGGAAATCCACCTAAATGGGAAGAAATGCTATTTCAGATTAATGTGTAGTATTTCTTCATAAAGATAAATAATGGATTGATAAAGATGATGCTATGGACTTACATCAATCCATGTAAGGTACTAATTTAAAATGTAGATTTAACAAATGAACATATAACATAAATCTATATGGATAATAAAGTTTGAAATCTCTCTCTAACTTAAGTAATAAGATCATTGGTTATGAATAACTATTCAAAGCCAAAAAGAGATCAAGTGGGCAATATTGAATTTTAAATGGCACTTTTATTGAAATCACTATTATTAAAAGGAAATTTTATTTTCTTTAAAGAATGTTTCATTTTGGACTTAGTAAACGATTCTTTAGAATCGATCGCTTTGGAGCTTACTACATTTTATACTTTTGAGCATTATTTGATGGAGATTAAAGTTATGTTTCTCAATGGAGATATTGGTGAAACTACTTAAGAAACTCATTTATAGATTAGTTTTTTGTATTTGGAATTCAAATACACCATTATTGTTCATGGGGTGATATTTGGATTATTACAAAAGAATTAGGAAGATAAATGCTTAAAAGATTTGGTATGTAAACTGCGATTCAGTTGTTTTTCTTTTGCCAAACAGATAAATGCTACCATTCTTGAAATTAAAGAAATGCAAAAGATTTCTCATGCATTTGCAGTGTGAATTCTAATGCAAACTAATGTATATACACATATGGATATGCGTGTATTATTTGGCAGATACTTTACTGATATTAAAAGTGGATCAATGATTTAGTAGCCAAAATGATTATGATATATATGATATATCTTTAAAAGACAAAATAAAAGATTATATGCTCATAGATAAAAGATCGGATCGGGTGGAGATCATAATGAATTACAGTCCGGATATTTTGGATATCATTACTGTAAAAGATCCAATTCTAGCAATGATAATATATTTTATGGGTGAAACTATATAAGGGAAAAGTGTTATTTAGACACTTATAGTTGTTCACCATTTTGAAAATATTGTCTTTGGTTAATTATAAGACATCCAAATATGGAAAATAATAATGAAATTTTGTCACAAGACTCCAGTTATAAATAAAGAATTGAAAGACCAAGTAATATTGTGATAGTAAAGAATATATTATTTTCCAATAAGGGAAGAGTGCAAAATATATTGTAATTCATAGAGCACACTTAGACAAACTCCATTATGGCGGATCCGCTTATACCTAAGGTCTTTCATGAGCATGTAGCTCAATTGGTGTAACTTTTATGTAAGGATATTTTGGTTTAGGGGGAGTTTGTATTCGGTATTGTCATATGACTCATTGCTCTATACTTCAGTTACATATATATGCATATCAAGTTCTTTTTCTGATCAGAAATAAAGTAATGAATTTTTCTTTGCACTCAGGTTGTTTAAATATTAAACATTTGATCTCACTAAAGAAGGACCAGTTGGAAATAGACATGTATAAATCACATTTCATGTAATTTCCATGCTACGCATCCATGATTGATCTATGTCGTTTGATTGTATTGATATGTGTGACCATTGATGGGTTTAGTTACGATAAATGTAACGAATGTCGCTTTGATCCTTTGTCAACCCAATTAATGGACGAGATTGTTTCTGATACACCATATGTTATAAATAGCAAATTTTGGAGCTCATAAAGTTAAATACATTTTAAGGTTATTTCATATGCGACCCAAGGGGAGATTGTTGGAATATTTCGACAATTGGGTCACATATGTAAAATAAAATGTGTTGTGCTATTTTGGTGTAAAACATAATTAAAGTGATCTAATTTTAGATTAGAATTAATAGGCTTAAAGTTTAAGTTATCATGGGCCTAATGTGTAGATACCGGGACATTTTATTATTTGTTGAAGGGCCGAATTACAAAATGCCAATTCTATAAATAAAGGGTTATGGTCCCCGAATTACACAAGCCTTAGCAACTCTCTAACCTCTTCTATGGAGAGCTGAATTCAAAACCAGGGTTTGTGTCAATTTGGAAGATCAAACCAAATCCATATTCTCCGTGGCAGCTGATTATAGATTCAGGTATTGCAATAACTAACTACGAGATTCAGGTACGCTTTCGCAAATTTGTTTATCAGTTCTTTGATTTGTTCTCAATTAAATCAATATGGGTTACATGTTTGAATCTAGGGTTTCATGATTGAATCGTTGTCAAAGTATACTGAAATCCTAACACTGACTTCTGTTAAATATTAGACATTAATTTATTACAAACAAAATTAACTATCAACATCCAACTACCTAAACAAGATAGAAAAGGATCTTTACTTAGTATCTGATTTCTAATGATGTGCAATCACACCCTTAACTACTGAACAGGTTCTTTTTCATACATTATACAGAGCAAAATATAATTTTGCATTGAAAAAAAAAAAAAAAGGAAGAACAATTTCCACCATGGATACACAGCTGCACCATGCAACACTGAAATTTGGAGATGTCGTCAACATTTTCAAACTCTATAAATATTCGTTTTCAAACATCAACAATAATCTACAATCTCATATGATCCGATCCAGAAACCCCCAAATCAGTTCCTTAACGAACCCAACCACAATCAAATTCTCTTCAATAATCTTTTCATCCGCATCACCCCTGGTCACTGGCGGAAAAAATAACCAAAACCCTGTTCCCGCCGCAAACCCCAACGTCGCCACAACTCTGACCGGCTCCGGTATCTTAATCCACCCCCATCTCTTCTTCGCCCTCACCTCCAACCCCGTACAAATCCCGTGCAGCACGAAAAACCCTGTCACCTCCCACGTGGGCGGCCACTCAAACGTAACATAATAAAATATCAACTCGTGCATCAACCCCGAAACCAGAAACACGGCAAGGAATGCCACGTCCCTCCCGAATCTCGATTTTATCGGGAAGTACACGGAGGGCCTAAGTATATTCGTTACCATCAAATTCCACCTTCGACCCCAAAAGTCCTGCAACGAATTCGATTTGTACGGGGAGTCGAATTGATCTTCGAGATCTAATCCGAGGACGGAGGTCGCGAATAACGCGGCGGATGCGAGTATGATTTCTAATGCTAAATAAGTGTGCAAGCAGTAGATCGAAAGCAGAACGTACAGGTTGTAGCTGGATCTGTAATTATAGAGCTGGAGCAGGAAGCAGAGAAGAACCGCTTTGACAAAAACGGGGAAGAGGATTTTAGCGGGTTTAGGGCGCGGGGCATTGCCGGATCGGATCTTCACGGGGAGGGATGATGTGGCGACGAAGATGGTCAAGGGAAGGGAAGGGGAAAGCGGGCCGGAGTCGAAGGCGAGGAGGATGAGTTTGAACGTGCCGAGCCATGTTAAGAAGAAAGAAGACATGGCACGGAAATGGATTGAATGAAAGGACAGGGGAAGCAGGGAGAAGGCGATGATGACGGGGAGGAGAAAGAGGAGACGAACTTTACCGGGAGCGGTGGCGCCGGCGGCGAAACGGGCGTAGGTGGCGGAGACGATGATGTAGGCGTTGACTCTGAGGAGGGATTCTAGATCTTCGGGCATTTTGTTTTTGTAATTAAATTTTGTGAGATTTGGAACCTGCAATTGGTTTAAGTATCATGCCATTTCTAGATCATCCATTTTGGATCATGAACCAATCTCATATTTGATATAACTAATTAATTGATTCCAATACTAATTAACCAGTACATTAATGTCGCTGTGTCACTTCGTAGGTAAATCATTAGGCTTAAGTAGCTTACGTAGATGAATCTCGTATCAAATTTATCCGTATCATGACCCTTATCCACCATTATCATGCTTTCTACTTTGTCATCCCAATCTACTATACACTTGATTAGATAAGATGGATAATATCGTTCAAAAAAGTCTGCTGCTTCTCAAAAATAGTTTGATTAACACTCTCTCTAAATGTGAATCGTTTCTCAAAAATAGTATAGTTAGCTCTTTCTTTCTCTTTAAATACGTCAAAAGATAACATTTAACATGAAGTAATAACGTGCTTTCTATATATTGATATGATTAAATTGTGTAAATGGATTAGTTATTGAATATGATTCATACGCATTACACACAATGATTTCTCTTGTTTCATTTCTTTTTCTATTCTTTATTTATAGTCCCCTACTTTACATCTGTAAGTGAAGTAATATATTATTGGACATTAAACCATGCAAATTGCACATCTAATTTACACTATTTTATTTTCAGTGTCCTACAAATTACGTACATATAAAATATAATAACTGTTGAATCCAAATAACTGAGAAGAAAATTCTGGAGTTTCATTAATGGCGTCCAACCAGATCTCCATTCCTAATTCTTCCATTCCTTTTGATAACTCACGTCCTCCTGACCTTATTTCTCCCCGCTTTTCAAATAATCTGGAAGCTAACTTTCTCAATAAAGGTGCAAATCTGAATGAGTCCAATTCGAGAGATGATAAACAGAATAGTCCAAATTTGGAATCACTTACTAGTTTCTAGGAATGAATTCAAATATGCAGAAATCACATGCAACAACTAGAAATTATTCTAAAGCATGGAATGAGTTGATAAAGGAAAATTGCTAGCATAGTAAGTGCATTCAATTGGAATTTTCCGAACCAGTGATTAAAGATGATATTAAGTATGCATTCATTGATGAACACTTAACTAATAAAGCAAGAGAGAAGTGGTACAACTCAATTGTATTATGTATTTGGTAGCAGACCATATTACAATTTTTTGAAAAATTACATAGATCGTTCTTGGGACATTATGGGAAGTTATCAACTTTTTACAAC
This sequence comes from Allium sativum, assembly GCA_030737875.1. Taxonomy (NCBI): domain Eukaryota; kingdom Viridiplantae; phylum Streptophyta; class Magnoliopsida; order Asparagales; family Amaryllidaceae; genus Allium; species Allium sativum. Next base: position 608,624,725 of record CM060910.1, on the reverse strand, counting down.
AGAGAATGGCCTTTTTTTTTATTATAAAACTGGATAGTGTGGAAGATTGTGAGAGAATTTTGTCTAGTGATCCATACTACTACAATAAGAGGTTACTTCTAATGAAGAAATGGAGCCCTGGCTTGACGCTTCCTCGTGAGTTTCTTCACACGATTCCGATTTGGATAAAACTTCCAGATTTGGACCTTGATTTCTGGTCTCTTAAAGCTATCAGTCAAATTACTTCTGTTCTTGGTAGGCCTATTAAGCTTGACCAGACAACTGAAGAGTTAATGCGCATTTCGTATGCTTGAATCTTAGTAGAAATTGATATTGATTTTACCTTTCCAACGAAGATTCCCATCCAATGTTTTGATGGTAGAGTGATTCGGTAGAAGGTTCAATATGAATGGCAGCCAACTAAATGCTTCAATTGTAAGATTTTTGGCCATTCTTCCAGTGCATGTACTGTAAAAAAAATGTGGGTACAAAAGAATGGTCAGATTAAAGATTCTGATATGGAATTGGGTAATAATATTGTGCAGAATGATATTGTAAAAAAAGTGATATCAAAAGGAGAAAATGATTTGTTAAATGGTAAGCAGGATACAGATTTCACCTCTGTTAATTCAAGTGCTTCTCAAAAAAACAAAGAAAAATCAATTTGTTCAGGACAAAAAGAAAGCTCTCCTAGTAAATCAGTTATTGATAAATATTCTTCTCAAACTCGACAAAATAACGGATTGCTAACTTCTAATGCTTTTGAAGTGTTGAATTCTGTAGAAGAACTTATAAGTAATGTTAATGAGGATTCTCCTTCATGTCTTCCCAACTTTCTTAAACAAAAAGAGGAGGTTATCGAAAACATAGATGTCACAGTGGATGAACTCAATAATTCTTATGATAATTTTCAAAACAAAGAGGGTGCTAATGATGTGGATGTCTAGCATAAACGATTCAAATATGGAAGAATCAGATCACTCTTCAGTCAGTTCTAGGAGGAAAAGAAGTAAAGTTTATTTGAAAAACTTAAATGGTGATGAAGAATTAATAAATGATGAAAACCATATTGAATCGAACCCGAGTGGATGAGTTAATTAATCAGGCTAAAACTAGATCAAAATTGAAAAAATCAAGAGAAAAAAGCAACCTCCATGGTGGTGTGAAAATTAGGGGTATCTCAAAAAGTAATTAATTTCTATGGCTTTGCTTTTTTGGAATGTGAGGGGACTTAATTCTTTTACTAGACAGAAAGATCTTCAAGATCTAATGAGAAAGAAGGAGATTAATTTTATGGCTTTAGTAGAACATAAGACGTCGAACCATTCTATTGCTAATTATGCTCTTAAGTTCAAAAACTGGGAATTCATAAATAACAACATTTTAGAAAATAAAGGAAGGATTCTTTTGGAATATGATAAGAAATACTGGAAACATCACGTTATTAAAATTGACCAATAATGTATTACCTGCAAAACGTTCAATTCTGGTGGTTTACAGTTGGTCATATCGACAGTTTATGGAAGTAATTCTCAATCTCTAAGATCTCTTCTTTGGAATCATCTAGCTGATGTTAAATTGGGTATTGAGGATTCTCGGTTGATAGTTGGCAATTTTAATGACACCTTGCTTGCATCTGATAGAACAAGTTCACATAATTTTTATTTGACTTATGATAATGAATTTTTTTGATGCATCACTATGCTCAATGTTGTTGAACCTAATTTTAAGGGTAACTTTTTCACACGGAGGGGTGGTTTAAATTTAAATATCCATTCGAGAATTGATAGAGTGTTCATTAATCAATACTGTGCAAATATTTTTCCTAATCTAATTGTTGAATATTTAAACCACTCTACAAGTGATCATACTCCTATGCTTGTGAATTTGAGTTGCAGAAATTTGACAAGTGCTGCTACTAAAAGACCCCCTTTCAAGTATTTGAACAGCGGGTGTCATATGGAGGGTTATTGTGATTTGGTTTCATCTAATTTAAAAAGCAATTTTACATCACTACACCAGAAACCGCTTTTCGTAGCATTGAAAAAAGGCTACTAATTCTTGTAGTAGCGTTTTAATAAACGCTGCGATACGACATGCAACTAAAAATCTGGAAGTTTTAGTTGCATTGTAGAAAACGCTACCAAAAATGAATATATTGTAGCGTTTCTTAAACCCTACAAATAGGATTTTTTTTTTGGTGGCGTCTTAAAACTGCAACCAAAGTAGTGCTTGCATCCTTGTATTTTTATTTTCTGCAGCGTTTTTTCTTAGCTACTATAACTTTTTAAAAAAAATTGTATTTTCTCTAGTAGCACTTCTGAAACGCTACTAAAACTTACTAATTGATGTACAACACATTTTAATTGTATTTACAGTTAATGGCTTGTATCATTATCAATAATCACTTATGTATAATAGTCATAATAAAACAAATAATCAATCACATAATTATCATTTTCAAACTAACATCAATAATCGTCATATTCAAATAATTAAAAAGGCACATTTACCGCATAATCAAGTATAATATTCATAATCATTTTAATAATAGTATTTCGACAAAATAAGTGAATCCACGCATATAACTATTTACAAACAAGTATACACAACTAATATGAACAAAATATTATAATACATAATAGTTAAAGTCTTGTTCACGTCTTAATTATCGATAGTTCTTTGAGGCAACCATTCTTCACTTCGAAAATGCTAATTACCTGTACACAAGTACAATGATTGACAGTTAGAATTACATACAAGTCCTGATAATTTACCTACGTACATGGTCTCGAATTGATATATACAGTTGTAGATGATATGACTCAATATAAATTCTAAAATATATCAAGTCTACTGTTAGATCAAAATTTGACTCTAACACCCAAATTGTTCTGATTCGTAGAAAATTATATGACTGAAAAACGAGGAAAAAGCAGAGAACACACAAGGTTTATAGTGGTTCGGCGTTAACGAGCCTACGTCCACTTTATATGCTATTGATTATACTTTGAACGCTAGTACAACCGATGATTTCCCTCACACTCACTCTTACAATTATGATTTCTCTCAGTAATCTCGAAATAAAACTGATAAGAAATAGTGGTATGACAGTAATGGTGGAAATTATACTCAATACTGTCCAAAAGATCCTGAAAAATGCCAATCTCTGGGCTATTTATAGCTGATTCTGTCAGGCGGATCACGGTCACACGTGGCGCAAATCCCGAGAATATCGGATCGGATCGTAGCTTAAGGAAGAATTGGTCAATATGACAGTTGTGGACAGGTATCGTGAGATCCATGTATCTCGGATCGTGATAGAATGGGTCAAAATCTTCACTGCATCTTTAGGAATCGGATCAGAATGAGCTTACAGGGATGGATCGGTTCGTATGGGCTCGTAGCGAACCGATAGGGCGACCCGAAGGGGGGCGATCCGACCTGTGGATGGTTGAACGACTATGATCTGACTTTTCGTGAACTAGAGGGATGAGACTTCATATTTTCTTCTTGCGTGTGAACCTTGGTGGCTTGGTCAAAAAGCTAGCCAACATTTTGCCCCCTCGAAGTATGTTTATCGAGAATGGAACATGCTTCGAAGCTGCAGGGACGTCTTTTCATATGGAGATGCAAATCAATGGTCACGTCCATCTGAAATGTCATGTTTCTTCAAAAAGTCGTATCCTTTGACAAGTATAAATATTGGTTAAATCTTCAATCATTTCCTTGCTTTCCGGACAATTCTCATCTCTGGAATTTTTTGGAGACTTCGTTGTCGAATTTACCAGGTAATTTCTGAATTTTTTGTAAAACATTTCTAAACTTTCACTTCGGTACATTGCTTGATGGTTCGGATCGCCCCAGCGTTTCGCGATTCATGGGAGCGCCCCTTGTGACGGTTCAGCGATACGAGGTGCTCGTTTCATTACAACCTTTGTATGGGCTTTATGCATGGTGGGCCATCCTTCGTAGCGAACCATCCCAGGGATCGGCCTTTTCTTCTTTGCTGGGCCCGATGGGCTTGTATCCGCGATCCACCGAAGCCCACGGTTCGTATAAGACAAAAGCGGGGAGATTAACGGTCACGGGTTTGGCTATATAAACCCGAACCCACTCCATTCTTCCCCCTTCTTTTTCCTTCACTACCACCTCTCTTTCCGATTCAGACCCCAATCTTCGTTCTTCGAGGCAATATTTACTCGTTTTCTCCATTTTTAAGAAAGGTAATCTCATTAAAAACTCTCTCCCTCATTTTCTCTGATTTTTTGCTGATTTGAGGAAGGAAAAGGCGGAATTCGATGGTTTTTGAGGTGTCGGAGATCGTGTAGACGCCATGGCTGATGGGTTTCAGTCGCTTGAGGGGAGGAGGAAGAAGAAGGTGAAGGAAGGGCAAGGGATGGTCGATTCGGTTCGTGTGCGAGGTGACGGGAGATGAGATAATGATGAAGTATGGATTCAGCTATTGGATCGGATCGTGTTCGAGATCTGGGAGCGAATCGTGGTGAAAGTCAAAAGGGAAAAAGGAAGAGAAGGTGGCGGATCGCGGTAATGGCAGGAGCACGGTTTGCTATGATCTCACGGCGATCCAAACCGATACACTCCCATGAGTTTGCGCTTCCGCTGCGGATCCATACTTGCCTCGCGAATCCAGGAACACGCCACGATCCGAACCCCGACCCGCGAACCAAAAGGGTATCACAAACCAAATAATGAACGATCCAACGAACTCGTAAAATAAGCAGCGCAACTTAATTCCAGTACATCAATGGACAGTTAGGTTAGAGCCTTCAAGACGGACTTTCTGGAATGACCAAATGCATAACTTGACCGCATATGACGACTAATACTTCGATGATCTTGATAACCTTTACGTTTTTTTCTTTAAGACATGCACATGCACACACTTGCACTTGCACACACGGGGGACGGGTAATTATATTCTTATTTCTCATGTTTACTCGCCTAAACAGTAATGTCGGATAACCGTTCCCCTTCAAGATCTGATACAGAGATGGATCCCGAGGTGTATGAGCACCACAACCCCGAGGTTCTTCCAATTAATCCAGAGGGTGCGGATTCTGGATCCGAATATGAGGCAGAAACAGAATCGGATCCGTCCGAGAGTACCTCGCTTGATGAGGAGTCCGAAGTAGACGACCGAGCTCCCGACGAAATTCCTGGTGCAATAGAAATAGAGAAATTCACTGACTCTTTAGCTTCCAAACTTGATGACATAAAGCTTAAGAGAATTTGCTTGAGACACGGGATCCCCTGGGATGATGTGAGGACACCCGGCAGCGAAGATAGACCTCATTTGGCTCCGAAGGGGTATATGACAGTTAGCCGACTTATGTGCTGGGTAGGCGCTATTCCTCCGTTTCCTCCAATCGTCATTGAGACTCTAAAACGATTGGGTATCGCTCCAATGCAGCTTCATCCCAATGCCTACGCAACCCTATACACCCTATACATCGCATATGCGGAAATCTTGCAAACTGAGCTCATGTTTAAAGATTTGAATTTTTTTTACCTTTTCAAGCATCGCTCCTCGGCAACCCCAAATTTTTCTTTCTTCGAATCGGTAGCAAATAGGAAGGTTTTGTCTGACGGGTACAGCAACATAGGGGATCCCAAGGCCGATTGGTTCTATATAAAGAGACAGGCCAGGTGTTCAAGAAGATGGCTTAAATCAAGTAAATTTTAAACCTTTGAATGAATAACTTGTTCAAGAAATCGAAGCGCTAACATGCTTCTTTTCTCTAAGCAGATCACGCCTTTCCAAAGACGGAAGGCTCAGTGTACAATAATCGACTGTCCCTTCTTCTGCAAAGAAAATCCGACTTCCTAAAGATCAAGAAATGCATTACTGACGAGAATCTTCACAAGCACCGCCTTCTGGATATAAGGTTTGGACTGGGTGCGGTCGGTAAACCTTACAAATACGTGCCCCCGACTGAGGGAGAAGGAACGTCACGGGCAGCAGAAACAACTAAATTTCGTAAGAGTCCTTCGCCGATAATCATCCAGGACGACGAAGACCTAAACGTATATAGAGGAGATGAGGCCCGTGCTGACGAGTCTAAGGAGATCCCAGTCTCTCCGAGGGGTTTCCCCTTAAGGTCCTCTCTACCGGTTGAACCTGCTGCTCCCGATGATTTAACAGAGGAGCAGCTATTTAAAGAACTGAGCAAAATTCCTTTACCTGATGATGTATATACACAGGTAGACTTCGAAGGGGAGCCATTTTTCCCTATTTCTGAGGAAACAACTATTCCAGTTGGAGAACGAGAGACTACTCAGATGAGCCTGACTTCGGGCCCTGGTCTGTTAGGGGGAATTATATGGGATGCACAAATCACATGCACTGCCTGACCCCACACTTTTATATCAACAGTATTCAAGGTTTTAATATATTCTTGTTTCTTTTGCAGGAAAGATGTCTCGCAAACGATCTTATTCCTATCGTTCTCTTCGTGAAGGCACACCTAGTCTTCAACCAAATCCTGAGCGGGCTCGTAGCAGCAACCGAGGGGGAGATAGTCATTGGCCCCGGGATTCTCACAAGCCTACTTCTTCACAGTCCAGATCTCCGTCTAAACAAACCTATGGAAAGCCTCCCAGCCATCCGGTGCCACCTACAGGGGGAAAACAACTTCCCAAAGACTTAACCCCTCCGAAGAGTGCACCCTCTCATAGCAGATCATCCAAAAAGCGCCATGAGCCTAAGGATAAAAGCAAGGATCCCAACAAGGATTCTGAGAGGGAGAAAATTGACATTGTCCCTTCCAACCAACAAAGTTTGAGTGCCCCCAGGTCACGAGATTATATCCATGGTCCTGAGACTCAGGCCAAGCTGGAAAAGTTACGAGAACAATTCCCCGATATCTTCTTCGAAAGGATGATGTTCGTTCCAGCCTTGGAACCAGTCCCTAGGAACTGGGATACCGAAGTCATCGGACATATTCGCCATGTAGCCAAGCATTATGAGGCGATGAAGAAACATGTTGTCAATCTTTCAGACGTCATCCGAACGCTTGAGATGGAAGCGCATAGGTCCAAAGTGAAGATAGATAACAATGGAAGGGCCAGGGCAAAAATGAAGAAGGACTTAGAAGATGCACAATATTTTCTTGCCTTGGCTCAACGAGACGCTAAAACTTAAAAAACAGAGCTGGAGGAGGCCAGAGAACGTTTTCATAATGAGCTCGATTCTAATAGCAAAGAGCGAGCGTTATTGAAGAAAGAGGTGGAGGATCTCAGGATGGCCAACACCGAACTGAAAACAACACAGGATCACTTCGAGGCCGAAAGAGCTGCTTGGGAGAAAGAAAAGGCAGGTTTGAAAGATAGCTTAGCTCTGGCCGAAAAGGAGAAGGCGATTCTGAATGATCAACTCGCGCGTGTAGAGAAGCGCGCTATTCTTGCTGAAAATAATGTGGAGAGTGCCATTGAAATGGCTACTGTTTCTAATGAAAAGCTCCTCGAGAAAGAGAAGGATATCGAAGGATTTGAAGAAATGTTGTTCGACTTCCTTGGTCAGGTCATCAAGACCCGTAACATCTCCTGGATCCCGGACTACCATGTCACTTTAGACAATATATGGGATGCAATCGTTGAGGGCGAGAAACAGCGATTAGGAGTTGATGAGATTGATGAGAATGAGTTGATGCGGACCATTCTTAGGGATAATGAACCTGAGAATTTAGAGAAAGGCAGACGCCTACTCCAAGAAGAAATTGAAAAAGAGAAAACTCAGGCGAAGGGCAAAGAAAAAATGGAAGAAGGCCCGAGCTCAACTGCAGAGCCCAAGGCCTCCGAAATTGAGGAATACAATCCAGATTATCCATTAATTCCTCTGGGTCCAACTCCTCCAGCTGTCGGGGGTTCTGCTGCTAGCTTGGATAGAGGATCGGCGGAAGGTATCACTTTATTTTCTCCGCAACTTGCCAAAGTAATTGTCACTTGTCGTCGTCTTGTCGAACAATCAACTGAGCAAACCGCATTCTCTCCCAAAATAACATTTGTTTTTCATGATACAGGTGGTGGGCCAGTTGACAAAGATGCTGAAAAGAAGGCAGAGGCAGAGAAAATTGACATCCTGCCAAGTGTTGGTGCTGATGTCACCCCAGATGCTGAACCCATCGAGGCTTTGAGAGACATGGACGGATGCCATGACGGCGATGAAGAGGAAGTCGTCATTACCAAAGAAAGTAGAGGCGATGATGAGGGAACCATGGCTGAACAACCGGCCGAAGAGGAGGAGCAGTTGCTCCTTATGAGAGGGGGACAGGATCCAGTATATGTGCCCCCTATTTCCGAGATCGACCCCAAAACTGGGTTGGTCGTAAGATTTTCCTCCCGATCAATAACTTCACAACTAGCCTCTCAATCCTCTAGTTCTTCACCGGAGCCTCTTGTTGATAAGAGGAAGAGGAAAAAAGGTGGTCGTTCGGATGTTGACAAGGAGGAGTCGGGGATGCAGAAAAAGAGCAAGAAGCCTACATAGCCCCCTCCCCCTAGCATAAGTAGGATGCATATATCAGTTCATATTTTATCCTTAGGATTTTTAGGCTTTCCACTGGCCACGAAATGTAATTGTGAGAATGGCCCTCACTTTTGTTTAGGTTCCTCTTTATCTTGTAGGTTTGCAGTTTATGAATGAAAGTTTATTTCTTTTGCGTCATCGTGTACCTGCAGTCAATAAACTCTTCATATTTAGTCACAAGTCATTTGGCTACAACCAAACTAAAATTATATCACAAATCATTCAAGCAACAGAAAGAATTTAACAATTTCTATGCGTGTTGCCCTCTATATTTGAATACGGGGGGGCTTGGAATTTTTTTAGTAGAATTATAGTCCTTGAGGCGCCGAATCTTCGGTGCCTCTATACTTTCCCGATCCATTAGCGGGTTAAAGTTCGAACTCGTATCATGATCTGCTCACCGATCCTTTAACGGGGCAGGAATTCTGGGGACGCCGAGTCTCCAGCATCCTTGTCAGTGCTTAATTGCAGACGTTTTTATACTCTCCTGGCGGTCGCCAAGGTTAGAGTTCGAGCTCGGCTGTTCAGTCGCCCCCCGATCCTTCAACGGGGCAAGAGCTCTTTCTTAGCACTCAATCATGGACGCTTTTATACTCTCCTGGCGGTCGCCAAGGTTAGAGTTCGAGCTCGGCTGTTCAGTCGCCCCCGATCCTTCAGCGGGGCAAGAGCTCTTTCTCAGCGCTCAATCATGGACGCTTTTATACTCTCCTGGCGGTCGCCCAGGTTAGAGTTCTGTCAATGATGTGATTCACTCTATTGTACCTTCAAAGTTCTAGCTGCGGATTGCTCTCCATCCTGATGGAAGGCACCTGGAGTCACATGTTCCTGTGATTGCCGCATAGTTTACAGCAAATTTCATAAAGATAGAAAAGCAGATAAATAACAATGCAATAAAGGTAAACGACACACGGTATTTTTATAGTGGTTCGGTCAAATCGTAACCTACATCCACTTTATAATCCTTTGCTAAAAAAATTGGACTATTCTAGGCAAGTCGTGCCTTTTACATGGTCCTATGAAACAAAAGAATAAATCCGACATTTTTATGTTAGATAAGGCCGCAAATGTTGGGCATTCCACACTCTGGGGATTTCTTCTCCATCCACTGTAGCTAGCTTGAAGGTTCCATTATCAAGCTTTCGTAGAATGGAGTACAGTCCTTCCCCCTTCGCACTCATATGAGTCGGGGGTGGAAAGACACGCTTCAGGACCAAGTCTCCAGGTTCAGAGGTTCGGGCTCGAACCCTTTTGTTGTAGTATCGAGCGACTTGTTGCTTGTGTCTCAAGGCACGCAAGTCTATTTCATCCCTCTTCTCTTCTATTGAATCTAGGGATTCAAGGAGCAACTCGTTATTAGTTATCGGATCGTAATAAGTAACTCGGTGAAACGGTACTTTAAGCTCAACTGGGATGACTGCTTCAGCTCCAAAAGCAAGGGAGAAGGGGGTATGGCCTGTTGCCGATTTATATGTCGTCCTGTAGGCCCAAAATGCCAAGGGTAACTCATCGACCCACATAGCTTTGGTCCGCTTCAATCTCCTTTTGATAATGGACTTAATCACTTTATTTGCTGCTTCGATCTGTCCGTTCGACTGCGGATGTGCCACAGAAGTGTACCGTTTCTCAATGTGGTATTTCTGGCAGAAGTTCCTGAATTCGCTGCTGTCAAATTGGGTTCCATTGTCAGTTACGATGATCTTCAGAATCCCGAACCGGCAAATAATGTTCCTAACAACGAAATTGATCACTCGCTTGGTTGTAATTGCAGTCAACGGTTCGGCCTCAACCCACTTGGTGAAGTAGTCTACAGCTACAATGGCGAACTTTGCTCCGCCTTTTGCTATAGGGAGGGTTCCAATGATATCAATTCCCCACATAGCGAAAGGCCACGGACTTGTCAATGTTTTTAACTGACCAGGAGGTGCCCTGGGAATCCTCGAAAATCTTTGGCAAGCATCGCAACGTCGTGCGTACTTTGTTGCGTCTTTGTTTATGGTAGGGCAGAAATAACCATACCGCAACACCTTTTTTGCCAGAGCTTGTCCTCCAGTATGATCGCCACATTCACCCTCATGCACTTCCTGCAGTACACGTTTGATGTCGTCATGGGCTATACACCGAAGGAGAGGCATCGAAAATCCCTGTCTATACAAGACTCCGTCTTGCAGAACATATCGGGAAACTTTACGAATTACCTTACGCCTCTCGCTCTTCTTGGTCGGAAGCGTTCCATTCATTAGGAAATTCTTTAGAGGGGTCATCCATAACTCCCTTTCCGGTTCAGTTTCTAGTACCAGATCAATTTCCATCTGATATATACTAGGGAACCGAAGCACTTCAACTGGGACTAGTCTGATCTCTTCAGGATCATCGGAACTAGCCATCTTGGCTAACTTATCTGCCTGTTGGTTCTCTGACCGCGGAATATAAGAGATAATGTAGTGATCAAAACCTATCAGCAACTCCTTTACTTTCTCCAAATACGAAATCAATCTTGGGCTCTTAGCTCGAAATTTTCCAGAAACCTGATTTACAACCAACTTGGAGTCACAAAATATGTCCAGCTTCGCGATCTTTAATTCCTTTGCGATCCTCAAACCGGCTATCAGGGCTTCATATTCGGAGTTGTTGTTAGTGGCGTGAAATTCCAACCGGATAGCATAAGATATCAGTCTTTTCTCAGGAGTTTCAAACACCACTCCGGCACCAGATCGTTTATCATTCCTAGCACAATCAATATACAATTTCCATGCACTAGGATCGAGAACTAACTTTGGTGGGTCAGTCTCTTCGTTTACCATGTCGTCCTCCGACGCAGTAAATTCTGCTATGAAATCTGCCAGCACTTGCCCCCGTATTGACCGTCGGGGCTGAAAATTTAAATCAAATTGACTCAGTTCAATGTTCCACTTGAGCAACCTTCCATAAGCTTCTGGTCTTTATAGAACTTGCTTGAGCGGATGGTCTGTGTACACGGTGATAGGATGAGCTTGGAAATAATGTCGGAGTTTCCTAGATGCAATCAATAAACTGTACGCTAGCTTTTCGATCCTCAGATAATTGCGTTCAGCTGTCACCAATTTTTTACTCGTGTAGTACACTGGCCTTTGAACCTTGTCTTCTTCTCTCACTAGCGCTGAGCTGATCGCGTGGGACGACATTGCTAAGTACACGAATAAATCCTCGTGATCCACCGGCTTAGACAGTATAGGAGGTCTCTCCAGATGATTCAGCAGGTTCTGAAATGCTTTAATGCAATCAGGAGTCCACTTAAAATTGCGTTTTCCTCGCTTTATCAATTCAAAGAACGGGATGCATTTGTCTGTCGCTCTAGAGATGAATCTGCTTAATGCCGCTACTTTCCCCGCAAGGCTCTGCACATCTTTGATTTGTCTAGGCTCCTGAATGTCTCTGATTATTGCAATCTGGTCTGGATTAATTTCAATCCCGCAAGAGCTGACAATGAATCCCAAGAATTTCCCGGATGCAACTCCAAATGAGCATTTCGTTGGGTTGAGTTTCATCCCATACTTTCGAAGAATACCAAACATTTCTGCCAAGTTCGTAGTTTGATCGGACGATCGTCTGGACTTAACCAGCATGTCGTCGACGTACACCTCCATCGTTTTCCCAATCTGGTTATAGAACATTCTGTTCGCTAACCGTTGATATGTTGCGCCTGTATTCTTCAAACCAAAAGGCATTACCACGTAGCAGTACAATCCCAGATCAGTAATGAAGCTCGTGTGTTCTTGATCTGGAACATGCATAGGAATCTGGTTATATCCTAAATAAGCATCCATGAAAGAGAGAAGCTCATGACCCGCCGTTGAATCTACCAACTGATCAATTCTGGGTAACGGAAAGCTATCTTTTGGGCAGGCTTTGTTCAAATCCGAAAAATCAATACACGTACGCCACTTCCCATTGGCCTTCTTTACCAAAACTGGATTTGAAATCCAATCTGGGTAAGTTGAGTCTCTGATGAATCCGTTACTTCTTATCCTTTCAACTTCTTCTTTCAAAGCTGCGGACCTCTCTGGGCCCAGCATTCGCCTTTTTTGTTTTACAGGGGGGTGCTTTGGGTTAATGTTCAATGAATGACTCATGATTGATGGAGATATCCCACACATGTCCGCGTGGGTCCAAGCAAATACATCCAAGTTATCTTTCAGGAAATTCGTCAGTTCTTTAGCTCGAACTGGATCCAACTTGGATCCAATCTTCAGGACCTTCTCTGGGTCGCTATCATCGATTGGTACTTCCACAGTCGTTTCGTTGGGAGCCGCCATTCTGCCCCTATTCTCTTTGTCCTACCTGGGATCTATATCCTCGGGCAGTTCTCTGGGCGACTCTCCTATAGTCATTCTCTTTAATTGCTATGACGTCTCCTCCCTTGTGGGGGAAGAAGCGTCTTTAACCTCAATATCTTTTCCTTTACGGAGTAGCTTTAGCTCTGCAATGTAACATGCACGTGCAGCAACCTGATCTCCTCTGACTATGCCAACACCAGCTTCTGTAGGAAACTTCAATAACAAGCACCAGGGGGCTATACAAGCTCTAAACTTCGCTAGGGCAGGTCGGCCCAAGAAGGCATTATAAGGCGATTCAATATCCAAAACTACGAAGGGAAGAATTCTCATTCTCTGGCGTTTCCTTTTCCCAAGTGTCACCGACAATTCTACATATCCCATTGGAGTAGTTGAAGCCCCGTTAAATCCACGGATCCATCCTTCACATGGCTTTAAATCTTTCAATTCAAGGTTCATTAGATCGAATGTCTTTTTGAATAGAATGTTGACTGAACTCCCGTTATCCACTAGAACTTTATGGACGGTGGCCGGGCCAATAGGAACTGTGATTACAAATGGATCATCGGTCGGAGCGTGGACTCCAATACTCTCTCGGTTGCGGAAAATGACATCGTCTGACATCATCTTTTGTTGTTTTACCGGGACATTGTCCTCAGGGTTGCTGCAATCTTCTGCCTCGAGATGATGCTTTGCTGCGTTTACGTACCGGTCCATCGCCCTGAAACTATGCCCGGCTAGGTGAAGCCCTCCGATTATGGTATTGATAACAAGATCCTTTCCTTTTTGTTGGACAGTTGGCCTGGAAGTAGGTTGATTCTGGTTTTGGTTCGGGGTCTGAATTGCTTGCCCCCTGTCTCTAGGAGTTACCCGGTACTCATCCAACTTCCCTTCTCGGAGCAACCTCTCAACTACGTCTCTCAGATGATGGCATTCATTTGTAGAGTGGCCGTAAGTCTGATGGAAGAGACAAAACTTCCCTGTTTCACGTTCTTTCTCCGTCGAATCTCTTGGAGGAGGCCTTTTATGTTGGAGAACGTTGTACGAGTCGACGAATATATTCTCCAAAGTATCATTTATTGGCGTTTAACTTTCGAAAGACCTGGGACGGGTCCTTCTCTGGGAATCGTTCCCCCGATTTCTCTTCCGATTATTGCCATTACTGTTGTTACAATTGTTTCCTGACTGACGGCCGCCACCTTGGTTTCGGTTTCCAACGTTGACTTCAACCTTTCCCGAGCTGTCTCCGGTTTGCTTGATGGCGACATTACTTTGGATTTCCTCCTTATTTTCCTTTTTCATCTCCCGGTTAGCATATACCTCCTCTTGACGTAAGCGTACGTTTTCTTTCTCGTAAAACAATTCTCTAGTATGAGGTGGTTTGCCGGCCAGGTATCTCCCAAACTCAGTATCTTTATCTACCCCATCAATTAGAGCTGCCACAACGGTCGGCTCATGGGGATCCTTCACTTCGGTGGCGGCTAGGTTGAAATGATCCAGATACCCCCTCAAACTCTCACCTGGTCGTTGTTTGACAAGGAACAGGTCAATCACACTTTTCGACCTTTGTGCATAAATGCGGAACTGTTCTACGAACTTTTCACTCAAGTCCCTGAAACTGGAAATTGATCTTGCTGGTAAGCGAGTAAATCACAATAACGCTACATCCTCCAGGAATATAGGGAATGCTTTGCACTTTACAGCGCCGGAAGCTGCGGCAGCGGTCATTGACCAAGAATATCTCATTAGATGTTGGATTGGATCAGATCTACCCGCGTAATGGTTCATTTGAGGCATGTTGAAGCGCCTCGGGAATGTTACATCCAGAATCTCATTGGTAAAAGGGGTATGGCTACGATCAATTCCCCAGTCTTCATTCCTTTATCCATGGCTATCCGCCAGAATTTGATGGACCATAGCTGCAACGTTTGCACTGGTCATCGGAGGCTCGAGGTCAGTGCTTCTAGCTTGGTTGAATTCTCCGATCTCTCTTTTGGAACATCCACGAAGTCCGGAGCTCGGATTGGGCTTCGCTGCCCCCTGTTACTATGAGTATTTGCATGGCGGAGGAGCTGAGGTGGTCTATTCTCAACAGGATTATTCACAGCTCGAGCTCTAGGAGTTGCGGCATGATTATTCAAGTTGCAGTTTGAGGGTCCCTCACCAAGTGTCTCTTCCTCCCATGATGGCAAGGTTCCAAAATCGGAGTTGTTCTATGTTTTCAGCCCGCTCATACGGTCGCCGCGGAGGTCTTGGCGATTCCTCCGATGAAGAAGACTCCGGGGTGAGCGGACGGATTGGAGGAGGCGTTCTTTTCCTTACAATATCATCCAGACGTCTATCCATAGAAGTCAAATTCTGTCACAGCATGAGGTTTTCCTGCCTTTGAGCAGCTATTTCATCAAACAGCCTATCCCACATTTCAACGACACGAGAGAGATCTCCTTCAGTAACTGGAGCAGAGGGGTCATACTGATCATCAACATTTTCCCTTATGCGCAGAGAGCTTGAGCCAGGTCGAACAGAGGGACCAGGACGGGAAGAGCGAGCGATAGGCTCCTTTCCAGGTCGAGTTGCAATCCGGTCATCACCTCGGATCGTGGTGGATCAGTGTCGGTGGCTCGTAGCACCCCCCTGGGATCGGATCGTGGTGACATTGGGAGGGGGTTCGTGGTGTTCTCGTGGGACCGAGTGACGACCCCTTCAACTGTTCGATTCGCATCGCCCTCCACAGTTCGGTTCGCCATCTCTATTCCGCGATCCGAGGGTCTTTCGTTGACCTGTTCATGCACGCTCTCTTCAATCGCTTCATTCGCCTGTGAAGCTCGCACTTCCTTGGACTTCTTTCCAGCCATGATATCAGGTATTGTTGAAATCTTCAAAAGTCTGAACAGTGAGATTTCAGGACTGTTTTCTTCGGACTTGAATATCCAAACAACGGAGAAACAATCCAATATCTTGAGTTCAATTCTCAGTGAAAGCACCAAAATGTTAGATCAAAATTTGACTCTAACACCCAAATTGTTCTGATTCGTAGAAAATTATATGACTGAAAAACGAGGAAAAAGCAGAGAACACACAAGGTTTATAGTGATTCGGCGTTAACGAGCCTACGTCCACTTTATATGCTATTGATTATACTTTGAACGCTAGTACAACCGATGATTTCCCTCATACTCACTCTTACAATTATGATTTCTCTCAGTAATCTCGAATTTAAAACTGATAAGAAATAGTGGTATGACAGTAATGGTGGAAATTATACTCAATACTGTCCAAAAGATCCTGAAAAATGCCATTCTCTGGGCTATTTATAGCTGATTCTGTCAGGCGGATCGCGGTCACACGTGGCGCAAATCCCGAGAATATCGGATCGGATCGTAGCTTGAGGAAGAATTGGTCAATATGACAGTTGTGGACAGGTGTCGTGAGATCCATGTATCTCGGATCGTGATAGAATGGGTCAAAGTCTTCACTGCATCTTTAGGAATCGGATCGGAATGAGCTTACAGGGATGGATCGGTTCGTATGGGCTCGTAGCGAACCGATAGGGCGACCCGAAGGGGGGCGATCCGACCTGTGGATGGTTGAACGACTATGATCTGACTTTTCGTGAACTAGAGGGATGAGACTTCATATTTTCTTCTTGCGTGTGAACCTTGGTGGCTTGGTCAAAAAGCTAGCCAACATCTACCAATGTATACATGGTTTTATTGGTAAACATTTAAGTACATACGTTCCAGATCTTTGTGACAAACTGGCCTTCTAACTAAAAATTTAAGGTTTCACATTTCTGTTTTTGTTGTTTCTCACACTCCATAATTCATTGAAAGACAAACATAACATTAAAGATAAGTTCCAATAAAGTTCACGTAGATGACACAAGTTTAAAGTAAAACAGATGTCATTAGCACAAACTTTTGATTTACCATGAAATTAACCAGGAAAGAAAACTAATTATCCTACATGAGTATGATATGACTAAAATTTAAACTACTTTTGAGAAGGACAGTAGTAATCAAATCCTTGGAAACGTTGAACTGTTGGATCTACCCCTTGTAAACAATCTGTTTCAAGTTTGAACTATCAATTCGCTGTTAATTCAGTCATATGAAAACAACAAAAGAACATAATCTGAAAAAGTGACAGGAACAATTGATAAATAAAAGATACCATAGAAACATCTCTGGAGGCCATGACAATGATACCAGCATAAGAAACAACAACATGACACGCTCTTTCAACTGCATCTTTGATATCATCCACCACTTCAAATGAATTGAGCATGATATAGGATGTAATAACCCGGAAATCCGAGCCAATTTAAAATTTTTATTTTGGCAATTTTAGTGAATTTTGAATATTTAAAATGAATTATTTTAAATAATGACGACGAGAAATTTATTTTGAACAGAAATAGAATGTATATATTTATTTGATCGTCGTTAGAATATAAATATTTATTTTTAATTATAAAAGGAATTGAAAATGGCGGGGTAGTTTAAAATTCGATTTCAAAGTTTAAATGAATGTACATGATTCAAAATAAACCGGATTTTAGTAAAACAAAAAATATTTGAATCAATTTGAGAATATCTTTCCAACGAATCCGAAAAATTGATATTTCATAACGGGGATAAAAAGTTATGCCCAGTTGAAATTTCAGAATAGTCGCTATGGAATTTTGGCCCTTAAAAATGGGAATTTTGCAAATGACCTCGGTTTTCGATGAAACCACTTTTGTTGGATCCGGGATGTCAAATTATTGCTAGGTTCCAAAATTCATAATTTTCTGAATCAATATGTGAGCATGGTGCACTTAAACGTTTTTTGACCATTTCAGTTGAATTTAATCGACAGGAAAATGGCCATTTTTCAAACGGTCTCATAATTTGACGAAATTAGTTTTATTAGAACCGTATCATCAATACGAAGCTAGAAAATATTTTTTGGGAATTTTAAGAGTCCGTATGTAGCCTCGGTAAATTGAAATGCACGTTCAAATTCAATATATAGATTTATATTTTGATGGAAACTAATCGAAACGATTGAATCAACCTATGATACATATCCCATTGTGTTCGAAATGAGGGTAATTAGCTAGGAACGACAGTCGGTGGGTTTGATTTCGTGTTCAAAGTAAAAAGTTACTTTTTGAAATTAAATTGAATAAAATATAATTATATTTATATAAACCCCAAACCTACCCTCCCCTCTCTCTTAGTTGGTCAACGACAGTCAAAAGAAAAAAAAGAAAATAAAAAAAAAACCGTCGACCTCGTGGATCGTGCGCCTCAGTTCATCGTCGGCGCCACCGCCGAGGGACGTCGCGCCCCCTTCCCCAGCTCCAATCCGCCCATCTCCCCTAACCGCCTCCTTCATCCCTTCGAAACCCCCTCCCTCTTCGATCCAAAGGCACCCCCAATTCACTGAAAAGCCGCCGCCTCCCAAACCCTAGCCACCCACCATTGGCCGATGTACCCCAGTCCGCCTCCACCACTCCGACGACGTCTCCCTCTCCCCTTATCTCTTTCCTTCCTCATTCCCTCTAGTTCAACCCCCCCCCCCCCCCCCGGCAAAAACCGATGCTCCACCACCTGTGGCCCACCACAACCACCACTGCTCCTCCTTGACCGCCTCTCAGTCCGCCTCCTACCGTGACGCTCTAGACAAACGAAGGATTGCAACGATTTTTAAAGTGAGTTTTTATATATGTAATTGTTTTAAAATTCATTTTTTTATATACGAAGCTTAGACGATAAAGATTAGATTTTTATTACGATGAAGATTAGATTTTTGAATGCGATTTTTATATAGAAGTTAGCAAGGTAAAAATATGATTTTTATTATATAAGGATAATTATAAAAATATGACTTTTAATCATATGAAGGTAAGATTTTTTTAAAGCGTTGTAAAGAAATTATTTTTATCATATGAATGGCAAGTTAAAAATATGATTTTTAAATCATATGCATTGTTTGGAAAATGTCATAGCGATAAAAATTCGATTTTTATATATGTAAAAAAGCAATAAAAATATAATTTTTATTATGAACAGCGTGGCAAGGACTGCCTTGGAATTTCAAACAAATCCAAATGGTTCAGAAGTTCAGAAGTAAAGCACGGCAGAGTGGAACCCTAGGTGAGAACTCCTCACTTTTATTTTTATTTCTAGTTGAAATATATATTAGGATGTAGACGGTGCTTAGCAGCACCCGACACCTGTCGTCCACAGACCATGGATGACTTGTTTGTTTGATTGCTGTGTTGTGAAATTTTAATGTGTGATGTGCAATGGAATAAAATATTTTATAGTGGAAAATATTTTATAGTTAAAAGTATAATTTTTAACATGTATATAAAATAAATGGTAATAAACAAATCGGACGATTTGTTTATATACACTGATTTGACTGATATTGATTGGGACGATAAATTTTACACATCCCCCAACTGCACAAATAAAAATCCGTGTTTGTTGATGTGAAACCCCACACGGGTGTTGGGATGTAATTGGCCATACACTAATCCTAATAATTAGCCGTATGTCGACCGATAGATTGACAGGCTGTTATAAGCATTAAATATTTATATTTGATGCTTATGCAGTGTAGAATGCACTTTAGGTAATGGTTGCCTGTGTTTGATTGTTGTAGTGTACGTGTGTGTATGAAATCCATATAATTAACACTATATGGTAGTTGATTGGGACTCATTCCAATTTGGGAAATAAAAGAAAATTCATGTGTTGAACAAAATATAAATTCATGTGTTGAATAAAATATATATTCATGTGTTGAATAGAAGAAAATTCATGTGTTGAATAAAATATATATTCATGTGTTGAATAGAAGAAAACTCATGTGTTGAATAAAATATATATTCTTGTGTTGAGTAGAAGAAAATTCATGTGTTGAATAACATATATATTCATGTGTTGAATAAAAGAAAATTTCATGTGTTGAAGAAAATATTCATTTGTTGAATAGAATAACGAAGTTATTGAAATATATAAAGCCGTGTTGATTAGATTGACGCTACTTCGATGTGAACGATATTTATATCGATTATATTCATTTTTATAATGATTATAGGAAAGCAAGTGATTTCAAAATATAACGTTTTGAGAGTATTATCATTTATAGATTAATGATATGGAATATTCAATTTCGATTAGAAATTGAATATGAAGTTGAAATCGTTTTGAAAACAAATTTAAAACGATTTATAAAATACGTTTTGAAAGGAAGTCGATGAAATATATATAATATATATAATGGCCTGAATAGAACACGCCGCGCCGCGGTAGTTTGCCAATTTCGACCATTGACTTCGAATGGACGTTGCGGGAGATCCGACCATCGGATTCTCCTTAAACTGGAACTGTTGGGTTCGTATCGAAAAGAGATTTCTAACGAACATTAGGGATTTGAAATCTAACGGTTGGATTTGGAATTATGTCCAAATCATATTTGGAAAAGGTCGTTGTAAGTGCAGTTCGATGGCCGTTGATGGAAATCGACTGTGCGGGCCTTGATAAAATTATTAAAAATAGTAATAATTTGTGTAAAATCATAAGAAATGATTTGTGAAGAATTGAGATGAAAAATTACAAATTTGAAAAGATAAAAATAGATTTTTATCGAAATGAACTAGTTTTGAACTAGAATAATAATTTATTTATTTTTTAAATAAATAAATTGGATTTGAAAGGGTTTTAAAAGTAACCAGAATTTCCAATAATTGAATTGGAAAGGATTTGAATTGAAATTGTCTTTGGAATATTTCGATGTTGGATTTCCTGATTATACAGATATTGTTATGGAAACTTGAAAGATATATTTATATCGTTATTTCCAATACGATATTTGTTGGTCATAGAATCTGATATTGAATGTAAGTCGATATATTTTCTATTCAGAGCCTTGTATTTAATATCAAATGGGAATTGGGTTTATCGTGAACTGTGTTTTAACGACATTTGTTCTTTAACCCGATTTACAGTGAAATGTGATTTGGAATTTATAAATCTTTTGTTAAGATTTAAAGGAGGTTTTCCAAAGTAAAGTTTTCCAATTTAATAAATAAATTGGATTGGAATGGAATGGAATGTGATTTTGGGTTTATCATGAGCCGTGTTTTAAATGACATTGGTTCTTTAACCCAGTGGTTTCCCAAGTTAAACAATCATTAATATTGATTTTTGGGAAGATTAAAACCAAGTGGAGTTTTAATGAATCTTAAATTAGATTGAAATGATCGAGAATGGAGTATCACCAGTTTTGCTCCAGGCGATAGTGAAATCTTTAATTAGATTTGAACGTGGAATGGTAATTGAATTTACCGATAACACAATGGTGTTAGATATGAAGTATTACTAGTTTTACTTCATGGAATGAATAGGTTGGGATTGGGAAATAAAATAAAAGATTACTTCGGTGTGGTTCGCTAATCCCGACTAATTTGAATTGATATTCAAAGGAAGATTAAAGAATAAATTTAAAGAATTTATCTTTGATAAAATTAATGGGAACCTTTCCCAATGTATAAGAATATTTGAATAAAAGAATATTCTGATTGGAATGAGGCGTATGTCGCGTTTGTGTAACACTTGTTTATTATATACGTGAGTTATTCAGAAAGACCGGGTTTATCCCATTCTGAATAACTGATTCGACGATGTGTCGAGGATGAAGACGGTGGTCGAAGACTGGAGGTCTTCACATCGTTTGGGTGTTTACTGATGATCTTGATTGGTCTGTACAACCAAGAGAAGGGATCAGTTGGTGATCGTCCAGACGTACTTGGAGATCGATGGATATGCGAGGTACAAGGTGCCTCCGGTTTCGTTCAGATCCAGAACGAACTTGTAAATGGACTATGTGTCTGACATTGGATTTTATTATGTGTCATTGATTTCTATTAAATATATATATCTGTTTGGCAGCGGAGAATTTATTCTCTTGCTTAACGCCCTTCTCTGAGACATACGAGCTTAGAAGTTGTATATTGATGGATATCAATCGCGTGGCATGAATTGCTTGTGTGGCATGCCTAAGTGGCAAATGATCAAGGCTTTTGTTGAAAAGCATAGTCTTGTGGTTGATGATCAAAGCACGGCCTATGTGGCATAGCTTTGTGTAGCGTTGATTCGCGAGCCTCACACCCCGGTTGTGAACCAGAAACATGAGAGGATCTCAGGGAGGGCATGCGTTTCCTTCTAGCTAGGGTGGTGTCAGTGACCTACCAGCCCTGACATTTATATTATTTTCACCTGTGTGGTTGTTGCTGTTGCGAGGCGCCTCGGATATATCGGTGACTATGTGGAGCCGATGGAGTCATTTGGCTCATTGACGCCCCAAAGGGTGGGGAAACGCAGTGTTCAGGCATTATAATCCACAACGGTGGACCGACCCTGACGATCCAAGGGGCAGTTGCGGCTTTTCCTGAGGGGTGGGCTAGAGCGTCTCGAATTCGGTAGAGGACGATCCCTTGGCTCGGTTCACAGATGGAAATCCAACTTCCAAATACGTGACATTTGCGGTTTTGATTGTAGAGCCTAGTATGGCGACATGATATATGGTACCCATGCCGTCTATGATTGATATTTATGATTGAAATTGTTTTGACACTATACACTTATAATATTATCAAATGATTTGTTTTTAGCGTACCAAGCATGTTTGGCTATTATAAGGAAAACCCTATCCTATGGCTTGTGTTGCATTGTGTGATGGGACACGGGTCTTATAATAGCTTCATTTTTCCAAAAAGCATTGCGCTGTTTTGTTATATGCACTGGTATTCTCGGGAGGAAACCCGTTCCGTGTTATATGGCATGGTCCCTTGATATATCTGATTTAAAGTAAAGCTTTAAATAACTGTTTTAGTTCTCACACCAGTCACATGACTGACCTAGAGTTTATTGTTTTAACCTAAACTCTGGGTGCCCTTATTTTGAATCTGGCAGCTAGTAGTTTTGGTTTTGCAGGTTTATATTCACAGGATCCTGGTTTACAGCTGGAATGATATCCGGAAAGCTCTGTATCTGTATATCTCTTTCAGTTGTGTATTGTATTATTTTTCCGCTGCTATGTAATGTATCGTAATCTCTGACATTTTGTGATGTATATTATTTGTTTATACTCTGTATATTCTTGTATTCTGATGAATTGTTGTAATAAGCAATGAAATGTTCTTCTGTTGTGTTTTGATGTGGCTTGTTCTCAACTCAATCCGTGCTTTCCTTACTGGGGAAGTTCGGGTTGTCTCAGTTGGTATCAAAGCTTTGGTTTACAAAGCTCGAGAACAAAACACGTTAGAACCATACGAAATAATTCATCAGAGATTGGAGTAGTAATATCCAATGAGGATGACTTGTTAGAGATAGGATCAGTAGTATCCTAGAACGAGTGTGAAGAGTATATTTTTAAAATGAAAACGAATTTTGTTTTGAAAATTTAGACCTTACTCAATGTATTTGAATATTTATTTGTATTGAATTTGGAAAATCCAATATATAAAGATTTTGCATATACGTCTGATCCACGGATATTCGAAGTTTTAATATATTGGGTAGATATATAATCACGCTCTAGTCGCCCGGAGATGGCTCTGATGATTGAAGCTTCATCATCAGAATTTATGTTCGAGTGACGAAAGTGGGATTTCTATATATTTCCAATTGACTAGTGTGAGTACCAAAGCTAGATAGGGCTTATTGTTGTGATTTAGCATCAAAAATATGATTTTTTTAGATATGTATTAAAGTTATGAATTTGAAAAGATTATCAACTAATTGATTGTTGATTGTGTTGTTTGATTATTGGTTGATTAATTAAAATTTGGGCCATTTAGCCAAATTGATCAAATAGTGAGTTGTATTGAAAATTAGTCGCATTTGCACGCATACATGTACTTACATTGAATAGGTCATAGCAAGGAGGCTAGAGAAGATGAATAAAATTGTTTGCCCGACAAATAGGTACATGTTTATTGTATTTCTTGGGTTTTTAATGATTTTATGAGCTGATTGGCTAGCCACTTGCATGTTTCTTTTTCTTTTTGGATTGGTAAGGGCCATGGGAGGCTATTTGAAATATCCCGAAGCTCCCGGTTCAGGGGAGATTATGGCGAAATTTTTCGAAAATTTAGGGTGTTTGCCAAATTTTTGAAAAATTTGAAAAGTTCTTAGAAACCGAAAAGTTGAAGAACTTAAGACATAATGAAAATAATGGAAGTTGAATTGATTAATAAAACAACTTTCGGCTTCGTTCCTTTTCGGGGACGAAAAGTTTTAAGTGGGGGAGATTGTAATAACCCGTAAATCTGAGCCAATTTAAAATTTTTATTTTGGCAATTTTAGTGAATTTTGAATATTTAAAATGAACTATTTTCAATAATGACGACGAGAAATTTATTTTGAATAGAAATAGAATGTATATATTTATTTGAATCGTCGTTAGAATATAAATATTTATTTTTAATTATAAAAGGAATTGAAAATGGCGCGGTAGTTTGAAAATTCGATTTCAAAGTTCAAATGAATGTACAGGATTTAAAATAAACCGGATTTTAGCGAAACCAAAAATATTTGAATTAATTTGAGAATATCTTTCCAACGAATCCAAAAAATTGAAATTTCATAGCGGGGATAAAAAGTTATGCCCAGTTGAAATTTCAGAATAGTCGCTATGGAATTTTGGCCATTTAAAATGGGAATTTTGCAAACGACCTCGATTTTCAACGAAACCACTTTTGTTGGATCTGGGATGTCAAATTATTGCTAGGTTCCAAAATTCATAATTTTCTGAATCAATATGTGAGCGTGGTGCACTTAAACGTGTTTTGACCATTTCAGTTGAATTTAATCGACTGGAAAATGGCCATTTTTCAAACGGTCTCGGAATTTGACGAAATTAGTTTTGTTAGAACCGTATCGTCAATACGAAGCCAGAAAATATTTTTCGAGAATTTTTAGAGTACGTATGTGGCCCGGTAAATTGAAATGCACGTTCAAATTCAATATATAGATTTATATTTTAATTTTGATGGAAACTGATCGAAACGATCGAATCAGCCTACGATACATATCCCATTGTATTCGTAACGGGGGTAATTTGCTAGGAATGATAGTCGGTTGATTTGATTTCGAGTTCAAAGTAAAGAGTTACTTTTTGAAGAATAAAATATAATTATATTTATATAAACCCCTAACCTACCCTCCCCTCTCTCTTAGTTGGTCAACGACAGTCAAAAGAAAATTAAAAAAACCCATCGACCTAGTGGATCGTGCGCCCCAGTTCATCGTCGTCGCCGCCGCCGAGGGACGTCGCGCCCCCCATCCCCAGCTCCAATCCGCCCATCTCTCCTAACCGCCATCTTCATCCCTTCGAAACCCCCTCCTTCTTCGATCCAAAGGCACCCCCAATTCACTTAAAAGCCACCGCCTCCCAAACCCTAGCCACCCACCACTGGCCGATGTACCCCAGTCCGCCTCCACCACTCCGACGACGCCTCCCTCTCCCCTTATCTCTTTCCTTCCTCTTTCCCTCTAGTTCACCCCCCCCCCCCCCCCCCGGCGCCAAAAACCGATGCTCCACCACCTGTGGCCAACCGCAACCACAACTGCACCTCCCTGACCGCCTGAGCATCTCAGTCCGCCTCCGACCGTGACGCTCTAGACAAACGAAGGATTGCAACGATTTTTAAAGTGAGTTTTTATATATGTAATTGTTTTAAAATTTAGTTTTTTTATATACGAAGCTTAGACGATAAAGATTAGATTTTTATTATGATGAAGATTAGATTTTTGAATACGATTTTTATATAGAAGTTAGCAAGGTAAAAATATGATTTTTATTATATAAGGATAATTATAAAAATATGACTTTTAATCGTATGAAGGTAAGATTTTTTTTAAAAGCGTTGTAAAGAAATAATTTTTATCATATGAATGGCAAGTTAAAAATATGATTTTTAAATCATATGCGTTGTTCGGAAAATGTCATAGCGATAAAAATTCGATTTTTATATATGTAAAGAAGCAATAAAAATATAATTCTTATTATGAACAGTGTGGTAAGGACTGCATTGAAATTTCAAACAAATCCAAATGGTTCAGAAGTTCAGAAGTAAAGCACGACAGAGTGGAACCCTCGGTGAGAACTCCTCACTTTAATTTTTATTTCTAGTTGAAATATATACTAGGATGCAGACGGTGCTCAGCAGCTCCCGACACCCGTCGTCCACGGACCATGGATGACTTGTTTGTTTGATTGCTGTATTGTGAAATTTTATTGTGTGATGTGCAATGGAATAAAATATTTTATAGTGGAAAATATTTTATAGTTAAAAATATAATTTTTAACGTGTATATAAAATAAATAGTAATAAACAAGTCGGACGATTTGTTTATATACACTGATTTGACTGATATTGATTGAGATGATAAATTTTACACATCGCCCAACTACACAAATAAAAATAAGTGTTTATTGTTGTGAACCCCCACACGGGTGTTGGGATGAAATTGGCCATACACTAGTCCCAATAATTAGCTGTATGTCGATCGATAGATTGACAAGCTGTTATAAGCGTTAAATATTTATATTTCATGCTTATGCAGTGTAGAATGCACTTTGGGTGATGGTTTCCTGTGTTTGATTGTTGTAGTGTACATGTGTGTATGAAATTCATATAATTAACACTATATGGTAGTTGATTGGGCCTCATTCCAATTTGGAAAATAAAAGAAAATTCATGTATTGAATAAAATATAAATTCATGTGTTGAATAAAATATATATTCATGTGTCGAATAGAAGAAAATTCATGTGTTGAATAAAATATATATTCATGTGTTGAATAGAAGAAAATTCATGTGTTGAATAAAATATATATTCATGTGCTGAATAGAAGAAAATTCATGTGTTGAATAAAATATATATTAATGTGTTGAATAAAAGCAAATTTCATGTGTTGAAGAAAATATTCATTTGTTGAATAGAATAACGAAGTTAATGAAATATATAAAGCCGTGTTGATTAGATTGACGCTACTTCGACATGAACAATATTTATATCGATTATATTCATTTTTATAATGATTATAGGAAAGAAAGTGATTTCAAAATATAACGTTTTGAGAGTATTATCATATATAGATTAATGATATGGAATATTCAATTTCGATTAGAAATTGAATATGAAATTGAAATCGTTTTGAAAACAAATTTAAAACGATTTATAAAATACGTTTTGAAAGGAAATCGACGAAATATATATAATATATATATAATGGCCTGAATAGAACGCGCCGCGCCGCGACAGTTTACGAATTTTGACCATTGACTTCGAATGGATGTTACGGGAGATCCGACCGTCGGATTCTCCTAAAAATGGAACTATTGGGTTCATATCGAAAAGAGCTTTCTAACGAACATTAGGGATTTGAAATCTAACAGTTAGATGTGGAATTATGTCCAAATCAAATTTGGAAAAGGTCGCTGTAAGTGCAGTTCGATGGCCGTTGATGGAAATCGACTGTGCGGGCCTTGATAAAATTATTAAAAATAGTAATAATTTGTGTAAAATCATAAGAAATGATTTGTGAAGACTTGAGATGAAAAATTCCAAATTTGAAAAGATAAAAATAGATTTTTATCGAAATGAACTATTTTTGAACTAGAATAATAATTTATTTATTTTTAAATAAATAAATTGGATTTGAAAGGGTATTAAAAGTAACCAAAATTTCCAATAATTGAATTGGAAAGGATTTGAATCGAAATTGTCTTTCGAAATTTCGATGTTGGATTTCGTGATTATACAAATATTGTTATGGAAATTTGAAAGATATATTTATATCGTTATTTCCAATACGATATTTGCTGGTCGTAGAATCTGATATTGAATATAAGCCGATATATTTTCTATTCAGAGCCTTATATTTAATATCAAATGGGAATTGGGTTTATCGTGAACTGTGTTTTAACGACATTTGTTCTTTAACCCGATTTACAGTGAAATGTGATTTGGAATTTATAAATCTTTTATTAAGATTTAAAGGAGGTTTTCCAAAGTAAAATTTTCCAATTTAATAAAATAAATTGGAATGGAATGTGATTTTGGGTTTATCATGAGCCGTGTTTTAAATGACATTGGTTCTTTAACACAGTTAAAGACAGGATATGGTTTCCCAAGTTAAACAATCATTAATATTGATTTTTGGGAAGATTAAAATCAAGTAGAGTTTTAATGAATCTTAAATTAGAATGAAATGATCGAGAATGGAGTATCACCAGTTTTTCTCCAGGCGATAGTGAAATCTTTAATTAGATTTGAATGTGATATGGTAATTGAATTTACCGATAACACCATGGTGTTAGATATGAAGTATTACAAGTTTTACTTCATGGGATGAATAGGTTGGGATTGGGAAATAAAATAAAAGATTACTTCAGTGTGGTTCGCTAATCCCGACTAATTTGAATTGATATTCAAAGGAAGATTAAAGAATAAATTTAAAGAATTTATCTTTGATAAAATTAATGGGAACCTTTCCCAAAGTATAAGAATATTTGAATAAAAGAATATTCTGAATTGGAATGAGGCGTTTGTCGCGTTTGTGTAACACCTGTTTTTTATATACGCGAGTTATTCAGAAAGACCGTGTTGGCCCTCTTTTTGGCACTAATCTCATCAGGTCAAAACCAAAGCCCAAACGCACAAGTCACGCTCCAAGAGGCCCATCAGGGGCGCTACATCAAGCAATGGTATATCAGCCCAAATCCAACTCAGTCAGACTGACTGCGCATTACCTGAAGAATCGCTCACCAGGACGACCGAGTTTCTCGCTTTCAGAAAGAACTCGTCGACCGATTATCTTGGGTCAGCATGGAAGATTTCTACAGAGCCAGTCCACTTAGTATCCCGACTTCCAAGGAGATAAAGGCGGTCAACCATATGCGGGCAAAGCTCTGCTTTTGATATACCTCTTCACGGATGCCACATCAGCCACAACTTTCGAGGATACTATTTATGAGCAGTGGAATCAGTCTTCCAGCCGCAACTCGAGCCAATGAATGGATTCCACGTGTCTGAACCTTCCCGAAATGGCCGGACCATTTCACAACAGCCCAAGCAGCATTTTCCACCTATAAATACCTCCAAGCTTAAAGAGAAAAAGGACGACTTCTTTTGGCCAGACGGCTTTCTTCATACTTTTCATCTCTACTCTCCTCCAGAATCTTAATCTCTCAAAAGGATGAAAGGAAAATAGTCATTTTCTTTCTTTTCTCCAAACAGAAAAAGCATTGTATTTGTAATAAAAAAAAAGAGAGAAATAATATATAAAGTGGATGTAGGCATTGTCTTTGCCGAACCACTGTAAAAATTCTGTGTGTGCTCCCCTTTTTTTACTTTTTATTGCGTATTTTATCTTTATTCATGTGTAGATCACGCGATTGGGGGTTGATCGTCACTAGTGACCAACTTTTGACGTCAACAATTTGGCGCGCCAGGAAGGGGCTGCGCACCGACACCGCCATCGACTTCCTGCTTATCCCAGGTCATGGCGAACAAACGAAAGAAAGATGCAACATCCTCTCGTCCTGCAAACGCCGACGCAGCTGATGCCGATGCTGTAGAAGAAGCCACAAAGTCTCCTCTCATGACAACATGTCCCGATTCCTTACCCGGGACGACATAGATAAAATCATGGTCGAACTCAGAGACCGTATGACATCTCAGGGTAAAGTCCACGAACGACAACAGCAGTTGATGGATCACCTTCTCGGTCGACTAGAAACTGGGTTGAACGCTTCAACATCAATTCCTCCATCGACCGAAGCTGGGTCAATAACCGATCTTCGGTCTGCATGAAATCAGGCCACTGATCGGACTACACCTTTATTTCATCCTGGTTTGGTTCTACCAACCGATCGATCCCAGCCGAGAATATCGCTTCCAGCAACCAGCGTGGCTGCAACAACAGAACCTCAGGAGGCAGGCGACCAAGATCTAGGTCGTCTGGCAAATATGCTTCCACTCTTTGGAACATCTCGACCTGCCGAATCAGTCGAGCTACCCCCGGGTCCCTCAAAATCAACGCCATTCCCATTACAACCTGGGATCTTGCCGCAGACCAGTCTAACCACTCTTCCTCTTCAACGAAGAGTTGGAGTAACCTTCCCTTCGAACGAGGGAAGCCACCCTACCATGCCGGTCCTCACCGTAGCGGAAGAAAACGCTACCATAGACCCTCCTAACCTCGCTTCAAATGGGGGCAACCCTGGCCCCCGAACATCACATGCTATGCTGGATCAACCTAGACCTTCAGCTACAAATATGGCTTGATCCACAACTCATCAGGTTCCAGAGGGGCCGTTCTACCCAGAACCACCCGTCAGATCTCACCTTTCCTCACACCTTCACTCAACTCTCGGAGGTCGAGCCCAGCCAACGACTACCCTTCCGAGCATGTTTTTGCCGTATCCTCATGCAGAGCCCCCTCAGGATGCAGAGTAAAGTTCATGGCAATGACTCCTCGGAGATGGGAGTCATCTTGCAAGCATCATCCGATGTTTCACTCGGGGCAATTCTTCGTAGCAAGACATAGACAATGTCAATCGCAGCCCCTTCACTAGAGAAGTTAGAAATTCTCGAAATCCTCCGAACTTCAGGTTCCCTACCATCGAACCATACAATGGTCGTACTGACCCGACCATTCATCTTATGTGATACGTGCGACATATGGAAGTACTTGGTGCATCGACCAGCTTTATGGCTAAGTGCTTTCCACTCTTTCTCACAGATATAGCCGGTATGTGGTTTCGGCAGCTAACAACGGAGTCGATCAGTAGTTGGAATACTCTGGTCACCCGCTTCATCGAGCAGTTTCGAGTGCATATCTCTCGACCGAAAAGTGTCATGTTTCTATCTACCATCAAACAGCGATCCGGAGAGACGCTAAAATCCTTCCTCGAAAGGTTCAACGCAGCCGTAGCATCTGTCGATCGGCCCGAGCCATCGATGGTGTTGATGGCAGCCATCGCGGGAGTCCAGAAGAGATCAGAAATCTTGAACTCCTTAACTAGGGATCCTCCCAAAGATATAGATGATTTCTATTCCGAGGCCGAAAGATTCCTCCGATAAGAGGATGCCAGCCTTGAGATGGAGAGCCTTGAAGTTTTAGTAGCCAAACAACAAGGTCCACTCAACGGCAATGGCCAGAATAAAGGAAGAGGAACGGCCTC
Source organism: Allium sativum (assembly GCA_030737875.1). NCBI lineage: Eukaryota > Viridiplantae > Streptophyta > Magnoliopsida > Asparagales > Amaryllidaceae > Allium > Allium sativum. The sequence goes on along the minus strand of CM060910.1, from coordinate 608,593,632 downwards.
AGAAAAGGATAAACGCAATGTACGACCTCGAAATGAAAACAAATATAATCGGTACACCGAGCTCAATTCCTCTTTGCTCGATATCTATCTCGATATGCGCAAGTCCTTCCCCACTCCAAAGCCACCTCAACGAGAACCGACCCAGATGGAACTTGGCTCTGGCAAGCATTGTATATTCCACAACGTAGCTGGACATAATACAAATGATTGCCGATATCTGCGCGATCTCATCGAAGGACGAGTCAGAAAAGGGGAACTTGCTGAGTATGTCAAAAATCGCGCCCCGGCCATGCCGCCGCAACCTTCTGCCCAAGCTTCTCAGGCTGGTCCGCAAGCTCCTAGAAATGGAAAGGACCCTGAGACTAGCACTCGCGGCATTATCATTAATTAGATTTTTTATCTTTTCTCTCGATGTATTTCTTTCAATAATAGGGATGCCTTAACATTATGTAATCAATCGCTGTTCCCGTAGATTTTCTTTGTAATAGTTGCTTAGCAGTTATGAACTTTACTTTTTGCAAAAGTAGATCGATTTTTGTAAAGTTTCTAAGCCGAACCAAATTAGTGTTCGCCATTAAGCCGGGAATGGTTAATGCTCGCCCCCCTGTTCTATGTGGTCAGCGGGAAAGCCCACCACTACTTCAAACACCTACTCTTTCAAGTGAGAGAGGTCGCTTTTTCTTAAACATGAGTGTGGATTACACTCTCTTTCTTTACACCACGAGCGTGCATAGCTCGCTAAATTAACTAACCCAACATGAGTTGAGCATGAGAAACACTTGCCCTAAGCCGAGTATGGTTAATACTCGCACTATCTAAGCCGAGTATGGTTAATACTCGCACTATCTAAGCCGGGTATGGTTTATGCTCGCCACTAAGCCGAGTATGGTTTATGCTCGCCACTAAGCCGGGTATGGTTTATTCTCGCCATACTCTAAAATCAAGTGGAATAAAATGCTCGACCCATGGTTTGTTTTGTATTTGCAGGAACCAACTTTTGTACCAGTGGCGATCATCATCTCGGCCTTAATACGGTATCCGATAGTTGTTGGTTTTTTGGCCTTAATACAACCTGGCATGGTCGTCAGATTTCTGGTCTTAATACAACATCGGACCGTCGGTTTTCTGGCCTTGATATGGTCCGACGCGACCATAGTAGCTCGGGCGTTTGTGCTTCAGTTCAGATTTTAGAATACATATCCCTTTGTCGATGAAGATACATTCTGAGGGGCAAAGTATTGGCCCTCTTTTTGCACTAATCTCATCAGGCCAAAACCAAAGCCCAAACGCACAAGTCGCGCTCCAAGAGGCCCATTAGGTGTGCTACATCAAGCAATGGTATATCGGCCCAAATCGAACTCAGTCAGAATGACTGCGCATTACCTGAAGAATCGCTCACCAGGACGACCGAGTTTCTCGCTTTCAGAAAGAACTCGTCGACCGATTATCTCGGGCCAGCGTGGAAGATTTCTACAGAGCCAGTCCACTTAATATCCCGACTTCCAAGGAGATAAAGGCGGTCAACCATATGCGGGCAAAGCTCTGCTTTTGATATACCTCTCCACGGATGCGACGTCAGCCACAACTTTCGAGGATACTATTTATGAGCACTGGAATCAGTCTTCCAGCCGCAATTCGAGCCAATGAATGGATTCCACGTGTCTGAACCTTCCCGAAATGGCTGGACCATTTCACAACAACCCAAGCAGCATTTTCCACCTATAAATACCTCCAAGCTTAAAGAGAAAAAGGACGACTTCTTTTGGCCAGACGTCTTTCTTCAGACTTTTCATCTCTACTCTCCTCCAGAATCTTAATCTCTCAAAAGGAAGAAAGGAAAATAGTCATTTTCTTTCTTTTCTCCAAACAGAAAAAGCATTGTATTTGTAATAAAAAAAAAGAGAGAAAATATATAAAGTGGACGTAGGCATTGTCTTTGCCGAACCACTATAAAAATTCTGTGTGTGCTCCCCGTTCTTTTACTTTTTATTGCGTATTTTATCTTTATTCGTGTGTAGATCACGCGATTGGGGGTTGATCGTCACTAGTGACCAACTTTTGACGTCAACAGACCGGGTTTATCCCATTCTGAATAACTGATTCGACGATGTGTCGAGGATGAAGACGGTGGTCGAAGACTGGAGGTCTTCACATCGTTTGGGTGATTACTGATGATCTTGATTGGGCTGTATACCCAAGAGGAGGGAATCAGTTGGTGATCGTCCAGACGTACTTGGAGATCGATGGATATGCAAGGTACAAGGTGCCTCCGGTTTCGTTCAGACCCAGAACGAATTTGTAAATGGACTGTGTGTCTGACATTGGATTTTATTCTGTGTCATTGATTTCTATTAAATATATATCTATTTGGCAGCGGAGAATTTATTCTCTTGCTTAACGCCCTTCTCTGAGACATACGAGCTCAGAGGTTGTAATTGATGGATATCAATCGCATGGCATGAATTGCTTGTGTGGCATGCCTAAGTGGCAAATGATCAAGGCTTTTGTTGAAAAGCATAGTCTTGTGGTTGATGATCAAAGCACGACCTATGTGGCATAACTTTGTGTAGCGTTGATTCGCGAGCCTCACACCCCGGTTGTGAACCAGAAACGGGAGAGGATCTCAGGAAGGGCATGCGTTTCCTTCTAGCTAGGGTGGTGTCAGTGACCTACCAGCCCTGACATTTATATTATTTTCACCTGTGTGGTTGTTGCTGTTGCGAGGCGCCTCGGATATATCGATGACTATGTGGAGCCGATGGAGTCATTTGGCTCATTGACGCCCCAAAGGGCGGGGAAATGCAGTGTTCAGGAATTATAATCCGCATCGGTGGACCGGCCCTAATGATCCAAGGTGCAGTTGCGGCCATTCCTGAGGGGCGGGCTATAGCGTCTCGAATTTGGTAGAGGACGATCCCTTGGCTCGGTTCACAGATGGAAATACAACTTCCAAATACATGACATTTGCAGTTTGGATTATAGAGCCTAGTATGGCGACATGATATATGGTACCCATGCCATCTATGATTGATATTTATGATTGAAATTGTTTTGACACTATACACTTATAATAGAATCAAATGATTTGTTTTTAATGTACCAAGCATCTTTGCTATTATAAGGGAAAACCCTATCCTCTGGCTTGTGTTGCATTGTGTGATGGGACCTGGGTCTTATAATAGCTTCATTTTTCCAAAAAGCATTGCGCTGTTTTGTTATATGCAACGGTATTATAGGGAGGAAACCCATTCCATGTTATACGGCGTGGTCCCTTGATATATCTGATTTAAAGTAAAGCTTTAAATAACTGTTTTAGTTCTCACACCAGTCACATGACTGACCTGGAGTTTATTGTTTTAACCTAAACTCTAGGTGCCCTTATTTTGACACGGGCAGCTAGTAGTTTTGGTTTTGCAGGTTTATATTCACAGGATCCTGGTTTACAGCTGGAATGATATCCGAAAAGCTCTGTATCCGTATATCTCTTTTAGTTGTATATTGTATTATTTTTCTGCTGCCATGTAATGTATCGTAATCTGTGATATTTTGTGATGTATATTATTTGTTTATACTCTGTATATTCTTGTATTTTGATGAATTGTTGTAATAAGCAATGAAATGTTCTTCTGTTGTGTTTTGATGTGGCTTGTTCTCAACTCAATCCGTGCTTTCCTTACTGGGGAAGTTCGGGTCATCTCATTGGACAAAGCCATCTTCGCTGGAAAAAAAATGACCATTAATAAACTATACCATGCAGTTCATCACCTTTACCTGATTGGTTAAATTTGGTCCGTTCATTGCAACATTGTCTCGGTCAAAGTAGGCATACATGGCATGATAAACATATGAAACATTGTATTCAACACTGAAAAAAAGTGGAAGTAGTGTAGCTAATCAGAACAAATACTTGGACAAAAGAATAACTGTACTAATAATCATGCCATAACAAGTTAAACTTAAGTAGATTATTTTAAATTCATCAGCTGCATACGTAGGAGTACACAACAGTCTACTTATCAATACAAAAATATACTAGATTATTTGAATTCATCCAAATAATATGCATTGTTTTATTTTGAAAGATAAAAAAGTAATATTCTCATACCATATCGGTTCCAGATAAGCAGCATATAATTCACAACACCTCTTCAACCCACTATTTCAAATTTAAACATTCCTGCCTGAAGCCACAGTCTGCCAAACTGATCTCGCCTAGAGCAAAGCATCTTGCCTATACGCAATTCAACAATTCACACACATGTCAATTAAAGAGAATGGGTGAAGCTACATAGAAAAATCTAAAAGCAGATTGATGGTATAAAGAACACATTAGCAATCCACTTCGCAAGCTGTCTACAATAAAAGGAAAGGTCCATAGCAGGCAAAAGGGACCAGGCCTTTCATTCAGAGAATCATATAATATCCATTTCATACTATATCTCCATTAAATATCCTGCTTGTATTAGGAATGAAAACAAAAAAGTAAAAGATTAGGACCTATGTATATATGATTCCTTGATATCTGATTGTGTGAATTCCTATGCCTTTACATTTTAATTTTTAATACTTCATAATCTAAACTATATGTCAGTCATAAAAGGAATATTCAGAAATGATTCATAGCAAACAATGGGTGTTTATGAAACTAAATTCAGAAACCAATATGCTGGAATATAGTTTTTTCATATAAAAATTTTATATGTGAAACTTCCTCAAGTATGCAATGCTGGGTGGAATTTAACTAAGAAATGAAAAATACTTGAGGACCTAACCTGTCGGTATGTTTAACAAATAATATAGTTCATAGGGAGGAATTTTCCTGGCGAAATACTAATAAATCCAAAAGGGAAAAAAAGATAGTAAAAGCACCAATATCACCCCATGTATTTGCAATAGCCAGCAAGGAAACGTAAGCAAGTCCGATTTCCAAAGCATTGAAAAGGAAATAATGCCTAATGAGCTAATGGAGGCCTCCTGATTCAAGTCTGCCTTAATGTTCTAAGAATGGATATAGATGACACACATACCCGGCTTATCAACAGTCCAACTGACAAACTGCTTATTGCGGAATATAAACATGACAACAATGAATTTTTCATTTTGAATGTAGGATTTTAAGATTTTTGACAACAATGATCCTAAATACCTATATGTAATATTTTTCACAGTTATATAGAACTAAAATACCAAAAATTAGAACTGGAACTGAAACGTAATTTTGAAACATGACAAAAAGTTTGATAATCTCGAAGGATGGATGTAGTTTACAAACCCGGTCCAACATGGATGTGTATTCTTGGATGCCACTTCCATTCTAAGATGATTATGCCAACCATTAGAACTTCCAGCTACTTCTACATTTTCTCCATTTCCCCAGTACTCAATACAAACCTACATTAGGCAATCAAGTCACTATTTCATGTTAAAAAAAACTTATTAATTCACAAGCACACCTCCTTTAGTCCAAAAGGGCTTTCATCCGCTTCATCACACTACAACAAAACAGTCCTTTTACAATGGGCAAAAACCGTTGTAATATGCATTTCACAACGGGCATATGCCCGTCTGAATATGCACCGTCGTAATAGCTTCTGACTATTTGACAACGGGCAATGACTGTTGTAAAGGACCGTGGTAATAACTTGCTCTGTCACGTGCAATGACTCTATGACAATGGTTATTAACCCGTCGTAATAGCCAATAAATTACAAGCGGCTTTTGCCCGTTGTAATATATTATATTACAACGGTCATCGACCGTTGTAGAAATAAATGCCAATTTAAATATAACTACTGCGATATACATCCATAATAATAATGAATATTTTAACATGTAATAAATACTGTAATGCAACAATCAAAATCACATAATAACACACACTAAAAGACTGGAGCAAGAATCATATAATTCCAACACATTTCAAAAAGTTCAATAAGTTTATACTCCCAAAGACTAGATAATTTACATTCCAAAAGGTTAGATAAGTTACGTCGACATAGTTCTAACATAAATTACATAACTAGTTTCATACCAACACTGGACCAAGGGAATGTAATCTTTGTGCCACGCGACGGTACGTCCAACGGCTTGTTGATCTTGAGTCTGCATATTGTTACTGGCACGGTGTGACTGCAAAAAAAGAAAAACGTTACCAAATGTAGAGACAATATATTATTATACACCGCTCAAAACTTATTATACAACATTTAAGTCTTGCATTGATGTAACCTTACAACATTGCACTAAATTGGGAGTGTACAAAAAGTTATTTGTTTTATTCCCAATTTTTGTACACATATCACCAGATATTATTTTACATCATTTGAGTATATTATAACTTCAAGTCATCTTGAGCAGCAAGGTAGAGCAGAGGATACAAGTGCAAACTATAATAATTAAGTTCCAAAGGTATCTGTCTCCTAGCAACATAACCAAGTTCCAAAGGTTTCTTTTCACAAGTATCCAACCATGTCCCTATTATTGCATATGGTTTTGGCCAAACATAGGGCTTTTCACCCATACTAGTGAAGTATATGTTCAATGGGGTTAATGCCTGCCTAGCTTACCAGCCTTTAGTTCAATAGTCTTCCTACTTCAGTTTAGACACCATCATATCCACAATTTGCAGTTGTATTTTAAGTAAAAATATTTGTATTTGTAACTGACATTATATATGAACTTTTATTTCTACAATTATATGACCAAAGGAATAATTAATTACATAATAGGCTTCTACTGAAAGTCCAAATATATGCAGATGTAGACTGGAACTAAGTTCACCTTTGAAAAACCATTGTGAATCTTTTATCTAAAATGTATTTAAAAACTCAGTTGAATAATGGGATGATCTCTATATGTGAGCACAACAACTAATTATTTGTTCCATGCATGAGGAAATTATTTTATATATCTACAATAATGGGATGATCTCAATATGTGAGCACAGCAACTTAGTTGCTGTGCTTGTGAGCACAGCAACTTAGTTGCTGTGCTTCGGCACAGCAACTAGTTGCTGTGCAGAGCACAACAACTTATTTGTTGTGCAGAGCACAGCAACTTAGTTGCTGTGCTTCGGCACCGCAACTAAGTTGTTGTGCTGAAGCACAGCAACTTAGTTGCTGTTCAGAGCACAGCAACTTAGTTGTTGTGCTTCGACACAGCAACTTAGTTGTTGTGCACGACAACTAAGTTGCTAACATACTTTAGTTTTCTAGCAAAATAATCATTGTAAAATTGTTGACATCTTACATCAGCAAAATAATCATTGAAAAATTGTCGACATCTTACATCAGCAAAATAATCATTGTAAAATTGTTGACATCTTACTTGTGATGTTATCGGGATTAGAAGGAGAACCATCGTCCTTTTTTAGCATAACCCTTACCCTCCCTATTTGCATAAAATCCCGTGGGTATGCCTTATCCTCCTGCAACGACGCGACAACAATTCAGTGCACATGCTTGAAGATAATGTGTAACAAAAAGGCATTGTTATAGCACAATTATTTCACAATCCACCACTTCTTCCTAGATCCTTTACTAAGAGCAATTGCACCAACAAGTCAACTGCAAAAGAAACAGCCAATTTGGTGCCATTGCTAATTTATTGCTTGAGTAATCAACATGGAACACATAACTACAATGTGAGATACCGACAACTCATTTTGATTATCATTTATTGACAACTGATCAAAATACAAGTGTATTTCAGCAATTGATTAAAAATAAAATTTTGAAATTACAATACTGAGAACTCAGTTGCTCAAATCAAGCAAACTTGCAACTGCCTTGAAAATGCAGTGCAAACTTGCAACTGCCTTGAAAAGGTAGTGCAAACACACACTGCCTTTTTAAGGCAGTGCAAACTTGCATGGCCTTGAAAAGGCAGTGCAAACTTGCAACTGCCTTTCAAGGCAGTGCAAACTTGCACTGGCTTTTGAAGGCAGTGCAAACTTGCGTTTCCTTTTTAAGGCAGTGCAAACGCACACTGCCTTTTTAAGGTAGTGCAACCGCGCGCAAACTTGCACGACCTTGAAAAGGCAGTGCAAACATGCAACTGCCTTTGAAGGCAGTGCAAACTTGCACTGGCTTTTGAAGGCAGTGCAAACTTGTGTTGCCTTGAAAAGGCAGTGCAAACTTGCGCTGCCTTGAAAAGGCAGTGCAAACTTGCGTTGTCTTGAAAAGGCAGTGCAAACGTGCCTTTTTAAGGCATGCAAACTTGCACTGCCTTGAAAATCTATAATTAATTTTCTTAGAGTTGTACATATGAGTAAGAAACCATTTGTAATTTAATGCAGACCGTTATAATCTGCTATGATATTACATAGAGGGTTAATGATGTTTTATTTCTGCTTTATTAGTGGTTAATGGAACCGTAGAAAAATTTGGTACATTGGCCACCTTCAGTCAGTCATTTAATTTTTGTTATTTTTTTGTTGTGTGGCTGTGCATCATAATTTTTTGTTGAAGTAGGAATAACAGAAACATAGTTGCGCTCTCTCATTTGGTCATGCAGCACCCTTAGGTTGGTATGACCCATAATTATTCCATTTTTTCAGATCTCTTTTAACCACTTTTAATTTTTCTAAGAAAAAGAAAGAGTGGATCTCTTTTAACCACTTTTAATTTATCAAAAAAGGATGCGATTACTTGTTGAATGGTTCATTATATTGACACAAGCTTCTAGAAAAAATTGAAATACATTCAAACTTGATGAATGTTCTAGTTCTATCTACTTTGCCATGTGTTGAGAAGACGACCCCCATCCCAAGTGAATTCATTATCGATTGTGTTATAAAAAACACATGTTTGCATTTATACTCCTGTTATTCTGTCCTCTATTCGGTCAAACAAAATACAGTCAAAGTTCCCAGATACAATCCAAGGGGTTTGATGTGGTATCAATGTTTTGTACATTGAGTTTGTGTGTAAAAACCATAGATATATGTGAAATTAACATTATCTGTTCAGTAATTACTTAATATACATGTTTTGAAATGGGTTTGAATACCAACTTCCAATAGTTTGAGTAGACAGTAAAACTAAATAAGTGTTTGAAATTGAATCAACTCTACTTAAGCTTGAATCAACAATTTACTTAAAGTGGAGTTAAGCCGTTCGACTAGAACTAAAAGTGCAAATAACCAAGTTACAGGACATTAGAATTCGGGGCTCTGATTTGCTCATTACACTATAGTTACCAAGTTTGAAAAGGCAGTGCAAACTTGATGAACCAAAGTCATCAATGCGTGTCTACTTTAAAATTTGCAGTTCAAGTTTACGTTTAAAGCAAGTTAAGGTCATGTGATTGGTATTTATGTACTTTATGATGTATCGACTATTTTTCAATCAAAAAAATGATTATCATCTATATCCTTAGTGGATAAATTTTGCAGGACTATTCATTACTAGCAGAAAAGTGTTTAACGATTGAACTTGGAAGACATCCTTTGCACTTGCACATAACTAATCTGAAAATATGAATAAAAACAATAATTTATTACTAAATAAAAATTACTACACGTGCTGAGTAGTCTTCTTTGCCGTCATGGCCTCCTTGGATAAGGAAGAAAATTCTTGTGCCCTGTCAGATACAGGAGTCAATTATACTACTTAGATACAAAAATCATACAAGAAAATCAACATAATAATATAAAAGTTGAATCAAAACTTAACATTATACTGAGGTTGTTATACTCTCTAATTCACTATGCCTAGAAATACACCAGTGCCACTGGAAACTGGAGAACGGAACCCTTATGCTGGAGCTCCAACATTATTAGCTGAGCGGATTAAGATCGGAGAAGCATTGATCTTCCAATCGCTGTCTCCTTCATTACGAACTGCCAATTCTTCATCATTACGAATTCAACGTCGATCTATATCAAGTCATCGGTTCCGACAGGATCGCGGCCGTTGATTCTGAGGTGGTGGAGAGCCAAGGTCTCAAAGAACCCTAAAATTATTTTCAGATCGGACGATAAGTGTTTAGTTGGCTGTTACTGAAACTAGATTGGAGACTGATTTTTTCAGAAGTGACATCAGGGTAATGAAAGAGGTAATTTGGGGGGAAAATAATGAAACGTAGTAGAAGGAGAGGAAAAATATTCTGATTGGATGGAACGCTACTGATTGGATTAGTGGATGAATCGCTGAGGTGGATGATTACAACACATTGATATATTAATACATATGTAAAATTGGACGGACTGATTTTTGCTGTGATTTGTAATGTTTATGGTTTTCAGTTCCATTGCAAATCCGTGATTAAATTGTGAACGATTTGTCATGGAATTATTTCCCTCCAAATTTTGGTTTTCCTACCCTTTTTATAGCCATCTCTAATTATGTTTTTTTTTCATTGCAAATCCGCAGCTAATTTGTGGTCGAATTATTTCCCTCCAAATTTTACTTTTCTCACCATTTTTGGAGCCAACCTCTAGCTACAGTTTCCCATTCGGTAGAAAATTGGTAGTTATTTTGTGATGGATTTGCCATGGAAACTTTTTTCTTACTTTTAATTGAATTTGTCAATAAATACAGCTACTGTTTGGTGGTCCTTGGCAAATCCATCGCTAAATTGCAACGGATTTGCCATGGAATATAAACCATCGCTGAATTATGTTTATTTCATACTGTTATTATGCAGAAGAAAATCAGTTACTATTCCATCGGTAATGCGTAGCAATTTAGCAACGGAAAATTCCATCACAAAAACCAGTGTCACTAAATTCAACATTTCTAGTAGTGATGACACGCTGATCAAAACAAACTCCAAGCGCATCGATCAACATTGTGCTAGAGCCACAACCAAAAACCTTAGAGATTTTCCTGATAACACAGCGATAAGAAGGGGAGCTATGTGGCTTTCTATAGTGGAGCGAAGACAAGGAGGAGAAAGTGACATTGGAAATTATGGAAATTAGGGAGTGGCTTTCTACAGTGTGGCAAGGAAGAGAAAGTGGCTTTCTACTGTGTGGCCTTCTGTAGTGGAGCGATAAGATGGGAAATTAGGGCTTGCCGGCAGCGGAAAACACTGGAATAGATAAAATCGACCAAAATAAAATGAATGGACATAGGTTAGGGAGAAAGAGGCGGATGGGAGTGAAGAATGATAGAAGAAAGTCAAGGTAGAGGATTAGGGAGTGAGTGGACAAGAGGGAAAGATTGGTGGAAGAAATGAAGTGGAAGAAGAGTCCGCCATGACATAAAAATTTATCTACAAATTTTTAACATTAATTTTTAATAGTAATATCATTAATCATAAATTATTAATATTTATTGTTAATTATAAATTATTATATATTTGATATTAATTACTCGATATTACTTATTAATAACTTGAAAATAAAATTAAGCCTCTTTAAATACAGATTATATATAATTAGTAATTAGTGATTATTTATTAATAATCATTAGTTATCATAAGTTATAAATGATATATAATATTATTAATGATTAATTATTAAGTATTAATAGATAATATAATACTATTAATAATTAGTGATATAATATTATTGTTAGTACTTAGCTAGTACATTATGATTAATATAATATGATTAATGATTAAATAATAAATAATAATAAAAAATCAATATTAATTTTAGAAAGTATTGTATTTATTAATTATTGATTGCAAAAATTGTTAAATAAATATTTATTACAACATGCATTTTAGGATCATTATAAAATTGACATCGGTTAAAACGGGTATGTTATGAGAGATGCAAAATTGGTACCTATTACAACGGGCGTTACCCATTGTAAAATTAACATCTCTTACAATGGGCATTTTTTGACCGTTGTAAAATAAGCATATATTACAACGGACATTTTGTGAACGTTGTAAAAGCGAAATCTATTACAACGGGCCTTAAATGACCGTTGTAATAGCATTATTTTACAACGGGTAGACCTTGTCCGTTGTTAAAAGGTTATTGTACAGGACATCTTTTACAACGGTCCAGAAATGACCGTTGTGATAATACTCTATTACAACGGGCAATAGACGCCCGTTGTTTATCGGACGTTGTAATAAAGTATTTTTGTTGTAGTGTCATGATCCATACATTTTTCTATTTTGTTTGCCTTATCTTGGAGAATGCGAAGAGAAAGCTGTGGAATAGAAGTTCATTAGAATTACTTTCATTTTAATTTTATCGAATTGGAAAACGAAGTGTATGAAGAATGCACAACAGTTTTAAATTTTTAACCACATACTATTAAATGGAGATGGAACTATTTTTTGAGGGCAAGACTGTGTGATACAAGCAGAACATTAATTTTATTTAAAGCCAAATTATACTGGTCCAAAATATCACTGTAAAAATAGTTTACACTTAATTGCAGGTCAAAAGTCGTCAAACTACAGCATTCTTACACTAAATTTGGCTGCATGTCTGCATACAGAGGAAAAAATTCATTGTTTTTATTATTACTAAGAAAATGAAAAGGTAAGCTGAGTTATATATATGAAAAAAGCTACCTCTTCTTTCTCGACCTGTTGCTTTATCTTTAGTAGTTCCATCACTTTCTGCTACTGTCAAAATTCATTATAGAGGCATTCTATCATTAATTATAATTAAAAATGTAAACTAATGAAAAATAAAGGGCAAGAATTGATACCAACATGGCCTTCAAATGTTCAATTTCAACTTGATTGAGAATTTCACCAGCTTAACGCGTGAAAATAAACAATGGAAAGGGGGGGGGGGGGGGGGGGGAAATAAAGGTGTACAGTGGTAAATGATATCTAACCGTTTCAGAAGTTAAATGACAATCACCATCGTCCATCTTTAATCTTGGATTGGAAAGATTTTGATCCCTGCAGGTCAGTACATTTTGAAATCACGCTGTCAAAATCATGCTGGAACACTGCATGGAGCACAAAATAATAGTTTCAATTAATTTATACATACTAGTAAAAAAAAATTAGGAGAAGGTGAAGCTATAACAACTTTGAAGCTAAATTTTCAAGTAACATAGTCATATCCAATAGTTCTTCCATGATACTGGATTACAGATATCCTTTATAGACTTTTTTATATACTTTTTAAGTAAGGGCAGACGAAAAAATTAAACAAACTTAGAAGGAAAATCTAGCTATGTAATAGTAAAACATATTAAGTGGGTGAAAATTTAATTGATGGGAAGGAAGTATCATAATCAATTTTACATGATGATAATGGAATAAACTAATAAAAAATACATTTTTAAAATATAGCAAAGCAATATTTCAGCAAGTGTGATGAGAACTACTAATCATAATTTAAATTTCAAATCAATCAGGGAAACTTGATACCATTTGAATATTGCTAGAAGCTCTTAAGTATAATAAGGTAGATAACTTGATAAACATAAATGTTATGAAAGTAGAGCAATGCTACCCCCATGCTCATATTAGAAGAGTGAGTAAATGTGCTCCTAGTGATGGTTAACAAATATTGAGATCATTCGACATTCACGGATACCGAGTTAGGATTATTATTTTTCTCCAATTGAACCAGGTGTGTTGCTGCATATTCCTAAATAGGATTGTGGGAAAAGCATTACTCTGTGGAAAAGCTAAGATGTGTAAATTAAATGGAAATTTTCAAGTACAATCCGTTATAATCAAAATATCTTACACACTATGGTCTATCATTATTTAAATACGGACCACTGCATAATATTAGCCAGTATAAGAAATAATAAAACTAAAGTAACAATAGAATCCAAATTCAAAATGTAAGGGGAAAGTAAACCTGGAGTTTCCTCATTACAAGCACAGTTGATCTCTTCGTCTTTTAATAAAGTACTTCCTGTTGCACAATCATTTTTAAGAGAATTTCGAAGTAGCTCTGAAATTGCTTTGTATCCTCTGCATCTTACTCTATTTGCAATATCTTTCCTATGACATAGTAAGAACTGCTATTTTATACCATAGATATTTTTATCCACTGGAAAAGAACAAAAAATCACACGGCTTCAAGCAAGATATTTTTATCCTAAATACCACATATAGGTATTTAGGATCATTGTTGTCAAAAATCTTAAAATCCTACATATGATACTTCTACATTATGCACTTTTTTCATTTTAAATGTCTCTCGTTCTAGGTTTGGCTAATTCAGTAGAGTTGTCTGATTTCTCAGGGAAACTGGGTATTCATAAATGAGAAACTTTGCAGGGAGACCATTGAATTTTTCTCTAACTTTTTCAATTCTAACTTAAAAAATAATAGATTTTCTCATATTACCTGCAAAAAGGTCCTTACGGGTAAAGGTAGAAAGAGCTGGATAAACCTTTTAAGATGTAAATTTCTACCTAATCCCTTTAGAAAAATTACCTCACTGATTGTTATTCCTAAGTTATTTTTCTTTCTTGCACTAAGTGTGTGACTAAGTGATGTATTGTGCTTCAAAATACCGATCAGTTTTCTATATCCGTTGTCCTTAAACATAACATTCCCTTAAAAAACATATGCTAGAAGATAAGATTTCAGGTGAATGTATAACCTCATTGGACATATGAACTATCATAGGTGTATGTGATATATGACATAACTCCAATGGTCAATACATCCACAGCAAGGTAAAATAAAGGTATATAATCTAAGTGCTGAGCATTTTGAAGTATAAAATTGGGCCACTTGGATGATTTAGACAAAGATAAATGACAAATTAGATTTAGACTCTAAAATATTGTCTCCAACCACCTTTTTTCTTAGTTAAATAAAGGAAGACGAGAAATTCCTACTTTGCCAGCTAAAAGTGTATAAGATATCTAGAAGAGCATTCAAGGTGGAAACAAACGTAGGTGGTCGTACTTTACAACGTTCCGAAAAGTAATAGTTAAATTATCGTTCTGAAAATATATGAAGTAATGCAGTCTCATTGATAAAATTCACATGTACAACAGAAGTGATTTATTTATTATACTTCAGACTACTTAAGCGTTAAATGCAAAAATATCTAGCAAGTTGCCTAATGTAAAGAAGCAATATACTAAATATTAATTTATTATATGACTCACATGTTCCCCTTTTTTATATTCATTTATGACGATATAATTAAACTTCTAAAGTTGCATCCCAGTCTTACCACTTTCACTTGTTGTCAACCTGAGAGCGGCGTAGGATGCATAAACTGTCCAACTGCCTTTGTTTCCTATCTTTTCGGTCACGTCATTTACATTATCCCTTGGTAAGACCTGTGCACCATAGAACAATAAAATAAATAAATTCATTTAATGAAAATGCTATAGGTATCGAAATTATTACTATAACTATACTGTCATGTAGGAAAGAAATTAAAAAAGAGCAAAGCGGTACAAATGTGAATATAAAGGGTAACTGGATAAGGAATCAATAAACAGTGTTAAGATTTTGAAGTACTTATTATGGTTGTTCCCTAGTAGCTTGAGAACACTTCATCCTCTTCCTTTCTATAACATAAGCATTCACATATCAAACTCGCGTAGTAACAACTGACGTTTATGTAATAGATGCCTCTAAGTATTGTAAATCACCTCTTCAAATTTCTGAATTTATTTTATTTTTTTAATTCTATTTTGATCTACAATGGAGGTTGAGTTAGTGGGTTTTGTTGCTCCAGTTCCTTTTACTGTTAAAACTAAGGAATGCAGTTTGGCTTATTTGTTGACTTGTAACACAACTTCTTCTTACTTATATTTTGCATACCGTAAATATTATGTAGTTGCCTCTTTGTGTTTTTTTCCAGTCATAACATAAATGCTACAAAGTGAAACGACATCACAAACCAGCGCTCACCAGGCATGCAACAAGCGCATAAAACAAAAGAAAAACGGTGTAATTCAAGTTCAGGTTTAAAATGCAAGCACATACAAGCTATAGAAGTACCAAAATATTATTGCAAGATCAACACGCAACACAAGCACAAAACAAAACCAAGCGTATGCCACAACTCACAAGCCAGGGAAAGTACGCTGGAAACAAGTAAGAACAAGTCCAAATTTAAGATGCAACAACAAATGCAAGTGCATAAGCCATAAAACACAAGTTCAGATTTAAAGTGTAGATGCACAAGACACAAACTCAAACTTAGATTCGAAGAGCAATTTCTAGGCATGCACAACAAGATACAAAAAGAAACAGGTACGCTTCAAAATAAAGAAAAATAAGTTTACGCTTGATATTATTTTATTTAGAAAATTTAAAATGATGAACAAATCAAGCTAGGGAAAGTACATGAAATATTTTAAAATTTTAATCTAACATCAAGTTTTTTTAGTTTTGTTGCATTAAAAATAGTTCATAAACTAATTCTTCACATTTAATCTGCCACACCACAAACCAAACTTTGCACTAACCAATTGATTAGCACATTTTTTTGGTACAAATGTTTTCTGTATGGTGCAAATTCATTTCAAATGCAACATCTATGTGTCAGCTTATCTTCATTACTCAAGAGCATGTGCAGCATCTCCAATATATTTCAGTATTAAATTGCAACTGAAATAGCGCCACAGTTTTAGATGCAGCTGTACGGTTTCGTTATCTGTTTAGTGCGTAGTTTGCCTATTACTGAAAAAGTTCCACTCTATTTTGGTGCACAATTGCAATTAAAACAATGCTATTGTTGTAGTTGCAAGTGTTCAGTTTCATTATTACTTTAGCGTATGGTGCAATCGATAATGAGAAAGTTCCAGGCAGCTGCCTAGTCCAACCTGTGTTTTTGAATGTTTAAATTCCAATTCTTTTTGCATGCTACACTTGAAGCCACTTAAAATTTTACTAATATGGACCACTAAACAAAAGTTAATTACTTATGTGTGTGTGTGTGTATAGGCAAATGTTTAATGGCACCCCAAAAATGGAGCACCCCAATAGGCCCTCTGTTTCTACCTTTCGTTTATATTAGTTTAAGTTAGTGGAAGGTGAGAGAATGAGTGGAAGGAGAGAGAGGGGAAATATGTGATGGAAAAGAGGGAGGTCATTGGGGTGCTCCACTGTTTGGGGTGCCATTGAACCAGCCTCATATGTATGTATGTATACATATATGTGTGTGTGTACACACACACACACACACACACACACACACACATATATATATATATATATATATATATATATATATATATATATGACACAAGCCTTGAGTGAGTAAAGAAGTAGCTGCAAATCAAATTTTATGTGGTTGAGAAAAACGTTTGGCTACTGCAAGTCTACAACAACATTTGCTAACCAAGATAATATCATTTTAAATCAATTGTGATTTGTGTTATTCATTCACGAATTGCCATTTGCTCGAATGATCCGAATCAATCATTGCAGAAGAACGAGGATGCGGGGAGATGATATTTTTGTGTTTAGAACAATGGATTTGTTTTAGATGTTAAAGCATGATGTTTATGTGTCGTTTATATGGAGGCCTTGTATGACAAAATTTCTTGGTTTCCAAGGTAGCATACAAAACAACTGTACCATAAAGCAGTAAAAACTCAGTTTAGGCCAGGGCTTGCACAACGCACAAATTACTTATGTGGACTTGGTTTAAATAAGCACATGCCTTAAGACTTTTAAAATGTGTATATGTTAGTGCTTGGCAGCTCCATATTTTAATCCATGATTTGAAGGATCCATCCAAAAATAAATTTTCCCAAAGGTTGAAAGGGACGATTTGCTGCTGTTATTCCCTTAGTATGCATAAAGTCATACTTTCTTTATAACAGAAATTTTTATTTGCCGAAGTCGGTCTAGGTCCATAATAGAAACATTTGTGTAAGTCCTAAAGTATGACTTTGATCAAACATGCATTTACATATAGATAGAAAAATAAATAAATGCAGACAAACAAATAGATAACATAGAGACCAATACATACTTTCTACTGAATAAACCGTTAGTGCTAGAATGTATCGACTCAAAGTATAAGTAGCTAAGCTTTCATATCTGGTCGAATAAGTCAACATATTAAAAATTGTTTCGTACTTATCTAACAAAATAAATACAGTTGGCCTACTTTAACAAAATAAGTTATACATCAGTAGTAAAAACCAGAGTTTGTACGCATACAGAAACAACAGAATTGTCAAAACAATATGTCTATGAACTTTCGAAGTTAAAACATGTCTAACAAGATGCAAACAAAATTCTCCTAAAATGATAGGTTAATCGGAGAAGTATTCAGTAGGCAAGACACTAACAAAATAAAGTTTGTTTGTTACCAGTTAATCCCAAGGATCATACTTGTAGATATCCAAGGTCTAGTGAGTTCAATGCTAGGCATCTGCTGAATTTTTCTCCTAAGGTAAAAGATCACTACTTCTTCATCTATTGGGTGAAACTTGATCCCTATAATCTTCAATCCATCTCCATAGCTTTCAATATGAAATTGGTCATGATCCACAAGTGTGGCAGCAAACACCAGCCATAAGTCAATTCGAAAAGCAAACGAATTCGTTTGTTGTAAGTGGATTAGGGTTCGACGTTGGATTTGGAGATGAGGGAGAGGAAAGTGGAGCATAAGGAGGGGAGGACGAGGATAGGAAATTACTCAGAGGATGAAGCTTGATTTGGATTAGGTTTATTTGGTGTTTTAGGAAATCCGAAAATCTGAGAAACGATGAACATTAATGGAATTGTTTTAGATTAGGTTTTATTGATATGGGATCTTGGGAAGCGCCGAACATCCGAGAGAGTAATGAAAGGAAATAAAAATGAAATTAAGATTTTGTGAAAGGAGATGTAAACGAAATGCAAAATGGAAATGGACCTCTAGGGTTATGTGGGTGGACAAGTAAAAGAAGAAGCACGGAGGGAAACGAAAATGGATATCCCGCCGATTACAAGTCAACAGGTTATACTGTAACACTGCACGTCAATTAATGTCACTCACAATGGGAATGCATTTACTTCTATGGAGCGTTTTAAGTGTGTATAGAACTGAAACTTAACAACAAGACAGATATAAACAGTACTTGAAAATTTAAAATTTCATTCATTGCAGTGGTAAACACATAGGTTTGATTACATCATAAAAAACCAGAGTCAAAGTACATCATATCCATCTTGACTAAATCAGAGTACATAAATTGAAAGACATAACCCCAACACAAAATAGCCATAAATAAGATAGGCTGAACTTTTACTTCAGCGATCCAAGCAATTTCTAAAAGCAAGAGATACAGCTGTCCAAAATCAAGCTTCACTGGTGCTAGTTCCACCCTAAGCACCAGGGGGGAAAGGAAGAGAAGAGGTGGAAAAAAGGGGGTCAGACAAAAAGTCCGGCGAGTGCGATAACTTTAACAATATAATTACCAAAATAACTAGGCTAAGGCATAAGTTGGAAAACAAGCAAATGACTGTGAACAACTGGGTATGGTAGAGCAAACAAGGAAATAAGATGAAAAAAGATAACGTTAAAGGCGCACCTAAACCACTATAAGATAATTACTATACTGCACCACCACTAGTTACCTTAAAGGTTGATCCCGCCTACAAGACTTTAATAATGATAATGGTAGTTTCGTGTACCCCTAGTTGCCTTCATAGGTGCCGCCTGCCCCTATCTCCACTAGGTGTACCCACTACCCCCAGGCGATCGGCTCCCTAACTCGTAGATACCTGTGCTTGCCCTACAGTGGGGTGTATCACTCTCCAAAGTAGCAACCCGATACCACCAACAATGCACGGCTTATACCTACATGATGCAACAACGTCTTACCTACCAGCCCGGGCCCACACACACACACATGAACCCGTTGGACTTGCATTGCCACCGCTAACCCGTTTTGGCCTCTTACAGTCAAGCCCAGTATGCGTGTCCCATCCTCGACTTGGGTCGAGCCCACAAAGATACTTATGGGTTACTGGTTGAAACGGGCCCCCATTACTTGACACAAGCTATCCACCTAAGCTTGGTCCCCTCTAGTACATCCCACTTAACCCTCTCCTTATTCATGTTCACTTACATGTCTCATTTTTGGTTAAGTGTTTCTAATCGTATTTCACAAGCCACCCAAGGCACCCACTTAACCCCCATGTCCCACTACATGTTTATCTGGTTAAGTGTTTCTTAATTCATTAACACCGTAACCTTGTAAAGACCTCCCACATTAGACTGGCATTTGTGGCAGCTGGATTTGCCGGGCGGGTCCGGGCAGTCTTACACCACAAACAAGCCTAACCTCGTGACTTTACAACTGTTACACATTTAATTTATTCCTAAGACCTCCCACATTAGACTGGCATTTGTGGCAGCTGGATTTGTCGGGCGGGTCCGGGCAGTTTTACACCACAAAAGAGCCTAACCTCGTGTCTTAGGCGATTAATTACACATAATTAATTATCCCCTAATTTGAATTAATTTCCCTATTCAAATTATCAATGAATTCCAAATTTAACTATGTCCATAATTGACTCAATTATGTCCACTATTTATGGTATGCAAAATTATACCAATTATCATCATAAATTTATTTTATGCCATTTAAGGCATTTATGTCAATTCTCAATATTAAATCTTTTAATATTATCCCATTGCCCCACGTTGTACGTTCGTTTAACGTAAAATATACGTTAGACTCTAATAGTCTAACTTATGGAACAAAGAGAAAACATCACAAAATACATAGAAATAAAAACTAGATCTAAACATAAGGGGTGAACTTGCATGTGTGAATAAGGTTCTTCATCTAAAACTTGCATAGGCCAAAGTCACAAACTTGCATAAACCATGTATGTCATAGATCTAATCATAAGGTGTAAACTTGCATAGGTAATAACCACAAACTTACATTACATGATTCATACTCCAAACATATATATATATATATATATATATATATATATATATATATATATGTATACATATATACTTGCATATGTGATTTATGCAACACAAACGATGGTGTAAACTTACATCTAAACATGTAAACTAGCATATAGAATTTTGTATACTAGCATATAACTCACACATGTCATAGCCTAATTTTAGATCCAATTTACACATAAAATAGATGTCATGAAACATGTAAGGTTTTATATGATTCTCACTTACTTGCATATGATTCATATCTAAATTAACATCTAAACTTGCATACATACATATGATTTATCATATGAATTAGTTCCAACAACATAACCAAACTGGCATATGAAACATCATTATGAATTGATTATACATAAGCCAATCATAGAATTACAACATAGATGATAACATCACAACTTTACAACATAGATGATAACATCATAGAATTTACAACATAGATAATAACATACGGTCAATGATTCACAACATAACCATATAATCCAAATCATAGCTCAATGCAATTAAATCGTTAATTATCTTATTAAAGAAATCAAACTCACAACTCAAAGAAGTTCTTGAGTTCTGAAATATGAGTTCAGAAATTGATTTAGCTTTCCTTTGAAGAAGACAATTTGTTGCGGTTTAGATTAGAATTGAGTTTGATTAGCTTTTCTTCCTCTCTAATTGGTGGCGGCTATTCAGGTTGCAAGGTGACGGCATGGAGGCCATGAATCTAATTTTTATTTGATTTTAGGGTTTGAGTCTACATGTGTTTTTATAGAGTTTAGGATTAATTTAGGCCGTCCGATCAATCCAGAATTAACCCCAGCCATTCAGACCAGATCAGAAACCCTAATGACTTAGCATACAATCACAAAAAGGTCATCAAACAAATCTGCCCGGGTGGGGGGGGGGGGGGGAGGGGTGCTGGTCGACCTGTGTGGGTAGGTCGACCCCCTGGTCGACCTGGCCCTGGCGGGAAATTTCCTGCCTAGCCCAATCTGACTCTGAAATTTGAATTTTTGAAATCTCTTTTGAATTTTATGAAACTTCCGATGGCCATATCTTCTTCATACGAAGTCCAATTCACGCAAACTCGGACTCTATCTCAACCAGAATTCTGAGACGAACACAATGGCGTAACCCGTTTCCCTTAATTCTCACATCTGAGATTAGTTATTCTTTAATTTGAGAACATTAATATTGAAAATTACGGGGTGTTACATTCTCCTCTTCTTAAAGGATTTCGCCCCCGAAATTTCAAAGTTAAGGAGAATGAATATCCTAACATCCAAACAACCATCTACTCAACCATCAAACACAGGCATCCATTGTCCTTATAAAATTCCTAATGTTGTATGAACATATGCAAGAAGTGTGTGTGTATGTTCTTTATCTAACGCAAAATCAGGCGGTCTACTGATTCAGTTGACCTCCTTAATGCGAACCATGATAGTGCCATGCGTCCATTATGTATGTGAAAGAATCCTATCGATACATATTATTTCTACATGTGTGCACAACCATTCACCAAAATGCAGCATCCATATGATAGTACAACCATTATACATCTATTAACTTAAATATGTACACACATTTATATGCAATATGCAATATGAAGTGATTGAGCCGATCTAGTGACTAATGTGTGTGTATATGCATCCACGAGCAACCACTAGCAAACACTTGCATCCACATGCGTCCATCATACATAACATGTCTCAAACACATGTTTCAACCATAGGAATACCCTATCTAAAGGTCAAAGATACTAGCGAGAGGACATTCTAAAGATAAAACAAGTACAAGCTAAGCGATAAAGGAGAAATTAAAAGACATTCCCTCGAAAAGAAAAGGGTACAATGAACGCATCTTCTCTTTCGTCTCCCAAGTAGCATAGCTCTCATCATCTCACCATTGCACTTTGACTAGCTTGACCTCTCGATTCCTAAACTTCTTAATCTCCGACCCAAGAATGCACGTAGGAACTCGTCGAATCGTCGCATCACGATCTATCTCCACCTCCATAAGCAAGCTCGGCTCTACCACTTCCGCGGTCTCATGCAAGCACTTCCTCAAATGTGATACATGGAATACATCGTGTACACCACTAAGTATCTCGAGCAACTCCACTCTATACGCCATCTGTCCAATCCTCTCCTTAATAGGAAACGGCCCTACGAACCTTGGTGCTAACTTCCCAACGGACCCAAAGCGAACAACATTCCGTAATGGAGACACCTTGATAAAGAGCATGTCCCTAACATCAAACTCAAGATCTGTCCTCCTCTTGTCCCCGTAAGATTTCTGCCTATCTTGCGCCGTTTTCATCCTCCTTCGAATCAAATCGATGTTTTCCGAAGTCTCTCTAATCATATCGGGCCCAAGCAAGATCTTATCTGTAGATTCCCACCAACATGTAGGCGAACGACACGGCCGTCCATAAAGAGCCTCGAACGGTGCCATGCCAATGCTAGACTGAAAGCTATTATTATATGCGAACTCCACCAAAGGAAGATGTTCCTTCCATGTACCTCCGAAGTATAAGACACACAACCTCAATAGGTCCTCTAGAATACGATTCACCCTCTCGGTCTGGCCGTCCGTCTGAGGATGATATGCGGTGCTCAAACATAACTGAGTCCCTACCGCCTCTTGCAAGCTCTTCCAAAATTCGTTAGTAAAGATAGGATCGCGGTCGCTCACTATTCTAGAAGGAACATCGTGCAAACGAACTATCTCTCGAATGTATACGGAGGCTAACCATGGAGCAGTCCTCGTACTCTTCACAGGAATGAAATGGGCACTCGTAGTAAGTCTGTCTACCACGACCCAAATCCCCGTATTACCCTTCCTCGATCTCGGTAACCCATCAATATAAAGTCCATCGAGACACTTTCCCACTGCCATTGTGGGACCTCCAATGGGTGAAGCAACCCACCGGGCTTCTTTTGTTGTGCTTTTACTTGTTGGCATACCAAGCATCTAGCGACAAACTCGGCCACATCCCTCTTCATACCGGCCCAAAAGTAAACTCGTCTCATGTCCATGTACATCTTGTCCCCGCCGGGATGGATGGTCATCTTTGAACGATATGCATCATCAAGAATGGTCTTCCTCAAATTCTCGTCCCGTGGTACTAAAAGTCTACCGTCCTTACGTAACCAACCCTTATCATCTAGGGTATACCTTCTGAGATGGCTCGATGACTCCCCCCTTTTCAGCTTTTCTACTAACTCTACCAACTATGGGTCATCTCGTTGTGCCTCACCAATCCGTCCCAAAAGCGTAGGTCTGACCTCTAAGGATGCTAGCAAACCGGGTACAAAGTCAATGGAAGGTCTAAAGTCAAACGTAGAGATGAACTCTAAGCTTCGCCACTCAACAAACAACGGACTCAAGGACAACCTTTTCCTACTTAAGGCGTCTGCCACCATGTTACCCTTGCCAGGGTTATATGCTATCTCAAAATCGTAGGACACTAAGAATTCCATCCACCTTTGCTGCCTTAAGTTCAAGTCTTCTGAGAGAACAAGTATTTTAGCGATTTGTGGTCAGTGAAAAATTTGAATTTCTCGCCAAGAAGATAATGGTGCCAAGACTTAAGCGCGAAAACAATAGCGGCCAACTCTAGGTCATGTGTAGGGTAATTTCTCTCATGCACTCTCAATTGCCTTCCTCCATAGGCTATTGCCCTTCCCTCTTGCATTATGACTGCGCCTAGTCCTATCCCACAAGCATCAATATAAACGGTAAATGGCTTATTCCCATCTGGCAACACTAAGACTGGGGATGTGGTCAAAGCTCGCTTTAAGCGTTGGAACGCATCATCACAATCTATGTCCCATGTGAAAACTAGGTTCTTCTTCGTCAAGCGTGTTAATGGGGCTGATATTTTTGTGAAGTCTTTGATAAACTTCCTATAGTAGCCAGCCAACATTAAGAAATTCCTCACCTCGGTAGCATTCTTAGGGACCTTCCAATCTTGGATGGCCACTACCTTTGCGAGATCCACAGCTATCCCCTCTTTGGAAACCACATGCCCTAAGAATCGCACTTCCTTCATCCAAAAGTGACATTTAGAAAATTTAGCTTTAAGGCCATGCACTCGAAGGGTCTCCAACACTTCCGTAAGATGTAAGGCATGATCTTCCTCGCTCTTAGAAAAGATCAAGATGTAGTCCACAAATACTACCATGAATTTATTAATGTACTCCCTAAACACCCTACTCATCAAGTCAACAAAGTATGCGGGGGCGTTTTTCAAACCGAAGGGCATCACAAGCCACTCGAAGAAGCCGTCCGGAGTCCTAAAGGCAGTCTTGTCTATGCTATCCTCAGCCACTCTCAACTGATGGAAACCCATGGCTAAGTCCAACTGCGAAAACACTGAGGTGTCAACTAACTGATCGAAGAGATCGTCAATCCTCGGCAGTGGGTGCCTATTCTTCTTAGTAAGCTTATTAAGCTCTCTATAATCCACACAAAGTCTTAGGTACCCATCCGCCTTCGTGGCAAATACTACTGGAGCACCCCACTCCGATATACTACGTCTTATGAACCCCTTCTCAAGAAATTCTTTCACTTGCTTACTGAGTTCTCTTCTCTCTCTTGGAGTCATGTGGCCGCACTGGCAATGCAACTGGCTTTGCATTATCTACTAGATATATTTGAAAGTCTATCTCACGTTTTGGGGGTAGACCCCTCACCTCATCGAATACATCAACATATTCACGGACTATACGAACAGAATGTAAATCATCATTGGATGCGTCAAGGGATTCTAGGTAGCTAAGAATTACTGGACCTCTAGGGTCACAAAAAATATCAAGGGTCTTTCCACAACGAGTCAACAATCTAACTACCCTTCTTTCACAATGTAGGATGGCCCCGTATCTAGTTAGCCAATCCATACCTAGAATCAAGTCGTAGCCCATGAAGCCAAGAAAAAAGGCGTTGCATTCAAACCCAACGCCCAAGATAGACACTCTCAAATCCCGACAGATCATAGAAAGATGAGCCGAACCACCAATAGGATTTGAGACTACTAAGGGACCTGTAACTAAACTAGCATTTAGGTGCGGTGTTTCAACTAATGATGTAGAGATAAACAAATGTGATGCACCAGAATCGAATAAAGTACGGATAGGATGATCAAACAGAAAATCTAAACTTTCAACGGAAATAGTTTTACATCGTTCTTGCAGCAGTGGGACCACGAGAGCCTGAACTTGCCCCCTTGCCTGCCCTGGTGCCATAAGAGCCTGCACCTATCCTCCCGAGGTAGACCCTGCTCTCTGCCCTTTCCTTGGGCAGTCCTTAATCAGATGTCACGCTTCGCCATAGTGGAAACAACCAGTCTTCTTTTTCTTCCTACAATCTTTGCTTAGATGGCCTGGTGTCCCACAGTTAAACCATCTTTTCTTTCCCTTACCATGGTTGCCTTTACCACCTTTCTTGTTCTGTTGTTGCTATTGCGGTTTCTTTTGATCCCCTTTCTTCTCGGGTGCCTTATTAGCATTGGCGCCCTTCTCCTCTTCATGCATTAGCGCCATATCATCTAGTCTCTCAAAGGTAGCCCCCATAGGGATGTGGGTCATAACTAACCCATGAAGCGGCTCGTTCAAACCCTTAACAAATCTCAGGGCCTTCTTTTCTGGTGTATTCACCAAGTCCAAGCCAAATCTCGCCAACTGGTTGAACTTGTTGACGTATTCTTTCACTAATAGATTCCCTTGCTTCAACGCCAAAAACCTTTCCATGTATAGATTCTCTTCAACTCGTGAGAGAAACTTTGCCTCCAACCTACGTCTGAAACCTGGCCATGTATCAACTGGACGCCCTCATTAGTGACCTCCCACCAAAATGAGGCCTCATCCTTCATTAGCCAGGCAGCTAACTGGACCTTTCTTCCATCTTCCACTTCAAAGATCCCAAACAATTCTTCCACCTCCTTTAGCCAATTTCGAGCTTCATCAAATGTCTCCGTCCCATGAAAAGGTTTTCCACCCATTGCCTGAAAGTTCTTACATATCTTTGCAAAAGTATCGACATGAGGAGGAGGAGGAGGAGCATTTGCTGGACCTGCGGTGGTGGCCCTAGTCTCCAAATACCTCCTAAACCATCCTGGTATCTGTATCCCCTCGGGTATCTCGGGAATTCCAGACATGCTGAAACGAAAAAGGAATGATTCAATACAAAAGAACCGAAGGGAAGATATATGGCTCTTGGGGTTATGCTTTCTAAAATAAGCTTTTCTCTTGAAAATACTTTCCTTTAAACATACTTTTAAAGGTAATTCTTTATAAAAGTGTTTTTGAAAAATAGTTTTTCAAAATTCATGCCTGTTCTGGTAACCTTCAGCTCTTATACCACGTGTAACACCCCATGTCCATCAATGTCACTCACAAAGGGAATGCATTAACTTCTATGGAGCGTTTTAAGTGTATATAGAATAGAAACTTAACAATAAGACAGATATAAACAGTACTTGAAAATTTAAAATTTTATTCATTGCAGTGGTAAACACATAGGTTTGATTACATCATCAAAAACCAGAGTCAAAGTACATAATATCCATCTTGACTAAATTAGAGTACATAAATTGAAAGACATAACCCCAACACAAAATAGCCATAAATAAGATAGGCTGAACTTTTACTTCAGCGATCCAAGCAACTTCTAAAAGCAAGAGATACTGCTGTCCAAAATCAAGCTTCACTGGTACTAGTTCGACCCTGAGCACCTGGGCGGAAAGGGAAGAAGAGAGGTGGAAACAAAGGGGGTCAGATATAAAGTCTGGCGAGTGCGATAACTTTAACAATATAATTACCAAAATAACTAGGCTAAGGCATAAGTTGGAAAATAAGCAAATGACTGTGAATAATTGGGTATGGTAGAGCAAACAAGGAATTAAGATGAACAAAGATAACGTTAAAGGCGCACCTTGTAATGACCCGGACTCTTAGGGGTTAATTTTAAAATATTTAATATGGATTTAAATATTGAGTTAAGTAAATAAATCAATTTTTATAGGGAGTTATCGATTTAAAAATCAATTTCAATTTAATATTGAAAATTTTAAATTATCAGAATAAGAAAATGGATTTAATTGAATTCAAATTTTTATTTGAATTGAAAACAGTTCAAATAATTTATATGAAATTTTAACGGTAATAATATTTGAATATTATCGAGGAGAATAAATAGTTTGAAATTTAATTAATTGTTTTGAATTAAATTTATATCAGTTTAAATTTATATCTTCCACAGACGATCGAATTGAACTTCGTGACCTGTCCCAGTTTGTCCAGAATAGTGGTATTACCCTAAGATCGTCAGTTGTTGGGTTCAGAAAGGAGTTCGAAAACAACGGGAAAATATAAATAGTTAAATCGCATTGGTTAATTAAATAATAAAATAAAATATCCTTGATTTTATGGACCAGAACAAAACATCAAGGAGGAAAAAATGCCCTTGCTGTTCGATTTAATACCGCACCTCCCCACTTTAAATCCAAATGGCCGTGACCACTTCTTCAAACCAAAAATCAAAACCTCAAGGATAAAATGGCAACTACTTATGTATATATATAAAACAAAGAAATCGAAAGGGCAAAATCACGATAGGATAAATCGCGAAATCATATAGCTCGAAACCACTGGAGCTCGAACAAACTGGAAGTTCACGTAACTCGATCCAACGTTCTAGGGTTGGCACTTCGATTTGAGGAAATTGAGGAGGGGGCATCACGAGTTGGGGATTCAGGTGTAGATTGGAGCCGAGACTCAGAAAATGGGGAGGTCGATGGTCTTTTGGACGTGATGCAAACTGAGGTTGGTCGAGGTCTTCAGCGATTAACCTAGGGTTCGACAATCACAAAGTGGAAATCGAGACAGTGGCATCAACGTTTAAATTAAGGTGGTGCGAAGTATCTGGCAGAGGAGCGTTCGACAGCTCATTCGTGAATTGGGGAAGGTTGCGGACCAGGTAGGAAGTGACGATGTTGGGGAGGTGCTCGATTTTGTCTGGAGCAGACTTGCGGTTCTGGGAAGGCGACAGAGGTAGCATGTGTTCAGGAGAGTGGGGAGCAGTAGAGATCGAACCGGAAAAATAAAAGAGGGGTTCGAAATGTTGCTGTAAAGTGGGAGGTGATGGTTCAACCATGACTTGAAGCCACTGTTGGGTTCCTATGAGTATCGGATTAGGGATAAATGTAGCAGAAAGTGTGACAGTGACAAGTGATGGCCTTGTTAAGAAATAGCAACAAAGAAGGGGACTTTTAAAGAGGATTAAGGTTGGAAAAGGCGTGGAATAACGAAATTGGGGTCGATCAGAATTAAGCAAGATTTAATTTAAATCGAATGGCGTTCGATTTATCTAAATTTGGATATTCAGCGAATAAAATCCCTGGTGAGTAAATCTCACCTTTTATTTAGAAATTATTTTTATATAGTTAAAAATAATTGTCTGTGCTTCTTTGAATGCTGTCTGATTGTTTTAAAATATATATTAGTTATTTAGGATATATATATATATATATATATATTGGGTTGATGATTGGTTGGATTCCCGCAGTTTCATTAGCAGATGCCCGCAGTTTCATAGCGGATGATTACCCTATGCGCCCCACGCTATGATTAGTGGATGACCTTCTATACCACGATATCCTGCCTCGAAGCAGGATGGGTATTACTATGTTGAATAACATCTGTGGATGCAGGAAAACAGGTTGGAGGAATCCAACTGGATTCCTCAAAAATATATTATCTGTTTGTTGTTTGTTTGATTTCATATATATTCATATATGATGTGTTAAAAATCAAATGATTGAAAATTGGTTGATTTTGATTGTTTAAAATATCCCTGGGCTTGAATATTGATTCATAAAAATATCGGAAAGGGTATTTGATATTTAAAAAGGAAATTCTATTTTTATAAATAGAATTTCAATTTTAAATAAAACAATAGAAAATATTAACTTGTTTTGAAGGTATATAAAACAAGTAATTGAATTTATAAACGTTGTTTATAAATGGAAGATAGGATTTGAATCGAATTTATAAACGTTGTTTATAAATGGAAGATAGGATTTGAATCGAATTTATAAACGTTGTTTATAAATGAAAATATGGGATTTGAATCGAATTTATAAACGTTGTTTATAATAGAAAATATGGGATTTGAATTGAATTTATAAACGTTGTTTATAAATGGAAAGGTGGGATTTGAATTGAAGTTATAAACATTGTTTATAAATAATGCAGAGAATTCAAATGGACTTTGAATATAAGGAATTGAAATAGAATTTGAATAATAGAATTCAAACGGAGTTTAACTATAGAATTTGAATATAGTATTTCAAATGGAATTTGAATATAGAAATTCAAATGGGATTTATAATAAATAGATTTGGATAAATAGAAGTGGATTAGACTAAGAAGTTAATTAACAGATTTAATTAACAAATTGAGTTAAAACGGTTGTTATAGTTAAAATAGATTGGACAGGTATAGACATACAGGAGACAGGTACGGAATAAAGTATAGAAGTGAAATAAATAGAATGCCCGACAAAAAGGTATGTATTTAATTCACATATGAGATTTTATGCGCCGTATCGGCTAGCCGCTTGGCTTTTTCTTTTTCTTATTGAGATGAGAAGGACCGGGAAAGCTATTTGAAATTTCCCGATGCTCCCGGTACAAAGGAGGTTATGGCGAATTTTTCCCGGAATTTAAGGAGATAGAATATTCTTAAGATAATTTGATAGTTAGAAATTAACATATCAAAATATATAGAAGTCGATAAGAAAATGAACTTAGAAATAGAATAGTATAATAAAAAGGGAAGTATAAGAATAAAATCTCGTAGGAATAGAAAGAGAAAGTGTATACGTGTTTAAAGGTGAATAATCAGTTGTATGGTATTGATTATTCGAGTAAGTAGTCTTGTCTGTTTTGACGTTAAATGTTATTCAGTCAAGGTCTGAGAGGTAATTATACCCCAACTTGGTTGATTTCATGATATACCGATAAGTAGCAAGATTCAGGCTCGAAGATCAATGTGGAATAAGAATTAGTTAAATACTGTATTTGGGTTGTCGTAACAATGTTTTACACAACATCTGTTTTAACCCAAATATGTGCAAAGCTTGGAAATAGAATAATGACCGTTTCCTAAGTATAGAAATAAACGAGTCGGAAAAGAGATAAGTAATTGGAGTATTTTCCAATTATAAATAAAAGATATTTTCTAAAAAGTTTAGAAAATAAAGGAAGGCGATATATGGAAATGTTTTCCAAAGAACGTATAAGGCCAATATGATTATTGAAAATATTTGGTTAACAAATATTGATAAAGAAATCGAGAAGTAATTTAATTAATGGAATTTTAATTAAGGGCTCAGTGATTGTTTGATAATTGGATGAACACTTATTTTCTTCGATAGTTAGATCATCGACTATCGAGACACTTGTTTTTATTCGATAGTTAAATCACAGACTATCGAAGTTTTGACCATCGTTGTCAATATGGAGAGACCGGTTGGATTATTATCCGAAGAACCACTCCATATCGGCAGTAGCGTGCGAATCAGATTATATAAAGATAATCGAAGACGGAGTAGAGTGCAAGGACTTTTTCTATTAATAGAAATAGTGCCTTCAGTTCATCCTGTTCCTGGGTGACTTGTATGGATGAATGTCTGACAGAGTATTTCCAGACGATCACGTATATTGATTTCTCCAACCGTACCAAGAGTGGAAGCGGAGAAGGAAACTTCTTTTAGCTAACACATAATGTATTGTTGTAGACGTCAATCGGTGATTTGATGGATTTGACGATGTGGCATTCAAAGTGAATCTGGTATGATGATAAAGCGTAGCTTCTAGCCTCATCATCCGGTAAATGACAGAAATCGGGCAGGCAGCATGGCTAAGTCGGTCGCACCGAAGTAGGGTGTATAATCACCTGATCTAGAGTTTCATTTACTTCTAAAAATCTATTGTTGATGCTGTCCCATTCGGGAAACGGTTGCTGATCCCAACTGTTGGTGATATACATTCGATACACTCAAGCGAAATGATGGTCGGTCATGTGTGGCCGGGTTGCAAGATGTTCTTGTTGAACCCAGTGTATTCCTCTCTAGAGGTACATTAGCGAAAGGTGGTTCCATACCTTGTCATAGTTGGAAATCCATTACCCAATACGTGCTTGTGGTTTTGATTGTATACTATATATGTAGAACGTGAGATGAAAGCGTTTCTGCTAGATGATTATATATATACTGTGGTTGATAGACATTATTATAATATCAAAAGGTTTTTGATATAAAGATATTTTGGATTCTCATAAGGGAAAAACCCATTCCGTGTTATATGGCGTGGTCTTATGAGATATCATTTAGTTTTCTGAAACTGTTTTTAAACTGTTTTACTCATACCAGTCCCATGACTGACCCGGAGTTTACTTTGTTGTTTTCCCTAAACTCTTTGGTGCCTAAATTTGTACGGGCAGTCAAGTAGTCGGGAATTTACAGATATACTGGAAGAGCATGGAGCAGGAGGCTTCAGGATCATATAGCTATAGTTTATTTCCGCTGTGTTGTAAGTATTGTACTCTGATAATGTATTGTATACATATAATGATTTATTTCAAGGATATGTTATCTATTATATGTTATTCATTCCGCTGTGAGATTCGTGTTACTCTGATGTTGTGTTCTTCTTCTTCTTCTATTCTAAGTTTCTATCTTATCTTTCCTCACCCTCTAATTTCTTTCACTAATTACCAGGATTTTTCGATGTTTTGGTTATCGACATCGAGCTTATGTCGATAACCAAAGTCGCTCAAAATCCGGGTCGTTACAGTTGGTATCAGAGCTTAAGTTAAGAATTACTTGGCTCTGTGGCGTGACTCGATAGAGATAGGGTTAGTAATATCCTAGATTGAGTTTGAGTGTATATATATACGAGAGAGCGTATTTGTTATTTGATATAAAAACCGTTTTATATTGTGTTGACTAGTCTGTTGAGTGGATTATAAATTTTGGTCAAATTGTGGGACGCCACGATGTCGATAGGAGTTTATAAACATTTGAACAGAAGATTGAACACGATATTGTTTTTAAATAGTTGAGTTGATTGTTAGGATTATAATCGAATTAGATTATAAAACAGAAATAGTTATATATATAACCAATGGAATTTGTATATGAAATCAAATATACAAATGAGATAAATTGAAATTGAATTCCAACCAGAATTCAGAATTTAAAATCCTGGGAGTTTGGGAAAATATTTTTTTCAAAATGAATGTCAAGTGATATAGCACTGGACTCACTTCAGTAGCTGGGAAATAATTCTGATGATGGTCGCAACATCATCAGTGTTCATTTCCGAGTTTCTAAGTGATGAATTGCTACCTTAGAAAAGTTTTGATGGAAATTTGTTTGAAAGGAAAACAAGTTGTTTGAAAATTCAAATGTTTTGAATTTGAGATATATATATATATATATATGTATATATTTATATTACTTCAAAGGAATTTTGAAATGGGAATTGGAATATA
This sequence comes from Allium sativum, assembly GCA_030737875.1. NCBI lineage: Eukaryota > Viridiplantae > Streptophyta > Magnoliopsida > Asparagales > Amaryllidaceae > Allium > Allium sativum. The sequence goes on along the minus strand of CM060910.1, from coordinate 608,560,293 downwards.
GATTTCAAATAGAAGTGAAATAGAATTTGAATTCAAAGGAATTCAAATGAGTTGGAATAAAGAAATTCAAATGGAATTTGAATATTGCAAATATAAGGGAATTCAAATATAGAATTTTAACATAGAAATTTAAATAGGATTTGAATAAAGAAATTTCAAATGGAAATTGTATAAGAAAAATTGAAATGGAATTTGAATTCAAAGGAATTCAAATGGATTTGAATAAAGAAAAGTCAAATAGAGGTTTGAATATTAGAATTCAAATGGAAAATGGTTAAATAGAATTTCAAAGAGGATATAAAGTGGAGATTGAATATTAGAATTCATGAAAATATAGAGTTTGAAATAGAAATTAAATATAAAGGATTTCAAATAGAAATCGAATAAAGGATTTCAAATGAAATTTGAATAAGGGATTTGAAATGGGTTTTGAATAAAGGATTTCAAATAGAAATTGAAGATAAGAAATTCAAATAAAATTAAAGATAAGAAATTCAAATAGAATTTGAAGATAAGAAGTTGAATTAGAATTTGAATAGAAGAAATTCAAATAGAAATTGAATAGAAGGAAATTCAAATATAGAGTTTGAATAAAGAGATTCAAATGGAATTTGAATATTGTAAATATATAGGATTTGAATATTAGAAGTGAAGTAGATCGGGAATATTATGAAATGGATTTGATATATATTAAAAATATATCAGAATGGAGTTGAATTTATTATAAACAAAGTTAAAACGTTTATATTTATAAATATAATTAAAACGAGCTCGTCGTAGCGCGGCAGTTCGTAAATTGGCGATTCGAACTTCAATTAAGTATACAGAACTCAATTGAAGTCGGAATTCTGTGAAACAAAAATCGTCGGGACCGGTTGAATAATAGTTTTCTAATGAAAGAGAAAAATCTGGATTTCGTCGTATAGATTTTGAGTTATGTCAAAATCAAATTTTTAGAAAAAGCAGCGCTAGAACCATTAGAAAACCATAACGGTTTAATTGAATAAACAAAGGGATTGTTAGGAAATAAAATCCGAATTTGACATTAAAAAAATCCAGACTGGAGATATAAAATAAATATGAACTCCAGCGAAGTAAGTGAAATGATTTTTAAGACAAAAAACATATTTTAAATGGTTAAATAGAATTAACTAAATGGGAAAATAATTAGTTAAAGGAAATTTGAATCGAAATTGGGTTTTTGGATAAGTGAAAGAGATTGAGAATTTATATTCGAAATCGAATATATAACTCGAGTTGAAAATATAATTAGATTAGTTTATAATTAAGTTGACATATATTTGAACAATTTATATTCAAATAAAAAGGGTGAAATAGGCAAAACGGTTAATTAGCAACTAGTTAATGGGAATTTGAACGATTGAAATTAAATTTAACTTAAGTAAGTTAAATGGATCGAAATGGATAAACTGAGTAAAATCAATGTGAATGAAATATGAATTGGGTGTGAATAAAGGAAAAACCAAAAGAGTTAAAAAGAAAATATATTTGTAAAACAAATATAAAGGAAATATATTTGTAACACAAATACAAAGGAAGTTATGTGCAAACAAATAGAAGGAGAAATATTTGTAGAAACATTTACAAATAGAATTTAGAAGGGAATATTTGTAAAACATTTACAAATAGATTCAATGGAAATATTTATTTATAGAAAATAAATTGAATGTTATAAATGAGATATTTATTTGTTAAATAAGTAGAATTTAATCAAAGGATTATTCAGAAGATGAATAGAAAATGGAAATCTGTTTTTAACAGATAAATAGAAAAGATTAATTTATAAATAACAGTTTATAAATTAAATTAAATATTTATCATTCGATAAATGGAATATATAAGTCTGAACTTATATAGAGAAGAGATATTGGTTTTTAACACCGATAGTTTTAAATAGAAAGGGTACACAACACTTGTATAAGTGAAGTAACGTTATTAAAGAGAAACATTTATAAAGTGAAGAACCGTTACTAAAAGTAAATCTTTATAAATGAATAAACGTTATCCAATAGGAGTTATTCGAATAGGAGAATTCGATTAGAGTTAGAAATAATCGATTAGAGTTAGGATAAATCGATTAGAGTAAGAATTAACCAGTTAGAGTTAATCAGTTAGGGTTAATTTGTAGAGTTAATTGAATATTAGTTATTCAATTAGAATTTGTCGAATATTTGTTATTCAAATTAAGAGTTAACCAGATAGAGTTAATTGAACATAGTTAATCGAATTAGGATTTAATTGAATTTTAGTTATTCAATTAAAGTTGATCGAATATAGTTATTGAGATAGAGTTAGTCAAACATAGTTACTCAGGATAAGTTGCCATTTCATACGACTGCTAGCGTAATTCGCAGGGCTGCAGATAGCCTAGGGCGGTCGGATGTTTCCTGGGGGAAATCAGGCGTAACCATTGTGATCGCTGCGATCTAGAGTCAAGCGAGTGGAGTTAAATCAAATATTGATTAATTATTCAGATAGAATTAAAGGAGTTATCGAATATAGTTTATTCGAAAGGAATTATCGAATTTGGTTATTCAGAAGGAGTTATCGATTATTTGTTAATCGAAATGAATTATCGATTATAGTTTAATCGGAAAGAGTTATCGATTAGTTTAATCGAAGTGAGTTATAGAATATTAGTTATTCGGATAGAATTAAAGGAGTTATCAAATATTGGTTATTCGATGGAGTTAATCGATAAGAGTTAAATCCAATAGAGTTAATTGATAAGAGTAAATCGAATATAGTTTATTCGAAGAAGGGTTTTCGAATCTAGTTATTCGAAAGAGAGAATATCGAATATAGTTGTAACGACCGCCATTTTGATCGTGCCGAATCGACAAACATGTCAACTCAAAATGTCAAAAATAACAGATTGTTTTAGCTTCTGAGGTAAATAGAATAAATCACAGATCACAGACACAGAGCAATATAATATCTCGCAGCGGAAAATACAAAATACAATAGTAGTTTATGTAGCTACTAAATAATTTTTTTTTACATCAGAGTTTACACAAATAATACAGTGGAAGTCTAATAAAATAAATAATTTATAACAATCTAAAACAAAATGACAGAAATAACCGAATGACTGGAACAAAAGAACAGATAGATATAAATGAGCAGAAATCCAATGATCTTCAAACTCCAAGAGTGGATCTCGAGAGCTGTGATAATCGATCTGACCCGAGCAATAATGCAAAACAAAACAACTCGGATCAGGACTAACATTCTCGTGGAAGTAAATCAATTCAATGAAATGTTCGATGAAATGCAATCAGTAACTTAAAGGATGTTTGGGATCACCATCCTCTAAGGATCCGTCAAACTAATACCATACAGTATAATACGCTATATACAATAGTGTCTATCAGTAAAGTAATATATCAAAATAGCGTAAGCGGAATTACCATGATTACCCTTACACTGTTTATATATTCCCATAGTATATACAGTACCGTAATTCCTCCGTAAACTGGAGGTTGATCAGAGGGCACTCCATATAAAACGGTACAAACAAAGTCGTAGTGGGATCGTATAAGGCATGTGACAAGGCACACAAGGAATGCCAGGGTGGATTCACCGCTTGCAGAGCCGGACTGGTGGTAACGCATAGTAGCTACTACCGCCCACCTCGATACACACTCCCATAATCAAAAGGGCCCAAATCGAATCTCAACAGTAATAGAATAATATCGAAGAAGTGTGCTCGATAAGAGGTATGACCTCACTTGGTCCGTGCGTAGCTCCTGTTTTAGCCACATCAAGCTGACTCAAGGTAGTCAGGGTCTCGTAATTAATATGAAATAAAATAAAATGGAGTCATTCGCCAAATCATCCCCTTCATTCTGGAACTCCACCGCGTACACAGTTGTTAAAGTGGTTTTTGGTATTGGCAGAGAGTACGACAATAGCCGATCCCGGTCTCTTTAACAACCAAACGTTTACATTTTTTTTCCACACCGTAACCATTATTTTATAAATCACTTTATAAAATCATTTACACGAAAGCTCGTATTCGAATTTGAATTCAAAATTAAGTATCTACCTTCGAATATATTCAATTTTGAAAACAACTCATTTATATCGCTTTAATCAAATCGATTACAAAACCAAAACATAAAGATTTCAAACTATAGTACAAACAAATGCTATATTATTTAACTACGGTAAAATTTCCGAAAGTATTCGCATATTGAATCTCAAATCCAAAATTGACTTATATTTAAGTTATACCGTAAATTTCTCAACTTCCATTTAAATCGATACCAAACCACTTAACTTCGTTAATATTTTGGTTTGGTTTATATTCGCAAAAATTCAAGTTCGAAACAATTCAAATGATTCAATTTCTACTTTTATAAGAAAACCTTTCAAATCGATTCATATGAATTCAACATTTGGTTCGAATTCAAAATGTATAATTCAAGTCAAAACTTACATTTTAGTTTTAAACAAAACATATCGTACTTTATAATTCAAGTCATAATTTCAAAATTGTTACTTCTACATTTTGAATCAAAATCTTATTTTTCCATTCAAACAAATTACGATTTAAAACCATTCTTTTTACATCGATTTAACAAATTATTAATTCAAACCAAACGATACAAAAATCAATTCTGCATATAGCATCTACATATATATATATTCCAATTCATGTTTAATCACTTGAAATTGAATTCAATTCATATCGATTATAAATTTAAAATAAATCCATTTACCCAATTGACATTCATTTCTTATCAAAATTCATAATTTAAAACAATTCAAATTAAATTCCTTATCAATTATAAATCTTAATTTAAATATCACTTTACGCAATTCAAATTCATTTCTCAATATTTAAATCATTCAAATTCGCATTTAGTTGATTTATAATCAAATTCATTCCTTAGATTTAAAAATTCAATTTAATTGAACTCACAATTCACGTTCATTCCTCGAAAGTTTATCTCGATTCAAAAATTCATTTCTTATATACGTTCGTTCGTTAAATCAATGTCGTCGTATAAAATTAAAATCTTTAAACCTTGAATTTAAGTCGTGGAAACCTTAACTTATCCATCTTAAATTTATTATTAAAGTTTATAAAATATATATATATAAGAAAATTTTAACTTGAAAATAGATATGTGTATATATATATAAGTTTATCAAATTCTAAAATAAATTAGAAATAGATTATAAACATATATAAGTATAAATAATATAAAAATAGATTTAAAGAAATATTTATAATAAAAAGGTTTAAATACTTATAAGAATAAATTATATGGTTTAAAATAAATAAATTTTTAAGTAAAATCTTAATAAACATTTAAATCCCTATTTACAAATAAAATCATTTTAAAACACATAATTTAAAATATACAAAATAATTTAAATAAAAAAATATAAAATTATAAAGTCTTATGTAAATATTTTAAAATAAAACTCATTTTACTTCGAAAACATGACCGACGGTGTCCGTATATAGTTTTCTACCCTATGGTCAAGTGATACGGATATTTATCATTTCAACCCGTAATTTATAAAATTTCCACGGGTCTATCATTTCAACCCGCGATCCCAAATTTAGTAAAAATCGTTCAGGTCTATCATTTCAACCCATAACGATTTTCCCTATTCTAAAATCAGTTCGGGTATGTATCATTTCAACCCTTAGTGATTTTTCCTAAAACTAGGGTATCAACAACAATCACATAGCATCAATCACAGTATATATATATCATAAGTGCAACTACGTGTCTCGTGTCACATATGAAATGTGCATATATATCAAATCAAATAATTTCTACCAGCAGTCCTATACATTTCATATAACAGTTCATTATTGATCTAACATCCATGAAAAATGTAAGTCAGGTGTGAGATGAACTCACCTTTTATGGCGCAGAACGGAGACAGTAGACAGACTGATAAAGAATGAGACGACGACTTCTAGCACGACTTAGAATGGATTAAACCACGGTGATCACTCAATAATTTTAATTTTTATATAAGAAGCTAGGAAATTTCTCAATGTATCGGTACGGCTATTTGGGTTTGGGACGCTCATCGTACTCAACACCATACAAACACTCACCTTAAATAAACACAAAAATTCCTTCATAACATAAAATATTATATAAATATTGATATATTTGTAAACACATTGAAAATTTATAATATATAAATATGCACACACTCACTCCTCAACTAAATACACACACGACATGAAAATACACAGTAACTTAAATATTAACTCACGCCAAACATACATGAATATACGCACACAACACACTCTGAACACACAAAACTACACACAGTACAAAACATATCAGTACACAAAATATCCACTTACCAGAAAAATGCCACATACATGCACAAACCCACCTACACTCATTCAACACAACGCGGGTTCAACAGTACGCACACAACGAGGGGAAATGTATGGGCTCAGGTGTTTTTGGCTTCGCGAATCGCTAAAGGTGAGCTGCTAGACACGATGGAGAGGCGTGGCACGGGGTCTCGGACCTGGTTGGTTGGTTGACGGGCGCGGAGGACTCGGATCTGGGTCGGTTCGGGTGATAGAGTTGCGGCTACAGGGAGGGGACGGTCTGGGCGGAGCTCGGGTGCTATTGGGTGGCGTGGTCGGAGGTACAGGTGGATGGGGTCGGATGGGTGAGCAGGGCGCGGTTGGAGGGGGTCATACTCAAGTGTTGACAGCTTCGGGTGAGGCGGAGCTCGAGTTGGCGGAGTGGGCGAGGCTGAGGGGAGATAGGCGGAGGAAGGCGTGGCTTCGATTTGGCGAGGTGAAGGGTGCGAGGATCAGAGTTGGTGGGTGAGAGGGTAGAGAACACGAAGGGAAAATATAAATGGAAGAGGAGAGGTGGCAGTGGGTAACAGAAGCTGCTCACGTATTTTATATATATACTATAATGTAATGTTGGTAACGAACGGATCTTAAGCCACTACTAAGGAAGCGTTCAATAAAGAAGCATTCAATCAGGAGTTGGAGCGGTTCTCAAGCCACGAAATAAAGATGGGAGACGCGGTTTCAAAACCGAGGCATTGGAACGGACAACACTTTAGAAAAAAAACGTTTCACATTTTTTAAACCTTAAATGCAAACGGACGCATGGAAAGATTTAATGTTGCTTGCAAACCATGGTAATATATGGACATGCATGAATAGGAAAAAAAAATGAAGCGGTGCATGGCTTGCTGGAAACGTGATTGCATGAATTCATGAATGTAAGGAACAAACTCAAGAAAGAAAGAAAAAATTGCAAGGCTTGGCTGAGAAATGAATAGAAAGTAAGTACGCATGGATTTTGGAACCAAAATGGTAAGTAATGCATGGTTTTGCAAATCTAAATTGAAAGTGCATGTTATGTACAAAACTCAAAAATGTGCCCACTTCATTAGAAATAATAATATTTGGGTGGTTTAGTAAAATAAAAGAACGAGTTTTGCAGACCCAAAATGACTAGAAAAATATGCAGAATCCAGAAAGGGACACATCGAACTCAAATGGCTTTGTTTCAAAAATGAACTATGTAAGCATTTTCACAATTTCAGCGTGAACCGAACACCGAAACTGACAAATGAATATATTGTGGTAATCGGCGCGATGAGACGGACACAACGGTATGAAATTTACAGTGTCAGGATGCTCCGTTCAAAAGCGCGTTACGGACCCCTTTGACGTAAAAATGCGGACGGAAAACGGAGGTCAAAACGTCCGATTTTCGCAAAACGAATTTCGTCGTCGGATTCTTGACAACGAATAGAATATTTTTCATGTTTGTCCGAACTGGTTTTGGAGAAATTTTAAAATCGCTAAAATTTGATCTGTTATGTGCAGCTTTGCACTGAAAATTGCACGATCGACAAACATTCAAAATTTTCGATGAAATTTTCACCACTGCTATATCTCACTGTACGTAATTTAAATTTCAAATTCCCGTTATGAAAAATTATAGAATATTTTCAAAATAAAATTTTCAATTTAAATCGGAATATAAATCGTTGGAAATAACGGGTTGTTACAATCTCCCCGACTTAAACCTTTTCGTCCCCGAAAAGGAACGAGGCAGGGAAATAATAATTAAGTAATTAATATTTTTAAACTAAATGGTTCATATTTATTCTCATACATATATATAATTTGAAATATAGATAAATCAAAAGCTAAAATATTTTCAAACATTCAAAATAGCTTTAAGTATTCACTCGACGTCTCGATTGACGATATATATCTATCCCACTTTCGAAACCCAAAAATAGATATCTATGATGCTGCAGTCATCACCAGAATCATTTTCAAGTGACTAGAGTGTGACTCTATATCTATCTAATACATATAGGATTTAACATATACGTTGATCAGACGTATACACCAAATCACTAATTATTCAGTAGGCCAATTTTAGCGTCAAATAATTACTCAAAACATCTTTCTATATTTAAACATAATATATACCAAAATTTTCGAATTATATATTTCAAATCATTTAAAATAAGTAAGGAAAAATTATATCTCTCCTCACTCGTTTATTTAATAAAATTCAACAATAATCCATAATAAACATACAAACAATATTTTTTTATTGAATCAAATACATAATTATATTATTCAATCAAGATAAACTTAATTTCTTACAAAGTGTACATCTTTAAAACTTATCCAAAGTATATATATATGTACAAACTTAAAGCATGAACATAAAATCTTTCGAAATATTGGTTTTACCAAAACATAATGTCATATCAAATTTCAATATTGCACCAAGAAAACTTATATTATAATATCTTTAAAACAATTATTTCAAGCCAACATTTAATAAGGAAGGATCTCCAGAAGATTTATACTTTCATTGTACTTCTTACCCTGTCAAGGATAAGTTATAGAATTCGATTTAAAAGCTGAACGAACGAAAGAACCTAATCAAAGAGGATCTACGAGCGAAGATAGATTCAAATGGAAGTGATATTTCAGAAAAAGTACTTAAAGATATAAAAAATATCGGAAAATATTTGTTTTAAAGCATTTTAAAACTATTATACTTTCAAAATGCGCTCTCTCAAGAAGGATTCTACAACTGATTCCACTCATTCTAGAGTATCACTACCCTATCTCTAATGAGTTTTTACCCCATAGGCTAAAGCTTTGATAAACCAAAGCTCTGATACCAAATGTAACGACTGCCATTTTGACCGTGCCGAATCGACAAACATGTCAACTCAAAATGTCCAAAATAACAGATTGTTTTAGCTTCTGAGGTAAATAGAATAAATCACAGAATCACAGATCACAGACACAGAGCAATATAATATCTCGCAGCGGAAAATACAAAATACAATAGTAGTTTATGTAGCTACTAAATAATTTTTTTTACATCAGAGTTTACACAAATAATACAGCGGAAGTCTAATAAAATAAATAATTTATAACAATCTGAAACAGAATGACAGAAATAACCGAATGACTGGAACAAAAGAACAGATAGATATAAATGAGCAGAAATCAAATGATCTTCAAACTCCAAGAGTGGATCTCGAGAGCTGTGATAATCGATCTGACCCGAGCAATAATGCAAAACAAAACAACTCGGATCAGGACTAGCATTCTCGTGGAAGTAAATCAATTCAATGAAATGTTCGATGAAATGCAATCAGTAACTTAAAGGATGTTTGGGATCACCATCCTCTAAGGATCCGTCAAACTAATACCATACAGTATAATACGCTATATACAATAGTGTCTATCAGTAAAGTAATATATCAAAATAGCGTAAGCGGAATTACCATGATTACCCTTACACTGTTTATATATTCCCATAGTATATACAGTACCGTAATTCCTCCGTAAACTGGAGGTTGATCAGAGGGCACTCCATATAAAACGGTACAAAACAAAGTCGTAGTGGGATCGTATAAGGCATGTGACAAGGCACACAAGGAATGCCAGGGTGGATTCACCGCTTGCAGAGCCGGACTGGTGGTAACGCATAGTAGCTACTACCGCCCACCTCGATACACACTCCCATAATCAAAAGGGCCCAAATCGAATCTCAACAGTAATAGAATAATATCGAAGAAGTGTGCTCGATAAGAGGTATGACCTCACTTGGTCCGTGCGTAGCTCCTGTTTTAGCCACATCAAGCTGACTCAAGGTAGTCAGGGTCTCGTAATTAATATGAAATAAAATAAAATGGAGTCATTCGCCAAATCATCCCCTTCATTCTGGAACTCCACCGCGTACACAGTTGTTAAAGTGGTTTTCGGTATTGGCAGAGAGTATGACAATAGCCGATCCCGGTCTCTTTAACAACCAAACGTTTACATTTTTTTTCCACACCGTAACCATTATTTTATAAATCACTTTATAAAATCATTTATACGAAAGCTCGTATTCGAATTTGAATTCAAAATTAAGTATCTACCTTCGAATATATTCAATTTTGAAAACAACTCAATTATATCGCTTTAATCAAATCGATTACAAAACCAAAACATAAAGATTTCAAACTATAGTACAAACAAATGCTATATTATTTAACTTCGGTAAAATTTCCGAAAGTATTCGCATATTGAATCTCAAATCCAAAATTGACTTATATTTAAGTTATACCGTAAATTTCTCAATTTCCATTTAAATCGATACCAAACCACTTAACTTCGTTAATATTTTGGTTTGGTTTATATTCGCAAAAATTCAAGTTCGAAACAATTCAAATGATTCAATTTCTACTTTTATAAGAAAACCTTTCAAATCGATTCATATGAATTCAACATTTGGTTCGAATTCAAAATGTATAATTCAAGTCAAAACTTACATTTTAGTTTTAAACAAAACATATCGTACTTTATAATTCAAGTCATAATTTCAAAATTGTTACTTCTACATTTTGAATCAAAATCTTATTTTTCCATTCAAACAAATTACGATTTAAAACCATTCTTTTTACATCGATTTAACAAATTCTTAATTCAAACCAAACGATACAAAAATCAATTCTACATATAGCATCTACATATATATATATATTCCAATTCATGTTTAATCACTTAAAATTGAATTCAATTCATATCGATTATAAATTTAAAATAAATCCATTTACCCAATTGACATTCATTTCTTATCAAAATTCATAATTTAAAACAATTCAAATTAAATTCCTTATCAATTATAAATCTTAATTTAAATATCACTTTACGCAATTCAAATTCATTTCTCAATATTTAAATCATTCAAATTCGCATTTAGTTGATTTATAATCAAATTCATTCCTTAGATTTAAAAATTCAATTTAATTGAACTCACAATTCACGTTCATTCCTCGAAAGTTTATCTCGATTCAAAAATTCATTTCTTATATACGTTCGTTCGTTAAATCAATGTCGTCGTATAAAATTAAAATCTTTAAACCTTGAATTTAAGTCGTGGAAACCTTAACTTATCCATCTTAAATTTATTATTAAAGTTTATAAAATATATATATAAGAAAATTTTAACTTGAAAATAGATATGTGTATATATATATAAGTTTATCAAATTCTAAAATAAATTAGAAATATATTATAAACATATATAAGTATAAATAATATAAAAATAGATTTAAAGAAATATTTATAATAAAAAGGTTTAAATACTTATAAGAATAAATTATATGGTTTAAAATAAATAAATTTTTAAGTAAAATCTTAATAAACATTTAAATCCCTATTTACAAATAAAATCATTTTAAAACACATAATTTAAAATATACAAAATAATTTAAATAAAAAAATATAAAATTATAAAGTCTTATGTAAATATTTTAAAATAAAACTCATTTTACTTCGAAAACATGACCGACGGTGTCCGTATATAGTTTTCTACCCTATGGTCAAGTGATACGGATATTTATCATTTCAACCCGTAATTTATAAAATTTCCAAGGGTCTATCATTTCAACCCGCGATCCCAAATTTAGTAAAAATCGTTCAGGTCTATCATTTCAACCCATAACGATTTTCCCTATTCTAAAATCAGTTCGGGTATGTATCATTTCAACCCTTAGTGATTTTTCCTAAAACTAGGGTATCAACAACAATCACATAGCATCAATCACAGTATATATATCATAAGTGCAACTACGTGTCTCGTGTCACATATGAAATGTGCATATATATCAAATCAAATAATTTCTACCAGCAGTCCTATACATTTCATATAACAGTTCATTATTGATCTAACATCCATGAAAAATGTAAGTCAGGTGTGAGATGAACTCACCTTTTATGGCGCAGAACGGAGACAGTAGACAGACTGATAAAGAATGAGACGACGACTTCTAGCACGACTTAGAATGGATTAAACCACGGTGATCACTCAATAATTTTAATTTTTATATAAGAAGCTAGGAAATTTCTCAATGTATCGGTACGGCTATTTGGGTTTGGGACGCTCATCGTACTCAACACCATACAAACACTCACCTTAAATAAACACAAAAATTCCTTCATAACATAAAATATTATATAAATATTGATATATTTGTAAACACATTGAAAATTTATAATATATAAATATGCACACACTCACTCCTCAACTAAATACACACACGACATGAAAATACACAGTAACTTAAATATTAACTCACGCCAAACATACATGAATATACGCACACAACACACTCTGAACACACAAAACTACACACAGTACAAAACATATCAGTACACAAAATATCCACTTACCAGAAAAATGCCACATACATGCACAAACCCACCTACACTCATTCAACACAACGCGGGTTCAACAGTACGCACACAACGAGGGGAAATGTATGGGCTCAGGTGTTTTTGGCTTCGGGAATCGCTAAAGGTGAGCTGCTAGACACGATGGAGAGGCGTGGCACGGGGTCTCGGACCTGGTTGGTTGGTTGACGGGCGCGGAGGACTCGGATCTGGGTCGGTTCGGGTGATAGAGTTGCGGCTACAGGGAGGGGACGGTCTGGGCGGAGCTCGGGTGCTATTGGGTGGCGTGGTCGGAGGTACAGGTGGATGGGGTCGGATGGGTGAGCAGGGCGCGGTTGGAGGGGGTCATACTCAAGTGTTGACAGCTTCGGGTGAGGCGGAGCTCGAGTTGGCGGAGTGGGCGAGGCTGAGGGGAGATAGGCGGAGGAAGGCGTGGCTTCGATTTGGCGAGGTGAAGGGTGCGAGGATCAGAGTTGGTGGGTGAGAGGGTAGAGAACACGAAGGGAAAATATAAATGGAAGATGAGAGGTGGCAGTGGGTAACAGGAGCTGCTCACGTATTTTATATATATACTATAATGTAATGTTGGTAACGAACGGATCTTAAGCCACTACAAAGGAAGCGTTCAATAAAGAAGCATTCAATCAGGAGTTGGAGCGGTTATCAAGCCACGAAATAAAGATGGGAGACGCGGTTTCAAAACCGAGGCATTGGAACGGACAACACTTTAGAAAACAAAACGTTTCACATTTTTTAAACCTTAAATGCAAACGGACGCATGGAAAGATTTAATGTTGCTTGCAAACCATGGTAATATAAGGACATGCATGAATAGGAAAAAAAAATGAAGCGGTGCATGGCTTGCTGGAAACGTGATTGCATGAATTCATGAATGTAAGGAACAAACTCAAGAAAGAAAAAAAAATTGCATGGCTTGGCTGAGAAATGAATAGAAAGTAAGTACGCATGGATTTTGGAACCAAAATGGTAAGTAATGCATGGTTTTGCAAATCTAAATTGAAAGTGCATGTTATGTACAAAACTCAAAAATGTGCCCACTTCATTAGAAATAATAATATTTGGGTGGTTTAGTAAAATAAAAGAACGAGTTTTGCAGACCCAAAATGACTAGAAAAATATGCAGAATCCAGAAAGGGACACATCGAACTCAAATGGCTTTGTTTCAAAAATGAACTATGTAAGCATTTTCACAATTTCAGCGTGAACCGAACACCGAAACTGACAAATGAATATATTGTGGTAATCGGCGCGATGAGACGGACACAACGGTATGAAATTTACAGTGTCAGGATGCTCCGTTCAAAAGCGCGTTACGGACCCCTTTGACGTAAAAATGCGGACGGAAAACGGAGGTCAAAACGTCCGATTTTCGCAAAACGAATTTCGCCGTCGGATTCGTGACAACGAATAGAATATTTTTCATGTTTGTCCGAACTGGTTTTGGAGAAATTTTAAAATCGCTAAAATTTGATCTGTTATGTGCAGCTTTGCACTGAAAATTGCACGATCGACAAACATTCAAAATTTTCGATGAAATTTTCACCACTGTTATATCTCACTGTACGTAATTTAAATTTCAAATTCCCGTTATGAAAAATTATAGAATATTTTCAAAATAAAATTTTCAATTTAAATCGGAATATAAATCGTTGGAAATAACGGGTTGTTACAATAGTTATTCGAAGGGAGGAGTTATCGAACAGGGATTTATTCGAAAGAGAATTACGTGAGGAAGTTTGAAATGTTGAGTATCAACATAAATAAGTTCTGAAAAGTTAATGGGTTTGTAGCACTTTTTCTACCTTAGCAATTTCGAGGACGAAATTATTTTAAGTGGGGAAGATTGTAATGACCCGGACTCTTAGGGGTTAATTTTAAAATATTTAATATGGATTTAAATATTGAGTTAAGTAAATAAATCAATTTTTATAGGGAGTTATCGATTTAAAAATCAATTTCAATTTAATATTGAAAATATTAAATTATCAGAATAAGAAAATGGATTTAATTGAATTCAAATTTTTATTTGAATTGAAAACAGTTCAAATAATTTATATGAAATTTTAACGGTAATAATATTTGAATATTATCGAGGAGAATAAATAGTTTGAAATTTAATTAATTGTTTTGAATTAAATTTATATCAGTTTAAATTTATATCTTCCACAGACGATCGAATTGAACTTCGTGACCTGTCCCAGTTTGTCCGGAATAGTGGTATTACCCTAAGATCGTCAGTTTTTGGGTTCAGAAAGGAGTTCGAAAACAACGGGAAAATATAAATAGTTAAATCGCATTGGTTAATTAAATAATAAAATAAAATATCCTTGATTTTATGGACCAGAACAAAACATCAAGGAGGAAAAAATGCCCTTGCTGTTCGATTTAATACCGCACCTCCCCACTTTAAATCCAAATGGCCGTGACCACTTCTTCAAACCAAAAATCAAAACCTCAAGGATAAAATGGCAACTACTTATGTATATATATAAAACAAAGAAATTGGAAGGGCAAAATCACGATAGGATAAATCGCGAAATCATATAGCTCGAAACCACTGGAGCTCGAACAAACTGGAAGTTCACGTAACTCGATCCAACGTTCTAGGGTTGGCACTTCGATTTGAGGAAATTGAGGAGGGGGCATCACGAATTGGGGATTCAGGTGTAGATTGGAGCCGAGACTCAGAAAATGGGGAGGTCGATGGTCTTTTGGACGCGATGCAAACTGAGGTTGATCGAGGTCTTCGGCGATTAACCTAGGGTTCGACAATCACAAAGTGGAAATCGAGACAGTGGCAGCAACGTTTAAATTAAGGTGGTGCGAAGTATCTGGCAGAGGAGCGTTTGACAGCTCATTCGTGAATTGGGGAAGGTTGCGGATCAGGTAGGAAGTGACGATGTTGGGGAGGTGCTCGATTTTGTCTGGAGCAGACTTGCGGTTCTGGGAAGGCGACAGAGGTAGCATGTGTTCAGGAGAGTGGGGAGCAGTAGAGATCGAACTGGAAAAATAAAAGAGGGGTTCGAAATGTAGCTGTAAAGTGGGAGGTGATGGTTCAACCATGACTTGAAGCCACTGTTGGGTTCCTATGAGTATCGGATTAGGGATAAATGTAGCAGAAAGTGTGACAGTGACAAGTGATGGCCTTGTTAAGAAATAGCAACAAAGAAGGGGACTTTTAAAGAGGATTAAGGTTGGAAAAGGCGTGGAATAACGAAATTGGGGTCGATCAGAATTAAGCAAGATTTAATTTAAATCGAATGGCGTTCGATTTATCTAAATTTGGATATTCAGCGAATAAAATCCCTGGTGAGTAAATCTCACCTTTTATTTAGAAATTAGTTTTATATAGTTAAAAATAATTGTCTGTGCTTGTTTGAATGCTGTCTGATTGTTTTAAAATATATATTAGTTATTTAGGATATATATATATATATATATTGGGTTGATGATTGGTTGGATTCCCGCAGTTTCATTAGCGGATGCCCGCAGTTTCATAGCGGATGATTACCCTATGCGCCCCACGCTATGATTAGTGGATGACCTTCTATACCGCGATATCCTGCCTCGAAGCAGGATGGGTATTACTATGTTGACTAACATCTGTGGATGCAGGAAAACAGGTTGGAGGAATCCAACTGGATTCCTCAAAAATATATTATCTGTTTGTTGTTTGTTTGATTTCATATATATTCATATATGATGTGTTAAAAATCAAATGATTGAAAATTGGTTGATTTGATTGTTTAAAATATCCCTGGGCTTGAATATTGATTCATAAAAATATCGGAAAGGGTATTTGATATTTAAAAAGGAAATTCTATTTTTATAAATAGAATTTCAATTTTAAATAAAACTATAGAAAATATTAACTTATTTTGAAGGTATATAAAACAAGTAATTGAATTTATAAACGTTGTTTATAAATGGAAGATAGGATTTGAATCGAATTTATAAACGTTGTTTATAAATGGAAGATAGGATTTGAATCGAATTTATAAACGTTGTTTATAAATGAAAATATGGGATTTGAATCGAATTATAAACGTTGTTTATAATAGAAAATATGGGATTTGAATTGAATTTATAAACATTGTTTATAAATGGAAAGGTGGGATTTGAATTGAAGTTATAAACGTTGTTTATAAATAATGCAGAGAATTCAAATGGACTTTGAATATAAGGAATTGAAATAGAATTTGAATAATAGAATTCAAACGGAGTTTAACTATAGAATTTGAATATAGTATTTCAAATGGAATTTGAATATAGTATTTCAAATGGAATTTGAATATAGAAATTCAAATGGGATTTATAATAAATAGATTTGGATAAATAGAAGTGGATTAGACTAAGAAGTTAATTAACAGATTTAATTAACAAATTGAGTTAAAACGGTTGGTATAGTTAAAATAGATTGGACAGGTATAGACATACAGGAGACAGGTATGGAATAAAGTATAGAAGTGAAATAAATAGAATGCCCGACAAAAAGGTATGTATTTAATTCACATATGAGATTTTATGCGCCGTATCGGCTAGCCGCTTGGCTTTTTCTTTTTCTTATTGAGATGAGAAGGACCGGGAAAGCTATTTGAAATTTCCCGATGCTCCCGGTACAAAGGAGGTTATGGCGAATTTTTCCGGGAATTTAAGGAGATAGAATATTTTTAAGATAATTTGATAGTTAGAAATTAACATATCAAAATATATAGAAGTCGATAAGAAAATGAACTTAGAAATAGAATAGTATAATAAAAAGGGAAGTATAAGAATAAAATCTCGTAGGAATAGAAAGAGAAAGTGTATATGTGTTTAAAGGTGAATAATCAGTTGTATGGTATTGATTATTCGAGTAAGTAGTCTTGTCTGTTTTGACGTTAAATGTTATTCAGTCAAGGTCTGAGAGGTAATTATACCCCAACTTGGTTGATTTCATGATATACCGATAAGTAGCAAGATTCAGGCTCGAAGAACAATGTGGAATAAGAATTAGTTAAATACTGTATTTGGGTTGTCGTAACGATGTTTTACAAAACATATGTTTTAACCCAAATATGTGCAAAGCTTGGAAATAGAATAATGAACATTTCCTAAGTATAGAAATAAACGAGTCGGAAAAGAGATAAGTAATTGGAGTATTTTCCAATTATAAATAAAAGATATTTTCTAAAAAGTTTAGAAAATATAGGAAGGCGATATATGGAAATGTTTTCCAAAGAACATATAAGGCCAATATGATTATTGAAAATATTTGGTTAACAAATATTGATAAAGAAATCGAGAAGTAATTTAATTAATGGAATTTTAATTAAGGGCTCAGTGATTGTTTGATAATTGGATGAACACTTATTTTCTTCGATAGTTAGATCATCGACTATCGAGACACTTGTTTTTATTCGATAGTTAAATCACAGACTATCGAAGTTTTGACCATCGTTGTCAATATGGAGAGACCGGTTGGATTATTATCCGAAGAACCACTCCATATCGGCAGTAGCGTGCGAATCAGATTATATAAAGATAATCGAAGACGGAGTAGAGTGCAAGGACTTTTTCTATTAATAGAAATAGTGCCTTCAGTTCATCCTGTTCCTGGGTGACTTGTATGGATGAATGTCTGACAGAGTATTTTCAGACGATCACGTATATTGATTTCTCCAACCGTACCAAGAGTGGAAGCGGAGAAGGAAACTTCTTTTAGCTAACACATAATGTATTGTTGTAGACGTCAATCGGTGATTTGATGGATTTGACGATGTGGCATTCAAAGTGAATCTGGTATGATGATAAAGCGTAGCTTCTAGCCTCATCATCCGGTAAATGACAGAAATCGGGCAGGCAGCATGGCTAAGTCGGTCGCACCGAAGTAGGGTGTATAATCACCTGATCTAGAGTTTCATTTACTTCTAAAAATCTATTGTTGATGCTGTCCCATTCGGGAAACGGTTGCTGATCCCAACTGTTGGTGATATACATTCGATACACTCAAGCGAAATGAGTGGTCGGTCATGTGTGGCCGGGTTGCAAGATGTTCTTGTTGAACCCAGTGTATTCCTCTCTAGAGGTACATTAGCGAAAGGTGGTTCCATACCTTTTCATAGTTGGAAATCCATTACCCAATACGTGCTTGCGGTTTTGATTGTATACTATATATGTAGAACGTGAGATGAAAGCGTTTCTGCTAGATGATTATATATATATACTGTGGTTGATAGACATTATTATAATATCAAAAGGTTTTTGATATAAAGATATTTTGGATTCTCATAAGGGAAAATCCCGTTCCGTGTTATATGGCGTGGTCTTATGAGATATCATTTAGTTTTCTGAAACTGTTTTTAAACTGTTTTACTCATACCAGTCCCATGATTGACCCGGAGTTTACTTTGTTGTTTTCCCTAAACTCTTGGGTGCCTAAATTTGTAGGGGCAGTCAAGTAGTCGGGAATTTACAGATATACTGGAAGAGCATGGAGCAGGAGGCTTCAGGATCATATAGCTATAGTTTATTTCCGCTGTGTTGTAAGTATTGTACTCTGATAATGTATTGTATACATATAATGATTTATTTCAAGGATATGTTATCTATTATATGTTATTCATTCCGCTGTGAGATTCGTGTTACTCTGATGTTGTGTTCTTCTTCTTCTTCTATTCTAAGTTTCTATCTTATCTTTCCTCACCCTCTAATTTCTTTCACTAATTACCAGGATTTTTCGATGTTTTGGTTATCGACATCGAGCTTATGTCGATAACCAAAGTCGCTCAAAATCCGGGTCGTTACACACCTAAACCACTATAAGATAGTTACTATACTGCACCACCACTAGTTACCCTAAAGGTTGATCCCGCCTACAAGACTTTAATAATGATAATGGTAGTTTCATGTACCCATAGTTGCCTTCATAGGTGCAGCCTGCCCCTATCTCCACTAGGTGTACTCATTACCCCCATGCGATCGGCTCCCTAACTCGTAGATACCCGTGCTAGCCCCACAGTGGGGTGTATCACTCCACAAAGTGGCAATCCGATACCACCAACAATGCATGACTTATACCTACACGATGCAACAACGTCTTACCTACCAGCCCGGGCCCACACACGCACATGAACCCGTTGGACTTGCGTTGCCACCGCTAACCCGTTTTGGCCTCTTACAGTCAAGCCTAGTATGTGTGTCCCGTCCTCGACTTGGGTCGAGCCCACAAAGATACTTATGGGTTACTGGTTGAAACGGGCCCCCATTACTTGACACAAGCTATCCACCTAAGCTTGGTCGCCTCTAGTACATCCCACTTAACCCTCTCCTTATTCATGTTCACTTACATGTCTTATTTTTGGTTAAGTGTTTCTAATCGTATTTCGCAAGCCACCCAAGGCACCCACTTAACCCCCATGTCCCACTACATGTTTATCTGGTTAAGTGTTTCTTAATTAATTAACACATTAACCTTGTAAAGACCTCCCACATTAGACTGGCATTTGTGGCAGCTGGATTTGCCGGGCGGGTCCGGGCAGTCTTACACCACAAACGAGTCTAACCTCGTGTCTTTACAACTGTTACACATTTAATTTATGCCTAAGACCTCCCACATTAGACTGGCATTTGTGGCAGCTGGATTTGCCGGGCGGGTCCGGGCAGTCTTACACCACAAAAGAGCTTAACCTCGTGTCTTAGGCGATTAATTACACATAATTAATTATCCCCCGATTTGAATTAATTTCCCTATTCAAATTATCAATCAATTCCAAATTTAACTATGTCCATAATTGACTCAATTATGTCCATCTATTTATGGTATGCAAAATTATACCAATTATCATCATAAATTTATTTTATGCCATTTAAGGCATTTAAGCCAATTCTCAATATTAAATCTATTCATATTATCCCATTGCCCCACGTTGTACGTTCGTTCGTTTAACGTAAAATATACGTTAGACTCGAATAGTCTAACTTATGGAATAAAGAGAACATCACAACATACATAGAAATAAAAACTATATCTAAACATAAGGGGTGAACCTGCTTGTGTGAATAAGGTTCTTCATCTAAAACTTGCATAGGCCAAAGTCACAAACTTGCATAAACCATGTATGTCATAGATCTAATCATAAGGTGTAAACTTGCATGGGCAATAACCACAAACTTACATTACATGATTCATACTCCAAACATATACATATATACACACTTGCATATGTCATTTATGCAACATAAATGATGGTGTAAACTTACATCTAAACATGTAAACCAGCATATAGAATTTTGTATACTAGCATATAACTCACACATGTCATAGCCTAATTTTAGATCCAATTTACACATAAAATAGATGTCATGAAACATGTAAGGTTGTATATGATTCTCACTAACTTGCATATGATTCATATATAAATTAACATCTAAACTTGCATACATACATATGATTTATCATATGAATTAGTTACAACAACATAACCAAACTAGCATATGAAACATCATTATGAATTGATTATACATAAGCCAATCATAGAATTACAACATAGATGATAACATCACAATTTTACAACATAGATGATAACATCATAGAATTTAAAACATAGATAATAACATACGGTCAATGATTCACAGCATAACCATATAATCCAAATCATAGCTCAATCCAATTAAATTGTTAATTATCTTATTAAAGAAATCAGACTCACAACTCAAAGAAGGTTTTGAGTTCTGAAATCTGAGTTCTGAAATTGATTTAGCTTTCCTTTGAAGAAGACAATTTGTTGCGGTTTAGATTAGAATTGAGTTTGATTAGCTTTTCTTCCACTCTAATTGGTGGCGTCTATTCTAGGTTGCAAGGTGACGGCATGGAGGCCATGATTCTAATTTTTATTTGATTTTAGGGTTTGAGTCTACATGTGTTTTTATAGAGTTTAGGATTAATTTAGGCCATCCGATCAACCCAGAATTAACCCCAGCCATTCAGACCAGATCAGAAACCCTAATGACTCAGCATACAGTCATAAAAAGGTCATCAAACAAATCTGCCTCATGGGGGGAGGGGGCAGGTCGACCCCCTGGTCGACCTGGCCCTGGTGGGAAATTTTCCGCCTAGCCCAATCTAACTCAGAAATTTGAATTTTTGAAATCTGTTTTGAATTTTTTGAAACTTCCGATGGCCATATCTTCTTCATACGAAGTCCAATTCACGCAAACTCGGACTCTATCTCAACTATAATTCCGAGACGAACACAAAGGCGCAACCCGTTTCCGTTAATTCTCAAATCTGAGATTAGTTATTATTTAATTTGAGAACATTAATATTGAAAATTACGGGGTGTTACATTCTCCCCTCCTTAAAGGATTTCACCCCCGAAATCTCCAAGTTATGGAGAATGCATATCCTAACATCCAAACAACCATATACTCAGCCATCAAACACAGGCATCCATTGTCCTTATAAAATTCCTATTGCTGTATGAACATATGCAAGAAGTGTGTGTATATGTTCTTTATCTAATGCATAATTAGGCGGTCTACTGATTCAGTTGACCTCTTAATGCAAACCATGATAGTGCCATGCGTCCATTATGTATGCGAAAGAATCCTATCGATACATATTATTTCTACATGTGTGCATAACCATTCACCAAAATGCAGCATCCATATGATAGTACAACCATTATACATCCATTAACTTAAATATGTACACACATTTATATGCAATATGAAGTGACTGAGCCGATCTAGTGCCTAAAGTGTGTGTATATGCATCCACGATCAACCACTAGCAAACAATTTCATCCACATGCGTCCAACATACATAACATGTCTCAAACACATGTTTCATCCATAGGAATACCCTATCTAAAGGTCAAAGATACTAGCGAGAGGACATGCTAAAGATAAAACAAGTACAAGCTAAGCGATAAAGGAGAAATTAAAAGACATTCCCTCGAAAAGAAAAGGGTACAATGAACACATCTTCTCTTCCGTCTCCCAAGTAGCGTTGCTTTCATCATCTCCCCATTGCACTTTGACTAGCTTGACCTCTCGATTCCTCAACTTCTTAATCTCCGACCCAAGAATGCACATAGGAACTCGTCAAATCGTCGCATCACGATCTATCTCCACCTCTCTAAGCAAGCTCGGCTCTACCACTTCCGCGGTCTCATGCAAGCACTTCCTCAAATGTGATACATGGAATACATCGTGTACACCACTAAGTCTCTCGGGCAACTCCACTCTATACGCCATCTGTCCAATCCTCTCCTTAATAGGAAACGGCCCTACGAACCTTGGTGCTAACTTCCCAACGGACCCAAAGCGAACAACGTTCCGTAATGGAGACACCTTGATAAAGACCATGTCCCTAACATCAAACTCAAGATCTGTCCTCCTCTTGTCCGCATAAGATTTCGGCCTATCTGGCGCCGTCTTTATCATCCTTCGAATCAAATCGACGTTTTCCGAAGTCTCTCTAATCATATCGGGCCCAAGCAAGATCTTATCTGTAGATTCCCACCAACATGTAGGCGAACGACACGACCGTCCATAAAGAGCCTCGAACGGTGCCATGCCAATGCTAGATTGAAAGCTATTATTATATGCGAACTCCACCAAAGGAAGATGTTCCTTCCATGTACCTCCGAAGTCTAAGACACACAACCTCAATAGGTCCTCTAGAATACGATTCACCCTCTCGGTCTGGCCGTCCGTCTGAGGATGATATGTGGTGCTCAAACATAACTGAGTCCCTACCACCTCTTGCAAGCTCTTCCAAAACTCGCTAGTAAAGATAGGATCGCGGTCGCTCACTATCCTAGAAGGAACATCGTGCAAACGAACTATCTCTCGAATGTATACTGTAACAACCCGAAAATCTGGGACAGTTTAAAATTTTTATTTTGGCAATTTTAGCGAATTTTGAATATTTAAAATGAATTATTTTAAATAATATCGACGAGAAATTTATTTTGAATAGAATATAACGTATATATTATATACGTCGTCGTTAGAATATAAATAATTATATATAATCATGAATGGAATTGAAAATGGCGCGGTAGTCCGATAATTCGATTTCAAACTTCAATTGAATGTGTCGGGTGCAAAACAAACCAGATTTCAGCGAAACCAAAAATAATGGAATCTAATAGAGAGTATATTACCAACAAATCCGAAAAATCGAGATTTCATAGCGGGAATCAAAAGATATGTCCAGTTGAAAATTCTGAATAGTCGCTATGGAATTCAGGCCCTTATAAATGGGAATTTTTCAAACGACCTCGGATTTCGACGAAACCACTTTTGTTGGATCCGTGATGTAAAGTTATTGCTAGATTCCAAATTTCATAATTTTTTGATTCAATATGTGAGCGTGGCAAAGGAAAACGCGTTTGACCAGTTTCAGTTGATTTTAATCGACTGGAAAATGGCCATTTTTCCAACGGTCTCAGAATTCGACGAAACTAGTTTTGTTAGGACCGTATCGTCAATACGAAGCTAGAAAATATTTTTTTGGGATTTATAGAGTTAGTATGTGACCCCAGTAAATTGAAATGTGCATTCAAATTCAATATACAGAATTATAGGTTGATTTTGACGAGAACTGATCGAAGAAGTCGAATCAGCTTGCGATGCATATCCCATTGTGTTCAGAATGGGGGTAATTAGCTATGGACGACAGGCGGTGGGCCCCGTTTCGAGTTCGAAATTTTAAATTGCTTTTAGGAGAATAAAATAATTTAATTAAATAAATATATAATCCTTGGGCGTTGACCTCCCTCTTCCTTACTCTCTCTCTCCCTTCGTTTGATCTGATCTAGAGAAAAAAAATAAAATAAAAACCCTAACTACTTCGTCACCCCAATCTCCCACTCCAGTCCATCGCCATCGCCCAACCACGACCGCCGCCCCTCCTTCTTCTCGACTTCCTCCCCTCGACGCTGGCGCGAAGCCAACTGGACCCCCCTCGAATCGGGCTCGAACCACGTCGATCCACGACGCTGAAGACCGTCGCGCCACCACAGACCCGTACAGCGCCCTGCTGACCCCGACGCCACCCTGAAACCTCCCCTCCGACGAACCTACCTGCCCCCTTCTGAAAAGCAACGGTGAGGTTTAATTTCTTTTATTTAGCTTATGACATTAGTAGTTGTAAATCTGAAAATATAGTTGTAAACTGAAAAGAATATAGTTTTTTTTTACTGAAATAAATATTGTTTTTGAAAATAGAAATATATGTTGTTTTTAAAAATAAAAACAGCTTTGTTTTTACAATAAAAATAGCATGATTATAGTGAGCGATAGAAGAAAATATAATATTTATTAGAAGAATAGCGAAGAAAAAAATTCGATTTTTATATATTGAATAGCGAAGTAAAAATTCGATTTTTATATATTGAATAGCGAAGTAAAAATTCGATTTTTATATATTGAATAGCGAAGTAAAAAATCGATTTTTATATATTGAATAGCGAAGTAAAAATTCGATTTTTATATATTGAATAGCGAAGTAAAAAATCGATTTTTATATATTGAATAGCGAAGTAAAAATTCGATTTTTATATATTGAATAGCGAAGTAAAAATTCGATTTTTATATATTGAATAGCGAAGTAAAAATTCGATTTTTATATATTGAATAGCGAAGTAAAAATTCGATTTTTATATATTGAATAGCGAAGTAAAAATTCGATTTTTATATATTGAATAGCATAGTAAAAATTCGATTTTTCTATATTGAATAGCGAAGTAAAAATGTGATTTTTATATATGTAGTGAATACGGGCAACGAAATAGACAAAAGAAAAGCACGGTGAAGATTTCCTACCCATGAAGAATTGCGTCATTCAGTTTAGCGAAAGAGTGAGAACTTCTCACTTTGAATTTACTTTTCTAGTTATAATTATATACTAAGATGTAGACGGTGTTTAGTAGCACCCGACACCCGTCGTCCACAGACCATGGACGGCTTGTATGCTTGTTTGTTTGATTATGATGTGTAGTTGATTGTGTGATGGGAAATGAAATAAAACATTTATATAGTTGAAATAAAATATTTTATAGTGGAAAATATTTTATAGTTAAAAATAGAATTTTTAACGTGTATATGAAATGAAATAAAAATAAACAAACCGGACGATTTGTTTATATACACACATTTGACTGATATTGATTGGGACGATAAATTTTACACATCGCCCAACTGCACAAATAAAATCTGTGTTTGATTGTTTGAAACCCCACACGGGTATTGGGATGATATTTGACGTACACTAATCCCGATGTTTAGTTGTATGTCGATCGATTGATTGACAGACTGTTATGAGCGTTAAATATTTATATTCGATGCTTATACAATGTAGAATGCACATTGGATGATGGTTGATTATTCATCGTTGTTATTGTATACATGTGTTGTAGAAAATCCATATAATTAACATTATATGGTAATTGATTGGGCTTCATTCAATATTTGAAATAGCAATATTTGAAATAGAAAATTTTGAAATAGAAATATTTGAAATAGCAATATTTCAAATAGAAATATTTGAAATAGCAATATTTGAAATAGAAATATTTGAAATAGCAATATTTGAAATAGAAATATTTGAATAGAAATATTTGAAATAACAATATTTGAAATAGAAAAATTTGAAATAGAAATATTTGAAATAGAAATATTTGAAATAGCAATATTTGAAATAGAAATATTTGAAATAGCAATATTTGAAATAGCAATATTTGAAATAGAAATATTTGAATAGAAATATTTGAAATAGCAATATTTGAATAGAAATATTTGAAATAGCAATATTTGAAATAGAAATATTTGAAATAGAAATATTTGAAATAGCAATATTTGAATAGAAATATTTGAAATAGAATATTTGAAAACAAAAATATATGAAGCCGTGTTGATTAGATTGACGCCATTTTGACGTGAACGATATTTATATCGATTTTATTCATTTTATAATGAATATTGAAAGTGATTTCAAAATCTGATATTTTGAAAAGAATTGAAATTCAAACTGAATTTGAACTGAATTCAAATAGAATTGAATTGAAAACGAATTCGAATTTAATTGAATAGAAAACGAATTCAAATTTAATTGAATAGAAAACGAATTCGAAAAGAATTGAATAGAAAATGAATTCGAATTGAATTGAAAACAAATTCGAATTGAATTGAGTAGAAAATGAAATTGAATTGAATAGAAAACGAATTCGAATAGAATTGAATTGAAAACGAATTTGAATTGAATCGAATAGAAAACAAATCCGAATTGAATTGAATTCAATTGAAAACGAATTGAAATAGAATTGAAATCGATTTGAATTGAAATCAAATAGAAGTTAATGTAGAAAGAATTTATAAGGGAAAATTCAATTTTGATTTGAATTTGAAATAAAGGTTGAAATTGTTTTTGAAACAAATTTGAAATGATTTATAAAATTCGTTTTAAAAAGGAAATCGACGAAATATATATAATATATATATTATATATATAATGGCCTGAATAGAACGCACCGCGCCGCGGCAGTTCGTAAATTTCGACCATGGACTTCGAACGGATATTACGGGAGATCCGACCGTCGGATTCTCCTAAAACCGGAACCGTTGGGTTTGTATCGAAAAGAGCTTTCTAACGAATATTATAAATTTGAAATCTAACGGTTGGATTTGGAGATACGTCCAAATCAAATTTGGAAAAGGTCGGTGTAAGTGCAGTTCGATGGCCGTTGATGGGAATCGACTGTACGGGCCTTGATAAAATTATTAAAAATATCAAATAATTTGTGTAAAATCATAAGAAATGATTTGGGAAAAATCAGGATGAATAACTCCATATTTGAAAAGATAAAAATAGATTTTTATCAAAATGAACTAGTTTTGAACTAAAAAAATTAAAACCCATTTATTTTTAAATAAATAAATAGGATTTGAAATGGGTTGTAAATAAGGATTGATTTGTGGGTTTATCGTGAAAGGTGTTTTAAATGAAACTTGTTCTTTAACCCGTTAAATAAATAGAAAGTGATCTGGGTTTGTCTTGAACTGTGTTTTAAAAAGACATTAGTTCTTTAACCCAGTAACAGGAGTTTTAATGAATCTGTAATTAGATTGAAATGTGAATTGATAATCTAAATTATCAAATTTAGAAACTGAGCGAGAATGGAGTATCACCAGTTTTTCTCCAAAGCGATAGTTAAATCTTTAATTAGATTTGAACGTGAAATGGTAATTAATTTTACCTATAACACTGTGGTGTTAGATGTGGAGTATTACCAGTTTTGCTTCATGGGATGAATAGGTTGGGATTGGGAAATAAAATAAATAATTACTTCGGAGTGGTTCGCTAATCCCGACTAGTTTGGAAAACCATAATTTGGTTTGAAATGACATCCAGAGGAAGATTAAAGAATAAATTTTAAAGAATTTATCTTTGATAAAATAAATGGGAACCTTTCCCTAAGAACGTGAAATTTAGAAACTAACTGTATGTTAGCTAAGAAGAATGGTTTCCTGGGTATTGATTTGATGTTGGTTTCGGCCTTCGGGGTTAATATTTGGGGAATTGTTCCCTTGCTAATTTATGGTTAGTGACTGATGAATCGGAATGAGGCGTATGTTGTGTTTGTGTAACATTTGTTTATAATATACGCGGGTTGTTCGGAAAGGCCGGGTTAATACCATTCTGAATAATCGATTCGTCGAAAAGTCGAAGATGATGACGGTGGTCGAAGACCGAAAGTCTTCACATCGTTTGGGTGATTACTGATGATCTTGATTGGGCTGTACACCTAAGATGAGGGAATCAGTTAGTGATCGTCCAGACGTACTTGGAGATCGACGGATATGCGAGGAAAGTGCCTCCGGTTTCGTCCAGACCTAGAACGGACTTGTAAATGGATGGTGTGTCTGACATTGTATTCCTTTATATTGTATTCGTTGATCTCTGCTAAATATATATCTGTTTGGCGGCGGGGAATTTATTCTCTTGCTTAACGCCCTTCTCTGAGACATACGAGCTCAGAGGTTATATATTGGCAGAAATCAGTGGTACGATATGGATTGATAGTGTGGCATGCTGAGATGCAGTGATCCAGACTTTTGTTGAAAAGCAAAGTTTGGTGGATGATGATCAAAGCGCAGCTGATATAGCATGGCTTTGTGTATAGCGTTGATTCGCGAGCCTCACATCCCGGTATGGTGGTAAACTGATGGTTTGATCAGTATGCTTTTTAGTGGATGGGCACCTTAGTGGTGTCGTGGATTCGGTCGACCGAGATGAGCTTAGTGCTCAGGGATATATAGAGTAGGCGGTGTTTTCTCTCGCTGGGACGTAAGCCGCGGTGGTACTCTGGTCCCAAATGTGCGGATGTGCAGACGGTGTTTTCTCTTGTTGGGACGTAAGCCGTGGGGAATTGCATTACGCGATCGATCTTTCGAATCAGGAGCCACCATGATGGAAATCCAATTTCCGATACGTGTATTTCGGTTTTATTTGTAGAGCCTAGTATGGCGACATAGTGGGATGGGGCGCTTATGTCGTCTATGATTGATACTTATGATTTGAAGATGTTTTATACAATATGCACTTATAATAGTATCAAATGATTTGTTTTAAACGTATCAAGCATTCTTGGCTATTATAAGGTAAAAACCCTATCCTCCGGCTTGCGTTGCATTGTGTGATGGGACCTGGGTCTTATAATAGCTTCATTTTTCTTTATTTAGCATTGCGCTGTTGTTTTATGCACTGGTGTTCTTGGGAGGAAACCCGTTCCGTGTTATACGGCGTGGTCCCTTGATTTACCTAACTTTAAAAATAAAGATTAATAACTGTTTTAGTTCTCACACCAGTCACATGACTGACCTGGAGTTTATTGTTTTAACCTAAACTCCGGGTGCCCCTATTTTCGACACGGGCAGCTAGTAGTTTTGGTTTTGCAGATTTATATTCACAGGATCCTGGTTTACAGCTGGAACGATATCCGGAAAGCTTTGTATCCGTATATCTCCTTCAGTTGTGTATCGTATTATTTTCCGCTGCGATGTATTTAAATGTAATTTAAATCTCTGATATGTCTGTGTAATATTCATTTATACTCTGTATATTCTTGTATCTGATGGAATTGTTGTAATAACAAGGAAATGTTCTTTTGTCTGCGTTCTGATTTGTCTTGTCCTCACAGTAATTCGTTCTTTCTCATCTCTTCGGAGACCGGGGAAGTTCGGGTCGCTTCATTTGGTATCAGAGCCTTGGTTTACAAAGCTCAGAGAACAAGGCACCTTAGAACCAAACGAAAGAATTCATCAGAGATTGGATTAGTAATTTCCAATAAGAATGACTCGTTAGAGATGGGATCAGTAGTATCCTAGAACGAGTCAAAAGAGTGTTATTTTTAAAATAAACATTTAAACAAACTTTGTTTTGAAAGTTTAAACCATTTTATACGTATTTGAATTTTTGTTTTATATTGAATTTGGACAATCCAATATATAAAGATTTTGCATATACGCCTTGCAAACGTGTATTCGAAGTTTTAATATATTGAATAGATATAGAATCACACTCTAGTCGCCCGGAGATGATACTGATGATTGAGATCTCATCATCAGTGTTTATGTTCGAGTTTCGAAAGTGAGATATTTATATATTTCCAATCGACTGGTGTGAGAACCAAACTAGATAGGTTTATTGTTGTGATTTGGCATCAAAACCATGATTTTTAGTATATGTATAAAAAAATTATTATACGTTTGAAAGTTAACCAACACATTGATTGCTAGCTGTGATGATTATTAATTCAACTAATAGAAATACTGGAATGATATATAAAGCATAAATCAAGATATTTGTTAATGAAAAGTAATGCAAACTCTCTTGATAAAATCCTCAAATATAATGTAGGAGATGGTTCTCTATGGCTTATCTAATGCTGACTTCTGTATGACTCCGAAATAAACAAGGAGGGCCCACCAGAAAACAGAAAAAGAAAGGAAGTTGAACTTAGGAACATACGTAGGTGTTTATTGTCGTATATGCAGAGAAGAAGGGCATTATGCGGTTCGGTGCCCTGAGAGAAAGAAAAGCAAGGAGAAAGAGATAAGAATGGACATAGTTTGTTTTAAGTGCAAAGAAACGGGACATTTTGTGGATAAGTGTCCAAACGTTGAGAAAAAATCCAGAAAATTAGGAAAAGAAAAGAAGTGCTTCCGATGCAGAGATATAGGGCATCTAGCCCGAAATTGCCCGTTAAAGAAGGGTGATAAGAAATCCAAAGGAAAGGAGATATCTACTTTGGAAATTATGCAGGAAGGAGGCAGGACTTCCTAGAAAGTTGGGTTTTAATGTAATGAACTAGCATTTTGGATATATGTATGGATGTGTATGATGCTTGTATGAACTTAAATATGCTTTTGTTTTAAAAATGTATCGATATTGTATAATATAGCTAGTGTAAGAATGTTGAACTAAGGCGAATTTAGCATCGCATATTAGGCTGTTTTGAAATTTGATTGAAATTGCGTGCATATACTTGTACTTACATTGAACAGGTCATAGCAAGGAGGCTAGAGCAGAGAATAAAATTTGTTTGCCCGACAAATAGGTACATGTTTACTATAATATACTGTTTTGTTTGGGTGATGATGATTTTATGAGCCGATTGGCTAGCCGCTTGGCTTTTTCTTTTTCTTTTTGAGATCAGAAGGCCTATATGGCTATTTTGGGATTTTCCCGTGGCTCCCGGTGCAGGGGAGGTTATGGCGAAATTTTTCGAAAATTTAGGATGTTAGCCAAATTTTTGAAGAATTTGAAAATTCTCAAAAACTGAAAAGTTGGAGAATGGAAGCCAGACCGAACGTAGAGTTGATTGATCAAACCACTTTCGACTTTGTTCCTTTTTGGGGACGAAAAGTTTTAAGTGGGGGAGATTGTAACAACCCGAAAATTTGGGCCAGTTTAAAATTTTTATTTTGGCAATTTTAGCGAATTTTGAATATTTAAAATGAATTATTTTAAATAATATCGACGAGAAATTTATTTTGAATAGAATATAACGTATATATTATATACGTCGTCATTAGAATATAAATAATTATATATAATCATGAATGGAATTGAAAATGGCGCGGTAGTCCGATAATTCGATTTCAAACTTCAATTGAATGTGCCGGGTGCAAAACAAACCGGATTTTAGCGAAACCAAAAATAATTGAATCTAATAGAGAATATCTTCCCAACGAATCCGAAAAATCGAGATTTCATAGCGGGAATCAAAAGATATGTCCAGTTGAAAATTCTGAATAGTCGCTATGGAATTCAGGCCCTTAAAAATGGGAATTTTGCAAACGACCTCGGATTTCGACGAAACCACTTTTGTTGGATCCGTGATGTAAAGTTATTGCTAGATTCTAAATTTCATAAATTTTCGATTCAATATGTGAGCGTGGCAAAGGAAAACGCGTTTGACCAGTTTCAGTAGATTTTAATCGACTGGAAAATGGACATTTTTCCAACGGTCTCAGAATTCGACGAAACTAGTTTTGTTAGGACCGTATCGTCAATACGAAGCTAGAAAATATTTTTCTGGGATTTATAGAGTTAGTATGTGACCCCAGTAAATTGAAATGTGCATTCAAATTCAATATACATAGTTATAGGTTGATTTTGACGAAAACTGATCGAAGAGGTCAAATCAGCTTGCAATGCATATCCCATTGTGTTCAGAATGGGGGTAATTAGCTATGGACGACAGGCGGTGGGTCCCGTTTCGAGTCCGAAATTTTAAATTGCTTTTAGGAGAATAAAATAATTTAATTAAATAAATATATAATCCTTGGGCGTTGACCACCCTCTTCCTTACTCTCTCTCCCTTCGTTTGATCTGATCTGGAGAAAAAAAATAAAAAAAAACCCTAACTACTTCGTCACCCCAATCTCCCAC
Organism: Allium sativum; assembly: GCA_030737875.1. Classification (NCBI taxonomy): domain Eukaryota; kingdom Viridiplantae; phylum Streptophyta; class Magnoliopsida; order Asparagales; family Amaryllidaceae; genus Allium; species Allium sativum. The sequence goes on along the minus strand of CM060910.1, from coordinate 608,527,576 downwards.
TCCAGTCCATCGCCATCGCCCAACCACGACCGCCGCCCCTCCTTCTTCTCGACTTCCTCCCCTCGACGCTGGCGCGAAGCCAACTGGACCCCCCTCGAATCGGGCTCGAACCACGTCGATCCACGACGCTGAAGACCGCCGCGCCACCACAGACCCGTACAGCGCCCTGCTGACCCCGACGCCACCCTGAAACCTCCCCTCCGACGAACCTACCTGCCCCCTTCTGAAAAGCAACGGTGAGGTTTAATTTCTTTTATTTAGCTTATGACATTAGTAGTTGTAAATCTGAAAATATAGTTGTAAACCGAAAAGAATATAGTTTTTTTACTGAAATAAATATTGTTTTTGAAAATAGAAATATATGTTGTTTTTAAAAATAAAAACAGCTTTGTTTTTACAATAAAAATAGCATGATTATAGCGAGCGATAGAAGAAAATATAATATTTATTAGAAGAATAGCGAAGAAAAAAATTCGATTTTTATATATTGAATAGCGAAGTAAAAATTCGATTTTTATATATTGAATAGCGAAGTAAAAATTCGATTTTTATATATTGAATAGCGAAGTAAAAATTCGATTTTTATATATTGAATAGCGAAGTAAAAATTCGATTTTTATATATTGAATAGCGAAGTAAAAATTCGATTTTTATATATTCAATAGCGAAGTAAAAATTCGATTTTTATATATTGAATAGCATAGTAAAAATTCGATTTTTCTATATTGAATAGCGAAGTAAAAATGTGATTTTTATATATGTAGTGAATACGGGCAAAGAAATAGACAAAAGAAAAGCACGGTGAAGATTTCCTACCCATGAAGAATTGCGTCATTCAGTTTAGCGAAAGGGTGAGAACTTCTCACTTTGAATTTACTTTTCTAGTTATAATTATACACTAGGATGTAGACGGTGTTTAGTAGCACCCGACACCCGTCGTCCACAGACCATGGACGGCTTGTATGCTTGTTTGTTTGATTTTGATGTGTTGTTGATTGTGTGATGAGAAATGAAATAAAAACATTTATATAGTTGAAATAAAATATTTTATAGTGGAAAATATTTTATAGTTAAAAATAGAATTTTTAACGTGTATATGAAATGAAATAAAAATAAACAAACTGGACGATTTGTTTATATATACACATTTGACTGATATTGCTTAGGACGATAAATTTTACACATCGCCCAACTGCACAAATAAAATCTGTGTTTGATTGTTTGAAACCCCACACGGGTATTGGGATGATATTTGACGTACACTAATCCCGATGTTTAGTTGTATGTCGATCGATTGATTGACAGACTGTTATGAGCGTTAAATATTTATATTCGATGCTTATACAGTGTAGAATGCACTTTGGATGATGGTTGATTATTCATCGTTGTTATTGTATACATGTGTTGTAGAAAATCCATATAATTAACATTATATGGTAATTGATTGGGCTTCATTCAATATTTGAAATAGCAATATTTGAAATAGAAATATTTGAAATAGAAATATTTGAAATAGCAATATTTGAAATAGAAATATTTGAAATAGCAATATTTGAAATAGAAATATTTGAAATAGCATTATTTGAAATAGAAATATTTGAATAGAAATATTTGAAATAGCAATATTTGAAATAGAAATATTTGAAATAGAAATATTTGAAATAGCAATATTTGAAATAGAAATATTTGAAATAGCAATATTTGAAATAGAAATATTTGAATAGAAATATTTGAAATAGCAATATTTGAATAGAAATATTTGAAATAGAAATATTTGAAATAGAAATATTTGAAATAGCAATATTTGAAATAGAAATATTTGAAATAGAAATATTTGAATAGAAATATTTGAAATAGAATATTTGAAAACAAAAATATATGAAGCCGTGTTGATTAGATTGACGCCATTTTGACGTGAACGATATTTATATCGATTTTATTCATTTTATAATGAATATCGAAAGTGATTTCAAAATCTGATATTTTGAAAAGAATTGAAATTCAAACTGAATTTGAACTGAATTCGAATAGAATTGAATTGAAAACAAATTCGAATTTAATTGTATAGAAAACGAATTCAAATTTAATTGAATAGAAAACGAATTCGAATAGAATTGAATAGAAAACGAATTCGAATTGAATTGAATTGAAAACGAATTCGAATTGAATTGAGTAGAAAATGAAATTGAATTGAATAGAAAACGAATTCGAATAGAATTGAATTGAAAACGAATTTGAATTGAATCGAATAGAAAACAAATCTGAATTGAATTGAATTCAATTGAAAACGAATTGAAATCGATTTGAATTGAAATCAAATAGAAGTGAATGTAGAAAGAATTTATAAGGGAAAAATCAATTTGAATTTGAAATAAAGGTTGAAATTGTTTTTGAAACAAATTTGAAATGATTTATAAAATTCGTTTTAAAAAGGAAATCGACGAAATATATATAATATATATATTATATATATAATGGCCTGAATAGAACGCATCGCGCCGCGGCAGTTCGTAAATTTCGACCATGGACTTCGAACGGATATTACGGGAGATCCGACCGTCGGATTCTCCTAAAACCGGAACCGTTGGGTTTGTATCGAAAAGAGCTTTCTAACGAATATTATAAATTTGAAATCTAACGGTTGGATTTGGAGATACGTCCAAATCAAATTTGGAAAAGGTCGGTGTAAGTGCAGTTCGATGGCCGTTGATGGGAATCGACTGTACGGGCCTTGATAAAATTATTAAAAATATCAAATAATTTGTGTAAAATCATAAGAAATGATTTGGGAAAAATCAGGATGAATAACTCCATATTTGAAAAGATAAAAATAGATTTTTATCAAAATGAACTAGTTTTGAACTAAAAAAATTAAAACCCATTTATTTTTAAATAAATAAATTGGATTTGAAATGGGTTGTAAATAAGGATTGATTTGTGGGTTTATCGTGAAAGGTGTTTTAAATGAAACTTGTTCTTTAACCCGTTAAATAAATAGAAAGTGATCTGGGTTTGTCTTGAACTGTGTTTTAAAAAGACATTAGTTCTTTAACCCAGTAACAGGAGTTTTAATGAATCTGTAATTAGATTGAAATGTGAATTGATAATCTAAATTATCAAATTTAGAAATTGAGCGAGAATGGAGTATCACCAGTTTTTCTCCAAAGCGATAGTTAAATCTTTAATTAGATTTGAACGTGAAATGGTAATTAATTTTACCAATAACACTGTGGTGTTAGATGTGGAGTATTACCAGTTTTGCTTCATGGGATGAATAGGTTGGGATTGGGAAATAAAATAAATAATTACTTCGGAGTGGTTCGCTAATCCCGACTAGTTTGGAAAACCATAATTTGGTTTGAAATGACATCCAGAGGAAGATTAAAGAATAAATTTTAAAGAATTTATCTTTGATAAAATAAATGGGAACCTTTCCCTAAGAACGTGAAATTTAGAAACTAACTGTAGGTTAGCTAAGAAGAATGGTTTCCTGAGTATTGATCTGATGTTGGTTTCGGCCTTCGGGGTTAATATTTGGGGAATTGTTCCCTTGCTAATTTATGGTTAATGACTGATGAATCGGAATGAGGCGTATGTTGTGTTTGTGTAACATTTGTTTATAATATACGCGGGTTGTTCATAAAGGCCGGGTTTATACCCATTCTGAATAACCGATTCGACGAAAAGTCGAAGATGATGACAGTGGTCGAAGACCGAAAGTCTTCACATCGTTTGGGTGATTACTGATGATCTTGATTGGGCTGTACACCTAAGATGAGGGAATCAGTTAGTGATCATCCAGACGTACTTGGAGATCGACGGATATGCGAGGAAAGTGCCTCCGGTTTCGTTCAGACCTAGAACGGACTTGTAAATGGATGGTGTGTCTGACATTGTATTCCTTTATATTGTATTCGTTGATCTCTGCTAAATATATATCTGTTTGGCGGCGGGGAATTTATTCTCTTGCTTAACGCCCTTCTCTGAGACATACGAGCTCAGAGGTTATATATTGGCAGAAATCAGTGGTACGATATGGATTGATAGTGTGGCATGCTGAGATGCAGTGATCCAGACTTTTGTTGAAAAGCAAAGTTTGGTGGATGATGATCAAAGCGCAGCTGATATAGCATGGCTTTGTGTATAGCGCTGATTCGCGAGCCTCACATCCCGGTATGGTGGTAAACTGATGGTTTGATCAGTATGCTTTTTAGTGGATGGGCACCTTAGTGGTGTCGTGGATTCGGTCGACCGAGATGAGCTTAGTGCTCAGGGATATATAGAGTAGGCGGTGTTTTCTCTCGCTGGGACGTAAGCCGCGGTGGTACTCTGGTCCCAAATGTGCGGATGTGCAGACGGTGTTTTCTCTTGTTGGGACGTAAGCCGTGGGGAATTGCATTACGCGATCGATCTTTCGAATCAGGAGCCACCATGATGGAAATCCAATTTCCGATACGTGTATTTCAGTTTTATTTGTAGAGCCTAGTATGGCGACATAGTGGGATGGGGCGCTTATGCTGTCTATGATTGATACTTATGATTTGAAGATGTTTTATGCAATATGCACTTATAATAGTATCAAATGATTTGTTTTAAACGTATCAAGCATTCTTGGCTATTATAAGGTAAAAACCCTATCCTCTGGCTTGCGTTGCATTGTGTGATGGGACCTGGGTCTTATAATAGCTTCATTTTTCTTTATTTAGCATTGCGCTGTTGTTTTATGCACTGGTGTTCTTGGGAGGAAACCCGTTCCGTGTTATACGGCGTGGTCCCTTGATTTACCTAACTTTAAAAATAAAGATTAATAACTGTTTTAGTTCTCACACCAGTCACATGACTGACCTGGAGTTTATTGTTTTAACCTAAACTCCGGGTGCCCCTATTTTCGACACGGGCAGCTAGTAGTTTTGGTTTTGTAGATTTATATTCACAGGATTCTGGTTTACAGCTGGAACGATATCCGGAAAGCTTTGTATCTGTATATCTCCTTCAGTTGTGTATCGTATTATTTTCCGCTGCGATGTATTTAAATGTAATTTAAATCTCTGATATGTCTGTGTAATATTCATTTATACTCTGTATATTCTTGTATCTGATGGAATTGTTGTAATAACAAGGAAATGTTCTTTTGTCTGCGTTCTGATTTGTCTTGTCCTCACAGTAATTCATTCTTTCTCATCTCTTCGGAGACCGGGGTAGTTCGGGTCGCTTCATATATGAAGGCTAACCATGGAGCAGTCCTCTTACTCTTCACGGGAATGAAATGGGCGCTCTTAGTAAGTCTGTCTACCACGACCCAAATCCCCGTATAACCCTTCCTCGATCTCGGTAACCCATCAATATAAAGTCCATCGAGACACTTTCCCACTGCCATTGTGGGACCTCCAATGGGTGAAGCAACCCACCGGGCTTCTTTTGCTGTGCTTTTACTTGTTTGCATACCAAGCATCTAGCGACAAACTCGGCCATATCCCTCTTCATACCGGCCCAAAAGTAAACTCGTCTCATGTCCATGTACATCTTGTCCCCACCGGGATGGATGGTCATCTTCGAACGATGTGCATCATCAAAAATGGTCTTCCTCAAATTCTCGTCCCGTGGTACACAAAGTCTACCATCCCTACGTAACCAACCCTTATTATCTAGGGTATACCTTCTGAGATGGCTCGATGACTCCCACCTTTTCAGCTTTTCTACTAACTCAACCAACTATGGGTCATCTCGCTATGCCTCACCAATCCGTCCCAAAAGCGTAGGTCTGACCTCTAAGGATGCTAGCAAACCGGGTACAAAGTCAATGGAAGGTCTAAAGTCAAACGTAGAGATGAACTCTAAGCTTCGCCACTCAACAAACAACGGACTCAAGGACAACCTTTTCCTACTTAAGGCGTCTGCCACCACGTTACCCTTGCCAGGGGTATATGCTATCTCGAAATCGTAGGACGCTAAGAATTCCATCCACCTTTGCTGCCTTAAGTTCAAGTCTTCTGAGAGAACAAGTATTTTAGCAATTTGTGGTCAGTGAACAATTTGAATTTCTCGCCAAGAAGATAATGACGCCAAGACTTAAGCGCGAAAACAATAGCGGCCAACTCTAGGTCATGTGTAGGGTAATTTCTCTCATGCACTCTCAACTGCCTTCCTCTATAGGCTATTACCCTTCCCTCTTGCATTAAGACTGCGCCAAGTCCTGTCCCACAAGCATCGGTATAAACGGTAAATGGCTTACTCCCATCTAGCAACACTAAGACTGGGGCTGTGATCAAAGCTCTCTTTAAACGTTGGAATGCATCATCACAATCTACGTTCCATGTGAAAACTAGGTTCTTCTTTGTCAAGCGTGTTAATGGGGATGATATTTTTGCGAAGTATTTGATAAACTTCCTATAGTAGCCAGCCAACCCTAAGAAACTCCTCACCTCAGTAGCATTTTTAGGGACCTTCCAATCTTGGATGGCCACTACCTTTACGGGATCCACAGCCATCCCCTCTTTGGAAACCACGTGCCCTAAGAATCGCACTTCCTTCATCCAAAAGTGACATTTAGAAAATTTAGCTTTGAGGCTATGCGCTCGAAGGGTCTCCAACACTTCCCTAGGATGTAGGGCATGCTCTTCCTCGCTCTTAGAAAAGATCAAGATGTTGTCCACAAAGACTACCACGAATTTATTAAGGTACTTCCTAAACACCCTACTCATCAAATCAAAAAAGTATGCGGGGGCGTTTGTCAAACCGAAGGGCATCACAAGCCACTCGAAGAAGCCGTCCGGAGTCCTAAAGGCAGTCTTGTCTATGCTATCCTCAGCCACTCTCAACTGATGGAAACCCGTGGCTAAGTCCAACTGCGAAAACACCGAGGCGCCAATTGACTGATCGAAGAGATCGTCAATCCTCAGCAGTGGGTGCCTATTCTTCTTAGTAAGCTTATTAAGCTCTCTATAATCCACACAAAGTCTAAGGGACCCATCCGCCTTCGTGGCAAATACTACTGGAGCACCCCACTCCGATATACTACGTCTTATGAACCCCTTCTCAAGCAATTCTTTCACTTGCTTACTGTGTTCTCTTCTCTCTCTTGGAGCCATGTGGCCGCACTGGCAATGCAACTGGCCTTGCATTATCTACTAGATATATTCGAAAGTCTATCTAACGTTTTGGGGGTAGACCCCTCACCTCATCGAAGACATCAACATATTCACGGACTATACGAATAGAATGTAAATCATCATTGGATTCGTCAAGGAATTCTAGGTAGCTAAGCATTACTAGAACTCTAGGGTCACAAGAAGTATCAAGGGTCTTTCCACAACGAGTCAACAATCTAACTACCCTTCTTTCACAATCTAGGATGGCCCCGTATCTAGTTAGCCAATCCATACCTAGAATTAAGTTGTAGCCCAAGAAGCCAGGAACAAAGGCGTTGCATTCAAACCTAATGCCCAAGATAGACACTCTCAAATCCCGACAGATCATAGGAAAATGAGCCGAACCACCAATAGGATTTGAGACTACTAAGGGATCTGTAACTAAACTAGTATTTAGGTGCAGTGTTTCAACTAATAATGTAGAGATAAACGAATGTGATGCGCCAGAATCGAATAAAGTACGGATAGGATGATCAAAAAGAAAATCTAAACTTTCAACGGAAATATTTTTACCTCGTTTTTGGAGCGGTGGGACCACGAGAGCCTGAACTTGCCCCCTTGCCTGCCCTGGTGCCATAAGAGCCTGCACCTATCCTCCCGAGGTAGACCCTGCTCTCTGCCCTTTCCTTGGGCAGTCCTTAATCAGATGTCCCGCTTCGCCATAGTGCAAACAGCCAGTCTTCTTTTTCTTCCTACAATCTTTTCTTAGATGGCCTGGTGTCCCACAGTTAAACCATCTTTTCTTTCCCTTACCATTGTTTCCTTTACCACCTTTCTTGTTCTGTTGTTGCTGTTGCGGTTTCTTTTGATCCCCTTTCTTCTCGGGTGCCTTATTAGCATTGGCGCCCTTCTCCTCTTCATGCATTAGCGCCATATCATCTAGTCTCTCAAAGGTAGCCTCCATATGGATGTGGGTCATAGCTAACCCATGAAGCGGCTCGTTCAAACCCTTAACAAATCTCAGGGCCTTCTTTTCTGGTGTATTCACCAAGTCCAAGCCAAATCTCGCCAACTTGTTGAACTTGTTGACGTATTCTTTCACTGATAGATTCCCTTGCTTCAACGCCAAAAACCTTCCCATGTATAGATTCTCTTTAGCTCGTGAGAAATCTGGCTATGTATCAACTGGACGCTCTCCATTAGTGACCTCCAACCAAAACGAGGCCTCATCCTTCATTAGCCAGGCAGCTAACTGGGCCTTTCTTCCATCTTCCACTTCAAAGATCCCAAACAATTCTTCCACCTCCTTTAGCCAATTACGAGCTTCAACAAATGTCTCCGTCCCGTGAAAAGGTTTTCCACCCATTGCCTGAAAGTCATTACATATCTTTGCGAAAGTATCGACACGAGGAGGAGGAGGAGGAGGAGGAGCATTTGTTGGACCTGCGATGGTGGCCTTAGTCTCCAAATACCTCCTAAACCATCCTGGTTTCTGTATCCCCTCGGGTATCTCGGGAATTCCAGACATGCTGAAACGAAAAAGGAAAGATTCAATACAAAAGAACCGAACGGAAGATATATGGCTCTTGTGGTTATGCTTTCTAAAATAAGCTTTTATCTTGAAAATACTTTCCTTAAAACATACTTTTGAAGGTACTTCTTTATAAAAGTGTTTCTGAAAAACAGTTTTTCAAAATTCATGTCGGTTCTGGTAACCTTCAACACTTATACCACGTGTAACACCCCACGTCCATTAATGTCACTCACAAAGGGAATGCATTAACTTCTATGGAGCGTTTTAAGTGTGTATAGAACAGAAACTTAACAACAAGACAGATATAAACAGTACTTGAAAATTTAAAATTTTATTCATTGCAACGGTAAACACATAGGTTTGATTACATCATCAAAAACCAGAGTCAAAGTACATAATATCCATCTTGACTAAATCAGAGTACATAAATTGAAAGACATAACCCCAACACAAAATAGCCATAAATAAGATAGGCTGAACTTTTACTTCAGCGATCCAAGCAACTTCTAAAAGCAAGAGATACAGCTGTCCAAAATCAAGCTTCATTGTGTTGGTTCCACCCTGAGCACCTGAGGGGGAAAAGGAAGAAAAGAGGTCGAAACAAAGGGGGTCAGACATAAAGTCTGGCGAGTGCGATAACTTTAACAATATAATTACCATAATAACTAGGCTAAGGCAAAAGTTGGAAAATAAGGAAATGACTGTGAACAATTGGGTATGGTAGAGCAAACAAGGAAATAAGATGAACAAAGATATCGTTAAAGGCACACCTAAACCACTATAAGATAATTACTATACTGCACCACCACTAGTTACCCTAAAGGTTGATCCCGCCTACAAGACTTTAATAATGATAATGGTAGTTTCGTGTATCCCTAGTTGCCTTCATAGGTGCCGCCTGCCCCTATCTCCACTAGGTGTACCCACTACCCCCATGCGATCGGCTCCCTAACTCGTAGATACCCGTGCTGGCCCCACAGTGGGGTGTATCACTCCCCAAAGTGGCAACCCGATACCACCAACAATGCACGGCTTATACCTACACGATGCAACAACGTCTTACGAACCAGCCCGGGCACACACATGCACATGAACCCGTTGGACTTGCGTTGCCACCGCTAACCCATTTTGGCCTCTTACAGTCAAGCCCAGTATGCGTGTCCCGTCCTCGACTTGGGTCGAGCCCACAAAGATACTTATGGGTTATTGGTTGAAACGGGCCCCCATTACTTGACCCAAGCTATCCACCTAAGATTGGTCCCCTCTAGTACATCCCACTTAACCCTCTCCTTATTCATGTTCACTTGCATGTCTTATTTTTGGTTAAGTGTTTCTAATCATATTTCACAAGCCACCCAAGGCACCCACTTAACCCCCATGTCCCACTACATGTTTATCTGGTTAAGTGTTTCTTAATTCATTAACACCGTAACCTTGTAAAGGCCTCCCACATTAGACTGGCATTTGTGGCAGCTGGATTTGCCGGGAGGGTCCGAGCAGTCTTACACCACAAATGAGCCTAACCTCGTGTCTTTACAACTGTTACACATTTAATTTATGCCTAAGACCTCCCACATTAGACTGGCATTTGTGGCAGCTGGATTTGCTGGGCGGGTCCAGGCGGTCTTACATCAAAAAAGAGCCTAACCTCGTGTCTTAGGCGATTAATTACACATAATTAATTATCCCCCAATTTGAATTAATTTCCCTATTCAAATTATCAATCAATTCCAAATTTAACTATGTCCATAATTGACTCAATTATGTCCATATATTTATGGTATGCAAAATTATACCAATTACCATCATAAATTTATTTTATGCCATTTGAGGCATTTATGCCAATTCTCAATATTAAATCTTTTAATATTATCCCATTGCCCCACATTGTACGTGCGTTCGTTTAACGTAAAATATACATTAGACTCGAATAGTCTAACTTATGGAATAAAGAGAAAACATCACAACATACATAGAAATAAAAAAACTAGATCTAAACATAAGGGGTGAACCTGCATGTGTGAATAAGGTTCTTCATCTAAAACTTGCATAGGCCAAAGTCACAAACTTGCATAAACCATGTATGTCATAGATCTAATCATAAGGTGTAAACTTGCATAGACAATAACCACAAACTTACATTACATGATTCATACTCCAAACACACATACACACACACACAATATATATATATATATATATATATATATATATATATATATATTTACACACTTGCATATGTGATTTATGCAACATAAACGATGGTGTAAACTTACATCTAAACATGTAAACTAGCAAATAGAATTTTGTATACTAGCATATAACTCACACATGTCATAGCCTAATTTTAGATCCAATTTACACAAAAAATAGATGTCATGAAACATGTAAGGTTGTATATGATTCTCACTGACTTGCATATGATTCGTATCTAAATTGACATCTAAACTTGCATACATACATATGATTTATCATATGAATTAGTTCCAACAACATAACCAAACTAGCATATGAAACATGATTATGAATTAATTATACATAAGCCAATCATAGAATTACAACATAGATGATAACATCACAACTTTACAACATAGATGATAACATTATAGAATTTACAACACAGGTAATAACATACGGTCAATGATTCACAACATAACCATATAATCCAAATCATAGCTCAATCCAATTAAATTGTTAATTATCTTATTAAAGAAATCGAACTCACAACTCAAAGAAGGTTTTGAGTTCTGAAATCTGAGTTCTGAAATTGATTTAGCTTTCCTTTGAAGAAGACAATTTGTTGCGGTTTAGATTAGAATTGAGTTTGATTAGCTTTTCTTCCTCTCTAATTGGTGGCGGCTATTCTAGGTTGCAAGGTGACGGCATGGAGGCCATGATTCTAATTTTTATTTGATTTTAAGGTTTGAGTCTACATATGTTTTTATAGAGTTTAGGATTAATTTAGGTCGTCCGATCAACCCAGAATTAACCCCAGCCATTCAGACCAGATCAGAAACCCTAACGACTCAGCATACAGTCATAAAAAGGTCATCAAACAAATATGCATGGGGAGGGGGGGTGGGTAGGTCAACCCCCTGGTCGATCTGTGTGGGTAGGTCGACCCCCAGGTCGATCCCCTGGTCGACCTGGCCCTGGCGGGAAATTTCCCGCCTAGCCCTATCTGGCTCTGAAATTTGAATTTTTGAAATCTGTTTTGAATTTTATGAAACTTCCGATGGCCATATCTTCTTCATACGAAGTCCAATTCATGCAAACTCGGACTCTATCTCAACCAGAATTCCGAGATGAACAAAATGGCGCAACCCGTTTCCCTTAATTCTCAAATCTGAGATTAGTTATTCTTTAATTTGAGAACATTAATATTTAAAATTACGGGGTGTTACATATACCCACCCCTAAATGCCAGAAAATAAAAGGTATCAAATATGTTCAGATCCACCTAGTTTACAAACGTTGCTAATATATGTAACTAAAAGTAGCTTTTCTTGTAGTGCATGTGACAAACTGTTTTAGATTATGTGTAAAGTTAAATCTGTCAAATCTCACCTGAAAAATAGAGCAGAAATCATTTGAATTTCTTCAATCAGGTTGAAGCTTTGAGAATGGAAAATGTCATATTATGTCACCAGTTGATTTGCTGTCCTGAAAATAAGGAAGTACTTCAATATTAAAAAATGAATATAAAAAACTAGAGGAAATGCTTTGTGTTAGAAATATGGAATTTAAACAAAAATAAATAATCAGGGGATCATTGAAGATGATATTCCTTCCAAATTCTTCTACTCTAAAATGTTTGTAAATAAAGAAAGAACTAATATTAAATACATTCTTGATTCCAAAGAGGTGTCAATTATTGATAATGAGGTGTTTACCAATAAAGCTATCAATTATTTTAGAGATTTATTGTTGAAGGCAAAATATGTCTTAAACACCCGAGATTTTTAATTACTAAGAATTATAGTTTCATGCGAAAAAGTAAGTACGGAGAACAGTAAATAATACGAAAGATTTATAGTGGTTTGGCCTCGCTAGAGACCTACGTCCACTTTGGAAGAGTCGTTGGAATATTATTCATAACAAAGGGTTACAAGGTTGAGAACATCTCATGACATCTCATTACATACATCTCTAAGTTATATGATATCATAATTATCATATATTAATATATTAGAAAAAGACACTTTTTTCTTCTTCATCTTCCTCGAAGCATGGATGCCATTAAAAAGGCTACTTGGAGCTCTCAAGAGATGTCAAATCACCAAAGTCCAACCCCTTTGAAGTGTGAGGTCAAGGGGTATATATAGCGGAGTGGTTAGATGGGAGTAGGTAGGAGTAGGTAGAAATAGGGGACCACACCAGGAGTCTCGCATCCCCTGTAGCTGGCCACTAGAATCACGGAACCCACAGTTCACTCACCCAGAAATTCATACCCTTCATGGGGTACGAAGAATGGTGAAATGGGCAAGGGGAGTCGAGGTAGGGCCTTGTGACTTTCTGGGGTTCAAGGTACTAGTTTGGCGATGTTTTTTAGAGGAGCAGCGAGGTTCCTGTCGGCATGATCCCTTCTCGAATCCTTTCCTTTACTCCTTGGAGACACTCTCGGCTTTGGCTTCATGCGATGTGTTGAGTCGAGTGTGCCTTGCGTACTTTTGGGAACCGGACCAAAAGGCCGGTTAACATTTGACCCCAAAGTACGTCTTGTCTTGACATGATGTGCTTTGCGTTGGTTGAAGTAGTTGAGGAGTCGTCGACTTTTCCTGTAAACTTAAGAAGATAGACATTAGTTGTTGAGCTCGTTTACTATAGAACTGTAAATGAGTCCTGGCTGGCGCGATGGTGTGTCTACGTCGCTAAGTACTTACGTTGCGTCGTGCCCGCGCGCTCACAATGATTTGTATGTACATGCATTGCATGTGTATGCGCATATATATCATCATCAATACATATAATATATATTTTCCCTCTTTTATGTATATAAATATATCCCGTACCCTAGTTTGAGGTGAGAGAGAGAATCGATTTCGTACCTCGATAGGGTTAAAATTATCGTACCTACTGGGATACGAAAATTCGTATCTTGATGGAGTACGAATTTTCGTACCCAGCAGGGATATGAATAATCGCATTGGGGGACACAAGGGGACATCTGATACTACTATAAATAGGCCTCCCCCTCCCCCTTTCTTCTTTCCTTTACTTCTTACTTTAACCGTCATTGAACATAAGCTTCCCGAATCCTTTCACTCGAGCATTCGAGCACTGAACCTAGGTAGGCTTCAAAGGCCCTTAGAGGCAGGAGCCCCCATCCTTTCAAACTCGATCATGTGCCTGGAGGGGACATCGAGGCTGGCCTTGAGCTCCTCGTGGGCGTGAATTCGTTGGTGGAGAGAGGAAGGCTTGTGAGACTGGAGATGGAAGGGGAAAGGAGAATAGGAAGGGGAAGTCGAGTGCCCTAACGGCGATGGAGAGTAGGGAGGATCCAGAGAAGATGAAGGGAAGAACTCGCACCCCAACCGGGCACCAAATTTGTGCTCAGCGTTGAACAAAATTCATACCCAGCGGGGTACGAGACTCGAACCCATGGGGTATGAGATTCGTACCCACTGGGTACAAGATTCGTACCCCGTAGGGTACTAATTTCGTACCCCATGGGGGTGTGATCTCTCATACTCCTGTCGGGGTACGAAGCCTTCGTGTTCGTCCTGGAGCCCCGACCTTCGTTGTCGTGTTGCGTGTTTCTTGCAAAACCCTGAATTTTTGACTGCCCGCTTCCAGATTCGTATCGCTCTTGTATCGCTTGTGCGACTACACTAACGCATATGCAAATGATCACATGGTCAGTGATTCAAGTTCTCACATAGGATAGAGCATAAACTTCGACTGTGACTAAACTATTTAACTGTTTGGACTCCTTTGTATATCTTGATTTTGCATAACACGGCACGCACATGTTAGTTTGCACCAACATGAGGGGTGCAGGTTATTCAATTGCGTTGTCTAAAGCTAGTGTGTTAAAGTATAGCTAGCGATGCATATAAGATCCATGACTGGAAAGACTTAGGAAGCCGAGACTTCCTTGTCGTCATCGCATACATCTGACTCCACTGGCAGTGCTTGCTCGATGGGCAGCGAGTTTGAGACTACCGAAAGATCCACACCTTCCCAAACAACGAGTTTTCCCAAAGCGTTTGAGCATGGAAAGCAACCTGAAAGACAACATTCTCCGGTTGTTCATGAAGAGGTCAAGAATGTGGAAATTGTTGAGGGGACGCGCTGGTGGCTCCAATGTCCCCGGATATGTTGCATGATGCAGCTATTCTTCAAAATCCATCGGATTCGGTGCCATCACACATGGACGCAACAAATGTTAGGAAAATGGTGCTGCAGTTTAACATTCACGTAGACCACTTCTATGCACCGGGAGAGGGTGGTAGGGCTCACGCACCGCCCGAGGGTCATACTGCTTGGAACAGACAAGTTTGCATTTCCGGGTGCGTGCCCTAGGCCAGTAACTTCATTTGGGACATGCTATATTATTTCTGTATCGCGCCGTCACAGCTATACCCAAATGCATTTGCCTCACTCTTAGGTACTTATGTTCTCTACTGGGAGTACCTGCATTCCGAACCTACCAAAGAGGACATTCAGTATTTTTTTTCCAGCTAAAGAGAAGAGCTAACATATTGTCGTCTCGGTATTTCCTCGAGGCTTCGCCCAACACCAAGTTCCTTAATGGAACATGGCCTAAGCCGTTAGTATACAAACATGAATGGTTCTTCATGCGCTGTCCTCCTGGATTCACGAGGAGATGGCTGGAAGGAAGTAAGCTTTCTTAAACTCCACTTTTAACCATAAATCTTGCAGATTCAGTGTCTTATATTTGACTTTGTTTTATTATGGCAAAAAATCCTGAGGCGCCTACCGGAATAGAGTGTCAACAACGCGTTGAGGCTCTGCGAGCTATTCCGGCTGCATCACGTTCTACCAATACACTCACAAGTTAGGATCGTCTTCGTCGTGCAGGGTTGCTCCATGATGATTGGGCTATAATCAGGCCTATTGTCGCTGGAAATGGGCCGAAAGAGAAGGCGGCGAAGGACAAATGAGCTCCTAATCAGAAGAGAAAGATGCGCTCTGCTGGGTCCAAACTGCGAAAGGCTGCTAAGTCGGCAAAGGACAAAGGAGCTCCTAGTCGGAAGAGAAAGATGCCCTCTATTGGGCCCAAACCACGAAAGGTTGCTAAGTCCCTGAGGTGCACCGGTGGAGATGAGGCTGGCGGTGAGGAGATAGTTGCTTGGGACGAGGGTCTGTTCGATGCTCCTGTCTCGCCTCCAACAAGGGATGCGGGAGGAAAAGCATCAGTCAGGCCACAGTCCCCTACGATTCCTTTAGAGACCGCCGCTTCACTCGAGGAAGACGGCCAGCTTGATGGTCTTAATAAACTTGCTATAGAATTGTCTCCATGGCCGAGTACGATAAGTATGGAAGAGCTAGCTCTAGCTGCAGAGGAGGGGGTTCACTCCTTCCGGTGGACCAACATCTGGTCTGTTGAGAGAACACTTGGGGCATAACTTATAAACATCACATAACATAGAGATTTCCCGTATGTGCCAAGTATCTGATTCTGTACTTGTTTCTTTGACATGTGATATGGCAATAGGACGTGGAGGACGAGGTTATGACATGGAGGCCGCTGATATCCTAGGAACATTTTTCTTTAAGGCTTCAGGAGAGGGTCAAGCTTATATGGTGACTCCCCACTTCCACAAGATTGCAGCAGTGAGAGTCGTCATCGAGATTGGCCTTGGCGATCTCCAACTCCTCCTCCTATTGTCCGAGTATCTAAGGGAGATTACTGACCCAATGTAGCGGGCTCAAAGCATTCATTATCGACGGCTCCTTTACACATAGCGCCTTTATCTCCCGTCCAGACCACTAAGGGAAAGGAGTCATTGCTTAGTCTCTTAAGGCCGACGGGAGCGATTACGATGATGAGGCAAGATCTAGTAGAGCCTGAGAGGTGAGAGTCTGTGGACGAAAGGAAAACGTTGTTGAAGCAGAATTTTCCTTAGCATTATTTCAATGAGCTGATATTCCTTCCTAACCTCGGTCCACCCCCGCTAGGGACTCCGAGGAGATATGGATGCATGTGAGGGATATGTATGATCAGGCCAACGAGCTTACTATGTATTCCTATAATCTCTCAGAACTGATTAGGAAGAAAAACATGAAGCTCATCAATCAGAGGCTGACTATCGATGGCGAGTAGACCACCATCGTTAACTCAGAGAAGTAAATAGCTCCTTGTATTGCAAACATTTCTTCGTTTCTCTTTATACTTTGAATAATAATTCTTAGTATTGCACCTGCAGCGGAGATGAAGCACTCGTACGAGATATTGAAGAAGGAGGCTGTGCATACCGACTCATCTTTTAAGGATATTGTGGCCTCTTTAACTACTGAAAACACGACCCTAAAAAAGACAAGGTCGAGCTGGAGCAAGCGTACGCTGAGCAGGAAACGGATCATGAGCAAGCAACCCAACTCCAGAATGACAAAGACGCTTTAACAGCGGAGAATGAGAGGCTGAGGGTTGGGAACGCAGACGTTGTTGAGTTGAGGAGGAAACTTGAGGCGATGAGAAAGGGGAAGGAGGACGCCAAGGCTAGCAATATGGATGTGTTGAGCTCGGCGAATGGATTGAAGGCCGATCACCCGAAGGAAGGTGAAACAGTTGAGAGAGGAGCTTGAGTAAACTGAATTCCGGGTTGAGGCATCCTTGGCGGAACATATTCGGGATATGTATGTTAAGATTCTCAAGTTCTGCGAACTCTCAAGGGTTGAGGATTATTCTCGAGTGTTGGCCTAGACATAGGAGAGATTGCTGTCGTATGAGGCATATCTACGTCATGTGGACGTGGGAAATTTAGATGAGCGCCAATTGATGATTGATCTTCTGATCAACGAGGAGCGTGAGAAGCTGGAGGAAGTTGCTTCAGTAGGACATCGAGAATGAGAGATTGGCGAGGCTCGCCGCGAAAAAAGGGAAGTCTGTTCCTACCGAGAGTGTGGTGGTAGTGGATACATTTGCTGAGACAAGCTCTTGTCGTCCATTGGTCCCTGAACCCGCCACAACCAGTGATCCCGCAGCTTTGGCTCGGGCCTCGACTGAGTATAATCCTGAATATCCGGGACTAGGAGAAACCAGATTTACTTTATCTGCTACGACGAGCGCACTTCCCATCATTCATGCACCATCCCTGACCGAAGGTAAACTCTCATTACTGTGTATTCCCGAAGATGATGTTATTATCGAATTTGCAGACTAAAAGATTGTGTTTTTACTGTGCAGCCCTTCCTGGAGCTACCATGACACCGGTCTTTTCCTCTGTGATTCCCCAAAAAACAGACTCCAGGTTAGGACCGCAAGGGATTCAGTTTGGAGAAGGAGGCGGTCACTTGGACACTTTTTCAGATATCGGGCTAGGGACCAGTGGTTATGAGGGACTTGTATAGGAAGGAGAGGCGGTTAATAGCCAGAGTGTTCGTGTGATGGGCCCAGTGAATGGCGATGTGCCTTCAATGCAAGCCTTGGTGGATTCCCTGAAGGTTCGGATGATGGTTAAGTGTGAAGAGCTGGAAGAGAAGAGCAGGTAGGACGAGGTTGCGAGATAAGAGGCCCAAGCGAAGGCCAGGCAGGATGCTGAGAAGAAGGCTACTGCCATAGTTGAGAAGAGGAAGGCCGATGATGAGGCGGAGAATAATAGGGATGCCGAGGAGGCCTAGAATAAGAAGGAGGATGATAAAACCCAGCAGAGGGCCACCGAGACCCTTAAGAAGCTCAAAGTTGATGATGCTGCGAAGATTAAATCCCAGAAGCTAGTTGACCGAAGGGCCGCCAAAGAGGCGAAGGAGAAAGCGGATTGGGAGGCCGAGGATGTCACAGGAAAGGGTGACACCATGCTAGCGCTTGTAGCGGATGCTTCCCCCAAGCCATTGCAACACACTATTCCTTCCGAGATCACGTAGATTTCAAGCGGTGATGGCGAAGGCGTCCCTCGATCTCCCATGAATTGGCAACCCCTCCGAACGGAAAGGGAGGAAGGAGCGGATCTAGGAAGAACAGACTTCCTACCCGGGAACCGTCTAGTGCCGAACCTGCACAAAAGAAGAAGCACAGTAAGAAAAGCATGATTAGAGTAAGTAACTGTAGTAGATGTTACTGCTATTTTGGTTAAGTAAGCCGATAGTATATGTGAGTACGACCCTCGTTTTTGGTTTTTAAAGGCATAATGTGGTTCTCATGTACACCCTATCATTAAAAAGGAAAAATGTTAGACCCGTAGCTTGTTTAGGTTGTGTGTGTGTGTGTGAAATGAAATATGAATTAGTAAAGATCGCATTACATGTTAAGTGTTTGAATGTTCGTCTCATTTTTTCTAGCTTCCTGTGCTTGCACAAGCATACTTATTGTTACACTAACAGAAATACGATTGGGGATCTTGATCAGGGGCATTATCAGTTGTGGAGATCGAGCGTTGGTTTCAGGAGGATTCCCTCAGCTCAGGAATCCCGTTGGTTGTGGAAACCAGGCTAGGCGCCTTCTGCCTTGGACTGCCCGGAGTAAAGTCCAAGTAGGTTGAAGGCGTGGACGTCGCGATTCGTCTGATGGGAGACTCTCCCGTCATTCATTCGGGGTACAAGCGGGGGTGCCATTTATTTGCCTAAGGGTGCCCGGATCATCAGCCCGTAGGGTCCGATCATGGATGTGGGCTTCCCCTAAGCCCTAGGGCTTAGGGGAGGAAAAGATTTAAGATGGGTCTCGGTGCTGAGCCGAGATTTGAAAGATGTCCAAAGCCATGTGAGTGGTTGGTATCACATTTGGTTGGCTGGTGGGCTACCCCCAAGTCACGGGACTTGAGAGCAGAACGGTTCATACTCGGTCTCGGTGCTAGGCCGAGATTCGAGTTGAAGGTTATTTATACTCGGTCGCATCCCGGGCCGGGGACTCGAGTAGCGAGGCCGACTCCCATGCTTGGGGTGCCGAACGGTGCTAGTAGTGGTTGCCCTCGATGTTGTCTCGAGGCTTGGATGGCGGCGTTGGCTCCCGTGCCTGAGGTGCCGATGTGGCGATCGGGAGTTTGTGCACACAAGTCAGCCGTGGTAGTCAATCAAACATATCGTGCAAGGAGTAAACATGGAAGGGAGACATGAAACTGGACATCATTTCTACTAATAACTTTGGCAGTGACAGCCTTTACAATGCCTTGAATTGCAAGAAAACAAAACATTGTTAGAAAGAATAGATAAATGTACACTAAGTTATGCGAAGTAGCGATGGAGATGTTCACTGTTCCATGCCCTTGAAAGCTCGGCTCTGTCCATGGTTGCAAGTTTGAAAGTTCCATTCGTGATCTTACGTTGTATGGCGTACGGACCTTTCCAGCAAGGACCGGGTTCGGTTGGTGGGGGAAAGACCCGCTTTAGGACGAGGTCGCTGATATTAAGGTCCTTAGGACGGACTCTGGAGTTGAAGTATCGGGCTACTCGTTCTCGCTGGGCGGTAGCTCTGAGTTCAACTTCGTTTCTCTTTTCCTCGAGTGAATAGAGTGATTCCATAAGCAGATCTTAATTAGTTTTTGGATCATAGTTGGTGACTCGATGAGATCGAAGCTTGAGCTAAATGGGAATGACGGCTACAAATCCATAGGAAAGGGTGAATAGAGTGTGTCCGGTAGCAGACTTGTGGATGGTCCGGTTGGCCCATAGGGCCAGAGGGATTTTGTGTCCCCACAAGCCTTCGGCCTTTTTTGGACGCATCTTGATAATGGATTTGATCACTTTGTTAACAACCTCGACTTGCCCATTGGCTTGAGGGTAAGCTACCACTGAGAATCTCTTTTCGATGTTATACCGCTAACAGAAGGCCTTGAACTCTATGCTCACGAATTGGGTTCCATTTTCGGAGATGATAGCCTGAGGGACCCCGTAGCAGGTGATGATGTTGCGAATGACGAAGTTGATTACCTTCTTGGTAGTGATCGTGGCAAGAGCTTCGGCTTCTGGCCATTTGGTAAAATAATCAACTACGACAATAGCGTGACGTGCCCAACCTCTAGCCATTGGAGGACTCCCAATGATGTCTATTCCCAACATAGAAAACAACCAAGGCTGACCATTTGTGTCAATTCAGTAGGCGGGGCTCTTGGAATCTTTGAGAAGCGTCGGCATTTGTCGAATTTGCGAGCATAGACCGTGGCATCTTGATCAAGCGTGGGCCAAAAGTAGCCATGCCTGATGATCTTTCTTGCTAAGGTTTGCCCTCGGTGTGGTCGCAACACTCGCCTTCATGTACATATGTTAACACTCGATAGGCGTCGTTACGGGCTACGCATCTGAGCAACAAAATAGAGAAGCATCTATGGTAGATTACTCCATCCATGAGAAGGTAGCGAGCTGATTGGCGAGTGAGCGCTCGTCTTTCTTTGCAACGTCCCAGGAGGGTCCCGTGTAGCAAATAATTCTTGATCGGGGTCATCCAAGATTCAGGTTCGGTTTCGGCATTCGTGACCACCTTGGTTTGCATTTGCTTAATACTTGGTGAATTGAGCACTTCGACTGGGACGAATCCGATAAGCTGTGAATCCTCGGAGCTTGCCAATTTGGCTAGAGAATTCACTTTTTCATTTTGTTCTTGGGGAATATGCGTTATAACAAAGTGGTCAAAGTTGGTGAGCAATGTCTGAACCTGGTTTAGATATGGGGCGAGCCGTTCCCCCTTGGCTTGATATTCTCCTTGTACCTGACGCACGATGAGTTGTGAATCGGAGAACATTTGGATGTCTTTAGCTTAAGTTCGATCGCGATTCTAAGTCCGGCTATGCCTCATACTCTGCGTCGTTGTTGGTAGAAGGAAAGTTGAAATTTAATGCATAGCATAACGGGCGTTCCTCCGAAGTGATAAGCATGACTCTGGCTCAAGAACATTTGTTGCTGGAGGACCCGTCCACGAATAATTTCCATTGAGTGTCGGGAGCTTCGATGTTCTATATAGGATTCTCCTCGAGAGCGGTTAATTCTACTATAAAATCGGAGGGAGCGTGTCTGAGTATGGCTCAATGGGTGTATGAATGCTATCTCAAATTGTCTAAGCTCCATACTCCACTTTAATAGTCGTCCGGATGCCTTAGGTCGTTGTAGGACTGGTCGTAGCTGCTGGTCGGTATAAACCTTTATAGGATAAGACTGGAAGTATGGTCAAAGCTTCTAATAGGAAATCAATAAGCAGTATGCTAGTTTCTCAAGCTTTGGATAATTCTTTTTTGCCCTCGTCAATTGTTCGCTGATGTAGTAGATGAGTCGCTGGACACGGTCTTCGATACGCAACAATGCCGAGCTGATTTCATGCAAGGAAACAGCCAAGTGAATGTATAAGTCTTCATGGTCTATAGGTTTGGACAGCATAGGTGGCCGCTCTAAGTGATTCAGAAGGTCCCCAAATGCGGCGACATATTCAAGGGTCCATTTGAAGTTGCGCTTTCCCTTTCGAAGCAAGTCGAAGAAGGGAATGCATTTGTCGGTAGCTTTGGATATGAATCGACTTAAAGCGGCGACCTTTCCATTTTAGACTTTGGACATCTTTGATGTTTTGAGGGACTTGAATATCCCAGATAGCTAGGATTTTGTCTGTATTGGCTTCGAAGCCTTGGGAGTTGACAATGAAACCCAAAAATTTTCCTAAGGCGGTCCAAAGGAATACTTCAAGGGATTGAGTTTCATGTCGTATCGGCAGAGGACATCAAACATTTCGAAGAGGTCGTGGACATGGTTGCTTGATATTTTAGATTTTACCATCACATCGTCTACGCATACCTCCTTCGATTTTACAATTTGGTACTTAAAGGGGCGGTTAACCATTCATTGATAAGTAGCTCCCGCAATCTTGAGTCCGAAAGGCATAATGCAGTAGCAATAGAGCCAAGGGTCGGTTATGAAAGAAGTATGATCCTGGTCGTGAAGATACATTTGAATCTAATTGTAGCATGAATAAGAATCCATGAAAGATAAGAGCTGGTATCCGACGGTCGAGTCAACAAGCCGATCGATCTTCGGAAGCAGGAAGCTTTCCTTGGGACATGCCTTGTTTAGATCGGAGAAATCGATACACTTCCCCACTTGCCATTAGCTTTCTTGAACAGAACCGGGTTGGAGACCCATTCAGGATTGTAGGCTTCGCAGATGAAGCTGTTGTTAAGTAGCCAATCTACCTCTTCCTTTAGCGCATTAGACCTTTCGAGTCCTAAGAAGTCGCGTTTCTGTTTGACCGGAAGCAGTGAGGGATCGAGGTTCAACTGGTGGCAAGCAATCGCGGGGCCGATGCCCCTCATGTCTCAGTGGGCCCAAGTAAACATGTCTAGGTTGGCTCTTAAGAAATCCACAAGGTTTTTTTTATTGCGGGGTGGAGTTGTGATCCGATTTTCAAGACCTTCGACGAGTCATCTGGGATGATCGGAACGTCCACCGTAAGTTCCACTGGAGTAGCCCTTTCGTGGTCGGGCTCTTTATCCTCCCTCAGATCTAGATCGTCGGAAAGACGACAGTGGTGCCTGAGCCAAGGCCCAAAAATCTTTAATTGTTATGCCGAGATGGTCTTGGCGCAGGGAGACAATGGCACAGCCTTACCCTTGTTCTTATTGCGTTCGTTTTTCCATTCTAGTGTGTAACAATCTCTTGCGGTTGCCTGGTCACCTTTAACTATACCAATCCCACTTTCGGTCGGGAACTTCATTAGGAGAGACTATGGGGATATGCAGACTCGGAACTCTGTAAGGAAGGGACGTCCGAAGAAGACATTGTAGGGGGAGATAATGTCGATAACCAAGAAAGTGAGGACTCGGACCCGGCTTCGATCCCCACTAGGAGTAGGTATGAAAAATTTCGTACCAGCCGGCACATTTTCCGTTTCTTCCGATTGTTAACGAAAAACAACTACATGTTACATATTCCGTACCATTAACCCCGAAATTCCAATAGGCAAAAACTGGAAGAAACCGAAGGAAAATTGGAATTCTATTTTTTTCCGACAACAAAATTTCAAGACAATAATATGCATCAAATTGGATTCAGGTAGCAAACTGTTGAAACAAAAACGAAGAGCAAATGAATTGATGTAGCTTAACATAAACCTAATATATATCATACAAGTATCATTCAAGGAATAATCATTCACTCAATCCAAAGATGTAATATATATCATACAGAAAATGAACTGTTACGAGCTTAACATACACCTAGTTTTAGAATTAACACACTGGGCCATATTAGTATGATTCAAAATAACAAATCATTTCTATCTTCATCCCTATCTTACAAGCTGTAAAAATCAGAAAACCCAAAATTATGACATTAAAAGGGTATATGAAGGTAAACCTGTAAACTACAACTACTATATGGAGACAAAGCTGTAAAATCATCATACGAGATTTTGCTTCATGGTAAGTTGCATTTTAAATAGCACAAGCAATTTACATCGTAGTTGTTGTACTTAAATTTCATGTGATTTTATTATTGTAAATTTGAAATGAATTTTTTTTCATACTGACATATTTTCAAAAAATAACAAAATTAGGCTAGTTTTAAAAGTGTTTACAAGAATAGCATGCTCTTGTAATCACTTTTGACCTAGCATAATCTTCTTTCTTTCTTTTTCTGACAATAGACTTAGCTATATATGAGCTAAATTTCCATTTGAAAAAGCAAAAGACTTTTTTTCCCTATTATGACAAACATACAGTAGGGGGTGTAAAACATAAATCTCCCACAAATATTTGTATAATGCATGAAGATAATACATACAACCACTTGAATCTTGTTAGAAAAATTATTTGGCAACTAGCTCGGTTTCTTGGAACAACAGCTTATGATAATATTGAAAAGGTATATGAAGGTAAACCTGTAAAATCATCATACGAGCATGCTTCAGTTTTGAATTAAGTAATAAAAATTCAGCTGTGAAGTTAAATTGGCCTTTAGTTTTGATTTGCAACAGAATGATTGAAAATTGAATATCTGATGTTCCAGCATAATTTAGAACAATTAAAAAAACATTTTTGATTATATATAAACTGTTTTACACTTAATTCTAAGCCATTATTAAACTGTTTTTTCTTGCTTAAAAGCTTGCTGAAAAACACGTCTCAACCAAACAATTAAACAACACAAAGGAAAACAAACAGAATGCATAGTAAACATTATGATATAAATGCTTAATGGCACTGCATTCGAAATAAAACTCACATATCTGAAAGAAATCCACAATCAATTTCTTCGTCCAACGAATCTAATATCCCTTCCACAACACCTATTCCATCTTTGAATGCTCACTGTCACCTAAGTACAAATGATAGAATGAAGAATAAATAAATCACTTGGATCTCAAAATGGAAGATAGAAGAGGAAGAATGTTCAAATCAAGAAGACTAAAATGACATGTATTTAAAAAAAACAACAATTTATAAATTACAGTATCTTATATCTGAAGTTCCATTAAACTTAACATACCATAATCATAATCATAAATTATTTTGTTATGATGATGCGCCTAATGATAAAGATGAAGTCCCTACAAAAAATTGTTGCAATATAGAAATGTAACGAAGACATAAACGCAAACATACAAACATAATTAATAGCTTCGACTATATATTAACGTAAGAAAAACATACCATTACTTAAGTGCAAAAAAAATCTATATACAAAAAAATTGCTTACCTTCACAAAAAAATTGCTTAATACACAGCATAGTATCTGGTAGTCAAAGGAAATGAACTGAAATTTGTTTACCTTCACATATAGCCTCTATATACATGAATAACTCATCATCTTCTTCAAAGTGAATTTGATGAAAATCAAAGTTCTTCGCTCTCAACCAATCATTAAGACACAACAATGCTTCAACCATTTTAGGAGCCAATGATGCTCTAAATGGATTAATGACTCTCCAACCAAGACTAAATGCACTTTCGCTAGCAACGGTTGAACTAGGAATTGTAAGTATATCTTTGGCTATTTTGGAAAGTATAGGATATTTAGTTTGGTTGTCTTTCCACCAATCTAAGAAACTGAAATTTCTACTCATAAGATTTTCAAATGAATCATTCAAATATCGATCAACCTCATTAGTCATCTCAATTGATTGTTCTTCTCTTCTTGTTTATTGAAGTCTTCTTATCTTTCTACTTCTAACATTATCATCAATTTGTTCATCGATCTCTTCAATTCTTACCACCACATTAGATCCGATTATATTGTGTATGTTCACGCTTTTTCTATATTCATCATATAACTCATTTAAAGCATGTTTTATAACATTGACAAACTCATTTATCATACCATTGCTCCAACCTATATTAAGAAAGCTGATCTTCAGAGATTAAAATTTATACCTTTGATCTAAAACATGTGCTATAAAAACAATTTTATAAATCACTTTGATGCTACCACAATACTTGTCAAACCTAACCTTCATCAATTTTGCTATGTTTTGCAAATTAGAATCATGAATATTATCACTAGCTTGGTAATTGAATCTTGAATCAATATAACCTCATCAAAAATTAATGATGAAGTGACACTCTTACTTGCACTAAGTTTCACCGTAGTTTTGTAGAATCCCTTTGAAAACTCGATTAAAACTCAACTTCTTTCCCAATCCTCTTCTTTCGGAGGTCCCATTCTTTTTATCAAGTTTTACATCTTATCTTTGACCTTATCACTGAAATAAGCTTTAATCGATTCTTCTTCTATACACATCCTATCAAACACTTTTCTAAACTTAAAAGCAATATCAAGCATTCTAAATGTTGCATTCTATCTCGTAGGACAATCAAGTGGAACAATAGCCATATTATCTTTATTCGTCAAGTTAGAATAATATCTAAATCTGTCTAATCTAGAAGGAGATGAGTGAATATACTTGACTAAGTTTCTAATTCCCTCAACGGATTCATAATAAAATTTCAGTCCATCCTTAACTATTAAATTTAAGACATGACAAACATATCTCAAATGTAAATATCTTCCGTTAAGCAATAAAGAATTAGAATATTCTAGTCTTCTTTTTATGTAACCAATTGCAGTATCATTAGCACTAGCATTGTCAACGGTGATAGCAATTTTTTTATCTATTCCCCATTCATTCAAAAAGTTCTATAATACTCTTTCAGTCTCACCACCTTTATGGCTATTGATTTTTTGTAAAAGATATGATTTTTTTGTGCAGTTTCCAATCACTATCCATAAAATGCGCTGTAATTACCATGTATTAACATTTTTAACTGAAGACCATGTATCAGTAGTAATGCTAACCCTTTGATCCCTTATCGCACTTTTTAATTTAGCCTTTTCTATTCTAAATAAATCCCAAACAGTCACGGCACATTTCTTTCTATCAGGTACTATCATTGTTTTAAATATCGCAAATATCACCCGAGATCTCCTCCGAGATCTCGTTTTGGGCTCCTTCCGAAACGAAACAAATATCACTCTAAATCTCCTTTCGAATATGTCGCCGAGATATTGCAATATCGAACGATATATCGACCGAGACGAAATACTGGAATATCATCTGAGATCTTAGTTTTTTTGGTTAAAATTTAAATTTGTGCCTAAACTAGAACTATAATTAAAAAACTCAAATCTAGCCATATCAATCTTTTGTTATTTTATATTTTGCATGTTAAATGACTATATTGTATGTTTGTATATGTTTTACAATGCTTATGATTTTCATATTTATCTTTTTACATACATGTTACTTATGAAATTATGAAATTATGTTTTTATGGTCTATTTATACTAGATTTTTTTAACGTTTTGGATCCTTTTAATGTTTCCTGTCTAACAATATTCCTGTTTTAAGCATATTACGATTTAGAGTATGAATGATCTTTCGCAAAATAAAGAAAAATAAAATTATTTTGCATTTTAAGTTTAAGTTACTATGTTTTTGATTGCATTCATAAAAATCATTTTGTTAAAATATCATTTTTAACATATCATGTACCCCGAGATTGTTCCGATATGAACTTTCAGACCTGAGATGAAAATCCGAGACAAATTCCCAAGTTAGACTCATCTCGTCCGAGATCTCTCCCGATACAAGACCGAGTCTATAAAATCTCCAAGACGAAACGTGACTGATATCCAAGATTTAAAACCTTAGGTACTATGAACCTAGGGTGAAGTTCAGCAAATAATTCTTTTAACCCTCCGCTTTCAACCATCCTATATGATACCTCATTTTTAATAATGAACTTAGCCAATGCTAACATACATCTATTTTGGTTAAAAGAATGTGGCACAAAAGATTCACCCATCCCATCTTGACCCTTATCTAATTCTTTTTTTATGTAAAGGACATTCGGGACATAAATTGAAAAGATGATACTGTAAACCATTCGTTCCTCGCTTCGATTCAGCCGAACACTCCATTTTGGAATATTTGCATAGTATAATGGTCTCCATTTCTCCATCGTCTTTCTTTCTGACAATCTTTGTCATGTGATCCCACACTATCGACTTCGGTTGCCTCAAAGGTTTTCTATGATGAATCTCAACCCGACTTTGAGAATCTTATTGTGTTTGTCCTAATTCATTTGCTGCATTTGATCCACTAGAATACATAAGAAACCTAGATCAAAATAGAAGATGTTAAAGGACACACATACAATTTTTTTTGCTGCAGGCTACCAGTGCAGTTTATTGCTATATTATCAAAGTAGAAAATTCAGAAATCACAAAAAAGAAAGACTGCTCTAATTCAGTTACTGCAATGCAATAATTAGTCGCGTCTTACCTCTAGACACTCAATGAAAAAGTGACCACTGAATTATAAACTTGACAGCATCCTGATCGGTTTTATCGTCTATACTTAAACTTAAAAAACAACATATATTTGTATAACCATAATTAATGCAAATGATCATTTTAGTCTAACCTATCTTAGAGGGAAAGCATTTATATATAATTAGAGGATTTTGTCATTTAAGTCTGGAAAACTTCAACTAAAAAATGGTTATATAAAGAAAAGGATAAGCGAAACATATGGAAATGAACATAGAAGACCGATGCAGCGTAGCAAACCAAAGAATCAAATAAAGTGTACGGCCAGTTTGTTTGTTGAAGGCATATTACATAACACAAACTACAGCGTATCCATGTGTGTATATAGAGTATTTAATAAGGATGGTGCCAGCATATTTCCTAAATTTAGTTCAGTGGTTAAAGGAAATATGCATCAATTTATATGGAATTGGATCAGTTTTCTGATCATAGCAGTTTCAGCGTGCGATGAGTAGGAGTGTTAAATTGTCAGTTTTTCAAAAGCCTCAGATATCTATATACCAGTATTCTTTCTCATACCCTTTGTGTTCAAGGTATGTCTGAGTTGCTGGTTATATTACTGGTTCTATTTGAGAACCAAAATCCCTTTTTCAACTCCATTTCCTTGACAAAATTTATAAGTCCTTTCCAGATTTACCTCGATTTATCACTTTCTTTTCAAATTTTATCATACAAACACTCTATTTAGCCACAAGTTCACATAGAAAACACCCACTTGAGGATCAAAGTCTAAATTACTATGTAGAAACACTTTATGTTTGAGTTCCAAAATTGTATCAATCCAACGC
Source organism: Allium sativum (assembly GCA_030737875.1). NCBI lineage: Eukaryota > Viridiplantae > Streptophyta > Magnoliopsida > Asparagales > Amaryllidaceae > Allium > Allium sativum. Next base: position 608,498,243 of record CM060910.1, on the reverse strand, counting down.
TGATATAAGGAAATAATAAGTTAGTATCGTTAGCGCTCAGCTAGTATTTTTGCTATGGTTATTGTAACATCCCGGTAGGAATTCAACTTCCGAATTCCAACAATAATACATAAACCGTATTACTTGCCAAAACTCAAGTATCTAAAACACCAAATAGTTATTAGATAGAAATTAGAGGGTGAGATAAGAAAGAAATATTAGAATAGAAGAAGAAGAAGAAAAATCAACACAACACAGAGTCTCACATCGCAGCGGAACAAAATATAATATAGAAATAAATCTTTACTGAGAGCTTTAAAAATACTTACAATCATCAGAGTACATCAACACATCTGGACAGTTAATATAACCTGTCCTCACAAATAATTCACAACGGAACAATATCTATGTAATATCATGTGTCTGGAATCTTCCAGCTCGTATCTTCACAGCATCAGATAACTTGAACCTGTACAACCCAGTCTAACCCGAGCATTTACAAAACGCCGGATTAGTCTGGTGAACCAGAGTGAGAAAAACACACTAAGTTTACAAGTATCATCCAACTTGATTTTTAACGTCAAAATCTTTTCGAAAGGAAAGGATAATCGTAAGACCAAATCCATATGTAAATACAGACAGTTTTTACCTTACGATAACCTAAAACACTTTTGGAAATCATATCGTTCTGATATTATAATAATGTCTAAACACAAATAATCATCAATCTAGTGGAACGCTTTCATCTCACATTCCACATATAAAGTATATAATCAAATTCCACGGGTACTTATTAGATAATGGATTCCAACTGACAAGGTATGGGATTACCTTCCGACAGTGCATCTCTAGAGACGAATACACCAGGTTCAACGAGAACATCTTGCAACCCAGGATAAACATGACTGGCCCCTCATTTCGCTTGAGAGTACCAAATGTATTATCACCTTACGGCTTTTCGTCGCGACCACTGTAGTTCCCGGGAGATACAGAATTGAAAAGAAGCAACAAATATGAATATTCTCTAGGTGGTGACAATACACCCTTTTGATGGGTGCGACCCACATAGCCATGCGACCTACCCGATTTTTGCCATTTACCGGTTGAAGAGGCTTGAGTTTTAACACTATCTTTAGAACATAACATCACCATTCACTTTGAATGCCACATTGTCAGATCCGTCAAATCACTGATTGACGTCCACAAAAATATTCTGGGTGTTAACGCCACCAACAGAAATACGCTTGTAAAAATCAATGTATGTGATCTTTAAAGAAATACTCTGTCAGACACCCGTCCATATAAGTCATCCAGGAGCAGGATGAACCGAAGGACTCTCCTACTGCATCCTTGAATTACCCTATGGATTGGTAGTGAGTAGTCCTTGCAATTTGAAGATTTCCAATCACGACAGAATCACTTCCGAAATATTTCTGGGAGCTAACCAAAGAAACAAAACAAGTAGTCCTTCCGCTCTTGAAGATCCACGGTCTTCGATTTCTCCATCTTTAATCAGCATCTTCCATCTTCCACGTATTTGCTGGTCGGAATGGTTTTCAAATATAAATTCGATCCCGGTCTTTCCGTTCCAACAATCGTAGTGGTCATATTTGATAGTCGGTTATTTAACTATCAAATAAACAACCATTCATGCACAAAAATAAAATTAATTCACTGATTCAATACCCAGCATCACCTAGCCTCTTTAATTAACCTGCCGTTAATTAAATATTAAAACTGTTGATTTGGAAAACATTTCCCTTTCTTATTAGAAATAAGAAAATTCCATTATCAATTCACTTCTATTCATTCGACCCTCACTGTAAATTGGTAAGTGATTAAATCTCTCAGTATCAATCCCGAAGGCCGAAACCAACATCAGATTGATACCTCGAAACTTACTCAACTCAACCAGCGTACAAAAATTACTAATTTTTTAAAACCCTATCATATTCCCTTTAACATTTTTAAAGTGATCATATTATTATAATCCCACAAATTATTTTCAATATTTATTAAATTTCATTTTCACAAAATTAATTAAAATATCTCAACTTAACTTCTGTAAATAATATTACAGATTCTATTTCAAAACCCTGCACCTTTTCTTTACAAAATCATTTACCTTTCATTTACGAATTCCTTTATCTTTCACTTACAAATCCTTTTCCTATCGCTTTATAAGTCCATTTCTATTCACTTTATAAACCATTTTCCATTTACTTTATAAACCCATTATCCGTTCTCTTTATAAACCATTATCCGTTCGCTTTATAAACCATATAACATTCGCTGTATAAATTATTACCATTCGTTGTATAAACCATTACCATTCGCTGTATAAATTATTAACCTTTCGCTATATAAACCATTACCATTCGCTGTAACCATTACATTCACTGTATAAACCATTACATTCGCTGTATAAACCATTAACATTAATTTTATAAATCATTAACATTCATTTTATAAATCATTAACATTTGTTTTATAAATCATATTTCAAAACTGTATATGAACACATCTTTAAAAAACGCTTGGAATCGATTTAATAACGATTTCACAAATCATTTCCTTATTAAAGGTACTAAAGAGGTAAATTTCTGCTACAGTACCAAACTGTGAAATATAAACCAATTTCACGTCCAATGAACACAACAAATCATATTGATAAACATTATCAATGTTATTAAGAAATCCTATTGGATTTCTCCAACCTGTCAATGCCTGCATCACAGTTCCATATCATTCAACATATATTATAAAATAACGAAACTTAACAACCACTGTGAGGAATCCAGTTGGATCCCTCCAACTTGTTTTTTTTCCTACAACAAATACGTTACCTCAATATAATCATTCAATTCAATATATTGGTATACATTCAATAATCGACCAATAACAACAATTTAATATCAACCATTAGCAACCATAGCGCACACAAATAAAAACCCAACTTATATAAAATATAAGTGGGACTGAGTGAGTTTAACTCACCTTGCTTTTATTTATCGTCGAAGTGGTTCTGTTACAGTTAAATTAAATAGTTGTTTGATTTAACTGTAAATTCTCAACCGTTTCCATTTCCGTCAAGAACAGTTCCATGTCTTGGTGTTCGTCAACGCGATTCCAACAGTACCCTGTTTTGTCCAATTCTGTAGATATATGATCCTGTTATTAATATTTTAAGCAACTACTAATTTAATTATAATTAAAATTCTTAGCCCCTTGAAGTATAAGCTAACTAATTACTAAACTAGGGTTTAATTTTATCTAATTACATTAGTTAATAAAATGACCGATCCCATTTCCTATTCCCGATTCGTATAAACTCCTTGATCCGCTTACTATTAACGTTCAACTCACCCTTACCATATTAAAATAAACTATTTTCTAATCCTGTTTAGTCAAACTTTAAACATGCAAATTTCCTTGGCGATCATTATTTAAATAAGCATCGTTAAACTAATTATTCCAGCAATTAAATAAGGCTCAACTAATTGCTTTTAATAATTTGAACAGGCCGACATCTATATAATTTACCCAACATCATTTTCTTTTGTATAGAATTTGCCAACTACTGTTTTAATATGCCAACTTATATATATATATATATATATATATATATATATATATATATATATATATATATATATATACATACATACACACACACACACACATACATACATATTTTGATCATGTTTCTTAATTAGGCAGTTAGGACTTAAGTATACTATTGTAATTGTAATAATATAAATGTCTAATTTGGTTTTATTTAACTAATTCCTTTATGTTTGCAAAAGTATACAGGTCGAACAGATATCTTCTTCCCCATTCCATACTGCTTGTAACAATCTGCATCTCGGTTCATGCAAGATATTGTCCCTAACTTAACCACCGTATAGGTGTGGGGTTTTGTTCCTCAAAAGGCCCCAGCATTAGTAAGAGATGGGCTCTATTACATAAGTACACACTTCACACAGGCTTCCACAATGTGGGACTTAGGGATGTTACACGGCTCTTCTATTTTTCGTTCAAAACTGTTTCAGGCATCTGATAACCCACGCTACCGTTGACTTTAAAAACAGTGGCTCGAATCCTTATTTATGCAATCTATGTATGCTTTTAACGTTCATTAAGTTTATGCATTTTCCCTTTGCAAGAAAACAATGGCATTCAACCAACTGTTGACCAATCAGGTAGGATCCCATTATTTGTTTCTGCCATCCCGTTTACCAGGCCTGTATAATTCGATGACTTAATATAAATTAGTTGATCAAGTAATTTATTAATTAAATATGTTTAAACTTAATTACGTTTTTGCACAGTAGATGCTGACTCAAAATGCTTCCATTTCTCTCGTGGCGTACTTGCTCCCATCAGATTTTCCAAAGCTTGAAATCGCTGCGCCTTAATACTTCACCACCACACCTAACATCAGTCTACCTTTCGCCGATCAGAGGCTGCCATCGTCAGCGCTGGTCCCTCGCCGACCCACTCCCAAACACTCAGCCATCTCGATGCACCCTGCTGCCTACAAATCCTCATCGACGGTCGCGTCTTTGTGGCCAAAATCCGGCCACACCAACACCCTAAAACACATCACCACCGGTCAGTATTACGACCTCGACAAGATGAACACGTTCGTAGCTATGGATTTTTGGTTTCGGTGAGCAAACTTTGGGATTGAAGGGGAAGAAACTCAGGAAGTTTTGTCCGTTCACTTTGAAGGACGCGACTCCCAAATCAGTTGACCATTGAATTTTAGTTTGACTCAGCATTAGGGTTTTTAGCCCTTTTTATAGGCAACCTATTTAATTAAATATTAAGGAAATTTTATTTGTATCCACTGTTTTTATTAGTTAATCCACCATAGATATTAGGAATACTACCTATTTTTATGTATGTATAATTAATTAAATTTGATTAGTTCATCCACCGCATTTATACCATCTTCTCACGTCTTCTCTTCGTCTTCTCACCGGTTTTCTTTGTTCGGAAATGGAAAACTGAAATTTTTTTTTGTTCTAATTAAAATATGTCTCAGCGTTTAATTACAGATCTTTGTAGATTCCATGCATTATCATATGAGCGAATAAAGTCTATCTGTGAATTGTAACCAATGGCCTACATATACATATACCTGATTAATACAATCGGAGTAAACAAATAATAAAGGTGATATGGGTAGCACACATGAAATTCTGAACACTGAAAACTTGAGAACGCTACAGCTGTGATGTTTGACTATAACCATTGCCACATCCACCATTACTGAACCGCTGAATGTTTTAACTTTTAACTGCGCATCGGATATTCTTAACTTTTAACTTTTAAGCTGTACAAGACAGATTTGAATTTCCACATCAAATAAATAACAATCACATTCCATGCACTACTTACTTTTACTTAATTTGATAACCAAAACCAATCATTTAAAAACATATTTAAGAATCTCTAATGTAGAACCCTCACTTGCATACTCTAATCAGCCACAAGTAAGACTGAACTTTCTAATTTGACGTCTTGGGAAGCCATCAAGCAGGTCGAGATCATAAAGTTCTAAAGTAAAAGGAGAAATATAACCAATATAATTTTTTTTATCATGGCCCAATCCCAACAGTTGCCCAAACCTGATTCAACAAATTGTTTCAGACGTTTATGGGACAGCTTTTTCAGCTAAGGCTGATGCTAAGAGTGGATTCAAACAATGAGCAAGAAAATAGATAAAGAAGGTGAAATGGAAGATTCACTCACAGAGGTAGGGAAGCTCTTTATTTGATAATGATTGACAAAAGGATGTTACTGCCGGTCTTACTGTTCCAGCAAGGAATTTGAAGACAAATGTCTTCAGTAAGCTTTAATGCGAATTTACAAGAAAGATAGCTTGCTTGTCATATGAAAGTAACTGTATCATGTACTGCTAGTTTCACTGGCTAGGTAGTTGCATATAAACAGAAAAACAGAACATGAAAATATCAAAGCTCCATAGTTAGGTGATAGGTCAATACTTTAGCATTAATTCATATTGCTTCCAAATACAAAAACAAAAAAATATAATTTAAAAACAAATCATTTGTATAAACAAGACAAACATTATTCATAAAGCAACTAAAAAGTTTTTCTTCTTTATATATAACTGACAGGAATTGGTTTTGCAGAAGAACGAAGAAACAGAACAAGAGAGAGAACCGTGAGAAGAAGAGAGAGAACCGCGAGAAAATAGAAAAAATATACGTTGTGCACGTGGATAAACTAATCAAAATTAAAAATTTAAACAAATTATAAAATAGGTAGTATTCCTAATATCTAGGGTGGATTAGCTGATAGAAACAGTGGATACAAATAAAATTTTCCTAAATATTATTATATAAGACTTGGGGTTGAAGTATCAATTTAAAACCATAACAAATGACTTCTAATCAAAATGAAAATTTGCATGCTGGCATAAAACGATATTCCGGACACGTGGGATAGGTCTCATCGAATTCCGAAATCGTCAGCATATCCATTATTCAATTTTATGCGTAAAAAAACGATATTTTAGATACCAAAAATACCCGATCTTCAAAAATAACAAAAAATATATTTACCTTGACTCTAAACGTCAATACGAATTCAACGGAATTTGTTTCGTGGTTTAATTCGATCGTTATCTTGAGTTATGGTCAAAAACCCCTTTTAAATCGAATTAAATTATTAAATAAATCGCTATTATTTATAAATAATTCCATAGCGACTATTTTAAAATTTGAATTGGACATAACTGACAAACTATAAATTGAAATTCGGATTTTTCTCTTACATTAGAAAATTATAATCAACAAGATTCCAATGTTTCTTGTTTTGCAGAAATCCGACTTATATCGGATCCTGTATATTCAATTGAAGTTCAAAATTCAATGTTACGAACTACCGTGCCATTTAGAGCTCGATTTATATTATATATAAATTTAATCGTTTAAACTTCGTTTTAAATAAACGAAATTCAATATTAAAATCCATTTATATACCAAATGTAATATTTAAAATAATAAAATAAATTAAATATTCGAATTTAAATACTCGAAAAGTCTGGGTCGTTACAGTTATATATAATAATTTTTTAATGCAGCTAACAACTAAAACATGAGGCATGTTTTAACAAATAACAAATTTTCATAAGAACAAAAAACTTGATGAAAAATTATATAACTAAAGTAAATAATTACAAAGAAAGATGGAAAGAAGATTACTATGACTGTTATATGAAGGATACCATATTGGGACGATGTTAACTATTGTAGTCACAACATGAAAAAATTAAACACTTGATGAAATGCTTGGCAATTGGAATATAAGGCTAAGCTTACGATATCATCACAATTCGCAAATAGGAATATGGACATCTGTATACCATTAAAAAAAAATTGTTAGCAAATTTAATTTAATTTATCTCAACAAAAAACACCACTATAAGAATTATTTATACACTGAATACTAAATAGCTTTCAAAATTCCAACCATTTATTTATAATGTAAGAAAACTCCTGCATTTCGCAATTTATTAGCTTTCCATAGTAAATAGAGGTCCAGAAATCATGCATGTATCATCTATCCAACTAAATAATGGACTAATTTAAGCTTACGCTTGCAGTGAATGGAACCAAAAACCAAATACATCAATTTACCCAATTAATAGGAACTTTTTTTATTCTCTTTTTGACACTAGGATACATTAGTGGTAACTAAATTCCAAACAATTTGATTGTGTGTTCTGAATTGTATCACGATAGCCCGTATTAGTTTATCATAATTCAATAAAGCCAGAGTGATTAAACGGATCTCTTGGTTGGGACCATTTAAACAAAAGCACAAAACGTTATATAAAAATATATTTTTTGATGGTGTGGTTGGGCAGTATTACTTGCAAAAAAACATTTTGGAAGCAAGAAGAAAAAGGAAGAACTTACTTAGCCTATGACGTAGCAAAGGTGAAGCTGGGTTCTAAAAGGGAGGAAAACGTCTCCGATCTGCTGACTTAGATTATCATTGAAGAAAGGAAACTTTTAACTTCTTTTCTTGGGGAAAATAACAACCCCTCGTGAAAATCAATACCTTTAATCTGAAAATTTCAACATATTAACAAATTAGAACAAAAATGGAAAAGAAAAGCGCAAATCAAATTTAAATTGATTTGTTAATGTACCCGATGAAGTGGTTAGATAGCAAAATTAACCAACAAAATCTCGTTTTGTTGATGAGAGATGAACGAACTAGGGAGACTTTTTTTTCCTGTTGAGGGGAGATGATTGAACTAGGGTTGGGGTTTTACTTCTGAGGTCTAAGTTCTGAAGATGTGAGAATGAGTATTGATTTTGTGAATTTACGCAACTGGTTAGTAGACGTGGCCCAATTAGATAATATGTCAGAAGGAAATGGAGTATCGTGAAAATTGCCAAAATATTCCTATTTTTACCGTGTCTTATCGGAAGGAATTCCTTCCGATACTTTTTTCTAGGAAAAAATCGAAAATTGAAAATTTGGGTAATAGTCGGAAGGAAATCAATGGAAAAGCGGAAAAACAGAAAAAATCCCAGCTCTAATTTCCTGCTACCAAGCTCAACGGGTAGGTCGATCATGCCCACCGGATGATTGGAGGATCCATTGAAGCCATGGATTGTGGCGTGGAAAGGTTTCAAGTCCTTGATCTCCAACTTCATCTAATCGTAGGCAGCTTTGACTATGATGTTGACTGAGCTCCCTGAATCGACTAATATCCTTCAGATGGAAGCTGAGCCGATCAGGGCTGTGATCATAAGAGGGTCGGTAGTTAGGATTTCGGTTCCCGTTGATTCTCGTTCACAGAGGATGATGTCGTCCTTCATTGTTTTCTAAAGCTTAGCGGAGATGGACTCGTCTAGAGTGGAGCAAGCTTCATAGGTGGCGTGCTTAATAGAGCTCACATACTCCTCCATTTTTTGGAAGCTTTCATGTGTGGGGTAAGGTCCTCCAAAAATAGTGTTGATTACAATTCTCGCCTTGGGTTTGACGGACCAGGAGCCGTCTTGGTAGGAGCTGGAGGTGCTGGTGCCGGAGGACCAGAGTTTGTTTCGGGAGGAAATGTAACACCCCGCATTTTTAAGACAATAAAATATAATTAACTTAATTAAATATTCTGAATTAATTAAAATGGACTGCGCCATTGCGTCCGTCTCGTAATTCTGGTCAAGATAGACACTGTTATGCGTAAAACGAATAACGTATGAAGAAGTAATGGGCATTAGAAATTTGTATACATATAAGGAGCTTGTGTGAGTGTGTTTGTGTATGTGTGTGTATATATATATTAAATAAATTTATCCAGAAAATCAAAAGTGGGAAGTTAAGAGGGAAATTAGACCGTTGGGGGTCGACCCACCAATATGGGGGTCGACCTACCAAAGGGGTCGACCCCACCGTAAATCTAAAAATTGTTTTTGACGTGGATGATTCTGATGACTTCGAATCAAATCTAAAGGACCCGGTTTCTCTGATACACCTATAAATAAGCATATAGAGCCAACACTAATCTCATATTTCTGGGACTACGCAGAAGCTCTGTCGTTCCTCTTCATCCCTAAATCTATTAAGAAAAGTAAGGTTATTAGTTTAGGTGAAATTATGAACCCAAATCCGGAGGAAAGGAACATATGCTTGTAAATTGGTGTTCAGATGTGACGACCCCAAACCCCGATAGAACAGTGGCAAGGGTAATATTTGGAATATAACACATAAACAGATAATAGCAGAACAGAAATAAATAAATACACTAGATAATGTACAAATAATACACTGGATAAACATCATCATCAGAGTTACACAGTATACAGGATCATACTTAGTGCAAATACAGTTCAGCTATACATAAACGTCTACAGCGGAAAACAAACATAATATGTACAATAGGAGCTGAACATCATAAAAAGAGATAAATGATAAAATCCATCTTCGGCTCCAGCTATCCAGAAAGAGCCTGCTAAAACCTGAATACAAGGCTGCCCGTGTAGAAAAAGGGGCACCCGAGTTTGCAAGTGAAACAAACTACGAGTCAGTCATGGGACTGGTATGAGAAATCTACTTAACACATTTATAATATGGCTAATCACAAGACCACGCCACTTTCGTGGATTGGGTTTACTCCATTGGATTTCCAGTGCTTTACAACAAGTAAATCTTTTAAATATCGCAATGCTTTTTACAAAAATGAAGCCATTATAAGACTCAGTTCCCATCACACAATGCAACGCAAACCGGAGGATAGAGTTTTTACCTTATAATGGCCAAAATATGCTTGATACGAATAATACAAAAGTATTTGATATTATTACTAGTGTTTATATGTTTCAAAAACAACTTCAAATCATAAGTATCAATCATAGACGACATAAATGCCCCATACCACTATGTTGCCATATACAGGTATACAATCAAAACCGCAAAGTCACGTATTTGGAAATTGGATTTCCGCTATGAACCAAGGCAAAAGATAGTCCTTACCGAATTCGAGACGCTCTAGCCCGTGTCTCAGGATCAGAGCTCGAGTGACCCTTGGATCGTCAGGGCCGGTCCACCGATGTGGATTAAAATGCCTGAACACTGCGTTTCACCGCCCTTTGGGGCGTCAATGAGCCAACGAATGACTCCATCGGCTTCACATAGTCACCGATATATACGAGGCGCCTCGCAACAGCAACAACCACACAGGTGAAAATAATATATATGTCAGCCAGTTTAAGCACTGACACCACCTCTAGCTAGAAAGAAACGCATGTCCTTCCTGAGGTCCTCTCCCGTTTCTGGTTCATACTGGGGTGTGAGGCTCGCGAATCAACGTTATACACAAAGCTATACCACACAGGCCGACCACAAGACTTTGCTTTTCAACAGAAGCCTTGATCATCTGCCACTTAGGCGTGCCACACAGGCAATTCACGCTATGCGATTGATTTCTATCGGTATGTAACCTCTAAGCTCGTACGTCTCAGAGAAGGGCGTTAAGCAAGAGAATAAATTCTCCGTGGCCAAACAGATATATATTCAATAGAGATCAATCAGCACAGAACAAAATCCAATGTCAGACACACAGTCCATTTACAAGTTCGTTCTGGGTCTGAACGAAACCGGAGGCACCACATACCTCGCATATCCATCGATCTCCACGTACGTCTGGAAGATCACCACTTATTATCTATATTTCGGGATGTCTCCCAATCAAGACATCAGTTATCATCCAACCGAGGTGAAGATCTCCAGTCTTCAACCACCGTCTTCATCATCGACTTCTTATCGCCGATCAATTATTTGAAATGAGATTTAACTCGGCCTTTTCAAATAATTCACGTATATTTAGAATTTAAATCAATTCATTTCAATGGTTAAATTATTTGATAACAATTCACGCCAAACACATTCAACCATCAAATATCACATAAACCGAGCAAATTCATTTTATTTCCATTCCCTATCGTTTATAATATTTTATCACGATTTATCGCTATTTTTATTTATTTTAAAAATAGTCATTTCATTCAAACGACGCTTCAGGCCATAACGCGGTCGTGGCGCTGTTTTTCTTCAGATTTGATTCACACATATCGGAAAATCTAATAGTTGGATCTTCACAAATTTTATATCATTAGAAAGATCTTTTCGAAACGAATCCAACGGTTTTAATTTCGGGAAAATCCGACGGTCGGATCTCCCGGTACACTCGTTTGAAGTTTCGATTTAAAAATACGAACTGCAGCATCGTTATTCGATTTAATTTAATTATATTTATATATATATAATCGATTCTAGCGCTATTTTTCTTCAGATTTGAATTAAACATTCCAGACAATCCAACCGTTGGATTTTCACAAAGTGGGTATCGTTGGAAAGATACTTCCAAGCCGAACCCAAGGTTTCGGTTTCGGGAAAATCCGACGGTCGGATCTCCCGCACTAATCGTTTGAAATCAGGTTTCAAAATACGAACTGCAGCTTCGTTATTCGATATATTTCAATTATATATATATATATATATATATATATAAATATAATCGATTCTTCAATTTCAAAACTATTTTCTCTTCACATGTTTGATAAAAACGATATTTTTATCCAACAGATATTTATTTCAACACAGGAATTTTGTTTATTTTATTTCCACACAGGAATTTCTATTCAACACCTGAATTTCTATTCAACACATGAACTTCGTTTCAACATTCAACACATGAATTTTGTTTCAACATTCAACACATGAATTTAATTTCAATATTCGACACATGAATATTTTCTATAGTTTATATATATAGTAAAAATGTGATTTTTATTACAAAACAATTTATTTCAAAACACGATTATTTTATATAGTTTATACATATAATAAAAATGTGATTTTTATTGAAAAATCATTTATTTCAAAACACGATTATTTTATATAGTTCATACATAAGGTAAAAATGTTATTTTTACTTTTCAAAGAATTTATTCAATACACGAACTCCATTCAACACATGAATTTATTTCAACATTCAACACATGAATTTTATTTCAACATTCAACACATGAATTTTATTTCAACATTCAACACATGAATTTATTTCAACATTCAATGCATGAATTTTATTTCAACATTCAACACATGAATTTTATTTCAACATTCAACACATGAATTTTATTTCAACATTCAACACATGAATTTATTTCAACATTCAACACATGAATTTTATTTCAACATTCAACACATGAATTTTATTTCAACATTCAACACATGAATTTATTTCGACATTCAAATTAAAATCAAACACGGAAATATTTCAGAAAATTTCGGCAGCATAACGGCAGGGTAGTTAAAACCGGGACCGTCCCTAGTACGGCTCCTCGCTTTACCTTAAAGCCTTGCAGCTTTTAACAATGGGGATTTCATGCATCTAGTTCGCACGCAGGAGACATGTTTATTTTTTCTTTTCCACAAACTAATCCTATGTGGTTTCAACCAAATAATTCTCAACCACAAACGGGTATTTTTCAACCACAATCAATCAATTTCAACCACAAACAATTCTAATCAACCATTCGCTATCAACCAGTTTTCACACCAATCACAACCAATAAATATCGTCCATGGTTTGTGGACGAGGGGCGTGTATGTGTATATATATATGTATATATATAAGTATATTTCACTTCACTTCAACACATATATAATCTTTACAACGCATATATAACTTATACATCGAACATACAACTTACACAACGTTTATACATGAGGTGTACAACGCTTATATAACTCATACTTCGAATATATAATTTATACATCGTCATTTCCATATCGTTTATAATTCAAAAATCTCACACTGGGTTCCACTCCACCAAAAATTGCAGAAGGCTCAAAAAAATATCCGGTCTCTTCTAGAATGTAGAAGACGTCCGCACGAGTCCACTGTCTCTTGTTTCACTGAATTTCGTCAAGAAACGAAAAAGATATGATTTTTACAGTGAAATCAAAAGCTGTAGCGCTTTAAAGTGCTATAGAATAGTTTAAATAATTAGTAGTCGTTACCTCTCTGAATTCTTCAAAACTAGGTTGGAACTTTTCGATCAAATGGTGAAGCGGATCGACGATCGGCCTTCGCAGCGAGGAAGAGGGGAGAGAGGTGCACTGGCGCCTGGAGCGGGGCCCACTTCGGTGGCCTATAGGCGGCACAGCGGCAGTTCGAATGCCTGAACTTCCTGGCGTCGATTCTCGATGCACACGGCTCGAGGGAAGGCGCGACTGCTACGGATTTGAAGCTCTCGTTAAGCTCTTCGAAAACCTCAACTGGGTGGAGTGCTAATTCGGCGTCTAGCGGTCGGAATCGGGGCTGGAAGGTTTGGATGGCTTTCTGCCTTTAATCGTGGGTCAGATGGGGAGAGAGAAATTATAACTGGCCAATGATATTTTTTTATATATTTATATATTTTTAAAATCCAAAAATACCCCTTGCCTCATACGAATTCCAATCCAAACCCAACGACTGTCGTCCCAAGCCAAATACCCCCATTCCGAACGCATTGGGATATGTTTCGCAGGCCCATTCGACTGTTTGAGTCAGTTTCTCTTCGAATTAAAATACAAAACATTCAATATTTGTTTTGAACATACATTTCAATTTGTCGGGGCCACATATTGATTCTAAAAATCCCCGAAAAGTAAATCTAGCTATGTTTTGATGATAGGGTGCCAACAAAGCTAGTTTTGTCGATTTCTGAGACAGTTTGAAAAATGGCCCATTTCTGGTCGATCCAATTTAATAGAAATCAACCAAACACATTTTCCTTTGCCATGCTCACATACTAACTTTGAAAATTATGAAATTTGAAACCTAGCAATAATTTGACATCCCGGATCCAACAAAAGTGGTTTCGTCGAATTCTGAGGTCGTTTGCAAAATGGCCATTTTCACGGGCTATATAAACTCTATAACGACCTTTCTGAAAATTCATTTGGCCATAACTTTTGCTTCCCTCTACGAAACTTCGATTTTTCAGATTTGTTAGAAAGATATTCACTAACAGATTTAAATATTTTTGGTTTCACTAAAATCCGTTTTATTTTGCACCCGGTACAATCAATCAAAGTTTGAATTCGAATTTCGAAGTGCCGCGCCATTTCAGGCCTTGTTTATAATTAGAAATAATTATATTTATTTTCAAACAAGTTTGAATTCGAATTTCGAAACTTCCGCGCCATTTCAGGCCTTGTTTATAATTAGAAATAATTATATTTATTTTCAAACATCAATTCAAACACACTTTCCGTCATTTTTATTTAAAATATCTATTTTAAATATTTGAAATCCACTAAAAATAGTCAATTAAAAATTTTCAAACTAGTTCAGATTTTCTGGGTTGTTACAATCTCCCCCACTTAAAACTTTTCGTCTCCGAAAAGGAACGAAGTCGAAAGTTGTCTAATTAACCAACTCAATTTTCATTCCGGCTTTCATTCTTCAACTTTTCAGTTTCTAAGAATTTTCAAGTTCTTCAAAAATTTGGCTAACACCCTAAATTTTCGAATTTTTTTTTCCATAACCTCCTTTGTACAGGGAGGGGTTTGGAAATTTATTGGGCTGTATTAGGTGCCCAATAAATCCTAATGAGCATGCACATATTTATAGTGATATATTCCGGTGTCCATAGGGGAGTGTGTATAGATCATAACTCCAGAGAATAAATCCTCGTCACCCTATAAATGGTTTTATTCCTTGATGACCAGAGAGACGTGTTTATTGTCATCTCTAGACCCGTGTGGGGTTTTTATTAATCTTGCAATTTACCTTTACATTTTATATGGTCTATATCAGTTATTAGTTCAACCTGTAATATATAGTCATTGCCATACAAGCCTCTCGCTCGTATGGTAAATCTTCAACCTCGTCACACAAGCTCCAAATGCTTATGTGGTATATGATGAAGTATGCCTATCTTCAAGAAGTATGCCATGTAGTGTAGTTAAAAATTAATTGTTACTATCCTACGGGGACATTTATTATTACACACAGAACAACCAGCACTCCGCATCTAATGACATTCACAGGAGTTGATATAATAATAAAATCGCGCATCCAACTCATTAAGGTTTACCTATTTGTCGGGCATGCAAATAAATTCTTTACTCAACCGCTAATCCTTTACTTGTTCTAACATATATAATGCACACGTATATATTTTTATCTATTTTTAAATCAGCTCAATACTTGATTTAATTAACTATCATTCTAATAATTTAATTAATCAAATCCACAATCACATCACACAAACAACAATCAATTTGTTTTTAGCTTTTCAAAAATATATCTTTTATATATTCAAAAATTATATTTCTAAAACTAGACTATATATATAATCACAAATATGTTACTTATAAATATATAACTCTCAACTCGTTCTGGGGCATTTCTGACCCCATCTCTAATGAGTAATTCTGATTCTGCTATACTCATACTAGGATATTGCTGATCCTATCTGTAATGAGTTATTCGTTCTAGAACACTACTGGTTCTATTTCTGACGAGTTCGTTCATATGTTATATTCCAGAACTAAGCTTGACCAAAGCTCTGATACCACGTTGTGACGACCCCAAACCCCGATAGGACGGTGGCAAGGGTAATCTTTGGAATATAACACATAAACAGATAATAGCAGAACAAAAATAAATAAATACACCAGATAATGTACAAATAATACACTGGATAAACATCGTCATCAAAGTTACACAGTATACAGGATCATACTTAGTACAAATACAGTTCAGCTATACATAAATGTCTACAGCGGAAAACAAACATAATATGTACAATAGGAGCTGAACATCATAAAAAGAGATAAATGATAGAATCCATCTTCAGCTCCCGCTATCCAGAAAGATCCTGCTAAAACCTGAATACAAGGCGCCCGTGTAGAAAAAGGGGCACCCGAGTTTGCAAGTGAAACAAACTACGAGTCAGTCATGGGGACTGGTATGAGAAATCTACTTAACACATTTATAATATGGCTAATCACAAGACCACGCCACTTTCGCGGAACAGGTTTACTCCATTGGATTGCCAGTGCTTTACAACAAGTAAATCTTTTAAACATCGCAATGCTTTTTACAAAAATGAAGCCATTATATGACATAGTTCCCATCACACAATGCAACGCAAACCGGAGGATAGAGTTTTTACCTTGTAATGGCCAAAATATGCTTGATACGAATAAAACAAAAGTATTTGATATTATTACTAGTGTTTATATGTTTCAAAAACAACTTCAAATTATAAGTATCAATCATAGACGACATTAATGCCCCATACCACTATGTGGCCATATATAGGTATACAATCAAAACAGCAAAGCCACGTATTTGGAAATTGGATTTCCGTCATGAACCAAGGAAAAAGATAGTCCTTACTGAATTCAAGACACTCTAGCCCGTGTCTCAGGATCAGAGCTCGAGTGACCCTTGGATCGTCAGGGCCGGTCCACCGATGTGGATTAAAATGCCTGAACACTGCGTTTCCCCGCCCTTTGGGGCGTCAATGGGCCAATGAATGACTCCATCGGCTTCACATAGTCACCGATATATCCGAGGTGCCTCGCAACAGCAACAACCACATAGGTGAAAATAATATACATGTCAGCCAGTTTAAGCACTGACACCACCTCTAGCTAGAAAGAAACGCATGTCCTTCCTGAGGTCCTCTCCCGTTTTTGGTTCATACCGGGGTGTGAGGCTCGCGAATCAACGTTATACACAAAGCTATGCCACACAGGCCGTGCTTTGATCATCAACCACAAGACTTTGCTTTTCAATAGAAGCCTTGATCATCTGCCACTTAGGCGTGCCACATAGGCAATTCACGCTATGCGGTTGATTTCTATCGGTATATAACCTCTGAGCTCATACGTCTCAGAGAAGGGCGTTAATCAAGAGAATAAATTCTCCGTGGCCAAACAGATATATATTTAATAGAGATCAATCAGCACAGAACAAAATCCAATATCAGACACACAGTCTATTTACAAGTTTGTTCTGGGTCTGAACGAAATCGGAGGCACCACATACCTTGTATATCCATCGATCTACACGTACGTCTGGACGATCACCACTTATTTTCTATATTTCGGGATGCCTCCCAATCAAGACATCAGTTATCATCCAACCGAGGTGAAGATCTCCAGTCTTCAACCACCGTCTTCATCATCGACTTCTTATCGCCGATCAATTATTTGAAATGAGATTTAACTCAGCCTTTCAAAATAATTCACGTATATTTAGAATTTAAATCAATTCATTTCAATGGTTAAATTATTCGATAACAATTCACTCCAAACACATTCAACCATCAAATATCATATAAACCAAGCAAATTCAGTTTATTTCCATTTCATATCGTTTATAATATTTTATCATGATTTATCGCTATTTTTATTTATTTTAAAAATAGCCATTTCATTCAAACGACGCTTCAGGCCATAATGCGGCCGTGGTGCTGTTTTTCTTCAGATTTGATTTACACATATCTGAAAATCTAACTGTTGGATCTTCACAAATTTTATATCATTAGAAAGATATTTTCGAAACGAATCCAACGGTTTTAGTTTCGGGAAAATCCGACGGTCGGATCTCCCGGTACACTCGTTTGAAATTTCGATTTCAAAATACGAACTGCAGCGTCATTATTCGATTTAATTTAATTATATTTATATATATATATAAATATAGTCGATTCTGGTGCTGTTTTTCTTCAGATTTGAATTAAACATTCCAGACAATCCAACAATTGGATTTTCACAAAGTGGGTATCGTTGGAAAGATATTTCCAAGCCGAACACAACAGTTTCGGTTTCGGGAAAATCTGACGGTCGGATCTCCCGTACTAATCGTTTGAAATCACGGTTTCAAAATACGAACTGCAGCTTCGTTATTCGATATAATTCATATATATATATATATATATATATAATCGATTCTTCAATTTCAAAGCTATTTTTTCTTCACATATTCGATAAAAACAATATTTTTATCCAACAGATATTTATTTCAACACATGAATTTTGTTTATTTTATTTCCACACAGGAATTTCTATTCAACACATGAATTTCTATTCAACACATGAACTTCGTTTCAACATTCAACACATGAATTTTGTTTCAACATTCAACACATGAATTTAATTCCAACATTCGACACACGAATATTTTCTATAGTTTATATATATAGTAAAAATGTGATTTTTATTGCAAAACAATTTATTTCAAAACACGATTATTTTATACAGTTTATACATATAATAAAAATGTGATTTTTATTGAAAAATCATTTATTTCAAAACACGATTATTTTATATAGTTTATACATAAGGTAAAAATGTTATTTTTATTTTTCAAAGAATTTATTCAATAAACGAACTCCATTCAACACATGAATTTATTTCAACATTCAACACATGAATTTTATTTCAACATTCAACACATGAATTTTATTTCAACATTCAACACATGAATTTTATTTCAACATTCAACACATGAATTTATTTCGACATTCAAATTAAAATAAAAAACAAAAATATTTTAGAAAATTTCGGCAGCATAACGGCAGGGTAGTTAAAACCGGGACCGTCCCTAGTACGGCTCCTCGCTCTACCTTAAAGCCTCGCAGCTTTTGACAATGGGGATTTCATGCATCTAGTTCGCTTGCAGGTGGCATGTTTATTTTTTTCTTTTCCACAAACTAATCCTAAGTGGTTTCAACCAAATAATTCTCAACCACAAACGGGTATTTTTCAACCACAATCAATCAATTTCAACCACAAACAATTCTAATTAACCATTCGCTATCAACCAATTTTCACACCAATCAGTGCATGGTTTGTGGATGAGGGGCGTGTGTATATATATATATTTATATAAGTATATTTCACTTCACTTCAACACATATATAATTTTTACAACGCATATATAACTTATACATCGAACATACAACTTATAAAACGCTTATACATGAGGTGTACAACGCTTATATAACTCAAACTTCGAATATATAATTTATACATAGTCATTTCCATATCATTTATAATTCAGAAATCTCACATTGGGTTCCACTCCACCAAAAATTGCCGAAGGCTCAGAAAAATATCCGGTCTCTTCTAGAATGTAGAAGACGTCCGCACGAGTCCACTGTCTCTTGTTTCACTGAATTTCGTCAAGAAACGAAAAAGATATGATTTTTACAGTGAAATCAAAAATCGTAGCACTTTAAAGTGCTATAGAACAGTTTAAATAATTATCAGTCGTTACCTCTCTGAATTCTTCAAAACTAGGTAGGAACTTTTCGATCAAACGGTGAAGCGGATCGACGATCGGCCTTCGCAGCGAGGAAGAAGGGGGAGAGGCGCACTAGCGTCTGGAGCGGGGCCCACTTCGGTGGCCTATAGGCGGCGCGGTGGCGGTTTGAACGCCCGGACTTCTTGGCGTCGATTCTCGAAGCACACGGCTCGAGGGAAGGCGCGGCTGCTATGTATTTGAAGCTCTCATCGAGCTCTTCGAAAACCTCAATTGGGCGGAGTGCTAATTCGGCGTGTGGCGGTCGGACTCGTGGCTGGAAGGTTTGAATGGCTTTCCGCCTTTAATCGTGGGTTAGACGGGGAGAGAAAAATTATAACTGGCCAATGATATTTTTTTATATATTTATATATTTTTAAAATCCAAAAATACCCCTTGCCTCATACGAACTCCAATCCAAACCCAATGACTGTCGTCCCTAGCCAAATACCCCCATTCCGAACACAATGGGATATATTTCGCAGGCCCATTCGACTGTTTGAGTCAGTTTCTCTTTGAATTAAAATATAAAACATTCAATATTTGTTTTGAACGTACATTTCAATTTATCGGGGCCACATATTGATTCTAAAAATTTCCGAAAAATAAATCTAGCTATGTTTTGACGTTACGGCCCCAAAAAAACTAGTTTCGTCGAATTCTGAGACCGTCTGAGAAATGGCCCTTTTCTGGTCGATCCAATTTAACAGAAATCGACCAAACACATTTTCCTTTGCCACGCTCACATACTAACTTCAAAAATTATGAAATTTGAAACCTAGCAATAATTTGACATCCCGGATCCAACAAAAGTGGTTTCGTCGAATTCTGAGGTCGTTTGCAAAATGGCCATTTTCACGGGCTATATAAACTCTATAGCGACCTTTCTGAAAATTCATTTGGCCATAACTTTTGCTTCCCTCTACCAAAATTTCGATTTTTCAGATTCATTAGAAAGATATTCACTAACATATTTAAATATTTTTGGTTTAACTAAAATCCGTTTTATTTTGCACCCGGTACAGTCAGTCAAAGTTTGAATTCGAATTTCGAAACTGCCACGCCATTTCAGGCCTTGTTTATAATTAGAAATAATTATATTTATTTTCAAACAAGTTTGAATCCGAATTTCAAAACTGCTGCGCCATTTCAGGCCTTGTTTATAATTAGAAATAATTATATTTATTTTCAAACATCAATTCAAACACACTTTCTGTCGTTATTACTTAAAATATATATTTTAAATATTTGAAATCCACTAAAAATAGCCAATTTAAAATTTTCAAACTGGTTCAGATATTTCGGGTTGTTACATCAGATCTCTTAACGAAGTGAGGTAATTCCTAGATCTGGTCTATTTTCAAATCTCTTCTCTTTCTTCTTTCTTCCTTTTAGTAAAAAGTTTTGAATCCATGGTTGTTAGGTTCTGAATCAAATTACGGGAAAAACCATGGAATGATAAATATGGACCAGATCCAGGATTGGGAAAGCATATGAGGTGTGTTGATTTAAGTATATGAGGTGAGTGGATTTAAGTTATATTCATACGTTGAATCAGTTAAAGTGTTAAAATGTTTACATGATGAAAAATAAACTTGTTGGAATATGGATAGTGACTACTATTGTTATGATTACATGATTCGCTTGTGGCATACTATGTGTTTGAATTATTAGATGTAAAATTGAGGAAATGATATGTTAACTTGTCACATTTACATACATGAATCCTTACTTGTACGAATTGGAATAGTTATATGATTAAATGGTTTCATGTTAGCATAGAATTGAATACATGAATATGGATTTGGAACATAAATCAAATTATGATTAAAGATCTTAATTTTGGCATATGGTACATAATAAATATAACTTGGGAAAGGAGCATGAAAAACTAGAATGAAATAAGAATAATTGTTAAAGAACAAACAAGCCTAGATTCACAGTAATTTTACACTGTAACGCGCTTAAACACGAGGTTACATTACACTTGTGATAGAAGTCTGCCCGGAACAGCCCGGCATATCCAGCATTCACAAGTGGTAAATTTACTGTGAGGCGTCTAAGTGCATAAATAAAACATGTAATGGTGCTAAGACACGAGGTTAAGTCAACTTATGGAAGAAATCTGCCCGGAACCGCCCGACAAATCCAGCATCCATAAATGTAGGCTTAATGTGAGAGGTCTAATGCATATATATACATGTATATATAAATATATGTAAATAGCAGGACTAACAAATAGCATTAATTGTAATTAATGGAAATAAATGGAATTGAAAGAAAGATACAACAGTAAAAGGATTGAAATAAACAGGGAATGATGATAACCTATTATAAATGAATTACATTAATGAGAATGTTGTATAATAGGTAGGCTTGTCCTAGGGACAAGTGAAGATTATAACTTAGGTTATAATAAACTAGGAAGGACATGAGATAATTAGTGAAATGAGATAAGTGGCACTTAATTGAAAAATTAAGTAATCAGTAAATGGGGAAAAATAAACTAGTTGTTTATAATAAGCAGAGAAGAAGGGGAAAGTTTATGAAATGTAATAAGTTGTACTTAATTATAAATTAAGTAATAAGTAAACTTGAAAGTATGAAATATGCTGATAAGAATAACATGTTTAGGCTTGTCCTAGGGACAAGTGGAAATTATGACTTAGGTTATAATAAACGGTAAAGGGAATAGAATAACTTATGTAAGGGGATATGTTGTACTTAATTGTAAATTAAGTTATTTATAAGAACAAGAATCTGAAATCTACAGATGAGGACAACATAAGTTATATTTATGGGAAGAAAAACTTATTAGTGGACCTTAGTTAAGAGAACTAGTTAATAAGTAGATAATGATAAGTTGTAGTGATAATGTAAAATGAAATTATGATTAAATGAGAAAGAATGAGGAAAACTTATTAAATGAAATAAGTTATATTTAATAATAAATAAAGACTGACATGTTAAAAAGAAAACATGTAAATTGAGATATACTTAATTTCATATTAAGTAGAACATGTTATTGTAACAATGGAAACAAACAATAATATAAAGGGATTGTGGAATACAGACCTTGGATCACAATCTAGAGAATAACATGTTGTGGGCTTATTAATAAACTTAAATAGGTTAAGTTATATGACTGAAATTAATAAGCAAGAGAAACTTGGTAACTTGAATAAGAAGTCAATGTGAATGGGGATAACCAAGTTAAATGGAAACCTGGTGAGGTAAAGCAAGTGCGTAAAAGAATGTTTAGACATAGGGTCTAAAGACACATTAAAATGAGGTGCTTGGACCAGTCTGCACGTTTGAGGGTGAATAAACCAATGGGGTAGATAATCATGGTACCATGAGGCATGAGGGAAGCATACATTCATCTGATTATTCTGACGGCTCCGAAGGACTGGAAGGGGAAGCGCATGGATTCCTCAGATACATAAGATGCTCCTGGTAGCCCTCTGTGTGGTGGTAGATGTTTAGGATGTGCCCGCAGGGGTTGGGTCTGCGCGTAACTACCAGGTGGGTGGGCCTTGACTGCAAGGGTAGCATTGCGGTCAGATTGTTGTGACGGGGTGACACTAGGGTGATTGGCGATTGCCTCAACAGGAGGTGAGGTCAGGACCAATAAAGATAGTAGATCTCGGATACCCATCATCGGTAGCCAGTGGGATGCGAAAAGACTAGAGCTAAAACCAATAGACCATTCACCTTTCACTATCGAGGTATGGTGGTTAAGGGAAGACGCCAACTGGATGTTTAGATTTCTTGTTAGGGGCAAGTCATTTAGCTCTTGTAGTCTTTATTAGTTGAGGGAGGGGCCGAGGTGGGGCCATAGCCACCATGAAAAACATACCTGAGGGATATCTGTATTTTGAGGCTCTTAAAGGCGGGCCTTTACAGATATGGAAAAGCTCTCGACCGAGTTCCGTGTTTCTTGTATATCCCTTCCACGGAATTTGGTGCACATTATGTGCGGTTAAGGCATCAAATACGATTGACAATATGTACGTGGGACAGTCTAGATACATGCATGTCGACTCTGGGTGGCGTATCGTAGAATTGAGGGCATTACTTTGGTATGAAATCTTATTCGATTAATGGTGGCAGTCTGTACTCTTACGTAGCATAGTAATGACAGATATATGCAGAATGTGACATTAATGTATAGAGATCTGTACGTCACCCCAGCGTAGGATGTGGGACTGCGCACATTTCTATGGCATTACGGTGGAGACCGTGCGAGTGGGGTACCATGGGGCGTACCTTAATATTGGGGGTAGCTGCATATATACAGTATTAGGTTCATCCACTGGGAAGTAAATGGGTACAACGTGTGTGTAAGCCTTGAGAGTTGTTAACCTAAGTAACCTAATAAATAAAAAAGTGTGATTGAACGATATATGTAGGATTATCCAAAGTGTATATTTTAAATCCAGTCACCAAAACTTGTGTTATGACCCCCTCCTCATAACATACTCGCAGGTTAGGTTTGTGGCAGAGACATGATAGCTTTGGATACTGGTTAGGCAGTATTATTAATATAGTAAGGCTGTATTTCGATCACATTATATTTTATCCATTCCGCTGTGAGATATTTTCTGAGCTCTGACATATTTTATGTCTTTGTCTTTTCTACAGCACACCAGAGCAAACCAACATGAGTTTTGATAGATTGGAATTTTGAAAAAAAAATCAATATGTCGGAATTCGGGTTGTTACATCTGGTATCAGAGTTTAGGTTTAGGATTCCTGCGTTGATAGTGAGTGAACGTATTTGTATTTTTAAAATATAAATATTATATATATACATACCTGGATCCATAGAGGAACACACTAAATAAAAAGAGTATAATATGGTATGAAATGGGATGTTTGTTTTGTACGCTAAAAAAATAGATATGGAAATCTGAGACCCTTAACTAATTTGGGTGGAATGTGTACAACGTACTTTGTATGGAAGGAAGGTGAATCCCACATGATTAGTATTTTGGGTTAGTGGGTTTGTAGTAAAACCTTATAAATTGGAAAAGGTTAAAAAGATATAGATGGATTAGGAATATATATATATATATAGTTGAGAGAATTGGCTTTTTGGGAGTGTCTAGGAAAGCCTAGAAAAATTGGAAACCCGCTTTGAGTCTAACCCCATTGTTAACTTTTAAGAACTTGAAATTATAAAAGTCTTGGGAAAATGGTTATGGTGTTTTCAAGTTTTCATCTTAAAAATTATAGTTTTAAATATGTAAAGTATACATATTGAGTTTTAAATTAAAATGGGGTATAATCCTAAACAGTGGTTTCTTACGAAAACTTTGTCTAAAGTAAAATTCTCTCAGTAAAAGGTGCATATTATAGAGCATGTATAGCTCTCTAGTTTTCTTGTTTTTTCTAATAAGAATTTTTAATAAAGGAAGTTTTGAAGTCTCTATTCTTTTGATAATCATTTTTGATAAATTGTATAAAAGGGAAAATTTTGTTGGGTGGACAAAATAAGTTGTAGAAATTAAGAATAGAGCAGATGGTTGCACCTTGTAATGAGAAATTGAACTGACCTTATAGGTAAGAACAAGTTATAAATCCGATTGAGAAATAGTTGCCCTTATCTACTCCAGTTTTTGTGATTTAAAAAAAAGTATGATTTACATTTTTTTATGACATGTTTTTATGGTTTGGCAAAAGTAAGTTTTCATGAGGAAAATAAAGTTTTGACACTTTTAAATTTTTGGAAGAAAATTTAAATGAAAAGGACAGACCGTGTTTTAAAAGTATGGAGTAGGTAAGGATTAGTGCCTAGGGAAGACGGGAAAAGTTTTGAGGCTATGAAGAAAATAGCGAGAATTATCTTGGAATAATAGTAAGTTCCCGTAGAATGCGTAAGCATTGAAAAGCCTAGGGTGTTGCTTGAAATAATTGTTGGTACACAGCTAGGACCAATGTTGACTACTAGATAGTAAAAGGGCAAGTAAGTATTTAGAGCATGTTGCTAATTTTCATGTTAGGGTTATAACTTGTTATTGCATTTCTGCTGGGATCATTCCGTTATTTTGTTCTTGTTGGGTAGTTAGGTAACACCTAAACCTATCGTGGATCCCATGGGCTGGACTTTTCTGTCTGAGGGGGACATAGTCCCGAGATTCTTGGTCCTTAGTAGTAGCTGTGTAGTGTGTCTGTTTTCCTGTTTAGTTGAAAGACTAGAAGGCTTATTTGAAAATTAAACCTATATCTGATAATTAAATAAGCTAAGAAAAGAGAAATGGTACAACTAAAAAGGAAACAACAAATTTAGTAAAGCAACAAACATGATAAATTACGTGAAAAGATGGATAAAGAGAAGAAAATTTCCAAGATAAGATGAAAAAGAAAATTAGTAACAAAAGAAATTTTCTTGTGTGGGCTGTGCTTGGATAGGAAAATAGGGAATCTTTATAAATAGTTACATAAAATCCAAATACAATTGGAAAAAGGTACATAAAAAAAATGAAAGATGTGGAATTTTGTGTTTTCCACTTTTTCGTAACTTAATAAATTGAATTTAGAAAATTAGATTTTTCTAAAATTCGAAAAACAAAGTTGGTTGGTAGGATCGTGGATGCAATAATTGGATGAACTTCGCTCTTACTCAGTAAGAGTGTGGGAAAATTTGGATGAAAAAGCATTTTGATTTTCAAAATATTGCACTCATGTAGAACTGCTGATATATTTAGGATGTAAGCATCATATTTTAAAAGGATTTTTGAAAAAATTGCATACACATAGCAGGTACCGCTTAGGCATACATGCATTATTATGTTGTATTTCACTTTGCACAAGTGCACAATGTTTGCAAAAATTGATTCACACATGATAGATGTATTTTATGCGAAGAGTTAACTTACCCTTATCAAAATTCGAGGACGAAATTTCCAAAGGGTGGGAGAATGTAACACCCCGCATTTTTAAGATAATTAAATATGAGTAACTTAAGAATTAAGTAAAATGGACTGCGCCATTCGTCCGTCTTGGAATTCTGGTCAAGATAGACACTTGGTTTACGTAAAATGGATAACGTATGAAGAAGTTATGAGCATTAGAAATTTGTATACATATAAGGATCTTGTATATATATATATATATAAAATAAATTTATCCAGAAAATCAAAATTCACGAAGCGGGAAGTTATGCGGGAAAATAGACCTAGAGGTCGACCCTCCAACAGGGGGGTCAACCTACGACTCCACCGCAGATCTAAAAACTATTTTTGATGTGGGCGATTCTAATGACTTCAAATCAAATCTAAAGGTCCAGGTTTCTCTGATACACCTATAAATAAGCCTATAGAGTCAACCCTAATCTCATATTTCTGGGACTACGCAGAAGCTCTGCCGTTCCTCTTCCTCCCTAAATCTATTCAGAAAATTAAAGTTATTAGTTTAGGTAAAATTCTAATTCCAAATCTGGAGGAAAGGAACATATGCTTGTAAATGGATGTTCAGATCTCTTAACGAAATGAGGTAACTCCTAGATCTAGTCTATTTTCAATTCTCTTCTCTTTCTTCTTTCTTTCTTTTAGTAAAAAGTTATGAATCCGTGGTTGTTAGGTTCTGAATCAAATTAGGGGAAAAACCATGGAATGATAGATCTAGACCAGATCCACGATTGGGAAAGCATATGTGGTGCGTGGATTTAAGTTATATCATTTTAGATAATGATATATTATCGTTTAAACATTCCCCGCTATTATATGTAAATCAACCAGAATAATTGAGAATTACCATTATAACAAGTTGAGATATTAATATGAATGTTTTAGAAAATTCATATGTTGAATCAGTTAAAGCGTTGAAATGTTTACATGATGAAAACAAACTTGTTAGAATATGGATAGTGACTACTATTGTTATGATTACATGACTCACTTGTGGCATACTATGTACTTGAATTATTAGATGTAAAATTGAGAAAATGATATGTTAACTTGTCACATTTGCATACATGTATCCTTACTTGTATGAATTGGAATATTTATATGATTAAATGGTTTCATGTTAGCATAGAATTGAATACATGAATATGGATTTGGGACATAAATCAAATTACGATTAAAGATCTTAATTTGGGCATATGGTACATAATAAATATGACTTGGGAAAGGGGCATGAAAACCTATAATGAAATATGAATAATTGTTAAAGAACGAACATGCCTAGATTCACAGTAATTTGACACTATAACGCGCTTAGACACGAGGATAGATTACACTTGTGATAGAAGTATGCCCGGAACTTCCCAGCATATCCAGCATTCACAAGTCATAAATTTAATGTAAGGGGCCTAAGTGCATAAATAAAACATGTAACGGTGCTAAGACACGAGGTTAAGTCAACTTGTGGAAGAAGTCTGCCCGTAACCGCCCGACAAATCCAACATCCACGAGTGTAGGCTTAATGTGAGAGGTCTAGTGCATACATACATACATATATATGTAAATCGCAGGACTGATAAACAACATTAATTGTAATTAATGGAAATAAATGGAATTGAAAGAAAGATACAACGGTGAAAGCATTAAAATAAATGGGGAATGATAATAACATATTATAAATGAATTACATTAATGAGAATGTTGTATAATAGGTAGGCTTATGCTAGGGACAAGTGATGATTATAATTTACGTTATAATAAACTAGTAAGGACATGAGACAACTGGTGAAATGAGATAAGTGGCACTTAATTGAAAATTTAAGTCATTAGTAAATAGGGAAAACTAAAACCAGTTGTTTGTAATAAGTAGAGAAAAGGCAGAAAGTTTATGAAATATAAGAATTTGTACTTAATTATGAATTAAGTAATATGTAAACTTGGAAGTATGAAATCTGCTAATAAGAATAACATGTTTAGGCTCTTCCTAGGGACAAGTGGAAATTATAACTTAGGTTATAATAAACGATAAAGGGAATAGAATAACTTATGTAAGGGGATAAGTTGTACTTAATTGTAAATTAAGTTACTTACAAGAACACGAATCTGGAATCTACGGATGAGGACAACATAAGTTATATTTATAGGAAGAAAAACTTATTAGTGGACCTTAGTTAAGATAACTAAGTTAATAAGTAGACAACGATAAGTTGTAGTGATAGTGTAAAATGGAATTATGATTAAATGAGAAAGAATGAGGAAAACTTATGAAATAACATAAGCCATATTTAGTCATAAATAATGACTGACATGTTAAAAAGAGAACATGTGAATTGGGATACTTAATTTCATATTAAGTCGAACATGTTATTGTAACAATGGAAACAAACAAGAATATAAAGCTAATTGTGGATTACAGACCTTGGATCACAATTTAGAGAATAACATGTTGTGGGCTTATTAATAAACTTAAATGGGTTAAGTTATATGACTGAAATTAATAAGTAAGAGAAACTTGGTAACTTGAATAAGAAGTCAATGTGAATGGGGATAACCAAGTTAAATGGAAACAGTGAGATAAAGCAAGCGCGTAAAAGAATGTTTAGACATAAGGTCTAAAGACACATTAAAATAAGGCGCTTGGACCATTCCACACGTTTGAGGGTGAATAACCCAACGGGGTAGATCATCATGGTTCCATGAGGCACGAGGGGAGCACACATTCATCTGATTATTCTGGCAGCTCCGAAGGATTGGAAAGGGAAGCACACAGCTTCCTGAGATACGTAAGGTGTTCCTGGTAGCCATTTGTGCGGTGCCAGATGTTTAGGTTGTGCCTGCAGAGGTTGTGTCTGCGCATAACTACCAAGTGGGTGGGCCTTGACTGCAAGATTAGTTTTGCAGTCAGAATGCTGTGACGAGCTGACACTAGGGTGATTCGGCGATCGCCTCAATGGGAGGCGAGGTCAGGACCAATAAGGATAGTAGATCTTCGGATACCCGTCATCGGCAGCTAGTGGGATGCGAAAAGACTAGAGCTAAAACCAATAGACCATTCACCTTTCACTATCGTAGTACGCTGGTTGGGGGAAGACGCCAACTGGATGTTTAGATTGCTTGTTAAGTGCAAGTCGTTTAGCTCTTGTAGTCTTTGTTAGTTGAGGGAGGGGTCGAGGTAGGGCCATAGCCACCATGAAAAAATAACCTAAGGGATATCTGTATTTTGAGGCTCTTAAAGGCGGGCCTATACAGATATGGAAAAGCCCCCGACCTAGTTCCGTGTTTCTTGTATAGCCCTACCATGGAATTTGGTGCACATTATGCGCGGTTAAGGCATCGAATACGATTGACGATATGTACGTCGGACAGTCTAGATACATGCACGTTGGCTCTGGGTGGTGTATCGTAGACTTGAGGGCATTACTCCAATATGAAATCTAATTCGATTGACGGTGGCAGTCCGTATGCTTACGTAGCGTAGTAATGACAAATATATGAAGAATATAACACTATTATATAGAGATCTGTACATCTACCCGGCATAGGATATGGGACTACACACATTTCTGTGGCATTATGGTGGAGACCGTGCGAGTGGACTACTATGGGGTGTACCTTAATATTGGGGATAGTTACATATATACAGTATTAGGTTAATCCACTAGGAAGTAAATGGGTACGACGTGTGTGTAAGCCTTGAGTATTGTTAACCCAAGTAACCAAATAAATAAGAAAATGTGATTGAACTTTATATGTAGGATTATCCAAAGTGTATATTTTTAATCCAGTCATCAGAACTTGTGTTCTGACCCCCTCCTCATAATATACTCGCAATTTAGGTTTGTGGCAGAGATATGATAGCTTTGGATACTGGTTAGGCAATATTATTAATATGGTAAGGCTATATTTTGATTACATTGTATTTTATCCATTCCGCTATGAGATATTTTCTGAGCTCTGACACATTTTATGTCTCTATCTTTTATGCAGGATACCGGAGCAAGCCAACATGAGTTTCGATAGATTGGAATTTTGGGAAAAAAATCGGTCTGTCGGAATTCGGATTATTACAGGAAAGGGTTGTTGGACGTACTGCTCCAGGCGATTTTCGCGGATAAACTTTTCGATTGCGTCCTTGAGTTGAAGACATTTATTGGTGTTGTATCCGTACATATCGTGCAATCAACAGTACTTGCCGGTGTTCTTTTCGTGATTGGTGGACTCCCTATAGTGCGGCTTCTTATACTGGAACGTGTTGCACGTTTCCAGGTAGATTGTCTCCAAGTCTTCATTTATTAGAGTGTAGGTCTCGTAAGCTTGGTTGCAGCTGGACCTTCTAGGATCCGTCGGAACCTGGTTGTAATTCCGGCCGCCTTGCCTATCATTGCCTAGTTTCGATTTGTAATGGCCTGCCCCCTTGTCTTTATCGAAAGGTTCTCCAACTAGTTTCCCTTTAGTGTTGTCTGATGGTATCGGCATGCGGATTGTTGGAGGAGTTAGTCCGGGAGATTCGGTTGCGCCTCGCTTCTTCTTGACATAAAAATTGTCCGGCCTTTTCGTAGAAAGCATCGGGACTCTTGGATTGCTTTCTATCAATCCAAGCTCCAAACGCGGATGTGGGGAGAACTCCTTTTACAAGTTGGTAAAGAACGATACGAGGCTCTGGATCATCAACCTCGGCAAGAGCGGTGTTAAATTACGAGAGGTAGCTTTTGAGTGATTCTACGGGTCCCTAGTATTGATTAGATAGGGTGAGGGCATTCCTCAGAGTCGGCACATGCATTCTGAACTGCTCAACTAATTCTATAGCTAGCTAGCCGAAATTGTTGACTGAATGGAGCGGAAGGCGAGAGAACCAGAGTAAGCAGTGCCTGAAAGGGAAGACCGGGAAACACTTGCATTTGACTGGGTCGTTGGCCCGACTAGAATCCGTTTGCCATTCATAGTGATTCAGGAAGGCACATGGGTCGGTTGTGCAGTAATAAAGTGGCATTTAGGGGCATACTGAAGCGTCGAGGCCATTCAGCTTCATGCACGATCCTAGTGAAGGGATTACGCCTTAAATGGGTTTCCCATGAGTCATTGGCATTCCCTCATATCCTTCAAACCATATTGGGGAGATAAGTTGGATGCCGATCCACTGGCGGGATCCATGGGTTTTGTCGGACCTCGGGAGTTCTATTCCACGGTTGCCTTCCATGATGCACATCTGGATCGTCTTCTTCCATATCCTCAACATCCATGATCGGGTTTTGGTATGGAAGATGAGGCTGAGCAGGGTAACACGCATCTTGATCTAGGAAAGCTTGGGCCGCTGGGAGAGTAGCTCCCTAATCCTGGACAACAGTCGTCGGATTCTGCTGAGGGGGGGTCGGTTGCTCGGACTCGGTTCATCATTAATAATCAGTCGGGAGTGGTGTCGATATTGTGCCCCTCGCTATAAGTGACTGTAGTTAGGTCGCCATTTCCATTGCCGTTGGAATAGCCATTGCCATTGCCGTTGGCTGGGGCATTGGAGTAGACGACGACATTGTTGATGAGACTAAACCTCCTTATTTGGTATCACTAGTACAAAATAGGTCATTTGCGTCGGTTGTTTATGCCTATTTGCGACTGTTCTAAAACCGTAGCAAATGCGACCGTCGCAATATGTGTAAACTTATTGCGACATTCGTAAAACCGTCGCAATATACAGGTTCTTGCGACCGGTATTCTAGAATAACCGTCGCTGTATGATACTTTATTCGCGACGGTTCATTTACACCCGTAGCAATAAATCAATATTTAACTTCAAAATTTTGACCTAATGCGACAAGCTTTATAATAACTGATGCGATAAGTTTAACATTTGCGACTGTTATTTATTTACAACCGTAGCAATAAAGTTAATTGTTGCTACGTTTTTTCCACAACCGATGGAAAAGAGTAACTTTTGAATTCAAATGGTTGATCCAGCCACATTTCATATCAGCCATTTTGATTGTCAGCTGTCAATACATTTCAACATTTCCTAGCTTATGTAATATATAAGCAATTGATACAAGAAATACACAGTTCACAAAATCTTATATCATTTGAAAAGATAACACTAACGTGGATAACCATACAACAAAATTAGTTTGCACGAGTCATAACTAGTCATATGTTAAGCTCCAACCAATACGTGTAAATATACTTACAAAATACTTATTTCACCAAAAATTAACATTCTTCACATGACTACAAAAGAACAAAATGGATCATCCGGCTTAAAACTTAAAATAGCACAATTTGTCTTCATGATGGTTGACTTGAATTAGCATCTGCCAAAAACCAACAGAGCATTATTTTGACTGCAATCGAAAATATATCAAACATAGAATCCCAGACTGTGAAATTAAACGCTAAAAAATACGCAAATAAGGAACTGATCATGTACTGCAAAATAGCAAAACTGACTTGCCCGTTTAGACCAACCACAATCACAATTCTCATCATTCAAAACTTCAAATAATTGAGAACAGTTATCACTGCAGAATTCTAAATAGAATTCCTTATATAAAAAATGAATATAAACGTGAATAGTAAAAATTAAATCAAGCTAAAAACTTTGAAAAAGTAGTTGAAAGTTCAATACTTGTAAAGCTACAGCGAACCAATTTGATGCCAGGCATCTTTGGGAGGAAAAAAGGGTAAAAGCAGGAAACTATGAAGAATTAAGGTTACAGCAGCATTTTTTGCAGAATGTAAATAAAGAAGATACTACTTGAATCTTGCAAATGGCATGAATTACTCAAATATTCTTGGCTTTAGTCAATAACTTTAGCCAAATATACCGTGTTATCCAAAATAAATAATAAAGCAATACCTGAAAGTGAGAGCAATATGGCAGTAGTTGCGCAAATAGCAAGGCAGAAGCAAATATGATCGCCAGTATGTCAGACAAAGCTTCATCAAACCTGCACAAAAAATGGGATCAAATTAGAAAGATTTTTGTCTGGCAGTTTTAAAGAAAGCATATAAAAAGCAAAAGTATCCATGTTGAAGTTATATTTTCCATATTATACAGGTCTGTTGAATGTTGTTTCGTTAAACTTATTTTTTTGGAATTATACAGGTCCGTTGAATGCTGTTTATTTTTCCGCTTACCTTAGTTTTATTTTCCAAATGATTCAGTACGACATTGATATTTGTTTCAAATACGTTTCATTCCATACAGAGACCGGGACCACAATGTTTTTCAAATATATGTACCTGAAATTTGAAACTTTTGTCTGTTCATAAGCATAGCAGCAACATTGTATCAAAACTATTAAAGGTCAAACATGTTATTTGAAACAAACATCTGTATGTATACCATTATAATATGGCATATCAAAATCTTCTTATTTTACTTATTTTTTAATTAATGCTTTTCCTGAAACTTACCGTGGATTTAAGACACTCCCAGTCATCAAATAAAGCTTGCGCAGCAGGTCGAACATAATATACTGCTTCGATGCCCTTCTTAGACCCAAATAGAAGCTTCGCTACAAGCTGAATGTTGTTATCTACATGCATGCAATGATTCATCGCATCAATAAGCTCAACTTGTGGATCATATTTCTTTCTTGACCCGAATCATGAATTTTTGAACTGCTCCCAAAAATGTAGAGATATAAAACTAATTATAGAGTGAATGTAGAATGATTTTTTACTTCCAACCCAAAAATATTCATTTGATATGATTCAACCATAGTAAATTTCTGTTTAATATGTCTATATAGTGGTGACCCCATAATCCATATCATCCGATGAACAACTTACTACAAGTTTTTCAAGCTCATAACTTCTTAGTTTCAATAAGTAATATCTTATAGTAAGTTGCCTCACATTTTATTATCAAATAACTATTTATTCATTTTTATTTTTCATTCTTCATTGGCACTGCCCACTGAATCAACTAAAAGTTGGTGGGATTTATAATTTTCCATTTTTAGCCAGTACAATTTTCCTATTATAAATATGTAAATGACCTGTGGATAAAGGAAATTAAATAAAGAATTATTAATTGATGGGCATTGGTAAAAACTTAAAATCTTAAACTATACCAACCATTATATTCCTGTGAGAAACACTTCTCAGTTCTGCTAATCTGTGGAATCAATATAATAGACAGCTTCGGCACTGCAACATCCCTCCTCTCTTGGTTCTGAAGCTGTAAAACAAATCTATAAGTGATTAGTCAACTAAAATCAAAGTTAAGAATACTAAGGATCGCATGCAAAGAATATTCGTGGATGCTTCTGGGCTGAGGCAATAAGAACTGCAACTTATGTGCATCATCTGTACATGAACTTGACTAATTCTTTTTGTTATTTCATTACATTAGAAAAATATGTGTAACATATTTCTAAATTTAAAACTAAATTTATGCAGTATGTGTTGTAATAAGCTCAAAATTGCATGGTCACTAAATATACTGTAGTTACTTTTACTAACGGTAAATAATAAAATTTTCCTTTCAATGGTTAATAACAACCAAGTATTTCCTTGCACTCAGCCCAAAGTAAATGAAATTTTGGCATTATCTTTTGTACTAAAAATGGTCTTATGAGTTTGGAACAATTGTGAAAATTGGTTGTATTGCAAATTTATACAATATTGGAACTGCCTATAATTGAGTATCTATAATATTTGAATCACTGTAACCATTAACAACATATTTACAGAAAAACAGAAGTATGTTATGATTTATCTAAGTTTTATACGCTATACTTATTACTTGGAAACTCAAACAATATCAAAATTGCTTATAGTTGAATTTTTGTAATATTTGAACCATAGTAAACCATTAACAATGTATATATCGGCCAATATGACATAACGATCATCATAAAGGTAGCGCAGACACATTTACTGGTTTAATAACAAAAAGAACCCCTTATGTGGTCAAAATCACTACTTATATCACAATCCCCCCCCCCCCCCCCCCGCCCACCCAAAAAAAGCCAGTGCCATGAAAGAACCCTTACAAACCACCTTGTTGCCAAGCAATTACTGTGCTGCAAAATGATGCCAGAGATTGCATCCGAACATCTGACTTCCCGCAACTGCATTTAACAGAATAAATTTGCATACTCCATGAAGGCCAGTTCGTAGCGCACGGCTGGTAAATTGACCTGGATACTATTAGTTTGCACAATAAATTTTTCCCTCTAATTTTAATACAATCAACTATAAATGACAAAGAAAATTGGATAAGTGGAAATATCTCAATATATTCATGAGTAAGGAAAATTCGTGTATAGTTATAAACTTGATAATACTGAGTATTATCATTAATGCATCAAATTAAACAAAAAATTGAATACCTGCACATGAATTTGCTTTTGAAATGTAATTTCCATTAAACATTTCATTAACAAACGTGGATATATGGAAAATTTTCTCAAATTTAGTATGTATCTTACTAAAATGTCTAATATCATTAACCACAAGTCAGTCGCTAACATCTCTGACATTACTATGACATCTTCCAATTGGTCATTTATCCTTAAATGTAACTATTTTGATTAAGTATAGGATAAGACGACAATAGTTGATTGGAAATATTTTGACTCTAGTTGGCAAGCAATTATTGTGTCATTGACATAATTTAGTGACCTAACCAAACAGAATTTTGAACATAAACAAAAGGCTACACCCCGAATTTTAAAGAACAAATTAACTTTCCATTTTCTTAGTTGTCGTTTTACAGTGGTTGTATTTATTTAACTAATTAAGATGGTAAACATCTTAATTGCACAATTTTCATAGTAATCTATTGGTGTCAATCCTAATATGAATCACTTAATCAACAAATAAATAATTACCTAATATATTGGTATCGATCCTTATATGAATCACTTAATCAACAAATAAATAATTACCTAATATACTGGTGTTAATTGCCATTTTTTTAATGGATATATAAATATAAAACACTGTGAAATAGAAACGTAACATGTCCATCAAGATAACTAAATTATCAAAGCTGACAAGTACTATGTATAATGTCTAAGGCTGCAAACCAAAACCAACCGTTTACTTTACAAATACAAATAAATAAATTTACATTGTCTTCTTTGGTGTGTATTCTGTAGAATACGAAGTATTCAAGCAATGCAGAAAATATTACTGAGATTGCCACTGCTCACAAAGTGTATGTGGACATATAGGACATGAAAATCCAGCACCTACATATATTTTATGACAAATAAAGTAGTCATATAGGACATGAAATTCCAACACCTACATGATTATTCCTTTATTGTTTGCTACCAAGACAAATAAAGTATTCATATAGGATCAAGGCAAAGGAAGCTATGCACGTTAAAGATAAGAAAAGCTCCAGCACCTACATCTATTTTATGATTTAGATTTTTATAAGAAACCAAAAAACAGAGATTACCACAAAATAGTCATGAAATTAGAAACTAAAGCGGGTATAAATAAAGATCAATGGTATATATTCAAATTAAATATAAGTCACTTAATAAAATAGGACATAGTTGTTATAATATCAAATTAGGTGTATCTATTCGAAACTTAAACCAAATTGAACCAATTGGATTGGTGAATCCAAACACGGAAAACTCATGGCCAAACAACAAATAAGATAAGCAACAGGAAGAGAAACCGAGACACAGAAATTTAAAGTTGCAGAACAAATAAAGCAACTGCATACACTTAAACAATGAAAATCAAGGATGCACTACATGTCATAAAATAAAAACATTAAGGTCAACCTAAACAATGAAGTAAATGAAGCAGCCTACACTTCGCAAGAAATAGGAGACATAATAAACTAAATATACAGCCTACCATAAAATGGATGCTTTTATGCGTCCCACTTTCCATGTAAAAGGACAAATAGGACAAAGCAAGTCAATGTATTATATAAACTGTCTCAAACTATTGTATGGAAAGAAGAAACCGACCGACAAACTTAGAAATATAGAGCAGCAAATTTACTAACACTTAAATTAATAAATTATAGAGGCATGATATTTAGAATTGTTCACGCTGTTCAAATTCACTAACACTTAAATTGCTAAAAAAATCTTTATAGTAAACTCTCTGCCTCAAAAAAATGATATATAAACCATTGATCCCATAATACATGTAAATGAGGCCAAAATCATAATCAATTCAAAAACATAATTATTAAAAACATCATAAACCAAATGAGTTAGTGACTAAACTTGAACAAAAACCCACAATAGATGTGCAAGACTCTCGCCTAAGTTCCAATTCAGTACCTTGCATCTAGATTTGGGGATTGGAGAGCATGGATTCGTTGCTGGCTTAACCCATAGTATATCACTATTCGAGATAGCCAGTTTTAGCTGGGAATGACTTAAACCATCCAAAACTGATAAACATGCATGCTCATTTGTTGTAGCAGCATATGATTCTGGCTCAAAATTAGGTCCACTAAGGCACGAAAGGAGCAGAGCCCAGCCCACCAGACATCAACATGAGAATAGAGATAGAAATTGAAGGAGGCAAGCCCGGTTTCAAGTGAAAAAATGCAGCAGCATTAACCAGACAAATTACTTCATGCACACGTGAAAGTTCAGTAGCATCAACTACCAGTATTGTATACCTGACGTTCCAAGTGTGAGATAACAAAAGTGAAAGGATAACAATATTGAAAGGAAAAGCGAAGTAATGTACGACTAATAGTTTTACTTGACCTTTGAGTGCAGTAACCGGAAGATCAAAGAGTGATTCTCTTAGTGTCTTTGATTTCTTTAGGTTTATTATACATGGGATGTAAAGTAGCACCAAAGCAACATAACCAAATAGAACTGCTGACAGAACACCATAGATGATCCCCGCAGTTGCTCCATGATGTGAAAGTTTTCTATTATTATTGTATTTTTTTCCCGAGGTTTTAGTATAGACTCAGGGATACTTCAGGAGTTTGCACCTTCTGATGTTTTAGGAGATTCTGTGCTTCCATTCACAAACGAACATGGAATATTAAATCCAAGTTCAATCAGGTTACCATCAATTCTGACATGGAAACAAGAATTAGTAATGTCAACCATCAAAAGAGAGTCGGTTAATTTCATCATTAAAAAAAGGTGTAAAGATTCTGAAATTGTACGTCAGGTTTGGAATGAAATTGAAATGTTTAGGGATGTAACAACTGACATGGTTGTTTCAGATACACTTGCACACAAAATATAACATAGAGTATATGAAAATAATGCATTAAACACTAAAGTATAGCAAATAGGATGAACTTATCATTGAAAAAAAAATCGGCAGAGAAACAAACAGTCTTCCAAGTGGAAGATTTGCTAAAAATCAAATAGAGCGTATTACATCATTGTTCTGCAAATAACAGGAAATTTATCACAGTATGTAAAACAAACAAGTGATAAAGTATGGTATTTTGGATGCAAATTTGTTAATTCAACCGTTAATTGGTTAAATGACAAACCCTGAAAATGCGTATCCACATATAAAATCATATACAAAGCTGACTAGCATCAATTAGCAACAGAGCTGACACAATATTAAGCAACAAAGACGATACCTTACAGTTAGTCCAAGTTTGGCATATCAGCAAACACATCACTGATTCACCTATAGGACCAGAAAGCCATTGTAACTTACAATCCTACAGATATTATTTACCAAGAAAGATGCCCAATTCCGTACTTATGATTTGTGCTTTGAGATCTTTGCACGAAATTTCCTCGTGTCGCTCAGATCCTTCAATCGGAAAATCCAAACTCTAATGTCATCGTTAAACTTCCTTTTCCCCTATCTCCAGATTACCAGATCTGAATCTATGCTTTTGTCTTAACCTCGCTAGCGCTTCCAGATAATATAGCATTCGGAATCGATAACTCGTTTTCGAAGATAGAAGATCTGAACGTGCCAGTTGCTTTGAGAATTGAGTATTGCAACCTAGGGTTTCTGTTCCTTTTTTATTTTTAAGCTGATGAGAAAAAAGACCGTAAAATAAAATGAGAATTGACTTTATCCTGAAAACAATAGTACACGGAACATAGGCCTGTAAATAATTGGTTTAACTATCTGCGACCATTATATATAAAACAGAAGCAAATAACTTTATTTGTCTATTCATTTGTTACTGTTACCGGAAAAGACGGTCGCAAATTGTTTTTCAAAATTTTTTGCTCCATATCGTTGATCACATGCTACTGGCTTGAAGGAAAACTGACGCAGTAATACTATTTGCGTCTGGTTTTAACACAACCGACGCAAATAAGGCGACGTAATTGACAAATTTTGTACTAGTGTGTGGGCCCCTCGACATGGAAGAGGAAGTTTTCGAGATAATGCGTGGAGGTCGGGCGTTGTTCTAAGTGAGCTGAAGTCGAGCGAAGATGCGCTGACTTTCTTGAAGTTGGCTCATAAGGTCGATGTTATTTCTCAATGCCCGATTGAGCTCGATGGATATGGTCACATATTTTTCATTAAGCGTGTGGATCTGCGCTTCTGTCGCGGGAGCTTTGGGGTCTATAGGAGGAAGGGTTTCAGTAGTGGTCGGGATATCCACCGGCTGAGGTCATTGGGATGTTCCGGCTTCGGCTGCAGCAGAAGAGCAGATCATCACATTCTTTGGTCGTTTTACCATCCTAAGAGGACTTGGTGGAAGTTTATTGGAGAAATCTAAAGCTCGTCGGAGTTGAGATGGTAATGTGCGACAAAGAAGCGAATCCGAGTTTTCTCAGTGAAAGCACCAAAATGTTGATGGCAAAATATGTTGTAAACACATAGGATTCTTAATTACTAGGAACTATAGTTTTGTGCGGAAAAGTAAGTGTGGAAAGTAGTAAATAATACGAGAGATTTATAGTGGTTCGGCCTCGCTAGAGACCTACGTCCACTTTGGAAGAGTCTTTGGAATATTATTTATAACAGAGAGTTACATGGTTGAGAACATCTCATGACCTCTCTTTATATACATCTCTATGTTATATTATGTCATAATTATCATATATCAATATATTAGGAAAAGACACTTTTGTCCTTCTTCTTCCTCAAAAAATGGATGCCATTAAAAAGGCTATTTGGAGCTCGCAAGAGTTGTCGTCCCTTTGAAGTTTTAGGTCAAGGGGTATTTGTAGTGGAGTGGTTACGTAGGAGTAAGTTGAAGTAGATAGAAATAGAGGACCACACTGGGAATCTCGTATCCCCTATAGCCGGCCACCAGAATCTTGGAAGTCGCAGTGTGCTCACCCAGAAATTTGTACCCCTCCATCCTCCATGGGGTACGAATTTTGTACCCCGAGGGGTACGAAGAATGGTGAAATGGGTAAGGGGTGTCGAGGTCGAGCCTTGTGGCTTTCTGGGGTTCGAGGTATATGTTTGGCGATGTTTTCTAGAGGAGTGGCGAGGTTCCTATGGGTATGATCCCTTCTCTGATTCTTTCCTTTACTCCTTGGCAACACTCTCGGCTTTGGCTTCACGCGATGTGTTGAGCCGAGCGTGCCTTGTGTACTTTTGAGAACTGGAGCAAAAGGTCGGTTAACACTTACATTAATTTTTCATCTACGGTTTTTACCAATTTTCCAAATATTGTTCCTAAGAAGATTGTTTCAGCTTCAG
Source organism: Allium sativum (assembly GCA_030737875.1). Classification (NCBI taxonomy): domain Eukaryota; kingdom Viridiplantae; phylum Streptophyta; class Magnoliopsida; order Asparagales; family Amaryllidaceae; genus Allium; species Allium sativum. The sequence goes on along the minus strand of CM060910.1, from coordinate 608,456,906 downwards.
ACAGAGCATTTCTTGATAGTCATATCAACATGGATGAAATTTACAGAGTTATTTTCAAAATGTATGATGATAGTTCTCCTGGTCCAGATGGAATTGGAGCCAAAAATTTAAAATTCCATTGGAATGATCTCAAAGAAGATATATTGGCTACCTTGAATGATGCCTATCTTCAGGGTAAATTCATAAAGGAATTGAATCATACTTTTATTTGTTTAATTCCAAAGAAATCTAATGCTAACAAGCTTTGTGACTTCAGACCTATTTCTCTGTGTAATGTGCTTTATAAAATAATAAGTAGTGTTCTTTGTAGCATATTAAAAGCGATTATGTCAGAGCTAATATCTGAAAATTAGAATGCCTTCATTGCTAGAAGATTCATGGTGGAGAATAATTTACTAGCTTATGAAATGGTCAGAAATTTTAATGGAAAGGAGGCAGATAAACTTTGTTTAAAAAATTTATCTTTAGAAAGCCTATGATAAAATCAGTAGAGGATTTATAATTTATTTTATGAAGTGTATGAATTTCCTTCCTAGTTTCAGCAGGTTTGTTTATAAGTATATCACTAGTCCTACATTTCAATTATGATAAATGGAATTCCTCATGGATGTATCAATAATAACAGAGGTTTAAGGCAAGGTGATCCTCTACCACCCAATCTTTTTTCCATTGCCATGGAATATTGCTCAATTTTGTTTGAAATGGAATTTTTTAATGGTAATTTGAAGCCTGTTTACAAAAATATGCCTATTATCACTCATCTTATATATGCAGATGATTTACTGGTTTTTTTCTAAGTATGATCATGATAGTATTTTTGCTACCAAAAGAGTTTTAAATGCACTTTTTGATATGGCTTGAAAGTGAACGAAGCAAAATCCTAAACATATTTGAGAAAAAATAACAAGATGGAAAATTTTATCTTAAACTATTTTAATTTCCAAATTTCTAATCTTCCAGTTAAATATTTGGGATTCCCTCTATCTAATAAGAAAATTACTACCCGAGATTCTACTGAATTTTAGATTCCATCAAGAGTAAACTGAATTGTTGGAGCAATAATTTTTTATCTACTACTAGAAGAATTGAACTGATTAATTCTTCTATTTATCCTATTATATATTTTTGGCTACAAACATGTCAGATACCCACTCAGGTGACTAATAAGATAGAATCTTTATGTGCTGATTTCATCTGGAAGAATAAACATCATGCCGTGTCATGGGAACAATTGTGTAATCCTAAGGATTGTGGAGGTGTAGGTTTGAGAAATATCAAATTTTTGCAAGAGGTCATGGCTCTTAAACTTATTTGGAATTTTCTACAAAATAAATCAATCTGGGGTAGATGGATGAAATGTAGATATGCTTATAATAAGAATTTCTAGACTTTAAATTTGGATAATAACTTTTCATATACTTGAAAATTGATGTTAAGAGCCAGAAATTCATGCAATTAGTAATTTAATAGAAAACAGCTAATGGTTATAATACTTATCTCTGGTTTGATCCTTGGATCCAAGGAAGAAATTTGGTTTCTATTTTGGGTTGGCAGCATTTAGCAATGTTTGGCCATCTTGAAGCTAAAGTGTCGGATATCCTTCATGAAAACAAATGGAATCTTGTTGATCTTCATATCCCCAATAATATTGCAAATAAAACAAGTTAATATTGCTTCGGATGTTAAAGAAGATACACGGACCTGGCATGGTAATTCAAATGGTATTTTTTCTATTGGTTCAGCATATAGAATTTTGACTCAAAATAGTACTCAGTTGGATTGTGTAACACCATGTAATTTCAAAATAGGACATAAGAGATAATTAAAGAATAACTAATTATTAAAAGAAGAATTAAATGAAACGGGTTATGCCATTGCGTTTGTCTCGGAACTCTGCTTGAGATAGAGTCCGAGTTTGCGTAAAACGGATAACGTATGAAGAAGATATGGACGAACGAAGTTAGGCAAAAAAACCGAAAGTCGACCAGAATGCACTGGCGCACTTCACAAGTGCACCAGTACAAAAATGCACTGGCGCACCTGCCAAGTGCGCCCATACTGATCCAGCACAGAATTCTGGAGTGTTCTGTGATGATGTGTCTTCTTTTGAGTGGCCGGATGATGTGTATTTGAGCTGGGTGGTTCTGATGGACTCCTAGTTCATCTAAGGGCTCTAAACAATCCTAAACATCTATATATACGTAGCAAAACCTGAACCCTAACATCATAAAAGTTAATTGTGATTCTGACATTGTATTAAATCTGGATCTGAGATTATGCCTATTTCTATCTGTCTTTCTATATCCATTAGATCTATCCCATTGATAATATTATGTCCATTCTTTACCTCTACTTTCCTTCTTCCCTTTTTGTTTTATAGCCAGGCTAGTACGAGCCTGAGCCGGATCTCATAAGAGATGAACGTACATTGGAAATAAAATTGGGCATAAAATATGATTTGGATAGACCAACGCTAAAATTTGGGAAAAATATTAAATTGTGTATAATTGGGCATAATTGAGTTGTAACTGATTTGAGGACATAACACATGTTGTATTCAAAACGTAAAGTGTATCGAACATATGACTTGAGATTTGAGGCATAAAGTATTGGACATATGACTTGAGATTTGAGGCATAAAGTATTGGACATATGACTTGAGATTTGAAGCGTAAAGTATTGGACATATGACACCCCGGTATGAACCAGAAACGGGAGAGGACAGCAGAGAGGGCTTTGTGTTTCTTTCTAGCTAGGAGTGGTGTCACCGTTTTGCAAGCCCTGACATTTTACTAATGTGGATGTTGCTTATTATTACTTGATGGATAGAAAGGCGCCTCGGATATATCCGACTACTTCGGGAGCCGATGGAGTCATTTGGCTCATTTACGTCCCAGAGGGCGTGGAAACACATGCTTAGGAATTATGAATTCACTATTGCACTTAGTGCGGACTGGCCTTGCATGTTACCTAGGTACAGTTGCGGATGAAGCCTGAGGTATGGGCTAGAGTGTCTCGAAACGGAAGGATTGCGCCTTGCCTAGGTTCATAGATGGAAATCCAACTTCCAATACGATATTTCGATTTTGATTATAGAACTTGTATGGCGGCTTGGTATATGGTACTCATGCCGCCTATGATTGATACATTTATATTCGAAGTTGATTTCTTCACTTATAGTAATAATAAAAGATGAAATTTCGCGTATCAAGCATTTTTGGCTATTATAAGGGAAAACTCTATCCTCCGACTGCGTTCATTGTGTGATGGGACCTGAGTCTTATAATAGCTTCATTTTTCAAAAAGCATTGCGTTGTTTTATTTTAAACTAAGATTCATGGGAGTAAACCTGTTCCGTGTTATATGGCGTGGTCCCATGTTTTCCCACTTTTAAATTAAGGATTTAATAACTGTTTTAGTTCTCACACCAGTCCCATGACTGACCTGGAGTTTATTGTTTCAACCTAAACTCTGGGTGCCCATATTTTCCACACGGGCAGCTAGTAGTTTTGGTTTTGCAGATATTATATTCACAGGATCCTGGTTTACAGCTGAAGGGATATTCGGAAAGCTCTGTATTCGTGTATTTCTTTTAGTTGTATTTTGTATTATTTTTTCCGCTGCTATTTAAATATATTTTAAATCTCCGATATTGTATTTCTATTGTATATTATTTATTCATACTCTGGATTGTTCTTGTACTCTGATGTAATTGTTGTAATGAGCAATGAAATGTTCTTCTGTTTTGTGTTATGATGTGTGTTGTTCTCAAAACAATCCGGGCTTTCCTTTATTGGGAAATTTGGGTCGTCACAGGAGCGAACAAATATATTATGTAACAAAACTTTGAAATAAAATCAGTATATATATATACAATAACATTATCAGAGTACAACACTTACAACACAGCGGAAATAACAATAGCTATATAATCCTGAAGCCTCCTGCTCCAGCTCTGTAATGACCCACATTTGCAGAGGTATTATAATTAATTTATTTAATTATATAAATAGTGATATAGTGAATTAAATGGTGGTTTAATTAAATAATGGGGAATATTTAATTTAAAATAATAAATTAAATAATATATTAATTCTGAAATAATCAGAATTGGCTTAAATGGCGTTATGGTGTGAACTGGATCATCTGTGATATTAAATTCAGTTTAGAATTGAATTTGAATAACGAATATATTATTTGAACGACAGTTTGAACATATAATTATATTATAATTAAAATCGAGCTCGAAATGGCGCTGCAGTTTGAAAATTGGCGATTCGAACTTCAGCTGAAAATACAGGATTCGTTTTAAGCTGGATTTCTGTGAAACAAGAAACGTGTGGAGCTGGTGGAGTATATCTTTCTAGTGGAAAAGAAAAATCGGGATTTCGTCGAGTAGATTTTGATTTACGTCCAAATCAAATTTTAGAAAAGTCATTGTGGAATTCCTTTATAATTTATAAAGGAATTATTTATATTTTAAAAAAGGAATTTCAATATAAATCGAATATTGGGTTGACCCAGATTTGAAATATCAAGTTAGAAATTCATATAGGAATATTCTAGAGCTGTATGGTATTCCACTGTGAATATATGTGACAGCCCGCCCCGCACCAACTGACATTTACTCCAAAGGTGCGCTGTACACATGTCCAATTGGCACGGAACGGGTCGTCAGAAGGAAAGGGAAGAAGGAAATGAACATACAAAGAACCTGTAGAATGTCTCACAGCGCATAGAACAAAATATAATAATAACATACTTGACATAAAACAGGAGAGACAGTGCATAAGCTGAAAATCAGAACTAAACATCATAGCAGCGGAAATCCAAAATACAGCTTATTACAACTTTCAAACTGTCTCAAAGCAAAAGTAAGATAAATGAGGTACACTACTAATGCCCAAGTAGCGACCACCAACGACACAGGGAGAATGTGTATATATATATATATTATCATACGTGGAAGCCTCCTGCCCGCCTCCGAATCAGCTACTCGCGCATCACCAGCTAACCTGTCTCTAGTCTGCTCGTGTGAGCACCCAGAGTAATAAGAGGAGACATAAAACTCTGGGTCAGACATAAAGCCTGGTATGAGCGATAAGCATCTATAGTGAACAATAACAGGTAGACTAAAACATACCTGAACCTGGACCTGCAACCAAAGAGTTAGCACTACATACTGTACAACACTCTAAGGTATCATATCAAACAATATAAAGATACGGAGGTGGGGGAGGTGTGCATGTCATAGGGATGGCAAACAATCAAACATAGCATCCATCCTCACATCTCTCACTCAGTGCGTAAAGCATACGATATTCACCACTTCGATCACCCAACATACCTTGCTACGATCACTTTGCCCCATGAAGTCATAAATGGCTTCACTGCACTGATAACGTAGTCACAAATCCTTCGCTATGTCCACTTTGCCCCATGGAGTAACAAGAACCCCACTGCACTGGCTCATAGCCTTACTAATCCTTACTATGTCCACTTTGCCCCATGGAGTCACAAGAACCCCACTGCACTGGCTCATAGTCTTACCAATCCTTACTATGTCCACTTGCCCCATGGAGTTATTCACCCCATCTGCGCTGGCTCATAGTCTTACTACGCATCACCTTGCCCCTCAGGTCATAATGACCCTACTGCACTGATAACGTAGTCTTGCTACCATCACCTTGCCCCTCAGGTCACAATGACCCTACTGCACTGATAAGTAGCCCATCATTCATTCTTAGTGGTGAATCGAAGTTATGAACGTCGACAACTCCTTAGCACACGTCCCGCAGCAAAGTCCAACCATGAAGTGAACTCATCGGTACCCAACTGGATTCTGAGCTCTAACTTCCCATATTGGACCACCTTTGCATCTCGGGTTAATGGTCAATACTGGGTCGGGTCGGGTTCCTTCTCAAGCAATCAGTTCGGGTCAGTGTCCTTCATCCGTTCGGGTCGGGTCTCCTTCTGGTGCGGTTCGGGTCGGGTACTCCTCTGTGTTCGAGTCAGATGCTTCTCTTCGGGTCGGGTCGGGTGCTTCCCTTCGGGTCGGGTGCTTCCCTTCTGGTCGGGTCGGGTGTCCCTTCTTGGTTCGCGTTTTCGATCCGTCTTCATGCTCTCTTCATATGCTCCTATCTGATCCGCTTCCGTGCTCCTGCTCTGATTCGTCTTCGTGCTTCCGATCCGATCCGTCCTCCTCGATCCGATCCGTCCTTCTCGATCCGATCCGTTTTCCTCTATCCAATCTGATCCCAATTCAGCTAGCGTGGCCTTTCTTTTTGCCACTTTTCCCAAGTGTTGGGTTCCGATCCGATCAGATTCTTTGCTCAGTTCAACATATCCGATCCGAGCCCTCTTATCCTATCCGATCCGAACCCTGCACTGTTTTCTGAAACTATTCCAGCAAGTGTTTACGCCATTCGACGACGTTTTCGACCATTCTAACTATTGGAATCAATCACAAAGCATTTCATACAGTCATAGCAACATGCATAATCAACCACAAACATCATTCACATCAATATCATAGGTTAAAATGGATCAAACATACCCAAAATCTCATATTTCCCCTTAAGCATGTTTAGGTGAAACTAATGATAGGATTAGCAAAACTTAACCAAACTAACCCAAATTCATATCAGAGGTCTAAAACATCATTTAGGAATTTATAAACATTTTTCTCGAATTTTATCATGCTTAAATTCGCTAATTAGCACTAATCACCCCTAATTAGCCATAATTAGTGTAAAACTATGCAAATCACTCACCTTTGCCACAAAATAAACTAAGATCTGAAATAAAGCTCTGATTTGATGTGAATCTTTATGCCAAACAGCAGCTCCTAAGTTGCTTTGGTGAAGATCTTCCTTGATTGGGGGTTGCTAAGCTTAATCCTTGACCAAAAGATGATTTGGAGGTGATTTAGAGGTTGGAGGCCATTTTTAGGGATTCTTGGTGATAAGTGGAGGCTAGAAAACTGAAATGAAATGATTCTCCATCTCATTTCAGCCCTCCCATAACCCTAATCTCGAAATGGGTTATGGGCCTACTCACTAATCACCCGATTTGGCCCGGTTAAGCAGTTTTTCACCCTCCAAACCTTATTTCAGCCATATCTCCCAAACGGTAAATCCGTTTGGCTATTATGACCACTCTACGGAAAGGTAAACCATTAAACGAATCTAATGGAAGTGGTTTCATGTCAAAATTCCTTTCCAATCAAAAGTTATGGCCAAAACAGTACCAACTAGGGGCAAAATGGTCATTTAAAAATCGACAAAAATCATGAACATGGGAAATGACTCTAATAGATGTTTCCCAAAGTTACATGACCATACGACTTCACATGGGAAAGAAATAAATATTCTACAATCCTATGATGTGTAGAATACGGGTCGTTACACTCTCCCCCCCCCCCCCCCCCTAAAGAAATTTCGCCCCCGAAATTCCCTAATCCAAACACACATAAAGGTCCCGTATGCCTATCAACCATAAAACAACCATCAAACATGCAAAACAAGTGAAATAAGTCTATCCTAGCATGCAAAATAACTAAATCGCAAAGTAAATCTTATCAGGCAAAGAGTTCTGGATATGCCTTCCTAATGCTCTCCTCTGTCTCCCAAGTACAATCATTCTCGTCCTCGCCCAACTGAACCTTGACTAGCTTCACCAACTTCCTTCGAAGTTGCTTCGTATCGTGCCCCACAATACGGATCGGCTTGCGGTTCCCAACCGCCTCGGGTTCTACTTCGAAGTCCTCTAACTGATCAGGTGAAATAGTCACATTTGAGTCGTGAACGAACTTCCTTAGTTGGGAAACATGAAACACATTGTGAACTCCCGCCATTTTCTCTGGTAAGCCAACTCTATATGCCAAATTCCCGACTAGTTCAAGAACAGGGAATGGGCCAACAAATCTTGGTGCCAACTTGCCTCTCCTGCCAAATCGAATCACGCTCTTCAACGGAGAGATCTTGACAAACACCAAGTCACCAACGGAGAATTTCAAGTCTCTTCTCCTCTTATCAGCATAACTCTTCTGCCTATCTTGGGCAGCTTTCATTCGTTGCTGAATGATCTTAATCTTACCTGAAGTTTCTCTCACCACATCTGGTCCAAGCACAAACTTCTCGCCAGTCTCTATCCAACATGATGGTGAGTTGCACGGTCTTCCGTACAAAGCTTCATATGGAGCCATACCGATACTGGATTGGTAGCTATTATTATATGCAAACTCTACTAGATGCAAATGGTTATCCCATGATCCACCAAAATCCAATATACAAGCTCTCAAGAGATCTTCCAATATACAATTCACCCTCTCCGTCTGACCGTCGGTCTGAGGATGATATGCGGTACTGAGATTGAAACACCCCACCTCCGTTAGGGTCACTCTCAAAGGGAATGCCCTAATTTTGGTGGAGGTTTATAAGTATAAGTCACAGATATACAAGACAAATATAAGATCACATATTTGTAAACAGCGGAAAACAACAACTTTTATTTCATAAAAGCAAATACGTGCTACAACAACATCACCATAATTGTCTTACATCTTTTCCAAAAACATAACATAACACTTTCATAACCTGTCTTGATTACATTATTTAAAGAAGCATAAATAAAACATAGATAAACTGCAAAAGCCCCATAGTGGTTGTCCAAAGCCATAGTTCAAAACGAAAAGGTCCAAGCAATACATTTCTCCTCTTCAAGCTGGATGTTAAGGCTGGTCAAGCTGCAGTGTTCCCTCCCTGTGGACCGGGGGGGGGGGGGGGGAACGGAAGAAAAGAAGACGAAAGAAAAGTAGAGTCAGACATAAAGCCTGAGTAAGTCTAGGACTATTCTGTCTATGAATAAAGAACTGGGTATGATAAGTATAAACAAGAAGTGGGAAAGCACTATAAACTTGGTTAAGTTGTCTAGGGTCGAATATACTATCGTACCCCATGTTAATCTCTGAACCCATATAAACTAGTTCCCAACTGGCACCCCATAATCAGGGTGAAGTGATCCATTCTATGATGATCGGCTCCTACTCGCATAGTTACATGTGTCTTACGGCCCCCGATGTTGTAGTTACCTATGCTGGTCCCACCATGGGGTGTATCAAGTCCCATGGTGGCGGCCCGACACAATCCTAGAATGCACAGGTATGCTACTGGTGTCCAGTGCCTTATTTTTCTGCGCCGGAGTGTGTGCACGCCCGCACCCCGTTAGAACCTACACTGCTACACCACCGCCGTCGATTTGACCTCTTACAATCAGCCCAGTAATCGTGCCCCACCCTGCCTAGTTTCAGGGTATCCTGATACACCTTCTAGGGTTACTACTGAAAAGGGTCCCCCGTTACTAGGTTTTCTATCTCTAGCCAACATGCTAAGTTGGTTAAGTGTTTTCTAACCTAACCCCAAACTTGCATGAATATGAATTACATATTTTGAGAATATCCAAACGTATACTTGCATAAAACTACCGCAAACATGTAGTTTTTATAATGAATAACATACTTTCCAATCGCTATACAATATTCCAAATCGATAAGAATCATAGTAACGCACAAATATGAATTATTTATCACCACAATCAAGTATACAAACCAACACAATTATTTGTTCATACCAAAATAATACTCTACTTACAATTGTGTGGCGAATTCTCCAATTTAGGAATTTGGAGATGCGATTTGATTTGATTAAGTTGCTTTATGCTTTAGAATTTGCCTCCTAATCCTCTCTCCAATTGGTGGCTACTCTTAGTCGTTCCTCAGCAACATGTTGGCCTTGTTCTTATTTTTGAATGAATAGATTAGGTTGAGTCTGTATACTTGATTGTGGTGATAAATAATTCATATTTGTGCGTTACTATGATTCTTATCGATTTGGAATATTGTATAGCGATTGGAAAGTATGTTATTCATTATAAAAACTACATGTTTGCGGTAGTTTTATGCAAGTATACGTTTGGATATTCTCAAAATATGTAATTCATATTCATGCAAGTTTGGGGTTAGGTTAGAAAACACTTAACCAACTTAGCATGTTGGCTAGAGATAGAAAACCTAATAACGGGGGACCCTTTTCAGCAGTAACCCTAGAAGGTGTATCAGGATACCCTGAAACTAGGCAGGGTGGGGCACGATTACTGGGCTGATTGTAAGAGGTCAAATCGACGGCGGTGGTGTAGCAGTGTAGGTTCTAACGGGGTGCGGGCGTGCACACACTCCGGCGCAGAAAAATAAGGCACTGGACACCAGTAGCATACCTGTGCATTCTAGGATTGTGTCGGGCCGCCACCATGGGACTTGATACACCCCATGGTGGGACCAACATAGGTAACCACAACATCGGGGGCCGTAAGACACATGTAACTATGCGAGTAGGAGCCGATCATCATAGAATGGATCACTTCACCCTGATTATGGGGTGCCAGTTGGGAACTAGTTTATATGGGTTCAGAGATTAACATGGGGTACGATAGTATATTCGACCCTAGACAACTTAACCAAGTTTATAGTGCTTTCCCACTTCTTGTTTATACTTATCATACCCAGTTCTTTATTCATAGACAGAATAGTCCTAGACTTACTCAGGCTTTATGTCTGACTCTACTTTTCTTTCGTCTTCTTTTCTTCCGTTTACCCCCCCCGGTCCACAGGGAGGGAACACTGCAGCTTGACCAGCCTTAACATCCAGCTTGAAGAGGAGAAATGTATTGCTTGGACCTTTTCGTTTTGAACTATGGCTTTGGACAACCACTATGGGGCTTTTGCAGTTTATCTATGTTTTATTTATGCTTCTTTAAATAATGTAATCAAGACAGGTTATGAAAGTGTTATGTTATGTTTTTGGAAAAGATATAAGACAATTATGGTGATGTTGTTGTAGCACGTATTTGCTTTTATGAAATAAAAGTTGTTGTTTTCCGCTGTTTACAAATATGTGATCTTATATCTGTCTTGTATATCTATGACTTATACTTATAAACCTCCACCAAAATTAGGGCATTCCCTTTGAGAGTGACCCTAACGGAGGTGGGGTGTTTCACTTGGTATCAGAGCTGTTTTATTCTGTTCGAATTTTAAACTTAATTCAGAAACTTCCGAAGGCCGTATCTTCTTCATACGGACTCCGTTTTTCGAAAACTCGGACTCTATTTCGCGTATTTTTCCGAGACGAACGCAATGGCGTATCCCGTTTCCCTTAGTTCTTTGATTTCAAATTAATTATACTTTAAATTGTTAATTTCACAGTTATAGAATACACGGGGTGTTACAGAGATGTAATCCTGACCCTAGAGCCTCTTGTAAGCTCTTCCAAAACCCACTAGTGAACAACGGGTCTCGGTCACTCACAATGCTTTTGGGTACTCCATGAAATCTCACTACCCACTTCATATACAATTCTGCCAACTTGGCTGCCGTTCTGGTCGATTTGACTGGTATAAATCTTGCACTTTTGGTCAATCGATCCACAATTACCCAAATGCTATCATATCTCGATCTAGTCCTTGGTAAACCATCGATGAAATCCATCGAGACTTGCTCCCATTTCCATTCGGGAATTTCTAGTGGTTGCAACAACCCACTAGGCTTCTTTTGCTCGGCTTTAACTAGCTGACAATTCATGCATTTGGATATAAACTTCCCAATGTCTCTTTTCATCCCTTCCCAGTAGTAGGTCTGTCTCATGTCTCGATACATCTTATTACCACCGGGATGTATAGTCAGTTTTGAGTGATGACATTCTCTAAGCACTTCATCTCTCAAACCATTCACGTTGGGCACAACTAATCTTCCATTCTTTCGAAGCCATCCATCTCGATCAAGCCCATACACATTCATCTCCTCATCGATACCCATCTCTAACTTGGAGATGATTTCCAATAGGTTAGGATCGTCCCTCTGACTAGAACCAATCCGCTCTATCAAAGTGGGTCTGATCGTCAAACTAGCTAGCATGACTGGATCCAATTCGCACTTTGGTCTGAAATCAAACCCGCGATATACTCCAGTTGCTTCCATTCAAGAAACATTGCCCCTAAGCTGGCATGTCTCCTACTCAAGGCATCGGCTACCGCATTACCCTTTCCAGGTGTGTACGCGATATCAAAATCATACGAAGCCAAGAACTCTAACCATCTCTGCTGACGGAGATTCAGATCTTTCTGAGAGGAGAGATATTTCAACGATTTATGATCGGTAAACAATTCAAATCTTTCTCCCAAGAGATAGTGTCTCCACATCTTCAGCTCAAACACGATCGCTGCTAGTTCCAAATCATGGGTAGGATACTTTTTCTCATGCGGCTTTAGCTGTCGACTAGCATAAGCTACAACCCTACCTCCTTGCATCAATACTGCACCCAGTCCGGTAACACAAGCATCCGTGTATACCGTCATATCTTCATTTCCTTTAGGAATGACTAACACTGGCACACGCGTCAACTTCTCCTTTAGACTCTTGAAGGCATCATCACACACTCCGTCCCAGACGAAGGACCGATTCTTCTTAGTCAACTGAGTCAACGGTGTTGCTATCTTGGAGAAGTCCTAGATAAACTTACGATAATATCCAGCTAATCCCAAGAAACTTCTTACTTCTGTGGCATTCTTGGGCGTAGGCCAATCCTGTACCGTAGCCACCTTCGCAGGGTCCACGGCAATACCACTCTCTGAAACAACATGACCCAAGAATCTCACTTCCCTTCTCCAAAAATGACACTTTGAGAATTTCGCTTTCAATTGGTGTTTCCTCAACACCTCCATCACTATCCTCAAGTGTCCCTTGTGTTCCTCCTCTGTCCTTGAATAAACAAGGATATCATCCACGAACACAAGAACAAACTTATTCAACTGATCTCTGAATACTCGATTCATAAGATCCACAAAATAGGCTGGTGCATTGGTCAACCCAAATGGCATGACCAACCACTCATAAAATCCAGACGGCGTCCTAAAGGCCGTTTTCGGAACACTCTCATCCGCTACTCGAAGCTGATGAAATCCTGTCGCGAGGTCCAACTGGGAGAACACTCTCGCTCCTTCCAGCTGATCAAACAAATCATTTATCCGAGGTAGAGGATACTTATTCTTTCTCGTCACCTTATTCAACTCGCGATAGTCCACACACAAACGAAGGGAACCATCTGCCTTAGTGGCAAACACAACTGGTGCTCCCCACTCGGAGACACTCCTTCTAACAAGTCCCTTCTTCAAAAGATTGCTGACTTGCACCCCGAGCTCTCGCTGCTCCCTTGGTACCATACGACGAAGTGGCATCACTATAGGTCTGGCATCTTTCACTAAATCAATACGGAACTCAATCTCTCGGTGTGGTGGAAGCCCGGTCACCTCCTCGAAGACGTCCGGATACTGGCCAACCACGGGCACATCTAACAACTTATCCTGCGGGATGTCGAGAGAATTTACAAAACTAGCCATAACCCCATCACTAGGTAGACTACCAAACACTACCCTCCGCCCATCATCCGCCCTCACTGTCACCAAAAAGCCCTCACATTCTACCACCACCCCGTATCTTTGGAGCCAATCGACTCCCAATATAATGCCATACCCAGTAAAGCCCAAAACAAAGCAATCACATACAAACATACATCCATGACTCGATAAGACCAAATTCCTGCAAATCATACCAAGGCTAGTCGAACCACCAATCGGGTTCGTCACAACTAATGGTCTATCGACTATCTTGGGTTCCAGTCCCAACCTATCTACCTGGTCACTAGATATGAAGGAACGGGAAGCCCCAGTATCAAACAAAACTCGAACTGGTACATCATAAATAGAAAGCATACCTTGAATAACAACATTCTTTCCTTTCTCCGCCGCAGTTGGGGGCATTCGACGAAGAAGGAACAGCATCAAGAGCATATGCTTTCACAATCTGCCTCTCCTTAAGAGGTTGCGGACACTTATCCTTCTGATGTCCCACTTGACCACAGTTGTAGCACTTCCTTTCCGCTGGCTTGGCCCGACATTCTTTAGCATAATGGCCCTTCTTTCCACAGCTGAAACACTTAACATCCTTCTTGCTCTTTTTCTGGCCACCTTTAGATTGGTCCTGCTTCCTCTTATTCTGTATTCTTGCCTCCACCGCCTGCTTGCGGCTTTGGCCCTTCTGCAGATGCAGCCTCAGTCTTTGACTTAGGGTAAAGGCTCTCTGATCTCAAAGCTTTCCCTACGATCGATTCAAAAGTCTCATTGATGTGGTTGATAAGCCTTTCCCCCAAGTATCCATCCAAACCAGTAATGAACTTCTCATTCTTCTTTTCAGGAGTATCAATAAGAGACAGTCCATACTTCGACAAAGTGTCGAACTCAGCAATATAATCAGAAACTGCCCTGCCACCCTGCTTGAGTTCCAAGAACCTCTTAAACAACACTGACTTCTGGGCAGCTGGAATAAACTTCTCGCTAAAGCGAGCCTTGAACTGAACCCAAGTAACCTGGTCCTCTGGAGTAGCTGTTCTAATGGCATTCCACCAATTCATCGCTCGCCCTTGCAGCTGACGAGACGCTAGCCTTCTCTTCATCGCATCCTCAAGACCCAAGTCATCAAAGATACGATCACAGCTATCCATCCAATCTTGAACATCTGTGGCCGACTCCGTTCCATGGAACGGCTTTCCACCAAGATTAGTGTAATCTTTGCACAACTTGGCGAAATCGACCCTAGGCGCCTGCACTACTGGGCCAACACCAACTCCGGGATTGGGAACTGCCCCTTGCACTTCTCTAAGCATGTCTCTTATGAGGTTAGTAAACATTGCCCTCATGTCAGCGGCATTCCCTTGGTTGGTCCCCCTACCAGCACCCCTCGTGTCTCGGCTCATCGTCAATCTGAAAAAGGGAAACGATTAACGACCCCATAGTGGTGCTAGTGCAGTGCGACTTCATTCTTATACTACTAATAGTATATACATACATAGCTTTTGAAAACCAAAGTAATCACAAATACGCGCTCTCATATACGTACTATCTCTCCCTAGTGTCTTTCCCTAGGTTAACTACGCAACCTAGAGCTCTGATACCAAGTGTGACGGCCCGCCCCGCACCAACCGACATTTACTCCAAAGGTGCGATGTACACATGTCCAATTGGCACGGAACGGGTCGTCAGAAGGAAAGGGAAGAAGGAAATGAACATACAAAGAACCTGTAGAATGTCTCACAGCGCATAGAACAAAATATAATAATAACATACTTGACATAAAACAGGAGAGACAGTGCATAAGCTGAAAATCAGAACTAAACATCATAGCAGCGGAAATCCAAAATACAGCTTATTACAACTTTCAAACTGTCTCAAAGCAAAAGTAAGATAAATGAGGTACACTACTAATGCCCAAGTAGAGACCACCAACGACACAGGGAGAATGTGTATATATATATTATCATACGTGGAAGCCTCCTGCCCGCCTCCGAATCAGCTACTCGCGCATCACCAGCTAACCTGTCTCTAGTCTGCTCGTGTGAGCACCCAGAGTAATAAGAGGAGACATAAAACTCTGGGTCAGACATAAAGCCTGGTATGAGCGATAAACATCTATAATGAACAATAACAGGTAGACTAAAACATACCTGAACCTGGGCCTGCAACCAAAGAGTTAACACTACATACTGTACAACACTCTAAGGTATCAGATCAAACAATATAAAGATACGGAGTTGGGGGAGGTGTGCATGTCATAGGGATGGCAAATAATGAAACATAGCATCCATCCTCACATCTCTCACTCAGTGCGTAAAGCATACGATATTCACCACTTCGATCACCCAACATACCTTGCTACGATCACTTTGCCCCATGAAGTCATAAATGGCTTCACTGCACTGATAACGTAGCCACAAATCCTTCGCTATGTCCACTTTGCCCCATGGAGTAACAAGAACCCCACTGCACTGGCTCATAGCCTTGCTAATCCTTACTATGTCCACTTTGCCCCATGGAGTCACAAGAACCCCACTGCACTGGCTCATAGTCTTACCAATCCTTACTATGTCCACTTGCCCCATGGAGTTATTCACCCCATCTGCGCTGGCTCATAGTCTTACTACGCATCACCTTGCCCCTCAGGTCATAATGACCCTACTGCACTGATAACGTAGTCTTGCTACCATCACCTTGCTCCTCAGGTCATAATGACCCTACTGCACTGATAAGTAGCCCATCATTCATTCTTAGTGGTGAATCGAAGTTATGAACGTCGACAACTCCTTAGCACACGTCCCGCAGCAAAGTCCAACCATGGAGTGAACTCATCGGTTCCCAACTGGATCCTGAGCTCTAACTTCCCATATTGGACTACCTTTGCATCTCGGGTTATTGGTCAATACTGGGTCGGGTCGGGTTCCTTCTCAAGCAATCGGTTCGGGTCGGTGTCCTTCATCCGTTCGGGTCGGGTCTCCTTCTGGTGCGGTTCGGGTCGGGTACTCCTCTGTGTTCGAGTCAGATGCTTCTCTTCGGGTCGGGTGCTTCCCTTCGGGTCAGGTCGGGTGTCCCTTCTTGGTTCGCGTTTTCGATCCGTCTTCATGCTCCCTTCATATGCTCCTATCCGATCCGCTTCCGTGCTCCTGCTCTGATTCGTCTTCGTGCTTCCGATCCGATCCGTCCTCCTCGATCCGATCCGTCCTTCTCGATCCGATCCATTTTTCTCTATCCGATCCGATCCCAGTTCAGCTAGCGTGACCTTCCTTTTTACCACTTTTCCCAAGTGTTGGGTTCCGATCCGATTTGATTCTTTGCTCAGTTCAACATATCCGATCCGAGCCCCCTTATCCGATCCGAACCCTGCACTGTTTTCTGAAACTATACCAGCAAGTGTTTACGCCATTCGACGACGTTTTCGACCATTCTAACTATTGGAATCAATCACAAAGCATTTCATACAGTCATAGCAACATGCATAATCAACCACAAACATCATTCACATCAATATCATAGGTTAAAATGGATCAAACATACCCAAAATCTCATATTTTCCCTTAAGCATGTTTAGGTGAAACTAATGATAGGATTAGCAAAACTTAACCAAATTAACCCAAATTCATATCAGAGGTCTAAAACATCATTTAGGAATTTATGAACATTTTTCTCGAATTTTATCATGCTTAAATTCGCTAATTAGCACTAATCACCCCTAATTAGCCATAATTAGTGTAAAACTATGCAAATCACTCACCTTAGCCACAAAATAAACTAAGATCTGAAATAAAGCTCTGATTTGATGTGAATCTTTATGCCAAACAGTAGCTCCTAAGTTGCTTTGGTGAAGATCTTCCTTGATTAGGGGTTGCTAAGCTTAATCCTTGACCAAAAGATGATTTGGAGGTGATTTAGAGGTTGGAGGCCATTTTTAGGGATCCTTGGTGATAAGTGGAGGCTAGAAAACTGAAATGGAATGATTCTCCATCTCATTTCAGCCCTCCCATAACCCTAATCTCGAAATGGGTTATGGGCCTACTCACTAATCACCCGATTTGGCCCGGTTAAGCAGTTTTTCACCCTCCAAACCTTATTTCAGCCATATCTCCCAAACGGTAAATCCGTTTGGCTATTATGACCACTCTACGGAAAGGTAAACCATCAAACGAATCTAATGGAAGTGGTTTCATGTCAAAATTCCTTTCCAATCAAAAGTTATGGCCAAAACAGTACCAACTAGGGGCAAAATGGTCATTTAAAAATCGACAAAATCATGAACATGGGAAATGACTCTAATAGATGTTTCCCAAAGTTACATGACCATACGACTTCACATGGGAAAATAATAAATATTCTACAATCCTATGATGTGCAGAATATGGGTCGTTACAATATGGACGATAATATTTATTTTTAAATATTTAATTTAATTATATTTATATATTTAAATGGGTCATCCAAAGCTTTAAAAATAGTCATTTTTGCAAACGACCTCAGAATTCGACGTAACTAATTTTACTGGATCCGCAATGTTAAATTTTTGTTAGATGTCAATTTCCATGATTTTTAGAGTCAGTATGGGGCCGTACAGAATTTTAATGTGAGAAACGGTCGATATTTTGACCTTTAAAAATACACTGTGTGAGCATACGAAGTCGTAATTCGACAAAACCAGTTTCATTAGGACCGTAATGTCGAACTCTAGCTGCATGCCAGTTTTCATGATTTTTGGGTGTCACTGGTGATCATAGGGATTTTTAAAGGACATATACATACAACGGTTGATTATAAATTAATATAATAATCCAAAGAAAATATCTAAACCTTCCCATAAGTACCCCTTTAACTTTCTAAACCTAATTCCTCAGTCAACAAGTTCCGCCGTTACCCTCTTTTATCTCAAATGTGGAATTATCTTCTTCAAAAATCAAGATAAAATCAAAAGAAAATTTATAAATCATCGTACCTATATATGGGATCACTACGGTTTGCTTTTCATATCCGTATATGTTTTATACAGCTCGATGCATTTCAGTTCGCTGTTGTTCAACAGCAGGTTCTAGGGTTAGTCGATTCAGGGTATACAGGCAACGATTTGAGTTTTGAGGATTTTATTTGGGTTTATAACCGTGTTTAGCACCTTTGGGCTAAGTTTGAGAATTTCTGAAAGATAAGGATGTCGCACGAGTGCGTGAGGAGCAGAGCGACGCAATTCCAAGGGCAGGTGCGAGTTTATTCTAGTTGTGATGGAGTGGGGTAGCTCGAAATGAGGATGAGATTGGTGGATTCGATTTTGGGTTTCATTGAGAATCGAAGTGGTAAAAGGTGATTGAAGTTTGGTGGAGTTGGGTTATAAGCAGAGCTGCGGGTTTCAGGAAGAGGATGAGCAGGCGTTGGAAACATGGATTAGTCGGTAGTGTGAATTAATGTATGTAATGATTAATTTTGTAATGAGGAAGATTTAAAAGTTGCTGTCTTTAAACATTTGAAGTGGGGGTGGACTAACGGGGAAAAAAGGAAGGTTACACGGTGCAAAATCTTTTGTACAGGGGGTTTTAACTGATGAAGGAGAAGTGATATGAAATGGTGATTTTTCTTTGGTGACTAGTCGTTAAAGAATGAAGGGGAGATGTTGCCTTATTACTGGGTGCGAACTGAAAAATGGCAGGTGAAAGAAGGAGTATTTAAGAAGTGTGAGATAATGGAGTTATCGGTTGGAGGATCAGTGAAGCGGAGAGGAAGATGGTTGAAGCCGAACTTGGGTCATGGCGTTGTGTTTTATCGGGAAGCAGGAGACCGAGAATCAAAAGGGGAGAAGTGGGATGTAGCGGGTTGGGGTTTTGAAGGGCTAAGTAGGCCGAGTTATGATGGTAAAGCCCATGATTTTATTTATTAAATCTAAGTTAAATTCTATTTTAAATAGTGTATTAACTTGAAAAATGGATAACTTGATCGTGCGATATCAAAATCACGAACGGTCGGATCCGTTGAGATCGTATGGACAACGGCCACACACTGGAACTGACTGGAAGTCCATTGGAGCTCGTTTGAATTTATGGAGAAATAAATTGTTTGATTCAAATCAAACAAATAATTTATCGTTCTTTAACGATGAACTGCCAATGTGAATAAATCCCACTAACTCTGAACAATTTATTATTTCTTGTTTTATTTTTAGAACTGCTAAATATTGGCTGATTGACTGTGTGTTGACTGTTTGATTGAACTGCTAGTCAGTTAATTGAATTTTTATATTGATTCTGTTTAACAGAATATATCATATGGAACTGAAAGTGATGTTGATTTTATTGTGTAACATCTGTGGATGCAGGGAAACAGGTTGGAGGAGTCCAACTGGACTCCTCAATATTTATGATACTGTTATGTTCATATATTATAATATATGATATGATATATAATCTGTTTGATAATGTGTGTTAGAATGATGTTGATCATTGTGATTCGATATTTTTAATATCATAAAAAGACCCTGGGATGTAAAAAGAATTATTTCAATGTATATTGAAATAAAGGGATTTTATAAAATCAATGGATTTTTTCGAAAGTAAATAAAAGGAAAATGTTTATAAAACGAATAGAGTTTTATAAAAGGGAAAAATGTTGATAAAACAAATAGAATAGAATAAAGGAATATTTATTTAGGAAATAAATATGATTATAAAAGGAGTTAATCAAACGTAGTTTTTTTAAAAGGAGTTAATCAAACGTAGTTATCAAAAGGAGTAAATCAGACATAGTTATATAGGATAAGTTACCATTTTGCACGGCTGCTAGCGTAATTCGCAGGGCTGCAGATAGCCTATAGCGATCGGATGTTTCCTGAGGGAATCAGGCGTAACCATTGTGATCTAGAGTTAAGCGAATGGAGTTAAATTGAATATTAGTTATTCGAATTAGAGTTAATAGAAATAGAGTTAAAAAAGATTAGAAACTGACTAGAGATTAGTAAAGTTGAATAGTTTTCTGAGTATCGATCTGATGTTGGTTTCGGCCTTCGGGGTTTATACTTAGAGAATTTGTTCTCCTACTAGTTTACAGTTAGGGACTGATAGTTGTGAAATGATAGTGATATTTAAATAACAAATGGAAATGTTTTCCAGCGTTAATGTATATTTTCTAAACATAGAAAATAAGGAAATATGAGTATATATGTATATATGATTGATGATTGATTGATAGAATTTCCATCTGGAAATAATATTGTTGTTTGCACACGTGTTTTCTTCAATAGTTAAATCACAGACTATCGAAGTTTTGACCATTTTAACGTTGTTAATATGGAGAGATCGGTTGGATTATTATCCAAAGAACCACTCTTTATTGGCATAAGCGTTGCGAATCATATATGCCAAAGATAATTGAAGACGGAGTAAAGTGCAAGGGCTATTGTATAATTCTTAGATAACAGTGCCTAAGATAGATGTATTAAATAGTGCCTTCTGTTCATCCAGTTCCTGGATGACTTGTATGGATGAATGTCTGACAAAGTATTTTCAGACGATCACGTATATTGATTTCTCCAACCGTACCAAGAGTGGAAGCGGAGAAGGAAACTTCTTTTAGCTAACACATAATGTATTGTTGAGGACGTCAATCGGTGATTTGATGGATTTGACGATGTGGCATTCGAAGTGAATCTGGTTTGATGATAAAGCGTAGCTTCAAGCCTCATCAACCGGTAAATGACAGAAATCGGGCAGGCAGCATGGCTAAGTCGGTCGCTCCGAAGTAGGGTGTATAATCACCTGATCTAGAGTTTCATTTATTTCTAAAAATCTATTGTCGATACTGTCCCATTTGGGAAACGTTTGCTGATCCCAACTGTTGGTGATATACATTCGATACACTCAAGCAAAATGAGTGGTCGGTCATGTGTGGTCGGGTTGCAAGATGTTCTTGTTGAACCCAATGTATTCCTTTCTAGAGGTACACTAGCGAAAGGTGGTTCCATACCTTGTCATAGTTGGAAATCCATTACCCAATACGTGCTTGTGGTTTTGATTGTATACTATATATGTAGAACGTGAGATGAAAGCGTTTCTGCTAGATGATTATTATATTGTGGTTGACAAGCATTATTATAATATCAAAATGTTTTTGATATAAAGATATTTTGGATTCTCATAAGGGAAAAACCCATTCCGTTATACGGCGTGGTCTTATGAGATATCGTTTAATGGCTCAAACTGTTTTAAACTGTTTTACTCACACCAGTCCCATGACTTACCCAGAGTTTATTTTGTTTTGTTTTCCCTAAACTCTTGGGTGCCCAATTTTGTACGGGCAGTC
The DNA here is from genome assembly GCA_030737875.1 of Allium sativum. Taxonomy (NCBI): domain Eukaryota; kingdom Viridiplantae; phylum Streptophyta; class Magnoliopsida; order Asparagales; family Amaryllidaceae; genus Allium; species Allium sativum. Next base: position 608,435,144 of record CM060910.1, on the reverse strand, counting down.
AAGTAGTCGGGATTTACAGATATACTGGAAGAGCTTGGAGCAGGAGGCTTCAAGATTATATAGCTATAGGTTATTTCTGCTGTGTTGTAAGTGTTGTACTCTGATAATGTTATTGTATACATATAATTATTTGATTTCAAGGATATGTTATCTATTATATGTTGTTTCGTTCCGCTGTGAGATTCGTGTTACTCTGATGTTGTGTTGTTCTTCTTCTCCTATTCTAAGTTTCTACCTTATCTATTCTCACCGTTTCAATTCTTTCTATTAATTTCCTGGTTTCCAGTTTAATTTGGGGTTGGACTTGTGTTTTCGGTCTGCTCAAATTGGACCGGATTTTCGGGTCATTACAGTTGGTATCAGAGCTTAAGTTAAGTGAATTACCTTGGCTCTGTGGCGTGACTCGGTAGAGATAGGGTTAGTAATACCCTAGATTGAGTTTGAGTGTATATATACGAGTGAACGTATTTGTTATTGATATAAAAATTTATTTTATATTGCGGAGATTTATTGGTTGAGTTGTTTATGGGTTATGGTCGATCAGTTTGATCCACTGTATCGGTAGGAGTTTATAAACTCTCAAATACGATGGGTCGACACGATATGTTTTGAAAAAAAGGGTAAATTAAAATAAGTTTACCCAAGGTATATCTTGATATAGAGGAGATATATATTAAAATTATAATATAATGGATATATTGGTTGTTATTATAATCGAGTAAGATTATAAATTAAATGTTTATGTAAATAACCAATCAGAATTCATATAAGTGAAATACGTGAAATCAGATGAGTTAAATCTGAAATTTAAGCCAGAAATTGAATTAAAATTCTAGAAAATTGGATAAGTGTTTGTACATGGATTTGGATTAAAAGTAAGGAAAATTTAAGATCCTGGGAGAATTTAAATTATTTTACAAGCTGTGTGAATTATATTTTGAAATGAATTTAAAAGTGGGAATGTTTAGAAATGGTTTTATAGTATTGAACTCACTTCGATCGTTGGAAAATAGATTCCGATGATGACAGCTGCATCATCAGTGTTCATTTTCGAGTTGTAAGTAACGAATTACTACTAGAGATACTGTTTTGAATTTGTTTTAGGAAAGACAAGTTGTGTTGAATTTCAAAATGGGATTTATAATATAGAATTTGAATAGAATTTGATATATAGATTTGAATAATAGAAGTGATATAAAATTTGAATAGAAATTGAATAGAATTAACTAAGTCGAAGAGGAATTAGTTAATCGAGTTTTGAATTTGAAGTTGAACTTTGAAAGGTGAATTGGATTTGTAAATGGATATTCGAAATCGAATATAGAACTTAAATTTGAAATTTGGATTAAAATTAGTTAACAAGCAAGTTAAAATATATTTGAACATGTCATGTTCAAATATAAAAGTGAAATAGACTAAAGAGTTAATTAACAAATTAATTAACGAATTGAGTTAAAACGATCAGGTATAGTTAAAATAGATTGGGCATGTATAAATATACATGAGATAGGTATGGATAAGGTATGAAGGTATATAAATAGAATGCTCGACGAAAAGGTATGTATTTAATTCATATATGAGATTTTATGCGCCGTATTGGCTAGCCGCTTGGCATTTTCTTTTTCTTTTGGATTGGTGAGGGCCATGGGAGGCTATTTGAAATATCCCGATGCTCTTGGTACAAAGGAGGTTATGGCGAATTTTTCCGGGAATTTAAGGAGTTAGAATATTTTTAAGATAATTTGATAGTTAGAAATCAACATATCGATATATATATATAGAAGTCGATAAGAAACGAACTTAGAAATAGAATAGTAAAATCAAAAAGGAAGACTAATAATAAAATCTAGTATGAATAGAAAGAGGAAGCGTATACATGTTTAAAAGTGAATAAGTAGTTGTATGGTATTGATTATTCGAGTAAGTAGTCATATCTGTTTTGACGTTATAAATGTTATTCAGTCAAGGTCTGAGAGGTAGTTATACCCCAACTTGATTGATTTCATTATTAACAAATAAATAGTAATATTTCAGGCTCGAAGATCAATGTTGAATAAGAGTTAGTTGAAAATAGTATTTGGGTTGTCGTAACGATGTTTTACACAACATCTGTTTTAACCCAAATAAGTGTAAGCTTGGAAATATAATAAAGAATATTTCCTAAGTATATAAATAAACGAGATCGGAAAAGAGATAAGTAATTGGAATATTTTCCAATTATAAATAGCATATATTTTCTAAAGTTTAGAAAATAAAGGAAGGCGATATTTGGAAATGTTTTCCAAATAACGTAAAAGGCCAATATGGTTATTGAAAATATTTGGTTAACAAATATTAATAAAGAAATAGAGAAGTGATTTAACTAATGGAATATTAATAAAGGGCTCAGTGACATGTTCAAAAGGAAATTTTGATTTTTGAAAAGAGTAAACTGTTTAAAAACTCCCAGGGAAAGACTGTTTGAATTAAAAACAAATTTAACAGAAATTTGTGAAAGAAAAATTGAATTAAAGTAAAGCCACTAAGGTGGTAACTGAGGTTGAATTAGAATGATATCAAGACAAATTGGATTGTGAGATTCAAATTTGAAGTGTAATGGGATAATCAAGTTAAGAGTTGGGAATCGAGAAGAAACTGGAGATAAAATGACATTTGGCTCGGATATAAGCGAATGGTGGTGTTGTGGATAAAAGCAGATTGGAATTTGATTGGGATGACCCTTGTATCCGCTGAATTGATAACATGTGGAAAGGATATAATGATATGCCGAAAAAAGGTACAAGTTTATATTTCTATTAGATATAAGATTTATGAGTCGAATTGGCAAGCCACTTGGTTGTTTGGTTTTCTTTTGGGTTGGAGATGGCCTAGAGAGGCAAGTTGGAGTTTTACTTATAGGGCTGTACAAAGGAGTTGCTAGCGAAATTTTTCGAAAAGTTAAGGCGTTAGAAAATTTTCAGGATTTTTGAAAATTTTCGTTGATAAGAATTAATTAATATTTAATTGAAATTAAATTGGTCCAGTTGGAAACTGAAGTTAAGAAGTGAACAAATATGTTCTAACCAGTCGATAGGGTCGTCCTCTACCTTAGCAATTTCGAGGACGAAATTATTTTAAGTGGGGAAGATTGTAATGACCCGCATTTGTAGATGTATTATAAATAATTTATTTAATTATATAAATAGTGATATAGTGAATTAAATGGTGGTTTAATTAAATAATGGGGAATATTTAATTTAAAATAATAAATTAAATAATATATTAATTCTGAAATAATCAGAATTGGCTGAAATGACGATATGGTGTGAATTGGATCATCTGTGATATTAAATTCAGTTTAGAATTGAATTTGAATAACGAATATATTATTTGAACGACAGTTTGAACATATAATTATATTATAATTAAAATCGAGCTCGAAATGGAGCTGCAGTTCGTAAATTGGCGATTTGAACTTCAACTGAAAATACAGGATTCGTATTAAGCCGGATTTGTGTGAAACAAGAAACGTGTGGAGCTGGTGGAGTATATCTTTCTAGTGGAAGAGAAAAATCGGGATTTCGTCAGGTAGATTTTGTTTTACGTCCAAATCAAATTTTAGAAAAATCGTTGTGGAATTCCTTTATAATTTATAAAGGAATTATTTATATTTTAAAAAAGGAATTTCAATATAAATCGAATATCGGGTTGACCCAGATTTGAAATATCAAGTTAGAAATTCATATAGTAATATTCTAGAGCTGTATGGTATTCCACTGTGAATATAGACGATAATATTTATTTTTAATTATTTAATTTAATTATATTTAAATATATTTATATATTTAAATGGGTCATCCAAAGCTTTAAAAATAGCCATTTTTGTAAACGACCTCAGAATTCGACGAAACTAATTTTGTTGGATCTGCAATGTTAAATTTTTGTTAGATGTCAATTTCCGTGATTTTTGGAGTCAGTATGGGGCCGTACGGAATTTTAATGTGAGAAACAGTCGATATTTTGACCTTTAAAAATACGTTGTGTGAGCATACGAAGTCGGAATTCGACGAAATCAGTTTCATTGGGACCGTAATGTCGAACTCTAGCTGCATGCCAGTTTTCATGATTTTTGGGTGTCATAGGTGATCATGGGAATTTTTAAAGGACATATACATACAACAGTTGATTATAAATTAATATAATAATCCAAAGAAAATATCTAAACCTTCCTATAAGTACCCTTTTAACTTTCTAAACCTAATTCCTTAGTCAACAAGTTCCGCCGTTACCCTCTTTTATCTCAAATGTGGAATTATCTTCTTCAAAAATCAAGATAAAATCAAAAGAAAATTTATAAATCATCGTACCTATATATATGGGATCACTACGGTTTGCTTTTCATTTTCGTACATGTTTTATACAGCTCGATGCATTTCAGTTCGTTGTTGTTCAACAACAGGTTCTAGGGTTAGTCGATTCAGGGTATACAGGCAACGATTTGAGTTTTGAGGATTTTATTTGGGTTTATAACCGTGTTTAGCACCTCTGGGCTAAGTTTGAGAATTTCTGAAAGACAAGGATGTCGCACGAGTGCGTGAGGAGCAGAGCGATGCAATTCCAAGGGCTGGAGCGAGTTTATTCTAGTTGTGATGGAGTGGGGTAGCTCGAAATGAGGATGAGATTGGTGGATTCGATTTTGGGTTTCATTGAGAAACAAAGTGGTAAAAGGTAATTGAAGTTTGGTGGAGTTGGGTTATAAGTGGAGCAGCGGGTTTCAGGAAGAGGATGAGCAAGCGTTGGAAACATGGATTAGTCGGTAGGGTGAATTAATGTATGTAATGATTAATTTTGTAATGAGGAAGATTTAAAAGTTGCTGTCTTTAAACATTTGAAGTGGGGGTGGACTAACGGGGAAAAAAGGAAGGTTACACGGTGCAAAATCTTTTGTACAGGGGGTTTTAACTGATGAAGGAGAAGTGATACGAAACGGTGATTTTTCTTTGGTGACTAGTTGTTAAAGAATGAAGGGGAGATGTTGCCTTATTACTGGGTGCGAACTGAAAAATGGTAGGTGAAAGGAGTATTTAAGAAGTGTGAGATAATGGAGTTATCGGTTGGAGGATCAGTGAAGCGGAGAGGAAGATGGTTGAAGCCGAACTTGGGTCATAGCGTTGTGTTTTATCAGGAAGCAGGAGACCGAGAATCAAAAGGGGAGAAGAAGGATGTAGCGGGTTGGGGTTTTGAAGGGCTAAATAGGCCGAGTTATGATGGTAAAGACCATGATTTTATTTATTAAATCTAAGTTAAATTCTATTTTAAATAGTGTATTAACTTGAAAAATGGATAACTTGATCGTGCGATATCAGAATCACGAACGGTCGGATCCGTTGGGATCGTATGGACAACGGCCACACATTGGAACTGATTGGAAGTCCATTAGAGCTCATTTGAATTTATGGCGAAATAAATTGTTTGATTCAAATCAAACAAATAATTTATTGTTCTTTAACGATGAACTGCCAATGTGAGTAAATCTCACTAACTCTGAACAGTTTATAATTTCATGTTGTATGTTTAACTGTTAAATATTGGCTGATTGACTGTGTGTTGACTGTTTGATTGAACTGCTAGTTAGTTAGTTGAATTTCTATGTTGATTCTGTTTAATAGAATATATCATATGGAACTGAAAGTGATGTTTATTTTATTGTGTAACATCTGTGGATGCAGGGAAACATGTGGGAGGAGTCCAACTGGACTCCTCAATATTTATGATACTGTTCTGTTCATATATTGTAATATATGATATGATATATAATTTGTTTGATTTTGTGTGTTAGAATGATGTTGATCATTGTGATTCGATATTTTTAATATCATAAAAATACCCTGGGATGTAAAAAGAATTATTTCAATGTATATTGAAATGAAGGGATTTTATAAAATCAATAGATTTTATAAAAAGGAAATATTTCGAAAGTAAATAAAAGGAAAATGTTTATAAAACGAATAGAGTTTTATAAAAGGGAAAATGTTGATAAAACAAATAGAATAGAATAAAGGAATATTTATTTAGGAAATAAATAGGATTATAAAAGGAGTTAATCAAACGTAGTTTATTTAAAAGGAGTTAATCAAACGTAGTTATCAAAAGGAGTAAATCAGACATAGTTATATAGGATAAGTTACCATTTTGCATGACTGCTAGCGTAATTCGCAGGGCTGCAGATAGCCTACGGCGGTCGGATGTTTCCTGAGGGAATTAGGCGTAACCATTGTGATCACTGCGATCTAGAGTTAAGCGAATGGAGTTAAATCGAATATTAGTTATTCGAATTAGAGTTAATAGAAATAGAGTTAAACAAGATTAGAAACTGACTAGAGATTAGTTAAGTTGAATAGTTTTCTGAGTATCGATCTGATGTTGGTTTCGGCCTTCGGGGTTTATACTTAGAGAATTTGGTCTCCTACTAGTTTACAGTCAGGGACTGATAGTTGTGAAATGATAGTGATATGTAAATAACAAATGGAAATGTTTTCCAGCGTTAATGTATATTTTCTAAACATAGAAAATAAGGAAATATGAGTGTATATATATATGATTGATGATTGATTGATAGATTTTCCATCTGGAAATAATATCGTTGTTTGCACACGTGTTTTCTTCGATAGTTAAATCACAAACTATCGAAGTTTTGACCATTTTAATGTTGTTAATATGGAGAGACCGGTTGTATTATTATCAAAGAACCACTCTGTATTGGCATAAGCGTTGTGAATCATATATGCCAAAGAAATTGAAGACGGAGTAAAGTGCAAGGGCTATTGTATAAGTCTTAGATAACAGTGCCTAAGATGGATGTACTGAATAGTGCCTTCGGTTCATCCTATTCCTGGATGACTTGTATGGATGAATGTCTAACAGAGTATTTCCAGACGATCACGTATATTGATTTCTCCAACCGTACCAAGAGTGGAAGCGGAGAAGGAAACTTCTTTTAGCTCACATATAATGTATTATTGAGGACGTCAATCGGTGATTTGATGGATTTGACGATGTGGCATTCGAAGTGAATCTGGTGTGATGATAAAGCGTAGCTTCAAGCCTCATCAACCGGTAAATGACAGAAATCGGGCAGGCAGCATGGCTAAGTCGGTCGCTCCGAAGTAGGGTGTATAATCACCTGATCTAGAGTTTCATTTATTTCTAAAAATCTATTGTCGATACTGTCCCATTCGGGAAACGTTTGCTGATCCCAACTGTTGGTGATATACATTCGATACACTCAAGCAAAATGAGTGGTCGGTCATGTGTGGTCGGGTTGCAAGATGTTCTTGTTGAACCCAATGTATTCCTTTCTAGAGGTACACTAGCGAAAGGTGGTTCCATACCTTGTCATAGTTGGAAATCCATTACCCAATATGTGCTTGTGGTTTTGATTGTATACTATATATGTAGAACGTGAGATGAAAGCGTTTCTGCTAGATGATTATTATATTGTGGTTGACAAGCATTATTATAATATCAAAATGTTTTTGATATAAAGATATTTTGGATTCTCATAAGGGAAAAACCCATTCCGTTATACGGCGTGGTCTTATGAGATATCGTTTAATGGCTCAAACTGTTTTAAACTGTTTTACTCACACCAGTCCCATGACTTACCCAGAGTTTATTTTGTTTTGTTTTCCCTAAACTCTTGGGTGCCCAATTTTGTACGGGCAGTCAAGTAGTCGGGATTTACAGATATACTGGAAGAGCTTGGAGCAGGAGGCTTCAAGATTATATAGCTATAGGTTATTTCCACTGTGTTATAAGTGCTGTACTCTGATAATGTTATTGTATACATATAATGATTTGATTTCAAGGATATTTTATCTATTATATGTTGTTTTGTTCCGCTGTGAGATTCGTGTTATTCTGATGTTGTGTTGTTCTTCTCCTATTCTAAGTTTCTACCTTATCTATTCTCACCCTCTCAATTCTTTCTATTAATTTCCTGGTTTCCAGTTTAATTTGGGGTTGGACTTGTGTTTTCGGTTAGCTCAAATTGGACCGGATTTTCGGGTCATTACAAGCTCTCTACGTATATCTGTAGAATCCCGACCACTTGACTGCCCGTACAAATTTGGGCACCCAAGAGTTTAGGGAAAACAATACAAAATAAACTCTAGGCCAGTCATGGGACTAGTGTGAGTAAATTCCAACCAATCATTTTTCAAAAGAAATGATAATCGTAAGACCGATCCGCACATAAACACGGATGGTTTTTACCTTACGATAACCCGAAACATTTTCAAAATTAATACTTTTCTGATATTATAATAATGTCTAATCACAAATAATTAACAATTTAGCAGAACACTTGCATCTCACGCTCCACGTATATATAGTATACAATCAAAGCCGTCGGTGCTTATTGGAGATTGAATTCCAACTATGACAAGGTATGGAACCACCTGCCGATAGTGTTTCTCTAGAGAGGAATACAATGGGTTCAACAAGAACGTCTTGTAACCTGGCCCACACATGACCGACCACTCATTTCTCTTGAGTGTATCGAATATATTGTCACCTACAGTTGCTAGCAGCATAACCATTCCCGGGAGATACAGAAGCGAAAAGAAGTAACAAATATGAATATTCTCTAGATGGTGACAATACACCCTGATGGGGGAGACCCACATAGCCATGCTGACTGCCCAATTTTTGTCGTTTTCCGGCTGATAAGGCTTGAGGTCATAACGTATCTTTTTGACAGACCATACATTCATTTACTTTGAATGCCACATCGTCATACCCGCCAAATCACAAATTGATGTCCACAAAAATACCACGGGTATGAAGCTAAGAGAAATCAATTCCTCCACCACCAAATGTGGATATGTTTGAAGCGATCAACTTACGTGATCCATTAGATATACTCTGTCAGACATTCGTCCATACACGTTGTCCTGGGTCCGGACAAACCGAAGGCACTATTATGTAAATCCATCTTGGGTAATTTCTACCTAGGATCGCCAGAACAACCCTTACACAACTACGTCTTCAATTATCTTCATCATATTTGATTCGCAACGCTGATGCCCATACAGAGTGGTTTTCAGATAATAAATCTGATCCCAGTCTCTCCGAATTGACAACGGAAAATGGTCAAAAATTTGATAGTCGGTGATTTAACTATCAAAGGAAAATATGTGTACAAACAACTTTCGTATTTCCAGATGGAAATCTTACCGATCAATCATCAATCAACACTGACCCCCCTTTAATTTAATTTGCCATTCAATTATTCATTTCCCTATTCCCAATTCCATATATTCGTAAATTCTTATTTTCTAAATTTAGAAAATATACGTTATTAATCATTGGAAAATATTTCCATATTTACTCTCATTTCTTATTTTCTATATTAGAAAACATTTCTGATTCTTATTTGGAAAAAATTTCCAAAACTCCTTCATTGGATTTAAATAGATGTTTAAATAAAATATCGTTATGCCAACTCAAACTGTTACACTCATTAACTAAATTTACTTAACCACCCTTCACTATCGAACCTTAACTATTCCTTAGTTAAAAATGAAGTCAATCAAGTTGGGGTATAACTACCTCTTAGACCTTAACTGAACAACGTTTCTAACCTTGAAACAGACAAAGTTCACATTTTAAATCTTCAGCAAACTTCCTTACGTAACTCTCGGATTCTATTTACGAATCCACTTCTTTTACAGAAATCATTTGATTATAACAATAATGTTATAATCCCATGCTTCCAAAATATAATAACTTGAATATAACTTTTATTTCTTAATTTGAATAAATAAATAAACAAATAATTTATTAATAAGTAAATAAATCTTGATAAAAAATGGAAAGTAGATAGTACTTTCTTGAATTCGATATAATCGAAATTCAACGCAAAATTCTCGCTTGAATAATCTTTATTCAATAACTCTCTCTCGAATAAACTATATTCGATAATCACTCCTTCGAATATACAATATTCGATAATATCTCCTCGAATGCTTATATTCAATTCACTCTATTCGAATAGCTAATATTCGACTAACTCTATTCAATTAACTAATATTTGGTTAACTCTATTCCAATGATTAATATCCCATTAACTCTAATTCGATTAACTTTATTTGATTAACTCTATTCGAATACTAATATTCGATTAACTCTAAATGATTTACTCTAATTCAATTAACTGTAATCGATTAACTCTAACTCTAATTGCTAATATTCGATTTAACTCTACTCCCTATCTCATTCAAATTCCCATTTGAGTTTCTATTTCAAATCCCAATTTTTCTTTATAAATGTTTTAATTTATAAAAAAACTATTTTGATCCATTATTTATATCGAATGTGAATAATATTTCTTTTATATATCAATTCTATTTTGATTTCGTATTTCAAAATAATATTTCATTTCCAAATTCTACTATACTTCTATTTATAGAAATTTTCATACGAATTCTCATTTTTATGTCTAACACTTAAATCTCATTTTTAATTCCCTTTATAAAGGATGGGTTCACATTCTATTTAAAATATCGGTGTCAAAACCAATTTCTACTTCTCTATATAAGTTCAGACATATATACTCCATTTATCCATTGATAAATAATTTGCTTAATTTATAAAACACTATTTATAGATTAATCTTCTCCATTTTACCTAATAGAACAGATTTCTATTTAATTCTATTTTCCACTTATTTCCCTTTATAAAATTTTATTCATTTTATAAAATACTCCCTTTTTAATTCTATTTGTGTTACAAATATTTCAATTCCAATTCTATTTGTTTTACAAATAATTCTTTTTATAAAATCCATTGGTTTTATAAATTCTTAAATTCAATATCCACTTTGAAATCCCTTTGTAAAATTCTATTTATTTTCCAAATAAATGTTCCTTTTATAATTTTATTTATCTCTAAATAAATATTCCTTTTATAAAATCCTTTGATTTTATCCAAATATTTTATTTTAAAAATACACTTTGAAAATTCCCTTTTTACTTTCCCGTATTCCTTATGGTATTTAACATACCATATAATAATGATCAATATCATCCAAACACACATAATCAACAACATGTTATATATCACATCATATGTCACAATATACGAAAAAAACAATATTATAAATATTGAGGAATCCAGTTGGATCCCTCCAACCTGTTTCCCTGCATCCACAGATATTAAACAATATAACTAACATCAATTTCATTTCAATATAAAATATTCTGGTCAACAGAATCCATATTTAATTAATGATATATATATATATATATATATATATCGGTATTTTCAACCATTCAATTAGCGGTTCAACAATCAATCAACACACTGGAATCAACCAATATTTATCAGTTCTAAAAATATGTTATGAAAATAGAAACTGAGCAGAGTTAGTGAGATTTACTCACATTGGACGATCATCATTAAATAATGATAATTGTCGCTTGATCCAGACAGACAATTTGTTTTGCTATAAATTGTAATGAGCTCCAAACCACTCCAAATCAGTTCCATTGTGTAGGCGTCGTCCCTACGATCCCAACGGATCTTGTTTCGCTGAAAACCGATATCGTATGACATAGATATGTATTGTAGAATCTGCATACACATTTATATAATTTAATTTAAATGGTTTAAATAAACTTTGGGCCTCGTTTTTTCAAATCTCCAGCCCATCTTCACTTCTACAAAGCCCAGACCCGCACCATTACCTTTCTTCCTCCATCTTCCTCGTTAACACATTCCTCCAGTCCTTGTCCATTTTCCAGTGATGCTCTCCCATTTGCTCCCTCTTCCCCTTTACTAAACCACAAACAAATTTAACCAAAATCTATCTTATCAAACCCTCCTCCTCTCCATGCCATTTAAATGGAACTCGCACTTCCCATTTAAAACCCGACGGTTTGAGCTATTCCCAGCAGTTCACAAGAATCATGCGACAAAATTTCTCACAAACATCCACAAATTTTTGCATACATATGCCATTCCCCCTCCCGAACTCAACCGTACCCTCCAGAACAACCATCGATGCTTCAAATTCCCTTAGCTCGCAACCCTAGCTTACGCTGTCGAAAACTAAGCCCAACAAATATTCATCGCACCAGATGAAACGAGTATAGAGAAGGAAATCCTCTGAGGAGTTCAAATATATGTATAGAATAATTTATGGAATTTTAATTGAATTTAATTTGATTTCCAAACTTTGATTTTTACTGTAAGAGTTAAATTCGGTAGCGGCTCCTATTTTGACCGATGAAGAAGTAATTTAAGGTTAGGTTAGGATGTGGGGGTATTTATAGAATGGGTTATATATTTTTTTATTCAATTTTTATATTCATTTTTAATCAATCGCTATTTGTATATATTGTTTAAAATCCGTATAATTACATATGATATCCAAAAATCATGAAAATGGACGTACAACTAGAGTTTGACATTACGAGCCCAACGAAACTTATTTCGTCAGATTCCGACCCGTATGCTCATACAACATATTTTTAACAATCAAAATACTAACTGTTTTTCATATTAAAAATCCGTACGGCCACATACTGACTCAAAAAATCACGAAAATCTAATAATAATTAAATATCCAGGGTCCAACAAAATTAGTTTCGTTGAAAACAGAGGTCGTTTGCAAAACTGACTATTTTTAAAGCTTTAAATTAACCCATTTAAATATTAATATATTAAAAATAATTAAACTAAATACTTAAAAATAAATATTATCATATATATTCACACAGAATAAAATACAGCTCAAAAAATTTCCTATCTGAATTTATAACTCAAAACTTCAAATCCAGATTAAATCATTATTCAATTCATATTGAAAATCCATTTATAATATAATTAAATCATTACAAATTATAAAGGAATTCCATAGCGACATATGTAAAATATGATTTGGACATAACTCAAAATCTACACGACGAAATCTCAATTTTTCTCTTCCATTAGAAAAATATACTTCACCAGCTCCGAACGTTTCTTGTTTCACAGAAATTCAATTTAAAATGGATTCTGTATATTCGTTTAAAGTTCGAATCGCCAAATTACGAACTGCAATGCCAATTTGAGCTCGATTATAATTATAATATAATTTATACATTCAACTGACATTTATAAATAAATTCGTAAATATAATTCAAATCAAAAACTGAATTAATCCCATATATTATTCAATTCACATAATATCGTGAATTCAGCTATTTCCGACTATTTCAAAAATTAAATATATTATTCTATTATTATATTAATTAAATATTTAATATTATTTAATTAAACAGCCATCTAAATCTCTAATTCACTATTTAAATTGTTAAATAAATTAATTATTATACCGAAAAAGTATGGTACATTACATATTTCTTCCTCTATTAACTCCTATCTTCTTCCTCTATATGAATATTTTATTAGAGTAAGGACAAAGTAAAAAATAAAAAAAGGAGAAAAAAAGAATCAAGATAGAAGAAAATCTAATTAGAAGAGAGGATCCTCAGAAAATCCAAGAGGAAGAGCTTAGGACCGTAGTGAGTATGATATTTTCTTATTTTTGGATTAGAAAGATTAATCACTTAGTCTTAGGTTACCTCTACAATAGTTCTGGTTTATATGTATAAAATATATTCATTTAAAAATATTGGATTAATCGTAAATTATATACTTGTAAGTAATACGTAAGTACAAAATATAAAAATAATGGTAGAATAAAGGCTGGTATGCAAATTCTGGATCTACACGAAAGACACAGACTTAGCTGAAAAGAATTAATTAACTATTTAATGTAAAACCTAAATCAGTAAGTAACATGCCCAGATATGTAATAGGAACTAAATGAATATTAAAGAACCAAAAAAATGACTAAGCCTAGTATTGGATGTATGAATTATAACTTAAAATCCAGGTTATAATAAAAAGAAAATAGTAGGAATAAATCATTCTAAATGGCATAGTAAGAAAAAAGACTTCTTCTTAATGATTTTACTAGGCTAATATTGGGGAAGGGAGATTTAGATTATCCTTTCTAATAAAATTATTATTAGTGCCCATTCTAGTAATGTTCATGTGCATCAAATCTGAAAATATGAGACTGAGATTAAAGACTCAATGGGGAATGAGGTGGGGGCACAAACATGATTATTGATTAGGGGCTATTCTAACGACGAAAGGACATGCACATTTAGCAAAAAATAAGTGGCCATAGAAAAGATGAGACCAAAGAGAGTGTGTCCTAATGTGTTCATGCATGATGACATCAAAGAAAGAAATAAGACGCTCTAGATACTCGTGTGCTATTATGTTATTGTGCCCAACCAAATGGATTCGCGGACAACTTCGGAGCAAGAAATAAGAGACCATAATAGGGGTGATACCTCCAAACGATGTTTGTTTGATGCGAATAATGAAGGTAGATACAAGAGTCATTTTACTACTATGCATGAAAGGAGAGGAGCGAAACATTTCCATGAGTCATTATATAAGATTCTGCTTATGTGCTTTCCTTCAGGCATAGTAGGATAGAGAAGGGACAAAAGTTCGATAGGCTAATCATTGAGCAGATTCAGACTGACCTTTAGGGTAGGTCATATGGTGTAGACAATTTCTTTTAAGTAAGAAGGCATGAACACTAAACTTTTATGATATTTAGAATAGACTTAAGACTTCTTGCACTTGACCTTTTTATTTCTAAACTTTATTTCTTATTCACCATACTTTATATCTGAACCATTCCTTTTATTTTCTCTGCCTCAGGGTGTAGAGTAGTAACTGATTTTCTTAGCTGAAATGTAGCTTTGTTAGGGTGCTCCACTTTTACCATGTATATCATTTTTCTTCTTTGTTTTGATGCACTTTTAGATGGATATTTTGATATAACTATGTAATCTAATATATTTTTATAGTTGAGGTGATATATAGACATGTATTTGATGGTATTTTCTATAATTGTATTTTGCTAAGTTTTTTCATAAATTATTTCTTCCGATGTAATATTATTTATTTGGTCATGTGTTGTATGTTAGCCTTTGCATTAATTTATCTGTACCTGAAATTCAAATGCTTTGACATGACCATTATTGTGTTTGTCAGGGGTATGATTGTCTAGTAAGTACCAAAACTTTATTTCAACATTGTTTAAAGGTATATTAAAAGTAAAAATATTTCTCCAAAAAGATTTTCAAAGGAAGTATTCTGAAAAATATAAGTATAAAAGGTTTTTGTCAAAAATTCTTCGTATCTACCTCCCTTCCTTATTTAATTTCCTACTTCCTCCAATTGAGCTATTTGTAGGGTAACTTATTTAAGCTTATCCATTGATAGAGATTTCTATCCTCCGAGAATGGAATCCAGGATATTCTTAGGATTTCGAGCATTCGCTTAGCCATGTTGATATTCACAAGTCTTTTATGGTTACGAAGTTAGGAGCTAGCTTGCCACTTAGCAGATATAAGGTGATACCCAATGTTGGTGGAATATTTTAGGAGTAAAGGTTGGTTAGATGACTTAAGAATATTTTCAAAAAAGATTTAAGACGTAAGAAGGATCGAAAATGGAAGTGGAACAAAAAGTAAAAAGAAAAGATTCATATATAGACAAGAAAAAAGGGAAAAATCAAATAAAATATTGGTCACAGTGTGCTACGTATCTCTAGTTCTTCCTGCTCGTGCTTTATTTGACTCTAGGGCTTCTCCTTGTTTTATATCTAGTACACTGGTAGAAAATTTGCACCTAGAAGTTAGTATAGCCATAGGCCTAATGATTGGTTTGAACCCCATAAGTGGATAGGCTCATTTGTCTATGATATATTGAGGCTTTAAATTGATCACATCAGATGTTGAACTTGATTGTGATGCATATACATCGGATTTTTTTGGGTAAAGGTTCATTTTGGGCATCGGCTGGTTAACCATACATAAGGCTATCCTAGATTATGTTAGAACAGTCGTTATTTTATGCACTTGTAGTGGACGTACCCTAGAGTTTTCTTGTAACAGTAGAGGATCGACCATGCTATGTTATCTTTATTCCCTCGACTTATCTTCTGACAAGTTGAGTATCGTACCTATTGCAAGAGAATTTCCAGGTGTGTTTTAGGAAGTCACGTGACTTCCATTACAAAGATATTGAATTTAGGATATATATCTCACTAATAGCACAAGACCCATCGCTTTAATATTGAGGTGTATAGCTGCAAAAAAATGATGTAAGCTAAGAAAACAATTAAAGACATTTTAAAGAAATGATTTACAAGAACAAATATTTTTGAATGGGTGAGCACTAGTCATCTCTTCCATTAAGGTAGATAGCTCCCTTAGGCGCTACATTGAAGATAGAGAATTAAATAAATTGACAAGGAATATTTGTTATCCCTTACCCCGATTAACAATTAATTTCTTTGATCAATTAGTTGGAGCCAAGGTCTCTCGTAGCTTGATCTTGCAACTAGTTTTCTTTAGTTTAGAGTAGTAGATGGAAGCATAGGCAAGACTACCATTACGACCCCAACATATTCATAAGTGGTTAGTCATGTCATTTGGAATAACCAATGCACCCGCATATTTTATTGACTCGATGAGTAGAATGTTTTAAGAAATTATAGACAAGTTTGTAATGGTCTTTGTTGATGACATCTAAATCTATTCTTAGAGTGATGAGGAGCAAGTTCTCCCTTTAGAGGAAGCACTTCCTTTAAGAACATAAGCTGAAGGCTAAGTTTTCTAAGTGCGATTTTTGGAGGGATGAATTCCATTTTGTAGGACACATAGTTTCAGAGCAATGACAAGCGTAGACCCAACGAAGGTGGCTGTAGTGCAACATTCCTAATAATGTTATAGAGGAAAGAAGTTTTCTTGGGCTCATGGGTTATTATTGGAAGTTTATCAGGGATTTTGCCAAGATATTAGTTCATTTGACCTGCTTCACCAAACATAAATTATATTTTTCTTGGCGTGCCAAATGTGAAGATGCTTTTAGAAGGTTGAAGAGAGCTCGGACTAGTGCGTCAGTGGTAGTTTTACCAAACGATGTTAGTATTTTCATTGTAATACCGATGCATGTGGTACGAGGTTGGGAGAGGTGTTTATGTAAGAAGCTGAGGGTAAGGTGTTATGCTAGTAGCAGATAAAGACTTATTAGAGGAACTACTCTGCATATGATCTTAAGTTGGAAGCCATTCCTTTTTCCCTAAAATCATGGAGGCACTACCTATTGGAAGAAAGGTCAGAGTTTTTTTATCAACCATAAATCGCTGAAGTATTTATTATCTCAAAGATATTTGAACTTAAGGCAATAATGATAGAAGAAGATTTTAGCATCTTATGATTTTGAGATATCATATACCCCTGGTAAGGGAATGTTATAGCTGCATGTTTGAGTAAGAAGAAAATGGCTTAAGTTCTTTATTTTTAGAATGTAAACCTTGGAGCACAATTCTAGATTTGACTTTAAGCCCACAACAGACTTACTCTAGGATTATTAGTAGCTATAGATGTTCGGCTGACTCAATTAGAGAAATTTGGTCATATACAAAGAGAAGGTAATTAATTGGCAGATATTTGGACAAGATCAACCAAGGAGGGACAGTGGGAAATCTCCGACGTTGTTCTATAGACTCTAGAGGACGGCTAAGGAAGGGAAATAGACTACGTGTACTCTATAGTGCATATTTGATAAATGTGGTGTTAGCTGAAGCTTATCATTTTAGGATGATTATTCACTCTAGTGGAGATAAGATGTATCGGAACACAAAGTTGGCAATCTTTTGGCCAGGAATAAAAAGACACATATCTGAGTTTGTTGCCAAGTGTATAACCTATCATATGTAAAGGCATAGCAAAAGAAGCCGGATGGATAGCTACCATTGGATAATCTAGATTGAAAGTGGGAAAGTATTTCTATAGATTTTGAGGATCGCTTACCATGATCGAAGAAAGGGAATAATATCATTTGGGATATAGTCCAAAGGCTGACCATATGTGCTCATTTTATTGACATTTGGTGTAAAAGGATGGTACCATCATCAATGGATTTGTATGGGAGAGAGATCATTCGACTACACCGAGTCTTCACTAGCATAGTCAGCGATTGAGACCTACTCTTCACTAGTGAATTTTGAACGTGTCTTCAAGATGAATTACGATCCCAAGTTGAATCTTAGTAGAAATTATCACCAATAAATAGATGGGCTGAAAAAATGGGTGAATTGCATCTTAGAAGATTTGCTTTGGATGTGCATCTTGGATTTTGATAGGACATAGGAGGATCACTTACCGCTACTGAATTTTAGATGTAATAACAATGATTACGACAGTGGTGAAACGACAACATTCGAGGCTTTTTACGGTAGACCTTATAGATTGCCATCTTATTGGTTGGATACACTGATAGACTTGTTCTTTGACCAATATAATGGAAGATACTACAAAAAATGTGGATTTGATTTGGAGGAGGATGAAGGAAGCCCAAGACCGACATAAATCTTATCCCGGTAGGAGAAGATTTGATTTAGAGTTTGAGGTTGTGAATTTAGTGCTCATCGAGATTTTCCATAAACGCATGTGATGAGGTTTGGGTCAACTGGTAAACTTTCTCTGATGTTTTGGGTACACTTTCCCATAGTAACTATAGTTGGAAAGATGGCTTATAAAGTAGAGGTTCCGAAGAAGTTGGCTAATGTGCATTATGTTTTCAATGTCTCACACTTGATAAAAATGTTTGCATGATTCAACAACTATAGTAGTGCCAAGTCAGTTAGAAGATGTGGAGGGAGAATAAGTACCTAGTTCGTCATGCACCTATCCGCATTATATGACACGATGTCAACCAACTCCGCAAAAAGGTTATTCATATTATCAAAGTCCAACAGGGAGAAAATTCGGAGGATGCAACATGGGAGCCAAAAGATAAGATTTGAGCTTCTTACCCATATATTATTGATGGTACACTTTGAACATTCTATCTTAAGCTTTTTTCTTAGTTATAATTTTTGTGTGTGTGCCTTATGAGTGGTTAGATCATAGGGATTAAGCCAATGAATGACATGAATGGGTGTCAACATGTTATGCATGATGGATGAAAATCATTGCAAGTGGATGCTAGTGGATACAAATGATTGAATTATAAATGCATTAGATAGACACTAAGTAGGTTGATCAGTCAACTAAACATTTGCACATGTGTATGGATTTCTAATTTTATTTACTATATAGGGTTATTATGTACATGAATGACTATAATATGATGTAGTATATAGGTGATGGATGAAGCATGCATACAGAATTATCGGTTAAGATTAGAATCTTGCATACGTTTGGTTGCATGGCGTAAGCATATATGCATAAATAGGAGGTCAACCGAATCAGTAGAACAACCGATATTTTGCATTAGACAGGTACATCTACAATTCATGACTTCATAATAACTTAAATTGCATTAGAAATCCTAATGATAGTAATCACTATGGATGATGTATGAGTATATAGTTATAAACAGTGGACGTGATTGCTAATTACAATTTTCTATTCTTGTAGATTCCAAAAAAAAAATTCTTTAAGGATGGGGGATTGTAACACCAAAAATTTATAAAAAAAATAAGATAAATAATGAACCAAAAATTAAAACTTACGTACATGATTGAATTTGACTACGAAAACTACACTGTAACACCCCGAATTTCACTTAATATTAATGTTTAGTAATTAAAGAATAATTAATCTCAGACGTGAGAATTAAGGGAAACGGGTTGTGCCATTGTGTTCGTCTCGGAATTCTGGTTGAGATAGAGTCCGAGTTTGCGTGATTTGGACTTCGTATGAAGAAGTTATGGCCATCCGAAGTTTCAGAAAATTTAAAACAGATTTAAAATATTCAAATTTCAAATTTCATAAGAGGCGGGAAAATTCCCGCCAGACAGAGGGTGTCGACACTAGGGTCGACACGGGTGTCGACCCCCCCCAAGGGGTCGACCCATGTGTCGACCCAGGGGTCGACTCCCCATGTCGGTCAGTTTGGCCTGGGTGCACTGATTTGAGCTTTGGGCTGTGTTCTGGTGGCTTGTGACGAAATTTGACGGCTCTAAACTAAATTAGGGTTATTCTAAGGGCCTAAACTACATCCTAATTCTATAAATACACCCTAAGACTACCCTAATTCATACTAAAAATAGATACAACGACGTTATGCCGTCAAAATGCAACTTGAAGGAGTCTCCATCAAATTGTAGAAGAAGATAGCTTCTCAAATCAACTTCTAATCAATTTTAGCAACTTAATCTTCTTCATAGGAGTGCTAATCAACAAGTTGTGAGTTTCTATGCCTTTAGCAAGCAATTGCTAAACTAATTATGATAGGATATAATGAGGTTATGGTTATGTATGTGGATCAATGCAAGTTATGTTATCATATGCTATGTGTTCATGATGCTATGCAAGTTATGCAAGTCATATGCTATGTGTTCATGATGTTATGCAAGTTATGCAAGTCATATGCTATGTGTTCATGATGTTATGCAAGTTATGCAAGTCATATACTATGTGTTCATGATGTTATGCAAGTTATGCAAGTCATATGCTATGAGTTCATGATGCTAGTTGTGCAAGTTTTATGCTATATGTTCATGATGCTAGTTATGCAAGTTTTATGCTATATGCTCATGATGCTAGTTATGCAAATCACTATGATAAACATTGATCCATTATGACACCATGTTATGCAAGTTTGGTGTTTGATTATATGCAAGTTCATATATGACATGTTATGCAAGTTTGGTGTTTGATTATATGCAAGTAACATGTGCAAGTTTACACCTTTGTATGATATGCATACATATGCAAGTTAACCCCTTTATATGTCATACATACATTTGCAAGTTTACCCCTTTATATGACATAAGTAACTTATGCAAGTTACCCTCTTTATGACATATGTGATTCATGCAAGTTTGGGTTGATTATTTATGCTAGTTGGGTTTGATGCCATGGTCATATATGCATGTTGACACCTTTAAAACCCATGTTGATGCTAATGTTATGCAAGTTGAACCCATTGTGTTTGTGATGAATCTTCCCTTTTAAGTATGTCATGTCAACATATTACATGGGGAACGATAGGGTTAATATTCATGTTAATGAAATGGTGTGAAGTTGGTATGATTATGCATACCATAAAGTGGATAGACATAATTGAGTCAATTATGTACATCGTTAAATTTGTAATTAATACAAATTATGGGGGTGATTAATTAGGTGTAATTAATCGACTAAGACACGAGGTTGGACCCTTTTGTAGCATAAGACTGCCCGGAACCGACCGGCAAATCCAGCGGCTACAAATGATTGGCCCAATGTGAGAGGTCTTAGGCATAAACTAAATACGTGACAAGTGTAAAGACACGAGGTTAGACTCAGTTATGGCGTAAGGCTGCCCGGACCCGACCGGCAAATCTAGCTGCCATAAAAGATAGTCTAATGTGAGAGGTCTTTGCAAAGGTTACAGTCTTAATCAATTAAGAAACACTTAACCAGATAAGCATGTAGTGGGGCATGAGGGGTTAAGTGGGTGCCTTGGGTGGCATGTGGAAATCAAGTAAGTGCCTTGGGTGGCATGTGGAAATCTAGTGGGTTGCCTTGGGTGGCAATAGAAAATACGATTAGAATACTTAACCAAGTGGAAACATGTAATTAAACATGATTAAAGGGTTAAGTGGGATGCACTAGAAAATGGGACAAGCTTAGGTGGGTAGCTTGTGGGGGCCCATTTCAACCAGTAACCCATATGTATCTTATTGGGCTTGACCCATGTCGAGGACGGGACACGCGTACTGGGCTTGACTATAAGAGGCCAAAACGGGTTAGCGGTGGCAACGCAAGTCCAACGGGTTTCATATGCGTGTGTGAACCTGGGCTGGTAGGTAAGACGTTGTTGCATCATGTTGGTATAAGCTGTGCACCGTTGGTTGTATCGGGTTGCCACTTTGGGGAGTGATACACCCCACTGTGGGGCCAGCACGGGTATCTACGGTAGGGAGCTGATCGCTTGGGGAGTAGTGGGTACACCTAGTGGAGATAGGGGCAGACGGCACCTATGTTGTCAGTTAGGGGTACACGAAACTACTAGTTAAATTTTCTAAGTCCTTGGGTGGGATCAACCTTTGAGTAGGAATGACTGGTGTGGTGTAGTGTAGTAATTACCCTTGGGTGGGTAGATGCGTCTTTACCGTTATCTTAGTTCATCCTATGTCTAGTTGGCTGCTTAGTGTAGTCATTTATCCCCAGTCATCACCGTACCAAGTTTATATCATACCCTAATTACTTTAATGATTGTATTGTTAAAGTTATAGGGCTCACTCAGACTTATGTCTGACCCTGATGTTTTTATCTTTTTCCCCAACCCTCAGGTTATCAGAGTGGGCCTAGCACTAGCGGGCTTTGATCAGATTGCTTTATCTATCTTTTGGAGCTTGGACTGTTGATGTAAAGCTCAGTTATCTTTTCTATTATGGCTATTAGTTATGTAGTGGGATTATGTACTTATGTTTTAACGAGATGGATATTTTGTACTTGACTCTTGTTGGTTTTTGATATGTAACCAAACATGTTTACCTTCTGCTGCAATGAAATGATGTTTTAAATTTCAAGTATTACTTATATCTGTCTTGTTGTAATTTTTCTGTTCTATATTCACTTAAAATACTCCACCGAAGTTAAGGCATTCCCTTAGTGAGTGACCTTAGCGGGTGTGGGGTGTTACATACACCGTTTTATCTTAGCAGATTTCTGAATAGTTTTCATATATAAGATGTCACTGTTTGGATTAGTACAGAGGAATTAGGGAGAGAGGAAGTTCATATTTAAATTTCAAATACAATAAAAATAGAAGAGGAAGTCAATAGTACCTCGAGATGTTCAACCATGGAAGCCGACTGCCCCCAGTGGCGGTCGACCCATGTCCTTACAAGGTCGATATTGCAGCCAGGTATGGGACGTATTAAGAACAAATTTTTGGGGAAGTTCAAATCTAAGTAAGAGATTTTTTGGATGGATAGATTTGATTCGCAGGCTTGTATATACGGTTGAATGAAAACTAAAGCTTAATATATTATTAGACCTAAACTAAAACCTTAAAACAATGGTTAGGAAGGACTATGTGACATAGATACACCATATTAAATCGGATTAGATCTAATGGCCTTGGATTCTCCACTAAATCTATAAATGTACACTAAGTCTAAAACTCTAAATCACAAACATTCTCACTCTTTTCTACTTCTTCCTTCCTCCATTATCTGCACCTTCTCCCTCCTTTGAATAATTTTTTAGAGGTGAGGATAAATAATTTTTGAACAAAAAGTGAAAACAAAAAAAAGTTTCCTAAAATAGAAGAAAACTATTTATCACAAAAGAGGATCCTCAGAGGCTTAGAGGAAGAGATTAGGATCACAGGTGAGTCTGAAATTTTCTTACTTTTGAATTAAAAAGATTAGTCACTTAGTCCTTGATTACCTTCTAGAATTGATCTAGTTTAAATGTATAAAATAGACATATTTGCAAGTACAATATTTAATTATAAAGTGTAGACATGTTAGTAATTTTGTACTTAAATGCAAGGTATGAAAAAAGTTGTAAAATAAAGGCTGGTATGCAAATTCAGGACTTAAATAAAAATACAGATGTATTGGAAAACATTAGTTAACTATTTAATGTGAAACCTAAATCTACAAGTAACATGCGCAAATCGATCATATGATTTAAGGAGTATTAAAGAACCAAAGAAATGACTAAGTCTAATATTGAATGTACGAATTATAACTTAAAACCCAGTTATAATGAATAGACAATGGCAGGAATAAACCATCATAAAACGACATAGTAAACTACAAAGGCCCATTCTTGATGATTTTACGTCATTGGTATAGGAAAGGGAAGCTTAGATTATCCCTCTTAAATAGAAAATATTATTAGGGTCCCATCTAATGATAGTGGTCATGCACATTGGATTATAAAATAAAAGGCTAAGACTAAAGGCTTAGTGGAGACTATGGTGGGAGCGCGAATTTGATGGTTGATTGGGGGTCATTCTAACGATGAAAGGAAATGCACAATGGAGTAGGAAATAAGTGTCCATAAAAGAGACCATGGGGAGTGTGTCCTAACAATGTTCGAACTTGTAGGAATCGAATAAGATGCTCTAAGTACTCATGTGCTAAATATTTATAGTGCTTGTCCAAATGGATTCGGGAATAACTTCAGAGCTAGAAATAAGAGCCTACAAAAGGTTTCCCC
The DNA here is from genome assembly GCA_030737875.1 of Allium sativum. Lineage (NCBI taxonomy): Eukaryota > Viridiplantae > Streptophyta > Magnoliopsida > Asparagales > Amaryllidaceae > Allium > Allium sativum. The sequence continues at coordinate 608,410,851 of CM060910.1, read as the reverse complement.
ATCCAAACTGTGAAGACCTTCCTATACCACTTACATGTAAACAAAGAAGATAGTGTACTAAAGCATGTAATGCTAGTATTGGCCAACCATCAAGTGTGATAATCAAAACCAGACATGCCGTATATCTCATAGCGCATGGATAAAGTTTCATGCGATTACAACAAACCTTGATCCTATCATGCTCTGGTCCGCATTCCAAGTCCTAATTTCAATGATTCTAACACATTAAAAGTACAACATCCAAATAACGATTTCAGCTATTCAAACATCAAACATATGAATAAAAAATCATAAAAAAATACTCAAACTCATAGAAAACATAAATCAATTAATCATATGCATAGGTCTAGAGTAAAACTACGTGTTAATTAACGTAAACTTTTCATTTTAATCCATTTTATCACTAGTTAGATTATTCCTAGGGTTTCAAATCCGAAATAAACATAGATTGATAGTGTTTTAGGATGATTTACATGCAAATATGATAAAAACACCTAATTAAAGAATATAATGTAATATAGTCTAGTGAGAAATCAAAATCACACATCAAATCAACAATTCTATGTAGATTACAGTAGAAATGAATAAGGACAACAAGGAATGACCAAAAACGACATTTTAAATGATGATCACGTGTAGATCAATGATAATCTAATCTCTAGAATTTGTTTAGAGGATATTAGAAGTGATTTGATGTTTTTGGGAGCTGTGCAGTTGAAGTGCTTAGCGGTTCTATTGCGGCGGAGGTGTAAAATATTGTAGCCGGTTGAAAGCAGGGAAATAGTGGGAATAAAGCAGACATGGAAAAACGTTCATTAAATGTAAAAGTGAATATTAAAAATTAGTTTGCTATCATTCTCAAATGATCTTTGCTGAAGAATATAATATTAGTCAACCATATATTACAAAATCAAAGAATATCATGGTTACGTGCATTAGATTTGATGTCTATAATAAATTTCTACATTATATTGGGCACTTGAGCCTTAGAAAATAGATCTTTACAATAACTATTTTGATTTATTTTAAAAGAGAAATAGTTAAATCAATCTTTGTATAGTGACAGTACTAAAGCGGGTGCTAAAAATCATTGATTTAGCGGATGTAGCAGACAATAACGGGGCTCAAAGCAGATCTACTGTTCATCGGGGCTAAATTGAAATAGCGTAGCGGTAGAAGAGTGCTACAGGCTATAGCGGGAAAATTGCGGGGTTTTAACTGCATAGTTTCGAAGGAAGAACTATGATTGTATCTCTCTATGATTAGAAGTGATTAGTAGTGCTAAGAAGAACTATGGCCGACCATCAAAGCTTTTCCAATGATACAGGTTTGAGCATCTAACTGTGCACCAATCAAAGGATATGGCTAGAAAAAGAGACTGAGGGGTAAAATGGTAATAAAACGAACTGAGAAAGATCATAGATGTGTAAAACATCCTAACTAACCGTATGTCAAAAATATGAGAATGATATGAACTTGTGTGGATTAAACAGAATTATTTTATAATTCTCCGATAAGTAAAACATGAGTCTTTACATTCCCCTCCCTTTGGAAATTTTCCTTTGAAATCATAAAACAAACACGAGCAGACACAATATCCCATGTGCCTATCATCCACAAGCAATCAATTCAACATGCAATCTAGAATCCAACAATCCATTCAAGCAATATCCTAACCAAGCATATGGGACCCTAATAGTGTAAAATACAATGATCCAAGCCAACGCGGAAAATGGGAGATACCATCTGAAGAGTTCTGGACGTGCCTCCTTCATTTCTCCTCCATTTCTCACGTACAATTTCTATCATTCTCTCTCCATTAAATAGTTTAACTACTTTCCTCATAAAATTATTTGTATTTTTCTCCATGATCGAAACAGCTTACGAGGTCTCAAAACTTCCGGCTTAACCTCTAAGTCTTCATGCCGATTTAGTCCCACTATGATATCTGAGTCATGCACAAAGTTCTATAGAAAAGATACATGAAAAAAATTGTGCACGCCTTCTATCTTCGAAGGTAGATCCACTTTATATGTTATATTCTTAATCCTTTTGGCAATTTGAAATGGTTTGACGAACCTTGGAGCTAACTTACCCTTCCTTCCAAACTGGACTTTGCATTCCTAAGAGGAGATACCCTGACAAATACCATATCTCCAATAGAGAATTCCAAATCTTGTTTTCAATTATCTGCAAAGCTCTTCTGAAAATCGTGAGCTGCCTTCATTTGCCGGCGAACAATCTGTATGTTATCTGAAGTCTCTTGAATCTTCTCTGGGTCAAGTATCGTCTTCTCTCCTACTTCCTTTCGACACGAAGGTGTCTTACAAGATCTTCCATACAATACCTCATAAGGTGCAATGTCGATACTTTCCTGATAACTTTTGTTATAAGCGAACTCTACCAAATAGAGGTGATCATCCAAAGTTCCGCCAAAATTCAAAATACAACCCCTAAGAAGATCTTCCAAAACCCATTTCACTCTTTCGGTCAGTGCGTCCGTATGAGGATGATAAGTTGTACTCAAATATAGCTTAGTGCCCAACTTCTCATGCAGAATATTCCAGAATCCACTGGTAAAGAATGGATCCTTGTCACGTACTATTCCTTTTGGCACACCAGGAAATTGGGAAATCCATTTCATATACAACTAAGCCGACTTAAATGTCATCCTAGTGAACGTGACATGAATGAATCTCACGCTTTTCGTCATGTGATCCATTATCATTCACATAATATCATAAACTGCCTTAGTCCTTGGTAATCCATCAATAAAGTCCATAGATATTTGTTACCATTTCTATTTCAGGATTTCTAATGGTCAAAGTAATCTACTTAGCTTCTTTTGTTCAACCTTCACTAGTTGACAGTTCATACACATCGAGATAAACTTGACCACATCACTCTTTATATTTTCCCAACAGTAAGTGCTTTTCATGTCCAATACACCTTATTACCACTAAGATGAATAGTCAATCTAGAATGATGGCATTCCCTCAAAACTTCCTCTAAATCCATCAATAAAGTCCATAGATATTTGTTACCATTTCTATTTCGGGATTTCTAATGGTCAAAGTAATATACTTAGATTCTTTTGTTCAACCTTCACTAGCCGACAGTTCATACACATCGAGATAAACTTGACCACATCACTCTTTACACTTTCCCAACAGTAAGTGCTTTTCATGTCCAATACACCTTATTACCTGTAATGACCCGCCTTTAAGCCCAGTTCTTGCCAGTAATTAAACCGACTCAAACCGTTCATAAAGACGAATTGTTATGGGTACATACATATATTGAACAAAAATAATCGAACTTTTCATTGCAAAATACAATGTTGCATCAGAGTTACAACATATACAACAGAAGAAAAGAAAATATACTCTCAGCGGAAGAACCTCATGATATAGCGGAAGCTCCAGACTCTAGCGTGGACTCCAACTCTAAAAGCGCTTTGAATCCTGCTCCAACGACCTATAACTGCAAAACTAAACACTAGCTGCCCATGTGGAAATTAATGGGCACCCAGAGTTTAGAAAGGAACAATAAACTCCAGGTCAGTCGCGGGACTGGTGTGAGACTCAAAAATAGTTATTTTTAGGAATTATTTTAAAGTTGGGTAATTCAACGGACCACGCTGCTAACGAGGAACGGGTTAACTCCATATGAATTCACGTGCATAGAAATTCGCTATGACTTTTGAAAATGAAGCTATCATAAGCTCGTCCCACATCACACAATGCAAGCGCACACCAGATGGGCGAGTTTTACCTTATGATAACCAAACATGCTTTCATACATGAAAATCCTCTTCCAATATTATCATATAGTGTGGAAAAGCAATTTCACAAATAAATGTATTAATCCTAGATGACATAATACCATTAATATTATCTCGCCATATAGATATACAAACCAAAACCGTATGGCTCGTATTGGAGATTGGATTTCCAACTTGATGATTCCTGGCACGAAAGATCAATCAGGTATACAAAACGAAGTGCCTCAACGGCTTTTTCATCCATCATGTGGACACCAACCACACATCGTCAGGGCAGATCAACGGTTTTCGATCAGACATGACCCCCCGAACATATCCAACTTCCCCAGGTTCGTAAGTGGTTTTCCACTGCTGCACAACTCCATCATCAATTCATATATAAGTATAAAACCTAACCGCCAGTTTCTCATCAATCCGGGGTGTGAGGTTTGTTGATGTCACGTCATACACAAAGCGATGCTTCGATAAGCCATTCTTTGATCATCATTAGCTCGTTTCATAACTCGGGTATGCCACATTGACAATTCACGACATATCACTGATTTCAATCAATGCACACCCTTTAAGTTCGTATGACTTAGAGACGAGGATAATATATTTCCACAAATCCGATATACATTAACAGAAATCAATGCTATGCGGTCAATTTCAACGTCAAGCACACCATCCATAAGAATCCATTCTGGGTTTGAACGGAACAACAACCCGAAAATACTTAAATATGTTCAGGTCTCATGTAACTCATACCTCGTATCGGTAGCCACCCTAACCTAGACATTAATCACAATCAATCTAAACAAATTTAAATATTCCCAGTCTTCATCCGTCGTTTACCGAGTCTTGAATTGCTTCATAACGTCGTATTATTATTTGGAATGGTTTCGAACATATACTCGATCCCGGTCTTCCCAAGTAACAAGCGTACTTAAAACAGTAGCTATGGTTCACACAGGCTTTTCAATTCAAATCTCCTTCCAAATTTTTACCAATTCATTTGCGACTCAAGATTTGAATTATTTTAATTTCATACATCTCATTATCCTCTTATCTCTTCTTTGAAATCAAAGATTATACCTTCGCTTTAATTTCTTACCTTTAATTCCTTCGAATCAAAGATTTGATTAAATCCCAATTACGATATGAATTTCCACCATTCAATCTCATCGGGTTTCAAGAATGAAATTATTGAAGATACGATTCACGACAAAACCCAAATCAATCGATATTGAATCATAAATTACACAGAAATTTTCACCACTTATATTCGATATAAATTCTCATAATCAACGAATACTATAAGTGGAATAACGATATAATAATATCTTCCAAATTCCCTAGATAGTATTCATTTACACCACGAAATTTTATACCAAATATCGAAGATTATTTCTATCTAACTCATTTCAATTAGGTGGAGAATCCATATCTTAATTAAAAGATTTATTCAACTCTTTGATAATTAATCTGGATAGAAATAACATCAACTTATCTTCAATATTAATCTCTGTATCCAACTCATATTATAAGTGGAATAACGGTGACTTACCTTTTAAATTCCTCAGATAATATGAATTTCCATCCACCGAGTTAATATCAAACATCCGAAGATTCATCTCCAACCATATCCAAATTTAAAATTGGAAAAACCCATTTCAGTCCCATATAAGTATTCTTGATACTTTAATAATCTTCGAACTATTTTATGAATCATTCTTATAGTCAAACAATAGTTCCTTCTTTAAATTTCAAACCAATAACAACATTTTGGAAATGTTACCAAAAGTACTGCTGTTAAAATAGCCATTTATATCAATTAATTTAAATTTATTCGAAATTCAAATATTCCAATACTAATCACCTTTAAATTTATAAAATTGGAATTATCATAAATTTCTCCTATTTACAAACTTGTTTTAGTCGATTTCGTTATGATCGCCAACTGCACGTATTTCAAATTTGTTTTTAAAATATAACTTGAAAATCATATGTTGAAAATCGAAAATTCCCTTTCTATTCAAATACAATTATTATTTGAAATCCAACTTGCCTTATTTCAAGTCGAGTCAATTTAAAATAATCAAGTCATAGCCATTCAAAGTTTGAAATCGATATTTACGAATTGTCGCATCATAGTGCGTTTTTATAATGATTGTAAATTTTCACGTCCCTCTCAATTTTAATTATATTTCCAAATCATTTGAAAAACGGTTTCAAATTATATTTCAAATTAGATTTCGAATTTACCATCCCGTTGTTGGACCAGTTAGGGATAGCCAGGGAGAGTAGGAAACTGAATTTCCAAACCCAAGCCTAGACACTATCCTCTCTGTCATCCTAGAACGTTCTGGTGTATATTAATATATATAAAACCATATTCAAATTTAGAAATCTCATTTCAAATTTAATTTGAAAATAATATTTTTTCTAAAACTAGTTTCAAATAGATATAAAGATTGTTATACAAAAATCAATACATGATTTCAAATCATTTTCCAAATCCAAATTCAATATTTAAAAAGTTGATATTTAATTCAAAACCAAAATTTTAAATATTATTTAATAATTAAATAAAATCGTATATAGGAAGGAGATTCTAAATCGATCACCCATACAACCACGGTGTGTGTGTGAGTGTAATATCATGCAATGTAATCATATTTATACAAATGAATCATACGATCAGACGGATACGAATTCATTCATCACAAACAACATTTTAAATGTGCATAAGCGTTACAGACGATAACGCTTATCAGTGTTCAGTGTATTATTTAATTGCATAAACAACCATTCAAACATCAACATCCATCACACAATCATCGTCAACTAATTATAATTAATCTCAGCTAATTATAATTAACTAATTTAAATAAATATTTAAATTAGAAGTTCTCACCATTCAAGCTCCAACATCTTCATTACCAAGACGAACTGACCAATGAACCCTGCCACTGCTGCTCGTATTGTTCTCGATCCATTTTGATTAGCAGTTGATAAATTTCTGCTAATTTTACACATTGAATTTGAATTAATATCGATGTCCGCCTTTTATTGCATAAGGAATTTAATTCTTCATAAATTTATATTAAATCAAAGTTGTCAGTATTATTCATCATCGTGTTCTATTTACCGATACGATCCAAACGCCTCTGACGGCGAGTTAAATCGGTTTGAAATGAGCGAGATATTGGTGTTTAAAGGTTTTAAACTAATTTAATATGAAACAAAATAAATTAAATCATACCAAGGCCCACCAAGCCCAAACCATTTTCTTCAAAACCGACCCATCCTCCTCTCTTTCTTCTTCTTCCCTTGCGCCATTTCTTTTTCCCTGGAACCGTTATTTTCATGCACGCTCGTGCACATGTACCACCACTCCTCTTCACCGAACTCCAATCCGAAACCATCAGCAAACCCGCCATCGATTCCTCTTCCAACCGCACCTCTTCTCCTAGCCTTCGGTCCCCTGCCTCGAAATGCGTTCGAACAATGTCGAGACCTGAAACGAACAGGAACTCGCGAACCCAACATGTATCACCCCCCATAATTATACCGATCTTCACCATTTTACTCCACATCGAAGCCTACTCCTTCCTCATCATCACTCCACACCCCATTCTTCCAATCGACGCATGATTCTCCAACGATCCCCAACCCTAGTTTTCAACTTTTCAAATCATCGTCACGGAATCGAACCAATTTCATATGAAAAATACTTTCTTCCCTACTGATCGCAATAGCGCAGACGACATCGATAAATTATAAGCGGATTGAGAGATTTGATTTTCTGAAGTTTTCAACACAAATTTTCAATTTACTGTAAATCGACGATTTCTCTCTCGATACTCAGCGAAACTTTGATCCGTCAATTTCTAAAAATCAAAAGTGACTATACGAACAACTTCCTCCCAGATCACTCTAACTAACACTCAACGGATTGAGAGTTTTGGATTTTTCTTTGGATGGAAAGGTGAATTCTCTATACTGGAAATTGATCAGAGAACAAGAACAAAGAAGAATAGTTTACTTTGAACCTGAGATGAAGTTGTGGTCTGATCAGGTGCTTATATAGCAATCAAAAAGGGTATTATGGTCATTGATTCATGGAAACCTATAAGGATACCTGGCTCTTTTCCATGAAAACTTTCCATGCATGAAGACACCTAAGGGGACACTTGGATCTTTCCTGGAGTTGATAACATGCATGAAGACACATAAGAGGGACACATCATTTCTATGCATTAATTTAATATATATGATTTAGTAACATAGGTTGTAACACTTATTAATGTAACCAAATTTAGTTATACCTAAATGTAACCATCTTACCACTTACGATATATAAAGATATAACTTATTAATAATTCAAAAATATTTATCCATGTATTCTACCAAAATATATATAATAACAAATGGTAAAAACAATATTTTATAAACATCATTAAAGAAAATAAAAATCATTCTTGTAAAAAAAAAAAAACTTATCCTTTACAAAATTCATATTTTTACAGATCAATATTATCAAAACTAGGAAATATTATAAAACCTTATAAATTAAATATAACTTCTAGAAATAAGTTTTCTTAAAAAAAATCATAATTTATAAAATAAAACAAGATACTTTATTCAAAATTAAAATTCATATATTCAAACCTTATAAAAACAAATATATATTCAGAAAATCCAACATTATATAATAAAAATCCAAATCAAACTTAGTAAAATTTATGGGATGTTACATTACCACTAAGATGAATAGTCAATCTAGAATGATGACATTCCCTCAAAACTTCCTCTCAAAGCCCATTAGCACTGGAACACACAATCTTCCATCTTTGGAAAGCTAACCATCTCGGTTGATCTCATATTGGTTCAAATCCTATGAATCAACTCTCATGTTAATCTTACTTAAAATATCTAAGGCTTAACATCCAGTTTCTGGCAAGTTCCAATCTTTTCAATGAGAGTAGATGTGATGGAAAACTCGCTAATGTTTTAAGCTCCAACTCAAAACAAGGCATGAAATCAAACCCAACTAAAAACGCAAGCTGCTTCATCTCTAGAACATAACACCAAGTCGACCATGAATCCTGCTTAACACACTCGCCTCTGCAATACCCTTTCCTGGAGTATAGGAAGAACTAAAATCATATAAGGCGAGAAACTCTAACCATCTCCGCCGTTAAAGGTTAAGATCCTTTTGAGAGAAAAGGTACTTCAATGACTTATGATCCGTAAAAAACTCAAACCTTCCTCCCAACAGGTAATGCCTCCATATCTTAAAGGAAAAAGCAATTGCCGCTAACTTCAAATCATGAGTAGGGTAATCCCTTTTGTAAGGCTTTAGTTATCGACTGACATAAGCTACAAATCTTCTTCTTTGCATCAATACAACATCTGTGTACATAGTCATCTCTTCATCCACACTACGAATAACCAATACGGTGTACTCGTCAATACCTCATTCAGAACTACAAAAATGTGCTCGCACCATGCTTACCAATGAAAATACTGATAGTCTTTATCATGTTAGTCAACGGAGAAGCTATCCTAGTGAAATCCTTGATAAATCATTTATAATGTCTAGCTATACCAAGGAAAATCCAAATATATGTAGCATTCTTAAGTCAATCCAATCTTGGATTGCCGCTATCTTCGCTGGATCCACTGGTACCCTTTGTTCGGATACTACATAAACAAAGAAACTCATTTCTTTCTTCCAGAAGTGACACTTAGAAAATTTGGTCTTAAGCCTGTACCTTTTAAACATATTAAGCGCAATCCTTTAGTGAGTCTTGCATTCCTCTACCATCCTAGAATAGAGAAGAATATCATCCATGAACATAAGTACAAACTTGTTCAGCTAATCTCTGAATGCACTATTCGTAAGATCCATAAAGAATGGCGGCTCATTAGTTAATCTAAAAGGGATCACTAACCATTCAAAGAAACCCAATGGTGTCCTCAAAGCATTCACCGACACACTATCACTTTCCACTCTTAGTTGGTGGAATCCCGTTGCTAAGTCCATCTAAGAAACCACCATTGTTTCGTGTTGATCGGAAAATCATCAATCCTCGGTAAAGGATACTATTCTATTAAGTCATCTTAATCAGCTCACGGTAATCCACGTATAATCTCAACGATCCACCTACTTGAGTTGTAAACACAACAGGTGAACCTCATTTGGATATGCTCCTCCAAATGAGCAATTCCTCGGTAGATCTCTAACCTACACCACTAGCTTCTTCTTCTCTCTCGGGGCCATCCATCTCAATGCATAATAAAGGTCTCGCTCCATCTACCAAATCAAACCTAAACTCGATCCCATGATGTTGTGGCAACCCGAAAACTTCCTCTAATATATATGGATACTCACTGACATAAGCGCAGATGATAACCCTTTTTATGGAGTCTCAAGGGAATACAAATAACCGATCATTACATCGTTCCCTGGTGAAAAAACTAGCACAACCCTCGCCTCTCCACGTTCTCGATCGCCACCCTAAACCTCACACAATCAATAAGAGAAGCATACTCCTTAAACTAGTTCATACCCTAGATAATCCTGAACCTGAAGAAGTTCAAGACAAAACAATAACAAAAAAGGAGCATCCACAACTTGATAAAACAAAACCAAATGATATAAAGGCTAGTAGACCCTTCTAACAAATTAGTTACAATCACAGACTCATCTACAATCTCAGGATAAAAATCTAATCTACACACCAAATCACTACTGATAAAAGAATGTGTACCTCCAATGTCAAATAAACTTATAATAGAAACGTCTTTGATATGAAGCATACCTTGGACTACTGCACCCTTCCCCTTTTCCTTAGCAGTCGTTGAAGTAGAAGAAGTAGGCACTACACCCAAAGCATAAGCCTTCACCACCTGACTATCCTCATAGGTTCAAGACAATCCTTATTCAAATGTCCAACCTTATAGCAATTATAGCACCTCTTCTCATCTTTGTTTCCCTTGCACTTGTTATAATAGTGCCTATTCTGGTTACAACTGAAGCAAACCACCTCACTCAACTTCTTTTTCTTATTGGGCTCATTCTTACCCTGCTACTGCTTGCTTTCCCTGTTTTCTCTCTTCATGTTATGTCCACCACTCTGTTGTAGCTTTGGTACCTAGTACCCTTCGCAACGGCATTTCTCGGGTATGTGTTGTCAAGCCTAAGAACTTTCTCAACCAATTTCTCGAATGAAACCTCAATATGATCCACAAGATTCTCTCCCAAATACTTGTCCAACCTAGTAATGAACTTCTCGTTCTTTCTCAGCGGATTATCTATCAAATATGGTTCATACTTAAAGAGCGTCAAATTCCTTAACATGTTTCGATATTGTCTTATCTCCCTATTTCAGCTTGGAAAAATTCTTATACAAGATTGACGTCTGGACTGTAGGAATAAACTTGTCTTTAAGCCTAGTCTTAAGGTCATTCCAAGTCATCTCATCCTATGGAGTAATACGTGTGATAGATTTCTACCAACTCATGGCTCTACCTTGAAGCCTAGTCTTAAATTTGAATAGATTCGAGATTATTCTACCACTTTCTGAATCAGTACCTAATAAGAACGAGTTGACGTCGACTTGATGTTCAATATGTAGGCGATGAATAAAAGGAGGTGGAGCTGGAGTCGGAGTATATTTACAATCTATTTACTCATTCAAATTACTTACATTTACTCATTCAAATTAATTTTTGCACCTACAATCTATTTTAGTACCCTCTCTACTCTTCACTCATCTGCTAATCAAACCTCCATTCATGACCACACTAATTATAGTTATAACCAAATCTTATGTTAATCCAGCATTCACTTTTTTATCATTTGATGAGTAATCTTTCCTAAGCTGCAAAATCAATGACGACAGCAAGACATTAGCATACACAGATTAACTACCTCGTTTGTAACAGCATCCCATTAGCTGTAACTTGCAAGTTCTAGAATTTGAAGAGAAACATCACAAACTTCCACCTGTATTGTAATATTAATTTGGAACATATTATACACAGATATGAAAAGATATGAAAAACAGTAAGTATGTATTATTCTGCAGGTATAAGAGGAAAATAAACATAAGTAGATTACGCTAACAAAAAGCCAATTTTTTTTTAAAAAAATCGACTTCACATTAAACGGACTTATTTCAAATGCCAATTGAAAATGAAATTATATATATAAACGTAAACAGTCCCCATTATTTTATGCAGAAGGAACTCTTCAGATAACTCCCGGCAGCATAAACAGAGCCGACCCCAAGACAAGGCAAGCAAGACATTTGTCTAGGGCATCCGATCGGAGAGGGGCAACAGGTGGAGGAGGAAGTGGTGGTGGTGTTTGTCAGTTTGCCAGTTTGTTATCATATACTACATGATGCCAAATATTAACTAATTGGTACTGTGGCAGAGTGGTGATATTTCCACTTGGCTGTTAGGAGGTTTTGGGTTCAAGTCTTGTTGTGGTTTTACCATGCAATTTTTTTTCCTTTTCTTAAAACCACTGCTGTTTTCGCCTAGGGCACCTAGGACAGTCGGGCCGGCTCTGAGCATAAACAGTCTCGGCCTTTACGATCAAGCAAGTCAGGACGGGTATTATACAAAAGCCTCTTCAGAATATTGAACAAGTCATACATGTCTTAGTAAAATATGGTGGTGATGTCAGTAACATAAGGTATTTAAATTTCAATCTTTGTGGAGAAGTAGAAGAAAATATTCAATCGACTAGCACTGTCATGCGTGACGGGTGATTCATAAGCATTAGAAAAACCAACAAATAATTTAGATAAAATACAATATACACTAGATGTTGGTATTTTTTTTATATAACTTTAGAGAGCTATATAGTTTGTTCACAAAACCAATTGGTTGTTGTGAACTATAGCCTCTTAGTATTTATCCATGATATTAGTTGATTATTTTCCGATGTGGGACCATTATTTTCATCACTCCCCCTTCACGTGTGGCGTATTTGAGCCATCTACGTAAACATAATATTTTGGATGGAGTGGGGAACGTATGGCGGTTAAGCACATACGTATTTTTTGCATTGACTCTAATCCTGAGCTCCGATACCATATTGGCATTTTTTTTATAACTTTAGAGAGCTATATAGTTTGTTCACAAAATCAATTGGTTGTTGTGAACTATAGTCTCTTAGTATTTATTCATGATCTTAGTTGATTATTTTCCGATGTGGGACCATTATTTTCATCACTAGAGAGATATTGCTACTGCTAAACTTTCTTTTAGTAAACATTGGAATCTAAGCATTTTGCTGCTTCTAATAATTCGCATCTTCATAACACCAAATCCTACACAGATCCAACTGATAACGTATAAACAAACAGTTGCACTTCTTGGTTTTTTTGTTAGTAGGTGATTATGCTTTCATTAAATAATAAGATCTGAATTCTTTAACCCAACCAAATTACTACAGGTAATCAACTAATTTGGATGACTCATAAAGTTCTTGGTTTATTTTATTTTATTATTTTTATGTGTAGAGGGTTACTTGTTCTTATCGTATGTACAAGACAGGAATCAGCGTCAACTTTTGAGATAAAATATCTTACATTGCATATTTTGTTGTGAGCATAGCGACAAGTAATACAATTTGAAACAACTTACATCAGGCATCCGTAACAAGATATAACAGCCATAATATTAATACTCAGAATATGTTAATCTAATAATCATATAATAACTGACCAAGTTGAGAAATACACTACATACAGATTTAAAGCATAGATATATTGTCTATGATTAGGATAAAATAAGCAAATATAAACATTTATTGCCAAAATTGTCATCAACTATGAACTTAATAATGTCTTATAAACAATGTTTGTGTATTACTTGCCTTTTTTAGTTAAATATATTGACAAAATGAAGGTAGAGTCCACTTATACAAACACTTAAAACATGAGAAATGTTTACAGGATATGCTACCTCCATATCGAATGTTACCTGAAGGCAACGCATAATGTGGTAGACGCAGCTAATAAAGACTTTCATGCTTCAGTGTTGCAGAGCTAAATTACTAATCTACAACTGCAACTTATCAGTCTGACATTCCATATTTAGCAAACCCTCAATAACAGAAGTGAAATAGTAAATAAGGATTTTCAAAAGGAATTCTACTATAATACAATAAAAAGAAGCATGGAACCATCATCTGAAGTCTCAATTCCTTTAATTACCTGATCCTCTAGACATGTGTAATCAAGCAGATACTCTGCTGGAACCAGACCAAATTAAACTATAAATGGTTCGCTTGACACACCCAACAACCAAAAGAAATACCATCAGTTTGATAGCCTGAAACCTAGCAAAGGATAAAAAAATATAAGAAAAGACCCATGGAGAACCCGTTCAAATTATTGGCAACTACAACATCCTGAACTTATTGTTTCCTACACTGCATACTTGCAGGAATCTAGACTCATTAGAGATAGTTATTGAAATTAGAGCAGCAACATATTTACATGTGAAATATAATGGGAACTCAAAACGCAACTATAGAGAAACTTTTATTCAAAATGCCTAAACTATATAATAACAATAAGAATGCAGCTATAAATCAAAACAGATGACCACCATGAAATTTATTTATAATGTTCTCATTTATCTACCATTACAGGTAACTCTTCAATTTAGTCTATCACAAGGACAGTTCATTCTGTAGTGCCATCCATTTTAAACAATTCATTTTAATCCTTTATAATTGTTCCATACCTTAGTATTGAAATAAAGGGTGATGAAGGTAAGTTGTCATTTCTCTAATTTATGCTTTGTAATTGTACATAACGAAGAAAATGCTATCCTGTAAGTTATAAATTATTTATTCTTCGTTTATATATTAAATGTCCTTTTTTTAATCTTTTTGGCTAGAGAAACCTATGAAAATAAGTTTAATGTTCTTGCACTTGAGCATAACACGGTAGCTAAATTTGATCTTGATATTAAGGATTTTATTGAAAGTGGTAAAATGGTCATTGAACAAGCTGATTAGCATCATCACCCTATAATGATTGTAGTAGTTGAGTTGATATAGTGGGTCGTTTCTTACTTCTGTGGTTTTTTGGATTTTAACTTTAACATAAGAAAAAAAAGTTTCCTTTTATACATTTCTTCCTTTTGTACATTCATTTAAGTTATGACAATTTTCCACTTTTATATAATAAGTGATGTTTATTTTGTAAATGGCCGAATCATTCAATACTTTACCACAAATGTCAGCCAAATATAGTAGGGAATTTATTTTGAAATTTATGTGTACGCTAAGTCATCTACTTTTGCATACTAGATTGAACTACTTAATAATCAATCACTTCTAGAGTACCCAAAAGAAAAAATATCCAGAGAGAGCAATATTCCTTTCTGCTATCATGCATGAAGTGACAAATTTTGCTCCATTTAAAATCCCTCTGCTTCCAGCCAACTGTTTAAGTTCATGTAAATACATAACTTTTTTTTTACACATTTGTTGTAACTACCAGAAGAGTAAACAAAATTATTTAACTAACTAATAAACTAGTATGAGATGTCTACTTTAAAAAATACTAGCGACAACTACCTGCAGTTTTCAAGGTAGCTCCAGTAATTTTCAAGATAGCTCCAAATAAACTATTATCAGAAACAATTTCTCTAGGGCATGAAAAAATAACACATAAACGTAGATAATACTAGCTGAAGATTACTTTTTCGTTCCAACAGACTAATTGAAAGGAAATCCATCCTTAAAAAACAGCTAATTTGTTATTCCTTTTTTCGTACAAATTTGTTACTCCCTTTTTTCATATTATCCACTTTCAAATTAGAAGAAATATGATGAAATATCGAATAAAGTTATGAATAGAAACCACAATAGAAGAAATCATCATCCATCATCCATATCTACGTAGCAGAAGTAATCAAATTTTACTGGAAGTTACCTATATTACCTTAGGTTTATAGATTAGATCGATGAGCAAGCCACACGTAAAGAAGACTGAGGCTAACGAAGGATGCTCGGTTAAATGATGAATTTGTGACATTGAAGACGTAATTTGAAGCGGAGACTCAAATAGATCTAGAGAAATGTCTAATTAGGGCTTTGGGAGCGATAATCCTTTAATAGTGATATTTGCAGCCATCTGTAAATTTCTTGGGAACGGTATAGTAGTCGATAAATTATGTTAGGCGTGTGTGCCTCAAACCTGTTACGTTGAAAGGGAAAAAATGTTTTCATAAATAAATTAAAAAATTTGGAAACACTTAACCTTGAAGTGAAACCCTTTAAAATGTATTAAGACTAGCAACACTGTAATAGAGTTTCAAATTAATAAAACTAAGTGTTTCTAATTTGACATTTTGGTGTAGTGCTTTACAGTGGACCATTGTCAGTCCATGGGACATGAATTAGTGTCATTCCATAGGGCATGGACCATTGCTGATGCATGTACTTGGCAAATTTCGGGAAAATCGGCCTTTCAGAGCCTAACCTCCAAGTTTTGTGTAATTCTGACGAACTTTGATCCCATTATGCTACGATCTTCATTCCAAGTCCTAATTTCAATCATTCTAACACACCAAATCAAGTGTAAGTAAAAATAACAATTTTAGTGATTCAAAAGACAAGCATATGAATCAAAAATTAGACATGAACACTAAAATTCGTAGAAAACATAAATCAATCAATCATATGCATAGATCTAGTGTAAAATTACATGCTAATTAATTTAAACTTATCATTTTAACCATTTCATCACTAGTTAGATTTTACCTAGGGTTTCAAAACCGAAATTAACAAAAATGATCATGTTCTAGAGTGATTTAACATGTGAACATGATGAAAACACCTAATCTAAGCATATAATGTAATATAGTCTAATGAAAAGTCAGAATCACTCGCCAAATCAACAAATATATGTTGATCACAATAGAGATGAATAAGTTAGCAAGGAATGACTAATAACAACCTTCTAAATTATGATCACATGTAGATCAATGAAGATCTAATATCTAGAATGTTTTAAAGGAGATTAAAAGTGACTTAAAATATGATTTAGCAATTTTAGAGGGAAGAACTATAGAATCATAGATCTTATGGGTACTAGGGAAAACGAGGAGAAAATTTTAACCTAATCATGTCAGCCCCTATTTACAATTTTAGGCCACTAACCTAATGGGTTAACTAGTCAGCCTATTAGCTACTAATAAATCTGCATGAAAGATCCATAAACTTAAAACTGTTGTGTCTCCCTAACCACTTATCTGGATCGTTAATATAACCACTCTACAGAATGGCCAACCATCAAATCTTTCAAATGGCATAGATTTGAGTGTCTAATTCTATATCAATCAATTGTACGGCCAAAACATGATACCAGGGGTAAAATGGTCACAAAGAAATCTGGGAAACATCATAGATGTGTAAAACACCGTATGTCAAAATATGAGAATGATACGATCTTGTGCAAAATAAATAAAATTATTTTACAATCTTTTGATATGTAAAATATAGGTCATTACACAAACGATCATTGTTTTCAATGCGAATGCCAAAGCTGAAAATAAGAAGTAATTTGCTACTGTGTACGAAGGCAGGGGGAAGCATTTCTGATGAGTTACTATAGAAAATTACGCTTTTAAGTAGGAAAACCTGAACATCAACTTTTATGACACTTAGAGTAGATTTAAGACTACTTGCACTTGATCTGAAATGTTTATTTCTCATTGAGCAGAGTTTATGTCTGATCCATTCCTTTTCTTTTCTCGACCTCATAAGTGCAAGGTAGTAGTTGACTTTCTTAGCAGATCCAAAGCTTTGTTAGGGTGCTCCACTTTTATCAAGTATTTCTCTTTAGTTTAGGTTTTGGTTTACTTCAAGAGGGATATTTTGATACATTAGGTATTCTAATATATTTTGGTGGCTTGAGAATTTGATATTTTGACATGTATTTGGTGATACATTCTAAAATGGTATTTTGCTAAGTTTATTCATAAATTATTTCCTCCATTGTGATATTATTTATTTTATCATGTTTTGTTATCTCAGTCTTTGCAACGAGTTATTTATACATGCAATTCATCTTCTTTAATATGACTATGATTGGGTATGTCAAGGGGTTATGGATTGTCACAATTTCATCTGTTATTATCTACAAATTTTGAATGGGTATCGACTCACTTGGATGGTGCCATGCGTCCATCTTGTCGGCCTTTTCTAATAAAAAAAAAGGGTTATAGCATCTCAAAAAATTATATCGCCCAACTTTTATACAATAGAATCACATCGCTTCCTTACTTTCCATAGATTGTTTCACCTCTCCTTCCATAGGTCATTTTTCCTCTCCTTCCAGTAAGATAACATTGCTTTACTTCCTCTCGAAAATATGTCAACTTTAATGGTGCTAAGGATCATGGAAAGGTGTCGCCTCACTTCCTTCAAAATATCATGTCGTCTTTCCATAATCAACATGGTGTGTCGCTTCTACTTCATCGACATGGTTATATTACCTTCCTATATTAGTGGAATTACGCTATCTATTTAAAACTTTAAGACTGTATTGCTGCTATTTCTATCAATGATTATTCACTGCTCCTCTTCGTGCAAAAGGCATGTCATCCTTACCATGTAGAAAACATATCACCTTCCATCCATATGAATATTGTGTTGCCTCATTAATCTTGCTACTTGTCATTAGTCTATAAGATCATATTGCATTGCTTATACAAAAAAGCATCTCTCCTTTCAACCGTTCCTCTTCATTTAAAAATTATGCATTACCCCCTAACATTTAACAGGAATGTGTCATAATTCCACTCCTTATAGCTATATTACCTTTCATTATGTCCTAATGGAGCTAAATCCAGCTCATACATCTACAAACTCGATACTAAGACTTGATATGAATATCAACAACGACCATTGGTTGCATCATATACTTCCATAGGCATAGAATAGAGTAGACATATTTCATGTTGATATGTATGGAGGCGACACAATGTAACGACCTAAAAATTCGCGGTCCTGATTATCGATACTAATGCATATCTTGTATCACATATCGACTAATCAAACACCAGCATTTAATTGATCGTTAATAGAAAGAAGTTAAAGGGTGAGAAATGGAAAGAAAGAAAGTTAGAATAGAAGAAAAGAGGAACATAACATATCAAAATCAGAGTATCACGAATCTCACAACGGAAATGGAAAAATTATATTATATAACATCTTGATATACAAAACTGTATTTATACTTACATACATCATCAGAGTATAACATATATACAATACAACGGAAATAAACTCTGTATACCTAATGTTGAAGCCTCCTGCTCCAAGCTTCTTCAGGTGAATCTGTAAAATCCTGAACTACTTGACAGCTCGTACAAATTTGGGTACCTAAGAGTTTAGGGAAACATAGATATTTAAACTCTTGGTCAGTCATGGAACTGGTGCGAGTAAACGATTTTAAAACAACTTGATTTAACGTTCAAAAATCCTTTTGAAATAAAAGGTAATCGTAAGACCGATTCACACATAAATATAGATGATTTTTACCTTACGATAACCCAAAACATTTCTTGATATCAAAACTATTCTGATATTATAATAGTGTCTACATCAGGTAAATAACAATCTAGCAGAACGCTTGCATTTCATGCTCCATATATATATATATATTACAATCAAAACCACGGGTGCTTATTGGGTAATGGATTTCGACTATGACAAGGTATGGAACCACCTTCCGGTAGTGTATCTCTAGAGGGGAATACACTGGGTTCAACAAGAACATCTTGCAACCCTACCACACATGAATGACCACTTATTTCGTTTCAGTGTACCAAATGTATATCACCAACGGTTGGGACCAGCAACTGTTTCCCGAAAGGGACAACATCGGAAAAAGCGAAGAAGGAAATGAAATTTCTCTAGATAGGTGATTATACACCATATTTGAGAGCTACCCACTTAGCCATGGTGCCTGCCCGATTTTTGTCATTTCCCGGTTGATGAGGCTTGATGTTAGAATTTACCTTTAGAACATCTGGTCACAATTTACTTTGAATGCCACATTGTCAGATTCGTCAAATCACTAATTGATGTCCACAAATATATTCTGGATGTAAAAGAAGTTCCCTTCTTTGCCACTAACTCGGTATATTTGTAAAAATCAACATACGTGGTTTTTAGAAAATACCCTGTTAGACATCCGTCCATACAAGTCATCCATGAACAGGATGAACCGAAGGCACGCTCCTACTTCATCCAGTAAAGTATCACCCCATGGATCAGTAGTAAATAGTCCTTGCAAATCGGAAGATTTCAAACACGAAAGGAGCATAAGTTACAATAACTCTGGCGACCACCAGAGGATTTTAACAAGTAGTTCTTCTGTATATGAAGATCTATGGCTTCAACTTTATTATTTTTATATGAATCCCTGTAAGTTAGTTAACGAATCATAAACCCAATTCAGAGTGGTTTTGGGTCCGGTTCCCATCCAGTCTCTTCGAATTAACATATAGGGAATATTATTTGATAGTCGATGTTTTAACTATCAAATTTAAATAGTGTAGATGAGTAAAATACTTTATACAAATTATATAATTTTCATGGTATGTTTGTTTAAACTAATTTACTTATATAAATCTAAATTCAGATTTTCAGAACAGTAATCAGTACAGGACAATCAAAATACAGTAGAATGTTTCAATGTTTCATTTAACTAATTTAGATTCAATTTATCACTTTATAGCATACCAGATAATTAAAAACAACCATTTATTACAATAGTAACAATCAATGATGATTTGACATTTAAATTCTAAACTAATAACAGTTTGGAACATGGGATTTTAGGTAATGGTTAATTTCACATTATATTTATTTCAAAAAAAAATTGGATATAAATATATTGATTTTATTTTAAACATTTATTTTGTTCAATAGATTATGTATAAATAAATAAGTCATATATTCAAACTTAAGTTTACACGATGACGCTATTCTATATTTACGAGATAATTCGGTAGTTTCCCGATCCATTCATGGTTTTTTTCATCTCAAATCTATCCATATATCTAAATCTCAATCCATTTATGTTCAAAAAATTGATACTAATAACCTCTTTGCTATAAATTACCAATTTCTAATGATATACGTTCTTGTTTGAATCAAAATAAATTTTAGAGTACACACATACCATAAACAAGTAACTTTCATGTTGGAATTCATTCCTACAACAACTAGGATTAATGTTATAGATTTTTAAATTAACAGGGTGATATATTTGTTCCTACTGTAAAACACACAATCGATTTTTATTTCTTTTCATAGATTGATCAAAGTTTCATAACATATTTAGGTGATATAATACAATCTGTAACAGTCTATATATATACATATATATATACACACACATAATTCTAAAATGAGTTTGAAGAGGGAAGTAGGGATTTACTAGTCACTAACATATGTTACTGCTGCTTATATTTTTTTAAACTCTCTGTTCTAAACTATTCTTTCCAGAATCTAACCCTTAACAAACATAAGTCCTGGACTAAAGGTGACATATATAGATAAACATATATTTAGTTTGAACCTACTCGGACTAAACATCAAACATTTAAGGGAGTTAAGGGTGTTTACTCATAATCATCATACTGGTTTGCTGCTACTGTTTACTTCCTCATTCTCGGATTTATGTTCACACTCTCAAATTATACTCTAACTTACTTACATAGATTAAATCTTTAAACATCATCAATATTGGGATCAAATATCATAGATGCTCATCAACACACATATAATTTGAACTTACTGAAATTTATATAAAACAGTAAAGAAAATTTTAAGATATTTACTCACCCAAAATAAGTTCACTTGTCTTGCCATTTGTTTTCTAGGTTTGCTCTCTGTTCTTCGACCATTTTTAGTTCTAGTTTTCTTTTTATTTTCATTTTTTTACCCTGTGAACTGGTATGGATTTATGGAGTTTCCTATGTGTATTTATAGGAGAACACTTAGGCTAGTTGGCTAGTCATATGGTAAACAGGGTACTACAGCTAACAAGTGTGATGTGTGGTGTAAGTTCATGTTGCCTACATATTGATTGAAAGAAAGCTATGTACTGTCCTTATCATTCACTTCATTTAGTTATTATGGCCATCCTAGTGCACAAGCATGGTTATCTATATATTGATGTATATAATTCGTACACAGTCCTATGCTAATTGGTTAAGGAGCTGTGCAGTTAAAACGCTTAGTGGTTTTGTAAAGGTGGAGGTGCAAAAATGTGTAGCAAGGATAAAGCAGGGAAATAACGAGGATGTAGAGGGTGTGCAAAAAGGTACATTAGATGTAAAAATAAGTATTTTTAAAGTTAATTAATTATCATTCTCACATCATTTGTGTAGAAGAAACTGATAGCTATAAATCTTGTATAATAAAATCAAAGAATATCATGATTACACACATTAGAATCGATGAATATAATAGTTTTTTTACCATAATTAGACATTTATATGTTAAAATTATCTTTTTGCACTAATTTATTGTTTTATTTTAAAAGAGAACTAGTCAAATCAAGCTTAGTAAATTAATATTGCTAAAGCAGGTGCTAAAAACGTTGATTTAGCGGATGTTGCGGAAAATAGCGGGGTTTAAAGCGGATCTATCGATCATTGGCGCTAAATAGAAATAGCATAGCAGTTAAAGGGTGCTACGGGCTATAGCGCGGATATTGCGGGAATTTAGCGGGATTTAACTGCATAGTTAAGGAGTTAGGCCTTTAGTGGGAAGGTGTAGGCTGACTCTAAGTGGGGTGAAGTATGTAGATGTTTCAGCTATACAAATGAGGTGATGTTGATGTAAAAATCCTATAAATGTTTACAACCTTTGTCTCTAATAAAACATTCTACGCATGTGCTTGCTGCACCATATGTACAGATATATGTACTTAATATATATATACACTAATTAAGTTGGCTACTAAGCAAACAAGACCATTAAATGGATTTGAAATATGCAGCATTACTTCATATACATATACATATACATAGACATGTTGTAATGACCCGGGTTTTTGGCGATCTTAGTTATTCGATATACAACACATATCGAACATCCAAGAGTCGAAAATACCGGTCATAATGAAAGAAATTAGAGGGTGAGAATAGATAACATAGAAACTAAGAATAGAAGAAGAAGAAGAACACAACATCAGAGAAACACGAATCTCACAGCGGAACGAATAACATATAATATATGTAACATAACTTTGAAATATACATCTTTACTTGAATATACATCATTATCAAAGTACAACACTTACAACACAGCGGAAATAACTATAGCTATATAATCCTGAAGCCTCCTGCTCCAAGCTCTTCCAGTATATCTGTAAATCCCGACTACTTGACTGCCCGTACAAATTTAGGCACCCAAGAGTTTAGGGAAACAAACAAATAAACTACGGGTTAGTCATGGGACTGGTATGAGTAAAACAGTTTAAAACAGTTCAAGCAGGTAAATGATATCTCATAAGACCACGCCGTATAACGGAACGGGGTTTTCCCTTATGAGAATCCAAAATATCTTTATATCAAAAACCTTTTGATATTATAATAATGTCTATCAACCATAATATAATAATTCTCTAGTAGAAACGCTTTCATCTCACGTTCTACATATATAGTATATAAACAAAACCGCAAGCACGTATTGGGTAATGGATTTCCAACTATGACAAGGTATGGAAACACCTTTCGCTAGTGCACCTCTAGAAAGGAATACACTGGGTTCAACAAGAACATCTTGCAACCCGGCCACACATGACCGACCACTCATTTCGCTTGAGTGTATCGAATGTATATCACCAACGGTTGGGATCAGCAACCGTTTCCCGAATGGGACAGCATCAACAATAGATTTTTAGAAGTAAATGAAACTCTATATCAGGTGATTATACACCCTACTTTGGTGCGACCGACTTAGCCATGCTGCCTGCCCGATTTCTGTCATTTACCGGATGTGAGGCTAGAAGCTATGCTTTATCATCACACCAAATTCACTTTGAATGCCACATCGTCAAATCCATCAAATCACCGATTGACGTTCTCAACTATACATTATGTGTTAGCTAAAAGAAGTTTCCTTCTCCGCTTCCACTCTTGGTACGGTTGGAGAAATCAATACACGTGATCGTCTGGAAATACTCTGTCAGACATTCATCCATACAAGTCATCCAGGAACAGGATGAACCGAAGGCACTATTCTGTAAACAAGATAGCCCTTGCATAACTCCGTCTTCAATTTCCTTTGGCATATATGATTCGCAACGCTTATGCCAATACAAAGTGGTACTTTGGATAAAAATCCAACCGGTCTCTCCATATTAACAACGTTAAAATGGTCAAAACTTCGATAGTCTGTGATTTAACTATCAAAGAAAAACATGTGTGCAAACAACGATATTATTTCCAAATGGAAATTTATATCGATCAAACATCATTCAACATTTATCTCTTTATTTCGTTAATTTACTTATCTCCTGTTTCCCTATATTCAATATTTCTTATTTTATAAATTTGGAAAATATACGTTATTAACAATGGAAAACATTTCCATTTCTTGTTTTCTTTATTAAAAAACATTTCTGGATTCTTATTTGGAAAACATTTCCAAAGCTTCTTCATTGGACTTAGACAGATGTTTAAACAAACCATCGCAATGCCAACTCAAACCATTTCCTTTAATTACTAAATTCACTTAACATCCTTTACCATCGAACCTTAACCATTCCATAGTTAAAAATGAAGTCAATCAAGTTGGGGTAATACTACCTCTCAGACCTTAACTGAACAACGTTTCTAACCTTGAAATAGACAAAGTTCACCATTCTAATTCTTTAACAAACTTCCTTACGTAACTCTCTTTTAAATCTTTTCTATTCGATAATTCTTTCCTTCGATAAGGTATATTCGATAACTCTATTCAATTTATTTTATTCACTTAACTCTTTTAATTTAACTTTAACTCTATTCACTTAACTCCTATCAAATAAACTATATTCGATAACTCTTTTAATTCTATTTGAATAAACTATATATTCGATTAACTCCTTTATTCTATTTGAATAAACTATATTAGATTAACTCATTTTACTTTCTATTCGAATAAACTATATATTCGATTAACTCCTTTTACTTTCTATTCGAATAAACTATATATTCGATTAACTCCTTTTACTTTCTATTCGAATAAACTATATTCGATTAACTCATTTGCTTTAACTTTAATTGATTAAACTAACATTGATTAACTCCTTTTACTTTCTATTCGAATAAACTATATTCGATTGACTCATTTATTCTATTCGAATAAACTATATTCGATTAACTCCTTTTACTTTTTATTCGATTAAACTATATTCGATTAACTCATTTGCTTTAACTCTAATCGATTAAACTAACATCGATTAACTCCTTTCGATTAAACTATTCATTTATAAAGATTTAGTTTTAGTAACGGTTCTTCACTTTACAAATGATTTCCCTTTTTTAATTCTATTCGTAAATGGTTTTACAAATATCCCCTATTCAATCTCATTTGTAAATGGTTTACAAACTTTTCTCTTTCTGATTGATTTGTAAATGGTTTACAAACCTTTCTCGTTCTAATCTATTTGCTAATGGTTTTACACTATTTCCTTTTCAATCCTATTTGTAAATGGTTTACAAATATTTCCTTGTATATCTTTATTTATTCTACTCTAGTTATTTCTTTTTTTCTATTCTATTTGTTTTATCAACATTTTTCCCTTTTATTAAACTCTATTCATTTTATAAACATTTCCCCTTTTATTCACTTTCGAAATATTTCCTTTTATAAAATCTATTGATTTTATAAAATCCCTTTATTTCAATATACATTGAAATAATTCTTTTTACATCCCAGTGTCTTTTATGATATTTAAAATATCGAATAACAAGGATCCATATCATTCCAACACACATAATCCATCATAGATTATATAACACATCATATATCACAATATATGAAAAACAGTAAAATAAATGTTGAGGAATCCAGTCGGATTCCTCCAACCTGTTTCTCTGCGTCCACAAATGTCATACAATAAAATCAACATCACTTTCAGTTCCATATGATATATTCTGTTAAACAGAATCAATATAGAAATTCAACTAACTGACTAGCAGTTCAATCAAACAATCAACACACAGTCAATCAAACAATATTTAACAGTTCTAAAAATACAACATGAAATTATAAACTGTTTAGAGTTAGTGAGATTTACTCACATTGGCAGTTCATCGTTAAAGAACGATAAACTGTTTGTTTGATTTGAATCAAACAGTTTATTTCTCCATAAATTCAAATGAGCTCCACTCCACTCCTAGTCAATTCCATTGGGTAGCGTCCGTCCATACGATCCCAACGCAACTGACGGTTCTCGATTTCGACTCCGTATGAGCTAGATATCGCGTAAACAAGTTAATACATTTAATTTAAAATAAAAACATTGATTTAAAACCCATTGGGCCTCACCCCCTTAAAATACTCGGCCCACTTACCAAACATACCAGACCCGAACTTGAGCATCTTCTTCCCCAATTCCTTATGCCGTGACCTCTCCAGTATTTCTCCCAAACAACCGATCTTCTAAAAATCCAAGCACCATACATACTTCTTTTAAAATCAAACAAACATCACTAAAATTCCCTACATTCCCTACTTCGATTTCTCTACCACTTCCAACCATCATTCTCCAGTTCGGTCCTGACCTGTTGCTTCCGACGTTCTACAGTCCTAGCCATCGAGTGACTGTTGCATCATTTTTTTGATCACCGAAACACCCTAATCAACCCCAAATAAACCTCTTCAATCTACTAACCAACATTTCAAACCCCAAATCACCCATCGATACCACAAAATCCCAAAAACTCAAACCCTAAATCTACTGCGAGCACGGAAAACCATAACGAGCTCCATAAAATTCTGATCGAGTTCAATAAAATGGACATCAAATCGAATCTTGAGTGATGAGGATAACATATATTTAGTATTGTAATTTATAGTATTTCTTTTTGATTTTCCTTGAATATGGTTTGCTCGCCATTTTCTGTGAAGGGAGAATAAGAGCGACGACTTCTAATTTGATTTTATAGAGAAGACGAAATGTTTGTGTGGTTGAGAAGATGAGGATGTGCTTGATTATGTTCACAATTTCTTATATTTTAGTTTTATTTATATATTCATTTCGCCTTCTAAAAATCCGTGTGATCACACACGATCCCCAAATATAATGAAACTGGACGTGTAGCTACAGCTCGACATCACGGTCCCAACAAAACTGGTTTCGTCGAATTTCGACTCCGTATGCTCACACAGCGTATTTTTAACTGTCGAAATACTGACTGTTTCTCACTCTAAAAATCCGTACGACCACACAGTGACTCTAAAAATCACGAAACTGGAAATCTAACAACTACTTGACATTGCGGATCCAACAAAATTAGTTTTGTCGAATTTCGACTTCGTTTGCAAAAGTGACTATTTTTAAAGTCCTAAATAACCCATTTAAATATATAAATATATTTAAATAAAATAAAATTAAATATTTAAAAATAAATATTATCGTCTATATTCACAATGGAATACCATACAGCTCAAAAAAAATCCTATATGGATTTCTAACTCGATATTTCAATCTAGGTCAACCCGATATTCGATTTATATTGAAATTCCTTTTTAAAATATAAATAATTCCTTTATAAATTATAAAGGAATTCCACAGCGTCTTTTCTAAAATTTGATTTGGACGTAAATCAAAATCTACACAACGAAATCCCGATTTTTCTCTTCCACTAGAAAGCTATACTCCACCAGCTCCACACATTTCTTATTTCACAGAAATCCGGTTTAAAACGAATCCTGTACATTCAGTTGAAGTTCGAATCGCCAATTTACGAACTGCAGCGCCATTTCGAGCTCGATTTTAATTATATTATAATTATACGTTCAAACTGCCGTTTATATAATATATTCGTTATTAAAATTCAATTCCAAGCTGAATTAAATATCACAGATGATCCGGTTCACACCATATCGTCATTTCAGCCAATTCTGATTATTTCAGAATTAAATATATTATTTAATTACTATTTTAATTAAATATTCACCATTATTTAATTCCACGACCATTTAATTCACTATATCACTATTTATATAATTAAATAAATTAATTATAATACCTCTGCCAGTGCGGGTCATTACAATCTTTCCCACTTAAAATAATTTCGTCCTCGAAATTGCTAAAAGGTAGAGAACGACCCTATCGACTGGTTAGAATATATTTGTTCACTTCTTAACTTCAGTTTCAACTGAACCAATTTAATTTCAATTAAATTATTAATTAATTCTTATCAACGAAAATTTACAAAAATCCTGAAAACTTTCTAACGCCTTAACTTTTCGAAAAATTTCGCCAGTACCTCGTTTGTACCGGTCAATAGGTCAAACTCCAACTCGCCTCTATGGGCCATCTCCATCCCAAAAGAAAATCAAACAGCCAAGCGGCTAGCCGATTCGGCTCATAAATCTTATATCCAATAGAAATATAAACTTGTATTGTCGGCATATCATTGTATCCTTTCCACCTGTTTTCAATTCAGCGGATATAAGGGTCATCCGGGTCATCCCAATCAAATTCCAGTCTCCTTTTATCCATAACACACTCGCTTATATCCGAGCCAAATATCATTTCAACTCGAGTTTCTTCTCGATTCCCAACTCTTAACTTGATTATCACATTACACTTCAAATTTGAATCTCACAATCCAATTTGTCTTGATATCATTCTAATTCAATCTCAGTTATCACTTTACTGGCTTTACTTTAATCCAAATTTTGCTTTCACAATTTTCTGTTAAATTTGTTTTTAATTCAAACAGTCTTTCCCTGGGAGTTTTCACACAGTTTACTCTTTCAAAAATCAAATTTTCCTTTTGAACATGTCACTGAGCCCTTAATTAATATTCCATTAGTTAAATCACTTCTCTATTTTTTTATCAATATTTGTTAACCAAATATTTTCAATAACCATATTGGCCTTTTATGTTATATAGAAAACATTTCCGAATATCGACTTCCTTTATTTTCTAAACTTTAGAAAATATATGCTATTTATAATTGGAAAATATTCCAATTACTTATCTCCTTTCCGATCTCGTTTATTTCTATACTTAGGAAATATTCTTTATTATATTTCCAAGCTTACACTTATTTGGGTTAAAACGAATGTTGTGTAAAACATCGTCACGACAACCCAAATACTATATTCAACTAACTCTTATTCAACATTGATCTTCGAGCCTGAAATCTTACTATTTATTTGTTAATATTGAAATCAATCTAGTTGGGGTATAACTACCTCTCAGACCTTGACTGAATAACATTTATAACATCAAAACAGATATGACTACTTACTCGAATAATCAATACCATACAACTACTTATTCACTTTTAAACACGTATACGCTTCCTCTTTCTATTCTGACTAGATTTTATTCTTAGTCTTCCTTTTTGATTTTACTATTCTATTTCTAAGTTCGTTTCCTTATCGACTTATATATATATATATCGATACGTTGATTTCTAACTATCAAATTATCTTAAAAATATTCTAACTCTTCAAATTCCCGGAAAAAATAGCCATAACCTCCTTTGTACCAGGAGCATCGGGATATTTCAAATAGCCTCCCATGGCCCTCACCAATCCAAAAGAAAAAGAAAAAACCAAGCGGCTAGCCGATACGGCGCATTAAATCTCATATATGAATTAAATACGTACCTTTTTGTCGAGCATTCTATTGATATACCTTCATACCTTATCCATACCTATCTCATGTATATTTATACCTGCCCAATCTATTTTAACTATACCTGATCGTTTTAACTCAATTCATTAATAAATTTGTTAATTAACTCTTTTGTCTATTTCACTTTTATATTTGAACATGACAAGTTCAAATATATTTTAACTTGCTTATTAACTAATTTGAATTCAAATTTCAAATTTAAGTTCTATATTCGATTTCGAATATCCATTTACAAATCCAATTCACCTTTCAAAGTTCAACTTCAAATTCAAAACTCGATATACTAATTCCTCTTCGACTTAGTTAATTCTATTCAATTTCTATTCAAATTTTGTATCACTAGTTCTATATATTCAAATCCTATATTTTAATTCCATTTGAATTTCTATATTCAAATTCCATTTCACTTTCGATATTCAAATCCTATATTTGAATTCCTTTATATTTTCTATATTCATATCCTATATTTGAATTCCATTTGAATTTCTATATTCAAACCCCATTTGAATTTCTATATTCAAACTTTATTTCAATTTCATTGAATTTCATATATTCAAACTCCCTTTGAATTTCTATATTCAATTTCTATTTCAATCTCATTGAATTTCATATATTCAAACTCCCTTTGAATTTCTATGTTCAATTTCTATTTCAATCTTTCTTTATTCATTCTTTATTATAAATCCCATTTTGAAATTCAACACAACTTGTCTTTCCCAAAAAAATTCAAAACAGTATCTCTGGTAGTAATTCGTCACTTATAACACGAAAATGAATACTGATGATGCAGCTGTCATCATCAGAATCTATTTTCCAGCGATTGAAGTGAGTTCAATACTATAAAACCATTTTTAATCATTTCCACTTTGAAATTCATTTCAAAATATAATTCACACTGCTTGTAAAACAATTTAAAATCTCCCAGGATCTTAAATTTTCCTTACTTTTAAACCAAATCCATTTACAAACACTTATCCAATTTTCCAGAGTTTTAATTCAATTTCTGGCTAAAATTTCAGATTTAACTCATTTGATTTCACGTATTTCACTTATATGAATTCTGATTGGTTATTTACATAACCATTTAATGTATAATCTTACTCGATTATAATAACAACCATTATATCCACTATATTATAATTTTGATATATATACCTTCTCTATATCAAGATATACCTTGGGTAAACTTATTTTAATTTAACCTCTTTTCAAAATATATCGTGTCGACCCATCGTATTCGAGTGTTTATAAACTCCCACCGATACAGTGGATCAAATTGATCGACCAGAACTCATAAATAACTCAACCAATGAATCTCCACAATATAAAACAAATTTTTATATCAATAACAAATACGCTCCCTCGTATACATACACTCAACTCAATCTAGGGTATTACTAACCCCATCTCTACTAAGTCATGCCACAGAGCCAAGGTAATTCACTTAACCTCGCTCTGATACCAACTGTAATGACCCGGGTTTTTGGCGATCTTAGTTATTCGATATACAACACATATCGAACATCCAAGGGTCGAAAATACTGGTTATAATTAAAGAAATTAGAGGGTGAGAATAGATAAGATAGAAACTAAGAACAAAAGAAGAAGAAGAACACAACATCAGAGTAACACGAATCTCACAGCGGAACGAATAACATATAATATATGTAACATAACTTTGAAATATACATCTTTACTTGAATATACATCATTATCAAAGTACAACACTTACAACACAGCGGAAATAACTATAGTGTGACGAGCAAGGAATTTCGCTCGGTCCGAACCAGTCGCTAAACCGATCCAGGCCGTTCGAAACGCCCTATCGTTTGAGAACAGGACAAAACAGAACACGTACAGAAGAACATTTCATTGTATATCACAACAATGCATCAGATTACAAGAATATACAGAGTATAAATGAATATTACACAGAAATATCAGAGATTTAAATTACATTTAAATACATCGCAGCGGAAAATAATACAATACACAACTAGAAGGAGATATACGGATACAAAGCTTTCCGGATACCGTTCCAGCTGTAAACCAGGATCCTGTGAATATAAATCTGCAAAACCGAAACTACTAGCTGCCCGTGTCAAAATAAGGGCACCCAGAGTTTAGGTTAAAACAATAAACTCCAGGTCAGTCATGTGACTGGTGTGAGAACTAAAACAGTTAATCTTTATTTTAAGAGCTAGGTAAATCAAGGGACCACGCCGTATAACACGGAACGGGTTTCCTCCCAAGGATACCGGTGCATAAAACCAACAGCGCAATGCTAAATAAAGAAAAATGAAGCTGTTATAAGACCCAGTTCCTATCACACAATGCAACGCAAGCCGGGGGATATGGTTTTCCCTTATAACAGCCAAAGAATGCTTGATACGTTTAAAAAAAATCATTTGATACTATTATAAGTGCATAGTGTATAAAACAATTTCAAATCATAAGTATCAATCATAGACGGCATAAGCGCCCCATCCCACTATGTCGCCATAAATAGGTTTACAAATAAAACCGCAAATGGCACGTATTTGGAAATTGGATTTCCGTCTATGAACCGAGGCAAAAGATAGTCCTCAACCTATTCGAGACAATCTAGCCCATGTCTCAGGAACAGCCGCAACTGCCCCATGGAGCGACAGGGCCGGTCCACCGATGTGGATTATTATGCCTGAACACTACGTTTCCCCGCCCTTTGGGGCGTAAATGAGCCAACGAATGACTCCATCGGACCCGGATCGTCCGATCAAACCGAGGCGCCTCGCAACAGCAACAACCACATAAGTCAAACCCGTCAGGGCGTGTAAAACCACTGACGCCACTTTTTAGCTAGAAGGAAACGCATGCCCTCCCTGAGGTCCGTCTCCCGTTTTTGGTTCATACCGGGTGTGATACTCGCGAAGTAAAACGTTACACGAAGCTACGCCACAAAGGCCGTGCTTCGATCATCACCACAAGACTTTGCTTTTCAACAGAAGCCTCGATTAATTGCCACTTAGGCATGCCACACAGGCAATTCACTCCATGCGTTTGATATCCATCAATATATAACCCCTGAGCTCGTACGTCTCAGAGAAGGGCGTTAAGCAAGAGAATAAATTCTCCGCCGCCAAACAGATATATATTTAATAGAAATCAAACACACGGACTAAAATCCAATGTCAGACACACAGTCCATTTACAAGTCCGTTCTGGGTTTGAACGAAACCGGAGGCACCTAGTACCCCGCATATCCATCGATCTCCAAGTACGTCTGGACGATCACTAACTGTTTCCATCTTCTTGGGTGTACAGCCCAATCAAGATCATCAGTTATCACCCAAACGACGTGAAAACCTCCGGTCTTCGACCATCGTCTTCATCTTCGACTTATCGTCGTATCAGTTATTCAGAATGGGATAAACCCGGTCTTTCCGAATAACTCGCGTATATTTTAAATAAGTGTTACACAAACACAACATACGCCTCATTCCAATTCATTAGTCACTAACCGTAAATTAATCAAGAGAATAATTCCCCAAATATTAACCCCGAAGGCCGAAACCAACATCAGATCAATATCCAGAAAACCATTCTGTTTGGCTAACCGACAGTCAATTTCTAAATTTCACATTCATAGGGAAAGGTTCCCATTAATTTTGTCCAAGATAAATTTCTTGAATTTATTCTATAATCTATTTTTGAATATCAATTCAAACTAGTCGGGATTAACGAACCTTACCGAAGTAATGATTTGTTTTAATTTCCCAATCCCAACCTATTCATCCCATGAAGTAAAACTGGTTATACTTCATATCTAACACCACGGTGTTATCGGTAAATTCAATTACCATTTCACGTTCGAATCTAATTAAAGATTTAACTATCGCCTGGAGCAAAACTGGTGGTACTCCATTTTCGATCTTTTCAATCTAATTAAAGATTCATTAAAACTCTACTTAGTTTTAATCTTTGACTGGGTTAAAGAATCAGTGTCATTTAAAACACGATTCACGATAAACCCAAAATCACATTCCGTTAATTATCGGGTTAAAGAACAAATGTTATTTAAAACACTGTCCACGATAAACCCAAAAATCAATATCAATTTCATTCCAATTAAATATTATTTAATTGGTACACTTCATTAAATCTAATTAAAAAGATTTAATCTTTTCTCAACTAGGTTCAAGAACAGTGTTAGTGAAGACACCATTCACGACAAACCCAAATCACATTTGATATTCAATACAAGGCTCTGAATAGACAATATACCGGCTTATATTCAATATCAAATTCTACGACTAACAAATATCGTATTGGAAATAACGATATATATCTATATCTTTCAAATCTCCATAACAACATTTGTATAATCACGAAATCCAACATCGAAATATCCCGAAGACAATTTCGATTCAAATCCATTCCAATGCAATCATTGGAAATTTTGGTTATTTTCAAAACCATTTCAAATTCAATTTATTTATTTAAAAATAAATAGAATTATAATTCTAGTTCAAAACTAGTTCATTTCGATAAAAATCTATTTTTATCTTTTCAAATATGGAGTTTTTCATCCCAGTTCTTTCTAAATCATTTCTTATGATTTTACACAAATTATTACTATTTTTAATAATTTTATCAAGGCCCGTACAGTCGATTTCCATCAATGGCCATCGAACTGCACTTATAGCGACCTTTTCAAATTTGATTTGGACGTAACTCCAAATCCAACCGTTAGACTTCAAATTTCTAATATTCGTTAGAAAGCTCTTTTCGATACGAACCCAACGGTTCCGGTTTTAGGAGAATCCGACGGTCGGATCTCCCGTAATGTCCGTTTGAAATGAATGGTCGAAATTCACGAACTGCCGCGGCGCGGCGCGTTCTATTCAGGCCATTATATTATATATATAATATATATAATATATATTTCATCAATTTCTATTTAAAACGAATTATATGAATAGTTTTAATTTCGTTTCAAAAGCAATTTCAACTTCCTTTTCAATTCAAATCAAAATTGAATTCTTCTTTATAAATTCGTTTTAAAATTCATTTCTATTCAATTCAAATTTCAATTCAATTTGAATTCATTTCAATTCAATTCATTTCGAAATCGTTTTCAATTCAATTCATCTCGAAATCGTTTTTAATTCAATTCATTTCGAAATCGTTTTCAATTTAATTCATTTCGAAATCGTTTTCAATTCAATTCATTTCGAAATCGTTTTCAATTCAATTCATTTCGAAATCGTTTTCAATTCAATTCATTTCGAAATCGTTTTCAATTCAATTCATTTCGAAATCGTTTTCAATTCAATTCATTTCGAAATCGTTTTCAATTCAATTCATTTCGAAATCGTTTTCAATTCAATTCATTTCGAAATCGTTTTCAATTCAATTCATTTCGAAATCGTTTTCAATTCAATTCATTTCGAAATCGTTTTCAATTCAATTCATTTCGAAATCGTTTTCAATTCAATTCATTTCGAAATCGTTTTCAATTCAATTCATTTCGAAATCGTTTTCAATTCAATTCATTTCGAAATCGTTTTCAATTCAATTCATTTCGAAATCGTTTTCAATTCAATTCATTTCGAAATCGTTTAAAATCGATATAAATATCGTTCACGTCAAAATGGCGTCAATCTAATCAACACGGCTTCATAAATTTCTATTTTCAAACATTCTATTTCAAATATTTCTATTTCAAAATAGTTGTTATTTTCAAAATATTTCGTTCAACACATGACCAATCTCAATAGATGAGTACTGTCAACACATGAACCTTTATTTTATATTGATAAAGATGTAAATTTTATTACTAAAATATTTCGTTCAACACATGACCAATCTCAATGGATGAAACTGTCAACACATGAACCTTTATTTTATAATATTCTTTATTTTCTAAATTGGAATGAGGCCCAATCAATCACCATATAATGTTAATTATATGGATTTTCATACAACACATGTATATAATAGCATTGAAAAATAATCAACCATCAACCAAAGTGCACTACACTGTATAAGCATCAAATATAGACATTTAACGCTTATAGCAGCTTGTCAATCAATCGATCGACATATTAAATCAATCAGGATGAGTGAACTTCAAATTTCATCCCAACACCCGTGTGGGGTTTCAAACAATCAAACGCATATTTTATTTGTGCAGTTGGGCGATGTGTAAAATTTATCATTCCAATCAATGTCATTCAAATAGGTGTACGTAAACAAACCGTCCGGTTTATAAATGAATATTTTATTTTATTCACTTTACGTTAAAAATTATATTTTTAACGATAAAACATTTTATTTCAACCTATGAATTTCTATTCAATTCATTTCTATTCAATAAAATGATATCTTTATTTTTCTAACTTATTTTAGAAAATTTCGGCGGCATAACGGCACGATACTAGAAACGGGACAAGGCCTAGCCTTATCCCCGGTCTAGTGAAGGCCCACGCCATTCACACATCAATCAAACCATTCAATTTCACCAAACAATTCAATTCAATCAAATAATCTAATTAATTCATGCAACCAAACAAACAAGTCCATGGTCTGTGGACGATTGTGTCGGGTGCTACTAAGCACCGTCTGCATCCTAGTATATATATAACTAGAAAATGAAATTGAAAGGTGAGAAATTCTCACCGATAGCTATCCAACCATCTCGACTCTTCTTTTGCAGAAGTCTTCGTCGCTCTCGCCTTTTTGTTGCTTTCGTTGCCCGTATTCTCTACATAGGTAAAAATCGAATTTTTACTATGTTATTCAATATATATAAAAATATGATTTTTACTTCGACCTTCAATATATAAAAATCATATTTTTCTTTCGACGTTCTACATATAAAAATCATATTTTTCTTTCGCTATTCAATATATAAAAATCTCGCCTTTTCACATATAAAGATTCAATTTTTATTTCACTACATATATAAAGATCAAATTTTTAACACTTCTATAATGTAAAAAATCATATTTTTATCCTTTTGCAATATAAAAGATTATATTTTTACTACTTTAAAAATATAAAAATCATATTTTTATTATGCTATATAGTAAAGACTATATTTTTAATACTTTAAAAATATAAAAACCATATTCTTATTACTTTAAAAATATAAAAATCATATTTTTATTATGCTAATTCATTTTAAAAACAACGCTAATTTCATTTGAAAAATCTATGCCATTCATAATTGAAAAATCAATGCCATATATATATATATATATATTTAAATCAATTTTAATTTCAGTTTTATAAACCATCCTATTTAGTTAAATTAAAATTAATTAAACCTAATTAACAACTCACCTTTGCCTTTTTCTTTCGGGTTTGCAGCGTAGGGGGGGGTTTGGGTTATCGGGTCTTGGGGTTGGGCTTGGGGACTGGCGAGGGACAGGGGGTGCGCAGGGGGGTCCGGCGGCTACTGACGTCGGCGCAGGTGGTGGCTTCCCTCGAGCAGCGGCGGTGAACGGATCTGGAGGTTGTGGGGCTTGCGCTGGAATCGAGAGGAGGGAGGAGTCGTCGTTGAGGTGGAGGTGGGAGGAAAGGAGGGGGGGCGGGTTTGCCTGAGGCGCGGAGGCGTGGGCGGCGCCTTCGTGGAGGGCGGCGATCGATTCGAGGGGGGGGGGGGGGTCTGAGGGTCAACGGGTTTCTCCCCTTTTTTTTTTTATTCTGAACGAATGAAAAGGATGGGGGAGAAATGAAGATATATAATAATATATATTTTATTTTATTTTATTTTTTTAAAAAAATAACTTTTTCATTCGAACTCGAAACGAGACCCACCGCCTGTCGTCCCTAGCTAATTACCCCCATCCCGAACACAATGGGATATGCCACTCAAGCCAATTCAGCTGTTTCGATCTGTTTTCGTTGAACTTACATTTAAATCGCTATATTGAATTTTAAACGTACATTTCAAATTACCGGGGTCACATAACAACTCTATAAATTCCATAAAAATATTTTCTAGCTTCTTATTGACGATACGGTCCTAACCAAACTAGTTTCGTCGAATTCTGAGACCGTTAGAAAAATGGCCATTTTCCAGTCGATTAAAATCAACTGAAACTGGTCAAACGCGTTTCCCTTCGCCACGCTCACATATTGATTCGAAAAATTATGAAATTTGAAACCTAGCAATAACTTCACATCACGGACCCAACAAAACTGGTTTCGTCGAAATCCGAGGTCGTTTGCAAAATTGCTATTTTTAAGGGCCTTATATATATAAAAATATATATAAATTCCACAGCGACTATTTCTAATTTTAAACTGGACATATCTTATCAATTCTAAGATGAAATCTCAGTTTGTTAACTTCGTTACAAAGATATAGTTATACAGATTCAGATATTTCTTGTTTCGTTCAATTCTGACTTATATTGAATTCTGTATATTCATTTGAAATTAGAAATCGAATTTTCGAACTACCACGCCATTTTCAATTCCTATTATAATTATATATAAATATTTATATTCTAACGACGACGCGTATAATATATACGTTCGAATTATATTCAAAATAATTTTCTCGTCGATATTATTTAAAATAATTCATTTTAAATAATCAAAATTCGCTAAAATTGCCAAAATAAAAATTTTAAACTGGCCCGCATTTTACGGGTTGTTACAATCTCCCCCACTTAAAACTTTTCGTCCCCGAAAAGGAACAAAGTCGAAAGTGGTTTGATTAATTAACTCCACACTCGATCTGGCTTCCATTCTCCAACTCTTTAGTTTCTGAGAATTTTTCAAAAATTTCAAAAAAAACCCTAAATTTTCGAAAAATTTCGCCATAACCTCCCCTGCACCGGGAGCATCGGGGAATTTCAAATAGCTTCCCCGGTCCTTCAGATCTCAAAAAGAAAAAGAAAAAGCCAAGCGGCTAGCCAATAGGCTCATAAAATCATCATCACCCAAGCAAAACAGGAAATTATGTAGTAAACATGTACCTATTTGTCGGGCAAACAAATTTTATTCTCTGCTCTAGCCTCCTTGCTATGACCTGTTCAATATAAGTATATGTATATGCAAGCGAATGCGACCAATTTTCAATACAGTTCAATATTTGACTCAAATGAACTAAATGGTTCAAATTTTAATTATTAAAACAATAATCAAACAATACAACCATCAATCAATTAGTGAATTAGAGTTTCAAATCCATAATTTTGATATATATAAAGAAAATCATGTTTTGATGCCAAATCACAACAATGTATCCTAGCTATATTAGTTTTGGTTCTCACACCAGTCTAATGGAAATATATAGATATCACACCTTCGAAACACGAATATAAATACTGATGATGTGGCCACATCATCAGAATTATCCCCGAGTGTCTAGAATGTGACCCTATATCTATCCAGTATATTAAAATTTCAAATACACGTGGATCAGACGTATACGCAAAATCTTTATATACTGGACTGTCCAAATCAATATAAAGAGATAATCAAATACGAATAATTGATTTAAATTTTCAAAACAAAAATTTGTTTTCATTTGAAAAATATACTCTTCACACTCGTTCTAGGATACTACTGATCCCATCTCTAACGAGTCATCCCCATTGGATATTACTAATCCAATATCTGATGAATTCTTTCGTATGGTTCTAATGTGCCTTGTTCTCTGAGCTTTGTAAACCAAAACTCTGATACCAACTGTGACGAGCAAGGAATTTCGCTCGGTCCGAACCAGTCGCTAAACCGATCCAGGCCGTTCGAAACGCCCTATCGTTTGAGAACAGGACAAAACAGAACACGTACAGAAGAACATTTCATTGTATATCACAACAATGCATCAGATTACAAGAATATACAGAGTATAAATGAATATTACACAGAAATATCAGAGATTTAAATTACATTTAAATACATCGCATCGGAAAATAATACAATACACAACTAGAAGGAGATATACGGATACAAAGCTTTCCGGATACCGTTCCAGCTGTAAACCAGGATCATGTGAATATAAATCTGCAAAACCGAAACTACTAGCTGCCCGTGTCAAAATAAGGGCACCCAGAGTTTAGGTTAAAACAATAAACTCCAGGTCAGTCATGTGACTGGTGTGAGAACTAAAACAGTTAATCTTTATTTTAAGAGCTAGGTAAATCAAGGGACCACGCCGTATAACACGGAACGGGTTACCTCCCAAGGATACCGGTGCATAAAACCAACAGCGCAATGCTAAATAAAGAAAAATGAAGCTGTTATAAGACCCAGTTCCTATCACACAATGCAACGCAAGCCGGGGGATAGGGTTTTCCCTTATAACAGCCAAAGAATGCTTGATACGTTTAAAACAAATCATTTGATACTATTATAAGTGCATAGTGTATAAAACAATTTCAAATCATAAGTATCAATCATAGACGGCATAAGCGCCCCATCCCACTATGTCGCCATAAATAGGTTTACAAATAAAACCGCAAATGGCACGTATTTGGAAATTGGATTTCCGTCTATGAACCGAGGCAAAAGATAGTCCTCAACCTATTCGAGACAATCTAGCCCATGTCTCAGGAACAGCCGCAACTGCCCCATGGAGCGACAGGGCCGGTCCACCGATGTGGATTATTATGCCTGAACACTACGTTTCCCCGCCCTTTGGGGCGTAAATGAGCCAACGAATGACTCCATCGGACCCGGATCGTCCGATCAAACCGAGGCGCCTCGCAACAGCAACAACCACATAAGTCAAACTCGTCAGGGCGTGTAAAACCACTGACGCCACTTTTTAGCTAGAAGGAAACGCATGCCCTCCCTGAGGTCCGTCTCCCGTTTTTGGTTCATACCGGGTGTGATACTCGCGAAGTAAAACGTTACACGAAGCTATGCCACAAAGGCCGTGCTTCGATCATCACCACAAGACTTTGCTTTTCAACAGAAGCCTCGATTAATTGCCACTTAGGCATGCCACACAGGCAATTCACTCCATGCGTTTGATATCCATCAATATATAACCCCTGAGCTCGTACGTCTCAGAGAAGGGCGTTAAGTAAGAGAATAAATTCTCCGCCGCCAAACAGATATATATTTAATAGAAATCAAACACACGGACTAAAATCCAATGTCAGACACACAGTCCATTTACAAGTCCGTTCTGGGTTTGAACGAAACCGGAGGCACCTAGTACCCCGCATATCCATCGATCTCTAAGTACGTCTGGACGATCACTAACTGTTTCCATCTTCTTGGGTGTACAGCCCAATCAAGATCATCAGTTATCACCCAAACGACGTGAAGACCTCCAGTCTTCGACCATCGTCTTCATCTTCGACTTATCGTCGTATCAGTTATTCAGAATGGGATAAACCCGGTCTTTCCGAATAACTCGCGTATATTTTAAATAAGTGTTACACAAACACAACATACGCCTCATTCCAATTCATTAGTCACTAACCGTAAATTAATCAAGAGAATAATTCCCCAAATATTAACCCCGAAGGCCGAAACCAACATCAGATCAATATCCAGAAAACCATTCTGTTTGGCTAACCGACAGTCAATTTCTAAATTTCACATTCATAGGGAAAGGTTCCCATTAATTTTATCCAAGATAAATTTCTTGAATTTATTCTATAATCTATTTTTGAATATCAATTCAAACTAGTCGGGATTAACGAACCTTACCGAAGTAATCATTTGTTTTAATTTCCCAATCCCAACCTATTCATCCCATGAAGTAAAACTGGTTAAACTTCATATCTAACACCACGGTGTTATCGGTAAATTCAATTACCATTTCACGTTCGAATCTAATTAAAGATTTAACTATCGCCTGGAGCAAAACTGGTGGTACTCCATTTTCGATCTTTTCAATCTAATTAAAGATCCATTAAAACTCTACTTAGTTTTAATCTTTGACTGGGTTAAAGAATCAGTGTCATTTAAAACACGGTTCACGATAAACCCAAAATCACATTCCGTTAATTATCGGGTTAAAGAACAAATGTTATTTAAAACACTGTCCACGATAAACCCAAAAATCAATATCAATTTCATTCCAATTAAATATTATTTAATTGGTACACTTCATTAAATCTAATTAAAAAGATTTAATCTTTTCTCAACTGGGTTCAAGAATAGTGTTAGTGAAGACACCATTCACGACAAACCCAAATCACATTTGATATTCAATACAAGGCTCTGAATAGAAAATATACCGGCTTATATTCAATATCAAATTCTACGACTAACAAATATCGTATTGGAAATAACGATATATATCTATATCTTTCAAATTTCCATAACAACATTTGTATAATCACGAAATCCAACATCGAAATATCCCGAAGACAATTTCGATTCAAATCCATTCCAATGCAATCATTGGAAATTTTGGTTATTTTCAAAACCATTTCAAATTCAATTTATTTATTTAAAAATAAATAGAATTATAATTCTAGTTCAAAACTAGTTCATTTCGATAAAAATCTATTTTTATCTTTTCAAATATGGAGTTTTTTATCCCAATTCTTTCTAAATCATTTCTTATGATTTTACACAAATTATTACTATTTTTAATAATTTTATCAAGGCCCGTACAGTCGATTTCCATCAATGGCCATCGAACTGCACTTACAGCGACCTTTTTCAAATTTTATTTGGACGTAACTCCAAATCCAACCGTTAGACTTCAAATTTCTAATATTCGTTAGAAAGCTCTTTTCGATACAAACCCAACGGTTCCGGTTTTAGGAGAATCCGACGGTCGGATCTCCCGTAATGTCCGTTTGAAATGAATGGTCGAAATTCACGAACTGCCGCGGCGCGGCGCGTTCTATTCAGGCCATTATATTATATATATAATATATATAATATATATTTCGTCGATTTCTATTTAAAACGAATTATATGAATAGTTTTAATTTCGTTTCAAAAGCAATTTCAACTTCCTTTTCAATTCAAATCAAAATTGAATTCTTCTTTATAAATTCGTTTTAAAATTCATTTCTATTCAATTCAAATTTCAATTCAATTTGAATTCATTTCAATTCAATTCATTTCGAAATCGTTTTCAATTCAATTCATCTCGAAATCGTTTTCAATTCAATTCATTTCGAAATCGTTTTCAATTCAATTCATTTCGAAATCGTTTTCAATTCAATTCATTTCGAAATCGTTTTCAATTCAATTCATTTCGAAATCGTTTTCAATTCAATTCATTTCGAAATCGTTTTCAATTCAATTCATTTCGAAATCGTTTTCAATTCAATTCATTTCGAAATCGTTTTCAATTCAATTCATTTCGAAATCGTTTTCAATTCAATTCATTTCGAAATCGTTTTCAA
The DNA here is from genome assembly GCA_030737875.1 of Allium sativum. Lineage (NCBI taxonomy): Eukaryota > Viridiplantae > Streptophyta > Magnoliopsida > Asparagales > Amaryllidaceae > Allium > Allium sativum. The sequence continues at coordinate 608,367,828 of CM060910.1, read as the reverse complement.
TTCAATTCATTTCGAAATCGTTTTCAATTCAATTCATTTCGAAATCGTTTTCAATTCAATTCATTTCGAAATCATTTTCAATTCAATTCATTTCGAAATCGTTTTCAATTCAATTCATTTCGAAATCGTTTTCAATTCAATTCATTTCGAAATCGTTTTCAATTCAATTCATTTCGAAATCGTTTTCAATTCAATTCATTTCGAAATCGTTTTCAATTCAATTCATTTCGAAATCGTTTAAAATCGATATAAATATCGTTCACGTCAAAATGGCGTCAATCTAATCAACACGGCTTCATAAATTTCTATTTTCAAACATTCTATTTCAAATATTTCTATTTCAAAATAGTTGTTATTTTCAAAATATTTCGTTCAACACATGACCAATCTCAATAGATGAGTACTGTCAACACATGAACCTTTATTTTATATTGATAAAGATGTAAATTTTATTACTAAAATATTTCGTTCAACACATGACCAATCTCAATGGATGAAACTGTCAACACATGAACCTTTATTTTATAATATTCTTTATTTTCTAAATTGGAATGAGGCCCAATCAATCACCATATAATGTTAATTATATGGATTTTCATACAACACATGTATATAATAGCATTGAAAAATAATCAACCATCAACCAAAGTGCACTACACTGTATAAGCATCAAATATAGACATTTAACGCTTATAGCAGCTTGTCAATCAATCGATCGACATATTAAATCAATCAGGATGAGTGAACTTCAAATTTCATCCCAACACCCGTGTGGGGTTTCAAACAATCAAACGCATATTTTATTTGTGCAGTTGGGCGATGTGTAAAATTTATCGTCCCAATCAATGTCATTCAAATAGGTGTACGTAAACAAACCGTCCGGTTTATAAATGAATATTTTATTTTATTCACTTTACGTTAAAAATTATATTTTTAACGATAAAACATTTTATTTCAACCTATGAATTTCTATTCAATTCATTTCTATTCAATAAAATGATATCTTTATTTTTCTAACTTATTTTAGAAAATTTTGGCGGCATAACGGCACGATACTAGAAACGGGACAAGGCCTAGCCTTATCCCCGGTCTAGTGAAGGCCCACGCCATTCACACATCAATCAAACCATTCAATTTCACCAAACAATTCAATTCAATCAAATAATCTAATTAATTCATGCAACCAAACAAACAAGTCCATGGTCTGTGGACGATTGTGTCGGGTGCTACTAAGCACCGTCTGCATCCTAGTATATATATAACTAGAAAATGAAATTGAAAGGTGAGAAATTCTCACCGATAGCTATCCAACCATCTCGACTCTTCTTTTGCAGAAGTCTTCGTCGCTCTCGCCTTTTTGTTGCTTTCGTTGCCCGTATTCTCTACATAGGTAAAAATCGAATTTTTACTATGTTATTCAATATATATAAAAATATGATTTTTACTTCGACCTTCAATATATAAAAATCATATTTTTCTTTCGACGTTCTACATATAAAAATCATATTTTTCTTTCGCTATTCAATATATAAAAATCTCGCCTTTTCACATATAAAGATTCAATTTTTATTTCACTACATATATAAAGATCAAATTTTTAACACTTCTATAATGTAAAAAATCATATTTTTATCCTTTTGCAATATAAAAGATTATATTTTTACTACTTTAAAAATATAAAAATCATATTTTTATTATGCTATATAGAAAAGACTATATTTTTAATACTTTAAAAATATAAAAACCATATTCTTATTACTTTAAAAATATAAAAATCATATTTTTATTATGCTAATTCATTTTAAGAACAACGCTAATTTCATTTGAAAAATCTATGCCATTCATAATTGAAAAATCAATGCCATTTATATATATATATATTTTTAAATCAATTTTAATTTCAGTTTTATAAACCATCCTATTTAGTTAAATTAAAATTAATTAAACCTAATTAACAACTCACCTTTGCCTTTTTCTTTCGGGTTTGCAGCGTAGGGGGGGGTTTGGGTTATCGGGTCTTGGGGTTGGGCTTGGGGACTGGCGAGGGACAGGGGGTGCGCAGGGGGGTCCGGCGGCTACTGACGTCGGCGCAGGTGGTGGCTTCCCTCGAGCAGCGGCGGTGAATGGTTCTGGAGGTTGTGGGGCTTGTGCTGGAATCGAGAGGAGGGAGGAGTCGTCGTTGAGGTGGAGGTGGGAGGAAAGGAGGGGGGGGGGGCGGGTTTGCCTGAGGCGCGGAGGCGTGGGCGGCGCCTTCGTGGAGGGCGGCGATCGATTCGAGGGGGGGGAGGTCTGAGGGTCAACGGGTTTCTCCCTTTTTTTTTTTATTATTCTGAACGAATGAAAAGGATGGGGGAGAAATGAAGATATATAATAATATATATTTTATTTTATTTTATTTTTTTAAAAAAATAACTTTTTCATTCGAACTCGAAACGAGACCCACCGCCTGTCGTCCCTAGCTAATTACCCCCATCCCGAACACAATGGGATATGCCACTCAAGCCAATTCAGCTGTTTCGATCAGTTTCCGTTGAACTTACATTTAAATCTCTATATTGAATTTTAAACGTACATTTCAAATTACCGGGGTCACATAACAACTCTATAAATTCCATAAAAATATTTTCTAGCTTCTTATTGACGATACGGTCCTAACCAAACTAGTTTCGACGAATTCTGAGACCGTTAGAAAAATGGCCATTTTCCAGTCGATTAAAATCAACTGAAACTGGTCAAATGCGTTTCCCTTCGCCACGCTCACATATTGATTCGAAAAATTATGAAATTTGAAACCTAGCAATAACTTCACATCACGGACGGATGTCTGACAGAGTATTTCCAAAGGGTCACGTACGTTGATTTCTTCAAACGTGCGATAGTTGTTGGCGGAGATTTGCCGTTCTCTTAGCTTCCAGCTAGAGTATTTTTGTGGACGTCAATTAGTGATATCTGACGGATCTGACGATGTGGCATTCAAAGTGAATGACGACCAGATGATCAGAAGTTAATTCTGGCCTCAAGCCTCATCAACCGAGAAATGACAAAAATCGGGCAGGCAGCATGGTTATGTGGGTCGCTCCCATTAGGGTGTATAATCACCTATCTAGAGGAAGTCCTATTTGTTTCTTAAATCTATGTTTCGATGCTGTCCCTTGTCGGGAGACGGTTGTTGATCCCAACCGTCGGTGATATACATTCGATACTCTCAAGCGAAATGAGGGGTCGGTCATGTGAGGGCCGGGTTGCAAGATGTTCTTGTTGAATCAAGTGTATTCGTCTCTAGAGATACACTATCGGCAGGTGGTCCCATACCTTGTCAAGTTGGAATCCAATCACCAATAAGCGCCTGCGGTTTTGATTGTATACTATACATGTGGAGCGTGAGATGCAAGCGTTCCACTAAATTGATATTTACTTGTATTTAGACATTATTATAATATCAGAATAAGATATTGGTTTCAAAACTGTTTTGGGTTATCGTAAGGTAAAAACCGTCCGTGTTTATGTGTGGATTTGGTCTTACGATTATCCTTTTCTTTGAAAAGGTTTTGAACTTTAAAATCATGATTGGATGGTTCACCCTTATTACTGTACGAGTTTATCTCACTCTGGTTCACCAGACTGACCCGGTGTTTTGTAAATGCTCGGGTTAGACCGGGTTGTACAGGTTCAGGTTATCGACTGCTATGAAGAGACGAGCTGGAAGAGTCCAGACATATGATATTACTACTATTCCGCTGTGTGTTGTATATGGGAACAGGCTATTATAACCGTCCCATGGTATGATGTACTCTGATACTGTAAGTATTTCAAAGCTCTCAATAAAAATTTATTTCTGTATTATATTTTGTTCTGCTGCGATGTGAGACTCTGTTTTGTGTGGTGTTTCTTCTTCTTCTTCTATTCTAATATTTCTTTTTTTTTATCTCACCCTCTAATTTCTTCCTAGACGCTCCAGTGTTTTCGGTGGTTGGAAGATCGGTATAAGATACGATAAAAGTATTTATATCGATTTTCGAGGCCGAAAATCTGCTGGTTCGTTACAGTGGTATCAGAGCCAGGTTAAGTGATTACCTTGGCTCTGTGGCGTGACTCAGTAGAGATGGGGTTAGTAATACCCTAGATTGAGTTTGAGTGTATATATATGAGCGCGTATTTGTAAATTGATATAAAAGCTGTTTATATTGTGTTGATTGGTTTGTCGAGTAGTTTATGAATTCTGGTCGATACAGTAATGCAAACTGTGTCGATAAGTGTTTCTAAACTCTTGAATAGAATAATTCGACACAGTATGTTTTTGAAAGAGGGTAAATGAAATAATTTTACCCAAATTATATTTTGATATAAAAGAATGATTAATATTTGGAGTATTATAGTATATTGGATGTGTTATAATTGAATGGTTATGTAAGTAACCAATCAGAATTCCTATGGATATAATATATGGAATCAGATGAATTAAATTTGAAGTTAAACCAGAATTTAGATTGAAATTGTGAAAAATTAGAAGAGTGTGAAAAGTAATTTTGGATTAAATGTATGTGAATTTTAAGATCCTGGGTGAATTTGAAAATATTTTCCAAGCATTTATATTTGGAGATATTCAAAATGAAAGTGTTTAAAATTGGAGTTTTGAAATAATATAGTATTGAACTCACTTCGATCACTGGAAAATAATTCTGATGATGACGGCCGCATCATCAGTATTCATTTTCGAGTGGTAAGTGACGGATTACTACCAAAGATTTTGGTTTGAATTGCTTTGAGAAAAACAAGTTGTTTTGGATCCTGAAAGGAATATTTGACTTTGGAAAGAGCTGAACTGTTTAAAACTCCCAGGGAGATTGTTTGAACAAAAGTAAGATAGAAATTTGTGAAAGCAAATATGAAATGAATTGAAACCAATTAACTGGAAATTGAATCAGGATATAATATATCATGTTGAATTAGATTTTGAATTGGGAGACAGGAATCTGAAATGGTATTGGATTGGTAATTTAAGAGTTGAAATCAATGATGGATGGAAGTTGAGTTAAGAATGGGATTTGGATTGGACGCTTGAAGGATTTGGTTTTGAGGATAAATTTGGAATTTTGTTTGGGAATGCACTTGTATATGCTGACAGGGCAGCAGATGGAAAGAATATAATGATATGCCCGACAAAAAGGTACACGTTTATTTCTATATGGGTTTGGTGATTTATGAGCCTATTTGGCAAGCCACTTGGCTGTTTTATTTTCTTTTGGATTGGAGAAGGCCCAGAGAGGCGAGTTGGAGTTGTACCGATTGAGCCGTACAGAGGAGGTGCTGGCGAAATTTTTCGAAAATTTAAAGTGTTAGAAAATTTTCGATATTTTTGAAAATATTTATTTACAGTATTGAATTGGTTTCTAATTTAATATAAAATTAGATTTGAAATTAATGAGTTTATAACGTTCTTTCTTACCTTAGCAATTTCGAGGACGAAATTATTTTAAGGGGGGAAGAATGTAACGACCCGTGTTTTTGGCACTCGAATATGTAAATTAATTTATTTAATTTAAATGTTATATCTGGAATGTCGATGGAAATTAATATTTAAATCGTTATTTAAATAGAGTTCGAATGTTATATATTTATATAATTATAAATAGAGCTTGAAATATAGCGCTGCAGTTTAAAAATTCGAGTTTGAACTTCAACTGGACATACAGAGTCCGATATAAGTCGGATTTCTGTAAAACAAGACACGTTGGAACCGTATTGACGATAATTTTCATATGAAAGAGAAAAATCTAGATTTCGTGTTATAGTTTGATAGTTATGGCCAAATCAAATTTTGAAATAGTCGCTATGGAAAATCGTTATTAAATTATAGGCCTTTAAAGTGGCCGTTTTGCAAACGGACTCTGTTTTCGACGAAACCAGTTCCGTTGAGTTCGTAGCGTCGATTATAGTCAGGATAGGTATATAGTTTGTTATTTTTAGAGATCGAGAAATTTGGCGTTAAAAAGGGTAGGGCGGTTCAGGGTAAAAACAGCCTATCGGGCAAACAGTCTCAGAATGCGACAAAATTAGTGCCGTTGGGTTCGTATCGGAAAGTTATTATCGATGTTTGCAGTTTCAAGTGGATTTGATTTATCTGGTGACTGTGAAAAAATTAAACGCGTGTTCATTTCCGGTTTCATAAAGGAATTTTTTTCAAATGACCTCGGATTTCGACGAAACTTGTCCTATTGGGTCCGGAATACCCTTTTACACTAAGATTAGCTTTTTTATCAGAAAACGAAAGTCGTATAAAAGGATTGTTTTGTGGAAAGCTTCGTGTAAGTGGGGATATATATTAAAATAATAAAATCATGTCCACATTCACCATTCTTGCGTTCACATTTCTTTCTGATTTCTTGCCCCGCAAACCTTTTATTTCTTTCTTGTCTGCCAAACTACTATACCTTGCCGACCAAGGGTTTGATTTCCAACCACCGTACACACTTATATCAGCTACTCTACAAAATTACTGCAAACCTATAACCTCAATTACTTGCGCTCCAAATTTTCCCATCCGTGGTGCCCAAGCTATCCAATTAAAAATGATTTTTCAACGGCGTGCGCAACACACTTCTTCTCCTATAAATAACAACGCCTTCTTTGCTATTTATTTTGTTTTTTTTCCAACCGTAGAAACGCAAATCCCTTCTCCCATTTAATATCTCTACGCCACTTATATAAAAAAAAACGACTGATACTCCTTCCACCGTAAAACTCCCCAATCCATTTCGTTTTAAACCTCGGCGTACTTAGAAGCCAAACGAAGTGACATCAGTAATAGCAGGGGAGGGTCGGTGCTAGCTTAGGTGAGGTCCGAGATCGGCAAAGATGGCGTGGCCTGCATGAATACAAGGGGTGTGGTGTGTGAATGCTGGTGGCGCAGTGCATGGGAGTGGGATGTGTGGCTCCATGCAGTAGCAGGTGGTAGGACTTGTGGTTGTTGAATGCCAAGGGAAAGCACGGTGGAGCAGCTTTCGTACTGTAGCGAAAAGAATGGGAAGTACACGAAAGTAGTGAAGAGGAAAGCAAACAAATATGAACTAAAGGAATAAGGATTGAAGGAGTATTCAACGTGAAGCATTTTCATGCGTGAAGAAGCAGGTGGGCTCGAATTATTTAAGTGGTGGTGGGACGAACATGAAGTGGAAGCAAGGAGGGGCGGACGTGGCTGAGAAGGTGGGTTCGAATGGTTATAACAGAAGAGGACAGGAAGAATGGTCCAAACCAAGCGACGTCAGGTCCGAATCAACAATGGAGCTAGTTTTGACAGAATTGGTTACAACTGCGAGTTATTAAAACAAAATTTTTCAACGTCGAATGAAATCAAGGTGAGTTAAACTCACTCAGTTACCCTTTTTATATTTTATATAAATTGGGTGTTTTTATTTTGTGTACTCTGCTTGCCAATGGTTGACTGTTTTGCTAGTTATCTGCTTATCTGTTGATTTAACCGATGAAATTAAACTGTGTTTAATTTCAGTGAAATACCAAATCGTTATTTTTAACGATTGGTTCCAATAAAGGTGACTCACCTTGGTTGGTCATGTTTATTTATAAACATGTTTAAATGGTTGCATTGTTTGAATTGCTTATGGTTGATGTTAAATGGTCGTTATTTAATTTATCAGTTAAACAAAACTGAACCATCTGATTTGAGAAAAACCATTTGAATACAGGGAAGAACAGGTTGGAGGGATCCAACCGGATTCCTCAAATATATTATTTATTTCATATTTTCACATATGAACTGTCCTGTTTGGTTGATTGATTTGATTATTGATTTGGACTGGGAATTCAACCTGTGTTGTGTTTAAACCAATGAGCGGTATGGGTTGAGTATTTAGCAGTGTATGGCCTATAAAATCAATCGTGTTATAAATATTGATTCACCGTCAGGTAAATCGATAAAGATGAGGTTATAAAGTTTATTATATAACTGGAGTTGGATTTTGAATATATTATTTTGAATAAAGGTTATAATAGGGAATTAAATAAATATTTTATTTATTTAAGACTTTGATTGTTATTAAATTATTTTATAAAGTAAAAGCTGACGTTAATTAGATTTACGAGTATGAGAATAAGTAATGAATCGAAGGATTAAACTTTGATAATTGTTTGTAAAGAAAACAATTAATGGGGTTATTTAAATTAATTATATTTTTAATTAATTCAAAGTGAGGATTAATTGGAATCGATTAACGAGATAATCGAGTTTGAGTTAATTAAATCGACCGTTTGAATTGGAATTTGATTATCAAAATTGATGTGTTTTGATTTGAATAGTTTAATAAATATTGTTTAAATTTAAATAAGGTTTTAAAAAGAGATTTACCATTTAATGTTGTTATTAAAGAAATTAACTACTCATGTAGTTAATGATTGAAATAAATTATTATTTTAATTAATAATAATTTAGACAATTACTTTTCAAAAGTAATTGAAGTGAAATGAAATCAAAGGAGATTGGAAATAAGTGAATCTGATTAAAGAACTGGGTTATAGAGTTGTATAACCAAATCCAATAGTTAAAATGGAATTTGTTTGAGACTAGAATGAAATATTGATTTTGATTACAACTTATGTTTATCGGAGGATAAGAACATTGTTGATCAAGGTCTGAGAGGTAATTAAAATACCCCAACTTGAACAACATCGGGATTATCTGAAGATAGTATTAGTTGGTAATCGTAAGAGACGTTAGTGGATATGTTTTGAAAATCTAAACAGCGATTTTAGCGCTGTTGTTATAATATATGTCTTGTAAATCTAATATAGCGATTGTAGCGCCTTTGCTATAGTAAATGGGTTGTAAACCTAAACAGCGATTATAGCGCTGTTGTTTTGTAAATCTAAATAGTAATTATAACGCTATTGTTATAACATATGTGCTATAAATTTCTTTGTTAAACTAATGGATTTCTGAATTTAAAAGATGATTTGAAGGAAGAATTAAGTGGGAAATTGAATATAGTTATTCGAGCTAGAGTTAGTCAAACATAGTATTCAGAATGAGTTGCCATTTCGTACGACTGCTAGCGTAATTCGCAGGCATGCAGATAGCCTACGGCGGTCGGATGTTTTCCTGAGGGAATCAGGCGTAACCATTGTGATCGCTGCGATCTAGAGTCAAGCGAATGGATTTAAGTCGAGTATTAGTTAATCAATTAGAGTAATCGATTAGAGTTAAATCAAATTGGAGTTATTCAATTATCGTATTTTCAAAGATTGAAATTAGAAGTTTTTTAAAAGTAAATCAGTTTTGTTAAAGGCCAAGTGATGCCGAATACTGGACCAGTGAACTCATTGGAGTGTCATGATTGAAATACTGTATATTTTGATAGTTAAAACACCGACTATCAAATCTGACCAATACGATTGTTGGTATGGAAAGACCGGGATCGAATTTATATTCGAAAACCATTCCGACCAACAAATACGTGAAGATATCAGAAGATGATCGAGATGGTGCTATGAAGACCGTGGATTTTCACAAACGGAAGAACCACTAATATTCTCTGCCTGGCAAGCCGAGATAAGCTGTGATTCTGTCGTAGTTGGAATCTACGGGTTGCAAGGACTTCTCGCTACTGATCCATGGGGTGATTCCTATATTGGATGCAGTAGGAGAGTACCTTCGGTTCATCCTGTTCCTGGATGACTTGTATGGACGGATGTCTGACAGAGTATTTCCAAAGGGTCACGTACGTTGATTTCTTCAAACGTGCGATAGTTGTTGGCGGAGATTTGCCGTTCTCTTAGCTTCCAGCTAGAGTATTTTTGTGGACGTCAATTAGTGATATCTGACGGATCTGACGATGTGGCATTCAAAGTGAATGACGACTAGATGATCAGAAGTTAATTCTGGCCTCAAGCCTCATCAACCGAGAAATGACAAAAATCGGGCAGGCAGCATGGCTATGTGGGTCGCTCCCATTAGGGTGTATAATCACCTATCTAGAGGAAGTCCTATTTGTTTCTTAAATCTATGTTTCGATGCTGTCCCTTGTCGGGAGACGGTTGCTGATCCCAACCGTCGGTGATATACATTCGATACTCTCAAGCGAAATGAGGGGTCGGTCATGTGAGGGCCGGGTTGCAAGATGTTCTTGTTGAATCCAGTGTATTCGTCTCTAGAGATACACTATCGGCAGGTGGTCCCATACCTTGTCAAGTTGGAATCCAATCACCAATAAGCGCCTGCGGTTTTGATTGTATACTATACATGTGGAGCGTGAGATGCAAGCGTTCCACTAAATTGATATTTACTTGTATTTAGACATTATTATAATATCAGAACAAGATATTGGTTTCAAAACTGTTTTGGGTTATCGTAAGGTAAAAACCGTCCGTGTTTATGTGTGGATTTGGTCTTACGATTATCCTTTTCTTTGAAAAGGTTTTGAACTTTAAAATCATGATTGGATGGTTCACCCTTATTACTGTGCGAGTTTATCTCACTCTGGTTCACCAGACTGACCCGGTGTTTTGTAAATGCTCGGGTTAGACCGGGTTGTACAGGTTCAGGTTATCGACTGCTATGAAGAGACGAGCTGGAAGAGTCCAGACGTATGATATTACTACTATTCCGCTGTGTGTTGTATATGGGAACAGGCTATTATAACCGTCCCATGGTATGATGTACTCTGATACTGTAAGTATTTCAAAGCTCTCAATAAAGATTTATTTCTGTATTATATTTTGTTCCGCTGCGATGTGAGACTCTGTGTTGTGTGGTGTTTCTTCTTCTTCTTCTATTCTAATATTTCTTTCTTTCTTATCTCACCCTCTAATTTCTTCCTAGATGCTCCAGTGTTTTCGGTGGTTGGAAGATCGGTATAAGATACGATAAAAGTATTTATATCGATTTTCGAGGCCGAAAATCTGCTGGTTCGTTACACTTACGGGGATAGTATTCCTGACAAGAGGATTGTTGAGAAAATTTTAATTTCAATTTCCCGTAAGTATGACTCAATCGTGACTACGATCGAGCAAACTAAAGATCTGTCTACCTTATCGGTGACTGAATTAATGGGCTCCCTTGAAGCATTTGAACAAAGAATGAGCAGACATGATGAAGACTCGATTGAAAATGCTTTTCATTCGAAACTCAAGCTATCATCCCAAAATAAAGCATATGGAGAAAATAAGAATTATGGAGAAGATTCTAGAAACAAAGGAAATTCTAGAAATTTCTCAAAGAATAAACAAGGCAAATATCCTCCATGTGGAATTTGTAAGATGACAAATCACTTGGAGAAGTTCTGTCGGAATCGTGGAAAGCCTCAATGTCGACACTGTAAGAAATTTGGACATTTGGAGAAGAATTGCTTCAGCCTAAATAAGCATCAAGCAAATTTCATTGAAGAGCATGACAGAGAACAACATCAATATGATCGAGATCAACATCTTTTTTATGCTACCCAAGATTCTAGTGAAGAAAATGGAGGAAACTGGTACTTGGATAGCGGTTGCAGCAATCACATGGCTAAAGATGGGAGCATCTTCAAGGATATTGATGATACTGTCAAAGTAAAAGTACGATTGGGGAATGGCACCGTCGTGGAATCAAAAGGCAGAGGCACTGTTATGGTGGAAACAAAGAAAGGTACAAAATTTATCAAAGATGTTTTACTTGTTCCAAATTTAAAAGAAAATTTGTTGAGCATTGGTCAGATGATGGAGAAAGGCTACGCTCTTCACTTCGAAGGAGACATTTGCAAAATATATGATAACAACAATAAAAGACTAGAGATAGCTCAAGTAAAAATGGAGAAGAGAAATAGAAGTTTTCCAATAAGTTTTAAATATGCTACTAATATAGCCATGAAAGCACAAGTTGATGATTCATGGTTATGGCATCGAAGATTTGGCCACTTCAACATTCAAGCCTTGAAATTGTTGTATCAAAAGAATATGATGAGAGATTTTCCATGCATAAAAGAAAATAATGAAGCCTGTGAAGGATGTCTTCTCGGAAAGCAACACAGATCATCATTTCCATCACGAAGCACTTGGAGAGCAAAAGACTTGTTGGAGTTAATTCACACCGACGTTTCTGGACCAATGAGAACACCTTCACTTCATAACAACAGGTATTTCATTCTCTTTATAGATGATTTTTCTAGAATGACATGGGTCTACTTCATTAAAGAAAAATCAGAAGTCTTTGGAATATTCAAGAAGTTTAAAGCTCTTGTCGAAAATCAAAGTGGAAAACGTATAAGGAAGCTTCGAAGTAATCGTGGTAAAGAGTACAACTCCCATGAGTTTGATAAATTTTGTGATGATGAAGGCATTGAGAGGCAACTTACAGTTGCATATACTCCACAACAAAATGGAGTATCTGAAAGAAAAAATCGCACAGTCATGGAGATGGCAAGATCAATGCTGAAGGAGAAGGGCTTACCCAACACTTTTTGGGCAGAAGCAGTTTATACTGCTGTCTATATACTCAACCGATGTCCAACTAGAGCAGTTGAAGACAAGACTCCTATAGAGGCATGGAGTGGACGAAAGCCAACATCCAATCATCTAAGAATTTTTGGATCGATTTGCTACATACATGTTCCAGACCAAAAGAGACACAAACTAGAAGAGAAGACCATACGAGGAATCTTTTTGGGGTATAGCACACAATCAAAAGGATATAGAGTTTATAACTTGCAAACAAAGAAACTGACGGTTAGTCGAGATGTCGAAGTTGATGAGAATGCTTCTTGGAATTGGGATGAACAAAAAGTTGAAAAAAGAAACATTTCTATTCCAGTACATCAATCTCATGAAGATGTAGAAGTGGAAGAAATGGAAGAACCAACAGAAGAACCAGGTACGCCCCTTTCACCTTCTCAACAACAAACTTCTTCACCAGAGTCTACTCCAAGAAGAGTTAGATCTTTGGTAGATATATATGAAACTTGCAACATGGCTATATTTGAACCCGAAAGCTATGAAGTAGCATCTAAACAAGAAGTATGGATCAAAGCAATGGAAGAAGAGATAAAAATGATTGAAAAGAATAATACTCGGGAGCTTGTAGATTGTCCTAAAGATAAAGAAATCGTTGGAGTGAAATGGGTTTATAAGACAAAGCTAAATCCAGATGGCTCAATACAAAAACACAAGGCTAGGCTCGTAGCAAAGGGCTACTCGCAACAATATGGAGTCGACTATAATGAGACATTTGCTCCAGTTGCACGTCTGGACACAATTAGAGCTTTAGTTGCTCTTGCAGCTCAGAAAGGATGGAATGTTTTTCAACTAGATGTCAAATCAGCCTTCTTAAATAGAGTATTAGAAGAAGAGATCTATGTGGAGCAACCACAAGGCTTCATAAGTAAGGGAAATGAAGACAAAGTGCTAAGACTAAGAAAAGCTTTATATGGCTTGAAGCAAGCACCTCGAGCATGGTACAATAGAATCGACCAATACTTCATTAATCAAGGATTTAGGAGGAGCAAGAGTGAGCCTACATTATACATCAAGACACAAGGTCAGTATGATACTCTCATTGTCTCTCTATATGTAGATGATCTTATCTACATGGGAAATAATATGAAAATGATAACTGCATTTAAAGAAGACATGATGAAAACATTCGAGATGACCGATCTTGGCTTGATGAATTACTTCCTTGGCATCGAGGTAAAACAACATAATGAAGGTATATTTATCTCTCAAAAGAAATATACCGAAGAACTATTAAAGAAATTTAGAATGAATGATTGCAAACCAGTAGCTACTCCACTCGTAACAAATGAGAAGTTGCAAAAGGATGCGGAGCCCCAGAAGCTGATGCATCTCGCTACAGAAGCTTGATTGGAAGTCTACTATATCTTACTGCTACACGACCGGATATTATGTACGCTACAAGTCTTTTATCAAGATTCATGCAAAGTCCAAGTCAAATTCATCTTGGAGTTGCTAAAAGAGTTTTAAGATATTTGCAAGGAACAAAGGAGTATGGAATATGGTACAAGACCATAACCAACTCAAAGTTGATTGGCTACACTGATAGTGATTGGGCAGGTTCAGTAGATGACATGAAAAGCACGTCGGGCTATGCCTTTTCACTTGGATCAGGAATACTCTCATGGGCATCAAAGAAGCAAGCAACAGTTGCACAATCAACAACTGAAGCAGAATATGTGGCAGCAGCGGAAGCAACAAGTCAAGCTATATGGCTTCGGAGGATATTTGAAGAAATAGGTGAGCATCAAGATCAACCTACTACAATCTACTGTGACAGCAAATCAGCAATAGCAATCACAAAGAATCCGGTTCATCATAATCGAACTAAGCATATAGCTATCAAGTATCACTTCATCAGAGATGCAGAAGCGGCAAAAGAAATTCAGCTCAAGTACTGCAGAACAGAAGATCAAGTTGCAGACATCTTCACAAAGGCACTGCCAAGAACAAGATTTGAGCAACTACGAACTATGCTTGGAATATCCGAAATTTGCATCAAGGAGGAGTATTGAGAATGCTGCAAATTTCTAGAGAATTCCAAAGTATTGAAGATAATACAAATTTCTAGAATTCTCAAGAGATTAATAAATTGCTTTGTATTATTGAATAAGTTATCTAGAATATTCTTATGTATTATTATTAAATAAATTACTTGATGAATGTGGAATGTTCTCTCTAGAGAATTCTACATAATTGTAATGAGATGCCTATAAATATGAGCATGGGCACATTGTAAGGTTGTAGCAAAAAAACTATAACAAATAAAATTGTTGTATTACAAAAACCATTGAGTAATTTCTCCATCAAACTTTCTTTCAACTATTCAACTATTTCAATCATTTATCCACAACAACTATTCAACTATTTCCTCTACTACAAATACTAACAGGAAGATAATTCAGCGTCAATGCCTGTACATCAATCCGACCATACAACAAACAAATTGGTATCAATGATATTTCTTTATAGGACATCCACAACATAGATTTCGGGCACCATGATAAACCTCTCAATGGCATCACTGATGAATTCATCTATAGTGGTGGTCGATTTGTTGTTTCGGAGCCAATGGTCACTGCAAATGATAGCGAATCTGGTGACCATGCCGTCATAGGGGATGTCAAGGCGTTCGATGCTGTTGCTAGCAAGGAGGCTGGAATTGACGCTGACTTAGGTTCATAACAGTGAAAAGAGACTAATATTTTTAAGTGAGTCTGCAGTTGGAAGAGTGGCAGGCAATTTGGTAATTTAGGGCATGAGAAAAGTAAAGTGGGAAGTGAAATTTAGAAAGGAAACTGACGGTACACCTTAAGACTTCGGTTTGGCGGTCAGTATGAAAACTTATCAATCTTTAGTAATATTAATGATTTACAATATTTACTAACGGTTAATCATACATTAAATATTAAATATTAATTATCAGTTATCAATTACTGATTTTTATTGAATGCTAACAATAATTTACAATTTCAATTTATTTTAGATATTCAAATTTTAAATTTTACAAGTATCAAATATAACTATTAATGATATAATTATTAAATACAAATCTCATTTTATAATAATTAATTTTATTATCAATTAATAATTATATTAATTTGTAATCTAATTATTATTTTTTGGCATGGTAAGCCGTTTTTATAGTGGACGTACCACTTTTTATTGGAAAGAGCAAAAGAAGTGGAGTTCTGCATAGGCACAGAAACTCCATTTGGTTTGAAGTGCCAACATACAAAACAATAAAGCACAGAAGAGAATGTAACACCCTGTAATTTTTAAGTATTAAAATAAACAAATTTAAGGACACTTAATTTTTCGAAGAAGAACTAAGTGAAACGGGTTACGCCATTGTGTTCGTCTTGGAATTCTACTTGAGATAGAGTCCGAGTTTGCGTAAATCGGACTCCATATGAAGAAGTTATTGAGCTTAGAAGATTTCAATTTTAAACAGAAATTAAATTAAAATAATAATTAATAATCTAAAACCAGTTCGAATTTCAAAACAGCAGAATTGGGCGGAGTGGGAAATTTCCCGCTCAGGGGTGTCGACCGCCCTAGGGGTATAGGGGAGTTGACACATGTCAGCCAGGTTAGGCTGACGCGTTCGGATGACGATTTTTTTGATTTTAGGGATTGTGTTGCTTCATTTGGTTGGCTGAGTGATGTGTCATTATGAAATGGGTGGTTTAGATTGATCCTAAACTAATCTAAAGGCTCTAATTAATCCTACACATCTATATAAGCACACATAAACCTAAACCCTAATCTATACTAAATTCATTCATGAGCCGCCATGCTGTTGCATCCTAAACTAAGCTAGTCTCTTCTCCAATGAATTAAAACTTAGGAAATGTGAAAGAGGAGAACAGTTCTAGAATAGCAACAAACACTTAATCTATTCTTTCTTCTACCATAGTGAATTCTAGTCGCTTTTAGGTTTAAATAGCTAAATGTGAATTGTGGTAGACTATGAATTGAGTATATGCTGTAAATCATGAACTTATGCAAGCATACTATGCCATTTTCCCTAGATCTAATATATGGACATTCTACTATGTTTCCTATGTGAATCTTGAATTACAATTATATTGTGGTACATGTAAACTTGTTAATACAGATCTAACTTTCTAGATCTGACTGTGGTGATTCGATATGACGTTTATGTGAACATTGATTTGTAACCATGTTAGGATGATAGTACATCCATTAATTTGACATTACTTGCATCTAGACTTTGGTGTTAATCACCTTTCACTTGTTATATTATGATACCTTGGTATATGTGGTATACTTGACATGTGAATCTAAACTTATTATTATGCCACCATGTTTGTGCTAGATTTAGGTAATTGGACACTAATATTGAATATAGATCTCATTATGCTTGCCTAAACACAAGTTATTAATTTGATGTCCACTTTATTATGATAATTATCACATGTCCATTCACTTAGTTACTATGTCAGTTATGTTAATATTTGTGCCAAAACATGTTGAACTGACACCCTTATCATGTTCCCTTTTATTGTTATGACGAGGCTACTTTATAGCCTCATTGACGCCAAAATACATGCAATCACATTAGTTAGGAAACGGGAAAAAGGGGATTTATAATTGGCATAATTTTATAATGTTTTACATAAGTTGGACACATAATTCAAATAGGGAAACATAGTAATAATCACGTATAATGACATAGGAAAATTTGAATAAAAAATGGCATAATTTGAATATGACAATTTATGGATATGTATTTCAAATTATTGTTGCAAAATAGGTATTGACACCTATAAAAGGAAAGGATTAATTAATTGCTAAATTAATTAAAAATGGCATAATTTAAATATGAACATTTATGGACATGTTATTCAAATTATTTGGAAAAATAGGTATTGACACCTATGAAAGGAAAGGTTTAGTTAATTGATTAATTAATTAAAAATGGAATGTTTAGTAATTACAATTAGGAATTGTAATTGTACTTATGACATGAGGTTAGGTTATATTAGTGGTGGAAGTCTGCCCGGATCCGACCGGCATATCCAGCAGCCACTAATGTTGAACCTAATGTGGGAGGTCTAAGTACGTGAATACGAATCGGGCTAATACACGAGGTTAGGTCCAATTGTGGAATAAGACGACCCGGACCCGACCGGCATATCCAGCATCCACAAGTTGTAGGCCTAATATGGGAGGTCTAGCCCATTTTATACCATAAATGGATATGGTAATGAATCATACTACTTAACCTAATCTAATCCATAAGGGATTGTATGAATATGAACTAAAGATAGGGCTAAGTAAAACATGCTTGGATCAGTGGGAGGGTTAAGTACATCTTGGGTAGGTAGGTAATATTAATATATATAGGCCCACAAACTTAACCGTTAAATAAACATGCTTGAATCAGTAGGAGGGTTAAGTACATCTTGGGTTGGTGGGTAATATTTGTATATACGGGCCCACAATCTTAACCTGTCGGGGTTATGTAATTAAAGACATCATTAGGTAAACATAACCAGTGGAAAACCTAGTAGTCAGGATGCAAAACAAAGGGGAGAGCTTGCGTCATCTTGTGTGGGACCCATTTCAGTCTGTAACCCTTAAATAGGTATCAAACGGGTACTCCGAACTAGGTCAGAGTGGGGCACGCTTACTGAGCTGATTGTAAGAGATCCAAACGTAGAGGTGGTGTTGACGGAGCGTTCCAACGGGGTCATATGCATGCATGACTCCGCTTGCTGGGGAAGATAAGACGTTATGACATCAGTAGATATGGTTGTGCACATCCAGAAAATGAAGGGTTGCCACTTTAGGAGTGATACACCCTACTATGGGGCCAGCACAGGGTATCTACAGAATAGGAAGCCGATCGATTGGGGATAGTAAATAGGGTACATCTAGTCCTGCCTGTTTCTGGTGGGTACCTGTGTTTCTGTCTGGGCTGACACCCGTTATTTCTGTTTAGGTACCAGTTCTGTTTGGGTTAAAACCCGTTACTAGAGTACATCTAAAACTACCTTTATGTTTTTTTTTGGGATCATCCTGTTTTTGTTAAGCTATTGGGGAATATGCAATCCTATTACATATCTGTTATACTAGTATTGGTGCAGAGCAAGGAAAGTATTAAGAAGCGCTATCTGTTCTATCCTGTTTACCTTGTTATGCCTGCCATTTATGTATTGATCTCTCTTATCCACTTTATGCCTGTCATGTTCACCTTTATTTATTTACTGGCTAAAAGTAACTAGACTCGCCAGACTTTCTGTCTTGCCCCTTTGTTTTTCCCTCTCTCTTCTCCTCCCAAAGGTTCTCAGGGAGGTAACACCCAGGCTTAGCCAGGGCTTGGATATTATCTTGTTGGAAGCGACTTCTGGAGTATGGCTCAAGTCTTTGTCCCTACTATGGCTTACTCTTTTTATTGGGGAATAATGTTTTCCTTTAATACCTATGTACTCTGATAATGCAAGACAGAAGTATTTTGTTGTAACGATTTTATGACTTATGGTGTTGTGAACTACTGTATTATGTTTTATATTGAAATAAAAATTTGAAATTTCCACTGCTATCTTATTTATATATGCCTTGTAATTATTCTGTGTCTGTTTACCTACAACACTTCACGAAACTTAATGCATTCACTTAGTGAGTGACATTAATGGACGTGGGGTGTCACATTTGGTATCAGAGCTGAAGGTTACCAGATTAGATAAAAGTTTTTGAAAATTATTTTTTTAAAAGGTTTTAAAAGAAAGTATTTTTGAAAAGAAAAGACTATTTTGAAAATATTTCCCCAAGAAGCCATATGTAGTATCCTTCGCTCCTTTATCTAAATTTCTTGCTTTTCCTTTTTTCAGCATGTCTGGGGAACAAAACATCCCTTGTATCCCAGAAGGAGTCACTATACCCAGATGGTTCCGTAGGTATTTGGAGGCCACGGCTCCTACCGAAGGCCAAAGAGATATTCCTCCCCCAGCTGCGCCAATCATTCCTCCTCCTCTCCCTCCAAGGGCAGATAACTTCGCCAAGATCTGCAAAGACTTCTGTGCTGTGGGAGAGAAGCCATTCCATGTGAATGATACATTCATTTATGCTAGAAATTGGCTCAAGGAGACCGAGGATTTGTTCGTAATCTTTGAAGTAGAGGATAGGAGGAAGATTCAGTTAGCGGCTTGGCTATTAAAGGACGAAGTCTCATTTTGGTGGGAAGTCACCCAAGTTGGACGTCCGTGGAAACTTGGGAAGATTTTAGGTAAAGATTTGAAATGAAATTTCTTTCCCAAGCCGAGAAAAGCATGCAGATGGAAAGGTTCTTAGCAATCAAACAAGGAAACTTGACGGTGAAAGAATATGTGAACAAATTCAACCAGCTAGCAAGGTTTGGGTTAGAATTGGTGGGTACGCCGCACAAAAAGGCTTTGCGATTTGCTAAAGGGCTGAATGAACCCCTTCATGGGTTAGCCATGTCCCATATCCTAATGGGAGCCACTTTTGAAAAACCTGTTGATATGGCCTTAATGCATGAGGAAGACAAGGGAGAAAAGAAGGAAGTAAAGGCTGAGGAAGCAACACAAAATGAGAAGGTGTAGCCGAAGAAGGGACAACAGCAGAGGAAAGGCGAAAAGAATGACAAGGTTAAAGATAAGAGGAAGTGCTATAGTTGTGGGAGATAGGGTCACTTAGCCAAGGACTGCAGGAAAAGGAAGAATGCTTGCTTCGCTTATGGAGAGGTCAGGCATCTTATTAAGGATTGCCCGAAGAAACAAGGACAAGGTCAAAGGGCAGGAACTTCTTGAGGTCAGGTGCATGCTCTCGCGATTAGTGCTCCTGAAAGAGGTAGAAAAATTTCCGTAGAAAGTTTAGTTTCTCTTTCAAATCATCTAGTTAGAACACATTTTAATTTTGGCGCTTCACACTCATTTATATCTAGTTCTGTTGTTGAATCTCTGCACTTAGTTACTAATATGGTAGTGGATCCCGTAGTTATCTCAAACCCCATTAGTGATTCGGCTCATTTATCTATGATTTGTAGGGGTTTGAGAATATTTGTGTTAGGCGTCAAATTTGAATGCGATGCATATGTGCTCGATTTTACGGGCTATGGGTTGATTATAGGGATAGGTTGGTTTACCACATATGGTGCCATTTTGGGTGGTGAGAGGAGGGTCGTTAAGCACCCTCGAAATTTCTTGTGACCCACAAGGTCTCTCATGCTTAGTTTCCTAGAGTCTCTTGAGGCATCTATCGATTATCTGCGATCGACACCAGTAGTCCGTGAGTATCCTGATATCTTAGACGAGGTTCGGGTATCACCCCCGAGGCGCGAGATTGATTTCCGTATATACTTGGTGGACAATGCAAAGCCAGTTGCATTACTTGTGCGCCATATGTCTCCTAAAAGAAAAGAGGGAACTTGATAAGCAAGTGGTTGGGCTACTTGAGAAGAGGTTTGATAGGTGAATCATATCAGGATGGGAAACCTATTGAAGACAGTCCTTGAGGAAGCTCATCATTCCAAGATGACTATTCATCCAAATGGCGATAAAATGCATAGAGTTCGAGGTAGTGGGGCCAAACTTGCGAAAGGAAGTGAAAATAAAGAAGGAAGCAATGATTGGATAAGTTCTGACTTGCATACTTGGATCAGAAGTTAAGAAGCTACGCAAATGAGAAGTCAAGTTGGTGAAGGTCCAGCGGGGAGACGATCAAGAAGATGCAACTTGGGAGACCGAAGACAAGACTTTTACACTTCGTACCCTTTCTTATTCAAAGGAATGTTCTTAACTTCTCTTCCAAAAGCTTTTATTCGCATTTGCTTCTATCACCTGAGTATATCCTATCAATCGAATCTTCGACCTTTAGATAGGAATCCTATGGTTGTAAACATGTGTTTGAGACATGTTATGTTTGGTGGATACAAGTGGATGCAAGTGTTTTCTAGTGGATGCTCGTGGATGCATTTACACACACATTAGGACTAGATCGGCTCAATCACTTTCATATTGCATATGAATAAGTGTGCGTATTTAAATTAATGGATGTATATTGATTGTGTTAACATATGATTGTGGGATTTGAATGAAATGATTGTACACTCATGTAGAAATAATATGTATCATTAGGATTCTTTCGAATACATAATGGACGCATGACACTATCATGTTTTGCATTAAGGAGGTCAACTGAATCAGTAGACCGCCTGATTTTGCATTGGATAAGGAACATATACACACACTTTTTGCATATGTTCATACGATATTAGAATCTTTTAAGGACAATGGATGCCTATGCTTGAGGGTTGAGTAGATGGATGATTGGATGGTAGGATTTACGCTCTTCCTGACTTGAAGATTTTGGGGACGAAATCCTTTAAGGAGGGAAGAATGTAACACCCTGTAATTTTTAAATATTAAAATTAACAAATTTGAGGATACTTAATTTTTAGAAGAAGAATTAAGTGAAACGGGTTATGCCATTGCGTCCGTCTCGGAATTCTGCTTGAGACAGAGTCCGTGTTTGCGAAAATCGGGCTCCGTGTGAAGAAGTTATGGAGCTTAGAAGATTTCAAGTTTAAACAGAAATTAAATTAAAATAATAATTAATAATCTAAAACTAGTTCGAATTTCAAAACAGCAGAATTGGGCTGAGCAGGAAATTCCCCGCTCAGGGGTGTCGAACCCCCTCCCCCATAGGGTGTGTTGACACAGGTGTCGACCCCCCTATAGGGGTGTCGACACGGTGTCGACCCCCTATAGGGGAGTCGACCACTGTCGGCCAGGTTGGGCTGACGACAATTTTTCTGATTTTAGGTCTTGTGTGGCTTCATTTGGTTGGCTGAATGATGTTTCATTGTGAAATGGGTGGTTTAGATCGATCCTAAACTAATCTAAGGGCTCTAATTAATCCTACATGAAACACCCCACCTCCGTTAGGGTCACTCTCAAAGGGAATGCCCTAATTTTGGTGGAGGTTTTATAAGTATAAGTCACAGATATACAAGACAGATATAATAACACATATTTTTGAACAGCGGAAAACAACAACTTTTATTTCATCAAAATACGTGTTACACAAATCATGCCATAATTGTCTTACAATACTTCCAAAATCATAACTGTCTTGATTACATTATTTAAAGAAGCATAAAGGAAACATAAATAAACTGCAAAAGTCCCATGATTGTTGTCCAAAGCCATAGTCCAAAACGAAAAGATCCAAGCAATACATTCTTTCTCTTCAAGCTGGATATGAAGGCTGGTCAAGCTGTGGTATTCCCTCCCTGTGGACCTGGGGGGGGGGGGGGACGGAAGAAAAGAAGACGAAAGAAAAGTAGAGGCAGACATAAAGCCTGAGTAAGTCTAGGACTATTCAGTCTATGAATAAAGAACTGGGTATGATAAGTATAAACTAGAAATGGGAAAGCACCATAAACTTAGTTAAGTTATCTAGGGTCGAATATACTATCGCACCCCATATTAATCTCTGTACCCATATAAACTAGTTCCCAACAGGCACCACATAATCAGGGTGAAGTGATCCATTTTATGATGATCGGCTCCTACTCGCATAGTTACATGTGTCTTACGGCCCCCGTTGTTGTAGTTACCTATGCTGGTCCCACCATGGGGTGTATCAAGTCCCATGGTGGCGGCCCGACACAATCCTAGAATGCACAGGTATGCTACTGGTGCCCAGTGCCTTATTTTTCTGTGCCGGAGTGTGTGCACGCCCGCACCCCGTTAGAACCTACACTGCTGCACCACCGCCGTCGATTTGACCTCTTACAGTCAGCCCAGTAATCGTGCCCCACCCTGCCTTGTTTCAGGGTATCATGATACCTTGTAGGGTTACTGCTGAAAAGGGTCCCCCGCTACTAGGTTTTCTATTTCTAGCCAACATGCTAAGTTGGTTAAGTGTTTTATAAACCTAACCCCCAATTAGTCTGTTTAGTTTAGCATGTTCCAATTTGATTAAGTATTAATATAATTTACTTAATCCTATCAATCGTGACTTAATTGTCTTATTAAAGCCTTGACCTCTCACATTAGACAGGTATTGTTGTGGCTGCTTGTTGCCGGTTGGGTCCGGGCAGTCTTACGCCACAACTCAGTCTAACCTCGGGTCCTTATTGGGCTCCGTGTTTAACCACCCACATTGGATAGGTATTGTTGTGACTACTGGACAGCCGGGCGTTTCCGGGCAGGTTTACATCACCCCTCAATCCAACCTCGGGTTAAACACATCGTATTTTCTACATTTACATATTTTGTCTCTTTTCTTTTTATATGTAAATATTTGCGGCCCATTATTCAAATTCATCTTTATTAATTAAGATTTATTTATGCCACTTAATTGTTTTCAAGGTTGTTGGCGTGCGTCAAACATGCCAACACATGTGTTCTTATATTTTAGCCCAAACGTCATTACCCCCGTTTTACACGTTCGTTCCAATGTAATGTGTGTTGGGTTTAATACTTAAACCCAATTTAGCCAAATGAAAAGGGGAGGCTTATAACATGGTGTTTATAAGGTAACATAAAAAGGGGAGTGTGAACGCATGAACTTGCAACATAACGATTCAATTAACATAAGGTAGGCATATGTGAACTTGCAATTGTAACAACATATAATATAAGCAATACTTAAACATGAATCATTCTAGTCACATAATCATGGTATAAACAAAACATGAATCATTCTATTCATGTAGTCATGGCATAAATAATACTTAAACATGAACCATTCTAATCATATAATTATGGCATAATCATAATTGAACATGAGTCCTTCTATTCATATAATCATGGTTTTTATCTTATCTATGTAACTTGTAAGTAATTCAAGTGTAATTCTAATGTAACTTATGTGTCAAATATATTATCATATGATTATGATAACAACATAAGCCTAAAAACATGCTTTCAACTAGATATAATAACAAACATAGTTTAGTCATGTTCATAAAATTAATACAAGCTTACAAAGACGCTTGCTTTTGTCACTATCACAAAATCATGATTTTTTTTAATACTTGAACTATGATGCCAATTCCAACATAGCCTTCATGTGAATCATAATACTTAAGTGGATCAAATTACACTAAAGATGACCATAGAATTATACATCATGTTGGCATAACAATAAATCATATACTTGCATGAATTTCAAATAAACTATTACAACATATAGTTGCTATTTTAAACATGAATCATATACTTGTAATTATCAAATGGGTGTTGTAAATAACTACCATAAACATGTAGTTTTCAATATGAATCATATGTTTGCATGAATCCCAATTAAAATTCCACAACATGTGGTTGTCACATAAACCATTTACTTGTATGAATCAAATCGTACACCATAGCATTGCCAAATCAAAATAACATACAAACATAAGTTATTATCGCCACAATTCCATTTCTTTGTTAACTTCCAACGCAAATCGCAAACTTGCAAATATCCAATCGTATACCATAATATTCCCAAATCGTTTAGCATCAAAGCAACATACAAATAATAGATTATTATCGCCACAATTCCATTTCTTACTTTACACAAATCAACACAATTATTTAATTCACATCGGAATAGCACTCTACTTACAACGTATGACGAATCTTCAATTCAGGAATCTGAATTCTGAATTTGGAGATGCTATCCTTTGTTGTAGGCGTTGTTTTGATTGATTTGACGTTGCTTTAAGCTTTTGATTTATCTCCTAATTGTCTCTCTATTTCTGACGGCTATCCTCAGTCTCTCCTCAGCAGCATGACGATCTCATCTCCATTTTAGTTTATGTGAATTAGGGTTAGACTTAGGTCCTTTTTATAGAGTTTGTGAGTCAATTTAGACCATCGATGAAGCTTGGTTCAATAATAGCCGTTCGTTCGAAGGATAGACCAACCAGGAGCTGACACCTAGCCCTAGTGACAAGGCAAGGCTCAGAAAATCGACCAAACACAGACTAGGCCAGCCAGGGTGGGCTGGGTTCGACCTGGCTCAGGGGCCAGGTCGACTCCCCAGTCGACCCCCGGGTCGACTCTAGAGTCGACCTGCCTGGGCAGGTCGACACCTAGGTCGACTCCCAGGTCGACCTGGCCTGGCAGGTCGACCCTAGGGTCGACCCCCAGGTCGACCTGGTGGGTTTGGGCGGGAATTTTCCCGCCCACTTTGATTGTTCTGAAATTTAAATCTGTTTTCGAAATTTGAATTTTCTGAAACTTCATCGGGCCATAATTTGGTCATACGGGCTCCGTTTTTCGAAAACTTGGACTCTATTTCACGTATTTTTCCGAGACGAACGCAATGGCGTATCCCGTTTCCCTTAATACTTTGTTTTGAAATTAGTTATACTTTAATTTGTGAATTTCAAAGTTATAGAATACACGGGGTGTTACATTCTCCCCCACTTAAAAGGATTTCGTCCCGAAATCTTCAAGTTCGGGAAGAATGTACATCCTAACATCCAAACATCCATCTACTCATCCATCAAACACGAGCATCCATTGTCCTTAAATGACTTCTAACGCTTCATGATAATATGCGAAGTGTGTGTGTATATACATGTACTTATCTAATGCAAAAATCAGGCGGTCTACTGATTCAGTTGACCTCCTTAATGCAAATTATGTAAGTGTCATGAATCCATTATGTATGCAAAGTTTCCTATTCATGATTCTACATGAGTGCACAATCATTCATACAAATGCAACATCCATATGACAACACATTAAAGTTCAACCATATACGAATGCAAACATATATGCATATGCAATATGAAGTGATTGAGCCGATCTAAAACCTAGATTGTGTGTGTATATGCAACCACGAGCAACCACTAGCAATCACTTGCAACCACTTGCAATCATCATCCATAACATGTTTCAATTACATGTTTCCATCCAAAGGGTTTCTTCCTTAAAGATAAGGTCGAGGAGATATACCTAAAAAGATAGATAAAAGCGCAACTTAAGGAAAAAGAAAGATCAAAGATGTACCCTCGAAAAGAAAAGGGTAGGCTGCGCGTATTCTAGCTTCAGTTTCCCAAGTTGCATCTCCTTCGGAGTCGCTCCACTGAACTTTGACGAGCTTGACTTCGCGGTTGCGTAGCTTCTTCACTTCCGTCACTAATATGCGGGTTGGAACTTTCATTATGGTTGCTTCGCGTTCCACTTCAGCTTCTTCTAGGATATTTGGCTCTACCACTTCAGCAGACTCATGTAGACATTTTCGGAGATGTGAAACGTGAAAGACGTTGTGAACTCCGGCCAATTTTTCGGGTAGCTCTAATCTATAGGCCATTTTCCCAATTTTCTCAATGATAGGGAATGGCCCTACGAACCTTGGTGCTAGCTTTCCTGTGGTTCCAAAACGAACAACGTTCCTTAGCGGAGATACCTTAAGAAAAACTCTGTCCCCAACCTCAAATTCAAGGTCGGTCCTCCTCTTGTTGGCGTAGGACTTTTGTCTGTCTTGGGCCGTCTTCATCCTTCTTCGTATTAAGTCTACTTTTTCTGAAGTCTCTCGGACCATATCTGGTCCAAGTATGAGCTTATCAGTAGACTCCGACCAACAAGTGGGTGATCGGCACGGTCTTCCATATAAAGCTTCGAAGGGCGCCATTCCGATGGTTGCTTGATAGCTGCTGTTGTAGGCAAATTCCACCAAAGGAAAATGGTCTTCCCATGTCCCTCCGAAGTCAAGGACGCACAGTCTTAGAAGGTCCTCCAAAACTCTGTTCACTCTTTCTGTTTGGCCCTCGGTTTGGGGATGATAGGCTGTGCTCAAGCATAACTGTGTGCCTACCGCTTCTTGCAGACTCCGCCAAAACTCACTGGTGAAGATACGGTCTCGGTCACTAACGATGCTGGATGGTATTCCATGGAGTCGAATGATTTCCTTGAGGTAAAGAGATGCTAGGGATGAGGCAGTTCTTTTACTTTTGACAGGTAAAAAGTGGGCGCTTTTAGTAAGCCTATCCACTATTACCCAAATGCTAGTGTTGCCTCTCCTAGACCTAGGCAGCCCATCGATGAAGTCCATTGAGATGCTATCCCACTTCCACTGCGGGACCTCTAGAGGATGTAGCAGACTGCCAGGCTTTTTCTGTTCCGCCTTAACCTGTTGGCACACCATACACTTAGAAACGAATTCTGCCACGTCCTTCTTCATGCCGTTCCAAAAGAAAGTTCTTTTTATGTCCTTGTACATTTTATCTCTGCCTGGGTGTATCGTCATCTTGGAGTGATGTGCTTCCTCGAGAACCTTCTTTACTAAATCCCTTGTCTGTGGGACGCATAGTCTTCCGTCTCTCCTTAGCCAACCCTTATTATCGATGGAGTATCTGTTGAGGTGACTTGAAGTCTCACCCCTAATTAGCCTATCAATCGTCTCCACAAGCTGAGGGTCTTCGCGTTGTGCTGTCCCTATCGAGTCCACTAAAGTCGGGCGTACTTCGAGAGATGCTAGCAAGCCTGGTACAAAATCGGAGGAAGGCCTAAAGTCGAAGCTGGCTATAAACTCTAGGCTTTGTCTCTCAACAAACAGCGGGCTTAGGGTCAGTTTCTTTCGTCTCAACGCGTCTGCCACTACGTTGCCTCTGCCCGGAGTATAGGATATCTCGAAATCATACGAAGCAAGAAACTCCATCCATCTCTGTTGCCTCAAGTTAAGATCCTTCTGCGAGAAAAGGTATTTCAACGATTTATGGTCAGTGTAAAGTTCAAACTTCTCACCTAGGAGATAGTGTCGCCAAGACTTGAGTGCAAAGACGATGGCAGCTAACTCAAGATCGTGGGTCGGGTAGTTCTTTTCGTGCACTTTCAACTGTCTTCCACCATAAGCTACTACCCTTCCTTCTTGCATTAAGACAGCGCCTAGCCCTGTCCCACATGCATTTGTATAAACTGTGAACATCTTGCTTCCATCTGGCAACGTCAAAACTGGGGCTGTTGTAAGAGCCCTTTTCAGTCGCTGGAAAGCAAACTCGCAATCCAAGTCCCAATTGAACAATAGATTCTTCTTGGTCAACTTCGTGAGCGAAGCTGAGATTTTCGCAAAATCCCTTATGAACTTTCGATAGAAACCTGCTAGTCCTAGAAAACTTCGGACCTCAGTTGCATTCCTTGGTGTCTTCCAATCCTGTACCGCCACTACCTTAGCAGGGTCCACTGCTAACCCTTGTTTGGATACTATGTGCCCAAGGAACCTCACTTCTTCTCTCCAAAAGTGGCATTTGGAGAATTTGGCTTTTAGCTGATGGACTCGCAGCGTTTCCATGATTGCCCTTAAGTGCTGAGCATGTTCCTCTTCACTCTTTGAGAAGATAAGGATATCGTCTACGAAGACTACTACGAACTTACTGAGGAAATTTCTGAATACCCTACTCATCAGGTCCACGAAGTAAGCAGGTGCATTTGTCAAGCCGAAAGGCATGACAAGCCATTCAAAGAAGCCATCTGGGGTTCTGAATGCCGTTTTATCGATACTATCTTCAGCCACCCTTAGCTGATGAAAACCGGTCGCTAAATCGAGTTGGGAGAAAACAGACGCCCCTACAAGCTGATCAAACAAATCGTCAATTCTGGGGAGAGGGTTCCTATTCTTTTTCGTTAGCTTGTTGAGCTCCCTATAGTCAACACATAGACAAAGTGAACCATCCGCCTTTGTAGCGAACACCACTGGAGCGCCCCATTCTGAAATGCTCCTCCTAATGAACCCCTTTTCTAGAAGCTCTTTAATCTGTTTACTAAGCTCTTTCCTTTCCCGTGGAGCCATGTGTCTAACGGGCAACGCAACGGGCTTTGCATTATCTACAAGATATATACCGAAGTCTATCTCCCGCTTCGGAGGCAAGCCCTTCACCTCTTCGAAGACATCCGGATATTCCCGGACCACTCTAACCGATTTCAAATTTTCAACGGAGGCATCTAGCGATTCAAGATAACTAAGCATAACCGCATACGAGGGATTACAAGAAATTTCCAAAGTGTTACCGAGCTGGGTTAGGAGCCTAACAACCCTTTTCTCACAATCAAGGATGGCCCCATTACTGGATAGCCAATCCATGCCCAAAATCAAACCATATCCCGAAAAGCCCAAAACAAAGGCACTACATTGAAATTCTACGCTTAGAATAGAAATTTTCAATCCCAAACAGATCATAGACAAATGAGCTGGGCCCCCAATTGGGTTTGAAACAATTAAGGGGTCCTCTACCATACTAGTTTTTAGGTGTAGAGATTCTACTAAAGCAGACGAGATAAAGGAGTGTGATGCGCCAGAATCAAATAAAGTGCGAACGGGGTGATCATAAAGATAAACTATACTTTCTACAGAAGTATTTATACCTCGCTGTTGCAGAGGTGGCGCCTCTAGCACATGAACTTGTGCCCCTGAGGTGGATCCAGCCCTCTGCCCCTGTCCCCGTTTCTTTGGGCAGTCCTTAGCCATGTGGCATGTCTCACCGCAAGAAAAACACCCACCATTCATCTTGGCCTCCTTTTTCCGGCAATCTTTTACTAAGTGCCCCACTTTGCCACAGAAATTACACTTCCTCTTCTCTTTGTTGCCTTTCCCGCCCTTCTTAAAGTCTGTCTTCTTAGGCTGCAAACCCTCTTTCTTCCCTTGAGAGTTTTCTGCCTTTGTCTCCTTCTTGCCCTTATCCTCTTCGTTCAGCAACGCCATCTGTACCAACCTTTCATACGTAGCTCCCATGGGTATATGGGTCATGGCCAAACTGTGTAATGGCTCATTCAACCCTTTGACAAAACGGAGAGCCTTCTTGTGCGGGGTGTTGACTAGGTCCAGTCCGAACCTAGCCAGCTCATCGAACTGATTAACATACTCTTTGACTGTCTTGTTCCCTTGCTTAAGAAATAAGAATTTTTCCAACTGTAAACTCCTTTCCGCGTCTGAGAGAAATTTAGCCTCAAACCTTGCCCTAAAGTCCTCCCATGTTTCCACTGGTCTTTCTGCATTAGTGACTTCCCACCAGTAGGAAGCCTCGCCTTTAAGTAGCCATACTGCTAGTTGTACTTTCTGTCTATCCTCTACCTCAAAGATGATGAATAAGTCCTCGGTTTCTTTCAGCCAATTTCTAGCTGCCACGAAGGACTCAGTTCCATGAAAATCCTTTCCTCCCATAGCTATAAAATCTTTACATATCTTAGCAAAGGTGTTTCCCCACGGAGGAGGTGGAGGAAGAGGTGCTGCTGCAGATGGATGATTTCCTGCAGCTGGGGGAGGAGGAACGGTAGGACCTGGCTGAGTGGCCCTTGCTTCTAAGAACCGTATAAACCAACCAGGTATTGGTACACCCTCCGGCAAGTTAAGTTCTTCGGACATGCTGAAACAAAAAGGATAGATTCAAAACGAAGGATAAGAGATAGTTCCTATGGCTTTGGGGGGGACTTTTCCTTTTTAAAATAAAATAATATTTTATCTTTTAAAAATGCTTCTTTAAATTTTTTTTTCTTTTTTTGAAAATAAATTTTCAAAACTTTTTATCTTATCTGGTAAACCTATGCTCTGATACCAAGTGAAACACCCCACCTCCGTTAGGGTCACTCTCAAAGGGAATGCCCTAATTTTGGTGGAGGTTTTATAAGTATAAGTCACAGATATACAAGACAGATATAATAACACATATTTTTGAACAGCGGAAAACAACAACTTTTATTTCATCAAAATACGTGTTACACAAACCATGCCATAATTGTCTTAGAATACTTCCAAAATCATAACTGTCTTGATTACATTATTTAAAGAAGCATAAAGGAAACATAAATAAACTGCAAAAGTCCCATGATTGTTGTCCAAAGCCATAGTCGAAAACGAAAAGATCCAAGCAATACATTCTTTCTCTTCAAGATGGATATGAAGGCTGGTCAAGCTGTGGTATTCCCTCCCTGTGGACCCTTGGGGGGGGGGGGGGGGGGCGGGGACGGAAGAAAAGAAGACGAAAGAAAAGTAGAGTCAGACATAAAGCCTGAGTAAGTCTAGGACTATTCAGTCTATGAATAAAGAACTGGGTATGATAAGTATAAACTAGAAATGGGAAAGCACCATAAACTTAGTTAAGTTGTCTAGGGTCGAATATACTATCGCACCCCATATTAATCTCTGTACCCATATAAACTAGTTCCCAACAGGCACCCCATAATCAGGATGAAGTGATCCATTTTATGATGATCGGCTCCTACTCGCATAGTTACATGTGTCTTACGGCCCCCGTTGTAGTAGTTACCTATGCTGGTCCCACCATGGGGTGTATCAAGTCTCATGGTGGCGGCCCGACACAATCCTAGAACGCACAGGTATGCTACTGGTGCCCAGTGCCTTATTTTTCTGCGTCGGAGTGTGTGCACGCCCGCACCCCGTTAGAAACTACACTGCTGCACCACCGCCGTCGATTTGACCTCTTACAGTCAGCCCAGTAATCGTGCCCAACCCTGCCTAGTTTCAGGGTATCATGATACCTTGTAGGGTTACTGCTGAAAAGGGTCCCCCGCTACTAGGTTTTCTATTTCTAGCCAACATGCTAAGTTGGTTAAGTGTTTTATAAACCTAACCCCCAATCAGTCTGTTTAGTTTAGCATGTTCCAATTTGATTAAGTATTAATATAATTTACTTAATCCTATCAATCGTGACTTAATTGTCTTATTAAAGCCTTGACCTCTCACATTAGACAGGTATTGTTGTGGCTGCTTGTTGCCGGTTGGGTCCGGGCAGTCTTACGCCACAACTCAGTCTAACCTCGGGTCCTTATTGGGCTCCGTGTTTAACCACCCACATTGGATAGGTATTGTTGTGACTACTGGACAGCCGGGCGTTTCCGGGCAGGTTTACATCACCCCTCAATCCAACCTCGGGTTAAACACATCGTATTTTCTACATTTACATATTTTGTCTCTTTTCTTTTTATATGTAAATATTTGCGGCCCATTATTCAAATTCATCTTTATTAATTAAGATTTATTTATGCCACTTAATTGTTTTCAAGGTTGTTGGCGTGCGTCAAACATGCCAACACATGTGTTCTTATATTTTAGCCCAAACGTCATTACCCCCGTTTTACACGTTCGTTCCAATGTAAGGTGTGTTGGGTTTAATACTTAAACCCAATTTAGCCAAATGAAAAGGGGAGGCTTATAACATGGTGTTTATAAGGTAACATAAAAAGGGGAGTGTGAACGCATGAACTTGCAACATAACGATTCAATTAACATAAGGTAGGCATATGTGAACTTGCAATTGTAACAACATATAATATAAGCAATACTTAAACATGAATCATTCTAGTCACATAATCATGGTATAAACAAAACATGAATCATTCTATTCATGTAGTCATGGCATAAATAATACTTAAACATGAACCATTCTAATCATATAATTATGGCATAATCATAATTGAACATGAGTCCTTCTATTCATATAATCATGGTTTTTATCTTATCTATGTAACTTGTAAGTAATTCAAGTGTAATTCTAATGTAACTTATGTGTCAAATATATTATCATATGATTATGATAACAACATAAGCCTAAAAACATGCTTTCAACTAGACATAATAACAAACATAGTTTAGTCATGTTCATAAAATTAATACAAGCTTACAAAGACGCTTGCTTTTGTCACTATCACAAAATCATGATTTTTTTATATATACTTGAACTATGATGCCAATTCCAACATAGCCTTCATATGAATCATAATACTTAAGTGGATCAAATTACACTAAAGATGACCATAGAATTATACATCATGTTGGCATAACAATAAATCATATACTTGCATGAATTTCAAATAAACTATTACAACATATAGTTGCTATTTTCAACATGAATCATATACTTGTAATTATCAAATGGGTGTTGTAAATAACTACCATAAACATGTAGTTTTCAATATGAATCATATGTTTGCATGAATCCCAATTAAAATTCCACAACATGTGGTTGTCACATAAACCATTTACTTGTATGAATCAAATCGTACACCATAGCATTGCCAAATCAAAATAACATACAAACATAAGTTATTATCGCCACAATTCCATTTCGTTGTTAACTTCCAACGCAAATCGCAAATTTGCAAATATCCAATCGTATACCATAATATTCCCAAATCGTTTAGCATCAAAGCAACATACAAATAATAGATTATTATCGCCACAATTCCATTTCTTACTTTACACAAATCAACACAATTATTTAATTCACATCGGAATAGCACTCTACTTACAACGTATGACGAATCTTCAATTCAGGAATCTGAATTCTGAATTTGGAGATGCTATCCTTTGTTGTAGGCATTGTTTTGATTGATTTGACGTTGCTTTAAGCTTTTGATTTATCTCCTAATTGTCTCTCTATTTCTGACGGCTATCCTCAGTCTCTCCTCAGCAGCATGACGGTCTCATCTCCATTTTAGTTTATGTGAATTATGGTTAGACTTAGGTCCTTTTTATAGAGTTTGTGAGTCGATTTAGACCGTCGATGAAGCTTGGTTCAATAATAGCCGTTCGTTCAAAGGAGAGATCAACCAGGAGCTGACACCTAGCCCTAGTGACAAGGCAAGGCTCAAAATATCGACCAAACACAGACTTGGCCAGCCAGGGTGGGCTTGGTTCGACCTGGCTCAGGGGCCAGGTCGACTCCCTAGTCGACCCCCAGGTCGACTCTAGAGTCGACCTGCCTGGGCAGGTCGACACCTAGGTCGACTCCCAGGTCGACCCTAGGGTCGACCCCCAGGTCGACCTGGTGGGTTTGGGTTGGAATTTTCCTGCCTACTCTGATTGGTCTGAAATTTAAATCTGTTTTCAAAATTTGAATTTTCTGAAACTTCATCGGGCCATAATTTGGTCATACAGGCTCCGTTTTTCGAAAACTTGGACACTATTACGCGTATTTTTCCGAGACGAACGCAATGGCGTATCCCGTTTCCCTTAATACTTTGTTTTGAAATTAGTTATACTTTAATTTGTGAATTTCAAAGTTATAGAATACACGGGGTGTTACACTACACATCTATATAAGCACACATAATATTAAACCCTAATCTAAACTAAAAATTCATTCATAAGCCGCCATGCTGCTGCATCCTAAACTAAGCTAGTCTTTTCTCCAATGAATTAAAGCTTAGGGATTGTGAAAGAGGAGAACGGTTCTAGAATAGCAACAAATTCTTAATCTATTCTTCCTTCTACCATAGTGAATTCTAGTCACTTTTAGGTTTAAATAGATAAATGTGAATTGTGGTAGACTATGAATTGGGTATATTCTGTAAATCATGAGCTTATGCAAGCATACTATGTCATTTTCCCTAGATCTAATATATGGACATTCTACTATGTTTCCGATGTGAATCTTGAATTACACTTATATTGTGGTGCATGTAAACTTGTTAATACGGATCTAACATTCTAGATCTGATTGTGGTGATTCGATATGATGTTTATATGAACATTGATTTGTAACCATGTTAAGATGATAGTACATCCATTAATTTGACATTACTTGCATCTAGACTTTGGTGTTAATCACCTTTCACTTGTTATATTATGATACCTTGGTATATGTGGTAAACATGACATGTGAATCTAAACTTATTATTATGTCACCCTGTCTGTGCTAGATTTAGGTAACTGGACACCTAATATTGAATCTAGATCTCATTATGCTTGCCTAAATACAAGTTATTAATTTTATGTCCACTTTATTATGATAGTTATCACATGTTGATTCACTTAGTTACTATGCCAATTATGTTAATATTTATGCCAAAACATGTTGAACTAACACCCTTATCGTGTTCCCTTTTATTGTTATGACTAGGCTACTTTATCGCCTCGGTGACGCCAAAATACATGCGATCACGTTAGTTAGGAAATGGGAAAAATGGGGATTTATAATTGGCATAATTTGTATAATGTTTTATATAAGTTGGACATATAATTCAAATAGGGAAACATAGTAATAATCACCTATAATGACATAGGAAAACTTCGATTGAAAAAATGGCATAATCTGAATAAGACCATTTACGGATATGTCATTCAAATTCTTATTGCAAAATAGGTATTGACACCTATAAAAGGAAAGGATTAATTAATTGGTAAATTAATTAAAAATGGCATAATTTGAATATGAACATTTATGGACATGTAATTCAAATTATTGAGCAAAATAGGTATTGACACCTATAAAAGGAAAGGGTTAATTAATTTATTAATTAATTAAAAATGGAATGTTTAGTAATTACAATTAGGAATTGTAATTATGACATGAAGTTAGGTAACATTAGTGGTGGAAGTCTGCCCGGACCCGACCGACATATCCAGTAGGCACTAATGTTGAATCTAATGTGGGAGGTCTAAGTACACGAATACGAATCGGGCTAAGACATGAGGTTAGGCCCAACTGTGGTATAAGACTGCCCGGACCCGACCGGCATATCCAGCATCCACATGTTGTAGGCCTAATGTAGGAGGTCTAGCCCATTATAAACCATAAATGGACATGGTAATGAATCAAACTACTTAACCTAATCTAATCCATAAGAGATTGTATGAATATGAACTAAAGATAGGGTTAAGTAAAACATGCTTGGATCAGTGGGAGAGTTAAGTACATCCTTGGTAGATGGGTAATATTAATATATATAGGCCCACAAACTTAACCGTTAAATAAACATGCTTGATTCAGTAGGAGGGTTAAGTACATCTTGGGTTGGTGGGTAATATTTGTATATACGGGCCCACAAACTTAACCTGTCGGGTTTATGTAATTAAAGACATCGTTAGGTAAACATAACCAGTGGAAAACCTAGTAGTAGGGATGCAAGACAAAGGGGAGAGCTTGCATCATCTTGTGTGGGAACCATTTCAGTCAGTAACCCTTAAATACGTACCAAATGGGTACTCCGAACTAGGTCAGAGTGGGGCACGCTTACTGAGCTGATTGCAAGAGATCCAAACATGGAGGCGGTGTTGACGGCGCGTTCCAACGGGGTCATGTGCGTGCATGACTCCGCTTGCTGGGGAAAATAAGATGTTGTGATATCAGTAGATATGGTTGTGCAACTCTGGAAAATGAAGGGTTGCCACTTTAGGGAGTGATACACCCTACTGTGGGGCCAAAACTGGGTATCTATAGAATAGGGAGTCGATCGATTGGGGGTAGTAAATAGGGTACATCTAGTCCTGTCTGTTTCTGTGGGGTACCTGTTTTTCTGTCTGGGCTGACACCCGTTATTTCTGTTTAGGTACCAGTTCTGTTTGGGTTAAAACCCGTTACTATAGTACATCTAAAACTACCATTATGTTTCTGTTGGGATCATTTTGTTTTTGTTAAGCAATTAGGGAATATGTAATCCTATTACATATCTTTTATACAAGTATTGGTGCAAAGCAAGGAAAGTATTAAGAAGCGCTATCTATTATATCCTGTTGTCCTGTTTACCTTGTTATGTCTGCCATTTATGTATAGATCTCTCTTATCCACTTTATGCCTGTCATGTTCACCTTTATTTATTTATTGGCTAAAAGTAACTAGACTCGCCAGACTTTATGTGTGACCCCTTTGTTTTTTCTCTCTCTTCCGTTCCCCTCCCCCCCCAGGTTCTCAAGGAGGAAATACCCCGGCTTAGTCAGGACTTGGATATTATCTTGTTGGAAGTTACTTCTGGAGTATGGCTCAAGTCTTTGTCTCTACTATGGCTTACTCTTTTTATTGGGGAATAATGTTTTTATTTAATACCTATGTACTCTAATAATGCAAGACAGAAGTATTTTGTTGTAACGATTTTATGACTTATGTTATTGTGAACTACGGTATTATGTTTTATGTTGAAATAAATATTTGAAATTTCCGCGTCTATCTTATTTATATCTGTCTTGTAATTATTCTGTGTCTGTTTACCTACAATGCTTCACGAAACTTAATGCATTCCCTTAGTGAGTGACATTAATGGACGTGGGGTGTCACAGAGAAACTAAGTGTTTTAACTACTATCAAGTACCTAACACCTAATCACCCATAAGGGTGCAATAACGGGAGATATCACTATTAGCACCTATAACATTAACATACTCAGAAAAGAGTACTGCAAGGTTAGATACAAAACATGGGTTAGGACTGCGGAACTCACATTCCCAATCATAAGTAGAATCATGGAAAAGGATCTTGTTCTTTTCACCTAGAACACCCTCCTGAATGAGTTCAAAACTATCTCCCACTACCTGATATTCTAATCTTCTAGTATCACTCTCCAAGTTTGTTATATATTTATAATATTCATTTTCTTGTGGATCATATCTCATTCCAGAAGCATCATGAACCCACGCTCGATCATCTGACATCCAACGTATTCCGTTATCTACATATTCCCCATCTGAATATCCTACATTAACACTTTGACTAGGGGACGCCTGTATAGAAGCAAGAGGAGAAGACATAACATCCACTACTTTGGCTTTTGGAGCCCACACACTAGGTGGAGGCTTCGTGAGCGGAATTTTAACCTTGGAGGGGCCTATGGTAGGAACTTTGCACGCATCGCTCAAGTGGCCAAAGGAATGACATTTAGTGCATATTTCTGGTTGCCAAGAGTACTGAACATCAACATTAGTGTCATAACCATCAAGAGATAATTTTAGCTTGGTAGGTTATGGTTTGGTCGGTGTTATTTCAATTAAGGCTTTCGCAAAAACAAGATTCCTCCTCGCCTCCGTATTCGCATCAAAACAATTAAATTTCCCTATTCTGCTGCCAACCAATTCAAGCCTGGAAGCATC
Organism: Allium sativum; assembly: GCA_030737875.1. Taxonomy (NCBI): domain Eukaryota; kingdom Viridiplantae; phylum Streptophyta; class Magnoliopsida; order Asparagales; family Amaryllidaceae; genus Allium; species Allium sativum. The sequence continues at coordinate 608,329,527 of CM060910.1, read as the reverse complement.
TGTAACACCGAAGGGATCCTCATGAAAATAGTCCAGACTGGAATAGATTGCACTCTCTCTAGCACTTTCAACCAATGGACACCATGAAGTTACAATAAGGGGCTTCCCCCCAATAATAGCTAGATCATATTCCAGCACTATCCTTCTCTCCTCAACATTACTGAATTTGAAATAAAACATCCCATTCACAAAATTTACCCGTAGACCTCCTTTTAAATTCCAAGCTTTACGACAATGTTCACGGACATCAAGATATGGCACATTCGAGTCCAAGTAAAACCCCACCAGGTACTCATTCCAATAAGCAACACCTTCTTGCACGATCTCATAAGGCGGGATAGGACAATCCATGTTGAAAGGGAAAACACGTGGAATGTATGATCTAGTGCAACGCAAAAGAGTGAAAAAAAAGAAGCATAAGTTGGCACATTCTTGTTGGAGGTAGGTACAGGCTTCGGCACAATCGGAGAATAATTATTTGGAGCAGAAGTATCAGCAGATACTGGACGTGGTACTGCTGTTTTCAAAGAAGCATTAACCCCAACACCAAAGTTGCATTGTGACACTGGTGATAAGATTGGGCTGGCAACTGGTTTGTTAGGCACTACATCACATTCCACTGACTCTATCAGAGCACCAGAAAAACCAACAGCTTTTATATTCCCAACCGCATCAACCTTATCAGTAACATTACTGTTTCCCATATCCTCAACAATGTTAACATCATCAACCTTATCTGATCCAATATCAGTTCGAGTTCTATCAGATAAGTTACCTAAGTGGTTTGGATTGAGTTCAGACACAAGAGCAGTTGAGATTATGTCATTCTTCCATCTCTCTTCTACTTGTAGACCGGCAAACAAAGGAGCAACCTGCGAGTCTGACTTTGCCATTGTTGAACTTGTGCCAGAGATCAGATCTGAAGAATTAGACACTGCGAGAGCATCAACTAAGTTCTGAAGCGGGGTGGAGCTTAAGGAGATCTTAGTTGACTTTTTTGGGACGGATTTGCGATCCCAAAAAAAGCGCCTAAATCTGGTAATACTATTGGAGAATCGCGGCTTCTTATTCTTCGGCATGGATAGAAGGGGGGTGAAAGATTGGATGCAAGATGGAAGATGATGAAAACGAAAGATTAGATAGAGGTTAAACGAGAGGAGATGAGAGGGCTGAGGATGAATGAAGCGACCCGAAACTTCCCCGGTCTCCGAAGAGATGAGAAAGAACGAATTACTGTGAGGACAAGACAAATCAGAACACAAACAGAAGAACATTTCACTGTTATTACAACAACGCATCAGATTACAAGAATATACAGAGTATAAACGAATATTATACAGAAATATCAGAGATTTGAATTACATTTAAATACATCGCAGCGGAAAATAATACAATACACAACTAGAAGGGATATACGGATACAAAGCTTTCCGGATATCATTCCAGATGTAAACCAGGATCCTGTGAATATAAATCTGCAAAACCAAAACTACTAGCTGCCCGTGTGGAAAATAAGGGCACCCAGAGTTTAGGTTGAAACAATAAGCTCCAGGTCAGTCATGTGACTGGTGTGAGAACTAAAACAGTTATTTAAAACTTTACTTTAAAAGAGAGTAATTCAAGGGACCACGCCGTATAACACGGAACGGGTTTCTTCCCAAGAATACTAGTGCATAGAATAAACAGCGCAATGCTTTTTCGAAAAATGAAGCTGTTATAAGACCCAGGTCCCATCACACAATGCAACGCAAGCCGGAGGATAGGGTTTTACCTTATAACAGCCAAACATGCTTGATACGTTTAAAAACAAATCATTTGATACTATAATATGTGTATAGTGTCAAAAACAATTTCAATCATAAATATAAATCATAGACGGCATGAGTGCCCCATCCCACTATGTCGCCATACTAGGCTCTACAAATAAAGCCGAAATACACGTATTGGAAATTGGATTTCCATCATGGTGGCTCCTGATTCGAAAGATCGATCGCGTAGTACAAATCACCGCGGCTTACGTCTCAGCGAGAGAAAACACCGCTATGCACATCCGCACTTTTGGGACTCAAGTATCACTGCGGCTTACGTCCCAGCAAGAGAAATCACCGCTTACTCTATCCCTCCGAGCACGAAGCTCAATATCGGTCGACCGAATCCACTACACTAAAAATGTATACTGATCAAACCATCAGTTTACCACCATCCCGGGCTGTGAGGCTCGCGGATCAACGCTATACACAAAGCCATGCTATATCAGCTGCGCTTTGATCATCAACCACCAAACTTTGTTTTTCAACAAAAGTCTGGATCACTGCATCTCAGTATGCCACACTATCAATCCATATCGTACCACTGATTTCTGCCAATATATAACCTCTGAGCTCATATGTCTCAGAGAAGGGCGTTAAGCAAGAGAATAAATTCTCCGCCGCCAAACAGATATATATTTAGCAGAGATCAACAAATACAATATAAAGGAATACAATGTCAGACACACCATCCATTTACAAGTCCGTTCTAGGTCTGAACGAAACCGGAGGCACTTTCCTCGCATATCCATCCATCTCCAAGTACGTCTGGACGACCGCCAACTATTTCCATCCTCTTGGGTGTACAGCCCAATCAGGATCGTCAGTAATTATCCAAACGATGTGAAGACTTCCGGTCTTCAACCACCGTCTTCATCTTCGACATCTCGTCGAATCGGTTATTCAGAATGGGTGTAAACCCGGCCTTTCTGAATAACCCACGTATATGATAAAACGCCTCATTCCAATTCAGAATATTCTTTTATTCACAAAATCACATTTTTAGGGAAAGGTTCCCATTAATTTTATCCAAGATAAATTCTTCTAAATTTATTCTTTAATCTTCCTTTGGATATCATTTCAAACCATATTATGGTTTTCCAAACTAGTCGGGATTAGCGAACCACACCGAAGTAATTATTATTTTATTTCCCAATCCCAACCTATATATCCCATGGAGAAAACTGGTAATACTCCACATCTAACACCAGTGTGTTATCGGTAAAATTAATTACCATTTCACGTTCAAATCTAATTAAAGATTTAACTATCGCTTTGGAGCAAAACTGGTGGTACTCCATTCTCGATCACCTTTCAGATTTGATAATTTAAATAATCAATTCATTTTTCTATCTAATTAAAGATTCATTAAAACTCCACTTAGTTTTAATCTTCTCAAAAATCGATATCTTGCCTTTAACTGGGTTAAAGAACCAATGTCTTTTAAAACACGATTCACGATAAACCCAAATCACATTTGATATTAAATACAAGGCTCTGAATAGAAAATATATCGGCTTACATTCAATATCAAATTCTGAAACCAACATATATCGTATTGGAAATAACGATATAAAATATATCTTTCAAATCCCCATAACAATATTTGTATAGTCACGAAATCCAACATCGAAATATCCCGAAGATAATTTCGATTCAACTCCAGTCCAATCCACGTATTGGGAGTATTGATTATTTTTAAAATCACTTTCAAATTCAATTTATTTATTTCAAAAATAAATTGATTTTAATTCTAGTTCAAAACTAGTTTATTTCGATAAAAATCTATTTTTATCTTTTCAAATGTGGAATTTTCCAGCTCAACTCTTTCCAATCCATATATTATGATTTTACACAAATTATAGATATTTTTAATAATTTTACCAAGGCCTGTACAGTCGATTTCCAACAACGGCCATCGAACTGCACTTACAACGACCTTTTTTCGAATTTGATTTGGACATAACTCCAAATCCAACCGTTAGATTTCAAATTTCTAATATTCATTGGAAAGCTCTTTTCGATACGAACCCAACGGTTCCGGTTTTAGGAGAATCCGACGGTCGGATCTCCCGCAATGTCCGTTTGAAATAAATGGTCGAAATTCACGAACTGCCGCGGCGCGGCGCGTTCTATTCAGGCCATTATATATATAATATATATATTATATATATTTCGTCGATTTCCTTTTAAAACGAATTTTATAAATCGTTCTACATTCGTTTCAAAACAATTTCAACTTCCATTTCAATTCAAATCAAAATTGAATTCTTCTTTATAAATTCGTTTTAAAATTCATTTCTATTCAATTCAATTTGAATTCATTTCGAATTCGCTTTCAATTCAATTTATTTCGAAATCGTTTTCAATTCAATTCATTTCGAAATCGTTTTCAATTCAATTCATTTCGAAATCGTTTTCAATTCAATTCATTTCGAAATCGTTTTCAATTCAATTCATTTCGAAATCGTTTTCAATTCAATTCATTTCGAAATCGTTTTCAATTCAGTTCATTTCGAAATCGTTTTCAATTCAGTTCATTTCGAAATGAATAAAATCGATATAAATATCGTTTACGTCAAAATGGCGTCAATCTAATCAACACGGCTTTATATTTTCAAAACTTCTTTATTCTATCCAACAAATGAATATTATCCCATTCAACACATGAATCTATATTTATTTCAACGCACGACTAATCTCAACACATGAGTACTGTCAACACATCACTATTTTTATATTCAACACATGAATTTTCTTTTATAATATTCATTACTTTCCCGATTGGAATGAGGCCCAATCAATCACCATATGACGTTAATTATATGGATTCCATACAACACATGTATATAATAGCAATAATAAACAATCAAACATCAACCAAAGTGCACTACACTGTATAAGCATCAAATATAGATATCTTACGCTTATAACAGCCTGTCAATCAATCGATCGACATATTTAATCAATCAGGATGAGTGAACTTCAAATTTCATCCCAAACCCGTGTGGGGTTTCAAACAATCAAACACAGATTTTTAGTTGTGCAGTTGGGCGATGTGTAAGATTTATCGACCCATTCAATATCAGTCAAATCAGTGTATATAAACAAATCGGCCGATTTGTTTATAAATATATATATTTATTCACTTTCACGTTAAAACTATATTTTTTATGATAATATATTTTATTTTAACACATGAATTTCTATTCATTTCATTTACACAATAAAAATGATATTTTTTATTTTTCTAACATATTTTAGAAAATTTCGGCGGCATAACGGCACGATACTAGAAACGGGACGAGGCCTAGCCTTATCCCCGGTCTAGTGAAGGCCCACGCCATTCACACATCAATCAAATCAATTTCAATTCACCAAACAATTCAATTCAAACCAATTAGACTAACCAACTACACAACCAAACAATTTAACAAACAAGCCATCCATGGTCTGTGGATGACGGGTGTCGGGTGCTACTAAGCACCGTCTGCATCCTAGTATATATATATATAACTAGAAAAAGAGAATTTGAGTGAGAAGTTCTCACCGAAAGCTATCCAATACCACGACTCTTCATTAATAGAAATCTTCTTCATCCTCGCCTTTTTATCATCTTCTTTTGCCCGTAGTCACTACATATATAAAAATCACACATTTTTATATTTCGATGTCTTTAAAATAAAAATCACATTTTTATTTATTCACTTTCAATTTAAAAATCATATTTTTATAATCACTTCATATATTTAAAAATCGATTTTTTTTTTTACTATGCTATTCAATATATAAAAATCATATTTTTAATTCGAAGTTCAACATATAAAAATCATATTTTTAATTCGAAGTTCAACATATAAAAATCATATTTTTAATTCGAAGTTCAACATATAAAAATCATATTTTTAATTCGAAGTTCAACATATAAAAATCATATTTTTAATTCGAAGTTCAACATATAAAAATCACATTTTTAATTCGAAGTTCAACATATAAAAATCACATTTTTAATTCAAATCTTTTTCTTTATTTTCCTAAAACATTAATTTCAGTTTTAAAATGAAAATAAGTTTTCAGTTTTTAAAAATAAAATAAAATCAGTTTTTAAAACCTTTTCAAAACCAGTTTTCTTTTTATTTATATAAAATAAAAATAAAATAAATAAATTAAAAACGACTTACAGAGGGGGGGGGGGTCTGCTGGCGGCGCGCTCTTTAAGGAGGAGGTGCGGGTTTTGGGTCATGGGGCTTTGGGGGGTTTCCGGCATCTCGAGGGGATTTGGCGAGGGCGGAGCAGCCGAGGGGCTCGCCGGAGCTGGCATCGACGGTGGGGGGGGGGGGGGGGGGTTCGAGATTGAAGAAGGAGAGAGGAGGAGAGCTAGAGGGGGAGGACGGCGCTGGATCTGGTGGGGCGCACGCCTCCGGTGGTGGCTGGAGGATTCCGCTGCGCCTCCTTTCCCCTTTCTCTTTTTTATTTTTTTTTATTTTCTTTCTTCTGAATGAAAACGAGAAGAGGGGGGGGGGTTATATGAAAAAGATTTTATATATTTAATTTAATTTTAATTTATTTATCCTAAGGAGTTGACTTTTTATTCGACTTCGAAACGAGGCCCACCGACTGTCGCCCATAGCGTTTCACCCCAATTCCGAACACAATGGGATATGTATCGTAAGTTGATTCGGCTGTTACAATCAGTTTTCGTTAAATTTACATTTAAATCACTATATTGAATTTTAAACGTACATTTCAGATTACCGGGGTCACATACTAACTAGAAAAATTCCAGAAAAATATTTTCTAGCTTCGTATTGACGATACGGTCCTAACAAAACTAGTTTCGTCGAATTCTGAGACCGTTGGAAAAGTGGCCATTTTCCAGTCGATTAAAATCAACTAAAATGGTCAAACGCATTTTCCTTTGCCACGCTCACATATTGATTCGAAAAATTATGAAATTTGGAACCTAGCAATAACTTTGCATCACGGATCCAACAAAACTGGTTTCGTCGAAATCCGAGGTCGTTTGCAAAATGTCCATTTTTAAGGGCCTGAATTCCATAGCGACTATTCAGAATTTTCAACTGGACATATCTTTTGATTCCCGCTATAAAATTTCGATTATTCGGATTCGTTGGAAAGATATTATCAATTAGATCCCATTATTTTTGGTTTCACTAAAATCCGGATTGTTTTGCACCCGGTACATTCAATTGAAGTTTGAAATCGAATTATCGAACTACCGCGCCATTTTCAATTCTATTTATAATTATATATAAATATTTATATTCTAACGACGATGCGTAAAATATATACGTTCGAATTATATTCAAAATAAATTTCTCGTCGCCACTATTTAAAATAATTCATTTTAAATAATCAAAATTCGCTAAAATTGCCAAAATAAAAATTTCAAACTGGCTCGCATTTTACGGGTTGTTACAATCTCCCCCACTTAAAACTTTTCGTCCCCGAAAAGGAACAAAGTCGAAAGTGGTTTGATAATTCAACTCTACGTTCGATCTGGCTTTCATTCTCCAACTTTTCAGTTTCTGAGAATTTTCAAATTCTTCAAAAATTTGGCTAACACCCTAAATTTTTGAAAAATTTCGCCATAACCTCCCGTGCACCGGGAGCATCGGGGAATTTCAAATAGCTTCCCCGGTCCTTCAGATCTCAAAAAGGAAAAGAAAAAGCCAAGCGGCTAGCCAAGCGGCTAGCCAATAGGCTCATAAAATCATCATCACCCAAACAAAACAGGAAATTATGTAGTAAACATGTACCTATTTGTCGGGCAAACAAATTTTATTCTCTGCTCTAGCCTCCTTTCTATGACCTGTTCAATGTAAGTATATGTATATGCAAGCAAATGCGACCAATTTTCAATATAGTTCGATATTTGATTCAATTAGGCATAATGGTTCAAATTAGCAAACAAATAAACAAACAACTCAAACATCAATCAATTAGTAAATTAGAGTTTCTAATTCATAAATTGATATATATATAAAGAAAATCATGTTTTTGATGCCAATTCACAACAATGTGTTCTAACTATATAAGTTTTGGTTCTCACACCAGTCTAATGGAAATATATAGATATCACACCTTCGTTACTCGAACATGAATACTAATGACAACTAGTCAATCATCAGAATCATCTTCGGGCCACTAGAGTATGATTCTATATCTATCCAGTATATTAAAACTTCGAATATACGTTCATGACGCGTATACGCGAAATCTATATATACTCGATTGTCCATATTCAAAATAAATAAATATTCAAATACGTTTAAAACGATTTAAATTTTCCAAACAAAATTTTTCATTTGAAAAATATACTCTTCACACTCGTTCTAGGATACTACTGATCCTATCTCTAACGAGTAATTCTGATTGGATATTGCTAATCCAATATCTGATGAATTCTTTCGTATGGTTCTAATGTCTCTTGTTCTCGAGCTCTGTAAACCAAAGCTCTGATACCAAATGAAGCGACCCGAAACTTCCCCGATCTCCGAAGAGATGAGAAAGAACGAATTACTGTGAGGACAAGTGTAACACCCCGAATTTTAGTTAATACTAAAATTCACTAATTATAGGATAAATAATCTCAGATGTGGGAATTGGGGGTAACGGGCTGCGTCATTGCGTTCGTCTCGGAAAAATACGCGAAATAGAGTCCGAGTTTTCGAAAATCGGAGTCCGTATGACCCAGTTATGGCCCAAGGAAGTTTGTAGAAAATTAGAGCTAAAAACAGATTTAGGAATTCAAATTTAAATTTAAAAATCAGATTTTGAATGGGCCAGGCGGGGTCAGGCGGGTAGTTTCCCGCCCAACCCATGTCGACAGGGCTGTCGACAGGCCTGTCGACAGGGGTGTCGACTTGCCTGTCGACAGGGTGGCACCGTTCAGTGAACCTGGGTGCACCAGGTTGCACCAGGTTGGGTTTCAGGCTGGCTAGGAGGGCTGGTTCTAGAGATTTCCTAAATCTAAGGGTTCTAATCTAATCTAGGGTTAATCTAAGGGCCTAAAACACTCACCTAATCCTATAAATAAGACCCCAACCCTACCCTAATTCATTCATAATTAAGTCTTGTAATTAAACTATGGCAAAATGAAATTTGAGCATGGCCTCCACTAGTTCATAAAGAAAGTTGCAAGCTAATCCCTCTCTAATCAATCTTTAATCATCATTATCTTCATATTTAGCAACTAATCCTACTTCATAAGGTTGCTAATCTTGAGTTTGGTGAGTTTCTATCACTTTAACATCAATTGTTAAAGTAAGTAGATTGGGTGTAATGAGATCTATGGTCTTAAATGCGGATTAGTGAGTATGAATCATGTATAATGATATGTTACTCTATGTTGTTCTATGTTTATGCATATTTGATAAGTTGGTTTATGCATGCTTAATAAGTTGATTTATGCATGTTTAACAAGTTGATATGTGCATGTTTAATAAGTGGATTTATGCATATTTAATAAGTGGAATTATGCATGTTTAGCAAAGTGAGATAGGCAAGTTAAGTATATGTTTAAATGCAAGTTGAAAGTGATATGCAAGTTAAGTGTATGTTTAAATGCAAGTTGAAAGTAATATGCAAGTTATGCATGCTTATGCAAGTGTATGGATGCTTATGCAAGTCATGTATATGTTTAAATGCAAGATTTATGTGATGTGCAAGTTATGCATGCTTATGCGAGTATATGAATACTTATGCAAGATATGTATATGCTTAAATGACATGATATGCAAGTTATGCAAGTATGTGAATGCTTATGCAAGTATGTGGATGCCTATGCAAGTATGTGAATGCTTATGCAAGTTATGTGTATGCTTAAGTGCATGTTTAACATGTTATGCAAGATTGAGAATGCCTATATGCAAGTTTAACATGTTATGCAAGATATGTGTATGATAGTATGCAAGCTCATATGCAACATGTTATGCAAATCATGTGTATGATAATATGCAAGTTTGGATTGTATGTAGTTGGGTTAATATATGCTCATATATGCAAGTTGACATCCTCTTAACCCATGACAAAGTTGTATGTTAAACCCATGATATTTGTGAAGATCTTCCCCTTATTATGACATGTGACGAGAACGATTTACGTGGGGAACGATGGGGTTGGTAAAAATATTAATAAATGAATGTTTGGGTATGATTAAGCATACCATAAAAATAAATTACCATAAGTGGGAATTTACCTATTGAGTTAGGTCTACCCCATGGGAATTTACCTATTGAGTTAGGTCTACCCATGTTATGGAAAACTTGATATTAATTAGGGATAATTAATATGGGGGTGATTAATTAGGTGTAATTAATCGACTAAGACACGAGGTTGGACTCATTTGTAGTGTAAAACTGCCCGGACCCGACCGGCTTAACCAGTTGCTACAAATGTCAGCCCAATGTGAGAGGTCTTAGCCATAAATTAAATACGTGATTAAGGTAAAGACACGAGGTTAAACTCTGTTGTGACGTAAGACTGCCCGGATTCTACCGGCTTAACCAGGCGGTCATAACAGCCAGTCTAATGTGGGAGGTCTTTACAGGAGATCACGGTCTTAATTAATTAAGAAACACTTAACCATAATAGCATGTAGTGGGACATGAGGGGTTAAGTGGGTGCCTTGGGTGGCATGAGGAAATTTGGTGGTTGCCTTGGGTGGCATGTGGAATCTAGTGGGTTGCCTTGGGTGGCAATAGAAAATACGATTAGAATACTTAACCAAGTGGAAACATGTAATTAAACATGATTAAAGGGTTAAGTGGGATACACTAGATATTTGACAAGCTTAAGTGGGTAGCTTGTTGGGGCCCATTTCAACCAATATCCCAAACGTATCTTTGTGGGCTCGATCCAAGTCGAGTGACGGGACACGCATATTGGGCTTGATTATAAGAGGCCAAAACGGGTTAGCGGTGGCAACGCAAGTCCAACGGGTTTCATATGCGTGTGTGGGCCCGGGCTGGTAGATAAGCCGTTGTTGCATCGTGTAGATATAAAGCCGTGCACCGTTAGTATTGGGTAGCCACTTTAGGGGAGTGATACACCCCACTGTGGGACCAGCATGGGTATCTACGGTAGGGAGCCGATCGCTTGGGGAGTAGTGGGTACACCTAATGAAGATAGGGGCAGACGGCACCTATGTAGGGGTACACGAAACTACTGGGTAAGAATACTGGGTACACCTAGTGGAGATAGGGGCAGACGGCACCTATGTAGTGGGCTAGGGGTACACGAGACTACTGGGGAAATTTTCTAAGTCCTTGGAAGGGATCAACCTTTAAGTAGGAATGACTGGTGTGGTGCAGTTAGTAATTATCCTTGGGTGGGTAGATGCGTCCTGACGGTCACCTTAGTTTATCCTAAGTCTACCAAGCTGCTTAATGTAGCCATTCATCCCCAGATATTACCTTAGGTCAAGTTTATGTCTTCTCTGGTTACTTTAATGATTGTATTGTTAAAGTTATAGGACTCACTCAGACTTATGTCTGACCCCGTTGTTTTTATCTTTTTCCCAACCCTCAGGTCCTACGGTGGATCCTAGCAGTAGTAGAGCTTGATCGGATTGCTGTTCCAGTCTTTAGGAGCTTGGGTAGATGTAAAGCTCCAGTTATCCAGTTATCTTTTCTTTTGTCATGGCTATTGTATGAGAGAGTGGGATTATGTACTTCTTTATTTTGATGGATATTGTACTTGACTTTTATCGTGGTTTTATGATGTAACCAGACATGTTTATTTCCGCTGTTATGAGATGATGTTTTAAAATTTCAAGTACTCTTTATATCTGTCTTGGTGAAATTTTTCTGTTCTATATTCACTAAAATACTCCACCGATGCTATGGCATTCCCTTTGTGAGTGACCCTAGCGGACGTGGGGTGTTACACGTGGTATCAGAGCCAGGTTACCGGAACAGATAAAAATTTTAGAAAACTATTTTTCTAAAAACATTTTTGGAAAAGATATTTTCAAAAACATGTCTTTTAAGAGAAAAGTTTTTGAAAGAAAAGCATAATCCCCAATAGCCATATCTATATCCTTCGAATTCTCCGTTTTGAACCTTTCCTTTTTCGTTTCAGCATGGCCGAGAATCTTAATCTTCCGGAGGGTGTGACGGTACCAGTATGGTATAGGAGATTGATGGAGGCTAGGGCCACCACTACGGGTCCAGCAAATATTCCTCCACCAACCGTAGCACCCGATCTTCCTCCTCCCCCTCCTCCTCGCACGGATACTTTTGCTAAGACTTGCAAGGAGTTTAAAGCTATGGGAGGGAAACCTTTTCAAGGATCTGAAACCTTTGTGGAGGCTAGAGATTGGCTTAAAGAGGTGGAAGAGTTGATAGATATCTTTGAGATGGAAGAAGGGAAGAAAGTCAAGTTGGCTGCTTGGTTAATGAAGGGAGAGGCCTCATTCTGGTGGGAGGTTACTAATGGAGAACGCCCCGTTGACTCTTGGGCGGATTTTAAGCAAAGATTTGTGGCAAAGTTTCTCTCAAGGGCGGAGGAAAACTTGTATATGGAAAGATTCTTGACTCTAAAGCAAGGAAATCTTTCGGTGAAGGAATATGTTAACAAGTTTAATCAATTGGCAAGGTTTGGCCTAGACATGGTAAATACACCAGAGAAGAAGGCTTTGCGGTTCGTGAAAGGCTTGAATGAACCTATGCATGGGTTGGCTATGACTCACATCCCTATGGGGGCCACCTTTGAGAAGCTAGTTGACATGGCACTCATGTATGAGGAAGAGAAGGGTCCTAATGCTAATAAGGCACCCGAGAAGAAGGGAGATCAAAAGAGACCTCAACAACAGCAAAGCAAAGGTGGGAAAGGCAACGGTGGCAAGGGCAAGAAGAAGAAGTGTTTCAATTGTGGGACACCTGGCCACCTAAGCAAGGATTGTCGTAAGAAGAAGAAGACCGACTGCTTCCACTGTGGCGAAGCAGGGCACTTAGTGAAGGATTGCCCTAAGAAGGGGCAAAGGACGGGATCTACCTCAGGAGGACAGGTGCAAGCTCTTATGGCACCGAGTCAGGCTAGGGGGCAAGTACAGGCTCTCGCGGTTCCACCGATTCAGGAAAGAGGTAGAACTATTTCCGTTGAAAGTCTGGTTTTTCTATTTGACCATCCTGTCCGTACATTGTTTGATTCAGGCGCATCGCATTCGTTTATTTCATCATCATTAGTTGAGTTACTGCACTTAGACACCAGTCTGGTAGATGATCCCTTGGTTGTGTCAAACCCAATTGGGGGCTCCACTTATTTGTCAATGATATGTTTGGGTTTGAAGATTTCTATACTTAGCATTGAGTTTAGATGTGATGCTTTTGTATTGGGCTTCACGGGCTATGGGTTGATTTTGGGCATGGACTGGTTATCCAGTAATGGTGCCGTTCTTGATTGCGAAAGGAGAGTTGTTAGGCTGATGACCCGCTTGGGTAACACTCTCGAGATTTCTTGTAATCCCATGGACTCTGTTATGCTAAGTTATCTTGAATCGCTTGACGCTTCGGTCGAGAGTTTGCAATCTGTTAGAGTGGTCCGGGAATATCCGGATGTGTTTGAGGAGGTGAAGGGCTTACCTCCGAAGCGGGAGATTGACTTCCGAATATATTTGGTGGATAATGCTAAACCGGTATCTTTACCAGTGCGCCACATGGCTCCTCGTGAGAGGAGGGAACTCCATAAGCAAGTAGGGGAGTTGCTTGAGAAGGGGTTCATAAGACGAAGCATATCGGAGTGGGGTGCTCCAGTAGTATTTGCTACTAAGGCAGATGGGTCCCTCAGACTTTGTGTAGACTATAGAGAACTCAACAAGCTCACAAAGAAGAATAGACACCCATTGCCGAGGATTGATGATCTTTTCGATCAGTTGGTTGGCGCTTCAGTATTTTCTCAGTTGGACTTAGCCACGGGGTTTCATCAGTTGAGGGTGGCTGAGGATAGCATAGACAAGACTGCCTTTAGAACTCCGGATGGCTTCTATGAGTGGCTGGTTATGCCACTTGGGTTGACAAACGCCCCTGCATACTTTGTTGATTTGATGAGTAGGGTGTTCAGGGAGTTCCTTAATAAATTTGTGGTGGTCTTTGTGGATGATATCTTAGTATTTTCTAAGAGTGAAGAAGAGCATGCCCTACATCTTGGGGAAGTGTTGAAGACTCTTCGAGCACATAGCCTTAAGGCTAAATTCTCTAAATGTCACTTCTGGAGGAAGGAAGTACGGTTCTTGGGGCACGTGGTCTCCAAGGAAGGGATAGCCGTGGATCCCGCGAAGGTAGTATCAATTCAGGATTGGAAGGTTCCAAAGAATGCTACCGAAGTAAGAAGTTTCTTGGGGTTGGCGGGTTATTATAGGAAGTTTATTAAAGACTTCGCGAAGATATCAGCCCCATTAACCCACTTAACAAAGAAGAATCTTGTTTTCACATGGGACGTAGATTGTGATGATGCGTTCCGACGGTTAAAGAGAGCTTTAACCACCGCTCCAGTTTTAGTGTTGCCAGATGGGAGCAAGCCATTTGTTGTCTATACCGATGCCTGTGGGACAGGACTTGGCGCAGTCTTAATGCAAGAGGGAAGGGTAATAGCCTATGGTGGAAGGCAGTTGAGGGCACATGAGAAAAATTACCCTACCTATGATCTAGAGCTAGCCGCTATTGTTTTTGCGCTTAAGATTTGGCGCCATTATCTTCTTGGTGAGAGATTCGAGTTGTTCACTGACCATAAATCTTTGAAGTACTTGTTCTCTCAGAAAGATCTAAACTTGAGACAACAAAGGTGGATGGAGTTTTTAGCATCCTATGATTTCGAGATAGCGTATACCCCTGGCAAGGGTAACGTGGTGGCAGACGCCTTGAGTAGGAAGAGGTTGTCCTTGAGTCCATTGTTCGTGGAACGACAAAGCTTGGAGTTTATCTCGATGTTCGATTTCAGACCTTCCATTGATTATGTACCCGGTTTGCTAGCTTCTTTGGAAGTTAGACCTACTCTCTTGGGGCGGATTGGAGAAGCACAGAGGGGCGACCCACAGTTGGTTGAGTTAGTAGAGAAGCTCATAAGGGGGGAGTCGTCCAGCCATTTGAGTAGGTACACCCTAGATGATAGAGGGTGCTTGCGCAGAGACGGTAGACTTTGTGTACCGCAAGACGAGGGTTTGAGGAAGGCTATTCTTGATGACGCACACCGTTCTAGGATGACCATTCATCCCGGTGGGGACAAGATGTACCAAGACATGAAGAGGGTTTTCTTCTGGGCCGGTATGAAGAAAGATGTGGCCGAGTATGTCGCTCGATGTTTGGTGTGCCAGCAAGTGAAGGCGGAGCAAAGGAAACCAGGTGGGTTGCTTCACCCATTGGAGGTTCCGCAATGGAAGTGGGATAGCGTCTCGATGGATTTTATTGACGGGTTACCCAGGTCGAGGAAGGGTAATACAGGAATTTGGGTAGTGGTAGATAGACTTACTAAGAGCGCCCATTTCATACCTGTAAAGAGCAAGAGGACCGCTCCATGGCTAGCTTCAGTATATCTTCGAGAGATAGTTCGATTACATGGGGTACCCTCTAGCATAGTGAGTGATCGAGATCCTATCTTCACTAGCGAGTTCTGGAGAAGTTTGCAAGAAGCAGTGGGGACTCAATTGTGTCTGAGCACCGCATATCATCCTCAGACAGACGGCCAGACTGAGAGGGTGAATCGTGTTCTAGAAGACCTTTTGAGGCTTTGTATCTTAGATTTTGGAGGTACATGGGAAGAGCATCTTCCATTGGTGGAGTTCGCATATAATAACAGCTTTCAGTCCAGTATTGGTATGGCTCCTTTCGAAGCTCTCTATGGAAGGCTTTGTCGATCACCTACATGTTGGTGGGAATCTACGGATAAGATCTTGCTGGGGCCCGATATGGTTAGAGAGACTTCTGAGAAGATTGGCTTGATTCGAAGAAGGATGAAAGCAGCGCAGGATAGGCAAAAATCTTATGCGGACAAGAGAAGGACGGATCTTGAGTTTGAGGTTGGGGATATGGTTTTTGTCAAGGTATCTCCGTTGAGAAATGTTGTTCGCTTCGGATCCGTTGGGAAGTTAGCACCAAGGTTTGTTGGGCCGTTTCCTATCAAGGAAAGGATTGGACGGATGGCATATAAGGTGGAGTTGCCCGACAGACTTAGTGGTGTTCATGATGTATTCCATGTATCACATCTGAGGAAGTGCTTACATGAGACCGCAGAGGTGGTAGAGCCGAGCTTGCTTAGAGATGTAGAAGTTGAGCGTGATGTGACGATTCGACGAGCTCCTACTCGCATCCTTGGGTCAGAGACTAGGAAATTGAGGAATCGAGAGGTTCAGCTAGTCAAAGTGCAATGGGGAGAAGATGAGAGCAACGCGACTTGGGAGACGGAAGCGAAGATGCGTTCATTGTACCCATTTCTTTTTGAGGGTATGTCCTTACTTTCTCCTTTATCACTTGTCTAGTACCTATCTTATCTTTAGTATGTCCTCTCGTTAGTATCTTTGACCTTTAGATAGGGTAAACCTATGGTTGAAACATGTGTTTGAGACATGTTATGGTTGATGGATGCAAGTGGATGCAAGTGTTTGCTAGTGGTTGCTCGTGGATGCATATACACACACTCTAGGCACTAGATCGGCTCAGTCACTTCATATTGCATATTGCATAAAATTGTGTGTAGGAAAATATATTTATGGATGTATAATGGTTGTGTTATCATATGGATGATGCATTTTGGTGAATGATTGTGCACTCATGTAGATATTGTATGTGTCGATAGGGTTTTCTCGCATACATAATGGATGCATGGCACTATCATGGTTTGCATATGTTCATACATTAGATAGGGAACATATACACACACTTTTTGCATATGCTCATACATCATTAGAAACTGTTTAAGGACAATGGATGCCTGTGGTTGATGATTTGAGTAGATGGTTGTTTGGATGGTAGGATATGCATTCTCCTTAGCCTAGAGATTTCGGGGACGAAATCCTTTAAGGAGGGGAGAATGTAACACCCCGAATTTTAGTTAATACTAAAATTCACTAATTATAGGATAAATAATCTCAGATGTGGGAATTGGGGGTAACGGGCTACGTCATTGCGTTCGTCTCGGAAAAATACGCGAAATAGAGTCCGAGTTTTCGAAAATCGGAGTCCGTATGACCCAGTTATGGCCCAAGGAAGTTTGCAGAAAATTAGAGCTAAAAACAGATTTAGGAATTCAAATTTAAATTTAAAAATCAGATTTTGAATGGGCCAGGCGGGGTCAGGCGGGTAGTTTCCCGCCCAACCCATGTCGACAGGGCTGTCGACAGGCCTGTCGACATGCCTGTCGACTTGCCTGTCGACAGGGTGGCACCGTTCAGTGAACCTGGGTGCACCAGGTTGCACCAGGTTGGGTTTCAGGCTGGCTAGGAGGGCTGGTTCTAGAGATTTCCTAAATCTAAGGGTTCTAATCTAATCCAGGGTTAATCTAAGGGCCTAAAACACTCACCTAATCCTATAAATAAGACCCCAACCCTACCCTAATTCATTCATAATTAAGTCTTGTAATTAAACTATGGCAAAATGAAATTTGAGCATGGCCTCCACTAGTTCATAAAGAAAGTTGCAAGCTAATCCCTCTCTAATCAATCTTTAATCATCATTATCTTCATAGTTAGCAACTAATCCTACTTCATAAGGTTGCTAATCTTGAGTTTGGTGAGTTTCTATCACTTTAACATCAATTGTTAAAGTAAGTAGATTGGGTGTAATGAGATCTATGGTCTTAAATGCGGATTAGTGAGTATGAATCATGTATAATGATATGTTACTCTATGTTGTTCTATGTTTATGCATATTTGATAAGTTGGTTTATGCATGCTTAATAAGTTTATTTATGCATGTTTAACAAGTTGATATATGCATGTTTAATAAGTGGATTTATGCATATTTAATAAGTGGAATTATGCATGTTTAGCAAAGTGAGATAGGCAAGTTAAGTATATGTTTAAATGCAAGTTGAAAGTGATATGCAAGTTAAGTGTATGTTTAAATGCAAGTTGAAAGTAATATGCAAGTTATGCATGCTTATGCAAGTGTATGGATGCTTATGCAAGTCATGTATATGTTTAAATGCAAGATTTATGTGATGTGCAAGTTATGCATGCTTATGCGAGTATATGAATACTTATGCAAGATATGTATATGCTTAAATGACATGATATGCAAGTTATGCAAGTATGTGAATGCTTATGCAAGTATGTGGATGCCTATGCAAGTATGTGAATGCTTATGCAAGTTATGTGTATGCTTAAGTGCATGTTTAACATGTTATGCAAGATTGAGAATGCCTATATGCAAGTTTAACATGTTATGCAAGATATGTGTATGATAGTATGCAAGCTCATATGCAACATGTTATGCAAATCATGTGTATGATAATATGCAAGTTTGGATTGTATGTAGTTGGGTTAATATATGCTCATATATGCAAGTTGACATCCTCTTAACCCATGACAAAGTTGTATGTTAAACCCATGATATTTGTGAAGATCTTCCCCTTATTATGACATGTGACGAGAACGATTTACGTGGGGAACGATGGGGTTGGTAAAAATATTAATAAATGAATGTTTGGGTATGATTAAGCATACCATAAAAATAAATTACCATAAGTGGGAATTTACCTATTGAGTTAGGTCTACCCCATGGGAATTTACCTATTGAGTTAGGTCTACCCATGTTATGGAAAACTTGATATTAATTAGGGATAATTAATATGGGGGTGATTAATTAGGTGTAATTAATCGACTAAGACACGAGGTTGGACTCATTTGTAGTGTAAAACTGCCCGGACCCGACCGGCTTAACCAGTTGCTACAAATGTCAGCCCAATGTGAGAGGTCTTAGCCATAAATTAAATACGTGATTAAGGTAAAGACACGAGGTCAGACTCTGTTGTGACGTAAGACTGCCCGGATTCTACCGGCTTAACCAGGCGGTCATAACAGCCAGTCTAATGTGGGAGGTCTTTACGGGAGATCACGGTCTTAATTAATTAAGAAACACTTAACCATAATAGCATGTAGTGGGACATGAGGGGTTAAGTGGGTGCCTTGGGTGGCATGAGGAAATTTGGTGGTTGCCTTGGGTGGCATGTGGAATCTAGTGGGTTGCCTTGGGTGGCAATAGAAAATACGATTAGAATACTTAACCAAGTGGAAACATGTAATTAAACATGATTAAAGGGTTAAGTGGGATACACTAGATATTTGACAAGCTTAAGTGGGTAGCTTGTGGGGGCCCATTTCAACCAATATCCCAAACGTATCTTTGTGGGCTCGATCCAAGTCGAGTGACGGGACACGCATATTGGGCTTGATTATAAGAGGCCAAAACGGGTTAGCGGTGGCAACGCAAGTCCAACGGGTTTCATATGCGTGTGTGGGCCCGGGCTGGTAGATAAGCCGTTGTTGCATCGTGTAGATATAAAGCCGTGCACCGTTAGTATTGGGTAGCCACTTTAGGGGAGTGATACACCCCACTGTGGGACCAGCACGGGTATCTACGGTAGGGAGCCGATCGCTTGGGGAGTAGTGGGTACACCTAATGAAGATAGGGGCAGACGGCACCTATGTAGGGGTACACGAAACTACTGGGTAAGAATACTGGGTACACCTAGTGGAGATAGGGGCAGACGGCACCTATGTAGTGGGCTAGGGGTACACGAGACTACTGGGGAAATTTTCTAAGTCCTTGGAAGGGATCAACCTTTAAGTAGGAATGACTGGTTTGGTGCAGTTAGTAATTATCCTTGGGTGGGTAGATGCGTCCTGACGGTTACCTTAGTTTATCCTAAGTCTACCAAGCTGCTTAGTGTAGCCATTCATCCCCAGATATTACCGTAGGTCAAGTTTATGTCTTCTCTGGTTACTTTAATGATTGTATTGTTAAAGTTATAGGACTCACTCAGACTTATGTCTGACCCCGTTGTTTTTATCTTTTTCCCAACCCTCAGGTCCTACGGTGGATCCTAGCAGTAGTAGAGCTTGATCGGATTGCTGTTCCAGTCTTCAGGAGCTTGGGTAGATGTAAAGCTCCAGTTATCCAGTTATCTTTTCTTTTGTCATGGCTATTGTATGAGAGAGTGGGATTATGTACTTCTTTATTTTGATGGATATTGTACTTGACTTTTATCGTGGTTTTATGATGTAACCAGACATGTTTATTTCCGCTGTTATGAGATGATGTTTTAAAATTTCAAGTACTCTTTATATCTGTCTTGGTGAAATTTTTCTGTTCTATATTCACTAAAATACTCCACCGATGCTATGGCATTCCCTTTGTGAGTGACCCTAGCGGACGTGGGGTGTTACAACAAGACAAATCAGAACACAAACAGAAGAACATTTCACTGTTATTACAACAATGCATCAGATTACAAGAATATACAGAGTATAAATGAATATTACACAGAAATATCAGAGATTTAAATTACGTTTAAATACATCGCAGCGGAAAATAATACAATACACAACTAGAAGGGATATACGGATACAAAGCTTTCCGGATATCATTCCAGCTGTAAACCAGGATCCTGTGAATATAAATCTGCAAAACCAAAACTACTAGCTGCCCGTGTGGAAAATAAGGGCACCCAGAGTTTAGGTTGAAACAATAAACTCCAGGTCAGTCATGTGACTGGTGTGAGAACTAAAACAGTTATTTAAAACTTTACTTTAAAAGAGAGTAATTCAAGGGACCACGCCGTATAACACGGAACGGGTTTCCTCCCAAGAATACTAGTGCATAGAATAAACAACGCAATGCTTTTTCGAAAAATGAAGCTGTTATAAGACCCAGGTCCCATCACACAATGCAACGCAAGCCGGAGGATAGGGTTTTACCTTATAACAGCCAAACATGCTTGATACGTTTAAAAACAAATCATTTGATACTATAATATGTGTATAGTGTCAAAAACAATTTCAATCATAAATATAAATCATAGACGGCATGAGTGCCCCATCCCACTATGTCGCCATACTAGGCTCTACAAATAAAGCCGAAATACACGTATTGGAAATTGGATTTCCATCATGGTGGCTCCTGATTCGAAAGATCGATCGCGTAGTACAAATCACCGCGGCTTACGTCTCAGCGAGAGAAAACACCGCTATGCACATCCGCACTTTTGGGACTCAAGTATCACCGCGGCTTACGTCCCAGCAAGAGAAATCACCGCTTACTCTATCCCTCCGAGCACGAAGCTCAATATCGGTCGACCGAATCCACTACACTAAAAATGTATACTGATCAAACCATCAGTTTACCACCATCCCGGGCTGTGAGGCTCGCGGATCAACGCTATACACAAAGCCATGCTATATCAGCTGCGCTTTGATCATCAACCACCAAACTTTGTTTTTCAACAAAAGTCTGGATCACTGCATCTCAGTATGCCACACTATCAATCCATATCGTACCACTGATTTCTGCCAATATATAACCTCTGAGCTCATATGTCTCAGAGAAGGGCGTTAAGCAAGAGAATAAATTCTCCGCCGCCAAACAGATATATATTTAGCAGAGATCAACAAATACAATATAAAGGAATACAATGTTAGATACACCATCCATTTACAAGTCCGTTCTAGGTCTGAACGAAACCGGAGGCACTTTCCTCGCATATCCATCCATCTCCAAGTACGTCTGGACGACCGCCAACTATTTCCATCCTCTTGGGTGTACAACCCAATCAGGATCGTCAGTAATTATCCAAACGATGTGAAGACTTCCGGTCTTCAACCACCGTCTTCATCTTCGACATCTCGTCGAATCGGTTATTCAGAATGGGTGTAAACCCGGCCTTTTTGAATAACCCACGTATATGATAAACAAATGTTACACAAAC
The DNA here is from genome assembly GCA_030737875.1 of Allium sativum. Lineage (NCBI taxonomy): Eukaryota > Viridiplantae > Streptophyta > Magnoliopsida > Asparagales > Amaryllidaceae > Allium > Allium sativum. The sequence goes on along the minus strand of CM060910.1, from coordinate 608,307,781 downwards.
ACATCAAACGCCTCATTCCAATTCAGAATATTCTTTTATTCACAAAATCACATTTTTAGGGAAAGGTTCCCATTAATTTTATCCAAGATAAATTCTTCTAAATTTATTCTTTAATCTTCCTTTGGATATCATTTCAAACCATATTATGGTTTTCCAAACTAGTCAGGATTAGCGAACCACACCGAAGTAATTATTATTTTATTTCCCAATCCCAACCTATATATCCCATGGAGAAAACTGGTAATACTCCACATCTAACACCACTGTGTTATCGGTAAAATTAATTACCATTTCACGTTCAAATCTAATTAAAGATTTAACTATCGCTTTGGAGCAAAACTGGTGGTACTCCATTCTCGATCACCTTTCAGATTTGATAATTTAAATAATCAATTCATTTTTCTATCTAATTAAAGATTCATTAAAACTCCACTTAGTTTTAATCTTCTCAAAAATCGATATCTTGCCTTTAACTGGGTTAAAGAACCAATGTCTTCTAAAACACGATTCACGATAAACCCAAATCACATTTGATATTAAATACAAGGCTCTGAATAGAAAATATATCGGCTTACATTCAATATCAAATTCTGAAACCAACATATATCGTATTGGAAATAACGATATAAAATATATCATTCAAATCCCCATAACAATATTTGTATAGTCACGAAATCCAACATCGAAATATCCCGAAGATAATTTCGATTCAACTCCAGTCCAATCCACGTATTGGGAGTATTGATTATTTTTAAAATCACTTTCAAATTCAATTTATTTATTTCAAAAATAAATTGATTTTAATTCTAGTTCAAAACTAGTTTATTTCGATAAAAATCTGTTTTTATCTTTTCAAATGTGGAATTTTCGAGCTCAACTCTTTCCAATCCATATATTATGATTTTACACAAATTATAGATATTTTTAATAATTTTACCAAGGCCTGTACAGTCGATTTCCAACAACGGCCATCGAACTGCACATACAGCGACCTTTTTTCGAATTTGATTTGGACATAACTCCAAATCCAACCGTTAGATTTCAAATTTCTAATATTCATTGGAATGCTCTTTTCGATACGAACCCAACGGTTCCGGTTTTAGGAGAATCCGACGGTCGGATCTCCCGCAATGTCCGTTTGAAATAAATGGTCGAAATTCACGAACTGCCGCGGCGCGGCGCGTTCTATTCAGGCCATTATATATATAATATATATATATATTATATATATTTCGTCGATTTCCTTTTAAAACGAATTTTATAAATCGTTCTACATTCGTTTCAAAACAATTTCAACTTCCATTTCAATTCAAATCAAAATTGAATTCTTCTTTATAAATTCGTTTTAAAATTCATTTCTATTCAATTCAATTTGAATTCATTTCGAATTCGCTTTCAATTCAATTTATTTCGAAATCGTTTTCAATTCATTTCGAAATCGTTTTCAATTCAATTCATTTTGAAATCGTTTTCAATTCAATTCATTTCGAAATCGTTTTCAATTCAATTCATTTCGAAATCGTTTTCAATTCAATTCATTTCGAAATCGTTTTCAATTCAGTTCATTTCGAAATCGTTTTCAATTCAGTTCATTTCGAAATGAATAAAATCGATATAAATATCGTTTACGTCAAAATGGCGTCAATCTAATCAACACGGCTTTATATTTTCAAAACTTCTTTATTCTATCCAACAAATGAATATTATCCCATTCAACACATGAATCTATATTTATTTCAACGCACGACTAATCTCAACACATGAGTACTGTCAACACATCACTATTTTTATATTCAACACATGAATTTTCTTTTATAATATTCATTACTTTCCCGATTGGAATGAGGCCCAATCAATCACCATATGACGTTAATTATATGGATTCCATACAACACATGTATATAATAGCAATAATAAACAATCAAACATCAACCAAAGTGCACTACACTGTATAAGCATCAAATATAGATATCTTACGCTTATAACAGCCTGTCAATCAATCGATCGACATATTTAATCAATCAGGATGAGTGAACTTCAAATTTCATCCCAAACCCGTGTGGGGTTTCAAACAATCAAACACAGATTTTTAGTTGTGCAGTTGGGCGATGTGTAAGATTTATCGACCCATTCAATATCAGTCAAATCAGTGTATATAAACAAATCGGCCGATTTGTTTATAAATATATATATTTATTCACTTTCACGTTAAAACTATATTTTTTATGATAATATATTTTATTTTAACACATGAATTTCTATTCATTTCATTTACACAATAAAAATGATATTTTTATTTTTCTAACATATTTTAGAAAATTTCGGCGGCATAACGGCACGATACTAGAAACGGGACGAGGCCTAGCCTTATCCCCGGTCTAGTGAAGGCCCACGCCATTCACACATCAATCAAATCAATTTCAATTCACCAAACAATTCAATTCAAACCAATTAGACTAACCAACTACACAACCAAACAATTTAACAAACAAGCCATCCATGGTCTGTGGATGACGGGTGTCGGGTGCTACTAAGCACCGTCTGCATCCTAGTATATATATATATAACTAGAAAAAGAGAATTTGAGTGAGAAGTTCTCACCGAAAGCTATCCAATACCACGACTCTTCATTAATAGAAATCTTCTTCATCCTCGCCTTTTTATCATCTTCTTTTGCCCGTAGTCACTACATATATAAAAATCACACATTTTTATATTTCGATGTCTTTAAAATAAAAATCACATTTTTATTTATTCACTTTCAATTTAAAAATCATATTTTTATAATCACTTCATATATTTAAAAATCGATTTTTTTTTACTATGCTATTCAATATATAAAAATCATATTTTTAATTCGAAGTTCAACATATAAAAATCATATTTTTAATTCGAAGTTCAACATATAAAAATCATATTTTTAATTCGAAGTTCAACATATAAAAATCATATTTTTAATTCGAAGTTCAACATATAAAAATCACATTTTTAATTCGAAGTTCAACATATAAAAATCACATTTTTAATTCAAATCTTTTTCTTTATTTTCCTAAGACATTAATTTCAGTTTTAAAATGAAAATAAGTTTTCAGTTTTTAAAAATAAAATAAAATCAGTTTTTAAAACCTTTTCAAAACCAGTTTTCTTTTTATTTATATAAAATAAAAATAAAATAAATAAATTAAAAACGACTTACAGAGGGGGGGGGTCTGCTGGCGGCGCGCTCTTCAAGGAGGAGGTGCGGGTTTTGGGTCATGGGGCTTTGGGGGTTTCCGGCATCTCGAGGGGATTTGGCGAGGGCGGAGCAGCCGAGGGGCTCGCCGGAGCTGGCATCGACGGTGGGGGGGTTCGAGATTGAAGAAGGAGAGAGGAGGAGAGGTAGAGGGGGAGGACGGCGCTGGATCTGGTGGGGCGCACGCCTCCGGTGGTGGCTGGAGGATTCCGCCGCGCCTCCTTTCCCCTTTCTCATTTTTTTTTATTTTCTTTCTTCTGAATGAAAACGAGAAGAGGGGGGGTTATATGAAAAAGATTTTATATATTTAATTTAATTTTAATTTATTTATCCTAAGGAGTTGACTTTTTATTCGACTTCGAAACGAGGCCCACCGACTGTCGCCCATAGCGTTTCACCCCCATTCCGAACACAATGGGATATGTATCGTAAGCTGATTCGGCTGTTACAATCAGTTTTCGTTAAATTTACATTTAAATCACTATATTGAATTTTAAACGTACATTTCAGATTACCGGGGTCACATACTAACTAGAAAAATTCCAGAAAAATATTTTCTAGCTTCGTATTGATGATACGGTCCTAACAAAACTAGTTTCGTCGAATTCTGAGACCGTTGGAAAAGTGGCCATTTTCCAGTCGATTAAAATCAACTGAAATGGTCAAACGCATTTTCCTTTGCCACGCTCACATATTGATTCGAAAAATTATGAAATTTGGAACCTAGAAATAACTTTACATCACGGATCCAACAAAACTGGTTTCGTCGAAATCCGAGGTCGTTTGCAAAATGTCCATTTTTAAGGGCCTGAATTCCATAGCGACTATTCAGAATTTTCAACTGGACATATCTTTTGATTCCCGCTATAAAATTTCGATTATTCGGATTCGTTGGAAAGATATTATCAATTAGATCCCATTATTTTTGGTTTCACTAAAATCCGGATTGTTTTGCACCCGGTACATTCAATTGAAGTTTGAAATCGAATTATCGAACTACCGCGCCATTTTCAATTCTATTTATAATTATATATAAATATTTATATTCTAACGACGACGCGTAAAATATATACGTTCGAATTATATTCAAAATAAATTTCTCGTCGCCACTATTTAAAATAATTCATTTTAAATAATCAAAATTCGCTAAAATTGCCAAAATAAAAATTTCAAACTGGCTCGCATTTTACGGGTTGTTACAATGAAGAATATAAATTTATTGGAGGCCGACATTAATTTTTTCTGCCATGTAATTAATTCAAATCTAGTATCCTAATGATTGTAATCTAATCATTATGTAATTACCAATTGTTAATTATTTAGTAATTATTATGAATATTTTATTAACTATTTAATATTATGAATATTTTATTAATTATTTAATATTTGTTGCTAATTGGATATAATAATTATTAAATGTAATTAATAATTGTTAAATATAATTTACACACTACTAATAACTTATCATGATAACTATCAAGGTATTAATTAATTATTATTACTTAATACTTATTATGTTATAACTAACTGTTACTTATTACTTCGTACTTTGGTATTTAATAGTAATTATGTTTACCAAAGGTGGGAGAAAAATAATTTTTAAAGGTATATTTTTCGCAACTGGATTTACCAGTTGTGAAAAATACAATTATCACAAATGGTAAAAAGAGTTGCTAAAGGTAAATTTTTTTGCAACTGTTTTGGCAGCGTAGTTTTTTTTGAAGCAAAAATGTGTGATCTTCAACAAGGAAGAGGGAGCGCGCGCACACGCACACACACACAAACACATATATAAAGAAAAATATAGTCTAAAATAGTGTCTATAAGACTGAAAAGTAACTAAAAAGCAACATGAGTTGTGACTATATGTATATAATAGTAGATAAGTGAGCTCCGGATAAACAACCGCCCATCATTCTTCAATATCAAGTTCCGGCATGGCCACCACCCGATAAAGAAGTATATCTTCTTCCACACAATACACAAGTCACACCAAATAATATATATAAAAATAAAAAACACGGAACAACACAAATAAACTCTCTAAAACTGCACTTTAAAAAACTCCAAAGCATATATCATCTACAATCCAAAAACTGCTTTCCAAAAGCTCCTCAGCTAAAATCAACTACCTGTGACTTGAAAGAGACTAGCCAAAAACACAAGCTACCATCACACATATATATAAGTGTGTGTATATATATACACACACATATCTAAGAATATATATATATATATCCATATATACATGCAAGAAAGAAAGATAACATAGAAAAATGGAGAAAAACAAGAAACTCAAGAAATAGAAATTAATAACAAATGCAAATTCTATTATGACTAAAATACTTACATAATCTAATAAACAAACTCAAATTAAATCTAACCTTAAACAAATATATCTCAAATCGGGAATCTCTAAATAACTTATAGTGAGGATTAGGCATCTAATCCAGACTAAAAGAAACAATCCTAACGATTAATTATCAATAGAAACAAAATTAGAATGAATCAATCTCTGATTTCTCTCCAACCAAATGAACCAACTAATAATAGTAATTAAAGAATCCAATACATATCTATGATTGAAATCAAAAACAAATCTAAAAAAATTCCAGTAATAATCACAATTACTAAAGGAGCTGGACCAGTTAAAAACAAAGATTCTAACAACCATATTCAAAATATAATTGGTAGTAGAGCAAGAGAAAAATAAATGATCAACATTTTCATCCAAGACACTACAAAAACAACACTTAATATAAAAAATAATAATTTTCTTCTTTAATTGCTCAACCGTATTAAGTTTCTTATGAATAATCAACCACATAAGAAATTTTGCTTTCGGCAAAGAATTAGTCTTCCAAAGAAACTTAAATAAAAACATGAAAACGCCAGAAAAATTAAGAAACTTATGCATAGAATTAGAACTATATTGAAGACTTTTATCTGAACCCCAATATAAGTTATCACCATTATTATCCGTATGGTACAAAGACAACTTAGCTCTCAATAAGGCAAATAGCCTGAAACAGACCCTTCTAAAATATTATCAAAAGTAAAATCCCAAGGGGGATCTAAACTATCATTATAAACATCAATAATCAGAGCATTCTTAAAGCAGAAATTCTCAAAGAGCTCTTGAAATTCTATTTTAAGGGGAAATCGAGAGATCCAAGAATCATGCCAGAAAAATGTAATATTCCCCGAACGAACAGTCAGCTTGCATCCTAAATTAAAAAAATCAAAATATTTCAAAACAGAATTCCAAAAATAAGTTAATCTACTAATCCAACTATAACTAAAATCAACTATAAATTTGCCTTCCACAAAATAAAATTTGGAAACTATTTGCTTCTAAGTAGCCATCACTTCAGGGTTCCAAAATATCCAAAACCATTTGGCTAATAAGGAAGAGTTAAAATTATATAAATCGACAATCCCAAGACCCCCATCCTTCTTGGATCTACAATAAATTTCCCAATTAACTAAACATTTATAGCCCCTACAAATGTTATCTCCACTCTAGAGGAAATTACAGCTGATTCTGTTGATTTTCTCAACTACCCAACGAGGAAATCGATGAAAGACCATCCAATATGTCGGAATAGCAGATAACACAGAGTTAACGAGAACTAATCTACCAGCTCTTGATAGAAATCCGCTATTACAACTAGATAATCTATTATTAATCTTATCAATAATAACTAACCAATCTTCATGCTTAAGTTTTGAAGGCCTAATTTTAAACACAAATAATCAAAAGGAAATTTCATAGTGGAACAGTTTAAGTGTCAGCAACTTGATTCTCGACACTGTCAAAGTCATTAAGAACCATAATTGAACTCTTATCAAAATTGATTTTGAGACCAGATAACATCTCAAAGCAATAAAGAATAAACTTCAAAGATATAACATGCTTGGGTAAGTGAGAGGAAAATAATAATGTATCATCTACAAATTGAAGAATAGATAAATCATTGTTAAAAGTCTCATTACCAATAAATCCCAAACACCTAATATCGTATCTCTCTTAATAATTTTAGAGGAAACACCAACAGCGAGATTAAATAGATGAGGTGACAGGGGATCACCTTATCTTGGACCTCTTTTAGAATGAATTTTTTTACCAATAACCCCATTTACTACAATATTAAACAACCAGATTTGAGCAAAAGCATGATCTAATTAATCCATCTAACACTAAAGCTCCTAGCTAAACATAACTCGCAAATAAAATCTCAGTCAACTGAATCGAAAGCCTTCTCAAAATCTATTTCCGAAATAGCATAAGAAAAATTATTTTTACAACAAACATTAATATACTCTTGAATCGCGGCCAGTCCATCAACTATATTTCTACCTTTAATAAAGGCAGTTTGGGAACAGTCAATTAGGTCATTCATCTTGATACTAAGCCTATTCACAAGGACTTTGGAAATAATCTTAACAGAACAAATGATTAAGGATATAGGCTTAAAATCCTTTGAAGCATTAGCGTCTAATTTCTTATGAATAAGGATAACATTAACAAAGTTAAAACTACCTAAACGCAAATTCAAAATATAAAAATAGTTAAATAAGTTGATAATATCAAATTTCAAGACATCCCAAAATTGCTTACAAAAAAGAGTAGAAAAACCATCTGGACCAGGAGCTTTGTCACTAGGTATATCATTAGTAGCCTTCCAAATCTCCTGCTCTGAGTAAGGCTCATCTAAATCTCCTAAATCAATCCTAGCAGCAGAAGGATAAATGTCATTCCAACTAACATTGATCCTTCTCTTAATCTTAATGACAAAAATCTGTTGATAATACCTGGTAAAAGCCCCGTTTAAATCACTTTGAACGGACAATTCCACATCATTAACACAAATAGAATGGATCAAATTATTATGACTCCTCTTATTAGCCACACTATGAAAAAAATTTATGTTATTATCCCCTTCCTTAATCCATTGAACTTGGGCTCTTTGCTTCCAAGTGACCTCTTCTTTTTCCAATATCAACTTAAGATCATTCCTAAGGTTGCAAAGTCTATTCCTCTCATTGGAATTAAGAAACCCGGACTCACTATCTTGTCTAAATCTAACATCTCACACATAATCTTGTCTTACCTGATTCTAACACTATCAAAAATAAACTTATACCAGTGCTTGAGAAAAAAAATCTTAACTTACCTAACTACGCAAAAAAAATCTTAGCAGAATTACCACTATACAAACTATTAAAATAAAACATGGAGTTCCGCTTTACAGTAACTAAATTAATAAAACTAGAATCTAACAACCACATCTTCTCAAATTTGAAACTGTTACTAATGGAAATATTCGAGTTACAAGAAAGAATGATGGGACAATGGTCTGAATATAAAAAAGGAAAAAATTTAGCTCTACAAATAGAAAACATATCTTCAACCTCATTACTAATAAAAAAAATCTTTCTAATAATGTAAAAGATGGACTATATCTCACATTAGACCATGTAAACGATCTATTATTTGAAGGAATTTCAATCAAATTATTATCTAAAATGAAATCATTGAATTCCTCCATATCACATAAATCACCTTCCATAGGTGATCTCCCCCCCAAAATCTAGTGACATTGAAATATCCACCCACAATCCATTCATTGGGGATAAGATTCCTAAAATTAGAACATTCGTACCACAAGATTCTCCTCTCTATTTTTGTATCAAGACCATATACATTAGTAATACCCAAAATAGAATTATCTATGAGAGAGGCTAAAATGATGTGCAAAGAATACAATTTAGGAATCTCCTGAATGAGTCTAAATTGATTATCCTTCCAACCAATCATAAGTCCCCCGGCACTACCCATGGCCAGAAGACAAGCCGAGTTATGGAAGTGAGACCCACCTAACCTCAAATAAAAACTAAGATCGGTGTTCTCAATTTCAGTTTCCTGAAGCAAAGCAATATCAATATGGAAGTCTTAAAAAAAAGTCCTAACCTTATCGCATTTTTTTGGTTCATTAAGACCCCTAATGTTCCAACTAACAATTCTCATCATCTTAAAGAATTTACTCTCTCTAATTCTCTACTTCTAATGTAATCCGCATCTAACTCAATTTTAGAAAAAATAAATGTTGTATCGTCAGCAAGCTGATACAGCTGGCTAGTGGATAGGCTACCCAAAGAAAACAGTGAATAGTCACTACCATAAACTGGATCATACCTGAGCCCAAATTTGAAATGCTGGTAATAACATTCAAAGTCAGGAACCTACCATAATAAGAAGAGGCGTTAGATCTAATCCTCACGCTGCGACGGACCAATCCAATACTGGGAGTTTCTCTCTTATGCCTACCCCTTCTAGTCAATGAAGTGGTCACTACACGAACAAGAGAATGCTCTTTACTATCCTCTATCAAACCATCCATAACCGAATCTCTAAACTGACTAGGAGTTGCGATCACCGGCATAGTCAGCTCCATATTCGTCTGGAATACACAAAAGCTAGACCTCAATATCAAGGATATGATCCTCAAACCCGACACTCCCAAAAGAAAAGTGCAACCATCAGTATCTAACATAATCTTAAACCCGCAAGGACTCAAAACAGTGTTACACAACTCTCCAACAATTAGTGAAAACTGCGCTGAAGCCTATCTACCATGCTCTATTATACTGCCATCACTAATACTACCATACCAAATTCTCCAACAACACTGACAAGATTACCCACCAACCTACCACCAGAGCTATCTAAAACACTGCAATAATTACAAACATGTTTGTCATCACACCACATATTATCTACCAAACTAATAACATCACTAACTAATATACTGTGACATCTAAAATCATGACATTCCCCCACTCCTGTACTCTTTGCTCCCATGCAGACTCTATTATACTTATTATACCCCAAGTTAAGTTTCAAAACCGATCCCAATCCTGAACTAATATTATACAAAACCGACCCCATATTGAGTAACATAGTGGAATTACCTTTTTTACATTTAAAAATAAAGACCGGAGCCTTGCAAGTCATCTCCACAATAACACCCCTATCCCGCTTTGACTCGCTGGATTTATCACCATCGAGACAATCCACCATGTAATTCTCTCTCGTCACTGTCTTCATAGAAGAAGCCTTCGAGGAGCCAACCTCTTTATTATATGAATCCCAACAAAATCCTTCCTGCCCTGAAGAAACTCGCTCCAACTCCTACTCAGTAGGGTCTTCCTTAATAATGATCTCCTCTTCTTCAACAAGTCCACCCAATACCCCAAAGCTGTTAAACAGCCTTATATCTTCCGCCACTTGCCATTCAAACCCAACCTCTTCAAAAATAGTAGATTTTGCTAGAATATGAGAAGAAACAGCATGCCTAATAGTTTCGAAACCCTTCATATCCACCCAATCAATACCAACCATCACTTCCTTACCCATTCTACCACTCTCAGTCTCATTACCCATACCATCAACAACCAATAATATCTTAGAAATATCCATACACACTTGAACGAATGGATCTAGTAGCATTGAGTCAAACTGCTGAAAAGCCAAAAAAAAACCCGGTAAGACCCACCATCACTTCTTCAAGAAACACCGAACCAACATCCGCCTCATTGTTCATAACAAACTCCAAGCCACAATCCACAACCGAATTTAAATCATCACCCTTCAGTTTAGAACTCCCCATAGAACTCATAATATAGTCATCATCAACTTTTGAATTTAATTGAAAATCAGTAATACTCAGATCATAATTCACTGCAGAATTAATGATATTAAAATGCATCAAAATTTCATTCAACAGAAATAAACCCTTTCTCTTGTTCTTTGATAACGAATCAGAAAAAATCCTCCTCAATCTCCAGAAATTTAGACAAAACGAAAAAGCATGTTCTTTTCTTTCTAACAGACATGGTAAAGGAGGGTAACAATTAGTTCTTGATTCACTAGAATCCCTCTTTCGCTACAGTATACCATCAACAAGACCCTCTATGTGCCCATCAAAAGCAGCAAATACGCTCCCTCATTTTTTTGATTTGAATTTGCCAACTCGTACATATTTATAAAAGAAATAAGTTTCTAGGATAATCTCGAGCAATTGAAGTGGATATATTCAAAAATCGATTTTCCTCTACATAACTCTGAGCGACTGTACTTCCGATGTCCAAATCCACTGCAATTGAACCAACAAAGCATATTCTTGCAATCTTTAGCGATATGGCTTGAATATCCACATCTATAACAAAATCGATCTCTGGGAATTATCCTTTTAAATGAACCCTTGTGATAGGAATAACTGCAATAAGAAACAGGGACGGAATTAGGAGTAGATATGTGAATCACATCAGCGTATGTGCACTGGGATTCTCTCCTCGAATCAGCTATAAAAGAAGAAAAATACGAAGGTAAATAACGAGAAATTTCCAGACTAGAATCATGACACGAAGAAGAATGGGGAGTCACCGCCATTAAGAAAACGAATTTGTTTGCAAAGAAAAATTGGCTTTAACATGTTTGTTGCAACTGTTATGAAAGCACAGTTGCTATAAGTACGTTTTGCAATTGGAAGGGAAATGCAGTTGCTAAAAATATGTTTTTCGCAATAGGGAGAAATGACATATTAAATATTTTACAAAATTTTGTATATATTTAAAAATCAAGAGAACTTCAAAAGATTATATTTGAACTTTATGAATAATTTTATATTTTATTTTAGAAAATACCAAAGTTTTAGTATTTTGAAATAATACCTATTAATTATAATTATAATTATAAATTTTCGAATACTAAATGATAGATGTTACTTCTTAATTATTAAATATTATGTATTAATCATTCCTTATTAAAAATAAATGTTATAATGAATATTAATTTATGCTATTAATTACGTCTTAACTATTTTATAGTATTAATTGATCGATATTAACTATTAATATCATTTTATATGAATAGTAATTATTATTTTCTATTATTAATATACTATTATTAACATTAATTATTTAAAATTTATTTTTAATTATCAAATACTTAATAAAAAAAATAACAGTATAATATTTTTCTAAGAATTAACATAACTGCCCCTTGCAAACTCCTCGGAAATCTACCGTATAATAGTTTCAACAAAAATTTGTTGGTAAAATACCTCCATTTGCAGCGGAAATTAGCGATGAAACATTTCCAATGGTAAGGTGATTGTAACACCCCGCATTTTTAATGAAATTAAAAATGTGGAAATATGTATATATATTATATACATAGATATATTTAAGAGAAAATTTAAATAATGACAATAAAATTGCATGTAATAAGTTCATCCGGTGAAATGAAGGAAAAAAATTAATGAAAGAAATTAAATGAAATACATGAAATGTGAAGAAATGCATGCGAACAATTAAATTGAAATAAAAAGGGAAATTTGAAGAGCTTTAGGAATTTAGCCACGAAATTAACGTCATTGCGTTCGTGGCGATTTTCTAGTCAATTTAGACCTGTGGTTTGCAAAAAACTAATTTAGGATAAAAAAGATATCTTTTAATTAAATATTGCAACAAAACATGAAAAAAAAGGAATGAGAAAAAAATAATGGATACCATTGTCCTAAGTCTTGTTAACAAAAGACTAAGAAGCCTAGTTGGTTAGAGCATGTGACTTGCATACAAGAGGTACAGAGTTCGATCCCCACCAGCACCATGTTTTTGTTTTAGGGGAATGACTAAAAAGTGGCTTAGTGTGAACGCAATCCAATTAAAAAGCGATCTAGTGGAAAAGGGTTAATTGGAGGATTAATTGGAAAAATGGTTAAAAAGAATATATATATATATATATATATGATGTGTGTGTGTGTGTATATGATGTGTAGGTGACAACACCCTGCTGTTGCGCATCATGTTGCACACATGGTGCATTTTTGTTGGTTAATGATCGTTTTTTCGCAACATGGCCATTTTCTATTGTTCGAATGACGTGGAAGATTCTTATGGCTCCTGATCTAATCTAATGGCCCTAATTAACTCATTAAACCAAACCTTATTTCACTACACTAATTCATGGCGCCTCCATGCTGCCTAAACCTAAACTAGTCATTCTTCTTCAACAAATCAAAGTAAAGTAATTCTGTAAAGGGGATCGAATCTACAACAACTACAGTGCTTAATTCTCTTCCTTAATCCAATCTTTATAAGTTCATTTATTATTTTTAGACTAAAATAATGCTAAAGCAATTCTGACATGTTGTAAATTGGATTTAGGAATTATACATGATAATAAGATTGAATCTCATCAATTCTATCTTAGCCTATAACATCAAATTCATGATTCTTATATCCCCATGTTGATATTATCATCAGTTTTATCAGTTTTGTCATATCTTTATGATTAGTTCATACTTACGCCTATGTTTATTATTGTGCCTGTTCTTTATCTTATCCCTTCCTCCTTCCCTTTTTGGTTTTTATAGCCGGGTTACTTCAAGCCTAGGCCAAATCTCATAGAGATGAACGTACGAACGGTAATTTAGGGAACGATGAGAAATTTAGCATAATATATGTTGGGTTGGTTTGGGCATGACAAATGTTAAATTTGGCATAATATATGCTAATTGTTGGGTATGATATAAAATTGGGAATTTTGGGTAATTTACATAATTAGCCTATATTTTGCATAAACTGCAAATGAATAAATCGGCTAAAATAAGCATGCTCAGACCCGAGTTTAGACTCTGTTTGTGGTAGAAGCCTGCCCAGAACCAACTGGCCTAACCAGCAACTGTAAATGTCCAGTCTAATGTGAGAGGTCGTAGGCATAACTAAAAGATGCTTAGACACGAGGTTAAGTCTGACTTGTGACAGACGTCTGCCCAGAACCACCTGGCACATCCAGCGGCCATAAGCCATCGACTTAATGTGAGAGGTCTGTGCATTAATAAATAATTATTGTTGATCAAAGATGAATATGATACCTAAAACATGTTAGGTGGGTGGGGTTAAGTTAACCTGTGTAAGATGACAGCTTAACCAATAATACATGAACAAAGTGGATAGGTTAAGGCAAGCTTAACCAATAATGCATATTGATTAGATAAGTGGATGGGGTTAAGTCAATTGGGTTGATAGACAACACTTAACCAATATAATTTTGGGTTAGGATAAACCTTGGGGAAAAACCTAATAGTGGTAGGGACCCATTTCAGATAGTAACCCACTTAGTGGCATCGAGAACCCTGAGCTAGGCAAGGTTGGGGCACGCTTACTGGGCCGATTATAAGCGGTCAAATAAGAGCGAGGGTGTAGCAATGCAGGTTCCGATGGGTTCGTTAAGCGTGCACAAGGTGTTACCAACATTGGAAGATTTAGCCACTGTACATTAGTAGGTATAAAGTTGTGCACCCACGGGTTGCCACTTAGGAGTGATACACCCTAAGCTGGGACCCGTACAGATATCTACAAGTTAGGGAGCGGATCGATTAGGGGTAGTGTGGGGACATCTAGTACCAATTATGGGCAAGTGGACTTTCAAGGATTGTATGGGGCAGATACCTCTTACTAGATGTTATGCCTGAGTGCTACCAATTGCGAGGTTGGGATCATTTCATTAAGAATTACAAGTAGGTGGTGCAGAGAATTAAATTAAGTAAGAAATCTGGGAAGCACACTAGACATTCCTCTATATTCTTCCTGTTATCCAGCTTTACCTTATGTCAAGGTTATACTTTCCATCCTGTTTATTCTTGTCATATTTCTTTACTTATTTTAATGCTAAAAGTAGCTGGACTTGCCAGGCTTTATGTCTGACCTTGTTGTTTTCACTTCTTTTTCTTCCATTTCACCCCCAGGTTCTCAGGGAGGAAACACTGAAGCTTGACCTGGATTTTTTTCTTCCTGAAGCGCTTGAGGGTGTTGAGAGTAATGCTCATCTTTATCTCTTTTCATTATGGCTATTTGGAGTGGGATTATGATTTTACTTTTATGTACTTTGATAATAATTTTGTTCAAGATGGATATTTATGTACTTGATTCTAGTATGTGGTTTTGATGTTGTAACCAAACATGTTTTGCTTTTCCACTCCAATGAATAAAGTTTGAATTTTCTTAAGTACCATCTATATATCTGTCTTGTGATATTCTGTTCTATACTCTTATAATACTCCATGGAAGTTAATGCATTCCCTTAGTGAGTGACATTAATGGACGTGGGGTATTACACGTGGTATCAGAGCCGAAGGTTACCAGAATAGATAAAAGATTTTGAAAACCGTTTTCAAAAGGCATTTTTAGAAAGAAGTATTTTCAAAAACATGTTTTAAAAGGGTATTTTCAAGAGAAAAAATTATTATGAAAAACATAATCCCTAAAAGCCATATATCTATCTTTCGATTCTCTGTTTTGAATCTCTTCCTTTTTCCTTTCAGCATGTCTAGGGACCCCGATATACCCGAGGGCGTACATATACCAGGCTGGTTCAGAAGGTATCTAGAGGCTAGGGCCACTACCTTAGGCCAAACAAACGTTGCTCCTCCCCTAGCTGCAGCTCCTCCTCCTCCCCGTGCAGATGCTTTTTCTAAGATATGCAAAGACTTCCGTGTGATGGGCGGAAAACTATTTCATGGGACTGTGACATTTGTTGAGGCTCGGAATTGGTTTAAGGAAGTGGAGGACTTGTTTGGTATCTTTGAGGTAGATGATGGAAGGAAAGTTCAGCTAGCTGCTTGGTTGATGAAGGATAAAGCTTCCTTTTGGTTGGGAAGTAACTAATGGAGGACGTCCAGTGGAGATGTGGATAGACTTTAGACGGAGGTTCAAGTTGAAATTTCTTTCACAAATGGAGGAGAGTTTATACATGGAGAGGTTATTGGCTTTGAAACAAGGGAATTTATCTGTGAAGGAGTACGTCAACAAGTTTAACCAGTTGGCAAAATTTGGTATGGAATTGTCAATACACCACATAAGAAGGCTTTGAGATTTGCCATGGGTCTGAATGAACCATTACATAGGTTGGCTATGTCCCACATTCCTATGGGGGCTACTTTCAAGAAACTTGTTGATATGACGCTGATGCATGAAGAGGAGAGAGTTGCTAAGGTAGATAAGGCACAGGACAAGAAAGTGGATCCTAAGAAGGGTGGGAAATCCCGAGATAAAAGGAAGTGCCCTTTCTGTGGTATACTGGTCATATAGCTAAAGATTGTAGAAAGAGGAAGGTGAGAAAGACTTGGTGCTTCCAATGTGGTGAGGCAGGACATATGATTAAAGACTGCCCAAGAAGGCAAGAGTAGGGGCAAAGGACAGGATCTACTTCTGGAGGGCAGGTTCATGCTCTCATGGCACCTACGCAAGAGAGAGGTAGAAACATTTCTGCTGAAAGTTTGATTTTCCTCTTTGATCATCCTGTTCGAACTTTGTTTGATTCTGGCGCTTCACATTTGTTTATATCTTCTTCCGGTGTTGAATCTATGCACCTAAATACTAGTCTAGTTATGGATCCCATTGTAGTCTCAAATCCTATTGGGGGTACGACCCATCTTTCTATGTCATGTAGGGATTTGAGAATATTTATGTATGGCGTTGAGTTCGAATGCAACGCTTATGTACTTGGTTTCACGAGCTATGGGTTGATTCTAGGAATGGATTGGCTATCCAGGTATGGTTCCATTCTCGACTGTGAAAAGAGGGAAGTTAGACTGTTGACTAGTTTGGGTAATACTCTCGATATCTCATGTGACCCTAAGGGTTGTGTTATGCTTAGCTACCTAGAATATCTTAACGCATCTATTGATGATTTGCAACCTGTTCGATTAGTCCATGAGTATGCAGATGTCTTTGAGAAGGTTAGGGGGCTTACCTCCAAAATGCAAGATAGATATCCGTATATACTTGGTAGACAATGTTAAGCCTGTTGCATTGCCTGTTCACCATATGGCTCCAAGAGAAAGGAGGGAGCTTAGTAAACAAGTGAAAGAGTTGCTTGAGAAAGGTTTCATAAGAAGAAGTATCTCAGAGTGGGGTGCTCTTGTTGTTTTTTCCATAAAGGCTGATGGTTCACTTAGATTGTGTGTGGACTATAGCGAGCTGAATAAGCTCACGAAGAAGAACAGACACCCATTGCCGAGGATAGATGATTTATTCGATCGGTTTGTTGGTGCTTCGGTATTCTCGCAGTTGGACTTAGCTACAGGATTTCATCAGTTGAGGGTAGCTGAGGATAGTATAGACAAGACTACTTTTAGGACTTCCGATGGTTTCTTTGAATGGCTCGTCATGCCTTTTGGTTTGACGAATGCACCCGCATATTTGGTAGACTTAATGAGTAGGGTATTTAGGGAGTTTCTAAACAAGTTCGTGGTAGTCGTTGAGGATGATATCTTGATAATCTCTAGAAGAGAGAAAGAGCATGCCCTACATCTTAGGGAAGTTTTAGAGACCCTTCGAGCACATCACCTCAAAGCTAAGTTTTCCAAATGTCATTTTTGGAGGAAGGAGGTGAGATTCTTAGGGCACGTGGTCTCTAAGGAAGGGATAGCAGTGGATCCCGCAAAGAAGGTGGCAATCCATGATTGGAAGGTTCCTAAGAATGCAGCAGAAGTAAGAATTTTTTTTTGGTTTGGCCCGCTGTTATATAAAGTTCATCAAGGACTTTACTAAGATATCAGCCCTCCTTACACGGTTGACTAAAAAGAATTTGACCTTTGCTTGGGATGTTGACTGTGACGATGCTTTCCAGCATTTGAAGAAGGCATTGACTACAGTTCCAGGTTTAGTTTTGCCTGATGGGATTAAACCATTCATAGTGTTTACCGATGCTTGCGGGACAGGGTTTGGCAGTTTTGATGCAAGAGGGAAGGGTGATATGCTATGGTGGAAGGCAGTTGAAAGTCAATGAGAAGAATTACCCTACCCACGACTTAGAGTTAGCTGCCATAGTTTTTGTGCTTAAGTCTTGACACCATTACTTGCTTGGTGAGAGGTTTGAGTTGTATACAGACCATAAGTCACTAAAATACTTGTTCTCCCAAAAAGATTTAAACTTAAGGCAACAGAGGTGGATGGAGTTCTTAGCATCCTACGATTTTGAGATTACATATACCCCTGGCAAGTGTAACGTTGTAGCGGACTGCTTGAGTATAAAGAAGTTGACTTTGAGTTCTTTGTTTGTCAAGCGGCAGAGTTTAGATGTAACACCCCACCTCCGCTAGGGTCACTCACAAAGGGAATGCACTAGTTTTGGAGGAGCGTTATCGAGGTAAACAAATACAGAAATATTACAAGACAGAACATAAATAAAACAGCGGAAGAATCAAAAGATAAATTTCATTACTTTCAAAATAGTCAAAGCCTTTTTCATTCAAAGTACCAAATAGCCAAAGTCATTATTTTCCATTACAACAAATTCTGTCTTGCATAAACAAAGAAGCATAAACTTAAAACATCAAAAATAGCTTAATTCCCCAAAGATAGCAGAAAATGCGGCCATAGCATAGCCCAAGAACAAACCGTACATAAGCTGAATCAAAAGCAAGCGAAATCCAAGCTAAGTGCTAGAGTTTCCTCCCTGAGAACCTGGGGGGAACGGAAGAAAAAGAGGCCAAAAAAAACGGGTCAGTCATAAAGACTGGTAAGTCCAAGTGACTTTCAGCATAAAAACAGATAAAGGTAACATGACATGTATAAACTAAAAGTAAACATAAGGATGCTGTCAAGATGGGCAAGATAGACTAAGATAACATGATAAATCAAGTATAAATCAAGTATAGAATCACATATTCAAGGTTCGCTGCATCAACTGTACTAGAATCCCAAACCCATGTCTTATATAAATCATGAAATAATCCCTTGGCCCAATATCATGAAATGACCCATTTCTAGGTCCAACGAAACGATCCGCTAGTCGATCGGCTCCCTACAAGTTCTAGCTCGTCATGTGTCTGTGTCATACGGCCCTATCACGAATGTAGTCACCTGTGCTAGGTCCACCATAGGGTGTATGAAGCCCTAGGGTGCCAACCACCGACACGAATCAAGAATGCACAGATAAACCTATTGATGCCCAATGCCTTCTTTTTCAACTCCGGAACACGTGCATGACCATAGCCCGCCTGAACCTACACCGGCGCACCAACACAACCGTCGTTCTGGTCACTTACAATCAGCCCAGTAATCGTGTCCCATCCTGCCTAGTTCCGGGGTACCATGATACATCTAGTGGGTTACTGCTGAAATGGACCGCGTAACTAGGGTTTTCTTCCAATAGGTTAAGTGTTGTAATTTAAATTCGTGACTTAACCCTGATCAGTCTAGCATGTCAAGTTGGTTAAGTGTTGTCATTCAAGTTCGTGACTTAACCCGCCTACGAATCGTGTATCAAGTTGGTTAAGTGTTGTCTTTTCATGTTCGTGACTTAACCCTATCATGTGGCATTAATTCATTAATGCACCCCAACCTCTCACATCAGACCTGTTGTTGTGGTCACTGGATATGCCGAGCGGTTCTGGGCAGAATTACACCACAACTTAACCTCGGGTTTTCAAGAGCGATATGACCAACTACCCACATTGGATCCTATTGTTTGCAGTAACTGGATTTGCCGGGCGGTTCCGGGCAGAATTACACTACAAACTCAACCCACCCTCGAGTTGGCCATTTTCAAGTTCATTCTAGTGTCATGCCCATGTTCAAGTTTTCATGTCAAGTTCGTGTCAATTTTTCAAGGCAAGTTTCATGTCAAGCTTCCTATAATTACCAATTTTTCCCAACGTTACCCCGTCTAAATATTAGGCTAACAATCTTAGCCTAATTTTCTATCTGCATGGTTTTTGGCATATAATATTAGGCTAAAAACTTAGCCTAATTTAACGTACACAAAATTGGCATAAAGCAATTTATTAACATAAGCATGACATAGGCGTAAACTTGGCATCATCGGCATAGTCAATATGAACATCATAGGTGTGAACTTGCAAAATAATCAACATGAATATCATAGGTGTCAATCTTCCAATGTAAACTAAATCAACATACATATATGTGAACTTGCAACATAGACTAAATCAACTTACATATATGTGAACTTGCAAATCAATCACGAACATATGAATAAGTGTGAACTTGAAATACGACATAGGTTTAACATATACACATAAACATGTAGATCTAACATTTGGTCACATATGTGATATGATTTCACAACCTAAAACTTGCATAACATGATAAACCACACAACTTGTCATAACGGGTTATACTCCAAGTTCATATACATATGAATAGACTTATTCATTAATTCCCGATTCAACATGATGATAGAATAGAACCATAGACATAGATCAACATAACAAACATTGCCCTATTATCAATTTATTTCCAAGGCATGACCTAACTGAATAAATTGATTAAAACATCGCAGGCATAACATTACGAATGTGAAAAGGTTTGAATAATAATCTATATTCAATTTCATAGTCATAATTCTAGGCAATAACCTCTTGGTCATGAATCATAGGTGATTAGTCACAATTGTCCTTGTCATAGTTATAGGCAACAGTCTTATGTTCACCATCATAGGCATAGTCTTATGTTCATAATCATAGGCATAGTCTTATGTTCACAGTCATAGGCGTAGTCTTATGTTCACCGTCATAGTTTTAGGCCATTAAAAATTGTTTCAACGTCATAGGCAGAATTCCCAATAGTCAAGATCCAAGAAGAAAACAAGAATATATATGAATCATACATAAATCAATTCCAGTTTATAACATGCCCATATTAGGTTTATAGTTTTAATCTAAAAGTAACTGGAACTTACATATCATGGTCTAAGAAATTTAGATGCAGAAGTCAAGTCTAGAAATTGGTCGTTGAATTGCTGAATCGTTGAATCTTGATTTGATTGTAGAAGCAAATCCCCAAATATGCAATTCTTAGCCGTAGTCTTCAAGGAATAATCTTCGCGTTTTAATTTAATTTAATTTAATTTAATTTAGAGGAGGAAGAAGAAGCCATGATCATCAAGAGTTTGAGCAGCATAAGGTTAGAGAAGAATTGTGTAAAGAGAATGAGACTAGGAGGCTGTTTATATAAGGTTTCAAACTAATTAGAGCCGTTGATGAAGCTACAGTTAATCAAGGCCATCCATCTCAAGAGAAGCCAATTAGAAAGTGACAAGTTATCCCTAGTGACACAGCAGAGCTCAGAAATTCGAGCAGAACCCGACCAGGCCAGCCAGGGCCTGACCAAGCAGGTTTTTGCTCGGCCCGGGCGCACCTGCCAAGTGCGCCAATGCAAACTTGCATGGGCGCACTTCCCAAGTGCGCCAGTGCAATTTTGTTCTGGCGCACTTCCCAAGTGCGCCAGTGCATTCTGGCCCGTTTCTGGTTTTTCTGCCTAACTTCGTTCGTCCATATCTTCTTCGTACGATATCCGTTTTACGCAAACTCGGACTCTATTTCAAGCAGAATTCCGAGATGAACGCAATGGCGTAACCCGTTTCTCTTGATTCTTATTTTAAAAATTAATTCTGCCTTGATTTATTATTTTAACACATTATTAAAATTCGGGTTGTTACATTCTCCCCTCCTTAAAGGATTTCGTCCCCGAAATCTTCAAGTTAAGAAGAATGCATCCTATCATCCAATCAACCATCTACTCAACCATCATCCACAAGCAACCATTGTCCTTAAAAAATTTCTAATGCTATATAAACATATGCAGAAAGTGTGTGTATATGTTCCTTATCTAATGCAAATGATCAGGCCTGATTGATCTTCCTAATGCAAAATATGTTTAGTGTCATGTATCCAACATGTATGCAAATAGTTCTAGTCACGTGAACACGATATGTGTGCACAAACATCCATCCATATGCAACATCCACATGATAACACATTCAATTTCATCCATAAACAAGTATAAACACTCATGCATATGCAATATGAAAATGTGTCTGAGCTGATCTAGTGCCTAATGTGTGTTATGTAACCACGAGCAACCACTTGCGACCACTTGCAACCAGTTGCAAACATCAACCATAACATGTTTCAATCACATGTTTACATCCAAAAGGGTTCTACCTAAGGTTCTCAAGATAGGATTGAGAGGATAAACTAGATAAAACAAAGCATCAAGGAGAAGAAGTTAAAGATGTACCCACAGAGGGTCCTTCCTGCGGGGCTTGCCCTTGCTTCTTAGGGCAGTTCTTGCTGATATGTCCAGTTTCACCACACTCGAAACATGCTCCCATCTTCATCTTCTTTTTTCTACAATCCTGGGATATAGGGCCCTCAATACCAGAGAAGTGGAATTTTCTTTTCTTGCGTGTCTTGTTATCATTCTTGTTGTTGTTGTTCTTGCCTCCTTTATTAGAGTCTACCTTCTTGTTTTGAGATTCATTCGCCTTGACCTTCTTCTTGCCATTCTTGTCTTCTTCACTTAAGAGTGCCATGTCTACTAGCTTTCATAAGTAGCCCCCATAGGTACGTGAGTCATGGCCAAGCTGTGAAGTGGCTCATTCAATCCTTTGACAAAACGAAGAGCCTTCTTATGAGGGGCATTTACTATGTCCAGTCCAAACCGAGCCAGCTAATTGAATTGATTGACGTACTCTTTGACTGTCATACTTCCTTGCTTAAGAGATAAGAACTTTTCATGCTGTAGACTTCGTTCAGCTTGTGAGAGGAATTTCGTCTCAAACCTTATTCTAAAATCCATCCATGTTTCAACCGGCCTCTCGGCGTTAGTGACTTCCCACCAATAAGAAGCTTCGTCTTTGAGCAACCATACCGCCAACTGTACTTTCTGCCTATCATCCACCTCGAAGATAACGTACAGATCCTCAGTTTCTTTGAGCCAATTCCTCGCTTCTACGAATGATTCAGTTCCCTTGAAATCCTTTCCATCAATGGCCCTAAAATCATTACAGATCTTCGAGAAAGCAATTGCATGAGGAGGAATCGCTGCAGCAGGAGGAGGAATATCCGTTGGGCCTGCATCGTTGGCCCTAGCCTCTAAGTACCTCCTAAACCAGCCAGGTATTGGCATGCCCTCTAGAAAGTTAAGATTTCCAGACATGCTGAAATGAAAAAGAAGAGATTCAAACGAGGAAACAAAGGATAGTGCTAATGGCTTTTGGGTAATAGCCTTTAAATAAAACAAGATTTTTCTTGAAAAATGCTTCTTTGTAAACGGTTTTGAAAATAATTTCAGAAGGTTTTAAAAACTTTTGCCCAGTCTAGTAACCATCTGGTCTGATACCAAATGTAACACCCCACCTCCACTAGGGTCACTCACAAAGGGAATGCACTAGTTTTGGAGGAGCGTTATCGAGGTAAATAAATACAGAAATATTACAAGACATAACATAATTAAAACAGCGGAAGAATCAAAATATAAATTTCATTACTTTCAAAATAGTCAAAGCCTTTTTCATTCAAAGTACCAAATAGGCAAAGTCATTATTTTCCATTACAACAAATTCTGTCTTGCATAAACAAAGAAGCATAAACTTAAAACATCAAAAGTAGCTTAATTCCCGAAAGGTAGCAGAAAATGCGGCCATAGCATAGCCCAAGATCAAACCGTACATGAGCTGAATCAAAAGCAAGCGTAATCCAGGCTAAGTGTTGGAGTTTCCTCCTTGAGAACCTAGGGGGGAACGGAAGAAAAAGAGGCGAAAGCAAACGGGTCAGTCATAAAGACTGGTAAGTCCAAGTGACTTTCAGCATAAAAACAGATAAAGGTAACATGACATGTATAAAATGAAAGTAAACATCAGGATGCTGTCAAGATGGGCAAGATAGACTAAGATAACATGATAAATCAAGTATAAATCAAGTATAGCACCACATATTCAAGGTTCGCTGCATTAACCGTACTAGAATTCCAAACCCATGTCTTATATAAATCATGAAATAATCCTTTGGCCCAATATCATGAAATCACCCATTTCTAGGTCCAACGAAATGATCCACTAGTCGATCGGCTCCCTACAAGTTCTAGCTCATCATGTGTCTGTGTCATACGGCCCTATCACGAATGTAGTCACCTGTGCTAGGTCCACCATAGGGTGTATGAAGCCCTAGAGTGCCAACCACCGACACGAATCAAGAATGCATAGATAAACCTATTGATGCCCAATGCCTGCTTTTTCTACTCCGGACCATGTGCACGACCATAGCCCGCCTGAACCTACACTGGAGCACAAACACAGCCGTCGTTCTGGTCGCTTACAATCAGCCCAGTAATCATGCCCCACCCTGCCTAGTTCCAAGGTACCATGATACATCTAGTGGGTTACTGCTGAAATGGACCGCGAACTAGGGATTTCTTCCAATAGGTTAAGTGTTGTCATTTAAATTCGTGACTTAACCCTGATCAGTCTAGAATGTCAAGTTGGTTAAGTGTTGTCATTCAAGTTCGTGACTTAACCCGCCTACGAATCATATATCAAGTTGGTTAAGTGTTGTCTTTTCATGTTCATGACTTAACCCTATCATGTGGCATTAATTCATTAATGCACCCCAACCTCTCACATCAGACCTGTTGTTGTGGTCACTGGATATGCCGGGCAGTTCTGGGCAGAATTACACCACAACTCAGTCTGACCTGGGGTTTTCAAGCGCGATATGACCAACTACCCACATTGGATCCAATTGTTTGCAGTAACCGGATGTGTCGGGCGGTTCCGGGCAGAATTACACTACAAACTCAACTCAACCCAACCACGAGTTGGCCATTTTCAAGTTCATTCTAGTGTCATGCCCATGTTCAAGTTTTCATGTCAAGTTCATGTCAAGTTTCAAGGCAAGTTTCATGTCAAGCTTCCTATAATTACCAATTTTTCCCAACGTTACCCCGTCTATATATTAGGCTAACAATCTTAGCCTAATTTTCCGTCCGCATGGTTTTTGGCATATAATATTAGGCTAAAATCTTAGCCTAATTTAACGTACACAAAGTTGGCATAAAGCAATTTATTAACATAAGCATGACATAGGCGTAAACTTGGCATCATCGGCATAGTCAATATGAACATCATAGGTGTGAACTTGCAAAATAATCAACATGAATATCATAGGGTCAATCTTGCAATGTAGACTAAATCAACATACATATACGTGAACTTGCATCATAGACTAAATCAACTTACATATACGTGAACTTGCAAATCAATCACGAATATATGAATACGTGTGAACTTGAAATATGACATAGGTTTAACATATACACATAAACATGTAGATCTAACATTTGGTCACATATGTAATATGATTTCACAACCTTAAACTTGCATAACATGATAAACTGCACAACTTGTCATAACGGGTTATACTCCAAGTTCATATACATATGAATAGACTTATTCATTAATTCCCGATTCAATATGATGATAGAATAGAACCACATGCATAAATCAACATAACAAACATTGCCCTATTGTCAATTTATTTCCAAGGCTTGACCTAACTAAATAAATTGATTAAAACATCGCAGGCATAACATTATGAACATGAAAAGGTTTGAATAATAATCTAGATTCAATTTCATAGTCATAATTCTAGGCAATAACCTCTTGGTCATGAATCATAGGTGATTAGTCACAATTGTCCTTGTCATAGTTATAGGCAACAGTCTTATGTTCACCATCATAGGCATAGTCTTATGTTCATAATCATAGGCATAGTCTTATGTTCACAGTCATAGGCGTAGTCTTATGTTCACCGTCATAGTCTTAGGCCATTAAAAATAGTTTCAACATCATAGGCAATATTCCCAATAGTCAAAATCCAAGAAGAAAACAAGAATAGATATGAATCATACTTAAATCAATTCCAGTTTATAACATGCCCATATTAGATTTATAGTTTTTATTTAAAATAACTGGAACTTACAGATCATGGTCTAAGAAATTTAGATGCAAAAGTCAAGTCTAGAAATTGGTCGTTGAATTACTGAATCGTTGAATCTTGATTTTACTGTAGAAGAAAATCCCCAAATATGCAATTCCTAGCCGTAGTCTTCAAGGAATAATCTTCACGTTTTAATTTAATTTAATTTAATTTAGAGGAAGAAGAAGAAGCCATGATCATCAAGAGTTTGAGCAGCATAAGGTTAGAGAAGAATTGTGTAAAGAGAATGAGACTAGGAGGCTGTTTATATCGGGTTTCAAACTAATTAGTATTGTTGATGTAGCTAGAGTTAATCAAGGCCATCCATCTCAAGAGAAGCCAATCAGAAAGTGACAAGTTAGCCCTAGTGACAAAGCAGAGCTCAGAAATTCGACCAGAACCCGACCAGGCCTGCCAGGGCCTGACCAAGCAGGTTTCTACTCGTCCTGGGCGCACCTTCCAAGTGCGCCAATGCAAAATTGCATGGGCGCACTTCCCAAGTGCGCCAGTGCAATTTTGTTTTGGTGCACTTCCCAAGTGCGCCAGTGCATTCTGGCCCGTTTCTGGATTTTCTGCCTAACTTCGTTCGTTCATATCTTCTTCGTATGGTATCCGTTTTACGCAAACTCGGACTCTATTTCAAGCAGAATTCCGAGACGAACGCAATGGCATAACCCGTTTCCCTTGATTCTTAATTTAAAAATTAATTCATTCTTGATTTATGGTTTTAACACGTTATTAAAATTCGGGTAGTTACATTCTCCCCTCCTTAAAGGATTTCGTCCCCGAAATCTTCAAGTTAAGAAGAATGCATCCTATCATCCAATCAACCATCTACTCAACCATCATCCACAAGCAACCATTGTCCTTAAATGATTTCTAATGCTATATGAACATATGCAGAAAGTGTGCGTATATGTTCCTAATCTAATGCAAATGATCAGGGTTGATTGATCTTCCTAATGCAAAATATGTTTAGTGTCATGAATCCAAGATGTATGCAAATAGTCCTAGTCACATAAACACTATATGTGTGCACAAACATCCATCCATATGCAACATCCACATGATAACACATTCAATTTCATCCATAAACAAGTATAAACACTCATGCATATGCAATATGAAAATGTGTCTGAGCCGATCTAGTGCCTAATGTGTGTTATGCAACCACGAGCAACCACTTACGACCACTTGCAACCATTTGAAAACATCAACCATAACATGTTTCAATCACATGTTTACATCCAAAAGGGTTCTACCTAAGGTTCTCAGGATAGGATTGAGAAGATAAACAAGATAAAACAAAGCATCAAGGAGAAGAAGTTAAAGATGTACCCCAAGAGGGTCCTTCCTACGTGGCTTGACCTTGCTTCTAAGGGCAGTTCTTGCTGATATGTCCAGTTTCACCACACTCGAAACATGCTCCCATCTTCATCTTCTTTTTTCTACAATCCTGGGCTATATGGCCTTCAATACCATAGAAGTGGCATTTTCTTTTCTCGCGTGTCTTGTTATAATTCTTGTTGTTGTTGTTCTTGCCTCCTTTCTCGGAGTCTACCTTCTTGTTTTGAGATTCATTCGCCTTGACCTCCTTCTTTCCATTCTTGTCTTCTTCACTTAAGAGCGCCATGTCTACTAGCTTTTCATAAGTATCGCCCATAGGTACGTGAGTCATGGTCAAGTTGTGAAGTGGCTCATTTAATCCTTTGACAAAACGAAGAGCCTTCTTATGAGGGGTATTTACTAAGTCCAGTCCAAACCGAGCCAGCTGATTGAATTGATTGACGTACTCTTTGACCGTCATACTTCCTTGCTTAAGAGATAAGAACTTTTCCAGCTATAGACTTCGTTCAGCTTGTGAGAGGAATTTCGTCTCAAACCTTATTCTAAAATCCATCCATGTTTCAACCGGCCTCTCGGCGTTAGTGACTTCCCACCAATAGGAAGCTTCGTCTTTGAGCAACCATACCGCCAACTGTACTTTCTGCCTATCATCCACCTCGAAGATAACGAACAGATCCTAAGTTTCTTTGAGCCAATTCCTCGCTTCTACGAATGATTCAGTTCCCTTGAAATCCTTTCCACCCATGGCCCTAAAATCTTTACAGATCTTCGAGTAAGCAATTGCACGAGGAGGGGACGGAGGAGGAGGAATCGCTGCAGCTGGAGGAGGAATATCTGCTGGGCCTGCATCGTTGGCCCTAGCCTCTAAGTACCTCCTAAACCAACCAGGTATTGGCACGCCCTCTGGAAAGTTAAGATTCCCAGACATGCTGAAATGAAAAAGAAGAGATTAAAACGTGGAAACAAAGGATAGTGCTAATGGCTTTTGGGAAATAGCCTTTATATAAAACAAGATTTTTCTTGAAAAATGATTCTTTGTAAACAGTTTTGAAAATAATTTCAGAAGGTTTTAAAAACTTTTGCCCAGTCTGGTAACCTTCTGCTCTGATACCAAATGTAACACCCCACCTCCGCTAGGGTCACTCACGAAGGGAATGCTCTAGTTTTGGAGGAGAGTTATCGAGGTAAACAAATACAAAAATATTACAAGACAGAACATAAATAAAACAGCGGAAGAATCAAAAGATAAATTTCATTACCTTCAAAATAGTCAAAGCCTTTTTCATTCAAAGTACCAAATAGCCATGGTCATTATTTTCCATAACAACAAATTCTGTTTTGAATAAACAAAGAAGCATAAACATAAAACATCAAAAGTAGCTTAATTCCCCCAAAGGTAGCAGAAAATGCGGCCATAGCATAGCCCAAGATCAAACCGTACATGAGCTGAATCAAAAGCAAGCGAAATCCAATCTAAGTGCTAGAGTTTCCTCCCTGAGAACCTGGGGGGGGGGGGGGGGAACGGAAGAAAAAGAGGCGAAGAAAATGGGTCAGTCATAAAGACTGGTAAGTCCAAGTGACTTTCAGCATAAAAACAGATAAAGGTAACATGACATGTATAAACTAAATGTAAACATCAGGATGTTGTCAAGATGGGCAAGATAGACTAAGATAACATGATAAATCAAGTATTGCATCACATATTCAAGGTTCACTGCATCAACTGTACTAGAATCCCAAACCCATGTCTTATATAAATCATGAAATAATCCCTTGGCCCAATATCATGAAATGACCTATTTTTAGGTCCAACGAAACGATTCACTAGTCGATCGGCTCCCTACAAGTTCTAGCTCGTCATGTGTCTGTGTCATACGGCCCTATCACGAATGTAGTCACATGTTATAGGTCCACCATAGGGTGTATGAAGCCTTAGGGTGCCAACCACCGACACGAATCAAGAATGCACAGATAAACCTACTGATGCCCAATGCCTGCTTTTTCAACTCCGGACCACGTGCACGACCATAGCCCACCTGAACCTACACTCACCAACACAGCCGTCGTTCTGGTCGCTTACAATCAGCCCAGTAATCATGCCCTACCCTGCCTAGTTCCAGGGTACCATGATACATCTAGTGGGTTACTGCTGAAATGGACCACGTAACTAGGTTTTTCGTCCAATAGGTTAAGTGTTGTTATTTAAATTAGTGACTTAACCATGATTAGTCTAGCATGTCAAGTTGGTTAAGTGTTGTCATTCAAGTTCGTGACTTAACCCGCCTACGAATCATGTATCAAGTTGGTTAAGTGTTGTCTTTTCATGTTCATGACTTAACCCTATCATGTGGCATTAATTCATTAATGCACCACAACCTCTCACATCAGACATGTTGTTGTGGTCACTGGATATGTCGGGCGGTTCTTGGAATAATTACACCACAACTCAGTCTGACCTTGGGTTTTCAAGCGCAATATGACCAACTACCCACATTGGATCCTATTGTTCGCAGTAACTGGATTTGCAGGGCGGTTCTGGGCAGAATTACACTACAAACTCAACCCAACCTCGAGTTGGCCATTTTCAAGTTCATTCTAGTGTCATGCCCATGTTCAAGTTTTCATGTCAAGTTCGTGTCAAGTTTCAAGGCAAGTTTCATGTCAAGCTTCCTATAATTACCAATTTTTCCCAACGTTACCCCGTCTAAATATTAGGCTAACAATCTTAGCCTAATTTTCCGTCTGCATGGTTTTTGGCATATAATATTAGGCTAAAAACTTAGCCTAATTTAATGTACACAAAATTGGCATAAAGCAATTTATTAACATAAGCATGACATAGGCGTAAACTTGGCATCATCGGCATAGTTAATATGAACATCATAGGTGTGAACTTGCAAAATAATCAACATGAATATCATAGGTGCAATCTTGCAATGTAGACTAAATCAACATACATTTATGTGAACTTGCAACATATACTAAATCAACTTACATATATGTGAACTTGCAAATCAATCACGAACATATGAATAAGTGTGAACTTGAAATATGACATAGGTTTAACATATACACACAAACATGTAGATCTATCATTTGGTCACATATGTGATATGATTTCACAACCTAAAACTTGCATAATATGATAAACTGCACAACTTGTCATAATGGGTTATACTCCAAGTTCATATACATATGAATAGACTTATTCATTAATTCCCGATTCAACATGATGATAGAATAGAACGACAGGCATAGATCAACATAACAAACATTGCCCTATTATCAATTTATTACCAAGGCATGACCTTACTGAACAAATTGATTAAAACATCGCAGGCATAACATTATGAACATGAAAAGGTTTGAATAATAATCTAGATTCAATTTCATAGTCATAATTCTAGGCAATAACCTCTTGGTCATGAATCATAGGTGATTAGTCACAATTATCCTTGTCATAGTTATAGGCAACAGTCTTATGTTCACCGTCGTAGGCATATGCATAGTCTTATGTTCATAGTCATAGGCATAGGCATAGTTTTATGTTCACAGTCATAGGCGTAGTCTTATGTTCACCGTCATAGTCTTAGGCCATTAACAATAGTTTCAACGTCATAGGCAATATTCACAATAGTCAAGATCCAAGAAGAAAACAAGAATAGATATGAATCATACATAAATCAATTCCAGTTTATAACATGCCTATATTATATTTATAGTTTTTATCTAAAAGTAACTGGAACTTACAGATCATGGTCTAAAAAATTTAGATGCAGAAGTCAAGTCTAGAAATTGGTCGTTGAATTGCTGAATAGTTGAATCTTGATTTGATTTTAGAAGCAAATCCCCAAATATGCAATTCCTAGTCGTAGTCTTCAAGGAATAATCTTCACGTTTTAATTTAATTTAATTTAATTTAGAGGAAGAAGAAGAAGCCATGATCATCAAGAGTTTGAGCAGCATAAGGTTAGAGAAGAATTGTGTAAAGAGAATGAGACTAGAAGGTTGTTTATATAGGGTTTCAAACAAATTAGAGCCGTTGATGAAGCTAGAGTTAATCAAGGCTATCCATCTCAAGATAATCCAATTAGAAAGTGACAAGTTAGCCCTAGTGACACAGCAGAGCTCAGAAATTCGACCAGAACCCGACCAGGCCAGCAAGGGCCTGACCAAGCAGGTTTCTGCTCGACCTGGGCGCACCTGCCAAGTGCGCTAATGCAAAATTGCATGGGTGCACTTCCCAAGTGCGCCAGTGCAATTTTTATCTGGCGCACTTCCCAAGTGCGCTAGTGCATTCTGGTCCGTTTCTAGTTTTTCTGCCTAACTTCGTTCGTCCATATCTTCTTCGTACGGTATCCGTTTTACGCAAACTCGGACTCTATTTCAAGAAAAATTTCGAGACGAACGCAATGGCATAACCCGTTTCCCTTGATTCTTATTTTAAAAATTAATTCTGCCTTAATTTACGGTTTCAACACGTTATTCAAATTCGGGGTGTTACATTCTCCCCACCTTAAAGGATTTCGTCCCCGAAATCTTCAAGTTAAGAAGAATGCATCCTATCATCCAATCAACCATCTACTCAACCATCATCCACAGGCAACCATTATCCTTAAAAGATTTCTAATGCTATATGAACATATGCAAAAAGTGTGTGTATATGTTCCTTATCTAATGCAAATGATCAGGCCTGATTGATCTTCCTAATGCAAAATATGTTTAGTGTCATGAATCCAACATGTATGCAAATAGTCCTAGTCACATAAACACTATATGTGTGCACAAACATCCATCCATATGCAACATCCACATGATAACACATTCAATTTCATACATAAACAAGTGTAAATACTCATGCATATGCAATATGAAAATGTGTCTGAGCCGATCTAGTGCCTAATGTGTGCTATGCAACCACGAGCAACCACTTGCTACCACTTGCAACCATTTGCAAACATCAACCATAACATGTTTCAATCACATGTTTACATCCAAATGGGTTCTACATAAGGTTCTCAAGATAGGATTGAAAAGATAAACAAGATAAAACAAAGCATCAAGGAGAAGAAGTTAAAGATGTACCCCCAGAGGGTCCTTCCTGCGGGGCTTGCCCTTGCTTCTTAGGGCAGTTCTTGCTAATATGTCCAGTTTCACCACACTCGAAACATGCTCCCATCTTCATCTTCTTTTTTCTACAATCCTGGGCTATATGGCCCTCAATACCACAGAAGAGGCATTTTCTTTTCTCGTGTGTCTTGTTATCATTCTTGTTGTTGTTGTTCTTGCCTCCTTTCTCGGAATCTACCTTCTTGTTTTGAGATTCATTCGCCTTGACCTCCTTCTTGCCATTCTTGTCTTCTTCACTTAAGAGCGCCATGTCTACTAGCTTTTCATAAGTAGCCCCCATAGGTATGTGAGTCATGGCCAAGCTGTGAAGTGGCTCATTCAATCCTTTAACAAAACGAAGAGCCTTCTTATGAGGGGTATTTACTAAGTCCAGTCCAAAACGAGCCAGCTGATTGAATTGATTGACATACTCTTTGACCGTCATACTTCCTTGCTTAAGAGATTAGAACTTTTCTAGCTGTAGACTTCGTTCAGCTTGTGAGAGGAATTTCGTCTCAAACCTTATTCTAAAATCCATCCATGTTTCAACCGGCCTCTCGGCGTTAGTGACTTCCCACCAATAGGAAGCTTCGTCTTTGAGCAACCATACCGCCAACTGTACTTTCTGCCTATCATCCACCTCGAAGATAACGAACAGATCCTAAGTTTCTTTGAGCCAATTCCTCGCTTCTATGAATGATTCAGTTCCCTTGAAATCCTTTCCACCCATGGCCCTAAAATCTTTATAGATCTTCGAGAAAGCAATTGCACGAGGAGGGGACGGAGGAGGAGGAATCGCTGCAGCTGGAGGAGGAATATCTGCTGGGCCTGCATCATTGGCCCTAGCCTCTAAGTACCTCCTAAACCAGCCAGGTATTGGCACGCCCTCTGGAAAGTTAAGATTCCCAGACATGCTGAAATGAAAAAGAAGAGATTCAAACGAGGAAACAAAGGATAGTGCTAATGGCTTTTGGGGAATAGCCTATAAATAAAACAAAATTTTTTTAGAGGAAGATGGGTGTGTAGCGTGAAAAAACAAGATTTTTCTTGAAAAATGCTTCTTTCTAAACGGTTTTGAAAATAATTTCAGAAGGTTTTAAAAACTTTTGCCCAGTCTGGTAACCTTCTGCTCTGATACCAAATGTAACACCCCACCCCCGCTAGGGTCACTCGCAAATGGAATGCACTAGTTTTGAAGGAGGAGCGTTATCGAGGCAAACAAATACAAAAATATTACAAGATAGAACATAAATAAAACAATGGAAAAATTAAAAGATAAATTTCATTACTTTCAAAATAGTCAAAGCCTTTTTCATTCAAAGTACCAAATAGCCAAAGTCATTATTTTCCATTACAACAAATTCTGTCTTGCATAAACAAAGAAGCATAAACTTAAAACATCAAAAGTAGCTTAATTCCCTAAAGGTAGTAGAAAATGCGGCCATAGCGTAGCCCAAGATCAAAACGTACGAAAGCTGAACCAAAAGCAAGCGAAATCCAAGCTAAGTGCTAGAGTTTCCTCCCAGAGAACCAAAGGGGAGGGGAACGGAAGAAAAAGAGTCGAAAGAAAACGGGTCGGTCATAAAGACTGGTAAGTCCAAGTGACTTTCAGCATAAAAACAGATAAAGGTAACATGACATGTATAAACTGAAAGTAAACATCAGGATGCTTTCAAGATGGGTAAGATAGACTAAGATAACATGATAAATCAAGTATAAATCAAGTATAGCATCACATATTCAAGGTTCGCTGCATCAACTGTACTAGAATCACAAACCCATGTCTTATATAAATCATGAAATAATCCCTTGGCCCAATATCATGAAATGACCCATTTCTAGGTCCAACGAAACGATCCACTAGTCGATAGGCTCCCTATAAGTTCTAGCTCGTCATGTATCTGTGTCTTACGGCCTTATCACGAATGTAGTCACCTGTGCTAGGTCCACAATTGGGTGTATCAAGCCCTAGGGTGCCAACAACCGGCACGAATCAAGAATGCACAGGTAAACCTACCGATGCCTGCTTTTTCAACTCCGGACCACGTGCACGACCATAGCCTGTCTGAACCAACACTGGCGCACCAACACAGCAGTCGTTCTTGTCGCTTACAATCAGCCCAGTAATCGTGCCCCACCCTGCCTAGTTCCAGGATACCATGATACATCTAATGGGTTACTGCTGAAATGGACCGCGTAACTAGGGTTTTCGTCCAATCGGTTAAGTGTTGTCATTTAAATTCGTGACTTAACCCTGATCAGTCTAGCATGTCAAGTTGGTTAAGTGTTGTCATTCAAGTTCGTGACTTAACCCGCCTACGAATCATGTATCAAGTTGGTTAAGTGTTGTCTTTTCATGTTCATGACTTAACCCTATCATGTGGCATTAATTCATTAATGCACCCCAACCTCTCACATCAGACCTGTTGTTGTGGTCACTGGATATGCCGGGCGGTTCCAGGCAGAATTACACCACAACTCAGTCTGACCTCGGGTTTTCAAGCGCGATATGACCAACTACCCACATTGGATCCTATTGTTTGCAGTAACTGGATTTGCCGGGCGGTTCCGGGTAGAATTACACTAAAAACTCAACCCAACCTCGAGTTGGCCATTTTCATGGTCATTCTAGTGTCATGCCCATGTTCAAGTTTTCATGTCAAGTTGGTGTCAAGTTTTTAAGGCAAGTTTCATGTCAAGCTTCCTATAATTACCAATTTTTCCCAACGTTACCTCGTCTAAATATTAGGTTAACAATCTTAGCCTAATTTTCCGTCTGCATGGTTTTTGGCATATAATATTAGGCTAAAAACTTAGCCTAATTTAACGTACGCAAAATTTGCATAAAGCAATTTATTAACATAAGCATGACATAGGCGTAAACTTGGCATCATCGGCATAGTCAACATGAACATCATAGGTGTGAACTTGCAAAATAATCAACATGAATATCATAGGTGTCAATCTTGCAATGTAGACTAAATAAACATACATATATGTGAACTTGCAACATAGACTAAATCAACTTACATATATGTGAAATTGCAAATCAATCACGAACATATGAATAAGTGTGAACTTGAAATATGACATAGGTTTAACATATACACATAAACATGTAGATCTAACATTTGGTCACATATGTGATATGATTTCACATCCTAAAACTTGCATAACATGATAAACTGCACAACTTGTCATAACGGGTTATACTCCAAGTTCATATACATATGAATAGACTTATTCATTAATTCCCGATTCAACATGATGATAGAATAAAACCACAGGCATAGATCAACATAACAAACATTGCCCTATTATTAATTTATTTCCAAGGCATGACCTAACTGAATAAATTGATTAAAACATTGCAGGCATAACATTATGAACATGAAAAGGTTTGAATAATAATCTAGATTCAATTTCATAGTCATAACTCTAGGCAATAACCTCTTGGTCATGAATCATAGGTGATTAGTCACAATTGTCCTTGTCATAGTTATAAGCAACAGTCTTATGTTCACCGTCGTAGGCATAGGCATAGTCTTATGTTCATAGTCATAGGCATAGACATAGTCTTATGTTCACAGTCATAGGCGTAGTCTTATGTTTGCCGTCATAATCTTAGGCCATTAACAATAGTTTCAACGTCATAGGCAATATTCCCAATAGGCAAGATCCAAGAAGAAAACAAGAATATATATGAATCATATATAAATCAATTCCAGGTTATAACATGCCCATATTAGATTTATAGTTTTTATTTAAAAGTAACTGGAACTTATATATCATGGTCTAAGAAATTTAGATGCAGAAGTCAAGTCTAGAAATTGGTCGTTGAATTGTTGAATCGTTGAATCTTGATTTGATTGTAGAAGCAAATACCCAAATATGTAATTCCTACCCGTAGTCTTCAAGGAATAATCTTCGCGTTTTAATTTAATTTAATTTAGAGGAAGAAGAAGAAGCCATGATCATCAAGAGTTTGAGCAGCATAAGGTTAGAGAAGAATTGTTTAAAGAGAATAAGACTAGGAAGCTGTTTGTATAGGGTTTCAAACTAATTAGAGCCGTTGATGAAGCTAGAGTTAATCAAGGCCATCCATCTCAAGAGAAGCCAATCAGAAAGTGACAAGTTATCCCTAGTGACACAACAAAGCTCAGAAATTCGACCAGAATCCGACCAGGCCAGCCAAGGCCTGACCAAGAAGGTTTCTGCTCGGCCTAGGCGCACTTGCCAAGTGCGCCAATGCAAAATTGCATGGGCACACTTCCCAAGTGCGCTAGTGCAATTTTGTTCGGGCGCACTTCCCAAGTGCGCCAGTGCATTGTGGCCCGTTTCTGGTTTTTCTGCCTAACTTCGTTCGTCCATATCTTCTTCGTACGGTATCCGTTTTACGCAAACTCGGACTCTATTTCAAGAAGAATTTCGAGACGAACGCAATGGCGTAACCCATTTCCCTTGATTCTTATTTTAAAAATTAATTCTGCCTTGATTTATGGTTTTAACACGTTATTAAAATTTGGGTTGTTACATTAGAGTATACCTCTACCTTTGAATTTAGACCCTCTATTGATTATGTAACCGGTTTTGTTGGCATCATTAGAGGTATGACCTACGCTTTTGGGTTAGATAGGTACGACACATCGAGATGACCCACAGTTGATAGAGATAGTAGACCGACTCATCAGAGGTGAGTCTTCGAGCCATCTTAGTAGGTTTACTATCAATGACTAATGTTGGTTGCATAGGAATGAGGGACTTTGCCTATATTGAGAAGAGGATTTGAGGAGGACAATCCTTGAAGGAACACATCGTTCTAAGCTGACCATATATCCCGGTGGAGATAAGATGTATAGGGACATGAAGCGAGTTTTCTTTTGGGCCGGAATAAAGAAGGATGTGGCAGAGTTCATTTCTAGATGCTTAGTGTGCAGCAAGTCAAGGCTGAGCAAGAGAAGCCTGGTGGTTTGATTCACCCTTTAGAGGTTCCACAATGGAAATGGGAAAGTGTTTCCATGGATTTCGTCAATGGGTTGCCGAGGTCAAGGAAGGGTAATATGGGGATTTGGATAGTAGTAGATAGACTTACCAGGAGCACCCATTTCATTCCCATTAAGAGTAAAAGAACAGCAACATGGTTATCATTTGTTTATCTCCGAGAGATAGTTCATCTACATGGCATACCGTCTAGTACCGTAATCGATCGAGATCCCATTTTCACTAGTGAGTTTTGGAAGAGCTTGCAAGAGGCGATAGGAACACAATTGTGTTTGAGCACAGCTTATCACCCTCAGACGGATGGCCAAACAGATTGTGAATCAGATTCTAGAAGATCTTTTAAGGTTATGCATCTTGGACTTTGGAGATGATCAAGGAGACGCGACCTGGGGGACTAAAAATAAAGATCACTCTTCATACCCTTTCCTTTTAGGACTATGTTCTTAACTTCGTTTTCCAAAGCTTTTTATTCGTACTAGTTTCAATCATTCATCTGTGTCCTATCGATCGAATCTTCGACATTTAGATAGGGAGCCCATGGATGTAAACATCTATTTGAGACATGTTATGTTTGATGGATGCAAGTGGATGCAAGTGTTTGCCAGTGATTTCCTGTGGATTCATATACACACACATTAGGCACTAGATCGGCTCAATCACTCTCGTATTGATATGGATGTGTGTGCATTTTTCTTTTTCCTCATGGATGAAAATGGATGTATCATCATATGGATGTTGCATTTGGATGAATGAGTGTGCACACATATAGAACTTACATGTTATAATAGGATTATTTGCATACATGTTGGATTCATGGCACTAACATACATTGCATTAAGGAGGTCAACTGAATCTTCGCATTAGTATTGGGACATATACACACACCTCTGCATATATTCATCGGAGCATTAGAAATCTTTTAAGGAAAATGGATGCTTGTGGATGATGGACGAGTAGATGGATGATGGATGGTAGGATACATTCTTCTTAACTCAGAGATTTCGGGGACGAAATCCTTTAAGTAGGCCAGAATGTAACACCCCGCATTTTTAATGAAATTAAAAATGTGGAAATATGTATATTTATATATATTATATATATAGATATATTTAAGAGAAAAATTAAATAATGACAATAAAATTGCATGTAATAAGTTCATGCAGTGAAATGAAGGAAAAAGATTAATAAATTAAATTAAATGCAATACATGAAATGCAAAGAAATGCATGTGAACAATTAAACAGAAATAAAAAGAGAAATTTGAAGAGCTTCAGGAATTTGGTCATGAAATTAGCGTCATTGCATTCGTGGTGATTTTCTAGTCAATTTTTACCTATGGTTAACCGATTTAGGATGAAAAAGATATCTTTTTAATTAAATATTGCAACAAAACATGAAAAAAAAAAAGGAATGAGAAAAAAATAATGGATAACATTGTCTTAAGTCTTGTTAACAAAAGACTAAGCAGCCAAGTTGGTTAGAGCATGTGACTTGCATACAAGAGGTACAGAGTTCGATCCCCACCAGCGCCATATTTTTATTTTAGGGGAATGGCTAAAAAGTGGCTTAGTGTGAACTCAGTTCAATTAAAAGGTGGTTTAGTGTGAAAAAGGGTTAATTGGAGGATTAATTGAAAAAATGGTTAAAAAGAATATATATATATATATATATATATATATATATATGACGTGTGGGTGTCAACACCCTGCTGTTGCGCATCATGTTGCACACATGACGCATTTTTATTGGTTAATGATCGTTTTTTCGCAACATGGCCATTTTCTATTGGTCGGATGACGTGAACAATTCCTATGGCTTCTGATCTAATCTAATGGCCTTAATTAATTCACTACATCTATATAAACACACCTAGACCTAAACCTAATTTAACTACACTAATTCATGGCGCCTCCATGCTGCCTCAACCTAAATTAGCCCTTCTACTTCAACAAATCAAAGTAAAGGAATTCTGTAAAGGCGATCGAATCTACAACAACTACAAAGCCTATTTCTCTTCATTAATCCAATCTTTGTGAGTTCATTGACTATTTTTAGATTAAAATAATGCTAAAGAAATTATGACATGTTGTAAATTGGATTTTCAAATTATACATGAT
The DNA here is from genome assembly GCA_030737875.1 of Allium sativum. NCBI lineage: Eukaryota > Viridiplantae > Streptophyta > Magnoliopsida > Asparagales > Amaryllidaceae > Allium > Allium sativum. The sequence continues at coordinate 608,268,122 of CM060910.1, read as the reverse complement.
AATAAGATTGAATCTCATCAATTCTGTCTAAGCCTATAACATCAGATTCATGATTCTTATATTCCCATGTTGATATTATCATTAGTTTTATCATTTCTTTATGATAAATTCGTACTTATGCCTATTGTTATTATTATGCCTATTCTTTATCTTATCCCTTCCTTCTTACCTTTTTGGTTTTTGTAGCCGGGCTACTTCGAGCCTAGGCCAAATCTCATAGAGATGAACGTACGAATGGTAATTTAGGGAATGATGGGAAATTCGGCATAATATATGTTGGGTTGGTTTGCGTATGACAAATGTTAAATTTGGCATAATATATGTTAATTGTTAGGCATGATATGAAATTGAGAATTTTGGGTAATTGACATAATTAGCCTAAAATTGTCATAAACTACAGATGAATAAATTGGCTAAGATAAGCATGCTGAGACACAACGTTAGACTCCATTTACAGTAGAAGCCTGCCCGGAATCAACCGGCCTAACCAGCAACCGCAAACGGCCAGTCTAATGTGAGAGGTCGTAGGCATAACTAAAAGGTGCTTAGACACGAGGTTATGTCTGGCTTGTGGCAGAAGTGTTTCCGGAACTGCTCGGCACATCCAGCGGCCACAAGCCATCGACTTAATGTGAGAGGGTGTGCATTAATAACTAATTAATGCTGACCAAAGATGAATATGATACCTAAAACATGTTAGGTGGGTAGGGTTAAGTTAACCTGTATAAGATCACAACTTAACCAATAATACATGAACAAAGTGGATAGGGTTAAGGCAAGCTTAACCAATAATGCATATTGATTAGATAAGTGGATGGGGTTAAGTCAACTGGGTTGATAGACAACACTTAACCAATATAAGTTTGGGTTAGGATAAACCCTGGGGAAAAACCTAGTAGCGGTAGGGACCCATTTCAGGCAGTAACCCACTTAGTGGTATCGGGAACCCTGAGCTAGGCGGGGTTGGGGCGCGCTTACTGGGTTGATTATAAGCGGTCAAATTAGAGAAAGGGTGTAGCAGTGCAGGTTCTGACGGGTTCGTTGAGCGTGCACAAGGTGTTCCCGGCATTGGAAGATTTAGCCACTGTACATTAGTAGGTATAATGCTGTGCACCTATAGGTTGCCACTTTGGGAGTGATACACCCTAAGCTTGGACACACACAGATATCTACAAGCTAGGGAGCCGATCGATTAGGGGTAGTGTAGGGGCATCTAGTATCTATTATGGGCAAGTGGACTTTCAAGAATTGCATGGGGCATACACCTCTTACTAGATATTACGCCTGAGTGCTATCAATTGCGGGGTTGGGATCATTTCGTTAAGAATTACTAGTTGGTGGTGCAGAGAATTAAATTAAGAAAGAAATCTGGGAAGCGCACTAGACATTCCTTTATATTGATCCTGTTATCCAGATTTACCATATGTCATGGTCATACTTTCCATCCTGTTTATTCCTGTCATATTTCTTTACTTATTTTCGTGCTAAAATTAGCTAGACTTGCCAAGCTTTATGTCTGAACTTCTTGTTTCGCCTTTTTTTCTTCCGTTTCCCCCCCAGGTTCTCAGGGAGGAAACACTGAAGCTTGACTTGGATTTCTTTCTTCTTGAAGCGCTTGGGAGTGTTGAGAGTAATGCTCAGCTTTATCTCTTTTCATTATGGCTGTTTGGAGTGAGAATATGATTTTACTTTTATGTATTCTGATAATAATTTTGTTCAAGATGGATATTTATGTACTTGATTCTATTATGTAGTTTTGATGTAGTAACCAAACATGTTTTGTTTTTCCACTGCAATGAATAAGGTTTGAATTTTCTTAAGTACCATCTATATATCTGTCTTGTGATATTCTATTCTATACTCTTATAATACTCCATGGAAGTTAATGCATTCCCTTAGTGAGTGACATTAATGGACGTGGGGTGTTACAGTGACGCAGCTTGCAATGGTTTAGCGATGGATAATTAATGACGACGGTAATATTATAAAACAAATAGTGATAGAATATTCTAAATATTATCCCTTGCAGATTCCACGAAAATCAAATGCTAAATTAGCGATGTAATTTTCCACTGCTAAAATCTGCAGCTCTTTATAGCTTTTCTTATAGTGTAGATACAAGAAAGGATTTCCCATGGAAGAAGCCTCTTATCTTTCTCCTTTCATAGTTGCACCTTCAAGTGGTTCATATATGACTTCCGTCTATGCTATGGTTTTCTTAGCGAAGATATATCCTTGAGTTCAAGCTACAACCGCTTTCTGGCATGCCAAACTGTTGACCCTGGATTTTGTCAATCTAACGCCAACACCCGATTTGTATGTAAATCGGATAATGATCGCGATCTATAGTCAAAGAGTAGTCACAGAATGTAGTAAAATAAATGGAGTGACAAAATTTATTGTGGTTCGGTAAGTGTGCCTACATCCACTAAAGTGTAATCAATTGTTTATACCGTTTGATTACAAGTATAGTTCAATTTAATCTTAAGAATGTGGAGTAAAAGAATTCTTGTTAGGCTTAGCAATGTCCTTGTGTAGTACTATCCAAAAGCCAAGAAAATCACTAAATGAGCCATTTAATGTCCTATTTATAGCCATAGAAGAGCTCGGATCGACCAAGAATTAAGGAGGAAAAAGTGGATCAGAAGTTTGACAAAGCTGGAAAATTTCCGTATCTAATCCCTGATGTTACAAGGATCGCTATGGATCCCTAGTTAGGATTGGTACGGATCCCTAGTAGAGATCGTTATAATAATTTTGTATTCGATCATTTGGCTGGTCTTATGCTTGAGTCTTGTTTAATCACTTTGTTTTCGCTCGGTTCTTATGTATTGATTATTCATTTTCAGGCTCTGCCTTGTCCTAGTCTCTTTATCGATCTCATCGACTTTGATTAAAATCATGTATTGTTCATCTGTTTTATGCGGATTAGATCCTCTTCATCTCTTCAAAACGATCTGGCCTCTAGGAGTTTTACCGACCCGATGTTTCTTTAACCATACTGATCTGATCTAGAAAATCCAATAAGTGCTGATCCATGATTTTCTAGTGATCGGGCTGTGCCGTTCCTCAATTTTGTGATGACCCACCATCCAGCCCTATATTAGTCCAATCAGCTAAGGGATAAGGAAAAATAATGAAGTCATTTTTATGTATTGATCCATGCATTTTGAGTAATCAGCCTGATTGATCATCATTTTTGTGCATACCAATCCGAAATTTCAAGGTGATCAGGAAAGTGTTGGATCGATTTGATCCAATTAATATCAAGGTGATGGACTGTGCCAATCAAGCTTTTCTGAGGTAATCAATCTGATCCCATAAGTGATCGATTAAGTGAAAGTGGTGTGATCCAATGAGCCGATCAAGCACTTTTATGAGTGATCAGATTATGTCTAGAGGTGATCGATCTGTGTTGAGCTAATTTATGATTTCTAAGCAAATGCTGATTCTGATGCTTAGTCTAGATTTGTAAGAGCCTATGCTCATACGACGAGCAGTCCTGATGTCCAAGTCCAGAGCATAATGGCTTGTCAAAAGGCGGGTTAATAACAAGAAAGGGTAAGAAGCCTTTAAAGAGCAATTATGTCTCAACTTTTTTTGTTACAACTTGTGTGATAGCAAAGTATATTTACATGAAACATAATAGGGTTATTTATACATGCCTAAACTTACAGTTAATACCATGTTATATCCCAACTATATCGTATAGCGGATTTCTACAGCTATGCTATTTCTAAATATCATCTGAAATAGCCTTTCCGCTTTAAGCCCGCTATATTCCGATATTTCCGATATATCCCATTATTTAAGCTATATTCTACTATTTCCACTATATCTTCAATAAAAAGAAATGAATTGAAAAAGGATATTTTTATAGTATAAAATTTGTACTTTAATAGAATTATTTGACATATATACTCCAAAATAGAAAATACTATGGTATTCTATCAAAATTTAATCAAACAAAATAAAAGCTTGCATATATTTACATATGCTTTTATCTAAATTAAGAACGTACTAATTATAATTAAATTGAATGTTAATTTTCCATTTATTTATCATTTATATATTAGTAAAAGCATTAAATACGAGTTTTATATGCTATTTTATACTTATTTATTATATCCTGTTATTTCCCTATGCTATCCCTACTACAACTCTTTGCAGCTCCGTCGCATTTGATCCGCTGACCGCTTTATATGCATAGTGCCTAAATTCCAAATGCGTATTGAGCCTTTTACCGAAAATGCATTTGAGATATTGTAGCCTCCATGTAATTATTAACCTTTAACTAATCCTCTACCAACTTTGCTTTTTATTTTATTTGTTTTAAGTTGTGGGTTGGAGGGCTCATCTATATTGTATGAATTGATTTATTTCTTTATGATTTTGGGATTTAACACTTGTATATGCATATATCTTCATATAAACTCTTCCATTTACACTCATTTTCCAATAATATGAAATACAAGTGCGCAAGTAAATTTTCTTTAAATAAATTCAAGCATAAAATGACTCTTTTTCCCCTTACGTAAATGAGTGAATGATTACTTGAAAATATTTTTGTATTTTGGTTTAAGGCATGTAAAAATACCCTAATATGACATGTATTAATTAATAATAAGAATAAATATGTGCATAAAAATACACATTTTTACGTGCAAGTCAAATACTCTACACTTATCATTTTATTCATCCTTGAATAAACTAAACTAAAATAAATCCACTTTCGTAAGAATCACGATTGCATCGAGGAATGCAACAAGCCGTTAAACTTTGGTATCCCAGTAAGAAGAGTATTGTCTTATGAGGGTCTTCAACAGATAGTACCGGCAAAATCTACATGCAGAATGTAAAATTTCTAAATGCAAGGTATTTACAAAGATATGAATGCAAATTTCTATCTACAAAATGAAATTTTACTTTTAAATATGCACACGATTTTGATGACTTCCCCATACTCCTGTAGTGAATGCTAAGAGTTATGAACTATAAATCGTGTTAGGCAGGTATGGGACGATCGAGGGGAAATAATCCTAAACAGAACCTGCCATATATCTCATAGTGCGTGGATAAATTATAATAATAACATATACAATATAATACATAGTAAAGCATGATAAAGCCGAAGTCCCATCTCCAAACAAAATCTCAAATTTTGATACAATAAGTCATCAATCTGAGTACATCAATCCTTACTATAATTTTTCTCAGAGTATATAGATCAAACAATTGTAACAAACAAATAACTATGTAGTAAAATGATACATTTGCCCCAACTTGTCATCGAATAACTACATCGTCACCAGCTAGGCTATTCAGTCTACTCAACAACATCATTGATAATCATCCCAAGGTAATAAGAGGAAACATAAAACCTTAAGTCAAACAACGATCTGCTACGAGTAATAAATGATTAAAAATAACTATATTGTAAAATATCAATTAGACCGTTCAAGTCTCACATGATATTTCCCTACTACCAAACGGTTATCTCATAATAATTAATTAAAAAAAAACATGCTACCCAAATAACAATAGAAATAGACACTGCACAAAATAGGATTCTCAATCCCCTCTCCACTTCAGTATCCTACGATGATAGTCTTCCTAGAGAAAATAGAAAGAGAACATTCAAAGAAATCATAACATACGTACCAAGAATTATCCTAACTATCACTGTCTAGAGCCTTGGATACATTGATAAGTTATATAACCATCCACGCTTATGTCAAGGGCTAATGGAGAACCCTAGTTCTAGTCATAGTACCGTACATCCCACATACATTCACATTCCCAAGACAATAGATCATTACCCAAGGTGATCCAAAGTACACGACCATCGCTGTCAGTCCTAATGGGAGTCCCCACCATATCCATGCTTAAAGTCTAAGCCTAGAACACTCTGAGCTGTCAATGATTCTTTTCACTCTCAATCATACGAGCTATCCATAACATCATCTTCGTGTCGAGTCCCACTCGAGTATGTCCATTATCTCACAACCTTATTCCATCCCAAGCTACCTATCTTATACATCTTCGACTGATCTTGTTTGAGTTCACAATCAAAGTTGTAACGTCTCCAGATTATAACTTGGACCATGTATTTGTGATCAACAAACCAAAACTTCCAGCAAGCTTTCGAAGACCACAACTATCTCCACTTTGGAACTCCGGTCCAAATTCCATCATATTATGGACCGACGCCAGTCTATGCCACTTTTGGCTAAGTGCTTGCATGAGCCACTTCCTACTGGTTCCTAATGCCTTAGTGACGAGTTTCATTCTAGTTGGACCTTCGTAGCTTGTTCTTGCCAACCCATTTCTAACATGCCAGTCCGTTATGTATTATGACTTATGCCTACCCAAACCACACTAAACTTTCACCAAAGCCTCCTCGGGTCCTCACAATGCTCTACCATCTATCGTTGCACCATACTACTCAATGACATGGACCAGTGCTAGTCAATGCCTTATGGACCAGAGTCTTCCCATCTGCTTAGGTGTTTTAAAGTCCAAAATTTTTGGGATCCATTTTCCTTTCATCTAGAGCCTTCCTCCAAGTTTCGCCTAGTGCCAACGATTTGGGTTCCCGATATGCTATAAGCTCCATCTTAAGTCCTAATTCAAACAATTCTAAAGAAAATAAGTCAAGCATAACATAAATTCAATCATTTTAATGATAATTACACACAATTTTAAACATATACAAACATGATTCAAATAATGTTAGTCACAAATCAAGCAAAGTCAAAGGAAATTTTCATATAAAACATATTATATCTACAATTTTGTAAGAACGTGTTATAATTAGATTAACCTAAAGTTTCTATGTGTCAGAACGTAACATGAAAATATAGTTTTTGGCTAAATTAACATATTAGGTGTTGAACATGCCTAACTACAACATATAATACAACATAGCTATGTGAGAGATCACTATCATTCACCAGAACTTGAAATTCAACTAAATCTACATCTGATCAGGACAGCGAAGATTATGCACAATCCGATGAAGAAATGGTGATATCTAGTCTCCATGGATGTAAATAGAATTATTTTGATGAATAAAAAATATATCTAGGGCATGAGAGGTTGAACTAAGTATCACAATCTTCCAGCTTAATATGAGAATAAGGGAGAGAAAAAATCTCAGTCGCTCCCATGATAGCTGCTATTTATAACTACTGGTCATAAATCTAAAGAGATAATCTGATTTCTTCTTACTAGCTGTCCTAAAATTTATTCAGCAAAAATTAAATCTCAAAACAACAATTTCTCCCAAAACAGTCACCCTTTTTCTTATTCTGACCACTCTTCGGAATAACCAACCACCATCACAAAGCAATGAGATCAGTTAGAAAATCTAATTCGGTCTCCATCAAAGTTATGGCTAAAACAATATATCATAAGGGTAAAATAGTCACAAAACAATTCGGTAAAAATCACGGATGTATATCACATCCCCACGAACCACATATTAAAATATTGGAATGAGACAACGACATATGAATTAATTAACTTTATTTTACGATCCTACGATACGTATAATACAGATCGATACATTCTCTCTCCCTTTAGAAATCTCATCCCCAAAATCCCAAACTTTAGCAAACACTGCATCTGCCATGCCCAATATCCATGAGTAGCCAATTTATCGTCTAATCTAGCATCTAAAAATTCATCTAATTTATATCATATAGAATTCTAATAGCACAAGTCACAATGGCATAATTAAATATGATACATGGGACGCATCATTCGAAGAATTCTGGATATGTCGTCCACTTATTCTTCTCTGTCTTCCATGTACAATCATCATCATTATTGCTTCATTGTACCTTGCTAGCCTAACTATCATCCTCCTAAGCTATTTTGTGTCATTCCTAATTACTTATAGTAGCTTACGAGGTCTTGAAACTTCTGGTTATACATCTACATATTCAAGATGATTAGGAGATATTACAATACTCGAATTGTGTTCAAACTTCCATAGAATGAGACAAGAAAAACATTGTGCATCTTCTCCATTTTCTTATGTAATTACACTCTATAAGCTAGATTTTTTATTCTTTCCAAAATCGAAACCTATCCAACAAATCTCGAAGCTAACTTTAATTTTAGTTCGAACCAAACAACTTTATCGAGAGGTGAAACCTTAACAAATGCCAAGCTCAGTAAAATCTTAACAAATGCCAAGTCTCCAACGGAGAATGCTGAATCTTTCCTTCTTTTATCGGCATGACTCTTCTGACGATCTTGGGCTACCTTCATTCATTGCCAAATGATCTTAATCTTATGTGTAATCTCTCTTATCATCTCAGGCCCAAGTACAAATTTTCTTCTGTTTCCAACCAGTGAGAAGATGAATTATATGACCTACCATATTACGCCTCATAAAGTGTAATACTAGTACTCGACTACAGCTATTATTATAAGAAAATTCTACTATATGAAGATAATCTTCCTGCAATCGACAAAAATCAAATACACAAGTTCGTAGAAGATTTTCCAAAACTCGATTAACTATCTTGGTTTTCCCATCAGTCCAGAATTAATAACTTGGACTCATATGTAGCTCGGTTCTCAACATGTCTCACAAACTCATCCAAAATAGAGGATCACTATCACTTACTATACTTGTCGGTATTCCACCAACTATCTACCAATATACAACTCAACCAACTTGGATGCCTTTCTTCTAGGTTTGATAGGAATAAATCTTGCGCTTTTCGTTAGTCAATCATACGTACCTATAAACTGTCAAATCCAACCCTTGTCGTAGGCAATCCATGAATGAAATCCTTCGATACTTGCTCCTATTGCCATGTAGGAACTTCTAATGGTTGCAATAAACTACTTGCCTTTTTTAGCTTTGACCAATTGGGAATTTATACACTTCGAGAGGAATCTCCTAGCATCTCTTTTCATGTCTTTCCTATAGTAGGTTCTCTTCGTATCTCAGTACGTCTTATTATCATCGGGATGAATAGTTAGTCTAGAGTGATGACATTCTCTCATAAGTTTATTTCTTAATCTATTGAAATCAGAAACTACCAACTGTCCACCTTAGGAATCCAACCATCTCGATGAACATTGTATTTCTTAAACTCTTATAACTCGAATCCTATCTTTAATCTCCAAAAAATATCAATAAGCTTATCATATTGCCTTTGGATTTCACCAATCCTTTCAATGAGAATAGGCCTAATAAATTAACTTGCTAATATTTTAGGCTCCAACTCATAGCGAGGCCTGAAATCATATCCTTCAAAATATTCCAGGTTCTTCCAATTTATAAACATAGCTCCCAAACTAGCGTGACTTTTACTCAGTGCATCTTCCAGTGCATTAAGTTTTCCCAAGTATTTAAAATACCAAATCATACAAAGCTAGAAACTCTAACCATCGTTGTTACCGAAGGTTCAAATCTTTTTAGAAGAAATGATACTTCAACGACTTATGATCCACAAATGGCTCAAATCTAACTCTCAGTAGATAATGTCTCCACATCTTCCAAGCAAACACTATCATGCTAAATCTAGATCATGAGTAGGGTAATTCCTTTTGTGCGCTTTGGTTGTCGACTAATATATGCGACAATATTTCCTTTTTGCATCAAAATTGCTTCCAAACCAGTACCACATGCATTGGCATAGAAAACCATTTCCTCATCAACACCTGAAATGATAGCATTAGTACACTAGTCAATCTCTCTTTCATGATCATAAAAGTATGCTTGCATTTCGCATCCCATATGAAGGCCTGATTCTTCTTCGTTAAACCGGTTAAAGATGCGACTATCTTTGAAAGTATTTAATAAATGTATACAATATCTGGATAAACCTAGAAAACTTATAATATTCTAGCACTCTTAGGTTGATTCCAATCCAGAATTGTCATTGCCTTAGCAGGATGCACTGCTATTCCTAGTCCAAATGCAACATGACCTAAGAATCTCACTTCCTTTTTTTTAAATGACACTTGGAAAACTCAGCTTTCAGTAGATGCTTTCTCAAGATTTCCAGCACAATCCTCAAGTGCACCTTGTGTTCCTCCTCATGCTTAGGATAGATCAAGATGTCATCCATAAAAACAATCAACATATTACTAAAACCTAGGTGCATATGATCTACAAAATATGCTAATGCATTGGTCAATCCAAATGGCATCCACTTAAAGAATCTAGATGATACTCTAAAAGTAGTGTTCAACACGTTAGCCTTTGCCACTCTTAGTTGGTGAAATCCTATAGCTAAATCCATTTAGGAAAGTATGTTGTCTTCATGAAAATGATGAAACAAGTCATAGATCTTCGGTAATGGATACTTTTTTCTTGGTTATCTTATCCAGCACACGATAATCTGCACACAATCTCAAAGGTCCATTAGCCTTGGTTGCAAATGCAACTTGTGAACCATACTTGGATACGCATCTCCAAATAAATCCTTTACTTGGTAAATCATTCACTTTCACCTCCATCTCTCGCTGTTCTCTAAAAGTCATCCTCCTTTGAGGCATACGTCTGGTTCCATCCACTCGACCAATTTGAAACTCAATTTCCCTTTGTAGCGGCAGTCCTTTGACCTTGTTGGGGATATTAGAAAACTCTCTAATAATAGGCATTGATGATAAACCATCTCATGGAATCGTAAGCGAATATAAAAAGCTTACTAAGACTCTATCCTTTATTAGGCATCAAACTAGAGTCGTTCACTCTTTACATTCCTGATTGTTACCTCGAGCTTTTCGCAATCCATTATAAATGCATATCTCTTAACCAGTCCACTCCCAAAATAATTCCAAACCCAAGGAAGTAAAAAAAACAATTGTGACACCCCACATCCCATAGTGTCACCCATATGAGGATGCATTAAGTTTTGTGAAGCGCAATAGCTATAAAGTAATAACACAAAGACTAAAATTTACCAGACATAATATAAAATACAGCGGAAACATTCAAAACAATTATTACTATTGAATCAGTCACAACCTTCTAATTTTAAATGCCATAAAACCAATATCATCAATAAACTGTCGCGTTGAAAGAAAAGCATCAGAGTACAAGAATAAAACCACAAAAGTCATCTCCCTCATAAGTCACTACAATAGTCATAAAACAAGTACGAAGCAATACATGAAGTAAGAAATGGTCCAAGTCCAAGCTGAATTAAAAGATCAAAGGTCACTGTTGCAGCCCTCCACCCCGAAAAGCTGGGGGAAAGGAAGAGAGAAAAATAAACTCGGTCAGACAATGAGTATGGCAAGTTCCAGTGGTTTTTAGCATAAGCATAAGATAAAGAAGTATTCAGATAGATCAATAGTACTGGATAAGAAAATACAGTAAAGTAGAAAATACAGAAACACGATAAGCTTCTTATTCATATCCCATAATTTTTGCACCAACTATCATAACATCAAGATTAGGTTTTACCTAATTTCTACCCAGTGATTGGCTTATTAAACAAGACATGAATAATCTGTGCCATCTATGACCTTCGCGGTTATCAGTCCCCAACCCGTTAACCAAAAGAAAGACACAACCTTAATTACAGGTGTTACAGCGTCTTATATTCCACTATCAGATCCATGCACGCTCATGACTCCGCCGGGCACCCGTACCCACCTCTTGTCTGGACCTCTTACTATCCAATTCATTATAAGCGTGCTTATCCCCTACCTAGTGTGAAGCCCCGATGATAACCAAGGAATACTGAATGATACATATTCCTTCACAAAATCCATATGACACAAGCCTCCCGAGACTTGGCCTCCATGTTAACTAGGATTTCTACGATCCCCTTATATCTTAAAAGAATGGACCCATCTCGGGTATTAATTATCAAAGTTTAACTTAACATGTTTTATGTTCATTAATAAGCCAGTAAAACAACTTGTTGTTTCTTAGATTGTAATTAATCAATGTATTCTGCATTTTATCGTCGGATTGTAAATAAAGAAACTAATCTATAATCCCTTACCTCTAGATTATAATTGATGAAAGTAATATACAACCTTTTATCCCTAGATTGTAATTAATGAAAGTAATCTACAACCCCTTACCTCTAGATTGTAATTAACTACAACCTTTTTATTACAATGTCACTTATTGTCCAATTACAAGTACAAGCTACAATAACATGTTTAACTTAATGTATAATTAAGTATATCTCACTCTTATTCACATGTTTTCTAATGACATGTCTACTAAATATATAATTAAGTACAACCTATTCGATTCACATGTTCGCATATTCTTCCTTTATATTTTATCCTAATTTATAGTCCATGATTAACAAATTCCAATTTGCCTAAATCTCCTTTTTAACATTGTTTCATATTATTCCAATTTTATGCAAAGTAAAGGCCTAGGCTCTCGTTGGCTCAGGCTCAACGCAAAACAAAGGAAAAAAAAGGAGAAATAGATCTAGGCTCAGAAATAAACAAAATGGATAAATAGGCATAATAAGATGTAAATAAAACAATGACGGAGAAGGGGATAAGGAAGAAGAAAGTACTTGTAAACAAATGAGAACTAAAAAGTGAATATGTAATTGATAATAATTAAAATGAACAATAACATGTAAAAGATAAACTTATAAACACTGAAATTGTCAAACTTTCAAATCCAATGTATTTTACTGTCTAAATCCTTTTTATTTATATTGGTATTATAAAAATAACATAGAACTCACAGGGAGTTGTTACAGATCTAGAAAAAGCCTTTGAAAAAGGAGTAGAAGTAGAATATACTTTCAAATCTATATTTTGAAAACACCCTGAGTTTTCCCTAATTTTATTTCCTGAACATAATAAAGTGGAGGAAGAAGATGAAGAATAATTGGTTGGAAAATAGTGAGGGTTGCTGGTCAATTTATAGGTGTGATAGAATAGTTTAGGCAATAGGACATTAGGGTTTCAATCCAAACCATTGAAAACACTTCATCATGAGTCAGCAAAAAGAATTATCTAGAAACAGGTGTGTTCGGTAAGGCACGGGTTCGTTCCTGGCTCGAAGTGGGCGGACCCACCTCCTATGTGGGTCAATACAAGGGTTGACCCATGCAGAGCATGGGTCGCCCATTGATCGTTGCATTATTCTGATCTTATTAACCAAACTATTTAATTTAATTTCAAATTTCGATCGATCATATCTTATTCATACTTAGTTCGATTTACGCAAACCAAAAGTCTATCTGCATCATTATTTCAAAATGAATGCAATAGTGAAATCCATTTCATCTAGTTATGAATATTTTATTAATTAATATTCGGTTTATTAATATTCTTCATATAACTATTGTTTATTAAAATTTGGGATGTTAGATTCTCCCCACCTTAACGGATTTTGTCCCTGAAATCTCCAAGGTTAGAAGAATGTTATTAATGTTATCAACCATACCTACACACATATACTCATCCATCAACCACTGGCATACATTGTCTTTAAAAATTTCGCATGCTTTGTATGAACATATGCAAAGGTGTTGTTTATATGTCCCTGGGCTAATGCGGAAATCAGGTGGTCTACTGATTCATTTGACCTCCTTAATGCAATTCATGTATGTTCTATGTATCTAATATGTATGTAAAAGAGTCATAATAATACATATAAATTCTATATGTGTGTAACAATCTTTCACCAAAAATGCAACATCCGAGTGACGATTCAACCATTTCCATCCATATTTAAAGTAACTTAAAATGCGCATGCATCCATATGCAATATGTAAGTGCTTTAGTGAAGTCGATCCTTAATCTAGTGCCTAGTGTGTGTGTATGCATCCACTAGCAAACATTTATACCCACTTGCAACCATCAAACATAACATGTCTCTAACACATGTTTTAAATCATTCCTATCATCCATAAGCTTCTACCTAAGAATCAACATTCAAACGATAGGAAAAATAGATTTGAATTCAAAACCTTAGAAAGGAATTAAGAATGTACTCTCAAAGAGAAATGGAAAAGAAGCGTGAATCTCGTCTTCAGGTTCCCAAGTCGCGTCATCAGGTTCTTCTCCCCATTGTACTGTAACTAGCTTAATCTTCTTGTTTCGTAGCTTTTTAATTTCCGATCCAAGTATTTAGGTAGGAATTTTTCTAAGTGATGCCTCCTTCTCTATCTCTACATTCTCAAGGTTACTAGGCTCTACTACCTCTACAGAATCATGGAGACACTTCCTTAAGTATGAGACATAAAACACATCATGAACTCTCGCTAGTCTCTCTGGTAGTCTAACTCTATAGGCCATCTGGCATATCCTCTCTACTAGGGGGAACGACCCTATGAACCTTGGTGCCAACTTCCCTACCGAGCCAAAGCGACAAGGTTCCTCAAAAATGACACCTTGATAAAGACCATATCTTTTACCTCGAACTCTAAGTCAGTCCTCCTCCGATCAGCATACGACTTCTTCATGTCCTAAGCTATTTTCATTCACCTCCAAATCAGTTCTATCTTCTCTGAAGTTTCTCTGACCATCTCAGGCCCAAGTAAAAGTTTGTCCGTAGACTTCAACCAACATGTAGGTGATCTGCAGGATCATTCATAAAGTGCCCCTAAGAGAGCCATACTAATACTTGTTTGATAACTATAATTGTATGCAAACTCAAACAACGGGAGATGTTCCTCCCTAGTCTCTCTGGAGTCTAGGATACACAGTCTCAATAAATCCTCGAGAACCCTATTGACCCTCTCTGTCTATCCATCCATCTAAGGGTGATAGTCGGTGCTAAGTCGTAACTATGTCCCTAGAGCTTCCTATAAGCTCCTCCAAAACTCACTCGTAAAGTTGGGCTCTCGGCCACTAACAATATTGGAGGGTACCGCATGAAGTCGGGCAATCTCTCTAAGATATACTTATGTTAACCAAGCTATCGTCCTCTTGCTCTTGACTGGATAAAGTGAGCGCTCTTAGTCAATACATCAATTACAACCCAAATACTAGTGTTTCCCTTACTCGATCTGGGCAAACAATATGTAAATCCATAGAGATGCTTGTTAGAGTTTATGCCCGAGAGGAAATCCATTTAATGTGATTAATAACATTGTTGATGTTATTGTTTTATTTGGAATAAAAATATGTTGTCATGTTATATTTACAACATAATATAAATATTAACATAATAGAAGTCCTTAGAATAATAATACATAATTATATAGTTTAAGTAAGGGACTTGAACATGAGATTATATAATGTATTAAGTGTTATAATTTTTAAATGTCCCTAGTCAAGTTTTATTGTTTACATAGGATAACTATAAAATATATATTTTTGAAGAAAAAAGAGAGTACAAGAAGTTTGAGCTAGCCATACAAATACAACATACAAATCAACAAATACTGTACATCTAAAACTAAAAGCTAGCTCAAACATAAACATACAACACAACCATATCGACTAGCCCATAAAATATAACAATACAATACAAAGGAAAGGCGGATACTTGGAAAATCACAAATGCCCAAAAAACAGAAACCCAAAAAACCACTTGTAGCTCCAGATAATCACAGCAGAGCTACCAACCACAAAGCCTTAAAAAATAACCAATAATCAGCTACACATAAGCAAAAAACCAGCCTCCAAAGAGCATCCCATAACAAACCAGGCCACCTAAACAACATGAAGAACAAGAAATCAACTTCACCAATTAAACACCAGAAACTACTGTCACATCCTCACTACCTAGAAGGATAAACACAATAAAGAGCCAACTGAAAAGAAATCTTGAATTTCCGAACTGAAAACACCTTAACATAAAAGCTCATTCTAACATAGCAAAACCAAACACATGCAAAGGGTTCAAAATTCTACTGGAAATGATCTCCAAAAGTACATAATAAAACAAAATCTCTTATAAACAATAGCAAATACTAATGATGGGAGACTTACTTCTTGGCTATTCCCTCGTGTTGAACACCTATAGTACAACCTCCATCTTCTTTTACTTTCTTAGTTTTTGATCTTGTTTGAATCTGAGATTAGAACCGAGAAACAAGTTTTATCCATTTTGGGTTATCTTCCACAAATGGTTATCATTTAGCATCTTATTCCCTCCTTTAAACTTATTTGCCTTATATTTATTGTTTTTTCTCTTTTTAAAACTACTCGATGAACTATATGATTCCTCCATCAATACTTCCTTTGCTTGAACCATGGTATTTTCATGATTGTTTGATTAACACAGGAAACTTAAAGTCAATGTTGATTTCCACCAGGACTCCAGCATACGAAATACGTACAACACTTTCTACGACCGTATCTAGTTTTAAAGGATGACCTAATATAGACACTATTCTACTTATTGCCTCAATAGACCAAAAATATAATTCAAGATTAGGCAATTGAATCCATATTGGAATTGTATGTAAAATTTCTCAAGATAGTTTCAATCCTGGTTCCCATTTTCTCATAAAGATCAGTCTTTTTGTAATGACTCGCCATTTTTCATATCTCGAATCGGTAATTAAACCGACTCCAGATGCTCAAAATGGCAAATCATCATTTAGCTTATAGGGTTTAAATCAGAATAACACATAGAATCACAGTATATAACAAATGCAGTAGGATGAATTTTGTACAAAAGTAATATAAGAGTTTACAAATCATTTTTTTATACAATGGAAGAAATATAAAATGTATACATGAATTTTAAAATTTAAGTTTACTTTTTCATTCAGTACTTGCATGCACAAATGCGTCTTCATGTTCCTCTCTGGTTTGCAAGCCAAATTTTTAAATCTGGAATGCTTAGGATCTGACCCGAGTGTTCCATGCAAAACACAAAACACTGTAGTCAGGTTTAGTCATAGTTCAAGTAAATTAACTTTAATAAAAACCCAAATATAATAATCAGTCCTAGTCCTAAATATGAAGTTACTATATTTCATATATACTAAATGCATGTACTCATAGTCATCATATAGTTTGTGCATGAGCATTCTTGCTACTAGCATGTAAGTTCATTAAAATGAAGTGAAAAATGAACATAAATATATATAAAGATCCAATGTTCTAAACATGCACGACGATAAAGAAAATGGAACAACAACATAGAGTTGCTCCATGCGCAAGGTACATGCACAAAACATATATGTAAGATAAAGTCAAGGTTCACCAGTCTATAATTTGTCAAAGTACAATAACTCAAACAAAATGTACACATAGCAAAAGAGTTGAAAATGTTTAGAAAACTATGATAAAACAATTTTTTTTAATTCTTTTATTTAGGACAAGATTAGAAGTACAAGCATGAACTCAAGTCAACACCAAGGGTTAACAGGTAGCATGTCGTAGCAACATGAATGACCAGCAACTCATAGTGATTAGATCGAACCATAAAAAAAATCAGTGCATTGAGATCCCAGTACATGCAACCAGTATACGCATGCACCAGCAGGACATACGCCAGAATTATAATACCAAAAATCCTAAGTACCATGTTAGTTATGCAAAACCGATACTTACTAATAATCGTAAAAGAAGCCAATTGCAAGACAGTGGAGACCCACGCAATGTATACCATACATGAATCCAAAGTACGACAGTAGGTATCAAGCACACGGTCTAATGATCTGATCAAGTATAGTTTCTATTATGGCAATTTATCAAGTCAAGTCTCTATTATTTTCAGAAGAAAAAAATTAAACAAAAGTAAGACAAATTTACGAGCGAAGTATCCTTCCAAATCATCAAGTGTTTGACCATAAACAAGCTAATCAATGAAATTTATACTAGTACAACCAGCTCCAGTAAGAGGCCAAATTCTGACAACTGATGAATGTCAGTACTAAGGTCCAAGACACAACATTTATGGTCAGATACTCAACACCAGCGTGTCTGCATAGTGCAACACAATAGGACATCAAACAATGGGCTCAAGAATGTACATTCATTGAACACAGTAGAAAATATTAAGGACAAAAATCAACTACGCATAAATTAGTATACTCGGAATTTTTATTATGGTTAAAAATACTTGAAGTTAAATTAAATGTGAGGTGAAGCTCACATCAAAACAGGTAGAAGGCACAACAGCTCCACTTGGTGTGGTGGTTCCGGCATAGGCTTGAGTACAGATCAGGGTGCGGCTGACGTGAACTATTGAGGCGGTGCGGCTTGCGGTGTGGCCATTCACTGTTGGAGCAGCAACAAAACTTAGCAGTGAAAGCAGACATCGGAATTAAGGGATTTTGGGAGCATTAATTATTCAGTTGAATGGGAAAACAATTTTGATTTCGAAGGGGCGGAGCCATATTAAGGATTACAGATTTTGGGAAAAGAGGATTTGGAACTTTTTTGAGGGGAGGAGCAATCGACCGAAGTCCATTAATTGGGGAAAGTTTGGATTTTTGATGAAAACATTTGGCAGGGAAATGAAACGAAAATCAAAGGGAAGGGTTCAGTGAGAATAAAAAGGAACTAAAGACACGGTCAAAGGAAGAAAAGTGGAACATGTGTAAAAAAACTCAGAACAAATCAAACAGGTGTTAACATTTGCATCTCGAATTTTACATGTGGCACAATTCAATTAAATAATTATTTCTATGTGTAAATACCACGTATACACAAATAATAATCTCAAATACACCTTTAATTTCAATACCTAAGTTAATTTTAAAATCAAAGTCAAATCTAAATAAATAAATATTAAGTTTAAAATTTAAGCAAGTCTAAAATTTATAATTCTCAAATAATAGTTTATTTCAATAAATTATAAAATACTACCGTCGTTAAGTTTAAAATAATACTTAACATTTAATTTAAACTAAACAATACTATTCATAAATTCAATATAGAATCAAAATTTAAATTTTCAACTTACAAGAATCAATTTAAAACCGAAATAAACTAGACTAGATTTTAAATAAAAATCAAACACAAATATACATATAAATTTTCAACATTAAATTAAATTAACTATATAATATTTAAAATGCCATAAATTCTGCTTCGTTACAATCTCCCCCCCCCCCCCCCATAAGGCTTTTTGTCCTCGAAAAGGGGAAGTTGTAAAATAAAACAAATCATGAAATAATTTCTTAGACTTATCATCCCGGTTTATTTTCAAATCATTTGAAATCCTATATTTCTTTTTCATATCAAATCATACCTTCTTCGGGATTTCAGAACCAAAATCATTTCGAAAATTTCAAATATTTTACGATAAATGACATAAAACATTTATGTTATAAGTCAAGAGGTTTCTCCCAGTGACAAGGCAAAGGCACGACCTACGCTCTCATCAATATCGTATAATGATGTCTCTACGGACCCTAGAGTAGACCATCATCACTCGTCATACCTTTCTTTAGTCACGAGTTACTCGAATCTTAGTACGAATCATTTCATTTCATATCTCGAAGTTAAAACATTTCGAAATCATAATTTACAAATTCTTTCAAATCATATTATCATCGTTTTCCACATCTTTCATAATATCAGGATTCAAGTCATCGAATTTCTACGTTTAAAAACATTTTATAAACCATTTCAATTTATAATTCGTATCGAGTTATCAAATCTTTCGAAATATTCTAGAAATAAGATTTTGAATGATTTTACATACGATAACGTTTTCCAAAAGATTTATAAAATCACATCATTTCAAAATTGCTTGCCCAAAATGATATAGAATTTATTCATTCTGGTTTCAAACATTTAAATCTCATTTGAAAAGGTACATTATTCAAATATTCGAAAATCTCTTGAAACAATTTACTTCAAAAATATTTTCATGCTTTCACTGTGCTACTCTGATTTAGCATATAGAAACTCGAACTGGTTTTTTTTTGTTTCGAAATATCAATTCTAAAATATTAGAAATCACTTTCGAAATCTTAAAAACCACATTCTCATATAAATATTTTTTCCAAATGAACTTATCCATAGAACTGGCAATGCAATGCAAAGGATTTGGGATAAGATTTGGATAGTACAGAAATTCAAGCACAAAACGATTCGAAAGATAAGCGAACGATGACGGCAGGTCAAGGAGAACCAAAATACAACAACCAATGACGGGATACCGACAAGTCAAGGCAAACAACAAGTGAAACTGCATAATTATATTTTAAAACATTTATCTCTATTTGAATTCTTTTCTCAAATTATTCCCAAAGTTTTCAAATGATTTCCAATCTCAACGCAATTCATTTTCAATTTATACATTACAAACAATGAAAGTGTCATTTATCTAAATTTCACTTATCTGTTTCAATTCATATTTAATTTTCTAATCATTTATTAAAACTTGTGCAAACATTTTCAAACAATTATCGAAATGATTTTTAAGTATTTCTCAATGTTTAAATCGGAATCATATAGTTATCACACCTTCGAAACTCAAAAATTAACTTCTAATGATGTTCGAACTATCACGAGAATTATATTCAAGCAATTAGAATGTGATTCTGATATCTATCTAGTATATATGGGACTTTGCACATACACTGGCCAGGCATATATTCAAAATCCATACATACC
Organism: Allium sativum; assembly: GCA_030737875.1. Lineage (NCBI taxonomy): Eukaryota > Viridiplantae > Streptophyta > Magnoliopsida > Asparagales > Amaryllidaceae > Allium > Allium sativum. The sequence goes on along the minus strand of CM060910.1, from coordinate 608,247,629 downwards.
GATAATTCAATCGCGGCATTGAGTAAAATACTCCCAAACTCTTATCATAAATTATATTTCAAATTAATTACACTTTCAAAATGATTTATTAAATTTCAAATTAATTTTTATTTACATAATACGCTCTCTCTACAGCAATTCTTGTGTCAATTCCACTCAATCTAGAGTACTGCGACTCTATCCTTGATGAGTATTTTTTAAACCCAATAAGCTAAGTTTTGTCAAACCAAAGCTCTGATACCACTGTAATGACTCGCCATTTTTCACGTCTCGAATCGGTAATTAAACAGACTCCAGACGCTCAAAATGGCGAATCATCATTTAGCTTACGAGGTTTAAATCAGAATAATGCACAGAATCACATTATACAGTAAATGCAATGGAATGAATTTTGTGCAAAAATAATATCAAAGTTTACTAATCATTTTTATACAGTGGAAGAAATATAAAATGTATACATGAATTTTAAATTTTAAGTTTACTTTTTCTTTTCGTCCTTGTGCGCACAAATGCATCTTTACGTTCCTCTCTAGTTTGTGAGCCGAATCTTTAAATCTAACACTTAGGATCTAACCCGAGTGTTCCATGAAAAACACAAAACTCTCGAGTTAGGTTTATTCATAATTCAAGTAGACTAACTCTACATGAATTGATGAATTCGTGGAAATCGAATCAAGGACAGGATAAATGCTCAACTCCATTGACCTTTCGATGCCCGAATCTCGCTATCTTCGACACATGGATTTCACCAGATACCGCCTTGTAGATCTACGATTCTTCGGACGTTGATCACTGACAAGCGATACTATGAATCGGCTTCAAGTTCGTTTATTCGAGTGCACAAAGCTCACACAAGGAATTTATTTAAATGTCAGCAACCTTTATCACTCAAACAATAGCCCTATTTATAGGCACACACAACACGTCCCAAAGCAGGAAAATGACCCAAGTACAAAAAACGTATGACTCAAACCCTAAAAACACGACTCACCATATGTGTGCGACCTAACACATACAAACCTGCCTTAAAAGGCAGAGCGACCCTAACTACAAATCATCAATACAATCCAATATGCAAGGGGCACGATCCAACTTCAAGCGGAACGATCTAAAAGCGAACGACCCATCAACACCGTCTTAAGTCCGTACTTCTTCTTTTGATCATTAGTTCTCTCTTCCTAGTCTTCTAGCTCGCGGAACATCATAGTTAGGCCGTGGGATGACCTATACTCCCTTTCTTTAAGCTTTAGGAAGTTGGATTCCTTCTCTGGTTCATTGGACGACTTATAATTCAACAATGAGCATTTTCCATGATGTGCTGCATCATCCTCCCCTAGTTGAGAAGAATTCGACCCCAAATTCACATATTCTTCTTCATCGATAAGCTCATTTCATGCTATGGAATTAGATGCTTGACATTGAGCACATCAGAAGTTTACACACCTTCTAGCAACTTTAACTAATAAAAAATGTCATTGATTTTCTTCACGATTTCTATGGGACCAATCTTTCTAGCCCTCAACTAATTTTAAGTTCCTATAGGAAAACGATATTTCGTCAACACAACATACACAACATCTCCTTCTTTGAAATTAACACTTCGTTGTTTCTAATTGGCAAATTGCTTATATTTCATATTTGACTTAAGAAATCCCTCCGGCACAACTTTGTGACATTCTTGCAATTCTTCAACAAAATCATGGCTCATTTAACAATTCCTTTCTGCTGTGGAACCATAGAAAAATTGAGGGCCCTCTCGACATGATTGAATAGACAATCTGAAATGGAATGAAACTAGTACTTCGATTGACAGCATGATTGTGCGCAAACTCAGCTTGACACAACTTCGCATCCCAACTTTTCAAATTATCTTTTACCAGACATCTCAACAAATTTCCCAAAGATCTGTTTACCACTTCTGTCTGTCCATCAGTTTGCGGATGATAAGCACTGCTAAACTTCAGTTTCATTCCAATCATCTTCTACAAACTAATCCAGAAATGACTTAGAAAACGAGTATCTATGTCTGAAACAATGGATTTAGGTAACCCATGAAGTCGATAAATCTCTTTGAAAAACAACTGAGCAACATTCACAACATCTGTCGTCTTTTTGCAAGCAATAAAGTTAACCATCTTTGAAAAACGATTTACTATCACATATATAGAATCATTGCCCTGCTGTGTCCTCGGTAATCCCAAAAAAAAATCCATACTAATTTCCACCATGGCTTAGTAGGCACAGGTAATGGCATATACAATCCAACATTTGTGGCAGTTCCCTTTGATACTTGGCAAACATGACATCTCTGCATAAACTTCTCGACCTCTTTCCTCGTAGATGGCCAAAAGTAAGAATCAGAAATTAGTTTCAAAGTACGATCATGGCCCACATGTCCTTCTTCATGCAATTCCTTGACGATCTTCATCCTCAAACTGCAATTTGGAATACATAATTGAGTTCCTTTGAATATAAAACTATTGATTAGCACATAACCTTCCATATTTCCTTCCTTGACTTTGTCTATGACCTATGAGAAATATGACTCTATCATTAGCAATTCTGGAAGTACATCAAAATCAACTACTTTGACTCGCATAGTCATAAGCAAATGATTCCTTCGACTCAAGGCACCAGCTACGCGATTAGTCACTCAAGACTTGTGCTTTACAACAAATGTAAACTGTTGCAAATAACCAATCCACGACGCGTGCCTAGTAGTAATCTTACCTTGACCTTGCAAATGCTTCAATGCTTCATGGTTAGTATATAGAACAAACTCCTTGTGAATCAGGTAATGTCTCCAATGCTTTACGGCTTGTACAATAGCATATAACTCCATGTCATATGTGTTGTATCTCATCTTCGCTCCAGATAGCTTCTCACTGAAATATGCAATAGGATGACCCTTTTGACTCAACACTCCTTTAATTCCAACTTTTGATGCATCATTATGTAATTCAAACAAAAATTGAAAATTGGGGAACATGAGGACTAGTGCTGTCGTCAAAAGTTCTTTGATCTTCTCAAAAGAAAATCGAGCTTCATTTGTCCACATAAATTGCTTTCCTTTCATGCAATCAGTAACATGAGCCATTACACTACTAAATTGTGGAATATACTTTCGATAAAATGATGCCAATCTATGAAAGCTTCTAACTTCTATTATTGTTTTAGGTCAAGGCCAACCTCTGATTGCAGCGATTTTATTTTGATCTACCAAATTCCTTCTTTGGACACAATGTACCCCAAGAGTAGAACACTTTGCGTCTTGAACATGCAATTCTTTGTTGCAGCATAAAATTGTTCTTGATGAAGAATCATCAATATTGCCTTCAGGTGTTGTATATGCTCCTCCATGCTAGCAATATAGATTAGAATATCACTGAAGTAAATTACAACAAACTTCCCAATGTATGGTCTAAATATCTGATTCATCCATCTCATAAAAGTACTTGGTGCATTCGATGGACCAAACGGCATAACCAAACATTCATACAACCCCTCACAAGTCTTGAATGCGGTCTTCCATTCATCCCCTGGTCTAATTTGAATCTGATGATAACCACTCTTCAAATCAATCTTCGAAAAGATAATAGATCCACTGATTTTATCCAACAGATCATCAAGTCTTGGCATAGGAAATCTGTATCTGGCAGTGATCTTGTTGAGAGCTCTACTATTTGTACACATTCTCCATGAGCCATCCTTCTTCGGAATTAACAAGGCAGGTACGACACAAGGACTAAGGCTCCCTTGTGTTCACCCTTATTCAAACAACTCTTCAACTTGTCTTTTCATCTCTTCATGCTCCTTTGGACTCATTTGATAGTGTGGCCTATGCGGCAACACTACACCTGGCACCAAGTCAATTTGATGTTGTATGTCCTTGAGTGGCGGTAATTCCTTCGGCAATTCTTTATGAAATACATCTTCAAACTCTTTCGATAAAGGCTTAGCTTCAGCAAGAATATCAGGATCTCCACTTGATTTAAACCCAATCAACAAAAACACTTTAGGACTCTCTTCTACCACTTCAACAAATTCCTTCAAAGATAAAGACAAGTTAAATTCACTTTCTTCTCTGCTTTGCTTTCATTTTGTTCACGCTTCTTAGAAACTAACGTGATTTTAGTACCTTCAAACATGAAACTATAGCTGTTGGTTCGACCATCGTGTTGAACTGATCGATCATACTGCCATGGTTTACCCAAGAGCAAATGACATACGTCCATGTTAACTACATCATACCAAATATCATCCTTGTATTTCAGCCCAATGGAAAATGACACATAAGCTCTTTTTCCCACTGTCACTTCTCCTCCTTTCTTTAACTAAGCAAGCTTGTATGGTCTAGGATATTTCTTAGTCTTCAATCCCAGCTTCTTCACAGCTTCTTCAGAAATCATGTTGTCACAACTTCCAGCATCAATCACAAAATGAAAAACCTTTTTGAGAATAGTATAAGTAGATTGGAAAATATTGCTTCGGATATGAAATGAGAATCAAGATAGGAACCAAAGTGAATCGAAGTTTGTTGGATGAATTAAGACAAGGAGTCGAATTAACATCACGTATTTTAAACAAGAAATGAAGTTTAGTTAAGATACAACTAAAATATGTCAAAGTAAGTTTTAATGAAGTTTTTATATTGTATTAGATTCATATTTGAATCAAGGCTTATTTATAATGGTTTAAAAAGATATATAAATACGAGAAGGAGCTCGATATAGTTTTAAAGAAATTAGAACCCGTGTATATTGGTTGAGTTGAGCAAGTTTCGAGGTGTTAATCTGATGTTGGTTTCGACCTTCGGGGTTGGTACTTAGATATTTATTCACTTTCCAGCTTACAACGAGGTGCTAATGAAGTAGAAGTAAGACGATAACTGAATATTCTTATACTAGATAAGAAAGGAAAATGTTTTTCCAAGTAACTGAAAATACAGAGTTTTAAATTAAACATGCATTAATTATTAAGGAGGCCAAGTGATGCTGAATACTGAACCAGTAGAGGTATTTTATTTTATGGATCAATGGATGTTTATTTGATAGTTAAATAACTAACTATCAAATCTGCCAATTTTCGATGGTTGGTTCGGAAAGACTGGGATCAAATTTATATTCGAAAACCATTCCGACCAACAAATATGTAATCGTGGAAGAGATCAGACGATGATCAAGATGGAGCATTTGAAGACCATGGATCTTCATAAAGCAGAAGCATTACTTATAATCTCTGGTTCACGCCTAGAGATAAACTGTGATTCTATCATGGATGGAGTCTGTGGAATGCAAGGCCTACTCGCTACTGATCTATAGGGTGATTCCTAGGATGTTGTAGGAGGGTGGCTTCGGTTTTATAGTCTCAAGACAACGTGTATGGACGATGTGGCATTCAAAGACGATGGTGGCCAGATGTTCTAGAAGAGTTTATAACCTCAAGCCTCACAATCGAGAAATGACAAAAATCGGGCAGGCAGCATGGCTATGTGGGTCATTCCTATTATGGTGTATTGTGACCATCTAGAGAATATTCATATTTGTTCTTCTTTCATTTCTACGTGTTTGGATAATGGTTATGTGGGCCCAACCGTAGGTGATAATATATTCGGTACATTCAAGAGAAATGAGTGGATGGTCATGTGTGGGCCGGGTTGCAAGACATTCTTGTTGAATCCAGTGTATTCCTCTCTAGAGATACACTATCGGCAGGTGGTTCCATACCTTGTCATAGTCGGAATCCAATTTCCAATAAGCGCCTGCGTTTTTGATTGTATACTGTATATGTGGAGCGTTAGATGCAAGCATTCTGCTAGATTCTATTTATTTGTATTTAAATACCATCATAATATCAGAGTAAGATATGATTTCAAATTGTTTTGTGTTATAGTAAGGTAAAAACCATCCGTATTTTTATGTGGACTGGTCTTACTATTATCCCTTCTTTCAAAAAGGAATTCTAAAGTTAAGCAAGTTGTTTGTTGTGAATTTACCACTGATACTATTCTAGAATGATCCGAGTGAATTTTGGTTTACTTCAAATGTGCTCTAGTCAGACCGAGTATATTTATAGGTTAAGTTCCGCTGGAGTTTTCAGGAGCTGGAAGCAGGAGGCTTCACCGTTAGGTATTTAGAGTTTAATTCTGCTGTGTCTGATATGATGTACTCTGATGATTGGTATATCTATATAATTTCTTTTTGTATTAAGAGATTTAATCTATTATATTTTTTCGTTATGTTGTGAGATTCTGTTTTGATGTTTCTTTTTATTCTTCTATTCTAATATTTCTTTCTTTCCTTAACTCACCCTCTAATTTCTTTCTTATAATGTTCCGGTATTTTCTGTGCTTGAACGTCGACATGGTGGTTTTGTGTCGATTTTTGGGGTCGAAAATCCTCGGTCGTTACAAGCATAGCTTATAAATACATATTCATATGCTCTAACTGCCAATTTTATTCTATTAGGGTCTGGAATGTGAACATATGCTAAACACCCACAAGTTCTAAAGTAGGGCACATTGGGTTCATAATTCTTTTGTTGACAGGAAAAAATGCCATAAACACGAAAGATTCCAATTACTAGGAATAGTTAATTTGGTCGCATAGACATGAGTGGAAAGCAGAAAATAACACGGGAGATTTATAGTTGTTCGTCCTCGGGAGGGGCCTACGTCCACTGTGAAGCATTGTTGGAATATTATTGATCAATCAAAATTACAAGTGTTGGACCATCACATGACACTTCATTACATTTGCTTGTAGGCTAGGCGATGTCATCGTTATGATATATAATGTCATAATTGACATATATGAAAATATATAGGAAAAGGATGTTTTTGCTCTTCTTCTTCCTCAAAGTGGAGATGCCATTAATGGAGCTCCCATGAAGTCTCAAGGTCACAAATTCCAACCCCTTTCAAATGTGAAGTCATGGGGTATTTATAGGAAAGGGGGTAGGTAGGAGTTGGCGGGAGTAGGTAGAAATAGGGGATCACACCCAGAAATTTGCGCCTGGAGGCAACAGGTTCGGAAATGTGGCACCTCGGCCCAAAAGGTTCGAATTTCGCACCTCAAGGGGTGTGAAATTCGTACCTTATAGGGTACGAATTTCACGCCCTACAAGGTGCGAATCTGGTACCCTTTGGGGGTACAAAGTTCGTACCACGAGGGGTTTGAATTTCGTACCCCAAAGGGTGCAGATTTCGTACCTTCGAAGGTGCAAAATTCGCACCTTGAGGCTCGAATTTCGCACCTCGCAGTATGCGAAATTCCCACCTTGTGGGGTGTGAATTTCGCACCCTGGTGGGTGTGAATTTCTCAGCTTAAGGAGGTGTGAATTTCGCACACTGCCAGGTGTGAATTTTGCATCTCTTGGAGGTGCGAAATTCACACCCTTACGGGTACTAATTTTTTGTATCAGGAGGTGCGTGGTCCGCCTGGACGAGTTTTCGGAGGTTCGGGATCCTAAGTCTTTATTTGGCAAAGTTTGGAGGAGCGGCGAGGTTCGCTGAATTTGCTGGTTGAATCCTGACTTTGAGTTGATCTTTTCATTCTAGGCAACACATTTGTCAACGGAAATCAGATGAATCGGGTGTGCCCACATTTTTACCTAACCGTCTAGGTCAATCGCCACAGAGACTGTGAGGGCCCCGGACCCCTACCGGCACTATGCTCGGACCCACTGGACGGCTTGCCTTCGGCTCAGAGCAAGGCTCGCCATTGGCTCGGGTGCGAACGGATACTGGTGGAGGTCGCATTCAAGGGATGCGACATTCTTCTAGTGGCAGGACTCTGGTCTTCTGGTACTGGATCCCAGATAACATTGGCAATGCCTCTGGGCTGTAATATCATGCGGTATGTTGAGTAGAGCGTGTCTTGCATACTTTTGGGAACTGGACCAAAAGGCCGGTTAACATTTGCCCCCTCAAAGTATGTGTTGTGTTAATGAGGCATGCTTTCAAGTGAGATGAGTCTATTATGGGCACAAAACATCTCCATGCGCTGCCCAGCGATTGGTTATGACCTTCCTCTTGAGTTATACGTCGAGAGCGTACTTCTTAGGAGTGGTTGGGATGCCTTGTCAGAATATGATGGTATGATGAGCTTAGGATTCCAACATTGCTAAGCGGTTTGACTTGCTTGAGTCTTGCATCTTGGGTTAGAACCTGTCCAAGGCATTTAGTTCCTGTAGATTAAAGATGACAAATGTTAATTGCTAACTCTCGATTGCATTGAAGTGCAAATGGTTCATTATCGGGTCGTAGTTTCTTATGCAATCACAAGTTTGCACGTGGTTTTGTGTGATGCGGTCTGAGCTGGGATAGGTAACATGAAAGTGGATTGCACGCCATGGGCTTGTAATCACGTGTTTTAGCTTTCCGAGGAGTTTCCAAATCGAGAGATGACCACTTGGTGTGTACGTTTGAACCCTTAAGTCTTGTGGGCACGCATTTGAATGAAGTCGGTCTGTTTGGTTGATATTTCCAAAGCGTGTATGCATAGTCATTGCCATGGCCTAGGCGCGCGATCACCCTAAGTGGCTGTTGAAACGTTGTTTGGATGGAGCTTGATAATTTGGAGTATCCTCCAAATCACTTGGATTTGTGAACCCAAGGCCATTCAACGTTCCAAGCTAGTCCCATCAAGCAAAGTTTCCACAACTCATATATGCGAATGCCATTGTTAGGACAATACTTGTCATATGTAGTGGCATGTATTCATATGGATTTTCCTTTGAGGCGTGGTCGGACCCAGATGTTGGGCACGTGCACTTTGATGATTGAGCACTCTGTGAGTACACAAGGGTCACTGAGTTGTGATTGACTTGTTAGTTGGAGCTTCGAAGTTAAGTGAATATGTTTGTAGCTTGGTGTACGATCACGAATTCCGATCCCGGAACGTTCGTTTGGGGCATATCGATCCCCTGATTATAGTTACTTCCTTTCTTCTCTTCTCTGGACAGAAAATCATCTTAAGGCATGGAGGATACTAAAATACTTCTTTTGTACTTTGGATGTTCGAGGTGTTGTAAGGTTTTCGGGAGAAGGGAAGAGAGAAATGGAAAGTAAGAGGGCGTTTAGATTTGGCACTCAAGAACAGGAAGCGGTGGATCTTAGGAAACAGAATTGAGAATTCAGATAAAGGTCGCCAAGTATGCATGAATATGGGAGTGGGTTTTGTATCCCGGAAACTTAATAGACCCTCCTGGTTTCTCAAGAGGTTGAAGTTGGTTTGAGGGACGTGATATTCTAGCAAGTGTGTGGGAGCACGATGCATAACTTTGCACTCTGATGACTTAGACTTGGCTTCAGTCTTGAGTTAATAAACTTGAACCTTTGCATGGAGTCAGGTGAGCAAACAATGATTAGTGAGTTGGGGTCTTGCGACGCGATTATCAAGGAATGGGCTTTCCTGGACTGGTGGCTCGAACGTGTATGTGGGATGTCGAAACGTAGTTGTGTTGTGAGTATCGGGATTCGATCAATAAGCCAACCATGATGCGGCTGTATCTTGACTCAGACATTGCGCTAGCGGTTGGTGATGGCCATGGTGTTAGTTGTTGAGGCTAATGGTTGCCATCATATTCCGGAGTGTCTGCCTTTTGTGGAGTCCAGACACTGATGGGAAGCCAAACAGCCTCTAGGGCCTAGATTCTGGCTCTGGATTGCCTTCATTGCGAGGTGAAGGCGCTCTCAAGATGGTGGCTACAAGGGATGCTATAAAGATGACACCGGTGTAGGGACTAAAGGGATTTGATTGGGTCTTGAGATTGCCAGGTCGGTGCGATAATCGGTAAAGAGCTTCCCCCATGCCCGGGTATCTACTAGATTTTTCACGATGTCAGGGACGAGCCAGCAAGTTCGAATCGTTGCTTAATGTTTCATGTCTGGTTTGTAATTGAAGTTGAATGAAACACAACTGATTGGCGAATGATTCTAGAAATGGACTTATTCAGACTGACTGCTCAGATATGGACATAAGCTGTAAACATATGGTCAAGTCATTAGTTCCAACCTAGTAATGTTGTAACCATTTTCCAACTTGAGAATGGTGTTGATGGTTACCGGTAATCACTGCCATCGTTATTAAAACTAGGTGTTGCCACCACGTTCCGATGCGCTTGTGAGTAGGAAGCCATTGCATCAAGAGGTGTGAGTCAGCTTCACATTGCATTTAAGTATGAGTTTGCTGGCAGGGCATTGAGACTTTGGGAACCCAATGAACCGGCTATGGAAACTAGAGAACTTGCATTGAGACATGAATTTTTTATTTTGCGTATTGAGAACTTGTCTAAATTCTCCATTTCCTTGGGAAACTAGCGGTTGTATTGCTCTCTCTGTCCTTTGGTTCGGGCTTCTACGCCCGATCTGCCTAGTATTGGCGGGAGATTAGAAGTTTCCGAGACCCTAGGTTTTAGGTCTGGATCATCCTCGCGGCATAGATAGAACTTGTATGTTCCTCCTCGGAATGGTTTCCCTGAAGGTTGTGGCGATGGAAATGCCAGCGCGGAAGCTGGTGGGAATCCTCCTCAGGTCCTGCAATGAGTAAGCTGGCGCATAGATAGGTGGGGGACTACCCCCGAGCTCGAGCACTTGCTAACTAAAGAGGATGCGAGAGATGAACCCTTAGCAGTCAAATAGTTGCTTCTTTTGCTGGATTGCCCCCCTTGGAGCAGAGGCAACACCAGGCTTTGCCCCCATGCTTCCTCTAGCGTCTGAGTTTTAGTTGGAGTTACAATGGGAACACTCTGGAGAACTAGGAGGATCCATGGCTTCAGAATCCCATATTTACATGAGCCTCTTTAGAGAAGGAGAATTTGTGGTTGGCCGAAGTGCTCGTGCGATGGGCATAGCTGATGTATGTGTGCCAACAAGGTAAGCTATGGTGAAAGATCAAGAAGCCCAGCTACGTGGCAGAGTCTAAGGAGAAGCCTGCTGCTATGGTGGCGGAGAAGTAGGCCGATATTGAGACGGAGAAGGAGAGGGCCTTTAAGTAGGCTAGGAAAACAGAAAGCCGTCGATGATGCCCATCAAAATGAGCAAGGATGATGGCAGAGGCGCACATCGGTGCCTCATGAATCCGTTACGCTTGTGAAGATTAGAGGAGGAGGAAGCGGTTCTAGAAGGGAGGGTCCCATCACTGGTGGTGACCTGCCAAGTGTCGAACCTGTACCGGAAAAAGGAAAGAGAAGGATGAGTAGCATCAGTAATTGTTAAAGGAATTATAGATACTTTGGGTTAGGTAGACCGATAGTGTATGCGAGAGTAACCCTCGCTTTTGGTACCTAAAGGTATGGTGTGGTTTTCATGTACAACCTGTCATCATAAAGAGAAATGTTAGATATGTAGTCTATTCTGGGTGTGTGTAGAAATGAAATATGAATTAGTAAAGATCGTAGTTTGTGTTAAGTGTTTGGATGTTCTTCTTATGTTTTTGGGCGTCCCGTACTTGCATAAGCATACTTATCGTTACACCTAACAAAAAGGCGATTGTGTACCGCGCTCTGGGTCGATTATTCCAGAGGGGTGGGATAGTGTACCACGCTCTGGGTCAATTATTCTAGAGGGGTGTGATTGAGCGTAGGCTTCTAGTAAGTTTCCCTCAGCTACGGAAACCCGTAGTTTGCGAAGCCAGGCTGAGCACCTGTTGTGTTTGGGTTGCCCGGGGTTAATCCCAAGTGTAGCGAAGGCATATGACGTTGTGTTGTGCGATCCATCCGATGTGTGGCTCTCCCATCGTTCATCAGGTTGGGGTGAGCGACGACTTCATTTATTCGTTGGTGAAAAGCCCGAATCATCAGCCCGTAGGGTCCAGTCGTGGCCGTGGGCTGCACCTAAGCCTTTAGAGCTTCGGGGAAAAACGATTTATTGTCGGTCTCGGTGCTGCGCCGAGATTCAACAGACACCCGTAGCCAGAGGAGAAATTTACATCACTCCCGGCTATCTGTTGGGTGGCCCCAAGTTGCTTGGGACTTGGGCGCGGAACGATTTATCCTCGACCTCGGCACGGGGCCGAGGTTCGAGTTCGTGGTTATTTATACTCAGTCGCTCCGCAGGCCGGCGACTCAAGTAGAGTTGCCGGCTCCCGTGCTCGGGGTGCCGATCGTAGCTAGTGTTGTTTGGCCTCGATGTTGGATCGAGGTTTGGATAGCAGCACCGGCTTCCATGCTTAGGGTGCCGATGCGGCGATCGAATGTCTGTATGCAAGCTGTTTGTCAGGACTAATCAAACACGTCATGAACATAATGCACGGAGTAAACGTGGAAGGGTGATAGGAAACCGAACATCATTTCTGAGGACAACTCTGATAGTAGTAGCGTTTATTAACGCCTTGAAATGCAGGAAAGCTAGACATCGTTGGAAGGAGTGAATCAATTGGACACTAAGTTGTGTATAGTAGAGGTGAAGATGCTAGTTGTTCCGTGCCCTTGGGAGTTCGGCTCCTTCCATTTTTGAGAGTTTGAAAGTTCCATCGCTGAGCTTCCGTTGTATGAGTATGGGCCTTCCTAATGAGGAGTGTGGCATGCACGTAGAGGAAAAGCCCATTTGAATACGAGGCCGCCAATATGCTTTCGCGTGGGCCCTTGGCCGAGCTTCCAATCATGCCCCCAAGTGGCTACGATAGGCAAAGAGGACGTGTCTTAGAGAAGCAGCCTTGCTTTGCTTTTTTTTTTTTTTTTTTTTTTTTTTTTTTTTTTTGCAGGCCAATATATACATAGGCCGAAATGGGGCATCTATCCGTGAGTAAATGGTTCTGTTTGAATTGCAGTGGTAACTACTATTGGAAATGTTGTGGCCCTTTACCAACAGATATTTCCATCGGAAATTATGATCGAGGTCCTATTTTTTGACCTTTAAACATTAATGTGTATGCCCTCATTATGCTATTGAATCCTTTCTCTCACCTCCTTTTTTTTAATGGGCATGTTGATGATGTTAATGAGTTGATGGCCGATATCTCCAATGATAACCTCGGGGATTGTTGTATCATAGACGACAGTCATGGGGATGGTAGAGGACAGGAATTCTCGGGCTCGCTTCTGAATGTTCCTCCGGCAATGCTTCCTAGCGTGCCCCCTATTGATTGGGAGCGCCGCATGGAGGATAAGAATGGCCATTATAGAGCGAAAAGAAGGCGCCTTTTATAGGAGTAAGTTCGCTTTTAGTTTTCGTTCTGCTCCTAATGAGGGAGGCATAGTCAGGGAAGAGATGCAAACTGGTATCTCCGATGACACCCTAAAATCAACTGCGTCATGGAAGTTGTAGTCCTGACGAGTTTGGGGGACGATCCTCAGGGATTAGTTGTCGGTCGAGGTCATGTTTAGTGGGAATCTTTGATGAGCGCTAAGTATCTCAAAGATACCATGCATTAGGGATCCTCGATGAGCACTGAGTGGCTCGAAGGTCCCATGTAATGGGAACATTCGATGAGTGTCGAGTGGCTTGGAGATCCCTTGCAGTAGGAGTCTTTGATGAGCATTTAGTGGCTCGGAGTTCCTCGCTGTCATTTCGCAATTGACGAAACATGTTTGTGTTGTGTCCGCGGATGTGGTAGAAACAACAATATCCTGTAGAGCCCCTTGGTGCGGTCGTCGGGCTTTCAGATCTTGGCCTTTTGCATGGTTGGAAGTTGTAGATTGCGATATGGATTTTCTCAGGGGTGTTGCTAAGAGCAGTATAGCTGCGGAAAGATGGGAGTCGAAGATGATTCCATCCATTGCTGCGACTACCTTTGAAGTTGCCGGCGTGAGCAAGATCATGCAGAGCGAAAGAATTAGAGTTGTTGGATCTATGAATGTCATAATGAGGCAGGATGTTAAGGGTAGGAGTGTTATTCCTTTAGGCTAGATTTTGGCGTAGAAATTAGCCGGATTCCGTGCCGAAGATCTCCTGAATCATTGATTGCTTTTGATTGGTCCATGCTCTATGTTCGGAATCAGGTGGTATGCCCTTCTTAAGCTGGACGAGTGTGATTCGACGAGTAGGTTTCTCGACTTCAGCCAAGGCTATGTGGGATCTTGCGAGATAGCCTTTGAAAATTTTCCTAGGTACCTTGGTAAATGTTCGAGACTGAGAGGATATCTCTGGGCGTCGTGATGTGCAACCTAGATTACATGACCATTCTTTTGGCGAGTTAGTCGAGGGTTGGGATAGTTCAAGGTGGAAGTCAAGAGAACCCGGATAGATCCATCTTGGATAAGGACGGGGAAGCACTTGCAATTTATGGCACTAGCGACATGTAAAAAACCCATGTCCCCTTTGTGGCGGCTAACGAAGATTCGGGAATCATGGCTTCTATAAGTATGGGGCGAGTGTCGATATGTCGAAGTGCTTGCGCCATTCGGTATTAAGGATGGCCGACGTAAACGGGTTATGCCCTGTACTGGTTTTGCAGAGGTCACGGGCATGCCCCTGTGGTTCCCTCACGATTCCACGGATCATGATGATGATAATCAAAGGTTGGGATCTTGTCGCATTACAGAGGTCATGATCTAGCCCAGGATTTTGGAGCCTAACACTATTTGCAAATAGCGTTTCTATGGAATAAGAAAACCATTGTAATAATAACTGCATGCGCACGGTGTACAATCGTAGTACGTGGCGAATACGAGCCGATCCACAGGGAAAGAATCTATTCTTATCTTACTAAATCAAATTAAACTGTAAGCGAGTAAAATTGTTAACCAATAACAATGCTAAAATGAATACAAATACGAGACTAAGAGACAATTCAGGAGTAGATTCACTATCAACATCAATCTAATTGACATAAAAAATGGTTCTAACTCTCTTTAACAACGTGCACATTAAGTTTTGTATTCATACAAGCATGATTTATATGCTAGAAAGTTCAAGCTACATAAATCATCAATTTTTAATACAAACTTAAAGCCCTAATTATCACATAGAAAATAATAGTTCTAATAAAAATGAAACATTATGAGTATGTTCTGTATGTTAATATTCACTAACTACATTAAACATCAAGGATGGTTTCACTTTTAATGTCACTACTTTTTCTAAAATGAATTAGATTGTGATAAAATATGATTCTATTAATGATATGAGTATAACACATTTGGGAATAGTCAACCAACATGTGCTATCAATTTTCACTATATAAAATCTTTACTTTATTTATCCAATTTCAGATTAAGCTCAAATAAGAGAATTAATAACATGAAATTTTTATGTTAAGTATTCATGAATCATGAGAGCTTCACTACCCCTAAATTGAAGGGGTTTAACTACTCATAATTGATTCAATGATAACATAAAGAGATTTCATTATAAAAGACAACAAAAGAAAAAAGCACTATATTAAAATTACACTAAAAAAATTACATAAAAGAAATGGCTAAGAAGCCATGGAAGAGAAATAGAGTTTTTGATTTCAGCCACACTAAACTAATTAAAATTCCAAGATGATTTTTTACATCAACATAAAGGGGTTATTTATACATGTGAAAATCCCTAATTCACTTTTAACGTGCTACCAAGAATGCCCTTCAATAAGCTTCCTTTTGTCTTCAACAATAATGATTCATGAAGCCCTTTTTTGTCTCCACTAAAGAAGGAGGGAGAGTGGGTGGGGTCCTCCACCAATCTTTTATTTGAATTGATTCCTTCTACATTGATTGGTTTCCTTTTTTGGGCAACGCATTGATTTCCTCTTTTTTGGCAAGGCATTGATTTCCTCTTTTTTGACAGTGCATTGATTTCCTCTTTTTTCCTTTGTATGCACGTAAATATCAATGAAGCCCTCTTCCATATGCACCAAAATTCTACAAAAATAATGAAAAATGTCCAAGTAAAATTCTCAAAATAACATGAGCACAAAAAATGACCATTTTTCCTTTGTATGATGATGAATGTATGATATTTTGAAATCAATCGAATTATGGTCTAAAAGTGATAAAATACCCACAAATGACATTTATTTAAACTAAACAAGGATAAATATGTGAATATAAATGTGCATTTTTACGTGCACATCAAATACCCCCACACTTATCTTTTTATTCGTCCTCGAATAAAGTAAAAAACTAAGCTAAATCCGTTTTCGTAGGGAGCACGATTGCATTGAGCGTATGCAACAAGCCGTTAAACCTCCGGGTGTCCCCAGTAGGACGAGTGTTGTCTCGTGAGGGTTTTCAGCGGATACTACCCACAAAATCAAAAAGTTGAATGCAAAAAATATTTACAAAATGCAAGATTAGAAAATATTTACAAGATGAATGTGAGCTTTTAAAGGAATATTTACAAATGGATAATTTACTCTTAAATATTACACAAATAAGTTAACAAAAATTTGGGTTGTCATTATGAAATTTGAGTCCGTTACTAATCAAAACTTCAAGCAAAAGTCATGTTATCGTCACAAACTCCTCCAGCTTGACCAGTTGTTTTGGTAGAAATATAGTGCAAATATGAAATGAAGTCTACAATCGATAGCAACAATCGTAAAACGGAATCTCAACTTCCTTTTTGTTAATATGTTAGGTCGAATAAGTGAAGAGTGTGCTTGGATTTCAAGTGCTTACTCTCTCTTTATTATAAAATATTTACATTATTACTATTTACAAACACCTAACCGAAAAGACCAAGGTGTACCACCCGTGAGAGTTTGGGACAGAGCTTGGCGGATTATGCAGACTGACGCTGACTTTGTTAACAAGATGTCGGTAATCCTTAGGTGTCCAACTCATAAAATGAGACCAAGATATACTGATGCTGACATTGTCAATAAGGTATCAGAAAGAGCTTGGTGGGTTTACATACCAACGCGAGATGTACTAGAGATGTTGGATACCCTTGGATTATTAATATATACATACATTTTTTTTAACAATAGAGAGAGAGTTAAGCGAGGATATCTTAGCACAACTTCACTTAAAAGATCTAAAATGTTATCGCAAGTAGTCTAAATCAACTATTCATTTAATCGAATTACAATCTAGAAAACATTTCACACTCATCACCTATGAATTTCCCAATATACCAGTTACACCAAATTTTCTCATAATTCAAACTTTCCTTTTGTTATCCGCTAAGAGAAGTAAATTTCCAGACATTTAAATCGAACGACCAAAATTGTATGCTAATTCCATCATGTCTTATTTAAAAGTAAATAGAAATGCGAAATTCTTCTTTTTTTTGATTGATTTTTTTTGAATGACAAAAAAGAAAGGAAAATTCTATGCAAAACTAAAATAAATATGAAACTCCCTCCACACTTGATTTGGACTGTGTCCCCACAGTCAATGCATGAAACAATGAGTAAATGGAAGAGAAATATTTACATATGTACAAAAGACGGTTAGTGCGACTTACCAAATGTGCGTGCAGAAAATATGCAGTCATTGAATAGATGAACCGGTCCATGATGGAGCAATGGATCAGCCTAATTAAGATTATGAGACACTGCTTAAGCATAGAATATCAAATCATAAAGGACTTTATATTACATTTCAGATTTGGAAAAACAAATTTAGTTTTTTCAAAAGTTTGAGTTGCTAATTTTAAAATTTTGAGCTTACAATTGATCCGAAAATCGAATTGAATTTCTATAGCAACTAAAGAGAGGTCAGTGAGCCCGTGTTCAGAAAAGTTTCAAAAACAAAGTTTGACTTGTTCAAGTGATGTTTAGATTGAGAGACATGTCCATCATTTTCACCCCCATACTTGTTTTGAGAAATATTGTCTAGTTTTGCTTTGATATTTGAAATTTTGTTGACTTAAGGTTCATTCGTAAACCTAAAGTTAAAACCAAACAAATGAATTTTCAGTAAATTTTGAAATTGTGTTTTCTAAAAATCTGTGTTATTTCAGAAATAATTCATATACTGCATAAATTTATCATTGAAAAACAAGTGATCACAGTGAGGTTCAGTTGAAACGATCAAGTCGTAAGGAGTTTCAACAGTTTCAAAAAAAATCATTATTTTGTTTAAGATCACATTCAGCAGTTTGATTGTTTTCAACCTCAAGAATTTCAAAGTTTTCAAATGTTTCATTTTCAGTTTCAGACCCAACAACATTATCGTCATTTAGTTTAAGAAGTTTTCGCTCATCAAAGTCGTCCTCACATAAACAGTTGTCAACAACTTCATCATTTTTGTCAGATTGACAATCTAAAGTTGCTAAATTTTCAAAATTTTCAGAATTTGAGAGAGGAAGATCAAATTGAAGATTAACGTCTTCATTTTCAAGAAAATTTAAATTCAAATCAAGCACAGAGCTTTCAGCAACTTCATTAAGATTTTTGTCAACTTCAAAAGTTGTTAGTTGAAGATCGTCGATTGTGGTAAAAGGTGAATTATCATTTGACTCATCACATGTTGAAATTTGATTATTTTGTTTTGCACGAAAATTCAAGTAGTCTTGAAGCAACAAATTCATGTGATTATCATGAATTTCATTCATTTGCGCAACAAAATCAAATTTATAATTATTTACATGAGAATTTTCAGTTTGAAATTGTTGAGAACAAAAATTTTCAGTTGCACCACAATTAAAATTATTCCCATTGCCAAAATCATGTGTAAAGTGATTCACATTTCCATTTTGAATTTGAAATTCATTTTGGAGTACGAAATTGAATCGACAAGGGTTATAATCAAAATCATTTGAGTTTGGAAGTGAATTCGAATTTTGATTATTTTGAAAACTTTGACTTGAATTGTTGCACATTACTTCAATTAATCCTTTTCTTGATTCATTAAATTTTTGACTTTCTTCAAGTTGAGATTGAATACTTATTTCAAGACCTAAGGTTAATGATCATTTTGAAAATTTGGTGGTGTAAA
This sequence comes from Allium sativum, assembly GCA_030737875.1. Classification (NCBI taxonomy): domain Eukaryota; kingdom Viridiplantae; phylum Streptophyta; class Magnoliopsida; order Asparagales; family Amaryllidaceae; genus Allium; species Allium sativum. The sequence continues at coordinate 608,228,819 of CM060910.1, read as the reverse complement.
ATCAGGATTATTTTGAAAATTTTGAATAGTTGGTGGTGTAAAAACCAAATTGTTCGTACAATATTTGTTAGTAAAATATCCATATGAATTTGGTGTAAAATTATATGGATTATATTGGTTTTCACAACTATTGTAAAATTCATGGGAATAAGGAAATTGAGACATTTTCTAGAAAGCTTGTTTTTGTTTTTGATTTTTTTTTGTTTGGTATGTGAAAAAGAAATATTCACAAAAGAAAAATGTTTTTTTTTAGATGTTGGATTTTTGTTTTTTTTTTTATATATGTGCATGAACCTAATGCAACTATATGAATGAAAACTAATTATTTACTGATTTTCTAAAATTATATAATGACTGTTTGATTAATTTCAACAAAAAATTTCCTAGCCAGTTAACGGACAGGAGTTATCAGTGCACTAGGAATCACTTATTTCAAGACCTGAGGTTGATGATCATTTTGAAAATTTGGTGGTGTAAAATCAGGATTATTTTGAAAATTTTGAATAGTTGGTGGTGTAAAATCCAAATTGTTCGTACAATATTTGTTAGTAAAATATCCATATGAATTTGGTGTAAAATTATATGGATTATATTGGTTTTCACAACTATTATAAAATTAATCACCCTAGCAATGCAGCCGAAGGTTTAAGTACCTTCAAAGGAACAACCGATATAATATTTATGAATCACCATAATATTTATAAACAGTTATTACTCTGCCATAGTCTAGACATCAAGAAATAAATCGCTAGAAAGAAATCAAGTTGTCAAAATATAACACCGTCCTTAGAAAAATAAAATAAAATAAAATAAGATGAATGCAAAACAGAAATTAAACGTGAAATAACAATGCAGCTACAAATGAATTTTTTTTTGTTTTTGGACCTTTTTAATGCAAATGCAAGCAAGCAACAATGTAATTAAACAAAAATCAAGGGAGAAGAGAACAATACCAGAGCGTCTGAATTTATTAGCTTTTATTTTTTTAGCAAGCAAGCGGTGCAGTTTTTAGCAAAGCTAAGCAAAGCACTTCCTAGCAAGCAATTCTCCTAAATTTTTGCCACTTGAAAAGATTTATACATAAGAGTATAGCAAGAAAACAAAAAAACCAAAAAGGGGACATTTTTTTTGGAAGTTAAATAAAAGAAGTAAAGAAAAGTTTTTTTTTTCAAAAGGAGCGAAATAAGAGAAAAGTTAAACTATGCAACTTTTTTTTAAGGACAAAACTTAGAAGAAACTTAAAAAAAAAAGCTCACGTAAATTAAATACATACCAAACACACAAATAGACCCACCAAGTCCAGTCAACAACAGCGCATGTAACGGCCTTGGTTCCGCCCGACCCGATCGATCGCATAATCGACTAAGATCGTTCAAAATCCGAACACTTTAACTATGGGAATACAACATCATCAGAACAACAACAACAGACTTTTATAAACATTACAATAATGTTACATCAGAGTACAGAACATATCAGAGTACATTTAATAAAATTACTACGGACGATAAATTATAGTAAATTAATACAATACACAGCGGAAATAAAATAACTAAGGTAGCGGAAGACAACTATGCTCTGGACACAGCTTTAAGATTCGATCCAGAATCTTGCTCAAGAGATAAATATCTGCAAAAAGTTACTCGACTGCCCATGTGGAAAAGAGGGCACTCGGGTTTGCAAAGTAAAACAAACTACGAGTCAGTCATGGGACTGGTGTGAGAATTCTTAACTAATATAACTAATAGCAATAAGGCAAATCCAAGGACCACGCCGCTAACGCGGAACGGGTTTACTCCATTGGATTGCCAGTGCATAAAAATAAAGTAAATCGTTAAACAACGAAATGCTTTTTAGAAAAATGAAACCAATATAAGACTCAAGTCCCATCACACAATGCAACGCAAACCGAAGGATAGAGTTTTACCTTATAATGGTCAAAAGATGCTTGATACGACAAAACGGATTTGATATTGTTATTAGTGTATATATGTTTCAAAAACATTTCAAACATAATGTATCAATCATAGACGGCATAGTATCCCATCCTACTATGTCGCCATACTAGTTCTACAATCAAAACTGCATGCTGTCGTATTGGAAATTGGGTTTCCATCATTAGTCAAAGCTAGGGAGGAGCTCCTTACCGATTCGAGACACTTCCTAGGATTCCCCCAGTTAACCCTTGGATCCTGCAGGACCGGTCTGCACATACGATTTTGCGGATTGGCAATTCCTGAACACACGTTTCCCGGTCCTACAGGACCTAATATCCGAGGCGCCTCATTCCATCATCCACATAAGTAAAATGCCGGGCCGTGTAAAACTCAAACACCACTTCTAGCTAGAAAGAAAGATGCTGCTCTCCCTGCGTTCCCTTCACCCTTTTTAGACTCCAACCGGGTTGTGAGGCTCGTGAAGCTACGTAATACACAAAGCTATGCTTATTCAAGCTGTGCTTTGATCATCAACCACAAGGCCTGCTTTTCAACAAAAGCCTTGATCATTTGCATCTTAGCATGCCACATTGTCAATCCATACCATTGATTCCTACCAATATATAACCTCTAAGCTCGTACGTCTTAGAGAAGGGTGTTAAACACCAAACAGATATATATTTAGCACAGATTAATGAATACCGTATAAAGGAATACAACGTCAGACATACAATCCATTTTCAAGTCCGTTCTGGGTCTGAACGAAACCAGAGGCACCTTATTCCTCGCGTATCCGAACAATCAACAAATACATCTGGACAACTACCACTGCAGCCCCTTTCAAGGTAGCTACTCCAATCACGGGCGTCAGTAGTCCTCATCCATTCGATGTGAAGATCGTCGATCTTCAATCACCGTCCTCAACTGTTCGACTTAGATCGACGAATAATCATTTGAAATTAGATTGAACTCGGACTTTTCAAATGATCCTCGTATATATATAATTTAAAATCATTTCTTATCTTTAATATTAATTCATAACGATTATTCTCTATTTTTATTTATATAAAAATAATTGAATTTTATTTAACAATACTTCATGTCAAAAGGCGACCTTGGCGCTGTTTTCACCCAAATTTGTTTTACACATTCCTCTAAATCTAGCCATTGGATTTTAACACAATTCATATCATTAAAAAGATCTTCCCAAGGAAAACCTAACGGTTTCAGTTTTGGGAAAATCCGACGGTTAGATATTTCGGTATAATCAATTAAAAGTACAATTCCAAAACGCGAACTACCATGCTCGATTCGTTTGCTTTTAATTTATATATATATAATTATAATTCCTTCGTCCATTTCATTATCGTGATTAACACAACAAGTAAAGAACGTTATATTTTCGTAACCTATTTACATTTTTATAATACATAGTGAAATGTATTTTACGCTACTGTATTTCGCTAATGACAAGAATTATTATCTAAATATAATATCATGGCACATAAGAATGTTGATCTTTACTTCGACTTGCATTCACATCCTATATACAAAAAGGTATATTTTTCAATCATCTTTCAAACTACACAAAATTGTATATTTCATGTATCATTATAATTACAACAAAAATAGGTATTTTTGTGTTTCATTTCCATTACACCAAACATGAATATTTTTTTTTGTCATTTATAATTTAACAAAAATGATTATTTTTGTGTCATTTCAATTTCTAACAAAAATGCAATATATTTTGGTGTCAACTTCAATTCTACAAAAATAATAACTTTGTTAATCTTTCATTACAAACAAAATAATAAATTTGGTGCGCTAATCTATCTACATAAAAATGTAAATTTCTATCTTTATCTTTTTAGTGAAAATTCAATTCATTAAAATGTAAATTTCCTTCCTTAAGTTCCATTTACATGAAAATGTAAATTTTCTTCTTAAAATCCTATTTACATGAAAATGTCAATTTTCTTCTTCAAATTCTATTTACATGAAAATGTAAATTTTCTTTTTAATCTAATTACATTAAAAATGTAAACTTTTATCTTTAATCTAATTTACATTAAAAATGTAACTTTTCTCTTTAATCTAATTTACATTAAAAAATGTAACTTTTATCTTTAATCTAATTTACATTAAAAATGTAACTTTTATCTTTAATCTAATTTACATAGAAATGTAAATTATATTTCAATATTGCATTCTACTCTTTTAATTTTATTCTTATGATTTCATTGAATATCCATTCTTTTAGTTACATTAAAAATGTAATAATTTACAATGCTAAAATCTTCTTTTTAATTTACAATAAAAATGTAATTGACATTATAATGTAAAATTCTATCCTTTAATTATAATGTAAAATCTCCTTTTTAATTACAATGTAAAATCCTCCCTTTTTGTTTACAATGTAAATTGCAATTCACATCACAACGGTAAAATCTTATTCCTTAATTACATTGTCAAAACCTTCTATTTAATTACATTAAAAATGTAATTAAATTAACGGTGAAAAATTCTATCTTTATAAATTACATTAAAAATGTAATTTTAATTCCATTGTAAAATTTCTCTTATTAATTACGTTAAAATGTAATTAACATAATGGTAAAAAATTCCATCTTTATAAATTACATTAAAAGGGTGATTTTAATTACACCGTCAAGTTCTACTTTTTAATTACATTGAAAATGTAACTAATATTACATGTCAAATCTTGTTTTTGAATTTACAATATAAAATCCTATTCTTTAATTACATATAGAAATGTAATTCTATATATGTGGTATATATTTCATGTCTTTTAATTACATATAAAAATGTAATTTTCTATGCGGTATAAATTTCATGTCTTTGAATTCATTTCTTTTGCTGCAATCAAAAATCTCATGTTATTGTGTTACATGAAAACAATGTAAAAATGTGTTATTTTTTTTACAATATGAAATTAACATAAAAATGATCTTTTATTTAATACAATATGAAAATAAGAGATATTCTTTAATCATGACAATGAAATGATAATCTTTTATTTGACCAAACTTGACATAAAAAAAAATATGTTCATTTTTTTATGTTATAACATGACGCTAAAATATGTTCGTTCTTTCTATTTGTCAAACAACATTTAAAAATGTTCATTCTTTTATTTTGACAAAACAATCATTATAAATGTTCATTCTCTTATTTTTATAAATTTCAATACAACCAAATACAATCCATATTCATGTTAAAATTAATATTGTACCTTCAAATTCTAATCATTCTAATGTCAGCATAATTACATTAAAATTTTAATCAAACAATGCATCGTCAGTTTTTTTTCTCATTTTATTACGAAAAAAAATGTAACTCTCATATTATTAATATTAATAAAAAGGTAATCTTTTTATTACTAACAAGAATTCATCAAAAGGTAATTTTTTTATTACAAAAAAGAAATCAACAAAATATGTTCCTTATTATTATCAACATAATATTTTCAAAAAGATGTTCTTTTTTTCCACAACATGAAATCAACAAAAGATATGTTCTTTTATTCAAACATGAAATTACAAGAGATATGTTCTTTCTATGAATAACATGAAATTGTAAAAGCTAAGTTCTTTTTATTTCAAAACATAAATTTGCAAAAGATGTGTTCTTTTTTTAATCCACAAAAATGTTCATTTTATTACAAGCATAATATGTTTTATCGTATCAAACATCTGATAGCGTGGTGTCTGGTGATCGTCGGGCAAAGGCCTGGAGGGTGGTGCGATTTGTGATCAAAAGGAGCGGATATGGGTTTGGTTAAAACATAAAACAAAGTAGAAGAAGAAGGAGTTTTAAAACGGTGATACCAACTGTAACGATTGGAGTTTTTGCCCGGACCTAATCGATCGCAAAATCGACTAAGACCGTTCAAAATCCGAGTACGTTAACTCTGGGAATACAACAACATCAGAACAATAGCAGCAGACTTTTATAAACATTACAATAACGTTACATCAGAGTACATAATATACCAGAGTACATTTAATAAAATTACAGCGGAAGATAAATTAAATACAATAAACAGCAGAAAACTTCTATGCTCTGGACTCAGCTTTAGGCTTCAATCCAGAATCCTGCTCAAGAGATAAATATCTGCAAAAAGCTACTCGACTGCCCGTGTGGAAAATAGGGCACCCGAGTTTGCAAAGTGAAACAAATTACGAGTTAGTCATTGGACTGGTATGAGAATTCTTAACTAATATAACTAATAGCAATAAGGCAAACCCAAGGTGAGAAATTCTATTCCTTTAATTATATAATTTAAATTTGTTAATTACAATCTTAGTGTTACACATGCGCTGTAATATTTTGTGTTATTCGTGATGTAAATTAGATTAAAGATAAAAGTTACATTTTTTAATGTAAACTAGATTAAAGAGAAAAGTTACATTTTTAATGTAAATTAGATTAAAGATAAAAGTTTACATTTTTAATGTAATTAGATTAAAAAGAAAACTTACATTTTCGTGTAAATAAAATTTGAAGAAGAAAATTGACATTTTCATGTAAACATGATTTTAAGAAGAAAATTTACATTTTCATGTAAATGCAACTTAAGGAAGGAAATTTACATTTTAATGAATTGAATTTTCATTAAAAAGATAAGGATAGAAATTTACATTTTTATGTAGATAGATTAGCACACCAAATTTATTATTTTGTTTGTAATGAAAGATTAACAAAGTTATTATTTTTGTAGAATTGAAGTTGACACCAAAATATATTGCATTTTTGTTAGAAATTGAAATGGCACAAAAATAATCATTTTTGTTAAATTATAAATGACACATAAAAATATTCATATTTGGTGTAATGGAAATGAAACACAAAAATACCTATTTTTGTTGTAATTATAATGATACATGAAATATACAATTTTGTGTAGTTTGAAAGATGATTGAAAAATACACCTTTTTGATTATAGGATGTGAATGCAAGTCGAAGCAAAGATCAGCATTCTTATGTGCCATGATATTATATTTAGATAATAATTCTTGTCGTTAGCAAAATACAATAGAATAAAATACATTTTACAATGTATTATAAAAATGTAATAGGTTACGGAAATATAACGTTCTTTACTTGTTGTGCTAATCACGATAATGAAATGGATGAAGGAATTAAAATTAAATATAGTTACATATATAAAAATTAAAAGTAAACGAATCGAGCGTGTGACGACCCCAAACCCCGTACTGACGGTGGCAAGGGTAATCTTTGGAATATAACACAGAAACAGATAGTAGCAGAATAGAATTAAATAAATACACCAGATAATGTACAATAGAATACACTGGATAAACGTAATCATCAGAGTTACACAGTATACAGGATCATACTTAGTGCAAATACAGTTCAGATATACATAAATGTCTACAGTGGAACAAACAAAATATGTATAATAGGAGATGAACAACATAAAAAGAGATAAATAATAGAATCCATCTTCAGCTCCAGCTATCCTGAAAGAGCCAGCTAAACCTGAATACAAGGCCGCCCATGTAGAAAAAGGGGCACCCGAGTTTGAAAGTGAAAAATACTACGAGTCAGTCATGGGATTGGTATGAGAAATCTACTCAACACATTTATAATATGGCTAATCACAGGACCACGCCACTTTCGTGGAACGGGTTTACTCCATTGGATTGCCAGTGCTTTAAAACAAATCATTCTTTTAAACATCGCAATGCTTTTTATAAAAATGAAGCCATTATAAGACTCAGTCCCCATCACACAATGCAACGCAAATAGGAGGACAGAGTTTTACCTTATAATGGCCAAAATATGCTTGATACGAATAAAACAAAAGCATTTGATATTACTACTAGTGTTTATATGTTTCAAAAACAATTTCAAATCATAACTATCAATCATAGACGGCATGGGTACTATATATCATGTCGCCATATGCATATACAATCAAAACCGCACAGTCACGTATTTGGAAATTGGATTTTCGTCATGAACCAAGGCAAAGGATAGTCCTTACGGACTTCGAGACAATCTAGCCCATGTCTCAGGGTCAGAGCGCATCGATCCTTTGGATCATCAGGGCCGGTCCACCGATGTGGATTATTATGCCGGAACACTACGTCTCCCCGCCCTATGGGGCGTAAACGAGCCAACGAATGGCTCCATCGGTCCCGAATCGACCGATATATCTGAGGCACCTCGCTATCCATCATCCACATAAATAAAATGTCAGGCCGTGTAAAAACACCGACACAACTCCTAGCTAGAAAGAGACGCAGGCCCTCCCTGATGTCCTCTCCCGTTTCTGGTTCATACCGGGGTGTGAGGCTCGCGAATTCACGTTATACACAAAGCTACGCCATCATCACCACAAGACTTTGCTTTTCAACAGAAGCCCTGATCACTGCATCTTAGCATGTCACATGGGCAATTCACGCCATGCGACTGATAGCTATCAATCACATAGAATAAATTCCAATGTCAGACACACAATCCATTTGCAAGTCCGTTCTGGGTCGGAACGAAACTGGAGGCACTAAATACCTTGCATATTCATCGATCCCCACGTACGTCTGGACGATCACCACTAATTATCCATATTTCAGGATGCCTCCCAATCAGGACCTCAGTGACCATCCAAACGAGGTGAAGATCGGTCTTCAACCCCCGTCTTCATCTTCGACTTCTTATCGTCGATTCAGTTATTCAGAATGGGATAAACCCGGTCTTTCAGAGCAACTCGCGTATATAATAAACAAGTGCAACACTAATGTACATACGCAACATTTCAAATCATTAGTCACTAACCGTCAATCAGTAAGAGAACGATTTTCCGAATATTAACCCCGAAGGCCGAAACCAACATCAGATTAACACCCAGGAAACCATTCGACTTAGCCAACCTTCAGTTAATTTCTAAATTTCACATCCATATCGTTTATAATATTTTATAACGATTTATCGCTATTTTTATTTATTTTTAAATAGCCAATTTATTCAAAACGACGCTTCGGGCCATAACGCGGCCGTGGCGCTATTTTTCTTCAGATTTGATTTACACATATCTGAAAATCTAACCGTTGGATCTTCATAAAAGTAACATCATTAGAAAGATCTTTTCAAAATGAATCCAACGGTTCATGTTTCGGGAAATTCCGACTGTCGGATCTCCCGGTATAATCGTTTGACGTTTCGATTTCAAAATACGAACTGCAGCGTCGTTATTCGATTATATATAATTAAATTTATATATATATATATATATAAATATAATCGATTCTGGCGCTGTTTTTCTTCAGATTTGAATTAAACATTCCAGACAATCCAACCGTTTGATTTTTACAAAGTTGGTGCCGTTGAAAAGATATTTCCAAAGCAAACCGAACGGTTGCGGTTTCAAAAAAATCCGATGGTCGGATCTCCCGGTATAATCGTTTGGAATCACGGTTTCAAAATACTAACTGCAGCGTCGTTATTCGATATATTTTAATTCTATTTATATAAATATATCGATTCTTCGATTTCAAAGCTATATTCTTTTCATACATTTGATAAAAATGATATTTTTATCTAACTTTCTTCTATTTCAACACTTCACTATATTTAACAATTCACGTATATTAGTAAAAATGTGATTTTTATTGTAAAACAATTCATTTCAAAACTTTATTATTTTATATAGTTCATATAGGTAATAAAAATAGGATTTTTATTATAAAACAATTTCTTTCAAAACAAGATTATTTTATATAGTTCATATAGATGATAAAAATGTGATTTTTATTATAAAACAATTTATTTCAAAATATGAATACCATTCAACACATGAATTTCTATCCAACGAATGAATATCGACTCAACACATGAAGGTTTTCTATTCAACGAATAAATATAGTTTCAACAAATGAAAATAATTCATACACATGAATTTTATTCAAAATTTCGGCAGCATAACGGCAGGGTAGTTAAAACCGGGACCGTCCCTAGTACGGCTCCTCGCTCTACCTTAAAACCTTGCGGTTTTTGACAATGGGGAATCATGCATCTAGTTCGCACGCAAGCGGCATGTATATATTTATTTCATTTCCACAAACTAATCCTATGTGGTTTCAACCAAATATTTCTCAACCACAAACGGGTATTTTTCAACCACAATCTGTCAATATCAACCACAAACAATTCCAATCAACCATTGGCTATCAATCAATTTTCACACCAATCGCAACCAACAAATATCATCCATGGTTTGTGGATGATGGGCGTATATATATATATATATATATATATTAATATACAGCATTTCACTTCTATTTCAACACATATATAATTTTTACAACGCATATACAACTTATACATCGAACGTACAACTTATACAACGCTTATACAAGAGGTGTACAACGCTTATATAACTCATACATCGACTATATAATTTATACATCGTCGTTTTCCATATCGTTTATAATATTAGAAATCTCACCTTGGGTTCCACTTCACCAAAAATAGCAGAAGGCTCAGAAAAATATGCGGTCTCTTCTAGAAGGTAGAAGACGTCCACACGAGTCCACTGTCTCTTGTTTCACTGAATTTCATCGAAAAACGAAAAAGATATGATTTTTCAAAGTTTGCAACGGTTTAAAGGTATTAAAACAGTTCAAAATAAACAACCGAACCTTTTCTTAAATGGTTCCAAACTAGGTTTGGATTTTTCGATCAATCCGTGTAATGGTTCCACGATCGGGTTGCGCGAGGTTGAAGGGGGAGGAGAGGCGCTCAAGCACCGTAAGTGGGGTCCACTTCGGTGGTCTGACATGGCCCCGACGGAGCTTCGAAGCTCCGAACTTCCCACTCGCGGTTCTCTTCAAATATACTTCGAAAAAATGCAAATCCTATATGGATTTGAAGCTTGAAAGGTGCTCTGCAAAATCCTTAACTGGAGCACTTGATTTTACTGAGTGTGGATGGAGGAATCGAGGAGAGAAGGGGGCAAGCGTATTCCGCCGTGCGTCGGGGTAGATTACGGGGAGAGAGAAAGTCAACCGACCAATGATATTTTTTCGTTTATTTATATATTTTAAAAATCCGAAAATACCCTCTTTCCCACACGAACACCAATTCAAACCCCAACGACTATCGTCCCTAGCATTTTACTCCCATTCCGAACACAATGGGATATGTTTCGTAGGCCCATTCGACTGTTTCAGTCAGTTTCCATTCAATTTAAAATATATAACATTCAATATTCGATTTGAACGTACATTTCAATTTGCCAGGGCTACAAACTAATTCGAAAAATTCCAGAAAAATAAATATGGATATGTTTTGACGATAGGGTCCCAACAAAACTAGTTTCGTCAAATTCTGAGACCATTTGCAAAAAGGCCCATTTCTGGTCGATCCAATTTACCTGTAATTGACAAAAACACGATTTCCTTTGCTACACTCACATACTAGCTTCAAAAATTATGAAATTTGAAACCTAGCAATAACTTCACATCCCAGATCCAACAAAAGTAGTTTCATCGAATTTCGAGGTCGTATGCAAAATGGCCAATTTCACGGGCTGTATAAATTCCATAGCGACCTTTCTGAAAATTCATTTGGCCATAACTTTTGCTTTTCGCTATGAAACTTCGATTTTTCAGATTCGTTAGAAAGGTATTCACTAACAGATTTAAATATTTTTGGTTTCACTCAAATCCGTTTTGTTTTGCACCCGGTACAGTCCGACAAAGTTTGAATTCAATTTTTGAAACTACCGCGCCATTTCAGGCCTTGTTTATAATTAGAATGAATTATATTCGTTTTCAATTGTCGATTCAAACTCACTTTTCATCGCTATTATCTAAAATATTTATTTTAAATATTTAAAATCCATTATTTTAGCCAATTTAAAATTTTTAAATTGGTTCAGATTTTCTGGGTCGTTACAATCTCCCCCACTTAAAACTTTTCGGCCCCGAAAAGGAACAAAGTCGAAAGTGGTTTGATTAATCAACTCTACGTTCAATATGGCTTCCATTCTCCAACTTTTCAGTTTCTGAGAATTTTCAAATTCTTCAAAAATTAGGCTAACACCCGGAATTTTCGAAAAATTTCGCCATAACCTCCTTTGTACGGGGAGAGGTTTGGAAATTTATTGGGCCGTATTAGGTACCCAATAAATCCTATAAAGCATACACATATTTATAGTGATATATTCTGGTGTTTATAGAGGAGCGTGTATTGATAAAAACTCCAGAGAATAAATTCTCGTCACCCTGTCAAAGCCTGAGGGAGTGTGTATTTTAAATGCTCCAGAGGATAAATCCTCGTCACCTCGTCCCGTATGGGAAATAAATAGTCCATGTGCCGTATCTAATAACTAGAGAGACGTGATTATTGTCAACTCCAGACTCGTGTGGGTTTTTTTATCAATCTGGCAATTTTATCGTTACAATTTAAATAGTCCATATCAGTCATCAGTTCAACCTGTAAAATATAGTCATCGCCATACAAGCCTCTCGCTCGTATGGTAAATCTTCCACCTCGTCACACAAGCTCCAAATGCTTATGTGGTATATGATGAAGTATGCCTATCTTCCAGAAGTATGCCAGGTAGTGTAGTTCAAAATTAATTGTTACTATCTTATGGCGATGTTTATTATTTCACACAGAATAACCAGCACTCTGCATCCAATGGCATTCACAGGAGTTGATATAATAATATTTCGTATCCAACTCATTAAGGTTTACCTATTTGTCGGGCACGCAAATAAAATCTTTACTCAACAGCTAATCCATTTACCTGTTCAAACATATATAATGCACAAGTATATATTTCTATCTATTTTCCAATCAGTTAAATGTGTGATATAATCGAATAAATTCTACTATTATTCTCTTATTAATTAAATTAACTATCGTTTTAATAGTTTAATTAATCAAATCTACTATCACACAACACAAACAACAATCAAATTGTTTTTAACTTTTCAAAAATATACTAATCAATTTCTATATTCTTTTAAAATCATTCAGACTATAGAATTAAAAGTGCACATCCATGGAAAGAAAATAACAAGAAAATAGAAAACTAATTGGTAATGCAAAGTATGGTAAATGTACCTTGCACCGGAGTCAATCAGAGATATCCACTCGGCATCTAGGATAGGCTTTCTGAATGCTCTCCTCAGATTCCCAAGTACAATCTCGCGGATCTCCACTCCATTGCACTTTAACTAAGTGAACTTTCTTGTTCCTCAGCTCTTTGGTTTCTTTGCCTTAACGATCCTGTTGGCGCATTTAACCTCTGCTCATATTTGGTTAGCCAATCCAATCCCAGAATAAGATCGTATTCATTAAAATTCATGACGATAGAGATAGTAGGGAATTTATAGCAAGAAAAAGAGACAGGTACTACACAAACCCAGCTGATATCGATGGAACCCCCAACCGGATTTTGGACAGTCATTTGTTCTTTAAGCTTCCTCAACTTCAGATCCAACTTCTTAACTGCATTCTTTGCAATAAAGCTTCGGGACGCGCCTGTGTCAAACAATACTTTGACTGGAATGTTCTTAACAGTAAGCGTGCCTTCCAAAACATCAGACCTTTCCTGACTAGCTGAGGGTGCTGAAGTTTCTGCCACTTCATTCACTTGTACCATTCCAGGCTTCTTTAAGAGCCAACAATCCTTTGCAAGATGACCAATCTGATGGCATTTACAGCAACCCCTTTTTTCTTGAAACTCCTCATCAATTCTAAACCTTTTCTTCTTTTGCTTTCGATTTGCTCTATGTCCATCCTTTTTTTGTTTCTTTAAAGATCTGCAATTCCCTTGCAAATGCCCTGGCTTATGGCAGTTATTGCATATGACAGTTGTTACTGGTTCTTCCTCAGATCTGGCCCTTTTCCGATTTACTTTGGGCTCCTTACTGACCTCAGACATTGTACTGGCCTCAGGACGATCAGTTTCAGACTCAATTTTATTATTAGAGCTGACTTCTTCTTCGTACTGCAACATACCTTTCTTGTCTAGATCTTCGTACTGGTAAGCCATGTATATCATTTCAGAGAAAGGAAGCTTCACATTCCTCATTACACTATTCTGATATTTTCTTTGCAGGCCATAAATAAATCTCAGATTCTTCTTCTTTGGGTCTTTAATTAGATGAGGGGCAAAATGAGAGAGTTCGTTGAATTTCTTATGATATTCAGGAATGGTCATATCTCCTTGTATCAGATAAGAGAATTCATCACATAATCGCTCAGTTGCTTCAGGAGGAGTAAATCTTTCTAGGAAAATCGTTTTAAATCTATCCCAGGTGATATCACCTTCTGGATTATCCTCTATAACCGAATCCCACGAGAACAAAGCTTCGTCTTTGAGTGCCTAGGAGGCCAGTAATCTTTTCTTGTCATCCCTCAGCTTTAGACCCTCAAAGATTTTCTCAGCAGAACGAATCCAAGCCTGTGTCTTCATAATAGATTCTTCACCAGAAAACGGTATTCCACCCATGTTTCGATACTTGATTAATAGGGCCTCAATATCCGGTTCTGCATTTCTTCTGTTTCTGACACTCATTTCCTAGTACTTCTGCAAAGAGCAGATCAAGTGTCAGATCACCGAAAAGATATTTAAAACATAGAAACATATACTTCAAATGTAAATGTGTCTATTGGGGTGTATTTCATTCTGCTTCTCATACTAGGATATTACTGATCCTATCTGTAGTGAGTTACCCGTCCTAGAACACTACTGGTTCTATTTCTGACGAGTTCGTTAATATGTTATATTCCAGAACTAAGCTTAACCAAAGCTCTGATACCACGTGTGACGACCCCAAACCCCGTACTGACGGTGGCAAGGGTAATCTTTGGAATATAACAAGGAAACAAATAGTAGCAGAACAGAATTAAATAAATACACCAGATAATGTAAAATAGAATACACTGGATGAACGTAATCATCAGAGTTACACAGTATACAGGATCATACTTAGTGCAAATACAGTTCAGCTATACATAAATGTCTACAGCGGAAACAAACAAAATATGTACAATAGGAGATGAACAACATAAAATGAGATAAATAATAGAATCCATCTTCAGCTCCAGCTATCCAGAAAGAGCCAGCTAAACCTGAATACAAGGCTGTCCATATAGAAAAATGGGCACCCGAGTTTGAAAGTGAAACAAACAACGAGTCAGTCATGGGACTGGTATGAGAAATCTACTCAACATATTTATAATATGGCTAATCACAGGACCACGCCACTTTCGTGGAACGGGTTTACTCCATTGGATAGCCAGTGCTTTAAAACAAATCATTCTTTTAAACATCACAATGTTTTTTTATAAAAATGAAGCCATTATAAGACTCAGTTCCCATCACACAATGCAACGCAAACCGGAGGATAGAGTTTTACCTTATAATGGCCAAAATATGCTTGATACGAATAAAACAAAAGCATTTGATATTACTACTAGTGTTTATATGTTTCAAAAACAATTTCAAATCATAACAATCAATCATAGAGGCATGGGTACCATATATCATGTCGCCATATACATATACAATCAAAACCGCACAGTCACGTATTTGGAAATTGGATTTCTGTCATGAACCAAGGCAAAGGATAGTCCTTACCAACTTCGAGACAATCTAGCCCATGTCTCAGGGTCAGCGTGCATCGACCCTTTGGATCGTCAGGGCCGGTCCACCGATGTGGATTATTATGCCTGAACACTACATCTCCCCGCCCTATGGGGCGTAAACGAGCCAACAAATGGCTCCATCGGTCCCGGATCGACCGATATATCCGAGGCACCTCGCTATCCATCATCCACATAAGTAAAATGTCAGGCCATGTAAAAACACCGACACAACTCCTAGCTAGAAAGAGACGCAGGCCCTCCCTGATGTCCTCTCCCGTTTCTGATTCATACCGGGGTGTGAGGCTCGCGAATTCACATTATACACAAAGCTACGCCACACAGGCGGTGCTTTGATCATCACCACAAGACTTTGCTTTTCAACAGAAGCCCTGATCACTGCATCTTAGCATGTCACATGGGCAATTCACACCATGCGACTGATGGCTATCAATCACATAGAATAAATTCCAATGTCAGACACACAATCCATTTGCAAGTCCGTTCTGGGTCGGAACGAAACTGGAGGCACTAAATACCTTGCATATTCATCGATCCCCACGTACGTCTGGACGATCACCACTAATTATCCATATTTCGGGATGCCTCCCAATCAGGACCTCAGTGACCATCCAAACGAGGTGAAGATCGGTCTTCAACCCCCATCTTCATCTTCGACTTCTTATCGTCGATTCAGTTATTCAGAATGGGATAAACCTGGTCTTTTTGAGCAACTCGCGTATATTTCTAAATTTCACATACATATGCAACATTTCAATTCATTAGTCACTAACTGTCAATCAGTAAGAGAAAGATTTCCCAAATATTAACCCCGAAGGCCGAAACCAACATCAGATTAACACCCAAGAAACCATTCGACTTAGCCAACCTTCAGTTAATTTCTAAATTTCACATCCATATCGTTTATAATAATTTATAACGATTTATCGCTATTTTTATTTATTTTTAAATAGCCAATTTATTCAAAACGAAGCTTCGGGCCATAACGCGGCAGTGGCGCTGTTTTTCTTCAGATTTGATTTACACATATCTGAAAATCTAACCGTTGGATCTTCACAAAATCAACATCATTAGAAAGATCTTTTCAAAACGAATCCAACGGTTCTAGTTTCGGGTAATTCCGACGGTCGGATCTCCCGGTAGAATCGTTTGAAGTTTCGATTTCAAAATACGAAACTCCAGCGTCGTTATTCGATTATATATGATTATATATATATATATATATATATATAATCGATTCTGGTGCTGTTTTTCTTCAGATTTGAATTAAACACTCCAGACAATCCAACTGTTGGATTTTTACAAAGTTGGTGCTGTTGAAAAGATATTTCCAAAGCGAACCCAACGGTTGCGGTTTCAGGAAAATCCGATGGTCGGATCTCCCGGTATAATCGTTTGGAATCACGGTTTCAAAATACGAACTGCAGTGTCGTTATTCGATATATTTTAATTCTATTTATATAAATATATCGATTCTTCGATTTCAAAGCTATATTCTTTTCATACATTCGATAAAAATGATATTTTTATCTAACTGTCTTCTATTTCAACACTTCACTATATTTAACAATTCATGTATATTAGTAAAAATGTGATTTTTATTGTAAAACAATTCATTTCAAAACTCTATTATTTTATATAGTTCATATAGGTAATAAAAATAGGATTTTTATTATAAAACAATTTCTTTCAAAACAAGATTATTTTATATAGTTCATATAGATGATAAAAATGTGATTTTTATTATAAAACAATTTATTTCAAAATATGAATACCATTCAACAAATGAATTTCTATCCAACGAATGAATATCGACTCAACACATGAAGGTTTTCTATTCAACGAATAAATATAGTTTCAACAAATGAAAATAATTCATACACATGAATATTATTCAAAATTTCGGCAGCATAACGGCAGGGTAGTTAAAACCGGGACCGTCCCTAGTACGGTTCCTCGCTCTACCTTAAAACCTCGTGGTTTTTGACAATGGGGAATCATGCATCTAGTTCGCACGCAGGTGGCATGTATATATTTATTTCATTTCCACAAACTAATCCTATGTGGTTTCAACCAAATATTTCTCAACCACAAACGGATATTTTTCAACCACAATCTATCAATATCAACCACAAACAATTCCAATCAACCATTGGCCGTCAATCAATTTTCACACCAATCGCAACCAATAAATATCATCCATGGTTTGTGGACGAGGGGCGTATATATATATATATATATATATATATATATATATATATATATATATATATATATCATTTCACTTCTATTTCAACACATATATAATTTTTACAACGCATATACAACTTATACATCGAACGTACAACTTATACAACTCTTATACAAGAGGTGTACAACGCTTATATAACTCATACATTGACTATATAATTTATACATCGTCGTTTTCCATATCGTTTATAATATTAGAAATCTCACCTTGGGTTCCACTCCACCAAAAATAGCAGAAGGCTCAGAAAAATATGCGGTCTTTTCTAGAAGGTAGATGACGTCCACACGAGTCCACTGTCTCTTGTTTCACTGAATTTCATCGAAAAACGAAAAATATATGATTCTTCAAAGTTTGCAACAGTTTAAAGGTGTTAAAACAGTTCAAAATAAACAGCCGAACCTTTTCTGAAATGGTTCCAAACTAGGATTTTTCGATCAATCCGTGTAATGGTTCCACGATCGGGTTGCGCGAGGTTGAAGGGGGAGGAGAGGCACTCAGGCGCTGGAAGTGGGGTCCACTTCGGTGGTCTGACGTGGCCACAGCGGAGCTTCAAAGCTCCGAGCTTCCCACTCGCGGTTCTCTTAAAATATACTTCGAAAAAATGCAAATCCTATATGGATTTGAAGCTTGAGGGGTGCTCTGCAAAATCCTTAACTGGAGCACTTGATTTTACTGAGTATGGAAGGAGGAATCGAGGATAGAAGGGGGCAAGCGTATACCGCCATGCGTCGGGGTAGATTACGGGGAGAGAAAAAGTCAACCGATCAATGATATTTTTTCGTTTATTTATATATTTTTAAAATCCGAAAATACCCTCTTTCCCACATGAACACCAATTCAAACCCAACGACTATCGTCCCTAGCATTTTACCCCCATTCCGAACACAATGGGATATGTTTCGTAGGCCCATTCGACTGTTTCAGTCAGTTTCCATTCAATTTAAAATATATAACATTCAATATTCGATTTGAACGTACATTTCAATTTTCCAGGGCCACAAACTGATTTGAAAATTCCAGAAAAATAAATCTGGCTATGTTTTGACGATACGGTCCCAACAAAACTAGTTTCGTTGAATTCTGGGACCGTTTGCAAAAAGGCCCATTTCTGGTCGATACAATTTAACTGTAATTGACCAAAACACGTTTTCCTTTGCCACGCTCACATACTAGCTTCAAAAATTATGGAATTTGAAACCTAGCAATAACTTCACATCACGGTTCCAACAAAAGTGGTTTCGTCGAATTCCGAGGCCGTATGCAAAATGGCCAATTTCATGGGCTGTATAAATTCCATAGCGACCTTTCTGAAAATTCATTTGGCCATAACTTTTGCTTTCCGCTATGAAACTTCGATTTTTCAGATTCGTTAGAAAGGTATTCACTAACAGATTTAAATATTTTTTGGTTCACTCAAATCCATTTTGTTTTGCACTCGGTACAGTCCGACAAAGTTTGAATTCAAATTTTGAAACTACCGCGCCATTTCAGGCCTTGTTTATAATTAGAATTAATTATATTTGTTTTCAATTGTCGATTCAAACTCACTTTTCATCGCTATTATCTAAAATATTTATTTTAAATATTTAAAATCCATTATTTTAGCCAATTTAAAAATTTTAAATTGGTTCAGATTTTCCGGGTCATTACAGAGCGTGGTAGTTCGCGTTTTGGAATTGTACTTTTAATTGATTATACCAAAATATCCGGCTGTCGAATTTTCCCAAAACTGAAACCGTTAGGTTTGCTTTGGGAAGATCTTTTCAACGATACGAATTGTGTTAAAATCCAACGGTTAGATTTAGAGGAATGTGTAAAACAAATTTGGGTGAAAACAACGCCAAGGTCGCCTATTGACATGAAGTGTTGTTGAATAAAATTCAATTAATTTTATATAAATAAAAATAGAGATTAACCATTATAAATTAATATTAATGATAAGAAATGATTTTAAATTATATATATATGAGGATCATTTGAAAAGTCCGAGTTCAATCTCATTGCAAATGATTATTCGTCGATCTAAGTCGAAGAGTTGAAGACGGTGATTGAAGACCGACGATCTTCACATCGAATGGATGAGGACTACTGATGCCCATGATTGGAGTAGCTACCTTGAAAGGGGCTGCACTGGTAGTTTTCCAGACGTATTTGTTGATTGTTCGGATACGCGAGTGTAATAACCCGAAAATCTGGGCCAGTTTAAAATTTTTATTTTGGCAATTTTAGCGAGTTTTGATTATTTAAAATGAATTATTTTAAATAATATCGACGAGAAATTTATTTTGAATATAATTAGGACGTATATATTATATACGCCGTTGTTATAATATAAATATTTATATATAATTATAAATAGAATTGAAAATGGCGCGGTAGTTCGATAATTCGATTTCAAACTTCAATTGAATGTACCGGGTGCAAAACAATCCGGATTTTAGTGAAACCAAAAATAATGGGATCTAATTGATAATATCTTTCCAACGAATCCGAATAATCAAATGTTCATAGCGGGAATCAAAAGATATGTCCAGTTGAAATTTCTGAATAGTCGCTATGGAATTCAGGCCCTTAAAAATGGACATTTTGCAAACGACCTCGGAATTCGACGAAACCAGTTTTGTTGGGTCCGTAGTGTCAAGTTATTGCTAGATTCCAAATTTCATAATTTTCTGAATCAATATGTGAGCGTGGCAAAGGAAAACGTGTTTGACCAGTTTCAGTTGATTTTAATCGACTGGAAATTGGCCATTTTTCAAACGATCTCAGAATTCGACGAAACTAGTTTTGTTAGGACCGTATCGTCAATACGAAGCTAGAAAATATTTTTCTGGAATTTTTCTAGTTCGTATGTAGCCCCGGTAAATTGAAATGTACGTTTAAAATTCAATATATAGATTTAAATGTAAATTCAATGGGAACTGATTATAACTATCGAATCAGCTTGCGATACATATCCCATTGTGTTCGGAATGGGGGTAGAACGCTGTGGACGACAGGCGGTGGGCCTCGTTTCGAGGTCGTATGTAAAAGTCAATCTTTTTACAAAAATTAAATAATTAAATAATAAAAAGGAAAAAAATATATTATATTAATTTCTCCCCCCTTTTTCTTCTTCATTGCCCCCCCCCCCCCCCGATTCATTAATTAGAAAGAAAAAAATATATAAAAACCTAAACCTACCGCCGCCCTCACCCCGAAGACCCCGCCCTCATCTCGAAGCCGCCGACGAAGACATCGCCGCCGCCCTTACCTCGAGACATCACCGCACCTCCCTGAGCAACCGCGCCCCCCTCGAACACCCTGCCGCCGACACCATCGAGCAACCCAGCGAACACCACCTCGAAGCCGCCGACGCCTTCTTCTTCTTCCCTCCCTTTTCGCAGGCTGCGGTGAGTGATTAGGTAATTTCATTTTTTTTTTATTTTTTTTTTGTTCTGCTAAAACTAAACTGATTTTTTTTAGAATATTATAAACTGATTTTTTTTAGAATATTATAAACTGATTTTTAAGAAATTATAAACTGATTTTTTTAAGAAATTATAAACTGATTTAAAAAGAATTTTAAAAACTGATTTAAAAAGAATTTTAAAACTGATTTAAAAAGAATTTTAAAAACTGATTTAAAAAGAATTTTAAAACTGATTTAAAAAGAATTTTAAAAACTGATTTGATAAAGAATTTTAAAAACTGATTTGAAAAAGGGTATTAAAACTGATTTCTTAAGGGTTTTAAAACAGATTTTTTGAAAGGGTTTTTAAACAGATTTTTTTGAAAGGGTTTTAAAAATGATTTTTGAAAAGAGATAAAACTGATTTTTGAAAAAGGTTTTAACTTTAAATAGAAAATGGTTTGAACTTTAAAAAGAAAATGGTTTGAACTTTAAAAAGAAAAAGATTTGATCTTTAAAATAGAAAAGACGGAATTTTTATTAAGTAAAAGATGTAAGATATGATTTTTATATTTTTAACAGAAATAAAAATATAATTTTTACATCATCTTTATATTAAAAATATAATCTTTATATATTGAATAGCGAAGTCAAAATATGATTTTTATATGTTGAACTTCGAAATAAAAATAGAATTTTTATATATTGAACTTCGAAATAAAAATATGATTTTTATATATTGAATAGCGAAGTAAAAATTCGATTTTTACATATGTAGAGAATACGGGCGAAAGCGACAAAAAGGCGAGTTGGCGAAGATTTCCTACATTAGAAGTGCCGTGGAGCTAGGATAGCTATCTGTGAGAATTTCTCACCTTTCAATTTCTTTTTCTAGTTATATATATATATACTAGGATGCAGACGGTGCTTAGTAGCACCCGACACAATCGTCCACAGACCATGGACTTGTTTGTTTGGTTGCATAGATTAGTGATGATTTCAATTGAAATTGAATTGTTGAGTGAAATAAATTGATTTGATTGATGTGTGAATGGCGTGGGCCTTCACTAGACCGGGGATAAGGCTAGGCCTCGTCCCGTTTCTAGCATAGCGCCGTTATGCCGCCGAAATTTTCTAAAATATGTTAGAAAAATAAAAATATCATTTTATTGAATAAATGAACCGAATAGAATATTCATAGGTTGAAAAAAATGTTTTATCGTTAAAAATATAATTTTTAACGTGAATGTGAATAAATAAATATTCATTTACAAACCGGACGGTTTGTGTATGTACACCTATTTGAAGGACTTTGATTGGGTCGATAAATTTTACACATCGCCCAACTGCACAAATAAAATCTGTGTTTGATTGTTTGAAACCCCACACGGGTGTTGGGATGAAATTTGAAGTTCACTCATCTTGATTGATTAAATATGTCGATCGATTGATTGACAGGCTGTTATAAGCGTTAGATATTTATATTTGATGCTTATACAGTGTAGTGCACTTTGGTTGATGGTTGATTATTTTTCAATGCTATTATATACATGTGTTGTAGAAAATCCATATAATTAACATTATATGGTAATTGATTGGGCCTCATTCCAGTTTTGAAAAGGAAATATTTGAAAAAGAAATATTTGAAATAGAATATTTGAAAATAGGAATATATGAAGCCGTATTGATTAGATTGACGCCATTTTGACGTGAACGATATATATATCGATTTTATTCATTTTATAATGAATATCGAAAGTGATTTCAAAATCTGAAATTTTGAATAGAAATGAATTCGAATTGAAATTGAATAGAAATGAATTCGAATTGAAATTGAATAGAAATGAATTCAAATTGAAATTAAATAGAAATGAATTCGAATTGAAATTGAAAATAAATGAATTCGAATTGGAATTGAATTGAAAACGATTTCGAAATGAATTGAATTGAAAACGATTTCGAAATGAATTGAATTGAAAACGATTTCGAAATGAATTGAATTGAAAACGATTTCGAAATGAATTGAATTGAAAACGATTTCGAAATGAATTGAATTGAAAACGATTTCGAAATGAATTGAATTGAAAACGATTTCGAAATGAATTGAATTGAAAACGATTTCGAAATGAGTTGAATTGAAAACGATTTCGAAATGAGTTGAATTGAAAACGATTTCGAAATGAATTGAATTGAAAACGATTTCGAAATGAATTGAATTGAAAACGATTTCGAAATGAATTGAATTGAAAACGATTTCGAAATGAATTGAATTGAAAACGATTTCGAAATGAATTGAATTGAAAACGATTTCGAAATGAATTGAATTGAAAACGATTTCGAAATGACTTGAATTGAAAACGATTTCGAAATGAATTGAATTGAAAACGATTTCGAAATGAATTTAATTAAAAACGATTTCGAAATGAATTGAATTGAAAACGATTTCGAAATGAATTGAATTGAAAACGATTTCGAAATGAATTGAATTGAAAACGATTTCGAAATGAATTGAATTGAAAACGATTTCGAAATGAATTGAATTGAAAACGATTTCGAAATGAATTGAATTGAAAACGATTTCGAAATGAATTGAATTGAAAACGATTTCGAAATGAATTGAATTGAAAACGATTTCGAAATGAATTGAATTGAAAACGATTTCGAAATGAATTGAATTGAAAACGATTTCGAAATGAATTGAAAACGAATTCAAATTGAATTGACAGCAAATTGAAATGAATTCAAATTGAATTGAAATTTGAATTGAATAGAAATGAATTTTAAAACGAATTTATAGAGAAGAATTCAATTTTGATTTGAATTGAAACGGAAGTTGAAATTGCTTTTGAAACGAATTTAAAACTATTTATATAATTCGTTTTAAATAGAAATCGACGAAATATATTATATATATATTATATATATAATATAATGGCCTGAATAGAACGCGCCGCGCCGCGGCAGTTCGTGAATTTCGACCATTTATTTCAAACGGACATTGCGGGAGATCCGACCGTCGGATTCTCCTAAAACCGGAACCGTTGGGTTCGTATCGAAAAGAGCTTTCTAACGAATATTAGAAGTTAGAAATCTAACGGTTGGATTTGGAATTATGTCCAAATCAAATTTGAAAAAGGTCGCTGTAAGTGCAGTTCGATGGCCATTGATGGAAATCGACTGTACGGGCCTTGATAAAATTATTAAAAATGGTAATAATTTGTGTAAAATCATAAGAAATGATTTAGAAAGAATTGGGATGAAAAACTCCATATATGAAAAGATAAAAATGGATTTTTATCGAAATGAACTAGTTTTGAACTAGAAATATAATTCTATTTATTTTTAAATAAATAAATTGAATTTGAAAAGGGTTTTAAAAATAACCAGAATTTCCAATGATTGCATTGGAGTGGATTTGAATCGAAATTGTCTTCGGAATATTTCGATGTTGGAATTCGTGATTATACATGTGTTGTTATGGAAATTTGAAAGATATATTTATGTCGTTATTTCCAATACGACATTTGTTAGTCGTGGAATTTGATATTGAATATAAGCCGGTATATTTTCTATTCAGAGTCTTGTATTGAATATCAAATGTGATTTGGGGTTTGTCGTGAATGGTGTCTTCACTAACACTGTTCTTGAACCCAGTTGAGAAAAGATTAAATCTTTTTATTTAGATTTAATGAAGTGTACCAATTAAATGATATTTAATTGGAATTGAATTGATATTGATTTTTGGGTTTATCGTGGACAGTGTTTTAAATAACACTCGTTCTTTAACCCGATAATTAATGAAGGTGATTTTGGGTTTATTGTGAACTGTGTTTTTAAATGACACGGATTCTTTAACCCAGTTAACGATTAAAACTAAGTTGAGTTTTAATGAATCTTTAATTAGATTGAAATGGTCGAGGATGGAGTATCACCAGTTTTGCTCCAGGCGATAGTCAAATCTTTAATTAGATTTGAACGTGAAATGGTAATTGAATTTACCGATAACACCGTGGTGTTAGATATGAAGTATTACCAGTTTTACTTCATGGGATGAATAGGTTGGGATTGGGAAATTAAAACAAATGATTACTTCAGTAAGTTTCGTAAATCCCGACTAGTTGAATCGAAATTCAAAAGTAGATTAAAGAATAAATTCAAGGAATTTATCTTTGATAAAATTAATGGGAATCTTTCCCTATGAATGTGAAAATTAGAAACTAACTGTCGGTTAGCCAAGCAGAATGGTTTTCTGGATATTGATCTGATGTTGGTTTCGGCCTTCGGGGTTAATATTTGGGGAATTATTCTCTTGATTAATTTACGATTAGTGACTGATGAATTGGAATGAGGCGTATGTTGTGTTTGTGTAGCACTTTTATAAAATATACGCGAGTCATTCGGAAAGACCGGGTTTATCCCATTCTGAATAACTGATACGACGATAAGTCGAAGATGAAGACGGTGGTCGAAGACCGGAAGTCTTCGCGTCGTTTGGGTGATTACTGATGATCTTGATTGGGCTGTACACCCAAGAAGATGGAAACAGTTAGTGATCGTCCAGACGTACTTGGAGATCGATGGATATGCGGGGTACTAGGTGCCTCCGGTTTCGTTCAGACCCAGAACGGACTTGTAAATGGACTGTGTGTCTGACATTGGATTTTAGTCTGTGTGATTGATTTCTATTAAATATATATCTGTTTGGCGGCGGAGAATTTATTCTCTTGCTTAACGCCCTTCTCTGAGACATACGAGCTCAGGGGTTATATACTGATGGATATCAAACACATAGAGTGAATTGCCTGTGTGGCATGCCTAAGTGGTAATTGATCGAGGCTTCTGTTGAAAAGCAAAGTCTTGTGGTGATGATCAAAGCACGGCCTTTGTGGCGTAGCTTTGTGTAACGTTTACTTCGCGAATTTCACACCCGGTATGAACCAAAAACGGGAGACGGACCTCAGGGAGGGCATGCGTTTCTTTCTAGTTAGAAGTGGCGTCAGTGGTTTTACACGCCCTGACGAGTTTGACTTATGTGGTTGTTGCTGTTGCGAGGCGCCTCGGTTTGATCGGACGATCCGGGTCCGATGGAGTCATTCGTTGGCTCATTTACGCCCCATAGGGCGGGGGAACGCATGTTCAGGGTTTAAGTTTAATCCACATCGGTGGACCGGCCCTGTCGCTCCAAGGCTTGACTGAGTACTTGCCTGAGACATGGGCTAGATTGTCTCGAATCGGTTGAGGACTATCTTTTGCCTCGGTTCATAGACGGAAATCCAATTTCCAAATACGTGACATTTGCGGTTTTACTTGTAGAACCTATATGTGGCGACATAGTGGCATGGGACGCTCATGTCGCCTATGATTGATACTTATGATTTGAAGTTGTTTTATACACTATGCACTTATAATAGTATCAAATGATTTGTTTTTAAACGTATCAAGCATTCTTTGGCTGTTATAAGGGAAAACCCTATCCCCCGGCTTGCGTTGCATTGTGTGATAGGACCTGGGTCTTATAACAGCTTCATTTTTCTTTATTTAGCATTGCGCTGTTTGTTTCATGCACTGGTATTCTTGGGAGGAAACCCGTTCCGTGTTATACGGCGTGGTCCCTTGATTTACCTAATGATTTAAAATAAAGATTAACTGTTTTAGTTCTCACACCAGTCACATGACTGACCTGGAGTTTATTGTTTTAACCTAAACTCTGGGTGCCCTTATTTTGACACGGGCAGCTAGTAGTTTTGGTTTTGCAGATTTATATTCACAGGATCCTGGTTTACAGCTGGAACGATATCCGGAAAGCTTTGTATCCGTATATCTCATTCTAGTTGTGTATTGTATTATTTTCCGCTGCTATGTATTTAAATGTAATTTAAATCTCTGATATTTCTGTGTAATATTCATTTATACTCTGTATATTCTTGTAATCTGATGCATTGTTGTAATATACAATGAAATGTTCTTCTGTATGCGTTCTGTTGTGGCTTGTTCTCGAACTATCCAACACTTTCCTTTACGGGGAAGTTACGGGTTTTCACAGTTGGTATCAGAGCTTTGGTTTACAAAGCTAGAGAACAAGACACATTAGAACCGTACGAAAGAATTCATCAGATATTGGATTAGCAATATCCCATGAGAATGACTCGTTAGAGATGGGATCAGTAGTATCCTAGAACGAGAGTGGAGAGTATATTTTTCAAATAAAAAAAAGTTTTGTTTTGAAAATTTAAATCAATTATTCGTATTTGATTATTTATTTATATTGATTTGGACAATCCGATATATAAAGATTTTGCATATGCGTCTTGCAAACGTGTATTCGAAGTTTTAATATACTGGATGGTTATAGAATCATACTCTAGTTGCCCGGGGATAACTCTGGTGATGGGGCACTGTCGCCAGTATTTATTTTCGAGCGACGAAAGTGAGATTTCTATATATTTCCTATTGACTGGTGTGAGAACCAAAATTAGATAGGGCCTATTGTTGTGATTTGGCATCAAAAATCTGATTTTTGACTATGTATCAAAGTTATGAATTTGAAACTCTAATTCACTAATTGATTGATGTTTGTGTTGTTTGTTTATTTGTTTGCTAATTTTTAGCCAATTAGCCTAATTGAAACAAATATTGAATTGTATTGAAAATTGGTCGCATTTGCTTGTATATACTCGTACTTACATTGAACAGGTCATAGCAAGGAGGCTAGAGCAGGGAATAAAATTTGTTTGCCCGACAAATAGGTACATGTTTACTACATAATTTACTGTTTTGTTTGGGTGATGATGATTTTGTGAGCCTATTGGCTAGCCGCTTGGCTTTTTCTTTTTCTTTTTGAGATTTGAAGGACCGGGGAAGCTATTTGAAATTCCCCGATGCTCCCGGTGCAGGGGAGGTTATGGCGAAATTTTTCGAAAATTTAGGGTGTTAGCCAAATTTTTGAAGAATTTGAAAATTCTCAGAAACTAAAGAGTTGGAGAATGGAAGTCAGATCGAGCGTAGAGTTGATTAATCAAACCACTTTCGACTTCGTTCCTTTTCGGGGACGAAAAGTTTTAAGTGGGGGAGATTGTAATAACCCGAAAATCTGGGCCAGTTTAAAATTTTTATTTTGGCAATTTTAGCGAGTTTTGATTATTTAAAATGAATTATTTTAAATAATATCGACGAGAAATTTATTTTGAATATAATTAGGACGTATATATTATATACGCCGTCGTTATAATATAAATATTTATATATAATTATAAATAGAATTGAAAATGGCGCGGTAGTTCGATAATTCGATTTCAAACTTCAATTGAATGTACCGGGTGCAAAACAATCCGGATTTTAGTGAAACCAAAAATAATGGGATCTAATTGATAATATCTTTCCAACGAATCCGAATAATCAAATGTTCATAGCGGGAATCAAAAGATATGTCCAGTTGAGATTTCTGAATAGTCGCTATGGAATTCAGGCCCTTAAAAATGGACATTTTGCAAACGACCTCGGAATTCGATGAAACCAGTTTTGTTGGGTCCGCAGTGTCAAGTTATTGCTAGATTCCAAATTTCATAATTTTCTGAATCAATATGTGAGCGTGGCAAAGGAAAACGTGTTTGACCAGTTTCAGTTGATTTTAATCGACTGGAAATTGGCCATTTTTCAAACGATCTCAGAATTCGACGAAACTAGTTTTGTTAGGACCGTATCGTCAATACGAAGCTAGAAAATATTTTTCTGGAATTTTTCTAGTTCGTATGTAGCCCCGGTAAATTGAAATGTACGTTTAAAATTCAATATATAGATTTAAATGTAAATTCAATGGAAACTGATTGTAACTATCGAATCAGCTTGCGATACATATCCCATTGTGTTCGGAATGGGGGTAGAACGCTGTGGACGACAGGCGGTGGGCCTCGTTTCGAGGTCGTATGTAAAAGTCAACCTTTTTACAAAAATTAAATAATTAAATAATAAAAAGGAAAAAAAAATATTATATTAATTTCTCCCCCCTTTTTCTTCTTCATTGCCCCCCCCCCCCCCCCCCGATTCATTAATCAGAAAGAAAAAAAAATATAAAAACCTAAACCTACCGCCGCCCTCATCCCGAAGACCCCGCCCTCATCTCGAAGCCGCCGACGAAGACATCGCCGCCGCCCTTACCTCGAGACATCGCCGCACCTCCCTGAGCAACCGCGCCCCCCTCGAACACCCTGTCGCCGACACCATCGAGCAACCCAGCGAACACCACCTCGAAGCCGCCGACGCCTTCTTCTTCTTCCCTCCCTTTTCGCAGGCTGTGGTGAGTGATTAGGTAATTTCATTTTTTTTTTATTTTTTTTTGTTCTGCTAAAACTAAACTGATTTTTTTTAGAATATAATAAACTGATTTTTTTTTTAGAATATTATAAACTGATTTTTAAGAAATTATAAACTGATTTTTTTAAGAAATTATAAACTGATTTAAAAAGAATTTTAAAAACTGATTTAAAAAGAATTTTAAAAACTGATTTAAAAAGAATTTTAAAAACTGATTTAAAAAGAATTTTAAAACTGATTTAAAAAGAATTTTAAAAACTGATTTAAAAAGAATTTTAAAACTGATTTAAAAAGAATTTTAAAAACTGATTTGATAAAGAATTTTAAAAACTGATTTGAAAAAGGGTATTAAAACTGATTTCTTAAGGGTTTTAAAACAGATTTTTTGAAAGGGTTTTTAAACAGATTTTTTTGAAATGGTTTTAAAAATGATTTTTGAAAAGAGATAAAACTGATTTTTGGAAAAGGTTTTAACTTTAAATAGAAAATGGTTTGAACTTTAAAAAGAAAATGGTTTGAACTTTAAAAAGAAAAAGATTTCATCTTTAAAATAGAAAAGACGGAATTTTTATTAAGTAAAAGATGTAAGATATGATTTTTATATTTTTAACAGAAATAAAAATATAATTTTTACATCATAGGAATATTAAAAATATAATCTTTATATTAAAAATATAATCTTTATATATTGAATAGCGAAGTCAAAATATGATTTTTATATGTTGAACTTCGAAATAAAAATAGAATTTTTATATATTGAACTTCGAAATAAAAATATGATTTTTATATATTGAATAGCGAAGTAAAAATTCGACTTTTACATATGTAGAGAATACGGGCGAAAGCGACAAAAAGGCGAGTTGGCGAAGATTTCCTGCATTAGAAGTGCCGTGGAGCTAGGATAGCTATCTGTGAGAATTTCTCACCTTTCAATTTCTTTTTCTAGTTATATATATATATACTAGGATGCAGACGGTGCTTAGTAGCACCCGACACAATCGTCCACAGACCATGGACTTGTTTGTTTGGTTGCATAGATTAGTGATGATTTCAATTGAAATTGAATTGTTGAGTGAAATAAATTGATTTGATTGATGTGTGAATGGCGTGGGCCTTCACTACACCGGGGATAAGGCTAGGCCTCGTCCCGTTTCTAGCATAGCGCCGTTATGCCGCCGAAATTTTCTAAAATATGTTAGAAAAATAAAAATATCATTTTATTGAATAAATGAACCGAATAGAATATTCATAGGTTGAATAAAATGTTTTATCGTTAAAAATATAATTTTTAACGTGAATGTGAATAAATAAATATTCATTTACAAACCGGACGATTTGTGTATGTACACCTATTTGAAGGACTTTGATTGGGTCGATAAATTTTACACATCGCCCAACTGCACAAATAAAATCTGTGTTTGATTATTTGAAACCCCACACGGGTGTTGGGATGAAATTTGAAGTTCACTCATCCTGATTGATTAAATATGTCGATCGATTGATTGACAGGTTGTTATAAGCGTTAGATATTTATATTTGATGCTTATACAGTGTAGTGCACTTTGGTTGATGGTTGATTATTTTTCAATGCTATTATATACATGTGTTGTAGAAAATCCATATAATTAACATTATATGGTAATTGATTGGGCCTCATTCCAGTTTTGAAAAGGAAATATTTGAAAAAGAAATATTTGAAATAGAATATTTGAAAATAGGAATATATGAAGCCGTATTGATTAGATTGACGCCATTTTGACGTGAACGATATATATATCGATTTTATTCATTTTATAATGAATATCGAAAGTGATTTCAAAATCTGAAATTTTGAACAGAAATGAATTCGAATTGAAATTGAATAGAAATGAATTCGAATTGAAATTGAATAGAAATGAATTCGAATTGAAATTGAATAGAAATGAATTCGAATTGAAATTGAAAATAAATGAATTCGAATTGGAATTGAATTGAAAACGATTTCGAAATGAATTGAATTGAAAACGATTTCGAAATGAATTGAATTGAAAAAGATTTCGAAATGAATTGAATTGAAAACGATTTCGAAATGAATTGAATTGAAAACGATTTCGAAATGAATTGAATTAAAAACGATTTCGAAATGAGTTGAATTGAAAACGATTTCGAAATGAATTGAATTGAAAACGATTTCGAAATGAATTGAATTGAAAACGATTTCGAAATGAATTGAATTGAAAACGATTTCGAAATGAATTGAATTGAAAACGATTTCGAAATGAATTGAATTGAAAACGATTTCGAAATGAATTGAATTGAAAACGATTTCGAAATGACTTGAATTGAAAACGATTTCGAAATGACTTGAATTGAAAACGATTTCGAAATGAATTGAATTGAAAACGATTTCGAAATGAATTGAATTAAAAACGATTTCGAAATGAATTGAATTGAAAACGATTTCGAAATGAATTGAATTGAAAACGATTTCGAAATGAATTGAATTGAAAACGATTTCGAAATGAATTGAATTGAAAACGATTTCGAAATGAATTGAATTGAAAACGATTTCGAAATGAATTGAATTGAAAACGATTTCGAAATGAATTGAATTGAAAACGATTTCGAAATGAATTGAATTGAAAACGATTTCGAAATGAATTGAATTGAAAACGATTTCGAAATGAATTGAATTGAAAACGATTTCGAAATGAATTGAAAACGAATTCAAATTGAATTGACAGCAAATTGAAATGAATTCAAATTGAATTGAAATTTGAATTGAATAGAAATGAATTTTAAAACGAATTTATAGAGAAGAATTCAATTTTGATTTGAATTGAAACGGAAGTTGAAATTGCTTTTGAAACGAATTTAAAACTATTTATATAATTCGTTTTAAATAGAAATCGACGAAATATATTATATATATATATTATATATATAATATAATGGCCTGAATAGAACGCGCCGCGGCAGTTCGTGAATTTCGACCATTTATTTCAAACGGACATTGCGGGAGATCCGACCGTCGGATTCTCCTAAAACCGGAACCGTTGGGTTTGTATCGAAAAGAGCTTTCTAACGAATATTAGAAGTTAGAAATCTAACGGTTGGATTTGGAATTATGTCCAAATCAAATTTGAAAAAGGTCGCTGTAAGTGCAGTTCGATGGCCATTGATGGAAATCGACTGTACGGGCCTTGATAAAATTATTAAAAATGGTAATAATTTGTGTAAAATCATAAGAAATGATTTAGAAAGAATTGGGATGAAAAACTCCATATATGAAAAGATAAAAATAGATTTTTATCGAAATGAACTAGTTTTGAACTAGAAATATAATTCTATTTATTTTTAAATAAATAAATTGAATTTGAAAAGGGTTTTAAAAATAACCAGAATTTCCAATGATTGCATTGGAGTGGATTTGAATCGAAATTGTCTTCGAAATATTTCGATGTTGGAATTCGTGATTATACATGTGTTGTTATGGAAATTTGAAAGATATATTTATGTCGTTATTTCCAATACGACATTTGTTAGTCGTGGAATTTGATATTGAATATAAGCCGGTATATTTTCTATTCAGAGCCTTGTATTGAATATCAAATGTGATTTGGGGTTTGTCGTGAATGGTGTCTTCACTAACACTGTTCTTGAACCCAGTTGAGAAAAGATTAAATCTTTTTATTTAGATTTAATGAAGTGTACCAATTAAATGATATTTAATTGGAATTGAATTGATATTGATTTTTGGGTTTATCGTGGACAGTGTTTTAAATAACACTCGTTCTTTAACCCGATAATTAATGAAGGTGATTTTGGGTTTATTGTGAACTGTGTTTTTAAATGACACGGATTCTTTAACCCAGTTAACGATTAAAACTAAGTTGAGTTTTAATGAATCTTTAATTAGATTGAAATGGTCGAGGATGGAGTATCACCAGTTTTGCTCCAGGCGATAGTCAAATCTTTAATTAGATTTGAACGTGAAATGGTAATTGAATTTACCGATAACACCGTGGTGTTAGATATGAAGTATTACCAGTTTTACTTCATGGGATGAATAGGTTGGGATTGGGAAATTAAAACAAATGATTACTTCAGTAAGTTTCGTAAATCCCGACTAGTTGAATCGAAATTCAAAAGTAGATTAAAGAATAAATTCAAGGAATTTATCTTTGATAAAATTAATGGGAATCTTTCCCTATGAATGTGAAAATTAGAAACTAACTGTCGGTTAGCCAAGCAGAATGGTTTTCTGGATATTGATCTGATGTTGGTTTCGGCCTTCGGGGTTAATATTTGGGGAATTATTCTCTTGATTAATTTACGATTAGTGACTGATGAATTGGAATGAGGCGTATGTTGTGTTTGTGTAGCACTTTTATAAAATATACGCGAGTCATTCGGAAAGACCGGGTTTATCCCATTCTGAATAACTGATACGACGATAAGTCGAAGATGAAGACGGTGGTCGAAGACCGGAAGTCTTCGCGTCGTTTGGGTGATTACTGATGATCTTGATTGGGCTGTACACCCAAGAAGATGGAAACAGTTAGTGATCGTCCAGACGTACTTGGAGATCGATGGATATGCGGGGTACTAGGTGCCTCCGGTTTCGTTCAGACCCAGAACGGACTTGTAAATGGACTGTGTGTCTGACATTGGATTTTAGTCTGTGTGATTGATTTCTATTAAATATATATCTGTTTGGCGGCGGAGAATTTATTCTCTTGCTTAACGCCCTTCTCTGAGACATACGAGCTCAGGGGTTATATACTGATGGATATCAAACACATAGAGTGAATTGCCTGTGTGGCATGCCTAAGTGGTAATTGATCGAGGCTTCTGTTGAAAAGCAAAGTCTTGTGGTGATGATCAAAGCACGGCCTTTGTGGCGTAGCTTTGTGTAACGTTTACTTCGCGAATTTCACACCCGGTATGAACCAAAAACGGGAGACGGACCTCAGGGAGGGCATGCGTTTCTTTCTAGTTAGAAGTGGCGTCAGTGGTTTTACACGCCCTGACGAGTTTGACTTATGTGGTTGTTGCTGTTGCGAGGCGCCTCGGTTTGATCGGACGATCCGGGTCCGATGGAGTCATTCGTTGGCTCATTTACGCCCCATAGGGCGGGGGAACGCATGTTCAGGGTTTAAGTTTAATCCACATCGGTGGACCGGCCCTGTCGCTCCAAGGCTTGACTGAGTACTTGCCTGAGACATGGGCTAGATTGTCTCGAATCGGTTGAGGACTATCTTTTGCCTCGGTTCATAGACGGAAATCCAATTTCCAAATACGTGACATTTGCGGTTTTACTTGTAGAACCTATATGTGGCGACATAGTGGCATGGGACGCTCATGTCGCCTATGATTGATACTTATGATTTGAAGTTGTTTTATACACTATGCACTTATAATAGTATCAAATGATTTGTTTTTAAACGTATCAAGCATTCTTTGGCTGTTATAAGGGAAAACCCTATCCCCCGGCTTGCGTTGCATTGTGTGATAGGACCTGGGTCTTATAACAGCTTCATTTTTCTTTACTTAGCATTGCGCTGTTTGTTTCATGCACTGGTATTCTTGGGAGGAAACCCGTTCCGTGTTATACGGCGTGGTCCCTTGATTTACCTAATGATTTAAAATAAAGATTAACTGTTTTAGTTCTCACACCAGTCACATGACTGACCTGGAGTTTATTGTTTTAACCTAAACTCTGGGTGCCCTTATTTTGACATGGGCAGCTAGTAGTTTTGGTTTTGCAGATTTATATTCACAGGATCCTGGTTTACAGCTGGAACGATATCCGGAAAGCTTTGTATCCGTATATCTCATTCTAGTTGTGTATTGTATTATTTTCCGCTGCTATGTATTTAAATGTAATTTAAATCTCTGATATTTCTGTGTAATATTCATTTATACTCTGTATATTCTTGTAATCTGATGCATTGTTGTAATATACAATGAAATGTTCTTCTGTATGCGTTCTGTTGTGGCTTGTTCTCGAACTATCCGACACTTTCCTTTACGGGGAAGTTACGGGTTTTCACAGCGAGGAATAAGGTGCCTCTAGTTTCGTTCAGACCCAGAATGGACTTGAAAATGGATTGTATGTCTGACGTTGTATTCCTTTATACGGTATTCGTTGATCTCTGCTAAATATATATCTATTTGGTGTTTAACACCAATCTCTAAGACGTACGAGCTTAGAGGTTATATATTGGTAGGAATCAATGGTATGGTATGGATTAACAATGTGGCATGCTAAGATGCAAATGATCAAGGCTTTTGTTGAAAAGCAGGCCTTGTGGTTGATGATCAAAGCACAGCTTGAATAAGCATAGCTTTGTGTATTACGTAGCTTCACGAGCCTCACAACCCGGTTAGAGTCTAAAACGGGAGAAGGGAACGCAGGGAGAGCAGCACGTTTCTTTCTATCTAGAAGCGGTGTTTGGGTTTTACACGGCCTGGCATTTCACTTACGTGGATGATGGAATGAGGCGCCTCAGATATTAGGTCCTATAGGACAGGGGAATGTGTGTTCAAGAATTGCCAATCCGCAAAATCGTATGTGTGGACTGACCCTGCAGGATCCAAGGGTTAACTGCGGGGAATCCTGAGACATTAGCTAAAGTGTCTCGAATCGGTAAGGAGCTCCTCCCTACCCTTGACTCATGATGGAAACCCAGTTTCCAATAGGACACCATGCAGTTTTGATTGTAGAACTAGTATGGCGACATAGTAGGATGGGGTATTATGCCGTCTATGATTGATACATTATGATTGAAATGTTTTTTGAAACATATATACACTAATAACAATATCAAATCCATTTTATCATATCAAGCATCCTTTGACCATTATAAGGTAAAACTCTATCCTTCGGTTTGCGTTGCATTATGTGATAGGACTTGAGTCTTATAATGGTTTCATTTTTCTAAAAAGCATTGCATTGTTTAACGATTTACTTTATTTTTATGCACTGGCAATCCAATGGAGTAAACCCGTTCCGCGTTAGCGGCGTGGTCCTTGGATTTGCCTTATTGCTATTAGTTATATTAGTTAAAAATTCTTACACCAGTCCCATGACTGACTCGTAGTTTGTTTCACTTTGCAAACTCGGGTGCCCTCTTTTCCACATGAGCATTCGAGTAACTTTTTGCAGATATTTATCTCTTGAGCAGGATTCTGGATCGAAGCTTAAAGTTGTGTCCAGAGCATAGTTGTCTTCTGCTACCTTAGTTATTTTATTTCTGCTGTGTATTGTATTAATTTACTGTAATTTATCTTCCACTGTAATTTTATTCAATGTACTCTGATATGTCCTGTACTCTGATGTAACATTATTGTAATGTTTATAAAAGTCTGCTGTTGTTGTTCTGATGATGTTGTATTCCCAGAGTTAACGTGTTCGGGTTTTGAACGATCTTAGTCGATTTTGCGATCGATCGGGTCCGGGCTAGACCCTAGACGTTACAATTGGTATCAGAGCTCTGGTTAGCTCAAATCTTTAGGGTACAACTCATTAAGAACTGAACAAAAGACTCATCAGAGGTTGGATTAGTAATATCCAATAAGAATACTCATTAGAGATAGGATCAGCAATATCCTAGAATGAGAAAACTCATTAGAGATGGGGTTAGTAATGCCCTAGAATGAGTTAAGAGTGACAAGTTTATAATTAACGTATTTTTGATTATATATAATCTGATCTTTGAAAATATGATTTTTGAATATATAAAAGTTATATATTTTAAAAGCTAATCAACTAATTGATTGATAGTCGTGTAGTGTAATTATTAGTTCAACTAATAAAATTATAGAAATGAATAAAAGAATGAAAATTTAGTTATTAAACCACTTTTTAGCTTCATTCCTTTACGAGGATGAAAAGTTTTTATTGTAACAACCCGGAATTTAGGGGCCAATTTTGAAAATGTATTTTTAAGAAAATAGTGCAGAATTCAAAGCATTGGGGGAAATCAAATTATCATGTTGTGTTTGTTAGATTTATTATATATATAAAAAAACAATTATTAACATTTGTGTTAAGTAGAATTATTGAACAAAATATGCCTTTTTGTTCATTATAAAGGATTAGACAAAAAATAAACATTTTGTCAATTAAAAAGGATATGTAAATAATTTTCTTTTGTTTTGTCATCAGAGAACATATGCTAATATAAAGAAGAAAACCTGTTTTACGTTAAAAATTCGCTTTTTAATGTAATAGAAGAAAACTAGACAATATTCATGTTTTAAAATGCAAAACATGTTATACATTAAAATTTCACTTTTTATGTAATGTTAGAAAATAGTGCAAAGATTTATGTTTTAAAATGGAAAAAAAATATTGTACATTAAAAACTCACTTTTTAATGTATTAACAAGGTGTAGAACTAGAAATAGTTTTCATTGGGCTTGAATTGGAATAATGGCTTAGCAGGCCTTTCTAATGAATTAGGGACCAAAATACTATAAAGGGGGGGGGGGGGGGTTAAACCTAATTGTTTTCATTCAAGAAAAAAAAGAGCTGTCTCTCTTTTCTTCCTCTCCAAGCCATAGCCGCCATTCCTTTCTTCCTTCCTCCATCAATTCTCTTCCTTCCTCCATCAATTCTCTTCCTTCCTCCATCAATATAAAACCTGACAAACTTGATGATATTGGAACAGCGTGACACAACACAATATGCTAGATTTGTTGTGAACCAATTCTGACTTTCTTTGACTCTAGTTCTGATCAAAAACCAAGGTGAGATATTCTGAATTTAATTAAATTTAATATTAATTATTTTCTCGAATGAAAAATATGTATACATGTATGTGTGTAATAATTTAGTTTTGTGACTGCGATAAATTTTTGTTTCTTTATTCAGCTTCATGCGCTGCTATTTATTTCATTATTTTCAGACCCACTTAAGATCTGAGATTCGCGCTGCTGTTATTGTATGTTATTATTTCAGATCTATATTTTTAGATCTGTGTACGCGTAATAATTTTTATTTTATGTTATTATTTCAAATCTGTACACGCGATGTTATTTTATTATGATACGATATAAAGATCTTCCCTTTAAGATTTATGTTCTTAAATTTATGCGCGCGATGTAATCTTATCTTTTATTTGAGATTTTCCATATTCATATGCTATGCGATTAAAGAAATGTCATTTTTTTCAAAACATGTATGTTGAGTTGATTTTTTTGAATTTAAAGATTCAATCTTTTATTTTGTGTGAATATTGGAATTAGGGTTTACAATAGGAATTTTCAAAAAAAAATTGTTCATAAGAATGGATTTTTGTCAGATTTGAGATTTGTAGTAAAATCTCATTTTCTCATGTTTACTTGAAAACATGGATTTTACTCAGTTCCAGAATCAATACGAAAGTCTCACTTTTTCTGAACCACATGCACTGGAATTTTTATTGAGATTTGAATTACCATGAAAATAAATAGAAAAGAATATTTATGTTGATTTCATGTTTGTAAAATTAAGAACATATTTATGTTGATTTTATGTTTGTAAAGAAAAAAAAAAACTGATAATTCCTATTGTAAATCATATTTCCAATATTCACGCAAAATAAAAGATTGAATCTTTAAATTCAAAAAAAATCAACTCAACATACATGTTTTGACAAAAATGACATTTCTTTAATCGCATAGCATATGAATATGAAAAATCTCAAATAAAAGAGAAGATTACATCGCGCACATAAATTTAAGAACACAAATCTTAAAGGCGAGATCTTTATATCGTATCGCAATAAAATAACATCGCGTGTACAGATCTGAAATAGTAACATAAAATAAAAATTATTGCGCATGCACAGATCTAAAAATATAGATCTGAAATAATAACATAAAATAATAGCAGTGCGAATCTCAGATCTTAAGTGGATCTGAAAATAATAAAATAAATAGCAGCTCATGAAGCTGAATAAAGAAACAAAAATTTATCGTAGTCATAGAACTAAATTATTACACACATACATGTATACATATTTTTCATTCGAGAAAATAATTAAAATTAAAATTAATTAAATTCAGAATATCTCACCTTGGTTTTTGATCAAAACTAGAGTCAAAGAAAGTCAGAATTGGTTCACAACAAATCTAGCATGTTGTGTTATGTCACGTTGTTCCAATATCATCAAGTTTGTCGGGTTTTATATTGATGGAGGAAGGAAGAGAATTGATGGAGGAAGGAAGAAAGGAATGGCGTCTATGGCTTGGAGAGGAAGAAAAAAGAGGCGGCTCTTTTTTTTTTCTTGAATGAAAACAATTAGGTTTAACCCCCCCCCCCCCTCCTTTTATAGTATTTTGGTCACTAATTCACTAGAAATGCCCGTTAAGCCATCTATTCCAATTCAAGCCCAATGAAAACTATTTCTAGTTCTACACCCTGTTAATACATTAAAAAGTGAGTTTTTAATGTACAACATTTTTCTCCCATTTTAAAACATAAATCTTTGCACTATTTTCTAACATTACATAAAAAGTGAAATTTTAATGTATAACATGTTATGCATTTTAAAACATGAATATTGTCTAGTTTTCTTCTATTACATTAAAAAGCGAATTTTTAACGTAAAACAGGTTTTCTTCTTTATATTAGCATATGTTCTCTAATGACAAAAGAAAATTATTTACATATCCTTTTTAATTGACAAAATATTTATTTTTTGTCTAATCCTTTATAATGAACAAAAAGGCATATTTTGTTCAACAATTCTACTTAACACAAGTGTTAATAATTTTTTTTAATATATATAACAAATCTGACAAACACAACATGATAAGTTGATTTCCCCCAGTGCTTTGAATTCTGCACTATTTTCTTAAAAATACATTTTTATAATTGGCCCCAAAATTCCGGTTTGTTACAGCCCAATAACGCAATGATCCGAAGTACAAAAGAATTCAAGCTTAGAAAAAAAATAGTGCAACAAAAGATAATTAATCAAAAGCACACTCGATCAGCCTAATAAACGCCAATAACAGACCCCAAATTTTATATCAATTTCCTTTCTTTTATGATGCTGCCTCTATGAAATCGGAAAAGGGGAAAAAATTAGTTTGAGAAAAATGATGGCAACGACTTGTGGTATTCTCGTGGATCTGAAGGGGATGTAGTTGCTTGTAACAGTGGATTTTGGGCAGTAAGGCAGTGGAAGTTTGGGTAAAGGGGAGATGATTGGTTGTGGATTAGTGATGAATGAAGCAATGGTATTATGGGGTGAAGTTTTGGTTAGAAGAAGGTAATGGAGAGGAGTATGGTGTTGTGTTGGATTGGGCGAGGTGGAATTTGCAAGCGTAGAGTAATTGTTAAGTAGATGGTCAAGGCAGACAAAAGAAATAATAATTTTGTATTTGTTTTTTAATTGCAGAAAGAAAAGGAAGGCAATGTAAAAAAGAGGAAGGAATTATGGAAAAGAAGATTGAGAGATATGAAAACATGAAAGAAAGTTGAAAGAAATAAATCAGAAAAAAAGAAATTCAAGAGGATTGTTTCAATTTGCTGAATTGGAATTTTGGGGTAAGCGTAATGAGTGGGTGAACTATACGAAGGAAGAGATAAAATTTGAAAAGAGATGTAAGAAATTGATGACTATGGTTGATAATGGGAAAGAAATTAGGAAAGAAAACATTTTTTTGTTTTTTTGGAAAGAAATCAACTTGTAAAAGAAGGGTAAGGAGGAAAAGAGATAAAGGAAAGGAAAGAAATTGAAAGAAAGAAATAGAAAATGTAAAAGGGAAAGAAATTGGAAGAAAAGCGGCAATGAAAGGGGAAATAAATCAAACAGAAAAATACAAAAAAAATTTAGACTTATGAAATAAGGAAGAGTTCATAGAATTATGGAAAGAAATAAATGGATAAAAAGGTAAAGAAATTGTATGGAAATGAAAGAAAATCTGGCAAGATTTTTTTTTTTTGTGGAAATAAACTGTAAAAAAAAGGAGAAAGAGATTGTAGAAATAAATTGGAAAGGAAATTGAAAAAGGGAAGGAAATATGAGAAAATAAATAGCGAGAAATTGATGGAAAAAATGGCAAGAATAATTATTTTTTCCCTCTTGTTTTGAGATTATAGTACCAATAAATAATACCAAATCACCTAAACAAGAATTTTCTTTCTATATATACAAAAAAATAGAAGGAAAAATAAATAAAACAAACATTTTTTGTTTTTGTTTTAAGAACTACACAAAATAGAAAATAACACTAAAAAACACAAAAGGAACAACCACAAGTGAACAAACGTTGAATTTAACAATAAACACACACTAAAATTCTTTTTAAGAACACTAAAACAATGAAAACTACCACTAAAACAAACACACAAAAAAATCGAAAGCAAACAAAATAAAACAAAGCAAACATACAACTTTTTTTTAAAGGAGAACAAATAAGAAAATTAACTCGAAAAATAAAATCAAAATCAAATTCTATCCCCGGCTATGGTGCCAAAAAATTGTTTGCAAACGGCATTTCTATGGAATTAGAAAACCGTTGACAATAATCATGGCCATTTGTGGCGGCTAATGAACCCATGTGCCATTTGTGGCGGCTAATGAAGATTCGAGAATCATGGCTTCTTTAAGTATGGGGAGAGTGTCGACATGTCGAAGCGCTTGCGCCATTCGGTATTAAGGGTGGCCGACGTGAACGGGTTATTCCCTGTACTGGTTTTGCAGACATCGCGAGCATGCCCCTGTGGTTCCCTCATGATTCCACGGATCGTGATGACGATAATCAGAGGTTGGGGTCCTGTCGCATTACAGAGGTCGTGATCTAGCCTAGGATTTTGGAGCCTAGCACTGTTTGCAAACGGCGTTTCTATGGAATTAGAAAACCATTGAAAAAATATCGTAATAATAACTGCAAGCGCACGGTGTACAATCGTAGTACGTGGCGAATACGGGTCGATCCGCAAGGAAAGAATTTATTCTAATCTCACTCAATCAAATTAAACCGAAAGCGAGTGAAATTGTTAACTAAAAACAAAAAGAGAACTAACAATGTTAAAATGAATGCAAATAAGAAAATAAGAGACAATTTAGTAGTAGATTCACTATCAACATCAATCTAAATAACATAAAAATGGTTTTAACTCCCTTTATTTACTAGCACATCAAGTGTTGTATTCATACAAGCATGATTTATATGCTAGAAAATTCAAGCTACATAAATCATCAATTTTCAATACAAACTTAAAGCCCTAATTATCACATAGAAAGTAATAGTTCTAATAAAAATGAAACATTATGAGTATGCTCTGTATGTTAATAATCACTAACTACATAGAACATTAAGGATGGTTTCACTTTTAATGTCACTACTTTTTCTAAAAGGAATTAGATTGTGATAAAGTATGATTCAACTAATGATATGAGTATAATACATTTGGGAATAATCAACCAACATGTGCTATCAATTTTCACCATATAAAATCTTTACTTTATCTATATCCAATTTTAGATTAAGCTCAATAAGAGAGTTAGAAACATGAAATTCTTATGTTAATTATTCATGCATCATTAGAGCTTCACTACGCCTAAATTGAAGTGGTATAACTACTCAAAATCGATTCAATGATAACATAAAGAGATTTCACTATAAAAGAAAACAAAAGAAAAGAGCGTTATATTAAAATTACACTATAAAAATTACATAAAAGGAATGGCTAAGAGGCCATGGAAGAGAAATAGAGTTTTTGATTTCAGCCGCTCTAAACTAATTAAAATTCCAAGATGATTTTTACATCAACATACAGGGGTTATTTATACAAACCCCTAATTCACTTTTAGCGTGCTACCAAGAATGCTCTTCATTAAGCTTCCTTTTTTCTTCAGCAATAATGATTCATGATGCTTTTTTTGGTCTCCACTAAAGAAGGATGGAGAGCGGGTGGGGGTCCTCCACCAATCTTTTATTGAATTGATTCCTTCTCCATTGATTGATTTCTTTTTTTTGTGGGCAAGGATTGATTCCCTCTTTTATGGCAAGGCATTGATTTCCTCTTTTTTTCTTTGTATGCATGTAAATCTCAATGAAGCCCTCTTCCATATGCACCAAATTTCTATAAAAATAATGAAAAATATCCAAGTAAAATTTCCAAAATAACATAAGCACAAAAAATGACCATTTTTCCTTTGTATGATGATGAATGTATGATATTTTAAAATCAATTGAATTATGGTCTAAACGTGATATAATACCCACAAATGACATTTATTTAAACTAAATAAGGATAAATATGTGAATATAAAAGTGCATTTTTACGTGCATATCAAGCACGCCTTCTTGACGGAAGGTATTTGGCAGTCCATGAGTCTCCAACTTCGATTGCATGATTATGTGGAAGTTGGTTGAAGTAATCTTAGGCCCAGTTAGATGCTTGAAGTGTGGGTGACAAGTTTGGACTCATAGTAGTTTGAGTCTGCCTAGCGGAAACTCGAGCGTCAAAGCCGGGGATGGCCGGGATAACGCGTTCCATTTTTGACGGTGATTTTGATATTGCCGATATTAGAGGTCAGTCGTGCCTTCATAGAATGCCACGTGTGGTATGTTTAAGTGTCAGGGCCACTCAGCTTTGTGTACGATCCTAGTGAAGGGATTACGCCTCAAATGGGTTTCTCTTGAGTGGCCGGCATTTCTTCGCATATCTCTTATGCTTATTCGGACCATGTCTGGGAGATATGCCAAAGGGGGATTTTCTAGTGAAATCCATTAGTTTTCGCAAATTTCGTGAGTTCTATTCCATCGATGTCTTCTGTTGTACCCATCCAGCTCGCCCTGTTTTATGTCATGGATAGTCCGGCTGTCGAGGTTGGGTAAGCTGGTGTGCACCCTAGTTCAGAAGTACTCTGGCCCGACGAGCTACTGGAAGGGTGGGACTGTGGTTGTGAGTGGCAACAGTTGGGCTCTGTTGAGTAGAAGGTTGGTTACTCGGAACCGGTTTGTTACTGTGTCCCTTGCCCGTAAGTGATGATGGTTCGATCATCATCTTGCTTTTGTTGCCGTTGTCGTCGCCGTATGAGTGTTGGAGCAGATGGCAATGTTTTTAATGAAGCTAAACCTTCTTCCTAGACGTGGGACACTAGCTTTGAAAGAATAAATTTCCAATGTGGTGTGCCGCGAGCAGGCGCGACTCTGAGATAGCTGAAGTAGAATGACGATGTGTTGACTTTCTTGAAGTTGGCGCATAAGGTTGATGTTAATCTTCAACACCTAGCGCAGGAGCTGCATTCTCATATTTCTTATTAAGCATGTGAGTTTGTGCTTGAGTCGCGGGGGCTTTAGGGTCCACAAGTGGAAGGAGATCCGTTTCCAATGGGTCCTCCACCGCTCG
Organism: Allium sativum; assembly: GCA_030737875.1. Classification (NCBI taxonomy): domain Eukaryota; kingdom Viridiplantae; phylum Streptophyta; class Magnoliopsida; order Asparagales; family Amaryllidaceae; genus Allium; species Allium sativum. The sequence goes on along the minus strand of CM060910.1, from coordinate 608,183,919 downwards.
GGGATGATGAGAGGTACTAGCGTCAATTGCGGCCAACGGGTTGAGCCTTAGGTTTTGTCAGAATTTTGCTTAATGCCGGTTAGAGTAATGATGTGTTTTGGACGTACTGCTCAAGGTGCTTCTTGCGGATAAGATTTTCGATTACGTCTTTGAATTTACAACAATTATTGGTATTGTGCCCGTACTTGTCATGGTATCGACAGTACTTGCCGGCATTCTTCTCCTGACTAGTGGATTCCCTGTTGTATGGTTTCTTATATTGGAGCGCATTGCACGTTTCCCAGTAGATTGTTTCCAAGTCTTTATTTAGCGGGGTATAGATCTCGTATGCCCTGCGAGGGCCGGGCATTTTGGGTTCCGCAGGAACTTGATCGTTGTTGCGGTCGCCTTGCCTACTATTATTCGGCCTTTTCTTGTAGGGACCTGCCCCCTGTCTTTATAAAAGACCTTTCCTATCTGTTTCCCTTTGATATCGTCATTTAGGGTACCCGCATGTGGATTATTGGGAAGACCGACGCTGGAGAGTCGGATTTTCCTTGCTTCTTCTTGGAATAAGTATTGCCTAGGCTTTTCATGGAAAGCGTCGAGGCTTTTTAGCTACTTCCGATCGATCCATGCCCCGAATTCAGAAGTAGGGAGGATGCCCTTTGCTAACTGGAAGAGTATGGTGCTAGGGTCTGGATCTTTGACATTGGCGAGGGCGATGTTGAAACTAAAGAGGTAGCTTTTGTGCGACTCGGCGGTCCCTTGGTATAGGTTGGACAGAATGAGGGCGTTCTTTGGAGTCGGGATATGCATCATGAACTGCTTTACTAACTCTGTCGCTAACTGGCCAAAGTGGTTAATGGAATCGAGAGGGAGGCGAGATAACCATAATAGAGTGGTTCCTGATAAGAAAACCGGAAAGCATTTGCATTTGACTGGATCGTTGCCCTGGCTCGAGTCCATTTGCCATTCATATTGACTTAGGAAGGCAGAGGGATCCGTGGTGCCGTTGTAAAGCGGCATTTGTGGCATGTTGAAGAGTTGCGGCCACTCAGTTTCAGTTACCCTTGTTGTGAAGGGGATACGGCTAGTGTGCGCTTCCATGGATCGTACACATTCCCTCGCACCTCCCTCATAATCCTTCGGACCATGTCGGGAAGATAAGTTGGATGCAGATCCGCCATTGGGACCCAGGGGTTTTGGTGAGGTTCCGGAGTTCTGTTGCGAGGGCATCTTCTATGGTGGATGTCCGCATTGTCTTCGTCCATGTCCTTGACACCTATGATTAGGTCCGGCTGTGGATGGTGAGGTGGAGTAGGGTGATGTAGATTCTATTGTGGGGGAGCACGGGGCGCTGAAATAGCGAGACATCATCCTGATTAGCGGTCATAAGGTTATGTCGAGGAAGAGGTTGGTTAGTAGGACCTAGTCCGTCATTGATGATCAAGCGAGAGCGGTCTCGGTACTGTGCCCTTTCGCTATATGTGACTGTAGTTCGATCATCATTGTCGGTTCCATTGTCGTCGGCGTGACCATTATCATTGCCTATATCGAGGGCGTTGGTGCGAACAGCGAAATTGCTGATGAGACTAAATCTCCTTCTTTGACGTGGGCGGCCCCTCGACTCGGAAGAGGAAGTTTCCGAGGTAGTTGGTTGGGGTCGAGCGTTGTTCCAAGTTAGTTGAAGCCGAGTGACGACGCGTTGACTTTCTTGTAGTTGCCCCATAGGTCGGTGTTGTTTCTTAATGTTTGATTGAGCTCGACCGCGGTGTTCACATATCCTTCATTAAGTGTGTGAATTTAAGTTTGTGTGACGGGCGCTTCGGGGTCCACAATAAGAGGGACGGTTTCATTAGTGGCCGGGATATCTACCGGTTGAGGTTGTTGGGATGTACCGTCCTCGGCTACGGCTAAAAAGCCGACCATTGCGTTCTTTGAATTCTTTACCATCATAAGCGGACTTGACAGCAGGTTGATCAAGGAACCTTAAGCTCATCGAAGTCTAGATAACAATGTGGGAGAAAGATGTAAATCTCGAGTTCAGTTCTCAGTGAAAGCACCAAATGTTGATGGCAAAAAGTGTCGTAAACACCAAAGATTCCAATTACTAGGAATAGTTAATTTGGTCGCATAGACAAGAGTGCAAAGAAGTAAATAACACGAGAGATTTATAGTGGTTCGGCCACGGGAGGGGCCTACGTCCACTGTGAAGCGTTGTTGGAATATTATTGATCACTCAAAATTACAAGTGTTAGACCATCACATGACATTTCATTAAATTTGCTTGTATGCTAGGTGATGTCATCATTATGATATATGATGTCATAATTGACATATATGAAAAAATATATAAAAAGGACGTTTTTGCCCTTCTTCTTCCTCATAGTGGAGATGCATTAATGGATCTCTCATGAAGTCTCAAGGTCATAAATTCTAACCCCTTTCAAGTGTGAAGTCATGGGGTATTTATAGGAAAGGGGTAGGTAGGAGTAGGCGGAAGCAGGTAGAAATAGGGGACCACACCCAGAAATTCGCACCTGGAGGCTCCAGGCTCGGAAATTTCGCCCCTCGGCCCAGGACGTTCGAATTTTACACCTCGAGGGGTGCGAAATTTGCACCTCCTGTGAGTGCGAAATTCTTACCTTAAAGAGTACGAATTTCGCGCCCTACAGGGTGCGAATCTGGTACCCTTTGGGGGTGCGAAATTCAAACCCCGAGGGGTTCGAACTTCGTACCCCAAATGGTATGGATTTCGTACCTTTTGAGGTGCGAAATTCGCATCCTGAGGCTCGAATTTCGCACCTCGTCGGGTGCAAAATTCGCACCTTGTGTGGTGCAAATTCCGCATCCTACTGGGTGCGAATTTCGCGCCTCAGGTAGGTGCTAATTTCGCATCCTGCCAGGTGCGAATTTCACACCCTTCCAGGTGCGAATTTCGTATCTCTTGGAGGTGCGCAATTCGCACCCTTACAGGTACGAAGTTTCTGTTCCGTGAGGTGCATGTCCGCCTGGATGAGTTTTTGGAGGTTCGAGATCCTAATTCATTGTTTGGCAATGTTTGGAGGAGCAGCGAGGTTCGCTAAAGTTGCTGGTTAAATCCTGACTTTAAGTCGATCTGGTAATTCGGGGCAAAACACTTGTCGGCGGAAATTGTGGGGCCTCGGACCCCCACCGGCGCTGCGCCCGGATCCACTGGACGGCTCGCCTTCTGCTCGAAGAAAGGCTCGCCTTTGGCTCGGTTGCGGCCGAATAATGATGGAGGTCGCGTTCGAGGGATGCGACATTCTTCTAGTGGCAGGACTCTGGTCTTCTGGTGCTAGATCCCGAATGACACTTGCAACGCCTCTGGGCTGTAATATCACACGGTATATTGAGTAGAGCGTGTCTTGCGTACTTTTGGGAACAGGACCAAAAGGCCGGTTAACATCTTTAAAATTTCATAAGGTGAAATTTTGTTCTTAGATTTGGGAATTATATTCAAAACATAGCATACAGTTAATAATATATCTGCCCTCCAACGTTTTGCTGCACAAGAATATAATAAAATGACAGCTACTAATTAGGTAAATGTCTTATTTTTTTCTTTTAGCTTTATTGTTCATTTTAAGTGAATAGGGTGCAGTTCTCTCTTGTACTACACCTTGTAATTTATGAAATCCAGAATTGAGCTAGATTCATATTATATTCTTCTATCACTACGAAGTTCTTAATTTTCTTATTTTCTTGATTCTCAGTTTCATTTTTGAATATTTTAAACATGTCAAATGTATCATTTTTATTTTTCATAAGTTATACATAGGTGAAATCAGAATAGTCATCAATAAAAGTGATAAAATAACGATGTCCATGTCTAGTCAAAGTGTCATCAAGCTCATATATATCAGAATGAATCAAGTCTAAGTGTTCAGCTGCTCTTTTAATAGATTTATGAGGTTTCTTTGTAATTTTAGCTTGAGTACAAAATTCACATTTATCAAGTTCAGATTCTGACATTTTAGGAATCATATCTTAGGTGCTCATGTTATGAATTATTATTTATTAACATGACATAATCTAGAGTGCCAAATACTAAAATCACATAACATATAAGCAAAACTAGTCACTTTATTAGATTCAACAATCAATTTAAACATCCCCTCACAAGTATATCCTTTTTCCACAAAAGTTCCCTTATAAGTTAAGGTATACAAATCAGCCCATATAACTTGAGTAAAGCCAGCCTTATTAAGGAAAAAGCTAGAAACCAGATTCTTCCTCATCTTAGAGTATGCATCACATCTTTCAGAATCACTGTCCTTCCATACGTAAACTTTATTTCTATATTACCAATCCTTGCAACTTAAGTGGTGTGAGAATCTCCCAACAACACTTTCTGATCATTAGCAGTTGTGTATGTAGTGAACATACCACAATCATAGAAGGCATGGCGAGAAGCACCATTGACTACCTACAAACCCTCTGATCCACCAATAAGGTGAATTTCAGTAATCATAGCTGTTAGAGGATCCTTAGTCAGGTTAGCCTGCGGTGCAGGGCCTGGCCTATTTCGGCACTTTCGTTCCATATGACCTTATTTTCCATAGTTTTAACATACAAACAACTTTCTAAAATCATTGTTTTCATGTGGTCGCTGCTGTCCTTTCTGGTTTCCTTGCGAATTCCCATTCTTTTTGTTGCACTGGTTCTGATTTTTAAAGGACTTCTTGTTCAGTTTCAGAACTGCGGGTTTGGTCTTTTTAGTGTTGCTGTTTGTGATAACCATCACTTCATCTTTCTGGTCCTGTTTGCGTGCCTCTTCCTCAATACGAAGATGCATGATCAAGCTCTCTAAGGAAAATTCCTTAGTCTCATGCCTTAAGACATTCTTAAAATTCTTCCATCCTGGGGGCAATTTGTCAATAATCACAGCAATTTAGAACTGTTCGTCTAAAGATATATCTTCAGAGATGATCTCATGAGCTATTTTCTAAAGCTCATGATGCTGCATCTCTACTAACCTATCATCCGTCATCTGGCCCTTGAGGTAGCAGCTTACTGCATACTTCTTTACCCCTTCCTCCTCTATGTCGTACTTCTTCTTCAGCGCTTCCCAAATCTTCTTTGTTGTCTTGTCATCTGAGTTATAGTAGTCATACAGGTCATCGCTGAGTCCGTTGAGGAAGAAATTCTTGCACAAATAGTCCTGCTCAATATAGGTCTGCAAATGCTTTAATTGTTCAGTCTAGGAAGCCATCTGTTCTTCATCAGCTTCGCTAGGTCTATCTGGCAGTTGTGGTTTGTCGGTGTCAGTGCATCAACCACCTTTCTCATTGTCAGGTAGAATTCCATCTTCTGATGCCATCGCTTGAAGTGAATGCCTCCAAATCTGAATGGGGAAGCAGTTACCAGCAAGATCTGGAAGGCAGAGGAAGGAGCAGCATCATCTAGGGTCCTAGACAAAACCATTATTTCAGGTCGTCTTCAAAATTATTGAGAAACAATGGCCAAGTCATGTACTTTGTCGCTTTCTTAAAGTCGATTCAGCAATCTGGCGGATGCTGCAAACTAGTCTTACATATCGCCAAAGCCTCTAGGATAAAACAGCCTTGAAGAATAATTTATTTGCTTGCACAAGAAATCAATTCAGATTTTTACGTTAGAACAAAAATATCTGCTCGTTTTTTTAAGAATTTTTATTGGCGGAAGGAAGAAGAGAATGTTTTTCAATGTATTTATCTCCTCTAAAAAATGGATATATCATAGATGGAAAATAAATGTGTCGAACAGTTTACTGGGCAGTGAGATAACGTCGGGTCTTATCCAAAAAAAATAGACCAAAATTTTTACCATATGAAGTAAAAAAAGGTTCGGAAAATGCTAGGTATTTCAATCCAAAAATATAAGTGTCTACACCACCAGGCTAAGCCAAGCTCAAGCCCGATTCTGAACTGAACCAAGCAGAGTAAGTTGGTCGTGCGCGCGGGTGTGGTGGTCATGGTCATGCATGGTCTCCCTACTCATAACAAAGCATTTATTTGGAGCCCAAAGGCCCCAACACAACTTCTAAGAATCAAGTATAAATATTTGCTTCTTTCATATAGTCTCATGATGTGGGACATATAGGAGTTATTCTTACACTTATTCCAATTTTTTTTTTTTAAATAATTCATCTCTCCAAAAACAAAACTATTTCCAACACTTGGGAACTCCAAAAATTTCTATTTAGATTAAACAGGTCCCCAAAACATGGTTTTCCAAACTTACAAATTTCCTTATCGGTCCTCGCTATTTTGGTTCGAAAGCAGACACATCTTTTATTCTTGCATCATATAGAGGTGTCTACTCTCTTCATTTTATATACACTGATGAGATTATAGTTATCCAAACTATAGAGGATCACATTGATGCGCTTATACAATAGATGCAATATATCTTCAATTTCCATCAAGACATGTTGTGCCCAAAATGCCTCTACCATGGCCTCTTTGAAGTTGATTTCCCCTTTGATTACAGTTTTATGTTTGTTTGGATTTCATGGAGCTTTCTGTTGTAACTTGATTCTGAAATTAGCAGCATGGTTAAAAGAATACTCATTGTGCATAACTTCTCTTTTCTCTACACTCCCTTCATTTGCAAGAAGGGTTGATTGAATGAACTGTAGGCTTGGGAGGGTCTGTTGTGTTGGCAATGAATGTCACTAATGACTCTTATTCATCATTTAGTCCATTCGCAATAATGAGAATATTAGAATAAGAATGTAACCCTTACCGGGTATTTCGTATATTACATAGCCACTTGGGCTTATGCGACCCATTTTCTGTATTGTCCATTACCTTGGCATGTGTTACATTATAAATACATAGGCAACGTATGAGACATTCATTGTCTCCAGTTTGTAAAGTTTACATCTCAGTATTCAATAAAAAATTATGTTCGTCTATTATGGTATCAGAGCCATTGCACCTAACGGCGTGACCAAGAATTATAGCAACTCACTAAAACTGAAGACAAGGTGGGATTTTTTAATATTTTCCTCCTCAGAATGCTTCATCACTGGATGGTATACCTTTCTCATCGATCAAGTGCCTTGTTCATCGGTTTCTCCTTACTTTATTCACTTACCTAATGGAAGCTAACCCAATATCATCACCTTCCACCGGTTGTAAGTATTTCTTGATTCTTTTCTCAGTTCTACACGGTTTTTTTCGTGCATTTTTTAGTTTCCAGATAGTGTGCATTACTACAATAGTAATACACATGAATCACTGTTGCTATCTCCGTTCTGACACTGGCAGTAGTTTCTTCACTGCCTCGCCAAGTGTTTATCACCCATCTAATCATCAAGAACCAACAATTCAAGTTTCTTGAACCACCATGGCCTAAAATATGATGAAACCACATCAGAATCCTCTACTGCTTAACCTAATAGCACAACCCCACTCAGTTTTGACCTGATAAAGCCAAAGATTCAAATAATTATTATACCATTGGATAAAGATAATTACATACTATGAAAATATCAAGTGGAGACAACATTAAAAGGATATGGATTTCTCTACTTTGTCAAAGGCACAATGAACACCCCTACCATGATGATCCAAGACAAAAATGGTAATACAGCTGTTAACCTAGAGTTTTTGAAATTTCAAAAGCAAGACAATTTGCTTTAATCATGGTTACTATCATCACTAAGTATGAATATCTTATCACAAATTGTTAGATGCAATACTTCACATGAAATTTGGTCATCCATAGAGCAAAATTTTAATTCTCAATTATCCGCAAGAGTCATGCATTATTGAAGGGAATTGCAAAGTACAAGAAAGAGATGTCAATAAGGGACTATCTCACTAAGAATAAGGGTTGTGACAAATTAAAGGCTTTGGGACACAACATTTCTGATAGTGAGAAAATCTTGGTTATAACCAATAGATTAGATGAAGAATATGAGTCTTAGGTGACATTTCTTGCTACTCAAAAAACTCTACTAGATTTAGAGTTTGTACACTCTGCTCTTCTTTCCCATGAAGGTAGAGTGGAACAAACGATGGCTTTACATGGGGAATTCTCAACATATTATGTATTAGCATCAAGAAATAAAGTTCAAAACAAATTCGTGAACAATCAAACCAACACTAAAAATACATAACAGAGGACTAGTGAATCTCAAATGGGTTGTGGAAGAGGTTGATGGAGCAATAACAACAGAATGAAATGCCAGATTTGTAACCTGGACACACTGCCAACAGGTGCTATTTTCCATTCAATTCAAAGTTTAATGTTCAACAACAGAGTCAGGGGATTCAAACAGGAACCAATGAAAATCTAGCCCAAGTTAACAATCAAAGTAGAAACATCAATGAAAATAATAGATGGCAAAACAACAGTAAAGGAGACAACATAAGGACTAAAGACATTAGCAGTGATGAATGGTTTCAATATTAAGGTGCAACCAACCATGTTGCCAACGATTTACAAAATGTAAATCTTGGCAACAATATTTACTCAGGTACATATGCTTTACATTGGTGCAATGGTGAAACTAATAGTACCTCACACATTGGCACTGGGATTATAACAAGGGAGAAGGATGCTCTATTTAAATAACCTACTAATGCCAATGATAATCAGGTACACTTTGAGTTTCACTCAAAATCCTGTCTAGTTAAAGACTTACCCAGTCAAGAAATATTAGTATAGGGTAAATTGGATAAAGGATTGTACAAGTTCTACAACATGAAGTCTAGAAATTCTACTATAAAAGCAAACTGGTGCAATAATGTCTATAATAGTCATGCATGTAATAAAGACTCTACTGTGATTAACTTATGGCATTGTAAATTTGGGCACCCTAGTTTTAATATTGCAAAAAAAAATGAAAATGATATTTCTTATAAAGATTTACCGGTTCAACAACTGTGCACACACTGCCATCTTGGAAAAATACATAAGTTGCCATTTAATAACTCCGAGAGTTTACAATGAACCCCTTGAGTTAATAGCAACTGATCTATGGGGTCCTGCACCAATAAATTCAGATAGAGGATAGGTATTATCTCTCTATTGTTGATGCTTATTCCAAATTCATATGGATATATTTCCTCTAAAAAAATCAGAAACCTGTAGGGCAGTTACACACTTCATAACACAGATTGAAAATCAATTAAATCACTGTGTTAAAGTGATTCAAACAGATGGTGGCACTGAGTTCAAACAACTCAAACATTTTTTCAATAAAAAGCGTATTAACCATAGAACTACATGTGCTCGCACATCTGAAGAAAATAGCCTAGTAGAAAGAAAGCATAGACATGTAGTAAAACAGGTCTTACATTACTGTCCCGAGCATCTTTCCTAGTGAAATACTGGACAGATGCCTTTGAAACAACAGTTTTTTTTATCAGTAGATTACCCACCAAGGTCTTAAATCATATATGTTGTAGCAACCCAAAATTTATTAAGAAATATTTAATGGAAATTAAATACTTAAAACAATTTATTTTGACAATTAACGACTTAGAATTTATTTAAAATGAAGTTTGAATGTATAAATTTATATTAATTAAAAAAAGAACTTGTGACAACCCAGAATTTCGACTCTCAAAAATTGACACTTTAATACCTTCTAGTATTCAAAATGCCAAAGATTCAAGTGTCGGATTCTTGGTTGTCTGGGGATATAACACATTAGATCAATTAGAATGAAATAAAACAACTTCTCATTTATATAACATGAGATTACTTCAGAGTTTACAACAGTACATAACCATAACCAAAAGAAAAGTGGAAACTGACTAACAAGGTAAATCCCATAACAAACTTTATCTTTACCTGAAAAGCTCTAAATCACAGATGCCTACGAATAATATGTCCCAAAGAAAATATCTAATACTCCACAGCAACTCCACAAAAGCAAGGGATACATCGAGAAAAAGGCTCCATGACACAAGCTCCAAATACTGGTACTAAACCTGACACTAGGTTGCCCGTGTAAAAATTATGGGCTCCCAGAGTTTTTTTTGAAACTAAAACAACTCCGGGTCAGTCATGGGACTGGTGTGAGAACTCATCATATTTATTTGTTCATAGAAAATTTGCAATGACTTTTTGAAAAATGAAACTAACATAAGGTATCGTGGCACACACACAATGAAAACGCACGTATGAGCGAGGTTTCTCCTTATGATAGTCAAAAATGCTTTAATACGGGAAACCATTTTGATATTATTATTAGTGCGCAGTGTGAAAAGCAATTTCGAAAGTATATAAATTAATCTTAGCCACCATAGGTAACATATACTATATTGACATAATAGTATACAACTAAAATCGTACGGGCTCCTAGTGAAGATTGGATTTCCAACAATGACCAGGCAAAGGAACTTTCTTACTGAACTAAATTTTGAACACCTCTAGAGGGATGTTCGAGGATCATTTCATGCTCCTCATGCCAACATAAGGCCAGGTTACCTCTGTAACTAGGTAACTTGGATTATGCCTGAGTACGTCATCTCCTAGTCATTACCGACCTTTGCGAGCGCTCGCCAACGATAACCACAAAAGTAGATGTTTTCCACATTGGTTAATACCTGGTCTCCATAACATGGTACACCTTTTATCTAGAAGGAGACAACACATCCATAACCTTGCCACATTTCTTCATGTTTTGGCCATTTAACTGGGTGTGAGGCTTGCCGAGGTTACAATATACACAGAGCTACGCTTAGATAAGTCATGCTTTGATCAACAATAGCTCATAACATAACTTAAGTATGTCACATTGTCCATTCACAATGCATCACTAATTTCTATTAATATATAACCTATAAGCTCATACATCTTGGAGAAGGGTGTTAAGCAAGAGAATAAATTATCTGCCACCAAGCAGATATATATTTAATAAAGATTGCTGCTACGCAGTTAATTACAATGTCAGACACACAATCATAAATGTCCGTTCTGGGTCTGAACGAAACAACAATATGGAATTCCTTCACATACGTTCAAGCTTCCTGCCACTTAGCTGATATAATATCCATTTAATGGGAGCTACCCATTTGAGACATTCAGCAAGTCGTCCTTACGATATGAAGGGTCCCAGTCTTCAGTATCATATCCAACGTCATAATATTATTCGAAATGGGTTTCAGATCCAATTCTGATCTCGGTTTTTCTGAATAATAAGCGCAACTTTAAAACCATGTGGATATATAGGACCAAATCAAGTCTCAATCCATACTTCATGTTTGGAAACTCACATTACCGTCCAAAACACTTTATTACTTAATAGAAATCATTTACTAAGGTTTGGAAAAGATTTCTAATGCTAAATCCTTTTAAAACTGAATATTTAACAAACAACATTACAAAAGCGTTAAAAAAAGTGTTCCAATACTAATATTGGCTAGTTTAAACAAAATGAGTTTTGTGTTACCCAAAACTTCATGATTTTACCGTAAATCACTTTTAAATAATTAATTATGATTTTACAAAAAATCCATATGTTTAAATAATTTATTACAGCCATTTATAATTATAGTCAACTAACTCCACTTATAGCGACCTTTTCTAAATTGTTTTAAACATAATTTGAAAACTATATGTTGAAATTGAAAACTGCTTTATCTTATTTGAAAGCTCTTTTTAAAAGAAAGCAAACATTTTTTTGTTTCATGAAAATTCGATTTATAATGAAAAAGTTATAACCGTTTAAGATTTATAACTAAAACACACAAATTGTCATTGTGCGACAAGTTCTATTTTTGACCACAATAAAAATTTCAACTAAATTTTGAATTAACCACCCCGTTTGTCAGATCATTCAGGAATCTCCAAGAAGACCACTAAAATTTCCAAACCCAAGCCTAGACACTATCCTCTCTGTCATCCTAGAACGTTCTGGTATTTATTTTGACAAGCAATATTTTGACCGTAATATAAATTGGTTCAAAATAATTTGGAAAACCTTTTTTACTAATAAAAATTATTTTCAAACTATTTAAACCATTTCCAAACAACATTCCAACTTTCAAATTTAAGTGAATAAAATATTCATTTACAATACCGACATGGTCCGAGACTTATTCGGTATCCATATGAATCCACATATGTGTGTAACAAGTATAATGCACATATTATCACTAATAACAACCACGAAGCAACCATTCATCCATTACACAAGCATATATGGGTGTGAGTGTGTGTGTATATATACATATATCAGTGTGGACATGTGTACATATATGCATTTATCACTAAATGCTTACATTGTAATAACTACTAATCAGCCATATCATCAACAATCATTCACACAACATAAAAAGTGAACAAATATAAATGTCCAGATCTTACCTTGGGCTTCCATTATGCTATCATCTATTGCTAGGCTTCTAGACCGACTATAGTTATCCTGGACTAACTGTTTGATGTTACCGACTTTGCAGCAATTTATATATTTAATAATTGGAGGAGGAGGAGGATTTATACCATGGAAGCCGTGGATTTTAAGGTGAAGAAGAAATGAAAGAGAAGATGAGAATGCTTAAGGGAAGAAAAGGGGTATACTTGTACTTGAAATGGATTAATATGGTGATGACACCTCGTAGGACAAGTGCATGTCATTTGTGGAATGTTGTATGCGAAATTACGAGTGTCCTAACACTTGTAATAAAGAGAAAGAGAGGTGCTTACAATTGTCATAACAGTCGTAATAAAAAGAAGGGATGTGCTTTTGGTAGCATTTACCGTTTAAATGCTATTAAAAACTATGTACAACACTTAACCAAATGCTTCGAAAGGTATATATAAAATTATATATTTTAACAAAATACTTCTTAACTATAATTTATAATTCTAAACAACTTATTCCAAATTTAATTAAATTATAAATTTATATAAACTAATCATTTAGCTAGTCATTCCAGATCGTTACATTTACCCCCTCCCCCTTGAAAGAATTTCGTCCTCGAAATTGCATAAGACATTAATAATATAAAATATTAATAACTTAAAGGAAGTAGATAAGGAAATGAGTTTGTCGAATGTTGGGCTAGACTTGAATGTCCACTTGACAGTCAGGATAGAATTTTCACATAGTTTCTTCCGTTTTCCTGGTACAATCCTTAGGGTTACCATTCCATTGTACTTTAATCAACTTAATAGTCTTATTCCTTAACCTCTTTTCATCTCAAGCAATGATCTTTATGGGTTTTCTTTTGACTTATAAACTTGGGGTAATTTCCAGATCTTGTTGAGCAGCTTCTTCTATAACCTGATTTGGATCATGCACATACTTCCTAAGTTTAGATATATGGAACACATCATGCACACCAGACAACCACTCTGGTAATTTTACTTGTTAAGCTAATGGCCTAATTCGCTCCAGAATAGGAAACGGTCTAATATACCGCAAAGCTAACTTTCCTGTTTTCCCAAATCTGATAACTCCTTTCACCGGGGAACTTTCAAAAATATGGAGTCTCTAGCTGCAAATTTCAAAGCTTTTATTCTGCGACCGGCATAGCACTTCTATCGATCCTGGGCTGCTTTTACCTTCTTCTTAATGAGATCCACCTTCTCTGTCACTTCTGTGATCATATCTGGTCCAAGAACAAGTCTATCTCCAGACTCAACCTAGCATATTGGCGATTTGCATGGATGGCCATAGAGTGCTTCAAACGGTGCCATCTTAGTACTAGCTTGATAGCTATTGTTATAAGAAAATTCAACCAATGGCGGATGATTTTCCCACGAACCTCCAAAATCGAGAACACATGCTCGCAACAAGTCTTCCAAAATCCTGTTAACTTTTTTTGTTTGTCCACCTTATTGGGGATGATAGGAAGTGCTAAAGTTCAACTTCGTTCCCGAAGCATCTTGAAAAGCTTCCCAAAAATGACTGGTGAAGATAGGGTCACGATCACTCAAAATGGTACTTGGAATTCCATGTAACCTAACGATTTCGTTGATGTATAACTCGGCTAAACTAGCATCAGTCCTGGTGGTTTTTACTGGAATGAAATGGGCACATTTAGTTAGGCGATCCACAATAACCAATATTCCTTCATTTCCTTTGCGAGTGCGAATTAAACCATCGATGAAGTCCATTAAAACTTGAACCCATTTCCATTGTGGAATTGGCAAAGGTTGAAGTAATCCCGATGTCTTCTGTTGATCTCTTCTTATTTGTTGGCACATGGAGCAACGACTGACATAAATAGATATGTCTCTCTTCATTATTCTTCACCAAAATGTGCGGTTAACATCTCAATACATTTTATTAACTCTAGGGTGGACACTAAATCTAGACTTATGACATTCGTCCAAATTTATTTCTTAAGCGCTTTTATGTTCGGGACACAAATTCTTCCTTTCAATCTTAAAATACATTATTCATCAATTTCAAAATTGAATACTTACCTTGTTTTATATTCTCAGTTATTCTTTGTAAAAAAACTATCTTCTCCCTGCTTATTGACAATCTTTTCCATAGGAGTTGGTGCAATAACCAGGTAAGCGATGACGGCGTATATTCTACTTAAAGCATTAGCTACAACATTGACTTTCCCAAAGGTATATTGAATATCCAAATCATATGATGCTAAATATTCCAACCAACGTTGTTGTCTTGAATTCAAATCTTTCTGAGTGAATAAATACTTTAGAGGTTTATGGTCAACATACAATTCAAACTTTTCTCCTAAAAGATAGTGCCTCCAAATTTTCAAAGAAAATACTACAGCTAGCAATTCTAAGTCATGGGTTGGATAATTACTTTCATGCGGTTTCAATTGTTTGCTTTCATAGGCAATTACTTTGCCTTCCTGCATCAGAACTGCACCAACTCCTTCTTTGCACGCATCTATATAAATCGACTACCCTTTATTTTCATTTACAGTAGCTAAAAATGGACCAGATGCCAATTTTTTCTTCATCTTCTGAAACGCTTCTTCACATTTTGGGGACTACACAAATTTAGCATTCTTTATGGTTAGCTTTGCAAGAGGAGAAGCTATTCTTGAAAAATCTTGAACAAATCTTCTATAGTAGCTGACCAATCCTAGGAAACTCCAAATTTCTTTGGTGTATTTGGTTGCTTCCTATCCAAAATGGTAGAGATTTTTCTTGGATCTACCGAAATTGCTTTCTTAGATACGAAATGACCAAGAAATCTTACTTCTTTTTCCCAAAAGTGGCATTTCGAGAGTTTCGCTTTGAGCACATTCTTTCTCAATATTTCTAAAGCAATTCTTAGATGTTCTGTGTGCTCTTCCTCAGTTTTAGAGTAGATGAGAATATCGTCGATGAAAACCAATACAAACTTATTCAATACTTCTCGAAATGCTCTAATCATCAAATCAATGAAGTAGGCGGGGGATTTAGTCAAGCTGAACGACATTACTAACCATTCGTAAAAGGTATTGGGTTCCCTAAAGGAAGTTAGATGGATACAATCCTCTGCAATTTTAAGCTGATGAAAACCAGTGGCTAGGTCCATTTTTGGGGAAAATGGGGCACCATTTATTGGTCGAATGGGTCGTCTATACGGGGCAAAGGTATCTACTCTTAAGAGTTTGCTTATTAAGATTTTGATAGTCGATGCACAATCTTAAGGAACCGTCAGACTTAGCAATGACTACCGCGGCTGACCCCCAACTTGAACGGCTAGGTCAGATAAATCCTTTAGCCAAAAGTTCTTGGACTTGTTTATTTAGCTCTTCTCTTTCTCTTAAGGACATTCTTCGGCTAGGATGGACAACAGATTGGGAATTAGGTACTAGTTCAATCCTAAATTCGATTTCACAATGTGGAGGAAGACTCTTAACTTCTCCAAATATGTCTGGAAATTCCCTAACAATGAGGATAGTATTTATGTCGGTATCATGGTAACTCAGGGTATACATTAGATTACCTCTTTTTGGTCTAGGATCTTCACAAGATATTTCAATAAAATTTCCAAAATTTCATTTTACCATTTCTATTTGCACAATCTAGATAGGCTTCATATTTGTTTACACTACACCATATATGCTAATTAGGCTGTGTTTTTTACATTATCTAAAGCATTTAGGCACGGTAAGAAGCCGTATCAAAAAATGGCACGTCAAATTATAAGATACGGCTCTAAACCGTGTCCAAATGTAATAACATACGACTATTGGCCGTATCTAAAGTATTAGTAGGTACAGCTATAAACCGTATCTTATATATATATATATATATATATATATATCTGTGTGTGTGTGTGTGTAAAGCAGAAACTGCAACACATATTATTTGTAAACACAATTTATACACAGGATACACTAATTCACAATTGTAACAGTAAACGAAACAATTGTATGAAATATTTCTGTAACAATCCGGAAAATCCGAGCCAAATTAAAAATTTTATTTTGGCAATTTTGATGAATTTTGAATATTTAAAATGAATTATTTTAGATAATAACGATGAGAAATTTATTTTGAATAGAATTGGAAAGCATATATTTATATAGATCATTGTTAGAATATAAATATTTATTTTTAATTATAAAAGGAATTGAAAATGGCATGGTAGTTCGGAAATTCGATTTCAATGTTCAAATGAATGTACAGGATTCAAAATAAAGCGGATTTTAGCGAAACCAAAAATATTAGAATCTATTTGAAAATATCTTTCCAACGAATCCGAAAAATAATTTCATAGCGGGAATAAAAAGTTATGTCCAGTTGAAAATTCAGAATAGTCGCTACGGAAGTATAGCCCTTAAAAATAGCCATTTTCCAAACGGTCTCGGAATTTGACGAATTAATTTTGTTAGAACTGCGTCGTCAATATGAAGCTAGCAAATATTTTTCGGGAATTTTTAGAGTCTGTATGTAGCTCCGGTAAATTGAAATGCGCGTTCAAATTCAATATATAGATTTATATTTTGATTTTGATGGAAACTGATCGAAACGATTGAATCAGCTTACGATACATATCCTGTTGCATTCGAAATGGGGGTAGTTAGTTATGGACGACAGTTAGTGGGTCTTGTTTAGAGGTCGAAATAAAAAGTTGCTTTTTAGAAAATAAAAATAATAAAAAATTATAATAAAGCCCCTCTCTCCTATATCCCTTAGTCAGTGCCCCTCCCCCCTTAATTCTCTTCCTCCCGTTCAGTTTTCAAAAAGAGAAGAAAAAAAATCGCGCCCCCACCCCCAAAGAAACCGCGCCTCCACGCCGCCGTCGTTGGTGGCTGGCGCACCACCGCCACACCCCCCAGCCTCCACCGCCTCTCAGCTTCTCCCTCCTCCTCTTTCTTCTTTAAATCACCAAACCACAATAACCCTAGCCCAACCCAATGCCTCCGACCACCCTCCGACGCCGCAACCCCTTGGCCACCTCCACCTACGCCCCTCCCCTCTACGTTAGCGCCGCCATGTAACCCTCCACAGCCCAAAAACCCCTCGTTTACATTATTTACAGTTTAGCGTTTAGGTCTTTGAGCTTCCGGAGGCCTAATTCCGAGCCTTATTCGACGCGGTGCTGTTATGGTTTATCGGAGAGGAAGGTGAGCTTTTATTTTTATTTTTAATCTATTTATGTTAATAAAAATGTAATTTTTACATAGAAAATCGCAAAGAAAAATGCAGTAGATTTTTTTATATGTATAGGAATAAATATATAATTTTTTTATATATAGTGAAGTAAAAATATAATTTTTATTATGATACTAGCAAGATAAAAATATAATTTTTATCATGGAAGTAGCGGTGTAAAGGAGCGATTTGTGCATATGTAGTAGATATATAAAAATACGATCCTCATATATAAAAATGTGATTTTTATATAGAGAATGGTGAGAGAAAAATACGATTTTTATAATGAAGTAGCGAAAATAAGGATTTGATCTTTATAAATGAGACAACGATATAAAAATGTGATTTTTATATATGTAGCAAATTAAAAATATGATTTTTATATGCTAAAGAATATAAAAATGTGATTTTTATATATGTAGTGAACACGGATGGCGAAAGTGACAAAAGGCGAGCACGACGCAATTTCCTACATACGGAGAGTCGCGGATTTGGGTTTAGCTCTTTGTGAGAACTTCTCACTTTTAATTTGTTTTCTAGTTGAAATATATACTAGGATGCAGACGATGCTTAGCAGCACTCGACACCCGTTGTCCACAGACCATGGCCGACTTGTTTTGTTTGTTGTTTGTGGTGTGAATATTGATAGTGTGATGTGGAATAGAATAAATTATTTTATGGTTAAAAATATAATTTTTAACTTGTACATAAAATAAATATTTATAAACAAATCGGACGATTTGTTTTTGTACACACATTTGACTGATACGGATTGGGATGATAAATTTTACATATCGCCCAACTAAACAAATAAAACCTGTGTTTGATTGTTTGAAAACCCCACACGGGTTTTGGGATGAAATTGGACATACACTAGTCCCAATAATTAGCTGTATGTCGATCGATTGATTGACAGGCTGTTATAAGCATTAAATATTAATATTTGATGCTTATGCAGTGTAGAATGCACTTTGGGTGATGGTTGACGGTGTTTGATTGTTGTTATGTGCATGTGTGTATGAAATCCATATAAATCACATTGTATGGTAATTGACTGTGTTTGATTCCAGTTCAGAAAGAATGAATATTTTAAAATAACGATTATTTTAAAATAACGATTATTTTAAAATAACGAATATTTCCAAACAATATTCAAAAAAGAATCAAAATAGGATTTTGATGTCCGATTGGGAAGGGCACGAATATATTTAAATATATATAGCTGTGTTGATTAGATTGACGCCATTTTGACGTGAACGATATTTATATCAATTTTATTCATTTATATAATGAATATCGAAAAGGAAAAGATTTTGAAATATAATGTTTTGAAAATATTATCATTTGTATATCGATGATATGGAATATTCAATTTTGATTTGAAATTGAATAAGAAGTTGAAATCATTTTGAAAATGAATTTAAAACGATTTAGAAAATACTTTTTAAAAGGAAATCGACGAAATATTATATATATATATATATATATATATATATATAATGGCCTGAATTGAACGCGCCGCGCAGCGGCAGTTCGCGAATTTTGACCATTGACTTCGAATGGACATTACGGGAGATCCGACTGTCGGATTCTCCTAAAACCGGAACCATTGGGTTCGTATCAAAAAAAGATTTCTAACGAATATTAGAAATTAGAAATCTAACGGTTGGAATTGGAATTATGTCCAAATCAAATTTAGGAATGGTCGCTGTAGGTGAAGTTCGATGGCCGTTGATGGAAATCGACTGTACAAGCCTTGATAAAATTATTAAAAATAGCAATAATTTGTGTAAAATCATAAGAAATTATTTGGAAAGAATTGGGATGAAAAATTCCATATTTGAAAAGATAAAAATAGATTTTTATCGAAATGAACTAGTTTTGAACTAGAATTATAATCCATTTATTTTTGAAATAAATAAATTGGATCTGAAAGGGTTTTTAAAGTAACTAGAATTTCTAATAACTGAATTGGAATGGATTTGATTTGAAATTGTCTTTGGAATATTTCGATGTTGGATTTCGTGATTACACTGATATTGTTATGGAAATTTGAAAGATATATTTATATCGTTATTTCCAATACAATATTTGTTGGTCGTAGAATTTGATATTGAACATAAGTCGATGTATTTTCTATTCAGAGCCTTGTATTTAATATCAAATGGGATTTGGGTTTGTCGTGAATGGTGTCTTCATTAACACTGTTCTTAAACCCAGTTGAGAAAAGATTAAATCTTTTTTATTTAGATTTAATGAAGTATACCAATTAAATGGTATTTAATTGGAATTGAATTTGAATTGATTTTTGGGTTTATCATGAACGATGTTTTAAAAAACACTTGTTCTTTAACCTGATAATTAATGGAATGTGAATTAGATTTATCGTGAACTGTGTTTTAACGACATTTGTTCTCTAATCCGATTTACAGTGAAATGTGATTTGGAATTTATAAATCTTTTGATAAGATTTAAAGGAGATTTTCCAAAGTATAGTTTTCCAATTTAACAAAATAAATTGGAATGGAATGGAATTCGATTTGGTAATGATTGAAGTGGATTTCTGTGGAGGAAGACAACTGATATACCTGGAATTTAAAAGGCTTTGTCGTTATTCCATTTATTTTATTAGTCGGATATGTAAGTTTATATCGATTATATATATCGATTTGTTTTCCATGAAGATTCCATTGTAAATGGAATGTAATTTTGGGTTGTAATGAACGGTATCTTTAATAATACTGTTCTTAGACCCAACAGAGTTAAGAAAATCAGAAACTAACTGAAGATTAGTTAAGTTGAATGCTTTCCTGGGTATTGATCTGATGTTGGTTTCGGCCTTCAGGGTTATTACTTAGGGAGTTGTTCACTTGCTAATTTACGGTTAAAGGCTGATGGAATGGAATGTGATTTTGGGTTTATAGTGAACCATGTTTTAAATGACATTGGTTCTTTCACCCAGTTAAAGAAAGATATGATTTCCCAAGTTAAATAATCATTAATGGTAATTTTTGGGAAGATTAAAATCAAGTGGAGTTTTAATGAATTTTTAATTAGATTGAAATGATCGAGAATGGAGTATCACCAGTTTTACTCCAGGCGATAGTTAAATCTTTAATTAGATTTGAACATGAAATGGTAATTGAATTTACCGATAACATTATGGTGTTAGATATGAAGTATGACCAGTTTTACTTTATGGGATGAATAGGTTGGGGTTGGGAAATTTAAGAAGTGATTACTTCGGTAAGGTTCGCTAATCCCGACTAGTTTGGACAAACCATAATTTGGTTTGAATTGATATTCAAAAGAAGGTTAAAGAATAAATTTAAGGAATTTAACTTTGATATTCAAAAGAAGGTTAAAGAATAAATTTAAAGAATTTAACTTTGATATTCAGAAGAAGGTTTAAGAACAAATTTAAAGAATTTAACTTTGATAAAATTAATGGGAACCTTTCCCAAAGTATAATAATATTTGAATAAAAGAATATTCTGAATTGGAATGAGGCGTATGTTGTGTTTATGTAACACTTGTTTATTATATACGTGAGTTATTCAAAAAGACCATGTTTATTCCATTCTAAATAACTGATTCGACGATGTGTCGAGGATGAAGACGGTGGTCGAATACCAGAGGTCTTCACATCGTTTGGATAATTACTGATGATCTTGATTGGGCTGTACACCCAAGAGGAGGGAATCAGTTGGTGATCGTCTAGACATACTTGGAGATCGATGGATATGTGAGGTACAAGGTGCCTCAAGTTTCGTTCAGACCCAGAACGGACTTGTAAATGGACTGTGTGTCTGACATTGGATATCATTCTGTGTGATTGATGGATATCGGTTGCATGGAGTGGTTTTCCTGTGTGGCATGCTAAGATACAAATTATCAAGGCTTCTGTTAAAAAGCAGAGTCTTGTGGTTGATGATCAAAGCACGGCCTTTGTGGCATAGCTTTGTGTAGCGTTAATTCGCGAGCCTCACACCCCGGTGTAAACCGGAAATGGGAGAGGACCTCAGGGAGGATATGTGTTTCCTTCTAGCTAGGGTGGTGTCAGTTACCTACCAGCCCTGACATTTATATTATTTTCACCTGTGTGGTTGTTGGATTGAGAGGCGCCTTGGATATATCGGTGACTACGTGGAGCCGATGGAGACATAGGACTCATTTACGCCCCAAAGGGCGGGGAAACGCAGTGTTCAGGCATTATAATCCACATCGGGTGGACTGGCCCTGACGATCCATGAGGCAGTTGCGGCTGTTACTAAGGCTCGGGCTAGAGAGTCTCGAAGCGGTAAGGACGATCCCTTATCTTGGTTCACAGATGGAAATCCAACTTCTAATACGTGACTTTGCGGTTTTAATTGTAGAACTAGTATCGCGACATGATATATGGTACCCATGCCGTCTATGATTGATATTAAGGATTGAAATTGTTTTGACACTATACACTTATAGTAATAATAAAAGATGAAATTTAGCGTATCAAGCATTCTTTGACTATTACAAGGTAAAACCCTATCCTTCGGCTTGTGTTGCATTGTGTGATGGGACCTGGGTCTTATAATAGCTTCATTGTTCTTTATTTAGCATTGCGCTGCTGTTTTACGCACTGGTATTCTTGGGAGGAAACCCGTTTCGTGTTATACGTCGTGGTCCCTTGATTTACCGAACTTTAAAATAAAGATTAATAACTGTTTCAATTCTCACACTAGTCACATGACTAACCTGGAGTTTATTGTTTTAACCTAAACTCTGGGTGCCCCTATTTTCCACACGGTCAGCCAGTAGTTTTGGCTTTGCAGATTTAAATTCACAGGATCCTGGTTTACAGTTGGAATGATATCCTGAAAGCTCTATATCCGTATATCTCCTTCAGTTGTGTTTTATATTATTTTCCGATGCTATGTAATGTATTGTAATCTCTGATATTTATAAAATGTATTTTATTCATTCATACTCTGCAATATTCTTGTATTCTGATGGAATTCTTGTAATAAGCAATGAAATGTTCTTCTGTTTGTGTTCCGATGTGTGTTGTTCTCAAAGCAATTCATGCTTTCCATCATGGGGAAGTTTCAGGACCTTACAGTGGTATCGGAGCTTTGGTTTACAAAGCTCGAGAACAAGACATATTAGAACCGAACGAAAGAATTCATCAGAGATTGGATTAATAATATCCAATGAGAATGACTCGTTAGAGATGGGATCAGCAGTATCCTAGAACGGGTGGAAGGAGTAGTTTTTTTAAAATAAAAATGAAAACAAATTTTGTTTTGAAAATTTAATTCAATTATTCGTATTTGAATATTTATTTTAAATTGATTTGGACAATCAAGTATATAAAGATTTCGCATATACGTCTGATCCACGTGTATTCGAAGTTTTAATATACTGGATAGATATAGAATCACACTCTAGTCGCCCGGAGATGATTCTGATGATAGTCTAGACATCATCAACATTAGTGTTCGAGTTTCGAAAGTGGGATTTCTATATAGTTCAAATTGACTGGTGTGAGAACCAAAATATAGTTAGAATATATTGTTGTGATTTGGCATCAAAAATCTGATTTTTGGGATATGTATCAAAATTATGTGTTTGAAATGATAATCAACTAATTGATTGATGGTTGTGTTGTATCATTATTCATTTAAACCAACATGTGAATGAAAGGTGAAATAGACCAAATTGATCAAATTTTGAACTGTATTGGAAATTGTTTGAAACTGCATGCATGTACATGTGTATCCATTAAATAGGTCATAGCACGGAGGCTAGAGAATAGGAATAAAATTGTTTTCCCGACAAATAGGTATATGTTTATTGTATTTCTTGGGTTTTTGATGATTTTATGAGCCGATTGGCTAGCCGCTTGGCTTTTTCTTTTTCTTTTTGGATTGGAGAGGCCTATATGGCAATTTCGGGATTTTCCCAATGCTCCCGTGCAAGGGAGGTTATGGCGAAATTTTTCGAAAAATTAGGGTGTTAGCCAAATTTTTGAAAAATTTGAAAAGCTCTTAGAAACTGAAAAGTTGAAGAACTTAAGCCATAATGAAAATAATGAAAGTTAAGTTGATTAGTTAAACAGCTTTCAGCTTCGTTCCTTTTCGGGGACGAAAAGTTTTAAGTGGGGGAGATTGTAACAACCGGGAAAATCTGAGCCAAATTAAAAACTTATTTTGGCAATTCCAATGAATTTTGAATATTTAAAATGAATTATTTTAAATAATAATGACTAGAAATTTATTTTGAATAGAATTGGAACGTATATATTTATATAGATCGTCGTTAGAATATAAATATTTATTTTTAATTATAAAAGGAATTGAAAATGGCGCAGTAGTTCGGAAATTCGATTTCGAAGTTCAAATGAATGTACAGGATTCAAAATAAAGCGGATTTTAGCGAAACCAAAAATATTAGAATCTATTTGAAAATATCTTTCCAACGAATCCAAAAAATCAAAATTTCATAGTGGGAATAAAAAGTTATGTCCAGTTGAAAATTCAGAATAGTCGCTATGGAAATATAGCCCTTAAATAGCCATTTTGCAAACGGTCTCGGAATTTGACGAAATAAGTTTTGTTTGAATCGTATTGTAATGACCTGTATTCTACACATCATAGGATTGTAGAATATTTATTTCTTTCCCGTATGAAGTCCTATGGTCATATAATTTTGGGAAACGTCTATTAGAGTCATTTCCCATGCTTATGATTTTTGTCGATTTTTAAATGACCATTTTGCCCCTAGTCGGTGCTGTTTTGGCCATAACTTTTGATTGGAAAGGAATTTTGACCTGAAACCACTTCCATTTGATTCGTTTGATGGTTTCTCTTTCCGTAGAGTGGTCACATTAGCCAAACGGACTTACCGTTTGGGAGATATGGCTGAAACAGGATTTGGATGGTGAAAAACTGCTTAACCGGGCCAAATCGGATGATTAGTGAGTAGGCCCATAACCCATTTCGGGATTAGGGTTATGGGAGGGCTGAAATGAGATGGAGAATCATTCCATTTCAGTTTTCTAGCCTCCACTTATCACCAAGGAACCATAAAAATGGCCTCCAACCTCTAAATCACCTCCAAATCATCTTTTGGTTAAGGATTTGGCTTAGCAACCCCAATCAAGGAAGATCTTCACCAAATCAATAAAGGAGCTGCTGGTTGGTATTGAAATTCGCATCAAGTCAAAGAATCATTTCAGATTTTGGTTTATTTTGTGGCTAAGGTGAGTGATTTGCATAGTTTTACACTAATTAAGGCTAATTGGGGGTGATTAGTGCTAATTAGCGAATTTAAGCATGATAAAATTTGGGAAAAATGTTCACAAATTCCTAAATGATGTTTTAGACCTCTGATATGAATTTGGGTTAGTTTGGTTAAGTTTTGCTAATCCTATCATTAGTTTCACCTAAAGATGCTTAAGGGGAAATATGGGATTTTGGGTATGTTTAATCCATTTTAACCTATGATATTGATGTGAATGATGTTTGTGGTTGATTATGCATGTTGCTATGACTATATGAAATGCTTTGTGATTGATTTCAATAGTTAGAATGTTCGAAAACGTTGTCGAATGGCGTAAACCCTTGCTGGAACAGTTTCAGAAAACAGTGCAGGGTTCGGATCGGATCGGATAAGGGGGTCGGATCGGATATGTGGAACTGAGCAAAGAATCTGATCGGATCGGAACCCAACACTTGGTAAAAGTGGCAAAAAGGAAGGCCACGCTAGCTGAACTGGGATCGGATCGGATAGAGGAAAGCGGATCGGATCGAGAAGGACGGATCGGATCGAAGAGGACGGATCGGATCGGAAACACAAAGGCGAATCAGAGCAGGAGCATGAAAGCGGATCGGATAGGAGTATATGAAGGGGAGCATGAAGGCGGATCGAAAGCACGAACCAAGAAGGACCCGACCCGACCCGAAAGGAAGCACCAACCCGACCCGAAAGGAAGCACCAACCCGACCCGAAGAAGAAGAAGCAGCTGAATCGAACCCAGAGGAATGCCGACCCGAACCGCATCAGAAGGGGAACCCGACCCGAACGGATAAAGAACACCGACCCGAACCGATGACCTGAGGAAGAACCCGACCCGACCCAGTATTGACCAATAACCCGAGATGCAAAGGTAGTCCAATAGGGGAAGTTAGAGCTCAGGATCCCGGAGCCAGTTGGGAACCAACGAGTTCACTTCATGGTTGGACTTTGCTGCGGGACTTGTGCTAAGGAGTTGTCGACATTCATAACTTCGATTCACCACTAAAGGGAATGATGGGCTACTTATCAGTGCAGCAGGGTCATTACGACCTGAGGGGCAAGGTGATGGTAGCAAGACTACGTTATCAGTGCAGTAGGGTCATTATGACCTGAGGGGCAAGGTGATGCGTAGTAAGACTATGAGCCAGCGCAGATGGGGTGAATAACTCCATGGGGCAAGTGGACATAGTAAGGATTGGTAAGGCTATGAGCCAGCGCAGATGGGGTGAATAACTCCATGGGGCAAGTGGACATAGCGAGGAATTTGTGGCTACGTTATCAGTGCAGTGGAGCCATTTATGACTTCATGGGGCAAAGTGATCGTAGCAAGGAATGTTGGGTGATCGAAGTGGTGAATGTTGTATGCTTTATGCACCGAGTGAGAAATGCGAGGATGGATGCTATGCTTGACTGTTTGCCATCATTATGACATGCACACCTCCCCCACCTCCGTATCTTTGTACCGTTTGATATGATACCTTAGAGTGTTGTACAGTATATAGTGCTAACTCTTTGGTTGCAGGTCCAGGTATGTTTTAGTCTACCTGTTATTGTTCACTTTAGATGCTTATCGCTCATACCAGGCTTTATGTCTAACCCAGAGTTTTATGTCTCCTCTTATTACTCTAGGTGCTCACACGAGCAGACTAGAGACAGGTTAGCTGGTGATGCGCGAGTAGCTGATTCGAAGGCGGGCAGGAGGCTTCCACGTATTATATATATACACATTCTCCCTGTGTCGTTGGTGGTCGCTACTTGGGCATTAGTAGTGTACCTCATTTATCTTTCTTTGCTTTGAGACAGTTGAAAAGTTGTAATAAGCCGTATTTTGGATTTCCGCTGCTATGATGTTTAGTTCTGATTTTCAGCTTATGCACTGTCTCTCCTGTTTTATGTCAAGTATGTTATTATTATATTTTGTTCTATGCGCTGTGAGACATTCTACAGGTTCCTTGTATGTTCATTCTCTTCTTTCTTTTATTATGACGACCGTTCCGTGCCAATTGGACATGTGTACAGCGCACTTTTGGAGTAAATGTCGGTTGGTGCAGGGCGGGTCGTCACACGTATCGTCAATACCAAGCTAGAAAATATTTTTCGGGAACTTTTAGAGTCCATATATGGCCCCGATAAATTGAAATACGCGTTCAAATTCAATATATAGATTTATATTTTGATTTTGACGGAAACTGATCGAAACGGTTGAATCAGCTTACGATACATATCCCGTTGCGTTCAGAATGGGGGTAATTAGTTATGGACGATAGTCAGTGGGTCTTGTTTAGAGGTCGAAATAAAAAATTTCTTTTTAGGAAATAAAAATATTTTTTTTAATAAATCCCCTCTTTCCCTTATCCCTTAGTCAACGCCCCTCCCACTTAACTCTCTTCCTCTCGTTCAGTTTTCAAAAAGAGAAATAAAATAAAAATAAAATCGCTCCCCCCAAAGAAACCGCGCCTCCACGCCTCCGCCGCCGCCGCTGGTGGCTGGCGCACCACCGCCACACCCCCCAGCCTCCATCGCCTCTCAGCTTCTCCCTCCTCCTCTTTCTTCATTAAATCACCAAACCACAAGAACCCTAGCCCAACCCAACACCTCTGAACACCCTCCGATGCCGCAACCCCTTGGCCACCTCCACCGGCCACCTGCGCCCTTCCCCTCCATGTCAACGCCGCCATGTAACCCTCCACCACACCAAAACCCCTCGTTTCCATTATTTACAGTTTAGCGTTTAGCTCCTTGAGCTTCCGGAACCTAGTTTCGTGTCTTATTCGACGCGGTTCTGTTATGGTTTATCGGAGAGGAAGGTGAGTTTTTATTTTTATTTTTAATTTATTTATGTTAACAAAAATGTAATTTTTACATAGAAAATCGTGAAGAAAAATGCGGTAGATTTTTATATATGTATAAGAATAAAAATATAATTTTTATATATATGGTGAGGTAAAAATATAATTTTTATTATGATACTAGCAAGATAAAAATATAATTTTTATCATGGAAGTAGCGGTGTAAAGGAGCGATTTTTGCATATGTAGTAGAGATACAAAAATACGATCTTTATAAATAAAAATGTGATTTTTATATAGAGAATGGTGAGAAAAAATATGACTTTTATAAAGAAGTAGCGAAAATAAGGATATGATCTTTATAAATGAGACAATGATATAAAAATGTGATTTTTATATATGTAGCGAATTAAAAATATGATTTTTATATACTAGAGAATATAAAAATTTGATTTTTATATATGTAGCGAACACGGACGGCGAAAGTGACAAAAGGCGAGCACGACAAAGATTTCCTACATACGGAGAGTCGCAAAGTTGGGTTTAGCTCTTAGTGAGAACTTATCACTTTTAATTTGTTTTCTAGTTGAAATATATACTAGGATGCAGACGGTGCTTAGCAGCACCCGACACCCATTGTCCACAGACCATGGACGACTTGTTTGTTTGTTGTTTGTGGTGTGAATATTGATTGTGATGTGGAACGGAATAAATTATTTTATGGTTAAAAATATAATTTTTAACACGTATATAAAATAAATATTTACAAACAAATCGGACGATTTGTTTATGTACACACATTTAACTGATATGGATTGGGATGATAAATTTTATACGTCGCCCAACTGCACAAATAAAACCTGTGTTTGATTGTTTGAAAACCCCACACGGGTGTTGGGATGAAATTGGATATACACTGGTCCCAATAATTAGTTGTATGTCGATCAATTGATTGACAGGCTATTATAAGCGTTAAATATTTATATTTGATGCTTATGCCGTGTAGAATGCACTTTGGGTGATGGTTAACTGTGTTGGATTGCTGTTATGTGCATATGTGTATGAAATCCATATAAATCACATTGTATGGTAATTGATTGTGTCTGATTCCAGTTCAGAAAGAATGAATATTTTAAAATAACGATTATTTTAAACGAATATTTTCAAGCAATATTCAATAAAGAATCAAAATAGGATTTTGATGTCCGATTTGGATGGGCATGAATATATTTAAATATATATAGCCGTGTTGATTAATTTGATGCCATTTTGACGTTAACGATATTTATATCGATTTTAATCATTTATATAATGAACATCGAAAAGGAAACGATTTCGAAATGTAATGTTTTGAAAATATTATCATTTGTATATCGATGATATAGAATATTCAATTTTGATTTGAAATTGAATAGGAAGTTGAAATCGTTTTGAAAACAAATTTAAAACGATTTATAAAATACTTTTTAAAAGGAAATCGACGAAATATATATTATATATATAATATAATGGTCTGAATAGAACGCGTCGCGCAGCGGCAGTTCGTGAATTTCGACCACTGACTTCGAATGGACAATACAGGAGATCCGACCATCGGATTTTCCTAAAACCTGAACCGTTGGGTTCATATCGAAAAGAGCATTCTAACGAATGTTATAAATTAGAAATCTAACGGTTGGATTTGGAATTATGTCCAAATCAAATTTGAAAAAGGTCGCTGTAAGTGCTGTTTGATGGCCGTTGATGGAAATCGACTGTACGAGCCTTGATAAAATTATTAAAAATAGCAATAATTTGTGTAAAATCATAAGAAATGATTTGGAAAGAATTGGGATGAAAAATGCCATACTTGAAAAGATAAAAATAGATTTTTATCGAAATGAACTAGTTTTGAACTGGAATTATAATCCATTTATTTTTGAAATAAATAAATTGGATTTGAAAGGGTTTTAAAAGTAAACAGAATTTTAAATAATTGAATTGGAATGGATTTGAATCGAAATTGTCTTTGGAATATTTCGATGTTGGATTTCGTGATTATACAGATATTGTAATGGAAAGTTGAAAGATATATTTATATCGTTATTTCCAATACGATATTTGTTGGTCGTAGAATTTGATATTGAATATGAGTTGATATATTTTCTATTCAGAGCCTTGTATTTAATATCAAATGGGATTCGGGTTTGTCGTGAATAGTGTCTTCATTAACACTGTTCTTAAACCCAGTTAAGAAAAAGATTAAATCTTTTTTATTTAGATTTAATGAAGTATACCAATTAAATGGTATTTAATTGGAGTTGTATTTGAATTGATTTTTGGGTTTATGGTAATCGGTGTTTTAAATAACACTTGTTCTTTAACCCGATAATTAATGGAATGTGAATTGGGTTTATCGTGAATTGTGTTTTAACGACATTCGTTCTTTAACCCGATTTACAGTGAAATGTGATTTGGAATTTGTAAATCTTTTGTTAAGATTTAAAGGAGATTTTCCAAAGTAAAGTTTTCCAATTTAATAAAATAAGTTGGAATGGAATGGAATTCAATTTGGTAATGATCGAAGTGAATTTCTGTGGAGGAAGACAAATAATATATCTGGAATTTAAAAGGCTTTGCTGTTATTCCATTTATATTATTAGTCGGATATGGAAGTTTATATCGATTATATATATATCGATTTGTTTTCCATGAAGATTCCATTGTAAAAGGAATGTGATTTTGGGTTGTCGTGAACGGTATCTTTAATAATGTTGTTCTTAAACCCAAAGGAGTTAAGAAAATCAAAAAATAACTGAAGATTAGTTAAGTTGAATGGTTTCCTGTGAAACACCCCACCTCCGTTAGGCTCACTCTCAAAGGGAATGCCCTAATTTTGGTGGAGGTTTATAAGTATAAGTCACAGATATACAAGACAGATATAATAACACATATTTTTGAACAGCGGAAAACAACAACTTTTATTTCATCAAAATACGTGTTACACAAACCATGCCATAATTGTCTTACAATACTTCCAAAATCATAACTGTCTTGATTACATTATTTAAAGAAGCATAAAGAAAACATAAATAAACTGCAAAAGTCCCATGATTGCTGTCCAAAGCCATAGTCCAAAATGAAAAGATCCAAGCAATACACTCTTTCTCTTCAAGCTGGATATGAAGGCTGGTCAAGCTGCGGTATTCCCTCCCTGTGGACCTGGGGGGGGGGGGGGGAACGGAAGAAAAGAAGACGAAAGAAAAGTAGTGTCAGACATAAAGCCTGAGTAAGTCTAGGACTATTCAGTCTATGAATAAAGAACTGGGTATGATAAGTATAAACTAGAAATGGGAAAGCACCACAAACTAAGTTAAGTTGTCTAGGGTCGAATATACTATCGTACCCCATATTAATCTCTGTACCCATATAAACTAGTTCCCAACAGGCACCCCATAATCAGGGTGAAGTGATCCGTTTTATGATGATCGTCTCCTACTCGCATAGTTACATGTGTCTTACGGCCCCCGATGTTGTGGTTACCTATGCTGGTCGCACCATGGGGTGTATCAAGTCCCATGGTGGCGGCCCGACACAATCCTAGAATGCACAGGTATGCTACTGGTGCCCAGTGCCTTATTTTTCTGCGCCGGAGTGTGTGCACTCCCGCACTCCGTTAGAACCTACACTGCTGCACCACCGTCGTCTATTTGACCGCTTACAATCAGCCTAGTAATCGTGCCCCACCCTGCCTAGTTTCAGGGTATCATGATACCTTGTAGGGTTACTGCTGAAAAGGGTCCCCCGCTACTAGGTTTTCTATTTCTAGCCAACATGCTAAGTTGGTTAAGTGTTTTATGAACCTAACCCCCAATCAATCTGTTTAGTTTAGCATGTTCCATTTTGATTAAGTATTAGTATAATTTACTTAATCCTATCAATCCTGACTCAGCCTTAATTGTCTTATTAAAGCCTTGACCTCTCACATTAGACAGGTATTGTTGTGGCTGCCTGTTGCCGGTTGGGTCCGGGCAGTCTTACGCCACAACTCAGTCTAACCTTGGGTCCTTATTGGGCTCCGTGTTTAACCACCCACATTGGATAGGTATTGTTGTGACTACTGGACAGCCGGGCGGTTCCGGGCAGGTTTACATCACAACTCAATCCAACCTCGGGTTAAACACATCGTGTTTTCTACATTTACATATTTTGTATCTTTTCTTTTTTTATATGTAAATATTTGCGGCCCATTATTCAAATTCATCTTTATTGATTAAGATTTATTTATGCCACTTAATTAATTGTTTTTCAAGGTTGTTGGCATGCGTCAAACATGCCAACACATATGTTCTATATTTTAGCCCAAACGTCATTACCCCCGTTTTATACGTTCGCTCCAATGTAAGGTGTGTTGGGTTTAATACTTAAACCCAATTTAGCCAAATGAAAAGGGGAGGCTTATAACATGGTGTTTATAAGGTAACATGAAAGAGGGGAGTGTGAACGCATGAACTTGCAACGAACGATTCAATTAACATAAAGTAGGCAAATGTGAACTTGCAATTGTAACATCATATAATCATGGCTCAACATGAATCATTTTATCCATATAATCATAGCATAAACAATACTTAAACATGAAACATTCTATTCATATAATTATGGTATAGACAATACTTAAACATGAATCATTCTATTTATATGGTTAATGCATAGACAATACTAAAACATGAATCACTCTATTCATATGATTATGGCATAAACAGTACTTAAACATGAATCATTTATTCATATGATTATGGCATAAACAATACCTAAACATGAATTATTCTATTCATATGATTATGGCATAAACAATACCTAAGCATGAATTATTCTATTCATATGATTATGGCATAAACAATACTTAAACATGAATTATTCTATTCATATGATTATGGCATAAACAATACCTAAGCATGAATTATTCTATTCATATGATTATGGCATAAACAATACTTAAACATGAATTATTCTATTCATATGATTATGGAATAAACAATACTTAAACATGAATCATAGATTCAACTAACCATGTAAACTTGAAATTAAGAATCTAACTAAATTAGATATCATTATTATTGGCACATGGTCTTGACTAGAAATATAAGCCTATATTTTTATTTAGGCATGATATAAACTAATCATGTTCATAAAATCACTACATGCTAACAAAAAGGTACTTACTTTTGTCACTAATACAAAAGTATGGTTCGACTAGAATTGTCCCAACCTAATTCTTATATGAATCATGGTTTTTAATCCATTTATAGAATTATAGCATAAACATACCTAAACTTAAATCATGGTTTTTATTCTATCCATGTAAACTTGCAAGTGGAATGTAATTCTAATGTAACTTATGTGTCACATATATTATCATATGATTATGATAACAACATAAGCCTAAAAACATGTTTTTCAATTGGGCATAATAACAAACATAGTTTATTCATGTTCATAAAATTAATACAAGTTCACAAAGATGCTTGCTTTTGTCACTATCACAAAAGCATGATTTTTATACTTGAACTATGATGCCAATTCCAACATAACTTCATATGAATCATAATACTCAAGTGGATCAAATTACACTAAAGATGATCATAAAATTATACATCATGTTGGCATAACAGTAAATCATATACTTGCATGAATGTCAAAAAAACTATTACAACATATAGTTGTTACTTTCAACATGAATCATATACTTGCAATTATCAAATGGGTGTTGTAAATAACTACCACAAACATGTAGTTTTCAATATGAATCATATGCTTGCATGAATCCCAATTAAAATTCCGCAACATGTGGTTGTCAACATAAATCATATACTTGTATGAATCCAATCGTACACCATAGCATTGCCAAATCATAATCAAAATAACATACAAATATAGATTATTATCGCCATAATTTCATTTCGTTGTTAACTTCCAACGCAAATCACGTACTTGCAAATATCCAATAGTATACCATAATATTCCCAATCGTTTAGCATCAAAGCAACATACAAATATAGATTATTATCGCCACAATTCCATTTCTTACTTTACACAAATCAACACAATTATTTAAATCACATTGGAATAGCACTCCAGTTACAACGTATGACGAATCTTCAATTCAGGAATCTGAATTCTGAATTTGGAGATGCTATCCTTTGTTGTAGGCGTTGCTTTGATTTGATTAACGTTGCTTTAAGCTTTTGATTTATCTCATAATTGTCTCTCTATTTCTGACGGCTATCCTTAGTCTCTCCTCAGCAACATGACGGTCTCATCTCCATTTTAGTTTGTGTGAATTAGGGTTAGTCTTAGGTCCTTTTTATAGAGTTTGTTAGTTGATTTAGACCGTCGATGAAGCTTGGTTCAATAATAGCCATTCGTTCAAAGTAGAGGCCAATCAGGAGCTGACACCTAGCCCTAGTGACAAGGCAAGGCTCAGAAAATCGACCAAACACAGACCAGG
The DNA here is from genome assembly GCA_030737875.1 of Allium sativum. Lineage (NCBI taxonomy): Eukaryota > Viridiplantae > Streptophyta > Magnoliopsida > Asparagales > Amaryllidaceae > Allium > Allium sativum. Next base: position 608,149,836 of record CM060910.1, on the reverse strand, counting down.
CCAGCCAGGGTGGGCTGGGTTCGACCTGGCTCAGGGGCCAGGTCGACTCCCCAGTCGACCCCCAGGTCGACTCTAGAGTCGACCTGCCTGGGGCAGGTCGACACCTAGGTCGACTCCCAGGTCGACCTGGCCTGGTAGGTCGACCCTCGGGTCGACCCCCAGGTCGACCTGGTGGGTTGGGCGGGAACTTTTCCCGCCTACTCTGATTGGGCTGAAATTCAAATCTGTTTTCGAAATTTGAATTTTCTGAAACTTCATCGGGCCATAATTTGGTCATACGGGCTCCGTTTTTCGAAAACTTGGACTCTATTTCGCGTATTTTTTCGAGACGAACGCAATGGCGTATCCCGTTTCCCTTAATACTTTGATTTGGAATTAATTATACTTTAATTTGTGAATTTCACTATTGTAAAATACTCGGGGTGTTACATTCTCCTCCACTTAAAAGGATTTCGTCCCCGAAATCTTCAAGTTTAGGAAGAATGTATATCCTAACATCCAAACATCCATCTACTCATCCATAAAACACGAGCATCCATTGTCCTTAAAAGACTTCTAATGCTTCATGATAATATGCGAAGTGTGTGTGTACATGTACTTATCTAATGCAAAATCAGTCGGTCTACTGATTCAGTTGACCTCCTTAATGCAAATTATGTAATTGTCATGAATCCATTATGTATGTAAATCCTCCTATTCATGATTCTACATGAGTGCACAATCATTCATACAAATGCAACATCCATATGACAACACATTAAAGTTCAACCATATACGAATGCAAACATATATGCATATGCAATATGAAGTGACTGAGCCGATCTAAAACCTAGATTGTGTGTGTATATGCAACCACGAGCAACCACTAGCAATCACTTGCAACCACTTGCAACCATCATCCATAACATGTTTCAATTACATGTTTCCATCCAAAGGGTTTCTACCTAAAAGATAGGGTCGGGGAGATATACCTAAAAAGATAGATAAAAGCGCAACTTAAGGAAAAAGAAAAGATCGAAGATGTACCCTCGAAAAGAAAAGGGTAGGCTGCGCGTATTCTAGCTTCAGTTTCCCAAGTTGCATCTTCTTCGGCGTCGCTCCATTGAACTTTGACGAGCTTGACTTCGCGGTTGCGTAGCTTCTTCACTTCTGTTCCTAATATGCGGGTTGGAACTTCCCTTAGGGTTGCTTCGCGTTCCACTTCAGCTTCTTCTAGGATATTTGGCTCTACCACTTCAGCAGACTCATGTAGACATTTTCGGAGATGTGAAACGTGAAAGACGTTGTGAACTCCGGCCAATTTTTCGGGTAGCTCTAATCTATAGGCCATTTTCCCAATTTTCTCAATAATAGGAAATGGTCCTACCTAAAGGTATAGTCGAATGATAGAAGCAAGTAAAAACTTTGTGCCCATTAGGCAATGTCAAAACTGGAAATCTATGCCACATATATATTGATTAGGAGAAGAACTCTCTAAGCATCAGCCCCGAAGACCAAAATCAACATCAGACTGACACCCAAAGAATTACTCAACCCAACCACTAGATTCTAGGAAACTAAGCATGATGGATTCCTTTTAGGTCACAAGGGAGTCCCTTCCTAAGACCAACCCGTATCCTATAAAACCCAAAAAGTTTAGTCAAACCAATGAACACCCTCAAGCCCCAACATGTGTTACTAACAGATGAGTCATGTTCCCTATGGGGTTTGCAACAGAAATTGGATTGAGAATGGGACCGAGAGGATATACACAAAATATAGCATGCAAGTAAGCTCTACAGGAAGAGAGGGATCAAAGATATACTCTTAAGAAGAGATATGATGCACGAATCTAGTCTTCAATCTTCTAAGTCGCATTTCCTTGAGCTTAACTCCATTATGCTTTGTCCGTCTTTAACTTCAAAATTTCGTAGCTTCTTAATTCTTGTTTCCAAAATATGAGTTGGAACCTATTTCACTGTTGCCTCTCGTTCCTCTTTCACTTACTCTACTTCTAAGTATACTCGGCTCGAACATAACGGCGTACTCATGGTTTCATGCAAGATCTCCAAAATTCACTAGTGAATCTTAGATCTCGTCCACTTACTATCGGGTATTCCACGTAGAAGAACTATCTCTTGGAAATAAATGCCAACCATGCTGCCAAATGTACTTACTAAGGTGATTCTCCACAACTCATGCATAAGCGAAATGAACCTTCTGCCTTAGTGGCGAACACTACCCGATCGGATTACAAATTACCAATAAATGTGTCAAGAGATTCTAGGAAACAAATCATGATAGAACCCTAAAAGTTACCTGCGACTTCGAGGGTATTACCGAGGCAAGTCAAGAGTCTAACTACCCTCTTTTCGAAACCGAGATGGTCACCCTTACTGGATAACCACTCCATCGCTAGAATCAACCAATGGCCCATAACAAAAGGCACTACATTTAAACTCTACGCTTAGAATAGAAATTTTCAATCCCACACAGATCATAGACAAATGAGTCGGGCCCCCAATTGGGTTTGAAACAATTAAGGGGTCCTCTACCATACTAGTTTTTAGGTGCAGAGATTCTACTAAAGCAGACGAGATAAAGGAGTGTGATGCGCCGGAATCAAATAAAGTGCGAACGGGGTGATCATAAAGATAAACTACACTTTCTACAGAAGTATTTATACCTCGCTGTTGCAGAGGTGGCACCTCTAGCACATGAACTTGTGCCCCTGAGGTGGATCGAGCCCTTTGCCCCTGTCCTCGTTTCTTTGGGCAGTCCTTAGCCATGTGGCATGTCTCACCGCAAGAAAAGCACCCACCATTCATCTTGGCCTTCTTTTTCCAGCAATCTTTCACTAAGTGCCCCACTTTACCACAGAAATTACACTTCCTCTTCTCTTTGTTGCCTTTCCCGCCCTTCTTAAAGTCTGTCTTCTTAGGCTGCAAACCCTCTTTCTTCCCTTGAGAGCTTTCTGCCTTTGTCTCCTTCTTGCCCTTATCCTCTTCGTTCAGCAATGCCATCTGTACCAACCTTTCATACGTAGCTCCCATGGGTATATGGGTCATGGCCAAACTGTGTAATGGCTCATTCAACCCTTTGACAAAATGGAGAGCCTTCTTGTGCGGGGTGTTGACTAGGTCCAGTCCAAACCTAGCCAGCTCATCGAACTGATTAACATACTCTTTGACTGTCTTGTTCCCTTGCTTAAGAAATAAGAATTTTTCCAACTGCAAACTCCTTTCCGCGTCTGAGAGTAATTTAGCCTCAAACCTTGCCCTAAAGTCCTCCCATGTTTCCACTGGTCTTTTTGCATTAGTGACTTCCCACCAGTAGGAAGCCTCGCCTTTAAGTAGCCATACTGCCAGTTGTACTTTCTGTCTATCCTCTACCTCAAAGATGATGAATAAGTCCTCGGTTTCTTTCAGCCAATTTCTAGCTGCCATGAAGGACTCAGTTCCATGAAAATCCTTTCCTCCCATAGCTTTAAAATCTTTACATATCTTAGCAAAGGTGTTTCCCCGTGGAGGAGGTGGAGGAAGAGGTGCTGCTGCAGCTGGATGATTTCCTGCAGCTGGGGAGGAGGAACGGTAGGATCTGGCTGAGTGACCCTTGCTTCTAAGAACCGTCTAAACCAACCAGGTATTGGTACACCCTCTGGCAAGTTAAGTTCTTCGGACATGCTGAAACAAAAAGGATAGATTCAAAACGAAGGATAAGAGATAGTTCCTATGGCTTTGGGGGGGGGGGACTTTGCCTTTTAAAATAAAATAATATTTTATCTTAAAAATGCTTCTTTAAATTTCCTTTTTTGAAAATAATTTTTCAAAACTTTTTATCTTATCTGGTAAACCTATGCTCTGATACCAAGTGAAACACCCCACCTCCGTTAGGGTCACTCTCAAAGGGAATGCCCTAATTTTGGTGGAGGTTTATAAGTATAAGTCACAGATATACAAGACAGATATAATAACACATATTTTTGAACAGTGGAAAACAACAACTTTTATTTCATCAAAATACGTGTTACACAAACCATGCCATAATTGTCTTACAATACTTCCAAAATCATAACTGTCTTGATTACATTATTTAAAGAAGCATAAAGAAAACATAAATAAACTGCAAAAGTCCCATGATTGCTGTCCAAAGCCATAGTCCAAAACGAAAAGATCCAAGCAATACATTCTTTCTCTTCAAGCTGGATATGAAGGCTGGTCAAGCTGCGGTATTCCCTCCCTGTGGACCTGGGGGGGAAACGGAAGAAAAGAAGACGAAAGAAAAGTAGAGTCAGACATAAAGCCTGAGTAAGTCTAGGACTATTCAGTCTATGAATAAAGAACTGGGTATGATAAGTATAAACTAAAAATGGGAAAGCACCATAAACGAAGTTAAGTAGTCTAGGGTCGAATATACTATCGTACCCCATTTTAATCTCTGTACCCATATAAACTTGTTCCCAACAGGCACCCCATAATCAGGGTGAAGTGATCCATTTTATGATGATAGGCTCCTACTCGCATAGTTACATGTGTCTTACGGCCCCCGATGTTGTAGTTACCTATGCTGGTCCCACCATGGGGTGTATCAAGTCCCATGGTGGCGGCCCGACACAATCCTAGAATGCACAGGTATGCTACTGGTGCCCAGTGCCTTATTTTTCTGCGTCGGAGTGTGTGCACGCCCGCACTTCGTTAGAACCTACAATGCTGCACCACCGCCGTCGATTTGACTGCTTACAATCAGCCCAGTAATCGTGCCCCCACCCTGCCTAGTTTCAGGGTATCATGATACCTTGTAGGGTTACTGCTGAAAAGAGTCCCCCGCTACTAGGTTTTCTATTTCTAGCCAACATGCTAAGTTGGTTAAGTGTTTTATGAACCTAACCCCCAATCAATCTGTTTAGTTTAGCATGTTCCATTTTGATTAAGTATTAATATAATTTACTTAATCCTATCAATCCTGACTCAGCCTTAATTGTCTTATTAAAGCCTTGACCTCTCACATTAGACAGGTATTGTTGTGGCTGCCTGTTGCCGGTTGGGTCCGGGCAGTCTTACGCCACAACTCAGTCTAACCTCGGGTCCTTATTGGGCTCCGTGTTTAACCACCCACATTGGATAGGTATTGTTGTGACTACTGGACAGCCGGGCGGTTCCGGGCAGGTTTACATCACAACTCAATCCAACCTCGGGTTAAACACATCGTATTTTCTACATTTACATATTTTGTCTCTTTTCTTTTTTTATATGTAAATATTTGCAGCCCATTATTCAAATTCATCTTTATTGATTAAGATTTATTTATGCCACTTAATTAATTATTTTTCAAGGTTGTTGGCATGCGTCAAACATGCCAACACATATGTTCTATATTTTAGCCCAAACGTCATTACCCCCGTTTTATACGTTCGCTCCAATGTAAGGTGTGTTGGGTTTAATACTTAAACCCAATTTAGCCAAATGAAAAGGGGAGGCTTATAACATGGTGTTTATAAGGTAACATGAAAGAGGGGAGTGTGAACGCATGAACTTGCAACGAACGATTCAATTAACATAAAGTAGGCAAATGTGAACTTGCAATTGTAACATCATATAATCATGGCTCAACATGAATCATTTTATCCATATAATCATAGCATAAACAATACTTAAACATGAATCATTCTATTCATATAATTATGGTATAGACAATACTTAAACGTGAATCATTCTATTCATATGGTTAATGCATAGACAATACTAAAACATGAATCACTCTATTCATATGATTATGGCATAAACAGTACTTAAACATGAATCATTTATTCATATGATTATGGCATAAACAATACCTAAACATGAATTATTCTATTCATATGATTATGGCATAAACAATACCTAAGCATGAATTATTCTATTCATATGATTATGGCATAAACAATACTTAAACATGAATTATTCTATTCATATGATTATGGCATAAACAATACCTAAGCATGAATTATTCTATTCATATGATTATGGCATAAACAATACTTAAACATGAATTATTATATTCATATGATTATGGCATAAACAATACTTAAACATGAATCATAGGTTCAATTAACCATGTAAACTTGAAATTAAGAATCTAACTAAATTAGATATCATTATTATTGGCACATGGTCTTGACTAGAAATATAAGCCTATATTTTTATTTAGGCATGATATAAACTAATCATGTTCATAAAATCACTACATGCTAACAAAAAGGTACTTACTTTTGTCACTAATACAAAAGTATGGTTCGACTAGAATTGTCCCAACCTAATTCTTATATGAATCATGGTTTTTAATCCATTTATAGAATTATAGCATAAACATACCTAAACTTAAATCATGGTTTTTATTCTATCCATGTAAACTTGCAAGTGGAATGTAATTCTAACGTAATTCTAATGTAACTTATGTGTCACATATATTATCATATGATTATGATAACAACATAAGCCTAAAAACATGTTTTTCAATTGGGCATAATAACAAACATAGTTTAGTCATGTTCATAAAATTAATACAAGTTCACAAAGATGCTTGCTTTTGTCACTATCACAAAAGCATGATTTTTATACTTGAACTATGATGCCAATTCCAACATAACTTCATATGAATCATAATACTCAAGTGGATCAAATTACACTAAAGATGACCATAAAATTATACATCATGTTGGCATAACAGTAAATCATATACTTTCATGAATCTCAAATAAACTATTACAACATATAGTTGTTACTTTCAACATGAATCATATACTTGCAATTATCAAATGGGTGTTGTAAATAACTACCACAAACATGTAGTTTTCAATATGAGTCATATGCTTGCATGAATCCCAATTAAAATTCCGCAACATGTGGTTGTCAACATAAATCATATACTTGTATGAATCCAATCGTACACCATAGCATTGCCAAATCGTAATCAAAATAACATACAAATATAGATTATTATCTCCATAATTCCATTTCGTTGTTAACTTCCAACGCAAATCACGTACTTGCAAATATCCAATCGTATACCATAATATTCCCAATCGTTTAGCATCAAAGCAACATACAAATATAGATTATTATCGCCATAATTCCATTTCTTACTTTACACAAATCAACACAATTATTTAATTCACATCGGAATAGCACTCTACTTACAACGTATGACGAATCTTCAATTCAGGAATCTGAATTCTGAATTCTGAATTTGGAGATGCTATCCTTTGTTGTAGGCGTTGCTTTGATTTGATTAACGTTGCTTTAAGCTTTTGATATATCTCCTAATTGTCTTTCTATTTCTGACGGCTATCCTTAGTCTCTCCTCAGCAGCATGACGGTCTCATCTCCATTTTAGTTTGTGTGAATTAGGGTTAGTCTTAGGTCCTTTTTATAGAGTTTGTGAGTTGATTTAGACCGTCGATGAAGCTTGGTTCAATAATAGCCGTTCGTTCAAAGGAGAGGCCAATTAGGAGCTGACACCTAGCCCTAGTGACAAGGCAAGGCTCAGAAAATCGACCAAACACAGACCAGGCCAGCCAGGGTGGGCTGGGTTCGACCTGGCTCAGGGGCCAGGTCGACTCCCCAGTCGACCCCCAGGTCGACTCTAGAGTCGACCTGCCTGGGGCAGGTCGACACCTAGGTCGACTCCCAGGTCGACCTGGCTTGGCAGGTCGACCCTAGGGTCGACCCCCAGGTCAACCTGGTGGGTTGGGCGGGAACTTTTCCCGCCTACTCTGATTGGGCTGAAATTCAAATCTGTTTTCGAAATTTGAATTTTTTTGAAACTTCATCGGGCCATAATTTGATCATACGGGCTCCGTTTTTCAAAAACTTGGACTCTATTTTGCGTATTTTTCCGAGACCAACGCAATGGCGTATCCTGTTTCCCTTAATACTTTGATTTGGAATTAATTATACTTCAATTTGTGAATTTCACTATTGTAAAATACTCGGGGTGTTACATCATGGGTATTGATCTGATGTTGGTTTCGGCCTTCGGGGTTATTACTTAGGGAGTTGTTCACTTGCTAATTTACGGTTAAAGGCTGATGGAATGGAATGTGATTTTGGGTTTATAGTGAACCGTGTTTTAAATGACATTGGTTCTTTAACCCAGTTAAAGACAGGATATGATTTCCTAAGTTAAATAATCATTAATGGTGATTTTTCGGAAGATTAATACCAAGTGGAGTTTTAATGAATCTTTAATTAGATTGAAATGATCGAGAATGGAGTATCACCAGTTCTGCTCCAGGCGATAGTTAAATCTTTAATTAGATTTGAACGTCAAATGGTAATTGAATTTACTGATAACACCGTGGTGTTAGAATGAAGTATGAACAGTTTTACTTCATGGGATGAATAGGTTGGGGTTGGGAAATTAAACAAGTGATTACTTCGGTAAGGTTCGCTAATCCCGACTAGTTTGGATAAATCATAATTTGGTTTGAATTGATATTCAAAAGAAGATTAGAGAATGAATTTAAAGAATTTATCTTTGATAAAATTAATGGGAACCTTTCCCAAAGTATAAAAATATTTGAATAAAAGAATATTCTGAATTGGAATGAGGCGTATGTTGTGTTTGTGTAACACTTGTTTATTATATACGCGAGTTATTTAGGAAGACCGGGTTTATCCCATTCTGAATAACTGATTCGATGATGTGTCGCGGATGAAGACGGTGGACCGGAGGTCTTCACATCGTTTGGATAATTACTAATGATCTTGATTGGGCTGTACACCCAAGAGGAGGGAATCTGTTGGTGATCGTTCAGACGTACTTGGAGATTGTTGGATATGCGAGGTACAACGTGCCTCCGGTTTCGTTCAGACCCGAACGGACTTGTAAATGGACGGTGTCTCTGATATAGGATATCATTTTGTGTTATTGATGGATATCGGTTGAGTGGAGTGGTTTGCCTGTGTGGCATGCTAAGATGCAAATGATCAAGGCTTCTGTTGAAAAGCAGAGTCTTGTGGTTGATGATCAAAGCACGACCTTTGTGGCGTAGCTTTGTGTAGCGTTAATTCGCGAGCCTCACACCTCGGTGTGAACCAGAAATGGGAGAGGTCCTCAGGGAGGACATGCGTTTCCTTCTAGCTAGGGTGGTGTCAGTGACCTATCAGCCCTGACATTTATATTATTTTCACCTGTGTGGTTGTTGGATTGTGAGGTGCCTTGGATATATCGGTGACTACGTGGAGCCGATGGAGTCATAGGTCATTTATGCCCCAAGGGCGGGGAAACGCAGTGTTCAGCATTATAATCCACATCGGGTGGACTGGCCCTGACGATCCATGGGGCAGTTGCGGCTGTTCCTGAGGCTCGGGCTAGAGAGTCTCGAAGCGGTAAGGACAATCCCTTGCCTTGGTTCACAGATGGAAATACAACTTCCAATACGTGATTTTGCGGTTTTAATTGTAGAACTAGTATGGAGACATGATATATGGTACCCATGCCATTTATGATTGATATTTATGATTGAAATTGTTTTGACACTATACACTAATAGTAATAATAAAAGATGAAATTTAGCTTATCAAGCATTCTTTGGCTATTATAAGGTAAAACCCTATCCTTCGGCTTGTGTTGCATTGTGTGATGGGACCTGGGTCTTATAATAGCTTCATTGTTCTTTATTTAGCATTGCATTGTTGTTTTATGCACAGGTATTCTTGGGAGGAAACCCATTCCGTGTTATACGGCGTGGTCCCTTAATTTACCGAACATTAAAATAAAGATTAATAACTGTTTTTGTTCTCACACCAGTCACATGACTGACCTGGAGTTTATTGTTTTAACCTAAACTCTGGGTGCCCCTATTTTCCACACGGGCAACTAGTAGTTTTGGTTTTGCAGATTTATATTCATAGGATCCTGGTTTACAGCTGGAATGATATCCGGAAAGCACTGTATCCGTATATCTCCTTCAGTTGTGTTTTGTATTATTTTCCGCTGCTATATAATATATTGTTATCTCTGATATTTATCAAATGATTTATTCATTCATACTCTGTAATATTCTTGTATTCTGATGGAATTGTTGTAATAAGCAATGAAATGTTCTTTTATTTGAGTTCCGATGTGTGTTGTTCTCAAAGCAATCCGTGCTTTCCTTCACGGGGAAGTTTCGAAACCTTACAGTGGTTTCATAGCTTTAGTTTACAAAGCTCGAGAACAAGACATATTAGAACCGAACGAAAGAATTCATCAGAGATTGGATTAGTAATATCCAATGAGAATGACTCGTTAGAGATGGGATCAGTAGTATCCTAGGACGGGTGGGAGGAGTAGTGTTTTTAAAATAAAAATGAAAACAATTTTTGTTTTGAAAATTTAATTCAATTATTTGTATTTGAATATTTATTTTAAATTGATTTGGACAATCAAGTACATAAAGATTTTGTATATACGTATGATCCACGTGTATTCGAAGTTTTAATATATTGGATAGATATAGAATCACACTCTAGTCGCCTGGAGACGATTCCGATGATAGTCTAGACATCATCAGCATTAGTGTTCGAGTTTCGAAAATGGGATTTCTATAAATTTCCAATTAATTGGTGTGAGAACTAAAATATAGTTAGAATATATTGTTGTGATTTGGCATCAAAAATCTGATTTTTGGGCTATGTATCAAAATTATGTGTTTGAAATGATAATCAACTAATTGATTGATGGTAGTGTTGTATGATTATTCATTTAACCAACATGTGAATGAAAGGTGAAATAGACCAAATTGATCAAATATTGAACTGTATTGGAAATTGTTTGAAATTGCATGCATATACATGTGTATCCATTAAATAGGTCATAGCAAGGAGGCTAAAGAAGAGGAATACATTTGTTTGCCCGACAAATAGGTACATGTTTATTGTATTTCTTGGGTTTTTGATGATTTTATGAGCCGATTGGCTAGCCGCTTGGCTGTTTCTTTTTCTTTTTGGATTGGAGAGGCCTGTATGGCAATTTCGTGATTTTCCCGGTGCTCCCGTGCAGGGGAGGTTATGGCGAAATTTTTTGTAAATTTAGGGTGTTAGCCAAATTTTTGAAAAATTTAAAACGTTCTTAGAAACTGAAAACTTGAAGAACTTAAGCCATAATGAAAATAATTGTGACGGCTCGCCCCGCATCAGCCGGCATTTCCTCCGAAAGCGCGTTGTACACATGCCCGACTAGCATGGAACGGTCGCCAAAAACGGGAAGAAGAGAATGAACTAATCAAGAACCTGTAAAATGCCTCACAGTGCATGGAATAAAATATAATAGTAACATACTTTGACATAAAACAGGCGAGACAGTGCATAAACTGAAAACTAAACATCACAGCAGCGGAAGATCCAAATGCAGCTTATGATCCAATACCATTATTACAACTTTGTAAAACACTGTCCCTAAAGCAAAACGAAAGAGGTACACTACTAATGCCAAAAGTAGTGACCAGCAGCGACATAGGGAGAATATCTATATATCATACGTGGAAGCCTCCTGCTCGTCTCCGGTACAGCTACTCGTGCATATCACCTACCCTGTCTCTAGTCTGCTCATGAGAGCACCCAGAGTAATAAGAAGAGACATAAAACTCTGGGTCAGACAAAAAGTCTGGTATAAGCGATAGAACAATAACAGGTATACTAGACCATACCTGAACCTGGACCTTCAACCAAAGAGTTAGCACTGGTGTAAAGAATATGGGGGTGGGGGTGTGCATGTCATAATGATGGCAAACAAATCAAACATAGCAACCATCCTCACATCTCTCACTCAGTGCTTAAAGCATACGATGTCCACCACTGTCAATCACTAGACCCATCGAAGTAGTGACGGAGTTCGACTTGTACAACTACTGCTACTACCAAGCTTACCCCATGGAGTAATGACCAAATCTTTACAAATGACCCCACTTCATAGGTCTATAGCTCTTTAGTCATACCTAGGCCACTGTGGCCCTGAATCCGTTCACGTACCCCCTACACATAGTGATCCAAAGTTACAGACATCGACAACCCCTTAGCACACGTCCCGCAGCAAAGCCCAACTCATGAAGTCAACTCATTGGTTCCCAACTGGATCCTGAGTACAAACTTCCCACTTGGACTACCTTTGCATCTCGGGTTTTGGTCATCTCCTCTGAATCGGTCTTCATTCAGTTCATATTTCATGCCTCACGTTCAAGCTTCCTGGTTCAGTTCGTGGCCACCATACTGGTTCGGATCGGGTTACTGCATACGGATCAGGTCGTGACCCATAGATCAGCTCGTGGCTCCTCCTCCTGGTTCGGATTGGCATCATCATATCGGATCTGCTCATGGTGCATCGGATCGTAATGCATCGGATCAGAGCTTCAGGTGCATCGGCTCCTCCTCTAGCTCGTGGTTCATCCAGATCGGGTCGGATCGTGCTCACCTATCGGATCGGGTCAGGTGTATCCTCCCAGGTCTTCAGGTCGTGGGCTCCTGAAGTGATTCGGTGCGGGTCGTTGAAGTGGGGGCGATCCGATCCGGGTCCTGCATATTTCCTGCAACTCTTCCAGCGACTATTTTACGCTATACGAAGGCGTTTTCGACCATTCTAACTTTTCTAATCAATCACAAAGCATACCATACAGTCATAGCAACATATAGAACTGACCACAAACACCAAAACAACAAATTGATAGGTCAAAACGGATCAAACATAGCCAAAACCCCATATTTTCCCTTAAGCATATTTAAGCAAAACTGATCATAGGATTAACAAAACTAAACCAAATCAACCCAAATTTCTAATAGAGGTATAAAACAATATTTCAGAATTTATAAATATTTTTCCAGAATTTTATCATGTCTAATTTCATTAACAACACTAATTACCCTTAATTAACCGTAATTAGTGCAAAACTATGCAAATCAGTCACCTTTGCCACAAATAAAACTCAGATCTGAAATGAATCTCTGTTTGGCACGAATACTGATGTCTAACAGCAGCTCTAACCTTACTTTGGTGCTATCTCTCTTTAATTTGATGTTGCTAAGCCTAATCTTCAATTAGAAAGTGGTTTGGGGATGTTTTAGATCTTGGAGGCCATTGTTAGGGTTGAACAAATGTCTATGGCGGCAGGAAAATGTCTAAAAGCCGAAATCCCTAACTCTAACAGTCCTTTAATACTCCAAATCCTGAAGTCCCCCTTTGGGCCTAGTTGTTAATCATCCAGTTAAGCCCAATTAAGCTGTTTTTCCTCATATGAAACTTTTTTCAGCCATATCTCCCAAATGGTGAGTCCGTTTGGCTAATGTGACCGCTCTACGGAATTGTAAACCATCATCAGGATCCAATGGAAGTGGTTTCAGGTCAAAATTCCTTTCCAGTCAAAAGTTATGGCCAAAACAAGATCAGTTGTCAAAACGGTGAATTAAAAATCTGGAAAAATCATGAACATGGGAAATGACCCCAATAGTTGTCTCACAAAGTTACATGACAATACGACTCTCTATGACGGTGAAATAAATATTCTACGATCCTATGATGCTAAGTATGCGGGTCATTACACTCTTCCCCCCATAAGAAATTTCATCCCCGAAATTCCTTAACCCAAAACAAACAAAGGATCCCGCATGCCTACAACAATCAAACATGCAAAACAAACAAAACAAACATATCCTAGCATGCGGACAGACTAAATCGAAACTGTAATCCTACCTGGCGAAGTGTTCTGGATATGTCTTCCTAATGCTCTCCTCTGTCTCCCAAATACAGTCATTCTCATTCTCGCACGACTGAACTTTGACTAATTTCACCGCTTTCCTTCGAAGTTGCTTCACATCGTTCCCAACAATACGCATAGGCATGCAGTTCCCAACCGCCTCGGGTTCAACTTCGACATCATCCAGTTGATCAGGTGAAATAATCACATCAGGGTCGTGCACGAATTTCCTTAACTGGGAAACATGAAATACATTATGAACTCCTGCCATCTACTCTGGAAATTCAACTTTATATGCCAAATTCCCAATTTGCTCGAGAACTGGGAATGGATTGACAAATCTTGGTGCTAACTTGCCTCTCCTGCCAAATCGTATCACGCTCTTTAATGGAGAAATCTCGACAAACACCGAGTCGCCAATGGAGAACTTTAATTCTCTTCTCCTCTTATCAGCATAACTTTTCTGCCTATCTTGGGCAGCCTTCATTCGCTGTTGGATAACCTTAATCTTGTCTGATGTTTCTCTTATTACTTCTAGTCCAAGCACATATTTCTCACCGGTTTTAAACCAACATGACGGTGAGTTGCACGGTCTTCCGTACAAAGCTTCAAATGGAGCCATACCAATACTGGATTGATAATTGTTATTATATGCAAACTCTACTAGATGCAAATGGTCATCCCATGATCCACCAAAGTTTAATATGCAAGCTCTCAGGAGATCCTCTAATACTCGATTCACCCTTTCTGTCTGTCCGTCGGTTTGAGGATGATACGCGGTACTGAGATGTAATTCTGATCCTAACGCCTCCTGTAAGCTTTTCCAAAATCCACTGGTGAACAATGGATCTCAATCACTCACAATGCCCTTGGGTATTCTATGAAATCTCACTACCCACTTTACATATAGTTCAACTAACTTAGCTGCCATCCTATTCGACTTGACGGGTATAAATCTTGCACTTTTGGTCAATCGGTCCACAATCACCCAAATGCTATCATGGCCTGATCTAGTCCTTGGTAACCAATCAATGAAATCCATTGAGACTTGTTCCCATTTCCATTCTAGAACTTCTAATGGTTGCAACAAACCACTAGGCTTCTTTTGCTCAGCTTTAACCAGCTGGCAATTCATACATTTGGATATAAACTTCCCAACGTCTCTTTTCATCTCTTCCCAGTAGTATGTCTGCTTCATGTCTCGATGCATCTTGTTACCACCGGGATGTATAGTCAGTTTTGAGTGATGACATTCTCTAAGTACTTCATCTCTCAATCCATCGACATTGGGTACAACAAGTCTTCCATTCTTTCTAAGCCATCCATCTCGATCAAGCCCATACTTGTTCATCTCTCCGTCGACTCCCATTTCTAACTTTGAGATGATTTCCAATAGGTTAGGATCGTCCCTCTGACCGGAACCAATCCTCTCAATCAAAGTGGGTCTGATCGTCAAATTTGCTAACATTTCTGGATCCAATTCGCACTTTGGTCTGAAGACATACCCAGCGACGTACTCTAGTTGCTTCCATTCTCGAAACATAGCCCTTAAACTGGCATGTCTTCTACTCAATGCATCAGCCACCGCATTGCCCTTTCCTGGTGTATATGCGATGTCGAAATCATAGGAAGCTAAGAATTCTAACCATCTTTGCTGTCGGAGATTTAGATCCTTTTGAGAGAAGAGATACTTTAATGATTTATGATCGGTAAACAGCTCAAATCTTTCTCCCAAGAGATAATGTCTCCACATCTTCAATGCGAATACGATCGCTGCTAATTCCAAGTCATGGGTAGGGTATCTTTTCTCATGCAGTTTCAGTTGCCGACTTGCATAAGCTATAACCCTACCACCTTGCATCAACACAACACCTAGTCTGGTACCACATGCATCCGTATACACTGTCATCTCTTCATTTCCCTTAGGAATGACTAACACTGGTGCACATGTCAACTTTTCCTTTAGACTCTTGAATGCATTCTCGCACTTTTCGTCCCAGATGAAAGCTTGATTCTTCTTGGTCAACTGAGTCAACAATGCTGCTATCTTGGAGAAGTCTTGGATAAACTTACAATAATATCCGGCTAATCCCAAGAAACTTCTTATGTCCATTGCATTCTTGAGCATAGACCAATCTTGTAACGTAGCCACCTTCGTAGGGTCCATGGTAATACCATTCTCTAAAACAACATGGCCCAAGAATCTCACTTCCCTCCTCCAGAAGTGACACTTTTCAATTGGTGTTTTCTTAACATCTCCATCACTATTCTTAAATGTTCCTTGTGTTTTTCCTCTATCCTCGAATAAAAAAGGATATCGTCCACGAACACAAGAATGAACTTATTCAACTGATCTATGAATACCCTATTCATAAGATCCACAAAATATGATGGCGCATTGGTTAACCCAAATGGGATGACCAACCACTCATAAAGTCCAAACGGCGTTCGAAAGGTCGTTTTAGCTATACTCTCAACTTCCACTCTAAGCTGATGAAAACCTGTCGCGAGATCCAACAAAGAGAATACTCACGCGCCACTCAACTGATCAAACAAATCATCTATCCGCGATAGAGGATACGTGTTCTTCCTCGTCACCTTATTCAACTCGCGGTAGTCTACACACAATCGAAGGGAACCATCGGCCTTGGTAACAAACACAACTGGTGCTCCCCATTCAGAAACACCCCTTCTGATAAATCCCTTCTTCAAAAGATCGTTGACTTGCAACCCGAGCTCTTGCTGCTCCCTTGGTGCCATACGATGAAGTGGCATCACTACAGGTCTGGCATCTTTTACCAAATCAATATGGAACTCAATCTCTCGGTGTGGTGGAAGCCCGGTTACTTCCTCAAAGACGTCCGGATACTGGCCAACCACGGGAAAACCTGAAAACTCAC
Source organism: Allium sativum (assembly GCA_030737875.1). Taxonomy (NCBI): domain Eukaryota; kingdom Viridiplantae; phylum Streptophyta; class Magnoliopsida; order Asparagales; family Amaryllidaceae; genus Allium; species Allium sativum. Next base: position 608,133,252 of record CM060910.1, on the reverse strand, counting down.
CATGCGGGATGTCGAGGGATTTTAGAAAACTAGCCATCACCCCATCACTAGGTAGACCACCAAACACTGCCCTCTGTCCATCATCCGCTCTAGTTGTCACCAAAAAGCCCTCACATTCTACCACCACTCCGTATCTTTGGAGCCAATCGACTCCCAAAATAATGCCAAACCCAGTAAAGCAAAAAATAAAGCAATCACAAACAAACATACATCCATGACTCGATAAGACCACATTATGAAAAATCATGCTAAGGTTAGTCAAACCACCAATCGGGTTCATTACTACTAAAGTTCTATCGACAATCTCGGACTCCAATCCCAACCTATCTACCAGGTCACTAGATATGAAAGAACTGGAAGCTCCAGTATCAAACAAAACTCTAACAGGAACATCATAAACAGAAAGCATACCTTGAATAATGACATTATTTCCCTTCTCCGCCGCAGTTGGGGCATTCGACGAAGAAGGAATAACATTAAAGGCATATGCTTTCACCATCTGCTTTTCTTTAGGGGGTTGCGGACACTTGTCCTTGTGATGTCCCACTTGGCCACAGTTGAAGCACTTCCTGTCTGCCGGCTTCGCTCGACAATTACTAGCATAGTGGCCCTTCTTGCCACATCTAAAGCACTCAACATCTTTCTTCTTCTTCTGGCCATCCTTTATCTGGTTATGCTTCCTCTTATTCCGAGAACCACTCTTGCCTCCACCGCTTGCTTACGGTTTTGGCTCCTCTGCAGATGCGACCTCAGTTTTCGACTTAGGGTAAAGACTTTCTGATCTTAAAGCTTTCCCCACAATCGACTCAAACGTCTCATCGATGTGGTTAATAAGCCCTTCCCCCAAGTATCCATCCAAACCAGTTATGAACTTCTCGTTCTTCTTCTCGGCAGTAACTATTAGGGATAACCCATATTTCGACAAAGTGTCGAATTCGGCAATATACTCCGAGACAGCTCTGCTATTTTGCTTGAGTTCCTAGAATCTCTTAAACAACACTGACTTCTGAGTAGATGGAATGAACTTATCGCTAAAGCAAGCCTTAAACTGATCCCAAGTAATATGATCCTCGGGAGTAGCTGCCTTTATAGCATTCCACCAATTCATTGCGCGTCCTTGCAGCTGATGGGATGCTAGCCTCCTCTTCATCGCATCCTCGATACCCAAGTCTTCGAAGATACGCTCGTAGCTATCCAACCAATCCTGAACATCCGTAGCCGACTCCGTTCCGTGGAACGGCTTCCCACAAAGACTAGTATAATCCTTATTCAGCTTGGCGAAATCGGCCCTAAGCGCCTGCACTATTTGACCACCACCATTACGAGCATTGGGAGCTGCCCTCTTGACATCCCTAAGCATCTCTCTCATAAGGTCAGTAAACATTGTCCCAATTTCAGCAGCATTCCCATTATTGTCTCCCCTACCAGTACCCCTTGCGTATCGGCTCATCGTTCAATCTGCACAGAGAAAACGATTAACCATCCTCTTTGTGGTGTCAGTGCAGTGCGACTTTATCCTTAGTTATACTAATAATATATATATATATAGCATTTAAAACCAAATTAATCACAAATACGCGCTATCTTATACGTGTACTAGCTCTCCATGATAACTGCCCTAGGTTAACTACGCAATCTAGTGCTCTGATACCAAGTGTGATGGCCCGGCCCGCATCAGCTAGTATTTCGTCCGAAAGTGCGCTATACACATGTCTGACTAGCATGGAACGGTCGCCAAAGAAAGGGAAGAAGAGAATGAACTAATCAAGAACCTGTAAAATGCCTCACAGCGCATGGAATAAAATATAATAGTATCATACTTTGACATAAAACAGGCGAGACAGTGCATAAGCTGAAAACTAAACATCATAGCTGCGGAAGATCCAAATACAGCTTATGATCCAATACCATTATTACAAAGTTGTAAAATACTATCTGTAAAGAAAAAAGAAAGAGGTACACTACTAATGCCCAAAGTAGTGACCAACAGCGACACAGGGAGAATATCTATATATCATACGTGGAGGCCTCCTGCTTGTCTCCGGTACAGCTACTCGTGCATACCACCTAACCTGTCTCTAGTCTGCTCGTGAGAGCACCTAGAGTAATAAGAAGAGACATAAAACTCTGGGTCAGAAAAAAGTCTGGTATGAGCGATAAGCAGCTAAACAGAACAATAACAGGTATACCAGACCATATCTGAACCTGGACCTACAACCAAACAGTTAGCACTACATACCGTACAATACTCTAAGGTGCCACTAACATATGGTGAAACACCCCACCTCCATTAAGGTCACACACAAAGGGAATGCCTTAACTTTGGTGGAGGGTTATAGGTACAAGACACAGAAAAATTTACAAGATAGATAAATTTAAGCAGCGGAATTCAAATATTTATTGCATACGTAGTTCAATACAAAAGCATTACATGAAATTGTCTCAAAATAACTTCCAAAACATTACAACATGATTTCTGCCTTGATTATTTAAATAAAGAAGCATGAACCAAAATAAAACTGCATAAATCCCCAAGGGTCGTATCCAAAAGCCACAGCCAATGCAAGAGAGTCCAAATCATACATCTACTTTCTTGAAGCTTGCAAAGAGTCTGATTAAGCTGGAGTGTTTCCTCTCTGTGGACCTGAGGGGGGCGAAATGGAAGAAAAGAAGACAAAAGAAAACGGGTTAGACAATTTGTCTGGTAAGTTTAGTGGTTACTAGTATTTAAACAAGGAAAGAGATCATGACAGTGATAATAGAACATAGGACAATACCCTAATATAAGATAAAAGGAACATGTGATCGCACCCATTAATAATCACTACACCTACTTAACCATTGGTTCAACCAGCCCCAAATGATCCCCTTAATGATCGGCACCTACTCGCATGCATTCATGTCCTGTGTCATTCGGCCCCGCTTGACTGTAATTACCTGTGCTGGTCCCACCATGGGTGTATCAGTCCCACTGATGGCAACCTGATACGATTCAATATGCACAGTGTACACTACTGATGCCCAGTGCTTGATTTTTCCACTTTGGAGTACGTGCACGCCCATACTCCATCGGAACCTATACGGGCCCACCAATGGCCGAGGTTTTGGCCGCTTATAATTCAGCCCAGTAATCGTGTCCCACCCTGCCTAGTTTCAGTGTACCATGATACATCTATGTGGGTTACTGCTGAAATGGGTCCCCGTTACTAGGGTTTTCTAATCAACATGTTTATTTGGTTAAGTGTCCAAGTTTACCTAACCCAGCCCATTCGTTTTAGTTAACATGTTGAATCGGTAAAGTGTTTTCCTAATTTACTTAACCCTACCAATCCTGACTTAGCTTTAATTTACTAAAGCACCAACCACTCACATTAGACAGGTCTTGTTGTGGTCACTGGATGTGCCGGTCGGTTCTGGGCAGATTTACACCACAACTCAGTCTAACCTCGGGTTCTTTTTGGGCTTGATGCACTATCCACCCACATTAGACAGGTCTTGTTGTGGTCACTGGATATGCGGGTCGGTTCCGGGTAGATTTACACCACAACTCAGTCTAACCTCGGGTTAGGCATATTCGTCTTTTCTAAAATTCACATTTTTCTATATATGTCAAATTTTCTTTATGTGGATTAAATTTAATTTAATCACGCCATAATTACCCTTTGATTTTGCTCAAAATAAATGGTATATCAAATATACCATTTAATGAACAAACCTATGCCATGAATTTTCATGTTTTCCCATTGTTATCCCCATTGAACGTACGTATGAATCATATGAAGTGTTGGGCTAGCCAATTATTCCAAACCAATAAACAAAAAGGGGTAATGAACATGAAATAAACATAAATTAGCATATATTCGACTGATCATATGTAACTTGGCATAGATGTATCATTATCTTAACTAAACAGGAAAAGGTGAACTTGTGACTAAGTTGGATCTAATTTTTCATGTCAACTTGATATGGATCGAACATGGAGGTTTAACATATAAACCATATTTTAGCATACTAACTTATGTATGTCAAAAAAATAAGAAAGCTACTCTAACCAATTTTAAATTGCAACTTAGCATGATTACTAATGTGTGTTAAAAACATAAGAGGATTACAATTCCAACTTTTACAACATAAATAAATCCAATTTAACATAGTTATAACTATTCATAAATGTTAATCTAACATGTAAGCATGTCATTTAGATTATAAACTTGACAATAACCACCAGTTTATAACATGACATGTTTTACCATTTAATTGGCAAAATAAATTCAATACCCAATTATAATATATTCCAATAACATAAAATGTTGTTTATCACCACAAGCATATTGACATGAAATATATATACAACATGTTCATCGCCACAAGCATGTAGACATGATTAATTACAATGATACTTTAAGATAAACGAGAATCAAATCTTATACATAAGCATCATACTATATCCCAATTACAACATGTCATGATTAAATCGAAAGAATGTTTAAATCTGCGTAACAACTGACTTAAAAACTAAAAAGAATTCTTGCATTCTGAAATCTGAATTCTGAAATTGGAGATGCGCTCCTTTGTAGAAGATCATTGAATTAGACTAGTTTTAATTTGATTCTTGATTCAAGTTCTTTTACTTGTCTTTGAATTGAAAATGGTGACAGCTACTCCAAGTCCCCTATTGACGGCATTTCAGTTCTAGGAATATTTTCTGTGTGTTCTTAGGTTTAGAATTAAGTTGTTTATATAGAATTTCAGTTTAATTATAGCCGTCAGATGAACCTAGGGTTAATCACAACCACTCAGACCTGATCAACACCATCCAGAAACCCTAGTGACTCAGCAGCATGTCATCAGTTGTTCAAATTTCAGATCTGGTCGGGGGCCAGGTCGACCCCCAGGTCGACCTCTGGGGGGGAGGTCGACACTAGGGTCGACCCCCTGGTCAACGTACCTGGGCGAGAATTTTCCTGCCCAGCCCGCTTCTGGCTTCTGTTTGAATTTGAACTCGTTTTCGAATTGTTTGAATTTATTTGAATTCTCTGGAAACTTCCGATAGCCATAACTTCTTCATACGAAGTCCAATTTACGCAAACTCGGACTCTATCTCAACCAGAATTCCGAGACGAACACAATGGCGTAACTCGTTTCCCTTAATTCTTACATTTTAAATTAAGTATTCTAGGATTCACTATTATAACGTTATTAGAAAATACAGGGTGTTACATTCTCCCCTCCTTTTAGGATTTCGTCCCCGAAATCTCCAAGTCGAGAAGAACTTATGTCCTACCATCCAATCAACCATCTACTCAACCATCAAACACAGGCATCCAATGTCCTTAAAAGATTTCTAATGCTTCATGATCCTATGCATAGTGTGTGTATATGTCCTTATCTAATGCAAAATCAGGCGGTTTACTGATTCAGTTGATCTCCTTAATGAAAATTATGTCAGTGCCATGAGTCCATTATGAATGCAATTCTTCCAACTCAAAATTTCTTATATGAGTGCACAACCATTCATACAAATGCAATGTCCATATGATAACACATCAAGTTTTAATCCATAAACCAATAGATATATATATATATATATATATATATATATGCATATGCAATGTGAAAGTGACAGAGCCGATCTACTACCTAATGTGTGTGTATATGCGTCCACTAGCAACCACTTGCAACCATCAACCATAACATGTTTCAATTACATGTTTACATCTAAATGGGCTCCTACCTAAGACTAAAGGATAGGATCAAGGAGATAAAAGATAGATACGAGCATAAACTTGAGGAAAAAGATATTAAAGACGTACCCTCAAAAAGAAAAGGGTAGGTTGCACGTATTCTTTCTTCAGTTTCCTAAGTCGCATCTTCCTTGGTGTCGCCCCATTGAACTTTGACGAGCTTAACTTCACGGTTGCGTAGCTTATTGACCTCTGTTCCTAAGATACGGGTTGGAACTCTTCTCATAGTTGTTTTTCTTTCAACTTCAACTTATTCTAGCATACTTGGTTCTACCACTTCCGCAGACTCGTATAAGCATTTCCGCAGGTGAGAGACATGAAAGACATTATGAATCCCGGCAAATTTCTCGGGTAGCTGTACCCTATAAGCCATCTTCCCAATCTTCTCGATGATAGGGAATGGCCCTACAAATCTTGGTGCTAACTTTCCTGCGGATCCAAAGCGAACGACGTTCCTCAAAGGAGATACTTTAAGGAACACCTTGTCTCCAACTTCGAATTCAAGGTCAGTTCTTCTTTAGTCTGCGTAGGACTTCTGTCTATCTTAGGCAGTCTTCATTCTTCTTCGTATCAAGTCTACTTTCTATGAAGTCTCCCTAATCATGTCTGGTCCAAGTATGAGCTTGTCTGTGGACTCCCACCAACAAGTTGGTGACCTGCACGGTCTTCCATATAAAGCTTCGAAAGGTGCCATGCCTATGGTGGCTTGGTAGCTATTATTGTATGCGAATTTCACCAAAGGTAGATGATCCTCCCATGTACCTCCGAAGTCAATAATGCATAACCTCAAGAGGTCTTCTAATACTCTGTTGACTCTTTCCATCTGGTCATCAGTTTGAGGGTGATAGGCCATGCTTAAGCATAACTGTGTGCCTACATCCTTTTGTTAACTCTTCCAAAACTCGCTCGTGAAGATAGGGTCTCGATCACTCACTCTGCTGGATGGTATCCCATGGAGTCGAACTATCTCCTTAAGATATATGGATGCTAGAGATGAGGTAGTCCTTCTACTCTTGACGGGTATAAAGTGGGCGCTTTTTGTGAGCCTGTCCACTATTACCCAAATACTGGTATTGCCCCTTCTTGACCTAGGCAACCCATCTATAAAGTCCATCGAGATGCTATCCCATTTCCACTGTGGGACCTCTAGAGGATGGAGCAGACCACCAGGCTTCTTCTGCTCTGCCTTGACTTTTTGGCATATTAAACACTTAGAAACAAATTCAGCTACGTCTCGCTTTGTGCCATTCCAAAAGAAAACTTTTTGATGTCTTTATACATTTTGTCTCCGCCTGGGTGTATGGTCAGTTTGGAATGGTGTGCCTCTTTTAGAACCGCCTTTACCAAGCCCCTTTCTTGTGGGACACATAGTCTTCCATCTCGTCTCAACCAGCCCTTGGCATCAATAGGGTATCTATTGAGGTGACTAGAACCCTAATTAACTTGTCCATCACTTCGGCTAGCTGAGGATCTTCTCTTTGCGTGGCTCCGATTGAGTCTAATAGAGTTGGTCGTACTTCTAATGTTGCTAGCAAGCCAGGTACAAAGTCAGTGGAGGGTCTAATGTTAAAGCTTGCTATGAATTCCAACGTTTGCCTTTCCACAAAGAGAGGGCTTAAGGTTAGCTTCTTTCTACTCAAGGCTTCAGCTACTGCATTGCCCTTGCCAGGAGTGCAGGAAATCTCAAAATCGTAGGAGGCAAGGAACTCCATCCATCTTTGCTGCCTCAAGTTGAGATCTTTCTGCGAGAATAGGTATTTCAATGATTTATGATCAGTATACAGTTCAAATTTCTCACCTAGGAGATAATGACGCCAAGACTTAAGCGCAAAAACGATGGCTGCCAACTCTAGGTCGTGGGTTGGGTAGTTTTTCTCATGTACTTTTAACTGTCTTCCACCATAAGCCACTACCTTCCCTTCTTGCATCAGAATAGCGCCTAGTCCTGTTCCGCATGCATCTGTGTATACTGTAAACATCTTGCTTCCATCAGGCAATGTCAGAACTGGGGCTGTTGTTAGAGCCCTTTTCAAACGTTGGAAAGCAATATCGCAATCCAAATCCCAATTGAAAGCTAGGTTCTTCTTTGTCAATCTTGTTAGTGGTGCTAAGATTTTTGCAAAATCTTTGATGAACTTTCGATAAAAGCCTACTAGCTCGAGAAAGCTTCGGACTTCGGTTGCGTTTTGAGGAACCTTCCAATCTTGCACAGCAACCACTTTTGCGGGGTCCACAGCTATCTCCTCTTTGGACACCACATGTCCAAGGAACCTAACTTCCTCCCTCCAAAAATGGCATTTGGAGAATTTTGCCTTTCACTGATGTGCACGGAGAGTATCCATGACTTCTTTTAGATGCTGAGCATGCTCTTCCTCATTCTTTGAGAAGATCAAAATATCATCTACGAAGACCACCACAAACTTATTGAGGAACTCTCGGAACACCCTACTCATTAAATCAACGAAGTAAGCGGGTGTGTTTGTCAAGCTGAAGGGCATGACAAGCCACTCGAAGAAACCATCAGGAGATCTGAGCGTTGTCTTATCAATGTTGTCTTTAGCCACCCTTAGCTGATGAAACCCGATAGCTAAATCTAATTGGGAGAAACCCGATGCACCTACAAGCTGATCGAACAAATCATCTATTCTTGGGAGTGGGTGCCTATTCTTCTTGGTCAGCTTGTTTAGCTCCTTATAATCAACACACAGGCGAAGTGGATAGTCATCTTTGGTTTCGAACACTACCGGAGCACCCCATTCAGAAATACTCCGTCTTATGAACCCCTTTTCAAGCAGCTCTTTGATTTGCTTGCTGAGCTCCTTTCTCTCCCTTGGGTCCATGTGCCTAATGGGTAAAGCAACGGGCTTTGCATTATTAACAAGGTATATGCGGAAGTCTATCTCTCGCTTTAGAGGTAAGCCTTTTACCTCTTCAAACACATCAGAATATTAACGGACTACCTTTACAGACTGCAAGTCCTCAACAGACGCATTAAGAGATTCTAGATAGCTTAGTATAACGGAGTTCAGGGGATGGCAAGAAATTTCAAGAGTGTTATCAAGGCGAGTCAGGAGTCTAACCACTCTTTTTTCACAGTCGAGGATGGCACCATTACTGGATAGCCAATCCATGCCTAGAATCAATCCATAGCCCGTGAATCCCAAAACAAAGGCATTACATCTAAACTCAACGCTTTGTATAGATATTTTCAAATCCAAACAAACCATTGACAAATAAGCTAAGCCCCCGATTGGATTTGAAACAACCAAGGGATCCTCTACTAAACTAGTGTCTAGGTGCATAGATTCAACTAAATCAGCAGATACAAATGAGTGTGATGCGCCAGAATCAAATAATGTACGAATAAGATGATCAAAAAGATAGACTAAACTTTCGACTGAATATTTCTACCTCGTTCTTGCGGAGGTGTCGTGAGAGCGTGAACTTGTCCTCCAGAAGAAGGTCTAGCTCCCTGCCCTTGCTTCCTTGGGCAGGCCCTAGCCATGTGTCCTGCCTCACCACAGTGGAAACAACCACCCATCTTCCTTTTCTTCTTCCTGCAGTCTTTGACCAGATGCCTAGGAATGCCACAAAAATTACACTTTCTCTTTTTATGGGGTTTGTTGTTCTTCCCGCCTTTCTTTGAATCAGCCTTCTTGTTCTGCGACTCTTCCCCCTTCTTCTCTTGAGGCACTTCTGTTTTTGCCTCTTTCTTGCCCTTGTCTTCCTTATGTAAGAGTGCCATGTCCACTAACCTCTCGTAAGTAGCCCCCATAGGTATATGGGTCAAAGCCAATCTGTGAAGTGGCTCATTCAATCCCTTGACAAAACGGAGAGCCTTCTTATGAGGAGTATTCACTAAGTCCAGTCTAAATCGGGCCAGCTGATTGAATTGATTGACGTACTCCTTGACCGTCATACTTCCTTGCTTAAGAGATAAGAACTTTTCCAGCTGTAAATTTCGTTCAGCTTGTGAGAGGAATTTCATCTTAAACCTTATCCTGAAATCCATCCATGTGTCAACAGGTCTTTCAGCGTTAGTGATTTCCCACCAATAGGAAGCTTCGTCTTTGAGCAACCATACAGCCAACTGTATCTTCTGCCTATCGTCCACCTCGAAGATAACGAACAGATCCTCTGTTTCTTTGAGCCAGTTCCTTGCTTCTATGAATGATTCAATTCCCTTGAAATCCTTTCCACCCATGGACCTAAAGTCTCTACAAATCTTTGGGAAAGTATTTGCATGAGGAAGAGGAGGAGGAGGAGGAGGAACTGCTGCAGCAGGAGGAGGAATATCTACTGGGCCTGCATCATTGGCCCTGGCCTCTAAGTACCTCCTAAACCAGCCAGGTATCGGTGCACCCTCTGGAAGATTAAGATTTCCAAACATGCTGAAACGAAAAAAAGATTCAAAACAAAGGATAGAAGGATATTGCATATGGCTTTGGGGATTATGGCTTTTTTTTTTAATCTAAAACAACACTTTTCCTTGTAAAACGCTTCTTTATATTTCTTTTGAAAATAGTTTTCAAAAACTCTTATCTGATCTGGTAAACCTTTACTCTGATACCAAGTGAAACACCCCACCTCCATTAAGGTCACTCACAAAGGGAATGCCTTAACTTTGGTGGAGGGTTACAGGTACAAGACATAGAAAAATTTAAAAGACAGATAAATTTAAGCAGCGGAATTCAAATATTTATTGCATACGCAGTTCAATACAAAAGCATTACGTCAAATTGTCTCAAAATAACTTCCAAAACATTACAACATGATTTCTGTCTTGATTATTAAAATAAAGAAGCATGAACCAAAATTAAGCTGCATAAATCCCCAAGGGTCGTATCCAAAAGCCACAGCCAATGCAAGAGAGTCCAAATCATATATCTACTTTCTTGAAGCTTGCAAAGAGTCTGATTAAGCTGGAGTGTTTCCTCTCTGTGGACCTGAGGGGGGCGAAATGGAAGAAAAGAAGACAAAAGAAAACGGGTTAGACAATATGTCTGGTAAGTTTAGTGGTTACTAGTATTTAAACAAGGAAAGGGATCATGACAGTGATAATAGAACATAGGACAATACCCTAATATAAGATAAAAGGAACATGTGGTCGCACCCATTATTATAGTCTCTGCACCTACTTAACCATTGGTTCAACTAGCCCCAAATGATCCCCTTAATGATCGGCACCTACTCGCATGCATTCATGTCCTATGTCATTTGGCCCTGCTTGACTGTAGCTACTTGTGCTGGTCCCACCATGGGTGTACCAGTCCCACTGATGGCAACCTGATACGATTCAATATGCACAGTGTACACTACTGATGCCCAGTGCCTGATTTTTCCACTTTGGAGTACGTGCACGCCCATACTCCGTCGGAACCTATACTTGCCCACCAACGGCCGAGGTTTTGACCGCTTATAATTCAGCCCAGTAATCGTGTCCCACCCTGCCTAGTTTCAGGGTACCATGATACATCTATGTGGGTTACTGCTGAAATGGGTCCCCGTTACTAGGGTTTTCTAATCAACATGTTTATTTGGTTAAGTGTCCAAGTTTACCTAACCCAGCCCATTCGTTTTAGTTAACATGTTGAATCGGTAAAGTGTTTTCCTAATTTACTTAACCCTACCAATCCTGACTTAGCTTTAATTTATTAAAGCACCAACCACTCACATTAGATAGCTCTTGTTGTGGTCACTGGATGTACCGGTCGGTTCCGGGCAGATTTACACCACAACTCAGTCTAACCTCGGGTTCTTTTTGGGCTTGATGCACTAACCACCCACATTAGACAGGTCTTGTTGTGGTCACTGGATATGCCGGTCGGTTATGAGCAGATTTACACCACAACTCAGTCTAATCTCGGGTTAGGCATATTTGTCTTTTCTAAAATTCACATTTTTCTATATATGTCAAATTTTCTTTATGTGGATTAAATTTAATTTAATCACGCCATAATTATCCTTTGATTTTGCTCAACATAAATGGTATATCAAATATACTATTTAATGAACAAAGCTATGGCAAAAAAATTCATGTTTTCCCATCATTATCCCCGTAGAACGTACGTATGAATCATATGAAGTGTTGGGCTAGCCAATTAGCCCAAACCCATAAACAAAAAGGGGTAATAAACAAATAGCATGAAATAAACATAAAATAGCATATATTCGACTGATCATATGTAACTTGGCATAGATGTATCATTATCTTAACTAAACAGGCAAAGGTGAACTTGTGACTAAGTTGGATCTAATTTTTCATGTCAACTTGATATGGATCTAACATGGAGGTTTAACATATAAACCATATTTTAGCATACTAACTTATGTATGTCAAAATATAAGAAAGCTACTCTAACCAATTTTAAACTGCAACTTAGCATGATAACTTATGTGTGTTAAAACATAAGAGGATTACAATTCCAACTTTTACAACATAAATAAATCCAACTTGATATAGTTCTAACTATTCATGAATATTAATCTAACATGTAAGCATGTGATTTAGATTATAAACTTGCCAATAACCACCAATTTATAACATGACATGTTTTACCATTTAATTGGCAAAATAAATCCAATACCCAATTATAATAGATTCCAATAGCATAAAATGTTGTTTATCACCACAAGCATATTGACACGAAATATATATACAACATGTTCATCGCCACAAGCATGTAGACATGATTAATTACAATGATACTTTAAGATAAACGAGAATCAAATCTTATACATAAGCATCATACTATATCCCAATTACAACATGTCATGATTAAATCGAAAGAATGTTTAAATCTGCGTAACAACTGACTTACAAACTAAAAAGAATTCTTATGTTCTGAAATCTGAATTTTGAAATTGGAGATGCGCGCCTTTGAAGAAGATCGTTGAATTAGACTAGTTTTAATTTGATTATTGATTCAAGTTCTTTTAATAGTTTTTGAATTGAAAATGGTGACGGCTACCCCAAGTCCCCTACTGATGGCATTTCATTTCTAGGATTATTTTCTGTGTTTTCTTAGGTTGAGAATTAAGTTGTTTATATAGGATTTTAGTTTAATTATAGCCGTCAGATGAACCTAGGGTTAATCACAGCCACTCAGACCTGATCAGGACCATCCAAAAACCTAGTGATTCAGTAGCATGTCATTAGTTGTTCAAATTTCAGATCTGGCCGGGGCCCAGGTCAACCCTAAGGTTGACCCCCAGGTCGACGGGGGTGAGGTCAACACTAGGGTCGACCCCCTGGTCAACCTACCTGGGCGGGAATTTTCCTGCCCAGCCCGCTTCTGGCTTTTGTTTGAATTTGAACTCGTTTTCGAACTATTTGAATTTATTTGAATTCTCTGGAAACTTCCGACAGCCATAACTTCTTCATATGAAGTCCAATTTACGCAAAATCCAGAATTCCGAGACGAACACAATGGCGTAACCCATTTCCCTTAATTCTTACATTTTAAATTAAGTATTCTAGGATTCATTATTATAACGTTAATAGAAAATACGGGGTGTTACATATGGTGTAAAGAATTAGAGGGTGGGGGTGTGCATGTCATAATGATGGCAAACAAATCAAACATAACAACCATCCTCACATCTCTCACTCAGTGCGTAAAGCATACGATGTCCACCACTGTCAATCACTAGACCCATCGAAGTAGTGACGGAGTTCGACTTGTACAACTACTGCTACTACCATGCTTACTCCATAGAGTCATGACCAAATCTTTACAAATGACCCCACTTCATTAGTCTATAGCTCTTTAGTCGTACCTAGGCTACTGTGGCCCTGAATCCGTTCACGTACCCTCTACACATAGTGATCCAAAGTTACAGACATCGACAACCGCTTAGCACACGTCCCGCAGCAAAGCCCAACTCATGAAGTCAGCTCATTGGTTCCCAACTGGATCCTCAGTACAAACTTCCCACTTGGACTACCTTTGCATCTTGGGTTTTGGTCTTCTCCTTCGGATCGGTCTTCATTCAGTTCATAGTTCATGCGTCGCGTTCAAGCTTCCTGGTTCAGTTCGTGGTCACCATACTAGTTCGGATCGGGTTACTGCACACGGATCGGGTCGTGACCCATAGATCATATCATGGCTCCTCCTCCTGGTTCGGATCGGCGTCATCATATCGGATCGGCTCGTAGTGCATTAGATCGTAGTGCATCGGATCGGAGCTTCAGGTGTATCAGCTCCTCCTCTAGGTCGTGGTTCATCCAGATCGGGTCGGATCGTGCTCACCCATCGGATCAGGTCGGGTGTATCCTCCCAGGTCTTCAGGTCGTGGGCTCCTGAAGTGATTCGGGTCGGGTCGTTTAAGTGGGGGCGATCCGATCCAGGTCCTGCATATTTCATGCAACTCTTCCAGTGACTGTTTTATGCCATACGACGGCGTTTTCGACCATTCTATCTTTTCTAATCAATCACAAAGCATACCATACAGTCATAGCAACATATAGAACTGACCACCAACACATCAATTTGATAGGTTAAAACGGATCAAACATAGCCAAAACCCCATATTTCCCCTTAAGCATGTTTAAGCAAAACTAATCATAGGTTTAACAAAACTTAACCAAATCAACCCAAATTTCTAACAGAGGTACAAAACAATATTTCAAAATTTATAAATATTTTTCCAGAATTTTATCATGTGTAATTTCGTTAATCAACACTAATTACCCTTAATTAACCATAATTAGTACAAAAAATATGCAAATCACTCACCTTTGCCACAAATAAAACTCAGATCTGAAATGAATCTCTGTTTGGCACGAATACTGATGGCTAACAGCAGCTCTGACCTTGCTTTGGTGCTATCTCTCCTTAATTTGATGTTGCTAAGCTAATCTTCAATTAGAAAGTGGTTTGGGGATATTTTAGATGTCTGAGGCCATTGTTAGGGTTGAACAAATGTCTATAGCGGATGGAAGATGTCTAAAAACCGAAATCCCTAACCCTAACAGTCCTTAAATACTCCAAATCCCGAAATCCCCCTTTGGGCCTAGTTGTTAATCACTTGGTTAAGCCCAATTAAGCTGTTTTTCATCATCTGAAACGTATATATCTATATAGATCGTCGTTAGAATATAAATATTTATTTTTAACCATAAAAGGGATTAAAAATGGCGCGGTAGTTCGGAAATTCGATTTCAAAGTTCAAATGAATGTACATGATTCAAAATAAAGCGGATTTTAGCGATTTGAAAATATCTTTCCAACGAATCCGAAAAATCAAAATTTCATAGCGGGAATAAAAAGTTATGTCCAGTTGAAAATTCAGAATAATCGCTATGGAAATATAGCCCTTAAAAATAGCCATTTTGCAAACCGTCTCAGAATTTGACGAAATAAGTTTTGTTAGAACCGTATCGTCAATACGAAGCTAGAAAATATTTTTCGGGAATTTTTAGAGTCCGTATGTGGCCCCGGTAAATTGAAATGCGCGTTCAAATTCAACATATAGATTTATATTTTGATTTTGAGGAAATTGATCTAAACGATTGAATCAGCTTATGATACATATCCCGTTGCGTTCGGAATGGGGGTAATTAGTTATGGACGACAGTCGGTGAGTCTAGTTTAGAGGTCAGAATAAAAAGTTGCTTTTTAGAAAATAAAAATAATAAAAAATTATAATAAAGCCCCTCTCTCCCTTATCCCTTAGTCAAAGCCCCTCCCCCCTTAACTCTCTTACTCCCGTTCAGTTTTGAAAAAGAGAAATAAAAAAAAATCGCGTCCCCCCAAAGAAACCGCGCCTCCATGCCTCTGCCGCCGCCGCTGGTGGCTGGCGCACCACCGCCACACCCTCTAGCCTCCACCGCCTCCCAGCTTCTCCCACCTCCTCTTTCTTCTTTAAATCACCAAACCGCAAGAACCCTAGCCCAACCCAATGCCTCCAACCACCCTCCGACGCCGCAACCCCTTGGCCACCTCCACCGGACACCTGCGCCCCTCCTCTCCACGTCAGCGCCGCCATGTAACTCTCCACTGCCCAAAAACCCCTCGTTTCCATTATTTACAGTTTAGCGTTTAGGTCCTTGAGCTTCCTGAGACCTAGTTTTGAGCCTTATTCGACGCGGTTCTGTTATGGTTTATCGGAGAGGAAGGTGAGTTTTTATTTTTATTTTTAATCTATTTATGTTAATAAAAATGTAATTTTTACATAGAAAATCGCAAAGAAAAATGCGGTAGATTTTTATATATGTATAAGAATAAAAATATAAATCACATTGGGTGATGGTTGACTGTGTTTGATTAGTGTTATGTGGATGTGTGTATGAAATCCATATAAATCACATTGTATGGTAATTGACAGTGTCTGATTCCAGTTCAGAAAGAATGAATATTTTAAAAAAACGATTATTTTAAAATAACGAATATTTTCAAAAATATTCAAAAAAGAATCAAAATAGGATTTTGATGTCCGATTTGGGATGGGCACGAATATATTTAAATATATATAGCCGTGTTGATAAGATTGACGCCATTTTGACGTGAATGATATTTATATCGATTTTATTCATTTATATAATGAATATCGAAAAGGAAATGATTTCGAAATATAATGTTTTGAAAATATTATCATTTGTATATCGATGATATGGAATATTCAATTTTGATTTGAAATTGAATAGGAAGTTGAAATCGTTTTGAAAACGAATTTAAAATGATTTGTAAAATACCGTTTAAAAGGAAATCGATGAAATATATATTATATATATTACATATATAATATAATGGCATGAATAGAACGCGCCGCGCAGCGGTAGGTCGCGAATTTTGACCATTGACTTCGAATGGACATTACGGGAGATGTGACTGTCGGATTCTCCTAAAACCAGAACCATTGGGTATGTATCGAAAAGAGATTTCTAATGAATATTAGAAATTGGAAATCTAACGGTTAGATTTGGAATTATGTCCAAATCAAATTTGGAAAAGGTCGCTGTAAGTGTTGTTCGATGGCCGTTGATGGAAATCGACTGTATGAGCGTTGATAAAATTATTAAAAATAGCAATAATTTGTGTAAAATCATAAGAAATGATTTGGAAAGAATTGGGATGAAAAATGCCATATTTGAAAAGATAAAAATAGATTTTTATTGAAATGAACTAGTTTTGAACTAGAATTATAATCCATTTATTTTTGAAATAAATAAATTGGATTTGAAAGGGTTTTAAAAGTAACCAGAATTTTAAATAATTGAATTGGAATGGATTTGAATCGATATTGTCTTTGGAATATTTCGATGTTGGATTTTGTGATTATACAGATATTGTTATGGAAAGTTGAAAGATATATTTATATCGTTTTTTCCAATACGATATTTGTTGGTCGTAGAATTTGATATTGAATATGAGTTGATATATTTTCTATTCAGAGCCTTGTATTTAATATCAAATGAGATTCGGGTTTGTCGTGAATAGTGTCTTCATTAACACTGTTCTTAAACCCAGTTGAGAAAAAGATTAAATCTTTTTTATTTAGATTTAATGAAGTATACCAATTAAATGGTATTTAATTGGAATTGAATTTGAATTGATTTTTGGGTTTATGGTGAATGGTGTTTTAAATAACACTTGTTCTTTAACCCGATAATTAATGGAATGTGAATTGGGTTTATCGTGAATTGTGTTTTAACGACATTCGTTCTTTAACACGATTTACAGTGAAATGTGATTTGGAATTTGTAAATCTTTTGTTAAGATTTAAAGGAGATTTTCCAAAGTATAGTTTTCCAATTTAATAAAATAAATTGGAATAGAATGGAATTCAATTTGGTAATGATCGAAGTGAATTTCTGTGGAGGAAGACAACTAATATATCTGGAATTTAGAAGGCTTTGCCGTTATTCCATTTATATTATTAGTCGGATATGGAAGTTTATATCGATTATATATATATCAATTTGTTTTCCATGAAGATTCCATTGTAAATGGAATGTGATTTTGGGTTGTCGTGAACGGTATCTTTAATAATGTTGTTCTTAGACCCAACGGAGTTAAGAAAATCAGAAAATAACTGAAGATTAGTTAAGTTGAATGGTTTCCTGGGTATTGATCTGATGTTGGTTTCGGCCTTCGGGGCTATTACTTAGGGAGTTGTTCACTTGCTAATTTACGGTTTAAGGCTGATGGAATGGAATGTGATTTTGGGTTTATAGTGAACCGTGTTTTAAATGACATTGGTTCTTTAACCCAGTTAAAGACAGGATATGATTTCCCAAGTTAAATAATCATTAATGGTGATTTTTGGGAAGATTAATACCAAGTGGAGTTTTAATGATTCTTTAATTAGATTGAAATGATCGAGAATGGAGTATCACCAGTTTTGCTCCAGGCGATAGTTAAATCTTTAATTAGATTTGAACGTGAAATGGTAATTGAATTTACCGATAACACCATGGTGTTAGATATGAAGTATGAACAGTTTTACTTCATGGGATGAATAGGTTGGGGTTGGGAAATTAAACAAGTGATTACTTCTGTAAGGTTTGCTAATCCCGACTAGTTTGGATAAATCATAATTTGGTTTGAATTGATATTCAAAAGAAGATTAGAGAATAAATTTAAAGAATTTATCTTTGATAAAATTAATGGGAACCTTTCCCAAAGTATAAGAATATTTGAATAAAAGAATATTCTGAATTGGAATGAGGAGTATGTTGTGTTTGTGTAACACTAGTTTATTATATACGCAAGTTATTCAGGAAGAACAGGTTTATCCCATTCTGAATAACTGATTCGACGATGTGTCGAGGATGAAGACGGTGGTCGAAGACCGGAGGTCTTCACATCGTTTGGATAATTACTAATGATCTTGATTGGGCTGTACACCCAAGAGGAGGGAATCAGTTGGTGATCGTTCAGACGTACTTGGAGATCGTTGGATATGCGAGGTACAACGTGCCTCCGGTTTCGTTCAGACCAAGAACGGACTTGTAAATGGACCGTGTCTCTGATATTGGATATCATTTTGTGTTGTTGATGGATATCGGTTGAATGGAGTGGTTTGCCTATGTGGCATGCTAAGATGCAAATGATCAAGGCTTCTGTTGAAAAGCAGAGTCTTGTGGTTGATGATCAAAGCACGGCCTTTGTGGCATAGCTTTATGTAGCGTTAATTCGCGAGCCTCACACCCTGGTGTGAACCAGAAATGGGAGAGGACCTCAGGGAGGACATGCATTTCCTTCTAGCTAGGGTGGTGTCAGTGATCTATCAGCCCTGACATTTATATTATTTTCACCTGTGTGGTTGTTGGATTGTGAGGTGCATTGGATATGTCGGTGACTACGTGGAGCCGATGGAGTCATAGGACTCATTTACGCCCCAAGGGCAGGGAAATGCAGTGTTCAGGATTATAATCCACATCGGGTGGACCGGCCCTGACGATCCATGGGGTAATTGCGGCTGTTCCTGAGGCGCGGGCTAGAGAGTCTCGAAGCGGTAAGGACAATCCCTTGCCTTGGTTCACAGATGGAAATCCAACTTCCAATACGTGACTTTGTGGTTTTAATTGTAGAACTAGTATGGAGACATGATATATGGTACCCATGCCATCTATGATTGATATTTATGATTGAAATTGTTTTGACACTATACACTTATAGTAATAATAAAAGATGAAATTTAGCGTATCAAGCATTCTTTGGCTATTATAAGGTAAAACCCTATCCTCTGGCTTGTGTTGCATTGTGTGATGGGACCTGGGTCTTATAATAGCTTCATTGTTCTTTATTTAGCATTGCACTGTTGTTTTATGCACAGGTATTCTTGGGAGGAAACCCGTTCCGTGTTATACGGCGTGGTCCCTTAATTTACTGAACTTTAAAATGAAGATTAATAACTGTTTTAGTTCTCACACCAGTCACATGACTGACATGGAGTTTATTGTTTTAACCTAAACTCTGGGTGCCCCTATTTTCCACACGGGCAGCTAGTAGTTTTGGTTTTGCAGATTTATATTCATAGGATCCTGGTTTACAGCTGGAATGATATCCGAAAAGCTCTGTATCCGTATATCTCCTTCAGTTGTGTTTTGTATTATTTTCCGCTGCTATGTAATATATTATTATCTTTGATATTTATCAAATGTTTTTTATTCATTCATTCTCTGTAATATTCTTGTATTCTGGTGGAATTGTTGTAATAAGCAATGAAATGTTCTTCTGCTTGTGTTCTGATGTGTGTTGTTCTCATAGCAATCCGTGCTTTCCTTCACGGGGAAGTTTCGGGACCTTATAGTGGTATCAGAGCTTTGGTTTACAAAGCTCGAGAACAAGACATATTAGAACCGAACGAAAGAATTCATCAGAGATTGGATTAGTAATATCCAATGAGAATGACTCATTAGAGATAGGATCAGTAGTATCCTAGAACGGGTGGGAGGAGTAGTGTTTTTAAAATAAAAATGAAAACAATTTTTGTTTTGAAAATTTAATTCAATTATTCGTATTTGAATATTTATTTTAAATTGATTTGGACAATCAAGTATATAAAGATTTCGCATATATGTCTGATCCACGTGTATTCGCAGTTTTAATATACTGGATAGATATAGAATCACACTCTAGTCGCCCGGAGACGATTCTGATGATAGTCTAGACATCATCAGCATTAGTGTTCAAGTTTCGAAAGTGGGATTTCTATATATTTCCAATTGACTGGTGTGAGAACCAAAATATAGTTAGAATATATTGTTGTGATTTGGCGTCAAAAATCTGATTTTTGGGCTATGTATCAAAATTATGTGTTTGAAATGATAACCAACTAATTGATTGATGGTTGTGTTGTATGATTATTCATTTAAACCAACATGTGAATGAAAGGTGAAATAGACTAAATTGATCAAATATTGAACTGTATTGGAAATTGTTTGAAATTGCATGCATATACATGTGTATCCATTAAACATGTCATAGCAAGGAGGCCAGAGAAGAGGAATAAAATTGTTTGCCTGACAAATAGGTACATGTTTATTGTATTTCTTGGGTTTTGGATGATTTTATGAGTCGATTGGCTAGCCGCTTGGCTGTTTCTTTTTCTTTTTGGATTGGAGAGGCCTGTATGGCAATTTCGGGATTTTCCCGGTGCTCCCGTGCAGGGGAGGTTACGGCGAAATTTTTCGAAAATTTAGGGTGTTAGCTAAATTTTTGAAAAATTTGAAAATTTCTTATAAACTGAAAAGTTGAAGAACTTAAGCCATAATGAAAGTTGAGTTGATTAGTTGAACAACTTTCAGCTTCGTTCCTTTTCGGGGACGAAAAGTTTTAAGTGGGGGAGATTGTAACAACCCGGAAAATCCGAGCCAAATTAAATTTTTTATTTTGGCTACTTTGGTGAATTTTGAATATTTAAAATGAATTATTTTAAATAATAATGACGAGAAATTTATTTTGAATAGAATTGGAACGTATATATTTATATAGATCGTCGTTAGAATATAAATATTTATTTTTAATTATAAAAGGAATTGAAAATGGCGCGGTAGTTCGGAAATTCGATTTCAAAGTTCAAATGAATGTACAGGATTCAAAATAAAGCGGATTTTAGCGAAACCAAAAATATTAGAATATATTTGAAAATGTCTTTCCAACGAATCTGAAAAATCAAATTTTCATAGCGTGAATAAGAAGTTATGTCCAGTTGAAAATTCAGAATAGTCGCTATGGGAATATAGCCCTTAAAAATAGTCATTTTACAAATGGTCTCGGAATGCATTTGACACTTGATATTATCCCATTTGCCAGTCTTGGCACTTAGTTTAATGAATAAGCTAGGATAAATACCCGAATCAGCGTCGTAAGCTAAAGTGCAAACACCTGTTGAATCACCCATTAACTCTTAACCAGAGAGTTAAAGCCTTCGGCTTGATGAGGCCTCATTGGTGGATCACCCAGTAAATTCTTAACTAGAATGCATCACCTTCATCTATACTTGCAACCTAATTTGAATCAGAACAATAATGAGTCAGAACACACATATTTACACATAAAAGAACATATTTCCATAAGATTAAGTACTGACTTCAATGCACAAGATAATAGAAGAATATACAATTACAACACACACACCTACTTTGCACAATAACATCATGAACATACAAGCAAGAAGAACACGGTTAGGTCGTGGAAGAAAACAACAAATCAGTGCACAAGCACAAGCACATGCACATACTTGATGCACATAATGTCATATACTCGAGCACAAAGCAACCTGTTTCAAGGCAGCAAGTCATAAATGGAAAAGCAGTTCAGGTGGAGCCTTTACTCACATGCAGTGTTACACACATGACACCCCAAACAAATTAACTAAATCACAAACTATAAATGTCATTCTACTTTCATTCATGCATCCATCATTGACATTTCTACTCAATCATACAAATTTCCCAATATCAATTACCAAATACATGCAGCTCAGTCAACAAAACTAATATGCTTTATTCTCAAATCATACCACATGATTTGTTTTGGCACAGCCAGAAATGACACATGCACTTCAGATCAATAAGGATCAGTGTACATGGTGCAATAATACACACAAATGAGTACGAAAGCACAAGTAAAAGTGCGTGAATGCAAGGTAGACAAATACAGCACAAGTAAAAGATAGCAAACACACTACTGCACTATAAAACTGGGGTTAATACCTAATTTAAACACAATAGCTGCATGAATTCTAGGTATATCTATCATTCATATTTTTGAACTAAGGCATGTAAATTCAAATTAAACCCAATTTAAACCCAATTGGAATTCAAATTAAACCCAATTCATATTTAATTTAACCGTGATCTAGTACCCACCTCTAGTGGCGACAAGAAGGATGGACAGCGGTGGAATGAAGCTTCGCCGGTCAGCTGAAGGCAGCGTGAGCTAACGATAACCCATGGACTGCGGTGGATGGCTTATTGACAAAGGAAGTCAGTCGAGTACTAAAACCTCAATTTGGGTATTCGGTGGTTGCCATTGCAAAATAAAAAGAGGAATATGGTCGAAAGTTTTGATGTGTCAAAACTCGATTGTGCCAGAATGGAAGTAGGAGGGAAAAATTTGATACGCATTTCACACAATCCAAAGCCGTATCAAATGTACTGATCCAGGGCTTCATCGATGGACGGTTAGATTAAGGGTATTTGGGGTGGTGCGGACCGCAAAATGTAGTTTTATACGGATTTGTGCAATATCAAATTTGATACGGCTTATAGCCGAGTTTTATATCTGCATACTTGTGTGCAAAATTCGCTGATATGTTGTAGTGTTGACCAGTCCATTCCGAGTAGAATCCCAAATTCATTAAAATCTAGGATAATAAGGTTAATAGGGAATTGATGAAGAGAACAGGAAATAGGGACCTTTCTACAATAAAGACAGAAATTTGTGGAACCTCCTACTGGATTAGTCAAACAAATCGGTTAGTTAATAAATTCAGGTTCAAATTTCAACTCTTTAATGGTTTCCTTTGATATAAAACTGCGTGATGCACCAATATCGAATAATACTATAACCAGTTTATCACAAACGAAAATATTCCCTTCTAATACTCCTTTCCTTTCTATGTCTGTAGAAGTTGAAGGTTTACCTTCTATTGCAAAGATTGTATCTATTCTGTTTCCTTTACTAAAGGGCAATCTTTACTTAGATGCCCGAACACATGACAGTTGCAAACATTTCCACCTTTCTTGATCTTGATCCTTCAGCTCCCTTGGTTTCTTGCAGTTAGTTCCGAAATGACCTTTTTCCCTACAACTGTAACAAGTAGCTTTCATCAAGTGATTTTGCTCAGTTCCTTTCCTTGGTTTCTTCGGCTCCGCTTCTTTCCTTTAGACTTCCTCTTCTTATCTTTTCCTTATTGTTTTTATTGTTGCTTTCCTTTTCTTCAAGTACCTTCTGCTTGTCAATGGTGGCATACCTATATCCCGTATCTACCAAGTCCATGAATAATTGCTTGATGTGCGCGGTCATCCTCTCGTGATACTTTGGATTCATCCCGTTAATAAATCTTTCGTTCTTCTTCAGCGGGTTGTTTATTAGTTCAGGTCCAAAGAGAGAAAGCGCATTGAACTTATTCAAGAATTACTCAAATGATATATTACCTTGCTTAAGATTCATAAACTCTTCATATATTCGAGAAATTCCTGTTGTGGGAATGCAACGTTCTTCAAAAACTTCTTTAAAATTCTTCCATGAAAAACTCGTCTTCTAATTTCCCTTGTATGATAGTCTCCCACCATGTACAGCTCCTTCTTGTAGTTGCCATGTGGCCAGCAATCTCTTCTAGTTATCTTCCATATTAAGTCCTTTGAAAATCTTCTTGCATGATTTAATCCAGAGTTGAGCTTCCATAACATCATCGGATTCCTTAAATAGTTTCCCACCTAGATTCACGTAACTCTTAGTCAGATCGGGAAGGCTAGTTTGAGTCAGGGCTTGAATCATGATTTCATTAATTGCATCACGACCACTAGTAGTGGTACTGCTTCCTCCCTTACGTTTGCCTCTACTGCACATTTTCTACTATCTGAATATAGTATGAAAATGCTTATTAGACATGCAGACGAATTACCTAAGGAGTATGAAACAGTTTAAACTCTTTTCATTTCACTGGATTTTACTCATTCAAGGGTATCTCTAACCCTATCTCTAATGAGCTATCTGAAGAGTTATACCCCAAAGCTTCGTATAAACCAAAGCTCTGATACCAAATGTGATGACCCAGACCCTCGAAAATCATCACTTTAATACATACTAGTATTCAAAATGACGAAGATTTAAGTGTCGGACTCCTGGTTGTTTGGGGTTATAACATATTAGATCAATCACAATGAAATAAAACAACTTCTCATTTATATAACATGAGATTACATAAAAGTTTATAACAGTACATAACCATAACCAAAAGAACAGCAGAAACTGACTAACAAGGTAAATCCCATAACAAACTTCATCTTTACCTGAATAGCTCCAAATCACAGATGCTCACGAAATAGTGTGTCCCAAAGAAAATAGTTGATACTCCACAGCAATAGAAACTCCACAAAAGAAAGGGATACACCGAGAAAAAGGCTCCAGGACACAAGCTCCAAATACAAGTACTAAACCTGACACTAGGCTGCCCATGTAAAAATTATGGGCACCTAGAGTTTTGCATGAAACCAAAACAACTCCGGGTCAGTCATGGGACTGGTGTGAGAACTCATCTTATTTGTTTGTGCATAGAAAATTTGCAATGACTTTTTGAAAAATGAAACTAACATAAGGTCTCATGGCACACACAAAATGCAAACGCACACATGAGCGAGGTTTCTCCATATGATTATCAAAAATGCTTTAATACGCGGAAACCATTTTGATATTATTATTAGTGCATAGTGTGAAAAACAATTTCGAAAGGAAATGTATTAATCTTAGCCAGCATCGGTATCATATACCATGCTGACATAATAGTGTACAACTAAAACCGTACGAGCTCATAGTGGAGATTGGATTTCCAACAAAGACCAAGCAAAATAACTTCCTTACCGAACCGAATTTTGAACACAGCTAGAGGGATGTCCAAGGATCAACTGATGTTCCTCATGCCAACACGAGACTGGGTTACCTCTGTAACTAGGTAACTTAGAGTGCGCCTGAGTATGTAATCTCCCGGTTGCTATCGACATTTCCAAGCGCTCGCCAACAACAACCACAAAAGTAGATGTTTTCCACATAGGTTAACACCTGGGCTCCATACCATGGTACACCTTTTATCTTGAAGGAGACAACACATCCATAACATTGTCGCATTTCTTCCTGTTTTGGCCATATATCGGGGTGTGAGGCTTGTTGAGGTCATGATATACACAAAGCTGCGCTTAAATAAGACATGATTTGATCATCCATAGCTCATCACAAAACTTAAGTATGTCACATTGTCCATTCACAAAGCATCACTGATTTCTATTAATATATAACCTCTAAGCTCATACGTCTTAGAGAAGGGTGTTAAGCAAGAGAATAAATTCTCCGCCACCAAGTAGATATATATTTAATAAAGATCAGTGCTACGTAATCAATTACAATGTCAGACACACAATCCATAAACGTCCGTTCTGGGTCTGAACAAACAACAATCCGGAATTCCTTCACATACGTTCGGGCTTCTTGCCACTTAGCTAATGTAAAATTGATCTGCAAATGGGAGCTACACATTTGAGACATTCAACAAGTCATCCTTACGATAGGAAGGGTCCCAGTCTTCAATACCATCTCCAATGCCTTCGATTGCTCCACAACGTCGTATTATTATTTGAAACGGGTTTCAGATCCAATTCTGATACCCTTTTTTCCGAATAATAAGCGCAACTGTAAAACCCAATGGATATATGGGACCAAACCAAGTCTGAACCCATACTTCATGTTTGGAAATTCAAATTATCATCCAAAACATTTTATTACTTAATATAATCATTTACTAAGGTTTGGAAAAAAAAATTATAAAGCTAAATCCCTTTAAAAACTGAATATTTAACAAACAGCATTACAAAAGTGTTAAAAAATGTGTTCCAAAATACTAATATTGGCTAGTTTAAGCAAAATGTGTTTTGTGTTACCCAAAACTTCATGATTTAGAATAAATCACTTTTAAATAATTAATTATGATTTTAATTTTTTTCCATATTTTTAAATAATTTATAACAGCTATTTATAATTATAGTCAACTGACTTCACTTATAACGAACTTTTCTAAATTGTTTTAAACACTAATTGAAAACTATAAGTCGAAATTGAAAATTGCTTTGTCTTATTTGAAACCTCTTTTCAAAAGAAAGCGAACGTTTCTCGTTTCATGGAAATCCGATTTAAATTCCAAAAGTTATAGCCATTTAAGATTTGTAACCAAAACAAACAAATTGTCATTGTACGACAAGTTCTTTTTTTGACAGCAATAAAAATTTCAACTAAATTTTGAATTAACCATCCCATTCGTTGGATTAGTTAGGGATAGACAGGGAGAGCAAGAGACTATAATTTCCAAACCCAAGCCTAGACGCTATCCTCTCTGTCATCCTAGAACGTTCCAGTATTTATTTTGACAAGCTTTATTTTGACCGTAATATAAATTGCTTCAAAATAATTTAGAAAAACCATTTTTTACTTAAAAAAGTTCAAACTATTTAAAACCATTTCCAAACAACATTCAGACTTTCAAATTTAAATGAACAAAATATTCATTTACAATACCGACTTTGTCCGAGACTTATCAGGTATCCATATGAATTCACATATGTGTGTGTAACAAGTATAATGCACATATTATCACAAATAACAACCACAAAGCATCCATTCATCATCACACAAGCATATATCGGTGTGTGTGTATATATGTGTAGACATGTGTACATATAAGCATTTGTCACTAAAATTACTTTGCAATCATTGCTAATTAGCCATATCATCAACAATCATTCACACGACATAATAAGTGAACAAACATAAATGTCGAGTTCTCACCTTAGGGTACTATTATGCTATCCTCTATTGCCAGGCTTATAGACCAACTACAGCTATCCTGGACTGACTGTTTGATGTTTGCGACTTTGCAACAATTTATATATTTAATAATTAGAGGAGGAGGATGATTTATACCATGGTAGCCATAGATTTTAAGGTGAAGAAGAAGAAGAAAGGGAAGAGAAGATGAGAATGAATGCTTAAGGTAATAGAGGATGTATATTTGTACTTTTAATGGATTAATATAGTGATGACACCTCGTACGACAAGTTTATGTCATGCATAGAATGTTGCATGCAAAATTACAAGTGTCCTAACACTTGTAATAAAGAGAAAGAGAGGTGCATGCAAAGATACAAGTGTCATAACATTTGTAATAAAGAGAAGGGAGGTGCTTTTGGCAGCATTTACTCTTTAAATGCTATTAAAAACTATATACAACACTTAACCAAATGCTGCCAAAGGTATACATAAAATTATATATTTTAACAAAATACTTCTTAACTACAATATATAATTCTGAACAATTTATTTCAAATTTAATAAATTTATATAAACAAATCATTTAGCTAGTCAAAAATTCCAAACCGTTACAGAACTCATAACATCGTGGTAGTTCGAAATATTTGGTTTTGAATTTCAAATGAATATAAAAAATTCAATATAAGTAAGATTTCTGTATAACAAGAAATTTAGAATCTATTTAAGCATATCTTTCTAATGGAAGTCAAAAATTGAGATTTTATGTAATAAATTGTAAGTTACGTCCAAGTTAAAATTTCAAAATTTCACTTTGAAATCGTTTATAAATTATAACGATTTATAATAAAAGGATTTATTATGAAATTGAATATCGATTTAACTTAGATTTTGAAAATATTGAGTTATAAACTTAAGTATGTTTGTTTTAGAGCTATATGACATTCTATTTGGATATATACGATAATATTAACTTATTATTATTTATTTGAAATATCTTGAATTGATTTATATTTTAGTAGTTTTATTTAAGCCTTGAAAACAATCAATTTTCAAATGACCTCCATTTTCAACAAACCAATTTTATCGGATTCGGAATGTCAAATTATTGCTAGGTTTTAAATTTCATATCAATTTGAATTTGAATGTAAACATAAGAAATATAAATGCGTGTCGAAATTTAGTTAAAATTTGATAAAGCTAGAAATAAGGCCATTTTTAAAATGTCTCCAAATTCGATGAAACCAGGCTTATTAAAACCGTATTTGTGAAATGTAGCAAAATTTAAAATTTTGTAATTTTTGGAGTTAGTATGTGGTCGTAGCAAATTAAAACGCAAGTTGAAATTCAATATTTAATGTTATATTGACTTATATTTTAATTTTGATAAAAACTGATTAAAACAATCGAATTAACTTCTACAACTTATTCCATTATGTTCGTAATAGGGGTATTTGGCTAGGGACATCAGTCATTGGGATTCATTTAGAGTTCGGAGCATTAAACTTCACAACAAAGTAACATTGGAATTAAAAATTAATATAATTTAATATATATATATTCCCATTTTCCACCCTTACCCTTATTCTTCCTACACCGCCACTCTTAAATCCATGGCCATAACCATTCGAAACAAATCACTTATCTCTTCGAAACGGTTTGAAATTAAATCATAGATCCAAAACAAAAATTGTAAAGTCTAGTGAGGGCTTCAAATTGGTACATATATGATCATTTTTCATTTAGAGAATCACAATAATTTGCTACTCAAAGGGACATCATTCGAACGGGCTTTTGGGGAATTTAGGGAGTTCGAACTAGGAGTAGTTCATGGCGATGGAGGATTTGAGGAAGAGCTTCGAGGTGTCATACTCCGATAGGGGCTGGTCCACCATGGTGGCGCGCGTAGGTGGATGTAGGAGGGCGGTTTTGGGTTCGAACAAACCTGAAGAAGTTATGAAGAAGAAGGAATTAAAATGGTGGTTAATATGTTAATTAATTATTAATTAATTTAAGTTGATGATGTATTTAATTATTCAATGTTTGAATGACCCTATCTTGTACAAACCAAAACATAACGAAACCGGTTTCGTTGGAATCAAGATGAGGAGAGCTTCACAATGAAGCTAATTTGGTCAAATTTGGAGCTAACTACAAATTTTGGTTAAATTAAACGTCTAGTTTAATTTAATAAAAACAATCATTTATAACGATTTCAAACCGACCAATGTGAAAACTCACTCACTCAACCGAATTTTATAGTTATTATATTCATTTCTGAATATGTATTGATTTCCTGTATTTGCAATGTTTGTTTTGTGGTTGATTGATGATTTTATAGTTATTACTATTACTGTAATTATTAAACTGTGAATATAAACGTTATTGATTGAAACACTTATATTATAATTATTGGTTGGTGGATGGTAGTTGGTATGAATGTGTTTATATTATTGACACAAAATTTACACCACGAATATGAAATTGAGAATTGATTGAATTTCAATCTATTGGAATTTTAAATGAATTTTATATTCATTTAAATGGGATTTGACATGAAAATGAAAATTAGATTTTTAAGTCCAAACTAATTTGAAAATAGAGTTGATATAATTTCAAAAAATATATTGATGATTGAAATGGATTTTGAAGGAAATTTAGATTAAGAACGACTTGTTCTAATTCAAATGGGATTTCGAATTGTAAATTCAAAATGAGAATTCGAGATAGGTATACAAACGACATTTTAACACAAATGGATTTTTCCAGTTATCTTAATTATTTTTATAATGGATGTCCGAAAAGTTGGAATTTCAAAATATGATATTTTAGAAAATATTATTATTCTGATATAATAATATAGAATATTCAATTTTGAATTAAAACTGAATTAGAGATTGAAATCGTTTTTAAATGAGATTATAAACATTTCATAAAATATGTTTATACTGTAATGACGAAGTTCATTATAAATAATAAAATGGTTTGGTTAGGACGAGTCGTGCAGCGAAAACTCGCGAATTTCGATCATTAACTTCAAATGGAGGAAACAAAGTACTTTGTGTATGCTATGAAAAAAACTTTCAAATGATATGTGGAGTTTTAAAATCCAACAGTTAGATTTTGAGATAAATTCAAATCAAATTTGAATAAAAATAGCGCTAATGCTATAAATGACCAGAAATGGATTTTAAAGAATCATGTTATTTTTAAATTATTAAAAATAGGGAAAAGTTATTATAAATCGTAACAAATGATTTAATTTTTTTTGGACTGAATGTATCCACTTTTGGATAATGTAAAGCTATTTTGTGAAAATTAGCTATTCTAATAGAAGGGATTAAAACGGTTTGAAGTTAATAAATACTTAACCAGGTTAAGTTTTTCCGATGTATGAACGTTGAATTTGAATGGAAATAATCTTTGGATATTTCGACACAGGATTTCGTAATTATATAGATACCGTTTAAAGAATTTGGAAGATATAGATATCGTTATTCTCTATTCGGTATCTGTTGATTTCAGAATTTGAAGTTGAATATAAGTCGATATGATTTCAATTTGGAGCCTTATATTTGATATCAATTGGTTTAGGATTTGTCGTGAATGGCATCTTCAATAACACTATTCTTAAATCCAGTTAAAAATGAAGTTCAAGGAATAAACTTTTTAGTTAAGATTTAATGCAGTCTTCCAAAGTGAAGTTTTTCAATTGATAAATTTAATTGGAATTGAATAAAAAATCGATTTTGGGTTTATTGTGAAAGATGTTTTAAATAACATTTGTTCTTCAACCCACTCAAAAGTGAAGATGTGATGTATGATTTATATATTTTTTAATTAAGATTTAATGCAATTTTCCAAAGTTAAGTTTCAAATTAATGAATTGAATTAGAACTAAATGTAAATTGATTTAGTGATAATCGAGATGACCCTCCGTGGATGGTGACCTTTATTCTGAATTGTAATTGAATGTAATGGATATTTGAATAAAAATATATTCTGAATTGGAATAAGGCAGATGATATGTTAATATATCACTTGATTTTAATAATGCGATAATTATTCGGAAAGACTAGGTTCCAACCTATTCTGAATAACTAATATGACGAGTATTGAAGATACTTGAAGACGGTGGTTGAATATTGGAGATATTTATATTGTGTGGATCATTGTTGATGTCTAGATTAGGGTGTACAAACTAAGATGAGGTTATAAGTGGTGGTCGTCTAGACGTACTTGGAGATCGGCCAGATTGGCAAAGGGCTCTCGCCTTTATTGGTTGAGAAATAAGGTGCCTTCGGTTTCATTCAGACCTAGAACGAACTTGTAAATGAATGGTATGTTTGACATTGTATTTCATAACATAATCATTTAGTTAATATTAATGATAAATTTGTTGGTGGGGGAGAATTTATTCTCTTAGCTTAACAACCTTCTTTGAGACGTATGAGCTCAAAGGTTATATAATTAATAGAAACTAATCATATGTGTTATTAATGGAAACTGCTCATATATGTGAATTGACAATGTGGCATGCTGAGTGCTACTGGTAGATAGATCAAAGCTTCTAGTTGAAAAGTAGAGCTTTGTGAATGTTGATTAAAGCATGGCTGATATAGCGTAGCTCTGGGTCGAGACGTGACTTCGACAAGCCTCACAACCCGTGAATGGCCGAAG
This sequence comes from Allium sativum, assembly GCA_030737875.1. Lineage (NCBI taxonomy): Eukaryota > Viridiplantae > Streptophyta > Magnoliopsida > Asparagales > Amaryllidaceae > Allium > Allium sativum. The sequence goes on along the minus strand of CM060910.1, from coordinate 608,101,340 downwards.
CTGGATAATAAGTAGCATGTTAGAATCGGTTGAGCTCGACTACTAACGTAATCTGCAAGGTTGTGAAAGCCTACAATGATGGATGTTTCCTAAGTGAACCAGGCGTAACCATTGTTTTGTTGCAATTTAGATCGGGGAGGGGCTTAAAGGTACACATGTTTCCTGGGGGATCCAAGCGTAATCATTGTGTATTTGCCCAAAGAAAAAGGAATTAGAAGCATCCCAATAAAGGTGACTAGAATGAGTTAGAAGAGGATTATATATATAGAAAGGAATAAATTTGTTTATTTATAAAAATGAATTCGACAATGAAAGATTATAACTTATAATAAGAATTTGAATGTTTATTTTGACGTTGAGGTTGGACTATCGAGTGTAAGAAGATTTTGATACATAAGCCTGGCCAACGTATATATGGAAGTTGGTATGAATGTGTTTATATTATTGACACAAAATTTACACCACGAATATGAAATTGGAAATTGATTGAATTTCAATCTATTGGAATTTTAAATGAATTTTATATTTCTTTAAATGGGATTTGACACGAAAATGAAAAGTGAATTTTTAAATACAAACTAATTTGAAAATGGAGTTGATATAATTTCAAAAAAAAATATTGAAATGGATTTTGAAGGAAATTTAGAATAAAAACTATTTGTTTTAATTCAAATGGGATTTTGAATAGTAAATTCAGAATGTGAATTTGACTTAGGTATATAAATGACATTTTATCTCGAGTGGATTTTTCCAGTAATCTTAATTATTTTTATAATGGATTTCAGAAAAGTTGGAATTTCAAAATATGATATTTTGGAAAATATTATTATTCTAATATAATAATATAGAACATTCAATTTTAATTTAAAACTGAATTGGAGATTGAAATCGTTTTTAAACAAGATTATAAACATTTCATAAAACACGTTAATATTGAAATGACGAAGTTCATTATAAATAATAAAATGGTTTGGATAGAACGAGTCGTGTAGCGGCAACTCGTGAATTTCGACCATTAACTTCAAATGGACGTACCGGGAGATCCGGCCTTCAGATTTTCCGAAAACAAAATACTTTGGGTACACTATGAAAAGAACATTGAAATGATATGTGGAGTTTTAAAATCCAACAGCTATATTTTGAGATAAATTCAAATCAAATTTGAATAAAAATAGTGCTAATGTTGTAAATGACCAGAAAATGGAATTCAAAGAAACATGTTATTTTTAAATTATTAAAAATAGGGAAAAGTTATTATAAATCATAATAAATGATTTAAAAGTTGTTTGGACTGAATATATCCACTTTTGAATAGTGTAAAGATATTTGCTGAAAATGAGTTATTCTGATAAAAGGTATTAAAATGGTTTGAAGTTAATAAATACTTAACCAGGTTATTTTTTTTCGATGAATAAATGTTGGATTTGAATGGAAATAATCTTTGGATGTTTCGACATTGGAGTTCATATTTATACAGATACCGTTTGAGGAATTTGGAAGATAGAGATGTCGTTATTCCCTATTTGGTATCTGTTGATTTCAGAATTTGAAGTTTAATATAAGTCGATATGATTTTTATTTGGAGCCTTATATTTGATATCAATTGGTTTAGGATTTGTCGTGAATGGTGTCTTCAATAACACTAATGTTAAACCCGGTTAAAAATGAAGTTTATGGAATATATCTTTTAATTAAGATTTAATGCAGTCTTCCAAAGTGAAGTTTTCCAATTGGTAAATTTAATTGGAATTGAATGAAAATTAGATTTTGGGTTTATTGTGGAAGATGTTTTAAATAACGTTTGTTCTTTAACCTAGTCAAAAGTGAAGATATGATCTGCGATTTATAAATCTTTTAATTAAGATTTAATGGAATTTTCCAAAGTTAAGTTTCAAATTAATGAATGGAATTGGAATTGAATGTAAATCGATTTAATGATATGTTAATATCGACTGTGAACTAATATCAATTCCAAAGTTAAGTTTTAAAAGGCTTTTCCATTATTCTGCTTATAGTATTAGTTTGAAATGGAAATTTACATCGATTGTGAACTGATATGATTTCCGTGAAGATTCCATTTCTAATGGAAGTTTGATTTTGCGTTTATCGTGAACGATGTTTTAAATAACATTTATCTTTAACTTAGTTAAAGAAAAGATGATTTCTCAAGTTTGAGATGTAATTAATCTTTCAATAAAGATTTGGATAGTTATTTTTGGATATTAAAACTAAGTTAGACTTTTGATAAATCTTTCAACAAAGATTTGAATGAATGAACGGGAGATAATAACTACGATAGAGTTTTAATGAATCTTTAATTGGAAATGAAATGAAATTAAAGAAGGTAATTAAACTTACCGAAAACATGAGGGGTGCTAGATATGGAGTACAACAAGTTTTGCTCCATGGGATGAATAGGATGGAATGAGATAATGATATGAGAAATTACCTTTTTGTAAGGTTCGATAATCTCGATAAGATTTATAAACCTTGATTTGAGTTAAATTTGTGAAAAAGGATTAAATAATCTTTTGAAACGATTTTCAAGGAATGATTTAAACAAGAAGTTTAAATGAAGTAAATCTTTGATAAGATTTATGGGAATAATCCCCAATGTAAATGATATTTGAATAAAAATATATTCTGAATTGGAATAAGGCAGATGATATGTTAATATATCACTTGATCTTAATGGTGTGATAATTATTCGGAAAGACTGGGTTCCATCCCATTATGAATAACTAATACGACGAGTATTGAAGATACTTGAAGACGGTAGTTGAAGACCGGAGATCTTTGCATCGTTTGGATTTCTGTTGAAGTCTCGATTAGGGTGAAAACCCAAAATTAGGTTATAAGTGCTGGTCGTCCAGGCATACTTGGAGATCGACCAGATATGAAAGGGCCTCTCTCCTTTATTGAATGAGGAATAAGGTGCCTTTGGTTTCGTTAAAACCTAGAACGAACTTGTAAATGGATGATATGTTTGACATTGAATTTCATAACATAACCAATTAGTTAATATTAATGATAAATCTGTTGGTGGCAGAGAATTTATTCTCTTAGCTTAACACCCTTCCGTGAGACGTATGAGCTCAAAGGTTAAATTATTAATAGAAACTGATCATATGTGTTATTAGTAGAAACTGATCATATGTGTGAATTGACAATGTGGTATGCTGAGTGCTGCTAGCAGATAGATTAAAGCTTCGTGTTGAAAAGAAAAGCTTTGTGGACGTTGATCAAAGCATGGCTGATATAGCGTAGCTTTAGGTTGAGACATGACTTTGACAAGCCTCAAAAACCATGAATGGCCGAAGTTGGATAATAAGCAGCATGTTAGAATTAATTGAGCTCGACTGCTAACGTAATTCGCGGGTTTATGAAAGCCTACAATGATGGATGTTTCCTAAGGGAACCAGGCATAACCATTGTGTTGCTGCAATTTAGGTCGGGGACGGGATTAAAGGTACAGATGTTTCATAGGGGATCCAAGCATAACCATTGTGTATCTGCCTAGAGAAAGAGGAATAAAGAGCATCCCAATAAAGGTAACTCCATTATGAGGGATCCTGATCACTTCAATATAGGTGATGATTAGGGATCGTACGTTCTTGATCCTGGACACCCCGATAAAGGTGATCCGAAATTTTAGGGCTCACCGACATTTGAGTCCTAGGACACCCCATTAGCGGTGCCAAGAAAGCCTCGATCATTGTAGGAACCCAACTTTCAGTATGAACTTTCTCGGTTTTAATTGTAACCTATGTATGTAGACGTACTACCTACGTTTGCTAAGATTAATATATCTATTTGTGAAAAATGATTTTTACAGTATGCACTAGTGATAATAAAAGAGAATTTTCTGAATCAAGCATTTTTGGGTATTATAAGGTAAAACTATATCCTCTTGTTTGCATTGCATTATGTGACGGGATTTAAGTGTTATAATAGCTTCATTTTTCAAAAAAACATTTCGATTGGTGTATGATTGGTATTCATGTGGTGAACACGTTTCGTGCTATAAGGCGGGGTCCCGTTATTTACCCAACTTTAAAATAAAATGAATAGCTATTTTTGTTTCTCACACCAGCCCCATGACTGACCTGGAGTTTATTATTTCACACCTAAACTCTGGGTGCCCATATTTTCCACATGGGCAGCTAATACTTTTGGTTTTGCGGATATTGTATAGAGCAGGATTTTGGGTTGAGCTAAAGTTGTGTCCAGAGTATTTGAAAGTCTTCCGCTAAATGTAATTATATCTCCGTTGTGCATTATTCTTATCTATTGTACTCTGATATATTCATGTACTCGAATGTAAAATATTGTAATAACAATTGCTTTGTTCTAATGTGTTGTATCCCATAACGGTTCAAGGATTTCTGCCATTTTGGATCGTACCTATGTGGATTACGGTCGATTCCAAAGGTAGGAATTTTCAGGCCGTTATAAGTGGCATCGGAGCTTTGGTTTATTCAAAGCTTTGAGGTACGACTCATTTGGATGGAAGGAAAGAACTCATCAAAGATAGGATTAGTAATATCCTATAAGAGTAACTCATTAGAGATGGGGTTAGTAATGATCTATAATAAGTTTGAAGAGGATTATATAATAGAAAAGAATAAATTTGTGTATTCATAAAAATGAATTTGATAATAGAAGATTATAACTTATAATAAGAATTTGAATGTTTATTTTAATGTTGAGGTTGAACTATTGAGTGTAAGAAGATTTTGATATATTGGCCTGGCCGACGTATGTACGAAGTCTAAAATATATTAGATTTATATAGAATCACATTCTAGTCACCGGAAGATAATTCTGTTGATTGATCGATTACCATCAATGTTTATTTTCGGTTTTGAAGTGGGATGACTATACAATTCCAATTGAAACGTAAAAATATACTTAAACTAATTTAAGTAAGTATTTGGAAATGATTTGAATTTAGAATTTAACTTACATAAGTTAAATAGATTGAAAAGATAAAAGTGAATCCAATGAATCAAAATTTAACTTAAGTGAAGTTAAATAAAATTGGAGTGATAAAACCAATGTGAGTTGAAAAGTTGAATTGAGTTAAGTCAAATTTAACATTATTGTTGAGTTGATTTGAAATTATTTGGAATTGGATGTATTTATATTAGATAAGTTATTGATTGGAAGCCATGAAGAGGAATAAAATTGAATGCCCAAAAAAGGTACATATCTACAGTATTGATTGGGTTTGATGATTTTGTGAGCGATTGGCAATCCGCTTGGCTTTTCGATTTTCATTTTGTTTGAAGTGGGCCAAGAGAGGTAAGTTGTAATTGTACCGATTGAGCTGTACAACAAAGGTTATGGCGAAATTTTTCCAAAATTTAAGACGTTAGCCAAATTTCGAGGAATTGTACGTTCTTAGAAACTGAAAAGTTAAAGCACTTAAGTTAGAACGAAGGCTAAGTTGGTTAAGTAAAGGACCTTCAGCTCCATCTTCGATTTCGAAGAGGAAATCCTTTTAAGTGGGGGAGAATGTATCGACCCAAAATTTATTAAGAAATATTTAATGGAAAATAAATACGTAAAAAAATTCACGATTTATGATTTAGAATTTATTTAAAACAATTTTTGAACGTATAAGCTTACATTAGTTATAAAACGAACTTGTAACGTCACTGTAGTTCGAAATATTTGGTTTTTAAATTCAAATGAATATACAGAATTCAATATAGGTCGAATTTCTATAAAATAAGAAATACGTTAGAATCTATTTAAGTATATCTTTCTAATGGAAGTGAAAAATTGAGACTTCGTGTAATAAATTTAAGTTATGTCCGAATTAAAGTTCCAAAAGTCACTATGAAATCGTTTTTAAATCATAAAGATTTATTAAATATAATAAAAGAATTTATTATGAAATAGAATATTGATTAAACTTGGATTCTGAAAATATTGAGTTATAAACTCAAGTACTTTGTTTTAGAGCTATATGATATTCTATTTGGATATATACGATAATAATAATTTATTATTATTATTTGAACCGTTTTTAATTTATTTATATTTCATTAGTTTTATTTAAGCATTAAAAATAGTCATTTTTCAAACTACTTCCATTTTCGATGAAACCAGTTTTATCGGACCTGGAAAATCAAATTATTGCTAGGTTTCAAATTTCATATCAATTAAAATTCATTTGTAAACATAAGAAATATAAACGCATGTTGAAATTAAGTTAAAATTCGATAAAGCTAGAAATAAGGCTTTTTTTTAAAAGGTCTCCAAATTTGACGAAACCAAGCTTGTTAGAATCGTATTTGTGAAATGTAGAAAGATATCAAATTTCAAAATTTTTGGAGTTAGTATGTGGTTGTAGCAAATTAAAACTCACATTGAAATTCAATATTTAACGTTACATTAACTCATATTTTAATTTCGAGAAAAACCGATTAAAAAAATTGAATTAGCTTCCGAAACCTATTCCATTGTGTTTGGAATAAGGGTATTTTGCTGGGGACGTCAGTCATTGGGTTGGATTTTGAAGCGTTAAACTTCATAACGAAGTAACATTGGAATTAAAAATTAATATAATATAATATATATACCCATTTCCACCCTAACCCTAACTCTTATTCTTCCTGCGCCTCCACCCTCAAATCCATGGCCAAAACCATTCGAAGCAAATCCCTTAATCTCTTCGAAATGGTTTTGAATTAAATCACGGATCCAAAACGAAAATTGCAGAGTGTAGTGAGGGCTTCACATTGGTACATATATAATCATTTTTCGTTTGGAGATTCGCGAGAATTCGCTGCTCGAAGGGACGTCGTTCGAACGGGTTTTTGGGTGCATTTGGGGAGTTCGAACTTGGAGTTGTTCATGGTGGTGGAGGAGTCTGGGAAGTGCTTTGATGTGGCACACTCTGATCGGTGTCTGGTTAACAGTGGTAGCGCGCGCGGATGGATGTAGTAGGGCGGTTTTTGGTTCGAATGAACCTGGAGAAGTTACGAAGAGGGAGGAATTAAGATGGTGATAATATGTTAATTAAGTATTAATTATTATAAGTTAGTGACTGTAAAGACCCGCAACTTCCCCGTAAAGGAAAGTGTCGGATAGTTCGAGAACAAACCACAACAGAATGCATATAAAAGAACATTTCATTGTATATTACAACGATGCATCAGATTACAAGAATATGCAGAGTATAAAAGAATATTACACAGAAATATCAGAGATTTAAATTACATTTAAATACATCGCAGCGGAAAATAATACAATACACAACTAGAAGAAGATATACGGATACAAAGCTTTCCGGATATCGTTCCAGCTGTAAACCAGGATCCTGTGAATATAAATCTGCAAAACCAAAACTACTAGCTGCCCGTGTCAAAATAAGGGCACCCAGAGTTTAGGTTAAAACAATAAACTCCAGGTCAGTCATGTGACTGGTGTGAGAACTAAAATAGTTATTATTCTTTATTTTAAAAGTTAGGTAAATCAAGGGACCACGCCGTATAACACGGAACGGGTTTCCTCCCAAGAATACCAGTGCATAAAACAGCAGCGCAATGCTAAATAAAGAAAGATGAAGCTGTTATAAGACCCAGTTCCTATCACACAATGCAACGCAAACCGGGGGATAGGGTTTTCCCTTATAACAGCCAAAGAATGCTTGATACGTTTAAAACAAATCATTTGATACTATAATAAGTGCATAGTGTATAAAACAACTTCAAATCATAAGTATCAATCATAGGCGGCATGAATGCCCCATACCACTATGTCGCCATATATAGGTTTACAAATAAAACCGCAAATGTCACGTATTTGGAAATTGGGTTTCCATCTATGAACCGAGGCTAGGGGCAAGATCCTCAACCGATTCGAGACGCTCTAGCCCGCCCCTCAGGAACAGCCGCAACTGCCCCTTGGATCGTCAGGGCCGGTCCACACGGAGTGGATTATTATGCCTGAACAATACGTCTCCCCACCCTATGGGGTGTAAGTCTGGTCCGTCAGCCGACCAGAATGCATTCGGCCGAAACCGATATAACCGAGGCGCCTCGCAACAGCAACAACAACATAAGTCAAACTCGTCAGGGCGTGTAAAACCACTGACGCCACTTCTAACTAGAAAGAAACGCATGCCCTCCCTGAGGTCCGTCTCCCGTTTTTGATTCATACCGGGTGTGAAACTCGCGAATCAAACGTTACACAAAGCTACGCCACAAAGGTCGTGCTTTGATCATCAACCACAAGACTTTGCTTTTCAACAGAAGCCTTGATCATTTGCATCTTAGCATGCCACACAGGCAAGCCATCCTATGCAACCGATATCAGTCACACAGAATGAAATCCGATGTCAGACACACAGTCCATTTACAAGTCCGTTCTGGGTCTGAACGAAACCGGAGGCACCTAGTACCCCGCATATCCATCGATCTCCAAGTACGTCTGGACGATCACTAACTGTTTCCATCTTCTTGGGTGTACAGCCCAATCAAGATCATCAGTTATCACCCAAACGACGTGAAGACCTCCGGTCTTCGACCATCGTCTTCGTCTTCGACTTATCGTCGTATCAGTTACTCAGAATGGGATAAACCCGGTCTTTCCGAATAACTCGCGTATATTTTAAATAAGTGTTACACAAACACAACATACGCCTCATTCCAATTCATTAGTCACTAACCGTAAATTAATCAAGAGAATAATTCCCCAAATATTAACCCCGAAGGCCGAAACCAACATCAGATCAATATCCAGAAAACCATTCTGCTTGGCTAACCGCCAGTTAGTTTCTAAATTTCACATTCAAATCTAATTACAGATTTATCTATCGCCTGGAGCAAAACTGGTGATACTCCATTCTCGATCTTTTCAATCTAATTAAAGATTCATTAAAACTCCACTTAGTTTTAATCATTATCTGGGTTAAAGAATCAGTGTCATTTAAAACACGATTCACGATAAACCCAAAATCACATTCCATTAATTATCGGGTTAAAGAACAAGTGTTATTTAAAACACTGTTCACGATAAACCCAAAAATCAATACCAATTCAATTCCAATTAAATATCATTTAATTGGTACACTTCATTAAATCTAAATAAAAAGATTTAATCTTTTCTCAACTGGGTTCAAGAACAGTGTTAGTGAAGACACCATTCACGACAAACCCAAATCACATTCGATATTCAATACAAGGCTCTGAATAGAAAATATATCGGCTTATATTCAATATCGAATTCTACGACTAACAAATGTCGTATTGGAAATAACGATACAAATATATATCTTTCAAATTTCCATAACAACACCTGTAATGTCACGAATTCCAACATCGAAATATTCCGAAGACAATTTCGATTCAAATCCACTCCAATGCAATCATTGGAAATTTTGGTTATTTTCAAAACCATTTCAAATTCAATTTATTTATTTAAAAATAAATAGAATTATAATTCTAGTTCAAAACTAGTTCATTTCGATAAAAATCCATTTTTTTATCTTTTCAAATATGGAGATTTTCACCCCAAACTTTCACAAATCATTTCTTATGATTTTACACAAATTATTACTATTTTTAATAATTTTATCAAGGCCCGTACAGTCGATTTCCAACAATGGCCATCGAACTGCACTTACAACGACCTTTTTCGAATTTGATTTGGACGTATCTCCAAATCCAACCGTTAGATTTCAAATTTCTAACATTAATTAGAAAGCTCTTTTCGATACGAACCCAACGGTTCCGGTTTTAGGAGAATCCGACGGTCGGATCTCCTGTAATGTCCGTTTGAAATAAATGGTCGAAATTCGCGAACTGCCGCGGCGCGGCGCGTTCTATTCAGGCCATTATATTATATATAATATATATAATATATATTTCGTCGATTTCTATTTAAAACGAATTATATAAATAGTTTTGAATTCGTTTCAAAAACAATTTCAACTTCCTTTTCAATTAAAATAAAAATTGAATTCTTCTTTATAAATTCGTTTTAAAATTCATTTCTATTCAATTCAAATTTCAATTCAATTTGAATTCATTTCAATTTGTTTTCAATTCAATTCGAAATCGTTTTCAATTCAATTCAAAATCGTTTTCAATTCAATTCATTTCGAAATCGCTTAAAATTGATATAAATATCGTTCACGTCAAAATGGCGTCAATCTAATCAACACGGCTTCATAAATTTTCTATTTTCAAATATTCTATTTCAAATATTTCTTTTTCAAATATTTCTTTTTCAAAACTGGAATGAGGCCCAATCAATTACCATATAAAGTTAATTATATGGATTTTCATACAACACATGTATAATAGCCTTGAAAAATAATCAACCATCAACCAAAGTGCACTACACTGTATAAGCATCAAATATAGACATTTAACGCTTATAGCAGCTTGTCAATCAATCGATCGACATATTTAATCAATCAGGATGAGTGAACTTCAAATTTCATCCTAACACCCGTGTGGGGTTTCAAACAATCAAACACATGTTTTATTTGTGCAGTTAGGCGATGTGTAAAATTTATCGACCCAATCAACGTCATTCAAATAGGTGTACATAAACAAACCGTCTGGTTTGTAAATGAATATTTATTTATTCACATTCACGTTAAAAATTATATTTTTAACGGTAACACATTTTATTTTAACATATGAATTTCTATTCAGTTCATTCTTTAAATAAAATGCTATTTTTATTTTTCTAACTTATTTTAGAAAATTTCGGCGGCATAACGGCACGATACCAGAAACGGGACAAGGCCTAGCCTTATCCCCGGTCTAGTGAAGGCCCACGCCATTCACACATCAATCAAATTCATTTCGTTATGCAAACCACAAAATTTGGAGTAAGGGTCTAACCTAGCCTTACTCCTTCGCCTTATAACGGCGCACGTCTAATCCTAACCAACTTATCGATTCGATTTTTCACGCCACAAACCACATTCAAACCAATATCGCAATCAATAACCAAACATCCAAACAAACAAGTCCATGGTCTGTGGACGATTGTGTCGGGTGCTACTAAGCACCGTCTGCATCCTAGTATATATATATATAACTAGAAAAGTAGAATTTGAGTGAGAAGTTCTCACCTATAGCTATCCTAGCTCCACGGCACTTCACTGATAGAAAACTTCATCGCTATCGCACCTTCGTCATCTTCGTTGCCCGTATTCACTATATATATAAAAATCGAATTTTTACTTCAAAGTTCAATATATAAAAATCGAATTTTTAGTTCAAAGTTCATAGATAAAAATTATATTTTTACTTCGCCATTCAATATAGAAAAATTATATTTTTTTACTTCGCTATTCAATATAGAAAAATTATATTTTTACTTCGCTATTCAATATAGAAAAATTATATTTTTACTTCGCTATTCAATATAGAAAAATTATATTTTTACTTCGCTATTCAATATAGAAAAATTATATTTTTTACTTCCATGTTATATAAAAGATTACATTTTTATCACTTACAACATAAAATAAAATTTAGCTTTAAAGTAAATAAAAGAAAAACAGTTTTAAAAATAAAGAAAATTCAGTTTTTTACTTTTAAAAAAAATATGCAGTTTTTTACTAATTTTAAAAAATGCAGTTTTACTTTTTATTCCTTTTTTAAAAATTCTGTTTTGATTTCTTTTAAAAACAGTTTTAAAATCTCTTTTAAAAATTTCTGTTTTTGAAATTTCTGTTTTAAAATCTTTTAAAATTCTGTTTTAAAAACTTAAAACAAAAAATCAGTTTTATATTTCATTTTTAAAACAGTTTTTAAATCAAAAAAAAACAGTTTTAATTTTCTGTAAAACAAAACAAAAATCAAAAATAAAAATAAAACCAATTAAACGCTCACCTAGCTCGGCCGTGGCTCGTGGCGTCGGTGGTTCAGGGGTTCGACGAGGTGACGGTGGTTCAGAGGGATGCGAGGGTTTCTGCTTCGATGCGTCGTTCGGTGGGAGGAGGATGTTGCGAGGGCGGCTCAGCGTCAGGCGGTGGCTTCGGCGATGGCTTCCAGGATCGGAGCGGCGGCGCTGGCGATGGCTCGAACGTCAGAGGGCGGCGGCTTCGGGTATTTAGGGTTTCGTCTTCTTTTTTTTTTTTTTTTATTTGCTTTGTAAATAACTGAATCGGGGGGGGGCCATCGAGGAAGAAAAGGGGGGGGGGAAGTTTAATTTTTTATTATTTTAATTATTTAATTATTTTATTTTAATACAAAAAGTCAACTTTTTCAAACGACCTCTAAACGAGGTCCACCACCTGCCGTCCATAGCGTTTAACCCCCATTCCGAACACAATGGGATATGTATCGTCAGCTGATTCGGCTGTTACAATCAGTTTCCGTTAAATTTACATTTAAATCACTATATTGAATTTTAAACGTACATTTCAAATTACCGGGGTCACATACTAACTAGAAAAATTCCAAAAAAAATATTTTCTAGCTTCGTATTGACGATACGGTCCTAACAAAACTAGTTTCGTCGAATTCTGAGACCGTTAGAAAAATGGCCAATTTCCAGTCGATTAAAATCAACTGAAATGGTCAAAACACGTTTTCTTTTGCCACGCTCACATATTAACTCGAAAAATTATGAAATTTGAAATCTAGCAATAACTCGACCTCACGGACCCAACAAAAGTGGTTTCGTCGAAATCCGAGGACGTTTGCAAAATTGCTATTTTTAAGGGCCTTATATATATAAAAATATATATAAATTCCACAGCGACTATTTCTAATTTTCAACTGGACATACCTTATCATTTCTAAAATGAAATTTCAGTTTGTTAACTTCGTTCCAAAGATATAGTTATACAGATTCAAATATTTCTTGTTTCGTTCAATTCTGACTTATATTGAATTCTGTATATTCATTTGAAATTAGAAATCGAATTTTCGAACTACCGCGCCATTTTCTATTCCTTTTATAATTATATATAATTATTATATATTCTAACGACGACGTATATAATATATACGTCGAATTTCAATTCAAAATAAATTTCTCGTCGATATTATTTAAAATAATTCATTTTAAATAATCTAAATTCGCTAAAATTGCCAAAACAAAAATTTTAAACTGGCCCAGATTTTCCGGGTTGTTACAATCTCCCCCACTTAAAACTTTTCGTCCCCGAAAAGGAACAAAGTCGAAAGTGGTTTGATTATTCAGCTCTACGTTCGATCTGGCTTCCATTCTCCAACTCTTTAGTTTCTGAGAATTTTCAAAATTTCAAAAATTTGGCTAACACCCTAAATTTTTGAAAAATTTCGCCATAACCTCCCCTGCACCGGGAGCATCGGGGAATTTCAAATAGCTTCCCCGGTCCTTCAGATCTCAAAAAGAAAAAGAAAAAGCCAAGCGGCTAGCCAATAGGCTCACAAAATCATCATCACCCAAACAAAACAGGAAATTATGTAGTAAACATGTACCTATTTGTCGGGCAAACAAATTTTATTCTCTGGCTCTAGCCTCCTTGCTATGACCTGTTCAATGATATATATGTATATGCAAGCAGATGCGACCAATTTTCAATATCGTTCAATATTTGATATAATTAGGCTAAACGGCTAAAAATTAGCAAACAAATAACGAAACAACACAAACATCAATCGATTAGTGAATTAGAGTTTCAAATTCATAATTTTGATACATATACTAAAATCATGTTCTTGATGTCAATTCACAACAATGTGTCCTAGCTATATATATAGGTTTGGTTCTCACACCAGTCTAATGGAAATATATAGGTATCACACCTTCGTCACTCGAAAATAAATGCTGATGATGTTTCGAACCACCATCAGAACATCTCCGGGCTACTAGAGTGCGGTCCTATATCTATCCAGTATATTAAAACTTCGAATATACGTTCATGACGCGTATATGCAAAATCTTTATATATTGGAATGTCCATATTCAAAATAAATAGATAATCAAATACGAATAATTGATTTATATTTTCAAAACAAAAATTTGTTTTCATTTTAAAAATATACTCTTCACACTCGTTCTAGGATACTACTGATCCTATCTCTAACGAGTCATTCCCATTGGATATTGCTAATCCAATATCTGATGAATTCTTTCGTATGTTTCTAATGTGCCTTGTTCTCTAGCTTTGTAAACCAAAGCTCTGATACCACGTGTAAAGACCCGCAACTTCCCCGTAAAGGAAAGTGTCGGATAGTTCGAGAACAAACCACAACAGAATGCATATAAAAGAACATTTCATTGTATATTACAACGATGCATCAGATTACAAGAATATGCAGAGTATAAAAGAATATTACACAGAAATATCAGAGATTTAAATTACATTTAAATACATCGCAGCGGAAAATAATACAATACACAACTAGAAGAAGATATACGGATACAAAGCTTTCCGGATATCGTTCCAGCTGTAAACCAGGATCCTGTGAATATAAATCTGCAAAACCAAAACTACTAGCTGCCCGTGTCAAAATAAGGGCACCCAGAGTTTAGGTTAAAACAATAAACTCCAGGTCAGTCATGTGACTGGTGTGAGAACTAAAATAGTTATTATTCTTTATTTTAAAAGTTAGGTAAATCAAGGGACCACGCCGTATAACACGGAACGGGTTTCCTCCCAAGAATACCAGTGCATAAAACAGCAGCGCAATGCTAAATAAAGAAAGATGAAGCTGTTATAAGACCCAGTTCCTATCACACAATGCAACGCAAACCGGGGGATAGGGTTTTCCCTTATAACAGCCAAAGAATGCTTGATACGTTTAAAACAAATCATTTGATACTATAATAAGTGCATAGTGTATAAAACAACTTCAAATCATAAGTATCAATCATAGGCGGCATGAATGCCCCATACCACTATGTCGCCATATATAGGTTTACAAATAAAACCGCAAATGTCACGTATTTGGAAATTGGGTTTCCATCTATGAACCGAGGCTAGGGGCAAGATCCTCAACCGATTCGAGACGCTCTAGCCCGCCCCTCAGGAACAGCCGCAACTGCCCCTTGGATCGTCAGGGCCGGTCCACACGGAGTGGATTATTATGCCTGAACAATACGTCTCCCCACCCTATGGGGTGTAAGTCTGGTCCGTCAGCCGACCAGAATGCATTCGGCCGAAACCGATATAACCGAGGCGCCTCGCAACAGCAACAACAACATAAGTCAAACTCGTCAGGGCGTGTAAAACCACTGACGCCACTTCTAACTAGAAAGAAACGCATGCCCTCCCTGAGGTCCGTCTCCCGTTTTTGATTCATACCGGGTGTGAAACTCGCGAATCAAACGTTACACAAAGCTACGCCACAAAGGTCGTGCTTTGATCATCAACCACAAGACTTTGCTTTTCAACAGAAGCCTTGATCATTTGCATCTTAGCATGCCACACAGGCAAGCCATCCTATGCAACCGATATCAGTCACACAGAATGAAATCCGATGTCAGACACACAGTCCATTTACAAGTCCGTTCTGGGTCTGAACGAAACCGGAGGCACCTAGTACCCCGCATATCCATCGATCTCCAAGTACGTCTGGACGATCACTAACTGTTTCCATCTTCTTGGGTGTACAGCCCAATCAAGATCATCAGTTATCACCCAAACGACGTGAAGACCTCCGGTCTTCGACCATCGTCTTCGTCTTCGACTTATCGTCGTATCAGTTACTCAGAATGGGATAAACCCGGTCTTTCCGAATAACTCGCGTATATTTTAAATAAGTGTTACACAAACACAACATACGCCTCATTCCAATTCATTAGTCACTAACCGTAAATTAATCAAGAGAATAATTCCCCAAATATTAACCCCGAAGGCCGAAACCAACATCAGATCAATATCCAGAAAACCATTCTGCTTGGCTAACCGCCAGTTAGTTTCTAAATTTCACATTCAAATCTAATTACAGATTTATCTATCGCCTGGAGCAAAACTGGTGATACTCCATTCTCGATCTTTTCAATCTAATTAAAGATTCATTAAAACTCCACTTAGTTTTAATCATTATCTGGGTTAAAGAATCAGTGTCATTTAAAACACGATTCACGATAAACCCAAAATCACATTCCATTAATTATCGGGTTAAAGAACAAGTGTTATTTAAAACACTGTTCACGATAAACCCAAAAATCAATACCAATTCAATTCCAATTAAATATCATTTAATTGGTACACTTCATTAAATCTAAATAAAAAGATTTAATCTTTTCTCAACTGGGTTCAAGAACAGTGTTAGTGAAGACACCATTCACGACAAACCCAAATCACATTCGATATTCAATACAAGGCTCTGAATAGAAAATATATCGGCTTATATTCAATATCGAATTCTACGACTAACAAATGTCGTATTGGAAATAACGATACAAATATATATCTTTCAAATTTCCATAACAACACCTGTAATGTCACGAATTCCAACATCGAAATATTCCGAAGACAATTTCGATTCAAATCCACTCCAATGCAATCATTGGAAATTTTGGTTATTTTCAAAACCATTTCAAATTCAATTTATTTATTTAAAAATAAATAGAATTATAATTCTAGTTCAAAACTAGTTCATTTCGATAAAAATCCATTTTTTTATCTTTTCAAATATGGAGATTTTCACCCCAAACTTTCACAAATCATTTCTTATGATTTTACACAAATTATTACTATTTTTAATAATTTTATCAAGGCCCGTACAGTCGATTTCCAACAATGGCCATCGAACTGCACTTACAACGACCTTTTTCGAATTTGATTTGGACGTATCTCCAAATCCAACCGTTAGATTTCAAATTTCTAACATTAATTAGAAAGCTCTTTTCGATACGAACCCAACGGTTCCGGTTTTAGGAGAATCCGACGGTCGGATCTCCTGTAATGTCCGTTTGAAATAAATGGTCGAAATTCGCGAACTGCCGCGGCGCGGCGCGTTCTATTCAGGCCATTATATTATATATAATATATATAATATATATTTCGTCGATTTCTATTTAAAACGAATTATATAAATAGTTTTGAATTCGTTTCAAAAACAATTTCAACTTCCTTTTCAATTAAAATAAAAATTGAATTCTTCTTTATAAATTCGTTTTAAAATTCATTTCTATTCAATTCAAATTTCAATTCAATTTGAATTCATTTCAATTTGTTTTCAATTCAATTCGAAATCGTTTTCAATTCAATTCAAAATCGTTTTCAATTCAATTCATTTCGAAATCGCTTAAAATTGATATAAATATCGTTCACGTCAAAATGGCGTCAATCTAATCAACACGGCTTCATAAATTTTCTATTTTCAAATATTCTATTTCAAATATTTCTTTTTCAAATATTTCTTTTTCAAAACTGGAATGAGGCCCAATCAATTACCATATAAAGTTAATTATATGGATTTTCATACAACACATGTATAATAGCCTTGAAAAATAATCAACCATCAACCAAAGTGCACTACACTGTATAAGCATCAAATATAGACATTTAACGCTTATAGCAGCTTGTCAATCAATCGATCGACATATTTAATCAATCAGGATGAGTGAACTTCAAATTTCATCCTAACACCCGTGTGGGGTTTCAAACAATCAAACACATGTTTTATTTGTGCAGTTAGGCGATGTGTAAAATTTATCGACCCAATCAACGTCATTCAAATAGGTGTACATAAACAAACCGTCTGGTTTGTAAATGAATATTTATTTATTCACATTCACGTTAAAAATTATATTTTTAACGGTAACACATTTTATTTTAACATATGAATTTCTATTCAGTTCATTCTTTAAATAAAATGCTATTTTTATTTTTCTAACTTATTTTAGAAAATTTCGGCGGCATAACGGCACGATACCAGAAACGGGACAAGGCCTAGCCTTATCCCCGGTCTAGTGAAGGCCCACGCCATTCACACATCAATCAAATTCATTTCGTTATGCAAACCACAAAATTTGGAGTAAGGGTCTAACCTAGCCTTACTCCTTCGCCTTATAACGGCGCACGTCTAATCCTAACCAACTTATCGATTCGATTTTTCACGCCACAAACCACATTCAAACCAATATCGCAATCAATAACCAAACATCCAAACAAACAAGTCCATGGTCTGTGGACGATTGTGTCGGGTGCTACTAAGCACCGTCTGCATCCTAGTATATATATATATAACTAGAAAAGTAGAATTTGAGTGAGAAGTTCTCACCTATAGCTATCCTAGCTCCACGGCACTTCACTGATAGAAAACTTCATCGCTATCGCACCTTCGTCATCTTCGTTGCCCGTATTCACTATATATATAAAAATCGAATTTTTACTTCAAAGTTCAATATATAAAAATCGAATTTTTAGTTCAAAGTTCATAGATAAAAATTATATTTTTACTTCGCCATTCAATATAGAAAAATTATATTTTTTTACTTCGCTATTCAATATAGAAAAATTATATTTTTACTTCGCTATTCAATATAGAAAAATTATATTTTTACTTCGCTATTCAATATAGAAAAATTATATTTTTACTTCGCTATTCAATATAGAAAAATTATATTTTTTACTTCCATGTTATATAAAAGATTACATTTTTATCACTTACAACATAAAATAAAATTTAGCTTTAAAGTAAATAAAAGAAAAACAGTTTTAAAAATAAAGAAAATTCAGTTTTTTACTTTTAAAAAAAATATGCAGTTTTTTACTAATTTTAAAAAATGCAGTTTTACTTTTTATTCCTTTTTTAAAAATTCTGTTTTGATTTCTTTTAAAAACAGTTTTAAAATCTCTTTTAAAAATTTCTGTTTTTGAAATTTCTGTTTTAAAATCTTTTAAAATTCTGTTTTAAAAACTTAAAACAAAAAATCAGTTTTATATTTCATTTTTAAAACAGTTTTTAAATCAAAAAAAAACAGTTTTAATTTTCTGTAAAACAAAACAAAAATCAAAAATAAAAATAAAACCAATTAAACGCTCACCTAGCTCGGCCGTGGCTCGTGGCGTCGGTGGTTCAGGGGTTCGACGAGGTGACGGTGGTTCAGAGGGATGCGAGGGTTTCTGCTTCGATGCGTCGTTCGGTGGGAGGAGGATGTTGCGAGGGCGGCTCAGCGTCAGGCGGTGGCTTCGGCGATGGCTTCCAGGATCGGAGCGGCGGCGCTGGCGATGGCTCGAACGTCAGAGGGCGGCGGCTTCGGGTATTTAGGGTTTCGTCTTCTTTTTTTTTTTTTTTTATTTGCTTTGTAAATAACTGAATCGGGGGGGGGCCATCGAGGAAGAAAAGGGGGGGGGGAAGTTTAATTTTTTATTATTTTAATTATTTAATTATTTTATTTTAATACAAAAAGTCAACTTTTTCAAACGACCTCTAAACGAGGTCCACCACCTGCCGTCCATAGCGTTTAACCCCCATTCCGAACACAATGGGATATGTATCGTCAGCTGATTCGGCTGTTACAATCAGTTTCCGTTAAATTTACATTTAAATCACTATATTGAATTTTAAACGTACATTTCAAATTACCGGGGTCACATACTAACTAGAAAAATTCCAAAAAAAATATTTTCTAGCTTCGTATTGACGATACGGTCCTAACAAAACTAGTTTCGTCGAATTCTGAGACCGTTAGAAAAATGGCCAATTTCCAGTCGATTAAAATCAACTGAAATGGTCAAAACACGTTTTCTTTTGCCACGCTCACATATTAACTCGAAAAATTATGAAATTTGAAATCTAGCAATAACTCGACCTCACGGACCCAACAAAAGTGGTTTCGTCGAAATCCGAGGACGTTTGCAAAATTGCTATTTTTAAGGGCCTTATATATATAAAAATATATATAAATTCCACAGCGACTATTTCTAATTTTCAACTGGACATACCTTATCATTTCTAAAATGAAATTTCAGTTTGTTAACTTCGTTCCAAAGATATAGTTATACAGATTCAAATATTTCTTGTTTCGTTCAATTCTGACTTATATTGAATTCTGTATATTCATTTGAAATTAGAAATCGAATTTTCGAACTACCGCGCCATTTTCTATTCCTTTTATAATTATATATAATTATTATATATTCTAACGACGACGTATATAATATATACGTCGAATTTCAATTCAAAATAAATTTCTCGTCGATATTATTTAAAATAATTCATTTTAAATAATCTAAATTCGCTAAAATTGCCAAAACAAAAATTTTAAACTGGCCCAGATTTTCCGGGTTGTTACAGTGACCTATTTAATTATTTAATGTTTAAATGACTGTATCTTGTTAAAACCAAAACAGAATTCTACGAAACTAGTTTTGTTGGAATGATGACGACGAGAGCTTCGCAATGAAGTTAATTTGGTCAAATTTGAAGCTAGGTACAAATTTTGGTTAAATTAGACGTCTAATTTAATTTAATATAATTAAAACAATCATTTTATAACGATTTCAAATCGACCAATGTGAGGACTCACATACATAACTGAATTTTATAGTTATTATATTCATTTCTAAATATGTATTGATTGCCTGTGTTTGCAATGTTTTTTTTTTGTGCTTGATGGATGATTTTACAGTTAGTACTTTTATTATTATTAAACTATGAATGTAAGCGAGTCGATAAAAATGATTTTATTATAGTTATTAGATGATGGATGGTAGTCGATATGAATGTGTTTATATTATTAACACTAAAATTTACACCATGAGTATGAAATTGATTGAATTTCAATCTACTGGAATTTTAAATGAATTTTATATTCATTTAAATGGGATTTGACAGGAAAATGAAAATTGGATTTTTAAATCTAAACTAATTTGAAAATGGAGTTGATATTATTTCAAACAACTATTAAAATGATTGAAATGAATTTTGAAGGAAATTTGGATTAAAAACGACTTCTTTTAATTCAATTGGGATTTTGAATAGTAAATTCAAAATGTGAATTCGAGTTAGGTATGTAAATGACGTTTTTAACCCAAAATGAATTTTTCCAGTAATCCAATTTATTTTTATAATGGATGTCAGAAAAGTTGGAATTTCAAAATATGACATTTTGGAAAATAGTATCATTCTAATATAATAATATAGAATATTCAATTTTGATTTAAAATTGCACTGAAGATTGAAATCATTTTTAAATGAGATTATAAACATTTTATAAATGCGTTTATATTGAAATGATGAAGATTATAAACATTTTATAAAATGGTTTGAATAGGACGAGTCGTGCAGCGACCGTTCGCAAATTTCGACCATTAACTTCAAATGGACGTACCGAGAGATCCGACTATTGGATTTTCGTGAAACGAAAAATATTGGGTACGCAATGAAAAGAACTTTCAAATGATATGTGGATTTTAAATCCAACAGTTAGATTTTGAGATAAATTCAAATCAAGTTTGAATAAAAACCGCGTTAGTGTTGTAAATGACAAGAAAATGGATTTTAAAAAATATACTATTTTAAATTATTAAAAATAGCGGAAAACTATGATAAACCATAGTAAATAATTCAAAAGTGGTTTGGAATGAATGCACCCACTTTTGGATAATGTAAAGCTATGTTTTGAAAATTAGCTATTCTGATAGAGAAGATGATTAAAACGGTTTGAAATTTCCAATATGAATGTTGGATTTGAATGGAAATAATCCTTGAATATTTCAACATTGGATTCTGTAATTATACAGATATCGTTTGAGGAATTCGAACGATATAGATATCGTTTTTTCCTATATGGTATTTGTTGATTTCAAAATTTGATGTTAAATATAAGTTGATGTGATTTCTATTTAGAGCCTTATATTTGATACCAAATGGTTTGGGGTTTGTCATGAAAGGTGTCTTCAATAACACTGTTCTTAAACCCAGTTAAAAATGACGTTTATGGAATAAGTCTTTTAATTAAGATTTAATGCAATCTTCCAAAGTGAAGTTTTCAAATTAATAAATTTAATTGGAATTGAATGGAAATTTGATTTCGGGTTTATTGTGAATGATGTTTTAAATAACATTTTTTTCTTTAATCCAGTCAAAAGTAAAGAAATGACTTGGAATTTATAATTGTTTTAATTAAGATTTAATGGAAATTTCTAAAGTTAAGTTTCCAATTAATAAACTAAATTGGAATTAAATGGAAATCGATTTAGTGATAATCGAGATGAACCTCCATTGGAGGATGACCTTTACTGTTTAAGGAATTTAAAAGGCTTTGCCGTTATTCCGCTTATAGTAATAGTGTTATACGGAAATTTATATAGATTGTGAACTGATATGATTTCCGTGAAAATTCCATTTCTAGTGGAAGTTTGATTTTGGGTTTTACGTGAGCAATGTTTCAAATAACATTTTTTCTTTAATCCAGTTAAAGAAAAGATGATTTCTCAAGTTTAAGATGTAATAAATCTTTCAACAAAGATTTGGATAATGATTTTTGGAAATAAAAATAAGTTAGAGTTTTAATAAATCTTTCAATAATGATTTGAATGAATGAACTGGAGATTGAAACTACGTTAGAATTTAATGAATCTTTAATTAGATTTAAAATAAATGAAAGAAGGTAATTAAACTTATCGGAAAAACGAGGGGTATTAAATATGGGATAACGCTAGTTTTGCTCCATGGCATGAATAGGATGGAATCATATAACGATATGAGAGATTACCTTTTTATAAGGTTCGATAATCCCGATAAGATTTATATACCTTAATTTGAGTTCAATTTGTGAAAGGAGAGTATATAATCTTTTGAAATGATTTCGGAGGAAAGATTTAAACAAGAGGTTTAAATAAAGTAAATCTTTGATAAGATTTATGGGAGTAATTCCCAATATAAAGAATATCTGAATAAAAGAATATTTTGAATAGGAATAAGGCAGATGATATGTTAATATATCACTTGATTTTAATAATGCGATAGTTATTTGGAAAGCCTGGGTTCCAACCCATTCTGAATAACTATACGATGCGTATTAAAGATAGTCGAAGACGGTAGTTAAAGACCGGAGATTTTCACATCATTTGGGTTATTCTGATGCATCGATTGGGGTGTACAACCCAAGACAAGGTTATAAGTGGTGGTCGTCGAATCGTACTTGGAAATCGACCGGATATGCAAGGGCTTTCTTATTTTTTGGACATGGAATAAGGTACCTTTGGTTTCGTTCAGACCTAGAATAAACTTGTAAATAGATGGTATGTCTGACATTGTATTTCATAACATAACCGGTTAGTTGTTGTTAGTAATATATCTGTTGGTGGTGGAAAATTTATTCTGCTAGCTTAACTCCCTTTTTTGAACGTATGAGCTCAAAGGTTATATTGTTAATATAAATTGATCATATGTGTGAATTGATAACGTGGAATGCTGAGTGCTGCTGGTAGATAGAACAAAGCTTCTTGTTGGAAAGCGGACCTTTGTGGATGATGATCAGTGTATGACTGATATAGCATAGCTTTGGGTCGAGTCATCACTTCGACAAGCCTCACAACCCGTGAATGGTCGAAGCTGGATAATAAACAACATGTTAGAACCGGTTGAGCTCGATTGCTATAGTAATTTACAGGGATGCAAAAGCCTACCATGACGGATATTTCTTGGGGGAACCGGGTGTAACCATTATGTTGTTGAAATCTAGGTCGGGGACGGGTTAAAGTTACAGATTTTTCCTGGAGGATCCAGGCGCAACCATTGCATATCTGCCCAGAAAAGTGGATTTAGGAGCACCCCAATAAAGGTGACTCCATTATGAGGGATTTTGATTACTTCAATATAGGTGATGATTATGGGTCATATATTCTTAATCCTGGACACCCCGATAAAGGTGATCCGAAGTTTTAGGGCTCATCAGCGTCTGAGTCCTGGGACACCCTCGCTAGCGGCGTCAAGAAAGGCTCGGTCATTGAAGGGACCCAACTTCCAATACGAACCTTCACAATTTTAATTGTAACCTGTGTGTGTACACATAGTACCTACGTCTGCTAAAATTGGTATATATGTTTGTGAAAAATGTTTTTTACACTATGCACTAGTGATAATAAAAGAGAATTTTGTGTACCAATCATTTTTTGCTATTATAAGGTAAAGCTCTATCTTCCTGCTTGTGTTGCGTGGTGTGATGGGATTTGAGTCTTATAATAACTTAATTTTTCAAAAAAACATTGCGATTGGTTTATGATAGGTTTTCATGTAGAGGAAACCCGTTCCGTGTTATACGACCTGGTCCTGTGACTTACCCAATTTTAAAATAAAATGAAAATTGTTTTTGGTTCTCACACCAGTCTCACGACTGACCTAATGTTTATTGTTTCCCACCTAAACTCTGATTGCACATTTTTTCCATACGGATAACTAGTAGCATTTGTTTTGCAGATATTGTATAGAGCAGAATTCTAGAATGAAGCTAAATATGTGTCCAGAATATTTGAAAGTCTTTCGACGAATGTAATTATGTTTCCACTGTGTATCATTCTAATTTATTGTACTCCGGTATATTCTTGTACTCGGATGCAAAATTGTTGTAATAACAATGAAATGTTCCATCATGCTTTGTTCTGATGTGTTGTTTCCCATAACAATTCGTGGATTTCTACCGTTTTGGATCGGACCTGTGTGGCTTATGGTTGATTCCAAAGGCGAGGATTTTCGGGTTATTATATGCCCACATCAAAAACTTCATGGGTGCAAACCAGATTACAATTATCTGGGAATTTTTTGTTGTTTTTTCTTTCCATGTTAACAAACATAAGATGAACTTGAGATCTAGTGCATAATTATATTTTTAGGCTATGCAAAAAAACAAAAAGGGTATAAATGCCTAGATTACACGGGAAAAATAATTAATTCTATGCATGTTATGTTCAATGAAATTATTTTCCCTCGTGCTAATAAGTGCAATAAGACTAGCAGTTATGGGAAATATTATACAAAGCTAATCTTGCCTGTAGTGCCAGCAACGCGAGAGTGGTCAGGCATTATTGACAAGCTACCACGGTAAGATCAAGTTGATGATAACAACCCTGTAGCCAACACTAGATCAGGTTACAATTAAGATGAGTCATTTCAACAAGATGATAATCAGACACGGGATATCATACCCAAAACTAACAGAGTGGGTGACAACGACAACAGTTATCAACCAGATAATCATCATGAAGAAGGATCAAAACCTGCAACCAGAACTCAACACCGCATAATTACAAGGTCAAAAAGAGGGATTTTCAAGCAAAATTTCTACACTATCAATTCGAATAACACTGAACAAACGCATACGAAGAAGCAACTAAATGTGATCAATAGCGAAGAGCCGTGAATAATGAATTTATTGCTCTTATCAGAAATCAAACATGGAGTCTAGTCGAGCCACTGGAACATAAAAACATAGT
Organism: Allium sativum; assembly: GCA_030737875.1. Taxonomy (NCBI): domain Eukaryota; kingdom Viridiplantae; phylum Streptophyta; class Magnoliopsida; order Asparagales; family Amaryllidaceae; genus Allium; species Allium sativum. The sequence goes on along the minus strand of CM060910.1, from coordinate 608,075,977 downwards.
AGGATGCAAATGGACATACAAAATAAAAAGGAATAGTGATGGGAGTATATCAAAGTATAAGGCCAGACTGGCGGCAAAGGGATATTCGCAACAATATGGTTTTGATTTCACTAAGATCTTTTCACTGGTCGTTAAACCCACAACTATTCGAATCATTTATGTATAACACTACATAAAAACTGGAGGATAAGACAGTTAGATGTTCAAAATTCATTTCTAAATGGTAAACTACGTGAGGAAGTGTACATGCAGCAACCAATGGGTACTGTGAAGACAAAGATAAAGGAAAGGTGTGGAAAATACATAAAGCCATATATGAGCTCAAACAGGCCTCAAGGGCATGGTATAATAAACTAAAACTCACTCTAAACAAACCGGGGTTCATAGCCAAAAAGTTAGACAATTCTCTATACACAAAGATGCATAAAGAAGACACCACCTACATTCTCGTATATGTGGATGATATTCTCATCATAGGCAACAATGAAATGGAAGTTACCAGGGTTATACAATATCTTGAAAGGAGTTTTGTTATAAAAGACATGGGTAAATTGGATTATTTCTAGGAATTCAGATAAATAGGAAATCTATTACAAAGATGTTCCTATCGCAGAAAAAGTACATCAATTAAATACTAGTAAGAGCTAAAACGGACTAAGCCAATCCCTTACCAACACCTATGGTAAGCAATCTACAACTGCCCAAACATAAGGGAAAGACAATTGATAATGTGAAACAGTATAGAAGTATTGTGGGTGCTTTATAATATGTGACATTAACAAGACCAGACATTCGATATAGCATGAATAAGTGACCATTGGAGAGCAGTAAAATGCATACTAAGGTACCTCAAAGGAACAGTTAACTACAAGTTATCGTTTAAGACATGCAAAGAGTTGAATTCACAAGCTTACAGTGATGCAGATTGGGCTAGTGATCCATACAATCGTAGATCTATATCTGGATATTGTGTGTTCCTTGGTCAGAACCCCATCTCCTAGTGTACGAAAAAGCAAAACACAATTTCTCGCTCCAGCTTAGAGGCAGAGTATCGCTGTATCGCCAACACAACTGCTGAAATAGTTTTGATCAAAACCCTAATTAAGGAATCAAGGTTCAACTTGCAAAGGAAGCCGATTATGTGGTGCGACAATCTTAGCGCCATCACGAAACATATTGAAGTAGATCCCCACTACGTTCGAGAGAAAACAGAAAGGGGAGATATTATGATAAAGCCATGTGTCTTCCTTCTACCAAAAAGAGGATTTTGTAACTAAGGCGTTATCTCTTTAGAAAAATGATAGATGGTGGTGAGAGTTGAAAATTGAAAGTGAAGGCGATGTTGTGAAGAAGGGTGGGAAACCCCAGCTTAAATCGAATGGGGGTATTAGAATAAGAATGTAACCCTTGCATGGCGTTTCATATATTACATAGCTGCTTGGGCTTATGCGACCCATTTTCTGTATTGTACATTATCTCGACCTGTGTTACATTATAAATACATAGGCAATCATGCGAGATATTAATTCTATTCAGTTTGTAAAGTTTACATCTCAGTATTCAGTAAAAAAATTCCTTTCGTCTGTTAGAGAATCTGCTCACTTTATGAAATCTTATATCTGATTGCATTTAGTTTATCACATAAAATCTGTATTTCGGCGAAGTATTTCCTTATTTGCATGTCATTCTTTCTTGAGTTTTGAAGTTGTCTTCTATAATGCATTATTCTTATAGTCGACTACGAGTGGAATATTTGTTATATGGAGGACCATATTTCATAAGATGTGTTATAACCAATAATTTGTGATAAAAAGCTGGTACTAATTAATGATAAATGACATGATGATAACAAACTATCTTAGTTTTAGTGCTTTATATAATCTGGGTTGCTGATTAGATTTCCTTCTTTATCCTCAGTCATGATAGGAGGTTTGGTCATGGTGCCTATAAATAATCTTAAAGCCCATACTCTTTCAGGGCTGCTTCAACTTGATATTCCCATAAAATGTGATTTACTTCATCAAAGGCGGTTAATTATAATCTGACTTCTGCATTTGATCAGGGTGATATGTGATGCGGTTCACTTGTTAACATCATTTCAAGATTTTCCTAAGGCAATATCTTTATCATTTCTCGCCATGTTGGCTTAGCAGTTGAATTTGGCGAACTGATTGATCAAGTCCGAGTTCCTGATGCAGATCATGTTTGATAAAGAAAATCTTGACATGGTACGTCAATGAATTTGCAGCCAAGAAATGTGAAAGAATAAAACAGAATTCTTGAAATAATAGAAGTTGCAAATGGCATCCGATGAACTTAAAGACAATGAAGGCCAAATAAACGGAAAATTGATGAAACCAGAGGGAAGAAGATGAAGAGGCTCCAATTCCTTCTTGGTGTGGCCACAATCCAACGGTCGCACTTATAAAATAATACCGCGGTATCGTCTGTGAAATGGTATACAATCTTTGGTGATGAATCTTACTTGAGGAAAAAAGAAACTTTTACTCCCTTTTCCCATCTCTTTCGATTGGACTTTGCTACATTACCCGGCTTTAAAACCGGGTAATTGATAAAAGAGGATTTTCTTTTAAATGACAAACATTGGAAACTTTTTAGTGAGAAATATGGGAAGTTTCAAAATTAGGGAGAATGACACATTTACACTAAAGGTGGAATTCAGAGGGCCCACTAACATTTTTCCATTTACACTATCATTTGGCCTTCTCCCTATATTCTAAAATTTCCATACTTTTCACCAATTTTTTTTGTTAAGTTTGTCCGTCTCCCTAATTTCCACTTGATAGAACATGTCATTTTACGTAATTCACGATGGATATGTTTGGTATCTTACGTGTAATTGTTGTGGGGTCTGCCTTTTTTATTTTTCTTCCCTTAGAAACTAACCCAAAAAAAAAAATAGTGCGGGCTCTGTAGTATCTACATTTTCCATTTGCAGTATTTGTTTTATTGTATACTTGCGAGATCTAGCTGTTAGGTGTTTTGCTTGGGTACCATAAAAGAGTTTTTGTTGAACAGAAATGTAATTTTTGTATTATTCTCGATAATCAATGTACAGACTTGGACCAATATATATATATATATATATATATATATATATATATATATATATATATGAAAAACGCTACCCGAATGTCAGTTTGTCAGATGTTGCGAAACGCTCACAGCCACACGATTTAAGTATTTTTCCTCATTATCAACCCATGTTTTTTTGTAAATTTACAATATTGCCCCCGTGAATTCCATTGTTTTGCATTGGTTCGCGCAAAGTACCCGAATACCTTTCTAGTGGTACTCTATACATATACAAGTTGTACATGCACGAAATGAAATGGAAATAAAGCCAAAGGGCTTTAAAAATAAATAGTAGGCCTAAGCTCCTATGTTATAAAGCGGTATGCATGTCTTTGTAAATTGAGGTCGTGCTAGAAGTATAAGATATCGCTTCTTAAATTTTCTTTACCTAATTAATTCTCTCACAGTCGATAATGTGTTTGATGCTCGGACAAAAGGCGTAGAGGTTGACTATCACTTTATTTATGAACAAGTTACAACCAAGAAGTTGATAGTCCGCTTTATCTCAATGGAAGATCAGATTGCCAATATTTTCTCAAAAGTCTAGAGAACTCACGAAAATGTTGTAAAGTCCAAAAATTTATTTGTCAAAATGTCAGGAAATAGATTTGATGGCTTTTATTTCCCCCCACTTCTTGAATCTAACACCTCCACATAAGTTGCGCTCATTTGCTTACTTTTCTGACCCTTACTTTTAGGGCTCTGTAGGATTTTCCGGGAACTCAATGATTTGAAGTGTTAAGAAACAAGCAGTCCACCATAATAGGCCATTTAACTTGCAAGTGTTATTAAACCCGACACTAGTACAACCCATAACTGCAAAAAATAAAATAAAAAAAATAGCAAGACTAGTCCTTCTATCTGTTTCGTGTATGCAGGGCCGGCCCAGAGGGCAGCCCACCAAGCCGTCGGGCTGGAGCAGCCCGCTGGGCCTTGGGCAACAAAATAATATTTGTATTAAATACTGTGAAATAGTTCTTGAGTCTAGCATCTTGCACAATTGGTACTCTGGCCTGGAGGTATGTGCATGTAGTCATGGGTGGGCAGTGTTCGAATCCTAAGCAAAGTATAACTCTTGTATTATGAAATTTTATATTTTAACTAAATTTGGCTACTGGATTTGGGGTGGGACAACCAAATGACTGAGCCGGCACTGTGTGTATGCCCCATAAAATTAGATCAATCTGCACATTATAAACAAAATCTAATTAGAATAGTACTTTAGGCTACCAGTTGCAGTAATCATCAGTTGCAGTAATCATGTAATACCCTATACGTAAAGAGTGAATTGAATAACAGCCATGTGCAGAGCAAGCTTCTTTAACAGTTATTATCATACTATTATATAGGGATATTATTTGGGTAAAATTATAAAACCTTTTAACATCAAAAGAACTGGAATACTTATGGTTGATGTCACATGTACTCGAACAATTAACATCAAAAAAGGTATGTCAAACCTATGCCAGCAGCTATATCTATTATTGACATACGTCGCTAAATGCTACCTATTACTATGACCTTATAATAGGAATAAGTCAAAACTATGACCTTATAATAGGAATAAGTCAAAACTTAGATTAAACCTAGTAATCAGACTTTAATTTTTTTGGGTTTTGTTATTGCCACTCAAAAAATTGCTAAGGGAAAGGCAAAATTTTAAGATCACTCCAGTTTTTAAAATTACTAAGGGGGTCAACGTGTTAAACTATTTTTTTTTAACTTCTTATGTTTTTTTACCTTTAATTTTAAAAACTTATTTATCAAAAATCTTTTGGTCCATTGAAAACCCTAAATCCTTTCGATTGCAAATAACGATGGGGCAAGGTCGAAGAGAAAATGGGGAGAACGAAGAAAACATCGTTGTCCTCTCTACATGATAGGGGGATAGTGAAGAAGCTAATGGATAGGTACATTATGTTGATCGTCATTCTTCCTTACACTAGTTAAATTTCGTCGACATAAAATTCTCGAATTTTGGAGTAGCTAAACCGATCGATTCATCGAAATTTGGAAATTCTGGGGATTACTGGCCTATAAAAATCGTTGGGTAGTAGTGGCAATTTTTTTTCAGAAGGGGATCGTCGTGATAATTATTATGACTCGGTTAGGGGGTTTCGTCATTGAGGTCTGATTTTGCAAAACTAAGAAAAGTTTTCTCTTCCTTAAAATTTTAATAAGTTGCTCCAAACCATGTTTGGATGTCCATGCTTTCAAAATGTTAGATAATTTATATGTATCGATCTTCTTTACTGTATGAATTTTTCTGTTACACATGAGCAACGATTTTTGAATTTTTTGCCTTTTAAACATTACGAAAAAAACTACACCAACAAAAACGTTATTAATTTGTCTGTATTTGTAAAAGCTTCATAACTTAAATTCATGCTTTTAATTTCCATTCTTGTGAACAAATAAATCTGTCTGTACTTGTAAAAACTTCATAACAAAAACGTCGATAGATAATATATTGGTTTGCTTAGAGTTAAAGTAATTCATAAAGCAAGAACCAAGTTTTTGACATCTAGACAAGAGAAACGTAATATGTCCATTCATAAAACCATGCCAACAATCTGATTCTCTCAATAACACTGGAAACTGTACTCGAGCATTAACCAACCATATAGCTACACTTGTGGAAATTGCATGTTACTTAAATCTTGGTTTAAATCTGAGCTAACGCTAGATTACAATCCTTGATCAGGTAAATGGTCATAGTTTCTATTTAAACTGCTGCTTGAAATTCTCAATTCAACTTTGAAGGTGCTTGTTATGATCCAATTGATAAATTGCTAGCACCTCCCATCTTCACCCGTTCACTATCAATTTTTTTCCATTGATTCATAAATTCTCACTTGATGTTAAAATGCCTCATAATATTAACAAACTGCTAAAAGACTCTGATCCATTGGTGTTCATCAATGTTTACTTTTGTTATCTTAATGTCCAACGATGATCCTTTTGAAAAATAGAGTTTTATGCTTATGTAATGCAAAAAGGATGTTTGCTGAACTACTAAAAGAAAATGTTTATAAATGGCTTTCGTCCTACTATTAGAGTTTATGTTGGAAACAGTGGTTCGGCTGAGTCGTGGACTAGGTCACTTTCTTGAAGACGTTTCGGCGATCTACTTAAGGTGCAAAGTAGTTCGTACTGTTCGCCGCCGCCTCTGGGATAAAACAGCCTCTTCCTTGTTTTTTTTTTCTATATCGGACCATTTGCACATATGAATCCGATTCAGTTTGCACTCTAAAATAATATTGCTCAAGTCTATTTTCTTTCTATTTTTCAAAAAAGAATGGTTGAGAAGAGGATAGAAAAATATATATGATTTTTTTTCCTGTGGAAGAGGAAGAGAGGGTTTTTCTAGAAAAGAGCAATGAAAAAATGTTCTGTATTCTATCTTCTTTATAGTCTATGACCAAGTTCTTATACAGAAAAAAAAAACGGTGGTTATTCTAGTGGGTGGAAAATTGAACTGAAATTAATGCCATATTTAATGAAAAACCACTCAAAGAAATTTGCAATGTGTAAATTGCATTCGTTTCAAAAAGAGAAGATGAATGTTAATAAATATTTATTTATTACCATTCATTGCAATTTGTTAATGCTATTTATATTTTGTAACAACTCAATCAAATGCATGTATACATTTATATATATATATATATATACACACTCAACTGTTATGCAAATGTAACAGCTCTAGCAGAAAATTTATTGATACAAAATATAATACCGTTTATAACTTCTAACGGCTCTATGCATTAATGGCTCATAAATATGCATTAACATCTCAAAATAATGGCACAAAATATGTTACCGTTATTAACTTACAACGGCTCGATTGAATTAATTGCTCAATAATAAAAAAAATTGGTAATGCAATTAATTCTCCTTTTTTTTAATAAATTCACATAAAGTTCCAACAGTTTATTGTGCATGCTGCGTATTTATTTACAAGTAATTGTTATACAAGTAATTTGTTATACAAGTAATTCTAATAAGTAATTTTTATTTACAAGTAATTGTTATAACATACAATTTCAAAGTCATTTTAACAATGCTAACATATAAGTAATTTGTTATACATACATCATTATTAGTGAACGAAGGCATTTCTAGTAGAAGTCAGTCTTAACAGAGAAAAAACACTTAATAATGTAGATGTAAATAATTTATGTAATACGAATATCACCGTCAGGTTGCCGAATCCGTAACGACTGTTCCACCGTGTTTTTTCCATAACAGCATGAGCCCTCCTCCTACGTCAACTCATCACGGCCCGAATCCTCAAGCACATGAGCCCGTGCCTCCTGGAACTTTGCCTATAATGCAAAAAACAATTTCGTTTGACAAATAATAAAATGATGATTTTATTTTACAATAAATTAATCATTTATGCTTGTAATATTTAAAATACACATACGTATGACTGACTCGCCTTGTCCTGATCATCCCACTCATATGTGACGTTGCCTGCCTCGTCTACCTTCCTAGTTGCATAGGTGTGAGTAAAGACATCCATGTATGACATGGAATGTCCATAAAATCGTTCCTGCAGTTGGTAATTTGAATAATTAATTCCACATTGTCAATCACTGAACTAATCAATTTACAAATGTAATAATTAACAAATTCACCAAGTCCTCGAGGTGATGCTGGAAAGACTTAGATCCCCCACGATGAGTTACAGGATTCTTGTTCCTGTTTGCGGAGTTCCTTTTTGACTCGGCCTGAAAATGTACATTGAAAAATTATTTAAAATCAGCAAAAAAATAAATTAGATTCATTATAAATTTACCTTGAACTCGGGTGCATCCCACCATGGAACCATCTTCTCAAACATTTCATTGCCCATCCACTTTGGTTGCTTTCCATGTTTCTTAAGCTCATTCATCTTCTCTCTATAATTCTTGGCGACCTTTGAGTTCCAGTGTCGCTGAACTAGCTTCATGTCAGTCTCCTGCACATCTACCGCTCCTTGTATAATGAGAAAATCTTACTAATCTCATTTATTTATGTTTAAATAATTAGTCTCTTTGACGTATGACCAAGCGGTATAAACGTACCAGGAAATCCTACTAGATAATCTCTTTGACGTCTGCTGGGATCTTGCTCCACTTAGGCCATAAATCGCTCATTTTGACCATATACGCCTCCTTAGAGATATCTAAAACAGTCTAAGACGGCCCTAACTCAAATCCCCTGTGTTAATATAAATTAGAACTTTATATAGTTAATAATAGTATGTAAAAAAACATTAAATTGTTATTCTGCTAATTTTTATACTTACGCCCTGTCAGCCTTAGGCTGCAAATAAACAACCGAACAAGCTCGTTGTCCACCACTACTCTCAACATGATGGGCAATGCTACGTCGTCTAGAGCCCTGTCCCGAGCCCGAGCCAGAGCCAGAAGCAGGGTCAGATGACATAATATACCTGCAACATATATAAATATGTAATTAGCATTGACTTTGAGAATATGTAAAGAAATGCGCAAATAATATGTATATGAATATGAGCAACACAACATGAATGAATAGAGATAAATTTTGACTCGGTATAATTTTCATGACATACTATATCAGAACTTCAAAATTATTTAAAAAAATGTTTTTGTGTACAAACATACTATATCAAAACTTCAAAGTTATTTGACTTCAAAGTTATTTAAAAAATAAATTTGTACAAAAACATATAATATCAATACTTCAAAGTTATTTGACTTGGTACAAACATATTACAAGCTCATTTATAAATTTCATGACATATTTGGCTAAGGTAAATTTATTTGTTTTAAAAGAACTACGTATGCATAAATAATTGTTCAAAATTAGGTTTAAACCATTCAAAATTAGGTTCAAAATTAGAACTAAAGTAAATTTATTCATAATTTTCATGATATACTACAAGCTCATTCATATATATTATACACATATATATGACATATGTTTTCACTAGTATATGACATATATTTAAACCATTCAATCCAACGAATTTGACAATTATGGTGATAACAATAGCAATACGAGAATAATATGTTGTAATATACATATGCAAACAACTAGGAATCAAATCAAAGACATATTAAGCACAAATTAGTAGTAAACCAAAAAATTAGGTTTAGGAATTTCACCTAAATTCGAAAGGAATGACCGAGAAGGAGGGCTGGAGGAGTTCGTTGTTGACGTCAGAGGCGATGGCGGTGGTTGTTTGGGTGGAAGAACTGAAATTCGATGAGGGAAAGTAGTAGGAAGAGGTGGAAAATCAGATTTGGGGATGGGAGGAGAGAAATGAAGAAGCAGGTCGTGGTCTCTGGAACATATGCAGGAAAAATTCCAATGGCTGCCAACGGTCTTTATTGCATCGGTTTCCAACAGCTCCCACAGATTCTAATTTGCCGTCGGCGGCCGTTGGAAACAAGGCGTTGGAATACACTGTATCTCTAGTAGTGCATTATATGTCTTATTTGAGGCATTATATATAGTTTCATGATTATCACATTTAATCAAGACCGTCGGAAATGACTTCTTCCATAATGGGATTTCCATTAACAAAATCCTAAGTCATCCTGCTTCCTTACATGCGTCTGCTTATGCAATCAATTCTGACAACATAGTTGAGTCTGATATACAAGTCTGCTTCTCGGAAGCCCAAGACACAGCAGCGCCTCCTAATGTAAATATCCATCCATTCGTAGACTTGGATTTGGATTCTACATTATTCCAGGTTGCATCACTGTATCCTTCTATTACAGCAGAATATCCTTTATAAGATAAACCATAGTTGATGGTTCCTTTCAAATAAGCCAAAACTTTGGAAATAACTTTCCAGTGTCTGAAACCTGGATTACTTGTAAATCGACACAATACCCTTATAGCATGTGCGATGTCTAGTCTAGTGCGATGTCTAGCATACATAAAACTCCCAATAACATTAGAATACTCCAGTTGAGAAATGGTACGTCCAGTGTTATTTTCTAATTTGATAATTGGACCTAAATGAGTTTGTGCTGGTTTGTCAGTGTAATGACCATACTTCTTTAAGAACTTCTCAATGTAATGAGGTTGAGTTAGTAATAACTCCCCCACTTTCCTAATGATTATAATTCCTAGAATTACATCAGCCTCTCCTAGATCTTTCATATCAAATTTAGAAGATAGAAACTTCTTAGTTTCATTCACACAAGATATATTGGAACCAAATATTAGGATGCCATCAACGTATAAACATATTATAACATAACCGTTGTTATCCGATTTGCTATAATTACATTTTTCAGCACCATTAGCAATGAATCCATATGACATTGCAACTTTATCAAACTTCTTATGCCATGCATTGAAGCTTGCTTCAGGCTATAAAGAGATTTGACTAATTTACAAACTATCTTTTCTTGGCCTTCGGTTATGAAACCTTCAGGTTGTTCCATATATATCTCTTCTTTTAAATCTCCATTTAGAAAAGACATTTTTACATCCATTTGATGTATTACCAAATTATGAATTGATATAAGTGCTATTAAACAACATATAGAAGATATACAAGCAACTGGAGCGTATGTATCGAAATAATCTACTCCTTGTCTTTGCTTATCTCCCCTAGCAACTAATCTGGCTTTGAACTTATCAATGGATCCATTTGTAGTCAATTTTTTCTTGAATATCCACTTACATCCTATAGGTTTAGCACCAGGAGGTAAATCAGTTAAAACCCAAGTTTGGTTTAACATTATGAAGTTCATTTCATCATTGATAGCTTCTTTCCAGAAATTAGAATCTCTGTAACTCATAACTTCAGAATAAGTTATGGGACCATCAGTAACGTTTATTTCATATCTTGTCATACTAAAGAATTCGTCCTTATTACCTTCTACGAGATATGTTATGAAGTCCGGACCATAGTCCTTCTCTATTCTCGCTCTTTTACTTCTCCTGTGTTCAATACTATTATCTGGTACTGAGCAAAAGCATATTCATCATCATTGATATCATTAGTCATAGTTGGTTCCGGACTAGATGATCTGAATGGATTCTCTATAGTTTGATTTTCAAAGAATTCTACATCTACGAATTCTATATCTTCTAAAGTGTCAAGTATAAGGAACCTATAAGTAATACTATTAAGAGAATTTCCTCTGAAAACACACTTAAATGCCCTACTACCTAACTTTGGTCGTTTAGGGTCTGGTTTTCTAACATATGCTAAGCAACCCCAAACTTTAAGTCTAGCAAGGTTAGGTTTTCTATTAAACCATAATTCATAAGGAGAAATATTATTCTTTTTAAGTGGTACTCTACTTAAAATCTAACATGCAGATAGCATAACATCACCCCATAGGTTATAAGTTAAATTAGAACTTATAAGTATGTCATTAACCATTTCCACTAAAGTTCTATTTTTCCTCTCAGCAATACCTTTTTATTGTGGTGTATATGGGGCGGTACAATGGTGAAGTATACCAAAAATAGTCACCGCCATGGTTTGAATGTAACTCTTTAATTTTTACTCCAAATTGTGTTTCCACGTCTGCTTTGTAAATTTTGAATTTATCAAAAGCCTTATCTTTAGATTTCATTAGATATACATATGCATATCTAGTATAATCATCAATAAATGTTATATAGTAGTGGTTACCACCATAGGTGATATGACTTTTTAAGTCACCCACCAATCATTATCAATGTCACTAACGGAGTTCGCCTCTTGTGCAACAACCACAAGTTTTTCTTCGACCACATTCACTTTTTGTTGTTTTTTCCGAAGACTATAGTCTCAAGCATAGTGGCCGGTTTGTTACAATCGTAACAAGAACTCTTCTTTTTGTTGTTCTTGGAACTATTTTTCTTCTTAAACTGTGTCTCATTCTTTGACTTCAGAGCAGCATTTTCCTCGTCTGTTCCTCCAGTATAACTTCCAATCTATCTTACAAGATGTAGAACAATTTGACTGTGATCGGAAAGAAGTTCATGGTCGCTTGCCAACGAGTGAAACTATCATCATCAAATCGCTCCAAACGAGTCAAATGCTGATTCATTATTTGTAGTGCGTTCAAACCTTCCATGGTTGACTGTATTGTCTGAAAATTTGTTGGAAAATTTTGTGGTTTGAGACTATTGGAGGAAGATGAATGTCGTACTTCAGTTTTTAAGGATCTATATGATCGATTCTTTTAGACAATGGTTCAACCCAACTAGTACAAATGGCTTATCGAACTATCGACTTTCAAGATTCAATAAAGTCTTGAAACAACCAAATCGGATTCAAAGTTTGTACGGCTTTGATCCGACCAAGAACACTCTGATTTTGATTTTAATGATGCAAGAAAAGAATAGAAATGAAGAGGAAGGAGGATATAACAATACCGCAACGCTTTCAGAATTGAAACAGTTCAGAAGTGTTTCAAACAGAACTGCGTTGAAACAGTTTAGTGGCATCGCAGAATTGGTAGAAGAAGAAGAGTATTTTCGAAAGTGAATCGAAACAGTTTTCTAGCGTTGGTATTTATAGTCAGCAGAGGGATGTGCCTCTTCATGAAACGATGCGACTGTTGTAACAGTCATTTTCATTTCAATTCAAACTATCTATCTCTTCATTTGCAATGGTCAGAAAACATTGCAAATGGTCGCGCCTTTTCGACAGTTAGAAAATGTTTCAAATAATCGGGTTTGCAATGGGCCCAAATTCGGTTCGGCACGTTTACTGTTTATAAATTCTGACCAGTTCAATTGGATGAAAGGCACCACACACGTGTGGTATACTGATGCATGATCTTCCTCCTCACAACAAAGTAAGCATTTGGATGCATTAAGGCTCCAACATCTATTTGAGAAGACCCTTTAAGTACCTAGCATACTTATTTATATTCTACAATGTGGAATTAATAAATTTTCCCTTTTCTTCTTCTTTCTTACTTCTTTAAAACAAACCCTATACCCCAAAACATATTTTGAAAATTTCTAACATATGGTACTTACATAGTTACATTAGTTAAAATTTGTTGGTTTTGATGTACTCGTTGAGCCGCCGTTGCTCTTTAAGGTTAACACATCAATTTTCAATCTGTCGGACTCAGGAGTAAAGAGCTTTGGGCTTAATTGTTTAATTATTGATGTTGCTCTCTAGAATGTGTATTAGGAGTAATAAATAGGCGCAAGTGGAATTTGTTGCCTTGAATGGTCCGAGTAAAGAATCCAAAGGAGAATCAAATATGAAAGGGAAAGTGGGAAACGCAACTGCCACGTGTACAGACGATACAAGTGAGAAGGCCTAAGTTTAGATATGAGAACCAGAAAAGAGGATAAGTAACAAAAAATGAAAAGGATAAAACAATCAAATTCTGGAAAGGTAATTATCCCAAATAGTGGAGTTGGTTAATTAAAAATAATTTCACATATTTAGCAAGTGAAAAATGAACTTTTATGAATAAAAATATAAGAATTTGTAGAAGAAAAACCATGGAAGAAGAATCATACGACAAATCTATAAACAACGGTGCTAGAAAGCTGATGCAAATCATGTGTTAAAAAAAAAATGTCACTTCCTGCCTATTTTCCTGGCCTCTGAGAGTTTTTGATCAATAAAATAGGCAGAAGCGGTAATGACTAACTTCGCTTTTCACATCAACTAACAACACACATACTTTATATGGCAAGAAGATCAGAAAAACAGTTAATTTAAAGTAGAATATAAACAATATTGACACCACATAATAGCATATGAAGAGTGAAAATTTTATTTTGTGAATTTATAGTGGTTACCGATTGGTATTATAAACTGTGACTGTACCATATGGTAGATTTTCAACAAAATTGATACCATATGGTAGATTTGGATACTGGAAATTTATTATACAGATTTATTCTATAGTTTACACTGTAAAATAAAATAACCATACAGTAGACTGTTGTTGTTGTTGTGGGGGGGGGGGGGGGGAGGGGTGGAGGGGGGTGCTGCTAAAACTGCTTATATCAAACAAAATGATTTTAACGTGGTCGTGGAGTACTATTTTGGATTCTAAATTAATGGTAATAGACATGTAGTACTATGCCTCAACAAGCTATTTGAACTAAAATGACAGTGTCGGTTAGTCCTCATGCCATTGCACGAAATAATTACTATACTAAGAGGGGAGCTGAACATAGCAACCGAGGATGGGATCGTAGATAGTAGAACCTTAACGAGCAGTTCAAACATAACTGCTAACTGCATGAGACTGTTCTTGTACCAGGAAGAGTGTATGAAACCGCAATAATGCAGTCATAGAAGGAATTTAAGAATTCAGTTCGACTACTACATACAACCCATGGTAATGAGATAATTCTATCTACTTAAAGAAAGAAGAGGATTTCGCAGTAAGACAACGAAATTTTGATGAACAAATTAGTTGCATGTTATTTGCCAATAAGAATTTGGAAACTAGCCCTGTGCTAGGTAACAAGGACCAGCACCAGCACAGACAAGAACGCACCAATTCTTCTGTCCCCGTTTTCTATGTGCCCCATGTCCCCAGCCAATCACAGCCTCCTGATTTCCGCCTTTTGCAGTTAAATCCCTTAATTGTTCGGGGATTTAAATGCAAAAAAGCAGAAATGGGGAGATTTGATTGGTGGGCACACGCGGGACAAGTGTGCTAAGCACAGAAGAATTGCTCTCGGACAAGAAGACTAATTTTACTCTAGAAATTGAATATCAATGACACATTAGAAGATAGAAAATAAAAAGTGTTGTGGCCCCTTCCGTTATTCTCTGACAGAACAACCGTCACCTTCCACTTGACATAATCGTCATCATCATGACGTATAATTAGTGAAAAGCAAGGGCATGCTTTCCGTCAGTACAAGATAATATATATCAGATAATGTAAATGGGCTTAGCCCAGCAATTCTATTATTCAATGTCCATCAACGTGTATTATATAAGTACATGCCCTCTGTATCTAACGATGTACAGTTCGTTCATTTTACATTCTAAATAACAAAATTTACATTTTCCTATTTTGGTATCAGAGCTTTCATAAGCCTAACGGCAATACAATCAAGATCCATACATTTTTTCACCTCTCACGTTTCACTTGATATTGAAAGGATTTTTTTCTACTTCTCAGTGAATCCGGTTGCGTGAGTGCAAGATTGCAAACCCGCCGTCCTCAATTCACTTTCATCATCAAAGTATCCCTTCGATCACAGTGAAGTACTGTTCAGATCTGTTTCTTTCAGGTGCTACCCACTTTTCCCACGTATCAAGAAGCTTAGTAAGACAGAATCTTCGACAAAACTTTCTTGATCATTATTCTTCCTCAAGATCCATCAATTCCAGTGAATTCACATAGCAACCGGTTGCATAAATCCAAGTTATTGGATTCCTGCCGTCCTAGTATTCTATTTTCATTCATTGTCAAACTGTTAGCTTTCCACCATGACTGGAAATAATGATGCAGAAGGTTCTGCAACTTCAAGAATCGATTCCAACAAAGTCCCACCACCAGTTACCACTTTGGTCAAGCCGAAGAGTCATGTAATTAGCATCCCTTTAGACGATGATAATTACATGTTATAGAAGTACCAAGTCGAAACTGCCCTGAAGGGTTACGGATTGCAAGACTTCATCAAAGGAACAGTTAGCATCCCACCTATAATGAAACAAGACAGTGATGGAAATCTGATCAGCAACGAAGATTACATCATGTACCAGAAGCAAGATGGCCTCTTGGCTTCGTGGCTTATTTCATCAATAAGCGCAAATCTTTTGTCACAAATTATTGGAGCCAACACATCGTATGAAATCTGGACTGCAATAGAGCAAATATTCAATTCACAGACTGCATCAAGGATAATGCATTATAGAAGTCGGCTCCAAAACATCAAGAAAGACACAATGAGCATGAGCGAATATTTGACAAAAATCAAGATCTTGTGTGACAAACTCGCCACTACATGGCATAGAATTTCAGAAAGTGAGCATGTTCTTTACATTACAGGGGGTTTAGACAAAGAATACGAGTCAGTGGTTACCTTTATTGCCTCGCAAAGAACCATCCCAAATTTACAATATGTGCATTCCACGAAGGAAGGTAGAGCAAAGAAAAGCAACCCAACAAGATTACTCAGTAAATTACACAACTGTTTCAAAGAATAAAAACCAACAAAGAAACAGTTCTATGCAGACCCCAAATCAAGGGAACAATACACAAAGGGGAAACCAGACTCAACGTGGAAGAGGTAGGGGTGGTAGGTGGAATAACAGCAACAGAGTTAAATGTCAAATATGCGAAAAATTTGGGCATGTTGCTAGTCGATGCTATTTCAGATTTAATTCAGAATTCAATGTTGCAAGACAAGGTCAAGGCAGTCAAAACAGACCCAATGTGAATGTGGCGCAACTAAATCAGCAAAATAGTAGTACAGATGCAGGCAGAAGTCAATTGGGTAACACTGAAGACTCTAAGACTGATGATATAAACATTGATGATTGGTATCCTGATTCCGGTGCAACGAATCATGTCACAAACAATTTACAGAACTTAAATCTTGGTAACAGAAGCTACTCAGGTAAACAGTCTATACTTAACTGAAATGGTGAAACTATGAGTATATCTCACATTAGTGATGGATATATCAATGGTAAGAGACATTTATATTTACGTAATTTACTGAGAGTGCCTAATATTAAAAAGAACCTTATGAGTGTCTCACAATTTGCCAATGACAATAACGTATACTTTGAGTTTCACCCCAAATTTTGCCTTGTTAAGGATCTAATTAGTAAAAACATACTTTTACAGGGTAATTTGGACAATGGCTTATATAAATTCTCCAACGTCAAGACTAAAGATGGTTCTATGAAAGGAAAATGCTGCTACAATGTTCAAATTAATTCTTGTAATGATAATGATGTCTTTAACATGTGGCACAAGAAATTGGGACATCCAAATGCTAAAACTGTAAAACATGTCATGCTTGATAATAAAATCAGTGTTGAGAATATACCTGAACATTTTATTTGCAGTCATTGCCAAATTGGCAAATGTCATAAACTGCCCTTCTTTGATTCAGAGACTACATATAGTAGTCCTTTTGAACTTGTTGCTGCAGATATATGGGGACCATCTCCATTCAAAATTGATAATGGTTGCAGGTACTATCTATCCTTTGTGGATGCCTATAGTAGATATACTTGGATATTCTTTCTCAAAAATAAGTCAGAAGCACATAATATAACTATCTATTTCATAAAATCTGTTAAGAAACAATTCAGTTGTAGTGTTAAAACTGTTCAGACAGATGGTGGGGGAGAGTTCATGCCACTGAGAAAATATTTCAAGGATAGAGGCATCACTCATAGAATCACATGCCCACATGCATCCGAGCAGAACGGTCTCGTGGAGAGAAAGCACAGACACATAATTGACACTGGGTTGACACTAATGTCACAAGCTTCATTACCATTAAAATTTTGGCCTGAAGCATTTGAGACATCAGTGTATTTAATTAATATGAGGCCAACTAAAGTGTTAAGACAGAAAAGCCCACATGAAGTTCTTTTTGGATCTAAACCAGACTATAGTAAGTTGAGAATTTTTAGTTGTTTGTGCTTTCCCTGCCTAAGACCCTATAATAAACATAAACTTGATTTTAGATCTGCCCCATGTACATTCCTAGGATATCCTATTAATCAAAAGGGGTATAAGTGCCTAGACAGTAATGGTATATTATATGTTTCTAGACATGTTACTTTTGATGAAAATGTTTTTCCATTTTCAGATAAAAGGACAAAAACTACCAACAGGGCATTCAGGACAATCAGTGTGGTTCAACCACCCATTGTGCTTACTGACTGGTCAAAGGGATCAAACACAAGCCAACAACTTGATGAGAGAAATGGAGATGACAGCATACCAAGCACAAATGAAGCTGGCAGTATAGCCAGCACAAGGTCTGACTATAGCAGTGATGAGCATGAAAATGCAGAACACAATAATAACAATGCAGAACATCATGGACATGGAGATCAATCAAACAATGAAAATGATCATGACAGTCAGCAAACAGGTCAAAGCAGCTACAAAAATAAGTCCTCATCAACCAGTGACAGTCAGGACATGAATCAAGCAACTACAACTAATAGACATCAAATGTTGACTAGAAGAAAATATGGGATTTTTAAACCAAAGGTGTATGCAGTTGATATCAGTCACAAAGAACCAGATAACTATGAAGAAGCTATATCAAACAAAAAATGGAAGGATGCCATGGATTCAGAATATAATGCTCTCATGAAGAACAATACATGGACACTGGTAAATGCTCCAGCAGACAAAAACATAGTTGGGTGCAGATGGAATTATAAATTGAAGAAAAATACTGATGGGAGTGTATCTAAATATAAAGCTAGGCTCGTTGCCAAAGGCTATACCCAACAGTTTGGATTCGACTTTAACGAAACTTTTTCCCCAGTGGTCAAGCCTACTACCATTAGAACAATTATGACTGTTGCTCTATGTAACCAGTGGAAAATCAGACAACTAGACGTGAATAACGCCTTCCTAAATGGAGAATTAAAAGAGGAAGTCTACATGCATCAGCCAAAGGGGTATGTGAAAGAAGACAACATAGGTCTAGTATGTAAATTGCATAAGGCAATATACGGGTTGAAACAGGCATTAAGGGTTTGGTACGACAAGTTAAAAATCACATTTACCAAACTAGGATATACCATGACCAAATCAGACTGTTCACTGTATGTAAAATGCAAAGGAGCTACTATAGTTTACATACTTGTTTATGTTGACGATATTTTAATTACTGGAAATGATGACATGGAGATAGAGAGCACAATAAAATATCTGGACAGGACTTTCTCTATTAAAGACATGGGCACAATCAGCTATTTTTTGGGTATTCAAGTTCAGCAGAAAACAAGTACAGACATGTTTCTGTCCCAAAAGAAATATATACAAGAGATTCTCATTCGTGCCAACATGGACAAAGCTAAGTCTTTACCTACACTGATGACGAGTAATTTACAACTATCAAAGTTTAAGGGTGAAAGTATTGAGGATGTCAGATTATACAAGAGCATTGTGGGAGCACTCCAATATGTAACTATAACTCGACCTGATATAAGTTTTTGCATGAATAAAGTCTGTCAATTCATGCAGTGTCCACTATCTGAACACTGGAAAGCAGTCAAACGTATACTTAGATATCTACAAGGGACACTTGAGTATGGTTTATCATTCAAGGAAAATAAAAATATGAACATACATGCTTACAATGATGCAGATTGGGCTTCAGATCATGATGATCGAAGATCGACGACAGACTACTGCATTTATTTGGGGTCCAATCCAATCTCGTGGTGCAGCATGAAGAAACCCACGGCCTCTCGATCGAGCACGGAGGCGGAATACTGGGCCGTTGTGAGCACCACAGCTGAATTGATGTGGATCGGTTACTTGCTCAGAGAAATTGGAATCTCAGTCGATAAAAAGTCAATCGTCTGGTGCGACAACCTGAGCACGATTTTGTTGTCCTCAAACCCCATACAACACTCACGCACGAAGCATATAGATATAGATTTATACTTCGTGTGCAAGGAGATAGAGAAAGGCAAACTGGAGATAAGGCATGTTCCAACCAACTTTCAGAGAGCAAATGTGTTGACTAAAGCCCTGTCAGCCAAAAACTTTCAGAGATTTCGAACAGATTTGAAAGTCATCGACAGAAGAAATCATTTTGGAGGAGATGGGGGAAACCCTAGCTTGGTTTGAATGGGGGAATTAGTGAAAAGCAAGGGCTTGCTTTCCGTCAGTACATGATAATATATATCAGATAATGTAAACGGGCTTAGCCCAGCAATTCTATTATTCAATGTCCATCAACGTGTACTATATAAGTACATGCCCTCTGTATCTAACGATGTACAGTTCGTTCATTTTACATTCTAAATAACAAAATTTACATTTTCCTATTTCTGGCATGCACAAAGTAGTAAGCTCATCTCGGTTCATGGAAAGAGGAGCAGAACGAGAAGGGTTAGCACTAGACTGAACATGCCAACGAGCCGAACGGCTCGAGATCTCAGTAGCAGCACCTCGAATAAAATCGTCATAAATCTGGGCCTCGTGCAGATGAACTAATGGAGCGGCCGAAACTATGTACTGACATTTGTCGGTACGAATGCATCCTCAAAACAGTTAGTCCAGCTCTCTGAATCGCACTGGGGAGCCATCCATGAATTTGCGACACGCTACTGACACCGCCGCCCCACCAATCGTCCATCCCATCGACAGTAACCATCTGTTCATCCCATAGTCCGCCATGAATCTGAAGCAGCTTGTTCCAGGGATTTCAATCCCTCTTCATATTATCAAACTTGTTCTTCATTTGACCAACATTATAGTCCAATCCGGTGCGCTGGTTGAACATCGCCTCGATTAGCGGTACCAATTTCCAACGTTATGCGCACGGGAATCTAGATGTTCCATGCACACATCGATGAAAGCATTGGTGGTGTCATTGTTCCATTCGACAATGGAACATGTAGAAGAGGATTGATTTGCAGCCATTCTAAAAAAGATTCAAAAAATTACGAAAAAAAACATATAGCGAAGTTAAGAAGCTGAAAAAATGCAAATTTAAAAACAAAAACCTAAAAAAAAATAAAAAATTGACAGTTGAATGATGATTTAAGCCTGAATTTTCGGATTTTTTATGTGTTTTGGTGAGGAAAAGGTAAGGAATTGTAGTGAATGTATAGGAGAGGAAGAAGAGGACCGACGGGTCCAGAAATTTTTTCGCGTTAGACACCTTTGATGCAAAAGCTAACTTTTGAGCTGTATACGTATGGGTCTGACGTTTGATGCTTCCGACGCTTCCGACACAAATGTGGACTGCCCATTCATGAAATCAAACACTACCTTAGAGTTCACTTTTAGAAATGCACAAGTAAACGTTTTGGCTACGCTATTCCTTGGTTTTTAAGATGGGTATTTGACTAAGATGCCATAAGAAGAAGATAACAAAACAAATAATGTCAAAATTGCCTAAGATATGATGTTGAAAATGATCTAAAATATGACGAGAAATGCGCTCAAAATTTGGTTGAAGAATCACTTTAGAGCTTTGAATTTGATGCTGAAAGTGCTTAAAGTAATGGCTCAAAATATGTAGAAACAAGCCAGTCAAAATAGTCTCAAGCATATTAATTAAATATTGGTTGGTTTAAAAAAAATTAAGGCAAGTTCGACCTGGTTAAATGTTCACGTTTTCACCTTTTTTTTGCTTACCTTGATCTGAATTGCCAAGGATATATCAATTTTAATATACAGGTAAGAACCCTACAAATACTACTTGATATCGTAGAAAACATTTAGAAATCAGAGTTCGGAACTTCAACAGAGCCCGACCAATATTCTTTTTTTTTACCCATTACTCTTTTCTTCCATATTTTGTAACTAGTATATGACAGAAAACCTAACAATAAAATAACAGAAGCAAACGTCGGTCAAAGACTAAGGCCCATTTATCGCATACTTTATTATGTACAAAGAAATAGCTTTGGGCTTATCACTAGCCCAAATCATGTTATTTTACAGCTATAAATACTCTGGATATAAACTTTATTATCATGAATTCAAAACATAAAACGTTTTCTCTACAATATTTTATTTTTCATCTATTCGTTACTGTTGAATCAATAAAACATTGCTTTAAATTCTTTTATGGTATCGGAGCAGATTAAGCCTTAAAGTAATCGAGAGAGAAAGTTCTTTTAGACTCATCAGAGTAATTTCATAATTTGGGTCTTCCTCTCATCTGAGTTGATAGCTCATCATTTGAGAGTTAGCCAAATTCATATCTGTGCCTCGCCATATCTTCAGATAGGCTGCATCAGATATAAATTCTTACAGCCAAAGCAGATTATATAAAAG
The DNA here is from genome assembly GCA_030737875.1 of Allium sativum. Lineage (NCBI taxonomy): Eukaryota > Viridiplantae > Streptophyta > Magnoliopsida > Asparagales > Amaryllidaceae > Allium > Allium sativum. The sequence continues at coordinate 608,053,943 of CM060910.1, read as the reverse complement.
TCATCAGAATCAAATCACCAAGAAAAGCCAAGAAACCAACACAAGGTGATTGCCTTACCAGTTCCAGTCATCAGAATCTTCATTATCATCTGATAGGCATTAGGATGCAAAAAATTATCTGTATTGTGTTTCTTGCTTCGGGCATTTTGTACGTGATAACTCCTCAATCAAAATTATGCGCACAAACTCATCTCTTATTGCTCAAGATTCTTCATTATGGGTGATCCACACCAGTAGCGGAGCCACATGGGACCAGTGGAGGCAGCTGCCCCACTGATTTTTTTTTCAAGAAATATATATGGATCCGCTGAACTAGAAACCAAAACTAGTTGACAATTGACATTATGCAAGCCCACTGAGATTTTTTGCCCCTGTTGAGATTTTTTGCCCCTACTGAACTTTTTTCTGGGTCCGCCACTGATCCACACCAGCAATTGGTTCAACAGGTTCTCAGAATCGGTCTTCTTCCCTAGATCAACCAGCAATCCTTGTTTCAGCAGTAGATCAACTAGTTAAAACAGTGATAAGCCCACAGAGTCAACTTATCGTTGTTAAACTAGAATAAAACAACTATTTATTATGAAAATTTCAGATTGAATTGCCATGAAGGATATGGTCTTAAGGGACATTTTTATGGTACCATGCAAATACCACTAAAATTCATTACATATCAACAAAACGGATTATTCATCAATGAAGATTATACCAAGTATCACAAAAAAGATAGACTGATCAGTGCCTAGTTATTATCAGCAATAAGCAGTAATCCACTGTCTCAGGTGGTAGGATGAAATTCAGCCAATGAAATTTGGCTTAATATTGAGATAAATTTCAGTCCCAGTCATCTGCCAAGATCATGTACTATAGAAGACAACTACGCAATTCAAGAAAAGAAAACATTAACATAAGAGAATATCTGGCTAAAGTCAAGACACTCTGTGATCAACTTGAGGCTGCAGACCACAAGGTTCAAGAATCAGAACAAGTCTTAACTATCTTAAATGGACTCAACAGTGAGTATGAAGCAGTGGAAGCAATAATATCATCACAGAAAATAATACCACCAGTGGAAGAAGTTCATTCCATACTTCTGGCTAATGAAGTCAGATTGGAAAGCAAGAAGCCTCAAGAAACTGATGTGAACATCAAATATGCTAGTAGTAGTACAAACAAAGACTCAACAATTAACTTTCAAACTCAAAGAGGTGGTTATAATGGCAGATCTAGAGGAAGAGGCAGAAATAATAACAATGGCAATCGACCAAAGTGCCAAATATGTGAAAGAATTGGCCATATTGCATGTAAGTGTTATTTCAGATTCAATTAAAACTACACTCCAATTCGGCTAATGAATAATCAAATAATATGGAAACCCAAATGCTAACGTAGCTCATGTGCAACAAGATCAAAGCACATAATGTGATAACATATCCACTGGCCTAGCAAGAATGGAACATATTAATGATGACAGTTGGTATCCAGATTCAGGGAAAACAAATCATCTAACGAACAATTTAGACAACTTAAACTTGGGATGCAAGGAGTATCGAGATAATCAATCTGTATGCATGGGAAATGGTAAGTCTATCAACATTACTCATACTGGCAGTGGTTATATTACTAGAAATAAGCATCTTATCTTAAATAAGTTACTAAGAGATCCTGATATCAAGAAAAATCTTCTAAGTGTGTCTCAGTTTGCATATGATAACCAAGTATATTTTGAATTTTATTTAAAATATTGCTTGGTTAGGGACATACTTACTAAGAATGTTTTTTTATAGGTCAATGAGGTGAAGGGACTGTACAAGTTTAGTCAAAACAACTGCAACAATTTAAAGAAAAACTTATTGTGTAATCACAGTAAAGCGGTAATGAAAAACAGAATAATCCTCCATGATGTTGTTGCTAGCAAATACCGCTGTTTTTAGTTTTGGATCTTCCAAATCATTACCACAGTGGATCCAGACCAATTTTTTTTGATCCTTCGATAAAAAGATTCATTCTCCTCATAAAAAAGAGGTGGTAGAACCAATAAAGATTTCTTTTTCGATTCATCTCTGGAGTTGTGTTTTTAATCTATGACATAACAAACTGGGTCACCCCAGTACTTGTATCGTAAAACTAGTTCTTGTAGAAAACAATATTAAATATGAAGATATATCTTTGCCTCATATATGTACATATTGCCAAATGGGTAAATGTCATAAATTACCTTTTAGTGATTCAAATATTGAATACACAGAACCCCTAAGCTTGATAGCTACTGATCTAGGAGTCCTGCACCAATACGTTCAGATTATGGATATAAGTATTACATATCATTTATAGATGCATTTAGTAGCTAGAATCACATGGATATATTTTATAAAAATCCAAATCTGAAACTCATGATATTATAGTGCACTTTATAACTCAAGCTGAAAAGCAGACAAACTCACAAGTCAAAATCATTCAATCAGATGGAGGTACAGAGTATAAGTCCTTAAAGGATTACTTTCTGAAAAGATGAATAGTTCATAGGACAACATGTCCATATACCTATAAGTAAAATGGCCTTGTTGAATGAAAGCACAAACATGTAGTAGAAATGGGTTTAACATTATTAGCTCAGACTAAAATGCCATTGAAAATTTTGGCTTGAATCCTTCAACATTGCTGTCTATTTGATAAACAGATTACCAACAAAGGTACTGAGGAATTAATGCATTTGAAAAGCTAATTAATGTTAAACCAGACTATAATTATTTAAGAACATTTGTTTGTATGTGCTACCCATATTTAAGACCATATAACAGATATAATTTTGAATTTAGATCTAAACCATGTACCTTTATAGAGTATGCTCAGAATCAGAAAGGTTATAAATATTTAGTTCGTTATGGAAGAGTATTCATAAGTAGCCATGTTGTATTCAATGAAGAAATCTTCCCATATCAATCTGAGAATATTAAAACTACAAATAAGATATATATATAATACTAGAATTTCAATACCCCCATTACCTGTATATTCAGATTTGTTAAGTGCAGATGAAACTGTGAGAGCTTATAAAAGAACAACATCATTCAATAATGATACTGTTCAATCAGCTATTCAGCACAATCATTCACCTAAAATGTAAAATCAAGAACAAAGTGTCAGTGGTCAACAAAGCAAAAGACGTAAAGATCAAAGTCAAAGCTCAAATGAAAATAATCAACCTTGCACTCAACCCTCAAATTATATCCACACACCCAATGATTACAAGGGTCAAAAGTGGGATTTTCAAACCCAAGCTATACACTGTTGTTACCTCAATTATAGAATCAACTAGCTATGATCAAGCAAAAACTGATAATAACTGGAGGACGGTAATGGACACTGAATATCAAACCCTCATACAAAATCAAACATGAGAATTAGTTAAGCCACCAAAGGATAAAAATATCATTGGGTGCAAATGAACATACAGAATTAAAAAGAAGCCAGATGGATCTATAGACAGATGTAAAGCAAGATTGATTGCAAAAGTATTCACACAACAACAAGATTTTGATTACAAAGAAACTTTCTCACCAATAGTTAAGCCATTAACCATTAGAGTTATTCTCACAATTGAAATAAGCAAAGGATGACAACTCAGATAGTTAGATGTCAATAATGCCTTCTTAAATGGCATATCGGGAGAAGATGTGTACATGTAGCAACCTCAAGGGTACAATCAGAAATCTGAATATGTGTGCAAGCTTAATAAAGCCATTTACGGCTTAAAATAGACACCTGGAGTCTGGTTTGACAAATTAAGCTATCCCTGTCTATTGTCTACCCACCTGATCACACCCTACAGCTGAATTATATCCGGCACATGCGGTAATATTCGTACTTGTAAAATTATTAGTTTATACATACTTAGGTATAGAAACTGAGCTTATATGTTCTATATATGCAGTTTGCACCCAGGCTAGACCAGCATAGACGACATATAGTCTGTATTCAGGAGATGGCCCTGCTACATTCTCAATTGTTATATCGGGAGCACTAGGCGATAGTGCAGTGTTTGTAGGCCCAGATCGATGACCTACAGGCCCGACTAGCGGCAACGGAGGGTGGTGGTGATACAAGAGCATCAGGTACCGCTGGAGGATCATGTACTGCTGGCGGATCAGATGGTGCTGGAGGACCGGGAGAGGGTGGATCTGGATCAGGTGGTGTTGGCGGACCGGGAGGGGATAGTGACGATGACGACCTTATTCCGTATTATAGCGATGATGATATGGAGGAGGATGGTAAGAAGTCCGAGCATGATGATGACGATGATGCCGCGGATTTAGGATGACTTCCATGAGGATCGGGATGATGATATGGTTTTTTGGTTATCATGATGTATACATATGTATGACTTGATATATTGGACTTTATGTTATTTTTTCATGTTTGCTCGTGTTCATATGTCACGTTGGCGCTTCATGCGCATGGGACCAATTCATAATTTTGAATTGTCCCAGTAACATTTTGCTGAATGTTAGGATCCCAACGTTTATTGGGGACCATTTCACCCAAAATTCTTCAATTAAGAGGATGAAGTATCTTATCCTCCGTTGGAGATGCTCTAAGCGTTACAAACATTACTACAACATTTCTCACAGTTAATTGTTTTTTTTTAAAGCTGACGGTGTTGAGTGACTCACGTTCACTGTTAATACATCAAATGTGTTTAAAATTTATACTTATGGCACTTAAATTAGTCAGGACTCATCGGTTTTGATGTAATTGTTGACCCTCCTTTGCTTTTAAGGTTAACAAATCAATTCTCAAACTTTCACACTTCAGATTGAGGAATTGGATACGTATAAACCTTAATGCTTGGAAGTTTCTGGAAATTTAAAAAATGCGCTCTTTTTTAGCCTTGAGAGATCTGAGTAAAAATCCAAAGGAGAACAAGTAAGAGCACAACCAACAATGGCTTGTTCAGTTACTAAACAAGCCACAGAGCAACCAGGTATGACTTGTTCAGTCACACGTGGCTAGTTTTGAACGAGTTCGTGGCTGGTTGAGTGAACAAGGGTTGGAGGTTATAAAGGCGAAGTCTTTGCCGTTATAATTTATAATGGCAAAGTCTTTGCCGTTATAAACTTTTAATAATAATAAAAACATGAAAACGGTGTTTGGTGCGGTAAAAAGAGATATATTGGATGAAATGGGTGTTTGGTGTTTTGTACTGTTTGTATTATATAATATATTTTTTAAGTGGTTTGTGGCTGGTTGTGACTAGTTTTGTATTGTTGGGTGCGTTGTGCCTTGTTTGGATGAAAGAGAAGAAGTGAACAGAACGGACTGTTGGTTATGATAAGCAACTGCCAGACTGAAAAACTAAAAAACCGTTAATTTAAAGTGGAATATAAACAATATTGACAACCACATGATAGCTTATGTGTAGTGAAATATTTTTTTCTATTAAATGAATTTACAGTGGCCGCTGTTTGGTATTTTAAACTGTGACTGTAACGTAAATTATTCTGAGCAACAGCTTGTAGTTATTAGAAAATGCAGTTTCTGAGTTGTTATTGACGAAGAAGGCACAGAATGCTGTTTGAAACTAGAGTTTGAACTATTGACACTACAGAGTAGCGTACAGGCAGTGAAAATTCTATTTTATGAAATTACTTCATAGTGAACATTAGACTATAGTTTAAACTGTAATATGATTAAGAATGATATTGTGCATTTGTACGTCAATACAGGAAGATCCATTTCTGAAACTGTTTATGAAAAATGGAATATGGAGCTATCTAGCTAAAAGTAGCTTTTGGATACTAAAAATTTATGATATAAATTGATTTTCATAGTTTACAATGAAAACTAATTCCAGTTGTATTTTCATATTAACTGATATACCACACAGTAGCATCAAGTAACTAAAATGGCACTCCCTAGACGACTGGTTGTGAAAAATGAAGTAGAACGTTATTCCAGAATATCAGCTGTAAAAAAAAAATTGATGCCATATAGTACATTATGGACACTAAAACTGTTTTTATCTTACAAAACGATTATAGCGTGTCGTTGAATGTTATTTTGGATTCTAAATTAATGATAATAGATATGCACTATGCCTCAACAAGCAATTTGAACAGCAATGTTGGTGTCATTGCATGAAATAATTCCTGTGCTACGTGGGGGGATTGGAAATAGCTGACTATGGAAACTGGAGATCGGATCTTCAACAACAGGAATAACGATTTTTTCCAATGACAAAAGCAAACGTAGGCCAAGTTACCAAACAGCCGTGTGTGTCTATGCTTTGTTCTCATGTAAAACTAGAGATAATTTGACTTGGGATCAAGCAATTGTATGTTGACACTGCTTCTTTGTTTTGTAGGACTTCCATAGTTGGAAAGATTTTTTGACTGTTTGGTTTATTGTATATATAGTGTCACTATTCCAATTTGTTTTCCTACAAATATGGATGCTTGTGGTCTAAAATTTAGTTGAAATTAGAAATTGTCTGAGGATCTGAAATTATTTGTAGGATTGTTGTAAGAATGCGATTGAAAATTCAATGCATGCTGCTTGCTGAAGTTATTACTCTTTGGTTTTGATTCGATCTTGTGACTGAAATTATAGGATCATCCGTGGATTACTCCATGAATATTCAAACGTAATGCCCTGCGAATCACCGGTGGTTAGACGCCCATTAAATAAACGTCACACCGTAGAAATAAATGTTTGAAATGTCCCACCGTGCATGTTCGATAAATAAAAGGGTTTGGACGCTGATAAATATCATTTATTTTATGAGTGCTCAGGCTCCGACGTCCATTAAATGAACGTAAAAAATCGAACATTTATAAAATGGACATCCAAGATCTGTTCAGTATCCTGAATTGAATTTTGAACATTAGCCTTAGTATTAAGACTTAATACTTCTACCGGAGATAAAAATCTTAATATTCCATCTGAGTTGCTCTCCACTGGAGATTTTCAAAGATATGGAAGGATGATGAGAAGAACGCGTGACGTCAAGAGTAACATACATTTAAGTGGAGGAGTTAGCACAAAAGAACATGGGTGTAACACAAGTAATTGTTTAATTTATCAAATTTTCCTAAAGGTGTGGTTATAGGGACGTTTTAATTATATCCCGACCGTACAGTCAGCTGGAAAAATGAAGAGCATTCAACTGACTTCTAGGTGGAATGAGCTTCATGCAATCCTACGCTACATATCAATATGTAACGCCGGAATTGTTGTAAATATTGTTTCCGTGCTGAGGATAATGATGTCGTACTTAAGCTTTCGGTAACCTCATGGAGATTATTCTAAGACACTTATTTAATTCTGTGTAACGTGGAGGCAGTATATTCATGAGATTCAGAATGCGGTTTGTTTTTGTAAACCGTAACGAAATATTTGAGTACGACATTTGAACTTGATATTTGAGCGTGACACGTTCGTTAGTAAATGGAGAATGCTTTGTTTTTTTTTTTTTTTTTTTTTTTTTTCGAAATATTTGAGCGTGATATTTGAACGGGGTATTTATATATAATGCAATTTTAACATATTTGTTTTGAGTTAATTAAATACTAACTACACATAAAAAACGGCTACATTTCATTAAACAAAACAAAAATACAAACAGAAATCAAACTAGTACAATGAAAATAAAGCTAGTACATAAAAACCTACTACCTACGACGATGATCTAAACTCCTCAACTCCGTTAAAATAAACCCATACATCACTATCGTTTAGTGTGTTAGCAATCTCCACATTCCGCCGGTCAATGTAGAAAATCAACATAATTTTCCATCGCTTAATATCTAACACATCTCGAACAATATTATAGCAACAAAAAAAGACATCCTCAAGGTGGGGGGAGGGGGTTCACGAAAGAGCGGCTCATGTTGCCACGCTCGATGTCTACAACTAAGGAGCTGAGGAGAAGGCGAGTTACCATTAGTCATCCAATCAGAATAATGACCAACGTCGGCAATGGTGAAAAGTTGGCTTTGCTCTTGAAACTTCATCGGTGGATTTCTTCTAAATCGCATGTATGCTATGATTGGGCCGCTAGCGCACCACTCGTCGGTACCATCCAACCGATCGTTCATCGAATCGCATTCCCCGCCCGATATCCGTAACAGTCTGTCTCAATCACAAAACGACCATTTCAAGTTGTCTTACTTGTTTTTAATATGAGTTTCTGTGTAACCCATATTAAATCGTTCATTTAAACCAACCGAGACCATCCCATAAAATCTGGTAGCCCCAACTGTTCGATTCTAAAAATTCAATGCAAATATCAATAAAATGTACCTTCCGTTCATCTGTTCAATTGGGAAAAAATTGGGAAGTAGCAGAACTAGAATCAGAAAACATATTGAAAAGCAGAAATTTCAAAAAAATCAGAAAAATAAATATTAGACAATTAAAAGAAATCGTTTGTCGGAAAAAAATCGAATAGAAGAGGAGGAGGTGGTGGTATTTGATGCTGAAATGGAGGAGGGGGTATATGTAAGGAAGCAACAACGATCATAAAAATGGATCATTGGTTTGCATCCCAAGTTCGCATCCAACGCGTCGAACACCCATGGTCAAGTTAATCGGTGTTTAGCGTGGATTGGCACATCCACGCTAACGTGGCAACAATTTGCTGCGAACGGTACTTCATTGAGGCTTTGTAACGGTATAATCAAATCCAAAATTTGAATTACTTTGATTAGCCAGAGAACACTCAACTTTTTATAGTTGACGATGCTATAAGAGAAATAGTGGGGAACGGGACGAATTTTTGAATGATATGCCTTTCTATAGGTACCAAATAGTCATTTCTGTAATATGGTCCAGTCTGTTAGTTCCAATGACCGAAATATTTACTCCAATAGCCATACTCATTTAAAAATATATCCTAAGTTTTCGCTCACTTAACCATCGTTTAAATTTGATTTATTCTAGACAATTTATATTAAAATCTTATTTTCTACTGTCATATAAGCTAAATAAATTTAATAAAAATAGAAATATTCAAATTCGATTTTAATTATTATTATTTTGAGAATAAATTCTTACTTATTTGAAATTATTTAATTTTAATAAGTTAAATTAGTAATCTTTTTCTACATAATATATTGAAGTTGAGAAAAAAATGTTTTAATTTAATGTGAAATATCTTTGAAGTTGAATAACTTCAATGTGATTGACATAATTAAAAAAGTGAAATCATACGTTGGAACAAAAAAGTTATATGTATCCCATCGTTTGCCCATGAACCCAATTACTATCCCTAACATCTATCACTCAAAAACCCATAAGGATTCATCTCCAAGCTACATCTCGGATTTTCATCTCGGGTCTGAAAGTTCGTATCGGAACAATCTCGGGGTACATGGTATTAAAAATGATATTTTAACAAAATGATTTTTATGAATGCTATCAAAAACATAGTAACTTAAAATTAAAATGCAGAATAACTTTATTATTCTTTATTTTGCGAAAGATCATTCATACTCTAAATCGTAATATGCTTAAAACAGGAATATTGTTAGACAAGAAACATTAAAAGGATCCAAAACATTAAAAAATTCAGCATAAATAGGCCATGAAATACATAATTTTATAAGTAGCATGTATGTAAAAAGGCAAATATGAAAATCATAGGCATTGTAAAACATATACGAACATACAATATAGTCATTTAACATGCAAAAAGTAAAATAACAAAAGATTAACATGGCTAGATTTGAATTTTTTAATTATAATTCTAGTTTGGGCACAATTTTAAATTTTAACCAAAAAGAACTAAGATCTCGGACGATATTTCAGTATTTCGTCTCCGTCGATATATCGTTTGATATTGCAATATCTCGGGCGATATATTCGAAAGAGATTTAGAGTAATATTTGCTATTTCATTTCGGAAGGAGCCCAAACAAGATCTTGAAGGAGATCTCGGGCGATATTTGCGAGATTTGAAACAGTGATTGCAACTCATTGGTACCTATGCATGCCAATCTCTCGCATGTCATGTTGCATAAGTCTGATCTCAATCATTATCCATTTAGATTTCCTAACACAATAAAGGAATTACCTTCCTTTAGCAATTTTGAAGCATGCAATTAGTGTTTGCACAATCTCGCCATACATAAAAGTTCTTCTAAGTGCCTACAATTATGGAAGTTTCATTTGAAACACAACCTATCTTAAGGGTTTCTCTTCTTCTTTACACAAGCACACACTCTTCACACGTCGTACGATTGATATTCTTTTGCACCTCAACCTACTCTAATGACTCTCAATGTCATTTTCTTTCTATAACTTATATATTAGATGATACCAGTCATAAACACATCTTCTAGTTCACATGTATACATATTTCATTTTCATAGCAAGTAAGAACTGATATTTCCTAAGGAAAATTATTTTGATTTGGATCAGTTTTGACAAGTTATAACAAAAACAGAAAGTTTTCGAAATAATTACAAAATAGACCACTTTTAGCCATGCAAGACAATAGCGGCATCTCGGATGTCGTTAGCACAACGTTTTTGTTATTTTTAGTTGAAGGCATCTTAGATGTCACTATGAAAGGAAAATTTATGGATGCGCGATATCTGAAATGTTGCCAATAGATGATATTTTAGATGTCGCCCACATCTAGGGGGATTGTTAAACTAACACCCTTTATCTTACCCCTTTATTTCTATCTTAACCTACCTATTCCAAAAAAAGAAAATTTCCCTCTATCTCCAAATCCACTCAAAATAACTTCATTTTTCTCTAGAATTTACTAGAATAACATCTTTATCTTCTCTGGTTCCTTCCATTGGTTAGTTTTCTTCAATTTTTGGAAAATAATTTATTTTTTTAGTAATTTTAGGATTTTGAAAAACCTTGATGTATACATTGAATTGATTCAATATATAGTTCCTAGGATATATTATTTAGTGTTTAATTTGATAAAAATATGAATTTGGGTGGAGTTGGTATGTTGTGGTATGAGATTTAAAACATGATTTTTTGAATGTAGTGATTTTACGGGTAGTTATGTGATTTAGCATGTGGCATGTAATATGTTGAAAATAATGAAATTTTAAGGCGTTTATTCATTTGTTGAAAACACATATGTTTGTTTAAAATTAGTATATGCACATGTGCCATTTGTTTGATAAGTATATGCGAAGTGGAATGTGAGAAAAAGTATATGTATTTATGACATTTGCTTTCATTGTTCGATTAACATTTGCTTGATTGTTTTTGACTAGTATTTGGGAAGTAGTATAAGAAAAGTGGTATATGCAGTTATGACATTTGTTGGCTTGTTTGATTATCATTTCATTGATTATTTTTTAGTAGTGGTACGTACATTTGGGATTGATTTATATGTTTATATATATATATATGACAAGCGTTCCGTTGCATCCCAAAAATGGAGCACCCCAAAAGCCCCCTGATTTCCACCTCTCATTTATATTAAAGAAAGTGAGTGGGAAGTGAGTGAGTTAGTGGAAGGAGAGAGAAGGGGAGTTAGTGAGAAATGAGTGGTGGAAAAGTGGTAGGCTAAAGGGGTGCTCACTATTTGGGGTGCCATTGAATCTGCCTATATATATATATATATATATATATATATATATATATATATATATATATGATAAAACATGAAGAAATAAAACCTGGACCGCTTGATCCAAGTGTTCCTTACCTAAAGAACCAACACCGGACTAAATATCTGAATTTGATGATGGTACCATTTTGTTTAGTTTATTAAGAAATGCGATCTTATTTTACTTAATTTGCTTACTTACACGAGATTATATTATTACTAGATGGATACTGTTAATTCAGAAGGGACCATTGACCATACCTCTACTCTTAAGCAATTCACTTCCAATCATCACGCATTTTAGAGCTCCTAGAGAGAGTGGGATTTATTTCGTACATCAGTTAGGCTACGATTTGATTATAGCTTTGGTAGGTAAATGGAGGCCCAAGACATCTACATCTCATCTTTGAGTAGGCGAGATGACCATTACTCTTAAAATGTGGCTATATTGCTGGGTTTGCTAATAAACAGTGATCCCATTATTTTACTATATATTACACATAATTATATGAATTTGCTTGATATGTTAGTTGGTTTGACTCCTCTAGAAGAGACTAGATGTGGGGTTGAGATGGTTATGACGACTTGGTATTTGTGACGACCCGAATTTCAGTACTCTTTGAGCTAACCAAATACAACCCAAGTCCAACCCAAAGAACACTAAAACTCAGATGTTGAAGAAAAAATTTAGAGGATGAGAAAAAAGATAAGATAGAAAAGCCAGAATAGAAGAAAATAGAACTGAACAACAACACAGAATCTCACAATCACAACAGAATAAAATATAATATATATAATCACTTTTGAAATGCAAAAATTGTATTTCCACTTACATACACCATCAGAGTACAACACATATACATCACAGCAGAATAAACTCTATGTACCTATTGTTGAAGCCTCCTGCTCCGAGCTCTTTTAGATAAATATGTAATGTCCTGAACTACTTGACTGCCGTACAAATTTGGGATCCCAAGAGTTTACGGAAAACATAGAAAAATAAACTCTGGGTTAGTCGTGGGACTGGTATGAGTAAACGATTTTAAAATAGTTTGAGAAATAGAAAGGTATCTCATAAGACCACGCCGCACATAAACATGGAACAAGTTTTCCCCTTATGATAACCAAACCATTTTGTATATCGAAATCAGCTATTATGATAATGTTTAGGGTTTTCAAATATAAATTAGAATCTCACGAAATGCTTGCATCTCACATTTCACATACATAATCTACAAACAAAACCGCTTGGCGCTTATGGATAATGGATTTCCAACTATGACAAGGTATGGAACCACCTTTTGATAGTGTATCTCTAGAGAGGAATACACTGGGTTCAACAAGAGCATCTTGCAACCCAGCCACACACGACTGACCACTCATTTCTCTTGAGTATATCGAATGTATTATCACCTTACGGTTCGCGAACCACCGCATTTCCCAGGAGATACAGAATGAAAAGAAGTACAAAAATGAATATTCTCTAGATGGTGACAATGCACCCTAATTGGGAACGACCCACTTAGCCATGCCGCCTACCCATTTTTTGTTATTTCCCGATTGTGAAGCTTGAGGCTATACTTACCTTTTAGATATATCACGTATTCATTCACTTTGAATGCGACATCGTCAAACCCATTGAACCCTAAATTTGACTTCCCCAATACTACGGGTACAAAGCCAAGAGAAACGAATTCCTCCGGCACCAAATGTAGTTTGATGATCTATTAGGCATACTTTGTTAGACATTCATCCATATGAATTTGTCCTGGGATTGGACAAATCGAAGGCACTATCCTGTAAATCCATCTCAGGCAATTTCTACCTAGGATCGATAAAACAACCTTTGTATTAACTCCGTCTTCAATGGTCTTCATCTTTTTTTTGTTTTGAACAGCAAATAAAATTTTATTTCCTCAAAGAATGATTACAAAGATATACGAAGTGACCCAAAAATGAAACAGTATCTATACAACATATCGTATTAAACCAAAAACAACATTTAGAAGAAAAAAATATACATACAAAGAAAATTAGAAAAAAACTCAATGCTGCTTCAAATATCATATGAGAACCTTGACCATTTCTTCATAGTATCAACCTTCCTGCGTATGTCCAAAGCCAGATCAAAGAAAACTATGTGGCTGAACCTATACTCTTCAGGATCCGCTTGTGAATGACACTAAAAATCTCATTTGCATTAAGAACTCCATGGCTAAATGCTCTCCTATTCCTCTCTGCCCATACTTCATATATGAATTTCTTTAAAACTAGTAACAACATTTTTGTTCTCTTATTTTTCCATCTTGTAGCTTTATAAATGTTGAACCATTCCTTTCTACTATCATTCGAAGGCTTATAAAGCATCGATTAGCTAAAATTCTAGACCAAATATGAAAAGCAAAAATGCACTCAAATAACAAATGAACATTTGTTTCAACTGTAGTGCCACACAGTAAGCACAAGCTATTAGGCAATATACCAATTTTATATAATTTATCCTGACTTCATCTTGACTTCAAATGAACATTTGTTTCAATGGTCTTCATCTTGACTTCAAATTAATCAATGCCTAGGTCGAAACAAAGTGGTATTTGGATTTCATTTAGAAAACCAATCCCGGTCTCTTTGAATCCGTGAATGTTATATCTTTTAGGGTCAAGTGATACTTAAAGGATCAGGTTATCATATTCAAACAAATTTCAATATTTATATTGATTATCAGGACTTATCTACTGAACTTATTATACATAGAAAACTTTATATTTCAACAACAATTTGATATATCTAAATAAGATGTGTAAATGTTCAATTTAAACTAATAAGTTTATTGGGTCAATCCACAACATTACAATCAATCAAATCAACCGATCAACCATCACCATGGATATTGTCTATCACAATTCAATAATTTAAATTCAACTAATAGTCATTTATAAATTATTTGATCTTGGAAAATAATTATTTCCATATCATATCTATCTAAGATTTTATTCAGTTTAAGAATCCCATTGATCTAATTTATTATATCAGTGTTGTTATAATCCATAGTTTAATATATATGACTTAAAAATATAACTATTATTTAATTTCCTTAGATGAATAATTAATTAAATTAAATCTTATTTAAAATGGAAAGTGAACGATATTTTCCTAATTTCAACTTAATCGATTTTCTATACAAAATTTCCTTCCAATTCATCACTTTACATTAATTTTCTGAACTTCAGAATAATCCCATAGTTATCGATTAACTAAACTTCTCTTACTAATATCCCTCACAACCATTCTCATCTACAAAACATTTGCTTCTTACGTTATTCACTTTGAATTGTGAATATCCTTCCTTCTGGACTCGTTTATTGCAACAACTAGATTTCACTAACTAGTACAGGGTCAAATTCTATTTATCTAATTACTACGTATAAATTCACAGTCCCTTGCATTTGAAATATTTAACTTATAAATCATTTCTTGATTTAAAAAATATTTATTGATCTAAGTCGATTAAATTTAAAGTAATATTTTAAATAGTTTATCTCAAAACATTTGAGTTGATTACAACCCAATATTTATTGACGACCCACCATTTTTCATTGATCACAACATATTGTTGATTATAGTTCGACTAATACGACTTTAACCAATTATTTGGATTTTTGAAATAAGTGGATCTGTATTTATTTATTTTAATTAATTAGGAAAGAAAAAAATTTAATTCTGTTTATTTATTTTAATTTCCTTAATTTCTGACGAAGTACAACTTTATCTATTTCAATCTTTGTCTGATCCTCTACCATCTCCATACTAACTGTCTATCCTTTTATTTCTTTTAGATATATATATATATATATATATACATAAAAAAAATTAGATTTATACTTTTAAAAAGAAAACCTTTTTATTTCTAAAATTCTATTCCCACTTAATTTATTCACTATTTCCTTTGTTTTTAGTTTCCTCTTTTATTTACTTTCCATTCTATTTTTTTCAGCCCGTAAGCCCAATCTCTTCAGGCCTACCTCCACTTTCTCTTTACTTTTTCTTACTATTTTCAGCCCATAAGCCCAAAATTCCCAGCCCCACGAACTCTCCCTCCCCTTCTTTTCTAATACTGCCTGTGTTCAATTTGCCATCTACCATTTCCTTCCTTGCTCGATCCCATACACTTCTGCTCCTATCTTTCCTTCTTTTCTTCTAGCTTGGATTACCCATCACCGTACCATGCAGTAACGTAGCTCAAGCAACTCTACCACTCTTCTTTTGTTCTTCCGTATTGCTTTTTTTCTTCTTCTTTCTATTACCTTCTTACCAGTATGCTTGCTTCCAGTATTCATCCTACTTTACCCAAATGCGTGCACATGCACACACCATTTACTAATTCACCCAGAGTAATTTTCCTGAGGTTCTAATAACATTTGTTTGATTAAACTTCCATCACCGAAACGTTGAAGAAAAGTGTTGGAGTGGCCTTGAATGTAGTTGATGCTTACGTTTCCTATTAGTATACTAGAAATCACACCTTCTCATCATAATACCGTCAAAAAAGCCTAAAACAGAGAACCTAGCCTAACATCTTAAATAGGTGTTGTGTTCAGATTAATATTCATGGTTTCTTGCATTCATACATGAAGAAAGCCTAAGTCATTTTAAACATAAATTAACTATTAAAGAGGCATGATAGCTGTACCGGACTAAAGCATGCAATTTTATAACTTAGTTCCAGGGTTAACAAGTAATGGAATATCTGAACAAGAAAACATACACTTATTGGAGCAGCGTCAATGCATGTCCAGCAACTACATTTGTGACGGCCCGCCCCGCACCAGCCGACATTTCCAATGAAGGTGCGCTGTGCCAATGCCCGACTAGCACAGGACGCTCGCCAAAGAAAGGAAAAGAAAGGAATTTGAACTAACAAGGAACCTGTAGAATGTCTCACAGCACATGGAATAAAATATAGTAATAACATACTTGACATAAAACAGGCGAGACAGTGCATATGCTGAAAACTAAACCATAATCATCATAGCAGCGAAATCCAAAATACAGCCTATGATCCATCACCATTATTACAACTTCAAAATACTATCTCTAAAGCAAACGAAAGGAAAGGTACACTACTAATGCCCAAAGTAGTGACCATCAACAACACAGGAGAATATATATAGAGAATGGTACGTGTAAGCCTCCTGCTCGTCTTCGGACAGCTACTCGTGCACAACCAGCTAATCTGTCTCTAGTCTTCCCGTTTAAGAGCACCCAAAGTAATAAGAAGGGACATAAAACTCTTGGTCAGACAAAAGTCTCGTATGAGCGATAAGCAGCAAAACAGAACAATAACAGGTATACTAAACCATACCTGAACCTGAACCTGGACCTGCAACCAAGGAGTTAGCACAACATACCGTACAATACTCTAAGGTGCCACTAACATATGGTGTAAAGGATACAGGGGTGGGGGTGTGCATGTCATAGTGATGGCAAACAATCAAGCATAGCAACCATCCTCACATCTCTCACCCAGTGCGTAAAACATACGATATTCACCGCTTTGATCACCTAATACTTTTTTACGATCACTCTGCCCCATGGAGTCGTGACGTCTCCACTGTATTGATCCATAACCACTAATACTTTGCTATGTCCACTCTTCCCCATGGAGTCATGATAACTCCACTGCACTGGCTCATATCCATGCTACGATCACTCTGCCCCATGAAGTAATAACTACCCCACTGCACTGATTCGTAGCCTAACATTCATCTTTCAGTGGTGAATCAAAGTTATGGACGTCGATAACTCCTTAGCACACGTCCCGAAGCAAAGTCCAACCATGAAGTTAACTCATTGGTTCCCAACTGGATCCTGAGTACAAACTTCCCATTTGGACTATCTTTGCATCTCGGGTTTTGGTCTTCTCCGGATCGGTTCGGTTGTTCACTTCTCTTCACTTCAGGTCGCACTCCCAGCTCGATTCATGTCTCACGTCTCTAGTCCAGGCACCTTGGTTCAGTTCGCAGTCACCCCTCTGGTTCAGATCATGATTTCTCCCCCCCATAGCATCAGGTTGGTTCGATTCGTGGCCCCATCTCTGGTACGGTTCGTGATGTCTTCACTCGAACGGGTCATGTCTTGAGCTCACTCCCATGGCGGTTCGGATCGGGCTCCCTCTTTCGAGCGGGTCGGGTCGTGGTGCTAGCTCTAGAGCATCAGGTCGTGGCTTGTTTCTTCAGGCGGTTCGTGATACTCAAGCTAGAGTGGTTCGGGTCAAGGCATATATGTCACGAGCAGATCGGTACAGGAGTGGCTCATGATGGGTGGCCACGATCGGGTCGGTTCGGAAGGGGGGCGATCCGATCCGGTTCCTGCACTATATTCTGCAATTTTTCCAACGATTGTTTTACGCCATACGACGCCGTTTTCGACTATTCTAACTATTCTATTCAATCACAAAGCATGCCATACAGTCATAGCAACATATAGAATTGACCACAAACAGCAAAGTAACAATTTGATATGTTAAAATGAATCAAACATACCAAAAACCCATATTTTCCCCTTAATCATGTTTAACAATAACTAATGTTAGGATTAGCAAAACTTAACCAAATCAACCCAAATTTCAAACAGAGGCCTAAAACAATATTTCAAAATTTATAAATATTTTTCCAGAATTTAATCATGTTTAAATTCGCTAATTAACACTAATTACCCTTAATTAAGCATAATTAGTGCAAAAAAAGGCTAATCACTCATCTTTGCCACAATTAAAACTTTCAGAACTGAAGCTCCTCTGATTTGGACGAATACCAATGTCTAACAGCAGCTATAACTCAGAAATGGTGCTATTTCTCCTTGATTTGATGTTGCTAAACTTAATCCTTGATTAAAGAGCGATTTGGGATGAAATTAGAAGGTGGAGGCCATTGTTGGGGTTTCCAAGGGGTAAATGGCGTCTAGAAAACTGAAATAGAATGAAAACCTAAGCCATTTCAGCCTCCCCATAACCCTAATCCCGAAATGGGTAATGGGCCCATTCACTAATCACCTCATTTGGGTCGATTAAGCAGTTTTTCACCTTCTAAACCTTATTTCAGCCTTATCTCCCAAACGGTAAGTTCGTTTTTCACATATGACCACTATATGGAAAGCTAAACCATCATTCGGATCTAATGGAAGTGGTTTCAGGTCAAAATTCCTTACCAATCAAAAGTTATGGCCAAAACAAGATCGGCTAGGGGCAAAATGGTCATTCAAAAATCGGCAAAAATCGTGAACTTGGGAAATGACCCCAATAGTCGTCCCCCAATGTCACACGACCATACAACTCTTTTTGAGAAAGAAATAAATATTGTACGATCCTCTGATGCATAGAATGCGGGTCATTACAACACTAATCATCCCCATAAATGTATTTCTACCCCTAAATTGCATTCCCAAATTCAGATATGTTTTCATGGCTAAACCAGCTTCAATTCCATCATGAAAAAAAGTGATGACATTAAAAGTGATAAACAAGCAACGGTATAAATATACAATACATCAACAATATCATAATCAAATGGTAGTTCAAAATAGAAAAATTGAAATTGTGGTCCACTCACATTCTCTTGCTCTCTGTTTTTAGCTCCCAGGTCATTGTTTGCTACAAATCTTCTCCCAGTTTTCATTCAAGTTTTAGTTCGAGAATATGGTAAGTGTGTGTTGTAGCCAGTGCATATATATAGATGCAAAGAAATGCTAAAAAAATGGCATTAAACATTTTGCATGGGAAATGGATACTTCCCCATGGCAGGCTCATAGTTGTTCTGCTATTGATTGAAAGAAGAATGTTGCATGTTCGTGTATATATTATTGGGAATTCTAGCTGCTGCTAGTGATTCAAAGGAAATGAACTACATTTTATAGACGTGCTTGTGTGATTGAAATGGAACATAGTTATGTTATATAGCTATGTACGCTCTGATTGGAAGGGAAGATCTATATTGTAGATGTGCCTCTGATTTGGATCGAAATAACAATTGTATGACAATTGAAAATGCAGTACATGTAGCCAAATTCATAGCTTTTACTGTTGGTAGAAGGAATGTTGTATAGTCTTAGTTGTGCCTGCTTTTAATGGGAAGAATGGAGTTGTCATATGTCTGTTCATGGTGTGATTGAATGGAAAGAAAATCTATTTGGTTAAGTCGGCAGAACATGATTTTCAGATGAGCAGAAATTAATTGGGGTCAACAATTTAACTAAAGATAGATTTTACTAACTTGTTTTAACAATGGTTAAAATTAATGTATTTTCAGGTTTATACACTGGTTAATTAAACAATCTCAAAGTTTATTACCTAAATTATAACACTCAAAATACTCAGGACATATAACACAATTATTTTAGTTGTGTTATTGTTGTATTTCTGTTATTTGTAATCAACTAATTCCTCCGCATGATTTCAACATGCCCATGAATCTTCCCACTTACTAATCGTAGTTAATAATGTTAAATATATTCGTTGTGTAATTATTATCCCTTAACCAGTAAAATTATAATAAAATTAATCGGTAAAATCCATTGTTATCTCTTAAACTTTGGTTGAACCCATAAGTTAGAGACTTTTGTATAAAACTAGCTGGTATCTGATCCGTTTATCCTTATAGCTGTGAATCTAGTTGATGGGAAGAAATGCTATTGTGCCTATATTTCAATTCATATACCAATGCTTGGCAGCCACCTCTGAAGTACACATATACATAAGTATAACTCTGTTTTTGATTGATTTAAAGAATGTAGCCATGAAGCAGCTATATGATGACATACATAGCCATGTGCAAATAGGTGCCAATATGGTGCAGCATTGTGTGCTAAGTGTAACAACCCGAAAATCTGGGCCAGTTTAAAATTTTTAAATTGGCAATTTTAGCGAGTTTTGATTATTTAAAATGAATTATTTTAAATAATATCGACGAGAAATTTATTTTGAATATAATTCGAACGTATATATTATACGCGTCGTCGTTAGAATAAAAATAATTATATATAATTATAAAAGGAATTGAAAATGGCGCGGTAGTTCGATAATTCGATTTCAAACTTCAATTGAATGTACCGGGTGCAAAACAATCCGGATTTTAGTGAAACCAAAAATAATGGAATCTAATAGTGAATATCTTTCCAACGAAGTTGAGAAACTGAGATTCCACTTTATAAATGATGAGATATGTCCAGTTGAAATTTAGAAATAGTCGCTGTGGAATTTATATATATTTTAATATAATATAAGGCCCTTAAAAATAGCAATTTTGCAAACGACCTCGGATTTCGACGAAACCAGTTTTGTTGGGTCCGTGATGTTAAGTTATTGCTAGGTTTCAAATTTCATAATTTTTCGAATCAATATGTGAGCGTGGCAAAGGAAAACGCGTTTGACCAGTTTCAGTTGATTTTAATCGACTGGAAATTGGCCATTTTTCAAACGGTCTCAGAATTCGACGAAACTAGTTTTGTTAGGACCGTATCGTCAGTACAAAGCTAGAAAATATTTTTCTGGAATTTTTCTAGTTAGTATGTGGCCCCGGTAATTTGAAATGTACGTTTAAAATTCAATATATGGATTTAAATGTAAATTCAAACGGAAACTGATTGTAACGATCAAATCAGCTTGCGATACATATCCCATTGTGTTCGGAATGGGGGTATAACGCTATGGACGGCAGGCGGCGGGCCTCGTTTAGAGGTCGTATGTAGAAGTCAACTTTATAGAATTTGAAATCCAAAGTAAATATTAAATAAATAATATAATTTTCCTCTACCCCCTTTTCCTTTGACTAGGTCAAAGCAGCCCCCCCCCCCCCCGTGTTGTTATCATCAGAATGAAATCGGGAAAAAAAAAAAAAAAAAAAAGGGAAGAAGAGGGGATCGGAGGAGCTCGAAGCCCCCCCTCCGATCGTTCGCCGCCGCCTAGGGCAGGCGCCTTCCTCCCCGTGCCAGCCGCGTCAGCCTCCACTTCCCCCCCCCTTTTGCTCGACGCGCGAGACCACCCCGATACCCATGACCGCCTCCACCACCCGTCGCTCTGCCCCCTTTACCTCCTGCCGCCGACATCGACGAGCCCACCCCCATGCTGACCGATGCGCGCAGACACCCCCCCTTTCTCGTTGGTATGTTTTTATTTTAATTTATTTTCTTATTTTATTTTATTTTGAATTTAATTAAAATATAAATAACAAAAACTGCTTTTGCTTTAAAAAGAAAAAGACTGATTTTGTTTTTTTTAAAAGAAATAAAAACTGAATTTTATAAAGATTTAAAACTGAATTATATAAAGCATATAAAACTAATTTTAGGTTAAAATTGAAAACTGATTTTAGATTAAATTGAAAACTGATTTTAGATTAAACTGAAAACTGATTTTTGTTAAAACTGAAAACAGATTTTTACAAATTTTATAGCATATAAAAAGTAGAATTTTATATATAAGTATAACATAAATAAATTGGATTTTTGTTTATTAGAATGTCATATAAAGAATGGATCTTTATTGTTTGAAAAGTTTGAAAGCTTATATTTTTATATAACATGAAGTTTAGATTTTTATATATTGAACTTTGAACTAAAAATTCGATTTTTATATATTGAACTTTGAAATAAAAATTCGATTTTTATATATTGAACTTTGAACTAAAAATAGGATTTTTATATATTGAACTTCGATAGAAAAATAGGATTTTTATATATTGAACTTCGATAGAAAAATAGGATTTTTATATATTGAACTTCGATAGAAAAATAGGATTTTTATATATTGAACTTCGATAGAAAAATAGAATTTTTATATATTGAACTTCGATAGAAAAATAGAATTTTTATATATTGAACTTCGATAGAAAAATAGGATTTTTATATATTGAACTTCGATAGAAAAATAGAATTTTTATATATTGAACTTCGATAGAAAAATAGGATTTTTATATATTGGACTTCGAAATAAAAATTCGATTTTTATATATGTAGTGGCTACGGGCGAAAGCGACAAAAAGGCGAAACGACGAAGACTTCTGCAAAAGAAGAGCCGTGGAACTAGGATAGCTATATGTGAGAACTCCTCACCTTTCAATTTAATTTTTCTAGTTATATATATACTAGGATGCAGACGGTGCTTAGTAGCACCCGACACCCGTCATCCACAGACCATGGATGGCTTGTTTGTTAAATTGTTTGGTTGTGTAGTTAGTTATATGATTTGATTTGAATGTGGTTTGTGGTGTGAAAAATCGAATCGATAAATTGGTTAGGATTAGACGTGTGCCGTTATAAGGCGAAGGAGTAAGGCTAGGTTAGACCCTTACTCCAAATTTTGTGGTTTGCATAACGAATTGTTATGATTGATGTGTGAATGGCGTGGGCCTTCACTAGACCGGGGATAAGGCTAGGCCTCGTCCCGTTTCTAGTATCGTGCTGTTATGCCGCCGAAATTTTCTAAAATATGTTAGAAAATAAAAATATCATTTTATTTGTGTAAATGAATAATAGAAATTCATATGTTGAAATAAAATGTTTTATCGTTAAAAAATATAATTTTTAACGTGAATATGAATATAGTGAAAGTGAATAAAATAAATATTCATTTACAAACCAGACGGTTTGTTTATGTACACTTATTTGAAGGACATTGATTGGGTCGATAAATTTTACACATCGCCCAACAGCACAAATAAAATATGTGTTTGATTGTTTGAAACCCCACACGGGTGTTGGGATGAAATTTGAAGTTCACTCATCCCAATTGATTGAATATGTCGATCGGTTGATTGACAGGCTGTTTTAAGCGTTGGATATCTAAATTTGATGCTTATACAGTGTAGTGCACTTTGGTTGATGGTTGATTATTTTTCCATGCTATTATATACATGTGTTGTATGAAAATCCATATAATTAACTTTATATGGTAATTGATTGGGCCTCATTCCAGTTTTAAAATAGAAATATTTGAAATAGAAATATTCGAAATGGAATATTTGGAAATATCAATATATGAAGCCATGTTGATTAGATTGACGCCATTTTGACGTGAACGATATTTATATCGATTATAAAACGATTTCGAAATGAAATGAATTGAAAACGATTTCGAAATGAATTGAATTGAAAACGATTTCGAAATGAATTGAATTGAAAACGATTTCGAAATGAATTGAATTGAAAACGATTTCGAAATGAATTGAATTGAAAACGATTTCGAAATGAATTGAATTGAAAATGATTTCGAAATGAATTGAATTGAAAATGATTTCGAAATGAATTGAATTTAAAACGATTTCGAAATGAAATGAATTGAAAACGATTTCGAAATGAATTGAATTGAAAACGATTTCGAAATGAATTGAATTGAAAACGAATTCAAATTGAATTGAAATTTGAATTGAATAGGAACGAATTTATAGAGAAGAATTCAATTTTGATTTGAATTGAAAAGGAAGTTGAAATTGCTTTTGAAACGAATTTTTAAAACTATTTATATAATTCGTTTTAAATGGAAATCGACGGAATATATTATATATATATTATATATATAATATAATGGCCTGAATAGAACGCGCCGCGCCGCGGCAGTTCGTGAATTTCGACCATTTATTTCAAACGGACATTTCGGGAGATCCGACCATCGGATTCTCCTAAAACCGGAACCGTTGGGTTCGTATCGAAAAGAGCTTTCTAATGAATGTTAGAAATTTGAAATCTAACGGTTGGATTTGGAGATACGTCCAAATCAAATTCGAAAAAGGTCGCTGTAAGTGCAGTTCGATGGCCGTTAATGGAGATCGACTGTACGGGCCATGATAAAATTATTAAAAATAGTAATAATTTGTGTAAAATCATAAGAAATGATTTGTGAAAGTTTGGGATGAAAAACTCCATATTTGAAAAGATAAAAATAGATTTTTATCGAAATGAACTAGTTTGAACTAGAATTATAATTCTATTTATTTTTAAATAAATAAATTGAATTTGAAATGGTTTTAAAAATAACCAAAATTTCCAATGATTGCATTGGAGTGGATTTGAATCGAAATTGTCTTCGGAATATTTCGATGTTGGAATTCGTGATATTACAGGTGTTGTTGTGGAAATTTGAAAGATATATATTTGTATCGTTATTTCCAATACGACATTTGTTAGTCGTAGAATTCGATATTGAATATAAGCCGATTTATTTTCTATTCAGAGCCTTGTATTGAATATCGAATGTGATTTGGGTTTGTCGTGAATGGTGTCTTCACTAACACTGTTCTTGAACCCAGTTGAGAAAAGATTAAATCTTTTTATTTAGATTTAATGAAGTGTACCAATTAAATGATATTTAATTGGAATTGAATTGATATTGATTTTTGGGTTTATCGTGAACAGTGTTTTAAATAACACTTGTTCTTTAACCCGATAATTAATGAATGTGATTTGGGTTTGTCGTGAATGGTGTCTTCACTAACACTGTTCTTGAACCCAGTTGAGAAAAGATTAAATCTTTTTATTTAGATTTAATGAAGTGTACCAATTAAATGATATTTAATTGGAATTGAATTGATATTGATTTTTGGGTTTATCGTGAACAGTGTTTTAAATAACACTTGTTCTTTAACCCGATAATTAATGAATGTGATTTGGGTTTGTCGTGAATGGTGTCTTCACTAACACTGTTCTTGAACCCAGTTGAGAAAAGATTAAATCTTTTTATTTAGATTTAATGAAGTGTACCAATTAAATGATATTTAATTGGAATTGAATTGATATTGATTTTTGGGTTTATCGTGAACAGTGTTTTAAATAACGCTTGTTCTTTAACCCGATAATTAATGAATGTGATTTGGGTTTGTCGTGAATGGTGTCTTCACTAACACTGTTCTTGAACCCAGCTGAGAAAAGATTAAATCTTTTGATTTAGATTTAATGAAGTGTACCAATTAAATGATATTTAATTGGAATTGAATGGATATTGATTTTTGGGTTTATCGTGAACAGTGTTTTGAATAACACTTGTTCTTTAACCCGATAATTAATGGGATGTGACTTTGGGTTTATCGTGAACCGTGTTTTAAATGACACTGATTCTTTAACCCAGTCACAGATTAAAACTAAGTGGAGTTTTAATGAATCTTTAATTAGATTTGAATGTGAAATTTAGAAACTAACTGGCGGTTAGCCAAGCAGAATGGTTTTCTGGATATTGATCTGATGTTGGTTTCGGCCTTCGGGGTTAATATTTGGGGAATTATTCTCTTGATTAATTTACGGTTAGTGACTAATGAATTGGAATGAGGCGTATGTTGTGTTTGTGTAACACTTATTTAAAATATACGCGAGTTATTCGGAAAGGCCGGGTTTATCCCATTCTGAATAACTGATACGACGATAAGTCGAAGATGAAGACGATGGTCGAAGACCGGAGGTCTTCACGTCGTTTGGGTGATAACTGATGATCTTGATTGGGCTGTACACCCAAGAAGATGGAAACAGTTAGTGATCGTCCAGACGTACTTGGAGATCGATGGATATGCGGGGTACTAGGTGCCTCCGGTTTCGTTCAGGCCCAGAACGGACTTGTAAATGGACTGTGTGTCTGACATTGGATTTCATTCTGTGTGACTGATATCGGTTGCATAGAGTGGTTTGCCTGTGTGGCATGCTAAGATGCAAATGATCAAGGCTTCTGTTGAAAAGCAAAGCCTTGTGGTGATGATCAAAGCACGGCCTTTGTGGCGAAGCTTTGTGTAACGTTTACCTCGCGTGTTTCACACCCGGTATGAACCAAAAACGGGAGAGGACATCAGGGAGGACTTGCGTTTCTTTCTAGTTAGAAGTGGCGTCAGTGGTTTTACACGCCCTGACGAGTTTGACTTATGTGGTTGTTGCTGTTGCGAGGCGCCTCGGATTGATCGGTCGTTCTCGAACCGATGGAGTCATTTAGTTGGCTCGTTTACGCCCCAAAGGGCGGAGAGACGTATTGTTCAGGCATAATAATCCACTCCGTGTGGACCGGCCCTGACGATCCAAGGCCCACCTGAGTCTGGGACCTGAGACATGGGCTAGATTGTCTCGAATCGGTTGAGGACTATCTTTTGCCTCGGTTCATAGATGGAAATCCAATTTCCAAATACGTGACATTTGCGGTTTTAATTGTAATCCTATATATGGCGACATAGTGGGATGGGGCGCTTATGCCGCCTATGATTGATACTTATGATTTGAAGTTGTTTTATACACTATGCACTTATTATAGTATCAAATGATTTGTTTTAAACGTATCAAGCATTCTTTGGCTGTTATAAGGGAAAACCCTATCCCCCGGCTTGCGTTGCATTGTGTGATAGGACCTGGGTCTTATAACAGCTTCATTTTTCTTTATTTAGCATTGCGCTGTTTGTTTTATGCACTGGTATTCTTGGGAGGAAACCCGTTCCGTGTTATACGGCGTGGTCCCTTGATTTACCTAACTTTGAAAATAAAGATTAATAACTGTTTTAGTTCTCACACCAGTCACATGACTGACCTGGAGTTTATTGTTTTAACCTAAACTCTGGGTGCCCTTATTTTGACACGGGCAGCTAGTAGTTTTGGTTTTGCAGATTTATATTCACAGGTTCCTGGTTTACAGCTGGAATGATATCCGGAAAGCTTTGTATCCGTATATCTCGTCTAGTTGTGTATTGTATTATTTTCCGCTGCTATGTATTTAAATGTAATTTAAATCTCTGATATTTCTGTGTAATATTTATTCATTTATACTCTGTATATTCTTGTAATCTGATGCATTGTTGTAATATACAATGAAATGTTCTTCTGTTTGTGTTCTGATTTGTCCTGTTCTCAACAGTCAGGGGTTTCGAACGGTCTAGATCGGTTTAACGACTGATTCAGATCGAGCGAAATTCTAGGCCGTCACATTTGGTATCAGAGCTTTGGTTTACAAAGCTCAGAGAACAAGACACATTAGAACCATACGAAATAATTCATCAGATATTGGGTTAGTAATATCCAATTAGAATGACTCGTTAGAGATAGGATCAGTAGTATCCTAGAACGAGTGTGAAGAGTATATTTTTCAAATGAAAACAATTTTGTTTTGAAAATTTAAAATCAATTATTCGTATTTGATTATCTATTTATATTGAGTTGGACAGTCCAGTATATATAGATTTTGCGTATACGTCTGATCCGCGTGTATTCGAAGTTTTAATATACTGGATAGATATAGAATCATACTCTAGTGGCCCGAAGATGATTCTGATGATTGACTAGTCGTCATTAGTATTCATGTTCGAGTAACGAAGGTGTGATATCTATATATTTCCATTAGACTGGTGTGAGAACCAAAAATTAGATAGGGCCTATTGTTGTGATTTGGCATCAAGAACCTGATTTTTGACTATGTATCAAAATTATGAATTTGAAACTCTAATTCACTAATTGATTGATGTTTGTGTTGTTTGTTTAATTGTTTGCTAATTTTGAACCATTTAGCCTAATTGTACCAAATATTGAATTATAGCGAAAATTGGTTGCGTTTGCTTGCATATACATATGTATCATTGAACAGGTCATAGCAAGGAGGCTAGAGCAGAGAATAAAATTTGTTTGCCCGACAAATAGGTACATGTTTACTACATAATTTCCTGTTTTGTTTGGGTGATGATGATTTTGTGAGCCTATTGGCTAGCCGCTTGGCTTTTTCTTTTTCTTTTTGAGATCTGAAGGACCGGGGAAGCTATTTGAAATTCCCCGATGCTCCCGGTGCAGGGGAGGTTATGGCGAAATTTTTCGAAAATTTAGGGTATTAGCCAAATTTTTGAAATTTTAGAGAATTCTCAGAAACTGAAAAGTTGGAGAATGGAAGCCAGATCGAACATAGAGTTGATTAATCAAACCACTTTCGGCTTTGTTCCTTTTCGGGGACGAAAAGTTTTAAGTGGGGGAGATTGTAACAACCCGAAAATCTGGGCCAGTTTAAAATTTTTAAATTGGCAATTTTAGCGAGTTTTGATTATTTAAAATGAATTATTTTAAATAATATCGACGAGAAATTTATTTTGAATATAATTCGAACGTATATATTATACGCGTCGTCGTTAGAATAAAAATAATTATATATAATTATAAAAGGAATTGAAAATGGCGCGGTAGTTCGATAATTCGATTTCAAACTTCAATTGAATGTACCGGGTGCAAAACAATCCGGATTTTAGTGAAACCAAAAATAATGGAATCTAATAGTGAATATCTTTCCAACGAAGTTGAGAAACTGAGATTCCACTTTATAAATGATGAGATATGTCCAGTTGAAATTTAGAAATAGTCGCTGTGGAATTTATATATATTTTAATATAATATAAGGCCCTTAAAAATAGCAATTTTGCAAACGACCTCGGATTTCGACGAAACCAGTTTTGTTGGGTCCGTGATGTTAAGTTATTGCTAGGTTTCAAATTTCATAATTTTTCGAATCAATATGTGAGCGCGGCAAAGGAAAACGCGTTTGACCAGTTTCAGTTGATTTTAATCGACTGGAAATTGGCCATTTTTCAAACGGTCTCAGAATTCGACGAAACTAGTTTTGTTAGGACCGTATCGTCAGTACGAAGCTAGAAAATATTTTTCTGGAATTTTTCTAGTTAGTATGTGGCCCCGGTAATTTGAAATGTACGTTTAAAATTCAATATATGGATTTAAATGTAAATTCAAACGGAAACTGATTGTAACGATCAAATCAGCTTGCGATACATATCCCATTGTGTTCGGAATGGGGGTATAACGCTATGGACGGCAGGCGGCGGGCCTCGTTTAGAGGTCGTATGTAGAAGTCAACTTTATAGAATTTGAAATCCAAAGTAAATATTAAATAAATAATATAATTTTCCTCTACCCCCTTTTCCTTTGACTAGGTCAAAGCAGCCCCCCCCCCCCCCCGTGTTGTTATCATCAGAATGAAATCGGGAAAAAAAAAAAAAAAAAAAGGGAAGAAGAGGGGATCGGAGGAGCTCGAAGCCCCCCCTCCGATCGTTCGCCGCCGCCTAGGGCAGGCGCCTTCCTCCCCGTGCCAGCCGCGTCAGCCTCCACTTCCCCCCCCTTTTGCTCGACGCGCGAGACCACCCCGATACCCATGACCGCCTCCACCACCCGTTGCTCTGCCCCCTTTACCTCCTGCCGCCGACATCGACGAGCCCACCCCCATGCTGACCGATGCGCGCAGACACCCCCTCCTTTCTCGCTGGTATGTTTTTATTTTAATTTATTTTCTTATTTTATTTTGAATTTAATTAAAATATAAATAACAAAAACTGCTTTTGCTTTAAAAAGAAAAAGACTGATTTTGTTTTTTTTAAAAGAAATAAAAACTGAATTTTATAAAGATTTAAAACTGAATTATATAAAGCATATAAAACTAATTTTAGGTTAAAATTGAAAACTGATTTTAGATTAAATTGAAAACTGATTTTAGATTAAACTGAAAACTGATTTTTGTTAAAACTGAAAACAGATTTTTACAAATTTTATAGCATATAAAAAGTAGAATTTTATATATAAGTATAACATAAATAAATTGGATTTTTGTTTATTAGAATGTCATATAAAGAATGGATCTTTATTGTTTGAAAAGTTTGAAAGCTTATATTTTTATATAACATGAAGTTTAGATTTTTATATATTGAACTTTGAACTAAAAATTCGATTTTTATATATTGAACTTTGAAATAAAAATTCGATTTTTATATATTGAACTTTGAACTAAAAATAGGATTTTTATATATTGAACTTCGATAGAAAAATAGGATTTTTATATATTGAACTTCGATAGAAAAATAGGATTTTTATATATTGAACTTCGATAGAAAAATAGGATTTTTATATATTGAACTTCGATAGAAAAATAGAATTTTTATATATTGAACTTCGATAGAAAAATAGGATTTTTATATATTGAACTTCGATAGAAAAATAGAATTTTTATATATTGAACTTCGATAGAAAAATAGGATTTTTATATATTGGACTTCGAAATAAAAATTCGATTTTTATATATGTAGTGGCTACGGGCGAAAGCGACAAAAAGGCGAAACGACGAAGACTTCTGCAAAAGAAGAGCCGTGGAACTAGGATA
Organism: Allium sativum; assembly: GCA_030737875.1. Classification (NCBI taxonomy): domain Eukaryota; kingdom Viridiplantae; phylum Streptophyta; class Magnoliopsida; order Asparagales; family Amaryllidaceae; genus Allium; species Allium sativum. The sequence goes on along the minus strand of CM060910.1, from coordinate 608,023,219 downwards.
GCTATATGTGAGAACTCCTCACCTTTCAATTTAATTTTTCTAGTTATATATATACTAGGATGCAGACGGTGCTTAGTAGCACCCGACACCCGTCATCCACAGACCATGGATGGCTTGTTTGTTAAATTGTTTGGTTGTGTAGTTAGTTATATGATTTGATTTGAATGTGGTTTGTGGTGTGAAAAATCGAATCGATAAATTGGTTAGGATTAGACGTGCGCCGTTATAAGGCGAAGGAGTAAGGCTAGGTTAGACCCTTACTCCAAATTTTGTGGTTTGCATAACGAATTGTTATGATTGATGTGTGAATGGCGTGGGCCTTCACTAGACCGGGGATAAGGCTAGGCCTCGTCCCGTTTCTAGTATCGTGCCGTTATGCCGCCGAAATTTTCTAAAATATGTTAGAAAATAAAAATATCATTTTATTTGTGTAAATGAATAATAGAAATTCATATGTTGAAATAAAATGTTTTATCGTTAAAAAATATAATTTTTAACGTGAATATGAATATAGTGAAAGTGAATAAAATAAATATTCATTTACAAACCAGACGATTTGTTTATGTACACTTATTTGAAGGACATTGATTGGGTCGATAAATTTTACACATCGCCCAACAGCACAAATAAAATATGTGTTTGATTGTTTGAAACCCCACACGGGTGTTGGGATGAAATTTGAAGTTCACTCATCCCAATTGATTGAATATGTCGATCGGTTGATTGACAGGCTGTTTTAAGCGTTGGATATCTAAATTTGATGCTTATACAGTGTAGTGCACTTTGGTTGATGGTTGATTATTTTTCCATGCTATTATATACATGTGTTGTATGAAAATCCATATAATTAACTTTATATGGTAATTGATTGGGCCTCATTCCAGTTTTAAAATAGAAATATTTGAAATAGAAATATTCGAAATGGAATATTTGGAAATATCAATATATGAAGCCGTGTTGATTAGATTGACGCCATTTTGACGTGAACGATATTTATATCGATTATAAAACGATTTCGAAATGAAATGAATTGAAAACGATTTCGAAATGAATTGAATTGAAAACGATTTCGAAATGAATTGAATTGAAAACGATTTCGAAATGAATTGAATTGAAAACGATTTCGAAATGAATTGAATTGAAAACGATTTCGAAATGAATTGAATTGAAAATGATTTCGAAATGAATTGAATTGAAAATGATTTCGAAATGAATTGAATTTAAAACGATTTCGAAATGAAATGAATTGAAAACGATTTCGAAATGAATTGAATTGAAAACGATTTCGAAATGAATTGAATTGAAAACGAATTCAAATTGAATTGAAATTTGAATTGAATAGGAACGAATTTATAGAGAAGAATTCAATTTTGATTTGAATTGAAAAGGAAGTTGAAATTGCTTTTGAAACGAATTTTTAAAACTATTTATATAATTCGTTTTAAATGGAAATCGACGGAATATATTATATATATATTATATATATAATATAATGGCCTGAATAGAACGCGCCGCGCCGCGGCAGTTCGTGAATTTCGACCATTTATTTCAAACGGACATTTCGGGAGATCCGACCATCGGATTCTCCTAAAACCGGAACCGTTGGGTTCGTATCGAAAAGAGCTTTCTAATGAATGTTAGAAATTTGAAATCTAACGGTTGGATTTGGAGATACGTCCAAATCAAATTCGAAAAAGGTCGCTGTAAGTGCAGTTCGATGGCCGTTAATGGAGATCGACTGTACGGGCCTTGATAAAATTATTAAAAATAGTAATAATTTGTGTAAAATCATAAGAAATGATTTGTGAAAGTTTGGGATGAAAAACTCCATATTTGAAAAGATAAAAATAGATTTTTATCGAAATGAACTAGTTTGAACTAGAATTATAATTCTATTTATTTTTAAATAAATAAATTTAATTTGAAATGGTTTTAAAAATAACCAAAATTTCCAATGATTGCATTGGAGTGGATTTGAATCGAAATTGTCTTCGGAATATTTCGATGTTGGAATTCATGATATTACAGGTGTTGTTGTGGAAATTTGAAAGATATATATTTGTATCGTTATTTCCAATACGACATTTGTTAGTCGTAGAATTCGATATTGAATATAAGCCGATTTATTTTCTATTCAGAGCCTTGTATTGAATATCGAATGTGATTTGGGTTTGTCGTGAATGGTGTCTTCACTAACACTGTTCTTGAACCCAGTTGAGAAAAGATTAAATCTTTTTATTTAGATTTAATGAAGTGTACCAATTAAATGATATTTAATTGGAATTGAATTGATATTGATTTTTGGGTTTATCGTGAACAGTGTTTTAAATAACACTTGTTCTTTAACCCGATAATTAATGAATGTGATTTGGGTTTGTCGTTAATGGTGTCTTCACTAACACTGTTCTTGAACCCAGTTGAGAAAAGATTAAATCTTTTTATTTAGATTTAATGAAGTGTACCAATTAAATGATATTTAATTGGAATTGAATTGATATTGATTTTTGGGTTTATCGTGAACAGTGTTTTAAATAACACTTGTTCTTTAACCCGATAATTAATGAATGTGATTTGGGTTTGTCGTGAATGGTGTCTTCACTAACACTGTTCTTGAACCCAGTTGAGAAAAGATTAAATCTTTTTATTTAGATTTAATGAAGTGTACCAATTAAATGATATTTAATTGGAATTGAATTGATATTGATTTTTGGGTTTATCGTGAACAGTGTTTTAAATAACGCTTGTTCTTTAACCCGATAATTAATGAATGTGATTTGGGTTTGTCGTGAATGGTGTCTTCACTAACACTGTTCTTGAACCCAGCTGAGAAAAGATTAAATCTTTTGATTTAGATTTAATGAAGTGTACCAATTAAATGATATTTAATTGGAATTGAATGGATATTGATTTTTGGGTTTATCGTGAACAGTGTTTTGAATAACACTTGTTCTTTAACCCGATAATTAATGGGATGTGACTTTGGGTTTATCGTGAACCGTGTTTTAAATGACACTGATTCTTTAACCCAGTCACAGATTAAAACTAAGTGGAGTTTTAATGAATCTTTAATTAGATTTGAATGTGAAATTTAGAAACTAACTGGCGGTTAGCCAAGCAGAATGGTTTTCTGGATATTGATCTGATGTTGGTTTCGGCCTTCGGGGTTAATATTTGGGGAATTATTCTCTTGATTAATTTACGGTTAGTGACTAATGAATTGGAATGAGGCGTATGTTGTGTTTGTGTAACACTTATTTAAAATATACGCGAGTTATTCGGAAAGGCCGGGTTTATCCCATTCTGAATAACTGATACGACGATAAGTCGAAGATGAAGACGATGGTCGAAGACCGGAGGTCTTCACGTCGTTTGGGTGATAACTGATGATCTTGATTGGGCTGTACACCCAAGAAGATGGAAACAGTTAGTGATCGTCCAGACGTACTTGGAGATCGATGGATATGCGGGGTACTAGGTGCCTCCGGTTTCGTTCAGGCCCAGAACGGACTTGTAAATGGACTGTGTGTCTGACATTGGATTTCATTCTGTGTGACTGATATCGGTTGCATAGAGTGGTTTGCCTGTGTGGCATGCTAAGATGCAAATGATCAAGGCTTCTGTTGAAAAGCAAAGCCTTGTGGTGATGATCAAAGCACGGCCTTTGTGGCGAAGCTTTGTGTAACGTTTACCTCGCGTGTTTCACACCCGGTATGAACCAAAAACGGGAGAGGACATCAGGGAGGACTTGCGTTTCTTTCTAGTTAGAAGTGGCGTCAGTGGTTTTACACGCCCTGACGAGTTTGACTTATGTGGTTGTTGCTGTTGCGAGGCGCCTCGGATTGATCGGTCGTTCTCGAACCGATGGAGTCATTTAGTTGGCTCGTTTACGCCCCAAAGGGCGGAGAGACGTATTGTTCAGGCATAATAATCCACTCCGTGTGGACCGGCCCTGACGATCCAAGGCCCACCTGAGTCTGGGACCTGAGACATGGGCTAGATTGTCTCGAATCGGTTGAGGACTATCTTTTGCCTCGGTTCATAGATGGAAATCCAATTTCCAAATACGTGACATTTGCGGTTTTAATTGTAATCCTATATATGGCGACATAGTGGGATGGGGCGCTTATGCCGCCTATGATTGATACTTATGATTTGAAGTTGTTTTATACACTATGCACTTATTATAGTATCAAATGATTTGTTTTAAACGTATCAAGCATTCTTTGGCTGTTATAAGGGAAAACCCTATCCCCCGGCTTGCGTTGCATTGTGTGATAGGACCTGGGTCTTATAACAGCTTCATTTTTCTTTATTTAGCATTGCGCTGTTTGTTTTATGCACTGGTATTCTTGGGAGGAAACCCGTTCCGTGTTATACGGCGTGGTCCCTTGATTTACCTAACTTTGAAAATAAAGATTAATAACTGTTTTAGTTCTCACACCAGTCACATGACTGACCTGGAGTTTATTGTTTTAACCTAAACTCTGGGTGCCCTTATTTTGACACGGGCAGCTAGTAGTTTTGGTTTTGCAGATTTATATTCACAGGTTCCTGGTTTACAGCTGGAATGATATCCGGAAAGCTTTGTATCCGTATATCTCGTCTAGTTGTGTATTGTATTATTTTCCGCTGCTATGTATTTAAATGTAATTTAAATCTCTGATATTTCTGTGTAATATTTATTCATTTATACTCTGTATATTCTTGTAATCTGATGCATTGTTGTAATATACAATGAAATGTTCTTCTGTTTGTGTTCTGATTTGTCCTGTTCTCAACAGTCAGGGGTTTCGAACGGTCTAGATCGGTTTAACGACTGATTCAGATCGAGCGAAATTCTAGGCCGTCACACTAAGGCTTATTAAAATAAACTTGGTTGCTTAGCAATTTTAAACCATTTTTGCATATGTATTTCATATCTTAAAAGCATATCCATGGTACAAAATGCATACCTTTTCATTTCATTGTATTGACTCTATGTACAAAAGTGTTTCATCACTTATAAATTGAAATATTGATTTAATATGAAATAATTTCATATTTTACTTAAGAAATATCTACTTTAAATTCATAAGAGTTTAAAACCATTTTAGAAATATAAACATACAAGACATTACAAACACACATATATCCATGTGTTAAGGAAATTAATATAAATATATACATAGAATTATAAATGGATTATTTAATTTAATCTAATTATTAAATCCAATTTATTCAATTATATTTATCACTTAACAAAATTATTGTTTATTGTTTAACAGAATCAGCCAAAATCTGATTAGTTACAATCTACCTTCCTTAAAAGAATTACGTTCCCGAAATTAAAGAATAATGAGAATTCCTGGTTATATATATCAAGCCATAGACTTATATATATACGTAAGTCATCCACTAACCATCATAGTAACCTTAACATATCACACATAAGTTTTCAACTAACATTTACAACAAGCAATACAAACAATACAAATACATTTCTTTTATAACCAGAATTATCTATTATTAAAGTTGGAAAATATTTCCATTTCTTATTCACCCATTCAATTCTTTAACATTCATCAGTCCATGACTGTAAATTGGTAAGAAAATTATCTTCTAAGCATTAACCTCGAAGACCAAAATCAACATCAGATCAATATTCAGAAAGTTATGTAACTTGACCAATCTTCAGTTAGGTTCTTATTTTATCAACCCATATCACCCCATTTTCCATTTCAGAAAATATCCTTGGTTACATTTGGAAAATAATTCCAAAATCATTTACTTCATTAATTTGAATTAAACCTATTCAAACATATTTATCTGCTTCAAATTCTCCTTTTAAACCCTAATATGATTTAACTTATCCTTTAAAATTCCAAATTCCAGAATCCAAATTTTAAATCTTTATTTCAAACCAATTTGAAATCACATATCTTGATTCTATTGTAAATTCAAAACCTTTGAATTTTCCCAAAACATCTTGCTTTACTCAAACAACTCCCAGTTTGTCTAATTTGTATATCTCTTTCTTATACAAATTCAATTTGGTTAAATATATAACCATTTCAATTTTATAGTCATTTTGATTATAATAACAATCATCGACACATCCATAATAATAATTTTAGAAAATTATTCTTTTATAACAAAAATATGATTTTGGGCAAAATTATTTCATTTACCCATCTTAAAATAATACTGTGTCAAATTACTTTATTTAAGAGTTTATAAATACTTTTCGATACATTGTGTACCCTGCATCGACCAGAATTTTTAGGACACTCGACAAACTAATCAACATGTTAGCCTACTTTGTGAATTAGGCAACACAAAGTCGAGAAACCAGACATTGAAGGGAATTTTTAATTAGAAGACTTCGGTTCGGATTGGAGAAAAACACTACAATCTAGATTGATAGCTGCAGTTGTTCGGGTCGGGTCAGAGCAACATATCGGTTCGGGTCGGATAGAGTCCTCTGTTCGGATCGGTGAACTCTTACTGAGTAGATTGGTAAGGCATATCTAATCGGATCGGAGGGCAACTAAATCTCGAATGGATCGGAAAGCCACCTGTTTGCCACGAAAATGAAGTGGAGCGGAACATATTAGAGAAGAAGAGTCGCACCCAAGCCAATTCGGTTCGGATCGGCTATCCCGATCCGAACCCCTTATCTGCGCGTCTCCGACCCGAACCCATGATCCATGTTATTCTCCTGCAAAAGCGCCTGGATATCCGGACCGGCTACGACCAGTTCCTACCCATAACGTCCTTTCCTTTGATGCGTTGTCAACATGATAGTTCATCCGAACCCGAAGAGAGTGCGATGGATGACACGTGGCCCCGACCCGGATCAAGTTTCAAGCAAATCCACACCTATAAATACCCTGTCTGGAGACAAAGAGAAGGATCTTTTTTCAGCACTTGGAGAATTCAACTACCTCCATCATCCGAACTCCATTACTCCCGGAAAATCCAAATCATCTTTCATTCTTTGTTTTAGTCAATTGAGTGAACATAAGTGAGTTGTGAGTGGAATTGAGTGAATCTAACATTGTATTTGCAACTGAATTATTGAATATAGTGAAAGATAAGTGGACGTAGGCATTTCTTCACCGAACCACTATAAATCCTGCGTGTTCATTTTTGTTTTTATCTCATTTCATCTTGCTTTTAATCAATTTGGGTGTTAGAACCACTTTTGGATCTAACATTTTGGTGCTTTCACTGAGAATCCTCATCTAAATTCTTTATTTTCCGGGATCTCTTTCTACTTTTTGGACCGTTGAGTTCAAAGAAGTGAATCCTTATGTTTCTCCGCTTTTTTACATTCGTTGAAGTGATTGTCAAAGACTCATGGCCAAAGGAAAAGGCAAGGAAGTTCAGTCTGTTCGAGGAAATGGAGCTGGCGAAGATCAGCAAAATGCTGTTGTAACAAGGTCTCGGGGGCAGAGTTCAGCAGCAGGAAGAATCAATGCAGGAAATCCGAGCCGACAGCAGGGGGAGAGCTCCGATCCGATCCGGGTAGGAGACTCTGAAGCAGTGCATTCCCCCAATCTGAACCGACCCGAGCTGCTTGCTGCGTACCGATCCGACCAGGCACCCCAGCTCCGATCTGATCCGACCTCTTACCTCCGACCCGACCCGATGCTTGGTGAAGCTGGAACCTCTACTCGAGTCCCTACGAATGCTCCAATTCCAGCCGCCAGGGTTGGTGATCAGGTCAATCCATCTGCGCCCATCACTCAAGGAGATTTTTCCGCTTGCTTGACATGCTTGAGAGCACGAGGGAAGCCATGAAAGTTCACGAGCGAACTAATCTCATGATGCAGGAAAATATGAGGCTCATGAGTCGGGAGATTAGTGAACTCCGTCGACAGAGAACTCCATCACTGGTTCGTCACACACCAGTAGATCAATCTTCATCTTCCGAGGAAGAGAGGCCCCGTGAACGAAGGCCACTCGAACGACCTCAGAACGTGGAGCAGCTGACATTTGGATCCTTGGGATCTCGTGAGGATATCGCACGAGCATTAGGAAACAATGACCCCACTCGGGGGCAAAGACTCCAGTCCCCTCTTCCCGAGATCGACCGGGAACGCAGGGAACGAAGTCGAGCAGAGGCAGCACGAAGAAGAAGGGCATCTCCTGAACCAGAGCCCAGAAGGAACTCGGATACTAGGGCCACGGAACCTGAGCGGCCCCTAACTAATGCTGATGTACAGGCAATGGTTCGCCAGATCATGTCCGAGAGCCGGAATTATACAAATGAAGATTATGGCATTGAGCGAAGCCATACTCCGTTCACCGACGATATCCTCGACTTCCAATTTCCCCGACGCTTTAACTTGCCACAGATGGACAAGTACAACGGAAGGACTGATCCGGGACAACATTTGATGCGGTATTCGTGGCTCATGAATGCTGCTGCTGCCCCTGATGAAGTGAAGTGCAAAGCGTTCCCAATCTACTTAGAAGATGTGCCACTGTTCTGGTTTACCCGACTTCCACCTCGTTCGATTTCAAATTACAAGGAACTAAGCGAGCGTTTCATGAACCAGTTCCATCTCCATGCCCGAAAGTCCAAAAGTGTTATCGAATTATCGAGAATTAAGCAGGCACCAGGAGAATCTTTGAGGGCATATCTTGATCGTTTTAACCAAGCTGTAACTGAGGTCAGTGACCCGCATGAGCCCACTATTCTGATGGCATTGAAGGAAGGAGTCGATCCTGAATCTGAGTTTGGAGACTACCTTTCTGGGAAGACACCCCCCACAAGGGAGATATTCTATGAAAAAGCCGATATTTATTTAAGGCGAGAGGAGGCCAGGGCAAACCGAAAGAGAAAGTCTGAGACGGCTTCAAAGGAAAATGTGCAGAGTAATATCGCCGTGAAGCAGTCTGGGGAGAATTCTGGCAAGGTTGAAGTAAATGTAGGAAACAAGGGTGGAAACAGCAATATTGGAAGTGGGGGAAACAACATCAATAACCGTAATTCGAGCGGTAATAGAAGAAACAGAAATAGGGGAAGTGACCCTAACAAAAGACCCCGATTCCAGAACTACGAGAACTATACACCATTGAACGACACCCTGGAAAATATTTACCTGGATACGTTTAATGTGTTGCAATACAAAAGGCCGCCACCTCGTGATTCGACCGAGAAAGAAATGGCGACAGGGAAGTTTTGTTTGTTCCATGGAACTCACGGGCATTCAACTAATGAATGTCGGCATTTGAGGGATGTGATTGAGAAACTGTTGCGTGAAGGGAAGTTGAATGAGTACAAGGTTGCTCCGAGAGACAGGGGGCAAGGTGAGAAGGCTCCAAAACAAATTCTACCTGCTCCCAAGCCTACAGCGCAGCAGAAAGGTAAAGGAATTGTTATCAACTCCATAGTAGGCGGACCTCACCCGGCAATCCGAAGTTTCAGATCAATGGATCAATATGTGAATGCTGCCAAGCATCTAGACGTGAATGAAGGTGATGATTTGGAAGATGTCACCCCCATAAAACAACAGAAGACCATGTTCGACGACGTGGTATTTCGCAGCCGAGACAATACTGGGATACAATCACCCACAAATGATCCGTTGGTTATTACTACCACCATTGGGCCGGCCTTGGTCCATAAGGTATTAGTAGACAACGGAAGTTTCGTTAATATTTTGTTCAAGAAGTCATTTGATCAGATGAAGCTTGAGTCCGAAGATCTGAAGCCTTGTGAAGGATGGATTAGAGGCTTCAACGGGGCATCGACAGCTCCCCTGGGATACATAGAGTTGCCCGTGACCCTGGGGCAAGGAGAACGTAGAAGAGTGCGAATGCTTCAGTTCGTAGTATTGGACGTAGATTTGCCTTATAATGCGTTTTTGGGGAGACCTGCCCTCGCTGAATTTAGAGTTTGTATCGCCCCTTGGTGTCTGTTACTTAAGTTCCCAACCGAAGCCGGAACTGGAGTAATGAGAGGGGATCAGGTTTCCGGACGGGCCTGCTATGTGGCCGAGTTAAAAATGTTGATGAAAGGACTTGACGTTGAGAGTAAGGATGCCTCGTCTCCCTCAAAAGGGGACTCGGCATAGCAATTAGAGAAATTGACCCAAAAGGAGTTGCCCAAAGGAACACCTGAAGACCTGGATCCTAGAAAAGACGAGGAACCAGAGGCTAGGAATGCAACTCCTAATGAAGCGACAGTGGAAATTCCTATTGATGAAGCTGATCCGACAAAAGTTTTGAAAATTGGTTCTCAATTGGATCCACGTCGAGCTAAAGAACTAACGGACTTCTTGAAGGCAAACCTGGACGTGTTTGCCTGGACCCATGCTGACATGTGTGGGATATCGCCATCCATTATAAGTCACTAATTGAATGTAAATCCGAAGCATCCACCTGTGAAGCAAAAGAGACGCATGCTGGGCCCAGAGAGGTCGGCTGCTCTCAAAGAGGAAGTAGAGAAGTTGAAGCAGAATGGATTTATTCGAGATTCGACATATCCCGACTGGATATCGAATCCCGTCTTAGTAAAGAAGCCAAACGGAAAGTGGCGGACTTGTATTGACTTTTCAGATTTAAATAAAGCTTGCCCGAAAGATAGTTTCCCACTTCCCAGGATTGACCAGCTTGTAGACTCGACAGCAGGTCATGAACTTCTTTCTTTCATGGACGCATACTCTGGATACAACCAAATTCCTATGCACGTACCAGACCAAGAACATACGAGTTTCATTACGAATTTGGGGCTATATTGTTATGTTGTAATGCCATTCGGGTTAAAAAACGCTGGAGCTACTTATCAGCGCTTGGTAAATAGAATGTTTTATGATCAAATAGGAAAAACTATGGAAGTTTATGTGGATGATATGCTTGTCAAATCAAAGCAGTCTTCCAGTCATACGCAAGATTTAGCGGAAATGTTTGGTATCTTGCGAAAGTATCGGATGAAATTGAATCCTCTGAAATGCTCATTTGGAGTGGCATCGGGAAAGTTCCTTGGCTTTATTGTGAGTTCCCGAGGAATTGAAATCAACCCTAGCCAGATAGCAGCGATTAGAAACATCAAAGAACCGAGGAGAACTAAAGACGTCCAAAGTCTGGCAGGGAAAGTAGCGGCGCTGAGTAGATTCATCTCCAAAGCCACAGATAAATGTGTTCCGTTTTTTGATTTGATAAAAAGGGGAAAGAAGAACTTCCAGTGGACTCCGGATTGTGTTGAGGCCTTTCAAAATCTGTTAGAACTGCTAGAGAAACCGCCGATTTTATCAAAGCCCGTAGATCACGAAGAATTATTTGTTTATTTGGCAGTCTCGGCTCATGCTGTCAGCACGGCTCTGGTTCGAGAAGAAGACAAAGTACAAAGGCCGGTGTATTATGTAAGTAAGAAACTAGCAGCGGTAGAGCGCAATTACCCAAAAATTGAGAAGCTCGCTTACAGCCTCCTGATCGCATCCCGAAAACTACGTCACTATTTCCAAGCCCATCCAATAACCATATACACCGACCAGCCCTTAAGGCAGGTATTGCAGAGACCCGAAGCATCGGGAAGGTTGATCAAATGGAACATAGAACTAAGTCAGTTTGATTTGAATTTTCAACCACGAAAGTCAATCAGGGGGCAAGCTCTAGCAGACTTTATTGCGGAGTTCACCATTCCAGAGGAGGAAATAATCAATGACCGAGTGGTTAAATCCGAGGATGAGCTAGAGATGAATCCGTGGAAATTGTATACAGATGGAGCTAAGAATGACCGAAGGTCCGGAGCTGGAATTGTCATAGTCACTCCCGAGGGACGGTCGTTATATTACGCCCTGCGATTAGAATTTTCGGCAACTAACAATGACTCTGAATATGAAGCCCTGATTGCCGGGCTGAAACTTGCTAAAGACCTCGGAGTAAAAATGATGGACATATTTTGTGACTCTAAGATTGTTGTTTGTCAAGTACGAGAGGAATTCGTGGCTCGAGGACCTCGACTTATCGCCTACCTCAAGAAAGTGAAAGAGCTATTGAATAGCTTAGAGCTGTACAACATAACACATATTCCCAGAGTTGAAAACCAGAAAGCGGATAGACTGGCAAAGCTGGCTAGTTCCGACAATCCAGAAGAGACTGAAGTAATTCCAATTGAAACGTTGGAGTCGCCAAGCTTTGAGTCAATGGAAATTGAATTCGCTTTTGAAGCGGAACCAGAGAAGGAGTCATGGATGACTCCAATTAAGAATTTCCTTAAGAATGGGACACTCCCATCGAAGAAGAGTGAGAAAAGAGCTGTAGTTCGCAAAGCTACCAGATATGTCATACAAGATGATACTCTCTATAGACAAGGATTTTCTATGCCCCTGTTACGATGTATAGCACACGACGACATCAAGCGTATACTAAGAGAAGTACACGAAGGTGAGTGTGGAGATCATACAGGAGGTCAAACTTTAGCAAAGAAAATATTACGGTACGGATACTTCTGGCCTACGATCAACAAAGATGCAGCTGATTATTCACGACGCTGCGATAAGTGCCAGAGATTCGCCAAAATCCCCAGGGCACCGTCAACCCAGCTTAAATCGATGGTGAGTCCTTGGCCATTTGCCACATGGGGAATTGATATCATTGGAGTTTTACCTATTGCAAAAGGAGGAGCTAAGTATGCAATAGTAGCCGTGGACTATTTTACGAAGTGGGTGGAAGCTGAGCCCTTGACTAAGATCACAACAAGAAAGGTGATAAGTTTTGTGGTCAGAAATATTATATGCCGATTCGGGATCCCAAGGACGATTATTACTGACAACGGGACCCAATTTGATAGCACTGAATTCAGAAATTTTTGCCAGAAGTATAAGATAGACAAACGATATACTGCAGTTGCCTATCCGCAATCGAATGGGCAAGTAGAGGCAATAAACAAGGTAATAAAATCCATCCTCAAGAAGCGATTAGAGCGTGCAAAGGCAAAGTGGGTTGATGAATTGCCCCTAGCTTTGTGGGCATATCGAACAACATTTAAGATAGCCACCGGTCATACCCCTTTCTCTCTCTCCTTTGGCTCAGAAGCAGTAATTCCAGTTGAACTGGAAGTTCCTTCCCACAGGGTGACGTATTATGACCCGATGACGAATCGGGCGCTCTTACTTGAATCTCTTGATGAAATTGAAGAGAAAAGGGACGAAGCAGACTTGCGTGCAGCAAGACATCGGCGTCAGATGGCACGCTATTATGACAAAAAAGTTCGCCTCAGAATTTTTGAACCAGGAGATTTGGTGCTAAAAAGAGTTTTTCCATCCCTTCCTCACCTTGGCCCAAAATGGGAAGGACCCTTTGTCATCCAACGGAAACTTGAAAAAGGAACCTTCAAGTTAACGACCGTAGATGGCGAAGAACTCCCTCGAGCATGGAATGCCCAACACTTAATGCGATATTTGGATTAGAAATGCTGTACTTTTTGTTATTTTTCCTGTGAACTCTGTAATAAGGCACGCCTTGCCTTGGGAAAATCTGATGATATGAATAAAGGACTATAAAGTGGATGTAGGCTACGACTTAGCTGAACCACTATAAAAATATTGTGTGTTATTTACTTTTATGCATTTACATTCATCAGTTATTCTGTTGTGATTATAAAATACAGGATAACTCAGAGCCTAAAAAGGTTGAAAACAGTTTAGACATAAAAAGAAGCACAACGATTATTTGTGCAATAAGACATAAAAGAATGAGAAAACGACATTCTTAACTCTAACTCTCCAGAGAAAGAGAGAGAGTATAAAAGCGTCTCTGACTGAGCGCTGAAAAAGAAATTCTCTTCCTAACTCTAACTCTCCAGAGAAAGAGAGAGAGTATAAAAGCGTCTCCGACTGAGCGCTGAAAAAGAAATTCTCCTCCTAACTCTAACTTTCCAGAGAGAAAGAGAGTATAAAGGCGTCTCCGACTGAGCGCCGAGAAAGAAGTCTTTCCCCGTTGAACGACCGGGGAATAAACAGACGACTGAACTCTAACTCTCAAGAGAAAGAGGGAGAGTATAAAAGAAATGCCAGAAAAAACAATAGGTACTGACGACACAGGAAGTGCTATCCCGTCAGAGAATTGGGAGCATTCAGATTGCTTGGTTAAGCATTGAATAACTTGTGGAAATTGACTGGGGATACATGTGCATACACATATTTCCCCCTCCACAGTTTCGTTTCACAACTGTAGACATGCATAACTACTAACAAACAAACATTGCAAAAAGTGAATTATTTTTATTTACAGATGAATGAATTTGTACAAGGAAATAGCTAGAAAAGAAAGTGCAGGAGCTGCTTTTGTAGCAGCAATTATTGGTTCACAAAAACACTAAAAAGATACAGGACAATCCACTATTTAGATTTGGAATGAGCCTTGGATTTCTTGGCGGCTTTCTCTGCATCCTTTGCTTCTTTCTCGGCTTCGGTCAAGATTCGCTTCGATTTCTTTTTCCCTGAAGATGCGGTACTGGAGCCAGTAGACTTCTTCCCGGAGGGCGGGGCACTGGAATCAAGAGAAGATTTTTTAGCAAGTTCTTCTGTAATAGATCTAGTTGAGAGCTTAACAACTAACCTTGATCCCGCATCCACGACTGCGAGGGGCTTGAGGACCTCAGGGTCTAGATCTTCGGCCTTTAATTGCAAGCGCTTATCCTGCTCAGCCTTCATGGCAGCCAAGGTAACGTCATCAGCGCTTTTCGACTCCCCAGTTATTGCAACTTCCGGTTCCTCTTCATGCCCCCCGTCTCCTCCGTCGTCCTTTAAAGCTGCTATCATTTCTTCATCATGGGGAGTGGTGACTTTAGTTGGCTCACTTCCTTCCCCCAAGTCTATAGAAGCAGCCTTGTCTTCCCCTTCTTTGGCCCTATCAGCAGGCTTTGTCCCAGCGACAACTCCTTGAGCTACATCTGTCTTTTCGGATGATTCAACACCTACAGAATGAGAAGCAACGGTTATCAACTCAGGCGAAAACAAAGGGTCTCTCATCGATTGTTCAATCACATGGCGAAAGGTAGAAATAACTTTGGCAAATTGAGGAGAAAAGATAGCGATACCTTCCGAAGACTTATCAGCGGGGGTGACCACTACCTCTGGGGTTAGTTCAGGAATAGGGGATAGCAGGGTTGTTCGAGGAATTCCCGGATTTTCGGGATCATACCCTTCTACTTCGGAGGTTGCATGGGCAGAAGAAGTGGAACCAGCTTTGAGAGTGGTTTTTTGTTTAGACTTCCGCCTCTCTTCTTCCATGGCCTCGGCAATAAGGCGGCGCCCTTCAGCTAGGCGCTCCGGTTCATCGTCTCTCAAGTATTTCTCCATCAGTTTATCTTCATCGAGGGAATCGACCTTAAGTTCCTCTTTTTCCCACTCAACGATTTGATTCCATACTTGAACCAGAGTGGATGGATAGTCCTCAATCCAAGAAATGTTTCGACGACGAATAATGTGTGCAAAGAATTCAATCATTAGCTCGCCGAAGCCCTGAATATCAGCCTCCGCCTCTGATAGTTGCTTGCGGGCATCCTCCGCAGATTTAATAGCACACTCCACATTGCCCTCGGCCAGAGCAGCCCTGTTCTCTGCCTCCAACAACTTTGAAGCCAAGTCAGCGTTCTTCTTTTCTAATTCAGCACTCCTCTTTGCTAACTCGGCGTTTTTCCGCTCAAGTTCAGCATAAGCAATGCGTGTCTTAGCAGCCTCTGACTTGGCCTCGTCAGCTTGCTTTTTTAATTCAGAACGCTCCTGAGTATGAGATTCAAGCAAATTGTGATAACGTTTTTGCATGTCCTCGAATTGTTGTTTGAAATTAGAAGCGTCCTTTTGAGCGACCGCTAGCTGAGCTTGAGTGTCTTCCAAATCTTTTCCTAAAGCTTTTAAGGCCTTAGCATCCTCCTCCGCGGTCTTTTGCATTGAATCAGTATTTGTGATTAGAGTGCGGATGATTCTAGAAAGATTGCGTGAATATTTGAACATCTCAGTATATTGTTTTTGCACCGCATCAATCTTTGCTTTGGCCTCATCTGCCCAATTAGACAAAATAGGTTCAAGGGCAGGTAAAAAAGTCAGAGTTTCGAAGTAGTGTTCGGGAAATTGCTCTTTCAAATATGCCCGCTTTATTGCAGTTCCCGCATCTGGTGGGGGAGGAGCAAGGATTGTCAATTCGGTGTCCCTTCCTGAAGAGGATTCTGTAGTCTCTTTGTCTGTCCTAGGTCGTTTAGTAGCAGGGACCTTTTGCTTACTTCGAGACCCGGTTTCCTTTGGAGGACTTTTCTCTCTACTGCGTTTCTCATAGGAAGAGGAGGAGTCTTTGGATTGTGGTCTGTCCTCCTCCCTACGGCTTTGGTAACCTTTGTATTTATCTTGTTCCGGCCTAACTGGTGAGCGGGAACGTGAGGGTCGAGAACGATAGGGATCATAAGGTCTTCTCTCCTCCCTACCACGATCATCCCGGCGATCATACTCGACATCCTGAGGAGGATTGGACATGCTACGACGAAGTTTTCTTATATCGTAGTAGGATCGAGACATGGTACCTGCACAATAAAATAAACGAAGTTTAGAATTAATGGATTCATGGAGAAAGAAGTGCAACGAATGCTAATGCTGTGGTGTAAAGTGCATCCTAAGTGGTGTGTTTCCCCCCGACCAACCCGAGTCTGAAGCTAGACTAGTGCGGGCAGGCTCTTTGGCCTTAGCAGGAGTAGTTTCTTCAGAAGAGGTGAAGACTAAAGGATCCTTCCTGAAATCCTCTGAAGTATATATAGTCTCAGGTAAGGGGAGATCCCCCAAACCCTGAAATATGTGCTCATCGGTACTAGGAACATCCCCTTCGGAAGCATGAAGTGGCGACTCTTGGGAGGATTTTGACTTGTCTAGAGAAATAGTTTCCTCGGGGGCAATATACCCTTCACGATGCTTTTCGGCTATGTTGGCCAATTCATCATCTTGTGTGGAAGATGGAGAAGGTGAAGTTTGAAGAGGTGCTGTAGGAATTCCCGAGCCTTCTCCTGTCTCTGGAACTATCTCCACGGGAGGAATGTATGCGTAAGGGACCGTCCCATGACCGATGCTACGAAAAACGGATAGCAGTCCATGAAAGTGAAGGTATTCATCTTTAAGGACCTCGTCGATAGTCAAGAATTTTTGATCGCCATTAAGAAGTCGGTGCATCCGATCAATGAACACCTGATCTGATATCTGTTTGGGATTGTCGACTGCAAACAAAAAGGAAAACAGGTCAGGATGATGATTCAAGTGTATAGAGTCCGGTTCAGAAAATCAACGCTTTACTTGATTTTGTCCATCTCCTGGCGCATCCAGACTGTTGCTTTATGTAGAACCATTCTAGTCTGGAATCTCCAGCTTTACTGCTAAATGGTGCAGAGATTATCTTCCTTTTTGGGACTGATTCAAAGTAACAGAAAGATGGAGTTTCTCTAGTCCGGTGCTTGAAATTATAGAAGAAATGAACGTCATCGAACGTGAGCTCTATGCCTAGGATTTCACGATATGCTATGTACAAGGTGTGCAAATAGGCATATGAATTGGGATGCAACTGCATGGGGGCAATCCGCATTTGTCTTAAGAAATCAACGATGAATGGGGAGAATGGAGGAATGGCACCAACCATGCACATCAATCGAGTGACCGTCATATATCCTTCTGGAGGGTTGTGGGGGCGGTCAGAGCGTGAAGGC
Source organism: Allium sativum (assembly GCA_030737875.1). Taxonomy (NCBI): domain Eukaryota; kingdom Viridiplantae; phylum Streptophyta; class Magnoliopsida; order Asparagales; family Amaryllidaceae; genus Allium; species Allium sativum. The sequence goes on along the minus strand of CM060910.1, from coordinate 608,005,548 downwards.
ACTAGAGTGTCCCTTTTCATTATCCCGTATTTTAGACAAATTCGGACAAGTCGATCGTTGTCAATTGTTGATTCAACGGAGTCCGAGGGTGATTCCAGTATGATGGCTGATTCAAATTCATCGGGTGCTCGATTGTCACTGATCCCTCCTTCCTCCTCAAAACCCAGAGAAACCTCGTTCTCCGAAGACGCCTCGTTGCTTTCTCGATCTCCAACCCCGTAGTCAGGACCCTCACTGTCCCATTCTGGATCAGACGAAGAAGATATATCCTCAAGAGTGATTTTGTTAGAAGTTTCCGGGGCTTCTTTCCTCTCAGCTAGGCGGGAAGAGCGTCTGGGCCTCATTGTCATAGAACTATTGAAGAAGCAATAGCACGGATTAGAGTAAATTATCCCGTGCCCCCCTGTGTATGTGTGTGAACTAAAATGTGTGCAGCAAATGTGGGAAATGCAAAATAAAAGTACAGCAATGTAAGACGAAGCTTTGAAGAAAAAGTGATAGTCAGAATTGTTCTTAATGTTCGTTTATGTCCGCAAGGTACTATCCTAACTGTTCATTAAGTTGAAGATTATGCCAAGCATTGATTAACCCTGGTTGGATAAAGTCTAGTGCTTTGAGTTGGAATATGCATGTCATTCAGTTCGGATAGGGTGCGTTCATTGTTGGGTTCAGATCGGATGTGCATATAGCTGGGATCGGTTCGGGTCTGCGTATTGTTTGGTTCGGAGAAGATGTTCATATTTAGCAGTTTAAAACCGGATCGGAATAAGCATCCGGAGCGGCTCAGCAAACAAAAGGATCCATACGTCCTTTTCCTTTCTCTATCTCTTCCTCCAATCCGACCTGGTCGGGCCAGTATGGCTTTCTCCACATCGCATTTCATTCCGACCCGATCCTGACATATGAACTTGTCCTCACCTCCGCTGCTTCAGCACTTCCTTACCCGAACCGAACCCCATTTCTATTCTCCCCTTTCTCGTCTTCAAATTTCACTAGACCCAAACGAAGTTAAGCGTTTATGTGTATGTGCTTGAACGTTTAACGCTGGATCCCAATGACCCCGGTTGTTACCTCGAGGCGGCGAAGACACCACCAACGACGATGACAAACGGTGGAGGAGACCCAGGCATCAGAGTTCAACAAACACCACACTCCAATCGCTCGATTTAAACGCAAATTCTAGTTGAAATCAGTTATTACATAAACAATCGGAGAGTTAAAATACCTAGATGTTTTATTCGAAGATTGAAACGAGGAGTTTGGAGTTTTTAGATTTTTTAGGAAGTGGGGTTTCGGTGTAAAACTAGGAGAACAAGAATTGTGGGAGTAAAGAAGGTAGAAGAGTTTGGGTGGTCGAGTTTATATAAGACGTGAGATGGCTCTTTGTATTCCCCGTGTTTTACTCCGTTCAGACCGAGTTCAAGCCAGCCCACAACTCCTGGCCCATCAACCCATTGCAAAGCAAAACAGGAAGAAAAGGTGCTCGAGTCGGACACCGAACCGGGTCGCGCCACCGAACCGGGTAGAAATCTGTGCATTCCTCAAGCATTCGAATTGGATTTAAAAGAAAAACTAGGAAAGAATACTATATGTTGAGAAGGACTTCTGGACTTGACTCAAAAATGAAGAAAATGAATCAAGTGTTTCACGACATATATATAAGCAATAAGAGACATGTCTTCATGAAGCAACGCATCTTTACAAACGAACAGAAGTGACTTTCTGACTGTTCCGATTCAAGGACTAGCATTTCAAGCAACATCAAAGCACGCTTCGTATACAACAGAAGCATCCTTTGAGGGGGCAAAATGTTAGCCTACTTTGTGAATTAGGCAACACAAAGTCGAGAAACCAGACATTGAAGGGAATTTTTAATTAGAAGACTTCGGTTCGGATTGGAGAAAAACACTACAATCTAGATTGATAGCTGCAGTTGTTCGGGTCGGGTCAGAGCAACATATCGGTTCGGGTCGGATAGAGTCCTCTGTTCGGATCGGTGAACTCTTACTAAGTAGATTGGTAAGGCATATCTAATCAGATCGGAGGGCAACTAAATCTCGAATGGATCGGAAAGCCACCTGTTTGCCACGAAAATGAAGCGGAGCGGAACAGATTAGAGAAGAAGAGTCGCACCCAAGCCAATCCGGTTCGGATCGGCTATCCCGATCCGAACCCCTTATCTGCGCATCTCCGACCCGAACCCATGATCCATGTTATTCTCCTGCAAAAGCGCCTGGATATCCGGACCGGCTACGACCAGTTCCTACCCATAACGTCCTTTCCTTTGATGCGTTGTCAACATGATAGTTCATCCGAACCCGAAGAGAGTGCGATGGATGACACGTGGCCACGACCCGGATCAAGTTTCAAGCAAATCCACACCTATAAATACCCTGTCTGGAGACAAAGAGAAGGATCTTTTTTCAGCACTTGGAGAATTCAACTACCTCCATCATCCGAACTCCATTACTCCCGGAAAATCCAAATCATCTTTCATTCTTTGTTTTAGTCAGTTGAGTGAACATAAGTGAGTTGTGAGTGGAATTGAGTGAATCTAACATTGTATTTGCAACTGAATTATTGAATATAGTGAAAGATAAGTGGACGTAGGCATTTCTTCGCCGAACCACTATAAATCCTGCGTGTTCATTTTTGTTTTTATCTCATTTCATCTTGCTTTTAATCAATTTGGGTGTTAGAACCACTTTTGGATCTAACACAACACAATATAAAATAGTTTTTACATCAATTAATAAATACACGCTCATATATACACACACTCATACTCAATCTAGGGGGTTACTAACCCTATCTATATTGAGTTAAGCCACAGAGCCAAGGTTATTACTCAATATTATGCTCTGATACCAAGTGCGATGACCCGAATTTCGATACTCTTTGATCTGACCAAATACAACCCAAGTCCAACCCAAAGAACACTAAAACTCAGATGTCGTAGAAAGAATTTAGAGGATGAGAAAAAAAGATAAGATAGAAAAGTTAGAATAGAAGAAAATAGAACCACACAACAACACAGAATCTCACAATCGCAACAGAATAAAATATAATATATATAATCACTTTTGAATACAAAAATTGTATTTTCACTTACATACACCGTTATAGTACAATATATATACATCACAGCGGAATAAACTCTATGTTCCTATTGTAGAAGCCTCCTGCTCCAAGCTCCTTTAGATAAATCTGTAAAGTCCTGATCTACATGACTGCCCGTACAAATTTGGGCACCCAAGAGTTTAGAGAAAACATAGAAAAATAAACTGTAGGTAAGTCATGGGACTGGTATGAGTAAACGATTTTAAAACTATTTGAGAAATAAAAAGGTATCTGTAACGACCCGCCATTTTTCCTAGTTCTTGTCGGTAATTAAACCAACTCAAACCGTTCATAAAGACGAATTGTTATAGGTACATACATATACTGAACAAAATAACAGAACTTTTCATTGCAAATACAATGTTACGTCAGAGTTACATAGAATATCAGAGTTACAACATATACAGTGGAAGAAAAGAAAATATACTCTTGGCAGAAGAAACCGTATGACATAGCAGAAGCTCCAAACTCTAGCGTGGACTCCAACTCTAAAAGTGCTCTGAATCCTACTCCAACGATCTATAACTGCAAAACTAAACTACTAGCTGCCCGTGTGGAAATTTAATGGGCACCCAGAGTTTAGAAAGGAACAATAAACTTCAGGTCAGTCGTGGGACTGGTGTGAGAACTCAAAAACAGTTATTTTTAGGTTTTATTTTAAAGTTGGGAAATTCACCAGACCACGCCGCTAACGCGGAATGGGTTTACTCCATGTGAATAACCGTGCATATGAATTCACAATGACTTTGGGAAAATGAAGCTATCATAAGCTCGTCCCATATCACACAATGCAAGCGCACACCGGATAGGCGAGTTTTATCTTATGATAACCAAAAATGCTTTTATACGTGAAAATCCTCTTTTAACTATTATCATATAGTGTGGAAAACAATTTTAAAAATAAATGTATTAATCCTAGACGGCATAATACCCATAATATTATGTCTCCATATATATATATATACACACAATCAAAATCGTGTGGCTCGTATTGGAGATTGGATTTCCAACTTGATGATTCCTGGAACGAAAGATAAATCAGGGATACAAAACGAAGTGCCTCACGGCTTTTTCATCCATCACGGACACCAACTACACATCATCAGGGCAGATCAACAGTTTTCGACCAGACATGGCCCCCCGAACATACCCAATTTCCCCAAGTTCATAAGTGGATTCCCACTGCTACAACTTCATCATCAATTCATATATAGGTATACAACCTAACCGCCAGTTTCTCATCAATCCGGTGTGTGAGGTTTGTCGATGTCACGTCATACACAAAGCTATGCTTCGATAAGCCATTCTTTGATCATCACTAGCTCGTTTCATAACTCGGGTATGCCACATTGACAATTCACGACATATCACTGATTTTTGATCAATGCATACCCTCTAAGTTCATATGACTTAGAGCTGTGGATAATATATTTCCACAAATACGATATACATTAACGGAAATCAGTGTTATGCAGTCAATTTCAATGTCAGACACACCATCCATACAAGTCCGTTCTGGGTCGGAACGGAACAACAACTCTAAAATACTTAAATATGTTCAGGTCTCATGCAACTCATAACTCGTATCGGGTGGCCTACCCAACCGAGACATCAATCAACAATCAATCTAAACAACTCAAATATTCCCGGTCTTCATTCGTCGTTTACCAAGTCTTGAATTTCTTCATAACGTCATATTATTACTTGGAATGGTTTTCGAACATATACTCGATCCCGGTCTTTCCAAGTAATAAGCGTACTTTAAAACAGTAGCAATGGTTTACACAGGCTTTTCGATTCAAATCTCCTTCCATATAATTATCAATTTTTTCTCGACTCAAGATTTGAATTACTATAAATTTCATACATCTCGTTATCATCATAACTCTTCTTCGAAATCAAAGATTATACCTTCGCTTCAATTTCTTACTTTAAATTCCTTGAATCAAAGATTTGACTTAATCCCAATTATGATATGGATTTCCACTATTCAATCTCATCGGGTCTCAAGAATGATAGTATTGAAGATACGATCCATGACAAAACCCAAATCAATCGATATTGAATCATAAGTTACACAGAAATTTTATCCATTTATATTCGATATAAATTCTCATAACCAATGAATACTATAAGTGGAATAACGATATAATAATATCTTTCAAATTCCTCATATAGTATATGTTTACATCATGAAATTTTATACCAAATAACGGAGATTATTCTATCCAACTTAATTCAATCAGGGTTGAGAAACCCATATCTTAATTAAAAGATTTATTCAACTCTTTGACATTAGATCTAGATAGAAATACCATCAACTTATCTTCAATAGTAATTTCCGTATCCAACTCATATTATAAGCGGAATAACGGTGAATTACCTTTTAAAATCCTCAGATAATAAGAGTTTTCATCTACCGAATTAATACCAAACATCCGAAGATTTATCTCCAACCATATCCAATTTTTAGAATCGTAAAACCCATTTCAATTAAATATTCCAATACTTTAATAATCTTCGAAACTATTTTATAAATCATTCTTATAGTCAGTTAATGGTTCACGCCTATAAATTTCAAAACCAATAACAACATTTGGAAGCGTTACCAAAAGTACTGCTGTTAAAAATAGCCATTTGAAAATTTAAATCGATATTCATAAACTGTCGTATCGTAGTGTATTCTATCCACTCTATATAGCAATCTATATATAAATCATTTAAATCTTTCCCAAATGGATTTATATTTTTATTTCAACTCCAAAACATCGCTATCTCAAAACCTTATTCAAATCTTCATATCTAATTAAATTGAATACCTAACAAATATATTTCCCAAAACTCATTCAATATAACGGTAAAAATCATGTTAAATACATGATTCAAATCTTATTCCAAAACCGTCTCATATTATATGAATATCGTTTATTCAGCTTAACAGTTCAAATTAAATTTCCAATTATGATTTAACATATATCTCCCAAATTTATTCAATCATTCCAAAATTTAATGGATAATCGTTATAAATAATAAGATTAACTCCTTATATAAAATAAATGCTTGAATATATAACTCAAATAAATTTTCGAAATAAATTACAATCCAAAGGTTAATAGCTTATAAATAGTCTTTATTTTTACGAATATCAATTGTAATTTATATAAATTTCCAAACAGTTTTGATATCAAATTCAAACTTAAATTATCAATATTATTTAATAATTAAATAATAAAACAATATATATAGGAAGGAGATTTTAATCGATCACCCATATATTTCCACAACCACGGTGTGTGTGTGTGTGTGTGTGTAATATCATGCAATGCAATCATATTTATCCAAATGAATCATATGATCAGATGGATACGAATTCATTCATCACAAACAAACATTTTAATTGTTCACAAGCGTTACAGACCATAACGCTTACTAGTGTTCAGTGTATTGTCTAATTCATGAACAACCATTCAAACATCAACATCCATCACACAATCATCATCAACTAATTATAATTAATATCAGCTAATTATGATTAACTAATTTAAATAAATAATTTAAATTAGAAGTTCTCACCATAATAGCTCCAACATCTTCATTACCAAGATGAACAGACCAATGAACACTGCCACTGCTGCTCATACTGTTCTCGATCCATTTTGATTAGCAGTTGATGATTTTCTGCTAATTTATACATATTGGAATTAAATAAATAACGATGTTCATTATATATATATTATATATATAAGGCCATTTATTTTTATTTTATTATAAATTTTTACTTAACAAAATTTCCAATACTAAATACCACTGCGTTCCCCTTTTTAATACGATTTTAACACTTCTGACGGCGAGCGGATCGAATTCAAAACGAATGAAATACGGGTATTTAAAGTTTTAACTAATATAAACTTTAAAATAAAACATACCCATACTTTTGGCCTAAAGCCCAGTTACTTTCCACGTTCTGCCCGCGGCCCAATCTCCTCTTCTTCTTCTTCCCTCTTATTCTTCACGCATATAACAGCAGGAACCCAATTCAAACGTGCATCTCGTGCACGTGTACCAAGCCAAAGTTCCACCGTATTCAAATCCGAGACCATCAACCAACTTCTCATCGCGTCCTCTTCTGAATGCACTGCACCACACCCATTTCGGCTTCCTACATCAAAAACCGACCCCTTCACCGAGATGAAACCTGCCACGAACAACACGTGAACCCATGATGTCGCGCCCCTCTTCTAAGCTCCAATCTTCACCAATTTTTGTCACCACAAAGCCCATTCCATTCTCATCGCAACACCACTCACCACCTCCTCTATCGTTGCCTGATTCTCCGCCAATCTTTAATCCTAGCTTCGAACAATTCAAATCATCGACACGAAATCTTCTCAAAATCGCATGAGAAATACTACGTTCTTCTCTGATCGCAATGGCGCAGACAACGTTGATCCATTCTTCTTGGATTGAGAGATTCTATTTTTCGAAGTTTTGAACACATTTCTTATGTTTACAATAAAATTGAGATATCACTTCTATTAATCAGTGAAATTTCGATCCGTCAATTTTTAAAAATAGGCAACGATGATCCGAACGACTTCCGCAAATATTATATAACGACCCGCATTCTACGCATCGAAGGATTGCAGGATATTTATTTCTTTCACATACGAAGTCGTATGATCATGTAACTTTGGGAGACGACTATTGGAGTCATTTCCCTTGTCCATGATTTTTCCCTATTTTTAAATGACCGTTTTGCCCCTAGCTAATCTGGTTTTGACCATAACTTTTGACTGGAAAGGAATTTTGACCCGAAACCACTTCCATTGGCTCCAGATGATGGTTTACCTTTCCGTAGGGTGGTCAATTAGCCAAACGGACTCACCGTTTGGGAGATATGGCTGAAACAACTTTCAGATGGTGAAAAACAGCTTAATTGGGCTTAACCGGGTGATTAACAGTTAGGCCCAAAGGGGGATTTTGGGATTAGGGGTATATAGGGGCTGATTAGGGTTAGAAAACATTTCTTTCATCCGCCACTTTCATTCTTGGAACCCTAACAATGGCCTCCAACACCCAAATCAACTTCTAATCACTTTCTAATCAAGTTTTGGCTTAATCAACATCAAAGCAAGGCGGTTTAGCACACAAATCGAGGTAAAGCTGCTGTGTTGTATTGGTATTCGCATCCAAATCAGTGGAGTTTCAGATTTGGTATTTTATTTGTGGCTAAGGTGAGTGATTTGCATAGTTTTGCACTAGTTACAGTTAATTAAGGGTAATTAGTGATGATTAATGAAATTAGTCATGATAAAATTTTGGAAAAATATTTATAAATTCGAAAATAATGTTTTAGGCCTCTGTTAGAAAATTTGGTTAAGTTTTGTTAATCCTATCATTAATTATGCCTAAACATGCGTAAGAGGAAAATATGGGTTTTTGGCTATGTTTGATCCATTTTACATGCTATGGTTGTTGTTTTGGTGTTTGTGGTCAATTCTATATGTTGCTATGACTGCATTGTATGCTTTGTGATTGATTAGAAAAGTTAGAGTGGTCGAAAACGTCGTCGTATGGCGTAAAACAGTCGCTGGAAAGTTGTAGGAAATATGCAGAGGACCGGATCGGATCGCTCCTCCCTTCCACGATCCGACCTGATCGTGACCACCCCCACGAGTTGCTCCACCCTTCCACGGACCGCCTGTGTGAAACTCAAGAGCTAATGCACCTGAAGCTCCAATCCGATCCACTATGATCTGATGCACCACGAACCGATCCGATATGATGACGCCGATCCGAACCAGGAGGAGAAGCCACGAGCGTATCTATGTGTCACGACCTGAACCCAATGGGTGCTCACGATCCGAACCAAAGGAGGCATGGGTGAACTGATCTGAAGCATGGTGGTTATCACGAATCGATCCGACTTGGATGGAGTCCGACCCGAAGCAACCCGATCTGAACCAGTATGGTGACCACTAACTGAACCAAGGAGCTTGGACGCGAGGCATAGGTTGCGAGCCAAATGAAGACTGATCCAGAGGAGGAGACCAAAACCTGAGATGCAAAGGTAGTGTGACTGTCCGCCCTGCACCAGCCGGCATTTCCTATGAAAGTGTGTTGTACACATGCCCGACTAGCACGGAACGGTCACCAAATAAAGGAAAGAAGAGAATGAACTAATAGAAAACCTATAGAATGTCTCATAGCGCATGGAAAAAAATATTATAATAATATACTTGACATAAAACAGGTGAGACAGTGCATAAGCTGATAACCAAAACCAACATCAACATCATCATCAGAGTAGCGGAAATCCAAATACAGCTTATTACAACTTTCCAAATTACTGTCTCTAAACAAAAGAAAGAAAGGGTACACTACTAATGCCCAAAGTGGTGACCGGCAGCGACACAGGGAGAATATCTATATATCAAACGTGGAAGCCTCCTGCTCGTCTCCGGTACAGCTACTCGTGCATACCACCTAAGCTGTATCTCGTCTGCTCGTGAGAGCACCCAGAGTAATAAGAAGAGACATAAAACTCTGGGTCAGACAAAAAGTCTGGTATGAGCGATAAGCAGCTAAATAGAACAATAACAGGTATACTAAGTCATACCTGAACCTGGACCTGCAACCAAAGAGTTAGCACTACATACTGTACAATACTCTAAGGTGTCACTAACATATGGTGTAAAGAATACGAGGGTGGGGGTGTGCATGTCATAGTGAAGGCAAACAAGTTAAGCATAGCAACCATCCTCACATCTCTCACTCAGTGCGTAAAGCATACGATGTCCACCACTGTCAATCACTAGACCCATCGAAGTAGTGACGGAGCTCGACTTGTACAACTACTGCTACCACCAAGCTTACCTCATGGAGTCATGACCAAATCTTTACAAATGACCCCACTTCATTGGTCTATATCCCTTTTAGTCGTACCTAGGCCACTGTGGCCCTGAATCCGTTCACATACCCCCTACACATAGTGATCCAAAGTTATAGACATCGACAACCCCTTAGCACACGTCCCGCAGCAAAGCCCAATCATGAAGATCACTCATTGGTTCCCATCTGGATCCTGAGTCAAAGCTCCTCATTTGGACCTCCTTTGCATCTCGGTTTTCGGTCGAATTGGAGTTGGCCTCCAGAAGAGTCATCATGTAGAAATAGAAGTACACATCCGGTTCGGTTCAGTCACCCATGCTCGGTTGGGTTCTGGTTCATCTCCTTCATGCGGTTCGGTTCAGCTTCTCACATGTGGCTCGGTCCAGTCCAGTGGTAAAGTGCCAAGGTCCTCCTTATAGTGTCAAGTTCCGATCCGATCCAACCTTCCTTGGTATCTCTTTCGTTTGCACGCCCCAGAAGATGCCAGCTCCGGTTCGGTTCGGTAGCCGATCCGATCCCACGCCCTAGCTCTGATTCGATCCCCTTTTTGTCTCTTCGATCCGATCCTCTGCCCAACTCCGACTCTAAGCAAATGGCCTTCCTTCTCGCCAAGCCCCTTATGCTAAGTTCCAATCCGAATCAAGTCCGCTTGCCCGGTTCTCCTATCCGATCTGAGCCCAGTAATCCGATCCGATCCAGTTTGAAACCCTGCACATTTCCTGCAACTTTCCAACGACTGTTTTACACCATTCGACGGCGTTTTCGACCAATCTATCACTTCTAGACAATCACAAAGCATACCATACAGTCATATAAACATGCATAATCATTCACAAACACCAAAACAATAATTTGGTAGGTCAAAACAGATCAAACATAGCCAAAATCCCATATTTTCCCTTAAATATGTTTTAGGCAAAACTAATCATAGGATTAACAAAACTTAACCAAATTAACCCAAACTTCTAACAGAGGCCTAAAAAAATATTTCAAAATTTATCAATATTTTTCCAGATTTTTAACATGTATAAATTCGCTAATTATCACTAATTACCCTTAATTAACCATAGTTAGTGAGGAACTATGCAAATCACTCACCTTGTCCATAAATGAACTTTAGATCTGAAATAATCTACTGTTATGGCGCTGTTTCCAATGCAACACAGTGGCTCTAGCCTTGCTTTGGAGCTATTCCTCCTTATTTTGATGTGGTTTAAGCCAAAACTTGATTAAGAAGTGATTAGTGGTGTTTTTAGATATTGGAGGCCATTGTTAGGTTGAAAAGAGGGTTTGTGACAGCTGGAAAATGAGTGAAAAACCGAAATCCTAACCCTAGCAGCCCTTAAATACCTTAATCCCGAAATCCCCCATTGGGCCTAGCTGTTAATCACCCGGTTAAGCCCAATTAAGTTGTTTTTCACCATCTGAAACTTGTTTCAGCCATATCTCCCAAACGGTGAGTCCGTTTGTTAATATGACCACTCTACGGAAAGGTAAACCATCATTCGGAGCCAATGGAAGTGGTTTCAGGTCAAAACTCCTTTCCAATCAAAAGTTATAGCCAAAACAAGATCAGCTAGGGGGCAAAATGGTCATTTAAAAATCGACAAAAATCATTAACATAGGAAATGACCCCAATAGTCGTCTCCCAAAGTTACATGACCATACGACTACGTATGTGAAAGAAATAAATATTCTACGATCCTATGATGCGTAGAATGCTGGTCGTTACACTCTCCCCCCTTACGAAATTTCGTCCCCGAAATTCCTTAACCCAAAACATACAAAGGGTCCCGCATGCCTACCAGCCACATACAACAATCAAACATGCAAAACAAACAAACAAGCCTATCCTAGCATGCGGAAAGACTAAATCGAAGTTAAAATCTTAGCAGGCGAAGAGTTTTGGATACGTCTTCCTAATGCTCTCCTTTGTCTCCCAAGTACAGTCATTCTCATTCTCGCCCCACTGGACTTTGACTAGATTCACCGCTTTCCTTCGAAGTTGCTTCGTATCGTTCCCAACAATACGCATAGGCTGGCGGTTCCCAACCGCCTCGGGTTCAACTTCGATATCATCCAATTGATCAAGTGAAATAGTCACATCTAGGTCATACACGAACTTCCTTAACTGGGAAACATGAAATAAGTTGTGAACTCCTTCCATTTTCTCTGGTAATTCAACTTTGTATGCCAAATTCCCAATTTGCTCAAGAACTGGGAATGGACCAACAAATCTTGGTGCTAACTTGCCTCTCCTGCCAAATCATATCACGCTCTTCAACGGAGAAATCTTGACAAACACCAAGTCACTAATGGAGAACTTTAATTCTCTTCTCCTCGTATCAGCATAACTTTTCTGCCTATCTTGGGCAGTCTTCATTCGCTGTTGGATGATCTTGATCTTGTCTGAAGTTTCTCTTATCATATCTGGTTCGAGCACAAACTTCTCCCCAGTTTCTAACCAACATGACGGTGAGTTGCACGGTCTTCCGTACAAAGCTTCAAATGGAGCCATACCAATACTGGATTGATAGCTATTATTATATGCAAACTCTACAAGATGCAAATGGTCATCCCATGATCCACCAAAATCCAATACACATGCTCTCAAGAGGTCTTCTAATATACGATTCACCCTCTCCGTTTGACCATCGGTTTGAGGATGATACGCGGTACTGAGATGTAATTCTGATCCAAACGCCTCTTGCAAGCTCTTCCAAAATCCACTAGTGAACAACGGATCTCGGTCACTCACAATGCCTTTGGGTATTCCATGGAATCTCAATACCCACTTTATATATAATTCCGCTAATTTAGCTGCCGTCCTGTTTGACTTGACGGGTATAAACCTTGCGCTCTTAGTCAATCGGTCCACAATCACCCAAATGCTTTCATGGCCCGATCCAGTCCTTGGTAACCCATCGACGAAATCCATTGACACTTGTTCCCATTTCCATTCTGGAACTTCTAATGGTTGTAGAAAACCACTAGGCTTCTTTTGCTCAGCTTTAACTAGCTGGCAGTTCATGCCTTTAGACATAAACTTCCCAATGTCTCTTTTCATCCCTTCCCAGTAGTAGGTCTGCTTCATGTCTCGGTACATCTTGTTACCGCCGGAATGTATAGTCAGTTTTGAGTGATGACATTCTCTAAGCACTTCATCTCTCAATCCATTGGCATTGGGCACAACCAGTCTTCCATTCTTCCTAGGCCATCCATCTCGATCAAGCCCATACTTATTCATCTCTTGGTCGATTCCCATCTCTAACCTTGAGATGATTTCCAATAGGTTAGGATCGTCCCTCTGACTGGAACCAATCCACTCAATCAAAGTGGGTCTGATCATCAAACTTGCTAACATTTCTGGATCCAATTTGCACTTTGGTCTAAAATCATACCCAGCGATGTACTCCAGTTGCTTCCATTCAAGAAACATAGCCCCTAAACTGGCATGTCTTCTACTTAATGCATCAGCCACCGCATTGCCCTTTCCTGGTGTATATGCGATGTCGAAATCATAGGAAGCCAAGAATTCTAACCATCTTTGCTGTTGGCGATTCAGATCCTTCTGAGAGAAGAGATACTTTAACGATTTATGATCGGTAAACAACTCGAATCTTTCTCCTTAGAGATAATGTCTCCACATCTTCAATGCGAACACGATCGCTGCCAGTTCCAAATCATGGGTAGGGTATCTTTTCTCATGCGGTTTCAGTTGCCGGCTTGCAAAAGCTACAACCCTACCTCCTTGCATCAATACAACACCTAACCCAGTACCACATGCATCCATATATACTGTCATCTCTTCATTCCCCTTAGGAATGACTAACACTGGTGTACATGTCAACTTTTCCTTTAGACTCTTGAATGCATTCTCGCACTTTTCGTCCCAGACGAAAGCTTGATTCCTCTTGGTCAACTGAGTAAACGATGCTGCTAGCTTGGAGAAGTCTTGGATAAACTTACGATATTATCCCGCTAGGCCCAAGAAACTTCTTATGTCCGTTGCATTCTTGGGCGTAGTCCAATCTTGTACTGTAGCCACCTTCGTAGGGTCCACGGCGATACCATTTTCTGAGACAACATGGCCCAAGACTCTCACTTTCCTTCTCCAGAAGTGACACTAAGAAAACTTTGCCTTCAATTGGTGTTTTCTCAACACCTCTATCACTATTCTTAAATGTTCCTTGTATTCTTCTTCTGTCCTCGAATAAACAAGTATATCGTCCACGAACACAAGAACAAACTTATTCAACTGGTCTCTGAATACTCTATTCATAAGATCCACATAATATGCTGGGGCATTGGTTAGCCCAAATGGCGTGACCAACCATTCATAAAATCCATATGGCGTCCGAAATGTCGTTTTAGCTATACTCTCGGCTTCCACTCTAAGATGATGAAAACTTGTCGCGAGATCCAACTGAGAGAATACTCTCGCGCCACTCAACTGATCAAACAAATCATCTATCCGTGGTAGAGGATACTTATTCTTCCTCGTCACTTTATTCAACTCGCGGTAGTCTACACACAAACGAAGGGAACCATCCACCTTGGTAGCAAACACAACTAGTGCTCCCCATTCAGAAACACTCCTTCTGATAAATCCCTTCTTCAAAAGATCGCTGACTTGCACCCCGAGCTCTCGCTGCTCCCTTGGTTCCATATGACGAAGTGGCATCACTATAGGTCTGGCATCTTTCACTAAATCAATATGGAACTCAATCTCTCGATCTGGTGGATTCCCGGTCACTTCTTCGAAGACGTCCGGATACTGGCCAACTATGGGCAAACCTGACAACTCACTATGCAGGATGTCGAGGGAATTTAGAAAACTAGCCATTACCCCATCACTAGGTAGGCCACCAAACACTACCCTCCGCCCATCATTCGCTCTAGCTGTCACCAAAAAACCCTCACAGTCTACCACCATGCCGTATCTTTGGAGCCAACCGACTCCCAAAATAATGCCAAACCCAGTAAAGCCCAAAACAAAGCAATCACAAACAAACATGCATCCATGACTCGATAAGACCACATTGCGACAAATCATGTTAAGGTTAGTCGAACCACCAATCGGGTTCATTACTACTAAAGGTCTATCGACAATTTCGGGCTCCAATCCCAACCTATCTACCAGTTCACTAGATATGAAAGAACTGGAAGCTCCGGTATTAAACAAAACTCTAACAGGAACATCATAAACAGAAACATACCTTGAATAACAACATTCTTTCCCTTCTCCGCCGCAGTTGGGGCATTCGACCAAGAAGGATCAACATTAAGGGCATATGCTTTCACCATCTGCTTTTTCTTTAGGGGGTTGCAGACACTTGTCCTTGTGATGTCCAACTTAGCCACAGTTGGAGCACTTCCTATCCGCTGGCTTGGCCCGACACTCTTTGGCATAGTGGCCCTTTTTACCACAGCTGAAGCACTCAACATCTTGTTTATTCCTTTTCTTTTGGCCATCCTTATTCTGGTTTTTCTTCCTCTTATTCTGAGAACCATTCTTGCCTCCACCGCTTGCTTGCGGCTTTGGCTCCTCTGCAGATGCAACCTCAGTCTTCGACTTAGGGTAAAGACTCTTTGACCTCAATGCTTTTCCCACAATCGATTCAAACGTCTCATCGATGTGGTTAATAATCCTTTCCCCCAAGTACTGATCCAAGCCAGTTATGAACTTCTCATTCTTCTTCTCGGCCGTATCTATTAAGGATAACCCATATTTCGACAAAGTGTCGAATTCGACAATATACTCCGAGACAGCTCTGCCATTCTGCTTGAGTTCCAAGAACCTCTTGAACATCACTAACTTTTGAGCAGCTGGAATGAACTTATCGCTAAAGCGAGCCTTAAACTGATCCCAAGTAATCTGATCTTCGGGAGTAGCTGCCTTTATAGCATTCCACCAATTCATTGCCCGTCCTTGCAGCTGACGGGATGCTAGCCTTCTCTTCATCGCGTCCTTGATACCCAAGTCTTCGAAGATACGCTCGCAGCTATAAAACCAATCCTGAACATCCGTAGCCGATTCCATTCCGTGGAACGACTTCCGACCAAGACTAGTATAATCCATATTCAGCTTGGCGAAATTGTCCCTAGGCGCCTGCATTATTGGACCACCACCATTACCAGCATTGGGAGCTGCCCTCTGCACATCCCTAAGCATCTCCCTCATGAGGTCAGTAAACATCGTCCTCATCTCGGCAGCATTCCCACTATTGGCTCCTATACCGATACCCCTTGCGTATCGGCTCATCGTTTAATCTGCATAGAGAAAATGATTAACCATCTCTATAGTGGTGCCAATGCAGTGTGACTTCATCCTTAGCTATACTAATAATATATATATATAGCTTTTGAAAACCAAAATATTCACAAATACGCGCTCTCATATACGTATACTATCTCTCCCTGATGACTTCCCTAGGTTAACTACGCAACCTAGAGCTCTGATACCAAGTGTGACGGTCCGCCCCGCACCAGCCAACATTTCCTCCAAAAGTGCGCTGTACACATGCCCGACTAGCACGGAACGGTCGCCAAAGAAAGGAAAGAAGAGAATGAACTAATTGAAAACCTGTAGGATGTTTCATAGCGCATGGAACAAAACATAATAATAATATACTTGACATAAAACAGGCTAGACAGTGCATAAGCTGATAACCAAAACCAACATCAACATCATCATCAGTGTAGCGGAAATCCAAATACAGCTTATTACAACTTTCCAAATTACTGTCTCTAAACAAAATAAAGAAAGGGTACACTACTAATGCCCAAAGTGGTGACCAGCAACGACACAGGGAGAATATCTATATATCATACGTGGAAGCCTCCTGCTCATCTCCGGTACAGATACTCGTGCATACCACCTAACCTGTCTCTAGTCTGCTCATGAGAGCACCCAGAGTAATAAGAAGAGACATAAAACTCTGGGTCAGACAAAAAGTCTGGTATGAGCGATAAGCAGCTAAATAGAACAATAACAGGTATACTAAGCCATACCTGAACCTGGACCTGCAACCAAAGAGTTAGCACTACATACCGTACAATACTCTAAGGTTCCACTAACATATAGTGTAAAGAATACGGGGGTGGGGGTATGCATGTCATAGTGAAGGCAAACAAGTCAAGCATAGCAACCATCCTCACATCTCTCACTCAGTGCGTAAAGCATACGATGTCCACCACTGTCAATCACTAGACCCATCAAAGTAGTGACGGAGTTCGGCTTTTACAACTACTGCTACCACCAAGCTTACCTCATGGAGTCATGACCAAATCTTTACAAATGACCCCACTTCATTGGTCTATAGCCCTTTTAGTCGTACCTAGGCCACTGTGGCCCTGAACCGTTCACATACCCCCTACACATAGTGATCCAAAGTTATAGACATCGACAACCCTTAGCATATGTCCCACAGCAAAGCCCAATCATGAAGCTCACTTATTGGTTTCCATCTGGATCCTGAGTCAAAGCTCATCATTTGAATCTCATTTGCATCTCGGGTTTTGGTCGAATTGGAATTGGCCTTCATAAGAGTCGTCATGTAGAAATAGAAGTACACATCTGGTTCGGTACAGTTACCCATGCTCGGTTCGGTTCGGGTTCATCTCCTCCATGCGTTTCAGTTCAGCTTCTCACATGTGGCTCGGTCCGGTCTAGTGGTAAAGTGCTAAGGTCCTCCTTATAGTGTCAAGTTCTGATCTGGTCCAACCTTCCTTGTTGTCTCTTTCGTTTGCACACCCCAGAAGATGCCAGCTCGGGTTCGGTTCGGTAGCCGATCCGATCCCACGCCCTAGCTTCGATCCAATCCCCTTTTTGTCTCTCCTATCCGATCCTCTACCCAACTCCAACTCTAAGCAAATGGCCTTCCTTCTCGCCAAGCCCCTTATGCTAAGTTCCAATCCGAATCAAGTCCTCTTGCCCGGTTCTCCTATTCGATCCGAGCCCAGTAATCCGATCCGGTTTGAAAACGTGCACATTTCCTGCAACTTTCTAACGACTGTTTTACGCCATTCGACGACGTTCTAGACCAATCTATCACTTCTAGACAATCACAAAGCATACCATACATTCATAACAACATGTATAATCATTCACAAACACCAAAACAATAACTTGGTAGGTTAAAACGGATCAAACATAGCCAAAATCCCATATTTTCCCTTAAACATGTTTAGGCAAAACTAATCATAAGATTAACAAAACTTAACCAAATTAACCCAAACTTCTAACAGAGGCCTAAAACAATATTTCGAAATTTATCAATATTTTTTTAGATTTTTAACATGTATAAATTCGCTAATTATCACTAATTACCCTTAATTAACCATAGTTAGCGAGGAACTAAGCAAATCACTCACCTTGGCAACAAATGAACTTTAGATCTGAAATAATCTACTGTTATGGCATTGTTCCCAATGCAACACAGTGGCTCTGACCTTGCTTTGGCGCTATTCCTCCTTATTTTGATGTGGTTTAAGCCAAAACTTGATTAAGAAGTGATTAGAGGTGTTTTTAGAAGTTGGAGGCCATTGTTAGGTTGAAGAGAGGGTTTGTGGCGGTTGGAAAATGAGTGAAAAATCAAAATCCTAACCCTAGCAGCCCATAAATACCTCTAATCCCGAAATACCCCATCAGGCCTAGCTGTTAATCACCCGGTTAAGCCCAATTAAGCTGTTTTTCACCAGCTGAAACTTGTTTTAGCCATATCTCCCAAACAATGAGTCCTTTTGGTTAATGTGATCACTCTACGGAAAGGTAAATCATCATCCGGAGCCAATGAAAGTGGTTTCAGGTCAAAACTCCTTTCCAATCAAAAGTTATGGCCAAAACAAGATCAGCTAGGGGTAAAACTATCATTTAAAAATCGGCAAAAATCATGAACATGGGAAATGACCCCAATGGTCGTCTCCCAAAGTTACATGACCATACGACTTCGTATGTGAAAGAAATAAATATTCTACGATCCTATGATGCGTAGAATGTGGGTCATTACAAGTTGTCCAAATGGGAAGCTTGTACTCAGGATCCAGATGGGAACCAACGGGTCGACTTCATTAGTTGGGCTTTGCTGCGGGACGTGTGCTAAGGGGTTGTCTATGTCTGTAACTTTGGATCACTATGTGTAGGGAGTACGTGAATGGATTCAGGGCAACAGTAGCCTAGGTACGACTAAAGAGCTATAGACCAATGAAGTGTGGTCATCTGTAAAGATGTGGTCATGACTCCATGGGGTGAGCTTGTTAGTAACAGTAGTTTAACAAGTCGAACTCCGTTATTACCTCGATGGGTCTAGTGATCAAAGTGGTGGATATCGTATGCTTTACGCACTGAGTGAGAGATGTGAGGATGGTTGCTATGTTTGATTTGTTTGCCATCACTATGAAATGCACACCCCTTCCCCCGTTATCTTTACACCATCTGTTTAGTGGAACCTTAGAGTATTGTACGGTATGTAGTGCTAACTCTTTGGTTGCAGGTCCAGGTTCAGGTATGGTTTAGTATACCTGTTATTGTTCTGTTTAGCTGCTTATCGCTCATACTAGACTTTTTGTCTGACCTAGAGTTTTATGTCACTTCTTATTACTATGGGTGCTCTCACGAGCAGACTAGAGACAGGCTAGGTGGTATGCACGAGTAGCTGTTCCGGAGACGAGCAGGAGGCTTCCACGTATGATATATATATATTCTCCCTGTGTTGCTGCGGTCACTACTTTGGGCATTAGTGGTGTACCTTTCTTTCTTTTGTTTAGAGACAGTAATTTTGGAAAGTTGTAATAAGCTGTATTTGGATTCCCGCTGCTTTGATGATGATGTTGATGTTGGTTTTGATTATCAGCTTATTCACTGTCTTTCCTGTTTTATGTCAAGTTTATTATTATTATATTTTGCTCCATGCGCTGTGAGACATTATACAGGTTTTCGATTAATTCCTTCTCTTCTTTCCTTTCTTTGGCGACAGTTCCGTGCTAGCCGGGCATGTGTACAGCGCACTTCCGGAGGAAATGCCGGCTGGTGCGGGGCGGGCTGTCACACTTGGTATCAGAGCTCTAGGCTGCATAGTTAACATAGGAAAGTTATCAGGGAGAGATAGTTTACGTATATGAGAGCGCGTATTTGTGATTATTTTGGTTTTCAAAAGCTATATATATTTTTTGTATAGTTAAGGATGAAGTCGCACTGCACTGGCACCGCTATGGAGATGGTTAATCGTTTTCTCTGTTCAGATTAAACGATGAGCCGATACGCAAGGGGTACCGGTAGAGGAGCCAATAATGGGAATGCTGCTGAGATGAGGACAATGTTTACTGACCTCATGAGGGAGATGCTAAGGGATGCTCAGAGGGCAGCTCCCAATGCTGGTATGGGGGTGGTCCAATAGTGCTGGCGCCTAGGGCCGATTTCGTCAAGCTGAACAAGGACTTTACTAGTCTTGGTGGGAAGCCGTTCCACGGAACGGAGTCGGCTACAAATGTTCAGGATTGGTTGGATAGCTGCGAGCGTATCTTCGAAGACTTGGGTATCGAGGATGCGATGAAGAGAAGGCTAGCATCCCGTCAGCTGCAAGGACGGGCAATGAATTGGTGGAATTCTATAAAGGCAGCTACTCCCAATGATTAGATTACTTGGGATCAGTTTAAGGCTCGCTTTAGCGATAAGTTCATTCCAGCTGCTCAGAAGTCAGTGTTGTTTAAGAAATTCTTCGAACTCAAGAAGAATGGTAGAGTTGTCTCGGAGTATATTGCCGAATTCGACATTTTGTCGAAATTTGGGTTATCCCTAATAGATATTGCCGAGAAGAAGAACGAGAAGTTCATAACTGGTTTGGATGGATACTTGGGGGAAAGGCTTATTAACCACATCGATGAGGCGTTTGAGTCGATAGTGGGGATAGCTTTAAGATCGGAAAGTCTTTACCTTAAGTCGAAGACTGAGGTCGCATCTACAGAGGAGACAAAGTTGCAAGCAAGCGGTGGAGGCAAGAATGGTTCTCAGAACAAGAGGAAGCAGAACCAAAATAAGGATGGCCAAAAGAAGAAAGATGTTGAGTGCTTTAGCTGTGGCAAGAAGGGCCATTATGCCAGTAGTTGTCGAGCCAAGCCAGAGACAGGAAGTGCTTCAACTGTGGCTAAGTGGGACATCACAAGGACAAGTGTCCGCAACCCCCTAAAGAAAAGAAGATGGTGAAAGCATATGCCCTTAATGCTATTCCTTCTTCGTCGAATGCCCCGACTGTGGCGGAGAAGGAAAAGAATGTCGTTATTCAAGGTATGCTTTCTGTTTATGATGTTCCTATTCGAGTATTGTTTGATACCGGAGCTTCTAGTTCCTTCAAATCTAGTGACCTGGTAGATAGGTTGGGATTGGAGCCCGAGATCGTCGATAGACCTTTAGTAGTGACGAACCCGATTGGTGGTTCGACTAGCCTTAGCATGATTTTCCATAATGTGGTCTTATCGAGTCATGGATCCATGTTTGTTTGTGATTGCTTTGTTTTGGGCTTTACTAGGTTTGGCATTATTTTGGGAGTCGATTGGCTCCAAAGATACGGGGTGGTGGTAGACTGTGAGGGATTTTTGGTGACAGCTAGAGCGGATGATGGGCGGAGGGTAGTGTTTGGTGGTCTACCTAGTGATAGGGTAATGACTAGTTTTCTAAATTCCCTCGACATCCCGCATGGTGAGTTGTCAGGTTTGCCCGTGGTTGCTAGTATCCAGACGTCTTAGAAGAAGTAACCGAGCTTCCACCACACCGAGAGATTGAGTTCCGTATTGATTTAGTGAAAGATGCCAGACCTATAGTAATGCCACTTCGTCGTATGGCACCAAGGAAGCAGCGAGATCTCGGGATGCAAGTCAGCGATCTTTTGAAGAAGGGATTTATCAGAAGGAGTGTTTCTGAATGGGGAGCACTAGTTGTGTTTGCCACCACGACCGATGTTTCCCTTCGATTGTGTGTAGACTACCACGAGTTGAATAATGTGACGAGGAAGAACAAGTATCCTCTACCGCGGATAGATGATTTGTTTGATCAGTTGAGTGGCGCGAGAGTATTCTCCCAGTTGGATCTCGCGACAGGTTTTCATCATCTTAGAGTGGAAGCTGAGAGTATAGCTAAAACGGCCTTTCGAACGCCGTCTGGATTTTATGAGTGGTTGGTCATGCCATTCGGGTTGACCAATGCACCAGCATATTTTGTGGATCTTATGAATAGAGTATTCAGGGATCAATTGAATAAGATTGTTCTTGTGTTCGTGGATGATATTTTGTTCTACTCGAGGACAGAGGAAGGACACAAGTAACATTTAAGAATAGTGATGGAGGTGTTGAGAAAACACCAATTGAAAGCAAAGTTTTCTAAGTGTCACCTCTGGAGGAGGGAAGTGAGATTCTTGGGCCATGTTGTTTCAGAGAATGGTATTGCCGTGGATCCTGCGAAGGTGGCTACGGTACAAGATTGGTCTACGCCCAAGAATGCAACAGACATAAGAAGTTTCTTGGGGTTAGCTGGATATTATCGTAAGTTTATCCAAGACTTCTCCAAGATAGCAGCACCATTGACTCAGTTGACCAAGAAGAATCAAGCTTTCGTCTGGGATGAAAAATGCGAGAATGCATTCAAGAGTCTAAATGAAAAGTTGACATGTGCACCAGTGTTAGTCATTCCTAAGGGCAATGAAGAGATGACGGTATATACGGATGCATGTTGTACTGGACTAGGTGCTGTGTTGATGCAAGGAGGTAGGGTTGTAGCTTATGCAAGTCGGCAACTGAAACCGCACGAGATAAGATACCCTACCCATGTCTTGGAATTAGCAGCGATCATATTCGCATTGAAGATGTGGAGACGTTATCTCTTGGGAGAAAGATTTGAGCTGTTTACTGATCATAAATCATTAAAATATCTCTTCTCTCAAAAAGATTTAAATCTCCGTCAGCAGAGATGGTTAGAATTCTTGGCTTCCTATGATTTCAATATCACATATACACCTAGAAAAGGGCAATGTGGTAGTAGATGCCTTGAGTAGGAGACATGCCAGTTTAGGGGCTATGTTTCTAGAATGGAAGCAACTGGAGTACATCGCTGGGTATGATTTCAGACCAAAGTGCGAATTGGATCCAGAAATGTTAGCAAGTTTGGCGATCAGACCCACTTTGATGGAGCGGATTGGTTCCAGTCAGAGGGACGATCCTAACCTATAAGAAATCATCTCAAAGTTAGAGATGGGTATCGATGAGGAGATAAACAAGTATGGGCTTGATCGAGATGGATGGCTTAGGAGGAATGGAAGACTAGTTGTACCCAATGTCAATAGATTGAGAGATGAAGTGCTTAGAGAATGTCATCGCTCAAAACTGACTATACATCCGGTGGTAACAAGATGTATCGAGACATGAAGCAGACATACTACAGGGAAGGGATGAAAAGAGACGTTGGGAAGTTTATTTCCAAATGCATGAATTGCCATCTGGTTAAAGCTGAGCAAAACAAGCCTAGTGGTTTGTTACAACCATTAGAAATTCCAGAATGGAAATGGGAACAAGTCTCAATGGATTTCATTGATGGGTCACCAAGGACTAGATCGGGCCATGATAGCATGTGGGTGATTGTGGACCGATTGTCTAAGAGGGCAAGGTTTATATCTGTCATGTCAAACAGGACAGCAGTTAAGTTAGCTGAACTATATGTAAAGTGGGTAGTGAGATTTCATGGAATACCCAAAGGCATCGTGAGCGACCGAGATTCATTGTTCACTAGTGGATTTTGGAAGAGCTTACAAGAGGCGTTAGGATCAGAATTACATCTCAGTACCGCATACCATCCTTAGACAGACGGACAGACAGAGAGGGTGAATCGAGTATTAGAGGATCTCGTGAGAGCCTGTGTATTGGATTTTGGTGGATCATGGGATGACCATTTGCATCTAGTAGAGTTTGCATATAATAATAGTTATCAATCCAATATTGGTATGGCTCCATTTGAAGCTTTGTACGGAAGACCGTGCAACTCACCATCATGTTGGTTAGAAACTGGTGAGAAGTTTGTGCTTGGACCAAATGTGATAAGGGAAACTTCAGACAAGATCACGATCATTCAACAGCAAATGAAGGCTGCCCAAGATAGGCAGAAAAGTTATGATGATAAGAGGAAGAGAGAATTAAAGTTCTCCATTGGCAACTTGGTGTTCGTCAAGATTTCTCCGTTGAAGAGCGTGTTACGATTTGGCACGAGAGGTAAATTAGCACCAAGATTTGTTGGTCCATTCCCAGTTCTTGAGCAAAATGGGAATTTGGCATATAAAGTTGAATTACCAGAGAAGATGGCAGGAGTTCATAACGTATTTCATGTTTCCCAGTTAAGGAAATTCGTGCATGATCCAGATGTGACTATTTCACCTGATCAGTTGGATGATATTGAGGTTGAACCCGAGGCGGCTGAGAACCGCAGGCCTATGCGTATGGTTAGGAACGATACGAAGCAGCTTCGAAGGAAGGCGGTGAAATCAGTCAAAGTTCAGTGGAGCGAGAATGAGAATGACTGTACTTAGGAGACAAAGGAGAGCATTAGGAAGACGTATCCTGAACTCTTCGCCTGGTAAGATTTCAGTTTCGATTTAGTCTTTCCGCATGCTAGGATAGGTTTGTTTTGTTTGTTTTGCATGTTTGATTGTTGTATATGCTTGGTAGGCATGCAGGATCCTTTGTAAGTTTTGGGTTAAGGAATTTCGGGGACGAAATTTCTTAAGGGAGGGAGAGTGTAATGACCCGCATTCTACACATTGAAGGATCGTAGGATATTTATTTCTTTCACATACGAAGTCGTATGGTCATGTAACTTTAGGAGACGACTATTGGAGTCATTTCCCATATCCATGATTTTTCCCTATTTTCAAATGACCGTTTGGGAGATATGGCTAAAACAAGTTTCAAATGGTGAAAAAACAGCTTAATTGGGCTTAACCGGGTTATTAACAGCTAGGCCCAAAGGGGGATTTCAGGATTAGGGGTATATAGGGGCTGATTAGGGTTAGAAAAAATTTCTTTCAGCCACTACTTTCATTCTTGGAACCCTAGCAATGGCGGTTTAGCACACAAATTGAGGTAGAGCTGCTGCGTTGTATTGGTATTCGCGTCCAAATCAGTGGAGTTTCAGATGTAGTATTTTATTTGTGGCTAAGGTGAGTGATTTGCACAAATTATGGTTAATTAAGGGTAATTAGTGGTGATTAACGAAATTAGACATGATAAAATTCTGGAAAAATATTTATAAATTCGAAAAATAATGTTTTAGGCCTCTGTTAGAAAATTTGGTTAATTTGGTTAAGTTTTGTTAATCCTATCATTAATTATGCCTAAACATGCTTAAGGGGAAAATATGGGTTTTTGGCTATGTTTGATCTATTTTACATGCTACGATTGTAGTTTTGGTGTTTGTGGTCAGTTCTATATGTTGTTATGACTGTATGGTATGCTTTGTGATTGATTAGAAAAGTTAGAATGGTCGAAAACGCCATCGTATGGTGTAAAACAGTCGTTGGAAAGTTGTAGGAAATATGCAGAAGACCGGATCGGATCGCTCCTCCCTTCCACGATCCGACCCGATCGTGACCACCCCCACGAGTTGCTCCACCCTTCCATGAACCACCTGTATGAAACTCACGAGCTGATGCACCTAAAGCTCCGATCCGATGCACTACGATCCGATGCCCCACGAACCGATCCGATATGATGATGCCGATCCGAACCAGGAGGAGAAGCCACAAGCGGATAAAAGTGTCTCGGCCTGAACCCAATGGGTGCTCACGATCCGAACTGAAGGAGGAATGGGTGAACTAATCTGAAGCATGGTGGTTATCACGAACCGATCCAACTTGGATGGAGTCCGACCCGAAGCAACCCGATCCGAACCAGTATGGTGACCACGAACTGAACCAAGGAGCTTGGACGCGAGGCATGGGTTGCGAGCCAAATGAAGACTAATCCAGAGGAGGAGACCAAAACTCGAGATGCAAAGGTAGTCCAAATGGGAAGCTTGTACTCAGGATCCAAATGGGAACCAACGGGTCGACTTCATGAGTTGGGCTTTGTTGCGGGACGTGTGCTAAAGGGTTGTTGATGTCTGTAACTTGGATCACTATGTGTAGGGGGTACGTGAACGGATTCAGGGCCACAATGGACTAGGTACGACTAAAGAGCTATAGACCAAAGTGGTGGATATCGTATGCTTTACGCACTGAGTGAGAGATGTGAGGATGGTTGCTATGTTTGATTTGTTTGCCATCACTATGACATGCACACCCCTTCCCCCGTTATCTTTACACCATCTGTTTAGTGGCACCTTAGAGTATTGTACAGTATGTAGTGCTAACTCTTTGGTTGCAGGTCCAGGTTCAGGTATGGTTTAGTATATTTGTTATTGTTCTGTTTAGCTACTTATCGCTCATACTAGACTTTTTGTCTGACCTAGAGTTTTATGTCTCTTCTTATTACTCTGGGTGCTCTCACGAGTAGACTAGAGACATGTTAGGTGGTATGCATGAGTAGCTGTTCCGGAGACGAGAAGAAGGCTTCCACGTATGATATATATATATATATTCTACCTGTGTTGCTACGGTCACTACTTTGGGCATTAGTGGTTTACCTTTCTTTCTTTTGTTTAGAGACAGTAATTTTGGAAAGTTGTAATAAGCTGTATTTGGATTCCCGCTGCTCTGTTGATGATGTTGATGTTAGTTTTGATTA
Organism: Allium sativum; assembly: GCA_030737875.1. Classification (NCBI taxonomy): domain Eukaryota; kingdom Viridiplantae; phylum Streptophyta; class Magnoliopsida; order Asparagales; family Amaryllidaceae; genus Allium; species Allium sativum. The sequence continues at coordinate 607,978,779 of CM060910.1, read as the reverse complement.
TCAGCTTATTCACTGTCTCGCCTATTTTATGTCAAGTTTATTATTATTATATTTTTTTCCATGCGCTGTGAGACATTCTATAGGTTTTCGATTAATTCATTCTCTTCTTTCCTTTCTTTGGCGACCGTTCCATGCTAGCCGGGCATGTGTATAGCGCACTTTCGGAGGAAATGTCGGCTGGTGCGGGGCGGGCTGTCACATATTATCTCATCTAAAACTGAATGGATCAAGAGATATGGATTTTTAATTAGAAGGAAAGATGAAATTTTATTTACTGGAAACTTGAAAATGGAAGAAGAAAGGGTACGATAGAAGAGGAATTGTTTCAGGAATGAAAAATGGTCACAACAAGGTTTGGCTCTTCTTATATAGAGTGGTTTCAAGGTCTTTTTGGTTTATTTATCAAGGACACATGGCTTTGCATGAGGCTTCCTACATGCATGAATTACACCTAAGTGATTACTTGGCTTAAAAAAATAAATTACCTCATGCATGATGACAACACATAAGGACACCTTGCCTTATCCTTATTATAAAATTAGTTTATCTTAGTCACATATTTGCAATACCTATAAATATAGCTAAATAAATGTAACACCTTATCACTTAAGATTTATAAAAATATAAATATAACTTATTTATAATTCAAAATTTTTTATCTATATTATTCAGCAAATATATTTATATATACTTTACCAAAATTTACACTAAAATGGTTTAAAACAAATGCTATTTTTTTTATAAACATCATTATAAATTATTTTACTTATTGATATTCAAAATAAAAAAAAATCATTCCTATGAAATCTTTTAAAAATTATCCTTTACCAAATTTCATATTTTATAAACCAATATTATCACAATTAGAAAATATCATTACTTAAACATAAATCGTATAAATAGAATTTTCAAAATAAGTTTTCTTATAAAATCATATTACATAAAACAAAATACTTATACCAAGTGAAAATTTTATATTAAACCTTATAAAAATCTTTTGTATTCAGAAAATCCAAAAATTACATAATAAAAATCGAAATAAACTTTAGTAAAATTCTGGGATGTTACAGTATCTCATAAGAGCACGCCGCACATAAACACGGAACGAGTTTTTCCCTTATGATAACCAAACCATTTTGTGTATCGAAATCAGCTATTATGATAATGACTAGGGTTTTCAAATATAAATTAGAATCTAGCGAAATGCTTGCATCTCATATTCCAAATACATAGTCTACAAATAAAACGGCTTGGCGCTTATGGATATCGATTTCCAACTATGACAAGGTGTGGAACCACCTTTTGATAGTGTATTTCTAGAGAGGAATACACTGGGTTCAACAAGAACATCTTGCAACCTGGCTACACATGACTGATCACTCATTTCTCTTGAGTGTATCTAATGTATTGTCACCTTACGGTTCGCAAACCACCGCATTTCCCAGGAGATACAGAAATGAAAAGAAGTACAAAAATGAATATTCTTTAGATGGTGACAATACACCCAAATTGGGAGCGACCAACTTAGCCGTGTTGCCTGCCCGTTTTTTTTTTAATTTCCCGGTTGTGAAGCTTGAGGCTATACTTTGCTTTTAGATATATCACGTCTTCATTCACTTTGAATGCGACAAACCAATCGAACCACAATTTTGACTTACCCAATATTACGGGTATAAAGCTAAGAGAAATGAATTCCTCCGCCACCAAACGTAGTTTGAAGAGATCAATCGTATGATTTGTTAGGCATAATCTGTCAGACGTTCGTCCATACAAATTTGTTCTGGGACTGGATAAATCGAAGGCACTATCTTGTAAATCCATCTTAGGCAATTTCTACCTAAGATCCACAAAACAACCCTTGCATAAACTCCATCTTCAATGGTATTCATCTTGACTTCAAATTAATCAACGCGTAGGTCAAAACAAAGTGGTATTTGGATTTCATTTAGAAAACCAATCTCGGTCTCTTTGAATAGTTGAACGTTAATATTTTTTAGGGTCAAGTGACACATAATGGATTAGGTTATCATATTCAAACAAATTCAATATTTATTTTGATTATCAGGACTTATCTGTTGAACTTAATATACATATAAAACTTCATATTTCAACAAAAATTTGATACATCTAAATAAGATGTGTAAATGTGCAATTTAAACTAACAAGTTTATTGGGTCAATCCACATCATTACAATCAATCAAATCAACCGATCAACCATCACCACAGATATTGTCTATCACAATTCAATAATTCAAATTCAAGTAATAGTCATTTATAAATTAGTTGATCTTGGAAAATAATTATTTCCAAATCATATTCATCTAATATTTTATTCAGTTTAAGAATCCCATTGATCTCATTTATTATGACAGCTTTGTTATTATCCATACTTTAACACATGCAACTTAAAAATAGAATTATCATTTAATTTTTGTAGATGAATAAATAATTAAATAAAATCTTATTTAAAATGGAAAGTGAACGATATTGTCCTAATTTCAACTTAATCGATTTTTACTGCAACATTTTCTTCTAATTCATCACTTTTTATTTATTTTCTAAACTCTAGAATAATCCCAATGTTATCGATCAACTAAACTTCTCTTACCAATATTCCTCACAACCATTCTCATCTACAAAACATTTGCTTCTTATGTTATTCACTTTGAATTGTGAATATCCTTCCTTCTAGACTCGTTTATTGCAACAACTAGATTTCACTAACTGGTCGTACAAGGACAAATTTTGTTTATTTAGTTACTATATATAAATTCATATTCCCTTTCATTTCAAATATTTAACTTAATTGTCGTTAATTCGATTTTTAAATCATTTCTTGACTTAAAATATATTTATTGATCTAAGTCGATTAAATCTAAAATAGTATTTTAAATAGTTTATCTCAAAACATTTTAATTCATCAGAACCCAATATTTATTGATGATCCGCCATTTTTATTGATTACAACATATTGTTGGTTACAGTACAACTAATACGACTTGAACCAATTATCTGGATTTTTGAAAAAAGTGGATCCAGATTTTATTATTTTAATTAATTTGGAAAGAAAAAAAATGTAATTCTATTTATTTATTTTAACTTCGTTAATTTCTAACGAAGTACAACTTCATCTATTTCAATCTTTGTCTGATCCTCTACCATCTCCATACTAATTGTTTATCCTTTTATTTCTTTTAGATATATATATATATATATAAAATATTAGATTTATACTTTTAAAAAGAAAACCTTTTTATTTCTATAATTCTATTCCCTCTTAATTTAATTACTATTTCCTTTGTTTTTAGTTTCCTCTTTTACTTATTTTCCTTTCTAATTTTTTCTGCCCATAAGCTCAATCTCTTTAGGCCCACCTCCTCTTTCTCTTACTACTTTATTTATTTACCTCTTTTTTTCTGGCCTATAAGCCTAAAATTCCCATCCGCACGAACTCTCTGTCCCCTTCTTTTCTAATATTGTGTTCAATTTTCCATCTCCTATTTCCTTCTTTGCTCGATCCCGTCCACTTTGGCTCCATGGATTACCCATTACCGGACCATGCAATAACGTAGCTCAAGCAACTCTGCCACTCTTCTTTTGTTCTTCCTTGCTGTTTTTTTCTTCTTCTTTCTATTATCTTCTTACCAGTATGCTTGCTTTCAGTATTCATCCTATTGTACACAAATGCGTGCACATACACATATCATTTACTAATTCACCCAGAGTAATTTTCCTGAGGTTCCAGTAACATTGGTCCAATTAAACCTCCATCATTGAAACATTGAAGCAAAGTGTTCGAGTGGCCTTGAATGTAGTTGATGCTTATGTTTCCTATTAGTATACTAGAAATCACACCTTCTCATCATACTATTGTCACAAAAGCCATAAAGAAGAGAACCTAGCCTAACGTCTAAAACATGAGTTGTGTTCAGATTAGTATTCATGGTTACTTGCATTCATACAAGAAGAAAGCCCAAGTCATGTTAAACATAAATAAACTATCAAAGAGGCATGATAACTGTACCGAATTGAAGCGTGCAATTTTATAGCTTAGTTCCAGGGTTAACAAGTAATGGAATCTAAACAATAATAACCTACACTTATTGGTGCATAGTCAATGCATGTCTAGCAACTATACTAATCATCCCCACAAATGTATTTCTGCCCCTTAATTTAATTCCCAAATTTAGATAGTATTCATGGCTAAACCAGCTTCAATTCCATCATACAAACAAGCGATGACATTAAAAGTGATAAACAAGCAAGGGCAAAAATATACAAGACATCAACAATATCATAATCAAATGGTAATTCAAAATAGAAAAACTGAAAGTAAGGTCTACTCACATTCTCTTGCTCTCTGTTTTAAGCTCCCAGGTCATGTTTTGCTATAGAACTTCTCCTAGTTTTTATTCAAGTTTTGGGTTGAAAATATGGTGAATGTGTGTTGTAGCTAGTGCATATATATAAATGCAAAGAAATGTTAAAAAATGGAATTAAAGGTTTTGCATGGTAAATGGATACTACCCCATGGCAAGCTCCTAGTTCTTGTGCTATCGACTGAAAGAAGAATATTGCTTATGCGTGTATAGATTGATGGGAATTCTAGCTGCTGCTAGTGATTCAAAGGAAATGAACTACATTCTATAGTCGTGCTTGTGTTGTTGAAATGGAATATAGCTATGTTATACAGTTGTATATGCTTTGATTGGAAGGGAAGACCTATATTATAGATGTCCCTCTAATTTGGATTGAAATAACAATTGCATGACAATAGAAAATGCAGTACATGCAGCCAAATTCATAGCTTTTGTTATTGATAGAAGGAATGTAGTATAGTATTAGTTGTGCCTGCTTTGATGGGAAGAATGAAGTTGTCATATGTCTGTGCATGGTGTGATTGAATGGAAAGAAAATCTATTTGGTTAAGTCGGCCGAACGTGATATTCAGATGAGTAGAAATTAATTGGGGTCAACCATTTAACTGAAGATAGATTTTACTAACTTATATCAGCAATGGATAAATTTAATGTATTTTCAAGTTTTATACATTGGTTAATAAAACAATCTCGAAGTCTATTACCTGAATTATAACACTCAAAATACTCAGGACATATAACACATTTTTTAGTTGTTATTGTTGAATTTCTGTTATTTGTAATCAACTAATTCCTCTGCATGCTTTTAATATTCCCACGAATCTTCTCACTTAGTAAAAATAATTAATAGTTTTAAATATATTTGTGTTTCTGTGTAATTGTTATTCCTTAACCGATAAAATTATAATAAAATTAATCTGCAAAATCCATTGTTATCTCTTAAACTTTGGTTGAACCCATAAGTTAGAGACTTTTGTATAAAACTAGTTGCTATATGATCCATTTATCCTTATAGTTGTGAACCTAGTTGATGGAAAGAAATGCTGCTGTGCCTATATTTCAATTCATATACAATGCATGGCAGTCACATCTAAAGTACACATAGTATAACTCTGTTTTTGACTGATTTAAAGAATGTAGCCATGAAGCAGCTATATGATGACATACATAGCCATTTGCAAATAGGTGCTGTTATGGTGCAGTATTGTGTGCTAAGGCTTATTAAAATAAACTTGGTTGCTTAGCAATTTTAAACCATTTTTGCATACGTATTTCATATCTTAAAAGAATATCCATGGTACAAAATGCATATCTTTTCATTTCATTATTTTAATTCTAGGTACAAAAGTGTTTCATCACTTTTAAATTTAAATATTGCTTTAATATTAAGTAATTTCATATTTTACTTAAGAAATGCCTATTTTAAATTCATAAGAGTTTAGAAGCATTATTAAAATATAAACATACATGACATTATAAACACACATATATCCATGTGTTAAGGAAAATAATATAAATATATACATAGAACTATACAAGGATTATTTAATTTAATCTAATAATTCAATCCAATTTATTCAAATATATTAATCACTTAATAAAATTATTTTTTAACGGAATCAACCAAAATCTAGTTTGTTACAGTATTGATCGCAGTTGGTAAATGATGTTCCGCTGACTATATCTCCTATACAGATAGCACAACGGGATCATTCTATCATATTGCTCATCGTCACTCAGTGACTTTTCTATGATAGATCAAAAACCGTAGGAGCTCTTCATTGGCTCTCTTCATTGGCTTCCTTTACTGAACGACTTGTCAACAGTACTCAGAGGGAGACCAGTACTAGATTCACGTATTCAAAGCTCACTAGAGCAGCTTTGTTATAGCAAGGTATATGGGTGGTTGTTTGAGTCCTGCTTAGGTTTTTTAAATAATTGACTATATCATATAAGTAACTGAAAAAATTGAAATACAATATATTTTCATTTTGAAGCTATGGTTCTAAACTTATCTTCCGGTCAGTTGTATTTGTTGGATCAAGTGTTATGATCTTGATGACAAACAAGCCCAGCAATGAAATTGATCGTAATGATAATTAATCTTAGAATGATTCAGAAATCATCGCTCAACAAAATGTGGAGAAACAAAGGAACAAAGCTCTCGAGTCTATATATACACACACATGTGTCAGAGTCTTAGTTATAATTTATTCATGTTAACACCTATCCTCAAGTAAATTACATCCTCTCCTATTTTTATTTAAAATATATTTATCAACTTCAAAAAGTAGATTTTTTAATAAATCCCAGAAACAGTGTACTGAAGTACCTTATTCAGTCAGTTGAAACTGTTTTAATCATATACGCATGCACAACACTTGAACTCAGTCGACTGGATATGAATGTTAAGTCGGCTGAAGTTCTTACAACTGTCATTTTATCAATAGGCACTTCTCTTTGTGAAAAGTTTCCTGATTTGTAAAGAGTTGCATATGTTTCGTTTCAATCAAATCCTTTTTCCCACAGTTGTAACTATTATATTACTATAAATTCGCATGAATTCTTGAATCAAATAGAAAATTCCTATCTGACTTTCTTATCTACTATTATTCTTGAATTCTTTGATCTAATACTCTCATATTTTATGATATTAAAATTGTTTTGAATTCATGAATCTTTGATTACAATCATTAGATTTCAAAGCAATCCATTTCTTTCTTATCTTCCTATACAATCATTTTCCAAATATTTACCTGAGGAATCATCATAAGAAGGGTGTACTTCATCCTAACAAATATATGTTTCATAATATAACACATAAAGACAAACAAATTACTATTTGTATTCAATTCCTATTCAGCTGCTCAAGGGAGGAATATTCTGTTTGGTTACTCAGGCAGGGAAAATCATATTCGGTTTCTCAGGTGGTAAGAGTCCCGTTCGGTTGTGTAACGTCCCAGATTTTTAGTGATTAATAATTTATTAATTATTTTAATATAGTGGTTTGATATTCCAAATGATTTGAATTCAAATATCTTGAATATTTAAATTAATATAAATAGGCGAATAATATAATTTAATTTCTGGAATAATCAGAAATACTCGGATTGACGATGTTATGTGAATTGGATATTTAATCGAGTTACATTCGAATTATAATAACGAATATATTAATTAAACAATGATTGAACATAACAATTGTAATATAATTATAAATGAGCTTGTAACGTTATGGTAGTTCGTAATATTGAGTTATGAACTGCAACTGAGTGTACGTGATTCGTCATAAATCGGATTTCTTCGAAACAAGAAACGTTGGAATCTATTGAACTAAATCTTTCTAATAGGAGTGAAAAATCGAGATTTTGTCTTATATATTGTAAGCTATGTCAAAATCAAAATTTCAGAAAGTTGCTATAGAATCGTTTATAAACCATAACTATTATTTAATTATAACAAATTATTTATTTCGAATTTGGATAAGATTTTCAAGACGTATTATTAATTTAATATGTAGATTTTTTCCATAATTTTTAATTTGAAAAATAAAAAACTTTTCATCTAACGTATTTTGTACCCTAAATAAGCATTTTTGGGATTTCACAAAATAAGTTATCTTGTCTATTTTATTATATTTTTTTGGGTCGTGGCACATTGTTCGTCACAATGGTATTTTTAATTTTGTCGTTAGCGGTTATATTGCTGTGTACTTTATGATCTTCCTTTCGTTCACTTGTGCTTTTACTACAAGTTCCCTTGAGTAATTTCAACCTTTTTTTTGCATGCTCATTTTTATTTAATGTAAAATCCTATAATGATACTGAACATGAGTATTGTTTTTGAATCAATTTATGTGATGTACTGAACTTTCATGCACTAACACATGAAGCAGAAACCAAAAGAACGCAAAAAACGTTATAATGAATTCACATATCTTCATAAACCCCAAGCTAATTAACAACATAGCAAAAAAGCATATGAGAAATCACAAGAACCAAACCACATGCTATAAGCATTATTACCCAACACAGAGCATCAACGGTTAAAAAGGCCTGCACAAATACATATCTAATACGAAACTAAAATACACAAAATAAATAAATATTAATAGAATGTGTACGTACAGCCTCGACTCTACCTTAAATGACTACACTGAGATTGCAGTCCTACCCTAATACTTCATACCTAAGGAAAAGAGAAAGCTTGCAAACCTACCTACGATATACATGACGCCTAAAACGTAGATAAATAGACCTAAAATTTTATACGTGTACTCTATTTCCCTTGGCAACGAAGTTTATAAACAATATAAATACGCGACCTCTCGTCTGTAGCTCTTCTTCTAAAAACCCATTTAAACAGTCGCTATTTCCCTGTTTAAACCCAAATCAAGACATGAGAGTTAAATCCAAAGACGAATTCGTTTTTCCACTAAAATAATCTAAACCCGATACATGTCATCTCGTATTGATTTCCTCTTCGCGATATTATGATTCAGGTGCAAATTTTGCTATCTGTGAGATTAGAAACCAAACCAAAGGTCTAGGGTTCATTGTCAAGGAAATTGTAGGCCATTGGGGGTATTTCTTGGGTAGCGTTGGACATGTAGAGGTAAGGCGCATCAGCAGAAAAAGTTTTGTGCTATTAGAGAAGTAATGGTGTCGCTGTTTTGTATACAGCGTGCATGAAGAAGCTGCAAGATCAGGTCCTTCCTTTTGCATTCGAGTTCAACAATAATGGAAGGAGGAGAGAGAAGTTTAGATGAGGAGCTTAGTGGTAACTTCTATTTGGATTTTTTTTTGAATGATGAAGGAGAAAGGGAAAACAAAAGTTTTGGCCATGGCAACTGAGGATTGCGTGTGAAAATAATGCATAGAGAAGGAAGAAATAGTAGGTACGGTTTAGGCCAATTCGAAAATAATGAGGCCCAGAAAAGATTGGAGTTAAATAATACAAACGTTATGCAATCCAAATATTTTGTTAATAGATAGGGAGGAGTGGATGCATTATAGAAGATGACACTAAACAACACTGTACATGGTGGACAGGTTCGATATTGGGCCGAAATATTTGTGAAGCCCAGTTTAAAAAAAAAGAAGAAGTAAAATATGCAGAACGGCAAGTCTGGGGACATAGTTTTTTTTTACCTGAGATGGGAAAGAAGCTTGAAGCGGGCATGGGCTTTTTATTTGGGTATTGGCCTGAGGAAAGAATGGTAAAGCCTAAATGAATTAGATTAGTTTATATATATATATATATATATATATATATATATATATATATAATGTGTACTACCTTAAAATTATTTTATCTGACTCATACAATATTGAAATTCAATAAAACATGATCCGTTAAAATTGTATGATCATAGACTACAAGATGAAGCTAGTTTGGAGCCATTTGGAGCTCGTTTGAATTTCAGACAAAATAAAACATTTGAATAGATCTAAGGAACGTTAATCATTATTTAATGATTAACGACCAAGTTGAGTAAATTCACTAACTATGTTCAATTTTATAAACATTATTTAATATTGATAAAAAAATGATTGGATGACATGTGATGGTTGTTTGGATGGATTACCAATTAATTTGTTGGAATAATATATATAGTTATATAAATAAATCGTTGATTGAATACTGATTCTATTAATCATATTTGTATCAAAGTAGTGTTATTTATGTTGATTAACATCTGTGGATATAGGGAAACAGGTTGGAGGGATCTAACTGGATTCCTCAACAATTATATTGTTGTTTTTCATATATTGAATTATATGATGTGACAAATAATTTTTGGTTGATTATTGTGTGTTTGGGATACCTTAATAACATTGACCTTGAAATAATTGGTTTTTAAATACCGTAAAATACATTCGAAAATATTGGGAAAAATTTGGATTTTTAAAAAGGAAAAAAACTATTTTAAAATAGAAGTCGAATTTCGATAAGCTAAAAATAATAACTTGTTATATACAACAAGTATTTTGGTTTATAAACGATATTTATAAATGGGATGAAATAATTGTTAGTAAATAAATAGGGAATATAAATTCAAGAACGAACTAAAAAGGAAATCGAGGGTTGTTTTCAAAGGAAAACAATGGGATTATTTTGATGTTAGAAATGTAAATAGAATTAATATAAATCCATAGGGATTTATAATTAGAATTCAGTGATGTCAAATGTTGTAAAAATAATTTATTTTTAGAGATCAAATTATATAAATTCATAAATTGACAAAATAAATAATATTTGGTTTAAAAACCAATAATTTATAATTGAATTTGTAATCGAGATTTAGTTAAAAACTTAATTATAATTAACAAGGAGTTAACTTGTAAATGGAGTTTAGGAAGTGGAATATAAATATGAATTTATAAAAGAACTAGATAGATGAAATTTTAATATGTAATTGTATTTGTTATTTAAATCAAGATTCGATTGAATAAAACAAGTCTAGATTTCTATAGAGGAATAATATTCATGTTTAATGTGAATAATGGTTTAAAAGAAAACGTTTAAAAAATTGGAATGATTATAAAAGAAATTGGTGAGTCTTTGAAGTGATAAAATCAAAAGTGAGTTTAGAAGTTGAGCTGACCCGAACAGTAAATTTATTCCGACATTCGGAATGATAATCGAATAGAGATTATTCGAAAATGTATTATAAGTTTAAATTCGATTATAAAAAATTCGTGAAGGTCTTATTTACTTCACCTTTTTAATTAAGACTTATTTAATTAATTAAATATTATTTATTTATTCTAAATAAAGGATCAAAGTTAAATAATAAATATTTTATGAAGCATGTATTATAACATTATTGTTTAGTCAAAGGTTTATCCAACGTTCGTTCAAATCATTATAAATGGATTTTGGAATTGTTTTCGAAATATAACTAGAGACGTTTACTAAGTATAGAAAATGAAATGATTTTGAAGTTAATAATGGAGTTAAGGAAATTTGAAACTGACTAGAGATTAGTTATGTTGAATGGCTTCTTAAGTATCAGTCTGATGTTGGTTTCGGCCTTCGGGGTTGATATTTTGGGAGTTGTTCTCATACTGGTTTATAGTTAGGACCGATGGACGTGGAAGAAGTGTGATGTGCGGATAAGATATAGAAATGTTTTTGAATGTTAATAACGTTTATTTTCGAACTACGGTAAATAAGGAGTAGTGAAAATACGGAAATGTTTTCCAAATATTGTGAGAGGAAAACGAGTTGGAGAAATATTTAGGTAATGACATTAAAAGGAAATTAGGAAATAAATTATTGATAAATTAATTTAAAAAGGGGCTCAGTATTGATTGATGGTTGATCAATAAATTTTCCACTTGGAAATAATATCATTGTGCGTATTGATGTTTTCCTTTAATATTTAAATAACCGACTATCAAAGTTTTTGATCATTTTTCCGTTGTCAAATATGGAGAGACCTGAATCGGATTTATTATCTGGAAACCATTCCGATTGGCATTTGCATTTCAAATCAAGTATGATGAAGATAATTGAAGGCCAGTTTATGCAAGGGTTGTTCTGGAAATCCTAGGTAGAAATTGCCTAAGATGGATTTACATAATAGTGCCTTCGGTTTGTCTAGTCCCATGACAACTTTATCGATGAATGTCTGACAGAGTATATCTAATAGATCGCGTAACTTGTTCTCTTCAAACGTACTTACGTTGGTGGCAGAGGAATTTGTTTCTCTTAGTTTTATACCCATGGTATTTTAAGGGAAATCAGTTTGTGATTTGGCAGGAATGATGATGTGACATTCAAAGTAAATGAAGCTGTGATCTATCTTAGGATAGTTATGTCCTAAAGCCTCTTCAGTCGGGAAATGGTATGAAATTGGGTAGGTCGCATGACTAAGTGGGTCGCTCCTATATTAGGGTATATTGTCACCATCTATTGAAATTTTGATTTGTTTTTCTTTCGCTTTTGTATCTCTTGAAAATGGTTATGTTTGTACACCAACTGTAAGGTGACAATATATTCGGTACTCTCAAGCGAAACGAGGGGCCGGTCATGTTTTGCCTGGGTAGCAAGATGTTCTTCTTGAACCCTGGTGTACTTTCTCTGGGGGTACACTGTCGGAAGGTAGCAAGATGTTCTTGTTGAACCCTGGTGCATTTTCTCTAGAGGTACGCTGTCAGAAGGTGGTCCCATACCTTGCCATAGTTGGAAATCCATTCTCTAGTAAGAGCCCGTGGTTTTGATTGTATACTATGTATGTAGAGCATGAGATGCAAGCGTTTTGCTAGATTGCTATTTACTTGTATTAGACACAATTATAATATCAGAATAGTATTGTTTTGAAAGTTGTTTTGGGTTATCGTAAGGTAAAAACCATCCGTTTTTATGGATCGGTCTTATGATTATCCTTTCTTTTGAAAAGGATTTTTGAACGTTAAACCAAGCGTTTGGAATTTACTCACACTTGTCCCATGACTAACCCTGAGTTTATTTTGTTTTGTTTTACACTAAATTCTTAGGTGCCCAAATTTGTAAGGGAAGTCAAGTAGTTAAGAATGTACAAATATACCTGGAGGAACTTGGAGCAGGAGGCTTCAATGTTAGATATAGAGAGAGTTTATTTCCGCTGTGATATATATATATATATATATATATATATATATATATGTGTGTGTGTGTGTGTGTGTGTGATGTAATCTGATGATATATGTATGTACAAACACAGTTTTTTATTTCAAAATTTGTTATATAATATATTTTATCTTTTCCGCTATGAGATTCAAGTTTACTCTGGTTATATTGTGTGTGGTTTTCTTCTTCTATTCTATTCTATTTTTATTTCTTCCTATTTCTCACCCTCTAACTTCTTTCTATTCATGATCTAGTATTTCCGATGCTTGAATAGTCAACATTGGTATTTATGTCGATTTTCGGGGTCAAAAATCCTTGGATTATTACAGTTGTATCAAAGTTGAAGGTTAAGTGATTACCTTGGTTCTGTTGCGTAACTCAATAGAGATGCGGTTAGTAATACCCCATACTGAGTTGAATATGTGTGTGTGTGTATACGATAGTATATATTTGTAGATTATATAAAATTGTTTTATATTGTGGAAATTTATTGGTTGAGTGGCTCATGAATTCTGGTCGATGGTGGGGCACCATTAGGTCGATAGGGGTTTCTAAATGCTCGAATACGATGAACTGACACAATATGTTTTTGAAAAGAGGGTAAATGAAACAAGTTTACCGAAAATATATTTTGATATAAAGAAGTTTATATATTAATTTTTTTTTATATATTGGATGTGTTAGTTGTTACTATAATCAAATAAGATTATAAATGAGATGGTTATAAATAACCAATCGGAATTCGTAATATATAAAATCAGATGGATTAAATCTGGATTCGAAACAGATTTGGAATTAAAATTCTGGGTGTTGGAAATGGATTTTGGATTTAATATATGGAATTTTATGATCTTGGGGGAATTTGGAAAAAATATTTTCCAAACATTATGAAAGATATTTTGGGGTAATTTCAAAATAGAATTATTTAAAAATAAGTTTTGAAGTATTAAACTCACTTGGGTCATTTGAAAATAATTCCTACGATGTGCGCACCATCATCGGTATTCATTTTGGAGTTTCTAAGTGATAGATTACTACCAAAGATTTTGTTTTTGAATTGTTTTGGGGAAATAAGTTGTTCATAAATTCAAATGTGTTGAATTGTTATTATATATATGATTTCAAACTGATTTGAAAAAAACCCAAGAATTTGAATATTGAAATTTAAATTTAGCTTATAAAGTTAAATAGATTGAAATGGTAAAAGTGAATAAATAAATTAGAGTTTAACTTAAACAAAGTTAAATAAAATTGGATTGGATTGGAGATAATCTGGAATGGAATTGGATTATGGAGTAAGAGTTTGGAATCGAGAATGAAACTTGAGTTGAATGGAATTTGGATTGGTTATAAGCGAATGGTTTGGTTCTAGAATGAATTGAATAAATATCAATTAGAAATACGTTTGTATATGCTAGACTGATATATAATGGAAGATATAGAGTTGAATACCCCAAAAATGTACAAGTTTATATTATTATATTATGAGATTTATGAGCCTGTTTGGCAAGCCGCTTGGCTGATTGATTTTCTTTTGGATTGGAGATGGCCTTGAGAAACGATTTGTAGTTGTACAGAATGAACCATGCAAAGGAGACGATGGTGAAATTTTTCGGAAATATGAAGTGTTAGAAAATTTCCAGAATCTTTGAAAAAATTACGAGAAATTAATATTTTAATTGAATTAATGGGTTCAGTTGAAACCGAAGTTAAGAGGTAAAACAAAAGATTTTTAACCTTGTTAATAGGATTTGAAACATTTTTCACACTATAGTAATTTCAAGGGCGAAATACTTTTAAGGGGAAGGGATGCAACGTCCCAGATTTTTAGTGATTTAGTAATTAATTTATTTAATTATTTTAATACAGTGGTTCGATAATCTAAATGTTTTGAATTCAAATATTTTGAATATTTAAATTCATATAAATAGGCGAATAATATAATTTAATTTAATTTCTGGAATAGTCAGAAATAGTTGCATTGACGATGTTACGTGAGCTGGATATTTAATCGAGTTATTTTCAAATTATAATAATGAATATATTAATTAAATGACAATTGAACGCAATAATTATAATATAATTTTAAATGAGCTCGTAACGTCATGGTTGTTTGTAATATTAAGTTTTGAACTTCAACCGAGTGTACAGGATTCGTTATAAGTTGGATTTCTTCGGAACAAGAAACTTTGGAATCTATTGAACTATATCTTTCTAACAGGAATGAAAATTTGAGATTTCGTGATATATATTGTAAGTTATGTCCAAATAATTTTTTTAGAAAGTTTCTATGGAATTGTTTATAAACCATAACGATTATTTAATTATAATAAATTATTTATTTTGAATTTGGTTAAGATTTTCAAGATGTATTATTAATTTAATTTAATTTATATATTTTTTCCATAATTTTTAATTTGGAAAATAAACAACTTTTTATTTAACGTATTTTGCACCCTAAATCAACATTTTTAGGATTTCACAAAATTAGTTATCTTGTCTATTTTATTATATTTTTTTGGTCGTGGCATATTGTTCGTCACAATGGTATTTTTTATTTTGTCGTTAGCGATTATATTGCTGAGTTATATTGCTGTGTACTTTGTGATCACCCTTTCATAATCTCGTGCTTCTGCTACATGTTCGGTTGAGTAATTTCAACCTTGTTTTTGCGTGAACATTTTTATTTAATGTAAAATGCTATAATGATTCTGAACATGAGTATTGTTTTTGAATCGATTTATTTGATGAAATGAATTCTCGTGCATTAACACATGAAGCAGAAACCAAAAGAACACGAACAACATTATAATGAGTTCACGCATCGTGTACCCCAAGCTAGTTAAAAACATAGCAAAAGAGCATACCAGAAATGACAAGAACCAAACCATATATTATAAGCATTATTACCCAACAAAGAGCATCAACAATAAAAAGGCTTGCACTGGTACATATCTAATACGAAACTAAAATACACAAAATAAATAAATATTAATAGAATGTGTACGTACAGCCTCAACTCTACCCAGCATGTCTACATTAAAATTGCAGTCCTGCCTTAATACTTCATACCCAAGGAAAAGCGAAAGCCTGCGGACCTACCTGCGATATACAACATGCATAAAATGTAGATACACAGATCTAAAATTATATACGTGTACCCTATTTCTCTTGGCATCGAAGTTTCTAAACAATATAAATACGCGACCTCTCGTCCGTAGCTCTTCATCTAAAAACCCATTTAAACAGTTGTTATTTCCCTATTTAAACCCAAAGCAAACGTGAGAGTTAAATCCAGAGATGAATTCGTTTTTCCACTAAAATAATCTAAACCCGATACGTGTCATCTCGTATTGATTTCCTCTTCGCGATAATATGATTCAGGTGCAACTCATGCTATCTGTCAGACTAGAAACCCAACCAACGGTCTAGGTATTCGCTGTCGAGGAGATTGTAGGCCACTGGGGTATTTTGTGGGTAGTGCTGGACATGGACAGGTAAGGCACATCAACGGAAGGAGTTTCGTGTGATTAGAGAAGTAATGGAGTCGCTGTTTTGTATACATTGTTCATGAAGAAGCTGTAATATCAGGTCCTTCCTTTTGCATTCGAGTTCAACAATAATAGGAAGAGGAGAGAGAGGTTTGGATGAGGAGCTGAGTGCTAACTTCTGTTTGGAACTTTGTTGAATGATGAAGGAGAAAGGGAAAACAAAATTTTTGACCATGGCAACTAAGGGTTGCATGTGAAAATAATGCGTAGAGAAGGAAGAAATAGTAGGTACGGATTTGGCCAATTCGAAAATAATGAGGCCCAGAAAAGATTGGAGTTTAATAATACAAACGTTACGTAATCCATGTATTGTGTTAATTGACAGAGAGGAGCAAATGCATTATAGAAGAAGACACTGAACAACACTGTACATTGTGGATGGGTTCGATATTAGACCCAAATATTTGTGAATCCCAGTTTAAAAAAATAGAAGTAAAATATGCAGAATGATAAGTCTGGGAACACTGGGTTTGTTTTCCTGAGATGGGAAAGAAGTTAAAGTGGGCGTAGGCTTTTTATTGGGGTATTTGGCTGAGGAAAGAACGGTATCCCAAATGAATTAAATTAGTTTATATATATATATATATAATGTGTACTAACTTAAAATTATCATATCTGACTCATACAATATCAAAATTCAATAAAAACAGGAACCGTTAGAATTGTATGATCATTGACTACACGATGAAGCTAGTTTGGAGCCATTTGGATCTCGTTTGAATTTCAGACAAAATAAAATGTCTGAACAGATCTACGGAACGTTAATCATTATTTAACAATTAACGACCAAGGCGAGTAAACTCATTAACTCTATCCAGTTTTGTAATTCTATAAACGTTATTTAATATTGATAAAAAATGATTGGATGATGTGTGATGGTTGTTTGGATGAATTACTAATTAATTGGTTAGAATAATATATATAGTTATATATATAAATTGTTGATTGAATACTGATTTTGTTTATTTTAATTTCTCATATTGATATGAAATAAGTGTTATTTTTGTTAATTAACATCCGTGGAAGTAGGGAAACAGGTTGGAGGGATCCAGCTGGATTCCTCAAAAATTATATTGTTGTTTTTAATATATTGCATTGTATGATGTGACAAATAATCAGTGGTTGATTATTATGTGTTTGGTATGTTTGAATAACATTGACCCTGAAATAATTGGTATTTAAATACATAAAATATATTCGAATATATTGGGAACAATTTGGAGTTTTAAAAAGGAAAAAAATCTATTTTAAATAGAAGCCGAATTTCGATTAGTTAGAATACAATAACTTGTTTAAATTATATAAACAAGTAGTTTGGTTTATAAACGATATTTATAAATGGGATGTAATAATTTGTAGTAAATAAATTAGAAATATTAATTCAAGAATGAACTAAAAAGGAAATCAGGGGCTGTTTTCAAAGGAAAGCAATGGGATTATTTCAATGTTCGAAATGTAAATAGAATTGACTTAACTACATAAGGATTTATAAGTAGAATTCAACGATGTCAAATGTTATAAAATTAATTTATTTTTAGAAAGTATATTATATAAATTCATAAATTGACAATATAAATAATATTTAGTTTAAAAACCAGTAATTTATAATCGAATCTGTAATCGAGATTTAGTTATAAACTTAATATATAATTAACAAGGATTTAACTTGTAAATGGAGTTTAGGAAGTGGAATGTAAATATGAATTTATAAAAGAACTAGATAGATGAAATTTTAAACGGTAATGGTATTTATTATTTAAATCAAGATTTGATTGAATAAAACGAGTCTAGATTTATATAGAGGAATAATATTCACGTTTAAAGTGAATAGCTGTTTAAAAGCAAATGGTTTACAAAATTGGAATGATTATAAAAGAAATTGGTGAGTCTTTGAAGTGATAAAATCAAAAGTGAATTTAGAGGTTGAGCTAACTTGAATGGTAAATTTATTCCGACATTTGGAATGATAATAAATTAGAGATTATTCAAAAATGAATTATTAGTTTAAATTCGATTATAATGAATTCAGAAAGGTACTATTTACTTTCCGTTTTTAATTAAGAATTATTAAATTAATCAAATATTACTTATTTATTCTAAATAAAGGATCAAAGTTATATTTTAAATATTTTGGATATCAGGTATTATAACACTATCATTTAATCAATGTTTTATACAACGTTCGTTTAAATCTATAAAAATGGATTTTGGAAATGTTTTCCAAATATGACCAAAGATGTTTCATAAGTATAGAAAATGAAATGATTTTGATGTTAAGAATGGAGTTAAGGAAATTAGAAACTGACTGGAGATTAATTATGTTGGATGGCTTCTTGAGTATCAGTCTGATGTTGGTTTCTGCCTTCGAGGTTGACATTTAGGGAGTTGTTCTCTTACTAGTTTACGGTTAGGGACTGATGGACGTGGAATAATAGTGATGTGTGAATAAGATATGGAAAGGTTTTCCAATGTTAATCATGCATATTTTCGAAATATGGGAAATAAGGAGTTGTGAATATAGGGAAATGTTTTTCGAAAATGGTGAGATGCTAAATGAGTTGGAGAAATATTTGGGTTATGACATTGAAAGGAAATTAGGAAATATATTAATGATAAATTAATTTAAAAAGGGGCTCAGTTGTAATAACCTGAAACTTCGTGCAGTAAATATTTGAATATCGAGGTTATTTAAATATTTAAAACTTGGCAATAATGGTTTTATAACCTTGTTTAAATCCCTTTATAAATAATAATTAATGACGAGAAAACATGTTGTTGAATTTTTGTTTACGAAGGTAAGTAGTTCGAAGAAATATCGATAATGTGATCGAAAACACTTTTGTCGATAAACGACGTTTTACTTGTTAAAAGTTGTTAGAATATCTTGTGCATTTAGTAACAATATAAGAACACATATATGTATGTACATAGAATATAAATAAAACTACAAATGGTATATGTCTATATGTTCTAGAATATGAGAAATGACTTAAAATGATAGGGACACTTGTCATCAAAAGAATGGTACACATGAACGAATAAACCTATTAGGTGTCCATGTGTAGAAACATGTAAATACACCTAAGGTGGCATGTGTCTTCATCCTAAAGCTTGCATGAAGATAAGGAGGACAAGCGTCCAAAACTGAATTACCAAACGAGCCTTGCAATTTACTATATAAAGGGTGGAAAGGTTCATTTCATTTCATGCATTCACAAAACAAAACCAAGACAAGAAAAAGAAGAGAGGTTTAGGAGAATCCAAGAGAAGGAATAAAAGTTCAATTTTCAAGTCTAAGGTGAGAAAAACTACTTAAGTTCATGTAGTCATTTCATATTTGAAAGAAAAGTTGTGAAAATTAAGAAGAAACGATAGAACCCAAACCATTGAAAATGACGTCCGGTACTTTGGGAACAACTTTTGCAATTCTTGATGAAATTTCGATTCCTTTATCAATCTGGAAAGCTAATTCAAAGGGTCAAACTTTCACTTGTACCACTTTTTCTAATTCGGTCATTTGTGTACCTGAAAACTGGACGCAAAGTCAAGAAAAATCAGCCCGAAATGGACATGTTAAAAATGCCTCATGATATTTGATTTTATATATTTAATTGATAAATGATTTTGAGGTTTTCTTTTTATGATAATTAAGTAGACTAAGAGAGCTTCTTCCTGTAGAAAATTTGGAGTCAATAACTATATTTATCATAGAGAAATAGCATCAAACATTTTGCCTTAAAACTGGCTGAAAATCTAAAATTCGGAACTTTTTGTAGTGTTTTAAAATGCTGTCTATTCTCTGAATTAGTTATGAAGCATAATAAGCTACCTATAACTTTTCATAGCGTCAAAACGCTGTAGTAAGTTGTTTTTAGTTTAAATCATTATAAACCACCTAGAACTATCATAGCATTTCTAGAAGTGTTGTCTTTTCTCTGAATTAACTATGGAGTATTTTAAAACAAATCAAACTTTTCATAGCATGACAGAAATGCTATTACAGATGTTTTGAGTATAAAATCGTGGTAAACTATTCCAAATACTCTCAAATTTTGACTTGAGCTTCCTTATAGTATCATAAAAAAATTGACAAAATTGAGGATGTTAAATCAAAGTAGAAGAGAGTCAAAACGTGTCAAAATTCAGAACAAGGATGGTTGGCGTGAGTTTTGCGGATTTCGATGATTCGAGGAAGACATTTGATTGCTTTGGAGTGATAATAAGTACTATATTATGTTCTCCAAGGCTTCTGCATTAAGATAGCAGATTATATTTATCATCTATACAATTACATATTTCATAAGCTTGTGTTTTAATTTAATGTTGCACATGAGCTCAACATACTATATTGAGTGCAATCTTTGCTTCGATAAGTAAAGAATGTATACGACTCATGATTGAGGACATTGATGACTTAACATGACTGGCATAAAATCCTGAAATCAAGAACATAAGAATTAGTAGGGCACTGGGACAAACATAGAATATCTATGGTTCGATAGCCATAATTATTGAAATGCATTACTTTGAAAAATGTTTTATGTAAAATAATATTTTCAAGTATTCCTTTTCTTGATTATTAATATGAATTTATAAGCTATTTTATCGCAAGGAAGTTTTTGTTATTTAAAATAGAAGAGGTTTATCTTTTGAAAAAAGTTCTATAAGAGATATATAGATATCTTTTAAAACGAGTATTTGCAGAGTGTTTTACCCTTACTTGATATAAAGAGTATTTTTGGAAGTAAATATTGATTTTAAATGTTTTGAGTTAAGAAGAACTACATTGGCTTTATCCTGTATCTAATTGCATACCTAATTAGATAAAGGTGCGTAGGCAGTCACAAGTGGTAGTGATGCAGCTGCTTTATTAATAAAAATATCTTTTGTTGTTATTACATCTTATGTTGGTGTATTTTTCATGTTTATAATTTAAGTTATACCGATGTTTTATCAAGTATGCAGGAATGAATATCGATGTCCATTTTCTCAGAATTGCAGATGGTAGATTTATGGTAATTGTGTTTGAATTTGTATTTAAGCACAAACAGTTAACTACATAAGTGGTATTTATTAAAATTTTATCCAGAGCATTTAGTGATGTTGTATATGATTATAAAATATGATGGCAGCTGTCATCGTTTATTTTGATAGGAAGGATTTTTCAATAAATTTTGACTAGTCAGAATTTATGGGGCGCTACAAGTTGGTATTGGAGCTTAGGTTAGGTGCCTAAATAAAATTCCATATAAGATTAGAAGATCATCCAAGAAACTTTTAAATGAAGCAACCTAAATTTGATTAATAAAACTGAATAGGGTAAGGCACCATTCCTCTGACTAGGGTTATGAGTAATATTTATTTTTTATGTTTAACGTTTAATGTTTATACTAATAAGAATAATGTGTTGATCCATTATCAAGCACCACATAAAGAGAGGTTTAACGAAATTGTTAGTGCATATGATTAGCCATAAAGCAACGATGGAATGAATGAAGCGGCTTATAGAGGGAGGTAGGTAGTAGCATCAAATGGATGCAATGGAGTTGCTTAAAAGGAATGTGGAATAACAATTTGTCGAGGAAGGAATTAAATGAGCTTGGGTACATAAACTTGAAGAAGATTAAGATGAGTAAATTAAACACTGTGCAAGACCAAGGTGAGACAATCTCTTTAAATATTTTTGTCATTACTTAATATGATATTATAATTGTTTAGCATTAATGATGTTAGCTTAAAAGTTGCTAAAATATCTCACAACAATTCAATTATAACTTTTGATTCCTCGATTCGGGTTTGGTCGAAGTTAATCTTATTGGGAAGCTAGATTAATTATCTAGAATACTTACATCATATGCATTTTAAATTTTGAAAGTTTTCTATCTCAAAACATTGTTGCAAACTAACTATGTGTTTGAAAAGAAAAGGAGGTTGACGTCATTCATTCACATGTAAGATTTTGAGATAGATCGAGTAATTTGAAAAGACTAATGTAGGATTAAAAAAAATGAGGTTCATACTTAATGCTTTACAGATGATTTTCGAAGTTAAGAGTGTAGATTTTTTTTTTTTGAAAGAAAATGATTATATATGTTGGAGTAATGATTACAAAGTATGAAAATAATTTGCGAGAATACTTTGCTTATACTTATGAAAGATTTTTATGGAATATTTCATTAATGATGGTTACCTTCGAATGACGACGATGATGTGTAGTATAAGACAATAGATCCTGTGTAGTGCACTACTACTCTGTGGTATTGAGCCAGTAGAGTACATCCCTACTTAGTGAGGGGATGTCGGCCGCAATGTGATGGATACCTTCGGATAGTGATGATGATGATGTGCGGTATAAGACAATAGACCTAGGGTAGTGCAACTATTACTCTATGTGGTATTGAGCTAGTAGAGTACGTCCCTACTTAGTGAGGGGATGTCGACCGCAATAAAAAGGCTCTATTGAGTGCGTGGCTTGGATCCACTTTGATGAATATAATCATGTTGTCAAAAAAAATTTGAAGATAATATTTGAGATGTTTATCTTGAAATTATTACTCGCCGGTACATTTCGATGGGTGCCACAATACGGAGAATACATCCTTACTTGATGATGATGAGTCTGATGAGCCGGAGTACGATAAATCTTTAGTATATTTCGATGAGTACAACACAAGAAGAGAAGGAGATTGGGTATCGATGTAGATTGCAAAGAAAAAGTCCTGAATCTGGGCATAAAAAAAAGCTATGGCATGTCTGATCCAGCAACAGCTTGCAGGATTAATAGAATGTTGATCGCAAATTGAAAAGTTTGAATCATGTAATATCCAGGTATGTCTTAAAGTTTCAATTTATGAAATTATTTTGAAAGTATACTTTCAAGAAAATTCCCTGAATACATAAAGTTTCTTTCGTGGAATATTAGGTTTTCTTTTGATTAAGTGTTGCATAGAATTTTGAGGACGAAATTCCTTTTAAGGGGTGAAAGAATGTAACAACCTGAAACTTCGAGCAGTAAATATTTAAATATCGAGGTTATTTAAATATTTAAAACTTAGTTTAATGATTTGATTACCTTGATTAAATCCCTTTGTAAATAATAATTAATGGGGATAAAACATGTTGTTGAATTTCCGTTTATGAAGTTAAGTAGTTGGAAGAAATATCGATAATGTGACTTTAAATTGTTTTGTTGATAAACAACGTTTTACTTGTTAAAAGTTGGTAGAATTTCATGTGCATGTGGTAACAATATAAGAACACTTATATGTATCTATATAAAATATAGTTAAAAATAAAATGGTATATGTCTATATATTCTAGAATATGAAAAATGGCTTAAAATGATAGGGACATGTGTCATCAAAATAATGGTACATATGTCTTGTAAGTGAATAAGATAGAGACACATAAACCCATCAAGTGTCCATGTGTAGAAACATTTAAAGACACCTAAGGAGGCATGTGTCTTCATCCAAAAGCTTGCATGAAGATAAGGAGGACAAATGTCCAAAACTAAATTACCAAACAAGCCTTGAAAATTACTATATAAATGGTGGAAAGGTTCATTTCATTTTATGCATTCACAAAACAAAACTAACATAAGAAAAAGAAGAAAGGTTTATGAGAAGCCAATAGAAGGAATACGAGTTCAATTTTCAAGTCTAAGGTGAGAAAAATTATTTAAGTTCATGTAGTCATTTCATATTTTGAAGAAAAGTTGTGAAAATTAAAAAGAAACGATAGAACCCAAATCACTGAAAATGACGTTCGGTATTTTGGGCAAAGCTTTTGCAACTCTTTATGAAATTTTTATTCCTTTATCAATTTGGAAATATAATTCAAAGGGCTACAACTTACACTTGTACCACTTTTTCTAATTCGATCGTTTGTGTACCTGAAAACTGGACGCAAAGTCAGGTAAAAATCAACCTGAAATGGACGTATTCAAAATGCCTTATGATGTTTGATTTTATATATTAAATTGATAAATGATTTTTAGGTTTTATTTTAATGCTAATTAAGTAGACTAAGAAAGCTTTTTACTGCAGAAAATTTGGAGTCAGAAACAATTTTTATCATAGAGAAATAGCATCGAACATTTTGCCGAAAGACTGACTGAAAATCTTAAATTCGGAACTTTTTGTAGCGTTTTAAAATGCTCTTTTCTCTGAATTAGTTATGAAGCATAATAAGCTTCCCAGAACTTTTCATAGCGTCCCAAAAACGCTGTAGTAAGCTGTTTTTAGTTTAAAATCATTGTAAATCAACCAGAACTTTTCATAGCATTTCTAGAAGCATTGTCTTTTCTCCGAATTAACTTTGAAGTATTTTTAAAACAAACCGAACTTTTCATAGCATGACAGAAATGCTGGTATAGATGTTTTGAGTATAAAATCATGGCAAACTATTCCAAATCCTCTCAAATTTGGACTTGAGCTTCCTTGTAGTATCGTAAACAAATGACAAAATCGAGGATGTTAAATCAAAGTAAAATAGAGTCAAAATGTGTCAAAATTGAGAACAAGGAAGGTTGTCGTGAGTTTTGCGAATTTCGATGATTCGAGGAAGACATTTGATTGCTTTGGAGTGATGATAAGTATTAGATTATGTTCTACAAGGCTTCTGCATGAAGATAGCAAGGAGTACTGTGAGTATATTTATCATCTAAACAATTAATTATTTCATAAGCTTGTGTTTTAATGTAATGTTGCACATGACCTCAAAATACTATATTGCCTGCAATCTTTGCTTTGGTAAGTAAAGAACATATACGACTGATGATTGAGGACATTGATGACTTAGCATGACTGACATAAAGTCTTGACCAAGAACATAAGGATTAGTAGGGGACTGGGACAGACATAGAGTACCTATGGTTTGACAGCCATAATTATCGAAATGCATTACTTTGACAAATGTTTTATGTAAAATAATATTTTCAAGTATTCCTTTTCTTGATGATTAGTTTGAAGTTATAAGCTATTTTATCGCAAGGAAGTTTTTTGTATTTAA
This sequence comes from Allium sativum, assembly GCA_030737875.1. Taxonomy (NCBI): domain Eukaryota; kingdom Viridiplantae; phylum Streptophyta; class Magnoliopsida; order Asparagales; family Amaryllidaceae; genus Allium; species Allium sativum. The sequence continues at coordinate 607,953,220 of CM060910.1, read as the reverse complement.
AATAGAAGAGGTTTATCTTTTGAAAAGAAGTTCTAAAAGAGAGATATCTTTCAAAAAGAGTATTTGCACAGTGTTTTACCGTTACTTGATATAAAAAGTATTTTTGGAAGCAAATATTTATTTTAAATATTTTGAGTAAAGAAAAACTATGTTGGCTTTATCCTGTATCTAATTGCTTTCCCAATTAGAAAGTATGTAGGAAGTCACAAGCGGTAGTGATGCAGTTGGTTTATTAACAAAAATATTTTTTGTTGTTATTACATCTTGTGTTGGTGCATCTTTCATGTTTATCATTTAAACTATATTGACATTTTATCAAGTGTGCAGGAATGAATATCCATGTCCATCTTCTCATAATTGCACGATGGTAGATTTATGGTAAGTGTGCTTGAATTTGTACTTAAGCACAAATAGTTAATTAGATAAGTGGTATTTATTAAAATTTTATCCAGAGCATTTAGTGATGTTGTATATAATTATAAAATATGATGGTGGCTGTCATCGATTATTTTGAAAGGAAGGATTTTTCGATAAATTTTGACTGGAATTTTTGGGGAGTCACATCAGTATTGATTGATGGTTGATCAGTAAAATTTCCATTTGGAATTAAGATCGTTGTGTGTTTGGATGTTTTCCTTTGATAGTTAAATAACCGACTATCAATGTTTTTGACCATCTTTCTGTTGTCAAATACGGAGAGACCGGGATCAGATTTATTATCTGGAAACCACTCTGATTGGAATTAGCGTTGCGAATCAAGTATGATGAAGATAATCAAAGGCGAGTTTTTAACAACCCGAATTTTAATAACGTGTTAAGACAAGAATCGATGCATAATTAAATTTTAAAATAAGAATCACGCGAAACGGGTTGCTCCGTTGCATTCGTCTCGGAATTCTAGCTGGAAACGAGTCCGAAATTTCGTAAATCGGAGTCCGTATGACCGAGATATGGCCTCTAGAAGTTTCACGAAAAATCATAAAACGAAAACAGATTTTCAAATTTCGAATTTACCTCCAAACAGACTGGGCGGGAAAATTTCCCGCCCAGCCCCAGGTCGACTGGGGAGTCGACCCCCCAAGGACCAGGTCCACTGCCCAGTCGACCTAGGTGTCGACCTGGGGGTCGACTTCCTTGGTCGGACCAGGTTGGCCTGTGTGCACCTGCAGGGTCTTGTGGTCTGGTTTGTTGGCCTGTGACGATTTTTGATGGCTCTGATCTGTTCTAGGGTTGATCCTATGGCCTAAACTTGTTCCTACTCCTATAAAAACACCCTAAGACCTAGCCTAATTCACTACAATTCACTCTAACAACAAAGTGCTGCCCAAATATTTCTTGATCATGGCCTCCATCTCTAACTTCAAAGGCTTGAGCATTCAAACTAGATCCATGTCAAAGGAGCTAGCTTTCTACCTCAAATTAAGGGAGTAGAGCATCATTCCTATACCGTTCTACGACGAATGCTTGCTCATAATTCTCTAGCCACGCTTTGTAAGTTCTAGCTACTTTTAGATCTAAACAGTAGTTCTAATGTTGACATGGAATAAAATGAGATGAAACCTAAGTATGCTAGTCTATGTGAATCTAGTTTTGCCCCTCTCTTGAACCTATGACTTTGGGCTGTTTCTTAGTGATTAAATCATGCCACTCATGTTGTGTTTGACTTAGCTTATCATGCAAGATTTAATCTTGACTTGTGGAAATGTTGGCATGAATCCTTTGAACAATTTGACTTGTGGAACATTCATATGAACTTGACTTGGGGTTTATGCATGTAAATGAACCTGAACCCCTCATGACCATTTACATGCCGATGATGATGAACCTAGTGTTATGCTATCATACATGTTTGAGGCCAATCCCTTTATGCTATCATATATGTTTGAGGTCAATCCCTTTATGCTATCATATATGTTTGGGCCAATATGTTGTCATATTATTCCTACTATGTTGACTCTCTTTCACTTGCGTTGGGAATACGCCTTGGGTAGTTAGGCAAACTTGAGATGGGCTATGAAACTTAACATGAATTAAGTAATGGGACAATGGGCATAAGTGGAAAACGTGGACTTTGTCGTAGCCTAAATTTGACATGAACATGACAAGTGGGAAAACATGAAAGTGGCCAACTCGAGGTTGGGTTGAGTTTGTAGCATAAATCTGCTCGGAACCGCCCGGCAAATCCAATAGCTACAGACAATAAGACCCAATGAGAGTAGTTGGTCATATCGCGCTCAAAACCCGAGGTTCGACTAGGTTGTGGTGTAAAGCTGCCCGGACCCGCCCGACGTAAACAGTAACCACAACAAAGTCTAATGTGAGAGGTTGGGGTGCATTAATTTACTTAATGCCACATGTTAAGGTAAAGTTTGTTTGATTAATGGCATGTAATGACCCAGAAAATCTGAACCAATTTAAATTTTTTAAATTGGCTAAAATAATGGATTTTAAATATTTAAAATAAATATTTTAAATAATAGCAATGGAAACTAAGTTTGAATCGACAATTGAAAATGAATATAATTAATTATAATTATAAACAAGGCCTGAAATGGCGCTGCAGTTTCAAAAAATTGAATTCAAACTTTGGCAGACTGTACCGGGTGTAAAACAAAACGGATTTGAGTGAAACCAAAAATATTTAAATCTGTTAGTGAACACCTTTCTAACGAATCTGAAAAATCGAATTTTCATAGTGGAAAGCAAAAGTTATGGCCAAATGAATTTTCAGAAAGGTCGCTATGGAATTTATATAGCCCGTGAAATTGGCCATTTTGCATACGACCTCAGAATTCGACGAAACCACTTTTGTTGGATCTGGGATGTGAAGTTATTGCTAGGTTTCAAATTTCATAATTTTTTAAGCTAGTATGTGAGCGTGGAAAAGGAAAACGTGTTTTGGTCAATTATAGTTAAATTGGATCGACCAGAAATGGGCCTTTTTGCAAACGGTCTCAGAATTCGACGAAACTAGTTTTGTTGGGACCGTATCATCAAAACATAGCTAGATTTATTTTTCTGGAAATTTTCGAATCAGTTTGTGGTTCCGGCAAATTGAAATGTACATCCAAATCGAATATTGAATGTTTTATATTTTAATTTAAAGGAAAACTGACTGAAACAGTCGAATGGGCCTACGAAACATATCCAATTGAGTTTGGAATAGGGGTAAAACGCTGGGGACGACATCCATTGGGTTTGGATTGGGGTTCGTGGGCGAAAGGGGTATTTTGGAGATTTTAAAAATTATAAAATAAAAAAAATCTAATTGGCCACTACCCCCATCTTCTCTCTCCCCGACCCAGGCGCACGGCGAAAGGCCTTCAAAACTTCCCGACTCGATTTCTCTTTCAATTCCAAACGAAATCAAGCAAACTCGGATCCATTTTGAAGCTCTAACCGTCCTCTTCAAATCCATCTAAGGTTTGCTTGTTATCATTGAGTGTGGAGGGAGTTATGGGTCCTCAAAGTCAATGAATTTGGACCGCCGCCGCGACGTACAGGCGCCACCGAACGGGGTGAAACCACCACGCGCGCGAAGGTCTTTCAAAGCTCTTCGACGCTGTGTGAGCTGATTCTCCTATCGCGCAACGATTTGATCGAAAGATCAAAACCTAGTTTTGAACCATCGTGAAAGGTGCGTCTTTTATTACATCTGAACTTTGAAAAATCATATCTTTCTCGATTCTTGACGAAATTCTATGAAACAGGAAACATCGTGACCGTGTGGATGTCTTCTACATTATAGAAGAGACCGCATATTTTTCTGAGCCTTCTGCTATTTTTGGTGGAGTGGTACCCAATGTGAGATTTCTAATTTATGAACGATATGGAAAACGACGATGTATAAATTATATAGTCGATGTATGAGTTATATAAGCGTTGTACACCTCATGTATAAGCGTTGTATAAGTTGTACGTTCGATGTTTAAGTTGTATATGCGTTGTAAAAATTATATATGTGTTGAAATAGAAGTGAATTGTTATATATATATATATATATACACGCCCCTCGTCCAGAAACCATAGACGATATTTATTGGTTGTGATTGGTGTGAAAATTGATTGATAGCAAATGGTTGATTGTGATTGTTTGTGGTTGATATTGGTTGATTGTGGTTGAAAAATATCCATTTGTGGTTGAGAAATATTTGGTTGAAACCACATAGGATTAGTTTGTGGAAATGAAATAAATATACATGCCGCCTGCGTGCGAACTAGATGCATGATCCCCAATGTCAAAAACCGCGAGGTTTTAAGGTAGAGCGAGGAGCCGTACTAGGGATGGTCCCGGTTTTAACTACTCTGCCGTTATGCTGCCGAAATTTTGAGTAATATTAATGTGTTTGAATTATTTTCATTTGCTGAAACTATATTTATTCGTTGAATAGAAAACCTTCATGTGTTGAATCGATATTCATTCATTGAATTGAAATTCATGTGTTGAATGGTATTCGTATTTTAAATATAAAAATCACATTTTTATCTATATATAGAAACTATAGAAAACCTTCATGTGTTGGATCAATATTCATTCGTTGAATTGAAATTCATGTGTTGAATGGTATTCGTGTTTTAAATATAAAAATCACATTTTTATCTATATATAGAAACTATAGAAAACCTTCATGTGTTGAATCGATATTCATTCGTTGAATTGAAATTCATGTGTTGAATGGTATTCATATTTTGAAATAAATTGCTTCATAATAAAAATCACCTTTTTATCATCTATATGAACTATGTAAAATAATCTCGTTTTAAAAGAAATTGTTTTATAATAAAAATCCTATTTTTATTACCTATATATACTATATAAAATAATAGTATTTTGAAATGAATTGTTTTACAATAAAAATCACAATTTTATTATATACATGAATTGTTGAAATGTGAAGTGTTAAAAATAGCCACTCGTTCAAATAAATATGCATGAGTTGAAATATTCATTAATTAGCTAATGATATGATTTTTGCCTATGCATGCAACATTAGAATGAATGGTGTTTTTAAACCAAATGCAATCAAATAGAAGTTGAATGGAAAACGATAAGTGATAAGAACTGTATATATGTACATGCATATTTATTGAACAGGTTATAGCAAAGGGGCTAGAGAAGAGGAATAAAATTTTTGTGCTCGACAAATAGGTACACATTTACTGTTTTGTTTGGGTGATGATTTTATGAGCCTGTTGGCTAGCCGCTTGGCTTTTTCTTTTTCTTTTTGACATGAGACGCCCATGTGGCTATTTGGGAATTTTCCCAGCCCTCCCGTACAAAGGAGGTTATGGCGAAATTTTCCAAAATTTAAAGGCGTTAGTGAAATATTAGAAGTGGAAACAATATAGGAATTTTTGAATGAACTATATTTACATAAATATATAAATATAAATAAAATTAAAACGAAACGTGGCCGTGCAGTTCGTATTTTGAAACCGTGATTTCAAACGATTAGTACGGGAGATCCGACCATCGGATTTTCCTGAAATCGCAACCGTTGGGTTCACCTTGGAAATATCTTTCCAACGACACCAACTTTGTAAAAATCCAACGGTTGGATTGTTTGGAATGTTTAATTCAATCTGAAGAAAAAATAGCACCAGAAACGATTATATTTATATATATATATATATAATTATATTTAATCGAATAACGACACTGCAGTTCGTATTTTGAAATCGAAACTTCAAACGATTATACCGGGAGATCCGACCGTCGGAATTTCCCGAAACTAGAACTGTTGGATTCATTTTGAAAAGATCTTTCTAATGATGTAAATTTTGTGAAGATCCAACAGTTAGATTTTCAGATATGCGTAAATCAAATCTGAAGAAAAACAGCGCCATGGTCACGCTATGCCCCGAAGCGTCGTTTTGAATATATTGGCTATTTTAAAATAAATAAAAATAGCGATAAATCGTTATAAAATATTATAAGTGATATGGATGTGATTTAGAAATTAACTGAAGGTTGGCCAAGTCGAATGGTTTCCTGGGTGTTGATCTGATGTTGGTTTCGGCCTTCGGGGTTAATATTTGGGAAATCGTTCTCTTACTGATTGACGGTTAGTGACTAATGAATTGTAATGATGCGTGTATATGTTAGTGTTGCACTGGTTAATTGTATACGCAAGTTGCTCAGAAAGACCGGGTTTATCCCATTCTGAATAACTGAATCGACGATAAGAAATTGAAGATGAAGACGATGGTCGAAGATCGGAGATCTTCACCTCTTTTGGATGGTAACCGAGGTCCTGATTGGGAGGCATCCCGAAATATGGATAATGAGTGGTGATCGTCCAGATGTACGTGGTGGTCGATGGGTTTGCGAGGTATATAGTGCCTCCGGTTTCGTTCAGACCCAGAACGGACTGAGTGTCTGACATTGGATTTTATTCTATGTTGATTGATCTCTAGTAAATATACATCTGTTTGGCTGCGGAGAATTTATTCTTTTTCTTAACGCCCTTCTCTGGAACGCACGAGCTCAGAGGTTGTATATCGGTGGATATCAGTCGCATGGCACGAATTTCCAGTGTGGCATGCCTAAGTGGCAAATGATCAGGGCTTCTGTTGAAAAGCAAAGTCTTGTGGTGATGATCAAAGCACCGCCTATGTGGCGTAGCTTTGTGTATAACGTGAAATAGCGAGCCTCACACCCCGTTATGAACTAGAAACGGGAGAAGGACCTCAGGGAGGGCATGCGTTTCTTTCTAGCTAGGGTGGTGTCAGTGACCTACCAGCCCTGACATTTATATACTTTTCACCTGTGTGGTTGTTGCTGTTGCGAGGCGCCTCGGTTTGATCGGACGATCCGGGTCCGATGGAGTCATTCGTTGGCTCGTTTACGCCCCAAAGGGCGGGGAGACGTAGTGTTCAGGAATTTTAATCCACATCGGTGGACCGACCCTGTCGCTCCAAGGGTCGATGCGCTCTGACCCTATGGCTCGGGCTAGAGAGTCACGAAGTCGGTAAGGACTATCTTTTGCCTTGGTTCATGACGGAAATCCAATTTCCAAATACGTGACTGTGTGGTTTTGATTGTATACCTATATGGCGACATAATGGTATGGGGCATTAATGCCGTCTATGATTGATAGTTATGATTTGAAATTGTTTTCAAAACATATAACACTAGCAATAATATCAAATGCCTTTGTTTTATTCGTATCAAGCATATTTTAGCCGATATAAGGTAAAAACTCTATCCTCCGGTTTGCGTTGCATTGTGTGATGGGAATTGAGTCTTATAATGGCTTCTTTTTTATAAAAAGCATTGCGATGTTTAAAAGAATGATTTGTTTTAAAGTAATGGCAATCCAATGGAGTAAACCCGTTCTACGAAAGTGGCGTGGTCCTGTGATTAGCTATATTGTAAATGTGTTGAGTAGATTTCTCATACCAGTCTCATGACTGACTCGTAGTTTGTTTCACTTTCAAACTCGGGTGCCCCTTTTTCTACATGGGCAGCCTTGTATTCAGGTTTAGCAGGCTTTATCTGGCTAGCTGGAGCTGAAGATGGATTCTATCATTTATCTATTTTTATGTTGTTCAGCTCCTATTGTACATTATGTTTGTTTTCCGCTGTAGACATATATGTATAGTTAATTTGTATTTGTACTAAGTAAGATCCTGTATATTGTGTAACTCTGATGATTACTCTTATCCAGTATATTTTATTGTTCATTATCTGGTGTATTTATTTAATTCTGTTCTGCTGTTATCTGTTTCTGTGTTATATTCCAAAGATTACCCTTGTCTTCGTCTGTATGGGAAATGGGGTCGTCTCAACTTGGCATCAGAGCTTTGGTTCAGCTTAGTTCTGGAATATAACATTTCAACGAACTCGTCAGAAATAGAACCAGTAGTGTTCTAGGATGGGTAACTCTATACTGACAGGATCAACAATATCCTAGTATGAGTAAAGCAGAATGAAATTACACCTCGATAGACACATTTACATTTGAAGTATATGTTTCTATATTTTAAATTATCTTTTCTGTGACCTGACACTTGATCTGCCATTTGCAGAAGTACTTGAAAAATGAGTATCAGAAACAGGAGAAATGCAGAACCCGATCTAGAGGCTCTATTAAAGAGATATCGAAATCTAAACGAAGCACAGTTCTCGGGCAATGAATCCATAATTCAGACTCAAGCTTGGATGAGTTCTGTCGAAAGAATATTTGAGCGCATCTAGTTGAGAGATGATCAGAAAAGATTAGTAGCATCTTGGACGCTTAAAGAAGAAGCTTTAATCTGGTGGGAAACAATCATCAAAGATAATCCAGAAGGTGATATCACTTGGGACAGATTCAAAGTGATTTTCCTGGAAAGATTTACTCCTCCCGAAGCGACGGAGCGATTATGTGATGAATTTTCTTATCTAATACAAGGTGATATGACCATCCCAGAATATCATAAGAAATTCAACGAACTTGCTCACTTTGCTCCTCATCTGATTCAAGATACAAAGAGGAAAAATCTGAGATTTATTCATGGTCTGCAAATGAGATATCAGAATATTGTACTGAGGAATGTAAAACTTCCTTTCTCTGAAATGATTTATATGGCCTATCAGTACGAAAATCTCCATAAGAAAGGAATGTTACGCGAAGAAGAAGAAGAAGAAGTCTGTTCTAGTGACAAAGCAGAGTCGGAAACTGATATTCCTGAAGCCAGTACGAGATCTGACGTCAGTGAGAAGCACGGTGCTAAGAGAAAAAGGGCTAAGTCTGGGAAAGAACTGGTAACAACTGCTATTTGCTCTAACTGCAATAAGAAAGGACATTTGTTGATAAGTTGCAGATCTTTAAAGAAACAAAGAAAAGAGGGATATAGAGCCAATCGAAAGCAAAAGAAGAAGAGGTTCAGAAATGATGGGGAGTTTCAAGAGAATAGGGAGTGCAAACAGTGCCACGAGGCTGGTCATCTTGCAAAGGATTGCCCGCTCTTAAACAAGCCTGAAATAGTTCAAGTGAATGAAGCGGCAGAAGTGCCTGCATCTTCGTCTGCTCAGGAAAGGTTTGATGTTTTAGAAGGCATGCTCAATGTCAAGAACATTCCAGTTAAAGTACTGTTTGACACAGGCGCGTCACGAAGCTTTATTTCAAAGAGTGCAGTCAAGAAGTTGGATTTGAAATTGAAAAAGCTCAAAGAACCAATGACTGTCCAAAATCCAGTTGGGGGTTCCATCAAACTCAGTTGGATTTGTGCAGTACCTGTCTCTTTTTCTTGCTATAAATTCCCTATTATCTCTATCGTCATGAATTTTAATGAATTCGATCTTATTCTGGGATTGGATTGGCTAACCAAATATGAAGCAGAGGTTAGATGCGCCGAGAGAGTTGTTAAGGCAAAGGCCCAATCGGGGAATTATATAACCATACCATGTGAAGGCCCGACTTCAAATAGAAAAGACTTCTGGGCAGCTTTGGATGTTTCTCCAGCCCAAATAGAAAATACCCCTGAAGTTACAGAGAATATTCCTGACCTCATCAAAGACATTCCGGTCGTCAAGAACTATGTGGATGTGTTCGAGGAAGTTGTTCGTTTACCTCCGCAGAGAGAAATAGATTTCAAGATTGCGTTGATTCCGAATGCAAGGCCAGTAGTTCACGTTATTCGAAGAATGTCCTTGAAAGAGAAAGAAGAACTTGACAATCAAACACGACAGCTGGTATGGAAGGGTCTGATCAGGCCCAGTATATCTGATTGGGGTGCAGCAGTGGTGTTTGTCCCAAAATCTGACGGTACTCTACGTCTATGTGTGGATTATCGTGATTTAAACAAACAGACCATAAAGAATAAATATCCATTGTCGCGGATTGATGATTTTGTTGGATCGATTAAATGGCGCACAAGTATTTTCATGAATGGACCTAGCTACAAGTTTCCATCAACTTCGTATCGCCGAGGAGTGTGTTCCTTTGACAGCATTCAGAGGTCCAGATTTATTCTACGAGTGGTTAGTAATTCCGTTCGGCTTATGTAACGCTCCAGCTTACTTCGTCGATCTGATGAATAGGGTGTTTAGAGGGGTTTTGAATAAATTTGTTCTGGTTTTTATTGACGATATCCTAATCTTCTCTAAGTCAAAGGCCGAACATGAAAAGCATTTGGAACAAGTTCTAGAAATTCTCAGAAAGAATGTGTTGAAAGCAAAGTTTTCCAAATGTATATTTTGGCAAGATGAAGTAAAATTTCTGGGCCATGTCGTATCAAAAGAAGGAATTGCTGTGGATCCAAGCAAAATCACAGCTATTCAAAACTGGAAGCGGCCTAGCACCCCCACTGAAGTCCGCAGTTTTCTCGGATTGGCTAGCTATTACCAGAAGTTCGTTAAAAACTTTTCGAAGATATCTGGTCATTTAACGAAGCTTACAAAGAAGCACTCTAAATTCAAATGGACTCCAGAAAGTGAGGAGGCTTTTGAAGAGCTAAAGTTAAGACTAACGACTGCTCCATTGTTAACCATCATCGATGGCAACCAGGATTTAAAAGTCTGGACAGATGCTTCTAGAGAAGGCCTTGGCGCAATGTTAATGCAAAGGGGTCAAGTAATTGCTTATGCTAGCCGTCAACTGAAGCCGCACGAGAAAAACTACATAACTCATGATCTTGAGTTATTGGCTATAGTATTCGCCTTGAAAATCTGGAGACACTATCTTCTGGGTGAGAGATTTGAACTGTTCACAGATCACCAGTCGTTAAAGTATCTGTTCACCCAGAAGGACTTGAATCTGAGGCAGCAACATTGGCTGGAGTTTCTTGCAGCATACGATTTTGAAATTATATACACTCCAGGGAAAGCCAATGTCATGGCCGATGCGCTGAGCCGAAAGAATGCAATGATAGCCAGCTTTATTATCACGACTTCCTTGATTGACAAAATATCTATTCTTCAGAAGGTGGATAACTTTATTAAGGATATGATTATAAGGATTCAGAAAGGCGAACCCTCGTGTTTTCAAATAGATAACGACGAGACCTTGAGGTTGAAAGGAAGGATTTGTGTTCCTGATATCCCAGAGTTAAAAAGGGAAGTGTTAGACGAGTGTCACAAGTCCAAGCTGAGTATTCATCCTGGTGTGGCCAAAATGTATAACAATCTCAATCGAACGTTCTGGTGGAAGGCTATGAAAAGAGACGTTTCAATATATGTTAGCCGATGCCCTACTTGTCAGCTAGTCAAAAGTGACCAACAGAAACTAGCTGGATTATTGCAACCGCTGGACGTTCCTGGTTGGAAGTGGGAGCATATTTCCGTGGATTTCATTGATGGTCTGCCCAGAACCAGAAAGGAAAATGACAGTATTTGGGTGATTGTAGATCGCTTCACGAAGACCGCCCATTTCATACCTGTCAGATCAAACAGAACTGCTCAGAGTCTGACGCAGATTTATATTAAGGAAATTGTTAGACTACATGGAGTGCCGCTCAGTATAGTCAGTGATAGAGATACAATATTTACTAGTAAATTCTGGGAGGCATTTCAAGTAGAGTTGGGAACAAAGCTGAACTTGAGCACCACTTATCATCCTCAGACAGACGGTCAGACTGAGAGGGTAAATCGTATTTTAGAAGATCTATTGCGGGCTTGTGTTCTAGATTTTGGTGGATCATGGGAAGACCATCTGCATTTGGCTGAATTCTCATATAACAACAGCTACCAGGCGAGCCTGACTATGTCGCCATTTGAAGCATTATATGGTAGACCGTGCCGATCTCCTGCTTGTTGGGTCGAACCCGGAAATAGACTTGTGTTGGGGCCAGATATGATCCGAGAAGCTGCCGACAAAGTCGATTTTATTAAGAAACGATTACTGGTCGCTCAAAGCCGACAAAAGAGCTATGCCGATAGAAGAAGAAGAGATATATCCTTCGCTGTTGGCGACTATATATATTTGAAAGTATAGCCGATGAGAGGAGTTATCCGGTTCGGTAAAACTGGAAAGTTGGCGACCAAATTCATTGGTCCGTTTCCTATTCTGGAATGGATCAGAACTCTCGCTTATAGGGTTAAATTGCCAGATTGGTTGCCTGGAGTTCATGATGTATTTCACATATCTCAACTTCGAAAGCACGTTCATGATCCAGACTTGATCGTGGAAGAAGCAGCTCAGCAGGATATTGAAATTACTCCAGAATTAGCTGTGAAAAGAGAGCCGCTAAAGATTATCGGCAAAGAAACCAAAGAGATGAGGAACAAGAAGGTTCACTTAGTCAAAGTGCAATGGAGTGGAGATCCGCGAGATTGTACTTGGGAAACGGAGGAGAGCATTCAGAAAACCTATCCTAGATGCCGAGTGGATCTCTCTATTTGACTCCGGTGCAAGGTACATTTACCATACTTTGCATTACCAATTAGTTCTCTACTCTGTTGTTATTTTCTTTCCACGGATGTACACTTTTAATTCTATAGTCTGAACGATTTTAAAAGAATATAGGAATTGATTGGTATGATTTTGAAAAGTTAAAAAAATTTGATTGTTGGTTGTGTTGTGTGATTGTAGATTTGATTGATTAAAGTTATTAAAACGATAATTAATTTAATCAATAATAGGATAATGGTAGAATTTATTCATTTAAATCACACATTGGAATGATTAGAAAATAGATAGAAATATTTATAATTGTGCATTATATATGTTTGAACAGGTAAATGGTTAGCCGTTGAGTAAAGATTTTATTTGCATGCCCGACAAATAGGTAAACCTTAATGAGTTGGATGCGAAATATTATTATATCAACTCCTGTGAATGCCATTGGATGCGGAGTGCTGGTTATTCTGTGTGTAAAAATAAATGTCGCCATAGGATAGTAACAATTAATTTTGAACTACATTACATGGCATACCTCAGAAGATAGGCATACTACATCATATACCACATAAGCATTTGGAGCTTGTGTGACAAGGTGGAAGATTTACCATACGAGCGAGAGGCTTGTATGGCGATGACTATATTTTGCAGGTTGAACTGATGACTAATATGGACTATTTAAATTGTAATGATTAAATTGCCAGATTAATAAAAAAACCACATGGGTCTGGAGTTGACAATAATCACGTCTCTCTAGTTATTAGATACGGCATATGGACTATTTATTTCCCATACGGGGCAGGGCGACGAGAATTTATTCTCTGGAGTTATTATCAATACACGCTCCCCTGTAAACACCAGAATATATCACTATAAATATGTGTATGCTTATTAGGATTTATTGGGTACCTAATACAGCCCAATAAATTTCCAAACCTCTCTCCGTACAAAGGAGGTTATGGCGAAATTTTTCGAAAATTCTGGGTGTTAGCCAAATTTTTGAAGAATTTGAAATTTCTCAGAAACTGAAAAGTTGGAGAATGGAAGCCAGATCGAACGTTGAGTTGATTAATCAAACCACTTTCGACTTTGTTCCTTTTCGGGGACGAAAAGTTTTAAGTGGGGGAGATTGTAACGACCCAGAAAATCTGAACCAATTTAAAAATTTTAAATTGGATAAAATAATGTATTTTAAATAATAGCAATGGAAACTAAGTTTGAATCGACAATTGAAAACGAATATAATTAATTATAATTATAAACCAGGCCTGAAATGGCGCTGCAGTTTCAAAAAATTGAATTCAAACTTTGTCGGACTGTACCGGGTGCAAAACAAAACGGATTTGAGTGAAACCAAAAATATTTAAATCTGTTAGTGAACAACTTTCTAACGAATCTGAAAAATCGAATTTTCATAGTGGAAAGCAAAAGTTATGGCCAAATGAATTTTCAGAAAGGTCGCTATGGAATTTATATAGCCCGTGAAATTGGCCATTTTGCATACGACCTCGGAATTCGACGAAACCACTTTTGTTGGATCCGGGATGTGAAGTTATTGCTAGATTTCAAACTTCATAATTTTTGAAGCTAGTATGTGAGCGTGGCAAAGGAAAACGTGTTTTGGTCAATTACAGTTAAATTGGATCGACCAGAAATGGGCCTTTTTGCAAACGGTCTCAGAATTCGATGAAACTAGTTTTGTTGGGACCGTAACGTCAATACATAGCTAGATATATTTTTCAGGAATTTTTCGAATCAGTGTGTGGCCGCGGCAAATTGAAATGTACGTTCAAATCGAATATTGAATGTATTATATTTTAATTTAAAGGAAAATTGACTGAAACAGTCGAATGGGCCTGCGAAACATATCCTATTGAGTTCGAAACGGTGGTAAAACGCTACGGACGACAGTCGTTGGGTTTGGATTGGGGTTCATGGGCGAAAGGGGTATTTTGGAGATTTTAAAAATTATAAAATAAAATAAAAATCTAATTGGCCACTACCCCCGTCTTCTCTCTCCCCAACCAAGGCGCACGGCGGAAGGCCTTCAAAACTTCCCGACTCGATTTCTCTTTCAATTCCAAACGAAATCAAGCAAACTCGGATCCATTTTGAAGCTCTAACCGTCCTCTTCAAATCCATCTAAGGTTTGCTTGATATCATCGAGTGTGGAGGGAGTTACGGGTCCTCAAAGTCAACGACTTTGGACCGCCGCCGCGATGTACAGGCGCTACCGAACGGGGTGAAACCACCACGCGCGCGAAGGTCTTCCGAAGCTCTTCGACGCGGTGTGAGCAGATTCTCCTATCGCGCAATGGTTTGATCGAAAGATCAAAACCTAGTTTTGAACCATCGTGAAAGGTGCGTCTTTTATTACATCTGAACTTTGAAAAATCATATCTTTTTCGATTCTTGACGAAATTTGATGAAACAGGAAACATCGTGACCGTGTGGACGTCTTCTACATTCTAGAAGAGACCACATATTTTTTTGAGCTTTCTGCTATTTTTGGTGCAGTGGAACTCAATGTGAGATTTCTAATTTATGAACGATATGGAAAACGACGATGTATAAATTATATAGTCGATGTATGAGTTATATAAGCATTGTACACCTCATGTATAAGCATTGTATAAGTTGTACGTTCGATGTATAAGTTGTATATGCGTTGTAAAAATTATATATGTGTTGAAATAGAAGTGAATTGCTATATATATATATATATATATATATATATATACACACGCCCCTCGTCCACAAACCATGGATGATATTTATTGGTTGTGATTGGTGTGAAAATTGATTGATAGCAAATGGTTGATTGTGATTGTTTGTGGTTGATATTGGTTGATTGTGGTTGAAAAATACCCATTTGTGGTTGAGAAATATTTGGTTGAAACCACATAGGATTAGTTTGTGGAAATGAAATAAATATACATGTCGCCTGCGTGTGAACTAGATGCATGATCCCCATTGTCAAAAACCGTGAGGTTTTAAGGTAGAGCGAGGAGTCGTATTAGGGACGGTCCCGGTTCTAACTACCCTGCCGTTATGCTGCCGAAATTTTGAATAATATTCATGTGTTTGAATTATTTTCATTTGCTGAAACTATATTTATTCGTTGAATAGAAAACCTTCATGTGTTGAATCGATATTCATTCGTTGAATTGAAATTCATGTGTTGAATGGTATTCGTGTTTTAAATATAAAAATCACATTTTATATCTATATATAGAAACTATAGAAAACCTTCATGTGTTGGATCGATATTCATTCGTTGAATTGAAATTCATGTGTTGTATGGTATTCGTGTTTTGAATATAAAAATCACATTCTTATCTATATATAGAAACTATAGAAAACCTTCATGTGTTGAATCGATATTCATTCGTTGAATTGAAATTCATGTGTTGAATGGTATTCATATTTTGAAATAAATTGTTTCATAATAAAAATCACCTTTTTATCATCTATATGAACTATGTAAAATAATCTCGTTTTAAAAGAAATTGTTTTATAATAAAATCCTATTTTTATTACCTATATAAACTATATAAAATAATAGTATTTTGAAATGAATTGTTTTACAATAAAAATCACATTTTTATTATATACATGAATTGTTGAAATGTGAAGTGTTAAAAATAGCCACTCGTTCAAATAAATATGCATGAGTTGAAATATTCATTAATTAGCTAATGATATGATTTTTGCCTATGCATGCAACATTAGAATGAATGGTGTTTTTAAACCAAATGGAATCAAATATGAAGTTGAACGAAAAATGATAAGTGATAAGAACTGTATATATGTACATGCATATTTATTGAACAGGTTATAGCAAAGGGGCTAAAGAAGAGGAATAAAATTTTTGTGCCCGACAAATAGGTACACATTTACTGTTTTGTTTGGGTGAGGATTTTATGAGCCTGTTGGCTAGCCGCTTGGCTTTTTCTTTTTCTTTTTGACATGAGACGCCCATGTGGCTATTTGGGAATTTTCCCAGCCCCTCCCATACAAAGGAGGTTATGGCGAAATTTTCCAAAATTTAAAGCCGTTAGTGAAATATTAGAAGTGGAAACAATATATGAATTTTTGAATGAACTATATTTATATAAATATATAAATATAAATAAAATTAAAACAAAACGTGGCCCTGCAGTTCGTATTTTGAAACTGTGATTTCAAACGATTAGTATGGGAGATCCAACCATCGGATTTTCCTGAAATCGCAACCGTTGGGTTCGCCTTGGAAATATCTTTCCAACGGCACCAACTTTGTAAAAATTCAACGGTTGGATTGTCTGGAATGTTTAATTCAAATCTGAAGAAAAACAGCACCAGAAACGATTATATTTATATATAAATATAAATATAATTATATTTAATCGAATAACGACGCTGCAGTTCGTATTTTGAAATCGAAACTTCAAACGATTATACCGGGAGATCCGACCGTCGGAATTTCCCGAAACAGGAACCGTTGGATTCGTTTTGAAAAGATCTTTCTAATGATGTAAATTTTTTGAAGATCCAACAGTTAGATTTTCAGATATGTGTAAATCAAATCTAAAGAAAAACAGCGCCACGGTCACGCTATGGCCCGAAGCGTCGTTTTGAACATATTGGCTATTTTAAAATAAATAAAAATAGCGATAAATCGTTATAAAATATTATAAATGATATGGATGTGATTTAGAAATTAACTGAAGGTTGGCCAAGTCGAATGGTTTCCTGGGTGTTGATCTGATGTTGGTTTCGGCCTTCGGGGTTAATATTTGGGAAATCGTTCTCTTACTGATTGATGGTTAGTGACTAATGAATTGAAATGATGCGTGTATATGTTAGTGTTGCACTGGTTTATTATATACGCGAGTTGCTCAGAAAGACCGGGTTTATCCCATTCTGAATAACTGAATCGATGATAAGAAATCGAAGATGAAGACGATGGTCGAAGACCGGAGATCTTCACCACTTTTGGGTGGTAACCGAGGTCCTGATTGGGAGGGATCCCGAAATATGGATAATGAGTGGTGATTGTCCAGACGTACGTGGTGGTCGATGGGTTTGCGAGGTATATAATGCCTCCGGTTTCGTTCAGACCCAGAACGGACTTGTAAATGGACTGTGTGTCTGACATTGGATTTTATTCTATGTTGATTGATCTCTATTAAATATACATCTGTTTGGCGACGGAGAATTTATTCTTTTGCTTAACGCCCTTCTCTGGAATGCACGAGCTCAGAGGTTGTATATCGGTGGATATCAGTCGCATGGCACGAATTGCTAGTGTGGCATGCCTAAGTGGCAAATGATCAGGGCTTCTGTTGAAAAGCAAAGTATTGTGGTGATGATCAAAGCACCGCCTGTGTGGCATAGCTTTGTGTATAACGTGAAATCACGAGCCTCACACCCCGGTATGAACCAGAAACGGGACAAGGACCTCAGGGAGGGCATGCGTTTCTTTCTAGCTAGGGTGGTGTCAGTGACCTACCAGCCCTGACATTTATATACTTTTCACCTGTGTGGTTATTGCTGTTGCGAGGCGCCTCGGTTTGATCGGACGATCCGGGTCCGATGGAGTCATTCGTTGGCTCGTTTACGCCCCAAAGGGCGGGGAGACGTAGTGTTCAGGAATTTTAATCCACATCGGTGGACCGGCCCTGTCGCTCCAAGGGTCGATGCGCTCTGACCCTGTGGCTCGGGCTAGAGAGTCACGAAGTCGGTAAGGACTATCTTTTGCCTTGGTTCATGACGGAAATCCAATTTCCAAATACGTGCCTGTGCGGTTTTGAGTGTATATCTATATGATGACATAGTGGTATGGGGCATTAATGCCGTCTATGATTGATAGTTATGATTTGAAATTGTTTTCAAAACATATAACACTAGCAATAATATCAAATGCCTTTGTTCTAACTTAATATGTTATTCGTATCAAGGTCATCATGTATGGCTTGGATTTTTCTTGGCTATGGCCGCTTTACCGTTTTACTTGGGGAATACTTTATGATTGTGGTTTTATGCTTCTTTAACTATTGCAAGACAGGTTTCCAATGTAAATGCTTTTTTTAAAGGCATTTTGATGTAAAAGGCTTTAGACCTTATAATTTTATAAGGTAATGAAATTTGGTTTTTCTTCCGCTGTTTTATATGTTATGTCTTGTAATATTTCTGTGCATGTTTACCTAGACAACGCCCCTCCAAAACTAGTGCATTCCCTTGTGAGTGACCCTGGCGGAGGTGGGGTGTTACAAGTTTATGCAAGGTCTGTTCTGGCAATCCTAGGTAGAAATTGCCTAAGATGGATCTGCGGAATAGTGCCTTTGGTTTGTCTAGTCCTAGGACAACTTGTATGGACGAATGTCATACAGAGTATATCTAATAGATCACGTAAGATGATCTCTTCAAACGTACTTATACCCATGGTATTTTTGGGGTAATCAATTTGTGATTTGGTAGGTATGACGATATGTCATTCATAGTAAACAAAGTTGTGATCTGTCTTAGGATAGTTATGGCCTCAAACCTCTTCAACCGGGAAATGGTATAAAATCGGGTAGGTGCATGACTAAGTGGGTAGCTCCTATATTAGGGTATATGTAGCACCTTGCATTTTTAACTTAAGATAATAAAATAAGAATAACTTAATTAAATATTTATGATTAACTAAAACGGACTGCGCCATTGCGTCCGTCTTGAAATTCTGGTCAAGATAGACACATGGTTTGCGTAAATCGGACACCATATGATGAAGTTATGAGTGTTAGCACTTTGTATACATATAAGGAGTGTATATATATATATTAAATAAATATATGCAAAAAAATTGAAAATCAGTTCAAAAATCAAAATTCGCAAGGTGGGAAGTTAAGTGGGAATTTTTCCCGTTGGGGGTCGACCCATTGGTTGACCCACCAACAAGGGGGTCGTCCTACGGGTCGACCCACCAACAGGGGTGTCACCTAGGGGTCGACCCACTCATAAATCTGGAACATTTTTTTCTGACATGATTGGTTTTGGTGTTTTGGATTTAGATCTAAGTGTCCTGGTTCCTCCGTTGCACCTATAAATAAGACACTAGACCCATTGTTTTATTCATATAATTCAATGGCGACCACGAAGTGCTACTCCAACGTAGTTTGTTCTAGCCTTTTCTTCTTCTTTAACCTATTAGAGTTATTCATGCTTGGAGATCTGGGATTCTACATTAGCAATTCCTTTTTATATTTTTCTAGAATGGATCTACATTAATTTTAGATCCCTTATCGAAGTGAGGTAATTCCTAGATCTGGTCTATTTTTCAATTCCCTTCTCTTTTCATTCCTTTTTATTTTGGTTAAAATTATAAAATCCATGGTTATTAGGTTTTGGATCTAATTAAGGGAAAATCATGGAAGGGTAGATCTGGACCAGATCTACGATTTGGAAAGCTTACGAGGTGAGTGGATTTAAGCCATATTATTTTAGATAATGGTATGTTACCATTCAGCATTCCCCATTATGACAACTTGGAAAATGACATGTTATAACATGCAGGAATGATTAGCACGATATAATGCCAAATTGTTAAAAATGAATCAGTTGAAATATTGGAATATTTACATGTTATAATATTAATATAAACATGTTGGAAAATTCATAAATTAAATTAGTTGAAGTGCTAAAAAGTTTACATGTTATGAACTTGTTAGAATATGGGTATCAACTGTGACTTTTCTTGTTACATGATAATTTGTCCCAAATGTTTACATGAAATAATTGGAGTAAGTGTATGACTATATGGTTTCATGTTAACATAAATTTGAATAAATAATTATGGATTGGGGCATCAACCAAATTATGTTTAAAGATCTTAAATTGGGTTGGTAAATATGAATTGGAAAAAAGGCATGAAAACCTATAATGAAATAGGAATAATTATTAAGGAATAAACATGTCTAGAATTACAGTAATTGGAAACTATGACCGTCCTTAGACACGAGATTAGATTACACTCGTGGTCTACCCGGACCCGCCTGGCATATCCAGTAACCACAAGTGGCGAATCTAATGTGAGGGGTCTAAGTGCATAAACATGAAATGTGCCAAACACGAGGTTAAGTTCGACTTATGGAAGAAGTTTGCCCGGACCCGCCTAGCATATCTAGCATCCACAGGTTGTAGGCTTAATGTGAGAGGTCTGGTACATGTATGTATGTATATATATATAAATAGTCAGACTGATAAATAGTATTAATTGAAATTAATGGTAGTAAATGGAGTTGAATGAAAGAAAGATACGACAATAAATGATTTGGAATAAATGGGGAATGATAATAACCTATTCCAAATTAATAACATTAATAAGAATGTTATATAATAGGTAGACTTGTTCTAGGGACAAGTGAATATTATAACTCAGGTTATAATAAACTAGTAAGAACGTGATATAACTAGTGGAATGAGATAGGTGACACTTAATTTTAAAATTAAGTAATCAGTAATTGGTGGAAAACTAAAACCAATAGATTGTAATAACTAGAGTAAATGGGAAAGTTTATGGGAAGTAAGAAGTTGTACTTAATTATAAATTAAGTAATATATAAATTTGGAAATCTAAAATTCGCTAATAGAATAATATGTTAAGGCTTGTCCTAGGGACAAGTGAGAAGTATAACTTGGGTTATAAGAAAACAATAAGAAAAGGGGAATAACTTATGTTAAGAGAGAGACTGGACTTAATTGTAAATTAAGTTATTCTTGAGAACGAGTGTATGAAATCTACGGGTGAGGACAACGTAAGTTATGGAAAGAAAAGCTTATTAGTGAACCTTAGTTAAGAGAAATAAGTTAATAAGTAAACAACGATAAGTTGTAAAGACGATGGAAATGGAATTATGATTAAATAAGAAGAATGAGGAAAACTTATGAAATGAAATAAGTTATATTTAATCACAAATGGTAAGTGACATGTTAATTGGAAAACATGTGAACTAACAGATACTTAATAACATATTAAGTAGAACATGTTATTGTGACCCTAAAATCAAACAAGAATAAAGAGGGATTGTGGATTATAGACCTTGGACAACAATCCAGAGAATAACATGTGGTGGGCTTATTAATAAACTTAAATGGGTTAAGTTATATAACTGAAATTAATAAGCAAGGGAAACTTGGTAATTTGAATACGAATTCAATATAAAAGGGAATAACCAAGTTAAATGGAAACATGGTGAGGTAAGACAAGCACGTAAAAGAATGTTTAGATGTAGGGTCTAACAACACATTAAAGTAGGGCGCTTGGACCAGTCCGAATGTTTGAGCGTGAATAACCCAACAGGGTAGATCATCAAGGTATTATAAGGCACGAGGGGAGCGCACATTCATCTGATTGTTCTGATGGCTCCGAAGGACTGGAAGGGGAAGCACACGGCTTCCCGAGGTACGTAAGGTGCTCCTAGTAATCCTCCGTGCGGTGACAGATGTCTTAGGCTGTGCTGGAATGGGTTGGGTCTGCGGGTAACTACTAGGTGGGTGCGCCTTGACTGTAGAAGTAGCTATGTAGTCAGAATGCTGTGATGTGGTGACACCAGGGTGATTCGGCGGTTGCCTCAGCGTGAGGCGGGGTCAGGACCAACAAAGATAGTGGATCGTCAGATACTCATCATCAACACCCTGTGGGATGCGAAAAGAGTAGAGCTAAACCCAAGAAACCATTCACCTTTTGTTATTGGGGTATGGTGGTTGAGGGGAGACGCTAAATGGATGTTTAGATTATTTGTTGTTAGGGGCGCGTTGCTTGGCTCTTGTAGTCTTTACTAGTTGAGGGAGGGGCCTAGGTGGGGCTATAGCCACCGTAAAATTAGACCCTAGGAATATCTGTAGAGGCTCTTAAAGATGGGTCTGTACAGATAAGGAAAAGCTCCCGATCGAGTTCCGTGTTTCTTGTATCGCCCTGCCATGGAACTCGGTGCACATTAGAGGATGCGCGATTGAGGCATCGAGCTACAATTGAAATTACATATGGTGGACAGTCTTGATACATGCATGTCGGCTCTGGGTGGTGTATCGTAGACTTGAGGGCATTAACTTGAGGGCATTACTTCGGCATGAATTCTGATTCAAACAAAGGTGGCAGTCCATTCATTTGCATAACATAGTGATGACAGATATATGCGGAGCATAACATTGTTATATAGAGATCCGTACATCACTACGACGTAGGATGAGGGACTGCATATATTTCGATAGTGTTACTGTGGAGACCGTGCGAGTAGGGTACCATTGGGTGTACCTTAATATTGGGGTAGCTACATATATACTATATTAGGTTAATCCACTAGGAAGTAAATGGGTGCGACGTGTGTGTAAGCCTTGGGTGCTGATAACCCAAGTTACCTAATAAATAAGATAATACGATTGAATGGTATATGTAGGATTGTCCAAAGTGTACAGTTTAATTCCAGTCATCAGAACGTGTTTTCTGACCCCCTCCTCATAACATACTCGTAGGTTAGATTTGTGCAGAGACAAGATAGCTTTGGATACTAGTTAGGTAGTATTAATAATATGGTACGACTATGTTTTGATTATACTGTATTTTATCCATTCCGCTGTAAGATATTTTCTAAGGTATGACATATTTTATATCTCTGTATTTTTTGCAGGATACCAGAGCACAAAAACTAGAGTTTCAATGAATTGGAATTTTGAAATAAAACCGATCTGTCGGAATTCGGGTTGTCACATCTGGTATCAGAGCTTAGGTTTAGGATCTCTATATAAATAGTGAGTGAACGTATTTGTATCTTTAAAAATATAAATATATTATATATATATATATATACCTAGATCTATAAAGGAATCCACTAAACAGAAAGAGTATAACATGGTGAGAATTGGGATGTTTGTTTTGTACACTAAAGGATTGAATAAGGAAATCTGAGACCCTTAGGTAGTTTGGGTGGAGAGTGTACAATATACTTTGTATGGAAGAAAGTTAATCCTATACGATTAGTAATTTAGGTTAGTGGGTTTGGTAGTAAAACCTTATAGATTGGAAAAGGTTAGAAATAGAAAAATGGATTAGGAATATATATATTTGAGAGAATTGATATTGGGGAATGTCTATGAAAGCCTGGAAAATTGGAAACCCGCTTTGAGTTTAACCCCATTGTTAACTTTTAAGAACTAGAGATTATAAAAGTTTTGGGAAAACAGTTTATGGTATTTTCAAACTTGAAGTAAACATAAACCGTTTTGAATTTTACTTTTATAACTTTTAAGAACTAGAGATTATAAAAGTTTTGAATTAGTTGAAGTGCTAAAAAGTTTACATGTTATGAACTTGTTAGAATATGGGTATCAACTGTGAGTGTTCTTGTTACATGATAATTTGTCCCAAATGTATACATGAAATAATTGGAGTAAGTATATGATTATATGGTTTCATGTTAACATAAAATTGAGTAAATAAATATGGATTAGGGCACCGACCAAATTATGTTTAAATATCTTAAATTAGGCTAGTAAATATGACATGGAAAAAAGGCATGAAAACCTATAATGAAATAGGAATACTTATTAAAGAATAAACATGCCTAAAATTATAGTAATTAGAAACTGTGACTGTAATGTCCCGTATTTTACACGGTGGAATAATTAATTGATTTAATTGTTAAATATCGATTTGGTGATATTGATAACTTGAATTAAATAATATTTATATTTAATTTATATAAATAATAGAATAATATGTATAGTTCAGAAATAATCAAAATTGGTGGAATTCACAATATCGTGTGAATTGGATTATTTATAATATATAATTCAGTTTGTAATTGAATTTGAATAATGAATATATTATATAAACGAAGTTTGAACGTATAATTCTATTATAATTGGATTCGAGCTTGAAATTACACGGCTGTTCGCTATTTGGCGATTTGAACTTCAACTGGATTTACAGGGTCAGTTTTAAATCGGATTTCTGTGAAATAAGAAATGTTAAGAGCTGGTGAAGTATATTTTTATGATGGAAGAGAAAAATCAGGATTTCGTCGTGTAGATTGTGAGTTGTGTCCAAATTAAATTTTAAAATAGTCGCTATAGAATCATTTATCGACCGTAATGGTTTATTTGATATAACTAGATACCGTTTTTGAATTTAGACAAGATTCTTTTGAGACGTAGTGATAATTTAATTTTTAGAATTTTATTGTAATTTTTAATTAATTAAATAAGCGACTTTTTATTTGGAGTATTTTGCACCCTATAATCAACATTTTGAGGTTTTACAATATGAGTTAATCTACTAGTATTATTATATTTTTTGGATCGTGGAACGTTACTCATCTTAATGGTATTTTTATTTCTGTCTATAGAGGCTCGTAAAGCGACAAAATTTGGTGTAACGGAGACCGTAAAACTTTGTTCTGGAAAACAAAATGGAAACCCTTTCTTAACCTAAAAATCTATTTCTCTGATCAATGGTAAAGCCACGTTTCCTTTCCTAAATCCGCAAGTTCTCCTTGGCCTCCAGACAGGCACATGATCTTCAAAATAACCACATATCCAAATCTCCTTTATATATAAAATACCCTTAACTACCTCCCATTTGAACCTAATTATTTTCCATCGCCTATAAGCAAATAAAAGAGGCTGCCACCATACTTCTTTCCCAAATGAAGAAATTCAAAATAAAATCAAGGGCGTGAGCTGTTTGATAAAATCGAAATATAAACGACGGGTGCTTTCGCTCTTATTGTAAAAATGATGCACTGACTTGCGTTCGGTCAGACGACGGATCAATGGTGGTGGCATCAAGTAGACGAGAAGGGTTTGGTTGATCTCATGGCGCAAATAGCCATGGTTCGAGAGCTGGAGGTGAGCATATATATATATATATATATATATATATATATATATATATTTGAGAGGAAGGAGATGGGGTGAAGGGTTGGGACGTTGTTGGCGCATGCAAACAAATCAGAAAAGGGAAGAAGTGGGTGTATTGGAACCCAAAAGGGGGAGATAGTAACTGCGTGTGAAACTTGAGGGGTTGTGTGCGCACTACATATATTCACGATTATGGAAATGAGGGTGTACAGAAGCTTTTCACGTGGAGAATATGGTATAGTGTATGAGTACAGGTTATTGCATTGAAAATGAGGAGTTAAATGGCTTGAAGGTTTTCAGCTTGGGACTATGTTGATAATAGTGGTGAAGGCAAGGCCAATGAGGGACGTGTGTACTAAGCTGTGATTAAGAGAGCGTACGCGAATGTGAGAGATGGAGGAGGATGGTTGAAATTATTATGGGAAATGGCCTTGTCTTTTGCGTGCGTGCTTGATGTATTGACAAGAAAAGCAAATGTGCACAGTTCGTGCAGTGAACGTGGAGTTGGGGGGTTTAGGGTGCGGTGATGTTAGTTGATTTTTGTGTGAATGGACGGAGGAGGATGACAGTGTAAATTGGTGGAAGGAAATGGGTGCATTCGAATACATGTTGGAAGCAGCGGTTCAAAACGGTTTGGTGGAAGCAATTTGAGTGGGCTGAAGTTTTATGGTAAGGCCCAACAAATAATAAATTTAAGTTCTTATTTTTAGGTAGACATCTACTTGTAATTATAATAACTTGAACATACATTGTTAGATTTTCAAACAGTCTATCACATTGGAATCGTAGGGACGAGGGCTACACATTGGAACTGACAGGGAGTGAATTCGAGCTCATTACAATTTATAGCGAAATAAATTGTCCGTCTGAATCAAGCGATGGTTATCGTTATTAACGATGATCGTCCAATGTGAGTAAAACTCACCAACTCTATCAGTTCATATTTTTATAATGTATATTTAGAACTGATAAATGATGATTGATTTGCTCTGTGTTGACTGTTTGATTAAATTGATGATTGATTGTTTAAAATTATAGATAACGACATATATATAAATCGTTAATCAAACATTGATTCTGTTTATCAGAATATTTCATATTGAAATGAAATCGATATTAATTATATTGTTTATCATCTGTGATGCAGGGAAACAGGTCGGAGGAATCCAATTGGATTCCTCAACATTTATTTTACTATTTTGATATATGGTGATATATGATGTGATATATAATCTGTTGTTGATTATGTGTGTTTGAATGATATTGATCTTTGTGAATTAGTATTTTAAATACCTAAGAAATACTAGGATGTAGAAAAGGGGATTTTCAAAGTGTATTTTGAAAATAAATTATTTATATAAAATCAGTGGATTTTATAAGTGAAAATAGGTACAAAAAAAGAGGGTTTTTAAAAGGAAATATTTATGGAAAATAAATATGAAGAGAAAAGGAAATATTTTAGAAAATAAATATGAGGAAAAAAGGAAATATTTATGGAAAATTAATATGATAAAATGGAAGAAGGAAAATATTTGTAAAACAAATAGAAAAGGATATATTTGTAAACCATTTACAAATGAGAAATGAAAAGGATATATTTGTAAACCATTTACAAATAGATTTGGAAAGGGAATATTTGTAAAACATTCCCAAATAGAATTGAAAAGAAAATATTTATTTGTTAAATAAATAGGATTGGAAAAGAATATCTATTTGTTAAATAAACAGAGTTATAAAAGGAGATATTTATGTAGAAAATAAATAGAGTTGTAAAAGGGATTTATTGGGAAATGAAAAAGAATGTCATATCAGGAAATATTTGGCAAATGAATAGAATTTTACATCAGGAATGTTTAGACCCGTACTTCGCACACGGGTATAACATGATATGGATTTAAAGCAAAGATTTTAAATAGAATCTGTTGTAACCAATAGATTGAGAAGATTAATTTATAAATAATATTTTATGAATTAAATAAAATATTTATCATTGGATAAATAGAATATATAAGTCAAGGCTTATATAGAAAAGTAAGAATCGATTTCAACATCGATATTTGAAATTATATATGGACGTAGAGTTAATCAAAGGAGTTAATCAAAATGAGTTAGAGGAGTTAATCGATTAGAGTTAGAGTTAATCGAGTTAGAGTTAATTGATATTAGTTAATCGAATAAGAGTAATCAAGTTAGAGTTAGTCGAGTGTTAGTTAATCAAATAGAGTTCATCGAGTATTGGTTAATCAAAGATAAGAATTTATCAAATAAAGTCATTCGAGAGGAGTTATCGATTATAGTTTAATCGAAAGGAGTTATCGAATATTAGTTATTCGTAAGGAGTTATCGAATATTAGTTATTCGAAAGGAGTTAATCGAATATTAGTTATTCGAAAGGAGTTAATCGAATACAGTTTATTCAAAAAGAGTTAATTGATAAGAGTAAATTAGTTAGGGTTAATCAAATAAAGTTAATCCAGTAGGGTTAATCAAATAGAGTTAATCCAGTAGGGTTAATCAAATAGAGTTAATCCAATAGAGTAAATCAAATAGAGTTAATAGAATTGAGTTAATCAAATAGAGCTAACTGATAAGAGTAAATCGATTAGAGTTAATCGAATAGTGTTAATTGAATAGAGTTAATCGAATATGGCTATTCGAATAGAGATTATCGAATATATTTTATTCGAAGGAAAGAGTTATCGAATAGAGATTTATTCGAAAGAGAGTTACGTAAGGATGTTTGTTAAAGATTTAAAAGATAAATTATGACTATTTCGAAGTTAAAACGTTGTTCAGTTAAGGTTTGAGAGGTAATTATACCCCAACATGATTGACTTCCTTCTTAACTAAGGAATGGTAAGGTTTGATAGTGAAGGTTGGTTAACTGAATATAGTTAATGAAGGTAATGGTGAATTTGCGTAGCGATGTTTTATTTAAACATCTGTTTAAATCCAAGGGATGAGTTTTGGAAACGTTTTCCAAATATAATCAGAGATATTTTCTAATCATAGAAAATGAAATGTTAGATGGTAAAGAATACTGGAATGACAGTGATACGTGGAAAGGAGATGGAAATGTTTTCCAATGATTAATAACGTATATTTTCTAAATTTAGAAAATAAGAATTTCAGTATATATATACAGAAAAAGGAAATGGAGAATGAATAAATTAATTTAAGAGATAAATGTTGAATGTTGATTGATCGATAAAATTTCTATCTGGAAATAATATCGTTGTTTGCACATGTATTTTTCTTTGATAATTAAATCACAGACTATCAAAGTTTTGACCATTTTTCCGTCATCAATACGGAGAAACCGGTTGGATTATTATCAAAGAACCACTCTGTATGGGCGTTAGCGTTTCGAATCAAATAGATCGAAGACAAATTGAAGATGGAGTAAAGCGCAAGGGCTGTTGTATAAGTCCTTGGTAGAGATTTCCTAGGATGGATGTACGGAATAGTGCCTTCTGTTTTTCCAGACCCAGGACAACTTGAATGGACGAATGTCTGACAGATTATATTTGGTAGATCGCGTAAGTTGATCATTTCAAATGTATTTACGTTGGTGGCGGAGGAATTCATTTCTCTTAGCTTATACCCGTGGTATTTTTGGGAAATCAATTTGTGATTTGATGGGTATGACGATGTGGCATTCAAAGTGAATGAATGAGTAATCGGTTGAAAGATACGTTATAACCTCAGCCTCATCAACTAGGAAATGACAGAAATCGGGCAGGCAGCATGACTAAGTGGTTCGCAACCAAGTAGGGTATATTGTCACCATATAGAGATTATTCATATTTGTTACTTCTTTCAATTCTGTATTTCCTGGGAATGGTTATGTTTGAATACTAACTAAGGGGTGGCAATATATTCGATACACTCAAGCGAAGTGAGTGGTCGGTCATGTGTGGCCGAGTTGCAAGATGTTCTTGTTGAACTCTAGTGTATCGCTTCTAGAGTACACTGAGCGGAAGGTGGATCCATGCCTTCTCATAGTTGGAATCCATTTCCCAAATAAGAGCCCGCGGTTTTGATTGTATATTATATATGTAGAACGTTGGATGCAAGCGTTTCTGCTAGATTGCTAAGTACTTGTATTTAGACATTATTGTAATATCAGAAGAGACTTGATATAAAGAATAATTTGGTTTATTGTAAGGTAAAAACCGTCCGTGTTTATGTGTGGATCGGTCTTACGATAATCATTTCTTTTAAAGAGATTTTAAAAGTTAAATAAGTGATTTGAGTTTACTCACACTAGTCCCAAGACTGACCCGGAGTTTATTTTGTTTTGTTTTCCCTAAACTCTTGGGTGCCCAATTTTGTACGGGCAGTCAAGTAGTCGGGATTTACAGATACTTGATGAGCTGGAGCTGGAGGCTTCAGGATTATATAACTATTGTTTATTTCCACTGTGTTGTATGTGCTATACTTTGGAAATGATATGTATATTCAAGTACAGATTTATATTTCAAAATTTGTTATATATTATATGTTATTCGTTCCGCTGTGAGGTTCGTGTTACTCTGATGTTGTGTTCTTCTTCTTCTCCTATTCTAAGTTTCTATCTTATCTATCCTCACCCTCTATTTTCTTTCCATTAGTTTTCTGTTTTCCAGTGCAATTAGGGTTGGACTTGTGTTATTTGGTCAGCTCAAATTGGATCGGAATTTAGGGACACTACAATTGGTATCAGAGCTGGTTGCTTAACTGGTACGTCTGATAGGGGGTTCTCGCTTTGCGGTTTGGTGGCGAACGGGAGACTCTTACACCTACAGATCCTGCAATATAGCAGGTTGGTCGAGTCGCGAGGCTGGCCGTAAAAGCAATTCTGAGGTATCTTTGTAGTACCACGCTAGGAGGTTAGCCCAGTGGTTGATGGTTGCAAAGCCTAGACCCACTACAGTCGGTATCAGAGCTTATGGTTAAGTATTACCTTAGCTCTGTGGTGTGACTCAGTAGAGATAGGGTTAGTAACATCCTAGATTGAGTTTGAGTGTATATATACGAGAGAACGTATTTGTAGATTTCAATATAAAAATGATTTATATTGTGGAGATTTATTGGTTGAGTTGTTTATGGGTTCTGGTCGATCAGTTTGATCCACTGTATCGGTAGGACTTTATAAACACTCGAATACAACGGGCCGACATGGTATGTTTTGAAAAGAGGGTGAATGAAATAAGTTTACCCAAAGTACATTTTGATATAGAGAAGATATATATATATATTGAAATTATTATATTTGATGTGTTGGTCATTATTATAATCGAGTAAGATTATAAATGAAATGGTTATGTAAATAACCAATCAAAATTCGTATAAGTGTTACGAATGAATTGAATCTGAAATTTAAATCAGAATGGAAATTAAAACCCTGGAGATTTGGAAAGGTGTTTGTAAATGGATTTGAATTGAATATATGATAATTTTAAAATCCTGGGAGATTTTAAATTATTTTACAAACATTGGGAATAGTATTTTGAAAATGGATTTCAAAATAGAAGTGTTTAGACATGGTTTTGAAAAGTGATATAGTATTAAACTCACTTCGGTCGCAGGAAAATAAGTCCTGATGATGATCATGACATCATCGGTATTCATTTTCGAGTGTGTAAGTGATGGATTACTACCAAAGATTTTGTTTTTGAATTGTTTTGGGAAAATGAGTTGTTTTGAATCCTGAAAGGGAAGTTTGATTTTGATATGGTAAACTATTTAAAACTCCCAAGAAAAAAGATTTTTTGAATTAAAAAAAAATTAAGTAGAAATTGGGAAAAACGAATTTCAATTGAAATTGAATGGGATCAGAATGATATCGAGACAAATTGGATTTGTGAGATTTGAATTTGAAATGTCATTGGATGATGGAGTTAAGAATTTGAAATCAAGAATGGAACTTTGATTTGAAATTGAATTTGACTTAAGTATAAGCGAATGGTTGGAGTTGGGAATAAAAACTGAGTGTAGTTTGATTGGGATGACATTGGTATATGCTGAATTAACAGCAGATATAAATGATATAATGATATGCCCGACAAAAAGGTACCAGTTTATATTATATATTGGGTTAGAGATTTTGATGAGCCTGTTTGGCAAGCCACTTGGCTGTTTGATTTTCTTTTGGGTTGGAGATGACCCAGAGAGGTGAGTTGGAGTTTGAGCAATTGACCAGTACAAAGGAGTTACTGGCGAAATTTTTCGAAAATTAAAGGTGTTAGAAAATTTTCAACATTTTTGAAAATATTCGTTAATAGAAATGAATTAATAATTTAATTGAAATTAAATTGGTTCAGTTGAAACTGAAGTTAAAGAAGTAAAAATAATTTTTTAACCAGTCAATAGGGTTGTTTTCTACCTTAGCAATTTCGAGGACGAAATTATTTTAAGGGGGGAAGAATGTAATGTCCCGTATTTTACACGGTGGAATAATTAATTGATTTAATTATTCAATATCGATTTGGCGATATCGATAACTTAAATTAAATAATATTTATATTTAATTAATATAAATAATAGAATAATATATATAATTCAGAAATAATCAAAATTGGTGGAATTCAGAATATCGTGTGAATTGGAATATTTATAATATATAATTCAGTTTGGAATTGAATTCGAATAACGAATATATTATATAAACGAAGTTTGAACGTATAATTTTGTTATAATTAAATTCAAGCTTGAAGTGAAACGGTAGTTCGCTATTTGGCGATTTGAACTTCAACTGGATTTACAGGGTCCATTTTAAATCGGATTTCTGTGAAACAAGAAATGTTAGGAGCTGGTGAATTATATTTTTATGATGGAAGAGAAAAATCAGGATTTCGTCGTGTAGATTGTGAGTTGTGTCCAAATTAAATTTTAAAATAGTCGCTATAGAATCATTTATCGACCGTAATGGTTTATTTGATATAACTAGATACCGTTTTTGAATTTAGACAAGATTCTTTTGAGTCGTAGTGATAATTTAATTTTTAGAATTTTATTGTAATTTTTAATTAATTAAATAAGAGACTTTTTATTTGGAGTATTTTGCACCCGGTAATCAACATTTTGAGGTTTTACAATATGAGTTAATCTACCGGTATTATTATATTTTTGGGATCGTGGTACGTTACTCATCTTAACGGTATTTTTATTTCTGTCTATAGTGGCTCGTAAAGCGACAAAATTTGGTGTAACGGAGACCGTAAAACTTTGTTCTGGAAAACAAAACAGAAACCCTTTCTTAACCAAAAAAACTATTTCTCTGACCAATGGTAAAGCCACGTTTCCGTTCCTAAATCTGCAAGTTCTCCTTGGCCTCCAGACAGACACATGATCTTCAAAATAACCACAAATCCAAATCTCCTTTATATATAAAATACCATTAACGACCTCCCATTTGAACCTAATTATTTTCCATCACCTATAAGCAAATAAAAGAGGCCGCCACCATACTTCTTTCCCAAACGAAGAAATTCAAAATAAAATCAAGGGCGTGAGCTGTTTAATATAATCGAAATATAAACGACGAGGGCTTTCGCTCGTATATATTTTTCATGTTGTAAAAATGATGCACTGACTTGCGTTTGGTCAGACGACGGATCAATGGTGGTGGCATCAAGTAGACGAGAAGGGTTTGTTGGATCTCATGGCGCAAATAGCCATGGTTCGAGAGCTGGAGGTGAGCATATATATATATATATATATATATATATATATATATATATATATATATTTGAGAGGAAGGAGATGGGGTAAAGGGTTGGGACGTTGTTGGCACATGCAAACAATTCAGAAAAGGGAAGAAGTGGGTGTATTAGGACCCAAAAGGGGAGATAACACCTGCGTGTGAAACTTGAGGGGTTGTGTGCGCACTACATATATTCACGGTTATGGGAATGAGGGTGTACATAATCTTTTCACGTGGAGAATATGGTACATTGTATGAGTACAGGTTATTGCGTTGAAAATAAGGAGTTAAATGGCTTGAGGGTTTTCAGCTTGGGACTATGTTGACAATAGTGGTGAAGGCAAGGCCAATGGGGGACATGTGTACTAAACTGTGATTAAGAGAGCGGACGCGAATGTGAGAGATGGAGGAGGATGGTTGAAATTATTATGGGAAATGGCCTTGTCTTTTCCTTGCGTGCATGATGTATTAACAAGAAAAGCAAATGTGCACAGTTCGTGCAGTGAACTTGGAGTTGGGGTGTTTAGGGTGCGGTGATGTTAGTTGATATTTGTGTGAATGGAGGGAGGAGAATGACAGTGTAAATTGGTGGAAAGAAATGGGTGCGTTCGAGTACATGTTGGAAGCAGCGGTTCAAAACGGGTTGGTGGAAGCAATTTGAGTGGGCTGAAGTTTTATGGTAAGGCCCAACAAATAATAAATTTAAGTTTTTATTTTTAGGTAGACATCAACTTTTAATTATAATAACTTGAACATACGTCGTCAAATTTTCAAATAGTCTGTCACATTGGAATCATAGGGACGAGGGCTACACACTGGAACTGACTGGGAATGAAATCGAGCTCATTACAATTTATAGCGAAATAAATTGTCCGTCTGAATCAAGCGATGGTTATCGTTATTAATGATGATCGTCCAATGTGAGTAAAACTCACGAACTCTATCAGTTCGTATTTTTATAACTTATATTTAGAACTGATAAATGATGATTGATTTGCTGTGTGCTGACTGTTTGATTAAATTGATGATTGATTGTTTGAAATTATAGATAACACAATATATATATATATAAATCGTTAATCAAACATTGATTCTGTTTATCAGAATATTTCATATTTAAATGAGATCGATGTTAATTATATTGTTTATCATCTGTGATGCAGGGAAACAGGTCGGAGGAATCCAACTGGATTCGTCAACATTTATTTTACTATTTTCATATATGGTGATATATGATGTGATATATAACCTGTTGTTGATTATGTGTGTTTGAATGATATCGATCATTGTGAATTGGTATTTTAAATACCGTAAGAAATACTAGGATGTAGAAAAGGGGATTTTCAAAGTGTATTTTGAAAATAAACTATTTATGTAAAATCAATGGATTTTATATATAAAAGAAAAAGGATTTCATAAGTGAAAATAGTTATAAAAAAAGAGGGTTTTGAAAAGGAAATATTTATGGAAAATAAATATGATGAGAAAAAGAAATATTTATGGAAAATAAATATGAGGAGAAAAGGAAATATTTATGGGAAATTAATATGATAAAATAAAAGAAGGAACATATTTGTAAAATAAATATAAAGGAAAATATTTGTAAAACAAATAGAAAAGGATATATTTGTAAACAATTTACAAATGAGAAATGAAAAGGATATAATTGTAAACCATTTACAAATAGATTTGGAAAGGGAATATTTGTAAAGCATTTACAAATAGAATTGAAAAGAAAATATTTATTTGTTAAATAAATAGGATTGGAAAAGAATATTTATTTGTTAAATAAATAGAGTTATAAAAGGAGATATTTATGTAGAAAATAAATAGAGTTATAAAAGGGATTTATTGGGAAATGAAATAGAATGTCATATAAGGAAATATTTGGCAAATGAATAGAATTTTACATCAGGAAAGTTTAGACCCGTGCTTCGCACACGGGTATAACATGATATGGATTTAAAGCAAAGATTTTAAATAGAATCTGTTGTAACCTATAGAGTGATAAGATTAATTTATAAATAATATTTTATAAATTAAATAAAATATTTATCATTGGATAAATAGAATATATAAGTCATGACTTATATAGAGAAGTAAGAATCGATTTCAACATCGATATTTGAAACTAAATATGGATGTTGAGTTAATCAAAGGAGTTAATAGAAATGTGTTAATTAAAATGAGTTAGAGGAGAATCGATTAGAGTTAGAGTTAATCAATTAGAGTTAGAGTTAATCGATTAGAGTTAGAGTTAATTGATATTAGTTAACTGAATAAGAGTAATCAAGTTAGAGTTAGTCGAGTGTTAGTTAATCAAATAGAGTTCATCGAGT
This sequence comes from Allium sativum, assembly GCA_030737875.1. NCBI lineage: Eukaryota > Viridiplantae > Streptophyta > Magnoliopsida > Asparagales > Amaryllidaceae > Allium > Allium sativum. The sequence goes on along the minus strand of CM060910.1, from coordinate 607,917,989 downwards.
TTTAGTTAATCAAAGATAAGAATTTATCAAATAAAGTCATCCGAAAGGTGTTATCAATTATAGTTTAATCGAAAGGAGTTATTGAATATTAGTTATTCGAAAGGAGTTATCGAATATTAGCTATTCGAAAGGAGTTAATCGAACATTAGTTATTCAAAAGGAGTTAATTGAATATAGTTTATTCGAAAGGGGTTAATTGATAAGAGTAAATTAGTTAGGGTTAATCAAATAGAGTTAATCCAGTAGGGTTAATCAAATAGAGTTAATCCAGTAGGGTTAATCAAATAGAGTTAATCCAATAGAGTAAATCAAATAGAGTTAATAGAATTGAGTTAATCAAATAGAGCTAACTGATAAGAGTAAATCGATTAGAGTTAATCGAATAGAGTTAATTGAATAGAGTTAATCAAATATGGATATTCGAAGAGGGATTATCGAATAGTTTATTCGAAGGAAAGAGTTATCGAATAGAGATTTATTCGAAAGAGAGTTACGTAAGGAAGTTTTTTAAAGATTTAAAAAATAAACTTTGACTATTTAGAAGTTAAAACGTTGTTCAGTTAAGGTCTGAGAGGTAATTATACCCCAACTTGATTGACTTCCTTCTTAACTAAGCAATGGTAAGGTTTGATAATTAAGGTTGGTTAAGTGATTAATGAAGGTAATGGTGAATTGGGATAACGATGTTTTATTTAAACATCTGTTTAAATCCAAGGGATGAGCTTCGGAAACGTTTTCCAAATATAATCAGAGATATTTTGTAATCATAGAAAATGAAATGTTGGATGGTAAAGAATACTGGAATGAAAGTGGTACGTGGAAAGGAGATGGAAATGTTTTCCAATGAACGTATATTTTCTAAATTTAGAAAATAAGAATTTCTGTATATATATACAGAAACAGGAAATGGAGAATCAATAAATTAATTTAAGAGATAAATGTTGATTGTTGATTGATCGATAAAATTTCCATCTGGAAATAATATCGTTGTTTGCATATGTATTTTTCTTTGATAGTTAAATCACAAACTATCAAAGTTTTGACCATTTTTTCCTCGTCAATACGGAGAGACCGGTTGGATTATTATCAAAGAACCACTCCGTATGGGCGTTAGCATTTCAAATCAAATAGATCGAAGACAAATTAAAGACGGAGTAAAGTGCAAGGGCTGTTGTATAATTCCTAGGTAGAGATTGCCTAGGATGGATGTATGGAATAGTGCCTTCGGTTTGTCCAGTCTCAGGACAACTTGAATGGACGAATGTTTGACAGAGTGTATCAGGTAGATCGCGTAAGTTGATTGTTTCAAACGTATTTACGTTGGTGGCGGAGGAATTCGTTTCTCTTAGCTTATACCCATGGTATTTTTGGGGAAATCAATTTGTGATTTGACAGGTATGACGATGTGGCATTCAAAGTGAATGAATGAGTAATCGGTTGAAAGATATGTTATGACCTCCAGCCTTATCAACTGGGAAATGAGAGAAATCGAGCAGGCAACATGGCTAAGTGGTTCGCAACCAAGTACGGTATATTGTCACCATCTAGAGAATATTCATATTTGTTACTTCTTTCAATTCTGTATCTCCCGGGAACAGTTATGTTGGAATACTAACCGAGGGGTGGCAATATATTCGATACACTCAAGCGAAATGAGTGGTCGGTCATGTGTGGCCGAGTTGCAAGATGTTCTTGTTGAACTCCAGTGTATCGCTTCTAGAGTACACTGAGCGGAAGGTGGATCCATACCTTGTCATTGTTGGAATCCATTTCCCAAATAAGAACCCGCGGTTTTGATTGTATATTATATATGTAGAACGTTAGATGCTAGTGTTTTTGCTAGATTGCTAAGTACTTGTATTTAGACATTATTGTAATATCAGAAGAGACTTGATATAAAGAATAATTTGGTTTATTGTTAGGTAAAAATCGTCCGTGTTTATGTGTGGATCGGTCTTACAATAATCATTTCTTTTAAAGAGATTTTAAAAGTTAAACAAGTGATTTGAGTTTACTCACACCAGTTCCATGACTGACCCGGAGTTTATTTTGTTTTGTTTTCCATAAACTCTTGGGTGCATAATTTTGTACGGGCAGTCAAGTAGTCTGGATTTACAGATACTTGAAGAGCTGGAGCTGGAGGCTTCAGGATCATATAGCTATTGTTTATTTCCTCCGTGTTATAAGTGTTGTACTTTGGAAATGATATGTATATTCAAGTACATATTTATATTTCAAAATTTGATATATATTATATGCTATTCGTTCCGCTGTGAGGTTTGTGTTACTCTGATGTTGTGCTCTTCTTCTTCTCCTTTTATTAGTTTCTATCTTATCTATCCTCACCCTCTATTTTATTTCCATTAGTTTCCTGTTTTCCAGGGCAATTGGGGTTGGACTTGTGTTATTTGGTCAGCTCAAATTGGACCAGAATTTAGGGACACTACAGTGACCGTGCTTAGACATAAGGTTTGATTACACTTGTGGTAGAAGTCTGCCCGCACCCGCCCGGCATATTCAGCAACCACAAGTGGCAAATCTAATGTGAGGGGTCTAAGTGCATAAACATGAAATGTGCCAAGACATGAGGTTAAGTCCGACTTGTGGACGAAGTCTACCCGGACCCGCCCAACATATCCCGCATCCACAGGTTGTAGGCTTAATGTGAGAGGTCTGGTACACACACACATATATATATCCGGACTGATAAACCGTATTAATTAAAATTAATGGTAGTAAATGGAGTTGAATGAAAGAAAAATACAACATTAAATGATTTGGAATAAATGGGGAATGATAATAACCTATTACAAATTAATAACATTAATGAGAATGTTTTATAATATGTAGACTTGTCCTAGGGACAAGTGAAGATTATAATTCAGGTTATAGTAAACTAGTAAGAACATGATATAACTTATGGAATGAGATAAGTGACACTTAATTTTAAATTAAGTAATCAGTAATTGGGGAAAATTGAAACCAATAGATTGTAATAAATAGAGAAAGGGGGAAAGTTTATGGAAAGTAAGAAGTAGTATGATTAACATAGAAATGTGTTTATTTTATGCTCGTATATTTTATCTTTTGTAAATAAATAAATGATACTTTGGTTACTTTTGTATGTTTTTACAGGATGTCAAGAAATGCCTCCTTCGTTTCAAATTAAATGCCAACTACAGATAAAAAGCTACTTCCCCGTATTAAAGCCACCTCAATTACAAAAGACGTTGTAGCTCACTGGTAATTGCATGGAAATTTGTACTAAGGGACCTGAGTTCGATCCCCGTCGAGCTCACTTTTTGCCAAAGAAGAGAACGCGTTCACACTGGCCCTTTGCTATGAAGAATATATTAATTAGTGTTATATTATATATATATATACATATTCATGTGTATGTATGATATTCACTAATAGATATTTCAGGCGTAGTCATGGAAATCAATTCAGAACATTCATTTTTCAATTTCCAATTAAAAGAATTTCTGATAGAAATATTGCCAAGAAAAGATCAATTTTGAAGATTTTATCCCTTGTTTCCTTTGGAGTATAATGAGTATCCTTGTTTGGAAGAATTAATCACATACAATCTGCTCATCAATCAATCAATCAATTTGCCATATGGAGGAAAGGGAAGATTTGGAAGATATTCACCATGATTTGCTTTCCAATCAAGCTTGGTCAAGGAAGGCAAGAGATATGATATTACTTCTTGGGAAAAGAGGGCCATTTAGTCATTGATTTGATTAGTATTTGGTCTACATCTCTATAAATATACATGATGTCCCATTGTAAATTCATTCATTCATTTTTTATGTTGTATTCTCTTTTGTTCTAATAAAAGTCTTTTCTTTTATAGTTTTATTGTTATTTTAATTTCATAACAATTTGTGTTATCTACCTAATTAGGTTTGGGTAGAATGCATATTGTTATTGTCTTTTATTACTGCTTGTTAGCGATTCACTGTTGATTAGTTTCAACAGGAATCCTACTTTTAATTTCTATTATTGTTCTGGTTGTTATTCTCTTTTTCTAGTAATTATTCCTTTTCTTTACAATTGTTGAAATTGATACTGATTAGATTCAGAGTAATTTCAACAACATAAAAAAAACAACTCCAAACTTCATCTAACTCGCCTAAGAATAAATAAATAATAATTTTTAATTACACCTCCCTATGTTCGACTTGTATTCTACACACCTGTACGCTTGTAGTATTTAATTTAAAATTCGCGCTTTTTAATTCATAGATTAGCGTCGATCAAGTTTTTGGCGCCGTTGCCGGGGAGGTAACGATTAAATTTTATTGTTTATTTAATATCTGATTTGTGTTAGTTTTTATTTTTGTTTTTGTTTTGCTAAAAAAAAATCTTTTTATTAGTTGATTTTGTATCAAACATTGGTGCTAGAATCATCTAAACAAGAGAAGAGAAATAAAATTCTTTCCACTTTTGTCTCTTAGTTTCTTTTCTTTAATCTCATCTATTCCTTCCTTCCCAATTTTTACATTTGTTTGTTCCCTCTTGAGAATTTATTCCTACTTTAGGCAAATAAAAAAAAAGAACTTGGCAAATTTTCTTGACCTTATTTCCTTTTTTTCTTTCATTTATTTATTTCCTTTTTATTTCTCAATCTCCTTCTTTTCTTTTATAAATTCTTCCTTCTTTTCAATTCTAAAGGGAAAAAAAACCTTTCAATTTTTGCTTTATTTCTTTCCATCTTTCCATTTTTTTCCCAATCTTCTACGTTCTCTTTCTTCTTTTACAAATCAGAAAAAAAAGAAACTTTTTGTCATTAAATTCTTCCCATTGTACAAATTCTTGCCATTTTGTTATAATTTCTTCTCACAAATCTCCTTCTGTTGCAAATCTCTTACCCTTTAAAAAAAACAAATTTCTTTCTAAATTTTCTCGTTGTTGCTGAATAATTCCATTACCCAAATTTCTTTCCATTTTGCAATCACCTTTCTTGTTTTCACATCTTTAATTTGCTTGCTATTTTCTCTCATTGCTTTCCTTTTATAAAAAAAATGCCACTTTTTCTTTCAATTACTTACAAATTTTTCAGTTTCTTTCCTTTATTTCCTTTCCTATTTTTTATACACCCCTTTTCTTCATTTCACAAATTTTAAAAGGAAAAAAAGTTACCAATTTTCACCTATTTCTTTCCTTTTTATTTCTCAGTCCCATTCTCTTCTTTTACAAATTCTTTCTTCTTTTCAACATATTAATAAAAAAAAACAACTCTTTCCTTTTGCTTTTTGTTCCCTGTTTTCAATAGAATCTCCTTCCTTCTTTCTCTTTTCATTTATTTTGTTTCCTTTTACTTTAGATTTATTTTCTTCTAATACTATTCCTTTCCATTTTTTCTGAAAAAACTCTTGATTGGCAAATTTGATGTTATTTATTGGCATTGCAATCTCCAAAAACAAGAAAAAAATATCTTGCTAGTTTTGTCTTCTATTCCTTTTTTTTCCTTAATCTCTTTCCTTGTTTTAACAATTTCTTAAAAAAAAAAAAAAATCAAAATCAAGATCAAGCGAAGGAAGGAAAACAAGCAAGACCGAAGTGGAGAAATTCAAAAGTCAAACAATTGCAAATAGTTGAAGTCGAATTGTTGGAGCGGTTGCACACCAAGTGGGGTGTGAACGCGCTAGCGCTACCCAATTTCACTGGAGGACTGCCGATCAAGGTGAGTAATTTTTAAAACTCTACAGGTGCTCTGCTGCAAAAGAAAAAAATAGACAATTGTTGTAAAAAAATTCTGCAGGGGCAGCGGCTTGAATGTAATATATTTTTTATTTCTGCAATTATTTTGTGTGATTGTTGTTATTTCTGCACTTTTTATTCATTCTGTTAAGGGCAACTCCCCAATTCACATAAGGTGAGGGATTTCATCACCCTTTCCTTAGCCCACAAATTACATTTCATCGTAGAATCTGACTAATAATAACGGTTAGACATTGGACTTAAGGGAGTCATGGGCTCATCTAGGGCTTAATTGTATTGTGATAGTTGATTCATTTGGAACGAATTATTTCTTGGTGTCTAGACTACGGCAGAGAAATAACCGTTTATAAATATTACGGTGATTCGTAAATATTATATCGGTTGTTACTCTGAAGGTACTTAAACCTTCGGCTGCATTGCTAGGATGATTCCTGGTGCACCAATAACTCATGTCCGTTAACCGGCTAAGAAATCTTTTGATCTAAGTAATCAAACGTGTCACTATATAATTTTGGGTTAGGAGCCATTAAGGACAGAAAACTTCATTATAGCTGATTTTTGTGCTTGCATTTAACAATAATGAGTGAAAAAAGTGTTAGCCAACAAAATTCTCCTAGGGGTTCTCGTATCAACCAAAATTTTCCAACCGAATTGGATCAAAAATAGAGTGAATCAAAACTTTCCAAAATTTGGAGACCAAAATCAAATAAATCAAAATTTTCAAAATCTCAATATCCAAATGGATAGACCCTTGTCTCTTCGTGATCGATGTTATCCAACTAGGACCGTTCAACCATCTGTCATTGTGTTCCCACCAGCTGAAGGAAACAATTTTGAGCTAAAACATTCTTTTATCCAAGGGGTACCAAAATTTACTGGGTCTGAAAATGCTTATGAATTTCTGAGTGAATTTGAATTGTATGCCTCCACAACAAAAATGCAACAACTATCTAACGAATCGATCAAGCTAAGGCTAATTCCATTTGCACTACTCGAAAGTGCTAAAAGATGGCTAAATTCTCTTCCAAGACATTCCATAAGAAGTTGGGATGAATTTGTCACTGCATTCTTGAAAAAGTTTTTCCCTTTTCATAAAACTCTAAAAATCCGAACCGAGATAAATCAATTTTGTCAAAATGAGGGGGAAACTTTTTCAAAATACTTTGAGAGATTCAACCAGCTATTATATAGTTGCCCTCATCATGGAATTCTAAAAGATTACTTATGTCAAATTGCATATGAAGGGCTAAACTATCAGACTAGAACTCAACTAGAATCAATGTGTGGAGGAGATTTTATGTCTAAGACAATCGATGAAGCTTGGCAATTCTTAAAAGATTATTCTGAAAAGGACATGCAATGGGAATCAATTCGTGTTCCCATTCGTACTTCTACTAGAGGAGTGCATGTCGTGGACCCAAGTCAAATTCCCTTACAAAATCAAACTCCTCAAGCCGGAGAAGGGTTACCCCACTATTACTCTCAGGACCAAGCTAATGCCATAGCTCAAAATAATCCTTACTCATCCACATACAATCCTGGTTGGAGGAACCACCCAAATTTTTCTTGGTCAAACCCCAACAATTCGGCTAACCCATCTCACATGCAACCCTTTATTCCCAACCCAAATTATCAAGCTCCACCTCCAATTTCTCAAACCTCTCAAACAACATCTCAATCCAAGCAACCTTATAGGCACCTCAATTTTCAAGCATCGAACCAATCCTCTCAATCTTCTCAATCGTCACCAGAAATTGTGCATTTAGAAAAACAAATGGACCAAATGATGAATATGATAAAGGAAATGGCGAAAAACAACGAGAAAGGAAAGTTGCCGAGTCAACCTGAGGTGAATCCAAAATATAACTCTCGTGCTGTAAATTCTTGTGAGGACGAAAACCATAATCCAGTCAATGCTGTTACAACCCTTCGATCTGGAAAGAGGGTTGATAATAACGTGGGCGACCCTGACGAACCTTCTAACTCGACCCCAACCCCTAATCTTGATGATCACCCATTGGCTTTCGAATGTCAATTCCTCTAAACCTCAAGTTTCCTTAAATGTGGGCAATCCCAACAATTCTTCTCCCAGTGTCGGCAAACCCGACCCACCTTCGAAAATTAATGTTGGCAATACCAACATACCATCTTCTATGACCTTACCACCTTCTATTTCCTTGGATAAACCTTCTTCCTCGAATGATGAAACTCATCACAGAGTTGAAAAACCAATAGCTCCATTTCCCCATAGGCTCAACAATAAGAAGAAACTGGCAAATTTCGATAAAATCTTGGAAATTTTCAAACAAGTCTGTGTGAACATTCCCCTTTTAGACACAATCGAACAAATTCCTCAATATGCCAAATGTCTTAAGGAATTGTGCACACAAAAACGTGCAACTAATGTTCCAAAAACCGCCTTTCTAACCGCGAATACAAGCTCTGCCCTTTCGAATCTTACCCCAGTAAAGTACAAAGACCCTGGTTGCCCTACGATTGATTGCAAAATAGGAAACACCCATATTTCTCGTGCCCTACTCGACCTTGGTGCCAGTGTCAATCTTCTTCCTTATACTGTTTATTGTCAACTTGGGTTAGGGGAAATTAAACCAACAAACATCACTCTTCAGTTAGCCGATCGATCTGTCAAAAAGCCATTGGGAATTATCGAAGACGTCTTGATACAGATCGAACAGTTTTACTTTCCTGTCGATTTCATAGTTTTAGACACAGAGCCTGTCTCAAATCCCAAAGTTCAAATACCATTGATTTTAGGATGGCCCTTCTTAGCAACCTCAAATGCTGTTATTAATTGTAGAAACGGTCAACTTCGACTTCCCTTCAGGCACTTAACCATTGAGGTAAACATCTTCAATCTCAACAAACAACCAAGGGATTTTGAGACTGATGAAATCGACATGATTCAAACCATAGTTAATGAAACCTCTAATGACACTTCTGAAGCCTTGAAAATGTGTCTGGAACATTTCGACTCCGATTTCGACGAACTTGAATACATTTCTAAACTGAATGAATTTCTTGACTTAAATCCTTCGTCTTCTGACTCTGACCAAGGAATGTTAACCAATGTTAACACTCAAGAACATCCTAAGTTAGATCTCAAACCCTTGACACAAGACCTTAAGTACGCATACTTAGACTCCTCAGAAACTCTTCCCGTAATCTTGGCCTCTGATCTTACCGAGGACCAAGAAGAAAAACTCTTAGAAATTTTGCTGGAAAATAAAGAAGCCTTGGGGTGGGAACTGAGCGATATAAAAGGAATTAGCCCATCAATTGTGGAACATCGCATACACTTAGTTGATGAGGCTAAACCCATCCGTGAGGCTCAAAGGCGATTAAACCCAAACATGAGAGAAGTGGTCAAGGAGGAGATAATCAAATGTCTAGACAATAACATCATCTATCCCATCTCTGATAGTACCTGGGTGAGTCCGGTACAAGTCGTACCAAAGAAATCGGGAGTCACAGTGATCAAAAATGAAAGTAATGAGCTTGTCCCAAAAAAAATCAAAACAAAATGGCGTGTGTGTATCGACCATCGAAAGCTCAACGCAGCCACACGAAAAGACCATTTTCCCTTACCTTTTATTGACCAAATGCTCAAACACTTAGCGGGTCATGAGTACTATTGTTTTCTCGATGGATACTCTGGCTACAACCAAATCCCTGTTGCTTTAGAGGATCAACACAAGACCACCTTTACTTGTCCCTTTGGAACCTTTGCTTATCGCCGCATGCCTTTTGGTCTTTGTAATGCCCCCACGACTTTCCAAAGGTGTATGATGAGTATTTTCTCTGATATGGTGGACGAATTCTTAGAAATATTTATGGATGATTTTTCAGTCTATGGATCTTCTTTTTCCCAATGCCTCACTCATTTAGAACTCGTCCTAAAACGTTGTAAGGAAAAATACCTCGTGCTTAATTGGGAAAAATGCCACTTCATGGTAAAAAGGAGGATAGTTCTAGGCCATGTCGTCTCCAAAGATGGTCTTGAAGTCGATAAATCTAAAATCGATTTGATTGCTAATCTGCCTCCTCCTAAGTCTGTTAAAGATGTTCGCTCATTTCTTGGCCACGCGGGATTCTATAGAAGATTCATTAAGGATTTCTCGAAAATTTCAAAACCTCTCTCAAATTTACTTGCCAAAGACGTTAAGTTCGAATTCTCCAATGACTGCTAAACATCTTTTGAAACTCTTAAGTCAATCTTGACCACAGCTCCCGTCATTCAACCTCCTGATTGGACTCAGCCCTTTGAACTTATGTGCGACGCTTCTGACTTTGCAATTGGAGCCATCTTAGGAAAGCGTATCGATAAACTCCCTCGAGTCATTTATTACGCTAGCAAAACCTTAAACGAGGCCCAATTGAATTACTCAACTACTGAAAAGGAATTTTTGGAAGTTGTCTTCGCTCTTGAGAAATTCAGACCATATCTCATAGGATCCAAAGTCATAGTTTACACTGATCATGCTGCCCTCCGGTATTTGCTTTCCAAAAAGGATGCCAAGGCCCGCTTGATTCGTTGGATCCTTCTTCTTCAAGAATTCGATATAGAAATACGAGATAAAAAGGGTTCTGAAAATGTTGTAGTTGATCATCTCTCTCGAATTATGCACGAAAATGTTAACGACACCAAATCGATGACTATTTTCCTGACGAACAAATTCTTTCCATCTCCAACACCCCTTGGTACGCTGACATTGTGAATTATCTTGTCACACAACAAATGCCCGCTGAATGGTCAAAACAAGATAAACAAAAATTTCTCTCGAAAGTTCGAAACTTCTGTTGGGACGACCCGTATCTTTTCAAATATTGTTCAGACCAAATCATTCGAAGGTGTGTGCCCGATCATGAACACCAAAGTATTCTCTCCTTCTCACATGACCATGCTTGTGGCGGTCACTTTGGAGCAAGAAAAACTACTGTAAAAGTACTGCAAAGCGGTTTTTATTGGCCGACACTCTTCCGTGATGCTTTCGAATTTTGCTCTAAATGTGAGCGATGTCAAAGAACGGGTCGAATCACTAAGCGAAACATGATGCCTCTCAACCCCATTTTAGTGATTGAATTATTCGATGTTTGGGGCATCGATTTCATGGGACCATTCCCTAATTCATTTGTGAATCTTTACATCTTGCTTGCGGTAGATTATGTCTCAATATGGGTTGAAGCCATTCCGACCAAAACCAACGACAACAAGGTTGTTGTCAAATTCCTCAAAGAAAACATCTTTTCACGCTTTGGCACACCTCGAGTTATCATTAGCGATAATGGCACTCATTTTTGTAATCGTGCTTTTGAGTCCTTGCTCAAGAAATACTCAATCACACACAAGCTATCAACACCTTACCATCCACAAACTAGTGGACAAGTAGAAGTTTCCAATAGACAAATCAAACAAATTCTTGAGAAAACCGTGAATTCCAATAGAAAAGATTGGTCCTTAAAAATGATTGATGCACTTTGGTCTTTTCGCACTGCTTATAAAACCAATCTAGGGATGTCATCATATCGATTAGTCTTCAGGAAGGCCTGTCACTTACCTCTTGAATTAGAACATCGTGCCCTTTGGGCCATAAAATTTTTGAATTTTGACTTAGAAAAATCCGGCTCACATAGGAAGTTACAAATTTCGGAATTAGAGGAATTAAGAAATGAGGCGTATGAAAATGCGAAAATCTACAAAGAAAGAACCAAAGCCCAACACGACAAAAACATACTTCGTAAGGAATTCAACGTAGGTCAAAAAGTTCTTTTATACGACTCTAGACTTCACTTGTTTCCAGGAAAACTCTGATCTCGATGGACTGGACCTTATGTTGTGAAAACAGTATATCCTCATGGAGCGGTTGAAATTGAAAATCCTAGGGATGGAAAAGTCTTTAAAGTAAACGGTCAACAACTGAAACCATTTTTGGAATTCGAGCAATATGACGAAGATGACTCTATCGATCTGCATGATCATCCACCATGAAATCAGGTGGTACACGTTCTTTTTCTTTTATTTTTCTTTTTCATTTTTTTATTTTATTTTTGTTTTTCTACCTTAGACAGTTGGGACACTGTCTCAATCAAGTGTGGGGGGAGTCTGCATTGCATTCTTTTGATTTTTCTTTAATTTTTCTTTCTTTTCATGTTGGACCGTCATACATTTTATATCGTAGTAACATACCATAATTTTTTTTTAAAAAAATACGACTCATTTTCAATTGATACAACAAAATAAGTTTACAATTTTTAGCCAGTTGATAGTATTTTTTTCTCTCAACTTAGATCGAATAAGAAATATAATGAAAAGTTTAATTTTGAGGGATAATAGTGTAACCGGTACATAGGGAGATTCTTAGGTGATGGCCATGAAATCTATTCTATATTGTAGACTTTATTTAAATAAGTGGAGGACTTAAAATACTTATAATGCCTTGTCAAATCTTTAAAACTAAGTTGTGTTAAGTTGAATTCGCGTAACTCTCTTTTTGTGCTTATAAATTCAATAATAATAATAGTAATCCAAGGGTATCCAACATTGCTTGTATATCGAGCGTTGGTGTGCAAACCCGCCAAGCTCTATCCGACACGTTGTTGACAAAGTCAGCGTTGGAATATCTTGGTATCATTTTATGAGATTGGACACCTAAGGATTACCGACACGTTGTTGACAAAGTCAAAGTTGGCCTGCACAATCCGCCAAGCTCTTTACCCACTCTCCGTTTGTCCGCGAGGCAGTGCATGGGTGGTAAACCTTGGTCTTCTAAGTTAGGTGTATGTACTTAATCATAAATCTTAAAATTTTATAGAATAAAGAATAAGCGATGATGCCCAAACACTTCTTGACCTTATTGATTTGACTAGCCATACATGAGAAAATTAGAATACCACTTTACAAACTGTGCCAAGCAAACTAAGAATTTATTTCATGGCTGCACTATGTTATCGACCGAACTAACTAGCCAAACTGGAATTTAACATTTGAAAACTTGATTTATATTGAAAATTTGTGACAAGTCGAGGTATCTAAAATAAAATCAACTGATTAGAAATTATTAACTTAATTTGTTGTACCACTTTCCTGAAATAAGTCATGTTTTCATTTTTCGTTTTTATTTGCATATGTCCATTGCATTCATGTAGTTTCATTAGAATCATAGCATACTGCATTTGGATTTTGTGCGTAGTATCCGCTGAAAACCCTCACGAGACACCACTCGTCCTACTAGGGACACCTAGAGGTTTAACAGCTTGTTGCATGCGCTCAATGCAATTGTGTTTCCTACGAAAGTGCGACCTATCTAGTTAGTTTTTCATTTTCTTTTTACTCGAGGACGAGTAAAAGATAAGTGTGGGGGTATTTGATTAACATAGAAATGTGTTTATTTTATGCTCGTATATTTTATCTTTTGTAAATAAATAAATGATACTTTGGTTACTTTTGTATGTTTTTACAGGATGTCAAGAAATGCCTCCTTCGTTTCAAATTAAAGGCCAACTAGAGATAAAAAGCTACTTCCCCGTATTAAAGCCACCTCAATTACAAAAGACGTTGTAGCTCACTGGTAATTGCATGGAAATTTGTACTGAGAGATCTGAGTTCGATCCCCGTCGAGCTCACTTTTTGCCAAAGAACAAAACGCGTTCACACTGGCCCTTTGCTATGAAGAATATATTAATTAGTGTTATATTATATATATACATATTCATGTGTATGTATGATATTCACTAATAGATATTTCAGGAGTAGTCATGGAAATCAATTCAGAACATTCATTTTTCAATTTCCAATTAAAAGAATTTCTGATAGAAATATTGCCAAGAAAAGATCAATTTTGAAGATTTTATCCCTTGTTGCCTTTGGAGTCTAATGAGTATCCTTGTTTGGAAGAATTAATCACATACAATCTGCTCATCAATCAATCAATCAATTTGCCACATGGAGGATCTGGAAGATTTGGAAGATATTCACCGTGATTTGCTTTCCAATCAAGCTTGGTCAAGGAAGGCAAGAGATATGATATTACTTCTTGGGAAAAGAGGGCATTTTGTAAATTGATTAGGATTGATTTGATTAGGTCTACATCTCTATAAATATACATGATGTCCCATTGTAAATTCATTCATTCATTTTTTATGCTGTATTCTCTTTTGTTCTAGTAAAAGTCTTTTCTTTTATAGTTTTATTGTTATTTTAATTTCATAATAATTTGTGTTATCTACCTAATTAGGTTTGGGTAGAATGCATATTGTTATTATCTTTTATTACTGCTTGTTAGCGATTCACTGTTGATTAGTTTCAACAGGAATACTACTTTTAATTTCTATTATTGTTCTGGTTGTTATTCTCTTTTTCTAGTAATTGTTCCTTTTCTTTACAATTGTTGAATTTGATACTGATTAGATTCAGAGTAATTTCAACAACATAAAAAAAACAACTCCAAACTTCGCCTAACTCGCCTAAGAATAAATAGATAATAATTTTTAATTACACCTCCCTGTGTTCGACCTGTATGGTACACACCTGTACGCTTGCAGTATTTAATTTATAATTCGCGCTTTTCTAATTCATAGATTAGCGTCGATCATAGTGCTTAATTATAAACTAAGTAATCTATAAACTTGGAAATTTGAAATCTGCTGACAGAATAATATGTTAAGACTTGTCCTAGGGACAAGTGAGAATTATAACTTGGGTTATAAGAAAACAATAATAAAAGGGGGATAACTTATGTTAAGAGATAGATTGGACGTAATTGTAAATTAATTTATTGGTGAGAACGAGAGTATGAAATCTACGGATGAGGACAACATAAGTTATGGAAAGAAAAACTTATTAGTGAACCTTAGTTAAGAGAACTAAGTTACTTAACGATAAGTTGTAAAGACGATGGAAATGGAATTATGATTAAATAAGAAGAATGAGGAAAACATATGAAATGAAATAAGTTATATTTAATCATAAATGGTAAGTAACATGTTAATTGGAAAACATTTGAACTAAGAGATACTTAATAACATATTAAGTAGAACATGTTATTGTGACCTTGAAATCAAACAAGAATAAAAAGGGATTGTGGATTACAGACCTTGGACCACAATCCATAGAATAACATGTGGTGGGCTTATTAATAAACTTAAATGGGTTAAGTTATATGTCTGAAATTAATAACCAATGGAAACTTGGTAATTTGAAAAAGAATTCAATATGAAAGGGAATAACCAAGTTAAATGGAAACCTGGTGAGGTAAGGCAAGCACGTAAAAGAATGTTTAGACGTAGGGTCTAATAACACATTAAAGTAAGGCGCTTGGACCAGTCCGGACATTTGAGGGTGAATAACCCAATGGGGTAGATCATCGAGGTGTTATAAGGCATAAGGGGAGCGCACATTCATCTGATGTTCTAACGGCTCCGAAGGACTGGAAGGGGAAGCACGTGACTTCCTAAGGTACGTAAGGTGCTCCTTGTAGTCCTTTATGCAGTGGAAGATGTCTTAGGCTGTGCTCGCAGAGGTTAGGTCTGCGCATAACTACTAGGTGGGTGGGCCTAGACTACAGAAGTAGCCATGCAGTCAAAATGCTGTGACGCGGTGACACCAGGGTGATATGGCGGTTGCCTCAACGCAAGGCTGGGTCGGGACCAACAAAGATAGTGGATTGTCGGTTACTCGTCATCGACAGCCAGTGGGATGCGAAAAGACTAGAGCTAAACCCAAGAAACCATTCAACTTTGGCAATCGAGGTACAGTGGTTGAGGGGAGACGCCAAATGGATGTTTAGATTTTTTGTTGTTAGGGGCACATCGCTTAGCTCTTGTAGTCTTTACTAGTTAAAGGAGGGGCCTAGGTGGGGCCATAGCCACCATGAAAACAGACCCTTGGAATGTCTATAGGGGCTCTTAAATACGGGCCTGTACAGATATGGAAAAGCCCCCGATCGAGTTCCGTGTTTCTTGTATCACCCTGCCATGGAACTCGGTGCACATTAGAGGACGTGTGATTGAGGCATCGAGCTACAATTAAAAATACGTATGGTGGACAGTCTAGATGCACGCATATCGGCTCTGGGTGGTGTATCATAGATTTGAGGGCATTAATCCGATATGAATTCTGATTCTAAAAAAGGTGGCAGTCCATTCGTTTGCGTAGCATAGTAATGATAGATATATGAGGAACGTAACATTGTTATATAGAGATCCGTACGTCACTACGGCGTAGGATGAGGGACTGCGTATATTTCGATAGTGTCACGGTGGAGACCGTGCGAGTGGGGTACCATGGGGTTTAACTTAATATTGGGAGTAGCTACATATATACTATATTAGGTTAATACACTGGGAAGTAAATGGGTACGACTTTTGTGTAAGCCTTGAGTGCTAATAACCCACGTAACCTAATAAATAAGACAATATGATTGAACGGTATGTGTAGGATTATCCAAAGTGTATTATTTAAATCCAGTCACCAGAACTTGTGTTCTGACCCCCTCGTCATAACAAACTCGCAGGTTAGATTTGTGGCAGAGACATGATAGCTTTTGATACTGGTTAGACAATATTAATAATATGGTAAGGCTATATTTTGATTAACTATATTTTATCCATTCTGCTGTGAGATATTTTATGAGCTCTTACATATTTTATGTCTCTGTCTTTTCTGCAGGATACCAGACCACAACAACTTGAGTTTCGATGGATTGGAATTTTAAAAAAAAATTGGTCTGTCGGAATTTGGGTTGTCACCGTATATTGTCTCCATCTAGAGAAATTTCGATTTGTTATTTTTTCTCTTCCATAAGGTGATAACATATTCGGTACTCTCAAGCGAAGTAAGGGTCGGTTATGTTTAGTTTGGGTAGCAAGATGTTCTTGTTGAACCTCGGTGTATTTTCTCTAGAGGTACACTGTAGAAAGGTGTTCCTATACCTTGCCATAGTTGGAAATCCATTCTCCAATAAGATCCCGCGATTTCGATTGTATACAATGTATGTAGAGCGTGAGATGCAAGCGTTCTGCTAGATTGTTATTTACTTGTATTAGACACTATTATTATATTAGAATAATATTGTTTCATAAATTGTTCTAGGTTATCATAAGGTAAAAACCATCCGGGTTTATGTGTGGATCGGTTTTATGATTATCCTTTCTTTTGAAAAGGATTTTTGAAATTTAAACCAAGTGGTTGGAATTTACTAATACCAATCCCATGATTAACCCAGAATTTATTTTGTTTTGCTTTGCCCTATAATCTTGGGTGCCCAAATTTGTACAGATAGTCAAGTAGTAGCGAATTTACAGATATACCTAGAGGTGCTTGGAACAGGCGACTTCAATGTTAGATATATATATATATATATATATATATATATATATATATATAGAGAGAGAGAGAGAGAGAGAGAGTTTATTTCTGCTGTGATATATATGTGATGTACTCTGATGATATATGTAAATACAAATGCAGTTTTGCATTTCAAAAGTTGTTATATAATATATTTTATCAGTTCCGCTGTGAGATTCATGTTTACTCTGATTATGTTGTGTGTGGATCTTCTTCTTCTTCTATACTAATTTTATTTCTTTCTATTTCTCACAATCTAACTTCTTTCTATTTATGATCTGGTATTTCCGATGCTTGAATAGCTGACATTGGTATTTATGTCGATTTTTGGGGTCGAAAATCTTTGGGTCGTTACAGGTTGCTCAAGCAGTGTAAAATCTATTCTTACAGTTTAAGTGAGGGGTGATGTTAGTAACGTTCAAGAGGAGTTTGGGACTTAACGTAGAATGGGAGTTTGAATCAGTATAAAATTTGCTGGTGTCATTTTATTTTACTGCTACTTATATTCTGCACTATTTTATCTATTATATGTATATATATATATATATATATTCCATATTGCATGATCCTATAGTCATCTTCATTTAGTATCAGAGCAAGGCCATCTTATAACCATAACACCATCATTTGATATTATTGCAATATGGAAAACCACACCAACACTTGCTTTATTTTGAAATCCACTGCACGACCACCATAATTTACTCAGCTAAATTACAACTATTAGGCCACTAGAATGAGAATTTATGTGCACGCCAATGGTTATGACACACGAAACATCATTTGTAGTAACCCGGATTTTGAGCGGCTTTAGTTATCGACGTAAGCTCGACGTCGATAACCAAAACATCGAAAAATCCCGGTAATTAATGAAAGAAATTAGAAGGTGAGAATAGATAAGATAGAACTTATAGAATAGAAGAAGAAGGAGAACATCATCATCAGAGTAAACACGAATCTCACAGCGGAACGAATAAAATATAACATAACATATCTTTGAAATAACATCAGTATATGTACACAATAACACTTATCAGAGTACAACACTTACAACAACAGCGGAAATAATAATAGCCATAGAATCCTGAAGCCTCCTGCTCCAAGCTCTCCAAGTGTATCTGTAAAATCCCGACTACTTGACTGCCCGTACAAATTTAGGCACCCAAGAGTTTAGGGAAAACAACAAAATAAACTCCGGGTCAGTCATGGGACTGGTGTGAATAAACTCAAATCATTTAAAACCGGTATATGGTATCTCATAAGACCACGCCGTGAATACGGAACGGGTTTTTTCCTTATGAGAATCCAAATAAATTTTCAAAGCAATATCATTCTGATATTATAATAATGTCTAAGTATAAATAAATATCAATCTAGCAGAAACGCTTGCATCTCACGTTACTACATATATAGAATACAATCAAAATCGCAAGCTCGTATTGGATTATTGGATTTCCAACTATGACAAGGTATGGAACCACCTTCTGATCAGTGTACTCTAGGAACGATACACTGGAGTTCAACAAGAACATCTTGCAACTCAGCCACACATGACCGACCACTCATTTCGCTTGTGTGTATCGAATGTACATCACCAACGGTTGGGATCAGCAACCGTTCCCGTATATATATGGGACAGCATTGATAGATTTAAGAAACAAATGAATATTCACTAGATAGGTGATTATACACCCTACTTCGGTGCGACCGACTTAGCCATGCTACCTGCCCGATTTCTGTCATTTACCGGTTGATGAGGCTAGAAGCTACGCTTTATCATTACATCAGATTCACTTCGAATGTCACATTGTTAGATCCATCGAAAATCACTAATTTGACGTCTACAACAGTACATTACGTGTTAGCTAAAGAAGTTTCCTTCTCCGCTTCCACTCTTGGTACGGTTGAAGAAATCAGTGTACGTGACCTTTCTGGAAATACTCTGTCAGACATTCATTCACACAAATCATCTTCATTCACTTAGAATGTCACATCGTCATATCCGCCAAATCACAAATTGATTTATCCAAAAGTAACACGGGTATACAGCTTAGAGAAACGAATTCCTCCGCCACCAAACGTGAATACGTTTGAACAGATCAACTTACGCGATCTATTGGATATACTCTATCAGACCTTCGTCCATACAAGTTGTCCTGGGACTGGACAAACCGAAGGCACTATTCTGTAGACAGGATAGCCCTTGCATTTTACTCCGTCTTCAATTATCTTTGGCATATATGATTCACGACGCTTATGCCAATACAGAGTGGTTCTATGGATAATAATCCAACCGGTCTCTCCATATTAACAACGTTAAAATGGTCAAAACTTCGATAGTCGGTGAGCTAACTATCAAAGAAAAACAAGTGTGCAAACAACGATATTATTTCCAGATGGAAATTATATCGAACAAACATCATTTAACATTAATCTCTTTAGTTCATTTATTTACTTATCTCTTGTTTCCCTATATTCTAAATTCTTATTTTTCTTTTATCAGAAAACATTTCTGATTCTCGTTTAGAAAACATTTCCAAAACTCCTTTACGATCAAACCTTACCATTTCTTAGTTAAGAAGGAAGTCACTCAAGTTGGGGTATAATTACCTCTCAGACCTTAACTGAACAACGTTATAACTTCGAAACGGTCAAAGTTTATCTTTTAATCTTTAACAACTTCTTTACGCCTTTCTCGGATCCAATTTTACTAATCCACTTCTATATTTAAAACATTGGTTATAACGATAACGTTATAATCCCTATTTTCGAATGATCTAACTTTAATTATAACTTCTATTCTTATTAGTGAATAATTAACCTAACACTTATTTATTTATAAATAAATAAATCTCTATTTAAACACTGGAAAGTATAAGTACTTTCCCGAATTCGATATAATCGAATTTGCCGATTAACTCTCTTCGAGTAATCTCTATTTGATTAATTCTTCTTCGAATAAGCTATATTCGATTAACTTCTTTCGAATAAACGATATTCGATAATCTCTCTTCAAATAACTAATATTCGATAACTCTTCCTTTTCAAATATCTCATATTTGAAAATCTCTCTTCGATTAAACCATAATCGATAACTCCTTGCGATGAAACTAACATTGATAACTCCTTTCGATGAAACTAACATCGATAACTCCTTTCGATGAAACTAACATCGATAACTCCTTTCGATGAAACTAACATCGATAACTCCTTTCGATGAAACTAACATGATAACTCCTTTCGATGAAACTAACATCGATAACTCCTTTCGATGAAACTAACATCGATAACTCCTTTCGATGAAACTAACATCGATAACTCCTTTCGATGAAACTAACATCGATAACTCATTTCGATGAAACTAACATCGATAACTCCTTTCGATGAAACTAACATCGATAACTTTAACTCGACGAACTTAACTTGACTAACTTAACTTGACTCGACTAGCTCGACTTACTTGGTTCGACCAATTTGATTCGATTAACTAGGCTCGACTAACTTGACTAACTTAACTCGACTTACTTGGTTCGACCAATTTGATTCGATTAACTAGGCTCGACTAACTTGACTAACTCTGTCTCAAATAACTATATTTGATTAACTCTAGTTCGTTTTAACTCTAATCGATTAACTCTTACTAATTACTCCAACTGGTTAACTCTAACTGATTAACTCTAACTGGTTAACTCTATTTGACTAACTCGACTTAACTAACCCTTTTCGAATAACATATTCGATTAACTAACTTTCGAATACCATATTCGATTAACTAACTTCGAATATCTATATTCGATTAACTAAATTCGAATGTCTATATTCGATTTACTAACTTCGAATGTCTATATTCGATTTACTTTATTCACTTTATAAGGACTTCCTTTTTAACAACGTTTTATTCATTTGAAAAGATTTACTTTTAAATAACGGTTCTACACTTTAAAAATGATTTCCCATTTTTAACGTTTCCTTTTCAATTCTATTTGTCAATGGTTTACAAATATTTCTTTTTGTTCAAATTTATTCCTGAAATATTCTAACTCCTTAAATTTCCGGGAAAATTCGCCATAACCTCCTTTGTATCGGGAGCATCGGGAAAATCCTCAAACTCGCCACACAGGCCTTTCCATTCAAAAAGAAATGTTTTGAATTTATTTTCCTTTTTAAAATATCTCCTATTTATAAATATTCCCATTTATAAATATTTCTTATTTATAAATATTTCAATTTATAAATATCTCTGTTTTCAATATCACTTTGAAAATCCTTATCAACATTCCGATATGTTATGGTATTCAATTATATCAAATCACGATGTTCAATATCGTCCAAACACATATAATCGCCAACAGATTATATATCACATTATATATCACAATATATAAATCACAGTAAAATAACTGTTGAGGAATCCAGTTGGATTCCTCCAACCTGTTTCCCTGCATCACAGATGTTAGACAATATAGGTAACATCATTTTCAGTTCCATATGATATATTCTGTTAAACAGAATCAATATAGAAATTTAACTAACTGACTAGCAGTTCAATCAACCAATCAATACACAGTTAAACAGACAATTTTAACAGTTCTAACAATACAACATGAAATTATAAACTGTTCAGAGTAAGTGAGGTTTACTCACATTTGCGCGTTAGCCGTTAAATAACGGTTTGCATTTATTTGACTGCGACAGACAATTTATTTTGCCATAAATTGTAACGTGCTCAGATTCACTCCCTGTCAGTCTCATTGTGTTGCTCCCGTCCATATGATCCCATTGGATCTTGTTTCGCTAAATTTTGACATCGTATGTAGAAGTTACGACAATTCTAAGTTAGTATACATTTTAAACTAATTAAACATGGATTATAAATATATAATGGGCCTTACTTCTTATAAACTCCGCCGGCCCATCAGTATAAACCCACCCACCCGTTTTAAAACCCAGGCCGCTTCATTTTAGCCTCATCCCCAAATCAACAGAAACCGATTTTCCTCCTATGGCGTTGACCTCCACTTTGACCTGCCGTTCCTCCTCCATCGTCCACCAACCTCCACCGCAACCTCCACCATAGTACTCCCCATCCAAATCCGTACCCGATGGTCCCCCTTCCATTCAGTTCGAACCCGCCTTTGTCGAACCCGACTGTAGCCCCTTTCCGAGCCCCTCCACTATCGCTTTTCACCATCAGTCGTCGGAGACCCCCTCGATGCTGCTATTCGAAGCGCCGCCTTGCCAGGAGTTCAACCGTGCCACTAAATCTAGCCTCCGGCCTACCTATTATCGATCGAGCCTTTTGCCCTAACACGGTCTGTAGAGATTTGAGTTCTAGTAACCATGATCGGATCCAATTCCAAGGACACCAGGTTGAAGCTGATGAGACAAGGATCTCATACATCCATATATTATAAATTATAGATTTTACTTTGATTGTCATTTGGATTTTTGAAGTTGATTTTTTTTGTTTAACGATGGCGGCGGATTGTTTTGAGGAAGTGTATTAGGTTAAAAGTGTTAAAGGGGTATATATAGTGTTTCAAAATATCTAGATATTTGCTAGGAGGAATATTCTCGATATATTCCCTTTTATATATATATATATATATATATATATATATATATATATCGCCTTCTAAAAATCTGTACGATCACATACGGTACCTAAAAATCAAGAAACTGGACATGCAGCTAGAGTTCGACATTACGGTCCCATCGAAACTGGTTTCGTCGAATTCCGACTTCGTTTGCTCAAACAGCGTATTTTTAACCGTCGAAATACTGACTGTTTCTCACTCTAAAAATCCGTACGGCCACACGGTGACTCTAAAAATCACGAAACTGGAAATCTAACAACTATTTGACATTGCGGATCCAAAAAACTGGTTTCATCGAATTCCGACTTCGTTTGCAAAAGTGGATATTTTTAACGCTCTAAATAGCCTATTTAAATATACAAATATATTTAAATATAATGGAATTAAATATTTAAAATTAAATATTATCGTCTATATTCATAGTGGAATACCATACAGCTCAGGATAAATCCTATATTTATTTCTAACTCGATATTACATCGTCGGAGTTATATTGATGTTCGATTTCTATTTAAATCCTTATATAAAAATATAACTAAATCCTTATGGTCAGGGCGCTGCATTTCTCAGAATTTGATTTGGACATAACTCAAAATCTAACCGACGAAATCCCCATTTTTCTCTTCCACTAGAAAGATATACTCCACCAGCTCCACACGTTTCTTGTTTCACAGAAATCCGGCTTAAAACGAATCTTGTACATTCAGTTGAAGTTCAAATCGCCAAATAGCGAACTGCCGCGCCATTTCAAGCTCGTTTAATTATATTATAATTATACGTTCAAACTGTCGTCGATTGAATATATTCGTCAATATAATCCAACTCTAAGTTGAATTACATCTTTGGGATGACCCCATTCACAGAATATTTGTATTTCCAATATTTTTGATTATTTCTACATTATAATATATTTTATTATAATATAATTATTAATTAAATATTCAATATTATTTAATTCACGTTCTCGATATCGATAAATCGATATTTAATAATTAAATAAATTAATTGTTCAACAGCTAAAAAATGCGGGTTACTACATCATTCAAACAAAACACACACCTTCTGCTGAGTATTCGTCATGGTGTAACTCACAAAAACTAGATGCTGCCGCAAATGCTAAAGCTTAGAATATGTTATTTTGTACATTAGATAAAAATGAGTTTAATAGAATTAGCATGTGTACTACATCTTATGAAATTTTGCAAACACTTAAAGTTACACTAAAGGTATTAGAAAAGTAAAACAATGTAAAATATCTATGCTAAAAAATCAGTTTCAAAATTTCAAGATGAAGCTATCAATGATTTGTATTTAGTGTTTCAAGACATATATCACCCACTATTGGTTTTAGGAGAAAATATTTTAATTTTGTGTAACACCCCAAATTTTAATAAACAATAATTCAAAGAAGAAGATTGATAAATCTAATATTAATTAAATTAGTATTCAAAATTGGGTAAAATATATTTAACTGTTGCATTCGTTATAAAAATCTGATTTAGATAGATTTTTAGTTTGCGCAAATTAGACTAGAAATAAATAAGTTATGATCAATCAAAGTTTGAAACTAAAATAGAAAAATTTAATTAATAAGCAGAATAAAGCAAAGGTAAATGGCTGACGCAGCCCATATATAGGTCGACCCCTGTATCGACCCATGGGTCGACTCCTATGTCAACCCATGGGTCAAAACATGTGTCGACCAACATATAAGGTGGGTCGGCCCAGTGCGAACCAGGCACGAACCTGTGCCTGGCCGATGTCGCCTGTTTATGGATAGTTCTTTGCTAATGTGTTTCTGAGGTACCGAGAAGAAAAAAAAACCTAATATCCTAAGGCTTAAATTTTCCTTCCACATCTATAAATAGACTGCTACTCTTCACTATTTCCCTATATCTATTCTTCTTCATCTTCCTAGCCTCCACACCATTATGCTCTAAAATGAAATAAAATAGGGGAACAAGTTAGAGTGTTTTCCAACTGTAGATCTAAAAGAATATTCTTCTTCTAATTCTCTTTCAAAGGCCTTTTGTGGATCTACAATGTTTCTCTGTGCGTTCTATGTCAATTATGGATCAACAACCTAAATAAAAAGGATTAAGATAGTAAAATAGATCGGATCTGAAAGTTTGACAATTACAGTGTTTATAAATCTGTCTTTTACAAGTTAGTGTTCAAATTATTTACTATCTATTATTTATTCCTTTCTTAGTTGTTATTTATTTATAAGAAATTTCTTCTTTTTTATCCGCTTCTCTGTTATTATTTTATTTACAGTCTTGTAATGCTTATTTATTCATTTTGTTCATTTCTAAGTCTAGGCCTTACGAGTAGCCTAGACTCATTTCTCCTTTTTCTTTGTTTTTGTTCTGAGCCTACGCCAACGAGACCCTAGGCCTTTACCGTTTAATTTGTGTAAGAATTGGAATAATATGAAAGAATGTTAAAAAGAGGATTTTGGGCATATTAAGAATTGGTGAATATTACATTAAATTTATGGATTGTAAATTGGGGTAAACTCTAATGGAAGAATATGCAAACTTATGAATTGGAATAAGTTATATTTAATTATGCATTTAGTAACATGTTATGCTAAGTTAAAATACTGTGATTAATAAGCTATGAGATCCATTCTGGTGAGATATATGGAGCTTACAAAAATCCTAGTTATAACTTGGGGACCAAGTCTAGGGGTGCCTTGTGTCAAATGTTTGCTTCTGCGGAACCCGTATCAATCAGTTTCCCTGTTATTATCATCGGAGTCTCGCATTATGTAGAGGCTAGGGCATGCTTTATTGATCTGGATAGTACGAGGTTCAAAATGAGGTGGGTACGAGCGCGTTCTGGCAGAACCATGAGCGTGCATTATTCTGAACAAGAAAGATAAGACATTGTAACGCTTGTGATTAAGGCTGTGTCTTTTTAGTTGATGATTTCGGGACTGATAACCCCGAATTTGATAGCTGATACAGGTTATTCACATCTTGTAAAGAAGCCGATCACTGGGTAGAAATTAGGTAAATCCTAAATATGATATTCTGATAGTTAGTGCAGAAATTTTTGGGACATGAATGAGAAACCTATCTAATTTCATGTTTTCTACTTTGCTATATTTCATGTCCATTACTATTCATCTGTCTAAATACTTCTTTATCTTATGCTCATACCAGAAATTACTCGTACTCACCAGACTTATGTCTGACTTAGTTTGTTCTATCTCTCTGTCTCTATTTCTTTTCCCTCCAAGTTTTCAAAGTGGAGAATAGCAGCAATGAATTTTGATCTTTTGATTCAAATTGGATTCAGCCATTTCTTACTTCATGTATTGCTTCAGTACTTGCTTTATGACTATTGTCATGAATTATGAGGGAGATGACTTTTGTGGTGTTATTCTTGTACTCTGATATTTTCCTTTCCACAAGACAGTTTGTTTTGTGATAAAGATTCCATGGTATTTTGAATTGTAATCAATGCTGCGATTAATTTAATAATAAATGTTTTAAAAAATGTTAGCTGTGTTTTACATTCCGTCTTGCGAACTTTAGTCTGTATATTGTTACTTTGTACCTATTGCGCTTCACAAAACTTAATGCATCCTCATATGAGTAACATTAAGGGATGTGGTGTGTCACATTTGGTATCAGGGCCTAAGGTTACAAGATCAGAGAAAAGTTTTTTAAAAAAAAAGTGTTTCAAAGGAAAGAATTTTCAAGTAAAACCTATTTTTGAAAAATATTCCCTCAAGTCAATTACAATATTCCTTTGATCTCTTTTTGAATCCTTGTATCTTCTCTTTTCAGCTTGAGTTTTTAAGTTATCAAAAATCTTGTTATGAAGATGAAGATGGAGCATGACAGACGTATATATTAGTATTATTCCGCTGCATTTATTGGTATGTTTTGTGATAGTTTTACTCTGATAATTGTTGTAAAGTATAAACAAATGTATATGTTAACAACTTCATGAACCGTTATTTATTTATCATATTTTGTCCATTCGCTATGAGATTCTATGATTGTTTCATTCATTCATTCTTTTTCTTATATTTACCCCAATAACTACTATATTTAGGATTTGTTTGAGTCGGCATGTGTGGATTATTGTCAACTTAAACGATCAAACATCTAAGTTGTTGCATAAGGCATCATTCACTTAAAGTGATTATTAACGTTAAACATCATTAATAAAAATGATTATTAAATTTCAGTTAATAATTTATTAAAATGATTATTAAATTTTAGTCAAACATTAATCAAAACAATTAATTAAATTTAGACTTCAATAACAAAAAAATATAACAAAATTTAATTATCCTTGCTAAAGATGAATAATCAAATTCCGATTCATTAATTAAATGCATCATTAAATTCAATTGTTATTAGTTAAAATGTATAATTGAATCGTATTATTATTAACTCGTAAAATAAATTAATTTATAGATATCTTTAATTATAATGATGATTTTAACCAAATACCGATTCTGTGGAAACTAAAGTTTAAATTAAACAACACGTCTAATTTATTTCTGTTATTGACAATATAAGCAGTATGAGAGACTATGAATAAGTAAATAAGAGCACTAAATGAATATAAGCAATTTAGTGCAAAAAAAATACCCAAATTTACAACATAGTAGAATGATGTTTAATTCTACTAACTTGATTCCATTAGGATAAGTTCGACCAATTTCTAAATGGTGTTCATTTGATCCAATAGATAGCACCAAACATATGTTTCAGTTTTATTGCGTCAAAAGTAATAACATATTCACCTCAACTATATTTAAGAATTCACATATAACCAGATACTTGTAAAAAAATTGAATATCAAAGGAACTCAAAATATCTTATAGCAATTTGAGATGTTATCTCATGACCCTAAATTAGGTTTAGAACAATCCGATAGCATTTCTTGAAGCCATGTCCTTATTCAACTATGTAACCAATTTAAAAAAAATATTCAAACAGACGATTGGTAATATAATAGTTAACTAAGCCAAACAATTATTAATTTTCACAAACAAGTAGATAATCAATATTTTAATTTATTTTATGAAATACTAGTAAATCAGAAAGGTGATTTTTATTCATAGAGATTGTAGTTATCGCAGCAATATTCTGTATGACCGAAAATCGAATGAACAATTGAATTTAGCCTAAATTTCAATAATATCAGAAATTTATCAATGTAATGCTTATTCGAAGCTATGGATGACACCAGTCCAACGAATCCGATGGCTCCTTAATATGACCTCATGTGGGTTATATATATTTCTTTTATAATATTTCAAAATGTTAAAATAATACTAATCTAACAGACATGTCTAACAATGATTACCCCTACACAACATCATCTTCTTACTGTAACAAGTTGAGCTTCACAAAATTATTTTATGGATGAAGAATAAAACGATAGGAGTTTGATAAATGCTAAATTTTGTTTTTTTAGAAGCGTTTCGAGATTGATTTTTAATATTAAAAGAGGCCATTGTTGTTTCATAGCTTTCTTCCTATGTTGAATGAAATCACGCAAAAGAAGATGAGGGAGCACTGTAATAATGAAAAAGTACATATGAGTTGTTTCAATTTAAAAGGTCAAGTTATTTTTGTTGTATATAAATTTACTTAAACAAATGTTGTGCAATTATGTTGCTTTTGGTTTATGCTAACCCAATTTCTCAATTAACATTTCAAATCACACTAATACGAATCTAAATTTCTGGATTTGATTTGATTTCTATAAGGGTTAAAAAATCCTATTATTTTAATACTTCAAAATAAATTTATATGTGTTTCATGCTCGCACGATCACCGAACAAGTCCAATCGTTATGAAATTGAAATATTAGAATAGTTCACTATTCTGGATTCGTTGAAACTAGTTTCATCGAAATCATAGATAGTTTGCAAAAATGAAAATTTCTACATTAAAATATTAATTTACATTCTGATCCAAATATCTATTCAAATCTGAACAATTTATTATTGCTTATAAATTAACAAAGTGGATTTTTAAGTAATATTAATTAATTAAATGAAGTCAAATGAGATTCTTCAACCTGTTTAGTTACTCAATTTAATTATTTAAATAACCATATTATGTTTACATACCGATAATGATATTAATGTAAAGTTTGACTTCCTCCTCCAATGACAATTGGTTATCACCTTTATCTCTTATGCTGCTTTCTCTCTAGTGTTTTCTTCGTCCCTCTCAAATTGCCTTCAGATCTCCTTCCCCTTCTCTTTCGTCTATTCATTCCTCTTAAGTCGCCATCTTTTGTCATCGTGGAAGGCTTTCAACTCTAAACCCTAACTCGGATCCGAAATTTTGTCCTTTATTTCCTCTCCTAGATCTGCTACTCTTCCCCTTCTGACTTGTCCCCTGCTATTTTCCTTTGGCTTGCTGTCATTTCCCATGGAGTGCCCTTACCGCCAACACTCCCTAATTATAGTGATTGATATCCTTCTTTTGGAAACTTCTCTTTTTCCAATTCGCCACAGTCTGTGAAGCAATGGTGGTTACCCTAGTGCTACCGAAAGGCAGACCTAACAGTTATGGATCGTTAATTGGCATGCTGGTAGTATTTCTAACCCTTACTGTTTATTACATTTTGAGGCTTAATCGGTTTTGTAGTTTGTTAGGAGTTGGTTGTCTTTTGGCAGTGTTTTCTGCTGTAGCAGCGTGTTTTTGGTTTTCAACTTGGTATTGGCAGTAGTCTTTTTTGGCAACTGGGTGTGGTGGTCAATTTCTTGAGTGAAATGGTGGTCGTATTCTGCTCTGAGTTTCCCATTTGCTGGTTTTGAAGCTGGGTTAGGATAGGGTATTGCACTACTAGATAAACAGTGTATTCCAACGGGGTTTTCCAACGGCCGCCAACGGTTGTAAACTAACCGTTGGAAACCAATGGAATTATAGCCATTGGCGGCCATTAGTAATCGTTGGAAATTTACGGGATATTTCCTACACCAGAGCGCCAAAGCTCATTATCTTCCCCAATCACACGTTTTTTCCCTCTTTCCACCATTTTTCTTTCCCAAATTTGCTACCATCACTCCTACCGCTAACCCAACCATCTCCAATGCCATTTAGGACTCCAGCTCGTCTCCACCTTCATTGCTCTCCAATTCGATTATTTCTCTAAACCTAATTTTTTGGTTTCAATTGATCTAGGGTTTAATTTGAAGTTTGAATGATTCCTAGTTGTTAGTATATGTATATTACATCATGTTATCTGTAACACCCCGTATTTTTAACAACACCAAAAGAGGATAAATTAAATAATAATTAATTTAATGTTCAGAATTAAGGGAAATGGACTGAGCCATTGCGTCCGTCTCGAAATCTTGGTTAACATAGACATTTGGTTTGCATAAAGTGGACACTATATTAAGAAGTTATGAAGATTTTAAGTTTGTATACGCGCAGAATAATTATATATATATACGTATGAGTCAGATATGAGTCAGAATTATCCAGAAAAGGTTTCAAAAATCAAAATTTCGTAAGGCGACAAATTTCCCTCTCTAGGGGGTCGACCCCCTAGGAGGTATCGACACCGGGCTTGACCCCCCTACAGGGGTGTCGACACCAGGGTCGACCCCCCTACAGGGGTGTTGACACCCATAGGGATGACGCGGCAGTCGGTTTCTGGAGGCTGACAGTTGTATATACGAGTCCATTTCTCTTGTTTTCTTCACTGGAATTCAATGGAGGCCAAACGCTGCAGGTGTCTGAACTGAACTAGATCTGTTATCTTCTACAACTATTAACTTAAGCAAATCAGTTAGAGATTCAAGATCCATTCTATTACTATTTTCTAATCCAAACTCTGTGAGTTCCTAGTTGATTTTAGATTTAAATATTTAAAAGTAAACGTGATATGACTATAATTTGGATTTTTTCATATGACTAAATTATACCAGATCCATGTAAATTGTGAATATATGACATTCTGAATTGGATAGGATTTGGATCCCAATCCTTATCTTATCAAATCTACCATAACTTCTATGACATTCTATGATGTGGATCTTGGCCTTATTTGTGTTAGATCTATTTTTAACTATTGGATCTGAATTATGTGGGCATCTATATTATTAATCAGATCTAGTTTATCACCTTGTGCCTACCATATTAGATCTAAACCAGTTGCACATCTAAATTGAAAATTTTGGATCTTATTGTGCTTATTATGACATCATAGTTATCTTAGAATTAGTTAACTTCCACAAGTTCATCAGATTTATGTTTATATGTCAACCTTATCACAATTCTAGTTTATGTTTATGCCAGAACAATCACCTTTGTCATAGTCCTTTTACTTTTCCCTTTTTATTGTTTATGACTAGGCTATTGTCTAGCCTAAGCATGCCGCAAATTATGTGAATGCGCTAGTTAAGGAACGGGGGAAAAAAATGTTAGAATTGGCATAATTTAAATAATGTTTATACGAATTGGACATATAATTTGAAATGGGGAAAAATGGGAAAAATCACCTATAAAGACGCAGGTGAGAATTTGGACAAAAATGAAATGTCTAAGATTTCAATTAGAAATTGTAATTGCACTTATGACACGAGGTTAGGTTGCATTAGTGGTGGAAGTCTGCCCGGACCCGATCGGCACATCCAGCAACCACTAATGTGGAACCTAACGTGAGAGGTCTAAGTGCACAAACACGAATCGGGCTAAGATACGAGGTTAGTGTTGGATCTAGATTAACCCTAGAGGGGGGTGAATAGGGTTTATCACAGTTTTTAACTGAAATAAAAATGTAACGAGATATATAGTAATAAACAAATCACAGAATATAGTAGAAATAGAAATGCAGGAAATAAATCACACACAGATATACCCAGCTTCGGCAAAACCCTGCCTACTGCTGCATTTCTAAGGTTTCTACTAGGTGATAGAACAGTTCCCGCATACAAAATAGTGTACACTCGCAAACCCTGCTCCTATTCTAACCCTACGCTCAAAACCCTAGACTGACCGATATCCACTCGATCAGATTTCCCGAATTACAACCTCGTAATCCGTAAACCTAGAAATTATAGACTCTAGTAGACTGTCAATTAACCCTTAACTGAATTCTAGAATTTTACAGACTCCAGAAAACTGTTCAGACTGATTTTAAAACACAAATTGAAAAACAATAAAATGAAAAACAGTTAAAAGAAAAATCCTAGACAAAATAAAACAAAAGGAGATTAAGGAAAAGGGTTATCCCTTTTGTTAAAACATGGCCGTCCACTTCACAATTGTGTTGCACCCTTATTTCATTTTATTGGCCCGATCTATTTTCTTTTGCTCTGGAAATTAAAAATGGCGGCGGCTTGAAATTGAAACCTAGGGTTTCTCTCCTATACCCCAAATCGAATTCAACCCTTGATGTATGGATAATTCTCTGAAGCTCGAATGCTCTGTTGCTCCCTTTCTTTGATTTGATTTGGCCTGAAATACTTGCGATCGAAAAATGTGAGTGATTTCTGAATTGATTTATGCTCCTTGAATTTTTGAGCTGATTGTGTTGGATTTTTCGATACTAAAACTACCTATGATGAATTGGTGTTTATAGGATTATAAAATCCTTAGAACACTCTGATTTCACGTGTGACTCGACCTGATTCTGCGTTGAATTGCTTGATTTCCTCTTTTGATTTATGGCTTTGATTGAATACAAGAAGTTTCCTCTTGTTGACATGATTAAAAAAAATCAACTTGAATAAGTTGCTGTGAATTTTTCTATTGATTTTCTCGGTCTGATCTTGTGTGGCTTTCCCTTTTGAATTCTCGGCTTTGATAAACTTGGCTTTGATAACTTTCTTGATTTGATTAATGTGATTCCCTGAAATGTTGCGTTATAAAACAATCTCTGGAAAGAATGTTCCCTTTGAGTGATTGCCAATAAAATTACCCAAAAATATTCCTTAAAGCATGGATAAGCAATTTGCTGATTTTCCATTATTTCTTGCTAAAACAGATATGCTCAAAAAAACTGGAACCAGATTTAAATGTTTTCCCGAAACATGATTTCTGGAAATAAGAAAACTTGCCATATATGCTTCTCCAATAAATGAAATCTGAAATTGTTGTGTTAACCATCATGCTTGCTTGATTGACTGATTTATCGAAATGTGAAATAAACACTTGCCATTTATGTTCATGCTGGTTTTCTGGAACTCAAAAAAACTTTCTTACCCCTTGGTTCACTGATATTAAAAAACGAAAAAGAATCTCTTTCATTTTGTGTCGAGTTAATACAAACTTTGCACCATTTAAAAAACTTGATGCACCCTGGGCAGATACATGAACACTTTTCCCTTTTAACCATTCTGTTTTATTTTTGAAATCAGAAACATGAGCATGATGTTTTGCCCCGACAAAAATCTCTTGGTTCTCTGCATTTCTGATTGCATTCCTTAAATCCAGACTGCAAATTCTGGAATTCATTGACCTGAATTGATTTTGAACTGCCTTGGAATTATTGACCATATTAAAACTGCTTCTCCATGTTCAGTCTTGTATACTTGAGTTAAACTTCCTGCTTCTTGTTTGAACTTGAGCATAGTCACCCAGATTTGATCATTTTGCAATGTATGTATGAATTTGCTTTGAACAATATAACTTGCTTATTGTTGAGAAACTTGACCATACTGCTAGCTTTGTTCAGTCCCTGTTTTGACTTTTGCACATATATGCATGCGTGTCGAGATGTATTTTATGTTGCTATTAGTGTTGATGCTTTACTTGAACACTTGCTATCTTGACTTGATCCATTTGAACTTGTCCTGCATCAACATGTTGTTTTCACCTTTTGTTGACTTATTTGATAAGTGTTGAACCATTTAAAAAAAACACGCCACCACACTATACATGTTGATGCTGCGCTACTTCACTATTGCTACTTTGTATTCATTGACCCTTTTCCATGCACCTGTAGTTTGATTTCTATGTATAAGTTGTCCCATTTTATTTTGCAAGGTGAACCCATCTTGTTGGCCGACTTGAAACCCAAACATGTTGCCACCTTTGTATGTTGGCACCATGCTTGCTGCATTAGTTATGAACATGTGCCCATCTCCATGCTTGCGTGCCATTACTACCTTGCCTTGACTTGATAACTGTAGCACCTTTTTCTTTTGAAATTCATCTTGTATTACTTCCATTTGCTTTGAGGCTCGACCACTTTGGCACTTGTACTTGACACTGGCTTGATTATTTTGACTAAAGCATTTGACTTTGATTTTACTTGACCATGGCTCGACCATAGGCTTGTTGTTGACTTTTCATTGAGTTATTTTCACGTGTGCACTGAGTCGAGTTGGTCCACGTGGTTACTCCTCAGTTGCAATCTGATTGGCGTGGCAGTGCATACGTGTACACGTGTGTACATGCAGCCGTCAGACGAGTTGTCCATGTCCCTACATTTAGATATATATGTTGTTTGCCTTGTGGTATTTACAGTGTTTCACTGTGAATATCACAAGCTGTCTAGACACAATCGGATTAAATCAGATCGAGTCAGAAAAATGATGAGAAACACACCGAAATTCTGAGGCAAATAAAATTTTAAAAATAAAATTTATATTCGCATGAGTTCTGTTTTATTTCTATTGCAGTGTATTGTGTGTGTTTCATGTGACAGGTAAGCATGAAGATGATGACTGGATTGACGGACAACAGTGAGCTGGACTGACAGTGAAGACTGTGAAGACAGAAGATAAAAGACAGTTTTGTCAGCTTTTAACTGAAAATGAGAATGTACCTGAGCGAATGTATACTGAGTGTGAGTGTTGTAAATGAAAATGTATTGAATGTATGAAGATTGTATTGATATGAAAAGTAACAGTGGAGTGTACAAATAGTGGAGTTGTAAAAGTTGTACTGTTTGAATATTGAAATAAAATATTCTATTCAAATAAAATACTGTGTTAATATTTGAATTTCTGTACAATTGTATTTTATTTAAATATAAATATTATATTCCAGTATGTGATGTATATATGAAACAGCACAGTAACAAACACATTTATAATATAAATATATTTGTTTGTTATCGTCAAACAAAAATCATATAATTGTGTATACAACACCGTTATATACAACAGTTAGGCCCAACTTGTGGAAGAAATCTGCCCGGACCTGACCGTCATATCCAGCATCCACAAGTTGTAGGTCTAATGTGGGAGGTCTAGCCCATTATAAACCATTAATGGACAAGGTAATAAATTGGTCTACTTAACCTAATCTAATCCATAGGGATTGTATGATTATGAGCTAAAGTTGGGGTTAAGTAAAATTGATTGGACAGTGGGTGGGTTAAGCAAATCTAAGGGGGTGGGTAATATTTACATATAGGCCCACAAACTTAACCCGATAAGGTTATGTAATTAAAAACACCTAGTGGTATACATAACCGAAGGAAATAATAAAGATATGTAATTAAAGACACCTAGTGGTATACATAATCAAATGGAAAACCTAGTAGAGGGTACAAGACAAAGGGGAGAGCTTGTATCATATTGTATGGGACCTGTTTCATCCAGTAACCCGGAGTAGGATTAAAACATGCGCTCCGAACTAGGTTGGAGAAGGGGCACGCTTACTGGAATGATTGCGTGACGAGTGCCTGCAGCCCCTGCACTATACAAGAGGAATAATGCGTTGAAAGTTGTGCCAGGCAGCTATGGATGATCATTAAGGTATGGTAGATAAACGAAACATGTCATAAACTCACAGTGCAAGGATAAAATATAATAGAACATATACAACAGGTAGTGATAGTGAAGAAGAAAACACTAAACTTTCATGACAACTAGAAAGTATTTCCCATACATGTGGATAACAATAATAGTGTTTGTACAAGTTGCCAGACTACAACACTCAGAGAAATAGCAAACATCGGAAACAAATATTAGATAGTAATAAAACTAGTACGTGAGCCTCCTTCTCGCCATCGATCAGCATCGTCGTCCTCACTAAAGCAATACCTGCTACCTGTTATTTAGTCTGCCCATTCACAACCGGATGAACAACCCAAGATAATAAGAGGAAACATAAAACCTTGAGTCAGAAAACAGTCTTATTGAGCGATAAAACAGCCAACAAACTTCATCAATAAAGCATATGAGAATGGGTAAATAATCAACTAATCTACCCAGCTTTTGAGAAGAACTCTTAATTTCCTTACCTATTACATGACAGTGATAGCCTTTCCAATCCATACACCTAAAGGAATAACAATTCAGTCACGACAATGAAAGCATCCATTCATGTATGGCAAAGCAACTCAATCGTGATCACCACATGCATTCAAATGTCCATGACTAACTCTGGCTATCACCGCCAACCTTGCTTTGGAAACTTCGTTATCGTATGACTGTCTAATAATTTTTCGTTAATTGTCAAGGACCACACATGATGCCCCGGTTCTAGCAAAACTCCGCATGCTATATTCAACACATGCCACACGCTTTACTCAACACGTGTCTAGGCCATACACGACGCCAAAGTCACTCGGCCTACAATTGGTCTTCAATTGTACCTCTGCTTTGAGTCCGCTAGAACCTACGACAACGATAATTCCTTGGCCTTCTCCTCTCTAATCGCTACCAATTACGACTTTTAATTAGCTCAGAACACCTTAGAACTGTCACTTCACACGAACTCAATACATCCTTGAGTTGTCTTCCCATTTGTTGCATACAATGAACAACAAACACTTTTCAACACTTCCAAACTTCCCAATTGAATTCACTTTAAAGTCACATCATCACTGGAGGTGCCCGACCAGAAATAGCCGACCAAAAATGGCAAAAATGGCTGACTAGAATAGGCCGACCCACTTTGGTCCGACCCAACTTATGTCCGACCCAACTTCGGTCCGACCCAACTTTGGTCCGACCCAACTTGAGTCTGACCCAACTTCGGTCCGACCCAACTTCAGTCCGACCCAACTTTGGTCCGATCCAACTTTGGCCCAATCCAACTTGGGTCCAATCCAACTTCAGTCCGATCCAACTTCAGTCTGCTCCGATCCAAAACCTGCATATTGCAATCCAACTCCGATTTTGGCCAAAACATCGCCAAATGATAAATCCACAAAACTAACTTATAAAATTCATCAAAAAGGATTACAAGCATGTTATGAAATCAACATTATCATCAATATGACAATTCTATCTGTGGTAATGTCAAATTCACTAAAATCATCACAAATATGTATATGAACAAAAATCATGGATCTAACTTGCACATTCGTATGAAATATCATAGAAATTACCTATCTAAACATGCTAAATTAGAACCTAGGGTGATCTATATGAAAATGAACTTACCAATGCATGGATCTAAGGAAAAACACTTGAATTTGATGAAAAACATGATCTACTACCCATACACTTTATTGAATCCATGTGAGAGATGTAATTCATTCACTGATTCTTCAATACAAGCTAAAATGATAGAATTGTGAATTCGGACAGTGAGCAACTCGAACCAAACTCATCGATTTAATGAATTCACCTTTGAAATGATGTAGATCTAGCCTCTAATGGTGTAGATCTATGATTTCCCTCCTTAGATTTGGATTTCGAATGGTGGAAAGGTGTTATAGAAAGAAGGAGATCAATGCCTCCAAATGAGAGAATGGGAAAGCAAACATTTTCCCTCTACTCTCACCACCTATTTATAGGATTTCACCAGCCCACTAATGGGCCTCCCCAATTCAGCCCATTAGGCTCTCCAAACCTGAATAGCGAACTGAAAAACCATAAAACAACGATTTCCTCAAACCGCTAAGCCAAATCTTTAATGTAACCATCTATGGAAAGGCAATCATCAATTCCTTTCCAATGGCACAGGTCTCACCCTCTGATTCGACCTAAGTTAAAAGCTATGCCCTGTACAAGACTGACAAGGGAAAATGGTCACAAACAAAATCGGTAAAAATTATGGACATGTCTTAGATCCCCATAAGAAACATATTAAAAGATGATAATGATCCAACCCTTAGGGAATAAAATAAAAATATTTTACGATCTTCCGATACGTAAAAATCCGCGTTGTTACATCCCCCCTCCCCTTCCAAGAATTTCGCCCCTGAAATTCCAAGCAAACACAACAATTCTACATGCTTACCATCCATGAGAGGCCAATTCTATCATCCGAACTAACAACCATCAAGCCATGCATCCATAGCCTAATCCTAGAACGAGGAATTCTATCAAACAATCCACGAGATACCACTATATAACAATGGTACGATATCAAAGGATCCTACCGATGAAGAGCTCTGGATGAGTCGCCTTCATGCGCTCTTCCGTCTCCCACGTACAATCGTCGCCATCTTCACTCCATTGTACCTTGACTAGCTTAACCGTCTTCCTCCTAAGCTATTTAGTGTTATTCTCCACAACACGAAGTAGCTTATGAGGTCTCGCAACTGCAATTTCCACTTCTAGGTCTTCATACTGCTCTGGAGATACGACCTCATTTGAATCATGCATGAACTTCTGTAGAAACGACACATGGAACACATTATGCACACTTGACATCTTCTCAGGTAACTCCAATCTATATGCGAGCTTTCCAATTCGCTCGACTATCGAAAATGGTCCAACGAACCTAGGAGCTAACTTTCCTTTACTTCCAAATCTCACCATATGCTTCAATGGTGAAACCTTCACGAAAACCATATCGCCAACGTCGAATTCCAAGTCCTTATGACGCTTATCGGTGTAACTTTCTGATGATCTTGGCCGTCTTCATTCGTTCCCAAACGATCTCGATACAATCTGAGGTCTCTCTTATCATTTCTGGCCCAAGTACCAAATTATCTCCAGTTTCTAACAAACATGCCGGAGAATTGCACGGTCTCCTATACAACGCCTCGTATGGTGCCATCCCAATGCTAGACTGGTAGCTATTATTATATGCAAACTCAACCAGATGTAGATGTTCCTCCCATGATCCCCTAAAATTCAACACACAAGCTCTTAGGAGATCTTCCAAAACTTGATTGACTCTCTCGGTCTGACCATCAGTTTGGGGATGATATGCCATACTTAAGCACAACTCGGTTCCCAATGCTTCTTGCAAACTCTTCCAAAATTTGCTAGTGAATAAAGGATCTTGATCACTTACTATACTCTTTGGGACGCCATGGAATCTAACGATCAACTTCACATAAAGTTCAGCCAGCTTCATCGTTGTCCTACTCGACTTGACAGGAATGAACCTTGCTCTTTTGGTCAAACGATCCATGATGACCCAAATTCCTTCATTTCTTGCTCTGGTTCTAGGTAGTCCATCAATATTTTCTCCCACTTCCATGTAGGAACTTCCAATGGCTGAAGCAAACCACTCGGCTTCTTCTGTTCAGCTTTTACCAACTGACAGTTCATGCACTTGGGAATGAACTTTCCAATATCTTGCTTCATCCCTTCCAAGTAGTAAACTCTCTTCATGTCCTGATACATTTTATTACCACCGGGATGAATCGTCAACTTCAAGTGATGACATTCTCTCAGAACCCCATCTCTCAGTCCATCGATATCGGGAACAACTAATCGCCCTTGTTTCCGAAGCCAACCTTCTCGATCAACTTCGAACAACTAGTTGCCCTTGGTTGTAGCTTCTAGATAAACTCAACAAGCTTTGCATCTCGCTCTTGGCTCTCGCCAATCCTTTCGATGAGAGTAGGTTTTATCGATAAGCTTGCCAACATTTCAGGTTCCAACTCATACTTTTGCCTTAAATCAAACCTTACCAAATACTCAAAGCTCTTCCATTCCGAAAAATCGCTCCAAAACTTGCGTGCCTTCGACTCAACCCATTTGCAGCTGCGTTACCTTCACTAGGAGTATAGGCTATATCAAAATCATACGATGCTATAAACTCTAACCATCGTTGCTGCCGAAGATTCAAATCCTTTTGGGAGAAAATATACTTTAACGACTTGTGATTCATAAACAACTCGAATTGTACACCGAATAGGTAATGTCTCCATATCTTCAGAGCAAACACAATCGCTGCCAACTCCAAATCATGAGTTGGGTAATTCTTCTCATGCGGCTTTAGCTGTCGACTCGCGTAGGCCACAACCTTATCCTTTTTCATTAGCACTGCTCCAAGCCCAGTACCACATGCATCGGTGTATACCACCATCTCTTCATTCCCACTTGGAATGGTCAACACAGGAGCACTCATCAATCTCTCCTTCATGATTCTGAACGCTTGTTCGCACCTCGCATCCCATGTGAACACTTGGTTCTTCTTCGTCAATCCTATTGACGATGCAACTATCTTAGATAAATCCTTGATAAATCGTCGGAAATATCCTGCCAACCCAAGGAAACTCTAAACATCTGTAGCATTCTTAGGTCTATCCCAGTCCTGGGTTACTGCCAACTTAGCGGGGTCAACCACTATCGCATTTCCAGAAACAACATGACCTAAGAACCTCACTTCATCCTTCCAGAAGTGAAACTTCGAGAACTTAGCTTTCAACTGATGCTTTCGCAAGATCTCTAATACAACTCTCAAGTGTGTCTTGTGTTCTTCCTCATTCCTGGAGTAGAGCAGAATATCATCCACGAACACAAGCACAAACTTATTCAACTTATCTCTGAACACTCTATTCATAAGATCCACAAAGTACGCTGGCGCGTTAATCAACCCGAAATGCATCACCAACAACTTGAAGAAACTGGACGGTATCCTAAAAGCAGTCTTTGGTACACTATCCTTAGCCACCCTCAATTGCCAACACAATATTTGGTAACGGATACACTAATCCCTTTGCCAAATCCATCCGAGAAACACTTTGGCTTTGTGGAGTTGATTGAACAAGTCATCAATCCTTGGTAACGGATACTTATTCTTCTTAATCACCTTGTTCAGCTCA
This sequence comes from Allium sativum, assembly GCA_030737875.1. Taxonomy (NCBI): domain Eukaryota; kingdom Viridiplantae; phylum Streptophyta; class Magnoliopsida; order Asparagales; family Amaryllidaceae; genus Allium; species Allium sativum. The sequence continues at coordinate 607,877,390 of CM060910.1, read as the reverse complement.
TGATAGTCAACACAATCTTAATGAGCTATCTTACTTGGTTACAAACACGACCTGTGCATCCCATTCGGAAACACTTCTCCGAATGAATCCCTTCCTTAGAAGGTCACGAACTTGCACCTCCAACTCTCGCTGTTCCTTAGGCGCCATCCGCCTAAGAGACATAACGATTGGTCTAGCACCCTCAACCAAATCAATCCTAAACTCGATCCCACGATGCGGCAGCAAACCTTTGACCTTGTCAGAGACAACCTCATACTCATTTGCGATCAGCACAGATGACAAGTCTTCATGTGGAATCACAAGCGGATATAGATAGCTTACGAAGACACCCTCTTCACGCTTACACTTTATCAAAACCTTTCGCCATTCCACATCCCCAATTGGATTAGTTACTACGAAAGGTCTATCACAAATCTCAGGTTCCAAACCCAAGCGACACACAAGCTCATTACAAATGAATGAATACGATGCTCCAGTATCAAACAAAACTCGAACTGAAACACCATGAACAGAAAGAGTACCTTGCACCACGACACCCTTTCCCCTATCCTCTACAGTAGGAGCCCTCGAAGATGATGGCACTGCCCCAAAGCATAATCCTCAACCACTTGTTTCCCTTTGGCTGATTCTGGACAATATTTCTTCTCATGTCCTAGCTTCCCACACTTGAAGCACTTCTTCTCAGCTATAGGGTTCTTGCATTCACTAGCAAAATGGCCCTTCTGCCAACAATTGAAGCAAGTCACTTCCGCCTTCTGCTTCTTTTGGCTATCCTTTCCTTTTTGTTATTGTTCTTCCTTTTCTTATTATTACCACCCTGCTGTGGCTTCCTTTTCTTATTATTACCACCCTACTATTGCTTCTGTTCCTCCGTAGGTGCAACAATAGACACCTTTTAGGGAACAGATTTTCATGCCTCTAAGCCTTCTCGACGATCTTCTCAAAGCTATCATCGAGGTGATCCACAAGCTGATCCCCAAGATATCCATCAAATCCCAAGACACACTTCTTATTCTTTTGATGAGGAGTATCCACATATGAACGAGCATACTTCGACAGAGCCTCGAAGTCAGAAATATAGTCAAGAAATGGGTGACCATTCTGTTTAAGCTCCACGAATCTCTTAAACAGAACAGACTTTTGCACATTGGAGATAAATTTTTCTTCAAACATAGCTTGGAACAACTCCCATGAAATATCCTTTTCAGGGGTCTCGAGTGTGACAGAGTTCCACCAGTCCATTGCTTTGCCCACTAACTGCCTAGATGCAAGCTTCCTCTTTGTTGCATCATCAATGCCTGTAACAACCCGTATTTCTAATAACATGTTATAATGTAAATCAAGGCAGAATTAAATTGTTAAATCTGAATCAAGGGAAACGGGCTCTGCCATTACGTTCATCTCGGAAAAATACGCGAAATAGAGTCTGAGTTTTCGAAAAACGGAGTCCGTATGACTAAGTTATGGCCCAATGAAGTTTTCAGAAAATTTCAAGTTCAAAAACAGTTCAAATTTGAATTTAGAATTCAAATTCAGCCAAAACAGACTGGGCGGGAAAATTCCCGCCCAGACAGGTCGATAGGGGGGTCGACACTAGGGTCGACCTCCCCCCCAACCAGGTCGACACTAGAGTCAACCTGGGGGTCGACCCCCCGCCTGGTCGGCCAGGTCGGCCTGGTGCACCTATTTTGGCTGTTTGGACCCGTTTTGGAGGCTAGTGACGTGAATTGATGGCCCAGATCTGAATTAGGGTTAATCCTATGGTCTAAATTAACCTAATCATCTATAAAAAGACCCCTAGACCTAGCCTAAACCCTCATTAATCATTCCTACAACTAAACTATGCCAAAATGTTTCTTGATCATGGCCTCCATCTTCATATTATGGCCTCCATCATCTTCATGAAAGTTTGAGTATCCTAAGCTAGTAAAAGAGCCACCTTTCTTAATCAAAACAAGGATCTTTCTTTGTCTTTGGGATTATTCCTTCTTGTTCTCAAGTCTTGAAGTGGAGTTTATCGTCTTTGGTTGCGGATTTGCTAGTGTGGCTTCATCTCAATCTTATTTTATATTAATTCTAGTCTTCATAGCATTGTAAGCCCTATACTACTCTTAGATTCTAACTATGAAGTTAAATATGACATGTTGCAAGTTGAGTTTGGGCCTAAGTATGATTTGTGCTTTGATTCTGTCATGTTATGCATAGATTTATCCTATGCATGTTTGTAAAGATCTCACCTTGACTTTGTGCATAGAAAGATATGACCTTTGAATTGAAATGTTGCATTATGCAATATGAGAACTCTCATAACCTTTATGATAACTTGCATATAATGTTATATGCGAACTTCTAGTCATCATTCTATGTCATATAGGACCATGTATCGCCTATTCGCTAAGTTTGAATGTTATGCATGTTTTGAGGCTTATAATATGCAAGTTTACGATCTCTAATAAACCTCATGTTATCTTGCATATGATGTTATATGTGAATCACTAGCTATCATCCTATGTTATTTATGATCATGTTTCACCTATTTGCTAAAGTTTGATATCATGCATGTTTTAAGGCTTATAATGTAATATGCAAGTTTATGAACACATTTGCCTCATATGCCACCATGTTTTACTTGTGGCCAAAGCACCCTTATGCTAGTATGCATGCTTGTGGCCAAATCACCCTTATGTTATTTGATATGTATGAGGCCAAGTCACCTTTTATGCTATCATACATGTTGAGGCCATATGCTAGTATGTTGAACCCCTTTTGGCCTCAAATATCACCATGTTTAATTTATGATAGATTTTCCCATCTTATGCCCACCTTGTCATATAGCTATGTTCCCTCTTTGATCTATTTGCGTTGATACGAATTTACGTGCGATGGGAATATGTTATGGGTAGTTGGGTAAACTTAAATAACATGAGAACATGACTTGAAAATATGACATGAAAGTTTGACATGTGTTTATGCTTGAAACATGGACTTGGACATGACTTCTAGAAAACATGAGAATGGCCAACTCGAGGTTGGGTTGAGTTTGTAGCATAAATCTACCCGGAACCGACCGGCTTAACTAGTGGCTACAAGCAATAGGACCCAATGTGAGTAGTTGGTCATGTCGCACTTAAAACCCGAGGTTAGACTAGGTTGTGGTGTAAAGCTACCCGGGCCCTCCCGGCTTAACTAGTAACCACAACAAAGTCTAATGTGAGAGGTTGGGGTGCATTAAGTTAATTAATGCCACATGGTAGGGTTAAGTCATGGACTACTTGAATACTTAACCAATTAAACACGATGGATTGGTAGGGTTAAGTCATGGACTACTTGAATACTTAACCAATTAAACACGATGGATTGGTAGGGTTAAGTCATGGACTACTTGAATATACTTAACCAGTTGAACACGATGTATTGATAAGGTTAAGTCATGAACTGCTTGGACACACTTGACCGACTCAATACATGGTTAGGATAGGGTTAACCACACTTAACCCGTTTAAAAACCCTAGTTACGTGGTCCTTTTCAGCAGTAACCTACTTGGAAGTATCATGGGGACCCTGGACTAGGCTAGGGTGGGGCACGATTACTGGACTGATTGTAAGAGACCAAAAGAGACGGCTGAATGGTGCACCGGTTGTTCAGGGGGACCATGGTTGTGCACATTAAGTCCGGAGTTGAACATGGGCACCAGTAGGTTTAGACTGTGCATACTTGAATTGTGTCCGAGGTTTACACCGTAGGGCCGGATACACCCTAGGGTGGACCTTGCACAGTTAACTACATTCCATGATTAAGCCGTATGACATCGATACATGACGAGTTAGGCTTATAGGGAGCCGATCGACTAGACCGAGTAGTTGGACCTCGATTTAGGTCATCTCATGATGTGGGCCAGCTTTGGGCCAAGGGATCATTTCTTGATTATAATTGACATGGATTGGAATACTAGTACACACCTGGTGCAACTTAACCTTGTATATGCGATGCCACACTTGATCTATCTTGTTAACTTTTCACCATGCCAGTTATCACCCTACATCTCATCTCTGTTTTACATGTCCAGTTAACTTTATTATTTTTTATACTGATAGTAGATAGGACTTACCAGTCTTTTTGACTGACCCGTTTTCTTTCGCCTCTTTTCTTCCGTTCCCCCCCCCCAGGTTTACAGGGTGGGAACACTGGTACTTAGCTTGGATCTTTAGCTGCTTTTCTGGATAGCTCATGTACGGTTTGGACTTGAGCTCGCTATGGCTTTATTCTACTTTGGGGATAGTTACTTTATGTTATTTCCAGTTTTCAGTTTATGTTTCTAGACTTGTAGTATTTGGAAAATAATGACAGTACTTTGATGTAACTTGACTATGGTTTTGAAATAGTAGTTTTATCCGCTGCTTTATTTACTCTGGTTTACTTATATGTTATGTCTTGTGATATCTGCATGCATGTTTACCTCGCTTAACGCCCCTCCAAAGCCAGTGTACTTGCAAGAGTTACCCTGGCGGAGGTGGGGTGTTACATTTGGTATCAGAGCATAAGGTTTACAAGATTTGAGCAAAAGGTTTTTAAAACTTACCTTTTGGAAAACTATTTTCAAAACCAATTAAGTATTTTCCAAGAAAAGTCTAGTTTATTTTAAAAGGCTATTCCCCAAAAGCCATTAGCACTATCCTTTGTTTCCTCGTTCTTAATCTATCTTTTTCTTCGTTTTAGTATGGCCAATAATTTTGCCATTTTGGAGGGCGTACCAGTACCTATTTGGTTTAGAAGGTACATGGAGGCAAGGGCGAATGAAGCCGGCCCCGCGAACATTCCTCCTCCTTCCCCCGTCGCTAACAATTCTCCTCCTTCCATAGCTGAGGTTCCTCCTCCTCAGCATCCGCAAGAGGATTTCGCAAAGGTTTGCAAGGACTTTAAGGCGATGGGTGGCAAGAATTTTGTCGGGACGGAGACTTTTGTTGAGGCAAGAAATTGGTTGAAGGAAATTGAAGACCTCTTTGCTATCTTTGATATAGAAGACCGTAGGAAAGTTCTGTTAGCGGTATGGCAGCTGAAAGGGGAAGTTGCATATTGGTGGGTGGTCACCACCACTACTAGGCCAATTCAGACTTGGGATGACTTTAGGAGAAGGTTTGGACTGAGGTTTCTATCATCGACAAAGGAGAACCTTCAGATGGAGAGGTTCCTATCACTAAAGCAAGGGGACATGACCGTTAGAAAATACGTGGATAAGTTTAATCAACTTGCTCAGTTCGGTTTAGAATGGGTTAACACAGCTCGGAAGAAGGCCCTACACTTTGCTCTAGGATTGAATGAGCCATTGCGCGGTTTGGCCATGTCTCATATACCCCTGGGGGCGACCTTCAAGAGTTTGGTGAATATGGCCCTACTTCAAGAGGAAGATAAGAGTGGTAAGAAGGAAGTCAGGTTGAATGAGTCTCAAGGCAAGAAGGTAGATTCAGAGAAAGGAGGCAAGGACAACAACAACCGCAATGACAACAAGACCAGGGAGACAAGGAAGTGCAAGTTCTGTGGGATCGTTGGACACGTAGCTAAAGATTGCAGAAAGAAGAAGAGGAAGTTGGGCGAATGCTTTCACTGTGGAGAGCCTGGACACCTTAGCAAGGATTGCCCCAAGAAGCAAGGGCAAGGGCAAGGACAGACTCAGCGTGCAGGACCTTCTGGAGGGCAAGTGCATGCCCTCAACACTGCTCCAGTTTAGGACCGAGGTAGTATTTCTGATTTCCTTGTTCATACCTTATTTGATTCTGGCGCATCGCATAGTTTTATTCCTGATCTTGTTGAAAGTTTGCACCTAAGTACTAGTCTAGTTGAGGTCCCGTTAGTATTTCAAATCCAATTGGGGGTTCTGCCCATCTACTTGTGATTTGTATAGATTTAAAAATCTCTATCTTGAGCATAGAATTCATGTGTAATGCTTAGATTCTCGGGTTTATGGGATACGGGTTGATTTTGGGCGTGGATTGGTTGTCCAGTTATGGAGCCATCCTCGATTGTGAGCATAGGGTGGTGAGGCTCATGACTCGCCTCGGCAATACCCTAGAAATTTCTTGTAACCCTAGAGGTCCCGTCATGTTATGTTATCTTGAATCTCTTGACTCGTCCATCGATGATCCGCAATCTGTAAGGGTGGTCCGAGACTATGCTGATGACTTTGAAGAAGTTAAGGGGTTACCCCCTAAACGAGAGATAGATTTCCGCATTTATCTAGTTGATAATGACAAGCCATTATCATTGCCCGTTAGGCACATGGCCCCACGAGAAAGATGGGAGCTTAGTAAGCAAATCAAGGAGTTGCTTGAGAAAAATTTCATTAGGTGAAGCATTTCAGAATGGGATGCTCCGGTGGTATTCGCTACTAAGGCGGATAGTCCATTTCACTTAAGCATGGGTCAGAGAAATCACCCTAGTAAGAACATTTGGCAACGTGGATTGGCACTTGTTTTCAAGAGATAGTTTTCTGCGTGGGATACCATATAGTATATAAAAGAGATCCAAGATTCACTAACGAATTTTGGAAAGCTTGCATGAAACCATGAGTACGCAGTTGGGTGGAAGCCAAGTATTTTAGGCAAAGAATAAGTGGAAGTGGAACGAGAGGCAACGGTGAAATGAGTTCTAACTCATATTTTGGAAATAAGAATTAAGAACTACGGAATTGTGAAGTTAAAAGACGGTCAAGGCACGATGGGATTAAGAACAAGAAAATGCGGCCTAGAAGATTGAAGACTGGATACGCGCACTAAATCTCTTTCTAAGAGTATATCCTTGATCCCGATTATTCCGTAGAGCTTACTCGCATGCTATATTTTAAGTATATCCTCTCGGTCCTATCATCAATCTTAGTTCTGTTGCAAACCCGATAAGGAGTATGACTCTCCTGTTTGTGATATATAGTTGAGGTGAAGATGTTCGTCACCAAACTATTTGGGCTTTATGGGATATGGGTAATAATTGATAGACTTACAAAGAGAGCCCATTTTATTCCGGTGAAAAGCAAGAGGACCGTACCATGGCTAGCATCTGTTTATCTTCGAGAGATAGTGCGGTTGCATGGAGTTCCTTCTAGCATAGTTAGCGATCGTGACCCAATTTTCACTAGTTAGTTCTGGAACAGTTTGCAAGAAGCGATGGGTACACGATTGAATCTGAGTACAGCCTATCACCCCCAGAAAGATGGCCAAACCGAAAGGATGAATAGAGTGCTAGAAGATCTTTTGAGGCTTTGTGTCCTTGACTTTGGTGGTACTTGGGAAGACCACCTTCCTCTTGTAGAGTTTGCTTATAATAATAGTTATCAAGCCAGCATAGGGATGGCACCATTTGAAGCTTTGTATGGGAGGCCGTGTAGGTCACCATCTTGTTGGTGGGAGACAACGGATAGGCTTATACTTGGGCCCGATATGATACGGGACACATCCAAGAAAGTTTAATTGGTGAGAAGACGGATGAAAGTGGCCCAAGACAAACAGAAATCCTATGCTGACAAGCGAAGGGCAGATTTGGAATTCGAAGTGGGAGACATGGTTTTCGTGAAGGTTTCTCCTTTGCGTAATGTGGTACGTTTTGGAGCAATTGGGAAACTGGCACTAAGGTTTGTAGGACCCTTCCCTATCATAGAGAGAATTGGAAAGATGGCTTATAAGGTGGAATTGCCCGAGAAGCTAGCCGGAGTGCATGATGTCTTTCACGTCTCGCATCTCCGAAAGTGCCTGCATGAGTCCGCTGAGGTGGTTGAACCAAGCATTCTTGAAGATGTGGAGGTAGAGAAAGAGGCAACCTTGAGAAGAGCTCCGATTCGTATCTTGGGAACAGAGATCAAGAAGTTAAGGAATCGAGAAGTCAAATTGGTGAAAGTTCAGTGGAGTGAAGCCGATGAAGACGCAACTTGGAAAACCGAGGAGAAGATGCGTGGGCTTTATCCATTCCTTTTTTAGGGTACATTCTCAATCTCCTTTCCTAATTAGCATATCTTTCCTATGCTATCCATGTTTACCTTGTTTATCTTGTTATCTCGTAATCGTATCATGAGAACCTTAGGTAGAAACCCTTTGGATGAAACATGTATTTGAAACATGTTATGCTTGATGGTTGCAAGTGGTTGCAAGTGTTTGCAAGTGGATACTCGTGGATGCATGATACACATTAGGCACTAAGATCGGCTCACACACTTTCATACCGCATATGCATGAGTGTTTATGCTTATTCATGGATGAAACTTGTTGCGCTATCATGTGGATGTTGCATATGAATGAATGTTATGTGCGCTCATATAGAGATTATGAATTATGTTAGAAATTTGCATACATATGGACTCATTTCACTGACATACTTGCATTAAGGAGGTTTACTGAATCGGTAACTACCTGATTTTTTGCATTAGATAAGTACATATACACACACCTTTGCATATGTTCATACAACATTTAGAATCTTTTTAAGGACAATGGTTACTTGTGGATGATGTTTTGAGTAGATGGATGATGGATGGTAGGATACGTTCTTCCTAACTTGGAGATTTCGGGGACGAAATCCTTTAAGGAGGGGAGAATGTAACAACCCGTATTTCTAATAACATGTTATAATGTAAATCAAGGCAGAATTAAATTGTAAAATCTGAATCAAGGGAAACGGGCTCTGCCATTGCGTTCGTCTCGGAAAAATACGCGAAATAGAGTCCGAGTTTTCGATAAACGGAGTCCGTACGACTAAGTTATGGCCCAATGAAGTTTTCAGAAAATTTCAAGTTAAAAAACAGTTCAAATTTGAATTTAGAATTCAAATCCAGCCAAAACGGACTGGGGGGGGAATTCCCGCCCAGACAGGTCGACAGGGGGGTCGACCCTAGGGTCGACCTCCCCCCCAACCAGGTCGACACTAGAGTCGACCTGGGGGTCGACCCCCCCTGGTCGGCCAGGTCGGCCTGGTGTACCTATTTTGGCTGTTTGGACCCGTTTTGGAGGCTAGTGACGTGAATTGATGGCCCAGATCTGAATTAGGGTTAATCCTATGGTCTAAATTAACCTAATCATCTATAAAAAGACCCCTAGACCTAGCCTAAACCCTCACTAATCATTCCTACAACTAAACTATGCCAAAATGTTTCTTGATCATGGCCTCCATCTTCATATTATGGCCTCCATCCTCTTCATGAAAGTTTGAGTGTCTTAAGCTAGTAAAAGAGCCACCTTTCTTAATCAAAACAAGGATCTTTCTTTGTCTTTGGGATTATTCCTTCTTGTTCTCAAGTCTTGAAGTGGAGTTTATCGTCTTTGGTTGCGGATTTGCTAGTGTGGCTTCGTCTCAATCTTATTTTATATTAATTCTAGTCTTCATAGCATTGTAAGCCCTATACTACTCTTAGATTCTAACTATGAAGTTAAATATGACATGTTGCAAATTAAGTTTGGGCCTAAGTATGATTTGTGCTTTGATTCTATCATGTTATGCATAGATTTATCCTATGCATGTTTGTAAAGATCTCACCTTGACTTTGTGCATAGAAAGCTATGACCTTTGAATTGAAATGTTGCATTATGCAATATGAGAACTCTCATAACCTTTATGATAACTTGCATATAATGTTATATGCGAACTTCTAGTCATTATTCTATGTCATCTAGGACCATGTATCGCCTATTCGCTAAGTTTGAATGTTATGCATGTTTTGAGGCTTATAATATGCACGTTTATGATCTCTCATAAACCTCATGTTATCTTGCATATGATGTTATATGCGAATCACTAGCTATCATCCTATGTTATTTATAATCATGTTTCACCTATTTGCTAAAGTTTGATATCATGCATGTTTTAAGGCTTATAATGTAATATGCAAGTTTATGAACACATTTGCCTCATATGCCACCATGTTTTACTTGTGGCCAAAGCACCCTTATGCTAGTATGCATGCTTGTGGCCAAATCACCCTTATGTTATTTGATATGTATGAGGCCAAGTCACCTTTTATGCTATCATACATGTTGAGGCCATATGCTAGTATGTTGAATCCCTTTTGGCCTCAAATATCACCATGTTTAATTTATGATAGATTTTCCCATCTTATGCCCACCTTGTCATATAGCTATGTTCCCTCTTTGATCTATTTGCGTTGATACGAATTTACGTGCGATGGGAATATGTTATGGGTAGTTGGGTAAACTTAAATAACATGAGAACATGACTTGAAAATATGACATGAAAGTTTGACATGTGTTTATGCTTGAAACATGGACTTGGACATGACTTCTAGAAAACATGAGAATGGCCAACTCGAGGTTGGGTTGAGTTTGTAGCATAAATCTACCCAGAACCGACCGGCTTAACTAGTGGCTACAAGCAATAGGACCCAATGTGAGTAGTTGGTCATGTCGCACTTAAAACCCGAGGTTAGACTAGGTTGTGGTGTAAAGCTACCCGGACTCACCCGGCTTAACTAGTAACCACAACAAAGTCTAATGTGAGAGGTTGGGGTGCATTAAGTTAATTAGTGCCACATGGTAGGGTTAAGTCATGGACTACTTGAATACTTAACCAATTAAACACGATGGATTGGTAGGGTTAAGTCATGGACTACTTGAATACTTAACCAATTAAACACGATGGATTGGTAGGGTTAAGTCATGGACTACTTGAATATACTTAACCAGTTGAACACGATGTATTGATAGGGTTAAGTCATGAACTGCTTGGACACACTTGACCGACTCAATACATGGTTAGGATAGGGTTAACCACACTTAACCCGTTTAAAAACCCTAGTTACGTGGTCCTTTTCAGCAGTAACCTACTTGGAAGTATCATGGGGACCCTGGACTAGGCTAGGGTGGGGCACGATTACTGGACTGATTGTAAGAGACCAAAAGAGACGGCTGAATGGTGCACCGGTTGTTCAGGCGGACCATGGTCGTGCACATTAAGTCCGGAGTTGAACATGGGCACCGGTAGGTTTAGACTGTGCATACTTGAATTTTCTGAGGTTTACACCGTAGGGCCGGATACACCCTAGGGTGGACCTTGCACAGTTAACTACATTCCATGATTAAGCCGTACGACACCGATACACGACGAGTTAGGCTTATAGGGAGCCGATCGACTAGACCGAGTAGTTGGACCTCGATTTAGGTTATCTCATGATGTGGGCCAGCTTTGGGCCAAGGGATCATTTCTTGTTTATACTTGACATGGATTAGAATACTAGTACACACCTGGTGCAACTTAACCTTGTATGTGCGATGCCACACTTGATCTATCTTGTTAACTTTCCACAATGCCAGTTATCACCCTAAATCTCGTCTCTGTTTTACATGTCCAGTTAACTTTATTAGTTTTTATACTGATAGTAGATAGGACTTACCAGTCTTTTTGACTGACCCGTTTTCTTTTGCCTCTTTTCTTCCGTTACCCCCCCAGGTTTACAGGGTGGGAACACTGGTACTTAGCTTGGATCTTTAGCTGCTTTTCTGGATAGCTCATGTACGGTTTGGACTTGATCTCGCTATGGCTTTATTCTACTTTGGGGATAGTTACTTTTTGTTATTTCCAGTTTTCATTTTATGTTTTCTAGACTTGTAGTAGTTGGAAAATAATGACAGTACTTTGATGTAACTTGACTATGGTTTTGAAATAGTAGTTTTATCCCCTGCTTTATTTACTCTGTTTTACTTATATGTTCTGTCTTGTGATATCTGCATGCATGTTTACCTCGCTTAATGCCCCTCCAAAGCCAGTGTACTTGCAAGAGTTACCCTGGCGGAGGTGGGGTGTTACAATGCCTATGTCTACGAAAATCCTAACACAAGTGTCCATTAACCTCTAGACTTCTTCAACTGGCTCAGTGTCTTTGAACTTTTTCCCTTCCAATGAAGAAAAGTCTTTGCATAGCTTTGCAAATTCTACAGCTCTAGGCTCTTGGACTCCAACATCAATTGTAGCTGCCATTGGAGCGGGGTTCCTTCGAAGGCATGTTACAATCATAGCTTCAAACATGGCCGGGTAGTCTTGTGCCCCGCCATTATCCCCTCCAGTATTAGCTTCCCTAACAACGTGTCTTGATGATCGTCTACTCATTCTAAATCTGCAATTTAGAATAATAAGTCACGTCCAAGAAAAACTGCTAAAGAATACAATCGCTACTACCATATATGCTAATATATAATAAGCATCCAACTGAAATCTACAAGTACGTCTCTCTTACGTAATTACGTCTCTGAACTTTGGCTAAAATCGTTAACTAGAGCTCTGATATCAAATGTGACGACCGCCCACAACCCCTGCACTATACAAGAGAAATAATGCGCTGAAAGGTGTGCCGGGCTGCTATGGACGATCATCAAGGTATGGTAGATAAACGAAACCTGTCGTAAACTCACAGCGCAAGGATAAAATATAATAGAACATATATAACAGGTAGTGATAGTGAAGCAGAAAACACTAAACTTTCATGAAAATTAGAAAGTATTTCCCATACACGTGGATAACAACAATAATGTTTGTACAATTTACCTCACTACAACACTCAAAGAAATAGCAAATAGCGGAAACAAATACTAATTAGTAATAAAACTGGTATGTGAGCCTCCTGCTCGCCACCGATCAACATCGTCGTCCTCACTAAAGCAATACGTACCACTTGTTACTTAGTTTGCCCATCCACAGCTAGATGAACAACCCAAGGTAATAAGAGGAAACATAAAACCTTGTATCAGACAACAGTCTTAGTGAGCGATAAAACAACTAACAAACTTCATTAATAAAGTATATGAGAATGGGTAAATAATCAACTAATCTACACAGCTTCAGAGAAGAACTCTCAATTTCCTTCCCCATTACATGACAGTGATAGCCTTTACAATCCATACACATAAAGGTAAACAATTCAGTCACGGCAATTACAGCATCTATTTATATATGGCAAAGAAACTCAATCATGATCACAACATGAATTCAAACGACCATGATTGACTCTGGCTATCGCCGCCAACCTTGCTTTGGAAAATTCGTTATCGTATGACTGGCTAACAATATGTTGTTAATTGTGAAGGACCACACATGATGCCCCGGTTCTAGCAAAACTCCACATGCTATACTCAACACATGCCACAAGCTATACTCAACACGTGTCTAGGTCATACACAATACCCAAGGCACTCAACCTATAATAGGTCTTCAATTGTACCTCTGCTTTGAGCCCGCTAGAACATACGACATTGATAATTCCTTGGCCTTCTCCTCTCTAGTCGTTATCAATTACGACTATTAATTAGCTCAGAACACCTTAGAACTATCACTTCACACGAAATCAATACATCCTTGAGTTGTCTCCCCATTTGTTGCATACAATGAACAATAAACACCTTTCAACACTTCCAAACTTGCCAATTGAATCCACTTTGAAGCCACATCATCACCGGAAGTGTCTGACCAGAAATGGCAAAAATGGCCGACCAGAAATGGCTGACCAGAATAGGCCAATCCAATTTGGTCCGACCCAACTTATGTCCGACCAAACTTTGGTCCGACCCAACTTTAGTTCGACCCAACTTTGGTCCGACCGCACTTTAGTCCGACCCTACTTCAGTCCAACCTAACTTTAGTTTGACCTAACTTCGGTCCGACCCAACTTTAGTCCGACCCAACTTCAGTCCGACCCAACTTCGGTCCGATCCAACTTTGGTCCGATCCAACTTTGGTCTGATCCAACTTCAGTCTGATCTAAAACCTGCATATTGCAATCCAACTCAAATTTTGACCAAAACTTCACCAAACGATAAATCCGACGAAACTAACTAATCCAATACATCCAAAAGGATTACAAGCATGTTTCAAAATCCACAATATCATCAATATGACCATTCCATCCATGATAATGTCAAATTCACCAAAATCACCACAAATATGCATATGAACAAAAACCATGGATCTAACTTGCACATTCGTATGAAATATCATAGAAATTACCTATCTAAACTTGCTAAATCAGATCTTAGGGTGATCTATATGAAAATGAACTTACGATGCATGGATCTAAGGAAAAACACTTGAATTCGATGAAAAACATGATCTACTACCCATACACACTTTATTGAATCCATGTGAGAGATTTAATCCACTCACCGATTCTTCAATACAAGCTAAAATGATAGAATTATGAATCCGGGCAGCGAGCAATTTGAATCAAACTCCTCGATCCGATGAAGTCACCTTTGAAATGATGTAGACTAGCCTCCAATGGTGTAGATCTATGATTTCCCTCCTTAGATTTGGATTTTTAATGGTGGAAAAGTGTTAGAAGAAGAAGGAGATCAATGCCTCCAAATGAGAGAACGGGAAAGAAAACCTTTCCCTCCACTCTCACCACCTATTTATAGGATTCCACCAGCGCACTAATGGGCCTCCCCAATTCAGCGCATTAGGCTCTCCAAACCTGAACAGTCAATCGAAAAATCTTTAAAAAACGATTTCTCCTAAACAGCCGAGCCAAAATTTTAATGTAACCACTCTACGGAAAGGCAATCATCAATTCCTCTCCAATGGCACAGGTCTCACCCTCTAATTCGACCTCAGTCAAAAGTTATGCTTTTTTAAGGACTGACAAGGGCAAAATGGTCACAAATAAAATCGGTAAAAATTATGGACATGTCTCACACCCCCATAAGAAACATATTAAAAGATGAGAATGATCCAATCCTCAGGGAATAAAATAAAAATATTTTACGATCTTTCGATTCGTAAAAATGCGGGTTGTTACAGATTGTAAGAGATCCAAATGTGGTGGATGGCATGGGAGGCGCAAACCGACCGAGCCATATGCGTGCATGAGCCGGGAAGACGGGGATAAAACAACCGCGACAGCCGTAGATATGGGGCTGTGCATATCAGCGGAGGGTTGCCACTTTAGGACGTGATACATCCTATGGTGGGGCCAATATAGAATATCTACGCGGATTAGGGAGCCGCTCAATTAGAGTAGTTGTTCGGGTACACTTGGACGTATGTCTAAGTCTACCACCTTATAGTGGAAGGTATCATCTCATTCTGGATATACTAGTAACAGTGTAGAGTAATCATTAGAAGTGTATACACCTTATTCTATTTATCTGCCTTTTATGTAGTTATATCTCTCTTATCCACTTTATATGCCTATCATGCTACTTCTATTTATTTACTTGCTAAAAGTAACTGGACTCGCCAGATTTTATGTCTGACCCTTATTGTTTCCTCTTCTTTTTTCCGTTTCCCCCTAGGTTCTCAGGGCGGGAACACTCAGACTTGACCATGATTCTGCTTACTTTTGCTGGAGCTGCTGAGTTGTATGGCTCAAACTCCTATCCTTGTTGCTATGGCTATAATTTGTTTTGGCGAATTTTATTTGTTTTATGTACTCCGATATTTTTGAAGTACAAGACAATAGCTTTTATGTTGTAATGGGCTTTTGTATTTCAGACATGCGATGTTTTTGGACCACGGTATCTTATGATAAATAAAGTTTTTTTTCCGTTGTTATTTTATATGTCTGTCTTGTAATATTTCCGTTCTGTTTACTATAACGCTCCACGAAAATTTATGCATTCCCTTTGTGAGTGACATTAACGAACGTGGGGTGTCACACTCGGTATCAGAGCTGAAGGTTACCAAATGATATAATAGTTTTTGAAAGCTATTTTCAAAAAGGTTTTAAAAGAAAGTATTTTCAAAAAGAAAAGTCTATTTTGAAAAACATTCCTCAAAAAGCCATAAGTAATATCTTTCGATCCCTTGTCTGAATCTCTTTCGTTTTCTTTTTTAGCATGTTTGGGAGACCTAACATTACAGAGGGCATTACGATACTAGGATGATTCCGTAGGTGTTTGGAGGCCACGGTGCCTGCCAAAGGCTAAGGAAACATTCCTCTCCCAACTGCACCCGTTGCTCCTCCTCCTCCTCCGCGTGCAGATAACGTCTCAAAGATCTGCAAAGATTTTTGTGCTATGGGAGGCAAGCCATTCCATGGAACCGAGACGTTTGTGGAAGCAAGGAACTGGCTCAAGGAGACCGAGGACTTGTTTGTAATCTTTGAAGTAGAGGATCAAAGAAATATTCAGTTAGCTACTTGGCTATTAAAGGATAAAGCTTCATTCTGGTGGGAGGTAACCCAAGCAGGTCGTCTGATGAAAATTTGGGATGACTTTAGACAGAGGTTTGAGATGATATTCCTTTCCCAAGCTGAGAAGAGCATGTAGATGGAGAGGTTCTTAGCTTTCAAATAAGGAACTTGGCGGTTAAAGAGTATGTGAAAAAATTTAAACAGTCGGCAAGATTTGGACTGGAACTGGTAGACACTCAGCATAAGAAGGCTTAGCGGTTGGCTAAGGGGCTAAATGAACCCCTTAATGGGTTAGCCATGTCTCATATTCCAATGGGAGTCACTTTTGAAAAGATTGTCGATATGTTCCTAATGTACTAGGAAGACAAGGGAGAAAAGAAGGAAGTAAATGCAAAGGAAACAACGCAAATAAGAAGGTATGGCCCAAGAAGGGGCAACAACAACAACAACAACAACAGAAGAAAGGTGGGAAGAATGACAAGGGTAAGGAGAAGAGGAAGTGTCACAATTGTGGGAATGAGGGTCACTTGGTCAAAGTCTGTAAAGGAATAAAGAACACTTGCTTTAATTATGGAGAAGTTGGACACTTTGCTAGGGAGTGCCCGAAGAAACAGAGATCATAGGGACAAGGTCAAAGGGCAGGAACTTCTGGAGGGCAGGTGCATGCTCTTGCAACCAGTGCTCCCAGATAGAGGTAGAAAAATTATTGTGGAAGGTTTAGTTTCTCTTTTAAACCATCCTATTAGAACATTTTTTTATTCTTGCGCTTCACATTCATTTATATCTAGTTCGATGGTTAAATCTCTGCACTTAATTACTAGTATGGTAGTGGATCCCATAGTTGTCTCAAACCCCGTTGATGGTTCGGCTCATTTATCTATGATTTGTCGTAGTTTGAAAATATCTGTGTTAGGTGTCGAGTTTGAGTGCGACACATATGTGCTTGGGTTTATAGGCTATGTGTTGATTCTAGGAATGGATTGGCTTACCACGTATGGTGCCATTCTGGATTGTGAGAAGAGGGTTGTTAAGCTCTTGACTTGTCATGGGAGGACCCTCAAGATTTCTTGTGACCCACAAGGATCAGTTATGCTTAGTTTCCTAGAGTCTCTTGATGCATCTATCGATGATCTACAATCTATTCCAGTAGTTCGAGATTATTCTGATGTTTTCGATGAGGTACGGGGCTTACCTTAGAGGCGCGAGATCGATTTTCGCATATATCTGGTGGACAATGCCAAGCCATTTGCATTACCAGTGCGCCATATGGCTCCAAGGGAAAGGAGGGAGCTAAGTAAGCAAGTAGGGGAGCTACTTCAGGAAGGATTTATTAGACGAAGCATATCTGAATGGGGTGCTCCAGTTGTATTCGCAACTAAGGCGAATGGATCTCTTCGTTTGTGCATGGAATATATAGAATTGAATAAACTCATGAAGAAGAATAGGCACCCACTTCCGAGTATAGATGACTTGTTTGACCAGCTTATCAGTGCCTTGGTATTCTTTCAGTTAGACTTGGCCACGGGGTTTCATCAGTTGAGGGTGGCTGAGAACAGTATAGACAAGGCTGCTTTTAGGACTCTGGATGGTTTCTTTGAATGGTTAGTTATGCCTTTGGGCTGACAAATGCACCTGCCTATTTTGTCGATCTGATGAGTAGGGTGTTCCGGGAGTTCCTAAATAATTTTGTCTTAGTCTTTATTGATGATATTTTGATCTTCTCCAAGAGCGAAGAAGAGCATGCCCAGCATTTGAGAGAAGTTTTGAAAACTCTCTGTGACCATCAGTTTAAGGCAAAGTTCTCCAAATGCCATTTTTGGAGAAAGGAGGTGAGATTCTTAGGGCATGTATTCTCCAAAGAAGGGATAGCTACAGATCCTGCAAAGGTAACTGTAGTACAGGACTGGCAGATTCTGAAAAATGCAACAGAGGTGTGGAGCTTTCTTGGATTGGCAGGTTATTACATGAAGTTCATTAAGGACTTCGCAAAGATATCAGCCCCTCTCACCAGGCTGACGAAGAATAACTTAGCATTTTCATGAAATACAGATTGTGATGTTGCTTTCCAATGACTGAAGAGGGCTCTGACAACTGCCCCAGTCTTGACCATGCCTGATGGAAGTAAATTGTTTACCGTTTACACTGATGCATGTGGTACAGGGCTTGTTGTGGTTCTGATGCAAGAAGCGAAAGTAGTGTGTTATGGGGGTAGACAATTGAGAGTTTATGAGAAGAACTACCCCACCCATGGTCTAGAACTACCAGCCATAGTATTCGTGCTAAAGATATGGCATCATTATTTACTTGGAAAGAATGTCGAGTTATACACCGATCATAAATCTCTCAAGAATATGTTCTCACAGAAGGATCTTAATTTAAGGCAACAAAGGTGGATGGAGTTCTTAGCTTCTTATGATTTTGAAATCGCTTATACCCTTGGCAAGGGTAATGTGGTGGCTGACGCACTAAGGAGGAAGATGATGGCCTTAAGTCCTCTGTTTGTGGAGAGGAAAATCTTGGAGTTCATATCAACCTTTGACTTTAAACCCTCCATCGAGATTTTGCCTGATTTGTTTGCATCACTAGAAATATGACCAACTCTTATGGATCATATAGGAGCTTTGCAGCAAGGTGACCTACATATTTTAGACATCATGGATAAGCTCAGAAAAGGGGAGACTTCTAGTCACCTCAGTAGATAATCCATAGATGAAAAGGGGTGGTTGCGACGAGATGGAAGGCTTTGTTTTCCTCAAGACGGAAGTTTGATAAAGGCAGTCCTAGAAGAAGCCCACCATTCTAAGACGACTATTCATTTAGGCGGTGATAAGATGAACAGAGACATGGAGATGGTTTTCTTTTGGGCTGGGATGAAGAAAGACATGGTAGAGTTTGTTTCTAAATGTTTGGTTTGTCGACAAGTCAAAGCTGAGCAAAAGAAGCCCGGTGGTTTACTTCATCATTTGGAAGTTCCTCAGTGGAAATGAGAGAGCGTCTCTATGGATTTCATAGATGGTTTGCCTAGATCAAAGAAAGGAAATACCCGTATTTGGTTTGTGGTAGATAGACTCACTAATAGCGCTCACTTTATTCCAGTTAAGAGTAAGAGGACAGCATCATGGTTGGCAGCATTCTATGTCCGAGGGATAGTTCGTCTTCATGGCGTACCTTCCAGCATCGTAAGCGATCATGACCCCATCTTTACCAGTGAATTTTGGAGGAGCTTGCTAGAAGCATTAGGTAAACAATTGTGTTTGAGCACCGCTTATCATCTGTAACACCCCACGTCCATTAATGTCACTCACAAAAGGAATGCATTAACTTCTATGGAGCGTTTTAAGTGTGTATAGAACAGAAACTTAACAACAAGATAGATATAAACAATATTTAAAAATTTAAAACTTTATTCAGTGCAGCGGTAAACATATAAGTTTGATTACATCATCAAAAACCAGAGTCAAAGTACATAATATCCATTTTGACTAAATCAGAGTACATAAATTGAAAGACATAACCCCAACACAAAATAGCCATAAATAAGATAGGCTGAACATTTACTTCAGCGAAAAGCAGAGATACAGCTATCCAAAATCAAGCTCCACTGGTGCTAGTTCCACCCTGAGCACCTGGGGGGAGGGGGGAAAGGAAGAAAAAAGGTGGAAACAAAGGGGGTCAGACATAAAGTCTGGCGAGTGCGATAACTTTAACAATATAATTACCAAAATAACTAGGCTAAGGCATAAGTTGGAAAATAAGGAAATGACTGTGAATAATTGGGTATGACAGAGTAAATAAGGAAAAAAGATGAACCAAGATAACATTAAAGGTGCACCTAAACCACTATAAGATAATTACTATACTGCACCACCACTAGTCACCCTAAGGTTGATCCCGCCTACAAGACTTTAATAATGATAATGGTAGTTTCGTGTACCCCTAGTTGCCTTCATAGGTGCCGCCTGCCCCGTTTCTCCAATAGGTGTACCCACTATCCTCATTCTTTTGGCTCCCTAACTCGTAGATACCCATGCTGGCCCCCCAGTGGGGTGTATCACTTCCCAAAGTGGCAACCCGATACCACCAATAATGCACGGCTTAAACCTACATGATGCAACAACGTCTTACCTACCAGCCCGGGCCCATACATGCACATGAACTCGTTGGACTTGTGTTGCCACCACTAACCCGTTTTGGCCTCTTACAGTCAAGCCCAATATGCGTGTCCCGTCCTCGACTTGGGTCGAGCCCATAAAGATATTCATGGGTTACTGGTTGAAACGGGCCCCCATTACTTGACACAAGCTATCGACCTAAGCTTGCTCCCCTCTAGTACATCTCACTTAACCCTCTTCTTATTCATGTTCACTTACATGTTTCAAATTTTGGTTAAGTGTTTCTAATCGTATTTCAAATGCCACCCAAGACACCCACTACATTCCACATGCCACCCAAGGCACCCACTTAACTCCCTCATGTCCCACCACATGTTTATCTGGTTAAGTGTTTCTTAATTCATTAAGATCGTAACCTTATAAAGACCTCCCACATTAGACTGGCATTTGTGGCAGCTGGATTTGCCGGGCAGGTCCGGGCAGTCTTACACCACAAATGAGCCTAACCTTGTGTCTTTACAACTGTTACGCATTTAATTTATGCCTAAGACCACCCACATTAGACTGGCTTTTGTGGCAGCTGATTTGCCGGGCGGGTTCGGGCAGTCTTACACCACAAAAGAGCCTAACCTCATGTCTTAGACGATTAATTACACATAATTAATTATCCCCCAATTTGAATTAATTTCCCTATTCAAATTATCAATCAATTCCATGTTTAACTATGTCCATAATTGACTCAATTATGTCCATCTATTTATGGTATGCAAAATCATACCAATTTTCATCACAAATTAATTCTACGCCATTTAAGGCATTTATGCCAATTCTCAATATTAAATCTTTTAATATTATCCCATTACCCCACGTTGTTCGTTCGTTTAACGTAAAATATACGTTAGACTCGAATAGTCTAACTTACGGAATAAAGAGAAATCATCACAACATACATATAGATAAAACTAGATCTAAACAAAAGCGGTGAACTTGCAGGTGTGAATGAGGTTCTACATCTAAAACTTGCATAGGCCAAAGCCACAAACTTGCATAGGCCAAAGTCACAAACTTGCATAAAACTACATATGTCATAGATCTAAATCTAAAGGTGTAAACTTGTTTAGGTAATAATCACAAACTTGAATAAACCATGTATGTCATGGATCTAACCATAAGGGGTAAACTTGCATAGGCATGATTCATACTCCACACACACACACACACACACACACACACACACACACATATATATATATATACACTTGCATATGTGATTTATGCAACATAACGATGGTGTAAACTTACATCTAAACATGTAAACTAGCATGTAGAATTTTGTATACTAGCATATAACTCACACAAGTCATAGCCTAACTTTAGATCCAATTTACACATAAATAGATGTCATGAAACATGTAAGGTTGTATACAATTTTCACTAACTTGCATATGATTCATATCTAAATTAACATCTAAACTTGCATACATACATATAATTCATCATATGAATTAGTTCCAACAACATAACCAAACTAACATATGAAACAGCATCATAAATTGATTATACATAAGCCAATCATAGAATTACAACATAGACGATAACATCTCAACTTTACAGTATAGGTGATAACATCATAGAATTGATAACATCACAATTTTACAACACAGATGATAACAGCGGTCAATGATTCACAACATAACCATATAATCCGCATCATAGCTCAATCCAATTAAATTGTTAATTATTTTATTAAAGAAATCGAACTCACAACTCAAAGAAGGTCTTGATTTCTGAAATCTGAGTTCTGAAGTTGAATTAGCTTTCCTTTGGAGAAGACAATTTGTTCTTGTTGTTATAATCTTTGAATTGAAAAGAGTTGATTAGCTTTTCTTCTTCTCTAATTGGTGGCATCTATTCTAGGTTGTAAGGTGACGGTATGGAGGCCATGATTCTAATTTTTAATTTGATTTTAGGATTTGAGTCTACATGTGTTTTTATAGAGTTTAGGATTAATTTAGGCCATCCGATCAACCCAGAATTAACCCCAGCCATTCAGAGTAGACCAGAAACCCTAATGACTCAGCATACAGTCATAAACAGGTCATCAATCAAATCTGCCCGGGGGGCAGGTCGACCTGGTGAGGGTAGGTTGATCCCAGGTCGAACCTATGGTCGACCTGGCCCATGGAGGGAAATTTCCCGCCTAGCCCACCTGAGTTCGAAATTTGATTTTTTGAAATCTATTTTGAATTTTCTGAAACTTCTGATCGTCATAACTTCTTCATACGAAGTCCAATTCACGCAAACTCGGACTCTATCTTAACCAAAATTCTGAGTTGAACACAATGGCGCAACCCGTTTCCCTTAATTCTCACATCTGATATTAGTTATTCTTTAATTTGTGGTCATTAATATTGAACATTCTCCCCTCCTTAAAGGATTTCGCCCCCGAAATCTCCAAGTTAAGGAGAATGCAAATCCTAACATCCAATCAACCATCTACTCAACCATCAAACACAGGCATCCATTGTCCTTATAAAATTCCTAATGCTATATGAACATATGCAAGAAGTTTGTGTATATGTTCTTTATCTAATGCAAAATCAGGCGGTCTACTGATTCAGTTGACCGCCTTAATGCAAACCATGATAGTGCCATGCGTCCATTATGTATGCGAAAGAATCCTATCGATACATATTATTTCTACATGTGTGCACAACCATTCACCAAAATGCAGCATCCATATGATAGTACAAGCATTATATAACCATTAATTAAATATGCACACACATTTATATGCAATATGCAATATGAAGTGACTGAGCCGATCTAGTGCCTAAAGTGTGTGTATATGCATCCACGAGCAACCACTAGCAAACACTTACATCCACAAGCATCCATCATACATAACATGTCTCAAACACATGTTTCAATCATAGGACTACCCTATCTAAAGGTCAAAGATACTAGCGAGAGGACATACTAAAGATAAAACAAGTACAAGCTAAGCGATAAAGGAGAAATCAAAAGACATACCCTTGAAAAGAAAAGGGTACAATGAACGCATCTTCTCTTCCGTCTCCCAAGTAGCGTCGCTCTCATCATCTCCCCATTGCACTTTGACTAGCTTGACCTCTCGATTCCTCAACTTCTTAATCTCTGACCCAAGAAAGCACATAGGAGCTCGTCGAATCGTTGTACCACGCTCTGTCTCCACCTCTCTAAGCAAGCTCGGCTCTACCACTTCCGCGGTCTCATGCAAGCACTTCCTCAAGTGTGATACATGGAATACGTTGTGTACACCATTAAGTCTCTCGGGCAACTCCACTCTATATGTCATCTGTCCAATTCTCTCCTTAATAGGAAACGGCCCTACTAACCTTGGTGCTAACTTCCCAACGGACCCAAAGCGAACGACATTCCGTAATGGAGACACCTTGACAAAGACCATGTCCCCAATATCAAACTCAAGATCTGTCCTCCTCTTGTCCGCATAAGATTTCTGCCTATCTTGTGCCGTCTTCATCCTCCTTCAAATCAAATCGATCTTTTCTGAAGTCTCTCTAATCATATCGGGCCCAACCAAGATCTTATTTGTAGATTCCCACCAACATGTAGGCGAACGACATGGCCATCCATAAAGAGCCTCGAACGGTGCCATGCCAATGCTAGACTGAAAGCTATTATTATATGCGAACTCTACCAACGGAAGATGTTCTTCCCATGTACCTCCGAAGTCTAAGACACACAACCTCAATAGGTCCTCTAGAATACGATTCACCCTCTCGGTCTGGCCGTCCATCTGAGGATGATATGCGGTGCTCAAACATAACTAAGTCCCTACCGCCTCTTGCAAGCTCTTCCAAAACTCGTTAGTAAAGATAGGATCGCGGTCGCTCACTATGCTAGAAGGAACACGTGCAAATGAACGATCTCTCGAATGTATACAGAGGCTAACCATGGAGCAGTCCTCTTACTCTTCACGGGAATGAAATGGGTGCTCTTAGTAAGTCTGACTACCACGACCCAAATCCCCGTATTACCCTTCCTCGATCTTGGTAAGCAATCAATAAAGTTCATCGAGACACTTTCCCACTTCCATTGTGGGACCTCCAATGGGTGAAGCAATTCACCAGGCTTCTTTTGCTCTGCTTTTACTTGTTGGCACACCAAGCATCTAGCGACAAACTCAGCCACATCCCTCTTCGTGTCGGACCAAAAGTAAACTCGTCTCATTTCCATGTACATCTTGTCCCCGTCGGGATGGATGGTCATCTTCGAATGATGTGCATCATCAAGAATGGTCTTCCTCAAGTTCTCGTCTCGTGATACACAAAGTCTACCGTCCCTACGTAACCAACCCTTATCATCTAGGGTATACCTACTGAGATGGCTCGATGACTCCCCCCTTTTGAGCTTCTCTACTAACTCAACCAACTGTGGGTCATCTCGCTGTGCCTCACCAATCCATCCCAAAAGCGTAGGCTTGACCTCTAAGGATGCTAGCAAACTGGGTACAAAGTCAATGGAAGGTCTAAAGTCAAACGTAGAGATGAACTCTAAACTTCGTCGCTCAACGAACAATGGACTCAAGGACAACCTTTTCCTACTTAAGGCGTTTGCCACCACGTTACTCTTGCCAGGGGTATATGATATCTCGAAATCGTAGGACGCTAAGAATTCCATCCATCTTTGCTGCCTTAAGTTCAAGTCCTTCTGAGAGAACATGTATTTTAGCGATTTGTGGTCAGTGAATAATTCGAATTTCTCGCTAAGAAGATAATGGCACAAAGACTTAAGCGCGAAAACAATAGCGGCCAACTCTAGGTCATGTGTAGGGTAATTTCTCTCCTGCACTCTCAACTGCCTTCCTCCATAAGCTATTACCTTTCCCTCTTACATTAAGACTATGCCTAGTCCTGTCCCACAAGCATCGGTATAAACGGTAAATGGCTTACTCCCATCAGGCAACACTAAGACTGGGGCTGTGATCAAAGCTCTCTTTAAACGTTGGAACGCATCATCACAATCTTTGTCCCATGTGAATATTAGGTTCTTCTTCGTCAAGCATGTTAATGGGGCTGATATTTTTGCAAAGTCTTTTATAAACTTCCTATAGTAGCCAGCCAACCCTAAAAACTCCTTACCTCGGTAGCATTTTTAGGGACCTTCCAATCTTGGATGGCCACTAACTTTGCGGGATCCACAACTATCCCTTCTTTGGAAACCACATGCCCTAAGAATCGCACTTCCTTCCTCCAAAAGTGACATTTAGAAAATTTAGCTTTAAGGCTATGCGCTCGAAGGGTCTCCAACACTTCCCTAAGATGCAGGGCATGCTCTTCCTCGCCCTTAGAAAAGATCAAGATGTGGTCAACAAAGAGTACCACGAATTTATCAAGGTACTCCCTAAACACCCTACTCATCAAGTCAACAAAGTATGCGGGGGCGTTTGTCAAACCGAAGGGCATCACAAGCCATGCAAAGAAGCTGTCCGGAGTCCTAAATGTAGTCTTGTCTATGCTATCCTCAGCCACTCTCAACTGATGGAAACCCGTGGCTAAGTCCAACTGCGAAAACACTGAGGTGCCAACTAAATGATCGAAGAGATCGTCAATCCTCGACAGTGGGTGCCCATTCTTCTTAGTAAGCTTATTAAGTTCTCTATAGTCCACACAAAGTCTAAGGGACCCATCTGCCTTCGTGGAAAATACTACTGGAGCACCCCACTCCGATATACTACGTCTTATGAACCCCTTCTCAAGCAATTATTTTACTTGCTTACTGAGTTCTCTTCTCTCTCTTGGAGCCATGTGGCGCACTGGCAATGCAACTGGCTTTGCATTATTTACTAGATATATTCGAAAGTCTATCTCACGTTTTGGGGGTAGACCCCTCACCTCATCGAAGACATCAACATATTCACGGAATATACGAATAGAATGTAAATCATCATCGGATGCGTCAAAAGATTCTAGGTAGCTACGCATTACTGGACCTCTAGGGTCACAAGAAATATCAAGGGTCTTTCCACAATGAGTCAACAATCTAACTACCCTTCTTTCACAATCTAGGATGGCCCCATATCTAGTTAGCCAATCCATACCTAGGATCAAGCCGTAGCCCATGAAGCCAAGAACAAAGGCGTTGCATTCAAACCCAATGCCCAAGATAGACACTCTCAAATCCCGACAAATCATAGAAAGATGAGCCGAACCACCAATAGGATTTGAGACTACTAAGGGATCTTTACTAAACAAGTATTTAGGGGCAGTGTTTCAACTAATGATGTAGAGATAAACGAATGTCATACGCCAGAATCGAATAAATTATGGACAGGATGATCAAACAAAAAAACTAAACTTTCAACGGAAATCATTCTACCTCGTTCTTGCAGCGGTGGGACCACGAGAGCCTAAACTTGCCCCCTTGCCTGCCCTGGTGCCATAATAGCCTGCACCTGTCTTCCCGAGGTAGACCCTGCCCTCTGCCCTTTCCTTGGTCAGTCCTTAATCAGATGTCCCGCTTCGCCACAGTGAAAACAACCAGTCTTCTTTTTCTTCCTACAATCTTTGCTTAGATGGCCTAGTGTCCCACAGTTAAAGCATCTCTTCTTTCCCTTACCATTGTTGCCTTTACCACCTTTCTTGTTCTGTTGTTGCTGCTGCGGTTTCTTTTGATCCCCTTTCTTCTCGGGTGCCTTATTAGCATTGACGCCCTTCTCCTCTTCATGCTAAGCGCCATGTCAACTAGTCTCTCAAAGGTAGCCCCCATGGGGATGTGGGTCATAGCTAACCCATGAAGCGGCTCGTTCACACCCTTAACAAATCCCAGGGCCTTCTTTTCTGGTGTATTCACCAAGTCCAAGCCAAATCTCGCCAACTGATTGAACTTGTTGACGTATTATTTCACTGATAGATTCCCTTACTTCAATGCCGAAAACCTTTCCATTTATATATTTTCTTCAGCTCGTGAGAGAAACTTTGCCTCAAACCTATGCCTGAAATCTGGCCATGTATCAACTGGACGCTCTCCATTAGTGACTTCCCACCAAAACGAAGCTTCGTCCTTCATTAGCCAGGTAGCTAGCCGGACCTTTCTTCCATCTTCCTATTCAAAAATCCCAAACAATTCTTCCACCTCCTTTAGCCAATTTCGAGCTTACACAAATGTCTCTGTCACGTGAAAAGGTTTTCCACCCATTGCCCGAAAGTCCTTACATATCTTTGCAAAAGTATCGACACGAGGAGGAGGAGGAGGAGGAGGAGGATTTGCTGGACCAGCGGTGGTGGCCCTAGTCTCCAAATACCTCCTAAACCATCCTGGTATCAGTATCCCCTTGGGTATCTCGGAAATTCCATACATGCTGAAACGAAAAAGGAAAGATTCAATAAAAAAGAACCAAAGGAAATATATATGGCTCTTGGGGTTATGCTTTATAAAATAAGCTTTTCTCTTGAAAATACTTTCCTTAAAACATACTTTTGAAGTTACTTCTTTATAAAAGTGTTTTTGAAAAACATATTTCAAAATTCATATCTGTTCTAGTAACCTCGCTCTTATACCACGTGTAACACCCCACGTCCATAAATGTCACTCACAAAGGGAATGCATTAACTTCTATGGAGCATTTTAAGTGTGTATAGAATAGAAACTTAACAATAAGACAGATATAAACAGTACTTAAAAATTTAAAACTTTATACATTGCAACGGTAAACACATAACTTTGATTACATCATCAAAAACCAGAGTCAAAGTACATAATATCCATCTTGACTAAATCAGAGTACATAAATTGAAAGACATAACCCCAACACAAAATAGCCATAAATAAGATAGGTTGAACTTTTACTTCAGTGATCCAAGCAACTTCTAAGAGATACAACTGTCCAAAATTAAGCTCCACTGGTGCTAGTTCCACACTGAGCACCAGGGGGGAAAGGAAGAAAAAAGTTGGAAACAAAGGGGGTCAGACATAAAGTCTGGCGAGTGCAATAACTTTAACCATATAATTACCAAAATAACTAGGGTAAGGCATAAGTTGGAAAATAAGGAAATGACTGTGAACAATTGGGTATGACAGAGTAAACAAGGAAACAAGATGAACCAAGATAACGTTAAAGGCGTACCTAAACCACTATAAGATAATTACTATACTGCACCACCACTAGTCACCCTAAGGTTGATCACAAGAATTTAATAATGATAACGGTAGTTTCGTGTACCCCTAGTTGCCTTCATAGGTGTCGCCTGCCCCTATCTCCACTAGGTGTATCCACTACCCCAATGCGAATGGCTCCCTAACTCGTAGATACCCGTGCTGGCCCCATAGTGGTGTGTATCACTCCACAAAGTGGCAACCCGATACCACCAATAATGCACGGCTTATACCTACACGATGCAACAACGTCTTACCTACCAGCCCGGGACCACACATGCACATGAACCCGTTGGACTTGCGTTGCCACCGCTAACCCGTTTTGGCCTCTTACAGTCAAGCCCAATATGCGTGTCCCGTCCTCGACTTGAGTCGAGCCCACAAAGATACTGATGGGTTACTGGTTGAAACGGGCCCCCATTACTTGACACAAGCTATCCACCTATGCATCGTCCCCTCTAGTACATCCCACTTAACCCTCTTCTTATTCATGTTCACTTACATGTTTCAAATTTTAGTTAAGTGTTTCTCATCGTATTTCTAATGCCACCCAATGCACCCACTAGATTCCACATGGCACCCAAGGCGCCCACTTAACCCCCTCATGTCCCACCACATGTTTATCTGGTTAAGTGTTTCTTAATTCATTAAGACCGTAACCTTATAAAGACCTCCCACATTAGACTGGCATTTGTGGCAGCTGGATTTGCCGGGCGGGTCCGGGCAGTCTTACACCACAAACGAGCCTAACCTCGTGTCTTTACAACTGTTATGCGTTTAATTTGTGCCTAAGGCCTCCCACATTAGACTGGCATTTG
Source organism: Allium sativum (assembly GCA_030737875.1). Lineage (NCBI taxonomy): Eukaryota > Viridiplantae > Streptophyta > Magnoliopsida > Asparagales > Amaryllidaceae > Allium > Allium sativum. Next base: position 607,848,194 of record CM060910.1, on the reverse strand, counting down.
TGGCAGCTGGATTTGCCGAGCGGGTCCGGGCAGTCTTACACCACAAAAGAGCCTAACCTCATGTCTTAGACGATTAATTACACATAATTAATTATCCCCCAATTTGAATTAATTTCCCTATTTAAATTATCAATCAATTCCAAATTTAACTATGTCCATAATTGACTCAATTATGTCCATCTATTTATGGTATGCAAAATCATACTAACTTTCAACGCAAATTAATTCTATGCCATTTAAGGCATTTATGCCAATTCTCAATATTAAATCTTTTAATATTATCCCATTACCCCACATTGTACGTTCGTTCGTTTAACGTAAAATATACGTTAGACTCGAATAGTCTAACTTATGGAATAAAGAGAAAACATCACAACATACATATAAATAAAACTAGATCTAAACAAAAGGGTGAACTTGCATGTGTGAATGAGGTACTACATCTAAAATTTGCATAGGCCAAAGTCACTAACTTGCATAAAACTACCTATGTCATAGATCTAAATCTAAAGGTGTAAACTTGTTTAGGTAATAATCACAAACTTGCATAAACCATGTATGTCATGGATCTAATCAAAAGAGGTAAACTTGCATAGGCATGATTCGTACTCCAAACATATATATATATATATATATATATATATATATATACACACTTGCATATGTGATTTATGCATCTAGACATGTAAACTAGCATGTAGAATTTTGTATACTAGCATATAACTCACACATGTCATAACCTAACTTTAGATCCAATTTACACATAAATAGATGTCATGAAACATGTAAGGTTGTATATAATTTTCACTAACTTGCATATGATTCATATCTAAATTAACATCTAAACTTGCATACATACATATGATTCATCATATGAATTAGTTCCAACAACATAACCAAACTAACATATGAAACATCATCATAAATTGATTATACATAAGCCAATCATAGAATTACAACATAGATGATAACATCACAACTTTACAATATAGGTGATAACATCATAGAATTTACAACAAAGATGATAACATCACAATTTTACAACATAGATGATAATATGTGGTCAATAATTCACAACATAACCATATAATCTGCATCATTGCTCAATCCAATTAAATTGTTAATTATTTTACTAAAGAAATCGAACTCACAACTCAAAGAAGGTCTTGAGTTCTGAAATCTGAGTTCTGAAGTTGAATTAGCTTTCCTTTGGAGAAGACAATATGTTGTTGTTATAATCTTTGAATTGAAAAGAGTTGATTAGCTTTTCTTCATCTCTAATTGGTGGCGGCTATTCTAGGTTGCAAGGTGACGGCATAGAGGCCACGATTCTAATTTTTAATTTGATTTTAGGGTTTGAGTCTACATGTGTTTTTATAGAGTTTAGGATTAATTTAGGCCGTCCGATCAACCCAGAATTAACCCCAGCCATTCAGAGCAAATCAGAAACCCTAATGACTCAGCATACAGTCATAAACAGGTCATCAATCCAATCTACCCGGGGGGTAGGTCGACCCCCAAGTCGACCTGGTGAGGGTAGGTCGACCCCCAGGTCGACCCTATGGTCGACCTGGCCCATGGCGGGAAATTTCCCGCCTAGCCCTCCTGGGTTTGAAATTTGAATTTTTAAAATCTGTTTTGAATTTTCTGAAACTTCCGATCACCATAACTTCTTCATACGAAGTCCAATTCACGCAAACTCGGACTCTATCTCAACCAGAATTATGAGACGAACACAATGGCACAACCCATTTCTCTTAATTCTCACATCTGAGATTAGTTACTCTTTAATTTGTGGTCACTAATATTGAAAATTACGGGGTGTTACATCATCCTCAAACCGATGGGCAGACGGAGAGGGTGAACAAGATTCTTGAGGATCTTTTAAGGCTGTGTATCCTAGACTTTGGAGGGACTTGGAAGACCACCTTCATTCAGTAGAGTTTGCCTATAACAACATCTATCAAGATAGCATTGGCATGGAACCCTTCGAAGTATTGTATGGACAACCCTGCAGATCACCAACTGTTGGTGGGAATGTACAGAAAGGTTATTACTTGGACCTGATATGGTTAGAGAAACATCCGAGAGGATTGACTTTATTCGATGGCGGATGAAGACAACTCAAGATAGGCAGAAATCCTATGTAGACAAGAGAAGGACTGACATCGAATTCGAAGTGGGAGACTTAGTTTTTATCAAAGTGTCACCTCTGAGGAATGTGGTTCGCTTCGGATTGGCAGGGAAGTTGGCACCTTGGTTTGTGGGACCATTTCCCATAACCAAGAGGATTGGCCAAATGGCCTATAGAGTAAAGCTTCCAAAAAATTTATCCGGCGTTATGATGTTTTCCACATTTCTCATCTGCGGAAGTGCTTGCATGACACTGCGGAAGTTGTTGAGCTAAGTATATTAGAGGAAGTAGAAGTGGAACGGGAGGCAACAGTTAGACGAGATCCTACCTGTATTCTTGGATCAGAAGTTAAGAAGCTACGCAATAAAGAGATCAAGCTGATAAAGTTTCAATGGGGAGATAACCTAGAGGATGCGACTTGGGAGACCGAAGACAAGATTCAAGCTTCATACCCTTTTCTTTTCAAGGGTATGTTCTTAACTCCTTTTCCAAAATTTTATCTGTGCTTGTTTCTATCATTTGAATATATCCTATCCATAGTATTTTCGACCTTTACATAGGAATTCTATGGATGTAAACATGTGTTTGAGACATGTTATGTTTGATGGATGCAAGTGGATGCAAGTGTTTGCTAGTGGCTGCCTGTGGATGAATATACACACATAGTAGGCACTAGATCGGCTCAATCGCTCTCATACTGCATATGGATGTGTGTGCATTTTCTTTTCTTCTATGGATGGAAATGGATGTATTAGCATATGGATATTGCATTTGGACGAATGAATGTGCACACATATAGAACTCACATGTTATAATAGAATTATTTGCATACATATTGGATACATGACAATAACATACACTGCATTAAGAAGGTCAACTGAATCAGTAGACCGCCTGATCTTCACATTAGTATTGGGACATATACACACACCTTTGCATATATTCACATAAGCATTAGGAATCTTTAAGGACAATGGATGCCAGTGATTGATGGATGAGTAGATGGATGATGGATGGTAGGATATGCATTCTTCTCAACTTAGAGATTTCGGGGATGAAATCCTTTGAGCAAGGGGGAATGTAACACCCCGTATTTTTAACAACCCTAAAAGACGATAAATTAAATAATAATTAATTTAATGTTCGGAATTAAGAGAAAATGGACCGCGCATTGCCCGTCTCGAAATTCTGGTCAAGATAGACATTTGCTTTGTGTAAAACGGACATCGTATAAAGAAGTTATGAGGATTTTAAGTTTGTATACATGTAGAAGAATTATATATATACATATGAGTCAGAACTTATCTAGAAAAGGGTTCAAAAATCAAAATTTCATAAGGCGGCAAATTTCCCGCTCTAGGGGGTCGACCCCCCTAGGGGGGTGTCGACACCAGTGTCGAATCCCCCTACAGGGGTGTTGACACCCTTAGGGCTGACGTGGTAGTCGGTTTCTGGAGGCTGGCAGCTATATATACGGGTCCATTTCTCTTGTTTTCTTCGCTGGAATTCAATGGACGACAAACGCTGCAAGTGTCTGAACTGAACTTGATCTATTATCTTCTACAACTATCAACTTAAGCAAATCAATTACAGATTCAAGATCCATTCTTTTTCTATTTTATAATAAAAACTCTATGAGTTCCTAATTGCTTTTAGATTTAAATATTTAAAAGTAAACGTGATATGACTATAGTTTGGATTTGTTCATATGACTAAATTATACCATATCTATTGTAAATTTGTGAATATATGACATTATGAATTGGGTAGGATTTGGATCCCAATCCTTATCTTGTCAGATCTATTGTAACTTTTATGACATTTATAATGTGGATATTGGCCTTATTTGTGTTAGAACTATTTTTAACTATTGGATCTGAATTATGTGGATATCTAAATTATTAAGCAGATCTAGTTTATCACCTTGTGCCTATCATATTAGATCTAAACCAGTTGGACATTTAAATAGTTAATTTAGATCTTATTATGACTTCATAGTTATGTTATAATTAGTTAACTACCTCAAGTTCATCGGATTTATACTTATATATCCAACTTATCACCATGCTAGTATGAGAAAACAATCACCTTTGTTATATTTCCATCACTTTACCTTTTTTACTGTTTATGACTAAGCTATTATCTAGCCTAGGCATGCCGCAAATTATGTGAATGTGCTAGTTAGGGAATGGGGGTAAATGTTAGAATTGGCATAATTTAGATAGTGCTTATATGAATTGGGCATATAATTAAAAATGGGGAAAAAGGGGCATAATCACATATAAAGGCATAGATGAGAATTTGGAAAATAATGAAATGTCTAAGATTACAATTAGAAATTGTAATTGCACTTATGACACGAGGTTAGGTTGCATTAGTGGTGGAAGTCTGCCGGACCCGAGGGCATATCCAGCAACCACTAATGTTGAGCCTAATATGAGAGGTCTAAGTGCACAAATACGAATCGTGTTAAGACACGAGGTTAGGCCCAATTTGTGGAAGAAGTCTTCCCGGACCCAACCGACATATCCAACATCCACAAGTTGTAGGCCTAATGTGGGAGGTCTAGCCCATTATAAACCATAAATGGACATGGTAATAAATTGGACTACTTAACCTAATCTAATCCATAGGGATTGTATGATTATGAATAAAGTTGGGGTTAAGTAAAATTGGTTGGACAGTGGGTGAGTTAAGCAAATCTGAGGGGGTAGGTAATATTTACATATAGGCCCACAAACTTAACCGGATAAGGTTATGTAACTAAAGACACCTAGTGGTATACATAACTGATGGAAATAATAATTATATGTAATTAAAGACACCTAGTGGTATACATAATCAAATGGAAAACCTAGTGGGGGATAAAAGACAAAGGGGAGAGATTGTATCATATTGTGTGGGACCCGTTTCATCTAGTAACCTAGAGTAGGTATCAAACACGCGCTTCGAACTAGGTCGGAGAAGGGGTACGCTCACTGGACTAATTGTTAGAGATCCAAACGGGGAGGACGGTGTAGGCGGCGCAAACCGACCAGGCCATGTGCGTGCATGAGCCGAGCAGAGGGTGATAAGACGATCGTGACACATGTAGATATGGGGTTGTGCATATCAGCGGAGGGTTGCACTTTAGGACTTGATACATCCCACGATGGGGCCGGCATAGAGTATCTACACGGATTAGAGAGCCGATCGATTAGGGTTGTAGTTAGGGTACACTTGGACATATGCCTAAGTCTACCAACTTATAGTGGGATCATCTCATTCTCGATATACTAGTAATAGTGCAGAGTAATCATTAGAAGCATATACACCTTATCATGTTTACCTTGTCATATCTGCCTTTTATGTAATTATCTCGCTCTTATCCATTTTATATGCTTGTCATGCTACTTTTATTTATTTACTTGATGAAAATAACTGGACTCGCCACACTTTATGTCTGACTCTTTTTGTTTCCTCTTCTTTCTTCCATTCCTCCCTAGGTTCCTAGGACGGAAACACTCAGGCTTGACCGTAATTCTGCTTACTTTTGTTGGAGCTGCTGAGATGTATCGCTCAAGCTCCTATCCTTATTGCTATGGCTATATTTTGTTTTTGGGGAATTTTATTTCTTTTATATACTCTGATATTTTTGAAGTACAAGAAGTAGCTTTTATGTTGTAATGGGCTTTTGTATTTCAGATATGTGATGTTTTTGGACCACGGTATCTTATGATAAATGAAGTTTTTGTTCCGCTATTATTTTATATGCCTGTCTTGTAATATTTTCGGTCTGTTTACTATAACGCTTCACAAAGCTTAATGCATTCCCTTGTGAATGACATTAACGGACGTGGGGTGTCACATTACCCCCCCTAATTGCCATTATTATTACCACAATAATCAAATTGTTAGCAATTCCAAATTTTTTAATTATGTATATTGTGCTTGGTTAGGTAGCTTTTGGTTAGTAGTGAACGTTATGTGTGTGATAGAGTTTGCTAATAATATAATTTATGCAAACACGAAGTATATATTATGTTGAGTGATCGTGGTTTTGGATAATTTGTGTGAATAAGAGTTTTCTGCTTACGTGAAATGATTTGGTGTATAAAAGATTTTAATAGGAATCATCGTAGTTAGAATTCAATAAATTGTATAAATATAAATTTAGTACATATGTATAAAACTGTAAAATATAAATAAAATGGTAGCCTCATCCGACAAGTGTTGTATATGATAGTTATATGGATACTCGTTTTTTTTACAAAACGGACATCTCTATTCATCTGGTACATCATTTGTCGGATTTGTTCATGTATTGGACAACTTACAAGCACTATACAGTAATTACATTTCGCAGGTTATATCAATTTAAATGGTTCACAAAATTTCGACGATATTTCCTTTATGTTACTTGTGTACACAATACAAGGAAACATGGGGGAAATGCTGCCGAAATTATGTGAAATCATTTTAAATAATATGATTTACGATATGATTACTATTGTGTTTATAATGGGAAGTAGTGTGACCGACCATCAAAGAAGACACATAAGTGTCAATGAATCAATAGTGTTTATTTAAAATAAAGTTTGTAAAAAATATATATATAATTTAGTACATGTTTACTAAATCAATAAATAAAATTTAAACAAGATATAAAATTAAAGATTTTTTTTACTTCGTCAAAGGTTTTAAAGTAGGAAAAATGGTCAATTACTTTATTGATTGGAGCTGGATGTATCAAAGAAGGGAAAATAGTGGTGCAATAAGTGAACATTTTCAAAATGGGGTACAAGTGTTCATCGAATTTGCTTTAAGTAACATTGAAAAAATACATAAATTTGTTGTCCATGTAGTAGGTGCAAATTGTTGAACCATTTAAACCGAATATGGTGAAGATTCATTTACGCCAAAACGGTTTCTTATCCAATTATTTATTGTGGGATCCTCATGAAGAAATTCTATCCTCTAATAATCAAGAACAATCGATGAAGATCGATAGTGATGAAGTTAGTACAAATCTCATAGAAAATATGGTCGAAGATGTTGCATGATCAATGTTTCCTACCATTGAAATTGGTAAGGACGATGTAAACGTCGAAGAGAAATCAAATGTTGAAGCTTAAAAAATGTATAATTGACTGAATCATGCTTAAAAACCCCTTTAGGATGGATGTAAAAGCGACACTCAATTATCGGTAACTGCAGAATACATTGCAATGATATCAAAATACAACCTTACGGAAGCTGAATTTACGGCTGTTGTTCAAGCTAACGCCATATGTCATCCGATAATTTAATGTGCAAAATTTATTTTGAAATGAAAAAACTTATGTCATCTTTCGGTTTGCCGTATTAGAAAATAGATACATGTTTAAAAGGTTGCATGTTGTATTAGAAAGAAGACATCAATCTCAGAAATTGTAAAATATGTAATTAAGAAAGGTACAAACCAAGGAAAAAAAGAAAAGAAGTTCCGTACAAGTGTATGCATTATTTACCCATGACCTCTGGACTTCAAAGATTATATACATCATCTATAATAGCGCATCATATAAGATGACACAGTGTGAGAACACCTCAAGAAGGGATGTTGACACACCCATCGAATGGAGAAGCAATGGAAATATTTTGACAAGAAATATCCCGATTTTGCAGCGGAGAGCCGCAATGTTCGACTAGATTTATGTACAGATGACTTCTCACCGTTTACTTAGTTTGGTTCTAAATACTCATCTTGGCCTATAATAACCACACCTTACAATCTACCCCTTGAATTTGTATGAAAAATCCATATATGTTTCTCACAATTATCGTCTATGACCCTGATGATCCAACACGGGGAATTGATGTTCACTTACAACCGTTAATCCAATAGTTGAAAAAATTATGGTATGAAGGAGTTGAAACATACAATATATCAAAAAAGATTATTTTTTTTGGATGTTTGCTTATTTTTTATGGACTATTAGCAATTTTCTTGCATATGCAACGCTTTCGGGTTGGAGTACGCCTGGTCGTTTTGCTTGTCCTTATTGCATGGAAGAAACACGAGCATTTTCGTTATCGCATGAGAAAAAATTTCATGGTTTGATTGTTATCGATGTTTTCTTCATATTAATCATCCTTTTAGAAGAGAAAATTAACTTCACGGCTAATAGACATGAGACTCTACGACCACTAACGATGTGGTCAAGCGAGGATACATATGAACTTATAAAAGATTATTCAAAGATACACGAAACTGGAAAACAAACTAAAATTCAAGGTAAATCGACGTTTCATAATTGGTGCAAACAGAGTATATTCTGGAAATTGCCTTATTGGAAAAATATCTTAACCCGTCATAACATTGATATGATGCATAACGAGAAAAACGTATTTGATAATGTGTTTAATATAGTTCTGAATGTGAATGGCAAGACTAAGGACGATTTGAAATCTAGACATTATATAAAGGAAATATGCAATCGTCCTGAGCTTCATATGAGGCCCAATGAGTAGACATTATGGCTTCGATAACCTGATTGTAATTAATCGTTTTGCATACATACAACAAATTAGTGTTTAAATATATAGTGTTATAATATTTTATGTGCTAATATAACCTTTTTGCTATTCATTTTATTTGCAGGCTCGACAAACTAAGATGGCCCAAGACAAATAAGAAATTAAAGAGCTTAGAACCATGATTGAGCAGCTGTAGGAGCAGAATTGTCTGCAGGCTATGCAGATGGAGCAGCTAAATCAGAAGCTTGCAGAGTATGTGCACAATCATGGCACTTTTCCTTCGTCGTCTTGTGCTTCTGGAGGGGAATAAAATGATGCTTGAGGTTTGTGTTTTTTTATGACTTGGAGATGGTAAGGATTTTGTTTTAAAATTGTATATTGGTACGGAGTGAGTGAGGATGATACTTTGGATATATTTTGATGGTCGGTATGTGGTTTGTAGGCATGTAACGTTGATGTGTTGGTTTTTGAGATGTTTGGATGGCTTGTTTTGTATATATTTATGTTTATTTGATTTATGTTGGTTGTTTATATTGTTATTGGTATATATGTGTTATACATATGTGAAATTAGATTGGAAATAGAATTGGACTGGAAATGAGGTGGTTGGAAGTTAATAGGCTTGTTGTTATAAAAAAATAGCCTAGTTTTCTAATGGTTACCTACGGTTTCCAATGGCTTATAGGCTTTTGCTTCGAAACGGTTTCCAACGACAGATGACCATTTGAAATCGTTGTAATAGCTGTTGGATCTGTTGGAATCCGTAAACTCTATTCCAACGGCTTCAAATGGCCGCCAACGGCTGTGAGCCTTTGGAGTAGTCGTGTATTCTTGTAGTGTTGCCTTTGAAGTGAGTTTGTTGTTGGTTTGTGAATGTCAAGCTGCCTTTGCCTCCCTAGGTGGTGGAAGCTGCTGTGCTGGTGGTGGATCCTCGCTAGACAGTCTTGTAATGTACTAGATTGACTTTGTTGGTAATTTCTTGTGTATTTGGGACTACTTAGCAACCTTATCTGGTCTTTTGTGTATGTAATTGGCAGTGTGTTGTCTTGTGTAAGTGTAACTGTTATGTGCCTATCTAGCTTCGATGTTTTGGTTTTTGATTGTCTCCTTGCGTGGAGGTTAAATCAGTCAGACTTAGTCTGTTGGTAGGGCATAGATATGCATGCAGGAGATAGGCATCCATTCTATCTTCTGTATAATTATGTACTCATTATTTTTCATAATGAAAACAATGTTACAAATCACTTTAAAAACTGGATGGGCTTGCCAAAAAATAATAATTAAATAACTGCTAAATTAGAGTTCAACTTGTTAAATTTCAAAAATCCAACCATTTAAATATTTAAAATTAGTTAAATATTTAAAATTTAATAACTAGAACTCTGTGGTGTCACAATAGACAGTAATAATCTAAATTAAACCAGATGAACGAGTATTACTAAACAATAAGATAACAAAACCTGCAATTATTACTAGTCGTACGTTTGTAAGTGTTATAAATATTACTGCCTTATCGCTCATAATTCATTGTAAACACTTCAAAAGTGTTCAAAAATTTGTATTTATGGCACTTATATTAGTTAAAACTCGTCGCCTTTGTTGTAATCATTAACCATCCTTTGCTTCTCAAGGTTAAAAAATCAATTTTCATATTTTCGTACACCAGATTGAATAATTGGATATGTATAAACCTTTATGCCTGAAAGTTTTTGGAAGTTTAGAAGATGCGGTTTTAATTTCTTTTTTGTACATCTTTGTTGTCAAACGAATATCAATAAATAGGCGCAAGTGGAATTTTTAGCCTTGAAAAATCTAAGTAAAAATCCAAGGAAATTGCTACAATAACCGGAGGGAACGAAACTGCGGATCTAGAAATTAAAGGAGCGTTTGGTTTTCATTTTTTATTTTGAGTTTTTGCACATACAAAAGTATCAATGAGGCACACATATCATGAAAAACGATCGTTTTACAAAACGAAGTTAAACACACAAAACCAAAAACAACTTTTTTATTATTTTTCATATTTGAAAAAACAACAGAAGGACAATAACAAATTTGTCTACCCATCATCCGTTGTTCTATTCGTCATTCGCTCCGCCTTTGATCCGTCACATCCGTTATACTTCAAATCTTCCCAAATTTCTTGATTAACATCGAAAGCTAAAACTCAAAATATAAAATAAACCAAAACCAACTGAAGGTGGAAATCAGGGAAGATGGAGAAAATGTAGGGTGTAGATTGGTTTCATATAAAATGACAAATGAATATTTGGGCATACTAGCATATTTGAAAATCCAAAGGAGAACCAAATATGAAAGGGTAAAGTAACCGCCAGATTGAAAGATTAAAAACCGTTAATTTAATGTAGAATTCAAGCAGTATTGACAACCACATAATAGTTTATGAATAGTGAAAATTTTATTTTTATAAAACGAGTTTATAGTGGCTACTGATTGATATTTTAAACTGTGACTGTAGTATAAACGATACTGTGCAAGAGATTGTAGTTAATAGAAAATGCAGTTTCCGAATTGTTTTTGACAAAGGCATCGAATGCTGTTTGAAAGTAGAGTTTGAACTAACGATACTGCAGCGCATGGATAGTGAAAATTCTGTTGTATGAAATTACTTCAACGTGAACATTAAACGATAGTTTAAACTGTAATATGATTAAAAAAGATACCGTGCATTTGTAAGTTAATACAAAAAGATTCATTTTTGAAATTGTTTTTGAAATATGGTATAGGGAACTATCTAAAAGTAGCTTCTGAACAAATCTGATACCATATGGGTAGCATTTGATACTAAAAATTTATCATATAAATTGATGATATAGTTTACTTTACACTGAAAACTAATTTAAATTGAATTTTCATATTATTTAGTGCTACATAGTAGCATGAAGTTCCTAAAATTGCATTCCCTAGACTGACTGTGAAGAATGAAGTAGAGTACTATCATTTTAGATGGTAGAACCTTAACGAGCAGTTCACACATAACTGTTAACTGCATGAGACAATTATTATACGAAGAGTATTTGCAGCCGCACGCAATAATGCAATCATAGAAGGAATTTAAGAATCCGGTTAGAGTACTACATACAGCCCAGTGGTAGTAAGATTATTCTGTCTACTTAAAGAAGACAGAGGATTTTGAAATAAAACAAAGAAATTTTGATAAATAAATTAGTTGGATGTTATTTGCTAATAAGAATTTGGAGACCAACACCAGCTCCATGCTGGGATAAGAAGGCTAATTTTACCTTAGAAATTGAATATCAATAACACATTAGATGACAGAAAATGAAAAGAGGTATAGAGACCTATTTTTGAAGTTCACCTTTATAAATGCACAAGTAAACAAGGCTATTCTTTGGTTTTTTTGTTGGATATTTGACTAAAATGCCGTAGAAAAAAACAAAAACAAATAAAAAGTCAAAATTGCCTAAGACATGATGTTGAAAATGATCTAAAATATGACAAGAAGCGTGCACAAAATTTTGGTTGAAGATTCATTTTAAAGCTTCGAATTTGATGTTTAACGTGCATAAAATAATAGCCCAAAATACGAAGAAACAAGCCAGTTAAAATAGTCTCAAGCCTCGACAAATATTGGTCGGTTTAAAACAAATTTTAAGGCGTGCTCGACATGATATAATGATCATATTTTCACTTTTTTGCTTACCTTGTTTTCAATGTACATCCAAAAGCTCTACAAATACTTCTTTGTAGCACAGTAAACCTACAGAAATCAGAGATCGAAACCCGACCAACGTAATTTTTTTCCTTGTCTCTTTTCTTCCATAGTTTGTATCGAGTATTATAGAAACTAAACAATAAAATAACAAAAGCAAACGTCGGTCAAGTTACCCGAACAACCATGTGTCTACTTCATACTGATCTTTCTAATGATTGATCATAGCTCAGCTAGTATATTAACCTTTTTATCCTCACAAACATTTTAACTAATCAAATTTGGTTAAAATCACGTTACAAATAACGTAAAACATGAATCTATATTTTGAAAATTTTGTTTTTTCAAAACTCTATAGAATATTTTAAAAAAAACCGACCTAGAGTTTTTTTTCTCTTTTTTTTTTCAACATATATACATAACTGAAACCAGGTAGATTGAATCTCATACAAAAGATTAAGGATAAGAATAATTACCATATTAAGTTTAATAGCAGTACTTTATTTTCATATAAAATTAGAGATAATTTGATTTTGGATCAAGCAATTAGATGTGTTGTGTTCACTTTTATGCATTGCATAGTGGTTCACTGCTTCTTGAACTGTTATGCTATTAATGTAATTCGGATTAACCTTGAATTCCTTAATTTCACTGGATGGTTGGTCCTTGGTCCATATGTTAATTTTCTACCAGCATATAAGATAGATATCCTGAGAAGTTTAAACTGGGTTGGTTTATCAAATATGTAGTGTTACGAGTCTAATTTGTTTTCTTACAAATATGGATGCTTCTTGTAGTATAAAATTTAGTTCAAATTAGAAATTATCTGAGTTTCTGTGCTTATTATTAGGACTACTATAAGACTGACTGAAAATTCGATGCATGCTGCTTGCTGAATTTTTTACTGGTTTGTTTTGATTTGATGTTATGGTTGAAAATACATGTAAATAGGATTTCTTATATACGCAGGAAGATGAAAAGAACGCGTGACGTTCCAGAGTAATGCGCGTTTTAAGGAAAGAGGAGCTGACCACAAAAGAACGTCGCTGTAACACAAACAATTGTTCAATCTATCCAATTTTCTAAAAAGTGTGAATTAAAGTAATCTACGGTCAACTGGAAAAATGAAGTGCATGAAGGGGATGAATTGCTCATATACCCAAATTGGGTGGTCTCATGTGCCGGATCAATTTTAGCCACTGATTTACACAAAATCTAATGATTTTGAGTGGATTATAGGACCCGTTCATTAGATTATTAATAATATGTGTGGTTGATATGGTTGTGATTTTCCGGCACACGGGAACACTCGAGTTGGTTACAGAACAATTGCACTCTACATGAAGTACATTCAACTGACATGCGCAAGGCATAGAGTAAACTCTAGACAGCCCTATGTTACATTTTGAATATGCATAACGATTGCACTCTACATGAAGTACATTCAACTGACATGCGGAAGGTATAGAGTAAACTCCAGACAGCCCTATGTTACATTTTGAATTTGTAACATCAATGTTGTTGGAAATTTTGTTTCGGAGCTGAGGTAATGATGTCTTTCTTACACAGGCCCGACCCAAAGAGTAGGTAGGCAAGACCATCGCCTAGGGCAGCACCGCCGGAGGCGGTTGAAGAGGCAGAGGATGTTCAATCTGCTTTAAAAAATATTGAACAATAACCAAGTTGGTAGTAGCATAGTGCTGAGATGGTGATTGATAGCTTAGCAACCAGGGATTAATCCTTGGCTTGGATGTTTGTTTTTTTACAGTATTTTGTTTTGCACCATTTCCCTTTAACTTCGTATGGGGCACTCAATGCTATTGAGCCGACATTGATCTTACTTGCAAGCTTCATGGAAGCTCACAGAGATTCTTTAAGGCAATAATTTAACCATATGAAATGCATATGCAATAGAATTAATGGCTTTGCGATTCAATGAAGCTTCATAGCGTTGTAATCAAATCCAAAATTTGAACTATTTTGATTAACCAAGAACACTAGATTTCATGGTTGATGATGCTATGTAACGACCCACATTTTTTGTATCGGAGGATCGTAAAATACTTTTATTTAATTTCCTAAGGGTTGAATACTTCTCATATTTTAGTATGTTGTTTATGGGGATGTTAGACATGTCAATAATTTTTACTAATTTTATTTATGACCATTTTGCCCCTGTCATTTTTGTATAAGACATAACTTTTGACTGGGTGCTGGAATTGGTTTCATTAGAAAGGAAATGATGTTTCCTATTCCGTAGAGTGGTCATATTAAAGATCTGGTTCAGCAGTTTGGGAGAAATCGCTATTTTAGTGCTACAACATTTCTGTTCATGCTAATTGGTAATTAGCGGGCTGATTTGTGGGCCCGCTAAGGCTTTGGTTGTTGGCTATAAATAGAGGGTCGAGGTGTTAACGATATTTTCCATCAACACCCGGATTAAGTTATTTAGGAGATGTGTCCATGGGATTTGACACTATCATGACTCAGAGTTATAGGAGAACATTCGGTAACCTGTGAATCTAAGCTAGTCTACCTTCCCTTAGACATCGAAATTCAGATTCTAATAATTAATTATCTTACCCATGAGGGATAGGCATCATATATATTGTGTGGCGGTGTTTCGAAATGATCCTGGGAAGGTTATTTAGCTGGATACTACTAGGCTTTACGAATTTAATTGCTCCCTGAATCATGAAAGTGATACTATGTACTGTGATAAGAAGAAAACAGGCTAACGCACCCCTAACTTCGAGAAAGAAGGCATCACAATGTTCATTAACTCCGTCAATCATTCTGCGCGGGACCATCACAAAAAGGGGTCTGAATCGCGTCAGAGATAGAGTTACGAACTCACAGATGACCTCCTTTCTCTGAGGTCAGGAAGTGCCAGGCTCATCATGAGAGTGTCGTTCAATCATGGCAAACCCTCAAACCAGGGGGAAGGGGACTTCGTATTTCTGTCAAGTCCCTCCGCCATTGTTAAGGCATCATGGTTGATTTTCTCATAAAAAAGTTTAGTGTTAACTCCCTGTTTCATCATTACAGCACAACAAGATTATCAAATCGCAAGATGTTTAAGACCTGGAATTCTCCATTTATAAATTGTAGATGTATTAAAGAGTTGAGGATTTTCTCCTTTCTAGAAGAAAAGAATTAATCTGAGAAATAAAAAATTCCTCCTCCTTTGCGTGGCTTTTAGGGTCTTATTTATAGAGTATTCGAGGCCCCTTCCACTGCTAGGCTATTGGCCTGCATGGGCCTTGGCTGACCACTTTATTCCCTGGTCTCAGGCATTTGGATCTCGGTCATCTTTGTTGTGCTAATTATAGCCTTCAGAGTGAGGGCACCGTTCAACTGGAGCTTTTTCGAGACTAACATGGGATTGTTACCGTGGTGGTTTTTTCGGATAGCATTTGAACTCCCGATAGCGGCTCCTGGGTGAAGACTCCCGGATGCAAGCTTCTGGATGTAGGCTTCCGGCTTTCTCTTGAATTCTTAGAGGGGTTTGCCCTCGTGACGTATGTGGATAGCTGACCGGTTTGAAACCGTTATTGGTTCCTGTACTAGGTAAATTAGTACCAACATCCTGTATCTCTGCTAGGGTTCCGGTTAGCCTTGCGACGGAGCTTTTGGGACAATCTGGCTTTCCGAAAGATAGCTTTTGGTGATGTCACTATTGTCTATCGATGTGACCTTTCGTCGTTCATGAAGTAGCCATTTCGGAAGCTGGTTCCGAATATTCTTTTGACTTGATGTCTTTCGCTTCAGGACTCTCTCGTCGGGTAGACCCTATCTAGTAGACTCAACCAGAAAAACTTCGCTATCGTTTTGTAGGCTCTGAACTTCTTTCTTCCTGGGGGTGGGGGTGGGGGTGGGGGTTCGTGTTTCTCTCAAATCATTCTTTCCTGCTTTTGGTCTTCTCCATTTGCTCTTTTGGGAGGCTCCTCTGTGTTAGCACTCCTCCGATACCCCTTTACTGTCGACCTATGCTAGAGGTTTATTTTGGTAGTAACATTTGCCTCCCTTAGTGAAGGGGTGTTTTCGACTTTTCAAGTCAAACTTTTTTTAGGCTCTTTTCCATTCATTTGTGAAATGTCTCTTAACGCTGGATTACGTTATGAATCCCATGAGAGGTTTCTTTCGGGCCAGCTTTTTCTTATTCATTAAGGGTTGAGGGCCCTCGGTTGACTCCCTGCTATGAAAGTATCTTTTAAATAACCTTTACTCAAATAGTTTGAAGCTTGAAGACCAGAAATCCCCTTTCGGTACTTGTGAAGAACCGAATCAACCCAGATTCTGGCGTTAATGTTGATGGAAAACCAAAAACCTCTTCCGGTATTTGTAAAGAGCCGAATCAATCCTGATTCGGGTATTAACATAGATAGAAGACCGGAAACCCCTTCCGGTATTTGTGGAGAGCCGAATCGATGCAGATTCGGGTATTAACATAGATAGAAGACTGGAAACCCCTTCCGGTATTTGTGAAGAGCCGAATCGACCTAGATTTCGGTATTAACATAAATAAAAGACTGGAAATCCCTTTCGGTATTTATGAAGAACTGAATCGACCTAGATTCGGGTATTAACATAGATAGAAGACCGGAAACCCCTTCCAGTATTTGTGTAGAGCCGAATAGATCCAGATTTGGATATTAACATAGATAGAAGACCGGAGACCCCTTCCAGTATTTGTGAAGAGCCGAATCGACTCAAATTTGGGTATTAACATAGATAGAAGACCAGAAACCCCTTCCGGTATTTGTAAAGAGCCGAATCGACCCAGATTCGTATATTAACACGGATAGAAGACCGGAAACCCCTTCCGATATTTGTGAAGAGTCGAACTGACCCAGATTTGGGTATTTAACATAGATAGAAGATCGGAAACCCCATTTGGTATTTTTGAAGAGCCTAATCGACCCAAATTCGGGTATTAACATAGATAGAAGACCGGAAACCCCTTCTGGTGTTTGTGAAGAGCCGATTCGACCCATATTCGGGTATTTAACATAGATAGAAGACCACCCCTTCCGGTATTTGTGAAGAACTGAATCAAGCCAGATTTTGGCATTAATATATAGAAAACCGGAACCTCCTCCGGTATTTGCTGTTTTGGCATCCCTTTTGGATTTGATTTTTGAAGCAAGGGTTGTACGTGCTCTTTGAGCCACTCCTTGGGCTTTTTATGCCAAAGCAGAGAATGTACATGCTTTGTTGGCCACTCTCTAGGCCTGTGCATCCGGCGCGCTTGGCTAGGTTATCCAAAAGTAGGGCCCAAGGACTTACCTGACCTTCCTCCAGGAGGCGCTTTATCCTCACCATTATAGGCGATGATAAGGTCTTAGAAACTTAGACGGGGCCATCATAGGCACAAAACTAAGTTTTATTCTTTTGATGCTCCATACTGACCATCGTAGGTCATGATCGAGGCTTATACGCCGCCCTCCGAGGGGTGCTCTATCTGACCATCGTAGGCGATTATAGGGATTCACGCTCCCTTCTGCGGGTAACACGGAATATAAGCAGAGGTAGCACATTCTCTTCTGCAAGAAGAGGTAGGACGTGCTTAGTTCTAGCAGAGGAAGGGCGTACTCTTCTACGAGCTAGCAGAGGCAGGGTGTGTTAATTTTAGATGCACCGCCACGACCATTTCTGGTGTGAAACGTAGGATTATGCTTTTGATGCTTTAACCCTACCCCCTATGATTTAGGCATGGAGAAAGACTAACACACCATCCCCCTCCGGAGGATGCCTCGCCCTGACCAATTTGGAGATGACGAGGGATTTGATCCTTTTTTCAGCTCGACCCCTTTTTGGGTCTCTCTTGAGCTACTGGAAGGGTTTCCGTGCCCTTAGCTATGTAATTATCTTTGGAGGAAAATCTTTTTCCTTATTCCTTATGATCTTTTTCCTTATTCCTTTATCGTTGATAAATATGGTCTTAAATGTTCCGAGTTCCATGTTCTCGGAACAAGATCACCATTGGCTCTGCATAATCGATATGTTTCGGGCATAACTTCTTGATGGATAATGAGGGGTCCTTCCCAATTTGGACCGAGAGGGCCATCCGCTGGGTTCTTAGTGCGTGCCATCACTCTTCGTAACACTAATTCATCTTTGGTGAAGTTTCTAGGTCCGACTTTTGAATTGTAGTATTTCGTAATCATCCTTTGATATTCAGTGGTTCCGGTTGCAACATCTCTTAGTCCTTGTATTAAGTCCAGGGATTCCTTTCTCAACTCTTAATTAGGGTCAAACGCATATGCTATCCTTCTATATGACGGGATTTCGACCTCAAACGGAAGCATAGCTTCGCATCCATATGTCAGGGAGTGTCCCGTGGCTGTTTTGGTTGAGGTTCTGTATGCCCAAAGAACTAAAGGCAACTCTTCTTCCCAATTTCTTTTGACTTGATTTAGGCGTTTTTAAGGATTGTCTTGATGGTTTTGTTGGCGGCTTCCACAGCTCTGTTAGCTTTCAGATGGTCTACCAAGGAGAAACTTTTGATGATTTAATTTTTGTCACAAAATCGGGTGAACTCTTCACTCTTGAATTGTGTTCCATTTTCTGATATGATTTTGTGAGGAATTCCGAAGCGAGTAAAGATATTTTTTATTACGAATCTCAATACCTTTTTGGACGTGATTGTCCGAAGGGGTTCTGCCTCCACCCACTTGGTGAAGTAGTCGATAACTACTACAACATAGTTTGCTCCACCATTGGTGAGTGGTAAGGGTCCAATTAAATCTATTCCCCATACGTCGAATGGATAGAGGCTTGATATAGTGGTTAGTTCGCTAGGTGGAATTCGAGGCACCTTAGAGTTCTTCTGACACTTATCACACTTCTTGACGTACTCAACTGCTTGACTAAACATCCGAGGCCAATAATAACCTTGTCGTATGACCCTTTTGGCCAGCTTAGCTCCACTAGAATGGTCCCTACACCATCCCTCATGAGTTTCTTTTAACAAGCTAAGTCCATCTTTGGAACTTACACATCTTAAATAAGGAAGTGAATGTCCCTTTTTATAGATTGTGTTATTCACAATCACAAATGTAGGATATTGGTGTTTTATCCTTCTTGCGTCTTGCTTACTAAGGGGTAGGGTTCCTTTTAGGAAGTAATCCACTATAAGAGTCATCCATTTAATTTCCTGCTGGCAGTTCGTTTCCAATATGGGAGGTTTCCGATTGGAGTTTTCTTCGTCTTCCCTTCTCAAGGCTTGGGATCTAGTTAAGACCAATAACTCTTTCCCTATTTCTGATTCCTCCTGCTTGATGCTAGGACTTTCTTGATATCCCACGGGAATTATTCGATTTCGGAGGGGCCCAGGGAGCTGGCTAACTTGGCAAGTGAATCCGCTTGGGCATTCCCCCCGCGGGGTATCTGATGAACTGAGAAGTCCTCAAATCAGGAAAGCATCTGCAGTATCCTCTTCATATATATGGCCAGCCACTTATCCTTAGTTTGATATGTTTGTTTTATTTAGCTTACCATTAGTTGCGAATCACTAAAGATTTCTATCTGTGGTATCTTAAACTGTAGTGCCAGATTCAAATCAACTATCATTGATTCATACTCAGCTATGTTGTTAGTTGTCGGGAACCCTAACTTCATGGCGTAGTGCAAGCAGTGTCTGTCAGGGGTAATTATAACATAAGATGTCCCTGCTCCCTGCTCGTTGGAGGCTCCATCTACAAAGAGCTGCCACTTGGTCTTTAAGTATTTTTCTTTAACTGATTCTTCTGAAATGATGCTCGTGCACTCGTTCACGAAATCTGTGAGAGCTTGTCCTTTAGTTGCCGCTGGAGGGTGGAACTCGATCTCCTATTGGCTAAGCTCGACACCCCATTTGATTAGCCTCCCCGAGGTTTCTGGTTTGCTGAACACTTGCTTAAGCGGAAAACTAGTTAAAACTCTAACAGGGTGAGCCTAGAAGTAACCTCTAAGCTTTTGCGCGGTAAGGATTAGGCAATACGTTAGTTTCTCTATAACAGGGTATCAGGTTTCTGCGTCCTTTAGACTTTGGCCAACGTAGTAAATGGGGTGTTGAGTCCCATTACTCTCTCTTATCAGGACCGAGCTTACCACATGTTCTGAAACAACCATATATAGGTATAGCTCTTCTCCCTTCTCGGGACTGGATAAAACCGAAGGCGTTCCAATATAAACTTTCAATTCTTGGAATGCTTTCCTACACTCTTCATTCCATTCGAAATTCTTCTTTGTCTTTATAACATCGAAGAAATGGACACATTTGTCAATCACTTTGGAAATGAACCTACCGAGGGCTGTTATTTTCCCATTCAGACTCATGACCTCTTTGCTTGTCCTGGGCTCTTCCATGTCTCTTATAGTTAGGATTTGGTAAGGGCTAGCTTCAATCTCTTGCTCACTTACCACATATCCAAAAAACTTCCTAGATTGAACTCCAGAAGAACACTTTTGAGGGTTTAGCCTCATTTGGTAACTCCTTTTGACATCGAACATTTCCTCCAGACCCTTTAGATGGTTTTCTATTTTGGTGGACTTCACCAGCATGTCATCCACGTATACCTCCATATTGCGCCCCATTTGCTCTTGAAACATCTTGTTTACCAGACTTTGGTATGTTTCCCATGCGTTCCTCAAATCGAAGGGCATCACTTTATAGCAAAACGTTCCCCAGTCAGTGATAAAGCTTGTATATTCTTTGTTGGGTTTATGCATCAGAATTTGGTTGTACCCCGAGTAAGCGTCCATAAGGGATAGTACCTTGTGACCACTAGTGGCATCAAATAATTGGTCAATCTGCAGAAGGGGATACCAATCTTTCGGACAAGCCTTGTTTAATCCGTGTAATCAACACACGTCCTCCACTTCCCTTTGGACTTCTTCACTAGCACAAGATTGGCTAACCATTTCGAGTAAAGGACCTCGTAGATAAATCCGTTAGTTTCCAACCTTTTGACTTCCTCTTTCAAGGCCCTTATCTGGTCTCTATTATATTGTCTCTTCTTTTCCCGGACCAGGGTTACCGAAGGCTCAATGTTCAAGGCAAGGCTCATAACAGAAGGTCTGATACCGATCAAGTCTAAATGGGTCCAAGCGAAAATATCTTTGTTGAGCTGTAGGAACCGGATTAAGTCTCTTCTGAGGGGATTCGTTAGCTTTTTCCCTACGTTAACGACCTTCAATTTATCCTCCAACTCTACATTTACTTCTTCCACTTCTTCTATTGGTTTTATTCTTTCAATGTCTCCTCTAGAATCCAAATCTGTGATGACTTCTCCTTCCTTAGTCAAATTTACCTCACCAGACCTTTTCCTCTTTCGTTTCAGAGAAGTCTACCTACCATTGGTGCGTTTGTCAGTCTTATTTATTTTTACCTTAGCTTTGAATGAGGGATGTAAGAATCCCCATTCGAAGGCATAAAACAATAGAAGAATCATAGTACGAAGAACAATCCCTTTTGTACTTGTCAACCGTTGCGAAGTACAACTCGTGGGAACTAAACTGTTCTCCCCTGATGGTACCCTATCCCTGTCTGGTTAGGAATTTCAACATAAGATACTTGGAAGAAACTAAAGCGTCCATCTCTTCCAAAGTTGGTCGTCCAAAGAAGGCGTTGTAATAGGACGGTTGATCGATCACAACAAAGAGAGTCTCAAAGGTTCTATGGAGCAGGGACAACCCAACTTGAACCAGAAGGTTAATCTGCCCCACCGGAGTTGACCCCTTATTGTTGAAGCCGAAGATTGGTTCGTAGCTTAGTTCTAAATTTTTCACCGAAATCCCCATCTAATTGAAAGCGTGCTTAAAGATGACATTGACGACACTCCTTGTATCCACAAGAATCTTTGAAATAACCGAGAGCCCTGTTTGTGCTATTATCGTAAGAGGATCATTATGAGCATGGCGAACCTCTTTCTTCATTTTTTCTGGAGGAATGACCAGGTTGTACATTTTAAGAGAATAATGCAAGTTCTTCAACGATGGTTCTTCTTGAATAGAGAAGATTCCCTCCATGGCTTCTTTCATGTGCTGGTTCCTAGCTTCCGGACAGCTTTCGGCAGGGTGTGGCCCTCCAAGGATCACATTGATTAGATTAATGTGTGGCCCCAAATCTAGCTTGCTCTCTTCCATAGCAACTTATATACCGAAACCTTCTACTGTCCACTTGCATGCTGAGCTAATGTTTTCTTCTTTAAATCAAATTTCTACAGATGTCCCTCTCGGATCATCTTCTGAATAATCCCGTCCAATACCTTGCACTCGTTATTCTTGTGTCTATTGGTTTTGTGGAACTCGCAATATTTACCACCGAAATGAGGTTCAGTGCAATTTTTGGCTTTGAACGAGACATGGAAGTTATTAACCCTTTCTCTTGCGATAGCATACACATACGGGATGGGCTTTTCAGGGAAATCGAGTTAGTATTAGAATCTTTCCATCTTGACCTCTTTTGATTTCCTTCGTGGAGCTTTCGTCCAAAGTTTGACCTTCCTCCTTCCCCACGAGGTCTGAACTTCCTCTTCGTGAAGTACAATTCATCCATGCGAATAAACTTGTCAGTTTGGAAATGAAAGTCTTACAAGTCTTTACAGCCATGAATGCATAACTCCTTCCAAAAGGGGGTGTTTTCGATTAACCTTTAGTGTACGACGATCAACTTGTAACGGTCGTTCATATACTTGGCCTTTAAGGCCTCAATGTTGAACCTTTTCAGATAATCCCCAAGAGACTCCCCTTGCCTCTTCTTGATGTTAGCAATGATGGTGTAGTCAACCGTCGGATCTTTGCATATGCGAAACTGCACGGAAAATTCGTAGGAGAATTGCTTCCACGAGTAAATGGTGTTTTCCCTATACTGGCGATACCACTTCACTACTGCCCCTTGAAAGATAACCGGGAAAAGGCGGCATCTAACAGATCCTGAAGCGTTGTAGAGATCCATTTGGATGTCGAAAGCCATCATATGATCGTTAGGGTCAGTCGTCCTAAGATACTTTATGGTTGGAACCTTCACTCTCGATGATATTATGGTGTTCATAATCTCATCGATGAATGGAGCTACTCTTTCGTTGTCATCAACACTGTCGTCTTGGGTCCTCTTCCCTTTGCTTCCCAACAAGTCTTTGACAGTCTTTTGGGTGAGGTCTTTGATGTAGGCTTCTATTTTGTCATAGTTTGCTCTCTTGGGATCGTAACCTTTGGAGGTGGAACTCCCGGACTGTTCCTGCTCGCGTTGATTCCCTTGATGGTCTATCCCCATCAGATGGGATTTCTTTTTCTTGGAAGAAGTCGCCTTAAGCTTCTCCTTCACTTATGAATGTTGAATGGGAGCCTTTCTTTTCGGAGATTCGTTCGTCTCTCTTTGATTAGACCTGGTGAGCGGTGAGGACTTCTATGCCTGGACAGCGTTGACCTCGGCACGCATTTCTTAGAGTTGCTTCTCCAAGACCAAGATTCTTGCGATATTATCTTCCATGGCATTTAGGTTTGGTGGTTGTTGTGGATTGGATGTGTCTCCTCTTTCGTTATTGTCTGGGTTGAGTGTTGGATCCATATTTCCTTCAAGGTTTGCATTAGGATCTAATTCCCTGCTTCGTTCCTCCAATCTTTTCGATTTCATCTTTCCTGCCAAAGAGCGATAAGTTCACCAAATTAATTTTGACAAATTAACCATAAGGAGGGGTTTAAGCCCTCCTTCTAGCGCCAAAATGTTAACGATATTTTCCGTCAACACCCGGATTAAGTTATTTAGGACATGTGTCCATGAGATTTGACACTATCATGACTTAGAGTTATTAGAGAACATTCGGTAACCTGCGAATCTAAGCTGGTCTACATTCTTTTAGACATAGAAATTCAGATTCTAATAAATAATTATCTTACCCCTGAGGGATGGGCATCAGATATGTTGTGTGGCGGTGTTCCGAAATGGCCCTGGGAAGGTTATTTAGCTGGATACTACTAGTCTTTACGAATTTAATTGCTCCTTGAATCATGAAAGTGATACTATGTACTATGGTAAGAAGAAAACATGATAACGCATCCCCCGACTTCGAGAAAGAAGGCATTGCAATGTTCATTAACTCCGTCAATCATTCTGTGCGGGACCAACATAAAAAGGGGTCTGAATCGCGTCAGAGATCGAGTTACGAACTCACAGATGACCTCCTTTATTTGAGGTCAGGAAGCGTTAGGCTACTCATGAGAGTGTTAATCGACCATGGCAAACCCTCAAAGAAGGGGGAAAGGGACTTCGTATTTCTGCCAAGTCCCTCCTCAGTAAGTTTAGGACATAAAGCCTGAGTAAGTTTAGGACTATTCAGTCTATGAATAAAGAACTGGGTATGATAAGCATAAACTAGAAATGGGAAAGCATTATAAACTAAGTTAAGTGATCTAGGGTCGAATACTATCGTACCCCATATTAATCTCTGTACCCATATAAACTAGTTCCCAACAGGCACCCCATAATTAGGGTGAAGTGATCCTTTTTCTGATGATCGGCTCCTACTCGCATAGATACATGTGTCTTACGGCCCCCGTTGTTGTAGTTACCTATGCTGGTCCCACCATGGGGTGTATCAAGTCCCATGGTGGCGGCCCGACACAATCCTAGAATGCACAGGTATGCTACTGGTGCCCAGTGCCTTATTTTTCTGCGCCGGAGTGTGTGCACGCCCGCACCCCGTTAGAACCTACACTGCTGCACCACCCCGTCGATTTGACCTCTTACAGTCATCCCAGTAATCGTGCCTCACCCTGCCTAGTTTCAGGGTATCATGATACCTTGTAGGGTTACTGCTGAAAAGGGTCCCGCGCTACTAGGTTTTCTATCTCTAGCCAACATGCTAAGTTGGTTAAGTGTTTTATAAACCTAACCCCCAATCAGTCTGTTTAGTTTAGCATGTTCTATTTTGATTAAGTATTAATATAATTTACTTAATCCTATCAATCCTGACTCAGCCTTAACTGTCTTATTAAAGCCTCGACCTCTCACATTAGACAGGTATTGTTGTGGCTGCCTGTTGCCGGTTGGGTCCGGGCAGTCTTACGCCACAACTCAGTCTAACCTTGGGTCCTTATTGGGCTCCATGTTTAACCACCCACATTGGATAGATATTGTTGTGACTACTGGACAGCCGGGCGGTTCCGGGCGGGTTTACATCACAACTCAATCCAACCTCGGGTTAAACACATCGTATTTTCTTCATTTACATATTTTGTCTCTTTTCTTTTTATATGTAAATATTTGCGGCCCATTATTCAAATTCATCTTTATTGGTTAAATTTCATTTATGCCACTTAATTGTTCTTCAAGATTGTTGGCATGCGTCGAACATGCCAACACATATGTTCTATATTTTAGCCCAAACGTCGTTACCCCCGTTTTATACGTTCGCTCCACTGTAAGGTGTGTTGGGTTTAATACTTAAACCCAATTTAGCCAAATGAAAAGGGGAGGCTTATAACATGGTGTTTATAAGGTAACATGAAAAAGGGGAGTGTGAACGCATGAACTTGCAACGAACGATCCAATTAACATAAAGTAGGCACATGTGAACTTGAAATTGTAACATCATATAATCATGGCTTAACATGAATCATTTTATCCATATAATCATAGCATAAACAATACTTAAACATGAATCATTCTATTCATATAATTATGGCATAGAAAATACTTAAACATGAATCATTCTATTCATATTATTATGGCATAAACAATACTTAAACATGAATTATTCTATTCATATGATTATGGCATAAACAATACTTAAACATGAATCATAGGTTCAACTAACCATGTAAAATTGAAATTAAGAATCTAACTAAATTAGATGTCATTATTATTGGCACATGGTCTTGACTAGAAATATAAGTCTATATTTTTATTTAGGCATAATATAAACTAATCATGTTCATAAAATCACTACATGTTAACAAAAAGGTACTTACTTTTGTCACTAATACAAAAGTATGGTTCAACTAGAATTATCCCAACCTAATTCTTATATGAATCATGGTTTTTAAACCATTTATAGAATTATAGCATAAACATACCTAAACTTAAATCATGGTTTTTATTCTATTCATAGAATTATAGCATAAACATACCTAAACTTAAATCATGGTTTTTATTCTATCTATGTAAACTTGCAAGTGGAATGTAATTCTAATGTAATTCTAATGTAACTTATGTGTCACATATATTATCATATGATTATGATAACAACATAAGCCTAAAAACATGTTTTTCAATTGGGCATAATAAGAAACATAGTTTAGTCATGTTCATAAAATTAATACAAGTTCACAAAGATGCTTGCTTTTGTCACTATCGCAAAAGCATGATTTTTATACTTGAACTATGACGCCAATTCCAACATAACTTCATATGAATCATAATACTCAAATGGATCAAATTACACTAAAGATGACCATAGAATTATACCTCATTTTGGCATAACAATAAATCATATACTTACATGAATCTCAAATAAACTATTACAACATATAGTTGTTACTTTCAACATGAATCATATACTTGCATGAATCTCAAATAAACCATTACAACATATAGTTGTTACTTTCAACATGAATCATATACTTGCAATTATCAAATGGGTGTTGTAAATAACTACCACAAACATGTAGTTTTCAATATGAATCATATGCCCAATTAAAATTCCACAACATGTGGTTGTCAACATAAATCATATACTTGTATGAATCCAATCGTACACCATAGCATTGCCAAATCGTTTAGAATCAAAATAGCATAAAAATATAGATTATTATCGCCACAATTCCATTTCATTGTTAACTTCCAATGCAAATCACGTACTTGCAAATATCCAATCGTATACCATAATATTCCCAAATCGTTTAGAATCAAAATAACATACAAATATATATTATTATCGCCACAATTCCATTTCGCATCTTACACAAATCAAACGCAATTAATTGTTCACATCGGAATAGCAATCTACTTACAACGTATGACGAATCTTTAATTCAGGAATCTGAATTCTGAATTTGGAGATGCTATCCTTTGTTGTAGGCGTTGCTTTGATTTGATTAACGTTGCTTTAAGCTTTGAATTATCTCCTAATTGCCTCTCAATTTCTGACGGCTATACTTAGTCTCTCCTCAGCAACATGACGGTCTCATCTCCATTTTAGTTTGTGTGAATTAGGGTTAGTCTTAGGTCCTTTTTATAGAGTTTGTGAGTTGATTTAGGCCGTCGATGGAGCTCGGTTTAATAATAGCCGTTCATTTGAAGGACCAGGAGCTGACACCTAGCCCTAGTGACAAGGCAAGGCTTAGAAAATCGACCAAGCACAGACCAGGCCAGCCAGGGTGGGCTGGGTTCGACCTGGCTCAGGGGCCAGGTCGACTCCCCAGTCGACCCCCAGGTCGACTCTAGAGTCGACCTGCCTGGGGCAGGTCGACCCCTAGGTCGACTCCTAGGTCGACCTGGCCTGGCAGGTCGACCCTAGGGTCGACCCCCAGGTCGACCTGGTGGGTTGGGCGGGAACTTTTCCCGCCTATTCTGATTGGGCTTAAATTCAAATCTGTTTTCGAAATTTGAATTTTCTGAAACTTCATCGGGCCATAATTTGGTCATACGGGCTCCGTTTTTCGAAAACTCGGACTCTATTTCGCGTATTTTTCTGAGACGAACGCAATGGCATATCCCGTTTCCCTTAATACTTTGATTTGAAATTTATTATACTTTAATTTGTGAATTTCATTGTTATAAAATACACGGGGTGTTACATTCTCCCCCACTTAAAAAGGATTTCGTCCCGAAATCTTCAAGTTCAGGAAGAATGTACATCCTAACATCCAAACACCCATCTACTCATCCATCAAACACGAGCATCCATTTTCCTTAAAAGACTTCTAATGCTTCATGATAGTATGCGAAGTGTGTGTGTACATGTACTTATCTAATGCAAAATAAGGCGGTCTACTGATTCAGTTAACCTCCTTAATGCGAATTATGTAAGTGCCATGAATCCATTATGTATGCAAATCCTCCTATTCATGATTCTACATGAGTGCACAATCATTCATAAAAATGCAACATCCATATGACAACACATTAAAGTTCAACCATATACGAATGCAAACATATATGCATATGCAATATGAAGTGATTGAGCCGATCTAAAACCTAGATTGTGTGTGTATATGCAACCACGAGCAACCACTAGCAATCACTTGCAACCATCATCCATAACATGTTTCAATTACATGTTTTCATCCAAAGGGTTTCTACCTAAAAGATAGGGTCGAGGAGATATACCTAAAAAGATAGATAAAAGCGCAACTTAAGGAAAAAGAAAAGATCAAAGGTGTACCCTCGAAAAGAAAAGGGTAGGCCGCGCGTATTCTAGCTTCAGTTTCCCCAGGTTGCATCTTCTTAGGCGTCGCTCCACTGCACTTTGACGAGCTTGACTTCGCGGTTGCGTAGTTTCCTAACTTCCGTTCCTAATATGTGGGTTGGAACTTTCCTTACGGTTGCTTCGCGTTCCACTTCAGCTTCTTCTAGGATATTTGGCTCTACCACTTCAGCAGACTCATGTAGACATTTTCGGAGATGTGAAACGTGAAAGACGTTGTGAACTCCGGCCAATTTTTCGGGTAGCTCTAATCTATAGGCCATTTTCCCAATTTTCTCAATAATAGGAAATGGTCCTACCTAAAGGTATAGTCGAATGATAGAAGCAAGTAGAAACTTTGTGCTCATTAGGCAATATCAAAACTAGAAATCTATGCCACATATATATTGATTAGGAGAAGAACTCTCTAAGCATCAGCCCCGAAGACCGAAATCAACATCAGACTGACACCCAAAGAATTACTCAACCTAACCACCAGATTCTAGGAAACTAAGAATGATGGACTCCTTTTAGGTCACAAGGAAGTCCCTTCCTAAGACCAACCCGTATCCTATAAAACCCAAAAAAAAAGTTTTGTCAAACCAACGAACTCCCTCAAGCCCTAACATGTGTTACTAACAGATGAGTCATACTCCCTATGGGGTTTGCAACAGAAATTGGATTGAGAATGGGACCGAGAGGATATACACAAAAGATAGTGTTAGCCTGCTATGTGACCAGGCTACCCAAAGCAAAGATCATGTTGACACACCTCTCGGTAAATGCTGTCTGATATGGAATCTCTGGATAGCATCGCTCTCTGGCATTGGAAGCATCGTCAGAAGACACAAGGCAGTTTGGTCAAAATCACAACATTAGTATAAACTGGCCCGAAACCCCTATCAAATGACCTCATTTGGATCTATTCACCTCATATACTCGTAGCACTTTGAATTAGCTTCAGTTTGAGCTTTAGTTTGGCTCAATCGGACTTACGGTTTGAAAGTTACGCCCATTTCCGTGAACGAGTGTAAGCTGGCATATGACCGCGATCCGATCCGCCCTTGCCTACGCGATCCGATCCGACCTTGCCTACGCGATCCGATCCGCCCTTGCCTACACGATCCGATCCGACCTTGTATACGCGATCCGACTTATGACCGCGATCCGATCCATGACCGCGATCCGACACATGACCGCGATCCGACCTTCGGACCTGTTCAAACGCAGCTTGTTTTGACCTATTCTCAAGGCTACTGGCTCTCCTATTTTTCTGGATCGCCTGCCACGTACCCCATCACGAACCAGTCCTCCCAGGAGCTTTCCTACAGCTATAAATACGCCTTCAGAGGGCATTTTCAGGGGACTTTTGGCATCTCCTCATCCATGGCTGCCATGGCCAACACTTCTCCATGAATAACCACTATCTTCCTCAATAAATTCAATGGATTCAGAGAGAATTATTCATTGAATTCAAGTGATTGAAAGACAATATTCATTGTAATTGTAATCTATGAGTGAAATGAGAAAATATGAAGTGGACGTAGGCTCGTTAACGCCGAACCACTATAAAAATCTCGTTGTCTTGCTTTTTTCTCTATTTTTCAGTTATTTCTTCATATCCTATGCTCAAAATATGACGATTTGGGTGTTAGGACCATTTTTTGGTCTAACATTTTGGTGCTTTCACTGAGAAACGAATGAGAATTATAAAGAAAATGCACAGGAGCAGGTTAGAGCAGGTGGCCGGTTCTCGGTTCGCGGTTCGCGGATCGCAGGAGCCATCACGATCCGATTCGCGGTTCGCGGAACGACCTCCACGAACGGAGCCCAAAGAGCCATCACGATCCGATTCGCGGTTCTCGGAACGACCTCCACGAATGGAGCCCAAAGAGCCATCACGATCCGATTCGCGGTTCGTGGAACGACCTCCACGAACGGAGCCCAAAGAGCCATCACGATCCGATTCGCAGTTCGCGGAACGACCTCCACGACCCGGGCCCAGAGTGACCTTCACGACCCGACCTGGTGTAGGATCCGCGATCCGATCCGAAGACGTTGATTAATTGACGATCCGAGCCACGAACCAGACGACAGTAGCGAACCGCGACCCAGAAAAGTGGAGGTCGTTCCGCGACCCGAAGACGTTGATTAATTGACGATCCGAGCTGTGCCCGGACCCGCTGACGGCCTCGCCTTTGGCTCGGAGCACGGCTCGCCTTCGGCTCGGAGTACATTATGACCCACAATTATCACAAATGATTATCGACCAAGATTCGGTAGGTATTCTGGGGATTCTTTCCAGAAGCCATGACCTCTATCTACCGATGTTATTGAATGTGAGGAGTTGTTGAAAAGATTCGACACGCTGGCTATGGCAGTATACAAAATAATGATGGTCTCAAAACAACCTCCTCTTCCAGAGCTCCAATGGTGTGCATATTTCCCAAATGCAACTGATGATGCTCCTGAGCGAATAGTGATCACCTAGTTTACGTGACTTAAACTTGTCCTACAGGCGAAATCCCAGATGACATTGACATAGAGCAATCCGGATACTATTCTGAGGATGACTCAAAAGATCCCAGTGACCATGATTCTCAATAATGGGATACCCGACAGCAAGTAAGGACCCTAGCACTACAAAGTTACCCTTCGCTTGAATAGCATGGTGAAAAATGTATGTCCTACGGTTCACCTATTTGCCGTCAACCGCATCGAGATAGATTGATTTCCAAGTGTCCAAGGGTTAGATCGATGTACTTTGGTCCCCAGAGTTAGGAACCAATTGAACCTCCGCAGGCCGTGATTGGATATATGGATCATTGCTGGGATGATAACAACTTGACTGCTCACCAGCCACCTTATGACATTGGTCAAGAAATGAGAACTTGAGATCAACGCAAATATGAATCAACCATTAGCTCTCCAGTTCATACAACAGTTGTGATAGGATATACGAACCTTACTTGAAGCCTTGCAAGCCATGCTATTGCATTCAAGCTTATCTAATCGTGGTCTCAACCAACCAGGTCTAGCGGAATTCAGAGCTTACATAGCATATGGGTGTTAACCGTTAAATGTCCCTACCAAAGACGGAGTGAGACTGGTCTATGGTGACCAAGTTATTGGAGAAGCCGACTGATTAGGAAGGATGGAATGTGCTACGCAACAGAGATTGCGTGAAACCCAAAGACGCTTCCCCTCCAGATGAAATGGAGTGTGAAGGAGGTGTCAATATTGCGAATGATGGGAGCATCGCAAAAGGAATTGCCAAACGACCTGCCCGAAGACATAGATTCCAGAGAGGATGGTGATTCGGGATGAAGAAGGGTGACATCTAATAACGCAACTGCACGTGTTCCGACTGGTGACGCCGACCTGACTAAGGTCTTCACGTCGGATCTCCTTTAGACCTCTTCCGAACGAGAGAACTTATATGCTTTCTGTAGGCGAGCCTGGATGTGTTCGTTTGGACCAGTGCTAATATTTGCGGGATTTAATCCCAAATTATGAGTCATTTCTTGAGTATAAACCTGAAGTGTTCTCTTGTCAAGCAAATAAGACGTATGCAGTAAGTTCACTATCGCGGGATTTTATATGGAGTTGCCATTCGAAATGAAAGATGAAATCAAGCACTTGGAAGTTGTATACAGACGGTGCAAGAAATGATCGGCAATCCAACGCCGAAGTTTTGCAGATAACCCCCGAAGGACGACTCGAAAGGAATTCCAGTCGGAGAAACCACAACTTGCAGCTTACCTAGAATGGGCAGAAGAGTTATTGGATGGATTGGAACGTTACAACATACCTCATATTTCATACACAAAAGATCTAAAGTCGAATCATCTGGTCGAATAAGAAAGTTCCGATAATCCAGAAAAGATAGAGATGATCCCCATCAAGACACTATGAAATACAACCATTGATAAAATGGAAGTTGATCCAACGTTGGAGACCAAACCCGGAAGAGAGTCATTGTTAACTCCATGATAAACTTCCTACAGCACAAAATGCATCTAACAAGGTGAAGTGAAAGGCGTGCAATCGTTCTTTATGCCTCGAGGTATGACATGCAATTCAACATTGCCTATTTCTCTTGGATGGTTGTCCCAAAACAAACACCAACGAATGCAATTGCCAAATTCACCGCCCTAAATGATTCGACCAAATCACCAGTCAGCCACCCATTAGATGGGAGATGTACATGAATGAAACTTCTGGCCAACGGCGTTCTGAAGTTAGAAAGTGAAGACTCATACTTCCACTCTTTTCATCGATTATCTGCCAAGTGACTCACTCCCCTAAGGCTGGGGGCAACTACAGATTTGAGCATAAATTGCTCGAGATTACATCATTTAATTCGGAGCTGATACATCAAGAATTTGCCTGGCCAATTGACTTAGTCCTGCCTGAAAGTTAGCGAGTTGAAGATCTAGAATGCTTACGCATGAATGCTGGTTGATTGTCGGCGCATCAACCCTTGTCCCCGATATGGGATTGAGGGTATATCAGCAAATTTATGTGATATGATTATCCCACCAGCAGTAATATCCTATTTCCTATCATGGAAAGTGCAAAAATTTCTATAAGCATGAATCCATTGTTCACATGCTAATTTACAACCTAACACCAATGCAAAGATGTGCTACCATTAGCAATCCAGTCATGACTTCCTGACACTCTATCCTTACCCTCAGCACGGGGGCAAAAAGGCGATTTGAAGGAGATGCGACCTCGTCATTCGCTTATAGTACCTACCTAGCCGCCTTTGCCATCTCAAGACCCCGATCAAGCCCTTTATTGACAGAGATAGGGCGAAGCAAAATGGACCTACAATGAATATGCAACGCCATTTTTCACTCAGAATGATACTCATTCCTTTAACAGGATTATTCTATAACCATGACTCTTATATTTGCATGATTTATGAGTTATTGATGTAATTAACTCAGATGAATTAATATGTGGATGGTGTAGGTATCCAGGATTTGCTACCGATCAAAATTGTAACACACACATATAGAGCCATAGAGCAATACTATAACGAGCTCGACTGAACTGATCGTTTACAAAGCCACGCTCTTCGTCTAAAGAATGCTGTATAGCTCAAGGTGGATCCGGGATGACCACCCAATCCTTGGCTCACACGTGGCAGACCAGAAGACAATTGAACATAAATCATTGAGTTACAAAGTCATAGTCCGACTCTAGATGGACGCGGTGTGACCGCCTACATGGCTCGATCCTATGCTCGACGCCACAAAATTACATGAATTCAAATAAAGGAGGCAACACTGCCTCTTAATTTGCTTACTTTTCAATCATAAAATTTGCTTTCACATGCTTTCCGAGTTACTGACGTGACTAATTCGTGTGGTGTGAATAATGCAGGTACCCGAAGTCTGGTGACAACCATTCCTCCCGTAGACTGTTCGGAGGAACTCAAAGCCTTGGCAAATGTTCCAACTGCTTGTCCGACTTGTTTTAATCCTCGGAGCTTGGATTAAATTGTAAACCTAGGACGAGTTTGATGAGCGTGCATGATTACAGACCGCTTGATCCGTGACTCTAACTCTCCAGAGCTGAGAGAAAGTATAAAGGACGCAAAGATGACGTCCACAAGGCATGGCGGTGTACCATGATCGGAGCCGCCTGAGCAAAAGTCTAACCTTGGCGACCGCCAGGAGAGTATAAAAGCGTCCATGATTTGGCGCTGAGAAAGGACTCTTACCCCGCTGAAGGATCGGGGAGCGATGGAACAGCTGAGTCCCAATTCTAACTCTCTAGAGTCGAGAGAGAGTATAAAAGCGTCCATGATTTGGCGCTGAGAAAGGACTCTTACCCCGCTGAAGGATCGGGGAGCGATGGAACAGCTGAGTCCCAACTCTAACTCTCCAGAGTTGAGAGAGAGTATAAAAGCGTCCATGATTTGGCGCTGAGAAAGGACTCTTACCCCGCTGAAGGATCGGGGAGCGATGGAACAGCTGAGTCCCAACTCTAACTCTCCAGAGTCGAGAGAGAGTATAAAAGCGTCTATGATTTAGCGCTGAGAACTTCTGCTCTACTGAAGGATCGTTGAGCAGATCATGAACCGAGCTCGAACTCTAACCCGCTGAAGGATCGGGAGAGTATAAAAGCGCTAGAGATTCAGCGCCCCAGCAACTCTAACCCGCTGAAGGATCGGGAGAGTATAAAAGCGCTAGAGACTTAGCGCCTCGGGAAAATTCCTCCCCCGTTAAAGGATCGGGGGGGGGGGGGGGCAGGATGGAAGCTGATCCCAAATCCTCCATGTCCCGACATGGGGGCAACACAGTTATGGTCCTAATCAATCCTCAACAAGACCTGGCCAGGCACTAAGTTAATGATTGATTGGGGGCATGCCTATACATACATACTGCTTTACTGCACTTTCACTTATAAGTTGCACTGATAACTTATAATGTTTCATGACTTGTTTGCTTATTTGCGTTTCAAATGTTTAAATGCATAACTAATTATGGAATGCTCGCAGGTACAGGATAATGCGAAAGAACTCTTACCCCGCTGAAGGATCGGGGAGCGACAGAACAACTGAGTTCGAACTCTAACCTTGGCGAACGCCAGGAGAGTATAAAAGCGTCTCCGATTGAGCGCTGAGAAAGAACTCTTACCCCGCTGAAGGATTGGGGAGCGACAGAACAACTGAGTTCGAACTCTAACCTTGGCGACCGCTAGGAGAGTATAAAAGCGTCTATGATTAAGTGCTGAGAAAGGTGCTGGAGACTCAACACCCCCCATAATTTCTGCTCCGCTGAAGGATTAGGAGAGTATAAATGCATGACGACATATGCCACTCAAGGGATCCGATCCCGTCACATGACTGGGACCAAGAATGTTTCCGGGAATGGGGGGCAGCACACGAACACAGCAGTACAAAAAGAAATGGAATTTCATTCACTAAGTACAGGCTCACAAAACAAAGCTGGACAAAATGCGAGATCCGAACTCGTACAACAACAACAGGCCAGTAGGGAATAACTAAAGGGCCGCGTCCAGAAGGATGACGTAGGCGTATAATTCTAAGCTGCCTGTGCGACTCACGGCGATGACAGAAAAAGAAGCCTGGATAGTGAATTATTTAGCGACATGTTATACAACTTCATACTCGCAACTGGAAGGACCTGGCGAGGCCCTGAGATTTTTTGATGTCTACCCTACCTTAGTACGATCTTGAGCGATCATTGATTCCTTGGCCTTAATACGATTCGACGTAATCGTGGAATTCTAGACATTTATGAATTACAGACTTCTTTTACCGTCCCAAACACGTCCTACTCCATGCTTGGATAGTATGATCGCTTGAATTCTGAAAGTGACTTCCTCTTCTCATGTATACATGTCTGAATTCGAAAGGGAAGTGATCCGACCGCATGTCTTTTGCACTTACCCTATAACTGGGGCCATGGCTATTGAAAATATTTACAAACGACATAACTTAAGTGCCCATGTTTAACTTGTGTTGTGATCCTAATAGGCTCCCTTGAGGACCAAGAAACAAATGCAAAGAGAATGTCCATCTGCTGATCCCAACCGACTTCTAGAATGGGAAGCTCATATAAGGCTGGATATATCCCATACAACAATTGGATAAGATGTAGCTATTTCGCCTCCAACCTCTCCCTTCATGCAGAAAGAAAGTGGGAACACCCGAGATGAACACGAACCAATCAGCAGTCACACAACGTGCAGCTTCGATTCAGAACGTCGTAGATGGAAACATGGGCGATGGAACGGCTACCTGCAACTTCCTAGATGAGAATGCAAGAATCACAGTGAACTCAGATCATGCACAACCAGTTTTAACTCCAACTCGAATGAATACTCGAGCGACATTTCATACTCAACTCCGAGAAAGAACGCAAGGGATCGAAAAATAGGAACCCGGTCAGGTCAAATGACTCGAACCATGACCTGGGGGCAATATCGACGTGGAAACAAGGAATCAGCAAAGACCCCCTTTGTAATCTCAGATTCGATGCTGGGGGCACCAGCCAGGATCTTGATAATGTGCAGCAATTCTTTGACGGTGATCTGCTCGCCAGTTTAATTCGGCACCTCTCGAGGAGCGGTACTCCTCTAGTTGATGTGGATAACGACAATCACAGCCCTCACACGTGGGACGTCAGGATCCCCTGTTATTCCCCCGGACTTTAAATTTTCTCTATAACAAGACTTGCTCAGAGATTTTGATGAATTCAACCATGAAGTGGATAGACTTTCATGACAAAAAGGTGTTAGCGTTGAGACGAATGACCTAGATGCCTTCCTGACTAAAGAATGGGGTACCTTCTAATTCCTGAAACGATAAGGACACAGGAAAAGCCCTGGAAAACAATGACAAGAATGTGCAATTCCAAAGAAAATCTATACCACTTATCGAGCCCATGATCTTGTTTGTCAAGCACAATTGAACCGAGCATGAGAAAGAGACTCAATAAGACTGTGATAACCATTTCGGACTATGCTGAAGCATAAACGGTGGGGCCCAACTAACTTCATAACGACATTTATTCACTCGCATTCAACAACCTTACTTGATTCCGCAATTGATCTGATAAGAGTTTCCGAAGTCGCTGATGCCCAATGAGGCAATCCTCGCTATCTTACCAAAGAGAAGAGATGATATCAAAGCAAACGTGGTTCAACCATTTGCATATACAATTCCGATTTTTGCTAAATTGAGAAACAGTACAGAATGATCTGGGTCGGCTAAGATTGCTGAACCTACAACTCTTACTAGATGCAATGACAGGAAGTATAAAATCTTCAAGATTAAATGCCTTATTGACTCAATTCAACCCCCATCGATACTGGGGGCATAAGTACTGACCTCGCTTGTCCTCTGATGGCACTAAGAGCACAAGTGTCGGTTCATAGACTAACTTTGAAGACAATCCTGGCATGAAATGGGATTCAAAACATGTACGTCATGCCTCCGGAGTACAACCTTACTCATCTTTGCCGACCAAGCGAGCTAGCTTGTGGATCGAATGTGAACTTAAAGACTCAAACTACACCAAATGGAAGGTGTGACAAACCTATCTACTACCTTGCGATGGTGACAATCCTATAGGCACTGGTCCACATAATTTTAATAACGCCCCTTACTGACTACTTCATATGTGAATATTGGATTAAGAAATGATTCGTAACAGTTGTGGATTCTCTCGACTACGATCCAGAGTGATCATGGCTTTTGAATTCTTTACTATTACTGTAACACCCCACCTCCGTTAAGGTCACTCACAAAGGGAATGCCTTAACTTTGGTGGAGCATTTTAGTAAACAGAACAGAAACTTACAAGACAGATAAAACAGTACTTGCAAAATTTTAACTTTATTACAGCGGAAACAGAAATTAATATGGTTACATCCTTTCAATTTCAGAATTCAAGTACAAAATATCAGTCTTGTACAAAAGCCTTCAAAATGCATAGTTTAAAATCATAATCCCCATGGAACGGAAGCTATACAGAGCCAAGCCATACTTTAAGCACTTCAAGCAAAGAGAAATCCGGATCAAGCTAAAGTATTTCCCTCCTTGGATAACCTGGGGGGGGGGAAACGGAAGAAAGGAGGCGAAACAACAAGGGTCAGACAAAAAGTCTGGCAAGTCCAGTGACTTTCAGCATATGAACAGATAATAATAATATGATATGAACATAAAACTGGATGTGAGATAACTATAACAGATGTAGCAGATATAACAGAAAAACAGAATGATGTAAACTATTGTTTTACACTTCTCTGCACTAATACTAGTATAGCAGAATTAGGTGTCACCCTAATGTCTAAATTGAAGCAGGAACGGGTACAGAATACTTGAACAGAAACAGAATGCTAATAATGGGCCTTTACTACCTGATCAGAAACAGACAGAAGAAGGAACAGATTTATCCCTATGGAGACAGAATGTGGAATTAGGTGTACACTAGTAATGGGCCTTTACCACCCGAACAGACGGTACCACACAGAAACAGACAGGTGTTACCACCCAACAAAAACAGACGGTACCAACAGAAACAGACAAAACTAAGCGTACCCTAAAACCCTACCCCAAGCGATCGGCTCCCTAATACATAAATATCCTGTGTCGGCCCCACAGTAGGGTGTATCACTCCCTAAAGTGACAACCAATTGGCACAGACCTATTTACAGATGTCACGGCGTCTTACATCCTCAGAGGCAGACCGGGATCCATGCACGCACATGACCCGGTTGGAACGCACCATCAACACCCCTCGCCATTATCAGAATGAACCACTTATAATTAGTTCAGTAAGCGTGCCCGGACCCTACCTACTGTTGGGTCAAAGTTTTGATACCAGAAAGGGTTACTGACTAATATGGGTCCCAAACAACATATGACACAAGTAATTCCCCTCCTAACCTTGTGTCCCCAGACTAACAGATTTCAGATTTATTTGTTTACAAGTTCAGACATACAGAATTCAGATTTACTAGTTCACAAATTAAGTTAACAAGTTTTCAGACTAACAGATCAGATGTACAGATTTTTCAGATTTGTCTAACTTTGTATTGGGCCTACAGATTCATGGACGGGTTTTACTACATCTATTAATCCCTTTGGTTTAACCCTATTTTTCCCCAATACGTTTTAGACGTCATTCTTATCTTAGATTTGCATTAATTAATTATTAATGCACAGACCTCTCACATTAGGTCGGTAGCTTGTGGCCGCTGGATATGTCGGGCGGTTCCGGGCAGACTTCTGCCACAAGCCAGACCTAACCTCGTGTCTTACGCATGTTATGACTAACTTCTCACATTAGAACCTATTGTTTGCGGCCACTGGATGTGCCGGGCGGTTCCGGGCAGATTTACGCCGCAAACTCATTCTAACCTCGAGTTAGCCATGTTTATCTTTACGGCTAATTAATTAACAATTTACCGTTTATGCGCACGCCCAATATATATGCCAATTCTGATTGTATCAATAACAGGATGATTATATCAACATAGCAGATGACAGATTTTATATGACTTAACGGATTTAACAGAATTAGCAACTTAGCAGGTTTTGGCATATAACAGGTTAGGCATTTCAACCGACAAATTTAACAGATTAGGCATTTCAATCTAATTAGCAGTCTAGGCAATATAACAAAACTAGTAGTTTAGGCAACTTGACAAATTAGCAGATTTAGCAAATTTAATATTTTCTAAAAGTTCTATTTACATGCCTTGCCCAATCATAAATTGGCCTAAATTCATATGCTTACATAATTGTCATGATTCACAATATATACTCCATGTTTGCATAAGCGCAGAATATGGACATAATTTGCCATATAACCTATGTTCCAATTTTTGTTAAACTAGCATTTTACAGCAGATTCACATATAAATTATACCAAATATAACCATTAATTTCAATGCATGCCATATATCCAAAAATCCCTATTTAGGTGTAATCACAATAATAGATATCCTAATTAATGTAAATCTTTACACCTAAGTTTCCATATCTTCTTCTTTTTTGAGTCATGAATCATTATGCAAACTATACCCAACAATATAAATCTTTAAATCATATCTTCTAAAAATCAGATCTTGACTTTTATATGCATTTTGTCCAAAGTCTCAAATCATATGTAATCTTACAATAGTTCCTCTTTTCTTCTATCATAGAATATGCATAGATCCAAATCTAGTTTACAACATATGCTCATTAATTACAGTTCTAAATTACAACATAACTATGCATACAACATGCATAAATTATATGTTCATAGTCAAATTTATGCATATGTCCAATATATTTTATGCCTCAGACCTAAAGTCATACATTCAATGCATCGTTCATTATTTATCCCAAAATTTGCGTTCATACATTCATCTCTTATGAGATTAGGCACAGGCTCGTGGTAGCCTGGCTATGGAAACAGAAAAGAAGAAAAGGGATACAGAACAGTCACAGAAAACAAATCTTATACAATCTCAGATTCAGAATTAAAAACATATCAAAATTATAATTAACGTTTATAGTGGAAAATAACTGTACTTGCCTTGATTGGATTAAAGAAAGAACTTTAACTTGTTGTAGAATCTTTGCAGAAACTCTAATCTCTAGTTTGAATTGAGTTGCTTAGGCTGATGTTGATTATCTTCTAGTTTTAATTCCAGCAGAGCAGCGACGCCATTTTTATTTTTTTATTAGAAGAAGAGAGCAATGGAGGCTAGAGAATTGTGTAAGAAACCTAGGTAGAGTCTAGGGTCATTTTATAGAGTTTATGAACTGATTAGGACCATCGATGTTGCTTGGATTGATCGTAGCCATTCATTCGAAAGAGAGACCAATTAGAGCCTGCCACCTAGCCCTAATGACAAAGCAGACTACAGAAAATCGACTAACAGAAAATAGGCCAGCCAGGTTGGGCTGGGTTCGACCTGGCTCTGGACCAGGTCGACAGCCCTGTCGACAGCCCTGTCGACAGCCCTGTCGACCTGGTTAGACCAGGTCGACAGCCCAGTCGACTTGGGTGCATCAGGCGGGATTTTTCCCGCCCTGGCCAATTGGGCCCGGTTTTTAATTTTAAACTGTTTTATTCTGTTCGAATTTTAAACTTAATTCAGAAACTTCCGGAGGCTATATCTTCTTCATACGGACTCCGTTTTTCGAAAACTCGGACTCTATTTCGCGTATTTTTCCGAGACGAACACAATGGCGTATCTCGTTTCCCTTAGTTCTTTGATTTCAAATTAATTATACTTTAATTTGTTAATTCCACAGTTATAGAATACACGGGGTGTTACATTCTCCCCCACTTAAAAGGATTTCGTCCCCGAAATCTTCAAGTTAAGAAGAATGTGTCCTACCATCCAATCACCCATCTACTCAACCATCATCCACAAGCATCCATTGTCCTTAGAAAACTTCTAATGTTGTATGAACATATGCAAAAGTGTGTGTATATGTTCCTTATCTAATGCAAAGATCAGGCGGTCTACTGATTCAGTTGACCTCCTTAATGCGAATTATGTCAGTGTCATGAGTCCAACATGTATGCAATAGAATTCAGATGATATATATTATTTCTATATGAGTGCACAACCATTCACTCAAATGCAACATCCATGTGCTGAATCAACCATTTTGCATCCACAAGAATTGAAAAATGCTCACCCATCCATATGCAGTATGAGAGTGTTTTCGAGCCGATCTAGTGCCTAGTGTGTGTATATGCATCCACGGGCAACCACTAGCAACCACTTGCATCCACTTGCAACCATCAAACATAACATGTCTCAAACACATGTTTACACCCATTAGTTTCTACCTAAAGTTCAAATATTCGATCGATACAGTCGAATGATGGAAGCGAGTACAGATAGGACGAAAATTTGGTTCCCATTAGACATGGGTCCTAAGTATCGGCCCCAAAGACCGAAACCAATATCAAATTGACACCCTACGAAAACTCAGAATGTATGCGTCATACTTGACGCCTAACAC
The DNA here is from genome assembly GCA_030737875.1 of Allium sativum. Classification (NCBI taxonomy): domain Eukaryota; kingdom Viridiplantae; phylum Streptophyta; class Magnoliopsida; order Asparagales; family Amaryllidaceae; genus Allium; species Allium sativum. Next base: position 607,805,958 of record CM060910.1, on the reverse strand, counting down.
AGATATCCCTCAAACCCCAGTCTCAAACAGATGATCCATAACCCTTATGGGTCTGAGTCTATAGCGGAATTCAGAAATAATACTAGCATTAAAGTGCAGAGTATCGATTACAAAATCAAAATACCAAAATCAGAAAAAGTCACAATCAGATAAAGAAATTAAACCTACTATAGAAATTTTCCTATTTCTATCCTAGCCACTAGCCTCAAGAGTGTTCGCCTGCCCTCCTTGTCCTCGTCTCTTCGGGCAGTCCCTAGTGAAGTGTCCCATCTCCCCACAGTTGAAGCAAGTGCCCTTCCTTTTTCTGCAATCCTTGTTCAGATGAGTCGAGCTCCCACAAGTAAAGCACTTTTTCCCCTTCTTATCTTCAGACTTCTCATCCTTCTTTTGTGTTTCCTTTTTGGGCCCCGCTTTCTTATTCTGTGGTTCTTCCTTCTTTGTCTCTTTCGGGCCCTTGTCTTCCTCGTGCAGTAGTGCCATATCCACCAATTTCTCGTAAGTTGCTCCCATGGGTACATGGGTCATGGCTAGGCTGTGCAGTGGCTCATTCAATCCTTTAACAAAGCGGAGATCCTTTTTATGCTGAGTGTTGACTAAATCCAATCCGAATCTTGCTAGTTGGTTGAACTGGTTAACGTATTCCTTGACCATCATACTTCCTTGCTTAAGAGACAAGAACTTTTCCAATTGTAAACTTCGTTCAGCTCGCGAGAGAAATTTTGTCTCAAACCTTGTTCTGAAATCCATCCATGTCTCAACCGGCCTCTCGGCGTTAGTGACTTCCCACCAGTAGGAAGCTTCGTCTTTGAGCAGCCATACTGCCAACTGTACCTTCTGCCTATCGTCCACCTCGAAGATAACGAATAGATCCTCAGTTTCTTTGAGCCAATTCCTTGCTTCTACGAATGATTCAGTTCCTTTGAAATCCTTCCCTCCCATGGCCCTAAAATCTCTACAGATCTTTGAGAAAGCAATTGCACGAGGAGGGGGTGGAGGAGGGGGATCATTTGCTGGACCTGCAGCGGCGGTCCTAGCCTCAAGATATTGACGAAACCAACCGGGTACATGAACACCCTCTGGTATCTCAGATGCTTCAGACATGCTGGAACGAAAAAGGAAAGGTTCAATACAGAAAGGACTGAAAGAAAGATATATGGCTCTTGGGGATCATGTTTTTCAAAATAAGCTTTATTTTTGAAAATACTTCCTTTCAAAACCTTTTTGAAAACAGTTTTCAAAAACTTTACCCAATCTGGTAACCTTCAGCTCTGATACCAAGTGTAACACCCCACCTCCGTTAAGGTCACTCACAAAGGGAATGCCTTAACTTTGGTGGAGCATTTTAGTAAACAGAACAGAAACTTACAAGACAGATAAAACAGTACTTGCAAAATTTTAACTTTATTACAGCGGAAACAGAAATTAATATGGTTACATCCTTTCAATTTCAGAATTCAAGTACAAAATATCAGTCTTGTACAAAAGCCTTCAAAATGCATAGTTTAAAATCATAATCCCCATGGAACGGAAGCTATACAGAGCCAAGCCATACTTTAAGCACTTCAAGCAAAGAGAAATCCGGATCAAGCTAAAGTATTTCCCTCCTTGGATAACCTTGGGGGGGAAACGGAAGAAAGGAGGCGAAACAACAAGGGTCAGACAAAAAGTCTGGCAAGTCCAGTGACTTTCAGCATATGAACACATAATAATAATATGATATAAACATAAAACTGGATGTGAGATAACTATAACAGGTGTAGCAGATATAACAGAAAAACAGAATGATGTAAACTATTGTTTTACACTTCAATGCACTAATACTAGTATAGCAGAATTAGGTGTCACCCTAATGTCTAAATTGAAGCAGGAACGGGTACAGAATACTTGAACAGAAACAGAATGCTAATAATGGGCCTTTACTACCTGATCAGAAACAGACAGAAGAAGGAACAGATTTATCCCTATGGAGACAGAATGTGGAATTAGGTGTACACTAGTAATGGGCCTTTACCACCCGAACAGACGGTACCACACGGAAACAGACAGGTGTTACCACCCAACAAAAACAGACGGTACCAACAGAAACAGACAGAACTAAGCGTACCCTAAAACCCTACCCCAAGCGATCGGCTCCCTAATACATAAATATCCTTTGTCGGCCCCACAGTAGGGTGTATCACTCCCTAAAGTGACAACCAATTGGCACAGACCTATTTACCGATGTCACGGCGTCTTACATCCTCAGAGGCAGACCGGGATCCATGCACGCACATGACCCGGTTGGAACGCACCATCAACACCCCTCGCCATTATCAGAATGAACCACTTATAATTAGTTCAGTAAGCGTGCCCGGACCCTACCTACTGTTGGGTCAAAGTTTTGATACCAGAAAGGGTTACTGACTAATATGGGTCCCAAACAACAGATGACACAAGTAATTCCCCTCCTAACCTTGTGTCCCCAGACTAACAGATTTCAGATTTATTTGTTTACAAGTTTAGACATACAGAATTCAGATTTACTAGTTCACAAATTAAGTTAACAAGTTTTCAGACTAACAGATCAGATGTACAGATTTTTCAGATTTGTCTAACTTTGTATTGGGCCTACAGATTCATGGACGGGTTTTACTACATCTATTAATCCCTTTGGTTTAACCCTATTTTTCCCCAATACGTTTTAGACGTCATTCTTATCTTAGATTTGCATTAATTAATTATTTATGCACAGACCTCTCACATTAGGTCGGTAGCTTGTGGCCGCTGGATATGCCGGGCGGTTCCGGGCAGACTTCTGCCACAAGCCAGACCTAACCTTGTGTCTTACGCATGTTATGACTAACTTCTCACATTAGAACCTATTGTTTGCGGCCACTGGATGTGCCGGGCGGTTCCGGGCAGATTTACGCCGCAAACTCATTCTAACCTCGAGTTAGCCATGTTTATCTTTGCGGCCAATTAATTAACAATTTACCGTTTATGCGCACGCCCAATATATATGCCAATTCTGATTGTATCAATAACAGGATGATTATATCAACATAGCAGATGACAGATTTTATATGACTTAACGAATTTAACAGAATTAGCAACTTAGCAGGTTTTGGCATATAACAGGTTAGGCATTTCAACCGACAAATTTAACAGATTAGGCATTTCAATCTAATTAGCAGTCTAGGCAATATAACAAAACTAGTAGTTTAGGCAACTTGACAAATTAGCAGATTTAGCAAATTTAATATTTTCTAAAAGTTCTATTTACATGCCTTGCCCAATCATAAATTGGCCTAAATTCATATGCTTACATAATTGTCATGATTCACAATATATACTCCATGTTTGCATAAGCGCAGAATATGGACATAATTTGCCATATAACCTATGTTCCAATTTTTGTTAAACTAGCATTTTACAGCAGATTCACATATAAATTATACCAAATATAACCATTAATTTCAATGCATGCCATATATCCAAAAATCCCTATTTAGGTGTAATCACAATAATAGATATCCTAATTAATGTAAATCTTTACACCTAAGTTTCCATATCTTCTTCTTTTTTGAGTCATGAATCATTATGCAAACTATACCCAACAATATAAATCTTTAAATCATATCTTCTAAAAATCAGATCTTGACTTTTATATGCATTTTGTCCAAAGTCTCAAATCATATGTAATCTTACAATAGTTCCTCTTTTCTTCTATCATAGAATATGCATAGATCCAAATCTAGTTTACAACATATGCTCATTAATTACAGTTCTAAATTACAACATAACTATGCATACAACATGCATAAATTATATGTTCATAGTCAAATTTATGCATATGTCCAATATATTTTATGCCTCAGACCTAAAGTCATACATTCAATGCATCATTCATTATTTATCCCAAAATTTGCGTTCATACGTTCATCTCTTATGAGATTAGGCACAGGCTCGTGGTAGCCTGGCTATAGAAACAGAAAAGAAGAAAAGGGATACAGAACAGTCACAGAAAACAAATCTTATACAATCTCAGATTCAGAATTAAAAACATATCAAAATTATAATTAACGTTTATAGCGGAAAATAACTGTACTTGCCTTGATTGGATTAAAGAAAGAACTTTAACTTGTTGTAGAATCTTTGCAGAAACTCTAATCTCTAGTTTGAATTGAGTTGCTTAGGCTGATGTTGATTATCTTCTAGTTTTAATTCCAGCAGAGCAGCGACGCCATTTTTATTTTTTTATTAAAAGAAGAGAGCAATGGAGGCTAGAGAATTGTGTAAGAAACCTAGGTAGAGTCTAGGGTCATTTTATAGAGTTTATGAACTGATTAGGACCATCGATGTTGCTTGGATTGATCGTAGCCATTCATTCGAAAGAGAGACCAATTAGAGCCTGCCACCTAGCCCTAATGACAAAGCAGACTACAGAAAATCGACTAACAGAAAATAGGCCAGCCAGGTTGGGCTGGGTTCGACCTGGCTCTGGACCAGGTCGACAGCCCTGTCGACCTGGTTAGACCAGGTCGACAGCCTAGTCGACCTGGGTGCATCAGGCGGGATTTTTCCCGCCCTGGCCAATTGGGCCCAATTTTTAATTTTAAACTGTTTTATTCTGTTCGAATTTTAAACTTAATTCAGAAACTTCCGGAGGCTATATCTTCTTCATACGGACTCCGTTTTTCGAAAACTCGGACTCTATTTCACGTATTTTTCCGAGACGAACGCAATGGCGTATCCCGTTTCCCTTAGTTCTTTGATTTCAAATTAATTATACTTTAATTTGTTAATTCCACAGTTATAGAATACACGGGGTGTTACAATTACGATTCAATGCGATTTTAAGATCCTGAATCAATATCAAGATATCAGGCTAGTCCAATCTTGAGTACAAATGACAAATTCGTATGTTGATTCTGATGTGCTTTATCTCAATAGTCCAGTTGTTAGCTCAAAGCCCAAGGATTCTTACATCGCCCCCTGATTTGGGTGGCTACTTCATACATTGACTCATATGTAAAAGAAAGTCCAACCCTACCATGCACTTGGCTTGCATAGAATGATGATGTCGTTTGGCATCGACCTGTATGTGTAGAATCACGCTCGGGAGCCGACGATTTAGCATGAATTCTAACGGATGAATTAGATCTTTTGATTTGACAAGGTTTAATCAATTTCTTGATCGTCTCGAATACTCCTCTCATAGAACTTAGCCTGATTAGCTCCAATGGAAGCAATGCAACAATTGGATAACACCTTCTCAAGGATAAATGACGTTCCAGAGAGATTTAGCTCGACATATTCAAAGCACATCTCATCTTCGATAAGATGTACTTTGGGGGGCAAAACGTTAGCCTGCTTTGTGACCAGGCTACCCAAAGCAAAGATCATGTTGACACACCTCTCGGTAAATGCTGTCTGATATGGAATCTCTGGATAGCATCGCTTTCTGGCATTGGAAGCATCGTCAGAAGACACAAGGCAGTTTGGTCAAAATCACAACATCAGTATAAACTGGCCCGAAACCCCTATCAAATGACCTCATTTGAATCTATTCACCTCATATACTCGTAGCACTTTGAATTAGCTTTGGTTTGGCTCAATCGGACTTACGGTTTGAAAGTTACGCCCATTTCCGTGAACGAGTGTAAGCTGGCATATGACCGCGATCCGATCCGCCCTTGCCTACGCGATCCGATCCGACCTTGCCTACGCGATCTGATCCGCCCTTGCCTACGCGATCCGATCCGACCTTGTCTACGCGATCCGATCCGACCTTGTATACGCGATCCGACTTATGACCGCGATCCGATCCATGACCGCGATCCGACCCATGACCGCGATCCGACCTTCGGACCTGTTCAAACGCAGCTTGTTTTGACCTATTCTCAAGGCTACTGGCTCTCCTATTTTTCTGGATCGCCTGCCACGTACCCCATCACGAACCAGTCCTCCCAGGAGCTTTCCTACAGCTATAAATACGCCTTCAGAGGGCATTTTCAGGGGACTTTTGGCATCTCCTCATCCATGGCTGCCATGGCCAACACTTCTCCATGAATAACCACTATCTTCCTCAATAAATTCAATGGATTCAGAGAGAATTATTCATTGAATTCAAGTGATTGAAATACAATATTCATTGTAATTGTAATCTATGAGTGAAATGAGAAAATATGAAGTGGACGTAGGCTCGTTAACGCCGAACCACTATAAAAATCTCGTTGTCTTGCTTTTTTTCTCTATTTTTCAGTTATTTCTTCATATCCTATGCTCAAAATACGACGATTTGGGTGTTAGGACCATTTTTTGGTCTAACAGATAGCATGCAAGTAAGCTCTACAGGAAGAGAGGGATCAAAGATATACTCTTAAGAAGAGATATGATGCACGAATCTAGTCTTCAATCTTCTAAGTCACATTTCCTTGAGCTTAACTCCATTATGCTTTGTCCGTCTTTAACTTCACAATTTCGTAGCTTCTTAATTCTTGTTTCCAAAATATGATTTGGAACCTATTTCACTGTTGCCTCTCGTTCCTCTTTCACTTACTCTACTTCTAGTATACTCGGCTCAAACATAACGGCGTACTCATGGTTTCATGCAAGCTCTCCAATATTCACTAGTGAATCTTGGATCTCGTCCACTTACTATCGGGTATTCTACGTAGAAGAACTATCTCTTGGAAATAAATGCCAACCATGCTGCCAAATGTACTTACTAAGGTGATTCTCCACAACTCATGCATAAGCGAAATGAACCTTCTGCCTTAGTGGCGAACACTACACGATCGGATTACAAATTACCAATAAATGTGTCAAGAGATTCTAGGAAACAAATCATGATAGAACCCTAAAGGTTACCTGCGACTTCGAGGGTATTACCGAGGCAAGTCAAGAGTCTAACTACCCTCTTTTCGAAACCGAGATGGTCACCCTTACTGGATAACCACTCCATCGCTAGAATCAACCAATGGCCCAAAACAAAGGCACTACATTTAAACTCTATGCTTAGAATAGAAATTTTTAGCCCCATATAGATCATAGACAAATGAGCCGGGCCCCCAATTAGGTTTGACACAATTAAGGGGTCCTCTACCATACTAGTTCTTAGGTGCAGAGATTCTACTAAAGCAGACGAGATAAAGGAGTGTGATGCGCCGGAATCATATAAAGTGCGAACGGGGTGATCATAAAGATAAACTACACTTTCTACAGAAGTATTTATACCTCACTGTTGCAGAGGTGGCGCCTCTAGCACATGAACCTGTGCCCCTGTGGTGGATCCAGCCCTCTACCCCTGTCCTCGTTTCTTTGGGCAATCCTTAGCCATGTGGCCTATCTCACCGCAAGAAAAATACCCACCATTCATCTTGGCCTTCTTTTTCCGGCAATCTTTTACTAAGTTCCCCACTTTGCCACAGAATTTACACTTCCTCTTCTCTTGGGACTTGTTGTCTTTCCCGCCCTTCTTGAAGTCTGTCTTCTCAGGGCAGTCTTTGCTGATGTGTCCAGTCTCCCCACAATGAAAACATTCTCCTTGCTTTCTTTTCCTCTTTCTACAATCCTTGGCTATGTGCCCTTCCGTACCGCAAAAATTGCATTTCCTTTTTTCTCGTTTCTTGTTATTACTGTTACGATCCTTTCTTGTTTGACTATTATTCGTCTTCCTACTCTGAGACTCTTCCGCTTGCTGGTTCACGTGGAGGAGGAGGAGTGAAAGCGTCAGCAGTTGGGGAGTAAGGTCTCCAGACATGCTGGAACAGAAAGGATAGATTCAAAACGAAGGATAAAAGATAGTACCTATGGCTTTGGGGGGACTTTGCCTTTTAAAATAAAATAATATTTTATCTTTTAAAAATGCTTCTTTAAATTTCTTTTTGAAAAATAAATTTTCAAAACTTTTTATCTTATCTGGTAAACCTATGCTCTGATACCAAGTGAAACACCCCACCTCCGTTAAGGTCACTCTCAAAGGGAATGCCCTAATTTTGGTGGAGGTTTATAAGTATAAGTCACAGATATACAAGACAGATATAAGAACACATATTTTTGAACAGCAGAAAACATCAACAACTTTTATTTCAACAAAATACGTGTTACAGAAACCATGTCATAATTTGTTTTACAATACTTCCCAAAACATAACATCTCCATAACCGTCTTGATTACATTATTTAAAGAAGCATAAAGAAAACATAAATAAACTGCAAAAGTCCCATAGTTGTTGTCCAAAGCCATAGCCCAAAACGGAAAAGATCCAAGCAATACATTCTTTCTCTTCAAGCTGGATGCGGAAACTGGTCAAGCTGCGGTATTCCCTCCCTGTGGACCTGGGGGGGGGGGGGGGGGGGACGAAAGAAAAGAAGGCAAAAGAAAAGAAGGCAAAAGAAAAGTAGAGTTAGACATAAAGCCTGAGTAAGTTTAGGACTATTCAGTCTATGAATAAAGAACTGGGTATGATAAGCATAAACTAGAAATGGGAAAGCATTATAAACTAAGTTAAGTGGTCTAGGGTCGAATACAATCGTACCCCCTATTAATCTTTGTACCCATATAAACTAGTTCCCAACAGGCACCCCATAATCAGGGTGAAGTGATCCTTTTTCTAATGATCGGCTCCTACTCGCATAGTTACATGTGTCTTACGGCCCCCGTTGTTGTAGTTACCTATGCTGGTCCCACCATGGGGTGTATCAAGTCCCATGGTGGCGGCCCGACACAATCCCAGAATGCACAGGTATGCTATTGGTGCCCAGTGCCTTATTTTTCTGCGCTGGAGTGTGTGCACGCCCGCATCCCGTTAGAACCTACACTGCTGCACCACCGCCGTCGATTTGACCTCTTACAGTCATCCCAGTAATCGTGCCCCACCCTGCCTAGTTTCAGGGTATCATGATACCTTGTAGGGTTACTGCTGAAAAGGGTCCCGCCCTACTAGGTTTTCTATCTCTAGCCAACATGCTAAGTTGGTTAAGTGTTTTATAAACCTAACCCCCAATCAGTCTGTTTAGTTTTGCATGTTCTATTTTGATTAAGTATTAATATAATTTACTTAATCCTATCAATCCTCACTCAGCCTTAACTGTCTTATTAAAGCCTCGACCTCTCACATTAGACAGGTATTGTTGTGGCTGCCTGTTGCCGGTTAGGTCCGAGCAGTCTTACGCCACAACTCAGTCTAACGTCGGGTCCTTATTGGGCTCCATGTTTAACCACCCACATTGGATAGGTATTGTTGTGACTACTGGACAACCGGGCGGTTCCGGGCAGGTTTACATCACAACTCAATCCAACCTCGGGTTAAACACATCGTATTTTCTACATTTACATATTTTGTCTCTTTTCTTTTTATATGTAAATATTTGCGGCCCATTATTCAAATTCATCTTTATTGGTTAAATTTCATTTATTCCACTTAATTGTTTTTCAAGATTGTTGGCATGCGTCGAACATGCCAACACATATGTTCTATATTTTAGCCCAAACGTCATTACCCCCGTTTTATACGTTCGCTCCACTGTAAGGTGTGTTGGGTTTAATACTTAAACCCAATTTAGCCAAATGAAAAGGGGAGGCTTATAACATGGTGTTTATAAGGTAACATGAAAAAGGGGAGTGTGAACGCATGAACTTGCAACGAACGATCCAATTAACATAAAGTAGGCACATGTGAACTTGAAATTGTAACATCATATAATCATGGCTTAACATGAATCATTTTATCCATATAATCATAGCATAAACAATACTTAAACATGAATCATTCTATTCATATAATTATGGCATAGAAAATACTTAAACATGAATCATTCTATTCATATTATTATGGCATAAACAATACTTAAACATGAATTATTCTATTCATATGATTATGGCATAAACAATACTTAAACATGAATCATAGGTTCAACTAACCATGTAAACTTGAAATTAAGAATCTAACTAAATTAGATATCATTATTATTGGCACATGGTCTTGACTAGAAATATAAGTCTATATTTTTATTTAGGCATAATATAAACTAATCATGTTCATAAAATCACTACATGTTAACAAAAAGGTACTTACTTTTGTCACTAATACAAAAGTATGGTTCAACTAGAATTATCCCAACCTAATTCTTATATGAATCATGGTTTTTAATCCATTTCTAGAATTATAGCATAAACATACCTAAACTTAAATCATGGTTTTTGTTCTATTCATAGAATTATAGCATAAACATACCTAAACTTAAATCATGGTTTTTATTCTATCTATGTAAACTTGCAAGTGGAATGTAATTCTAATGTAACTTATGTGTCACATATATTATCATATGATTATGATAACAACATAAGCCTAAAAACATGTTTTTCAATTGGGCATAATAACAAACATATTTTAGTCATTTTCATAAAATTAATACAAGTTCACAAAGATGCTTGCTTTTGTCACTATCGCAAAAGCATGATTTTTATACTTGAACTATGATGCCAATTCCAACATAACTTCATATGAATCATAATACTCAAATGGATCAAATTACACTAAAGATGACCATAGAATTATACCTCATTTTGGCATAACAGCAAATCATATACTTGCATGAATCTCAAATAAACTATTACAACATATAGTTGTTACTTTCAACATGAATTATATACTTGCATGAATCTCAAATAAACTATTACAACATATAGTTGTTACTTTCAACATGAATCATATACTTGCAATTATCAAATGGGTGTTGTAAATAACTACCACAAACATGTAGTTTTCAATATGAATCATATGCTTGCATGAATCCCAATTAAAATTCCACAACATGTGGTTGTCAACATAAATCATATACTTGTATGAATCCAATCGTACACCATAGCATTGCCAAATCGTTTAGAATCAAAATAGCATACAAATATAGATTATTATTGCCACAATTCCATTTCGTTGTTAACTTCCAACGCAAATCACGTACTTGCAAATATCCAATCGTATACCATAATATTCCCAAATCGTTTAGAATCAAAATAACATACAAATATATATATTATTATCGCCACAATTCCATTTCGCATCTTACACAAATCAAACACAATTAATTGTTCACAACGGAATAGCACTCTACTTACAACGTATGACGAATCTTTAATTCAGGAATCTGAATTCTGAATTTGGAGATGCTATCCTTTGTTGTAGGCGTTGCTTTGATTTGATTAACGTTGCTTTAAGCTTTGAATTATCTCCTAATTGCCTCTCAATTTCTGATGGCTATACTTAGTCTCTCCTCAGCAACATGACGATCTCATCTCCATTTTAGTCTGTGTGAATTAGGGTTAGTCTTAGGTCCTTTTTATAGAGTTTGTGAGTTGATTTAGGCCGTCGATGGAGCTTGGTTTAATAATAGCCGTTCATTTGAAGGAGAGACCAACCAGGAGCTGATACCTAGCCCTGGTGACAAGGCAAGGCTCAGAAAATCGACCAAACACAGACCAGGTCAGCCAGGGTGGGTTGGGTTCGACTTGGCTCAGGGGCCAGGTCGACTCCCCAGTCGACCCCCAGGTCGACTCCCCAGTCGACCCCCAGGTCGACTCTAGAGTCGACCTGCCTGGGGCAGGTCGACTCCCAGGTCGACTCTAGAGTCGACCTGCCTGGGGCAGGTCGACTCCCAGGTCGACTCTAGAGTCGACCTGCCTGGGGCAGGTCGACCCCTAGGTCGACTCCCAGTTCGACCTGGCCTGGCAGGTCGACCCTAGGGTCGACCCCTAGGTCGACCTGGTGGGTTGGGCGGGAACTTTTCCTGCCTACTCTGATTGGGCTGAAATTCAAATCTGTTTTCGAAATTTGAATTTTCTGAAACTTCATCGGGCCATAATTTGGTCATACGGGCTCCGTTTTTCGAAAACTCGGACTCTATTTCGCGTATTTTTCCGAGACGAACGCAATGGCATATCTCGTTTCCCTTAATACTTTGATTTGAAATTTATTATACTTTAATTTGTGAATTTCATTGTTATAAAATACACGGGGTGTTACACTTCCACTGCTAAGTTATTGGTCTTGAATGGGCCTTGGTCGGCCACTTTTTTCCTTGGCCATGGGCGTTTGGCTCTCGATCGTCTTTGTGGTGCTAATTTTAGCCTTCAGAGTGAGAGTCCCAATCAACTGGAGCTTTTTCGAGACTAATATGGGCTTGTTACCGTGGTGGTTTTTCAGATAGAATTTGAACTCCCGATAGCGGCTCCTGGGTGAAGACTCCCGGATACAAGCTTCTAGATGTAGGCTTCCGGCTTTCTCTTCAATATTTAGAGGGGCTTGCCCTCGTGACATATGTAGATAGCTGCTGGTTTGAAACCGTTATTGGTTCATGTACTAGGTAAATTAGTACCGATAGCCTGTATCTCTACTAGGGTTCCGGTTAGCCTTCCGGTGGAGCTTTTTGGACAATCTGGCTTTCTGAATATAGCTTTTGGTGATGTATCTGTTGTCTATCGATGTGACCTTTCGTCGTTCATGAAGTAGCTGCTTCGGAAGCTGGTTCCAGATAATCTTCTTGCTTGATATCTTTCGCTTTAGGACTCTCTCGTCGTGTAGACCCTATTCGATAGACTCGATCCGATAATCTTCGCTATCGTTTTGTAGCCTCTAAACTCCTTTCTTCTTAGGGGGGGTGGGTGGGTTCGTATTTCTCTCAAATCATTCTTTCCCGCTTTCGATCATCTCCATTTGCTCTTTTGGGAGGTTCCTCTGTGTTAGCGTTCCTCCGATACCCCTTCACTATCGACCTATGCTAGAGGTTTATTTCTGTAGTAACAAGAGGCATCGAGAATAGTTTAGTTTCTTCATTTCTCTCATTTGGTTGAGATTATGATCCTCCTTTCTCAATCAAATACCTCTCTCCTCCATTAAGATCATGTATCTAAATTAGAATATCGAAGATCAACATCGAAGAAAGGTAAATCGCCTCAAAGTGATTGATTCAAAGGTCGTTCTTCATTGTTCTTCGCATGTAAGGATTAGAGATTAGTGGTTTTCAAGCTATTTAGAAGACTTGGTGAGTGATAAGCATCTCTCGCACGGATTCAATTGAGTATATGAGTTGTTTGATCTTATATTCAATATTTCAAGTTGTTTTCACATATATTTAATATATGTAAGTACGATTTCAATTCAAATCACCATAGGATCTAATCTAGCAACTTATAAACGGTAATTTCATATGCTAATCTTATGTTTAGATCCATTATTTGGTTTGATCATTATTTAGTTATGAATTGATGGATTACATATGTTGTTTGATGTGTTAATAATTGAATGATGATCATTGATTTCGTTGTTGGATTATTGTTTGTGATCGTTGAAATTGAATTGGTTTGAGTATAAAATCAATTCAAATTCAAGAATGGGTTGGTTGGAGTTTTGGCGCGCAAACAGGTATAGATCGAGCAATTTATTGTATGGATCAGGTGGAAATCAGACAATGGATTGGGAAAAAAGTGTGTTCATGTATCGGGCAAAACCCTGCTCATGGATCGGGCAGAATACAGTGGCAGATCTGCAATGTGTTGTGCACAAAGAAAAATTGTGATTTGGCAGAGCATGCATCAAGAAATACACACGGTTTCTTGGATTTGGCCGTACAAATTTGGCAGTACCACTTGCGCATGGGATTTACGAGATTTTCCGGATTTGGCGCTACCACTTTTCTGGATCGGGCAAGTACCAGAGTACCAAGTGGCTGAGTACCAAGTGCCAAAGTACCAAGTGGAGGAGTACCAAAAGCCATTGCAGGTCCAGATTTGAACGCACGGATTTGGTAGCATTTCCAAAATGCTGCAAAAGGCAGTTCAAATGCTGTGCTTATCTTTTCATTGCGAAGAAGCTGGAAATTCTATGAAATGTAATATTGACCAAATAATGCATATTTTGGGTCGATGATAGTCATGGCTTCGACGCAAATTCAAGACGGAATATTCGAAGTGTGGTGAAGTGTTTATTGATTTTTGAAATGCAACAAATGTGAAGATGACTCAAGTGTGATTTGAGTTTATGGATAATGGTTGCTCAAGACGGTTTCTGAGCTTGTGGATAGTTGCCAGTGATGATAACTAGAGATATTGGAAGCCGAGGGATTATCGTTAATCAAAGGTTCTAGCGGACTCAAAGTAGGGGTATAATAGGGACGCCTAAAGACTAGTTGGACTAGTGGAGTACCCTGGGTGCATGAATGGCCTAGTTGTCTATGGATAGACAAACATATGATCGTATGTGGCGTATGGAGTTTTGCTAGAACCGGGGTTACCATTAGCCCTTGAAGTAAATGGTGTGTAATAGCCAGCCATACGATTAACGATGGTTTCGAGGCAAGGTTGGCGATGATAGCCAGAATCATGAATGTTGATTACTTGTCTGTATCATCTTGTGTCGATTGGTCGACATCGAGGGAGATATCCCTTGGGTACTTGTCTGATGTTGGTTTAGGCCTTCGGGGCTTGTGCTCGTGGAATGTCAAACTCGGTTAGGATAGTCTGCACTAGATAATTGGTTTCCTTGGATGTACTATTTTTCCTTCTCTAGTTTTCTAGTAAAGGCTGTCGCTGTTGAGTGTGGAGGAGATGGGTTTGAGTTTTTCTCTGTTAATTTTGGTAGATTGTACGATTAATCTACCTATTTCCCATATACTTTATTGATGATGTTAGATAGTTGTTTATCGCTCATTAAGATTATTGTTTGACTCAAGGTTTTATGTCTCCCTTTTATTACCTTGGAATATTCATCCATGTTTTGGATGCGTAGACTGAGTAGCAAGTAGTAGATCTTGATGAGGACGATGCTGCAGAGCCATGACAAACAAGAGGCTGGCGTAATATTTCCTACACACTATTGTCTGTTTCCGCTGTCATTGTTGATATGATACTCTGAGTAATTTTGTAGTGAGGCTGATTATGCAAGATTTCTATTGATGTATTCCAGTTTGATGTTTAGATAATTCATGATAATATGAAAGTTCGAATTTCTTCCTCGCTATTATTACCCATTGTATATGTTATATTATATTTCACCCTTGCGCTGTGAGTTATACGACAGGTTTCGCTTGTGTTATTCTACCCTGATGATCGTCCATAGCTATTTGGCACGTCTTTCAGTGCATTATTCCTCTTGTTAAGTGCAGGAGCTATGGGCGGTCGTCACATTTGGTATTAGAGCTCTGGTTATCGATTTAAGCCAAAGTACGTGGATTAAAGACGTATGAGAGACGTGTTTGTATATTTATGATGGATGGATATTATATTATAGTGTAGAGTATAGTATCGCTTGGATTCTATTCGCAGTTTTTCTCATATGTGTACTAATCATTCTATTTTTTTTTAGATTTAGAATGAGTCATCGAACGGCGAGACATACTGCTAGGGAGGGGCAAGTGCTTGGAGGGGTAAATGGCGGTATACCAGATTACCCAACTATGTTCGAGGCGATGATGGCAGCAATCATGAGGAGAGCCCCTGCTCCAGAGACAGCCGCCATAGATGTAAGGGTTCAAGTGCCTAGGGATGTGGACTTCGCGAAGCTATGCAAAGACTTTACAACTCTAAGAAGAAAGCCGTTCAAAGGGACAGAACCGATTAAAGAGATTCGATGGTGGCTTGATACTTGCATTCGGATTTTTTGGGACTTAGGCTTCGATGGTGTAATGAAGATAAAGCTTGCATCAAGACAGCTATAGGGCAGAGCTATGGATTGGTGGAACTCTACCACTCTAGAAACTCCAAAAGATGATATTTCATGGGAGCAGTTCCAAGTCAAGTTTGAGAGGCAATTTATCTCCATCATTCCATGTGTTCTGTTCAAGAGGTTTGTTGAGATTAAGCAGAATGATAGACCAATGCTGGAGTATGTTTCTGACTTTGATGCTTTCTCAAAGTATGCTCGTTCATATGTCTAGACTCCCTACTAGAAGAATGAGAAGTTCACCATGAGCTTGTGTGTCGCTTCGGTTTGGAACCCGAGATTTGTGATAGACCTTTGGTGGTGACCAATCCAGTTGGGGGTTCGTCCAATTTGTGTATGATTTTTCATGGTTTAGGGTTGTCGAGTCATTGTTGCTCCTTTGTGTGTGATTGCTTTATTTTGAACTTCGTTGGGTTTGGGATTATTTTTGGTAAGGACTTGATCAAGAGGTATACGACAAAAGTGGATTGCAAGAAGCTAGAGATGATTGTCGGGAATGTGAAAGGGTGAATTATTGTGATTCGATGTAAGCCCGATGATGGTGTCTTCGTAAGCTATTAATATTAGCTTGTGATTCAACGGAAAGACTTATCATCGATGCCGATCGCAAGTGAGTTTAATGATGTCTTTGACGAGGTCAATGGGTTGTCACTACATGGTGAGATTGAGTTCAGAATCTATTTGGTCGAGGGTGCTAGACCTATTGTTATACCTCTTAGGAGGATGGCGCCTAAGGAACAGCGAGAGTTAGAGTTACAAGTATGTGACCTTTTGGAAAAAAGGGTCATTTGGAGAAGTGTATCCGAAAGGGATGCACCAAATGTGTTTGCAACCAAGGATGATAGATTTTTGAGATTGTGTGTGGACTATCATAAGCTAAATATGGTGTCCATGAAGAACAAGTATCTGTTGCCGAGGATAGACGACTTGTTCGATCAGCTTCACGAAACCGAGTTGTTTTTTCAGATGAATTTGGTGCCGGGATCACCATCCAAGAGTAGCAAAGGATAGAGTTGTGGCCTATGCGTGTCGACCACTGAAGCCGCCCAAGAAGAATTATCCAACTCATGATTTGGAGTCGGCAGCGATCATGTTTGCTTTGAAGATGTGGAGATATTACCTGTTGGGAGTTCAATTCCATGTTATCCCGAAGTGCATAGTTAGTGATTGACATCCATTATTCACAAGTGGATTTTGAAGGAGTTTGCAAGAGAGTTTGGGAACCAAATTGTATTTGAGTATGGCTTATCATCCCCAAACCGATGGACAAATCAAGAGGGTTAACCGAGTTTTGGAAGATCTCCTGGGGCTTGTGTATTAGGCCTCAGAGGATCATGGGAAGATCATCTACATCTAGTTGAGTTTGCATATAATAATGTTAGGAGTCGAGCATCGGGATGGCATTATATGAGGCGTTGTATGGTAGACCATGTAATTCTCTGACATGTTGGTTAGAAACTAGAGATAAGTTGATACTTGGGCCAAAGATGATAAGAGAGACCTTGGATTGTATCGTGATTGTTCGGCAACGAATGAAGGTAGCCCAAGACCGTCAGAAGAGTTATGCTAATAAGCGTCGAAAGGATTTGGAATTTGACGTTGGTGATATGGTTTTCGTAAAGATTTCGACGTTAAAGAATATTGTTCCGTTCAGAAGCAAAGGAAAGTTAGCACTAAGGTTCGTTGGACCATTTTCGATAGTCGAGCGGATTGGAGAGCTCGCAAATAGATTGGATTTACCCAAGAAGATGTCGAATGTGCATGATTCGAATGTGGTGGTATCTGCGGAATAGTACGAAGACTTGGAAGTCGAGTCCGTAGTAAAGAGACCTCTTAAACCACTTCGTGTTGTGTGGAATGACACGAAACAACTTAGAAGGAAAATGTTTAAGCAAGTCAAGGTACTTGGAGTGAGAATGATGACGGTTGTACATGGGATACGGAAGATAGTATGAAGATGATCCATCCAGAACTCTTCGTCAGTATGACTCATCAATGTCGTGTCACCTAACACCATTGTAACTTGTACTATTGTTATTATAATTCCACGTTCTAGGAAAAGGCTATGGATGCATGGCTTGATGGATGCTAGTTTGAACGATAAACAGGCTGCTTCTGGATGGTAAGCATGAGGAATTGTTTCTAGTTGCAAGTATTTGCTTGGGATTTTGGGGGCGAAATTCCTAAATTGGGGGAGGGGGAGGGGGGTGTAAGACCCGCATTTTACGTATCGAAGGATCGTAAAATATTTTTATTTAGTTCCTTAAGGGTTGGATCATTCTCATACTTTGATATGTTGTTTATGGGGATGTGAGACATGCCCATAATTTTTTACCAATTTTATTTATGAGCATTTTGTCCCTGTCAGTTTTGTATAGGATATGACATTTAATTGGGATCGAATCAGGTGTTGGGATCGATTTCATTATAAAAAAAATGATGTTTAGGGTGGCCACCTTAAAGATTTAGTTCAGGGGTTTGGGAGAAACCATTGTTTTAGTGCTACAAAATTTCTGTCCAAGCTATTTGGTAATTAGTGGGCTGATTTGTGGGGCCTGCTAAGGCTTGGGTTGTTGGCTATAAATAGGGGGTAGATGCATGAAAAATAATTTAGTTTCTTCATTTCTCTCATTTGTTTGAGCTCGTAATCCTTCTTGCAAAATCAAATACCTCTCTCCTCCATTAAAATCATAGATCTATATTAGAAGATCGAAGATCAACATCGAAGAAAGGTAGATCGAATCAAAGTGATTGATTCAAAAGATGTTCTTCATCGTTCTTCACTATCCAGATTAGAGATTAGTCGTTTTCAAGCTATTTTGAAGATTTGGTGAGTGACAAACATCTCTCGCATGAATTCAATCAAGTAAATGGGTTGTTTGATCTTATGTTCATCATTTCAAGTTGTTTTCACATAGATCTAATCGATGTAAGTATGATTTCAATTCAAATCACCATAGGATCTAATCTAGCAACTTATAATTGGTTATTTCATATGCTAATCTTATGTTTAGATCCACTATTTTATTTGATCACTATTTAGTTATAAATGATGAATTTCACATGTTGTTTGATGTGTTAATACTTGAATGATGATCATTGATTTCGTTGTTGGGTTATCGTTTGTGATCGTTGAAATGCAATTGGTTTGACTTTAAAATCAAGTTGAATTCAAGAATGGCTAAGTTGGAGTTTTGGCGCGCAACATGTATGGATCAGGCAACTTCAGTGTATGGATCGGGCCGAAATCAGACAATGGATCGGGAAAAAAGGTGTTCATGGATCGGGCAAAACCCTGTTCATGGATCGGGCAGAATATAGTGGCGGATCTTCCATGTGTTGCGCACGAAGAATAATGTTGATTTAGTAGAGCACTGTCCAGAAATACACACGGTTTCTTGGATTTAGTGGTACCAGTTTAGCACTATCACTTTGGCACCACCACCTGCTTAAGGATCACGCAGTACCAGCGCATGGATCGAGCAATACTAGTTTTATGAATTTGGCAATACCAGTGCATGGATCGGGTAGTACCACATTTTCCTATGCACGAGTAAAATGAGGATCTGCCAAGGTGTGCGTCATGGGATTCACGAGATTTGTAAGGTTTGGCACTACCACTTTCCTGGATCGGGAAAGTTCCAGAGTACCAAGTGCCAGAGTACCAAGTGTCAAAGTACCAATGCTAGAGTACCCAATGCCAGAGTACCAAATGCCAGTGCAGGTCCAAACTTGAACGCATGAATTTGGTAGTGTTTCCAAAATTCTGTAAAAGGAAGTTTAAACACTGTACTTAGTTTTTCATCGTGAAGAAGTAGGAAATGCTATGAAATGTATTATTGACCAAATGATGCATATTTTGGGTTGACAATGGTCATGGCTTCGAAGCAAATTCAAGATGGAATATTCGAAATGTCGTGAAGTGTTTGTTGATTGTCAAAATGCAACGAATGTGAAGACGACTCAAGTGTGATTTGAGTTTGTGGATAATGGTTGCTTAAGATTGTAACACCCTACACCCGCTAAGGTCACTCGCTAAGGGAATGCCTTAGTTTTGGTGGAGTATTTTTAGTGAGTATAGAACAGAAAAATTACCACAAGACAGATATAAGTAATACTTGAAAATTTAAAACATTATTTCATTGCAGCGGAAAGTAAAACATGTTTGGTTACATCACAAAACCATAACAACTATTTGTACACAATATCCATCCTAATAAAATAGAAGTACATAATCCCACTACATAGACAATAGCCATAATAGAAAAGATAAACCGAGCTTTACTTCTACGGTCCAAGCCCAAAAGATAGATATAGCGGTCTGATCCAAGCCCACTAGTGCTAGGCCCACTCTGAAAACCTGAGGGTTGGGAAAAAGATAAAAACAACGGGGTCAGACATAAGTCTGAGTGAGTCCTATAACCCTAACAATACAACCATTAAAGAAATTAGGGTATGACATAAATAAGATACGGTACCTCTGGGGATAATGACTACACTAAGTAGCCAACTAGACACCGGATGTACTACGATAACCGAAAAGACGCATTTATCCACCCAAGAATAATTACTAGCTTACACCACCCCAGATCTACCCACCCAAGGGTAATTCTTACACTACACTACACCAGTTCTACCCACCAAGAGTAATTCCTACTTAAAGGTTGATCCCACTAAGTGTACTTAGTAATTTTTACCCAGTAGTTTCTTGTACCCCTACACAGGTGCCGTCTGCCCCTATCTTTACTAGGTGTACCCACTACTCCCAAGTGATCGGCTCCCTACCGTAGATACCCGTGCTGGTCCCACAAAAGGGGGTGTATCATTCCCCAAAGTGGCTACCAGATAATATCCGCTGTGCACGGCTTTATATCTACACGATGCAACAACGACTTACCAACCAGCCCGGGTCCACACACGCATATGAAACCCGTTGATCCTGCGTTGCCACCGCTAACCCGTTTTGGCCGCTTATAGTCAAGTCCAATATGTGTGTCCCGTCACCCGACCAGAGTCGGGCCCACAAAGATACGTTTGGGATATTGGTTGAAATGGGCCCCCACAAGCTACTACTTAAGCTTGCTATTTTTATCTAGTGCATCCCACTTAACCCCTTTTTATAATCATGCCCCCTTACATGTTAAGATTTGGTTAAGTCATCAATCATATTTCAATTGCCACTAAGGGCACCCACTAGATTTCCACATGCCACCCAAAGCACTTACTTAACCCTTCACCCATGTTTTAATTACATGTTCCACTTTGGTTAAGTATTCTAATCGTATTTTCTATTGCCACCCAAGGCAACCCACTAGTTTCCTAATGCCACCCGAGGCACCCCCACTAGTTACTACATGCCACCCAAGGCACCCCCACTTATCCCTCATGTCCCACTACATGCTAATTTGGTTAAGTGTTTCTTAATTAATTAAGACCGTGATCCTCCTAAAGACCTCTCACATTAGACTATCTTTTATGACCGCTGGTTAAGCCGGTTAGGTCCGGGCAGCCTTACGTCATAACCGAGTCTAACCTTGTGTCTTTAGGTTAATCACGTATTTAGTTTGTGACTAAGACCTCTCACATTGGGCCAATCATTTGTAGCCGCTGGATGGCCGGTCGGTTCCGGGCAGACTTCCGCTACAAAAGGGTCCAACCTCGTGTCTTAGTTGATTAATTACGCCTAATTAATCACCCCCACAATTAATTATCCCTAATTAATTACACATTTTCATAACATGGGTAGACCTAACTCAATAGGTAAATTCCCATGGGGTAGACCTAACTCAATAGGTAAATTCCCACTTATGTTAATTTATTTTTATGGTATGCTTATCATGCCCAATCATACTTTCATTAACATATTTATTACCCCATCGTTCCCCACGTAAATCGTTCTCATTTCACGACATAATAAAGGGAAAGATCCATCACAAATATCATGGGTTTAGCATATAACTTTGTCATGGGTTAAGAAGATGTCAACTTGCATTTATGAGCATATATTAACCCAACTACATTTAACCCAAACTTGCATATTATCATACACATATCTTGCATAACATGTTGAACTTGCATATAAGCATTCTCATAACTTGCATAACATGTTAACGATGCATTTAAGCATACACATAACTTGCATAAGCATTCATATACTTGCATAGGCATTCACATACTTGCATAAGCATTCACATACTTGCATAATCATTCACATACTTGCATAAGCATTCACATACTTGCATAAGCATTCATAACGTGCATATCACTTTAAACTTGCATTTAAGCATATACATAACTTGCATAACATCATGCACATAACTTGCATAATCTCATAAACATAACTTGCATATGAACTTGTATAACAATATGCACATAACTTACATAACATCATGCACATAACTTGCATAACATATTGAGCTTGCATATAAGCATACACATGACTTGCATAACATGTTGAACTTGCATATATGACTTGCATCTTAAAGGAGGGAAAACATGCATAGCATATAAAGGTGTCATTTTGCATATGTATGCATCACATTTTAAAAGGGTAAACTTATATGTCATGATTTATGCATAATACCAAACACTTAGCATGCATAAAACCACATACTTAGCATGCATAGAATCAATTACTTATTATGCATAAACACACCACTTAACTTGCATAAACCCAAACACTTAGCATGCATACAATCAAATACTTAGCATGCATAAAATCAAATACTTAGCATGCATAACACCAAATATTTAGCATGCATAAAATCACATGCATAACTTGCATATCATGTTACATATAACTTGCATATACTCTCACATATAGTTTGCATAACATGTTACATATGCATAAATGTTGAACATATTGTTTTGCATCATAAAACATGGCATTAACCTTGCATATAACATAAAACTTGCAAATCACATATCATACAAACTTGCATAAACATATTTATCCACAAACATAGCCATGTCTTATCACATCCTACCATAATCAATTTAACAATTGATTATTAAAGCCATAGAAACTCACCAAAACCAAGATTAGCAAACTTATGAAGTGAAATTAGTGGCTTTAATTGAAGAAGATGTTGATTAGCTTGCAACTCTCTTCATTGATTTGTGGAGGCCATGCTCAAATTTCATTTTGCCATAGTTTAGTTACAAAACCTAATTATGAATGAATTAGGGTAGGGTTGGGGTCTTATTTATAGGATTAGGTAGTGTTTTAGGCCCTTAGATTAACTCTAGGTTAGATTAGGACCGTTAGATTTAGGAAATCTCTAGAACCAGCCCTCTAGGCCAGCCCAAGAACCCAAACTGGTGCACCCAGTTTCACTGGGCGTCGCACCCCTGTCGACAGGCAAGTCGACAGCCCTGTCGACAGCGCTGTCGACATGGCTAGGGCGGGAATTTCTCCCGCCTGACCCGCTGCTTCTATTTCAAATTCTGAATTTGAATTTTTAAATCTGTTTTTATCTTTGAATTTTCTGAAAACTTCTTTGGGCCATAACCGGGCCATACGGACTCCGATTCTCGAAAACTCGGACTCTATTTCGCGTATTTTTCCGAGACGAACGCAATGACGCAGCCCGTTACCCCCAATTCCCACATCTGAGATTATTTATCCTATAATTAGTGAATTTTAGTATTAACTAAAATTCGGGGTGTTACATTCTCCCCTCCTTAAAGGATTTCGTCCCTGAAATCTCTAAGCTAAGGAGAATGCATATCCTACCATCCAAACAACCATCTACTCAAACCTTCAACCACGGGCATCCATTGTCCTTAAAACAATTTCTAATGATGTATGAGCATATGCAAAAAGTGTGTGTATATGTTCCCTATCTAACGTATGAACATATGCAAACCATGATAGTGCCATGCATCCATTATGTATGCGAGAGAACCCTATCGACACATACAATATCTACATGAGTGCACAATCATTCACCAAAATGCATCATCCATATGATAACACAATCATTATACATCCATAATATAGCTTCCTACACACAATTTTATGCAATATGCAATATGAAGTGATTGAGCCGATCTAGTGCCTAGAGTGTGTGTATATGCATCCACGAGCAACCACTAGCAAACACTTGCATCCACTTGCATCCATCATACATAACATGTCTCAAACACATGTTTCAACCATAGGACTATCCTATCTGAAGGTCAAAGGTACTAACGAGAGGACATACTAAAGATAAGATAAGCACAAGATATGCGATGAAGGAGAAGCAAAAGGACATACCCTCCGAAAGAAAAGGGTACCTCGAACGCATCTTCGCTTCCGTCTCCCAGGTAGCGTCGCTCTCTTCATCTCCCCTTCGTACTTTGACTAGTTGAACCTCTCTGTTTCTCAACTTCCAAATCTCTGACCCAAGGATGCAAGTAGGAGCTCGTCGAATCGTCGTATCACGCTCTACTTCCACTTCTCTAAGCAGGCTCGGCTCTACCGCCTCTGCGGTCTCATGTAGGAACTTCCTCAAATGTAACACATGGAATATATCATGTACACCACTACGCCTGTCGGCCACTCCACTCTATATGTCATCTGTCCAATCCTTTCCTTAATAGGAAACGGTCCAACAAACCTTGGTACTTACTTCCAAAGTGAACCACATTCCGTAACGGAGATACCTTGATAAAAAGCATGTCCTAATATCAAACTCAAGCTCTGTTCTCCTCTTGTCCGCTTAAGATTTATGTTTATCTTGCGCCGCTTTCCTCCTTCTTCGAATCAAATCAATCTTTTTCCGAAGTCTTTCTAACCTTATCTGCCCAAGCAAGATCTCATCCGTAGTTTCCCACCAACGTGTAGGTGATCGACAAGGCCTTCCATAAAGAGCTTCGAAAGGTGCCATACCAATACTGGACTGAAAGCTGTTATTATATGCGAACTCCACCAATGGAAGATGCTCTTCCCATGTACCTCCAAAATCTAAGATACAAAGCCTCAAAAGGTCTTCTAGGACATGATTCACCCTCTCGGTCTGGCCGTCCGTCTGAGGATGATATGCGGTACTCAAACACAACTGAGTCACTACAGCCTCTTGCACCCTCTTCCAAAACTCTCTAGTGAAGATAGGATCTCGATCGCTCACCATACTTGAGGGTACACCATGCAATCGAACTATCTCTCGAAGATATACAGAAGCTAGCCATGGAGCGGTCCTCTTGCTCTTCACAGGTATAAAAATGGGTGCTCTTAGTAAGTCTGTCTACCACCACCCAAATTCCCGTATTACCCTTTCTTGATCTGGGTAACCCGTCAATAAAATCCATCGGGATGCTATCCCACTTCCATTGCGGAACTTCCAATGGGTGAAGCAACCCACCTGGTTTCTTTTGCTCCGCTTTTACTTGTTGGCACACCAAGCATCGAGCGACATACTCGGCCACATCTTTCTTCCTACCGGTCCAGAAGAAAACCCTCTTCATGTGTTGGTACATCTTGTCCCCACCGGGATGAATGGTCATCTTAGAACGGCGTGCATCATCAAGAATAACCTTCCCCAAACCCTCGCCTTGTGGTACACAAAGTCTACTGTCTCTACGCAAGCACCCCCTATCGTCTAGGGTGTACCTACTCAAATGGCTGGACGACTCCCCCCCTTATGAGCTTCCCCACCAACTCAACCAACTGTGGGTCGTCCCTCTGTGCTTCTCCAATCCGCCCCAAAAGAGTAGGTCTAACCTCTAAGGAGGCTAGCAAACCGGGTACAAAGTCAACGGAAGGTCTAAAGTCAAACATAGAAATAAACTCTAAGCCCGTCATTCAACGAACCACAAACTCGAGGACGACCCTTTTCTACTTAAGGCGTCCGCTACCATGTTACCCTTACTCATAGGATGCTAAGGATCCCATCCACTTTTGCTGTCCTAAGACTATGCGCTCGAAGAGTCTCCAACACTTCCCCAAGATGTAGGGCATGCTCTTCTCCACCAGGATATCATCCAAAATCATCACAACTGTCTCCCACGCAGACCACCCTAGTCGAATTCGGCATCCCCCAAATGCAAGCCCCAAAGGCCTAAACCAATATCAGACAAACACCCAAGGGATACCTCCTTCGAATTCAGACGACCTACGTGAGATGATACTAGTAAAAATGGCTAAATAATTAAGCCCTTGTCCAATTCTGGATGTTCTCGCCAGTCTCGCTCCAAAACTGTCGTTTATCCCATACTGGCTCTGCTCAGCCTATTGAGCACATACGAAAACTTATTTCGCTCCTAGAAAAGACCAAAATGTCATCCATAAAGACCATCACAACTTATTTAGGTACTCCTTGAACACCCTTCTCATCAAATTAACAAAATATGCGGGGCGTATGTCAAACCAAATGGCAACACCAGCCACTCCTAAAAAATCATCCGGAGTCCTAAAGGAAGTCTTCTCTATAGTATCCTCAGCCACTCTCAACTGATGAAATCCCGTGGCTAAGTCCTACTACAAAAATACTGAGGCGACAACCAACTGATCAAAGAGATCATCAATCCTCGGCAATGGGTGTCTATTCTTCTTTGTGAGTTTATTTAGTTCTCTTTAGCCTACACAAAGTCTGAGGGACCCATCCACCTTCATGACAAAAACTACTGGAGCGCCCCACTCCGATATACTTTGTCTTATGAACCCCTTCTCAAGCAAATCGCCTGCTTACTTATGGAATTCCCTCCTCTCACGAGGAGCCATGTGGCACACTGGCCAAGATACTGGTTTAGCATTATCCATCAGATACATTCAGAAGTCAATCTCCCGCTTCGGAGGTAAGCCCTTCACCTCCTCACACACATCCGGGTACTCCCGGACCGCTCTAACAGATCGCAAACTCTAGACCGACGTGTCAAGCGATTCTAGATAACTTAGCATAACAGATTCTATGGGATTACAAGAGATCTCGAGAGTGTTACCCAAGCGGGTCATAAGCCTAACAACTCTCCCTTTAAAACCAAGAACGGCACCTCTACTGGATAACCAGTCCATGCCCAAAACTGGCCCATAGCCCGTGAAGCCCAACAAGCATCACACCTAAACTCAACGCTAAGTATAGAAACTTTCAAACCCAAACACATCATGGAGCCCAATTGGGTTTGAAACAACTAAGGGATTATCTACCAAACTGGTGTCTAAGTGCAGTGACTCAACTAACAATGATGAGATAAACGAACTCGATGCGTCAGAATTAAATAAAGTTCGAATCGGATAATAAAGAAATCCAACCTCCAATCTAGACGGTCTTATCCCCATCTGGTACCCTAGTCGTGAGGGAATACAACTACCCTCCAGAAGATTCCATACCTTGCCCTTGCTTCTTTGGACAATCCTAATAAGGTGTCCTATTCCTCTCAAAAGGATAACCACTTGCCTTCTTCTTCCCTATTCTCCACTCGTAACCTCCCACCAATGAGGTTTCATCCTTCATTAACCAAACAACTATTTGAGCCTTCCTCCCATCGTCTATCCAATAGATACCTACCAGTCCTCCTCCTTCTTGAACCAACTTCTAATCCGACTAACGTCTAAGTCCCTGGAAGTGGTTTTCCATTCTTATCTATCTTAGAAAGATCATCTATACGCGGAGGGGAAAACTCAAAATGAGAGAAAGGAAGAGATTCAAACTGGAGAATTCGAAAGATATAGATATGGCTATTGGGGATTATGCTTTTCTTTCAAAAACTTTTCTCTTAAAAGACATGTTTTTGAAAATACTCCTTTCCAAAAATATTCTTAGAAAATAGTTTTTCTAAAAAAATTATCTGTTCCGGTAACCTTAAGCTCTGATACCACATGTAACACCCCACACCCGCTAAGGTCACTCGCTAAGGGAATGCCTTAGTTTTGGTGGAGTATTTTTAGTGAGTATAGAACAGAAAAATTACCACAAGACAGATATAAGTAATACTTGAAAATTTAAAACATTATTTCATTGCAGCGGAAAGTAAAACATGTTTGGTTACATCACAAAACCATAACAACTATTTGTACACAATATCCATCCTGATAAAATAGAAGTACATAATCCCACTACATAGACAATAGCCATAATAGAAAAGATAAACCGAGCTTTACTTCTACGGTCCAAGCCCAAAAATAGATATAGCGGTCTGATCCAAGCCCACTAGTGCTAGGCCCACTCTGAAAACCTGAGGGTTGGGAAAAAGATAAAAACAACGGGGTCAGACATAAGTCTGAGTGAGTCCTATAACCCTAACAATACAACCATTAAAGTAATTAGGGTATGACATAAATAAGGTACGGTACCTCTGGGGATAATGACTACACTAAGTAGCCAACTAGACACCGGATGTACTACGATAACCGAAAAGACGCATTTATCCACCCAAGAATAATTACTAGCTTACACCACCCCAGATCTACCCACCCAAGGGTAATTCTTACACTGCACCACACCAGTTCTACCCACCAAGAGTAATTCCTACTTAAAGGTTGATCCCACTAAGTGTACTTAGTAATTTTTACCCAGTAGTTTCTTGTACCCCTACACAGGTGCCGTCTGCCCCTATCTTTACTAGGTGTACCCACTACTCCCAAGTGATCGGCTCCCTACCGTAGATACCCGTGCTGGTCCCACAAAAGGGGGTGTATCATTCCCCAAAGTGGCTACCAGATAATATCCGCTGTGCACGGCTTTATATCTACACGATGCAACAACGACTTACCAACCAGCCCGGGTCCACACACGCATATGAAACCCGTTGATCCTGCGTTGCCACCGCTAACCCGTTTTGGCCGCTTATAGTCAAGTCCAATATGCGTGTCCCGTCACCAGACCAGAGTCGGGCCCACAAAGATACGTTTGGGATATTGGTTGAAATGGGCCCCCACAAGCTACTACTTAAGCTTGCTATTTTTATCTAGTGCATCCCACTTAACCCCTTTTTATAATCATGCCCCCTTACATGTTAAGATTTGGTTAAGTCATCAATCATATTTCAATTGCCACTAAGGGCACCCACTAGATTTCCACATGCCACCCAAAGCACTTACTTAACCCTTCACCCATGTTTTAATTACATGTTCCACTTTGGTTAAGTATTCTAATCGTATTTTCTATTGCCACCCAAGGCAACCCACTAGTTTCCTCATGCCACCCGAGGCACCCCCACTAGTTACTACATGCCACCCAAGGCACCCCCACTTAACCCTCATGTCCCACTACATGCTAATTTGGTTAAGTGTTTCTTAATTAATTAAGACCGTGATCCTCCTAAAGACCTCTCACATTAGACTATCTTTTATGACCGCTGGTTAAGCCGGTTGGGTCCGGGCAGCCTTACGTCATAACCGAGTCTAACCTCGTGTCTTTAGGTTAATCACGTATATAGTTTGTGACTAAGACCTCTCACATTGGGCCAATCATTTGTAGCCGCTAGATGGCCGGTCGGTTCCGGGCAGACTTCCGCTACAAAAGGGTCCAACCTCGTGTCTTAGTTGATTAATTACGCCTAATTAATCACCCCCACAATTAATTATCCCTAATTAATTACACATTTTTCATAACATGGGTAGACCTAACTCAATAGGTAAATTCCCATGGGGTAGACCTAACTCAATAGGTAAATTCCCACTTATGTTAATTTATTTTTATGGTATGCTTATCATACCCAATCATACTTTCATTAACATATTTATTACCCCATCGTTCCCCACGTAAATCGTTCTCATTTCACGACATAATAAAGGGAAAGATCCATCACAAATATCATGGGTTTAGCATATAACTTTGTCATGGGTTAAGAAGATGTCAACTTGCATTTATGAGCATATATTAACCCAACTACATTTAACCCAAACTTGCATATTATCATACACATATCTTGCATAACATGTTGAACTTGCATATAAGCATTCTCATAACTTGCATAACATGTTAACGATGCATTTAAGCATACACATAACTTGCATAAGCATTCATATACTTGCATAGGCATTCACATACTTGCATAAGCATACACATACTTGCATAATCATTCACATACTTGCATAAGCATTCACATACTTGCATAAGCATTCATAACTTGCATATCACCTTAAACTTGCATTTAAGCATATACATAACTTGCATAACATCATGCACATAACTTGCATAATCTCATAAACATAACTTGCATATGAACTTGTATAACAATATGCACATAACTTACATAACATCATGCACATAACTTGCATAACATATTGAGCTTGCATATAAGCATACACATGACTTGCATAACATGTTGAACTTGCATATATGACTTGCATCTTAAAGGAGGGAAAACATGCATAGCATATAAAGGTGTCATTTTGCATAGGTATGCATCACATTTTAAAAGGGTAAACTTATATGTCATGATTTATGCATAATACCAAACACTTAGCATGCATAAAACCACATACTTAGCATGCATAGAATCAATTACTTATTATGCATAAACACACCACTTAACTTGCATAAACCCAAACACTTAGCATGCATACAATCAAATACTTAGCATGCATAAAATCAAATACTTAGCATGCATAACACCAAATATTTAGCATGCATAACTTGCATATCATGTTACATATAACTTGCATATACTCTCACATATAGTTTGCATAACATGTTACATATGCATAAATGTTGAACATAGTGTTTTGCATCATAAAACATGGCATTAACCTTGCATATAACATAAAACTTGCAAATCACATATCATACAAACTTGCATAAACATATTTATCCACAAACATAGCCATGTCTTATCACATCCTACCATAATCAATTTAACAATTGATTATTAAAGCCATAGAAACTCACCAAAACCAAGATTAGCAAACTTATGAAGTGAAATTAGTGGCTTTAATTGAAGAAGATGTTGATTAGCTTGCAACTCTCTTCATTGATTTGTGGAGGCCATGCTCAAATTTCATTTTGCCATAGTTTAGTTACAAAACCTAATTATGAATGAATTAGGGTAGGGTTGAGGTCTTATTTATAGGATTAGGTAGTGTTTTAGGCCCTTAGATTAACCCTAGGTTAGATTAGGACCGTTAGATTTAGGAAATCTCTAGAACCATCCCTCTAGGCCAGCCCAAGAACCCAAACTGGTGCACCCAGTTTCACTGGGCGTCGCACCCCTGTCGACAGGCAAGTCGACAGGGCAGTCGACACCCCTGTCGACGGCCCTGTCGACAGCGCTGTCGACATGGCTAGGGCGGGAATTTCTCCCGCCTGACCCGCTGCTTCTATTTCAAATTCTGAATTTGAATTTTTAAATCTGTTTTTATCTTTGAATTTTCTGAAAACTTCTTTGGGCCATAACCGGGCCATACGGACTCCGATTCTCGAAAACTCGGACTCTATTTCGCGTATTTTTCCGAGACGAACGCAATGACGCAGCCCGTTACCCCCAATTCCCACATCTGAGATTATTTATCCTATAATTAGTGAATTTTAGTATTAACTAAAATTCGGGGTGTTACAAAGATGGTTTCTGAGATTGTGGATTGTCACCAGTAATGACAACTAGAGATATTGGAGGCCGAGGGATTATTGTTAATCGGACGTTCTAGCGAACTCAAAGCAGGGGTATAATAGAGGCGCCTAAAGACTAGTTGGACTAGTCGAGTACCCTAGGTACGTGAATGGCTTAGTTGCCTTCTGGGAAGACAGACATACGATCGTGTATGGTGTATGGATTTTGCTAGAACCGGGTTACCATTAGACCTTGATGGAAATGGTGTGTAATTGATAGTCATAAGAATAACGATGGTTTCGAGGCAAGGTTAGGAGTGATAGCCAGAGTCATGGATGTTGATTGCTTTTCCGTATCATCTTGTGTGTATTGTTCAACGTTTAGGGAGACATCCCTTAGGTTCTTGTCTGATGTTGGTTTAGGCCTTCGGGGATTGTTCTTGGGAATGTCGAACTCGATTAGGATGGTCTGCTCTTGATAATTGGTTGCATTGGATGTACTGCTTGTCCTTCTCCAGTTTTCAGGTAAAGGTTGTCACTGTCGAAGGTGGAGGAGATGGGTTTGGGTTTCTTCTCTGTTGATGTCGGTATATTATACGATTAATCTGCTATTTCTCATATACTTTATTGATGATGATAGATAGCTGTTTATCGCTCATTAAGACTATTTTATTATTAAGATTTTATGTGCCCCTCTTATTACCTTAGGTTGTTCATTCATATTTTGGATGGGCATACTTAGTAGCAGGTAGCAGGTAGTAGATCTTGATGAGGATGATGCTGCAGAGTGATGACGAGCAAGAGGTTGACGTATTATTTCCTACATATTATTATTTGTTTCCGTTGTCATGGTTGATATAATACTTTGAGTGATTTTGTAGTGAGGCTGATTGTACAAGATTTCTGTTGATGTATTCCAGTTTGATGTCTGGATAATTCTTGATAATATGAAAGTTTGAATTTCTGCCTCACTATTATTACCTGTTTATTGTATATGTTCTATTATATTTCATCCTTGCGCTGTAAGTTATACGACATGTTTTGCTTGTGTTATTCTACCCTGATGATCGTCCATAGCTGTCTGGGACGTCTTTCAGCGCATTATTCCTCTTATTAAGTGCAGGAGTTATGGGCGATCGTCACATGCTATAAGAGAGAAATAAATTGAGTAAGAAGAAGAGATTGTGGATTGCATGCCTATTTTACAGAAAGAAAAATTCATGTCTGTAACACCCCACCTCCGCCAGGGTAACTCTTGCAAGCACACTAGCTTTGGAGGGGCGTTAAACAAGGTAAACATGCATCCAGATATCACAAGACAGAACATATAAGTAAAACAGAGTAGTAAAGCAGCGGATAAAACTAACATTTCAAAACCATAGTCAAGTTACATCAAAGTACTCGGTCATTATTTTCCACAAAACATAAGTCTAGAACATAAACTGAAAACTGAAAAAGAAACATTAAGTAACTATCCCCAAAGCAGCATAAGGCCATAGCGTGCTCAAACCACACGTGAGCTATCCAGAAAAGCAGCTAAGATCCAAGCTAAGTACCAGCGTTCCCACCCTGTAAACCTGAGGGGGGGGGGGAAACGGAAGAAAAGAGGCGAAAGAAAACGGGTCAGTCAAAAAGACTGGTAAGTCCTATCTACTATTAGTATAAAAACTAATAAATCTAACTGAACATGTAAAACAGAGGTGAGATGTAGGGTGATAACTGGCATAGTGAAAAGTTAACAAGATAGATCAAGTGTGGCATCGCATATACAAGGTTAAGTTGCACCAGGTGTGTACTAGTATTCCAATCCATGTCAAGTATAAACAAGAAATGATCCCTTGGCCCAAAGCTGGCCCACATCATGCGATGACCTACATCGAGGTCCAACTACTCGGTCTAGTCGATCGGCTCCCTAAAAGCCTAACTCGTCAAGTGTCGGTGTCATACGACCCAATCAGGAAGTGCAGTCAAACTGTGCTAGGTCCACCCAAGGGTGTATCAGGCCCTAGGGTGCCAACCACGGACACAAATCAAGCACGCACAGTCTAAACCTACGGGTGCCCGTGTCTGCTTTTTCAACTCCGGACCATGTGCACGACCATGGTCCGCCTGAACCTACACCGGCGCACCTACTTAGCCGTCGTTTTGGTCGCTTACATGTCAACCCAGTAATCGTGCCCCACCCTAGCCTAGTCCCTAGGGTATCATGATACAATCAAGAGGGTTACTGGTGAAAAGGACCACGTAACTAGGGTTTCTAGCGGGTTAAATATGGTTAACCCTACCCAATCAAGTATCAATGTTGGTTAAGTGTACCCAAGGTTCATGACTTAACCGCGTCAACCCATCATGTTTAATTGGTTAAGTATTCAAGTGGTCCATGACTTAACCCTACCATGTGGCATTAATTAATTTAATGCACCCTACCTCTCACATTAGACCTTGTTGTGGTTACTAGTTAAGCCGGGCGGGTCCGGGTAGCTTTACACCACAACTTTGTCTAACCTCGGGATTCAAGTGCGACATGACCAACTACTCACATTGGGTCCTATTGCTTGTAGCCACTAGTTAAGCCGGTCGGTTCCGGGTAGATTTATGCTACAAACTCAACCCAACCTCGAGTTGGCCACACTCATATTTTCTAAGTGTCATGTCCATTATTATGTTTACAACATAATCACAAGTCAATGTTCATGTCATATTTCAAAATCATGTTTCATGTCATTGATATTACCCAAACCCAACGCATTCACATCGCATGTACGTTTCGCATAACATAACATAGATCATAAGAGGGAACTTGGCAAACATGACAAAAAGGAGCATAAGGTAATAAGGTTGGCCACAAGTTAAACATGGTGGCATATGAGGCATAAATATGTTCATAAGCTTACATATTACATCATAGGCCTCAAAACATGCATAATATCAACTTATGCAAATAGGTGGAACATGATCATGAATGACATAGGGTGATGACTAGAAGTTCGCATATAACATTATATGCAAGTTATCCTAAAGGTTATAAGAGTTCTCATGTTGCATAATGCAACATTTCAACACAAAGCTTATAGCTTTCTATGCATAAGGTAAAGGTGATAGCTTTACTAACATGCATAGACTAAATTTATGCATAACATGATAGGATCAAAGCACATATCAAACTTAGGCCCAAACTCAACTTGCAACATGTCATATTTAACTTCATAGTTAGAATCTAAGAGTAGTATAGGGCTTACAATGAGCGGTTATGCGATCTAGATCAATATATATAAAGATTAAGACGAAGCCACAAGCAAAATCCGCAAAGAAAATAATAAGCTCCACTTAAACGCCTTGAAACAAGAAGTAATAACTCCAATGACAAAGAAAGATGGCTCTTTTACTTAAGAAAGATGGCTCCTTTATGACATAGATTGATTTGAGACACTCATGCCCTCATGAAGAAGGTGGAGGCCATGATTAAGAAACATTTTGGCATAGTTTAGTTGTAGGAATGATTAATGAGGGTTTAGGCTAGGTCTAGGGGTCTTTTTATAGATGATTAGGTTAATTTAGACCATAGGATTAACCCTAATTCAGATCTGGGCCATCAATTCACGTCACTAGCCTCCAAAACAGATCCAAACAGCCAAAATAGGTGCACTAGGCCGACCTGGCCGACCAGGGAGGTCGACCCCCAGTTCGACTCTAGTGTCGACCTGGTTGGGGGGGAGGTCGACCCTAGTGTCGACCCCCCTGTCGACCTATCTAGGCGGGAATTTTCCCACCCAGTCTGTTTTGGCTGAATTTGAATTCTAAATTCAAATTTGAACTGTTTTTGAACTTGAAATTTTCTGAAAACTTCATTGGGCCATAACTTAGTCATACGGACTCCGTTTTTCGAAAACTCGGACTCTATTTCGCGTATTTTTCCGATACGAACGCAATGGCATAGCTCGTTTCCCTTGATTCAGATTTTACAATTTAATTCTGCCTTGATTTACATTATAACATGTTATTAGAAATACGGGTTGTTACATTCTCCCCTCGTTAAAGGATTTCGTCCCCGAAATCTCCAAGTTAGGAAGAACGTATCCTACCATCCATCATCGATCTACTCAAAACATCATCCACAAGTAACCATTGTCCTTAAAAAGATTCTAAATGCTGTATGAACATATGCAAAAGTGTGTGTATATGTACTAATCTAATGCAAAAATCAGGCGGTTACCGATTCAGTAAACCTCCTTAATGCAAGTATGTTAGTGAAATGAGTCCATATGTATGCAAATTTCTAACATAATTCATAATCTCTATATGAGTGCACATAACATTCATTCATATGCAACATCCACGTGATAGCACAACAAGTTTCATCCATGAATAAGCATAAACACTCATGCATATGCGGTATGAAAGTGTGTGAGCCGATCTTAGTGCTTAATGTGTATCATGCATCCACGAGTATCCACTTGCAAACACTTGCAACCACTTGAAACCATCAAGCATAACATGTTTCAAATACATGTTTCATCCAAAGGGTTTCTACCTAAGGTTCTCATGACACGATTACGAGATAACAAGATAAACAAGGTAAACATGGATAGCAAAGGAAAGATATGCTAATTAGGAAAGGAGATTGAGAATGTACCCTCAAAAAGGAATGGATAAAGCCCACGCATCTTCTCCTCGGTTTCCCAAGTTGCGTCTTCATCGGCTTCACTCCACTGAACTTTCACCAATTTGACTTCTCGATTCCTTAACTTCTTGATCTCTGTTCCCAAGATACGAATCGGAGCTCTTCTCAAGGTTGCCTCTTTCTCTACCTCCACGTCTTCAAGAATGCTTGGTTCAACCACCTCAGCGGACTCATGTAGGCACTTTCGGAGATGCGAGACATGAAAGACATTATGCACTCCGGCTTGCTTCTCGGGTAATTCCACCTTATAGGCCATCTTTCCAATTCTCTCTATGATAGGGAAGGGTCCTATGAACCTTGGTGCCAGCATCCCTACTGCTCCAAAACGTACCACATTACGCAAAGGAGAAACCTTCACGAAAACCATGTCTCCCACTTCGAATTCCAACTCTGCCCTTCGCTTGTCAGCATAGGATTTCTATCTGTCTTGGGCCGCTTTCATCCGTCTTCTCACCAATTCAACTTTCTCGGATGTGTCCCGTATCATATCGGGCCCAAGTATAAGCCTATCTGTTGTCTCCCACCAACAAGATGGTGACCTACATGGCCTCCCATACAAAGCTTCAAATGGTGACATCCCTATGCTGGCTTGATAGCTATTATTATAAGCAAACTCTACAAGAGGAAGGTGGTCTTCCCAAGTACCACCAAAGTCAAGAACACAAAGCATTAAGAGATCTTCTAGCACTCTATTCACCCTTTCGGTTTGGCCATCCGTCTGGGGGTGATAGGCTGTACTCAGATTCAATCGCGTACCCATCGCTTCTTGCAAACTGTTCCAGAACTGACTAGTGAAAATTGGGTCACGATCGCTAACTATGCTAGAAGGAACTCCATGCAACCGCACTATCTCACGAAGATAAATAGATGCTAGCCATGATGCGGTCCTCTTGCTCTTTACAAGAATGAAATGAGCGCTCTTTGTAAGTCTATCAACTATGACCCATATGCTTGTGTTCCCTTTCCTTGACCTAGGCAATCCATCCACAAAATCCATAGAAATACTCCCCCACTTCCATTGCGGGACCTCCAATGGATGTAATAGCCCACCTGGTTTCTTTGACTCGGCTTTCACTTGTTGGCACACCATGCACTTTGAAACATACTCTGCCACATCTTTCTTCATTCCAGCCCAAAAGAAAATGCGCTTCATATCTCTATACATCTTATCTCCTCCAGGATGTATAGTCATCTTTGAGTGATGTGCTTCTTCGAGAACTTTATGCACCAAGTCTCCTACTTGTGGAACGCATAGCCTTCCATCACGCCTTAGCCAACCTTTATCATCAATAGTATATCAAGCAAGGTGACTAGACGTCTCACCACAGATCAACTTGTCCATGATCTCAACTATCTGCGGGTCTTCCTTCTGTGAAGTCCCTACTTGATCAAGAAGTGTGGGTCTAAGCTCAAGGGATGCTAATGAACCCGTCATCGACTCAACAGCCGTCGTGATATCAAAGGTTGCCGAGAACTCTAAGTTCTTCATCTCAATAAACAAGGGACTCAAAGTCAACCTCCTTCTGCTTAGTGCATCTGCCACAACATTACCCTTGCCAGGGGTATAAGCTATCTCGAAGTCATATGATGCCAAGAATTTCATCCACCTTTGCTGTCTTAGATTCAGATCTTTCTGTGAGAAGAGGTACTTGAGTGACTTGTGATCAGTATACAGCTCAAACCTTCCGCCTAGAAGATAGTGGCGCCAGGATTTGAGTGCAAAGGCGATCGCCGCCAACTCCAAATCATGCGTGGGATAGTTCTTCTCATGAACTTTAAGTTGCCTACCCCCATAACATATCACTCTTCCCTCTTGCATCAGAACAGCACCTAACCCCGTACCACATGCATCGGTGCATACGGTAAACATCTTACCGCCATCGGGTAATGCCAAAACTGGAGCTGTGGTAAGGGCTCTCTTGAGCCTTTGAAAAGCAAGCTCACACTCCAAGTCCCATGCAAAGACTAAGTTCTTCTTCGTCAACTTAGTAAAAGGGGCCGAAATCTTAGCAAAGTCCCTAATGAACTTCCTATAGTTGCCCGCCAGACCGAGAAAGCTTCTTACTTCGGTTGCATTCCTAGGAGTCTTCCAGTCTTGAACCACAACCACTTTCACGGGATCCATCGCTATGCCTTGCTTAGAAACTATATGTCCAAGAAACCGAACTTCCCTTCTCCAAAAATGACATTTGGAGAACTTGGCTTTCAACTGATGCGCTCTAAGCGTATCCATCACTTCCTTGAGATGCCTTGCATGCTCTTCCTCATCCTTTGAGAAGATCATAATATCATCCACGAAAACAACAACAAACTTGTTAAGGAACTCCCTGAACACCCTACTCATCAAGTCTACGAAGTAGGCGGGTGCATTAGTCAAACTGAATGGCATGACAAGCCATTCAAAGAATCCATCCGGAGTCCTAAACGCAGTCTTATCAATACTATCCTCAGCCACTCTAAGCTGATGGAATCCAGTGGCTAGATCGAGCTGAGAGAAAACAGAAGCACCAACAAGCTGGTCAAAGAGATCATCAATCCTCGGTAACGGGTGCCTATTCTTCTTTGTCAGCTTGTTCAACTCTCGATAATCAACACATAGGAGAAGCGAACCATCCGCCTTAGTAGCGAATACCACCGGAGCACCCCATTCAGAAATGCTTTGCCTAATAAAATTCTTCTCAAGCAACTCCTTGATTTGCTTACTGAGCTCCCTTCTTTCACGTGGGGCCATGTGCCTAACGGGCAATGATACTGGCTTGGCATTATCGACTAGATAAATGTGGAAATCTATCTCTCGTTTAGGGGGTAACCCCTTAAATTCTTCAAAGACATCAGGATAGTCTCGGACCACCCTTACAGATTGCAGATCATCGATGGATGAGTCAAGAGATTCAAGATAACATAACATGACGGGACCTCTAGGGTTACAAGAAATTTTTAGGGTATTACCGAGGCGAGTCATGAGCCTCACCACCCTATGCTCACAATCGAGGATGGCTCCATAACTGGACAACCAATCCATGCCCAAGATCAACCCGTATCCCGTGAATCTGAGAACGTAAGCATCACATGTGAATTCTACGGTCAAGATAGAAATCTTCAAATCCACACAAATCATAGATAGATGGGCGGAACCCCCAATTGGATTTGACACACTGACGGGATCCTCAACTAGACTGTACTTAGGTGCAAACTTTCAACAAGATCAGAAGAAATAAAACTATGCGATGCACCAGAATCAAATAAGGTGTGAACAGGATAATCAAAAATATAAACAAGATTTTCTACAGAAATACTACCTCGGTCCTGAGCTGGAGCAGTGTTGAGAGCATGCACTTGCCCTCCAGAAGGTCCTGCACGCTGATTCTGCCCTTGCTTCTTGGGGTAATCCTTGCTAAAATGTCCGGTCTCTCCACAATGAAAGCATTCGCCCAACTACCTCTTCTTCTTCTTACAGTCTTTAGCTATGTGCCCAACAATCCCACAGTAGTTGCATTTTCTTGGGTCCTTTGCCTTGGCCTTGTTGCCCTTGTTGTTCTTGTTGTTCTGATTGCTCTGATTTCCTCCCCACTTGGAGTCTGTCTTCTTGGCTTGAGTCTCATTAGGCTTGACTTCTTTCTTGCCATTCTTATCGTCTCCTTGAAGCAATGCCATGTCCACTGGGCCTTCAAAAGTGGCCCCCATGGGTATATGAGATAGGGCTAAACCTTGTAATGGCTCGTTCAACCCTCATGCAAAGCGCAAAGCCTTCTTCTGGGGAGTATTAACCATGTCCAAGCCAAATCGAGCGAGTTGGTTAAACTCATTCACATACTCCCTCACTGTCATGTCCCCTTGCTTCAAAGATATAAACTTCTCCAATTGCATATTTACCTCAGCTGCTGATAGAAACTTAAGCCCAAACCTCGTCCTAAAGTCGGCCCAAGTCTCTATAGGTCTAGTAGCATTGGTGACCTCCCACCAATAAGCAACTTCTTCTTTTAATAGCCATGCTGCTAATAAAACTTTTCTATGGTCTTCCACATCAAAGATAGCGAAAAGATATTCAGTTTCTTTCAACCAGTTTCGTGCCTCCACAAAAGTCTCCGTCCCAATGAAATTCTTACTACCCATCTCCTTAAAGTCCTTGCAAACCTTTGCGAAATCTGCTTGTGGATGCTGAGGAGGTGGAGGAGGAGGAGGAACCTCAATTACGGTGGGGGTATTTGCTGGGCCCGCATCGTTGGCCCTAGCTTCCAAGTACTTCCGGAACCATCCGGTAATGGTCACTCCCTCGGGAAGGTTAAGATCGGCCATACTGAAAAAGAAAAAGATAGATTTAGAACGAAGAAATGAAGGATAGTGCTAATGACTTTTGGGGAATAGCCTTTTAAAATAACTAGACTTTTCTTGGAAAATACTTAATTGGTTTTGAAAATAGTTTTTCAAAAGGTAAGTTTTAAAAACACTTTTGCTCAAATCTTGTAAACCTTATGCTCTGATACCAAATGTAACACCCCACCTCCTCCAGGGTAACTCTTGCAAGCACACTAGCTTTGGAGGGGCGTTAAACAAGGTAAACATGCATGCAGATATCACAAGACAGAACATATAAGTAAAACAGAGTAGTAAAGCAGCAGATAAAACTAACATTTCAAAACCATAGTCAAGTTACATCAAAGTACTCGGTCATTATTTTCCATAAAACATAAGTCTAGAACATAAAATGAAAACTGAAAAAGAAACATTAAGTAACTATCCCCAAAGCAGCATAAGGCCATAGTGTGCTCAAACCATTGGTGAGCTATCCAGAAAAGCAGCTAAGATCCAAGCTAAGTACCAGCGTTCCCACCCTATAAACCTTGGGGGGGGAACGGAAGAAAAGAGGCGAAAGAAAACGGGTCAGTCAAAAAGACTGGTAAGTCCTATCTACTATTAGTATAAAAACTAATAAAGCTAACTGAACATGTAAAACAGAGGTGAGATGTAGGGTGATAACTGGCATGGTGAAAAGTTAACAAGATAGATCAAGTGTGGCATCGCATATACAAGGTTAAGTTGCACCAGGTGTGTACTAGTATTCCAATCCATGTCAAGTATAAACAAGAAATGATCCCTGGGCCGAAAGCTGGCCCACATCATGAGATGACCTACATCGAGGTCCAACTACTCGGTCTAGTCGATCGGCTCCCTAAAAGCCTAACTCGTCAAGTGTCGGTGTCATACGGCCCAATCACGAAGTGTAGTCAAACTGTGCTAGGTCCACCCTAGGGTGTATCAGGCCCTAGGGTGCCAACCACGGACACAAATCAAGCACGCACAGTCTAAACCTACGGGTGCCCGTGTCTTCTTTTTCAACTCCGGACCATGTGCACGACCATGGTCCGCCTGAACCTACACCGGCGCACCTACTCAGCCGTCGTTTTGGTCGCTTACATGTCAACCCAGTAATAGTGCCCCACCCTAGCCTAGTCCCTAGGGTATCATGATACAATCAAGAGGGTTACTGGTGAAAAGGACCACGTAACTAGGGTTTCTAGCGGGTTAAATGTGGTTAACCCTACCCAATCAAGTATCAATGTTGGTTAAGTGTACCCAAGGTTCATGACTTAACCGCGTCAACCCATCATGCTTAATTGGTTAAGTATTCAAGTGGTCCATGACTTAACCCTACCATGTGGCATTAATTAATTTAATGCACCCAACCTCTCACATTAGACCTTGTTGTGGTTACTAGTTAAGCCGGGCGGGTCTGGGTAACTTTACGCCACAACTTGGTCTAACCTCGGGTTTCAAGCGCGACATGACCAACTACTCACATTGGGTCCTATTGCTTGTAGCCACTAGTTAAGCCGGTCGGTTCCGGGTAGATTTATGCTACAAACTCAACACAACCTCGAGTTGGCCACACTCATATATTCTAAGTGTCATGTCCATTATTATGTTTACAACATAATCACAAGTCAATGTTTATGTCATATTTCAAAATCATGTTTCATGTCATTGATATTACCCAAACCCAACGCATTCCCATCACATGTACGTTTCGCATAACATAAAATAGATCAAAAGAGGGAACTTGGCAAACATGACAAAAAGGAGCATAAGGTAATAAGGTTGGCCACAAGTTAAACATGGTGGCATATGAGGCATAAATATGTTCATAAGCTTGCATATTACATCATAGGCCTCAAAACATGCATAATATCAACTTAAGCAAATAGGTGTAACATGATCATGAATGACATAGGGTGATGACTAGAAGTTCGCATATAACATTATATGCAAGTTATCCTAAAGGTTATAAGAGTTCTCATGTTGCATAATGCAACATTTCAACACAAAGCTTATAGCTTTCTATGCATAAGGTAAAGGTGATAGCTTTACTAACATGCATAGACTAAATTTATGCATAACATGATAGGATCAAAGCACATATCAAACTTAGGCCCAAACTCAACTTGCAACATGTCATATTTAACTTCATAGTTAGAATCTAAGAGTAGTATAGGGCTTACAATGAGCGGTTATGCGATCTAGATCAATATATATAAAGATTGAGACAAAGCCACAAGCAAAATCCGCAAAGAAAATAATAAGCTCCACTTAAACGCCTTGAAACAAGAAGTAATAACTCCAATGACAAAGAAAGATGGCTCTTTTACTTAAGAAAGATGGCTCCTTTATGACATAGATTGATTTGAGACACTCATGCTCTCATGAAGAAGGTGGAGGCCATGATTAAGAAACATTTTGGCATAGTTTAGTTGTAGGAATGATTAATGAGGGTTTAGGCTAGGTCTAGGGGTTTTTTTATAGATGATTAGGTTAATTTAGACCATAGGATTAACTCTAATTCAGATCTGGGCCATCAATTCATGTCACTAGCCTCCAAAACAAGTCCAAATAGCCAAAATAGGTGCACCAGGCCGACCTGGCCGACCAGGGAGGTCGACCCCCAGGTCGACTCTAGTGTCGACCTGGTTGGGGGGGAGGTCGACCCTAGTGTCGACCCCCCTGTCGACCTGTCTGGGCAGGAATTTTCCCGCCCAGTCTGTTTTGGCTGAATTTGAATTCTAAATTCAAATTTGAACTATTTTTGAACTTGAAATTTTCTGAAAACTTCATTGGGCCATAACTTAGTCATACGAACTCCGTTTTTCGAAAACTGGGACTCTATTTCGCGTATTTTTCCGAGACGAACTCAATGGCACAGCCCGTTTCCCTTGATTCAGACTTTACAATTTAATTCTGCCTTGATTTACATTATAACATGTTATTGGAAATACGGGTTGTTACAATGTCCGGTTGTTCACCTTAGTTAACGAAAATGTAGAGCTGTCAACAGATGTTTAGGATACAGATAGTGTCATATCTGTATCTGCATCTACGTCTACATAAGAAATTATTTTCGGATATCAGATATTTGTATCCACGGATATGGATGGATATCAAATAATTATCTGGTTTGCCAACGATCAAAAAACAAAGAGTATAAACTAAAAAAAATATTCAACATAATTTTTCATTAATCTGGTTGATTTTTAAAGTGTTAAAAATAAACATACTTGACAGTAATAATTATTTTTAAGCAGTTAATATGTGTTTCTCATGTAAAATTTAACCTTTCAACTTAATAAAATAATAAATTAGTATATTTGATTATGCTAAAATACATATAATTTAGAATATAATAATGAAAAAAAGCGGAGGATAACTTTCAAATGATGTGTATATAATCACATTTGTTCTTTCAAATATTGGATATTTATCCTCTTTTTGAATGCAAATGCGGACAAATTTTTGATTATTCGAGTATTCACTAACCACCCTATGTAAATGTTCACTCCAACGACTATACTCGTTTAGAAGTATATTCGTGAAAGTTTCCTCGCACTTGACCTTAAACTAATTTAATTAAAATAAAAATATTCGAATTCAACTCTGATTATTATAATTTTGAAAATAAATTCATGGTTATTTGAAATTATGTAATAAATGGTCTTGTTTTAATTAGTTAAATTACTAAAGTCTTT
Organism: Allium sativum; assembly: GCA_030737875.1. NCBI lineage: Eukaryota > Viridiplantae > Streptophyta > Magnoliopsida > Asparagales > Amaryllidaceae > Allium > Allium sativum. The sequence continues at coordinate 607,762,092 of CM060910.1, read as the reverse complement.
CCAAATAATATATTGAAATTAGAAACAAGATGTTTTATAAGTATCTTTAAAATGGAATGATTTTTATATGATTGAAATAATTAAAAAATTGAATTCATTTTAGGTGGGAACATCGAATATTTAAATAGAAATAAACGAGTATTAAAATAAATGAAATTGTTTGGTTATCAAAATATATTATGTAAATGAAGTGCAAATCAATTCAAATTAGATCTTAATTTATTTATAAATAAATAGTAGGATTATTTAAAATAAAAAGGAAAATTATCTATTTAAAACAAGGCCCATGTCATTTAAACTCTCTTTAGTCTTTCATTTTATAGAAAATTTCTCATACTTCAATAACTCAAGCTAAAACCTTGTTTATCTCCCTATGTCAATGAAAATCGCAGTTCAATGAAAAAAAATGTGCGCTACAACGACGACTTAGGAAAGAAGACGCTTATCTCGGCAACGTTGATGGAACCCTTAACGTACTCAGGGGCTGCCACGATCATCCTAAACTCGTGAGCATGCTAGTGTCTGCGTGTAGGTGGTGGACGGTTGGATAAGTGTATGCGAATACAACCTGAAATTTGTGGTGGTGGAATGACCTTGATGTTGGCGAGATGATTGTAGCTAACGTCAATTGGACCACCAGAATGATCGGTGGATATTGGGGAGGAAGAAGTGAGTGATTCAAGCATGCATTCTCGTTTTAAGTGAGTTTATAAATCACTTCTATTTTTTAGCATTAACTTCCATTTGCATCTTCTTATTATATTACAGTTAAGGAAATTTTCGTTGAAATTAGTTGAATTGATCGAAACTGTATTATGAACCTTCGTTCATTTTTTGTTTTGATGAACTATTTGTTAATTGTTAATTGTACGACCATAGAGTACATGATTTGTAACACCCCTAGTTTTATACTAACATTTAACTTAAGTGAGATAATTTGACTTGATGATGAGAATGAGGTTGATTTGTAACACCCCGCATTTTAAATATAATTAAAAATGAAATAAAATTTATGAAAATATGCTTAGATAGGTAAAAAATGGTGATGTATAATGAGAATTAATTAATACATGGAAGAGAAGAAAAATTAATTCGATAATAGTGTGTGTAACGGAGAAGATAGTAAAATAAGGATATTTAATTTAAATATCAGGAATTAAGTAAAATGGACATCACAATTGCGTTCCTCTCAAAATATTGCATGAAATAGAGTCCAAGTTTTCGAAAATCGGAGTCCGTATGAAGGAGTTATGACCTTCTGAAGTTTCAGCGAAAAATCAGAAAACAGCCCAGCCCAGAACAGAAAAAAAAATGACCAGGTCGACCCCCAGGTCGACCATAGTGTCGACCCCCCCTTGGGGAGGTCGACCTGTAGTGACCTGGAGCGGGAATTTTGGTCCAGAAGCGGGAAATTCGCCCCAGAAGCTGTCCAGGTTCATTTTTGAGCACCTGGATGAGTTTTTGGGTCGAGTACGTTGGTCTAACACCTATATAAACATCCTAGGTTCATTGTAAACTCCACAACAATTCATGGCAAGGCCATGGCTCTCTTCTAACTTGATTTCTTCCTCCTCCTCAAGCTATTGATCTAAATAAATCTTAGATCTATTCTTCTCTCTTTTCTCTACAATGTCTATTCTTAAAATTAAAAAGAATGAGATCTAGAATTACTACAACCATGAATAAAAAGAAAAGAGGCTTAGATCTAAATCACTGCGCAAAGAGAAGGAATTCAGATCTGCAACCTACTCCGCATATGAAATCAAAGATAAATTGAATTGGACATGAAATCAATCAAAGATGAATCAAAAGCAACAAAAAGGGGGAAATCAGTTCGAAAATTAATCTCGTTCCTATTTTGAAGATGATAAACACTGTGAGTGGAGTTATAATGCACTTTTTGTGTAAAATTATCATTTATCGTTCAAACATTCCCTATGTAAACATGAAATGAAATTATTGAATCCATAATGTTTAATATTATCATGTGCTCGATTTTAATTATTATGCCTACGATTATGTGCCTCCTTTTATTCTTTCCCTTTTTGATTTTTGATAGCTAGGCTATCTCGAGCCTAGATCTATAATAAAATAAATACGATTGAATGATTATTGCAAGCGAAAAAGGGAAACGCTCTGTTTTGGGCTATGACATGAACTGGAGGGTTTGGTTATAAATTACAAAGAGGGTTGGGCGTAATATAACATTGACAAAACCTGAATACGTAACCCAAATTTAGAATTATACGCATGAACATGATTTGGGGTTTGGCGTAGAATTGACATCATTGATTTAAGCATGAAATTGAGTTATGGATTTGTTAATGAGAACATGTCTCTAGAATAAAACCTGTATTATAACTTGAATTTGGATAAGAACAAAAACTTGGTATGAATTGACATCTGGAATTTGACATGAAGTTTACATCTAGAACTTGAACATGAAATGGACATGAATATGAATTATGAATTTAATGATAGACGTAACCTGTTAATGGGATTACAACCATGAATATCAATTGGGGTTTTCAGGTAAAGCTTGGATTTGGAAAATTGACACTTGACATCTAGATTGAACTTGATACTTGAATTATGGCACTATTGAAATGCATTGAACATGAAAATGGTTGAGTAATTTGTGTAATGTAAATATGGACAAGATTATGAAACTTGAAATATGACATTTAGAATATGCTTATGAACTTGACATCTAAAACGAACGCGAACATGGCATGAATTGGTAGTTGACATTTATAAGAACATGCTTGTAAGTTGGGTAATTGGCATAACATGAACTTAATATTTTTTGACATGATTATGAACTTGACATATGCCAATTAGAATAGACATGAACCAAGCATGAAACGTGGCTAACTCGAGGTTAGGATGAGTTTGCGATGTAATCCCACCCGGAACCGCCCGGCCTAACCAGTGGTAGCAAACAATAGGTCCTAATGTGAGAAGTTAGTCATATCGCGCTTGAAACCCGAGGTTAGACTGAGTTGTGGTGTAATTATGCCCGGATACGCCCGGCATAACCAGTGATCACAACAACAGGTCTAATGTGAGAGGTTGTGGTGCATTAATAATTAATTAATGGCACATGATTCGTAGGGTTAAGTCATGAATTTAAAGACGACACTTAACCAAATTTGTGAATGAACGTTATAAGGAGATGGGGTTAAGTTGACACGAACATATGAACAAAACTTAACCAAAAATGGAAATAGGGAATGTTAACTACCTATTATAAATCGAAGTTGAAATAGTCGAAAGGTTAATTAGGGGGTAAACCTGCCCAAGGGACAGAGAAAGACTATGACATAAGATGTAATGTAAGACCTGAAGGGTAGGATAACCTATAATACGGGGTAAGCTAAGCAAGAACTGTGGGAAAACACCCATGCGCTATCACCGAATAAAAGAGAACTTAAGTTATGCTTGAATTCATGGGAAAACCTTAGTCAACAAGTTGAATTATAAAGCGAGAATATGTGGTCTGATGTCTAAGGTAACGAGAATTGACTAAGTAAAACAACAAGAATGATAACTAAGTAACAAGCCATAGTTGATAGGAACTAAGAAGTAAACCTTAGTTAAAAAAACGGTCGAGAATGGGAAATAAGTTGTAATCCTTAGTTAAGGGGACTAAGTGGTAAACCTTAGTTAACAAGATTAACGGGAAAGGAAACTAAGTGGTAAACCTTAGTTAAGAACAACTAAGTAATAATTCTTAGTCAAGGAAACTGTGTCAGTCCATAAATAGATGAATAACCCGATACGGTAGATCATCGCTTAACAAACACACGAGGAGGAGCAAACGTCTATCTGATTTCGTAAAAGGCTCCAGCGGACTGGGTTACGAAGCACGTAGCTTCAGGGGACATGAGGGTACTCATGGTATCCCACTGTGAGGTTGCAGATGATTCGCCTGGACTCACAGAGGTTAAGGTCTGCGGTAGAAGAACCAAGGGTATGCCTTGGTTGCAATATAGGCAACCTAAAGACTAGGGAGGACCAACGTGTGTCGTCGATACTTAGTTTAGCCCTGTGATAGCACATCGTCGACTACCTACCATCTTTAGTCAATCATAGTACGTATACGGAAAGGCAGAGAACTCCCAACAGACCATATACTTGCTATCTAGTTATGGGTGAGGTTGGCCAATCGGAAAGTGGGGCATAGGTGGCAGGAGTACAGTTCTCGTACTTCATTTTCTTGGATTTCCTTTCATTAGTTGAGGGAGGGGTCACGTGGGACCATAACCACTGGTAGAAAAATAGACCTTAGCATCTGCATTGGCAGATAACTTAAAGCTCCCGACCGAGTTCCGTATTTCTTGATTTAGCCCGGTCACGGGACTCGGGCCGCACATATAGTGTACATGTGCACCTAGACGTCAGAAACGATTCGCAATACATACGTGGGAAAAGGGCGCTGTTCGACAGGTAGCATAATCCCTAGTAGTCCTAGGTGGCATAAACCCTAATCGAATCTAGAAAACGTTCAATAGGTAGCATAATCCCTAGTGGTCCTAGGTGGCATAAATCCTAGTTGAACACTTGATAGTTCATGATAAGGAAACCTAGCCAGATCAAGGGTGGCAGTCCAAACGATTTCAAGAATGGTGGCACTACGTTGAAGTAGTATAGAATTACGTGATAAAGCCCGTACGATATACGGCAAGGGACTGTACGTATACATGGAAAGGATTATACGAGTTGGGGAAAAATTGCATATATGATGTATTAGGTTAAGTCTACTAGTAAGTGGATGAGAATGACATGGGTTTGGCCTTGGGTGCTAATATTGTGAATAACCTAATAAACAAGAAATTATAACTGAACGGTATATGTAGGGTTACACAAGAGTTTATTATAGTCCAGTCACACAGAACTTATGTTCTGACCCCCTCCTCACAACATGCGCAGGTTAGGTTCATGACAGAGATAATATTGCTTGACTACTGACTTGGCTGTATTATTATTAAGGTAATGCTATTTTGAATAAATTTTATTTTATTCCTTCCGCTGTGAGCTGCTTTTCGAACTCTGACATGTTTCTTTCTCTCTGTCTTTTCTGCCGGATACTAGAGCACCCAATTCGGGGTCCGATGGATTGGATTTTGAAAAATTCGTCTGTCGAAACCCGGGTTGTTAAATCTGGTATCAGAGCTTCGTTTTAGTGGTCTTAGGGTGATAATGAGTGAACATATTTGTATTTTCTAAAATATAAATATATATTATATATATAAACCTAAATCCATATAGTAGCCCACTAGACATGTAAAGAGTTAGGATATTGGTTTGTACACTAAAGGCATTGACATAGAAATTTTGGAAACAATTAGGTGGTTGGGAAAGTGTACAATATGTCTTGGAGCTAGAAAGTATCCCATAGAATGGAAAATGAAATATTAGTATTTCAGAGTAGTGGGTCTAGAAGTAAAACCTTAGAAATTAGAAAAAAAAGGTTAAAGTGTGAAAATGGATTAGGAATATATATAGTCGAGAAAATTGAAATTGTGAAAGTACCTAGGAAAGCCTAGTTGAGTGGAAAACCCGCTTTGATTCTGACCCAATAATAAACTTTTAAGTACTTGAATTTGTATAAAAAAGTTTGTGGTATTTTCTAAGTTTTGATCTTAAAAGTATCTTTATGTTTGAAAACTGCATATTGGGTTTTAAAATAAAGTGGGGTATATTATGTAAAACAACGATTTCTTGTTTTGAAAGAATTCTCTCATGAAAAGGAGCATTTATATATAGCTCACTAGTTCTCATATATGAAAATCTTGGAAGGAAAATGTTGTATTTTGTAAAAGGAGTTTTTGAAATCTCTATTCTATTAAATTTTGATTATTGTTAAAAAAAAATTGGGTAAACAAATTTCCTGTAGAATGCATAAGCATTGAGACCTAGAATTGTTGCTTGAGAAAAAGAAAAGGATAGGCTAGTAATACACAGCATGGACTAGTAGTGACTACTAGGTGATGAAGGGCAAGCAATTATATAGACCCTGTTAGGTGGACTCGCGATTGTCAGAGGTAATAAAGTCTTAAGATCCTTGGCCCATAGTTGTAGCTGTGTAGGATACTGTTTGACTAGAAAACGGAAAAGCTTATTTGAAAGGATAAATAAATAATATAAACATGAGAAACATGACTAAGCCAAATAAGCTAAAGAATATCCTAACTAACAAGAAAACAATAAATTCAATAAAGCAACAAACCATGACGGGGGAAAGAAAATGAAAATCTCAAGAAAAAGATGAATAAATATGAAATTATTTCAAGATAAAGTCGAAAATACGAGAAAGAAATTTTCTTATGTGGTTGTGCTTGGATAAGAAAATAGGAAATCTTAATAGAATAGTTATATAAAAATCCAAGTACAATTAGAAAAGAAAAATGGAGGATGTGAATTTTTCCGTTTTATACCTTTTCGTAACATAAGAAATCGAATTTGGAAAATTAGATTTTTCTAAATCTCGAATTAAAAGATGGTTGGCAGGGTTTTGGATGCGAAAATTGGATGAACTATGCTCTTATTCTATAAGAGTATGGGAAAATTTGAATGGAAAATGTTTTGATTTTTCAAAAATATTGCATCCATATAGAACTGCAAGTATATTTAGGATGTGAGCATCATGTTTTGAAAAGTTTTTTAAAGTTTGCATACATATAGGTGGATCCAAATTAGGCATACATGCTTTACTATAATGTATTTCACTTTGCACATGTGCACAATGTTGCAACAATTGGATGAACACTAATTGGATGTTGCGAGGGATTATCTATTTTACTCTTATCGAATTTCGGGGATGAAATTCTTTAAGGGTGGGAGAATGTAACACCCCGCATTTTTAATATAATTAAAAATGAAATAAAATTTATAAAAATATGCTTAGATAGGTAAATAATGGTGATGTATAATGAGAATTAATTAATACATGGAAGAGAAGAAAAATTAATTCGATAATAGTGTGTGTAACGGAGAAGATAGTAAAATAAGGATATTTAATTTAAATATCAGGAATTAAGTAAAATGGACATCACCATTGCGTTCCTCTCGAAATTTAGCATGAAATAGAGTCCAAGTTTTCGAAAATCGGAGTCCGTATGAAGGAGTTATGACCTTCTGAAGTTTCAGCGAAAAATCTGAAAACAGCCCAGCCCAGAACAAAAAAAAATGACCAGGTCGACCATAGTATCGATCCCCCCTTGGGGAGGTCGACTTGTAGCGACCTGGAGCGGGAATTTTGGTCCAGAAGCGGGAAATTCGCCCCAGAAGCTGTCCAGGTTCATTTTTGAGCACCTGGATGAGTTTTTGGGCCTAGTACATTGGTCTAACACCTATATAAACATCCAAGGCTCATCCTAAACTCCACAAGAATTCATGGCAAGGCCATGGCTCTCTTCTAACTTGATTTCTTCTTCCTCCTCAAGCTATTGATCTAAATAAATCTTAGATCTATTCTTCTCTCTTTTCTATACAACTTCTATTCTTAAAATTGAAAAGAATGAGATCTAGAATTACTACAACCATGAATAAAAAGAAAAGAGGCTTAGATCTAAATCACTACGCAAAGAGAAGGAATTCAGATCTGCAACCTACGACGCATATGAAATCAAAGATAAATTGAATTGGACGTGAAATCAATCAAAGATGAATCAAAAGCAACAAAAAGGGGAAATCAGTTCGAAGATTAATCTCGTTCCTATTTTGAAGATGACAAACACTGTGAGTGGAGTTACAATGCACTTTTTGTGTAAAATTATTATTTATCATTCAAACATTCCCTATGTAAACATGAAATGAAATTATTGAATCCATAATATTTAATATTATCATGTGCTCGATTTTAATTATTATTCCTACGATTATGTGCCTCCTTTTATTCTTTCCCTTTTCGATTTTTAATAGCTAGGCTATCTTGTGCCTAGATCTATCATAAAATAAATACGATTGAATGATTATTGCAAGCGAAAAAGGGAAACGCTCGGTTTTGGGCTATGACATGAACTGGAGGGTTTGGTTATAAATTACAAAGAGGGTTGGGCGTAATATAACATTGACAAAACCTGAATGCGTAAACCAAATTTAGAATTATACACATGAACATGATTTGGGGTTTGGCGTAGAATTGACATCATTGATTTAAGCATGAAATTGACTTATGAGTTTGTTAATGGGCACATGTCTCTAGAATAAAACCTGTATTATAACTTGAATTTGGATAAGAACACAAACTTGATATGAATTGATATCTGGAATTTGACATGAAGTTTACATCTAGAACTTGAACATGAAATTGACATGAATATGAATTATGAATTTAATGATAGACGTAACCTGTTAATGGGGATTACAAGCATGAATATAAATTGGGGTTTTTGGGTAAAGCTTGAATTTGGAAAATTGACACTTGACATCTAGATTGGACTTGATACTTGAATTATGGCACTATTGAAATGCATTGAACATGAACATGGTTGAGTAATATGTGTAATGTAAATATGGACAAGATTATGAAACTTGAAATATGACATTTAGAATATGCTTATGAACTTGACATCTAAAACGAACGCGAACATGGCATGAATTGGTAGTTGACATTTATAAGAACATGCTTGTAAGTTGGGTAATTGGCATAACATGAACTTAATATTTTTTGACATGATTATGAACTTGACATATGCCAATTAGAATAGACATGAACCAAACATGAAACGTGGCTAACTCGAGGTTAGGATGAGTTTGCGATGTAATCCTGCCCGGAACCCCCCGGTCTAACCAGTGGTAACAAACAATAGGTCCTAATGTGAGAAGTTAGTCATATCGCGCTTGAAACCCGAGGTTAGACTGAGTTATGGTGTAATTCTGCCCGGAACCGCCCGGCATAACCAGTGACGACAACAACAGGTCTAATGTGAGAGGTTGTGGTGCATTAATAATTAATTAATGGCACATGATTCGTATGGTTAAGTCATGAATTCAAAGACAACACTTAACCAAATTTGTGAATGAACGTTATAAGGAGATGGGGTTAAGTCGACACGAACATATGAACAAAACTTAACCAAAACCGGAAATAGGGAATGTTAACTACCTATTATAAATCGAAGTTGAAATAGTAGAAAGATTAATTAGGGGGTAAACCTGTCCTAGGGACAGAGAAAGACTATGACTTAATATGTAATGTAAGACCTGAAGGGTGGGATATCCTATAATATGGGGTAAGCTAAGCAAGAACCGTGGGAAAACACCCATGCGCTATCACCGAATAAAAGAGAACTTAAGTTATGCTTGAATTCATGGGAAAACCTTAGTCAACAAGTTGAATTATAAAGCGAGAATATGTGGTATGATGTCTAAGGTAACGAGAATTGACTAAGTAAAACAACGAGAATGATAACTAAGTAACAAGCCTTAGTTAATAGGAACTAAGAAGTAAACTTTAGTAAAGAAAACGGTCGAGAACGGGAACTAAGTTGTAATCCTTAGTTAAGGGGACTAAGTGGTAAACCTTAGTTAACAAGATTAACTGGAAAGGAAACTAAGTGGTAAACCTTAGTTAAGAACAACTAAGTAATAATTCTTAGTCAAGGAAACTGAGACAGTCCATAAATAGATGAATAACCCGATACGGTAGATCATCGCTTAACAAACACACGAGGAGGAGCGAACGTCTATCTGATTTCGTAAAAGGCTCCAGCGGACTGGGTTACGAAGCACGTAGCTTCAGGGGATGTGAGGGTACTCTTGGTATCACTCTGTGAGGTTGCAGATGATCCGCCTGGACTCACAGAGGTTAAGGTCTGCGGTAGAAGAACCAAGGGTATACCTTGGTTGCAGTATAGACAACCTAAAGACTAGGGTGGACCAGTGTGAGTCGTCGATACTTAGTTTATCCCTGTGATAGCACGTCGTCGACTACCTACCATCTTTAGTCAATCGTAGTATGTATACGGAAAGGCAGAGAACTCCCAACAGACCATATACTTGTTATCTAGTTATCGGAGAGGCTGGCCAATAGGAAAGTGCGGCATAGGTGGTAGGAGTACAGTTCTCGTGCTTCATTTTCTTGGATTGCCTTTCATTAGTTGAGGGAGGGGTCAAGTGGGACCATAACCACTGGTAGAAAAACAGACCTTAGCATCTGCATCGGCAGATATCTTAAAGCTCCCGACTGAGTTCCGTATTTCTTGATTTAGCCCTGTCAGGGACTCGGGCCGCACATATAGTGTACATGTGCACCTAGACATCGGAAACGATTCACAATACATACGTGGGAAAAGGGCGTTGTTCGACAGGTAGCATAATCCCTAGTAGTCCTAGGTGGCATAAACCCTAATCGAATCTAGAAAACGTTCAATAGGTAGCATAATCCCTAGTGGTCCTAGGTGGCATAAATCCTAGTTGAACACTCGATAGTTCATGATAAGGAAACCTAGCCAGATCAAGGGTGGCAGTCCAAAAGATTTCAAGAATGGTGGCACTACGTTGAAGTAGTATAGAATTACGTGATAAAGCTCGTACGATATACGGCAAGGGACTGTACGTATACATGGAAAGGATTATACGAGTTGGGGAAAAATTACATATACGATGTATTAGGTTAAGTCTACTAGTAATTGGACGAGAATGACATGGGTTTGGCCTTGGGTGCTAATATTGTGAATAACCTAATAAACAAGAAATTATAACTGAACGGTATATGTAGGGTTACACAAGAGTTTATTATAGTCCAGTCACACAGAACTTATGTTCTGACCCCCTCCTCACAACATGCGCAGGTTAGGTTCATGACAGAGATAGTATTGCTTGACTACTGGCTTGGCAGTATTATTATTAAGGTAATGCTATTTTGAATAAATTATATTTTATTCCTTCCGCTGTGAGCTGCTTTTCGAACTCTTACATGTTTCTTTCTCTCTGTCTTTTCTGCAGGATACTAGAGCACCCAACTCGGGGTCCGATGGATTGGATTTTAAAAAATTTGATCTGTCGAAACCCGGGTTGTTAAATCTGGTATCAGAGCTTCAGTTTAGTGGTCTTAGTGTGATAATGAGTGAACGTATTTGTATTTTCTAAAATATAAATATATTATATATATAAACCTAAATCCATATAGTAGCCCACTAGACATGTAAAGAGTTGGGATATTGGTTTGTACACTAAAGGCATGGACATAGAAATTTTGGAAACAATTAGGTGGTTAGGAAAGTGTACAATATGACTTGGAGCTAGAAAGTATCCCATAGAATGGAAAATGAAATATTAGTATTTCAGAGTAGTGGGTCTAGAAGTAAAACCTTAGAAATTAGAAAAAAAAAGGTTAAATTGTGAAAATGGATTAGGAAAATATATAGTCGAGAAAATTGAATTTGTGAAAGTACCTAGGAAAGCCTAGTTGAGTGGAAAACCCGCTTTGAGTCTGACCCAATAATAAACTTTTAAGAACTTGAGTTTGTAAAAAAAAAGCGTATTTCGTCATCGTTTGCCTTCTTTTGTCCACCTAACAGGGTATCGAAGAAGTGTGTCCGATCAGAGGTGCTACCTCAATTAGTCATGGTATAGCTCCTGTTTTAGTCATTTTAATTATGACCCGAAGGTCAAGGCTATTTCGTCATCATTTGCCTTCATTTGTCCAGTAGTCGCCTCCCAGTCATCCTGCTTCGTTCCGGACACTCCACCACGTATACGGTTGTTAAAGTGGCATCGGCATTGACAGAGAGAATGCCATTTACCGACTTCGGTCTAACAACCAAATGCTTACATTTTTCACACCGTGGCCGTTAGATTTGAAATCATAATTTCAAGTATCGTAAATCAATTTATTTCATGTATTGCCCCAAAATCAATTACTCAAATCGTTTATCATTGGTTCGATTAAGATTATAAAACCAATATTCACTATTATCCTTTGTCAAACATTTGGTTTTAAAGTTCCAATTTCTCGAATTATTGTTATTGCTGTAAAACCCCTTTTTCACCCTTTGGATTCACTAGACTGGATTGGACATAGATTTTTGTTCGAATTATAAAATATATTTACAAAGGTTAAGTTTGAAAAATAGTATAGGCATATTAATTCGAAAATAATGTATATACCTATATGTATATATATATATATATAGTTGAAAAAAATTTATTATAAAATTTATATAGTTAAAGTGATCAAATTATTTATATAAGAATATTTACAAAGTCAAAGTAATGCGGAAATTCACATTATGAAATTGTAGTTCTATCCAAAATTATTAATCCAATCCAAATCTAAATCCATGTTTCGCCATTTCTTTCCCCAACTAGATTTCATAATCAAATCAAATTCGCTTAAGTTATTAACCAAAGAAAGATTGGTTAAATTCCAAATTTATTAGTAAAACTCGTATTCCTAATGACTTAGATAGGCATACTCTTCTTATACTTGAATCGAACAAATTTACATTTTTTTTGCCAAAATCTTTCTTACATAAATGGTGAGAATTCATATATTTACGAAATACTTAACAAATTTTTATAAATCCCTTTACATTACATTTCATGCCAAACAAAATCTAATTCTACGAAACCCAAAGTTTATGTAGAATATATTTTAAAATAATTTCAACTTAAAGTGTTAACTCGTATAATCACCTCTAAAACAAATTTCATACGAATATAAAAAAACAATTCAAGTTAGATTTGAAAAAAATTCTTTAAACATTTCTTTATGCTATATGATAATTCCATTAAAATCTTTCTTACAAAAACGATATAATACTTTAATATAATTTATGTTGTTGACTACGGTGTCCATATGTAATTTTCTACCCTATGGTCAAGTGATACAGATATTTATCATTTCAATCCTTTCTTTAAAATATTCGAATCACGGGTATGTATCATTTCAACCCTCATCCCAAATCGATTCGAATATACAGGGGTCGGGTATGTATCATTTCAACCCGTAATTGTTTCTAATCTAAAGGGAACTTGCATATTGAGAAAATAAACATAGTATAACATGCATACATCCATATTATGTCATATGAGATAACGATGTGTGTTGCACGTGCACAATCACAAAGCACACAAATCTAGAGCACCCTGACATTTCATTCAACATTTCAAATCTTTAATTCGCTAAATAAAAATTAGTCTATGAGTGAGGGAAAGTCACTTTCCGTAGCTAGAAGACGAAGGTGACAAAATGTGATAGAAACATTTAAGGATGAGACATAATAGACGAACGCATATCCAATCAATTTGTATACACATGTACAGACGTACATATGTACCCAAATGTAATATTGGGAATGCATGAGCCTTGTTTCAACTCCACTTTTGACAACCTAACCAGGGACTCAACGGTGTTCAATTTCAATTACGCTGACGCTCCCAAACTTTATTTACCCAAACGACAATCAAGATTGATGTTTTAAACAAGAATTGATGACATGTATACGAATATTTTTGAAAAATGAAGTAAAACTCACCATAAGGATTGAATAACCAGAAACCGAACACTGTCAAAGACTTGAAACAGATTCAACTTGAAGCTTAACAACTATAAGCCCCAACCTATCCAACAGCCTTCACACAGGCATTTCTTCGAGCGCCCGGAGCGCTTGCTGCAACGACTTCAACACTTCCATCAAATAGATGCAGGGAAATTTGACGACTTGGTCTGCTCAGTTTAAGGCTTGATTGGATATGCTGACCTGACATGGCTCACGGTCCTAGGGAAATCAATACATTCGACGTGATTTAGGACTTAGGGTCTCGATGGAAAAAATAGCGGGCTTCAGGAACGGGGTTCTGGGCTTCGTCACGGTGGTTCGCCGATCCGCAAGCGAGGCTGAAGAGGCTTTGCAGATTTGGGCGAACGATGGGATAGGCAGCCGAGTCCCGGTGTCGACAGTTGGAGGTGCTTTCCTGGGTGCTCGCAAGGTCCTTGCGGTGGTGGCCATGTTAGCGGTGGCAATAGCGCTTGGTTCGGTGAAGGAACAAGGCCAGGTGGGATTTCGGTTTGCAAGGGAAGATGTTTAAATTAGAAAAAGGAGGAAAACACGATTAGTTTCTCTTTGTCGCAGATGGAAGTATAAAGGGGAAAAATCATTTATTTTTAGAAAGAAGAGGCCGACTTCCCCCTTTTCATTCTAAAATGGCTCATCCTTGCTCCTTCCTTTGAAAAAACGAAGGAGGCAGTACAAGTTAAATTTTTCCTGAATTGAGAACAGTCGATTATAAAGAAAAGGAAGAGAAAAGATGGATTTGAGAAGAAGGCGTGAAGTTGATATAAAGTTGGAGCTACTGACAGACGGAGATTTTTGAAATCTTGCACAGTGTTTCGAAATCTTTGTATTACCGACAGGGCAAGATTTTGAAATCTTTGTGCACTGTAAAAGGACCTGTGCAGAAGACAGGAAGAGAAAGATGCATGGTAAATTATTCAGAAGCTGACGACCATATGTCATTTGCAATTTGGTAGTGTGTTGACAGATTCAGAAACTCAAATATGAGTTTAAACGTTGCTTGTTGGGTTCAGTACGATTGATATGGCAACGTTGTTACTTGTTTTGAACATGTTATAAATTCAGATAATTAAATTAAATGTTAATGCACTAATACATGCAATTCATCCCACGGTTTATTTCTTTTCTTTTTATTACATCAACCTTCATTTTGAAATAGATCAACACTTAATGTTTGACTTGAAATAAATCAATTAACTATATAAATTCAACTTTATATTTCGAAAACGTACCTTAAAATATATTTAACTTTAAGTTCTTTAATATACAAAGCTAAATTTATACTTAACAATTTGACTTTAAAACAGATTAGCCCCTTTAAATTTGTAAATATGTCTCAATTCGTATTTTGTAAAATCTTCGATTCCTAAATTAATTACACTGCTTATTTTTTTAATGTTAAATTAAATTTCCTTCAAATCAAATATAATATCTCAAGATTGATTTTCATTCAAACAAAACCAAATCTATTAATAATATTAGTAACGTCTATTTCAAAAAACTTTGACAACATTCATATTAAACAACAAAAGAATTCAAATGTTAAATCAATCTAGTTAACAATGCAAATTGCTTTTAGTTGACAAAATGTTCTTAAAAAAATTAATTAGTTAATGAAAAGAGTTTAACCACGTTCAATATATATAAATTTCCAAATTTTATATCAAAAACCAAATATAAATATTTATTATAATTATTAATTCTTAATTTAGTTCAAATTTTAACGTTGAAATTACCATTTCGTTTCAATTAGTCAAAACAACTTCAAATATAAATGTATCAATCATGGACGACAAAGGTACCATATATTATGTCGCCATACATGGGTTTACAACTAAAACCGAAAATTCGTGTATTGGTAATTGGATTCCATCTATGAGTTGAGGCAAGGGATGTTACTCACCGGTTTCAAGACACTTTAGCTAATGCCTGGGGATCACACCTATGGACAACCCTTGGATCTTCAGGGCCGGTCCACACCTAACATTTGTGGATTAGTTATTCATGAACAATTCGTTTCCCAGTCCTATCAGACCTCCAAAATGGTCAGTACGTCGACCATATAAGCCTTTTAGTCGGCTCTATATCCGAGGAGCCTTGCAAACAATCAACCACATAAGTAAAAATGTCTAGGCTCCATACCATGACACAACTTCTAGCTAGAAAGAAACTCATGCACTCCCTGCAGTCACTATCCCATTTTTGACTCATGCCGGGTGTGTGGCTTGTGAATAAACGCTACACACAAAGCTATGCTACTTAAAGCTGTGCTTTGATCATCATCGACAAGGCCCTACTTTTCGACAAAAGCCTTGATCATTTGCATCTTAGCATGCCACAATGTCAATCCACACCATACCATTGATTTCTGCCAATATATAACCTCCAAGCTCATACGTCTTAGAGAACGGTGTTAAGCAAGAGAATAAATTCTCCGCCACCAAACAGATATATATTTAGCAGAGATCAACGAATATATCACATAATACAATGTCAGACATAATCCATTTACAAGTCCATTCTAGGTTTGAACGAAATCGGGGGCACTTATTCCTCGTCCCATATGGCTAATACAGGAGAGAGGCCCTTACATATTCGAACAATCGACAAGTACGTCCGGACAACTACCACTATCACCCCTTCAAGGCAGCAACTCCAATCAAAGGCATCAGTACAATCCATTCGATGTGAAGATTGTTGGTCTTGCACCGTCTTCAATATCTTCGATTTTTAGTCATAACAATTATTCAGAATGGGTTAAACCAAGTCTTTCCGAATAACTCGTGCATCTTATAATCGAGTGATATATATAAACACATCATATACCTCATTCTAATCCAGAATAATCTTTTATTCAAATATTCTTTTTACTGGGAATTATTCCCACTAATCTTATCAAAGATTTAATTCATTTAAACCTCTTGTTTAAATCTTTCTTTGAAAGTCATTGCAAAAGATTTTGTTATATCTTTTCATAATTTAAACCTAATTAAGGTTTATATAACTATTCGGGATTAGCGAGCCTTGCCGAAGTACCCATTTATTTTATTAATCCAAATCCCAACCTATTCATCCCACGAAGCAAAACTGGTAGTACTCCATATCTAACACCCGCTAGGTTATTAGTAAATTTAATTATCATTTAACGTTCAAAGCTAATTAAAGAATTAACTATCACACATAGTAAAACTAGTGGTACTCCATTCTCGAGCATTTCTTGAATTTGATAAATCCAATTATCCCATTCTCATTTTATCTACTTAAAGATTCATTAAAAATCTAGTTTGATTTTAATTCCAAAAATCATTACTTAATGATTATTCAACATTTGGAAATTAATTTTTTCTTTACTTGGGTTAAAGAACAAATGTCATATAAAACACCGTTTACGATAAATCCAAAATCGTCTTCCATTTTATATGGAATCTTCACGGAAATCTGAACCATTTATAATCGATATAAATTTCCGTATCAGACTAATTTTATAAGTGGAATAGCAGAGAAATCCTTTTAAATTCCATAAATAGTAAACATCTTCTTTCACAGAAGCTCATTTCGATTGTTATGAATCGAATTCCGTTCAACCCCAATTTAATTAAATAAATTGGAAAACTTCTCTAAATCTTAATCAAAAAGTTCATTCCATTCATAAATAGGTTCAAGAACAGTACTAATGAAAATACCATTCACGACAAACCCAAAAATCCCATTCTCTATTTAATTCCAATTTATATGTTGGAAATTTCTGGTTATGTTAAAAACCATTTACAAAAATTCAATTTATTATTTCTGAAAATCATTGGATTCTTATTCTAGTTATCAACTAGTTCATTCGGACAAAAATACCTTTTATCTTTTCAAATGTGGACTGTTTCATCCAAAATCTTTCCAAATCATTTATTATGATTTTTCATAATTTATTCATATGTTTAATAATTTTACCAAGGCCCTAGCATTCGGTTTCCAATATTGCCCCTTGAACTACATCCATAGCGACCTTTTTCAAAACTGATTTGGACATAATTAAAATCTAACCATTCAAATTTAAATCTCATATATTCATTGGAAATAATTTTTCGATACGAACCCAACGGTTCCAGATTTAGAAGAATCCGGCGGTCGGATCTCCCGTTAAGTCCATTCCAAGTCAGTGGTTGAAATTCGCGAACGGTCACTGTGCGATATGTTCTATTCAAACCGTTAAAATATATATAAGTTATGTATCGTCGATTTCTATTTGAAAGCATATTTTATAAAATGTTTATATATTCATTTTATAAACGATTTCACTTCCATTACCAATTAAAATTGAACATCCTATTTTATTATGATCTCAAAAGGATAATGTTTTCAAAATGTAATATTTTGAAATTCAATCTTCTCGAAATTCGTTTTAAAAACGAAGAAAATCGATATAGAAATCTGTTCGAGTTAAAACAGCATTTTCTATTTAACCCGGCTTCACATTTTTATATTTTCGTGTCCATTCAAAATTGGACATCAACTTCTAATTCTCATTGAGTATTATATTATAAAAATATTCATGTTTATTCTGGATTGGAACAAAATTTCAACCAATACCTATATAAATAAATTAATATGGATTACATTCATCAAAAACACCCAACGATAGTTGCGAACAACTATCAACATCCAAAATGACATCCAATGTGCACTTTATTTTTATACGAGTTTCAATCAAATAATTGACGCTCACATAAATCCGTCAATCAATCGATTAACCTCAATTTCGCACAAGGGAGATGTGTGGGTCAAATATCATCCCAAGACCCGTGTGGGGTTTTCAACCAACAACATTTATTTAATGAATAATCACTCGCATACAATGCACACACCGTGGTCATAAATAAATTAATAGCCAACTATCGACTGGCATTTACGGCACCACAAGTGTCCATCCACGGAGTATGAAATGCAAGTATCGCATATTCATACAATGCTTCTAATGCAAATTATTTGTGGCGAGTTCATGTGTTGAACTCCAAAATGGGTAATATAACTACATGATGCAGTTTCTAACTTGCTACTTAAAATGCATAACTAACTAACTACTATAATATACTAATTTGAAATAGAAGTTCTCACCCAAGCTAAACCAATTGTCAAGACACTTCTAATGTAGATTCTGTTGTCGCGCGCTCGCCGTTTTTCATTCTCCGCACTCAAATTCACCATTCTAGCTCTAAAATTTGCGTACCACCTCCAATCTTCACCAAACTGTTTTACTAGTACAAGCACATCATTCCGGAAAACTTTTGCCTAGGGGACTTTCTTCCAAAAATGCACCAATTCGCCAGAAATCACGAATATTTGCTCCAGATCTGCAAACTTCATTCGCATTTTTTGAGCAGCTCCGAACTCCAAAATTCGATTTTGATATGTCAAAATTGTAGAGAAAACGTGATCTACAACTTCCGTTTTGTGGAGCATTGGCCAGAAATGCACGGATTGAAAGTTATTGAGGGAAGAAGAGGAGGGTTGTTTTTAGAAAACGGGATTTTTGAAAAAAAGGGGATTTTGGTCATGGCGGGGCCCACGGTCGAAGAAGAGGGCCTGGTTGGCGGTGCAGGGTGGTGGCTGGGGATGACTGGCAGTGGTGGGACCCATGGTGGCGGTTGCTGGTAGAGGAAAGGGGCTAAGGTCTTAGAAAAGAGGAGAGAAAGGAGAGAAGGAGGAGGAGGAGATGGAAGAGGAGGGGTGGTCGACGGTGGAGGAGGTGGCGCAGGGGATAGGGCAGGCAGCGGCTGACCTAGGGGAGAGGAGGTCTCCATTTTTGGGGAAGGAGGAAGAAAAGAGAAAGAGAAAGAAAGTGAAGAAAGAATGGAAGAAAAGTGATTATATGCTCGTTTCTTTCCGAATCGCCCAACTGAAAATGATATCTGTTTGTCACGGATTTCAGATACGAGATAGTACACGCCAAGACGAATCCAACGAATCAAGTTTCGCTGAATTCTGAGTTCGGTTGACCTTCTGTTTAATTTCTCAAACAGGCTCAAATAATGTTCAAAAATGCGATTTTAGCGTACATTTTCTTCTTGCACACCCACACGCTAACTCCACAAATTATGGCCTTTTGGATTTAACCAATATTTGATGATACAAATCCAAAGAAAAAATGGAATCAAATTCTGAAATCATTCGTCTCAATAATGTTCCTTTGTAAACTGAGTGTCTATTTTTGAACAAATGGTTTTGCTTCGCACGACCACATACTAAGTCAGTTTGGCGCGAATTTCGAAACCCAACAATAATTTGTTATTATGAATCCAACAAAATCGATCTCATCGAATTCCGAGCTTCCTAGCAAATTTCACTTTTTAAGGGCCATGCGATGATTTTAAAAATCGAATTTTCAAAATTTTCATAAACAAAGCTGAGTTTGAAATATAATTTTACTGAGTTTGTTTTAAGTCAAATAAAACATAAAAACTGAATTTAAAATTGTTCTCAAATTTTATTTAGCAAAAATAACCAATTTACATTCACAAATTCCTTAAAATAGCTTAAAATATAATTTAAAATTGGTTCTAAAAATAAGAGTTGTTACAATAAATAATCAAAGTATACAAACTGATCAACTTTTATAGTCATAACAATTTGTCTGTCCAATGGCTGATAAATACCACACGCACAACGGAAATAAATAAATAAATGCGAGAAATATGGGAGTACATCTCGACTCCAGCTCCTCTCCTATAACTCCAAGCAAATTTAGAAAATATAATTAGTTTGACCAGAGCACATTTAATGGAAAGAAAAACATCCGGATCGGTCTGGATTGTTTATTGCTGAACCAAGGTACCCCGCCTCAATGACTACTTACTCCAGAATACTCACATCACAAACAACTTGCTTAGTTTTTTTTTGAAATCCTTTAAAAGAATGGAACTCTCGTAAGTCACAACCACATATAAACATGACATGTATTTTCCCTTATGATAACCAAAACACTTTATAGAAAACCTCATGATATTATAATAGTGTGTAAATAAAAATACTTGCCATTCTAGCCGAAAAAGTTACATTATTTAAATTATGGAATCTTAGGTACACAATTTAATCGTAAAAGGCTTTTAATAGAGTTTGGATTTCCGTACAATTATTGAGCACTGGGTTACCACCAATCATAGTACCTCTCTAGATAAGCGTACAGAGGTCGTAAGAACATCTTGCACCCATGCCAACAGTGAACCGGCCTATCACTTAACTTGATAGCACTGAATATGTTATCGCCATGGTTGTGATTGTTGGAGAATGGAATTTTGATGACAACAACTTTTTTTAGTTATTAACATTATTGAATATAAAATATATACTAACATCTTTATCCAATATATATAAATATATATGTATATTGATATATGCAGGAATTAATACAGGTGATATAGAGATATAGAATGGAATAAGGCTTGTAAATTTCAATGGCAACTAGGGCGATTAGGGATATTTTCTCCTTCTGCCTCCTTCCTCTATCACACATCGTCTCCTTCTTCGATCTAGCTCTGCTCCTTCCTCCAATCCCTAAACCCTCCCTAGCTTTCTTTATTATGGGTTTGAACCTCTAATGCTAGATCCAGATCTATTTTCAAATTGCTAGTTATTTCATATTGACCTCCAAAAAATAACTCCAATTTTCTACTGCTCTGCCCTGCCCTTTCACCACTGCTTCGATCGTCTTCTAGTGAATCCCTTTGACCCTGGCCTTGCGACCCCTGTTCTTCTTCTTTCATGACTTTACCTGCGTAAACCCTCAAACAACTTTGAAAGGCTGCTTAAGGAACCTACTTAGCTGGATCCCCTCCCTGTGTTTGGCTTTATGGATCTCTGATTTTGCTGGACCTCTCTCTCGTGTCTGATATCGAATCTCCGCGTCATCCTAGGATGGTCTTCTTCTTTGAGTCTGGCTTGGATTCTTGTGTCAAGCTGAGTAAGCCTTTTTTTCATACTGAGGTTTGTGTGTGGTGCTTGTTGCTTATTGTTTATAGTGTAAGCGTGCTTGCTGGTTGTTGGTCTGCTTTGAGGGTTAATCGTCTTAGTGATTTTGTGCTGGCCTAGTGTGTTTGTCTTGGTGTAGTAGCGGTGTCATTGGTTTTTGTTATATTTGGGAAATTGTTTATATTGTGTTAGATATGTTTCTAGTAGATGAATATTGTCGATCTGTGACAAAGTTGAAGCTGGAGATTGCATTGTGACACATAGTGTTGTATCTGGTTGCTGGTTGATAGCTGAGTTCTGAGAATTCTTCAATCCTCTACATCCTATTCATTTCTCTACATCTTAGTTAACTTAGCTATGCTGGTTTGCTGGTAAGGCTGAAGTTCTGTGATTTTCAAGATTTGAGTTCTCAAATTAAATCTGTTCCAAATTGAACTTCTTTAATGAACGCTGGAAGGCCAAAAAAGTTGAGGAATTCAAGTAATATCTCCCTGTGGGGAATTTGTGGGATCTGAGCATATTTAACTTTTGATTCCAGCTTATGATGTACGATGTGTTAATTTAATTCTGTTCTTAGCTATTTTATAATTGATCACACCCTGAGCGGTGTTAGATTACAGTTCAACCGTAGTTAAGGATAGAAATATCTGTAGTATATAGGCAATCTAGCAATCTCCTGTTATATTTTGTACTCATTGTTTGTTATAATGAGAAGATTTGCGAATCACTCTAAAAAACGGCAAGCTTTGCCCAAAAAAAATAAAATTAATACAGGTGATATAGAAGACTGTACAGTTTAAGAGATTCAAGATTTCAAAGAAGATACAAGGTTCAAGACTCATGAGAATCAAGATATCAAGAATTCAAAAGTTCAAGAATATCAATGTAATAACCCGGAAAATCTGAGCTAATTTAAAATTTTTATTTTGGCAATTTTAGTGAATTTTGAATATTTAAAATGAATTATTTTAAATAATAATGACGAGAAATTTATTTTGAATAGAATTAGAATGAATATATTTATACAGATCGTCGTTAGAATATAAATAATTATTTTTAATTATAAAAGGAATTGAAAATGGCGCGGTAGTTCGAAAATTCGATTTCAAATTTCAAATGGATGTATAGGATTCAAAATGAACCGGATTTTAGCGAAACCAAAAATATTAGAATCTATTTGAAATTATCTTTCCAATGAATCCGAAAATTGAAATTTCATAGCAGGAATAAAAAGTTATATCCAGTAGAAAATTCAGAATAGTCGCTACGGAATTTTGGCCCTTAAAAATGGAAATTTTGCGAACGACCTTCGTTTTCGACGAAACTACTTTTGTTGGATCCGTGATATCAAGTTATTGCTAGATTCCAAAATTCATAATTTTTGAAATCAATATGTGAGAGTGGCAAAGGAAAACGCATTTGACCAGTTTCAATTGATTTTGATCGACTAGAAAATGGCCATTTTTCAAACGGTCTTCAAATTTGACAAAATTAGTTTCGTTAGAAACGTATCGTCGATACGAAGCTAGAAAATATTTTTCGGGAATTTTTAGAATCCGTATGTGACCTCAGTAAATTGAAATGTGCGTTCATATTCAATATATAGAGTTATATTTTGATTTTGACGAAAGCTGATCGAAACGGACGAACTGGCTTACGATACATATCCCATTGTGTTCGGAATGGGGGTAATTAACTAGGGACGACAGGCGGTAGGTTCGGTTTGGAGTTCGAATTTAAAAGTAACTTTTTAGGGAATTTAAAAATTAAATTAAATAAACAAAAAGTCAACCCTTATATCCCTAAAGCCCCCCCACCCCCCCGTTGTCTCTCTTCCCAAACCCGACTCAGATTAAAAAAAAGAAAAAAAAAAGAGAAGGGGAGAACTTGGGGCATCGCCAGGGAGGGCGTCGCGCCTCCAGCGCTGCCTCTCAGGTGAACCCCCATTCTTCTCTAGCTCCTCCTCCCTCTAACTCGAGGACCGACACCCTAAAACCTCCAAGCGGCCACACCATCCACTCCAGAGGCCACCGCCGACCATTGCATACCCCCACCGCACCTGCGCCCGCCTCCGTCCACCTCCCTGACCTCCGACGAAGCCTATTCCCCCTCCCCCTCTTCCGAAAATCAGTAAGTTTTTTTCATCTTTTTTATTGAATTTCCTTTTTTCAGTTTTCCCTAGAGTAAAATCTGAGTTATATTTAAAGAAAACATAAATTTTAGAAATCAACTTTTTTATAAATAACATATAAAAGATTAGATTTTTCTATGTTAAAAGATTAGATTTTTCTATGTTAAAATATTAAATTTTTCTATGTTAAAAGATAAGATTTTTCTATGTTAAAAGGTTAGATTTTTAATTGATAAAAGATGAGATTTTTAAATGATAAAGGTAATATGTTAATAAAAGAAAAGACTGTATTTTTATGATATAAAAATATGATTTTTAACGATATAAAAATTTGTTTTTTTATATGTGTAACAAAGAGATAAAAATTGGATCGATCTTTATTATTTGAATAGCAGGATAAAAATTTGAATTTTTTATATGATCAAAGAAGTGATTTTTACATATATACTAGCGAAATAAAAATATAATTTTTATTATATTACTAGCAAGATAAAAATATAATTTTTATCATGGAAGTAGTGGTGTAAAGGAGTGATTTTTACATATGTTGTAGAGATATGAAAATACGATCTTTGTATATATAAATGTGATTTTTATATAGAGAATGGCGAGAGAAAAATATGATTTTTTATTATATGAACATCGATATAAAAATTCAATTTATATATATATGAAGTAGTGATAAAAATTCGATATATATATATATATGAAGTGGAAATAAAAATATTATTTTTTATGTACGTGTAGTGATGATAAAAATGTGATTTTTACTATTAACAGCGTGTAAAGGATTGCGTTGAATTTCGGGCAAATCCGTAACAACCAGGAAAATCTAAGCCAATTTAATTTTTTTAATTTGGCTATTTTAGTGAATTTAAAATATTTAAAATAAATATTTTAAATAATAACGATGAAAATTAAGTTTGAATCAATATTTGAAAATGAATATAATTATTTCTAATTATAAACAAGGCCTGAAATGGCGCGGTAGTTTCAAAATTTGAATTCAAACTTTGACTGACTATACCGGGAGCAAAACAAAATCGATTTTAGTGAAACCAAAAATATTTAAATTTGTTAGTGAATATCTTTCTAACGAATCTAAAAAATTGAAGTTTCGTAGCGGGAAGCAAAAGTTATGGCCAAATGAATTTTCAGAAGCGTCGCTATAGAGTTTATATTGCCCGTGAAAATGGCCATTTTGCAAACGACCTCAAAATTCGACGAAACCACTTTTGTTGGATTTGGGATGTCAAATTATTGCTAGGTTTCAAATTTCATAATTTTTGAAGTTAGTATGTGAGCGTGGCAAAGGAAAATGTGTTTGGTCGATATCTGTTAAATTGGATCGACCAGAAAAGGGCCATTTTTCAAACGGTCTCAGAATTCGACGAAACTAGTTTTGTTGGGACCGTATCGTCAAAACATAGCTAGATTTATTTTTCCGGAATTTTTTAAATCAATATATGGCCCCGGCATATAGAAATGTACGTTCAAATTAAATATTGAATGTTTTATATTTTAATTTGAAGAAAAACTGACTGAAACAATCGAATGGGCCTACGAAACATATCCCATTATGTTCGGAATGGGGGTATTTAGCTAGGGACGATAGTCGTTGTGTTTGGATTGGAGTTCGTATGAGGCAAGGGGTATTTTTGGATTTTAAAAATATATAAATAAAAAAATATATCAGCCAATCATCTCACTTCTCTCTCCCCGCTATTTCTTCCTCGACCTCCCTACTGAACGACGGAAGTTGTTCAAAACTTCTCTCTTCGTTTTATCCTCCCACACTCAACGAAACTCACCCATCCTTTGGATGTTTTTGAAGAACTTCCCTCAGGCTTCCTATCCATACCCGATTTACCCTCCCCCATGGCAAGAATGTCGAGATCAAAACCTCGAAACCCACCCAGTTCACGCCGTCACCACGCACGCCAGCCACCACCGAACTGGCCACAACCACCACCCCCTGACTCGACTCTCCTTCCTCTTTCTGGTGGCGTAACTTGATCGACCAACCACTGAACGGATTGATCGAAAAATCCGAACCCTAGTTCGAACAAATTCTGAAGGTATATGGTTTTTTTTATATTTTGAACTATTTTAACATCTTTAAACCGTCACGAAATTTGAATAACTTCTAAAAATCGTATCTTTTTGCTATATGGTCGAAATCCAGTGAAACAAGAGACGCCGGGACCGTGAGGACGTCTTCTACATTCTAGAAGACACCGGATATTTTTTTGAGCCTTCTGCAATTTTTGGTGGAGTGGAACCCAATGTGAGATTTCTAAATTATAAACGACATGGAAAAACGATGTATAAATTATATAGTCGAAGTATGAGTTATATAAGCGTTGTACACCATATTTATAAGCGTTGTATAAGTTGTATGTTCGATGTATAAGTTATATATGCGTTGTAAAAATGATATGTGCGTTGAAATAAATTGAAATGATATTGAAGTGAATTGAAATATATTTATATACGAATATATATATATATATATATATATATATATATATACACTCCCCTCGTCCACAGACCATGGACGATATTTATTGGTTGTGACATTGTTTGGATTATTGGTTGATGTGAAATTTGGTGAAAACCATGAATGATTGGTTGTGGTTGAAAAATACCTGTTTGTGGTTGAGAATTATTTTGGATAAAACCACATAGGATTAGTTTGTGGAAAAGAAAAAAATAAACATGCTCGACTTCGTATGAATTAGATGCATGAAATCCCCATTGTCAAAAGCTGCTAGGCTTTAAGGCAGAGCGAGGAGCCGTACTAGGGACGGTCCCGATTTTAACTACCCTGCCGTTATGCTGCCAAAATTTTCTGAAATATTTCTGTGTTTAATTTATATTCATGTGTTGAATGTTGAAATTAAAGTCATGTGTTGAATGTTGAAACAAAATTCATGTGTTGAATAGAAATTCATGTGTTGAAATAAATTCATGTGTTGAATTGAGTTCGTGTATTGAATAAATTCTTTGAAAGATAAGAATAACATTTTTATCATATATATAGACTATATAAAGTATTAGTGGTTTAAATAAATTGTTTTAACACCAAAAATAACATTTTTACCTTATATATAGAATATATAAAATAATCGTGTTTTGAAATAAATTGTTTTGCAATAAAAATCACATTTTTATTATATATATAAACTATAGAAAATATTCATGTGTTGAATTGAAATTCCTGTGTGGAAATAAAATAAACAAAATTCATGTGTTGAAATAAATATCTGTTGGATAAAGATATCGTTTTTATCAAATATGTGAAGTGAAAATGGTTTTGAAGTCGAAGAATCGATTAAATATATATATATATATATATATATATATATATAATTGAAATATATCGAATAACGAAGCTGCAATTCGTGTTTTGAAACCGTGATTTCAAACGATTAGTGCGGGAGATCCGACCGTCGGATTTTCTCGAAACCGAAACCGTTAGGTTCGCCTTGGAAATATCTTTCCAACGACACCCACTTTCTGAAGATCCAACGGTTGGATTTTCTGGAATGTTTAATTCAAATCTAAAAAAACAGCACCAGAATCGAAAATATTTATATATATATATACATATATATATATAATATAATATAATTAATTTAAATCGAATAACGACGCTGCAGTTCGTATTTTGAAATCGAAACTTCAAACGAGTGTACCAGGAGATCCGACCGTCGGATTTTCCCAAAATTGAAACAGTGGGATTCGTTTCGAAAAGATCTTTCTAATGACATAAAATTTGTGAAGATCCAACGGTTAGATTTTCGGATATGTGTAAATCAAATCTGAATAAAAACAGCGCCACGGCCGCGTTATGGCCTGAAGCGTCGTTTGAATGAAATGGCTATTTTTAAATAAAAAAAATAGCGATAAATCATTATAAAATATTATAAACGATATATAATGGAAAAAAACCGAATTTACCCGGTTTAGTGGTTATTTGATGGTTGAATGCGTGTGGCGTGAATTGTTGTCGAATAATTTAACCATTGAAATGAATTTATTTAAATTCTAAATATATGTGAATTATTTGAAAAGGCCGAGTTAAATCTCATTTCAAATAATTGATCGGCGGTAAGAAGCCGATGGTGTAGACGGTGGTTGAAGACCGGAGATCTTCACCTCGGTTGGATGATAACTGATGTCTTGATTGGGAGGCATCCCGAAATATAGATAATAAGTGGTGATCGCCCAGACGTACGTGGAGATCGATGGGTATGTGAGATATATAGTGCCTACGGTTTCGTTCAGACCCAGAACGAACATGTAAATGGACTGTGTGTCTGACATTGGATTTTGTTCTGTGCTGATTAGTCTCTATTAATATATATCTGTTTGGCGGTGGAGAATTTATTCTCTTGCTTAACGCCCTTCTCTGAGACGTACGAGCTCAGAGGTTACATATCGAAAGAAATCAGTCGCATAGTGTGAATTGCCTGTGTGGCACGCCTAAGTGGCAGATGATCAAGGCTTCTGTTGAAAAGCAAAGTCTTGTGGTTGATGATCAAAGCACCGCCTATGTGGCATAGCTTTAGGTATAGCGTGGATTCGCGAGCCTCACACCCCGGTATGAGCCAGAAACAGGAGAGGACCTCAGGGAGGACATGCGTTTCTTTCTAGCTAGAGGTGGTGTCAGTGCTTAAACTGGCTGACATATATATTATTTTCACATGTGTGGTTGTTGCTGTTGCGAGGCGCCTCGGTTATATCGGTCGATCCGGGTCCGATGGAGTCATTCGTTGGCTCATTTACGCCCCAAAGGGTGGGGAAACACAATGTTCAGGCATTTTAATCCACATCGGTGGACCGGCCCTGTCGCTCCAAAGGCTTGACTGAGTACATGCCTGAGACATGGGCTAGATTGTCTCAAATTCGGTAAGGACTATCTTTTTCCTTGGTTCATGACGGAAATCCAATTTCCAATTACGTGACTTTGCTGTTTTGATTGTATACCTATATATGGCGACATGATATATGGTACCCATGCCGTCTATGATTGATATTTATGATTGAAATTGTTTTTGAAACATATACACACTAGAAATAATATCAAATGATTTGTTTTGCTCGTATCAAGCATATTTTGGCCATTATAAGGTAAAACTCTATCCTCCGATTTGCGTTGCATTGTGTGATGGGAACTGAGTCTTATAATGGCTTCATTTTTATAAAAAGCATTGCGATGTTTAAAAGATTTATTTGTTGTAAAGCACTGTCAATCCAATGGAGTAAACCCGTTCCGCGAAAGTGGCGCGGTCCTGTGATTAGCCATATTATAAAATGTGTTAAGCAGATTTCTCATACCAGTCCCATGATTGACTTGTAGTTTGTTTCACTTGCAAACTCGGGTGCCCCTCTTTCTACACGGGCAGCCTTGTATTCAGGTTTTAGCAGGCTCTTTCAGGTTTTATGCTATTCAGCTCCTATTGTACATATTATGTTTTATTTTCCGTTGTAGACATTTATGTATAGCTGAACTGTATTTGTACTAAGTATGATCCTGTATACTGTGTAACTCTGATGATTATGTTTATCTAGTGTATTATTTGTACATTATATGGTGTATTTTTTTAATTCTGTTCTGCTATTATATGTTTATGTGTTATATTCCAAAGATTACCCTTGCCACCGTTGTACGGGGTTTTGGGGTCATCACAACGTGGTATCGGAGCTTTGGTTAAGCTTAGTGCTGGAATATAACATATTAACGAACTCGTCAGAAATAGAACTAGTAGTGTTCTAGGACGAAGAAATCATTACAGATAGGATCAACAATATACTAGTATGAGTATAGCAGAATGGAATACACCTCGATAGACACATTTACATTCAAGTATATGTTTCTATGCTTTATAATATCTTTTCTGTTGACCTGACACTTGATCTGCTATTTGCAGAAGTACTAGAAAATGAGTGTCAGAAACAGAAGGAATGCAGAACCAGATATTGAGGCACTATTAATTAAGTATCGAAATATGGGTGGAATACCGTTCTCGGGCGAAGAATCTATTATGAAAACACAAGCTTGGATTCGTTCTGCTGAGAAAATCTGTGAATGTTTAAAGCTGAGAGATGACCAGAAAAGATTACTGGCATCTTGGGCACTCAAAGACGAAGATTTGTTCTTGTGGGATTCGATTATTAAGGATAATCCAGAAGGTAATATTACCTGGGATAGATTTAAAGTGATTTTCCTAGAAAGATTTACTCCTCCTGAAGCAACTGAGCGGTTATGTGATGAATTCTCTTATCTGATACAAGGAGATATGACCATTCCAGAATATCATAAGAAATTCAATGAACTTTCTCATTTTGCCCCTCATCTAATTCAAAATCCGAAGAGGAAGAATCTGAGATTTATTAACGGGCTTCAAAGAAAGTACCAAATTAAAGTAATGGGGCATGTGAAGCTTCCTTTTTCTGAAATGATATACATGGCTTACCAGTATGAGGATCCCGACAAGAAAGGTATGTGGCGCTACGAAGAGGAAGTCTATTCTAGTAATAAAGGGGAGTCTGAAACTGATAATTCTGAGGCTAGTACGATGTCTGAGGTCAGTAAGAAGCCTAAAGTCAATCAGAAAAGGGCCAGATCTGGGAAAGAACCAGCAACGACTGCCATATGCAATAATTGCAAGAAGCAAGGGGATTTGCAAGGAAATTGCAGATCTTTAAAGAAGAAACGAAAGAACGGATCCAAACCTACTAAGAAGAAAAAGAACCCGCATGGTGGAAGGAAATGCCATAAGTGTCACCAAGCAGGTCATGTTTCAAGGGAGTGCCAGCTATCACAGAAATCTGAAGCAGTACATGTAAATGAAGTGGCAGAAGTGCTTGCATCTTCCTCTGGTCAGGAGAGGTCTGATGTTTTGGAAGGCACGCTTAATGTCAAAAACATTCCAGTTAAAGTATTGTTTGATACAGGCGCGTCACAAAGCTTTATTGCAAAGAATGCAGTTAAGAAGTTGGATTTGAATTTGAAAAAGCTCAAAGAACCCATCACTGTTCATAATCCGGTTGGGGGTTCTCTCGATCTTAGCTGGATTTGTGGGGGTGCCTGTCTCTTTTTCCTGTTATAAGTTCCCTACCATCTCGATCGTCATGAATTTTACTGAATTTGATCTTATTTTGGGATTGGATTGGTTAACCAAATATGAAGCTGAGGTTAAATGAGCTGAGAAAGTTGTTAAGGCAAAGGCCCAATTAGGGAACTATATAACCATACCATGTGAAGGTCCGAATTCAGATAGAAAAGACTTTTGGTCAACTCTGGATGTTTCTCATGCTCAAATAGAAAATGTCCCTGTAGTCACAGAGAATATTCCAGACATCATAAAAGATATTCCTGTCATAAAGAATTATGCAGATGTGTTCGAAGAAGTTGTTAGCTTACCTCCGAAGAGAGAAATTGATTTCAAGATCGCTTTAATTCCGAATGTAAGGCCAGTAGTGCACGCTATTCGGAGAATGACTCTAAAGGAGAAAGAAGAATTAGATAATCAAACTCGAGAGCTTGTATGGAAGGGTCTGATCAGGCCTAGTTTCTCCGATTGGGGAGCATCAGTGGTGTTTGTCCCAAAGTCAGACGGTACTCTTCGACTATGTGTGGATTATCATGATTTGAACAAATAGACATTAAAGAACAAATATCCATTACCGCGGATTGATGATTTGCTGGATCGATTGAACGGTGCACAAGTATTCTCAAGGATGGACATGACTACAGGCTTTCATCATCTTTGTATTGCCGAAGAGTGTGTTCCCATGATAGCATTCAGAGGTCCAGACTTATTCTATGAGTGGTTAGTAATGTCGTTCGGCTTATGTAATGCTCTAGCGTATTTTGTCGATCTGATGAACCGGGTATTCAGAGAAGTCTTGAATAAATTTGTTCTAGTTTTCATTGATGACATATTGATCTTCTCTAAGTCAGATAGCGAGCATGCGAAACATTTGGAACAAGTGTTAAAAATTCTCAGAAAGAACGTCTTGAAGGCCAAGCTTTCCAAATGTGTATTCTGGAAAGAAGAAGTCAAATTTCTTGGCCATGTTGTATCGAAAGATGGAATTTCCGTGGATCCCGGTAAAATCACCGTTATTCAAAATTGGAAGCAGCCTAGTACTCCCACAGAAGTTCGAAGTTTTATTGGATTGGCTAGTTATTATCGGAAGTTCGTTAAAGATTTTTCGAAGATATCTATTTCCTTAACGAAGCTTACCAAGAAGCACGCAAAATTCAAGTGGACTCCCGAATGTGAGGAGGCTTTTCAGAAGCTAAAATTAAGATTAACAACTGCTCCAGTGTTAACGATTATCGATGGCAATCAAGACTTGAAAGTCTAGACAGATGCCTCTAGAGAAGGCCTTGGTGCAGTCTTAATGCAATGAGGTCAAGTGGTTGCTTATGCTAGCCGTCAGCTGAAGCCGCATGAGAAAAACTATGTTACTCATGACCTTGAGTTGTTAGCCATTGTATTTGCTTTAAAAATCTGGAGGCACTATCTTTTGGGTGAGAAATTCGAACTGTTTACAGATCATCAGTCGCTAAAGTATCTGTTCACCCAGAAAGACTAGAATCTGAGGCAACAACGTTGGCTAGAGTTTCTTGCAGCATTCGATTTTGAGATTTTGTACACTCCAGGGAAGGCCAATGTTGTGGCTGATGCGCTAAGTAGAAAGAAGGTAATGATCGCTAGTTTTATTATTACGACTTCATTGATGGATAAAATATCTGCTCTTTAGAAGGATGATCACTTCATTTAGAGGATCAGAGAAAGAATACAGAAAGGCGAACACTTGAGTTTCCAGATCGATAACAGAGGGAGTCTAAGGCTAAAGGGTCGAATTTGTGTTCCTAACATTTCTGAGCTCCGAAAGGAAGTGTTGGATGAATGCCACAAGTCAAAACTTAGTATCCATCCAGGAGTGAGCAAAATGTATAATGACATCAAACGCACTTTTCGGTGGAGGTCGATGAAGAGAGACATTTCTTTATAAGTTAGCAGATGCTCTACTTGTCAACTAGTCAAAAGCGACCAACAAAAACTTGCTGGATTGTTGCAACCGCTGGACATTCCAGGTTGGAAATGGGAACATATTTCCATGGACTTCATAGATGGTTTACCCATAATCAGGAAAGGAAATGACAGTATTTGGGTGATCGTAGATCGCTTCATGAAGACCGCCCATTTTATACCTGTCAGATCTAATAGAACTACTCAGAGTCTGGCGCAGATATATTTCAAGGAAATTGTTAGGCTACATGGAGTTCCGATTAGTATAGTTAGTGATAGAGATCCAATATTTACTAGCAAATTCTGGGAGGCATTTCAAGTAGAACTGGGAACGATGCTGAACTTAAGCACCGCCTATCATCCTCAGACAGATGGTCAGACTGAGAGGGTGAATCGAATTCTAGAGGATTTATTGCGGGCTTGTGTTCTTGATTTTGGTGGATCATGGGAGGACCATTTGCATTTGGCTAAGTTCTCTTACAACACAGCTACCAAGCGAGCCTGAAAATGTCACCATTCGAATCATTTTATGGTAGACCGTGTCGATCTCCTGCTTGTTGGGTAGAACCTGGTAATAGACTTGTATTGGGACCTGATATGATCCGTGAAGCTGTAGATAAAGTCGATTTCATTAAGAAACGATAACTCGTCACTCAAAGCCGACAGAAGAGCTATGCTGATTCGAGAAGAAGAGATTTTGCTTTTTCTGTTGGTGATTATGTGTATCTAAGGGTTTCTCCGATGAGAGGAGTGATTCGATTTGGCAAAACTAGGAAGTTGGCACCCAGATTTATTGGTCCATTCCCTATTATTGAACGAATTGGAACTCTCGCTTATAGAGTTCAATTACCTGATTGGTTGCCTGGAGTGCATGATGTATTTCACGTATCTCAACTTCGAAAGCATGTTCATGATCCAAACTTGGTTGTGGAAGAAGCCGCACAAAAGGATATAGAAATTACTCCAGAATTGGCTGTGAGAAGAGAGCCGCTAAAGATAATTGGCAAAGAAACCAAAGAACTTAGGAACAAGAAGGTTCACTTAGTCAAAGTGCAATGGAGTGGAGATCCGCGAGATTGTTCTTGGGAAACAGAGGAAAGCATTAAGAAAGCCTATCGTAAGTGCAGGGTGGATATCTCTGATTGACTCTGGTGCAAGGTACATTTACCATATTTTTAAATTTCCATTATGTTCTCTACGTTGTTGTTATTTTCTTTTCATGGATGTGAACTTTTAATTCTATAGTATGGTTTTTTTAAAAGAGTATATGAATCAATTAGTATATTTTTGAAAAGTTAAAAACAAATTGATTGTTGTTTGTGTTGTGTGATAGTGGATATGATTAATTAAATTATTAGAATGATAGTTAATTTAATCAAGAAGATAATGATGGTAAATTTATGAAATTTATGAAATTAAATCAAGTATTGAACTGATTTAAAAATAAATATATACATGTGCATTATATATGTTTGAACAGGTAAAAGGATTAGCTGTTGAGTAAAGAATTTATTTGTGTGCCCGACAAATAGGTAAACCTTAATGAGTTGGATGCGCAATTTTACTATTATATCAACTCTTGTGAATGTCATTGGATGCGGAGTGCTGGTTGTTCTGTGTGTAAAAATAAACGTCGCTATAGGATAGTAAAAATTAATTTTGAACAACACTACATGGCATACTTCTTGAAGATAGACATACTTCATCATATACCACATAAGCATTTGGAGCTTGTGTGACGAGGTTGAAGATTTACCATACGAGCGAGAGGCTTGTATGGAGATAACTATATATTACAGGTTGAACTGATGACTGATATGGACCATATAGAATGTAATGGTAAATTGCAAGATTAATAAAAACCCCACACGGGTCTGGAGATGACAATAAACACGTCTCTCTGGTCATTAAGGCACAAAAACCATTTATAGCTGTGGACACCGGAATATATCACTATAAATATGTGCATGCTTATTAGGATTTATTGGGTACCTAATACGGCCCAATAAATTTCCAAACCCCTCCCTGTACAAAGGAGGTTATGGCGAAATTTTTCGAAAATTTAAGGTGTTAGCCAAATTTTTGAAGAATTTGAAAATTCTTAGAAACTGAAAAGTTGAAGAATGGAAGCCAGAAGGGAAGTTGAGTTGGTTAATTAAACAACCTTCGACTTCGTTCCTTTTCGAGGATGAAAAGTTTTTAGTGGGGGAGACTGTAACAACCCGGAAAATCTAAGCCAATTTAAAATTTTAAATTTGGCTATTTTACTGAATTTAAAATATTTTAAATAAATATTTTAAATAATAACGACGAAAAGTAAGTTTGAATCGATGTTTGAAAATGAATATAATTATATCTAATTATAAACAAGGCCTGAAATTGCGTGGTAGTTTCAAAATTAGAATTCAAACTTTGACTGATTGTACCGGGAGCAAAACAAAACGGATTTTAGTGAAACCAAAATATTTAAATCTGTTAGTGAATATCTTTCTAAAGAATCTGAAAAATCAAAGTTTTATAGCGGGAAGCAAAAGTTATGGCTAAATGAATTTTCAGAAAGGTCGCTATAGAGTTTATATAACCCGTGAAAATGGCCATTTTGCAAACAACCTCAGAATTCGACGAAACCACTTTTGTTGGATCCAGGATGTCAAATTATTTCTAGGTTTCAAATTTCATAATTTTTGAAGTTAGTATTTGAGCGTGGCAAAGGAAAATGTGTTTGGTCGATTTCTGTTAAATTGGATCAACCAGAAAAGGGCCATTTTTCAAACGGTCTCAGAATTCGATGAAACTAGTTTTGTTAGGACCGTATCGTCAAAACATAGCTAGATTTATTTTTCGGGAATCTTTAGAGTTAATATGTGGCCCCGGCAAATTGAAATGTGCGTTCAAATTAAATATTGAATGTTTTATATTTTAATTTGAAGAAAAACAGACTGAAACAGTCGAATGGGCCTACGAAACATATCCGATTGTGTTCGGAATGGGGATATTTAGCTAGGGACGACAGTCGTTAGGTTTGGATTGGAGTTCGTATGAGGCAAGGGGTATTTTTTGGATTTTAAAAATATATAAATAAATAAAAAATATCAGCCAATCATCTCACTTCTCTCTCCCCGCTATTTCTTCCTCGACCTCCCTGTTGAACGACGGAAGTTGTTCAAAACTTCTCTCTTCGTTTTCTCCTCCCGCACTCAATGAAACCCACCCCTCCTTTAGACGTTTTTGAAGAACTCCCCTCAGGCTTCCAATCCATACCCGATTTACCCTCCCTGTGGCGAGAATCTCGAGATCAGAACCTAGAAACCCGCCCAGTTCGCGCCGTCGCCACGCACGCCAGCCACCACCGAACTGGCCGCGACCACCACCTCCTGACTCGCCTCTCCTTCCTCTTTCTGGTGGCGTAACCTGATCGGCCAACCACTGAACGGATTGATCAAAAAACCCGAACCCTAGCTCGAACAAATTCTGAAGGTATATGGTTTTTTTATATTTTGAACTGTTTTAACATCTTTAAACCATCGTGAAATTTGAATAACTTCTAAAAATCGTATCTTTTTGCTATGTGGTCGAAATCCAGTGAAACAAGAGACGCAGGACCGTGAGGACATCTTCTACATTCTGGAAGAGACCAGATATTTTTCTGAGCCTTCTGCAATTTTTGGTGGAGTGGAACCCAATGTGAGATTTCTAAATTATAAACGATATGGAAAACAATGATGTATAAATTATATAGTCGAAGTATGAGTTATATAAGCGTTGTACACCACATGTATAAGAGTTGTATAAGTTGTATGTTCGATGTATAAGTTATATATGCGTTGTAAAAATGATATGTGCATTGAAATAAATTGAAATGATATTGAAGTGAATTGAAATATATTTATATACGAATATATATATATACTCCCCTCGTCCACAGACCATGGACGATATTTATTGGTTGTGATATTGTTTGGATTATTGGTTGATGTGAAATTTGGTGAAAATCATGAATGATTGGTTGTGGTTGAAAAATACCTGTTTGTGGTTGAGAATTATTTTGGATAAAACCACATAGGATTAGTTTGTGTAAAAGAAAAAAATAAACATGCTTGTCTGCGTACGAATTATATGCATGAAATCCCAATTGTCAAAAGCTGCTAGGCTTTAAGGCAGAGCGAGGAGCCGTACTAGGGACAGTCCCGATTTTAACTACCCTACCGTTATGCTGCCGAAATTTTCTGAAATATTTCTGTGTTTGATTTATATTCATGTGTTGAATGTTGAAATTAAAGTCATGTGTTGAATGTTGAAACAAAATTCATGTGTTGAAATAAATTCATGTGTTGATTGGAGTTCGTGTACTGAATAAATTCTTTGAAAGATAAGAATAACATTTTTATCATATATATAGACTATATAAAGTATT
Source organism: Allium sativum (assembly GCA_030737875.1). NCBI lineage: Eukaryota > Viridiplantae > Streptophyta > Magnoliopsida > Asparagales > Amaryllidaceae > Allium > Allium sativum. The sequence goes on along the minus strand of CM060910.1, from coordinate 607,725,012 downwards.
AGTGGTTTAAATAAATTGTTTTAACACCAAAAATAACATTTTTACCTTATATATAGAATATATAAAATAATCGCGTTTTGAAATAAATTGTTTTGCAATAAAAATCACATTTTTATTATATATATAAACTATAGAAAATATTCATGTGTTGAATTGAAATTCCTGTGTGGGAATAAAATAAACAAAATTCATGTGTTGAAATAAATATTTGTTGGATAAAAATATCGTTTTTATCAAATATGTGAAGTGAAAATGGTTTTGAAGTCGAAGAATCGATTATATATAAATATATAATTAAAATATATCGAATAACGAAGCTGCAATTCGTGTTTTGAAACCGTGATTTCAAATGATTAGTGCGGGAGATCCGACTGTCGGATTTTCCCGAAACTGAAACCGTTGGGTGCGCCTTGGAAATATCTTTCCAACGACACCCACTTTGTGAAGATCCAACAGTTGGATTGTCTGGAATGTTTAATTCAAATCTGAAGAAAAACAGCACCAGAATCGATTATATTTTTATATATATAAATATAATTAAATTAAATCGAATAACGACGCTGCAGTTTGTATTTTGAAATCGGAACTTCAAACGAGTGTACCGGGAGATCCGACCGTCGGATTTTCCCAAAACTGAAACCGATGGATTCGTTTCGAAAAGATCTTTCTAATGACATAAAATTTGTGAGGATCCAACAGTTAGATTTTCAGATATGTGTAAATCAAATCTGAAGAAAAACAGCGCCACGACCGCGTTATGGCCTGAAGCGTCGTTTGAATGAAATGGCTTTTAAATAAATAAAAATAGCGATAAATCGTTATAAAATATTATAAACGATATGGAATGGAAATAAACTGAATTTACCTGGTTTAGTGGATATTTGATAGTCGAATGCGTGTGGCATGAATTGTTGTCAAATAATTTAACCATTGAAATGAATTGATTTAAATTCTAAATATACGTGAATTATTTGAAAAGGCCGAGTTAAATCTCATTTCAATTAATTAATAGGCGGTAAGAAGTCGATGGTGAAGACGGTGGTTGAAGACTGGAGATCTTCACCTCGGTTGGATGATAACTGATGTCTTGATTGGGAGGCATCCCGAAATATAGATAATAAGTGGTGATCGTCTGGACGTACGTGGAGATCGATGGGTATGCGAGGTATATAGTGCCTCCGGTTTCATTCAGACCCAGAACGAACGTGTAAATGGACTGTGTGTCTAACATTGGATTTTGTTCTGTGCTGATTAATCTCTATTAAATATATATCTGTTTGGCGGCGGAGAATTTATTCTCTTGCTTAACGCCCTTCTCTGAGACGTACGAGCTCAGAGGTTATATATCGATAGAAATTAGTCGCATGGCGTGAATTGCTTGTGTGGCACGCCTAAGTGGCAGATGATCAAGGCTTCTGTTGAAAAGCAAAGTCTTGTGGTTGATGATCAAAGCACCGCCTGTGTGGCATAGCTTTGGGTATAGCGTGGATTCGCGAGCCTCACACCCCGGTATGAGCCAGAAACAGGAGAGTACCTCAGGAGGACATGCGTTTCTTTCTAGCTAGAGGTGCTGTCAGTGCTTAAACTGGCTGACATATATATTATTTTCACCTGTGTGGTTGTTGCTGTTGCAAGGCGCCTCGGTTATATCGGTCGATACGGGACTGATGGAGTCATTCGTTGGCTCATTTACGCCCCAAAGGGTGGGGAAACGGAGTGTTCAGGCATTTTAATCCACATCGGTGGACCGGCCCTGTCGCTCCAAAGGCTTGACTTAGTACTTGCCTGAGACATGGGCTAGATTTTCTCGAATTCGGTAAGGACTATATTTTGCCTTGGTTCATGACGGAAATCCAATTTCCAATTACGTGACTTTGCGGTTTTGATTGTATACCTATATATGGCGACATGATATATGGTACCAATGCCGTCTATGATTGATATTTATGATTGAAATTGTTTTTGAAACATATATACACTAGCAATAATATCAAATGATTTGTTTTGCTCGTATCAAGCATATTTTGGCGAGTATAAAGTAAAACTTTATCCTCCGGTTTGCATTGCATTGTGTGATGGGAATTGAGTCTTATAATTGCTTCATTTTTACAAAAAGCATTGCGTTGTTTAAAAGATCTACTTGTTGTAAAGCACTGGCAATCCAATGGAGTAAACCCGTTCCGCGAAAGTGGCGTGGTCCTGTGATTAGCCATATTATAAAATGTGTTAAGTAGATTTCTCATACCAGTCACATGACTGACTCGTAGTTTGTTTCACTTGCAAACTCGGGTGCCCCTCTTTCTACACGGGCAACCTTGTATTCAGGTTTTAGCAGGCTCTTTCTGGATAGCTGGAGCCGAAGATGGATTCTATCATTTATCTCTTTTTATGCTGTTCAGCTCCTATTGTACATATTATGTTTTGTTTTCCGCTGTAGACATTTATGTATAGCTGAACTGTATTTGTACTAAGTTTTATCCTGTATACTGTGTAACTCTGATGATTATGTTTATCCAGTGTATTATTTGTACATTATCTGGTGTTTTTATTTAATTCTGTTCTGCTATTATCTGTTTATGTGTTATATTCCAAAGATTACCCTTGCCACCGTCGTACGGGGTTTTGGGGTTGTCACAAAATCCAAGCCATTCAGAAATGAAATGGAGGAGTGGAACCCTCGGTGAGAACTTCTCACTTTTAATTTGTTTTCTAGTTGAAATATATACTAGGATGCAGACGGTGCTTAGCAGCACCTGACACCCATCGTCCACAGACCATGGATGACTTGTTTGTTTGATTGATGTGTTGTGCAAATTGATTGTGTGATGTGGAATGAATAAATATTTTATAGTTAAAAATATAATTTTTAACTTGTAGATAAAATAAATATTTATAAACAAATCGGACGATTTGTTTATATACACACATTCGACTGATATTGGTTGGGACGATAAATTTTACACATCGCCCAACTGTACAAACAAAACCTGTGTTTGGTTGTTTGTAACCCCACACGGGTATTGGGATGACATTGGACATACACTAATCCCAATAATTAGTTGTATGCCGATCAATTGATTGACAGGCTGTATAAGCGTCGAATATTTATATTTAGTGCTTATACAGTGTAGAATGCACTCTGGATGATGGATTGCTATTTTCATTGTCTCTATGCACATTTGTTGTGTGAAATCCATATAATCAAATTATGTGGTAATTGAATGTGTTTGATTCCAGTTCAGAAGAATGAATATTTTAAAATAACGATTATTTCAAAATAACGAATATTTTCAAACAATATTCAGAAAAGAATCAAAATAGGATTTTGATGTCCGATTTGGGATGGGTACGAATATATTTAAATATATATAGCCGTGTTGATTAGATTGACGCCATTTTGACGTGAACGATATTTATATCGATTTTATTCATTTATATAATGAATATCGAAAAGGAATTGTTTTCAAAATATAATGTTTTGAAAATATTATCATTTATATATCGATGATATGGAATATTCAATTTTGATTTGAAATTGAATATGAAGTTGAAATCGTTTTGAAAACTAATTTAAAACGATTTATAAAATATGTTTTAAAAGGAAATCGATGAAATATATATATATATATATATATTATATAATATAATGGCCTGAATAGAACGTGCCGCGCAGTGGCAGTTCGCGAATTTCGACCATTGACTTCGAACGGATATTACGGGAGATCCGACCGTCGGATTCTCCTAAAACTGGAACCGTTGGGTTCGTATCGAAAAGAGATTTCTAAGGAATATTATAGATTTGAAATCAAACGGTTGGATTTGGAATTATGTCCAAATCAAATTTGGAGAAGGTCGATGTAAGTGCAGTTCGATGACCGTTTGTGGAAATCGACCGTACGGGCCTTGATAAAATTATTAAAAATAGCAATAATTTGTGTAAAATCATAAGAAATGATTTGTAAAGAATTAGGATGAAAAATTCCATATTTGAAAAGATAAAAATAGATTTTTATCGAAATGAACTAGTTTTGAACTAGAATTATAATCCATTTATTTTTGAAATAAATAAATTGGATTTGAAAAGGTTTTAAAAGTAATCAGAATTTCCAATAATTGAATTGGAATAGATTTGAATCGAAATTGTCTTTGGAATATTTCGATGTTAGATTTCATGATTATACATATATTGTTATGGAAATTTGAAAGATATATTTATATCGTTATTTCCAATACGATATTTGTTGGTCGTAGAATTTGATATTGAATATAAGCCGATATATTTTCTAATCAGAACCTTGTATTTAATATCAAATGGTATTTGGGTTTGTCATGAATGGTGTCTTCATTAGCACTGATGGAATGAAATGTGATTTTGGGTTTATAGTGAACCGTGTTCTAAATGACATTGGTTCTTTAACTCAGTTAAAGATATGATATGATTTCCCAAGTTAAATAATCATTGATAGTGATTTTTTGGAAGATTAAAACCAACTGGAGTTTTAATGAATCTTTAATTAGATTGAAATGAGCGAGAATGGAGTATCACCAGTTTTGCTCCAGGCGATAGTTAAATCTTTAATTAGATTTGAACGTGAAATGGTAATTGAATTTACCGATAACACCGTGGTGTTAGATACGAAGTATTACCAATTTTACTTCATGGGATGAATAGGTTGGGATTGGGAAATTTAAACCGAATGATTACTTCGGTAAGGTTTGTTAATCCCGACTAGTTTGGATAAACCATAATTTGGTTTGAATTGAAGTCCAAAAGAAGATTAAAGAATAAATTTAAAAGAATTTATCTTTGATAAAATTAATGGGAACCTTTCCCTATAGATGTGAATATTTGAATAAAAGAATATTTAGAATTGGAATAAGGCGTATGTTGTGTTTGTGTAACACTTATTTATTATATACGCGAGTTATTCCGAAAGACCGGGTTTATCCCATTCTGAATAACTGATTCGACAAGGTGTCGAGGATGAAGACGGTGGTCGAAGACTGGAGGTCTTCACATCGTTTGGATAATTACTGAGGATCATGATTGGGCTGTACACCCAAGAGGAGGGAATCAATTGGTGATCATCCAGACGTACTTGGAGATCGATGGATATGCGAGGTACAAGGTGCCTCCGGTTTCGTTCAGACCCAGAACGGACTTGTAAATGGATGTGTGTCTAACATCGGATTTCATTCTGTGTGATTGATATCGGTTGCATAGCGTGAATTGCCTGTGTGGCATGCTGAGATGCAAATGATCAAGGCTTCTATTGAAAATCAAAGTCTTGTGGTTGATGATCAAAGCACCGCCTGTGTGGCATAGCTTTGTGTAGCGTTAATTCGCGAGCCTCACACCCTAGTCATAAACCAGAAATGGGAGAGGACATCAGAGAGGGCATGCGTTTCTTTCTAGCTAGGGTGGTGTCAGTGACCTACCAGCCCTGACATTTATATTATTTTCACCTGTGTGGTTGTTGGATTGCGAGGTGCCTCAGATATATCGGTGACTACGTGGAGCCGATGGAGTCATAGGACTCATTTACGCCCCAAAGGGCGGGGAAATGTTCAGGCATTTTAATCCACATAGGTGGACCGGCCCTGACGACCCAAAGGTTACTCGAGCTCTGACCTGAGGCTCGGGCTAGAGAGTCTCGAAGCGGTGAGGACGATCCCTTGCCTCGGTTCACAGATGGAAATCCAACTTCCAATACGTGACTTTGCGGTTTTGATTGTAGAACCTATATATGGCGACATAGTGGTATGGGGTACTTATGTGGTCTATGATTGATACTTATGATTGAAATTATTTTGACACTATACACTTATAGTAATAATAAAACATGAAATTTAACATATCAAGCATTCTTTGGCTATTATAAGGTAAAACCCTATCCTCCGGCTTGTGTTGCATTGTGTGATGGGACCTAGATCTTATAATAGCTTCATTGTTCTTTATTTAGCATTGCGTTATTGTTTTATGCGCTGGTATTCTTGGGGGGAAACCCGTTCCATGTTATACGGCGTGGTCCCTGGATTTACCTAACTTTAAAATAAAGATTAATAACTGTTTTAGTTCTCACACCAGTCACATGACTGGCCTGGAGTTTATTGTTTTAACCTAAACTTTGGGTGCCCTTATTTTCGACATGGGCAGCTAGTAGTTTTGGTTTTGCAGATTTATATTCACAGGATCCTGGTTTACAGCTGGAATGATTTTCGAAAAGCTCTGTATCCGTATATTCTTTTCAGTAGTGTTTTGTATTATTTTCCGCTGCAGTAATGTATTTAAATCTCTGATATTTTCTGTTGTATTTTATTCATTCATACTCTATAATATTCTTGTATTCTGATGAAATTGTTGTAATAAGCAATGAAATGTTCTTCTGTTTGTGTCCCGATGTGGCTTGTTCTCAACTCAATCCGTGCTTTCCTTGGTCAGCATATCCAGATCTAGTTAGGAGAAAACTGATGCACCTACGAGCTGGTCAAACAAGTCATCTATTCTTGGAAGTGGGTGCCTATTCTTCTTGGTCAGCTTGTTTAGCTACCTATAATCCACGCATAGGCGAAGTGAACCATCCGCTTTGGTTATGAACACTACTGGAGCACCCTATTCAGAAATACTCCGCCTTATGAACCCCCTTTCGAGCAACTCTTTAACTTGCTTGTTGAGCTCCTTCCTTTCCCTTAGAGCTATGTGTCTAATGGGTAAAGCAACGGGTTTTGTATTATCAACCAGACATATGCAGAAGTCTATCTCTCGCTTTGGAAGTAAACCCTTCACCTCTTCAAAGACATCCGAGTATTCACGGACTACTCTAACAGATTGCAAGTTTTAACAGACGCATCAAGAGATTCTAGGTAGCTAAGCATAACAAAATTCATGGGATTACAAGAGATTTCGAGAGTATTACCGAGGCGAGTCATAAGTCTAACCACTCTCTTTTCACAATCGAGGATGGCACTATTACTGGATAACCAATCCATGCTTAGAATCAACCCATAGCCCGTGAAACCCAACACATAAGCATTACATCTAAACCCAACGCTTAGTTTTGAAATTTCCAAATCCAAACAAATCATTGACAAATAAGCCGAAACCCTAATTGGATTTGAAACAACCATGGGATCCTCTACTATACTAGTATCTAGGTGCAGAGATTCAACTAAAGCAGTAGATATAAAAGAGTGCAATGCGCCAGAATCAAGAAGAGTACGAACAAGATGATCAGAAACTGAACTCTCAATAGAAACATTTCTACCTCTTTCTTGTGGAGGTGCAATGAGAGTGTGAATCCGCCCTTCAGATGTAGTTCCAGTCCTCTTCCCATGCCCTTTCCTTTTCGGGCAATCCTTAACCATATGTCCTGTCTCACTACATTGAAAATAACCACCCATCTTCCTCTTCTTCTTTCTACACTGCTTAATCAGATGTCCAGATATTCCACAAAAATTACACTTCCTCTTGTCACGGGGTTTGTTATTCTTCCACCCTTCTTGGAATCCGTATTCTTATTTTGTGATCCCTCCACTTTCTTGTCTAGAGGTCCTTCCACCTTTGTCTCTTTCTTCCCATCCTTATCTTCCTCCTGTAACAGTGCCATATCCACCAGTCTCTCATAAGTCGCACCCATAGGTATATGGGACATAGCTATGCTGTGCAGTGGCTCATTCAACCCTTTAACAAAACGGAGAGCCTTTTTATGTGGAGTGTTTACCAACTCCAGTCCAAATCTAGCCCAGCTGGTTGAATTGGTTGACGTATTCCTTAACCGATAGGCTTCCCTGTTTGAGTGCTAAGAACTTCTCCTCTATAGGCTTCTTTCAGCTTGCGAGAGGAACTTCATTTCAAACCTCATTCTGAAATCCTCCCAAGTCTCAACTGGTCTTTCAGCATTAATAACTTCCCACTAGAAAGAGGCTTCATCCTTAAGTAACCATATAGCCAACTATATCTTCTACCTATCGTCCACTTTGAAAATAAAAAACAAATCTTCTGTTTCCTTGAGCCAGTTTCTTGCTTCCACGAATGATTCATTCCCATTAAAGTTCTTTCTGCCCATAGCTCGAAAGTCTCTACATATCTTCGAGAAAGCATTCACGCACGGAGGAGGAGGAGGAACAGCTGCAGCGAGGGAAGGAGGAACGTCTGCTGGGCCTGCGGCATCAGCCCTAGCCTCTAGATACCTTCTGAACCGGCCTGGTATCTGTACGCCCTTGGGAAAATTAAGATCCTCATACATGCTGAAACGAAAAGAAAAGGTTCAAAACAAAGGATAAAAGATAGTGCGTACGGCTTTGGGGAGTATGCCTTTAAAATAAAACACCCCACCTCCGTTAAGGTCACTCACAAAGGGAATGCATTAACTTCAGTGAAGCACTATAGGTAAAAGTTATAGATAATTTACAAGACAGACAAATAAACAGCGGAAAAAACTGGAATTATTTCATAAGCAACGTGGTCTAGTCAAAACATTACAACCATTGTCCCAAAACCCAACTTCCAAGTTATTACAATAAAACTTTTGTGTAACACCGCGAATTTTCTGAGAATATTAAAATTAACAAATTCAAGAGCACTTAATTTTTAGAAGAAGAATTAAGTGAAATGGGTTGCGCTATTACGTTCGTCTCAAAATTTTGGTCAAGATAGACATTTGATTTGCATAAAATGGATATCTTATGAAGAAGTTATTAAGCCTTGAAGTTTGTATGCATATGAGAAAAATATATATATAGATATATAAAAAAATTAAATAAATAAATATGCAAAAAAGTTCAAAACAGTGAATCGGGAGGGGATAACCTAACAGCCCATTTTTGAGGTCGACCCAAGCCTCGTGGGTGGACTATGGGTTGATGCAGGGTGTCTGGCTGTCAACCCGTAGGCCGATTCGCTCTAAGGCAGATGTGGCATCTGACTAGTTCTAATGGACTCCTTGCTGAGTCATTAGGGCTAATGTGGTTATTCTATCTTGTCTGAATGGCTTTGATTTGCTCTAGGTTAATCTGTCAGTTCCTATTAAATCAAACTTCTATATAAGCAACCTAATACCTCAACCCTAAATCATATTAAAAATCAAACCAAGAGCCATCATGCTGCCATTGGACAACCTCGAGTAGGCGCCGTTCAACTTGAAGCAAATTGAAAGAGACAAACCAAATCAAATCAAAATTAAACTAAAACAAAGATTGTCTACATCAAAGGCGAGCATTTCAACTTCATAATACAAATTCCAGAAACAAGATTGTCTTTTGTAAGTGTAGTTATCTTTTAGACGTAAATAAATTTAAGACGTGATTTGATATAAAATGAAAAATAGAATTATACCATGTTGTATAATATTGATGATGCTAATTCATGTTTGTTTCTTGTGATGATTTTATCATGAATTGTCTTGGAATGTTTGTGGCTTATTGGACTTGGTGTTGTATCTATTAAAGATTGAGAATGAAACTATCAATATCATATGCAAGTTATATGTTTCATGTTAAGATCTACATATATATGTTTATATGATTAATGCAAGTTTGTCGGTCTACAGTTGGTGGTGTGGTTGCTCAAAGACGAGGCCTCCTTCTGGTGGGATGTCACTAATGCTGAAGGACCGATAAAGACTAGGGAGGACTTCAGGGCGAGATTTGAAATGATGTTCCTCTCACAAACTGAGTAGAGTCTGCAAATGGAGAAGTTCTTATCTCTTAAACAGGGCAGTTTGTCGGTCAAAGAATACGTCAATAAATTCAACCAGCTTGCTTGATTTGGACTGGAGTTAGTAAACACTCCACACAAGAAGGCTCTCCGCTTTGCCAAAGGACTGAATGAGCCACTGCAAGGTTTGGTATTGTCTCATGTACCTATGGGAGCGACTTACGAGAGACTGGTGGACATGGCTCTGTTGCAAGAGGAGAACAAAAATGGCAAGAAGAAGGAAGAGCCTCAAAACAAGAAAGGAGATGGATCTCAGAACAAGAAGACGGACCCCAAGAAAGGCGGGAAGGATAATAAATCCCGTAAGAAGATGAAGTGCAATTTCTGTGGGATACCTGGATAGTTGACTAGGGACTGTAGAAAGAAAAAGAGGAAATTGGGCACTTGTTTCCAGTGCGGGGATACTGGACACTTGTCTATGTACTGCCCAAAAAGGCAAGGGCAGGGACAAAGGACTGGATCACCTTCTGGAGGGCAGGTTCATGCTCTCGTTGCACCTAGGCAGGAACGAGGTAGACATATTTCTGTTGAGAGTTTAGTTTATCTGTTTGATAATCCTGTTCGTACTCTCTTTGATTCTGGCACATCGCACTCTTTTATATCTACTGCTTTAGTTGAATCTCTAGATACCCATATAGTAGAGGATCCCTTGGTTGTTTCAAATCAAATTGGGGGCTCAGTTTATTTGTCAATGATTTGTTTGGATTTGGAAATCTCTATTTTAAGCGTTGGGTTTAAATGTAATGCTTATGTTTTGGGTTCACGGGCTATGGGCTGATTCTAGGCGTGGACTGGATATCCAGTAATGGTGCCGTCCTCGATTGTGAAAAGAGAGTGGTTAGACTCATGACTCGCCTCGGTAACCCTCTTGAAATCTCTTATAATCTCATGAATTCTATTATGCTAAGTTATCTAGAATCTCTTGATGCGTCTGTTGAGAATTTGCAGTCTGTTAGAGTGGTCCGTGAAAACTCGGATGTGTTTGAAGAGGTAAAGGGCTTACCTCTGAAGCGGGAGATAGACTTCCGCATATACCTCGTTGACAATGCAAAACCCGTTGCTTTACTCGTTAGATTCATGGATCCAAGGGAGAGAAAAGGACCCAGCAATCAAGTTAAAGAGCTGCTTGAAAAGGGGTTCATAAGACGGAGTATTTCTTAATGGGGTGCTCCAGTAGTGTTCGCGACCAAAGCCGATGGTTCACTCTGCCTATGCGTGGATTATAAGGAGCTGAACAAGCTGACCAAGAAGAATAGGCACCCACTCCCAAGAATTGATTATCTGTTTGATCAGCTCGTAGGTGCATCCGTTTTCTCCCAACTAGATCTGGCTTCCGGGTTTCATCAGCTAAGAGTGGCTGAGGATAGCGTTGACAAGACCGCATTTAGGACCCCGTATGGTTTCTTCGAGTGGCTTGTCATGCCTTTCGGCTTGACAAACACACCTGCCTATTTCGTGGACTTGATGAGCAGGGTGTTCCGGGAATTCCTCAATAAGTTTGTGGTGGTCTTCGTGGACAATATTTTGATCTTCTCGAAGAGTAAGGAAGAGCATGCTCAGCACCTAAGGGAAGTCATGGATACTCTCCGTGCACATCAGTTGAAAGCCAAATTCTCCAAATGCCATTTCTGGAGAGAAGAAGTTAGATTCCTTGGACATGTAGTGTCCAAAGAGGGGTTAGCCGTGGACCCCGCAAAAGTGGTTGCTGTGCAAGATTGGAAGATTCCATGAAACGCAACTGAAGGCCGAAGCTTTCTCGGGCTAGCAGGCTTTTACCGGAAGTTCATCAAAGACTTTGCGAAAATCTCAGCTCTACTTACAAGGTTGACGAAGAAGAACCTAGTTTTCGCTTGGGATTTGGATTGCGATATTGCTTTCCAACGCTTGAAAAGGGCTCTAACAACAGCCCCAGTTCTTACATTGCCTGATGGGATCAAGATATTTACCGTATACAGGGATGCATGCAGTACAGGATTAGGCGCTGTCTTGATGCAAGAAGGGAAGGTAGTAGCTTATGGTGGAAGGCAGTTGAAAGTACATGAGAAAAACTACCCAACCCACATCCTAGAATCAGCGGCCATCGTTTTCGCTCTTAAGTCTTAGCGCCATTATCTATCACATTTTCTCGTAGAAAGATCTCAACTTGAGGCAGCAAAGATGGATAGAGTTTCTTGCCTCATATGATTTTGAGATTTCCTATACTCCTGGCAAGGGCAATGTGGTAGCAGACACTCTGAGTAGAAATAAGCTGACCTTAAGCCCTCTCTTTGTAGAAAGGCAAAGTTTGGAGTACATAGCCAACTTTGACTTTAGACCCTCCTCTGAATTTGTACCTGGCTTGTTAGCAACATTGGAAGTGTGGCCTACACTTTTTGACTCAATAGGAACCGCACAACGTGAAGACCTTCAGCTAGTAGATGTGATAGATAAGTTGATTAGGGGTGAGACTTTGAGTCACCTCAATAGATACTCCATCGCTGATAAGGGATGGTTGAGATGGGATAGAAGGCTATGCGTCCCACAAGTAAGAGATTTAGTGAAAACGGTTCTAGAAGAAGCACACCATTCAAAGCTGACCATACACCCAGGCGGAGACAAAATGTATAAAGACATCAAAAGAGTTTTCTTTAAGAATGGCATGAAGTGGGACGTAGCTGAATTCGTTTCTAAGTGCATGATATGCCGGTAGGTCAAGGCGGAGCAGAAGAAGCCTGGTGGTTTGCTTCATCCTCTAGAGGTCCCACAGTGGAAATGGGATAGCATTTCGATAGACTTTATTGATGGCTTGCCTAGGTCAATAAGGGGCAATACCAGTATTTGGGTAATAGTGGACCGGCTCACAAAAAGCGCTCACTTTATATCTGTCAAAAGTAGAAGGACTGATTCATCTCTAGCATCTTTATGTCTTAAAGATATAGCTCGACTGCATGGGATACCTTCCAGCATAGTAAGCGATCGAGACCCTATCTTTACAAGCGAGTTCTGGAAGAGTTTGCAAGAGGTTGTAGGCACACAACTATGTTTAAGCACGGCCTACCACCCCCAAACCGATGGACAGACGGAAAGGGTGAACAGAGTCTTAGAAGACCTCTTGAGATTGTGTGTTCTTGACTTTGGAGGGACATGGGAAGATCATCTTCCTCTGGTGGAGTTCGCCTACAACGATAGCTACCAAGCTACAATAGGCATGGCACCCTTCGAAGCCTTATATGGGAGACCGTGTCGATCACCAACCTGGTGGTGGGAATCCACAGATAAGCTTATACTTGGGCCAGACATGATTAGGGAAACCTCAAAAAAGGTGGACCTAATAAGAAGACGAATGAAGACTGCTCAAGATAGACAGAAGTCCTATGCAGATAAAAGAAGGTCCGACCTTGAGTTTGAGGTTGGAGACAGAGTGTTCCTTAAAGTATCTACTTTGAGGAATGTTGTTCACTTTGGATCCAAAGGGAAATTGGTACCTAGATTCATAAGACCATTTCCTATCATTGAAAGAATTGGTATGATGGCCTACAGATTAGAGCTACCAGAAAAGTTGGCTGGATTTCACAATGTCTTTCATGTTTCTCACCTACGGAAGTGCTTACATGAATCTGCGGAAGTGATGGAACCAAAGATACTAGAAGAGATAGAAGTGGAACGAGAAGCAACAGTGAGAAGAATCCCAACTCGTATCTTGGGAACGGAAGTGAAAAAGCTACGCAACCGTGAAGTCAAGCTTGTTAAAGTACAATTGAGTGACAATGAAGAAGACATGACTTGGGAGGCCGAAAGCAAGATACGCGCATCCTACCCTTATCTTTCTGAGGGTACATCTTTGATCTCTCCTTTATCATAAGTTTATTCATGCTTAGTTATCTTCTCGGTCCTATTTCTTGATCCTTAGTAGAAATCAATGGATTTAAACATGTATTCGAAACATGTTATGGTTGATGGTTGCAAAGTGGTTGCAAATGGTTGCTAGTGATTGCTTGTGGATGCATATGCACATACACATTAGGTTCTAGATCGGCTCAATCACTTTCATATTGCATTTGCATATGAACGCATGAAATTGTATGTGGATTGAAACTTGATGTGTTATCATATGGACGTTGCATTTATATGAATGATTTTGCACTCATGTAGAATCATGAATAGGAAAAATTGCATACATAATGGACTCATGGCACTCCCATGATTCGCATTAAGGAGGTCAACTAGATCAGTAGACCGCCTGATTTTGCACCAGATAAGAGACATATACACACTCTGCATATGTTCATATGGCATTAGAAGTCTTTTAAGGACAATGGATGCTTGTGGATGACGGATGAGTAGATGGATGATTGGATGTTAAGATGCATTCTTCTTAACTTGAAGATTTCGTGGATGAAATCCTTTAAGGAGGGGAGAATTTAACACCCCGAATTTTCTGAGAATATTAAAATTAATAAATTCAAGAACACTTAATTTTTAGAAGAAGAATTAAGTGAAATGGGTTGCGCTATTACGTTCGTCTCAAAATTTTGGTCAAGATAGACATTTGGTTTGCATAAAACGGATACCTTATGAAGAATTTATTAAGCCTTGAAGTTTGAAAGCATATGAGAAAAAAATATAGATATATATAAAAAAAATATGCAAAAAAGTTCAAAACAACGAATCGGGAGGGGGAATAACCGAACCGACCCATTTTTGAGGTCGACCCAAGCCCCGCTGAGTCGACTAGGGGTTGATTCAGAGTGTTTTGCTGTCAACCCGTGGGCCGATTCTCTCTAAGGCAGATGTGGCATCTAATTGGTTCTGATGGACTCCTTGCTGAGTCATTAGGGCTGATGTGGCTATTCTATCTTGTCTGAATGGCTTTGATTTGCTCTAGGTTAATCTGACGGTTCCTATTAAATCAAACTTCTATATAAGCAACCTAATACCTCAACCCTAAATCATGTTAAAAATCAAACCAAGAGCCGTCATGCTACCATTGGACAACCTCTAGTAGCCGCCGTTCAACTTGAAGCAAATTAAAAGAGACAAACCAAATCAAATCAAAATTAAACTAAAACAACGATTGTCTACATCAAAGGCGAGCATTTCATTTTCAGAATACAGATTCCAGAAATCAAGATTGTCTTTTGTAAGTGTAGTTATCTTTTAGATGTAAATAAATTTAAGACGTGATTTGATATAAAGTGAAAAATAGAATTATACCATGTTATATAATATTGATGATGCTAATTCATGTTTGTTTCTTGTGATGATTTTATCATGGATCGTCTTGGAATGTTTGTGGCTTATTGGACTTGGTGTCGGATCTATTAAAGATTGAGAATGAAACTATCAATATCATATGCAAGTTATATGTTTCATGTTAAGATCTACATATATATGTTTTTATGATTAATGCAAGTTGTATGTATTACGTTAGATCCAAGTCAAGATCTACATACATACATACATGTATATATATATATATATATTCATAAGCTTTATGTTCGATCCATATGCCTATATATATGTTCATATGCAAGTTACAAGTTTTATGTTGGATCCATGTCAAGATCTATCTAGGTTCATATGATTAATGCAAGTTATATGTTTTATGATAGATCCAAGTCACGATCTAATTATACATATGTTCATATGCAAGTTACATGTTAGATCCAAAACTAGATCTATATTTATATGCATGTTTGTAAAGTGGACTTATGCAAGTTCACCTAGTTAGATCTAGTCCACACCTATATGTTAATGTTAAAATTATACATGCCTTGGGATTGGACATGTCATGATTATGTCATATGCTAGTTTATAATTGAGGTTATGTTCACACATGCTTAGATCTACATATTAACATGTTTTAGGCCTATGATTGTCTAAGTCTAAATTATATGCAAGTTCATGTGACATGTTAAATTATATGAATAAAGTTTTATGCAAAATTTACATGTTTGGTTGAATCTATATTATGCATGTTCCCTTCTTTACCTCTTGTTTATAAATTAGGCTAATATACGGGCCCAATAACTTTATGTGATTAATACTAACGAACAAATGTGCGTAACATTGAGATAGTTATTAAATCAAAAAATGTTAATAATGTAGATGGGCCCAAAACCATGTAAATGGTTAAGGCCATGAATGGTATAATTTATACCATTAGTCTTGAACATAATTAAAATATGTGACATGAAACACTTGTAGAAAATTCACATAAATAAAATGTAAAAGATGAATATGCCTAACCCAAGGTTAGACTGAATTGTGGTGTAAACCTGCCCGGAACCGACCGGCACATCCAGTAACCACAACAATAACTGTCTAATGTGAGAGGTTAATGCATCAAGCCCAGAAAGACCCGAGGTTGGACTGAGTTGTGGTGTAAAACTGCCCGAAACCGACCGGCACATCTAGTAACCAAAACAATACCTGTCTAATGTGAGTGGTTGGTACTTTAATTAATTAATTAATTAAAGATCATGAACAATCAAGCTAGAAATGGTGAGGTTAAGTAATTAAGGGAACACTTAACCAACTTAACATGTTAACAAGACAAGATTGGTGGGGTTAAGTAATTGAGGAAACACTTAACCAACTTAACATGTTAACTAGACAAGATTGATTGGAGTTAAGTCAAACCAAGCACACTTAACCAATTTAGCATGTTGACTAGAAAAATCCTAGTAACGGGGAGCCGTTTCAGCAGTAACCCACATGGATGTATCATGGTACCCTGAACTAGGCAGGGTGGGGCACGATTACTGGGCTAAATATAAGCGGTCAAAAGGGCGGCGGTTTGGTGCGTCAGTGTAGGTTCCGATGGAGTACGGGCGTGCACGGGCTCCGGAGTGGAAAAAGCAGGCACTGGGCACCAGGTGTACACTTGTGCATCTTTGAATTGTGTCAGGGTTGCCATTATAGGACTTGATACACCCTATACTGGAACCAGCATAAATACATAAAAATCACGTGGGGCCGCACGACACCTGGAATACATGAATGCGAGTAGGATCCGATCAATACATGAATAGGATCACTTTATCATGAACACACATTGATAGTTAAACAGCTCTTAGTGGGTGCAGAGAAGTAAAAGTGGGTGCGATAGCCAAATCTAGTTAAATCTTACTTTACCTCGCTTTAGGACTACCATATCCTTGTGGTAACATTCTAAGTTCAGTTTATTTATGTCATAGTCTTTTACTTGTTTACATGCTATTAAATAACTGGGCTTACCAGACTTATGTCTGACCCATTTTCCTTACGCTTCTTTTCTTCCGTCCCCCCCCCCCCCCAGGTCCGCAGGGAGGAAACACTTCTGCTTAGTCCAGGTTAGCCAAAGCTTGAAGACCGTAGATGTAAGGCTTGGACTTTCCTTTTTGAGGTATGGCTATGTTCAATCACTTATTGGGGATTTATGTCATTTTATTTTCCGTATTGCTTCTTTATGTCTTCAAGACAGATGAAAAGTTGTAATAATTTGGAAGGTTGAAACAGTTGTTGAATTGTTGTGTTGAACAAGTATTTACGGAATAATATTGATCTTTTTCCACTACATAAATTTTCTGTCTTGTAATTTATTAGTATCTTGTACCTTAAAACGCTCCACCGAAGTTAAGGCATTCCCTTTGAGAGTGACCTTAACGGAGGTGGGGAGTTACATTCTGTCTTGATTAAAAACTCAAAATACATAAAGAAGCATAAAGCAGTAGTAAAGCGGCATAAATCCCCAATAAAAGTGTAACCAAAGCCGTTGCCCAAGAAAAGAGAATCCAAGTAATACATCTACTCTCTTTAAGCTCGAAAAGGTCTGAACTAACCTGAAGTATTCCCTCCCTGCAGACCTGGGGTGGAACTGAAGAAAAGAAGACGAAAGAAAACGAGTCAGACATAAGTCTGGTAAGTCCAGTGATTTTTCAGCATGTAAACAAGAAAAAGGATCATGACATGAATAAACTGAATATAGGACAATACCATAATGACAAGATAACATAAGGCAAGATAAGGCAAGTTAAACTGAATATGCTATCGCACTCATTTCCATTTCTCTGAACCTACTAACAAATGTTTCAACTAGGATCATGTGTTCATAATAAAATGATCCCTTTATCAGTTGGTTCCTATTCTCATGCATTTATTACTTGTGTCATTCGGCCCCGCTTGTTTCTAGATACCTGTGTTGGTCCCACCATGGGGTGTATCAAACCCTATGGTGGCAACCCGATACAATTCAAGATGCACAGTGTATAACTACTGATGCCAGTGCCTAATTTTTCCACTCTGGAGTACATGCACGCCCGAACTCTGTCGGAACCTACACTGACGCACCACCCGCCGCTATTTTGACCGCTTATAATAAGACCAGTAATCGTGCCCCACCCCGCCTAGTTCAGGGTACCATGATACATCTATGTGGGTTACGGCTAAAATGGTTCCCCGTTACTAGGGTTTTCTAATCAACATGTTATAATGGTTAAGTGTTCTCCATGTAACCTAACCCCACCATCTGTTTAATTGACATGTTGTATTGGTTATGTGTTGCCTAAGTTAACTTAACCCTACCCTTCTTGGCATGTCCGTTCATTAGCATTAATTCATTCATTAATGCCTCAACCTCTCACATTAAACTGTTGTTTGTGGTTGCTGGATGTGTCGGGCGGTTCTGGGAAGACTTCTACCGCAAACTCATTCTAACCTCGGGTTTTGGGCTTACTGCGCTAACCTCTCACATTAGATCTGTTGTTGCTATCGCTGGATGGGTCGGGCGGTTCCGGGCAGCCTTACACCACAACTCAATCTAACCTGTGTTAGGCATGTTCATCTTTTAGCCAAATTACATATTTACCATACATGCCCAAATCTAGATTTTTATATGCCAATTACCCACAATTGTAGTCAATTCAAGTTATGCCACATTTACTTGTTATGCCCAAAATTATTCAATTAAGTTATACCCAATTCCACGCGTTTCAATCGTACATACATCAATATTCTATCTAGGTTCTGAATGAACCTAGTATTCATAAAATAAAACAAAAAGGGGAATAGAGAAGGAACACAAGAATTGACATAAGAAACAAAATAGGCATGTAAAGGTGTACCCAATCCAAGAATCACGTTTCCAATAGGCATGTTGTACATTAACAATAAGTATGGCCAAACTGAGCAAGTTATGTCATAGGCATAAAGATTCGATAGAATTGAACATAAGAGAATCACCAATCTGGTTTACAACATGATAGGTTCCATTGTTTCAATCACAACAGTCTCATAAGCATAGGTAATTCAGATTTGACAAAAGGATAAGCATGCATCAGAATTGATTATCTCACAATTAGGCATAGTGGTGTCCAACATGATAGGTTCCATTGTTTCAATCAAAACATTCTCGTAAGACAAAGGATAAGCATGAATCAGAATTGACTATCTCACAATTAGGCGTAGTTCTAGATCCGATTATTAAAGTCATGATTTCTATTAGGTGTTCAAATTTGAATAATAACTGAACTTACAATGATAGAATTAGAAAAGTGAATTAGTTGACGTTGTAGTGATTCTAATCTTTGTTTGTTGATTGAAGAAGAAAACCTCTACATTGATTTGAAGCTCTCTCTCACTCTAATTTGATTTCTAACTTGGAGAAGATGGAGGCTAGGCTAGCTTAGAGATGGACAGCATGACGGCTTCATAGAATAGGGTTGTGAGGTTTAGGGCTAAGGTTTGATGTGATTAGACAAGAGTATAGGATTAGTTTGAGCCTTTGGATCAACATAGGATCCATCCAGACCATCCAGTCCAAGAAAATGTGTCATCAGGCCAATCAGAAGTCACCACGTAGCCCTATGACTCAAAAAATCATCACTGTCAAGAACAGTCAGTAGGGGTCGACCGCTACAGGGGGGTCGACACCCATGTCGACACCCCTATAGGGGGGTCGACTCCCATGTCGACACCCCCTGGGTGGGTCGACACCCCTGAGCCGGAGATTTCCCGCTCAGTTGCTTTCTTGAATTTTGAATTTCGGATCTGTTTTGATAATTTAATTATTATTTTAATTTAATTTCCGCTTACACTTGAAATCTTCTAACCTCCATAACTTCTTCATACGGAGTCTGATTCACGCAAACTCGGATTCTATCTCAAGCAGAATTCTAAGATAAACGCAATGGAGTAATCCGTTTTACCTAATTCTTCTACTAAAAATTAAGTGTTCTTAAATATGTTAATTTTAGTTTTCATAGAAAATACGAGGTGTTATAGTAACTTGGTAAACTTGAAAAGTAAGTCATTATGAATGAGAATAAACAAGTTAATAAGAAAACCAACGAGGTGGAGCAAGCGCGTAATTAATGATTAGACATAGGGTCTAATGACATATTAAACTGAGGCGCTTGGAACAGTCCATACGTTATAGGATGAATAGCCCAACGAGGTAGATCATCACGGTGTCATAAGGCACAAGGGGAGCGCACGTTAGTCTGATTATTCAGGCGGCTCCGACGGACTAGAAGGGGAAGCACACAGGCTTCCTAAGATGTTAAAGGTGATCCTGATAGTTCTTTGTGGTGGGCTAGACTCGGGGCTAGCATCGCAAAGGTTGGGTCTGCGCGGAACTATCAGGTGGGTGGGCCTTGATTGCACCGATAGAATGGCAGTCAAAATGATGTGACATGGTGACATTAAGGGTAGCTCGGCGGCTGCCTCACTATGGAGGCGGGGGTTCAGGACCAACAAAGATAGTATAGGTCATCTAGAACCTGTCTTCGGCAGCCAGTGAGATGCAGAAAGACTAGAGCTAAACCCAAGGTGCCATCGACCTCTCACTATCGAGGCGGTGGTTGAGGGTAGACGCCACATCGATGTTTAGATTGTTTTCTTAGGGTTTGTCTCTTAGCTCTTGTAGTCTTTACTAGTTAAGGGAAGGGCCTAGGTGAGGCAATAGCCACCATAGAAAAACAAATCCTAGGGATATTTATGTGAGAGGCTCTTAAAGGCGGGCCTGCACAAATATTGTAACACCCCACATCCATTAATGTCACTCACAAAGGGAATGCATTAACTTCTATGGAGCGTTTTAATTGAGTATAGAACAAAAACTTAACAACAAGACAAATATAAACAATACTTAAAAATTTAAAACTTTATTCATCGCAGCGATAAACACATATGTTTGATTACATCATCAAAAACCAGAGTCAAAGTACATAATATCCATCTTGACTAAATCAAAGTACATAAATTGAAAGACATAACCCCAATACAAAATAGCCATAAATAAGATAGGCTGAACTTTTACTTCAGCGATCCAAGCAACTTCTAAAAGTAGAGATACAGCTGTCCAAAATCATGCTCCACTGGTGCTAGTTCCACCCTGAGCACCTTGGGGGGGGAGGAAGAAAAGAGTAGGAAACAAAGGGGGTCAGACATAAAGTCTGGCGAGTGCGATAACTTTAACCATATAATTACCAAAATAACTAGGCTAAGGCATAAGTTGGAAAATAAGGAAATGATTGTGAACAATTGAGTATGGCAGAATAAACAAGGAAATAAGATGAACAAAGATAACGTTAAAGGCGCACCTAAACCACTATGAGATAATTACTATACTGCACCAACACTAGTCACCCTAAGGTTGATCCCACCTACAAGACTTTAATAATGATAATGGTAGTTTCGTGCAACCCTAGTCGCTTTCAAAGGTGCCGCCTGCCCCTATCTCCACTAGGTGTACCCACTACCCCCATGCGATTGGCTCCCTAACTCGTAGATACCCGTGCTGGCCCCACAGTGGGGTGTATCACTCCCCAAAGTGGGAACCCGATACCACCAATAATGCATGGCTTATACCTACACGATGCAACAACGTCTTACCTACCAGCCCGGGCCCACACACGCATATGAACCCGTTGGACTTGCTTTGCCACCGCTAACCCGTTTTGGCCTCTTACAGTCAAGCCAAGTATGCGTGTCCCGTCCTCGACTTGGGTCGAGCCCACAAAGATACGTATGGGTTACTGGTTGAAACGGGCCCCCATTACTTGACACAAGCTATCCACCTAAGCTTGGTCCCCTCTAGTACATCCCACTTAACCCTCTTCTTAGTCATGTTCACTTACATGTTTCAATTTTTGGTTAAGTGTTTCTAATCGTATTTCAAATGCCACCCAAGGCACCCACTAAATTCCACATGCCACCCAAGGCACCCACTTAACCCCCTCATGTCCCACTACATGTTTATCTGGTTAAGTGTTTCTTAATTTATTAAGACCGTAACCTTATAAAGACTTCCCACATTAGACTGACATTTGTGGCAGCTGGATTTGTCGGGCGGGTCCGGGCAGTCTTACACCACAAACGAGCCTAACCTCGTGTCTTTACAACTGTTACGTATTTAATTTATGCCTAAGACCTCTCACATTAGACTGGCATTTGTGGCAGCTGGATTTGCCGGGCGGGTCCAGCAGTCTTACACCACAAAGAGCCTAACCTCGTGTCTTAGACGATTAATTACACAAAATTAATTATTCCCCAAATTGAATTAATTTCCCTATTCAAATTATCAATCAATTCCAAATTTAACTATGACCATAATTGACTCGATTATGTCCATCTATTTATGGTATGCAAAATCATACCAATTTTCATCACAAATTTATTTTATGCCATTTAAGGCATTTATGCCAATTCTCAATATTAAATCTTTTAGTATTATCCCATTACCCCACATTGTACGTTCGTTCGTTTAACGTAAAATATACGTTAGACTCGAATAGTCTAACTTATGGAATAAAGAGAAATCATCACAACATACATATAGATAAAACTAGATCCAAACATAAGGGGTGAACTTGCATGTGTGAATGAGGTTCTACATGAAAACGTGCATAGGCCAAAGTTACAAACTTGCATAAGACTACATATGTCATAAATCTAAATCTAAAGGTGTAAACTTGAATGGGTAATAACCACAAACTTGCATAGACCATGTATGTCATGGAGCTGACCATAAGGGGTAAACTTGCATAGGCATGATTCCTATTCGGAACACACACACACACACACACACACACACACACACACACACACACACACATATATATATATATATATATATATATATATTTGCATATGTGACCTATGCAACATAGTGATGGTGTAAACTTACATCTGGACATGTAAACTAGCATGTAGAATTTAGCATATAACTCACACATGGCATAGCCTAAATTTAGGTCTAAAATAGATGTCATGAAACATGTAAGGTTATATATAAAATCTCACTAACTTGTTTATGATCCATGCCTTAACTAACATCCTAACTTGCATACGTACATATGATTTTATCATATGAATCAACATAACCAAACTAGCATATGAAACATGATTATACATATGCCAATCATAGAATTACAAGACAGATGATAACATCACAACTTTACAACATAGATGATAGCATCATAGAATTTACAACATAGATGATAACATCATAGATTTTACAACATAAATGATAACATCACAATTTTACAACATAGAATGTTAACATGCAGTCAATAACTCACAACATAACCATATAATCTGCATCATAACTCAATCCAATTAAATTGTTAATTATTTTATTAAAGAATTCGAACTCACAACTCAAAGAAGGTCTTGAGTTCTGAAATCTGAGTTCTGAAGTTGAATTAGCTTTCCTTTGTAGTAGATTCGTTGTTAGAGTTGAATAGAATTGAATTTGATTAGCTTTCTTTCTCTCTAATTAGTGGCGGCTATTCTAGGTTGCTAGGTGACGGCATGGAGGCCATGAATCTAATTTTAATTTGATTTTAGGGTTTGAGTCTACATGTCTTTTTATAGAGTTTAGGATTAGTTTAGGTCGTCCGATCAACCCAGAATTAATCCCAGCCAATCAGAGCAGATCAGAAACCCTAATGACTCAGCATACAGTCATAAACAGGTCATCAAACAAATCTGCCCGGGGGGGGAGGGGCAGGTCGACCCCCAAGTCGACCCTATGGTCGACCTGGCCCAAGCGGGAAATTTCCCGCCTAGCCCATCTGACTCTGAAATTTTGAATTTCGAAATCTGTTTTGAATTTTCTGAAACTTACAATGGCCATAACTTCTTCATACGAAGTCCAATTCACGCAAACTCGGACTCTATCTCAACCAGAATTCCGAGACGAACACAATGGCGCAACCTGTTTCCCTTAATTCTCCCATCTGAGATTAACTATTATTTAATTTGTGTACTTTAGTGTTAATAGAAATACGGGGTGTTACAAATATAAGGAAAGCTCCCGACCGAGTTCTGTGTGTAGCCCTGCCACGGAACTCGGGCACGCACACATGATAGGTTTGCGGGTTAGGCATCGAATACATTTGATGATACGTATGTGGGAAAGTCTAGCTACACACATGTCTACTCTGGGTGGTGTATCGTAGACTAAAGGGCATTATTCGAGGATGACAGTCATTATGCTTACGTATAGGATGAGGGACTGCGTATATTCTTGCGATGATACGGTAAAGACCATGTGAGTGGGGTACCATGGGGTGTACCTTAATTTAAGGGTAGCTACATATACACTATATTAGGTTAATCTACTAGGGGCAGATGGGTACGACGTGTGTAAGCATTTAGCACTGCTGACACAAATAACCTAATAAATAAGAAGAAGTAATTGAACGGTATATATAGGATTATTCAGAAGTGTAATTTAAATTCATTCACACAGAACTTATGTTTTGACCCCCTCCTCACAACATTCGCATGTTAGGTTCATGACAGAGATGATATAGCTTTGGATACTGGCTAGGCAGTATTATTAATACGGTAAGGCTATAATTGTTTACATTATATTTTATCCCTTCCGTTGTGAGGTGTTTTTCTGAGCTCTGATATATTTTTATATCTCTGTCTTTTCTACAGGATACGAAGGCAAACCAAGTCGGGTTTTGATAGATTGGAATTTTGAAAAAAAAAAATCAGTTTGTCAGAACTAGGTTGTTACACTTGGTATCAGAGCTTTGGTTTAGGATTCCTATATAGATAGTGAGAGAATGTATTTGTATTTTCAAAACTATAAATATATTATATATAAACCTAGATCGATAAAGGAGCTCACTAAATGGAAAGAGTTGGGATATTAGTTTTGTACACTAAAAGAATGAATATGGAAATTTGAGACCCTTAGGTAAGTCGGGTGGAAAGTGTACAAAATGGTTGGTATAAAAGGAGGATGTATCCCATATGTTAGTAACTGAAATATTAAGTATTTCATATTAGTGGATTTGGTAGTGGAACCGTATAAATTAGAGAAAGATTAAATAGTGGAAAATGGATTTGGAATATATATAGTTGAGGGAATTAATTTGATGTGAGTGTCTTGGAAAACCTAGTTGTTTCGGAGACCACTTTGAGTCTAACCCATTTGTTAACTTTTAAGAACTTGAATATGTAAATGTTTTGACAAAATAGTTTGGAGTGTTTTCAAGTTTTATTCTTAAAAGTATTTTTGATGTCCGAGAAAAATATTTAAAAGAACATATTTAGTGCAGATTGGGTTTTAAAGTAAAATGGGGTATGTTTTTAAAAACAATGATTTCTTGTTTTAAAAAGAATTCTCTCATGCAAAGGTGCACATTATAGAGCATGTATGGCTCATTAGTTTTCATATTATAATATATGAAAGGATTAAAAGGTAAAGCATATAAAATGTTGCTTTTGTAAGAAGTTTTGAAATCTTTATTCTTTTGGCAATAGCTTTTGATTGTTGTTTTAAGAAGAAAATAAATATTTTAGCATTTTTAATTTTTGAAAAAAAAGTTTGAAGCTATGAAATAGATAGTAAGGACTATCTTGGAATAATTGAAAAAATTCCCATAGAATGCATAAGCATTGTAAAGCGTACGATTGTTGCTTGAAAAAAAATAGAGGCTAGTGATACACAGCAAGGACTAGTAGAGACTACTAGATAGTGAAGGGCAAGTAAGTTTTGAGAGTTTGTGGTTGGACTTTTCTTAAGTGAAATAGTCTTAAGATTCTTGGCCCTTAGTAGCAGCTGTGTAGGATGATGAAAGATGGAAAGGCTTATTTGAAAAGGATAAAATTAAATCATTGGATTAAGTAAAATAAGATAAGAAAGGAAGAAAAATAGCCTAAATAAAAAGAAAAAAATAAATTCAGAAAAGCAACAAACATGACGGGAAAAGAAAATGAAAATCTTAAGAAAAGATGAATAAAAATGAAAATTTTCCAAGATAAGTTGAAAAAAAGAAAAAGAAAGTTTCTTATGTAGTTGTGCTTGGATAGAAAAATAGGAAATCTTTGTAGAATAGTTACATAAAATTCAAGTACAATTGGAAAAGGTACATAAAAGTAAAACGGAAGATGTAAAATTTTTCCGTTTTATACCATTTTGTAAGATAAGAAATCAAATTTAGAAAATTAGATTTTTTCAAATTTTGAAATTTAATGATGGTTGGTAGGGTTTTGGATGCAACAATTAGATGAACTACGCTCTTATTCAGTAAGAGTGTGGGAAAATTTGGATGAAAAAGGTGTTTTAATTTTCAAAATATTGCATTCATATAGAACTGCCAGTATATTTAGGATGTGGCCATCATATTTTAAAAGGATTTTTGAAAAATTTGCATACAAATAGGAGGTACCCCTTAGGCATACATGTATTATTGTGATGTATTGCACTATGCACATGTGCACAATGATTGCAAAAATTGGATGCACACATGATGGATATAAATTATGCTAGGGATTATTTGATTTTACCCTTACCAAATTTTGGGGACGAAATTTCTTAAGGGTGGCAGAATGTAACACCCTGCATTTTTAATGACAATTAAAAATATGCATTTATATATTGTATGCATAGACACATTTAAAGGAAAAATTAAATAATGAATATAATTGCATGTAATAAGTTTATGCGGTGAAATGAAGCAAAAGATTAATAAAGGAAATTACATGCAATATATGAAATGAGAAGGAATGCAATACAATGCAGTAGAAATTACATGTTAACATTTAAAAAGAAATTAAAAGGAAAATTTTAAGAGCTCCCAGAATTTGGTCACGAGATTAGTGTTATTGCGTTCGTGGCGATTTTCTGGTCAACTTAGACCTATGGTTTGTAAAAAACCGATTTAAAATGAAAGAGATATCTTTAATTTAAATAATGTAACACAACGCGAAAAAGAGGAATGAGAAAAAGGATAATATCTAGCATTGTCATAAGTCTTGTTAACAAAAGACTTAGTAGCTCAGTTGGTTAGAACATATGACTTGTATACAAGAGGTTCTAAGTTCGATCCCCGCTAGCGCTATATTTTTGTTTTAAGGGGATAGCTAAAAAGTGGCTTAGTGTGAAAGCAATTAAAAATTGGCTTAGTATGAAAAGGGTTTAAATGAGAGAATGTATCAAAAGAGGAAAAATATATATTAATTGGTTTGAAATTTGAAATTGTTCGCGTACAAAAGTTTAGCATACGCGCAAAAGTGAAATACATATGAACATAATTCAAAATAGAAGTTTCGCGCGAATATGGAAGCAACAAAGAAAGGATATTTGGAATTTGATTTATATGCGAATAAATAAATCAAATTTCAATTAAGTGTGTGTGTGTGTGTATATATACACACGAAAGGGGGACGACACCCACAAGGGAGTGTCGACACCTGTGTCGACACCTAAACGGTGGTGTCAACACCTGCATCGACACCCAAGCGGGGGTGTTGACACCCCTGCGTGTCATACTGTACACGTGGCTTGTTATTATTGGTGAGCGCCGCAATGTGGCCATTTCTTATTGGTCGGATGATGTGGTTAGTTTTGATGGAGTTTTAATTAACTCTAAAGGCCCATAGCTTTCTACCACACCTATAAATAAACCCCTAGACCTAATCCTAAACCTCATAACTTGGTGGCTACGCTTGAGCTTTGCCATGGCTTCGTCTCTCTCTCTCTCTTCTCAAATCTATTATGAAATTAAATATTAGTCTAGGAAAATTATGAATCCATATCTGGAGGAGACGATTAACGTTACTGAAAGATTAATCAAGGCAAAGTTCTGAATCAAATTAAGAGTAAATCGTGGAATGATAGACCAGATTCAGGATTGGGAAAACAAATCAAGGTGAGCGAGTTTAAATTATCCCTTGTGAATAATAATATATTTATCGTTTAATCATTCCCCATGGATATTTATAATGAATGCATTGAAAAAATTAATTGATGCGATGGATAATTGCGCTAAAATGAAAATTATGTTCAATCAATTATGATGTACATTTATTTGAATGTTTAAGATGAATATTGTTGTATAGATCCATTTTATGAACCTATAAATTAGCATAATTGAGACATTGGGTAAAAGTTGCACTATTTGAGATCTACATATTATTAATTACATATAGAAAGACATGCAAATCATATTGAGAGCTTTGGGGGCATAAATTATGATGGGGTTAATGGCATAACTATGATGAAAATTATGCATATAAATTGAATTTGAATTAATAATGTGAATTAGAAATTATGCATATAAATTGAATTGGAATTACGAATGTAAATTAGAAATTATGCATATAAATTGAATTGGAATTATGAATGTGAATTATGCATATAAATTGAATTGGAATTATGAATGTAAATTAGAAATTATGCATATAAATTCAATTGGAATTATGAATGTGAATTGGAAATTATCCATATAAATTATCGGCATAACTTATTGGTAGAATTATAAGAATAAACTTGAATTGGGGAATAAACATGTATTATGTTTTAAGACTTTAAATTAAATGTGCAATTTGATATGAACATAAATAATGGAATAGAGATGAATATGCCTAAAACTGAACCGCGCCTTGGCACAAGGTTAGATTGCACTAGTGATAGAAGTCTGCCCGGACCCGACCGGCATATCCAGCAACCACAAGCGGTGAATCTAATGTGAGAGGCCTAGTGCGTATATATGAAACGATACTAAGACACGGGGATAGGTTGCAATAGTGGTGGAAGTCTGCCCAGACCCGACCGGCATGTCCAACGGCCACTAATGTTGAACCTAATGTGAGGGGTATAATTGCATGAATGGAACAAGTAGTTGTGCCAAGACACGAGGTTAAGTCAACTTGTGGTAGAAGACTACCCGGACCCGCCGACAAATCTAGCATCCACAAGTATAGACTTAATGTGAGAGGTCTAGTACATATATATACACATATATGAAAATATGTAAATGGCAGGACCGACAAATACCATTAATTATAATTAATGGAAATAAATGAAATTGAATTAAAGATAATTACAACTGTAAGGAAAAGGGAACGAATGGGGAATGTTAATAAACTACTATGAATAAACTCAAGAAAAGGAAAGATAATAGGTAAACTTGTCCTAGGGACAAGTGGGAATTATAACTTATGGAATAAGGTAAGATATAATGAACGATAGAGAAAAATGATATAACTTATGTAACAAGGTAAGTTGTAATTAATTGCAAATTAAGTAATCTGTAAGGGAAAGAATAAATCTACGAATGAAGAAAACATAAGATTGGTTTAGTTGAGTGATTCTCTGAGTCTCAGTCTGATGTTGATTTTGGTCTTCGGGGTTGATACTTAGAGAGTTGTTCTCTTACCAAGGTATATGTGAATTAAGATGTACTTAATTATAAATTAAGTAGAACATGTTATAGTAAGATGGGAGAATGAATAGATTATGAGAATAACATGTTATAGGCTTATTAATGAACTTAAATGGATTAAGTTATAAATGGAATTAATAAGCAAGGGTAACTTGGTAAACTTGAAAAGGAAGTCATTATGAATGAGAATAACCAAGTTAATAAGAAAACCGACGAGGTGTAGCAAGCGCGTAATTAATGATTAGATGTAGGGTCTAATGACATTTTAGACTGAGGCGCTTGGAACAGTCCATACATTATTGGATGAATAGCCCAACGAGGTAGATCATCACAGTGTCATAAGGCACATAGGGCGCGCACGTTAATATGATTATTCTGGCAGCTTCGACGGACTAAAAGGGGAAGCACGCAGGTTTCCTAAGATGTTAAAGGTTCTCTTGATAGTCCTTTGTGGTGGGCTAGACTCGGGGCTAGCATCACAAAGGTTGGGTCTGCGTGGAACTATCAGGTCGGTGGGCCTTGACTGCACCGATAGAATGGCAGTCAGAATGTTGTGACATGGTGATATTACGGTAGTTCGGCGGCTGCCTCACTATGGCGGCGGAGGGTCAGGACCAACAAAGATAGTATTGGTCGTCGAGAACTTGTCATCGGCAGCCAGCGAGATGTGGAAAGACTAGAGCTAAACCCAAGAGGCCATCAACCTTTCACTCTCGAGGCGGTGGTTGAGGGTGGATGCCACATGGATGTTTAGATTGTTTGCTCAGGGGCTTGTCGCTTAGCTCTGGTAGTCTTTATTAGTTAA
Organism: Allium sativum; assembly: GCA_030737875.1. NCBI lineage: Eukaryota > Viridiplantae > Streptophyta > Magnoliopsida > Asparagales > Amaryllidaceae > Allium > Allium sativum. Next base: position 607,694,843 of record CM060910.1, on the reverse strand, counting down.
GGGAGGGGCCGAGATGGGGCCATAGCCACCATAGAAAAACAAACCTATGGATATTTGTGTGAGAGGCTCTTAAAGGCGGGCCAGCACAAATATAAGGAAAGCTCCCGACCGAGTTCCGTGTGTAGCCCGGCCACGGAACTCGGGCACGCACACATGATAGGTGTGCGGGTTAGGCATCGAATACGTTTGACGATACGTATGTGGGAAAGTCTAGCTACACACATGTCTGCTCTGGGTGGTGTATCGTAGACTAGAGAGCATTATTCAAGGATGGCAGTCATTATGGTTACGTATAAGATGAGGGACTGCGCATATTCCTGCGATGATACGGTAAAGACCATGCGAGTGGGGTACCATGGGGTGTACCTTAATTTAGGGGTAGCAACATATACACTAAATTAGGTTAATCTACTAGGAGGTAGATGGGTACGACGTGTGTAAGCGTGGAGCGCTGTTGACACAAATAACCTAATAAATAAGAAGTAAGTGAACGGTATATGTACGATTATCTAGAAGTGTAATTTAAATTCATTCACACAGAACTTATGTTCTGACCCCCTCCTCACAACATTCGCAGGTTAGGTTCATGACAGAGATGATATAGCTTTGGATACTGGCTAAGCAGTATTGTTAATATGGTAAGGCTATAATTTTTCACATTATATTTTATCCCTTCCTCTGTGAGATGTTTTTCTGAGCTCTGATATATTTTTATATCTCTGCCTTTTCTGCAGGATACCAGGGTAAACCAACTCGGGTTTTGGTGGATTGGAATTTTGAAAAAAAAATTGGTCTGCTAGAACATGGGTTGTTGCAGTTCCACCTATAAGCTCCGTGAATATTATTAAAGTAGAATATTGAGCTTAGACAATATGACATCACTTACCATCGTCAAAGAGCTATAAATGGGCAGGCTTTAGCCGATTTCTTCGCTAGTTCACCGATAAAGGAGAAAGGAAGGAGAAGGAGGGACCAGTTGAAGCAATTGTCTTCTAAAAGACCGTTAATGCATCCATAACCTAGCAGAGCCTGGTGACCATTAAAGCGCATCCTGATTGGGATGGCTCAAGCGCCCATTGCTCAACGCTTAAAACGTCATTCGCAACAAATATGAAGGTGTAGGGCACAGCCTGGAAAATACGGGAAATCAGGAGCCGAACGGTCAAACGATGTAGTATTCAGATTACAAGAAAAGTGGTAAGTTTCACCAAAGGGGCACCTTCTTAATTGCAAAGTCCTTGGCCCTAGTTCTAATAAATCATGGTAAAGCCCGATAAATGAACTACCGTCTGCCCCGTGAAACAATTCAACTCTAAACTAAAGACCTCCCAGAGGGGCACCCAGTCAATTTCCGGTACCATTAATACATGATCCGACTATGGCACACACTGGCCTTTAAACCAAAGTCCTCTCCGAGGGGCAGAATAGAGACATGCCAGGTGATCATGCACGAGTAGCTGTACAGGAGATGAACAGGAGGCATCTACGTATATTATATATATATATATATATATATATATAATCTTCCTATGTCACTGCTGGTCACTACTTTGGGCATTATTAGTGTACCTTTCTTATTTTGATTTGGAGACAGTTTTAAAAGTTGTAATAATAATGATGTGGAACACAAGCTGTATTTTGGATTTTCCGCTTCTAGGATGGTTTAGTTTTCAGCTTATGCACTGTCTCACCTGTTTTATGTCAAAGTTATATTATTATTATATTTTGTTCCATGCGCTGTGAGATATACTATAGGTTTCTTGCTAGTTCAAATTCCTTTCTTTTCCTTTCATTGGCGACCGTCCCGTGCTAGTCGGGCATTGGCACAGCGCACTTTCGTTGGAAATGTCGGCTGGTGCGGGGCGAGCCGTCACACTTGGTATCAGAGCTCTAGGTTGCATAGTTAACCTTGGGAAAGACACCAGGGAGAGATAGTACGTATATGAGAGCGTGTATTTGTGATCTTTTGGTTTTTTCAATATATATATATATATACTATTAGTATATTTAAGGATGGAGTCGCACTGCACTGGCACCACTGAAGAGATGGTTAATCGTTTTCTCCTTATAGATTGAACGATGAGCCAACATATGAGGGGTAATGGTAGAGGAGCTAATAATGGGAATGCTTCTGATATGAGGACGATGTTCACTGATTTCATAAGAGAGATGCTTAGAGATGTGCAAGGAGCAGTTCCTAATGCTGCTAATGGTGGTGGCGCAGCGGTGCAGGCACCTAAGGCCGATTTCGCCAAGCTTTGTAAGGACTACACTAGTCTTGGTAGGAAGCCGTTCCACGGAACGGAATCGGTTACAGAAGTTCAAGATTGGCTTGATAGCTGTGAGCGTATCTTCGAGGATCTGGGAATTGAAGACGCGATGAAGAGGAAGCTAGCATTCCGTCAGCTGCACGGACGGGCTATGAATTGGTGGAATGCTATTAAGGCAGCTACCCCTGAGGATCAAGTTACTTGGAATCAATTCAAGGCCCGATTCAGTGATAAGTTCATCCTAGCTGGCCAGAAGTCAGAATTGTTTAGGACATTCTTGGAGCTTAAGCAAAATGGTACGGCGGTCTCAAAATATATTGCTGAGTTCGATACTTTATCCAAGTATGGATTATACCTTATTGACACTGCCGAGAAGAAGAACGAGAAGTTCATAACTGACTTAGATGGGTACTTGGGGGAAAGGCTTATAAATCATATTGATGAGACTTTGGAATCGATTATTCGGAAAGCACTGAGATCAGAGAGCCTTTATCCTAAGTCCAAGACTAAAGTCGCCGTTGTATCTGCAGAGGTGCTAAAGCCGCAAGCAAGCGGTGGAGGCAAGAATAATTCTCAGAATAAGTGGAAGCAGAACCAAGCTAAGGATGGCTAGAAAAATAGTAAGAAAGATGTTGAGTGCTTTAGCTGTGGCAAGAAGGGCCATTATGTAAAAGAATGTCGGGCAAGGCCAGCGGACAGAAAGTGCTTCAGCTGTGACCAAGTGGGACATCACAAGGATAAATGTCCGCAACCCCATAAAGAGAAGAAGATTATGAAAGGATATGCTATTAATGATGTTCCTTCTACGACGAATGCCCCAGCTGCGGTGGAGAAAGGAAAGAATGTCATCATTCAAGGTATGCTTTCTGTTTATGATGTTCTTATTCGAGTATTGTTTGATACTGGGGCTTCCCGTTCCTTCATATTTAGTGACCTGGTAGATAGGTTGGGATTGGAACCCGAGATAGTCGACAGACCTTTAGTTGTGACGAACCTGATCGGTGGTTCGACCAGACTTAGTATGATTTGTTGTAATGTGGTCTTATCGAGTCATGGATGTATGTTTGCTTGTGATTGCTTTGTTTTGGGTTTTACTGGGTTTGGCATTATTTTGGGAGTCGATTGGCCCCAAAGGTACGGGGTAGTGGTAGACTGTGAGGGCTTTTTGGTGATAGTTAGAGTGGATGATGGGTGGAGGGTCGTGTTTGGTGGTCTACCTAGTGATGGATAATGGCTAGTTTTCTAAATTCCCTCGACATCACGCATGATGAGTTGTCAGATGTGCCTGTGGCTGGCCAGTATCAGGACGTCTTCAAGGAAGTGACTGGACTTCCACCACACTGAGAGATTGAGTTTCGTATTGATTTGGTGAAAGATGCCAGACCTATAGTGTTGCCACTTCGTCGTATGGCACCAAGGGAGAAGTGAGAGCTCGGGCTGCAAGTGAGGAATCTTCTAAAGAAGGGACTTATCAGAAGAAGTGTTTCTGAGTACGGAGCACCAGTTGTGTTTGCTACCAAGGCAAATGGTTCCCTTCGATTGTGTGTGAACTACCGCGAGTTGAATAAGGTGACGAGGGAGAATAAGTATCCTCTACCGCAGATAGATGATTTGTTTGATCAGTTGAGTGGCGCGAGAGTATTCTCCCAGTTGGATCTCACGACAGGTTTTCATCGGCTTAGAGTGGAAGCTGGGAGGATAGCTAAGACGATCTTTCGGACGCCGTCTGGGTTATGAGTGGTTGGTCATGCCATTCAGGATGACCAATGCACCAGCATATTTTGTGGATCTTATGAATAGGGTATTCAGGGATCAATTGGATAAGTTTGTTCTTGTGTTCGTTGACGATATCTTGGCTTACTCGGGGACAGAGGAAGAAGACAAGGAACATTTGAGATTAGTGATGGAGATGTTGAGAAAACACCAATTGGAAGCGAAGTTTTCTAAGTGTCATTTCTGGAGGAGGGAAGTGAGATTCTTAGGTCATGTTATTTCATAGAATGGTATTGTCGTGGATCTTGCGAAGTTGGCTACGGTACAAGATTGGTCTATGCCTAAGAATGCAACAGACGTAAGAAGTTTCTTGGGATTAGCTGGATATTATCGTAAGTTTATCCAAGACTTCTCCAAGATAGCAGCACCATTGACTCAGTTGACCAAGAAGAATCAAGCTTTCGTCTGGGACAAAAAGTGCGAGAATGCATTCAAGAGTCTAAAGGAAAAGTTGACATGTGCACCAGTGTTAGTCATTCCTAATGGGAATGAAGAGATGACAATATATACAGATGCATGTGGTACCGGGCTACGTGCTGTATTGATGCAAGGAGGTAGGGTTGTAGCTTATGCTAGTCGGCAACTAAAACCGAATGAGAAAAGATATCCCACCCATGATTAGGAATTGGCAGCGATCGTATTCGCATTGAAGATGTGGAGACATTATCTCTTGGGAGAAAGATTCGAGTTGTTTACTGATCATAAATCGTGAAAGTACCTTTTCTCCCAGAAGGATCTAAATCTCCGACAGCAGAGATGGTTAGAATTCTTAGCTTCCTATGGTTTCGATATCGCATATACACCAGAACACGACAATGCGGTAGCTGATGCATTGAGTAGGAGACATGCCAGTTTAGGGGCTATGTTTATTGAGTGGAAGCAACTGGAGTATATCGCAGGGTACGATTTCAGAACAAAGTGCGAATTGGATCCAGAGATGTTAGCAAGTTTGACGATCAGACCCACTTTGATTGAGAGGATGGGTTCCAGTCAGAGGGACGACCCTAACCTATTGGAAATCATCTCCAAGTTTGAGATGGGAATCGACGAGGAGATGAAAAAGTATGGGCTTGATCGAGACGGATGGCTTAGAAAGAATGGGGGATTAGTTGTACCCAATTTCAATGGATTGAGAGATGAAGTGCTTAGAGAATGTCATCACTCAAAATTGACTATACATCCTGGTGGTTACAAAATGGATCGAGACATGAAGCAGACCTCTACTGGGAAGGGATGAAAAGAGATGTTGGAAAGTTTATATCCAAATGCATGAAATGCCAACTAGTTAAAGCTGAGCAAAAGAAACCTAGTGGGTTGTTACAACCATTAGAAATCCCCGAACGGAAATGGGAACAAGTCTCAATGGATTTCATTGATGGGCTACCAAGTACTAGATCGGGCCATGATAGCATTTAGGTGATTGTGGACCGATTGACCAAGAGTGCAAGGTTTATACCCGTCAAGTCGAATAGAACAGCAGCTAAGTTAGCAGAACTTCATATGAAGTGGGTAGTGAGATTTCATGGAATGCCCAATGGCATTGTGAGCGACCGAGATCCGTTGTTTGCTAGTGGATTTTGGAAGAGCTTACAAGAGGCGTTAGGATCAGAATTACATCTTAGTACGTCGTATCATCCTCAAACCGACGGTCAGACAGAGAGGGTGAATCGAGTATTAGAATATCTCTTGAGAGCTTGCATATTATATTTTGGTGGATCATGGGATGACCATTTACATTTAGTGAAGTTCGCATATAATAATAGTTATCAATCCAGTATTGGTATGGCTCCATTTGAAGCTTTGTACGTAAGACCGTGCAACTCACTGTCATGTTGGTTAGAAACCGGCGAGAAATTTGTTCTTGGGCCAGATGTGATAAGAGAAACCGCAGATAAGATCAAAGTTATACGACAACGAATTAAGGCTGCCCAAGATAGGCAGAAGAGTTATGCCGTAAGAGGAGAAGAGATCTAAAATTCTCCATTGGCGACTTGGTGTTTGTCAATATTTCTCCATTAAAGAGCGTGATACGATTTGGTGGGAGAGGCAAGTTAACACCAAGATTTTTGGTCCATTCCCAGTTCTTGAACAAGTTGGGAATTTGGCATATAAAGTTGGGTTGCCTGACAAGTTGGCGGGAGTTCATAATGTATTTCATGTTTCCCAGTTAAGGAAATTCGTGCACGACCCCAATGTGGCAATTTCACCTGATCAGTTGGATGATATCGAAGTAGAACCCGAGGCGGTTGGGAACCGCAAGCTGATTCGTATTGTCGAGCATGATATGAAGTAACTTCGAAGGAAAGCGGTGAACATAGTCAAGGTTCAGCGGGGCGAGGATGAGAATGACTGTACTTGGGAGACAGAGTAGAGCATTAGGAAGACGTATCCAAAACTCTTTGCCTGGTAAGATATTAAATAACGATTTAGTTATTTCGCATGTTAGGATAGACTTGATGTGCTTGCTGTGTGTGTGTTTGATTGTTTGTGAATGACTGATAGGCATGCAGAACACCTTTGTATGTTTTTGCTTAAAGAATTTCGGGGGCGAAATTTCTTAATGGGGGGAGAGTGTAACGACCCGCATTCTACGTATCGAAGGATCGTAGAAAATTTATTTATTTTTCGCACGAGGTCGTATAGTCATGTAACTTTGGGGAACAACTATTGGGGTCATTTCCCATGTTCACGATTTTTGTCGATTTTTAAATGACCGTTTTGCCCCTTGCTGATCTTGTTTTGGCCATAACTTTTGATTGGTAAGGAATTTTGACCTAAAAACACTTCCATCAGATCCGGATGATGGTTTACCTATCTGTAGATGGTCACATTTGCCAAACGGACTCACCGTTTGGGAGATATGGCTGAAACAAGGTTTAGAAGGTGAAAAACAGCCTAACTGGGCCTAATTAGGTTGATTAGCAGCTAGGCCCATAACCCATTTCAGGATTAGGGTTATGGGGAGGCTGAAATCTGTTAGGAAACAATGTGTTTTCATTTTCTCAGCTGACATTTACCTCTTAGAAACCCTAACAATGCCCTCCAACACCCAAATCACCTTCTAATCACCATTTAATCAAGTTTTAGCCTAATCTACATCAAATCAAGGCAAATTAGCATCAAATTGGGAATAGAGCTGCTATGTTGCATAGATATTCAACCCAAATCAGATATATTTTTAGATCTAAGATTTATTTGTGGCTAAGGTGAGTGATTTGCATTGTTTTTCACTAATTACGGCTAATTAGGGGTAATTAGTGCTAATTAACGAAATTATATATTATTAAATTCTGGAAAAATTTGTAATATTCTAAAATATTATTTTAGGGCTCTGAAAAAAATTGGGGCTAATTTGGATAAGTTTTGCTAATCCTATCATTAGTTATGGTTAAAAGTGATTAAGGGAAAAACATGGGTTTTTGGATATGTTTGATCCATATAAACATGTTAAATTGTTTTTTTTGATGTTTTTGGATGATTGTACGTGTTTCTATGACTTAATGGTATGATTTATGATTGCTTAGAATAGTTAGAGTGGTCGAAAACTCCGTCGTATGACGTAAGACAGTCGCTGGAAAAGTTGCAAAAAACTGCATAGGAAATGGATCGGATCGCACCCCTCCGAGCCGACCCGATCGTGACACTCACCCTGATCCGACCAGGGGCACCACGAGACACCACTGCCAGAGCTCCACGAACAGGCCCACTCGTGGCCAACGTACCACGACCCGAACCGAAGGCCATGACCGACCCGGTGCTTGAGGAAGTGATGAAGGAGCCACAAACCAGTGGGAGGACACCGACTCGAACCGGGTTGCATATCACGAACCGAACAGATGGGGGAGCCATGAAGCCTGGATCACGACTTGATGTGATGACTATGAGCCACCAGAGTCCACAAATGGTAGAGGAACAACCACGACCGATTCGAACCGTCTTAGAAGAACCGAACTGATCCAGAGGAGACCATAACCCAAGATGCAAAGGTAGTCCAAATGGGAAGTAGAACTCAGGATCCAGTTGGGAACCAACGAGTTAGCTTCATGAGTTGGGCTTTGCTGCGGGATGTGTGTTAAGGGGTTATCGACATCCATAACTTTGATTCACCACCAAGACGGATGTTAGGCTACGGATCAGTGTTGTGGGGTAGTAATTACTCCATGGGGCAGAGTGATCGTAGCAAGGCTATGAGCCAGTGCAGTGAAGTCATCATGACTTCATGGGGCAGAGTGGACATAGCAAGGACTAGTGGCTATGGATTAGTGCAGTGGAGCCATCATGAATCCATGAGGCAGAGTGATCATAGCAAAGGGTTTGGGTGGTCAAAGCAGTGGATATCGTATGCTTTACGCACTGAGTGAGGGATGTGAGGATGGTTGCTTTGCTTGATTGTTTGCCATCATAATGACATGTACAACCCCACCCCCGTATCTTTACACCATTTGTTAGTGTCACCTTAGAGTATTGTACATTCTGTTGTGCTAACTCTTTGGTTGCAGGTCCAGGTTCAGGTATGGTTATGTGTACCTGTTATTATTCTGTTTTGCTGCTTATCGCTCATACCAGACTTTTGTCTGACCCAGAGGTTTATGTCTCATCTTATTACTCTGGGTGCTCTTAAACGGGCAGACTAGAGACATGTCAGGTGATTATGCACGAGTAGCCGTACCGAAGACGAGCAGGAGGCTTCTACGTATGATATATATATATATATATATATATATATATATATATATAATCTCACTATGTCGTTGCTGGTCCCTACTTTGGGCATTAGTAGTGTACCTTTCTTATTTTTCTTTGGAGACAGTTTTAAAAGTTGTAATAATGATGATGTGGAACACAAGCTGTATTTCGGATTTTTCGCTGCTAGGATGGTTTAGTTTTCAGCTTATGCACTGTCTCACCTGTTTTATGTCAAAGTTATATTATTATTATATTTTGTTCCATGTGCTGTGAGATATACTACAGGTTCCTTGCTAATTCAAATTCCTTTCTTTTCCTCTCTTTGGCGGTCGTCCCGTGCTAGTCGGGCATTAGCACAGCGCACTTTCGTTGGAAATGTCGGCTGGTGCGGGGCGGGCTGTTACAAAAGACCCCTTTAGGGGCATCCGATCATAAGCCGGATCTTCCAAATTCGGTTAGTGACGGACCCAAAGACCTTTTTGAAGGCGCCCTACAAATTCTACAAGCGGATGAGTCATTCAATCACAACAAATAGCGGGTTTTCAAACACCTCTTCAGACACTACACCATATATGGTGATTAGACTGTGTTTTTAACCTCATCTAAAGCATGTAGGCACGCAAAAAGCCGTATCAATAAACGGCGTGTTAAATTTTTAGATATGGCTCAAAAGCGAATCTGGATGTGATAACATACAACTATTTCCGTATCTAAAGTATAAGTAGATACGACTATAAATCGTATCCTATATACATACATACATATATATATATATATATAAGCAGAAGCTGCAGCACATATTATTTGTAACATAAAGCATATATAACACAGGATACACTAATTCACAATTGTAACAGTAAATGAAACAAATGTACGAAATATTTCATTACATTACAATATATAATGATATATGCTATTTTATTACATTACAATAAATAAGATACACGCTGTTTCATTACATTAAAGAAGATACATTAAAATGCAGCCACTTGTTGAATCAATGCTTTCTTCAAGATGAACATCCTCCAAAATAGACAAAAGATCATAAACCAGCCAAGCAGCATTGCATTCTATCAGAAAACAATACCAAGGTAATATCAAACCAAACAATAACCACTGACAAAACCAAGCTTATTAGCTTCATCCAAAATCCAACAACTAAAACTCAAAGCAGAGAAAACCGACAATTAAATCCATGCTTATTAGCTTCATCCAAATCCATGCTTATTAACTTCATCCAAATGACGGAGGCTACTGCGTGCACATACATATTATAATAGTCAGGGGTGAATACATGAATATATATGAGAAGGGGAAACAACAATCATCCACAAAGAAGTTATATATTGATATACAAAAACTCATCATCCGAACGCATATCAATAATATAAGTTTCAAGTTGATTCTCAAGTAACACAACATCATACATAGAAAAATCTTTCGGATAAAATCGAGCAAATTTAATCAACTTTGCAATGTTGAAAGTAGAAAATGAATCGATTGGATTAAGACTTCCCATACACGAAAAATGAGCTATTTTGCTCTGTAAACCAATTTATGTGATGTAAATCTATGACGATGTTGCAAATCTATGGCGATGTTGCAAACGTCGACTCATATGTGATGTAAATTTATAATTTTTTTCAGCTCTCCGTCTTGAATGTTTACGAGCTACATACTCATCATTCATGTTAGTTACAACAATTCCATTCAAAGAACAAAATAATAACACTTCCTCTAACAAAGATTCCCACTTCACATCATTACATCTCATGTCTTGTAGGCTCATTTTTGATATTTTTACTAAATCCAACGCATTTTCAATCTCTTGATCTTTTTTTTTTTGCAATGTCAATGAAAAGTCATTAGTTATTCCTAAGATATTTTTCATTAAATGCATGGTAAACACAAAGTCATATGAGTGCATTATGTCTAGAAAAACTTGTGCATCGACCTTTTGTTCTAAACTAATATCGTCATCCACAATATTTTCTAACACCTCACGCACAGAAGTAAACATAGCAATAAGTCTAATAAGTGTACCATAGTGTGATCCCTATTGAGTGTCACAAGGTCGTTGTAAACTTGATTCTTGATTTAGTCCTTTTCCAGTAAAAATCTCTCCTTTAGTCAAAGCTTTAACTTCGGATCAGTAAGGATCAGTGTACATGGTGCAATAATACAAATAAATTAGTAGGGTAGCATAAGTAAAAGTGTCTGAATTCAAGGTAGACAAATACAACACAAGTAAATGATAGCAAATACACTGCTGCACTATAAAACTGGGAATAATACACAATTTAAATAGAATAGCAACATGAATTCTAGGTAGACAAGCACATGCAACTATCTATCATTCGTATTTTTGAACTAAGGCATGGAAATACAAATTAAACCCAATTTAAACCCAATTCGAATTCAAATTAAACCCAAATTAAGCCCAATTCATGACTAAATTTAAACATGATCTATTACTCACCTCCAGTGGCGACGAGAAGGATGGAAAGCGGTGGACTGAGGCTTCGCCGGTCAGTTGAAGGCAGCGCGAGATGACGATAACTCATGGACTGCGGTGGATGGCTTATTGACAAAGGAAGTCGGTCGATTACCAAACACTAATTTGGGTATTCGGTGGTCGCCATTGTCAAATAAAAAGAGGATAATTTGGCCAAAAGCTTTGATGTGGCAAAAATCGATTGTGCCTAAGCGGAGGTATGGAGGGAAAAATTTGGTACGCATTTCATACGGTCCAAACCTGTATCAAATTAACTGATTCGGGGCATCGTCGATGGACGGACAGACTAAGGATGTTCAGGATGGTGCGGATCGCAAAATGTAGCTTGAGACGGCTTTGAGCACTATCAAATTTGACACGACATATAGCCGAATTGCATATCTGCATCCCTACGTGCCAAATTTGCTGATATAGTGTACTGAGAGGAATGAAAAACAGGACCTCACCGGGGGCATATATTTGAATCTAATCCCCGAAGGGCCTGGATTGCCAAGTTAACGAGAAATACGATTGCATATATTAAAAATACAAGACCTCTCAAACCGGGGCACAAAAAGAAAAAATTCCTTCTCATTTAAGGTTTGAGTTTGATCAACTAAGTTAAAGATCCTTGGAAAATGAGCGAGCTAGGAGTTTCCAAATGTAACGGTAAAAGCAATAGACTTTTCCACTACTGCAGAAATTTCGATATTTAATCATTACCAAGAGATTCTAGATATGGTTGGTCACACCAAGCCTATAAAAGTCAATGACAAACTTTGGTATGTGGGCATCACCACCGCATTAAGACGGACTATTAATGCTCGTAGTACATACCACAAGCTCGTCGCGACTTTACACAAAAGACTTGTAAAAGATGAAGAAGATAAGTGCATAGTCAGAAAAATATGTCAAAGCTAAAGGTGAAAGCTAAAGCACAATGAGCAAGAGAAGGTTCATTACACCAAAAGCAAGTCTTAGAGAAGTTCACAGGCATAGCAGGATCCAAATACTTTTTCAATGCAAACTCTCCGGTGAAATTTTCCAATGCAGCTTCTCCGTCAGAGGCCTGGGGCATTCAATGCTTTGGGCATACAGCAGAAAGCAGAAAGAATTCCTTGAGAGAGAAAGGATCGAGTTGGTGAAAGTAGTCCAAATTCAAGAAAAAACCCTTCTATGATAAGAATTTTTTTATTCCTATCTTGCTCATTGATGGCCTTCAAAGACTCTAGCACATAGTCGGCTATTGAAGCCGGGTTTCCTAGATATATTGGCATGCTCAGAAGTTTTAAATAAGACGGTAACAGCAAAATCTTTTGCCAACAAATTAGAAGCTTCTAGTGCGACAATCTAAGTCATGAAAATTTGGCAAAATTGATCGCATTCATCTCATGCATTTTGTGACAACCGATGATAAAAGAATAACATGATCATATTAATAATTAGACAACATCTGGAAGACATATCACGGGTTCACTACGACATCGCAATAAACAAAAACCCGATTTGTACTTAACGAAAAGGCAAATATACTCATAAATACATAACCAAAGTGTGCAAGCAATGGGAGAACCAACCTTAGAATCTCATCAAAATGCCTTTACCTTCAAAAAAGGACGTTCGGAAATTGTGACAAAATCAATATGACTTGAAACACCAATAAAAAATACCTTTAAGGTTTGATTAGATAAACATCGACCTGTCCCGAGGAGAAGAAAGGGTAGGTACATCGGTCAAGATAGATCAAAGGCAATCTCTTATAAGAATGAATTCCTTGACTAAGAAAATCTAGAGTGCCTCAGCATGAAAGCTTTCGTGACTGGAAATCTCTAATCGTATCTAACTCAAAGAACTTGATGGTACTCTGCTTCAAACCCGAAAATAAATGATGCTAAACGGCGACTATGCTGATATGGCATAATCCCATAAAGCTATAGCATTTCTCTAGGAATTGAAGCTAGTACCCATTGACGATATCAACATGAGTTATAAGAAAGGTTGAGCAATGACCATGCGCTGGGGAAAACAGTTGTGAAACGAAAATTCAAAGTTTTGTCTAGCCTGGGAAGATCTATGATATCAAATATGGTTGGAAGAGACAATAATACCACGAGGTTGCAGTATGCAAATCATCTCGGATTACGAAAAAAGAAAATGCAGAAATAATGCAAGAAGTGATTCATTAATGTACGACATTCAAATTCCAAGAACCTAATTCCAAGGTTTGGGGTCCTGAGGATGAGTACTACAAAAGCATTGTATAAAATGTTGGCTTGGCACAACTTATTAGGTGATGCACATAACTTACTTTGTTTACGAAAAATCCTGTGGTCATGACCACCCAAGAGGATTAGCTATGAACACGAGTAAAGCTGACTGGGGCATCGCAAATAATTGAACAAGGCAGGCCAAATTCAGAATTCCAGTAGACAAATTATTAGGTGCACGCATTTCATAAATATTGAATCTAATACAATGATAATTTGAAGGTTAATACTTAGAGCTGGCAGTCCAAAACCGAGACTGATGAATCTTGAGTAATCAAATTAAATGTATTATTAGTGTGAACTGTATTTACCAAGCCATAAACTACTAAATAAAAACTTCTTCACATTAATAACACATTCAAATTTATGAATGTTTCTCTTGATTTATCTCCTTTTACTGGACTAACCCATTTTCGCCTTGAGCAATCGATAATGAATTTGCCGCCAAATGCACGTAGTAGCTCTTCATTACAGATTCTCTAAAATGGTACTTATGCTAAAGGAACCTCTCCAATGAAACTAAGCTATTATTGCATCACCGTTCATCGAAGTAAGGAAAAAGACACAAATGAAGCCAGTGTGTATCATTGACTTGTTCAACAGCTATGTGCAAATTCAAACTGAGATTTCTGAGTCCAACCAAGCTACTGCAATAAAGTCAAAGGTTGAACAATCGAAGGACACCCCTCCGGCGAATTATCAAGAGGATAAGGGACAATGAAAATTTGATTTGCCCGTAATCCAGAGGTTGTAACTGTTCTAACCTCGGAAACTCAGATAAAAGATTCAGTCTAAGCATAAGTGATCTATCTTCCAGAATGACAACTAGTCTTCTATCTGGTGGCACAAAGCATATAAGCTCAACCGCTAAGTCAAGAGCTAGGGTAGCTCGGAATTGACGAGTCGAGTCTCTTGAACAACCTGTAATTTCGGTGCTTTCACCAACTCAAAGCCTCGAAGTGTCCATTAAGCTAAAGCTCAGGCAGTATGTTGACATGAGGGAACTCAGAGCATATAAAAAGCTACGACTGAATCTCAACGCAACAAGCACATATTTACTGGATTAAAAGCAACTAAATATCAAAGAACACTGTAGATTCCGAAGCACATATCGTGAATCAGTAGTTCAACAAGACTGGAAGGCATACATCAAAATCATATGCCATACCAAATCCAAAATCATGCAGATCGTCAGCTGTCGAGATCAAACTAAATTTTTTACATCTAATTTGAATTCTACAAGTTATCAAAAGACTCAACTACTTCAAATTGGAAGCATGCATCTTTTAAATATAGATTACAAGATCAACAAAGCTTAGTAAGGTCTATAATCGATGGAAAAAGATGAGATTTGGGTCATAAGTGACCTCTCTATAGTAGAGGTATCCAATGGAGTCTCTGATGTCAGAGCTGACTGGTAAAGCAGACAAACATTGAGTATCAAAAGTCCTTCCCATAACAAAGACTAATGACGACTCCTTAAGATGGGTACAAATTTCCAAGACTTCTCCAAAAGAAAGCAGGAAATAAATCACAGATATGTATTTTCTAAATGTGAAATGACGTACACCATCATACATGTCATTAAAACATCAACATTTAAAATCCACAATTGAATTATCTTAGCTAGTTGATCTTAAGCGTTAACGCGAATTCGAATTAGAATGTCGTGTCATGAAGATAATATTCAATGAGTTATGAACCGTTGAATAAAATAGTCCTGTGCAAACACCTCATTCAATTCAAAATAAAAATTCTTTATAGTTAAAATTTTAACTGACTAATCTGTTGTCGATATAGGCAAACGATAACAAAATATGAGCCTAGAAGTGTGCAATGCTTTGGTAATTGCAGAACAGGTTGCAACATTAAAAAGGAACAACTGTCGTCCGCTTCGAAAACGACAAACATTCGAATTCAAAACTGGGGCATCTATTAGCACAACAAGATTTTGCGCAATAGGGTACTTCAAATGGGCGTTCAGGACCAAGATACCAAGATCAAAGTTCCATACGCAATGCAAATGAGATTGAGTGCTCAAATACAACGATTTGTGTTCTAGAAAATAAAAACACTCTGAACTATCTCAAATGTTTTCCAAGATCTGTTCTTGTGCATTTAACACAGAATAGATCAACAACAACGTTCATTTTGAAGCCCGCATTTTTTACATGCAAAAATATAAGCTTCGAGGGGCAAATGTTAAACCTATTAAAAACATGGGTCGGAAATAACCAGTTAAATAAAGATGAAACAGATCGTTAATGTTTAAGTGCAAGGATTGGCGTTGTCTCAGTTCAAAGCACCGGGTCGGTCAGTCCAAAGCACCGGGTCGGTCGCATATATGGATCAGTCTCAAAAACACCGGGTCGGTCGGGCTCGAAGCAACGATTCAGTCGGTATCAAAACACCGGGTTGGTCAATATCAATGGACCAGGTCAGTCAGTACGAAAGGACTGGATCGGCACCAAGTGGGTCGGCACTAACCAGACCGATCACTACATCAGGTCGGTTAGTTGCAAAACACCGGGTTGGTTGCAAATATGGGTCGGTCGCATATATGGATCAGTCTCAAAAAGGCGAGTCGGTCGACCTCGAAGCAACGATTCAGTTGGTATCAAAACACCGGGTCGGTCAATATCAATGGACCAGGTCGGTCAGTACGAAAGGACTGGATCGACACCAAGTGGGTCGGCACTAACCGGATCGGTCACTACATCGGGTCGGTCAGTTGCCAAACACCGGGTTGGTCGCAAATATGGATCGGCTTTAACAATGCGGATCAGTTGGTTACATACATGCTTACGGGTCGGTCAGTATCAATGGACTAGGTCGGTCGGTACCAAAGAACCGGGTCGATCGCAGATATGGACTTGCACCATGCAACACGACATATGAAAGCAGAATCCACGAAGAAATGAGTTGGGTATTATTTAACACGTCAACTAATATTGGTTCACCAACTGTTATATACAAGAAGATAGACATACTTTGTATATTGAAGGATGTGTTCACAGGAAACCAATGTTAACACACGAAACATCATAACATGAATGCATTATGGCAAGCACCTTCACATCAACTTTATACCTTAACGTAAACTTACATGGAAATTGTGCACAACTTGGATCAACTCCAACTCTATTCACGGGTCATCTCTAAAGCAATAATTTTGGTTGGCTTCAAGATTTCACGGCATGGCGGACTACAACGCGATGAGAATCATTTGATAATACCACTTACATATAAAGTAATGGACTAGGTACCATACATATTATCACAGTATTATGGCATACAGACTATTGTATTGTATGTATTACCATATATGGACCGGTAGGAAGTTGATAAAAGTTTGGTCATATGGTCGGTCATATTCTTACTCATTGAGTCGGCCCTAATCTGAAGAATCGAATTTGCATGGCGTCGTACTATAGAACACGTTAGCATGTTAGTGTTTAAATCCAGAATGAGTGAAACACGATGATAATAAAGTAAGAAAAATAAGTGCGTGAAGATCTAAGATACGCACAGGAAGTTGATGAATTGATTTACATGTTTATATCAAAACATGCAAATGATGCCACGTTATTTTGACCGGTCTACTTAAATAAAATATGAGTCAGTGTTAGATCTGGGGCAGTATCATTTAAATAATGTTTGGGTCAGCACCAACGAAGATATTTGGGTTGGCTACTTCATAGAAGGAGGAAGCTCTAGGTATTTAAATATATATGGGTCAGTACGTTGTAGTAGATGGGTCGGTACATTGTATGAAAGTAAGGTCGGCTGGTATAAATGAAAGCGGGATCTGCAGTGAATACAAAAGTGGATCGGTACATTAAAATAAAGTGGATCCGTACATTCATGAGTGCAAAGCTGGGTCGGTACTTGATAATGTGCGGTGGCAGAACTGTAAATATGGGAAATGATAGATGTTGACAACTGTAAAGAGGACCAATGACATTTTTGTAAATAGTTTTTAGGCCTATCCAAGTTTATGGTCGACCCAAACTCTGCACTCCATAATTATGAGACTTCCACTACCCCAAAACTACACCTATAAATAGCCCCTTTCTCCACAATTCAAGGGACCGATTCCTCTACCCCGAAGGGCTGTCCAAATGATTGCTCCACCATTCTAAAGCTTCTTAAAGCTCCATTAATGCCCCCCTAAGCATGCACCTTCTTCCTACAACAACGTGAAGATCAAATCACATCTTTTCTCCATCTGAATGGGCTCAAACTCAATCCTAGTGCTCACCAACCACCATTAACCTTCTCTAAAAGCTCGAATCTAACATAAACTACGTCATGGGATAAAGGAAAAGCATCTATGCGCCAAAGTGATTGAAGATCTACAAGATAATTTTCACACTCCGCGAGATCTAATCCATTTCTCTATGATTTCAAGTGTGATCTAAAGCTAAAAGAGACCGAAGAGAGGAAAATAACTATATAAAGAGAGAATGAGCAAAAGTGGAATGTATGAGATAATAAACTTTGTAAGTCTCCTTATGATAACGGAAAACACTTCAATAGTGGACATAGATCTTTGCTAAGATTGAACCACTATAGAAACCCCTTTTCTTTTACTTACTTTTTCCTGCTTTTTACTTGAATTTGTATTTGTGGCCCTATTTTCATCTTGCACATCGTTTGGTGAAGTGTGATCTCACACCTTTGGTGTTTGAACCATTTTCGATTCAAATATTATTCTTGTTTAGCTTGTTTTATTCATAACTTTTTCATACAAACCTCGTTTTTGATAAATAAAATGTGAAAACGTGCTAGAATCTTACCATGAGTAAAATGGTAATATTTTCATGACCAAATTCTCAATTATTAAATATTCGTATTTTCATCCTATAAATACTTTATTTTTAATTTTTAATTTAATTATTTGTCTATTTTAGGTATATTTTTGTGGGATGTTGCAAATGAGCAGTATTTGGAATATATCCTAATCTTCATTACAGGTTTAGTAATTAAGAAGGTACAGACAATAAAAACCAATTGAAGTAGATAAACAAACGAGAAAACGTATGCTCGTACGGTTCAAGTATATTTCCTTGTACATTATTCCAAAATGTATACTTTTGCGGTTGTACATGGAAACTTATCCTACCTGACACTAAATTGTTACTGAGTCTAATTTCCTATGTTACTCAATCATGATAGTAATTACATCACTCACCTAACTTTATGTTTGATTCACTCCTCTTTCTTCCTTTTTCTTCCCCCAATAGGCTCAAAAGGCAGGGAATTGATTGATATTAGCAACTTTGGAAGATTAATGTTAAAGATCCTATTTAGCATACTTAATTTTATGACAGTTTATTTATCATGGTCAGGAATTTTTTACTTGAGAGGGGAATTGTTTTATTATATAGTCTGATTTAAGCTGAGATTATGTAAGACATATGCTTTGTATTAAAACCTATCTTGATTAAAGTAATATTATGCAATAACAAATTATTGAAAAATAAATATTTCCATCGTTTTTTCAATGTCTTGTGAATTCTAGTTTCTATAATTAGTTTATTTGTACCAACAATGCTTTACATTCCTTATTATGACCTTCAGTGGGAATATTAAGGGTGCGGGGTGTTTCAAACTTCAATCTTCAAGCCTTGCCAAAGATTGGATCTTTTTTAATGGCATTCCATTCTTTGTCATCCTTATTTAAAGCACATTCAAGGTTTTTATTTGGTTCTTCTTTGATCAAGGAGGATATCATCCATCGAATTGCATCGAAATGCTTTTCTTGCTCCTTAATCATCTACATTTGGCTTAGTTCTAAATGACTTTGATTTCGGAGAATAAATGAGAGAATATTTTTGGAAAATTCGACGGTTTTTTCTTCTTCTAATTTTTCATTTAAATTATGTATCATAGTTTCCATAATATTTGTTTTTGGAAAAGAGAAGAGCAAGGAAGAAGATAACGGGGTTTTTGAATTACCGGCATTGCTGATTTCAATAACATATCCTTTTGAATTGCCTTTAAAGTTATCAAATCCTTCATCTTTATAGACAATATTGCTTGATATTTCTGGATTTCCAGCCATATGCCTTAAACATCCATTATCAAGTATCTATTTACTCATTTTGATTTGTTGTTAATTTTCATTATATTTCTGCTCATCAATCGCCATATAACAAGTTTGTTCTTGCAATGTATACCTTCTCAATAAATAAAGTTACAAGTTAACAATTATAGAAATAATTTTACATAATGTTAACATGATGATTTTGTGAAAAATCCATGCACAAATAAAATTGATAACCATTTCATAAATTGCTATTTTAAAACTTTCTCAAAAAAAATCTAATTATGAAACTTTTGAAAATCAATTCTCTAACACCAAGTGTGGGTGCAACGAAAGTAGATCTTAAGGCAAACCTAACACTGGAGGGGTGAAAAGTGCTTGTGGGATTTATATGAATCATTTTTGAAATACATCAATTATACTTGTATATAAGCAAACTATCATATTTTTATAACAAAAATCACAGAAGAATCAAAAACTACCAAAAAAAGAAAAGTAAAGGAAGGAACACACCGGATTTTGTACCGGTTCGGATTTACCCTACATTCAGTCTCGCACCAAAACCTGTATGGATTTTTAATCACTTCAAAATCTAATTCAGTATTTGATTTCAAGGCTATAAGGAAACATCTTCCAGAATATCGGTCTCTAGGCACAACCAACTTGATTTCCTGGCTAACAAGTCATATCCAAATGCTTTCTGGGTACAATCAAACCTAACTTGATTTACGGGTCAATAAGTCACAAATTTTTGAGAATATTTGTGTTGATTTTACAAAGAAATGCCGACCTGGTCTTGCGATCATGATAATAACCCTATAAATCTGTTTTTCATTCTATTTTGGATAAATTGTGGAGAGGATGATAAGAATCAAAAAATGAATAGTACTAGATTGATTTACTTTAAAATTTGGCAGAATATAGTTTGGATTTTGATTAGAAATGGTGGAGAAGAAATTTGGTAAAGAAGAAGATGAAATACTTAATTAAATTTCGAAATCAAACTCTCTATTTATAGAAGAGAAGA
Source organism: Allium sativum (assembly GCA_030737875.1). NCBI lineage: Eukaryota > Viridiplantae > Streptophyta > Magnoliopsida > Asparagales > Amaryllidaceae > Allium > Allium sativum. Next base: position 607,674,277 of record CM060910.1, on the reverse strand, counting down.
GAAATGTCCTTTCGCGAATGGGTATGATGAAAAGACACTTGTTTTAAAAATTGTTTTGAAAATATAAAACTATGTAATTTAGTTAGAAACTTCAGAAAACTATTTAACATCACATAGGAGAGCTTTTGACATAAAAATACTTAAGAAAATAATCAAATAATTTGAAATAGTTCAAAACTTAAATATACACTATATAACCAAAATCAATATATAAAGTAAATTTAAAATCCAAAACTAGATATTTAAAACATTAAAAATTAAAATAGTAATATATATAACACAAATAATATATCAAACTACAAACCTAAAGTATATATTATCAAAAATTAAAATATAATATCAAATATCAAATATAATTAAATTGAAATAGTAAATAAATTTAAAACTTGAAACAAAACATATCAAAATTAATTTAAAACTTAAATCTTAAAAACAATTATATATATATGCTTTGAAAAATACTCTAACAGTTTTAATATATTTGAAAAGCCATTTGAAAAGATATCAAATGAGAGCAATTTAGCTTTGACATACATAACTTAAACTCTAATATATATCTTCATTATTCTTGAATTCTTGTATTCTTGATAATTCATGAGTCTTGATTTGTGTCACCAATATTGATCAACATCTCCTTAGATCATAACGGACGGTCTTGTACTGTATAGTCTTTATTACCAAGACATGTTGTTGTGCTTGTACAAGCACTATGCATATATAATCGTTAGTAATAACTCTAAATATACTTATACCTGTCATTATCATTAAAACATTCTTCTATTGTGGTAACAAGGTTTACAACCTGTAATTGATATATATGCTCTATGGGCTGTGTGCCTCCATTTTTTCCGTTCTCTCGGGATATAATATGTTATATGCTACTAGCACCAACACAACTCCATTCGAACATCTATGCTTTACTGCTCAGGGCTTATATTCTCTGTTTGGAAAACTTATGTCGTGAGCTAACTGTAACGTCCTGCATTCTATGCATCGGAGGATCGTAGAATATTTATTTCTTTTCTTACGAAGTCGTATGGTCATGTAACTTAGGGGGACGACTATTGGGTCATTTCCCATGTTCACGATTTTTGCCGATTTTGAAATGACCTTTTACCCCTAGCGAATCTTATTTTGCCCATTACTTTTGATTGGTAAGGAAATTAGACCTGAAACCACTTCCATTGGAATCGAATGATGGTTTACCTTTCCGTAGAGTGGTCACATTAGCCAAACGGACTTACCGTTTGGGAGATATGGCTAAACAAATGTTTAGAAGGTGGAAAACAACTTAATTGGGCTTAACCGGGTGACTAGAAGCTAGGCCCATTGGGGGATTTCGTGATTAGAGCTATATGAGGGCTGATTAGGGTTAGTGAAACCTTTTCCTTGTCATTTTCCAGCCGCCACTTACCTCTCTTCAACCCTAACAATGGCCTCCAACTCCTAAAACACCTTCTAATCACCGTTTAATCAAGCATTAGCCTAATCTACATCAAATCAAGGCAGATTAACATCAAGTTTGGGATATAGGTGCTGGAACACACAGAGATTCGACCTATATCAGAGGTACTTTTAGATCTATAAGTAATTTGTGGCTAAAATGAGTTATTTGCATTGTTTTTCACTAATTACAGCTAATTAGGGGTGATTAGTGATTATTAGTGAAATTATGACTTAGAAAAATCTGAAAAAATTTGTAAAATTCTAAAATATTATTTTAAGCCTTTATTAGAAATTTGGGTTAATTTGGATATGTTTTGCCAATCCTATCACCAGTTGGGGTTAAACATGATTAAGGGGAAAGTATGGGTTTTGGGTATGTTTGATCCATTTTGACATAGCTATTTATCATTTTGGTGTTTATGGTTGATGTTATATGTTGCTATCACTGTTTGGTATGATTTATGATTGCTTGAACAAGTTAGAATAGTCGAAAACGCCGTCGGGTGGCATAAACAGTTGTTGGAAACAAGTGCAGGAAACCCGAAGCGAAACGGTTCGTGATCAAGGTGCCACGATCCGATCCGGTCAAGACTTCACGAGCTGACCCGTTCGTGGCCCCAAGGAAGACCCCGATACGCGAGCCACTGTTCTGGATAATCACTCGAGTCGTGTGGCACGAACCACCCTAGAGGAGGAACATGAACCAGGAACTCAGAACCGACTTGAGATCATGATCCGAACCACCAGAGGGAGGACATCACGACTCGACCCGGTTGATCTTGCACGAGTCGAACCGGTGTCCCACGAACCAGACTGGATGTTGGCACGAGCAGAAGCCAGGGTGTGCCACGAGCCAAACCGAAGAGGTACATCCGAACCGAACCGAGGAGCTTAGCATGAGTTGTCTATCACGAACCGAACCCAAGTGATGATCACAAACCAACCGGAGATCGAAGTAAAATGATGACCAAAACCCGAGATGCAAAGGTAGTCCAAATAGAAAGTAGAACTCGGGATCCAGATGGAAACCAACGAGTTAACATCATGAGTTGGGCTTTGCTGTGGGACGCGTGCTAAGGAGTTGTCGACGTCTATAGCTTTGATTCACCACCGAGAGACGAATGTTAGGCTACGGATCAGTGCAGTGGGGTAGTTATTACTCCATTGGGGCAGAGTGATCGTAGCATGGCTATGAGCCAGTGCAGTGAAGTCGTCATGACTTCATGGGGCATAGTGGACATAGCAAGGACTAGTGGCTATGGATCAGTGCAGTGGAGTCGCCTTGACTCCATGGGGCAGAGTGATCATAGCAAAGGATTTGGGTGGTCAAACAGTGGATATCGTATGCTTTACGCACTGAGTGAGAGACTTAAGGATGGTCTATGCTTGATTGTTTGCCATCACTATGACATGCACACCCCCTCCCCCATATCTTTACACCATATATTAGTGTCACCTTAGAGTATTATACATCTTGTTGTGCTAACTCTTTGGTTGACGGTCTACGTTCAAGTATGGTTATGTATAACTATTATCGTTCTGTTTTGCTGCTTAGCGCTCATACCAGACTTCTGTCTGACCCATAGTTTTATGTCTCTTCTTATTACTCTGGGTCCTCTTAAACGGCCATACTAGAGACGGGTCAGGTGATTATGCACGAGTAGATGTACCGTAGACGAGTAGAAGGCTTCCACGTATGATATATATAGATATTCTCCCTGTGTTGTTGCTGGTCACTACTTTGGGCATTAGTACTGCACCTTTTTCTTTGCTTTGAAGACAGTTTTAAAAGTTATAATAATGATGATGTGGAACATAAGTTGTATTTTGGATTTTCCGCTGCTATGATGGTTTAGTTTTCAGCTTATGCACTATCTTGCCTGTTTTATGTCGAAGTTATTTTATTATTATATTTTATTCCTTGCGTTGTGAGACATTCTATAGGTTCCTTGTTCATTCAAATTCCTTTCCTTTCTTTGGCGACCGTCCCGCGCTAGTCAGACATTGGCACAACGCACTTTCATTGGAAATGTCGGCTGGTACGGGCGGGCCATCACACTTGGTGTCAGAGCTCTAGGATGCGTAGTTAACCAAGGGTAGAAAACAGGGAGAGATAGTATAAGTATACGAGAGCGCGTATTTTTGATATTTTGGTTTTCAAAAGCTATATATATACTATTAGTCTATCTAAGGATGGAGTCGCAGTGCACTGGCACCACTGAAGGGATGGTTAATCGTTTTCTCCTTACAGATTGAAAGATGAGACGACATACGAGGGGTACTGGTAGAGGAGCTGATAATGGGAATGCTCCTGATATGAAGACGATGTTCACAGACTTCATGAGAGAGATGCTTAGGGATGTTCAGAGGGTAGCTCCTAATGCTGCAAATGGTGGTGGTGCAGTAGTGCAGGCACCCAGGGTCGATTTTGCTAAGCTCTGTAAGGATTACACTAGTCCTGGCAGGAAGCCGTTCCACGGAACGGAGTCGGCTACAGAAATTAAGGATTGGCTTGATAGCTGTGAGCACATCTTCAAATACTTGGGTATCGACACTGCGATGAAGAGAAGGCTAGCATCCCATCAGCTGCAAGGACGGGCAATGAATTGGCGGAATGCTATTAAGGGAGCTACCCCTAAGGATCAAGTTACTTGGGATCAGTTTAAGGCCCGATTCAGTGATAAGTTTATCCCAGCTGCTCAAAAATCAGAATTGTTTAGGAAATTTCTGGAGCTTAAGCAGAATGGTAGGGCAGTCTCGGGGTACATTGCAGAGTTCGATACTTTTTCAAAATATGGATTATCTCTTATTGACACTGCTGAGAAGAAGAACGAGAAATTCATAACTGACTTAGATTGGTACTTGGGGGAAAGGCTTATAAACCACATTGATGAGATTTTGAATCGATTGTTGGGAAAGCATTGAGATCAGAGAGTCTTTACCCCTAGTCAAAGACCGAAGTTGCTGTTGCATCTTCAGGGGAGCCAAAACCGCAAGCAGGAGATGGAGGCAAGTATAATTCTCAGAATAAAAGAAAGCAGAGTCAGACCAAGGATGGTAAGAAAAAGAAAGACAAGAAATATGTTGAGTGCTTTAGCTGTGGCAAGAAGGGCCATTATGCCAAAGAATGTCGAGCAAAGCCAGCGGACAGGAAGTGCTTTAACTGTGGCCAAGTGGGACATCACAAGGATAAGTGTCCGCAACCCCCCAAAGAAAAGCAGATTTTGAAGGCATATGCTATCAATGTTGTTCCTTCTTTGTCGAATGCCCCAACTACGGCGGAGAAAGGAAAGAATGTTGTCATTCAAGGTATGCTTTCTGTTTATCATGTTCTGTTCGAGTATTGTTCGATACTGGGGCTTCCCGTTCCTTCATATCTAGTGACCTGGTAGATAGGTTGGGATTGGAACCCGAGATAGTTGATAGACCTTTGTCGATGATGAACCCGATTGGTGGTTCGACAAGACTTAGTTTGATTTGTCGTAATGTGGCCTTATCGAGTCATGGATGTATGTTTGCTTGTGTTAGCTTTGTTTTGGGCTTTACTGGGTTTGGCATTATTTTGGGAGTCGATTGGCTCCAAAGGTACGGGGTGGTGGTAAACTGTGAGGGCTTTTTGGTGACTGTTAGAGCGGATGATGGGCAGAGGGTAGTGTTTAGTGGTCTACCTAGTGATGGGTTAATGGCTAGTTTTCTAAATTCCCTCGACATCCCACATGATGGGTTGTCAGATGTGCCCTTGGCTGGCCAGTATCTGGACGTCTTCGAGAAAGTGACCGGACTTCCACCACACCGAGAGATTGAGTTCCGATTGATTTAGTGAAAGATGCCAGACCAATAGTGATGCCACTTCATCGTATGGCACCAAGGGAGCAGCGAGAGCCCAGGGTGCAAGTGAGCGATCTTTTGAAGAAGGGATTTATCAAAAGAAGTATTTCTAAGTGGGGAGCACCAGTTGTGTTTGCTACCAAGGAAGATGGTTCCCTTCGATTGTGTGTGGACTACATCGAGTTGAATAAGGTGACAAGTAAGAATAAGTATCCTCTACCGCGGATAGATAATTTGTTTGATTAGTTGAGTAGCACGAGAGTGTTCTCCCAGTTGGATCTCGCGACAGGTTTTCATCAGCTTAGGGTGGAAGCTGAGAGTATAGCTAAAACGACATTTCAGATGCCATCTAGATTCTATGATTGGTTGGTCATGCCATTCGGGTTGACCAATGCACCAACATATTTTGTGGATCTAATAAATAGGGATATTCAGAGATCAATAGTATAAGTTTGTTCTTGTGTTCGTGGATGATATCTTGGATTACTCGAGGATAGAGGAATAACAAAAGGAACATTTGAGGATAGTGATGGAGGTGTTGAGAAAACACCAATTGAAAGCAAAGTTTTCTAAGTGTCACTTCTGGAGGAGGGAAGTGAGATTCTTGGGCCATGTTGTTTCAGAGAATGGTATTGTTGTGGATCCTACGAAGGTGGCTACGGTACAAGATTGGTCTATGCCCAAGAATGCAACAGACGTAAGAAGTTTCTTGGGATTAGCTTGATATTATCGTAAGTTTATCCAAGACTTCTCCAAGGTAGCGGCACTGTTAACTCAATTGACCAAGAAGAATCAAGCTTTCGTCTGGGACGAAAAGTGCGAGAATGCATTCAAGAGTCTAAAGGAAAAGTTATGCACCAGTTTTAATCATTCCTAAAGGGAATGTGTAACACCCCACCTCCGTTAAGGTCACTCACAAGGGAATGCCTTAACTTTGGTGGAGCATTTTAGTAAACAGAACAGAAACTTACAAGACAGATAAAACAGTACTTGAAAAATTTATAACTTTATTTCAACAGAAGCTTGGTTACATCCTTTCAAATCACAATATCAGAATTTAAGTACAAAATATCAGTCTTGTACAAAAGCCTTCAGAATGCATAGTTTAAAATCATAATCCCCACAGAAGAAGACAAGCCATACTTTAAGCACTGCAAGCGGAAGAAATCTGGATCAAGCTAGAGTATTTTCTTCTACAAAACCTGGGGGAGAAACGGAAGAAAGGAGGCGAAACAACAAGGGTCAGACAAAAGTCTGGCAAGTCCAGTGATTTTCAGTTATGAACAGATAATAATAACATGACATGAAAATAAAACTGGATGAGAGATAACTGTAACAGATGTAGCAGATATGACAGAAGAACAGAATGATATAAGCTATTGCATTACACTTCTCTGCAATAATACTAGTATAACAGAATTAGGTGTCACCCTAATGTCTAAACTAAAAAAGAAACGGGTACAGAATAATTTCCACGGAGGAGAGTGCTAGTAATGGGCCTTTACCACCCGAACAAATACAGACAAAAGCAGAAGTAGATTAATCCCTACGGAAACAGAATGTAGAATTAGGTGTACACTAGTAATTGGGCCTTTCCACCTGAACAGACAGTACCACGCAGAAACAGACAGGTGTTGCCACCCAACAGAAACAGACTGTAACAACCCGTAAAATGCGAGCCAGTTTGAAATTTTTATTTTGGCAATTTTAGCGAATTTTGATTATTTAAAATGAATTATTTTAAATAATATCGACGAGAAATTTATTTTGAATATAATTATAACGTATATATTATATACGTCGTCGTTAGAATATAAATATTTATATATAATTATAAATAGAATTGAAAATGGCGCGGTAGTTCGATAATTCGATTTCAAACTTCAATCGAATGTACCGGGTGCAAAACAATCCGGATTTTAGTGAAACCAAAAATGATAGGATCTATTTGATAATATCTTTCCAACGAATCTGACTAATCGAAAGTTCATAGCGGGAATCAAAAGATATGTCCAGTTGAAAATTCTGAATAGTCGCTATGGAATTCAGGCCCTTAAAAATGGACATTTTGCAAACGACCTCGGATTTCGACGAAACCACTTTTGTTGGGTCCGGGATGTTAAATTATTGCTAGGTTTCAAATTTCATAATTTTTCGAATCAATATGTGAGCGTGGCAAAGGAAAACGCGTTTGACCAGTTTCAGTTGATTTTAATCGACTGGAAATTGGCCATTTTTCAAACGGTCTCAGAATTCGACGAAACTAGTTTTGTTAGGACCGTATCGTCAATACGAAGCTAGAAAATATTTTTCGAGAATTTTTAGAGTTCGTATGCGACCCCGGTAATTTGAAATGTACGTTTAAAATTCAATATAGTGAATTCAATGTAAATTCAAAAGGAAACTGGCTGTAACGATCAAATCAGTTTGCGATACATATCCCATTGTGTTCGGAATGGGGGTAAAACGCTATGGGCGACAGGCGGTGGGCCTCGTTTCGAGGTCGTATGTGAAAGTCAACTTTTTGAATAATTAAATAAATAAATATATATATATATATATATATATATTTTTATTCCCTCCCTCCCTCTTATCTTCTGCTTGGCCCCCCCGTTCGTTTTAATTCCAAACGAAGAAGAAAAAAAAAAAAAAACCCTAAAGATTATCGACAGCCCCCCCCCCCCCCGAAGCGTCGCCGCCCATCACCGCCTCCACCGATCTAGCCCCGAAGACCCCGCCTCCACCTCGAAACCCTCGAACGCCTCCCAGACCGCTCGAGCTCCGCTGGAGCCCCCCTGGTTCGCAACGCTGAACCGCCGACCGCCACCCTCGAGAGCCCCGCCTCCGACGATCTGCAGACCCCCCCCCCCCCCCGCTCCTCTGTAAGTATTTTTATTTTTATTTTTATTTTTAAATTCTATAAAACTGAATTTTTATAAAGTTTAAAAACCGATTTTTATAAAGTTTAAAAACCGATTTTGTTAAAGTTAAAACAGAAATTTTTATAAAGTTAAAACTGAAATTTTTAAAAAACTAAAACTGCATTTTTTTAGTAAAAGAAAAACAGATTTTTGATACAAAGAAAAACTGATTTTTTTTTTTGTAAAAGAAAAACTGTTTTGTTTTAAAAAGTAGTTTAAAACTGAATATTTTTAAAAGTAAAAACTGAATCTTATAAAAAGATAAAAACTGATTTTGTAAAAGAATAAAACTGATTTCTTTTAGAAAAGTAAAAATCATATTTTTATATGTTGAAAGCAAAAGAAAAATAGAATTTTTATATATTGAACTTCGATAGAAAAATAGAATTTTTATATATTGAACTTCGATAGAAAAATAGAATTTTTATATATTGAACTTCGATAGAAAAATAGAATTTTTATATATTGAACTTCGATAGAAAAATAAAATTTTTATATATTGAACTTCGATAGAAAAATAGAATTTTTATATATTGAACTTCGATAGAAAAATAGAATTTTTATATATTGAACTTCGATAGAAGGAAATGATTTTTATATATTGAACATCGAAGTAAAAATTCGATTTTTATATATCGAATAACGAAGTAAAAATGTGATTTTTACATATGTAGTGGTTACAGCAACGAAGATGCGATGACGATGAAGATTTCTATCAATGAAGTGCCGTGGAGCTAGGATAGCTATCTGTGAGAACTCCTCACCTTTCAATTTAATTTTTCTAGTTATATATATATACTAGGATGCAGACGGTGTTTAGTAGCACCCGACACAATCGTCCACAGACCATGGACTTGTTTGTTTGGCTGTTTGGTGATTGATTGCGATATTGGTTTTAATGTGGTTTGTGGTGTGAAAAATCAAATCGATAAATTGGTTAGGATTAGACGTGCGCCGTTATAAGGCGAAGGAGTAAGGCTAGGTTAGACTCTTACTCCAAATTTTGTGGTTTGCATAATGAAATTGATTTGATTGATGTGTGAATGGCGTGGGCCTTCACTAGTCCGGGGATAAGGCTAGGCCTCGTCCCGTTTCTAGTATCGTGCCGTTATGCCGCCGAAATTTTCTAAAATAAGTTAGAAAAATAAAAATATCATTTTATTGAATAAATGAATTGTATAGAAATTCATAGGTTGGAATAAAATGTTTTAGCGTTAAAAATATAATTTTTAACGTGAATGTGAATAAATAAATATTCATTTACAAACCAGACGGTTTGTTTATGTACACTTATTTGAATGACATTGATTGGGAAGGTAAATTTTAAACATCGCCCAACTGCACAAATAAAATATGTGTTTGATTGTTTGAAACCCCACACGGGTGTTAGGATGAAATTTGAAGTTCACTCATCCTGATTGATTAAATTGTCGATCGATTGATTGACAGGCTGTTATAAGCATTGAATATCTATATTTGATGCTTATCCAGTGTAGTGCACTTTGGTTGATGGTTGATTATTTTTCAATGCTATGATATACATGTGTTGTATGAAAATCCATATAATTAACTTTATATGGTAATTGATTGGGCCTCATTCCAATTTGAAAAATAAAGAATATTATAAAATAAAAGTTCATGTGTTGACAGTACTCATCCACTGAGATTGGTCATGTGTTGAACGAAATATTTTAGTAATAAAATTTACACCTTTAGCGATATAAAATAAAAGTTCATGTGTTGACAGTACTCATTCATTGAGATTGGTCATGTGTTGAACGAAATATCTTGATAATAACAACTATTTTGAAAAAGAAATATTTGAAATAGAATATTTGAAAATAGAAATTTATGAAGCCGTGTTGATTAGATTGACGCCATTTTGACGTGAACGATATTTATATCGATTTTATTCATCTTAAAAATGAATATTGAAAAGTGATTTCGAAATCGAATATTTTGAATTGAATTGAAAACGATTTCGAAATGAATTGAATTGAAAACGATTTCGAAATGAATTGAATTTAAAACGAATTCGAAATGAATTGAATTGAAAACGATTTCGAAATGAATTGAATTGAAAACGATTTCGAAATGAATTGAATTGAAAACGATTTCGAAATGAATTGAATTGAAAACGATTTCGAAATGAATTGAATTGAAAACGATTTCGAAATGAATTGAATTGAAAACTATTTCGAAATGAATTGAATTGAAAACGATTTCGAAATGAATTGAATTGAAAACGATTTCGAAATGAATTGAATTGAAAACGATTTCGAAATGAATTGAATTGAAAACGATTTCGAAATGAATTGAATTGAAAACGATTTCGAAATGAATTGAATTGAAAACGATTTCGAAATGAATTGAATTGAAAACTATTTCGAAATGAATTGAATTGAAAACGATTTCGAAATGAATTGAATTGAAAACGATTTCGAAATGAATTGAATTGAAAACGATTTCGAAATGAATTGAATTGAAAACGATTTCGAAATGAATTGAATTGAAAACGATTTCGAAATGAATTGAATTGAAAACGATTTCGGAATGAATTGAATTGAAAACGATTTCGAAATGAATTGAGAACGAATTCAAATTGAATTGAAAGCGAATTGAAATGAATTCAAATTGAATTGAAATTTGAATTGAATAGAAATGAATTTTAAAACGAATTTATAAAGATGAATTCAATTTTGATTTAAATTGAAATGGAAGTTGAAATTGCTTTTGAAACGAATTTAATACTGTTTATATAATTCGTTTTAAATAGAAATCGACGAAATATATATTATATATATTATATATAATATAATGGCCTGAATAGAACGCGCCGCGCCGCGGCAGTTCGCGAATTTCGACCATTTATTTCAAACGGACATTACGGGAGATCCGACCGTCGGATTCTCCTACAACCGGAACCGTTGGGTTCGTATCGAAAAGAGCTTTCTAATGAATGTTAGAAATTTGAAATCTAACGGTTGGATTTGGAGATACGTCCAAATCAAATTCGAAAAAGGTCGCTGTAAGTGCAGTTCGATGACCGTTGATGGAAATCGACTGTACAGGCCTTGATAAAATTATTAAAAATAGTAATAATTTATGTAAAATCATAAGAAATGATTTAGAAAGAATTGGGATGAAAAACTCCATATTAGAAAAGATAAAAATAGATTTTTATCGAAATGAACTAGTTTTGAACTAGAATTACAATTCTATTTATTTTTAAATAAATAAATTGAATATTGAAATGGTTTTGAAAATAACCAGAATTTCCAATAATTGCATTGGAATGGATTTGAATCGAAATTGTCTTCGGAACATTTCGATGTCGAATTTCGGGATTATACAGGTGTTGTTATGGAAATTTGAAAGATATTTATATATCGTTATTTCTAATACGACATTTGTTAATCGTAGAATTTGATATTGAATATAAGCCGGGATATTTTCTATTCAGAGCCTTGTGTTTAATATCAAATGTGATTTGGGTTTGTCGTGAATGGTGTCTTCATTAACACTGTTCTTGAACCCAGTTGAGAAAAGATTAAATCTTTTTATTTAGATTTAATGAAGTGTACCAATTAAAAATGATATTTAATTGGAATTGAATTAGTATTGATTTTTGGGTTTATCGTGAACAGTGTTTTAAATAACACTTGTTCTTTAACCCGATAATTAATGGATTGATTTTTGGGTTTATAGTGAACAGTGTTTTAAATAACACTTGTTCTTTAACCTGATAATTAATGGAATGATTTTTGGGTTTATCGTGAACAGTGTTTTAAATAACACTTGTTCTTTAACCTGATAATTAATGGAATGATTTTTGGGTTTATCGTGGACAGTGTTTTTAAATAACACTCGTTCTTTAACCCGATGATTAATGAATGTGATTTTGGGTTTATCGTGAACCGTGTTTTTAAATGACACTGATTCTTTAACCCAGTCAAAGATTAAAACTAAGTGGAGTTTTAATGAATCTTTAATTAGATTGAAATGATCGAAAATGGAGTATCACCAGTTTTGCTCCAGGCGATAGTTAAATCTTTAATTAGATTTGAACGTGAAATGGTAATTGAATTTACCGATAACACTGTGGTGTTAGATATGAAGTATTCACAGTTTTACTTCATGGGATGAATAGGTTGGGATTGGGAAATTATAACAAATGATTACTTCGGTAAGGTTCGCTAATCCCGACTAGTTTGAATTGATATTCAAAAGTTGATTAAAGAATAAATTCAAGAATTTATCTTTGATAAAATTAATGGGAACCTTTCCCTATGAATGTGAAATTAGAAACTAACTGTCGGTTAGCTAAGTAGAATGATTTTCTGGATATTGATCTGATGTTGGTTTCGGCCTTCGGGGTTAATATTTGGGAAATTATTCTCTTGATTAATTTACGGTTAGTGACTGATGAATTGGAATGAGGCGTATGTTGTGTTTGTGTAACACTTTTATAATATATACGCGAGTTATTCGGAAAGACCGGGTTTATCCCATTCTGAATAACTGATACGACGATAAGTCGAAGATGAAGACGGTGGTCGAAGACCGGAGGTCTTCACGTCGTTTGGGTGATAACTGATGATCTTGATTGGGCTGTACACCCAAGAAGATGGAAACAGTTAGTGATCGTCCAGACGTACTTGGAGATCGATGGATATGCGGGGTACTAGGTGCCTCCGGTTTCGTTCAGACCCAGAACGGACTTGTAAATGGACTGTGTGTCTGACATCGGATTTCATTCTGTGTGACTGATATCGGTTGCATGGGATGGTTTGCCTGTGTGGCATGCTAAGATGCAAATGATCAAGGCTTCTGTTGAAAAGCAAAGTCTTGTGGGGATGATCAAAGCAAGGCCTTTGTGGCGTAGCTTTGTGTAACGTTTGATTCGCGAGTTTCACACCCGGTATGAACCAAAAACGGGAGACGGACCTCAGGGAGGACTTGCGTTTCTTTCTAGCTAGAAGTGGCGTCAGTGGTTTTACACGCCCTGACGAGTTTGACTTATGTTGTTGTTGCTGTTGCGAGGCGCCTCAGATTGATCGGTCGTTCTCGAACCGATGGAGTCATTTAGTTGGCTCATTTACACCCCATAGGGTGGGGAAACGTAGTGTTCAGGCATTTTAATCCACATCGGTGGACCGGCCCTGTCGCTCCAAGGGCTCACCTGAGTCTGGGTCCTGTGGCTCGGGCTAGAGAGTCACGAATCGGTTGAGGACTATCTTTTGCCTCGGTTCATAGACGGAAATCCAATTTCCAAATACGTGACTTTGCGGTTTTATTTGTAGAGCCTAGTATGGCGACATAGTGGGATGGGGCGCTCATGCCGCCTTTGATTGATACTTATGATTTGAAGTGTTTTATACACTATGCACTTATAATAGTATCAAATGATTTGTTTTAAACGTATCAAGCATTCTTTGGCTGTTATAAGGGAAAACCCTATCCCCCGGCTTGCGTTGCATTGTGTGATAGGACCTGGGTCTTATAACAGCTTCATTTTTGTTTATTTAGCATTGCGCTGTTTGTTTTATGCACTGGTATTCTTGGGAGGAAACCCGTTCCGTGTTATACGGCGTGGTCCCTTGATTTACCTAACTTTGAAAATAAAGATTTATAACTGTTTTAGTTCTCACACCAGTCACATGACTGACCTGGAGTTTATTGTTTTAACCTAAACTCTGGGTGCCCCTATTTTGACACGGGCAGCTAGTAGTTTTGGTTTTGCAGATTTATATTCACAGGATCCTGGTTTACAGCTGGAACGATATCCGGAAAGCTTTGTATCCGTATATCTCTTCTAGTTGTGTATTGTATTATTTTCCGCTGCTATGTATTTAAATGTAATTTAAATCTCTGATATTTCTGTGTAATATTCATTTATACTCTGTATATTCTTGTAATCTGATGCACTGTTGTTATATATAGTGAAATGTTCTTCCGTATGCGTTCTGTTTTGTCATGTTCTCAAACGATAGGGCGTTTCGAACGGTCTGGGTCGGTTTAGCGACTGGTTCGGACCGAGCGAAATTCATTGCCGTCACAGTTGGTATCAGAGCTTTGGTTGACAAAGCTCAGAGAACAAGACACATTAGAACCCTACGAAAGAATTCATCAGATATTGGATTAGTAATATCCAATTAGAATGACTCGTTAGAGATGGGATCAGTAGTATCCTAGAACGAGTGTGAAGAGTATATTTTTAACGTGAAAACAATTTTTGTTTTGAAAATTTTAAATCAATTATTCGTATTTGATTATCTATTTATATTGAGTTGGACAATCCAGTATATATAGGTTTTGCGTATACGTCTGATCCGCGTGTATTCAAAGTTTTAATATATTGGGTAGATATAGAATCACATTCTAGTTGCCCGGGGATGATTCTGATAATGCTGCAGCGTTACCAGTATTTATTTTCGAGTGACGAAGGTGTGATATCTATATATTTCCATTAGGCTGGTGTGAGAACCAAAATTAGATAGGGCTTATTGTTGTGATTTGGCATCAAAAACATGATTTTTTGTGTATGTATCAAAGTTATGGATTTGAAACTCTAATTCACTAATTGATTGATGTTTGCGTTGTTTGTTTATGTGTTTGCTAATTTTTAGCCATTTAGCCTAATTGAATCACATATTGAATTATATTGAAGATTGGTTGTGTTTGCTTGCATATACATATATATCATTGAACAGGTCATAGCAAGGAGGCTAGAGCCAGAGAATAAAATTTGTTTGCCGGACAAATAGGTACATGTTTACTACATAATTTCCTGTTTTGTTTGGGTGATGATGATTTTGTGAGCCTATTGGCTAGCCGCTTGGCTTTTTCTTTTTCTTTTTGAGATCTGAAGGACCGGGGAAGCTATTTGAAATTCCCCGATGCTCCCATTGCAGGGGAGGTTATGGCGAAATTTTTCGAAAATTTAGGGTGTTAGCCAAATTTTTGAAATTTTGAAAATTCTCAGAAACTAAAGAGTTGGAGAATGAAAGCCAGATCGAACGTAGTGTTGATTAATCAAACCACTTTCGACTTTGTTCCTTTTATGGGACGAAAAGTTTTAAGTGGGGGAGATTGTAACAACCCGTAAAATGCGAGCCAGTTTGAAATTTTTATTTTGGCAATTTTAGCGAATTTTGATTATTTAAAATGAATTATTTTAAATAATATCGACGAGAAATTTATTTTGAATATAATTATAATGTATATATTATATACGTCGTCGTTAGAATATAAATATTTATATATAATTATAAATAGAATTGAAAATGGCGCGGTAGTTCGATAATTCGATTTCAAACTTCAATCGAATGTACCGGGTGCAAAACAATCCGGATTTTAGTGAAACCAAAAATGATAGGATCTATTTGATAATATCTTTCCAACGAATCTGACTAATCGAAAGTTCGTAGCGGGAATCAAAAGATATGTCCAGTTGAAAATTCTGAATAGTCGCTATGGAATTCAGGCCCTTAAAAATGGACATTTTGCAAACGACCTCGGATTTCGATGAAACCACTTTTGTTGGGTCCGGGATGTTAAATTATTGCTAGGTTTCAAATTTCATAATTTTTCGAATCAATATGTGAGCGTGGCAAAGGAAAACGCGTTTGACCAGTTTCAGTTGATTTTAATCGACTGGAAATTGGCCATTTTTCAAACGGTCTCAGAATTCGACGAAACTAGTTTTGTTAGGACCGTGTCGTCAATACGAAGCTAGAAAATATTTTTCGAGAATTTTTAGAGTTCGTATGCGACCCCGGTAATTTGAAATGTACGTTTAAAATTCAATATAGTGAATTCAATGTAAATTCAAAAGGAAACTGGCTGTAACGATCAAATCAGTTTGCGATACATATCCCATTGTGTTCGGAATGGGGGTAAAACGCTATGGGCGACAGGCGGTGGGCCTCGTTTCGAGGTCGTATGTGAAAGTCAACTTTTTGAATAATTAAATAAATAAATAAAAAATATATATATATATATATTTTTTTATTCCCTCCCTCCCTCTTATCTTCTGCTTGGCCCCCCCGTTCGTTTTAATTCCAAACGAAGAAGAAAAAAAAAAAGAAACCCTAAAGATTATCGACAGCCCCCCCCCCCCCGAAGCGTCGCCGCCCATCACCGCCTCCACCGATCGAGCCCCGAAGACCCCGCCTCCACCTCGAAACCCTCGAACGCCTCCCAGACCGCTCGAGCTCCGCTGAAGCCCCCCTGGTTCGCAACGCTGAACCGCCGACCGCCACCCTCGAGAGCCCCGCCTCCGACGATCTGCAGACCCCCCCCCCCCCCCCCCGCTCCTCTGTAAGTATTTTTATTCTTATTTTTATTTTTAAATTCTATAAAACTGAATTTTTATAAAGTTTAAAAACCGATTTTTATAAAGTTTAAAAACCGATTTTGTTAAAGTTAAAACAGAAATTTTTATAAAGTTAAAACTGAAATTTTTAAAAAACTAAAACTGCATTTTTTTAGTAAAAGAAAAACAGATTTTTGATACAAAGAAAAACTGATTTTTTTTTTGTAAAAGAAAAACTGTTTTGTTTTAAAAAGTAGTTTAAAACTGAATATTTTTAAAAGTAAAAACTGAATCTTATAAAAAGATAAAAACTGATTTTGTAAAAGAATAAAACTGATTTCTTTTAGAAAAGTAAAAATCATATTTTTATATGTTGAAAGCAAAAGAAAAATAGAATTTTTATATATTGAACTTCGATAGAAAAATAGAATTTTTATATATTGAACTTCGATAGAAAAATAGAATTTTGATATATTGAACTTCGATAGAAAAATAGAATTTTTATATATTGAACTTCGATAGAAAAATAGAATTTTTATATATTGAACTTCGATAGAAAAATAGAATTTTTATATATTGAACTTCGATAGAAGGAAATGATTTTTATATATTGAACATTGAAGTAAAAATTCGATTTTTATATATCGAATAACGAAGTAAAAATGTGATTTTTACATATGTAGTGGTTACAGCAACGAAGATGCGATGACGATGAAGATTTCTATCAATGAAGTGCCGTGGAGCTAGGATAGCTATCTGTGAGAACTCCTCACCTTTCAATTTAATTTTTCTAGTTATATATATATACTAGGATGCAGACGGTGTTTAGTAGCACCCGACACAATCGTCCACAGACCATGGACTTGTTTGTTTGGCTGTTTGGTGATTGATTGCGATATTGGTTTGAATGTGGTTTGAGGTGTGAAAAATCAAATCGATAAATTGGTTAGGATTAGACGTGCGCCGTTATAAGGCGAAGGAGTAAGGCTAGGTTAGACTCTTACTCCAAATTTTGTGGTTTGCATAATGAAATTGATTTGATTGATGTGTGAATGGCGTGGGCCTTCACTAGTCCGGGGATAAGGCTAGGCCTCGTCCCGTTTCTAGTATCGTGCCGTTATGCCGCCGAAATTTTCTAAAATAAGTTAGAAAAATAAAAATATCATTTTATTGAATAAATGAATTGTATAGAAATTCATAGGTTGGAATAAAATGTTTTAGCGTTAAAAATATAATTTTTAACGTGAATGTGAATAAATAAATATTCATTTACAAACCAGACGGTTTGTTTATGTACACTTATTTGAATGACATTGATTGGGAAGGTAAATTTTACACATCGCCCAACTGCACAAATAAAATATGTGTTTGATTGTTTGAAACCCCACACAGGTGTTAGGATGAAATTTGAAGTTCACTCATCCTGATTGATTAAATTGTCGATCGATTGATTGACAGGCTGTTACAAGCATTGAATATCTATATTTGATGCTTATCCAGTGTAGTGCACTTTGGTTGATGGTTGATTATTTTTCAATGCTATGATATACATGTGTTGTATGAAAATCCATATAATTAACTTTATATGGTAATTGATTGGGCCTCATTCCAATTTGAAAAATAAAGAATATTATAAAATAAAAGTTCATGTGTTGACAGTACTCATCCACTGAGATTGGTCATGTGTTGAACGAAATATTTTAGTAATAAAATTTACACCTTTAGCGATATAAAATAAAAGTTCATGTGTTGACAGTACTCATTCATTGAGATTGGTCATGTGTTGAACGAAATATCTTGATAATAACAACTATTTTGAAAAAGAAATATTTGAAATAGAATATTTGAAAATAGAAATTTATGAAGCCGTGTTGATTAGATTGACGCCATTTTGACATGAACGATATTTATATCGATTTTATTCATCTTAAAAATGAATATTGAAAAGTGATTTCGAAATCAAATATTTTGAATTGAATTGAAAACGATTTCGAAATGAATTGAATTGAAAACGATTTCGAAATGAATTGAATTGAAAACGATTTCGAAATGAATTGAATTGAAAACTATTTCGAAATGAATTGAATTGAAAACGATTTTGAAATGAATTGAATTGAAAACGATTTCGAAATGAATTGAATTGAAAACGATTTCGAAATGAATTGAATTGGAAACGATTTCGAAATGAATTGAATTGAAAACGATTTCGAAATGAATTGAATTGAAAACCATTTCGAAATGAATTGAATTGAAAACGATTTCGAAATGAATTGAATTGAAAACGATTTCGAAATGAATTGAATTGAAAACGATTTCGAAATGAATTGAATTGAAAACGATTTCGAAATGAATTGAATTGAAAACGATTTCGAAATGAATTGAATTGAAAACTATTTCGAAATGAATTGAATTGAAAACGATTTCGAAATGAATTGAATTGAAAACGATTTCGAAATGAATTGAATTGAAAACGATTTCGAAATGAATTGAATTGAAAACGATTTCGGAATGAATTGAATTGAAAACAATTTCGAAATGAATTGAATTGAAAACGATTTCGAAATGAATTGAGAACGAATTCAAATTGAATTGAAAGCGAATTGAAATGAATTCAAATTGAATTGAAATTTGAATTGAATAGAAATGAATTTTAAAACGAATTTATAAAGATGAATTCAATTTTGATTTAAATTGAAATGGAAGTTGAAATTTCTTTTGAAACGAATTTAATACTGTTTATATAATTCGTTTTAAATAGAAATCGACGAAATATATATTATATATATTATATATAATATAATGGCCTGAATAGAACGCGCCGCGCCGCGGCAGTTCGCGAATTTCGACCATTTATTTCAAACGGACATTACGGGAGATCCGACCGTCGGATTCTCCTACAACCGGAACCGTTGGGTTCGTATCGAAAAGAGCTTTCTAATGAATGTTAGAAATTTGAAATCCAACGGTTGGATTTGGAGATACGTCCAAATCAAATTCGAAAAAGGTCGCTGTAAGTGCAGTTCAATGACCGTTGATGGAAATCGACTGTACAGGCCTTGATAAAATTATTAAAAATAGTAATAATTTATGTAAAATCATAAGAAATGATTTAGAAAGAATTGGGATGAAAAACTCCATATTAGAAAAGATAAAAATAGATTTTTATCGAAATGAACTAGTTTTGAACTAGAATTACAATTCTATTTATTTTTAAATAAATAAATTGAATATTGAAATGGTTTTGAAAATAACCAGAATTTCCAATAATTGCATTGGAATGGATTTGTATCGAAATTGTCTTCAGAACATTTCGATGTCGAATTTCGGGATTATACAGGTGTTGTTATGGAAATTTGAAAGATATTTATATATCGTTATTTCTAATACGACATTTGTTAATCGTAGAATTTGATATTGAATATAAGCCGGGATATTTTCTATTCAGAGCCTTGTGTTTAATATCAAATGTGATTTGGGTTTGTCGTGAATGGTGTCTTCATTAACACTATTCTTGAACCCAGTTGAGAAAAGATTAAATCTTTTTATTTAGATTTAATGAAGTGTACCAATTAAAAATGATATTTAATTGGAATTGAATTAGTATTGATTTTTGGGTTTATCGTGAACAGTGTTTTAAATAACACTTGTTCTTTAACCCGATAATTAATGGATTGATTTTTGGGTTTATAGTGAACAGTGTTTTAAATAACACTTGTTCTTTAACCTGATAATTAATGGAATGATTTTTGGGTTTATCGTGAACAGTGTTTTAAATAACACTTGTTCTTTAACCTGATAATTAATGGAATGATTTTTGGGTTTATCGTGGACAGTGTTTTTAAATAACACTCGTTCTTTAACCCGATGATTAATGAATGTGATTTTGGGTTTATCGTGAACCGTGTTTTTAAATGACACTGATTCTTTAACCCAGTCAAAGATTAAAACTAAGTGGAGTTTTAATGAATCTTTAATTAGATTGAAATGATCGAAAATGGAGTATCACTTGTTTTGCTCCAGGCGATAGTTAAATCTTTAATTAGATTTGAACGTGAAATGGTAATTGAATTTACCGATAACACTGTGGTGTTAGATATGAAGTATTCACAGTTTTACTTCATGGGATGAATAGGTTGGGATTGGGAAATTATAACAAATGATTACTTCGGTAAGGTTCGCTAATCCCGACTAGTTTGAATTGATATTCAAAAGTTGATTAAAGAATAAATTCAAGAATTTATCTTTGATAAAATTAATGGGAACCTTTCCCTATGAATGTGAAATTAGAAACTAACTGTCGGTTAGCTAAGTAGAATGATTTTCTGGATATTGATCTGATGTTGGTTTCGGCCTTCGGGGTTAATATTTGGGAAATTATTCTCTTGATTAATTTACGGTTAGTGACTGATGAATTGGAATGAGGCGTATGTTGTGTTTGTGTAACACTTTTATAATATATACGCGAGTTATTCGGAAAGACCGGGTTTATCCCATTCTGAATAACTGATACGACGATAAGTCGAAGATGAAGACGGTGGTCGAAGACCGGAGGTCTTCACGTCGTTTGGGTGATAACTGATGATCTTGATTGGGTTGTACACCCAAGAAGATGGAAACAGTTAGTGATCGTCCAGACGTACTTGGAGATCGATGGATATGCGGGGTACTAGGTGCCTCCGGTTTCGTTCAGACCCAGAACGGACTTGTAAATGGACTGTGTGTCTGACATCGGATTTCATTCTGTGTGACTGATATCGGTTGCATGGGATGGTTTGCCTGTGTGGCATGCTAGATGCAAATGATCAAGGCTTCTGTTGAAAAGCAAAGTCTTGTGGGGATGATCAAAGCAAGGCCTTTGTGGCGTAGCTTTGTGTAACGTTTGATTCGCGAGTTTCACACCCGGTATGAACCAAAAACGGGAGACGGACCTCAGGGAGGACTTGCGTTTCTTTCTAGCTAGAAGTGGTGTCAGTGGTTTTACACGCCCTGACGAGTTTGACTTATGTTGTTGTTGCTGTTGCGAGGCGCCTCGGATTGATCGGTCGTTCTCGAACCGATGGAGTCATTTAGTTGGCTCATTTACACACCATAGGGTGGGGAAACGTAGTGTTCAGGCATTTTAATCCACATCGGTGGACCGGCCCTGTCGCTCCAAGGGCTCACCTGAGTCTGGGTCCTGTGGCTCGGGCTAGAGAGTCACGAATCGGTTGAGGACTATCTTTTGCCTCGGTTCATAGACGGAAATCCAATTTCCAAATACGTGACTTTGCGGTTTTATTTGTAGAGCCTAGTATGGCGACATAGTGGGATGGGGCGCTCATGCCGCCTATGATTGATACTTATGATTTGAAGTGTTTTATACACTATGCACTTATAATATTATCAAATGATTTGTTTTAAACGTATCAAGCATTCTTTGGCTGTTATAAGGGAAAACCCTATCCCCCGGCTTGCGTTGCATTGTGTGATAGGACCTGGGTCTTATAACAGCTTCATTTTTGTTTATTTAGCATTGCGCTGTTTGTTTTATGCACTGGTATTCTTGGGAGGAAACCCGTTCCGTGTTATACGGCGTGGTCCCTTGATTTACCTAACTTTGAAAATAAAGATTTATAACTGTTTTAGTTCTCACACCAGTCACATGACTGACCTGGAGTTTATTGTTTTAACCTAAACTCTGGGTGCCCCTATTTTGACACGGGCAGCTAGTAGTTTTGGTTTTGCAGATTTATATTCACAGGATCCTGGTTTACAGCTGGAACGATATCCGGAAAGCTTTGTATCCGTATATCTCTTCTAGTTGTGTATTGTATTATTTTCCGCTGCTATGTATTTAAATGTAATTTAAATCTCTGATATTTCTGTGTAATATTCATTTATACTCTGTATATTCTTGTAATCTGATGCACTGTTGTTATATATAGTGAAATGTTCTTCCGTATGCGTTCTGTTTTGTCATGTTCTCAAACGATAGGGCGTTTCGAACGGTCTGGGTCGGTTTAGCGACTGGTTCGGACCGAGCGAAATTCATTGCCGTCACACAGACGGTACCAACAAAAACAGACAGAACTAAGTGTACCCTAAAACCCAACCCCAAGCGATCGGCTCCCTAAACATAAATACCCTGTGCCAGCCCCACTGAAGGGTGTATCATTCCCTAAATTGGCAACCTTTGAATGACACAGACCTATTTACAGATGTCACGGTGTCTTACATCCTCAGAGGCAAACCGGGATCCATGCACGCACATGACCCGGTTGGAACGCACCATCTACACCCTCGCCATTATCAGAATGAACCGCTTATAATTAGTTCAGTAAGCGTGCCCGGACCCTACCTACTGTTGGGTCAAAGTTTTGATACCAGAAAGGGTTACTGACTAATATGGGTCCCAAACAACAGATGACACAAGTAATTCCCCTCCTATCCTTGTGTCCCTAGACTAACAGATTTCAGATTAACAACTTCAGACATACAGAATTCAGATCAACTAGTTAACAGGTCAGACAAGTTTTACACTAACGGACCAGATATACGGATTTAACAGATTTACAGATTTGTCTAACTTTGTAATTGGGCTTACCGATTCACGGAACAGATTTATTAAACTCATCAGTCTAGTGGGTTTAACCCTATCCGCCCAACATGTTTTAGACATTATATTTATCTCAGATTTTCATTAATTAAATATTAATGCCCAGACCTCTCACATTAGACTGACAGTTTGCGGCTACTGGTTAGGCCGGTTGGTTCCAGGCAGATTTCTGCCGCAAACTGAGTCTGACCTTGGGTTTCAAGCACGTTATGACTAACTTCTCACATTAGAACCTATTGTTTGCGGCCACTGGATGTGCCGGGCGGTTCCGGGCAGGATTACGCCGCAAACTCATTCTAACCTCGAGTCAGCCATGTTTGTCATTGCGGCCAATTAATTATTAATTTACCATTTATGCCCACGCCTAATATACATGTCAATTTTCTTAATTATAGCCAATTCAGATTATGTCAATAACAGACTAAATATATCAACTCAACAGATATGGCAGATAACAGATTTAGCAGATTAGGCGACTTAACGGATTCAGCAGATTAAGCAGTTTAGCAGATTTAGCATGTAACAGTTTAGGCATCTTCAGCAGACTTAGCAGATGACAGATTTGGTATATGAACAGATATAGCAGATTATAGCAGAACTAGCAGATTAGGCAATATAACAGAACTAGCAAATTAGGCAATATAACAGAACTAGCAGATTAGGCAATATAACAGAACTAGCAGATTAGGCCATATAACAGATTTAATCATTCCTTAAAGTTCCATAAACATATCTTGCCTAATTATAAATTTGGCCTAAGTTTGCATGCCTAAATAGTTGTCATGATTCACATTATGATCATATACCCCACGTTTGCATTGAATTTACATGGCACAGATTATGGTCATAATTTACCATATAACACACGTCTCAAATTTAGTTAAACTTGCCTAGTACAAAAGATTCACATATAAATTATACCAAATATAGCCATCGATTTCAATGCATGTCATATATTCAAAAATCTCCCACTTAGGTGTTATTAACATTTAATAGTTATCAAATCTTAACATAAATCTTCACACCTAAGTCATATTCCCTTTTTATCCCAAATCATGAATCTCTATATAAACAATATGCCCAACAATCTAGAACTTTAAATTATAACAGATCTTTAATTCAAAAATATGTGTTATGTCCAATGTCTCAAGTCACATGTTAATATACAATGATTCCTCTTCTTCCAATTCACAGAATATGCACAGATCTAAATCTAGTTTACAAGCTATGTCCTTTTAGTCACAGATTAGCCATGTCCAATTATACCATCATTCATTATTTGTCCCAAAGTTTAACGTTCGTGCGTTAATCTCTTATGAGATTTGGCGCAGGCTCGGGGTAGCCTGGCTATAGAACAGAAAGAAGAAAGAGATATAGAATAAAATAGATCAGAACAGAACATACGCAATCTCAAATTCAGATTTACAATCATGTCACAATTATAATTAAAGTTTATATCGGAAAATAACTGCACTTGCCTTGGTTGGATTCTAAAAGAAAAAGGTGTTGTAGATGTTCTCTTTTAATCCTAATCATAATTGGAGGAAGAAGAAGCACAAGTCCTAGATTAGATTTTAGGAGAGTAGAGACGCCATTGATTTATTTAATTTTAGAGAGGAAGAGAGCAATGGAGGCTAGAGAATTGTATATGAGATTTAGGTTTAGGTTAGGGATGTATATATAGGTGTAGAAAGTTATTTAGGACCATTAGATTAACCCTGAATCATGAGAACCATTCAAAAGCAAAATCTGCATTTGAGCGAATCGGCCCACGGGATGACAGCCAAACACCCTGGATTAACCCCTAGTCGACCCAGCAGAGCTCGGGTCGACCTCAAAAATGGGCCGGTTCGGTTATTCCCCCTCCCAATTCGCTGTTTTGAACCTTTTTTGCATGTTTATTTATTTAATTTATATATATATATATATATATATATATATCTATATATATTTCTCTCATATGCATACAAACTTCAAGGCTTAATAACTTCTTCATAATTAACCATTTTTTTTAATATTCTCAGAAAATACGGGGTGTTACATTCTCCCCTCCTTAAAGGATTTCGTCCCCGAAATCTTCAAGTTAAGAAGAATGTATCCTAACATCCAACATCCATCTACTCAACCATTCAATCACAGTCATCCATTGCCTTAAAAGGTTTCTAATGTCGTATGAACATATGCAAAGTGTGTGTATATGTTTCTTATCTAATGCAAAATCAGGCGGTATACTGATCCAGTTGACCTCCTTAATGCGAATCATGTTAGTGTCATGAGTCCAAATATGTATGCAAGAAATCCTATTTGATACACATCATTTCTATATGAGTGCATTGTAGGATCGATAATAACCCTAGAGGGGGGGGTGAATAGGGTTTTTAACAATAAATTTAAACTAAACACAGTAATAAAGAAATGCAGTAAAAATAAAATCACACGCGGATATACCCAGCTTCGGCAAACTGTGCCTACTGCTGCCTTTCTAAGATTTTTACTAGGTGATACAAACAGATCCGCTTACAATCCTATGTAAACTCGCAACTCCTGCTCCTGTTTATCCCTAAGCTCAAAATCCTAGACTAGTCTGTATACCCTAGACTAGATTTTCTCAGACTATACTTCACTATTCTGTGCTCACTAGTTTTTACAATAAAACTAGAAAAGAAATTTTAAAAAAAAAATAAGAAAGACTAAAAAAAATAAGACAAGGAGTTAAAAAGAGGGGGTCATCCCCTTTTTCCTTTGCACTAGTCCAAAGTGGTCGGGCCACTTTAATTTTTGCGGTGCTCCCTTGTATTTTCTTTAGCCCGATCCTTTCTTTCTCTCTGAAACAAAAAATGGCGGCGGCGATTTAGGGTTTCAGTGATTCTTCCCTAAATCAATATCGATGCTGTATGTACTGGTTCTTTGGAAGCTTGTTTTGCTTCTCCAGGGTATCTCCTTCGTCCTTGCGATCGATCTGAGTAAGTTTTATCAATTTTTGCAAATTAGGGTTTCGTATTTCTTTTTGTGTATGAATCCTATGAAGTCGATGATGAATTCGTGTGTTTATATAGGGATTCTTACACCCTGGTGCTCTGATTTCGTTAATGACTTGCTCGATTTGAATTTTGGAATTCCTTGAATTTTATTTATTGTCTGTACGGCCTTGAATGAATCTGCCCCTGAGCGTTTTGTGGAAATCCCTTTTGAATTTCTTTCCTTGAGCATTAAAAATTTTCTTGCTTTGTCTTGTTTGATTGACGAGCTTCGGCTTTGATTGAATTAATCCTTATCTTGGATGAATGTGACAGATTCCTCTTTCCTTGTTTGGATTTCCTGATTGATCTATTTCACTGATTAACCAAAAAAACTGTTTTTGAAAAAAAAACTTTCTTCAAATAACTCGGTTAAAAAAAATTGAAATCCAATGATTGTGTTGTGTTAAATTCTGCCTTATTTGAAATGATTTAGACCATGCTGTAATTCTGGAATTCAAATACTTGCCAAATACAGGATTAATTCCTGTGAATTGAATTCTGCCCTAAAAAAAATACTGGCCATATTTAACTCTTGCTGAATTATGAAATGGTTGATGAGAAGAACTGGAATCTTTGTGACTTTCTCGAAATGGTTTTGTATTGCCAAAAAAAATCTGATCATCAAAACAATGTTCCTTGACCAATCATTTGATTCACTGTTTTATTTCATTTCTGGACATGTAGTTCCCCCATGCTTTGTTTCAATATATATATATATATATATATATATATATGTATATATATATATGAATTATATACATATATGTTTAACAAATTTGTTGGTCTGCATGATCAATTGATCAGTCATGTATCCTGACCATATAGACTTGTGCCACTTTGGTCACTTGTCCATCACTTGTACATGTTCAACACTGTTGTGAGTTTGAACAAAGTTTTGTTTACTTGCTTCCATAAATTTTCTTGCACCATTTTATATCTCTGCCATACCATGTACATGCACTGTGCTTTACTGTATCATGTTTGATCTTGATCATGTTGCATTGCCATATCACTGTTTTGCTTGAACCATGAAATTTGCTCCATCATAGTCTTGTTTGAAAAAAAAAACTGAAATGCATTGTCTGACTGATTGTTGCCATGTCGACTTGTTTGCATGTGCTCGGCCATGTTTTTGTTGTGAGCATTTTACCTGAGACTTGCTATTTGTCTTGAACCATCTGCACTTGTCTTGAACTTTGCTGGTCTTGAACACCCTTGTTTGCACTGTGTACATTTCCATGACACTTGTACTTGAATGTTGCATGTAGCTTCAGCCATACATGTTTGCACCAGTTAGCTTGAAGTCGAGCTGCCTTGACTTGTTTAATTTGAATATCTTGCTGTGTACTTGAGTTCCACTATGCACATATGACACTGCATTGATCACCTGTATATGCCTTGTCCATTTCAGTTTGAATTTGTACCTGACTTGGTACTTGAACCATCATTTTGCATTTGGTCTTTTGATCTTGTACTTGCACTTGTTACAGTCTGTTTGCACTTGTGTTGATCTATTCTGATCTCCCACCTTATTTGAGCACACCACATTGCCATGATCACCATGTTGTGTTTTGATCTGTTTGCTGAAGCACTGCCTTGTTTTTGCTGATTTCTGATGTATACCTTCTTTTCGTTTTTTTTTTATTTTTATCTTGTCTTTTGATTCTGGAAAAAAAAAACAAAAAAAAAAACAAACAGCAGTCAAACTGTACTGAGTTGAGGCTGGTCAGAATCAGTTGGTTCTGATCAGCAAACCAGTATGATTTTGATGTGGCTGTTCAAGTCTGAAATATGATGAGGAAAACACACAGAAAGCTGAGACAAAATGAATCAATCACACAGAAAAACATTTTTGTCAAAAATATTTGTTTTAGTTCCAGTGTACTGTGTATTTTTCTTTCTTTTGTGACAGGTTACAGGATGATGCTTTGGACAGCTAAGGTGTTCTCAATAAGAATAATCCAGCTGGAAATGAGAAAAAAATGAAGTGCTTGTAAAAAAAATTGTATGCACTGAAATTACTTGTAAAGTGATTTGTAAAGTCTTGTGTGTAAATGACTTGTAAAATAAATAATATTATTGGAAATAAAATTCAGTTGATTTGTTTTTCTGTGTAAATTCTGTGTTATTTTATTTTCCAATAATACTAGATATTCCACAATCAAACACTCCAGTAACAAAAATCTATTTGTTATCATCAAACAAAAATATTAGTATCAACAAACTCCCCCTTTTGATGATGACAAGCAGACTTAAGATTTTTGTGAATAACGAGATGTGTTTGAACAGGGGCTCCCCCTACATTTAAGCTCCCCCTATCAGTTGTAAACAGTTTGTAAACAGATAGAGTAAATAATTTGAAAAACAATAAAAAAATTAAACACTTAGCATTAATGGCAAAATAAAATCTATAGACGTCTGTAAACAACAAAAAATCTTAACATCTTCTCCCCCTTTGTAATCATCAAAAGAATAACAATTCTGGACATTTTAAAGAGTATGGACTGTAAACAGTAATCAAGTCATTTGACATTATCAGATTCAAACACTCCGAGTAATCAAACAAAAAAAAAATTAGAATAATCTGTAAAAGAAGAACACATCTCACAAGACAGAAAAATGGAACGATGAAATATTTAATATATATCAGGGATATTTCAATAGCAAACTAACCACGCATGACCATAGCTTGGATTTTTAAATGGAATTAGCTGCAATATGAAAAAAAAAATTCAGTACTATACTGACCACGCATAACCAGATCTTGGATTTTTAAATGGAATCAGTAATAGCATGAAAAATAAGTATTCTCATAACCATGCATGACCAGAGCTTGGATTTTTAAATGAGATTAGAGAAATACCCTTTTTTTTTTTTTTAAATCCCTTTGATATATATAAAATAATAATGATTGATAGAAGGGTGATAGAGACAGAAGATGAAAGTGAAAAAAGTTCTTCAATTACTCATATTATAAAGTATATTTGATCGTATCAGAGCTACAAATTTTCAAACATCTCATATTCTGAAAAACTTACACAGTCACAAATTTATCATAAATGTCCAAAAAACAAACTGGTCTTTTCTTGATGATTTGAAGCATGGATTATATGTCAGAAAGATAATTGCCAACAGAGCATCCTAAGAGAAAATTTATCCAAAAATGCTAAAAGATTAATTTATTTCTATAATTCCCAAATCCAAACGTAATCTGCAAAATCTGTCTTCAGGAAGGGGTTTTGTAAAAATATCAGCGAGTTGAGATTCGGTTGAAATAAATTCTATACAAATATCTTCACAAGCAATATGATCTCTAAGAAAGTGGTGTCTTACATCAATGTGTTTTGTGCGTGAGTGATGTACTGGATTATTTGATAAGTCAATTGCACTCTTACTGTCACATTTTAAAGGAACTCGTTTATAACAAAGTCCAAAATCAGATAAAGTCTGCATCATCCATAAAATCTGTGCACAACAACTTCCTAAAGCAATATATTCAGCCTCAGTGGTGGATAAAGCAACACAGTTTTGTTTTCTACTTGACCATGACACAAGTGAATGACCTAGCATGAAACACGTTCCACTAGTACTTTTTCTATCAGTGAGTGAACCAGCATAATCAGCATCAGTAAACCCAACTAAATTAAAGTTATCACAAGAAGGATACCATAAGCCCAAATTTGGTGTGTGTAACAAATATTTTAGGATCCGTTTTGTGGCTTTTAGATGAGATTCTTTCGGATTTGATTGAAAACGAGCACACAAACAAACAGAAAACAT
The DNA here is from genome assembly GCA_030737875.1 of Allium sativum. Classification (NCBI taxonomy): domain Eukaryota; kingdom Viridiplantae; phylum Streptophyta; class Magnoliopsida; order Asparagales; family Amaryllidaceae; genus Allium; species Allium sativum. Next base: position 607,644,370 of record CM060910.1, on the reverse strand, counting down.
AATATCGGGTCTAGAAGCAGAAAGATAAAGAAGTGAACCGATAATACCGCGATATTTCTTTTGATCCACAGCAACGCCTTTTTCATCTTTGTCAAGTTTGGTTGTTGGACTCATCGGTGTTTTCATTGGCTTTGCATTTTGAACTCCAAATCTCTTTAACAACTCCATCACGTACTTTGTTTGAGAGATAAAGATCCCTTTGCTGCTTTGTTTGATTTGGAAACCAAGGAAGAATTTCAGCTCTCCAACCAAACTCATCTCAAATTTGCTCTGCATAACTTTTTCAAATTTTTCACACAAGACATCATTAGTAGCACCGTATATGATATCATCAACATAAATTTGGACAATTAGAAAATCATCACCATCATGAGATAAAAACAAGGTTGTGTCAGCACTTCCCTTTTTAAAACCGTTTTCCAAGAGATATGTACACAGACAGTCATACCAAGCTCGAGGAGCTTGCTTAAGGCCATACAATGCTTTTTCCAGTTTGTATACATGATTTGGATAATCATGACTCTCAAAACCAGGGGGTTGTTCAACGTACACTTCTTCTTTCAGTTCTCCATTCAGAAAAGCACTCTTCACATCCATTTGCTTTAATTTGAACCCCTTAAAGCATGCAAAACTTAACAAAATTCTGATTGCTTCAAGCCTAGCAACTGGGGCAAAAGTTTCATCAAAGTCAACACCTTCGATTTGATTGTATCCCTTAGCGACCAACCTAGCTTTGTTTCTTGTTACATTTCCAGATTCGTCAAGCTTATTTTTGAATACCCATTTTGTTCCTACAACTGGGTAGTCTTTTGGTCTGGGTACCAAGTTCCAGACTCTGTTTCTCTCAAACTGGTTAAGTTCCTCCTGCATAGCTAACAACCAAAATTCATCATTAAGAGCAACATCATAAGAACTTGGTTCTATTTCAGATACAAAGGCATTATGAATACAAAGGGTACAAACTTCCCTATTGATAGAGGATCGTGTACGAACACCAGCAGTTGGACTTCCAATTACCAAATCTGGAGGATGACTTGGCTTGAATTTTAGTCTTTCAATATCTGTTGCTGCTTCAGTGGCTTTTTCATTGTTTGTCTCAACATCATTGTTTTCTTGTTCAATTTCTTGTGCACCAGCATCATCTTTATCATCTTCTGGTATCGTATCCATATCTGATTCATTGAACTTGACGTTGACGGTTTCCACGATTGTTCTTGATTGTTTATTGAAGATTCTGTAAGCCTTACTTCTTGATGAATAACCCATGAAGATTCCATCAACCGTTTTTGACTCAAATTTCCCAAGCTGTTCACCTGTGTTCAGAATATAACAAGGACATCCAAACACTCTAAAATATGAGATGCTAGGCTTTTTGTTAGACCACAGTTCATATGACGTTTTATTAAGTATTGGTCTAATCATAACTCTGTTCATTACATAGCACGAAGTATTAACTGCCTCAGCCCAGAAAGTTTGAGGCAATTGATATTCACATAACATAGATCTAGCCATTTCTTGTAATGTACGGTTTTTCCTTTCAACCACCCCATTCTGTTGAGGTGTTCGAGGAGCGGAAAATTCATGTTTGAAACCATTTTCTTCACAAAGATTTTCAAAGTCTAAGTTTTCAAATTCACCTCCATGATCACTTCTTAAAGTTTTAATTGAAACCCCTTTTTCATTTTGGACAAGTTTTGAAAACTTTAAAAAATAATCAAAAGCTTCAGACTTTTTGGCTAGAAAGTAAACCCATGTAAACCTAGAGTAATCATCAACCAATACATAACAATAACGTTTACCATTTAAACTAGCAGTATCAGTAGGTCCAAACAAGTCCATATGAATCAATTCAAGCACTCGTGAAGTGCTAACAACATTTTTTGGACGAAAAATGAGCGACTAAGTTTTCCCATGGTACAAGCTTTACATACTTTGTTATTTTTGAAATTCTGATGTGGTAAACCCCTGACAAGTTCATTTGTTTTTAGTCTTTCAAGAAGACCCATACTTGCATGTGCCAATCTTCTGTGCCATAGGGTTGCCTCCTCTTCTGTTGCTACCAAACACCTAGATACTGTTACATCATCGAACGAGAGAGTATAGACATTTCCTTTTCTTTTCCCTGTAAACACAACCTTTCCAGAGGAGATCTCAATGATTTTGCAACTATTACTATCAAATACAACATTCATTCCTTTATCACAAAGCTGACTGATAGAGATAAGATTGTGAAAGAGATTATCAACATACAAAACATCAGTTAAGGCAAAGATACTGTTACCTACTTTTCCCTTACCAATAATTTTACATTTGCTGTTGTCACCTAACGTCACATTCCCACCTTTATGTTTTTCCAGGCTAAGGAACAGTCTTTTATCACCCGTCATATGTCTAGAGCAACCTGAATCCAAGTACCATTTTTGTTTCTCCTTAGCCCGCCAACATACCTACACAAACAAAGAAGGAGATGACCTAGAGAAACTTCTAGGCCTAATCATATCAGTTGTAGAAGACTGATAGTCATAAGATTCTTTTGGAATCCAAATTTGATTTTTCTTTGTGTTCCAATCTTTGTGATAATTGTGTGCCAAGTGTTTAGGGACCCATACCTTTTTGAACTTCTGAATTTTACTGCTAATCTTGCAATTTTCATGACTGTGACCAATCACCCCACATTTTACACATTTGGGAAAAATACTTTTACCTTTAGCATTGTCACTTCCAGTTATTTCTTGTTTCTTCCCAAAACCAAGTCCTTTTCTATTATTCCCAACCAATTGGTTTCCAAGTAACATTTTAAAAGATGTTTGACCGATTGAAAATTTGTTCAATGTGGCTTCTAGATCTTGGACTCTTGTTTTTAAGATTGTGTTCTCATTCACAAGTGAAGTGCATCGTTTAATGTAGTTCTTTCTTTTAGTGTCATCTTCAACTTTTAGAGTCAAGTTTTCTTTTTCAAGATTCTTAATGGTGCTTTTGAGTGTTAAAATTTCTAGATTCACATCTTTACACATTTCACAATCTAGATTATTGGTTTTTGAAGCATTTTTAATCTCAGATTCCAACTTCTTATTATTGTGAACAAGGTTGAAATTTTCCGCTTTCAGTTTTTCTGCGTCTGATTCTAACATGTCAATAATTTCAGAAAGATGTTTACACATTGAAACTAGATCGTCATAACTGTATACCTCAGTGGTTTCTTCGTCAGTATCTTCAAGGTCTGATTTTGCCATGAAGCACAAGTTGGTTTCCTCCTCACTGCTGTCTGAATCTTCTTCTCCTTCCTCGTCATCCCAAGTTACAGCAAAAGCTTTCTTTTTCTTCTTGTTTCTTTGGAGAAGTGGACAATTTGGTTTTATGTGTCCAGGCTTTTGACAGTTGTAGCAGAGTGGTTCATCTTCTGAATTGTTGGTCTTTGGTTTATTTCTTCGAGGTTTGAACTTTCTCCACTTCGTGAGCTGTCTGACTGCCATGGCAAGCTGTTCAATAGGATCTTCACTATCGCTGGTGACGGTGTTGGACAAAGCTATTGACTTCTTTTTCAGGTCTGAGTTGTTGCGATCTTCTCTTGCTTTCAGCTCCATTTCATATGTCATCAGATTTCCGATAAGCTCTTCCATGCTTAGCTTGCTCAGATCTTTGGATTCTTGAATGGCTGTGACTTTTGCTTCAAAATTCATGGGCAGAACACGCAGAATCTTCCTCACAAGCTCCACTTCTGTATAAACCTTCCCAAGGGCTCTGGCATTGTAGACTAGTACGGAGAAGCGTCCATACATGTCCTTGATGCTCTCGTCCTTCTGCATGTTGAAGTTTTCATATTCATTACTGAACATGGCAAGACGGGATTCTTTAACCTGAGAAGTTCCTTCGTGTGTAACTTCCAGAGTATGCCAAATTTCCTGGGCTGTATTACAATGAGAAATTTTGTTATATTCTGTTTTATCAAGAGCACAAATCAAAGCATTCATAGCTTTAGAGTCTATAGAGTATAATTTCTTATCATTTGCATCCCACCTATTTTTTGGTTTAGGTGTTACAATACCATTAACAGTTTCAGTCGGAGGTGTATATCCAGTTTCAATGATATCCCAGACATCATAATCAACAGACACTAGATAAATTTTCATCCTAGCTTTCCAATACGCGTAATCACTACCATTGAACATTGGTGGTCTAGCAATAGATTGACCTTCAGAAAAAGCATTGTTCATTGAAGTCATGATTCTAGGGTTCAAACACCGGCTCTGATACCAATTGTAGGATCGATAATAACCCTAGAGGGGGGGTGAATAGGGTTTTTAACAATAAATTTAAACTAAACATAGTAATAAAGAAATGCAGTAAAAATAAAATCACACGCGGATATACCCAGCTTCGGCAAACTGTGCCTACTGCTGCCTTTCTAAGATTTTTACTAGGAGATACAAACAGATCCGCTTACAATCCTATGTAAACTCGCAACTCCTGCTCCTGTTTATCCCTAAGCTCAAAATCCTAGACTAGTCTGTATACCCTAGACTAGATTTTCTCAGACTATACTTCACTATTCTGTGCTCACTAGTTTTTACAATAAAACTAGAAAAGAAATTTAAAAAAAAAATAAGAAAGACTAAAAAAAATAAGACAAGGAGTTAAAAAGAGGGGGTCATCCCCTTTTTCCTTTGCACTAGTCCAAAGTGGTCGGGCCACTTTAATTTTTGCGGTGCTCCCTTGTATTTTCTTTAGCCCGATCCTTTCTTTCTCTCTGAAACAAAAAATGGCGGCGGCGATTTAGGGTTTCAGTGATTCTTCCCTAAATCAATATCGATGCTGTGTGTACTGGTTCTTTGGAAGCTTGTTTTGCTTCTCCAGGGTATCTCCTTCGTCCTTGCGATCGATCTGAGTAAGTTTTATCAATTTTTGCAAATTAGGGTTTCGGATTTCTTTTTGTGTGTGAATCCTATGAAGTCGATGATGAATTCGTGTGTTTATATAGGGATTCTTACACCCTGGTGCTCTGATTTCGTTAATGACTTGCTCGATTTGAATTTTGGAATTCCTTGAATTTTATTTATTGTCTGTACGGCCTTGAATGAATCTGCCCCTGAGCGTTTTGTGGAAATCCCTTTTGAATTTCTTTCCTTGAGCATTAAAAATTTTCTTGCTTTGTCTTGTTTGATTGACGAGCTTCGGCTTTGATTGAATTAATCCTTATCTTGGATGAATGTGACAGATTCCTCTTTCCTTGTTTGGATTTCCTGATTGATCTATTTCACTGATTAACCAAAAAAACTGTTTTTGAAAAAAAAACTTTCTTCAAATAACTCGGTTAAAAAAAATTGAAATCCAATGAGTGTGTTGTGTTAAATTCTGCCTTATTTGAAATGATTTAGACCATGCTGTAATTCTGGAATTCAAATACTTGCCAAATACAGGATTAATTCCTGTGAATTGAATTCTGCCCTAAAAAAAATACTGGCCATATTTAACTCTTGCTGAATTATGAAATGGTTGATGAGAAGAACTGGAATCTTTGTGACTTTCTCGAAATGGTTTTGTATTGCCAAAAAAAATCTGATCATCAAAACAATGTTCCTTGACCAATCATTTGATTCACTGTTTTATTTCATTTCTGGACATGTAGTTCCCCCATGCTTTGTTTCAATATATATATATATATGTATATGTATATATATATATATGAATTATATACATATATGTTTAACAAATTTGTTGGTCTGCATGATCAATTGATCAGTCATGTATCCTGACCATATAGACTTGTGCCACTTTGGTCACTTGTCCATCACTTGTACATGTTCAACACTGTTGTGAGTTTGAACAGAGTTTTGTTTACTTGCTTCCATAAATTTTCTTGCACCATTTTATATCTCTGCCATACCATGTACATGCACTGTGCTTTACTGTATCATGTTTGATCTTGATCATGTTGCATTGCCATATCACTGTTTTGCTTGAACCATGAAATTTGCTCCATCATAGTCTTGTTTGAAAAAAAAAAACTGAAATGCATTGTCTGACTGATTGTTGCCATGTCGACTTGTTTGCATGTGCTCGGCCATGTTTTTGTTGTGAGCATTTTACCTGAGACTTGCTATTTGTCTTGAACCATCTGCACTTGTCTTGAACTTTGCTGGTCTTGAACACCCTTGTTTGCACTGTGTACATTTCCATGACACTTGTACTTGAATGTTGCATGTAGCTTCAGCCATACATGTTTGCACCAGTTAGCTTGAAGTCGAGCTGCCTTGACTTGTTTAATTTGAATATCTTGCTGTGTACTTGAGTTCCACTATGCACATATGACACTGCATTGATCACCTGTATATGCCTTGTCCATTTCAGTTTGAATTTGTACCTGACTTGGTACTTGAACCATCATTTTGCATTTGGTCTTTTGATCTTGTACTTGCACTTGTTACAGTCTGTTTGCACTTGTGTTGATCTGTTCTGATCTCCCACCTTATTTGAGCACACCACATTGCCATGATCACCATGTTGTGTTTTGATCTGTTTGCTGAAGCACTGCCTTGTTTTTGCTGATTTCTGATGTATACCTTCTTTTCCTTTTTTTTTTTTTGATTTTTATCTTGTCTTTTGATTCTGGAAAAAAAAAACAAAAAAAAAACAAACAGCAGTCAAACTGTACTGAGTTGAGGCTGGTCAGAATCAGTTGGTTCTGATCAGCAAACCAGTATGATTTTGATGTGGCTGTTCAAGTCTAAAATATGATGAGGAAAACACACAGAAAGCTGAGACAAAATGAATCAATCACACAGAAAAACATTTTTGTCAAAAATATTTGTTTTAGTTCCAGTGTACTGTGTATTTTTCTTTCTTTTGTGACAGGTTACAGGATGATGCTTTGGACAGCTAAGGTGTTCTCAATAAGAATAATCCAGCTGGAAATGAGAAAAAAAAATGAAGTGCTTGTAAAAAAAATTGTATGTACTGAAATTACTTGTAAAGTGATTTGTAAAGTCTTGTGTGTAAATGACTTGTAAAATAAATAATATTATTGGAAATAAAATTCAGTTGATTTGTTTTTCTGTGTAAATTCTGTGTTATTTTATTTTCCAATAATACTAGATATTCCACAATCAAACACTCCAGTAACAAAAATCTATTTGTTATCATCAAACAAAAATATTAGTATCAACATGCATAACCATTCATCCAAATGCAACATCCATGTGAGGAGTCAATCATTCTGCATCCACAAAAATTGAAAAATGCACACACATCCATATGCAGTATGAGAGTGTTTTTGAGCCGATCTAGTGCCTAGTGTGTGTATATGCATCCACGAGCAACCACTTGCATCCACTTGCAACCATCAAACATAACATGTCTCAAACACATGTTTACACCCATTAGTTTCTACCTAAAGTTCGAAGATTCGATCGATAGGATACAGTAGAATGATGGAAGCGAGTACAGATAAGACAAAGACTTGGTTCCCATTAGACATTGGTTGAGAAAATAATTCCCCTAAGTATCAACCCCGAAGACCGAAATCAACATCAGATTGACACCCAGAGGATTACCTCCTTTAGACAATGTCAAAACTGGAAAGTAGAATTTTTCAAATATTTATAGACTACTGGTACAGATCAGGTTCCCTAATGATTCTTAGGAAGCTAAGCATGATAAAATCATATCCCACAAAAACTCAGAATGTATGCGTCATACTTGACGTCTAACACAAATATCCCTCAAACCCCAATCTATCATAAACAGATGAGTCATAACCCTTATAGGTTTGAGTCTACAACGGAATCAGAAACAATACTAGTTTTAAAGTGCAGAGTATCAATTACAAAATCAAAATACCAGAATCAGAAAGAGTCTTAACTCCATAATCAGATAAAGAAATTAAAACTACTATATGAATTTTCCTACTTCTATCCTAGCCACTAGCCTCAAGAGTGTTCGCCTGCCCTCCTTGTCCTCGTCTCTTCGGGCAGTCCCTAGTGAAGTGTCCCATCTCCCCACAGTTGAAGCAAGAGCCCTTCCTTTTTCTGCAATCCTTGTTCAGATGGTTCGAGCTTCCACAAGTAAAGCACATTTTCCCCTTCTTATCTTCAGACTTCTCATCCTTCCTTTGCGTTTCCTTTTTGGGCCCTGCTTTCTTATTCTGTGGTTCTTCCTTCTTTGTCTCTTTCGGGCCTTTGTCTTCCTCGTGCAGTAGTGCCATGTCCACCAATCTCTCATAAGTCACTCCCATGGGTACATGAGTCATGGCTAGGCTGTGCAATGGCTCGTTCAACCCTTTAACAAAGCGGAGAGCCTTTTTATGCTGAGTGTTGACTAAATCCAATCCGAACCTAGCTAGTTGGTTGAATTGGTTGACGTATTCCTTGACCGTCATACTTCCTTGCTTAAGAGATAAGAACTTTTCTAGTTGTAAACTTCGTTCAGCTTGCGAGAAGAATTTTGTCTCAAACCTTGTTCTGAAATCCATCCATGTCTCAACCGGCCTCTCGGCGTTAGTGACTTCCCACCAGTAGGAAGCTTCGTCTTTGAGTAGCCATACCGCCAACTGTACCTTCTGCCTATCGTCCATCTCAAAGATAACGAATAGATCCTCAGTTTCTTTGAGCCAGTTCCTCGCTTCTACGAATGATTCAGTTCCTTTGAAATCCTTCCCACCCATGGCCCTAAAATCTCTACAGATCTTTGAAAAAGTAATTGCACGAGGAGGGGGTGGAGGAGGAGGATCATTTGCTGGACCTGCGGCGGCGGTCCTAGCCTCAAGATATTGACGAAACCAACCGGGTACGTGAACACCCTCCGGTATCTCAGATGCTTCAGACATGCTGAAACGAAAAAAAGGAAAGATTCAATACAAAAAAAAGGACTGAAGGAAAGATATATGGCTCTTGGGGATCATGTTTTTCAAAATAAGCTTTATTTTTAAAAATACTTCCTTTCAAAACCTTTTTGAAAATAGTTTTCAAAAACTATACCCAATCTGGTAACCTTCAGCTCTGATACCAAGTGTAACACCCCACCTCCGTTAAGGTCACTCACAAGGGAATGCCTTAACTTTGGTGGAGCATTTTAGTAAACAGAACAGAAACTTACAAGACAGATAAAACAGTACTTGAAAATTTTATAACTTTATTTCAACAGAAGCTTGGTTACATCCTTTCAAATCACAATATCAGAATTCAAGTACAAAATATCAGTCTTGTACAAAAGCCTTCAGAATGCATAGTTTAAAATCATAATCCCCACAGAAGAAGACAAGCCATAATTTAAGCACTGCAAGCGGAAGAAATCTGGATCAAGCTAGAATATTTTCTTCTACAAAACCTGGGGGGGGAAACGGAAGAAAGGAGGCGAAACAACAAGGGTCAGACAAAAGTCTGGCAAGTCCAGTGATTTTCAGTTATGAACAGATAATAATAACATGACATGAAAATAAAACTGGATGAGAGATAACTGTAACATATGTAGCAGATATGACAGAAGAACAGAATGATATAAGCTATTGCTTTACACTTCTCTGCACTAATACTAGTATAATAGAATTAGGTGTCACCCTAATGTCTAAACTGAAACAGAAACGGGTACAGAATAATTTCCACGGAAGAGAGTGCTAGTAATGGGCCTTTACCACCCGAACAGAAACAGACAGTAGCAAAAACAGATTAATCCCTCCAGAAACAGAATGTAAAATTAGGTGTACACTAGTAATTGGGCCTTTACCACCTGAACAGACGGTACCACGCAGAAACAAACAGGTGTTGCCACCCAACAGAAACAGACGGTACCAACAAAAACAGACAGAACTAAGTGTACCCTAAAACCCTACCCCAAGCGATCGACTCCCTAAACATAAATACCCTGTGCCAGCCCCACCGAAGGGTGTATCATTCCCTAAAGTGGCAACCTTTGAATGACACAGACCTATTTACAGATGTCACGGCGACTTAGGCAGACCGGGATCCATGCACGCACATGACCCGGTTGGAACGCACCATCAACACCCCTCGCCATTATCAGAATGAACCGCTTATAATTAGTTCAGTAAGCGTGCCCGGACCCTACCTACTGTTGGGTCAAAGTTTTGATACCAGAAAGGGTTACTGACTAATATGGGTCCCAAACAACAAATGACACAAGTAATTCCCCTCCTATCCTTGTGTCCCCGGACTAACAGATTTCAGATTAACAAGTTCAGACATACAGAATTCAGATCAACTAGTTCACAGGTCAGACAAGTTTTAGACTAAAGGATCAGATATACGGATTTAACAGATTTACAGATTTGTCTAACTTTGTAATTGGGCCTACTGATTCACGAAACAGATTTATTAAACTCATCAGTCTAGTGGGTTTAACCCTATCCGCCCAACACGTTTTAGACATTATATTTATCTCAGATTTTCATTAATTAAATATTAATGCCCAGACCTCTCACATTAGACTGACAGTTTGCGGCTACTGGTTAGGCCGGTTGGTTCCGGGAAGATTTCTGCTGCAAACTGAGTCTAACCTCGGGTTTCAAGCACATTATGACTAACTTCTCACATTAGAACCTATTGTTTGCGGCCACTGGATGTGCCAGGCGGTTCCGGGCAGGATTACGCCGCAAACTCATTCTAACCTCGATTCAACCATGTTTATCTTTGCGGCCAATTAATTATTAATTTACCATTTATTCTCACGTCTAATATACATGTCAATTTTCATAATTATAGCCAATTCAGATTATGTCAATAACAGACTAAATATATCAACTCAACAGATATGGCAGATAACAGATTTAGCAGATTATGCGACTTAACGGATTCAGCAGATTAAGCAGTTTAGCAGATTTAGCATATAACAGTTTAGGCATCTTCAGCAGACTTAGCAGATGACAGATTTGGTATATGAATAGATATAGCAGATTATAGCAGAACTAGCAGATTAGGCAATATAACAGAACTAGCAAATTAGGCAATATAACAGAACTAGCAGATTAGGCAATATAACAGAACTAGAAGATTAGTCCATATAACAGATTTAATCATTCCTTAAAGTTACATAAACATATCTTGCCTAATTATAAATTTGGCCTAAGTTTGCATGCCTAAATAGTTGTCATGATTCACATTATGATCATATACCCCACGTTTGCATTGAATTTACATGGCACAGATTATGGTCGTAATTTACCATATAACACACGTCTCAAATTTAGTTAAACTTTCCTAGTACAAAAGATTCACATATAAATTATACCAAATATAGCCATCGATTTCAATGCATGTCATATATTCAAAAATCTCCCACTTAGGTGTTATTCACATTTAATAGTTATCAAATCTTAACATAAATCTTCACACCTAAGTCATATTCCCTTTTTATCCCAAATCATGAATCTCTATATAAACAATATGCCCAACAATCTAGAACGTTAAATTATAACAGATCTTTAATTCAAAAATATGTGTTATGTCCAATGTCTCAAGTCACATGTTAATATACAATGGTTCCTCTTCTTCCAATTCACAGAATATGCACAGATCTAAATCTAGTTTACAAGCTATGTCCTTTTAGTCACAGATTAGCCATATCCAATTATGCCATCATTCATTATTTGTCCCAAAGTTTAAGGTTCGTGCGTTAATCGCTTATGAGATTTGGCGCAGGCTCGGGGTAGCCTGGCTATAGAACAGAAAGAAGAAAGAGATATAGAATAAAATAGATCAGAACAGAACATACGCAATCTCAAATTCAGATTTACAATCATGTCACAATTATAATTAAAGTTTATATCAGAAAATAACTGCACTTGCCTTGGTTGGATTCTAAAAGAAAAAGGTGTTGTAGCTGTTCTCTTTTAATCCTAATCATAATTGGAGGAAGAAGAAGCACAAGTCCTAGCTTAGGTCTCAGCAGATTAGAGACGCCATTGATTTATTTATTTTTAGAGAGGAAGAGAACAATGGAGGCTAGAGAATTGTATATGAGATTTAGGTTTAGGTTAGGGATGTATATATAGGTGTAGCAAGTTATTTAGGACCATTAGATTAACCCTGAATCATGAGAACCATTCAAATGCAAAATCTGCATTTGAACGAATCGGCCCACGGGATGACAGCCAAACACCCTGGATTAACCCCTAGTCGACCCAGCAGAGCTCGGGTCGACCTCAAAAATGGGCCGGTTCGGTTATTCCCCCTCTCAATTCGCTGTTTTGAACCTTTTTTGCATGTTTATTTATTTAATTTTTATATATATCTATATATATTTCTCTCATATGCATACAAACTTCAAGGCTTAATAACTTCTTCATAATTAACCATTTTTTTAATATTCTCAGAAAATACGGGGTGTTACAGAATGAAGAGATGACGGTATACACAGATGCCAGTGGTACCGGATTAGGTGCTGTATTGATGCAAGGATGTAGGGTTGTAGCTTATGCAAGTCAGCAACTGAAACCGTATGAAAAAAGATACCCTACCCACGATTTGGAATTAGCAGTGATCGTGTTCGCGTTGAAAATGTGGAGACATTATCTCTTAGGAGCAAGATTCGAGTTGTTTACGGATCATAAATCGTTAAAGTACCTTTTCTCCCAGAAGTATCCAAATCACCGACAGCAGAGATGGTTAGAATTTTTGGCTTCCTATGATTTCGGTATCGCATATACACCAGGAAAGGGCAATGCGGTAGCCGATGCATTGAGTAGGAGACATGCCAGTTTATGGGCTATGTTTCTGGAATGGAAGCAACTGGAATATATCACTTGGTATGTTTTCAGACCTACGTGCGAATTAGACCCACTAATGTTAGCAAATTTGATGATCAGACCCACTTTGATTGAGTGGATTGGTTCCAGTCATAGGGACGATCCTAACTTATTGGAAATTCATCTCCAAGTTAGAGATGGGTATCGACGAGGAGATGAACAAGTATGAGCTTGATCGAGATGGATGGCTTAGGAAGAATGGGAGACTAGTTGTACCCAATGTCAATGGATTGAGAGATGAAGTGCTTAGAGAATGTCATCACTTGAAACTTAGTATACATCCCGGTGGTAATAAAATGTATCAAGACATGAAGCAGATCTACTGCTGGGAAGGGATGAAAAGAGACGTTGGGAAGTTTATATCCAAATGCATGAATTGCCAGCTAGTTAAAGCCGAGCAAAAGAAACCTAGTGGTTTGTTGCAACCATTAGAAATTCCCGAATGGAAATGGGAACAAGTCTCGATGGATTTCATTAATGGGTTACCAAGGACTAGATCGGGCCATGATAGCATTTGGGTGATTGTAGAACTATTGACCAAGAGTGCAAGGTTTACACCCGTTGAGTCGAATAGAACAGCAACTAAGTTAGCAGAACTATATATGAATTGGGTAGTGAGATTTCACGGAGTACCCAAAGGCATTATGAGTGACGGAGGTCCGTTGTTTACTAATGGATTTTGGAAGAGCTTACAAGAGGCTTTAGGGTCAGAATTTCATCTCAGTACCGCATATCATCCTCAAACCGATGATCAAACAGAGAGGGTGCATCGAGTGTTAGAATATCTCTTGAGAGCTTGCATATTAGATTTTGGTAGATCATGGGATTACCATTTGCATCTAATGGAGTTTGCATATAATAATAGTTATCAGTCCACTATTGGTATGGCTCCATATGAAGCTTTCTACGGAAGACCGTGCAACTCACCATCATGTTGGTTAGAAACCGGTGAGAAATTTGTGCTTGGGCTAGATGTAATAAGAGAAACCTCAGATAAGATCAAGGTTATCCTTCAGTGAATGAAGGCTGCCCAAGATAGGCAGAAAAGTTATGCTGACAAGAGATGAAGAGAGTTGAAATTCTCCATTGGCAACTTGGTGTTTGTTAAGATTTCTCCGTTAAAGAGCGTGATTCGTTTTGGTTAGAGAGGCAAGTTAGCACCAAGATTTGTTGGTCCATTCCCAGTTCTCGAGCAAGTTGGGAATTTGGCATATAAAGTTAAGTTGTCGGACAATATGGCGGGAATTCATAATGTATTTCATGTTTCCCAGTAAAGGAAATTCGTGCATGACCCCGATGTGGCTATTTCACCTGATCAATTGGATGATATCGAAGTAGAACCCGAGGCGGTTGGGAAACGCAAGACGATTCGTATTGTCGAGCACGATACGAAGAAACTTCGAAGGAAAGTGGTGAATCTAGTCAAGGTTTAGCGGGGCAGGGATGAGAATGACTGTACTTGAGAGACAAAGGAGAGCATTAAGGAGTCGTATCCAGAACTCTTTGCTTGGTAAGGTTTTCATTTCGATTTAGTCTTTTCGTATGCTAGGATAGGTTTGTTTTGTATAATTGATTGCGAGATATGGCTGGTAGGCATGCGGGACCCATTGGTTGTTTCTTAGTTAAGGAATTTCGGGGGCGAAATTTCTTATGGGAAGAGAATGTAACGACTCGCATTCTACGCATCAGAGGATCATAGAATATTTATTTCTTTTCTTATGAAGTAATATGGTCGGGTAACATTGGGGGACAACTATTGGGGTCATTTCCCATGTTCACGATTTTTGCCGATTTTGAAATGGCTGTTTTACCCCTAGTGAATCTTGTTTTGCCCATAACTTTTGATTGGTAAGGAATTTTGAATTGAAACCACTTTCATTGGATTCGAATGATAGTTTACCTTTCCGTAGAGTGGTCACATTAGCAAAACGGACTTACCGTTTGGGAGATATGGCTGAAAAAAGGTTTAGAAGGTGAAAAACAGCTTAATTGGTTTTAACTTGGTGATTAGCAGCTAGGCCCATTGGGGAATTTCGGGATTAGACCTGATTAGGGTAAGAGAAACCTTTTCCTTGTCATTTTCCAACCGCCACTTACCTCTCTTCAACCCTAACAATGGCCTCCAACTCCTAAAACACCTTCTAATCGCCATTTAATCAAGCATTAGCCTAATCTACATCAAATCAAGGCAAATTAGCATCAAGTTTGGGATAGAGCTGCTGGAACACACACAATGGCCTCCAACTCCTAAAACACCTTCTGATAGGAATCAAGTTTTTGTTTTATCTGTACTCGCTCCATCACTCGACTGTATCTTATCGATCGAATCTTCGAACTTTAGGTAGAAACTAATGGGTGTAAACATGTGTTTGAGACATGTTATGTTTGATGGTTGCAAGTGGATGCAAGTGGTTGCTAGTGGTTGCCCGTGGATGCATATACACACACTAGGCACTAGATCGGCTCGAAAACACTCTCATACTGCATATGGATGTGTGAGCATTTTTCAATTTTTGTGGATGAAAAATGATTGACTCAGCACATGGATGTTGCATATGACTGAATGGTTGTGCACTCATATAGAAATGACATGTATCAAGTAGGAAAATTGCATACATGTTGGACTCATGGAACTGGCATAATTCGCATTAAGGAGGTCAACTGAATCAGTGGACCGCCTGATTTTGCATTAGATAGGGACATATACACACACTGTGCATTTAAATATGGAAGCATTAGAAGTCTATAAGGACAATGGATGCCTGTGTTTGATGGTTGAGTAGATGGTTGTTTGGATGATTAGGATATACATTATTCTTAACTTGAAGATTTCGGGGACGAAGTCCTTTAAGGAGGGGAGAATGTTACACCCCGTATTTTCTGAGAATATATAAAAAAAAAGGTTAATTATGAAGAAGTTAGTAAGCCTTGAAGTTTATATGCATATGAGAGAAATATATATAGATATATATAAAAATTAAAAAAATAAACATGCAAAAAAGGTTCAAAACAGCAAATTGGGAGGGGGAATAACCGAACCGGCACATTTTTGAGGTCGACCCGAGCCCTACTGGGTCGACTAGGGGTTAATCTAGGGTGTTTGGCTGTCATCCCGTGGGCCGATTCGCTCAAATGTAAATTTTGCATTTGAATGGTTCTCATGATTAAGGGTTAATCTAATGGTCCTAAATAACTTCCTACACCTATATATACATCCCTAACCTAAACCTAAATCTCATATACAATTCTCTAGCCTCCATTGCTCTCTTTCTCTCTAAAATAAATAAATAAATCAATGGCGTCTCTACTCTGCTGAAACCTAAGCTAGGACTTGTGCTACTTCTTCCTCCAATTCTGATTAGGACTAAAAGAGAACAGCTACAACACCTTTTTCTTTTAGAATCCAACCAAGGTAAGTACAGTTATTCTCCGCTATGAACGTTAATTTTGATTATGACATGAATTATAAATCTGAATCTGAGGTTATATCTGTTCTGTTCTAATTTGATATATCTTATTCTGTACCTCTTTCTGTTTTATAGCCAGGTTACCACGAGCCTGTGCCCAATCTCATTAGAGATTAACATATGAACGCAAATTTTGGGACAAATAATGAATGATGCGAAATTTGACAAGGCTGAATTGAACATATGACTTTAGATCCGAGGCATAAAATATATTGACATATGACTTGGGATTAGATGCATGAATTTGACTGTAAACATGTAATTTATATATGTTGTATGCATAGTGTACGTTGTAATCTAGATCTGTAACTAATTAGAGAAATGAACATATGTTATTTAGATCTGTAATTAATTAGAAAAGTAAGCATATGTTGCAAACTAGTTTTAAACCTATGCATATTCTGTGATAAAAGAAGAGAGGAACCATTGTAAGATTACTTATGATTTGAGATTTTGGACAAAATGCAGATAAAAGTCAAGATCTAATTTTTAGGAGATATACTTTAAAGATTTAGATTGTTGGGTATGTTTTACATAATGATTCATAAGTTGAAAAGAAGAAGGATATGGAAACTTAGGTGTAAAGATTTACATTAATTAGGATATCTATTATTGTGATCACACCTAAATATGGATTTTTGGATATATGGCATGCATTGAAATTAATGGTTATATTTGGTATAATTTATATGTGAATCTGCTGTAAAATGCTAGTTTGACAAAAATTGGAACATATGTTATATGGCAAATTATGTCCACATTCTGTGCTATGTAACTTTATGCAAACATGGAGTATATGTTCATCATGAAAATTATGTAGGCATATGAATTTAGGCCTAATTTATGACTAGGCAAGGCACGTAAATAGAACCTTTAGAAATATTAGATTTGCTAAATCTGCTAATTTGCTAAGTTGCCTAAACCGCAATTTTTGTTATATTGCCTAGACTGCTAATTAGATTGAAATGCCAAATCTGTTAAATTTGTCTGCTGAGATGCCTAATCAGTTATATGCCAAAATCTGCTAAGTGCTAAATCGGTTAAATCTGTTAAGTCATCCAATCTGCTAAAATCTGTTATCTGCTATATCAGTTGAGTTGATGTGATCATTCTGTTATTGATATAATCTGAATTGGCATATATATTGGGCGTGCGCATAAACGGTAAATAATTAATTAATTGGCCGCAAAGATGAATATGGCTAACTCGAGGTTAGAATGAGTTTGCGACGTAAATCTGCCCGGAACCGCCCGGCACATCCAGTGGCCGCAAACAATAGGTTCTAATGTGAGAAGTTAGTCATAACCTGCTTAAGACACGAGGTTAGGTCTGGCTTGTGGCAGAAGTCTGCCCGGAACCGCCCGGCACATCCAGCGACCACAAGCTAGCGACCTAATGTGAGAGGTCTGGGCATTAATAATTAATTAATGCAAATCTAAGATAAGAATGTCATCTAAAACGTATTGGGGGAAAATAGGGTTAAACCAACTGGATTAATAGGTGTAGTAAACCCGTCCAGGAATCTGTAGACCCAATACAAAGTTAGACAAATCTGAAAAATCCGTACATCTGATCTGTTAGTCTGAAAACTTGTTAACTTAATCTGTGAACTAGTAAATCTGAATTCTGTATGTCTGAACTTGTAAACAAGTTAATCTGAAATCTGTTAGTCTGGGGACACAAGGTTAGGAGGGGAATTACTTGTGTAATCTGTTGTTTGGGACCCATATTAGTCAGTAACCCTTTCTGGTATCAAAACTTTGACCCAACAGTAGGTAGGGTCCGGGCACGCTTACTGAACTAATTATAAGTGGTTCATTCTGATAATGGCGAGGGGTGTTGATGGTGCGTTCCAACCGGGTCATGTGCGTGCATGGATCCCAGTCTACCTCTGAGGATGTAAGACGCCGTGACATCTGTAAATAGGTCTGTGCCGATTGGTTGTCACTTTAGGGAGTGATACACCCTACTGTGGGGCCGACACAGGATATTTATGTATTAGGGAGCCGATCGCTTGGGGTAGGGTTTTAGGGTACACTTAGTTCTGTCTGTTTCTGTTGGTACCGTCTGTTTCTGTTGGGTGGTAACACCTGTCTATTTCTGCGTGGTACCGTCTGTTCGGGTGGTAAAGGCCCATTACTAGTGTACACCTAATTCTACATTCTGTTTCCGTAGGGATTAATCTGTTTCTGCTTCTATCTGTTTCTGATCGGGTAGTAAAGGCCCATTATTAGCATTCTGTTTCTGTTAAATTATTCTATACCCGTTTCTGTTTCAGTTTAGACATTAGGGTGACACCTAATTCAGTTATACTAGTACTAGTGCAGAGAAGTGTAAAGCAATAGCTTATATCATTCTGTTCTTCTGTTATATCTGCAACATCTGTTACAGTTATCTCTCATCCAGTTTTATTTTCATGTCATGTTATTATTATCTGTTCATAACTGAAAATCACTGGACTTGCCAGACTTTTGTCTGACCCTTGTTGTTTCGCCTCCTTTCTTCCGTTTCCCCCCAGGTTTTGTAGAAGGGAATACTCCAGCTTGATCCAGATTTCTTCCGCTTGCAGTGCTTAAAGTATGGCTTGTCTTCTTCTGTGGGGATTATGATTTTAAACTATGCATTCTGAAGGCTTTTGTACAAGACTGATATTTTGTACTTGAATTCTGATATTGTGATTTGAAAGGATGTAACCAAGCTTCTGTTTGAAATAAAGTTATAATTTTTCAAGTACTGTTTATCTGTCTTGTAGTATTCTGTTTCTGTTTACTAAAATGCTCCACCAAAGTTAAGGCATTCCCTTTGTGAGTGACCTTAACGGAGGTGGGGTGTTACACTTGGTATCAGAGCTGAAGGTTACCAGATTTGATAAAAAGCTTTTGAAAACTATGTTTTAAAAAGGAAGTATTTTCAAAAGTAAAGCTTATT
The DNA here is from genome assembly GCA_030737875.1 of Allium sativum. NCBI lineage: Eukaryota > Viridiplantae > Streptophyta > Magnoliopsida > Asparagales > Amaryllidaceae > Allium > Allium sativum. Next base: position 607,625,221 of record CM060910.1, on the reverse strand, counting down.
TTGAAAAAAAATATAATCCCCAAAAGCCATATATCTTTCTTTCGATTCTTTGTTTCAAGTTCCTTCCTCTTTCCCTTTTTGAATCTCTTCCTCCGCGTATAGATGCTTTTTCTAAGATATGTAAGGACTTCCGTGCGATGGGCGGAAAACCGCTTTATGGGACTGAGACGTTGTCGAGGCTAGAAGTTGGGTGAACGAAGTGGAGGACTTGTTGGTACCTTTGAGATAGACGATGGGAGGAAGGTTCAACCAGCTGCTTGGTTAATGAATGATGAAGCTTCATTTTGGTGGAAGGTCACGAATGGAAAACGTACATGGGAGACATGGATAGGACACACGATAAGAAAGTTGATCCAAAGAAGGGAACTTGCTTCAACTGTGGTGAGATGGGACACTTCACTAGGGACTGCCCGAAGAAACGAGGACAAGGGCAGAGGGCAGGACCAACTGCTGGAGGGAAGGCGAACACTCTCGAGGCTAGTGGATAGGATAGGATTAGGAAAACTTTCTGTAGGAGGTTTAATTTCTTTATCTGATTGTTGAGTTAAAACTCTTTCTGATTCTGGTATTTTGATAATGTAATTGATACTCTGCACTTTAATACTAGTATTGTTTCTGATTCCGCTGTAGACTCAAACCCATAAGGGCTATGATTAATCTGTTTGTGATAGATTGGGGTTTGAGAGATATCTGTGTTAGGCATCAAGTATGACGCATACATTCTGAGGTTTTGTGGGATATGATTTTATCATGCTTAGCTTCCTAAGAATCATTAGGGAACCTGATCTGTACCAGTAGTCTGTAAATATCTGAATACTTCTTATAAAATTTCCAGTTTTGACATTGTCTAAAGAGGGTAACCCTTTGGGTTTCAATCTGATGTTGATTTCGATCTTCGGGGTTGACACTTAGAGGAATTATTTTCTCAACCAATGTCTGATAGGAATCAAGTTTTTGTTTTATCTGTACTCGCTCCATCACTCGACTGTATCTTATCGATCGAATCTTCGAACTTTAGGTAGAAACTAATGGGTGTAAACATGTGTTTGAGACATGTTATGTTTGATGGTTGCAAGTGGATGCAAGTGGTTGCTAGTGGTTGCCCGTGGATGCATATACACACACTAGGCACTAGATCGGCTCGAAAACACTCTCATACTGCATATGGATGTGTGAGCATTTTTCAATTTTTGTGGATGAAAAATGATTGACTCAGCACATGGATGTTGCATATGACTGAATGGTTGTGCACTCATATAGAAATGACATGTATCAAGTAGGAAAATTGCATACATGTTGGACTCATGGCACTGGCATAATTCGCATTAAGGAGGTCAACTGAATCAGTGGACCGCCTGATTTTGCATTAGATAGGGACATATACACACACTGTGCATTTAAACATGGAAGCATTAGAAGTCTATAAGGACAATGGATGACTGTGTTTGATGGTTGAGTAGATGGTTTTTTGGATGATTAGGATATACATTCTTCTTAACTTGAAAATTTCGGGGACGAAATCCTTTAAGGAGGGGAGAATGTAACACCCCGTATTTTCTGAGAATATATAAAAAAAAATGGTTAATTATGAAGAAGTTAGTAAGCCTTGAAGTTTATATGCATATGAGAGAAATATATATAGATATATATAAAAATTAAAAAAATAAACATGCAAAAAAGGTTCAAAACAGCAAATTGGGAGGGGGAATAACCGAACTGGCACATTTTTGAGGTCGACCCAAGCCCCGCTGGGTCGACTAGGGGTTAATCCAGGGTGTTTGGCTGTCATCCCGTGGGCCGATTCGCTCAGATGCAGATTTTGCATTTGAATGGTTCTCATGATTCAGGGTTAATCTAATGGTCCTAAATAACTTCCTACACCTATATATACATCCCTAACCTAAACCTAAATCTCATATACAATTCTCTAGCCTCCATTGCTCTCTTTCTCTCTAAAATAAATAAATAAATCAATGGCGTCTCTACTCTGCTGAAACCTAAGCTAGGACTTGTGCTTCTTCTTCCTCCAATTCTGATTAGGACTAAAAGAGAACAGCTACAACACCTTTTTCTTTTAGAATCCAACCAAGGCAAGTACAGTTATTCTCCGCTATGAACGTTAATTTTGATTGTGACATGAATTATAAATCTGAATCTGAGGTTATATCTGTTCTGTTCTAATTTGATTTATCTTATTCTGTACCTCTTTCCTCTTTCTGTTTTATAGTCAGGCTACCACGAGCCTATGCCCAATCTCATAAGAGATTAACGTATGAACGCAAATTTTGGGACAAATAATGAATGATGCGAAAATTGACAAGGCTGAATTGAACATATGACTTTAGATCCGAGGCATAAAATATATTGACATATGACTTGGGATTAGATGCATGAATTTGACTGTAAACATGTAATTTATATATGTTGTATGCATAGTGTACGTTGTAATCTAGATCTGTAACTAATTAGAGAAATGAACATATGTTATTTAGATCTGTAATTAATTAGAAAAGTAAGCATATGTTGCAAACTAGTTTTAAACCTATGCATATTCTGTGATAAAAGAAGAGAGGAACCATTGTAAGATTACTTATGATTTGAGATTTTGGACAAAATGCAGATAAAAGTCAAGATCTAATATTTAGGAGATATAATTTAAAGATTTAGATTGTTGGGTATATTTTACATAATGATTCATAAGTTGAAAAGAAGAAGGATATGGAAACTTAGGTGTAAAGATTTACACTAATTAGGATATCTATTATTGTGATCACACCTAAATAGGGATTTTTGGATATATGGCATGCATTGAAATTAATGGTTATATTTGGTATAATTTATATGTGAATCTGCTGCAAAATGCTAGTTTAACAAAAATTGGAACATATGTTATATGGCAAATTATGTCCACATTCTGTGCTATGTAACTTTATGCAAACATGGAGTATATGTTCATCATGAAAATTATGTAGGCATATGAATTTAGGCCTAATTTATGACTAGGCAAGGCATGTAAATAGAACCTTTAGAAATATTAGATTTGCTAAATCTGCTAATTTGCTAAGTTGCCTAAACTGCTAGTTTTGTTATATTGCCTAGACTGCTAAATAGATTGAAATGCCAAATCTGTTAAATTTGTCTGTTGAGATGCCTAATCTGTTATATGCCAAAATCTGCTAAGTGCTAAATCGGTTAAATCTGTTAAGTCACCCAATCTGCTAAAATCTGTTATCTGCTATATCAGTTGAGTTGATGTGATCATTCTGTTATTGATATAATCTGAATTGGCATATATATTGGGCGTGCGCATAAACGGTAAATAATTAATTAATTGACCGCAAAGATGAATATGGCTAACTCGAGGTTAGAATTAGTTTGCGACGTAAATCATCCTGGAACCGCCCGGCACATCCAGTGGCCGCAAACAATAGGTTCTAATGTGAGAAGTTAGTCATAACCTGCTTAAGACACGAGGTTAGGTCTGGCTTGTGGCAGAAGTCTGCCCGGAACCGCCCGGCACATCCAGCGGCCACAAGCTAGCGACCTAATGTGAGAGGTCTGGGCATTAATAATTAATTAATGCAAATCTAAGATAAGAATGTCATCTAAAACGTATTGGGGGAAAATAGGGTTAAACCAACTGGATTAATAGGTGTAGTAAACCCGTCCAGGAATCTATAGGCCCAATACAAAGTTAGATAAATCTGAAAAATCCGTACATCTGATCTGTTAGTCTGAAAACTTGTTAACTTAATATGTGAACTAGTAAATCTGAATTCTGTATGTCTAAACTTGTAAACAAGTTAATCTGAAATCTGTTAGTCTGGGGACACAAGGTTAGGAGGGGAATTACTTGTGTCATCTGTTGTTTGGGACCCATATTAGTCAGTAACCCTTTCTGGTATCAAAACTTTGACCCAACAGTAGGTAGGGTCCGGGCACGCTTACTGAACTAATTATAAGTGGTTCATTCTGATAATGGCGAGGGGTGTTGATGGTGCGTTCCAACCGGGTCATGTGCGTGCATGGATCCCGGTCTGCCTCTGAGGATGTAAGATGCCGTGACATCTGTAAATAGGTCTGTGCCGATTGGTTGTCACATTAGGGAGTGATACACCCTACTGTGGGGCCGACACAGGATATTTATGTATTAGGGAGCCGATCGCTTGGGGTAGGGTTTTAGGGTACACTTAGTTCTGTCTGTTTCTGTTGGTACCGTCTGTTTCTGTTGGGTGGTAACACCTGTCTGTTTCTGCGTGGTACCGTCTGTTCGGGTGGTAAAGGCCCATTACTAGTGTACACCTAATTCTACATTCTGTTTCCGTAGGGATTAATCTATTTCTGCTTCTGTCTGTTTCTGATCGGGTAGTAAAGGCCCATTATTAGAATTCTGTTTCTGTTAAATTATTCTGTACCCGTTTCTGTTTCAGTTTAGACATTAGGGTGACACCTAATTCAGTTATACTAGTACTAGTGCAGAGAAGTGTAAAGCAATAGCTTATATCATTCTGTTCTTCTGTTATATCTGCAACATCTGTTACAGTTATCTCTCATCCAGTTTTATTTTCATGTCATGTTATTATTATCTGTTCATAACTGAAAATCACTGGACTTGCCAGACTTTTGTCTGACCCTTGTTGTTTCGCCTCCTTTCTTCCGTTTCCCCCCAGGTTTTGTAGAAGGGAATACTCTAGCTTGATCCAGATTTCTTCCGCTTGTAGTGCTTAAAGTATGGCTTGTCTTCTTCTGTGGGGATTATGATTTTAAACTATGCATTCTGAAGGCTTTTGTACAAGACTGATATTTTGTACTTGAATTCTGATATTGTGATTTGAAAGGATGTAACCAAGCTTCTGTTTGAAATAAAGTTATAATTTTTCAAGTACTGTTTATCTGTCTTGTAGTATTCTGTTTCTATTTACTAAAATGCTACACCAAAGTTAAGGCATTCCCTTTGTAAGTGACCTTAACGGAGGTGGGGTGTTACACTTTCAGATCTATAAGTAATTTATGGCTAAGGTGAGTGATTTGCATTGTTTTTCACTAATTACGGCTAATTAGGTAGTGATAATTAGCGAAATTATGACTTATAAAAATCTGGAAAAATTTGTCAAAGTCTAAAATATTATTTTAAGCCTCTTTTAGAAATTTGGGTAAATTTGGATATATTTTGCTAATCTTATCATTAGTTAGGGTTAAGCATGATTAAGGATAAAGTATGGATTTTGGATATGTTTGATCCATTTTGACATAGCTATTTATCATTTTGGTGTTTATGGTTGACGTTATATGTTGCTATCACTGTTTGGTATGATTTATGATTTCTTAGAACAGTTAGAATGGTCGAAAACGCCGTCGTGTGGCGTAAACAGTTGTTGGAAACAAATGCAGGAAACCGGAACCGAACTGGTTCGTGATCAAGGTGCCACAATCCAATCTGGTCAAGACTTCACGAGCCGACCTCGAGCTGCGAGCCATTGTTCTGGAGAAGCACTCGAGTCGTGTTGCATGAACCACCCTAGAGGAGGAACACGAACCAGAAATTCCGAACCGACTTGAGCTCACGAACCGAACCACCAGAGGGAGGACATCACGACCCGACCCAGATGATCTTGCACGAGTCGAACCGGTGTCCCATGAACCAGACTGGATGTTGCCACGAGCAGGAGCCGGGGTGTGCCATGAGCCGAACCGAAGAGGTACATCCGAAATGAACCGAGGAGCTTAGCATGAGTTGTCTATCACGAACTGAACCCAATTGAGGATCACGAACCAAACGGAGATCGAAGTAAGATGATGATCAAAACCCAAGATGCAAAGGTCCAAATAAGAAGTAGAACTCAGGATCCAGATGAATATCATGAGTTGGGCTTTACTGCAGGACGCGTGCTAAGGAGTTGTTGACGTCCATAGCTTTGATTCACCACCGAGAGACGAATGTTAGGCTACGTATCAGTGTAGTGGCGTAGTTATTACTCCATGGGGGGCAGAGTGATCGTAGCATGGCTATGAGCCAGTGCAGTGAAGTCGTCATGACTTCATGGGGCAGAGTGGACATAGCAAGGACTAGTGGCTATGGATCAGCGCAGTGGAGTCGCCATGACTCCATGGGGCAGAGTGATCATAGCAAAGGATTTGGGTGGTCAAAGTAGTGGATATCATATGCTTTACGCACTGAGTGAGGGATATGAGGATGGTTGCTATGCTTGATTGTTTTCCATCACTATGACATGCACATCCCCTCCCCCGTATCTTCACACCATATGTTAGTGTCACCTTAGAGTATTGTACATCTTGTTGTGCTAACTCTTTGGTTGCAGGTCTAGTTTCAGGTATGGTTATCTATACCTGTTATTATTCTGTTTTGCTACTTAGCGCTCATACCAGACTTCTGTCTGACCCAGAGTTTTATGTCTCTTCTTATTAGTCTGGGTGCTTTTAAACGGGCAAACTAGAGACAAGTCAGGTGATTATGCACGAGTAGCTATATCAGAGACGAGTAGGAGGCTTCCACGTATTAAATATATATATATAGATATTCTCCCTGTGTTATTACTGGTCACTACTTTGGGCATTAGTAGTGCACTTTTTTCTTTGCTTTGGAGACAGTTTTAAAAGTTGTAATAATGATGATGTGGAACATAAGCTGTATTTTGGATTTTCCAATGCTATGATGGTTTAGTTTTCAGCTTATGTACTGTCTCGCCTGTTTTATTTCAAAGTTATTTTATTATTATATTTTATTCCTTATGGTATGAGACATTCTACAGGTTCCTTGTTAGTTCAAATTCCTTTCCTTTCCTTTCTTTTCTTTGGCGACCGTTCCGTGATAGTCAGGCATTGGCACAGCGCACTTTCATTGGAAATGTCTGTAACGACCCAAGGATTTTCGACCTCGAAAACCGACATAAAATCACCATGTCGACTATTCAAGCATCGAAAACACTGGATTGTTATTAGAAAGAAATTAGAGGATGAGAAAAGAAAGAAAGAAATATTAGAATAGAAGAAAAAGAAGAACACATCAGAATCTCACAGCGGAACGAATAAATATAATACACCAAATATCTTTATAAAAGAAACTGTATATATACATACCGATCATCAGAGTACATCATATATCAGACACAACAGAAAATAACTTTGAATAACTAACGGTGAAGCCTCCTGCTTCTAGCTCCTAAAACTTCAAGCGAAACCTAGCCTGGAAATATACTCGGTCTGACCCGAGCACATTTGAAGCAAACCAAAATTCACCCAGGTCAGTCTGGAATACTTTCAGTGATAAATTCATAGCACAAACAATTTGTTTAACATTGGAAAAAACCCTTTGTGAAATAAAAGGATAATAGTAAGACCAACCCACACATAAACACGGACGGTTTTTACCTTACTATAACCCAAACAGTTTTGAAATCAATATCTTTCGGATATTATAATAATGTCTATCAAATCACAGATAAATATTAATCTAGCAGAATGCTTGCATATCACGCTCTACATATATAGTATACAATCAAAATCGCGGGCGCTTATTGGAGATTGGATTCCGACTATGACAAGATATGGGACCACCTGCCGATAGTGTATCTCTAGAGGCGAAAACACTGGGTTCAACAAGAACGTCTTGCAACCCGGCCCACACATGACCGACCACTCATTTCGCTTGAGTGTATCGAATGTATATCACCAACGGTTGGGTGCGACCCACCGTTTCCCGAAAAGGGACAGCATCGATAGATTAAAGAAGCAAAAGGAATTTCTCTAGATATGTGATTATACACCCTAATGGGAGCGACCCACGTAGCCATGCTGCCTGCCCGATTTCTGTCATTTCCCGATTGATGAGGCTAGAGGTTACGCTTATCATTCAACACAGTATATCTCCGTTCACTTTGAATGCTACATTGTCAGATCCTCCAGAAGTCACTAATTGATTTCCACAAAAATATTTTAGTTGTTAAGCTAAAGAAGTTCCCCTTCTATGCCACCAACTAGGTACGTTTGAGGAAAACAACATACGTGATCCCTTTAGAAATACTCTATCGGACATTCGTCCATACAAGTCATCCAAGAACAGGATGAACCGAAGGCACCCTCCTACCACATCCTAGGAATCACCCTATAGATCAGTAGCGAGTAGTCCTTGCAAATCTGCAGATTTTAACCACGACAGAACCACAATATATCTCTGGTCATGAGTCAGAGATTTAAGTAGTTCTTCCTTTTTATAAATATCTACGATCTTATATTTGCGCCGTCTTTATCTCCTTCAAGTTAGTCGTGTTCGCACAGTTGATTCAAAGTGGTTTTGGGTCTAGTACCCATCCCGGTCTCTTAGAAACAACGCGTCAAAAGGTTCAAGAATAATTCATTTGATAGTCGGTGGTTTAACCATCAAATCATAACAATGTTGTTAAGTACGTTGGCAGCCCAGATCATTTATATTAACATATTTCGTTTGAAACTATTCCATTGATTCTTATGATCGATTTCGTAATTCTATCTTGACAAAACTTTTCTGGTTTATTACTTTGAAAGTATAAATTCATATCTTCTTTGGAATAACGAATTTACCAAAGATCACTTTTTATTTCCTTTGTCAGGAAATATTCCTCTTTTCTATAAAACATCTTGGATTGCCCTTTTATCTTGATACATCGATTACATTCTCAAAACCCTTTCGTACTTCTTATTTTTGAAAAATATAACCATAGTTTGTAAACTCTTCTTCCATTTCCTTTACCATTGGAAATATCCTTATCTTTCTATTTAAACAACGACTTGGTTTAACTACCAAATCCCCTTTATTTCAATTAAAACATTTCTTTTAACCAAATTCTCAGGTGAACGCTACATTTCTTTAAAGTCATCGCCTTGGTAAAACCCTTTTTACCACTTTGTTTATATAATTTTAATTAACTTCACATCATTCCCATAATCCTTTATTTTGTTTTAAATAAAAGAAATTTCAGTTATCAAACTCTCGCTTTAGTTATCATTAAATAAGAATAGTTATCTTTACAATTAACTAAAGCTAGCCTAGATAATTCTTCTTAAAGGTTATATGATAAATTTTATCAATCATAATCAACTCGATAATCGCTTTCCAACCATTTGCAACTAATACTACCTCTCGATAATAGTGAAGCCATTCAAGTTGGGGTATTCTAATTACCTCTCAGACCTTGACCGATGACACTCTTATCTTAAGGTAATAGAAGTTTGCCACTTAAACACCAGTTATTCCATTTCCATTTCCTTTTACCATGGATTTTAAAAACCATTTCCTTTGATTTGAAAATCCAATTTATACGTTAATTCTTTTTACTTCATCGAGTAAACTTCCCAAATCTTATCTATTGAATGCATTCAATATGATTTTTATATACCATATCTCACCTTTATAATTTCCTTATAGTCTCTCTACTTACGCTATTTAACTATTCAATACCCTTTTTCCAAGAATCCATTTAACCATCCATTATAATTTCCGCTATTTCTACTTAATGAAATCACGTCGATTTTCCTTAATTATAATTAATTACAATAATAATTAACTTAATATTAACTACTTTAAAATGGTGAACATTGATATCTAACAAAGGAATAAAATAATTATCACTTTAAAAGCTTATCAAATAAATAACTTTATTTAACATTAAACAATTCGGTAATTACTATAAAATATAGTTAATCGAAGATTAACTAACTGTTAACACTATTCGGTAAATTTAACGAATCTGGGAAGACCATTGACGGTATTAATCAAATTGATCAAATTGCCAATTTCAACTTTTACAGTCGACTTTGTCCACTGTAAACATCAGTTAAATTGTAAACTGATTCTTGTTTCTCTTTTCACTTAAATTAATTAATTTTAATTAAAACATTATTTAATTGTTTATAGAAACCCATTATTTCATTTTTACTAACTCGTAGGTCAGTTTCTAATTTTCTATTCAGAAAATGACAAAGAATATGCTATATAAACATTTAACGATCCCTTTGGTAAAATATGATTTAAATATAAAATTCCCATTTTAATTGACTTATATAAAATAAATTTAAAACTTTAAATTAGTTATAAAATAAATTAACAACTAAATATTTCGTTAATTCGCCCGACAGCAGAACAACATCTCAAATAGTATAACTTAGGCCCTCGCTGCCAACTATTCAATCAGAACTGTCGACTGATTTAAAAACACAACAATGGTCACATTCATCCAACCATCCATATTCAAATAGTTTTTGAATATCATTTGGTGTTCGAATACGTTCATGCGCCAACAATGTAAAATAAACAATATACAAAATATTTTGAGGAATCCGGTCGGATCCCTCCAACCCGTTCTTCTCTGCAGCACCGGTTATTATAACAAAAATAGATAATTTTAAATAAATAAATGATGATAATATAATTAATAGCAACCATTAAATCAACCAACGCAGCCAATCAACCAATTTCTATTTGTATATGGATTTATCACATCATAGCAGTCCAGAAAAGTGTGAGAATTAACTCACCAGTCTATTCGATTGACGGTTGATGCGTTGTTTGTTCCATTTGATTTTTAAACGCACGTTGAAAATTAGCTGAAAATTCAACTGCGTCCAATCGACTCCCGGTCAGTGCCATTGTCTAGAGCTCGTCTCTGCGATCCCAATGGATCCTGTTTCATCAAATTCCGTTATCGTATGTGAAAGTTACACTTATAAGATTTATAAATTAAACGATTAATAATATAATTAATTATTAATTAATTATCTGATTACCTTAATTACCGTTACTAATTGAGTCCAAATCAGCATCACAATACGTGTTTTTTTTCATTCCTGGTTCCACAAACCCGATGCTTCCTTTCTCCTTCGTCTTCGACTTCAGCTCAACCTCTACCGATCCTCCCCACGACCACCACCAGCCATCGGAGACCCAGTGAACCCCGCCATTCTCTTCGCCTATCAGTGCAGCGCCGCCGACCGAGAGCTCCGCCACCTGAACATCCCCGGCTCGGCAGAATTCCACCTCGACCGGAAAAGCTTCACGCCAAAAATTCTCCGTCAACCTTCCACCTAAGACACCGCCACCACCTCCGTTAGAACGGCCTCGCCACCCTCTACCACTGACTTCAAGCATCCTCGACAAACGACCATCGACGGCACCAGAAACTTCACAAATATCACGGTGACCCTCCAAACCGAACCCAAAACTGACCACTCCGATCAACTCACAATTTCTTCCACCTCCGACCACCGTAAGACCCGAGACCACCACCATCTGAATGCTCTTTCTCCCCTCTTCATTTTCCCCCTGGTGTGGATCCCTGAAATCTACCCAATCTCTCGCAATCCTAAAAAGAAAGAAAGTGGTTTTTCTTGGATTTAGGTCAATTCCGGCGACCACAAAGCTCCGATCACCCCAATCTTTTTACAATAGGTAGGTAAGGACCAGATCTACACATTTGCTTCAGGTTCCCCGTACTAATTCTTGGCGGATTTAGAGAAATAAATTGTTTTGTAAAGGAGGACTTTTTTGCAAATTTCATGGACGGTGGAAATGTTGTGAATGGGTTGGCTGAGGATTTGGATATATATAAGTTTAAAATTTATTATTTTAACCTGACGTGACAAGCAACACTGACTAAAGATTTTTATTTCATGTTTATTGCAATTCTGAACGTCATTTATTGATTATCGTGCTCACATACAAACCCCGTTCGCTACGGAAATTGGCAACAAGGTATAATTTGACGATACAGTCCTAATGAAACTTGTTTCATTGAATTCCGAGTCTGTTTTCTCAAACGTTGCTTGTTCACGCCCAAATGGTCGTTTTTATTTGCATTTTATTTTGCTGTGCTCACAGAATAACACCGATTGACACGCAACTTGAAATCTAGCAATAATTTTCCATTGCAGTCCCAACAAAATTTGTTTCGTCGAAAACAGAGCTTGTTTGAATGAAGTCCCTTTTAAAAGGCCCAATTTAAATTATAATAAATTAATTTTAAAATACCTAAGTATAATAATATTAAAATAATAAAATTGGCCATACCCGACCAGAATTTGATGTAGATTCAGAATAAAATATGCCGGTTTGAAATTGAAGCCAATTCGATAGTAAAATAATTAAAAACCCCTTATTTATATAAATAAATCGATATAATATATATAAAGGAATTCCATAGCAACTATTTCAAAATTTGATTTGGACATAAAACAAAATATACAACACGAAAACTGGAATTTTCTCTTCCCTTAGAAAAATATCGTCAAATAGATCCCGACGTTTCTTGTTTCGAGGAAATCCGACTTATTATGAATCCTGTACAGCCAATTGAAGTTCAAAATCCAATATTGCGAACTACCACGCCACTGCAGCTCTATTTATAATTAAATTATAAATTCAACATTATAATGTCGTTTAATTGACGAAATCGTTATTATAATTCAAAATAAACAAATATTTAACCATTCTAAATTGCCCGTCCACACTATATTGTAACTTCGACATTTTCCAATATTTTTGAAAATAAAATATTATTATATAATTTATTTAAATAACATATTCATAAAAAAAATGGTTAAATTCAATAAATTAAATTCAAACAAATATTTTAAATAATTAAAACATTTCAAATAACTAGCCAGAAAAATAAGGGTCGTTACAATATCGGCTGGTGCGAGCGGGCCGTCACACTGACCGGAGATGATATTAGATATTTATATTCTTTCAAGTGATGGAATATATCTGCATCACTTTTGTATTTAGAAGCACTAACAAACGTCTAGATAATCTTGATGGCATGAAACAAACTGAGCAATTTCAAGAGCGACTAGTTATATTTGTGTTGTCCGCCCGGGATCGCAAGGAAATAGGTAGGATGTATGTGTTTTAACACTCACTTGAAGTGTTCCAAGTTAGTCAAGCTATAAGATCTAGACTAACTGGAATTTGAATTATCCAGGAAATCCTTTAAGGATGTCGGAAAAGAGTACATAGATAGGATTTTGACCTTGAGAGATGTGAGAGAAGACTTTCGCAATGTGCAAACCCTGATAATTGACTATCACCTTCATATTTTGGATTTTGTTGCATAAAATAATGTTCCATTGGTTACAGAGATGATGAGAGGATAGTAGTCAAAGAGGGATATGAAGATAAAGGAGAGGAAATAGACAACGTGCCCTCTATGGTGCAACTGGACTTTCCTATAGTCGAGGAGAAAGTTGGCGGAGCTCAGAAGGAGACAAAAGGTTAAAATGCAACTAGCGAGGAACAGTCCGAAAGAGGTGATAACCTGCCCCCTACTCTAGTTCCTTCTCTTAGATCTAAAGCTAGAACAAGCGGACCCATGGTATAAATATCTCCAAAAACAATGATAGAGACAACCATGTAATGTAGACGGAAGGAAAATTTAGGGATTTGGGTAAAATACCATTGAAAATATCATTGTTCCTCTTTGATGACATCAATATAGAGAGTTTACTTCCAGGCTCTTAAATAACTATGGCACTTTCGTGTGTCTTGGGGATAACTCCCTCGAGCATGCAAAAAACTAGCCAGTTGTGGGGGCACTAGGACATGAACCCGTAAACATTGGAAGATACAATACTTATTTATATGTTGATCGATTATTTCTAATTCGATTTATGTTTTGTGCACACATAATAGTCCTATAAGGAGATAAAGTTCGAGATAAAGACAGAGGTAAAGGTGGGGAGAAAAAAGGACAGAGAGAGAAAGAGGTCAGGATATCCTCGAACCAGGACTAACTGATATTGGAGGATCATTCTTTGGTGATGTAGAAGAGTCTTACTCTAGTCGAAAGCATAATTATGACTACCAAAAATATCAATATCCTCCCCACTCTCGATCTCCACCAGCCGGTGTTAAAACCAAGAGAAACTGATAAAATGTTAGACTCCAAAATTAATGGGGAAATCTTTTGTGCATCCACCTACTCCATACACTAGGCCGTTGCCTCTACCACCTCCATAAAGAGACACGAGCAGAGGTCAAATTTCAATCAACAAAAAGAAAGAGGAGTTCATAATAAGATGGACTACTAGAGCCACTGTTGTAATCCATAAGCTAGGCTTATCGTAGTATTAGGAGCGATGGAGCTGGCCCAGTGAAAGGAATATGTAGCGATTCATGGTAATAATAGAAAAGCATTCTTCGGGGCTCACTATCAGCTCTATTACATTAACCTCTTTCTGGTCTACTCTCCCTCCGAGATGGTCACTCAACCTATTGAAGAGCCTAGCTTAGGCCGAAAGGGCTTCCCAGCAGAAGCAAATTTGCCAAGCTTGGGAATGGAGTGAAATCGTTCGCCCCAGCATACCTAAGTAAGATTTTTATCCCCTATGACACCAGTATAAACATTAGCAGTGGAGCAGGGTATTTTTGGGGAGTAGTCTCTGCCGTTACAGGTCCTTCTCCTTCCGCGGCACTCTTTTTTTTGTTGCTCCAATGTTTATATTGGCACCGCGGTACCCAAAAATGAAGAAGCTGGAATAACTCATAAAGAGAGTGGCGCCTAGCCCAAAGAATAATATACAACGTCTCTTGTCTTTTTTAAAATAACTGTACGATCTTGGACTAGCCCCTTCCAAAATAAAGAAAGTATGTATTCGAATTCGTAGACGGTTAAAAAGAGGTAAGACAATAAGGTGTTCTTGTATTCCTTCGTTCTTACTACCAAAGCGCTACGCACCTTCCTCTTCAATCTAAGAAACTTCATAGTTTGGATCGGTTTCCAATATTTTAATACTCTTACAACCTATCCAACTATTCTTAATTGGTCTTTGCTTACCGCTTCGCTCATCCAACTGGAGGTGTAGAGATAGTGAAAACGCTAGTATGAAAGAGAAAAATGAAAAGATAGTTGAAAAATACTGAGCTTAAGTTGTAAATGACTTCCCAGCAAAAGAAGTAATATCTTGAGAAGACACTACCAAGGATTTACTTCAATGAGATAGTTTCTATGTTTCAGATGCGCCTAATTCCGGGACACATCAGATACTTATGATCAGGTATTTGATGCTTACAATCAATATAAGGTTGTAATGGAGTACACCAGGAAACTTTTTAATCTATAAAGGAAGAAGAATGTCGAAATTAAAAACTTGAAACTTGAAGATGGTATAGATTAGGACAAAGTGAAAGCGGAGGAATCCAAAACAGATAGCTTGAAAATACAGTTGGAAGAAACTAATAAGCAAATAACTAACTTGTTCGAGGATACAACCCAAGCTATAGAGAAGTTCGAAGAGGAGTTGGCCTCCCACTCCTTTAGGATGGTAACTATTAAAAATACAACGAAGTCGTAATTAAGGAGAACGAAAGACTGATGAAAGAGCTTGCGGAATATAGTGACTGGAGAAAGAAAATAAAGAGCTAAAATGGGCAAGAGAGGCCAACAAGGTCGAATTAGAAGCATCTCGACAAGCCAATACGAAGGCAAAGGAATCGAACCGACTCGTGCTTGAGCATGCCGATGATGTGAGAAAAGGTTTTGAATCTCAACTTGAAGAATTTAGGTTCGAATCTTGAGAGGTGGAGAACCAAAGTAAAAGGTAGCTCGATTTTGCTATCCTAGATTTTTTTTTCAAAGTCGTTCATCATCATGATATTTCATGGATAATCAGTTACGAAAGAATCTTTTCCTTGACATGGGAGTAATTTTTGGATGAAAAGGTTGCTGCTTTAAACATTGAGAAGGTTGATAAAAAAAAGCATTCATGACTCAATTTCTGAGGAAAGATTAGCTTTGGATTCTAGAAAAGCGGCGATGCCTATTGAAGGAGGATGTTGAAGCAAAAGCACAAGTTGGAGGTAAGGAGGCTTTGAGAAAAGGAAAAGCTATTATGATTGAGAGAAACATTAATTCTCATACAACAGGCCTAGATGATCAATCATCGAGTCACGTACTTGCTTCCCAGACTCATTTGCTCTACCTGCGACCACCAGCATCCATCTTAATCAACTATCACTTTTCTGGGGTATGACCTTGAGAATCCTGACTTGTTTACTAAAGCGTTCATGTCGCTAATCTCTGGAGGTAAAACCCCAGTGAAGGGCATAAAACATAAGGCATATGGTATATCTACTCTTTCTCTGACCATTGAGAAGATGCTTAAGGCTTGCGAAGAAGCCGTTTGGCTTCGTATCGAGTCGTCGAAGAACAATAGAAGCGTATTTTTTTCATCGACTTTATGCTATGGATACATTTGGGATGCAACTTCCTAGTTCTTTTCCAATGATTCTGACTTCTAGGCCCATCGTGCCCCCGGTAAAGCCTTAGTGAAGGATATTTCTTTTAATGGAGAGTCTTACAAGGATCTCATGAACATGGATTTCAAGACATTAGGTCATTTAATGATTGAGAGCAGATGAGATAGACCCTGGTGGAGGTGACAAATTAAACAAACGCTCACAAAGATGGATTAATTGCATACTACCAATGAAGAAAGGAAAGCCGGGGAAGCAACATTTACCAAAATCTGTGGAGAAACTGGCAGGTTAAGCATGAAAGAGTTAGCCAAACAGCAAAAATCTCATATCATCATCAAAAATGAAGAAATAGAGGAAGAGAATAGGGCTAAGGAAGATGATGAGAAGATGTAGGCAATAACAGGTATATTTGAATTCAACCTTATGCCTATGAAGGTTACTCTTCCAACATGTGCCGAAGGTGAGGTCAGAAAGATATCAGATGTTGTTGAAAAGTCAGTTGATCGGGAGTCGACAAAGGGATATGAAATAAGACCTCCCCAGAAAAACCCTAACAGAGGAGAAGAAAAGGTGCCAGGGAGAGAGGAAGCGACATGTTAAGGAAAATGAGTGATACCAAAAGCAAATCGCCAAGGAAAAAGTCTAGTGGAAAGAAAAAGGTTCATTATTCAAAGTTATCTCTTGGTTTTATTAGTATATTTCCCACTTTTTGGTTGGATGTTATGCGAGCATGGCCCTCTCTTTTGGTGACATAATAATACTTTTATGACGTCGTGATGTTGAAAATAATTTTTTTTTCCTTTTATTTCATATGAATTTTGTCTAAGTGCTCGAGTCTGTGTACAATATCCAGTAACTATGCATTATAACTCTTTGTTACACTTAAACTTTGGTTGTTTGTTAAAACTTCATTCTCAAGATCGCCTTTTAGTTGTGAACTCAAGTCATAGTTCAACGTTGTGAATTCCACTCTTGAGACTCCCTTTCGGTCTCTGATCCCAAGTAATGTGGACCCAAAGTTAGGAGGTGTAACAACCAGCCTCGAATGGGCCTAAATTTCGACCAAAAAGGCACATCGATACTTAGAACCATCCTAAATGGGTCGTTGGTTCCTGTAAGGATTACATTTGCATAGATGATATAAACATATACTTCGAGTGAAATTCTCACATGGCAGTAAGAGAAAATATAATACTGAAATAAGATGTACCACTTATTTAAAAATCACAGAAATATAACAGTCAAACTTACATAAGCTCAATGGGTACATCAAATAATTCATTCTCACAAGTTTCCAAAAGAAGTAAAGAAATAACTAATAATAATAACATAACAACTTCTTCTTCTTGACTTCCTCCATGGCTTTTACCCCATCTACTGACCTATTGGATATTTTAAATAGAGTGGTCAAAACATAAAGTTCTGTGTGATTGAAATTTGGTGTTACTTAATGTCCATACCTTATATTTTTAGTAGGTTATGTATGTCAAGGTTAGTCTACGTAGCACACAACATTCGCACAAAACAAGTATCTAACCAGTGAGGTGGATATCAAAGTCAATCGTTCATTGATGGTTTTAGGGTAAAGACCCAAGGAGGTGGGAATTCTCGGCCACTTATTCCCCATTAAAGGTGTATTCTTATTATCTCTTATAACCCTGAGGCGGAACATAGCCCCTTAGGACTCCGTCCTAACATGTCAAAGTTCTTAAAGTTTATACTATCATTTGTAATATGAGAAGTAGTATTGCGAACGTTACTACGTAACTGATATTACGGTGGGACACTAATGTCGCTTAAGACTTCCCTTAGGCAGTTGGTGAGTGTGCAATGGCCACATATCTTTTAGGTACCAAGTTTGTCCCTAGCTGAGCCCTTATAAGATTCTAGAGGAAGTGGACATCCCCGTTGAACTACCCTACTCCGTTACCATTTATTCCTAACCACTTTTAGAGAAGGAGGGCTTAAAAGACTTACTTCAAATTAATAAGGGTGGGTCCCATGTCTTTGGTTCCTCTCCAAGGTATAAATCTTCGGAGTGATCCTAGTCCTAACCACTTCAGACCCAAATTAGATAAAAAGAAAGTTGCTAATTAAGACCTTCTCAAGGTGTAGTAAACCTACCTAGTTTCACACGCAATAGAATTACATATATAGTTATATATATATGTATATATATATATACATACACACACACACTAGACATCCCACATTAAACCATATGCTTGTAGATGTTGGATATGCCAGTCGGTACCGAGCAGGCTTATACTGCAAGGTGGTTTAACCTCGTGTCTAGGGTATTAAGTTTGAATGGTTCATGGAACCCAAACCTCACATTATTTGGGTCGACTTGTAGTTACTAGATTTGTCGGTCGGTTCGTGGCAGACTTATACCACAAATGGCAACTAATCTCGTGTCTTTGTGTCATTATTTATATATGTAAAACCATTCTATATGTGCACATAAGCAATAAAATATATTTATACATATGGGGAAATTTCAAATTCGAGTTCTATCTTAATCACATTTATTACGGTAGTATAAAGTTAATTACGTTTATATAAGTACAATAATTATAACGCCTAAATAATGTAAATATTCTTATGAACGAGAAAACGTTCTAACGAGATGGCAATTGTCAATTTGTATAAATGAAGGTATACAAGTTAGTTTTTCCATATTTTTACAGCTATAACTTAGGCATGATGGCATAATAACAAAATAACAAATAGTAGTGAATGGAAATATACATACATACAAATTTCATTTTGCATCCTAGGCTTGTTGGAATGATTTCAATACTAGATCAAAAATAGAGTATAACATATACCCATAATATATACATGTATGTTTATAATTTCCACTTTATCTAATTCGCAGTTTTTTGTATTATTCACATAAAAACGTTTACTTTTGATATATTTCAATACGAATACGTTTGGATTCAAAATAGAATCCAAACCTAATCAAATCATGAAATACCCAAATTTAAACAGGTTACAAGCAAATGTTCATAAGGGTGGATTACACGAAGTAGAAACAACAACGCCCCTTTCATTCTTAATCCAATATTAAAATCAAACGTTCACAAAACCCAAATAACATCACAATTCATATGCAAATATAAAATAGAGGATTTAGGGGGTTTCGTGTTGATGTTATCGATTTCCAAATCCTCTTAGGCATATCTATCAACATTATAATCTAATAAAAATATGAATATGCCTAAGTACACAACATTCCACTCACAGATCTAGGGAAGAATAGATAGGATTTATGTAGTAGATCGAGATCTTGCTTAATCTTTGCGGCATACGTGCTCCAATAATCCTCCTAATATATATATAAATATATATATATACACACACACACACACATACACACAAAAGAAATATGTTTTAGAATCTTATATATATACACCAAATTCAAGAGTTCATTCTAAAAAACCTATATGAAATACAATAGAGAGGAGATAAGAATAAAGGTTGAAGGAATAGAAGAAATTCCTAACCTTTTTCTAGAATTTAGTAATGGTAGAGAGGCAGCAAGGAGGCATGGATAAGAGAATGGCTAGGGTTCTATTGCATGATATGAGGGGATATATATAGTTGCCCGTGTGAGCGTAGACTGTTGGATTACTCAGATTAAATCCAGGCCTTTTATTTATATATATCCCTAAAGAAAATCCTAACCAACATAGATTTATTGGGCTCCTCAACCGCCAGGCGGTCGACACCCTTCTTAAGGGGGCGGTCAGCCCCCTGGTCGCTGAGACGCCCAATAAACGTGTGTTTGCTGAGGTGTTAATTTAATTAATACACTGCTTAATCTCTTAATCTTATTCCTTACATGAAATATCCTTTGTCTGCATAATCTTATCCTCATTTCAAATTCTTCCTCTTATATTTAAATACATTTTGGGTATATATATGTTACACAAATAATTATATATATATATATATATATTCACATATATTTTGCGTTTTACAATCCAAGTTTATTTGTCTGTAACTTCTTCATACATTAATCATTTTCAACATATTATATATGAAAACGATTCAGAATTCCACTATGAATCCAAATAAAAGAATTTTGTAGCCAAATTCATAAAGCTGTAAAATCTCATTTTCTAGCCTTATTATATAATTGCTTATTTTTTATTTTTTATTTAGTATAAATACTTATGTATTTTATGAGGTGTTACAGCAGGTCTACTATCGGGTCCTCTTTTTGGTTATTGGTCCCAAGTCACACGGAGCCTGGAGTTAGATTTTGCTATCAACCTATTATACTCACCTGTCATTGATTCAGTTTTGAGCGATGGACATTGCGGGTTCATCCCTGGTACTCTCATGTCGTTTTGTTTGGGTTCGAGTTTTGGGCATCATTCATTTATCAATTTATACTCAAATCCAAACTCTAAGTGTTGGAGTTCGCAAAATGAAGGGTCGATATCACTTTCACTTAACTTAGAGTGGTTGCTCCGAAGTTCAAGGACTAAGGGTTCATGGTCGAGAACTCAAGTCATGATCGCCGTGAATTGTTTATACTCGGCCTCATTGTTTGCTCGAGGCTTGAGTTAGTTTATGGATGGTCGGGTCACATCCATGATGTTGGAGTCTAGAAAGAACTTGAAGTGGTGAATCAGTGCCAAGCTCTGAGGCATTGTATTCATTGCAGTGGTCTTGTGTATGTAAGTCGGTCATATAATGTACTATGAATAAGAAAAGAACACCAAGGACACGAGGAACCAAGAGCCTTTGTAACACCCCGTAAAATATACTTAATTTAGACCTAGGATAATTTAATTTAAAAATTAGTAGTAATAATTAATAATAATTGAAAGGCTAAAATGGAATTTTGGAAAATTAAGAAATGGGCCACGAAATTTCTGTAATTGCATTCATGGCGAGATTTTGCTCCATTTTCATATTTATTTGCTGAAAACGGAGTCCGCACGATATAGTTATTAGTTAATTAATTTATACATACATATTAGTACACACAAAGGTTTGAATTTCAAATAAATATATGTACAAGGCAGTAATATATTAAATAGGATAAATATGGAAAGAATTTTCCCTTTTCATTTCAAACTTATACGTATATATTCACACATAGTGTAACACCCCGTAATTTTGTTAACATTAAAGAGGATGAATTGAATAAAAATTAATTTAATATTCAGAAATAAGGATAACGGATTGCGCCGTTGCATCCGTCTCGAAATTCTGGTGAAGATAGACATTTGGTTTGCGTAAAACGGACACCGTATGAAGAAGTTATGAGGGTTTTAATTTTGTATACGTGCAGAAGAAATAAATATATACATATGAGTCATATAGGAGTCAGATATGAGTTAGCACCTTACCCAGGATCGTTCAAAAATCAAAATGGCAGAAGGTGGCAAATTTCCCGCTCTAGGGGGTCGGCCCCCTTTAAGGGTGTCGACACCAGGGTCGATCCACCCACAGGGGTGTTGACACCCTTAGGGATCATGTGGCATAGTCGGTTTGGAGGCTGGCAATTATAAATAAAGGTCCTTTTTTCTTGTTTTCTCTCCTGGAATGCAATGGAGGCCAAATGCTATCAGTGACTAGACTAAACCTAATTCTATTCATCTTCTGCAAATCAAATTCTGAGATTCAGGCATAGATTCAACACCTACAACTTCTCTTCTATCATATTAACAATCCAAACACTGTGAGTTGGTTACTTTTAGGTTTAAATGAATAAAAGTAATTTGTGAAAGACTGTGATTTGGATATGTTGTAAAATATGAATTTGTTTAGTTATTGGATCCTAATCTATGTCATGATAGATCTACTTTTCTAGATCTATTTCAATTGTGGTTAATCTATTGCGTCACCTTTGTGGATCTTGATTTATATCTATATTGTAGTTAATGTAAATCCGTCATTTTTGGACAATTAAAACCTTATTTAGATCTAATCCTTTATGCAGATCATCTTTTACCTGTCATATTATGGCCAACTTAGATATGTCATTATTTAGACATATAAATATTTGTTTAGACTTAAACATGTTTGCTATGTCATCCTAATTATGCCAGATTTGTTTTTATGCCTACATCATAATTATGTTAGATCTAGTTTTATCATTGCATGTTCAATAGATCTATTTTTATGTCCACCATATTATTATTTCAAAACATGTCTATGTTAGTATATATATTCATGTCACCTTTGTTAGAATGATCACTATTGTCATCTCTCCCATCACCTTTCCCTTTTTACTGTATATGCCTAGGCTACTTTCTAGCCTAGGTATGCCACCAAATATATGTGAATGCATTAGTTAGGGGACGGGGGAAAATATTAGATTTGGCATAATTTGAATGAATTTGGATATATAACCCATTATGAGTATAATTGGACATTTAGGCATAATTGGAAATTTGAATGTTAATTTGGTTATTAATTGGAGTAATGAATATAAATAAATTTGGCATAAAATCAATTATGGACATAATTGGAAAAAAGGGGCATAATACCTATAATGGACATAGGTATAATTAATAATAAATGCCTTGGGATACAATTAGAAATTTTAATGGCAATTATGACACGAGGTTAGGCTGCATTAGTGGTGGAAGTCTGCCAGGACCCGACCGGCATATCCAGCAGCCACTAATGTTGAACCTAATGTGGGAGGTCTAAGTGCACAAATACGAATCGGGTTATGACATAAGGTTAGGCCCCACTTGTGGAAGAAGTCTGCCCAAACCCGACTGGCATATCCAGCATCCACAAGTTGTAGGCCTAATGTCGGAGGTCTAGCCCATTATGAACCATTAATGGACATGGTAATGAATTGGACAACTTAACCTAATTTAATGCATAGAGATTGTATGATTATGAACTTAAGTTGGGGTTAAGTAAAATTGGTTGGATAGTGGATGGGTTAAGCAAATCTGTAGGGGGTGGGTAATATTTTTATATATGCCCACAAACTTACCCCGATAAGGTTATGTAATTAAAGACACTTAGTGGTATACATAACCGGAGGAAATAATAAAGTTTATGTAATTAAAGACACCTTTTAAGGTAAGCATAACTAGCTGAAATGAATAGGGCTATGTAATTAAAGATATCAAGTGGTATACATAGTCAGTGAAAACCTAGTGGGAGATACAAGACAAAGGGGAGAGCTTATATCATATTGTGTGGGACCTATTTTAGTCAGTAACCCAAAGTAGGTATCAAATAAAGTACTCAGTACTAGGCGGAGTGGGGACATGCTTACTGGCTGGTTGTAAGAGATCCAAATGTAGAGGTCGGTGTGGGCGGCGCAAACCTACTGGGCCATGTGCGTGCATGAGTCGGGCAGAGAGGGACAAGACAACCGTTTTAACAGCCCGCACCTCCGTTCATGCAAAATATTGTCCCGAACTTAGCTACCGTATAGGTGTGGGGTTTTGTTCCTCAAAATGCCTCGCCGTTAGTAAGAGATGAGCTCTACTATACAAGTACCCACTTCACACAGGCTTCTACGATGTGGGACTTAGGTGTGTTACATTTTCCCCTCCTACAGAGCCCAACGTCCCGTTGGCTCACAAACACCTCACCCATGCGTTGTGGTCCACACAGGAGCCACAATTCTGGCTGGGTATTGGCTCTGGTACCACTGTAACATCCCGCTACTCCGTTCACGCAAGATATTGTCCCCAACTTAGCCACTGTATAGGTGTGGGGTTTTGTTCCCCAAGAGGCCTCGGCGTTAGTAAGAGATGAGCTCTACTATATAAGTACCCACTTCACACAGGCTTCCACGATGTGGGACTTAGGGGTGTTACAACCGTGATAACTATAGATATGGGGTTGTGCATATCAGTGAGGGGTTTCCACTTTAGGACACATCCTAACGTGGGGCCGATACAGAGTAACTACGGAGTAGGGAGACGATCGATTAGGGTAGTAGTTAGGGTATATTTAGACCTATGCCCAAGTCTACCACCTTGAAGTGTAAGGGGTTATCTCATTCTGGTTATACTAGTAATAGTGCAGAGTAATCATTAGAAGCATATACAACTTATCATGTCTACCTTGTCACACCTACCATTTATGTAGTGATCTCTCTTCTCCAATTTATATGTCTATCATGCTACTTTTATTTATTTACTTGCTAAAAGTCACTAGACTCGCCAGACTTTATGTCTGACCCTTTTTGGTTCTTCTTTCTTCCGTTTCCCCCTGGTTCTCAGGGAGGAAACACTCAGGCTAGATCGTGATTCTGCTTACTTTTGCTAGAGCTGCTGATATGTATGGCTCAAGCTCCTATCCTTGTTGCTATGGTTATATTTTGTTCTTGGGGAATTTTACTTCTTTTGTGTACTTTGTTATTTTTTGAAGTACAAGACAGTAACTTTTACGTTGTAATGGGCTATTATGTTTTAGACATGTGATGTTTTTGGACCACGGTATCTTATGATAAATAAAGTTTTTATTCCACTGTTATTCTATATGTCTTTCTTGATGCATTCCCTTTGTGAGTATTATTAATGGACATAGGGTGTCTCACTTGGTATCAGAGCTGAAGGTTACCATATTGGATAAAGCTTTTGAAAATTATTTTCAGAAAGATTTCAAAAGAAAGCATTTTCAAAAAGAAAAGTCTGTTTTGAAAAACACTCCCCCAAAAAGCCATATGAAATATTTTCGGTCCTTTGTCTAAATCTCTTCCTTTTTCTTTTCAGCATGTCTGGGGAACAAAACATCCTAACATCCCAGAGGGCGTTACGACACTCGGATGGTTCCGTAGGTATCTGGAGGCCACGACGCCTGCCGAAGGCCAAGGAAACGTTCCTCCCTCAGCTGCACCAGTCATTCCTTCTCCTCCCCCTCCAAGAGCAGATACCTTCGTCAAGATCTACAAAGACATCCGTGCTATGGGAGGGAAGCCATTACATGGGAACGAGACATTCGTAAAAGCGTGGAATTGGCTCAAGGAGACTGAGGACTAGTTCGTAATCTTTGAAGTGGAGGATAGAAGGAAGGTTCAGTTAGCCGCTTGATTACTGAAAGACGAATCCTCATTTTGGTGGGAAGTCACCTAAGCTAGACATCGGGTGGAAACTTTAGAGGATTTTAGACAGAGGTTCGAAATGAAATTTCTTTCCCAAGCTGAGATAAGCATGCAGATGGAGAGTTCTTAGCACTCAAACAAGGAAACTTGACGGTGAAAGAGTATGTGAACAAATTTAACCAGCTAGCAAGGTTCGAGTTAGAGTTGGTGGATACGCCGCACAAAATGGCTTTGCGGTTTGCTAAAGGGCTGAATGAACCTCTGCATGGGTTAACTATATCCCATATCCCAGTGGGGGCCACTTTTGAAAAGCTTGTCGATATGGCCCTAATGCATGAGGAAGACAAGGGAGAAAAGAAGGAAGCAAAGCCTGAGGAGACATCACAAAATAGGAAGGTGTGGCCCAAGAAGGGGCAGCAGCAATAGCAACAATAGCAAAAGAAAGGAGAGAAAAATGACAAAGGCAAGGATAAGAGAAAATGTCACAGTTGTGAGAAGGAAGGTCACTTGATCAAATATTATAAGAGGAAGAACACTTGCTTTAATTACGGAGAGATCGGACACTTCGCTAGAGAGTGCCCGAAGAAACAGGGATCACAGGGACAGGGTTAAAGGACAAGAACTTCTGGGGGACAGATGCATGCTCTTGCGATTAGTGCTCCCAATAGAGGTAGAAAAATTTCTATTGAAGGTTTAATTTCTCTTCCAAACCACACTATTAGAACACTTTTTGATTCTGGCGCTTCACATTCATTTATATATAATTCTATGGTTGAATCTCTACACTTAATTACTAGTTTGGTAGCGGATCCCATAGTTGTTTCAAACCCCATTGGTGGTTTAGCTCATTTACCTATGATTTGTCGGGGTTTGAAATTTTTTGTGTTAGGCGTCGAGTTTGAATACGACGCAAATGTGCTCGGGTTTATGGGCTATGGGTTGATTCTAGGAATGGATTGGCTTACCATGTATGGTGACATTCTGGATTGTGAGAAGAGGGTTGCTAGGCATCTGACTTGTCATAGGAGGACCCTCGAGATTTGTTGTGACCCACAAGGGTCGGTTATGCTTAGATTTCTTGAGTCTCTTGATGCATCTATCAATGACTAGTAATCTAATGCAGTAGTCCGGGACTATTCCAATGTTTTTGATGAGGTTCGGGGTTTACCTCCGAGTCTTAAGATCGACTTTCGTATATATTTGGTGGACAATGCAAAGCCCGTTGCATTGCCAGTGCACCATATGGCTCCGACGGAAAGGAGGGAGCTGAGTAAGCAAGTAGGGGAGCTACTTGAGAAAGGGTTTATCAGACTATGCATATCTTAATGGGGTACTCCGGTAGTATTCGCGACTAAGGCGGATGGTTTGCTTCGTTTGTGTGTTGACTATAGAGAGCTGAATAAACTCACAAAGAATAATAGGCACCCGCTTCCGATAATTGATGATTTATTTGATCATCTTTTTGGTGCCTTGGTATTTTCTCAGTTATACTTGGCCACGGGGTTCCATCAGTTGAGGGTGGCTGAGGACAACATAGATAAGTCTGCTTTTAGAACTCCAAATGATTTATTTGAATGGCTAGTGATGCCTTTTGGGCTAACGAATACACCCGCCTATTTTTTTGGTCTAATGAGTAGGGTGTTTCGGGAGTTCCTAAATAAGTTTGTTGTAGTCTTTGTTGATGATATTTTGATCTTCTCCAAAAGCAAATAAAAGCATGTCCAACATTTGAGAGAAGTTTTGAAAACTCTCTGTGACCATCAGCTTAAGGCAAATTTCTCCAAGTGCCATTTTTGGAGAAAAGAGGTGAGATTCTTAGGGCATGTGGTCTCCAAAGAAAGGATAGCTGTATATCCCGCCAAGGTAGTTACGGTGCAAGATTGGCAGATTCCTAAAAATGAAACCAAGGTGAGAAGCTTTCTTAGGTTGGCAGGTTACTATAGGAAGTTAATTAAGGACTTCGCAAAGATATCATCCCCACTCATAATGCTGACGAAGAAGAACTTGGCATTTTCATGGGATATAGACTGTGGCTTTGCTTTCCAATGACTGAAGAGGGCTCTGACAACAGCCCCAGTCTTGACCTTGCTTGACGGGAGTAAGGTGTTTACCGTTTACAATGATATGTGTGGTATATGGCTTGGTGCGGTTCTGATGCAAAAGGGGAAGAGGTATGTTATAGGTGTTGATAGTTGAGAGTTCATGAAAAGAACTATCCCACCCGTAATCTTGAGCTAGCTGCCATAGTATTCACATTGAAGACGTGGCGCCATTATTTACTTGGAGGGAAGTTCGAGTTATACACCGATCGTAAATCTCTCAAGTATATGTTCTCGCAAAAAAACCTCAAATTTAAGGCAACAATGGTGGATGGAGTTTCTAGTTTCTTATGATTTTGAGATTGCTTATACCCCAGGCAAGGGTAATGTGGTGGCAGACGTACTAAGTAGGCAGAGGATGGCCCTGAGTCCTCTGTCTGTGGAAAGAAAGAACTTGGAGTTCATATCAGCTTTTGATTTTAGACCCTCCATCGAGATTTTGCCTAATTTGTTTGCATCCTTGGAGATACGACCAACTCTTATGAATCAGACAGCAGCTTCGCAACAAGGTGACCCACAGATTTTAGACATCATGGAAATGCTCAAAAAGGGGAAACTTCTAGTCACCTAAGTAGATATGCCATAGATGAAAAGGGGTGGTTGCGATGAGATGGAAGGCTTTGTGTTGCTCAAACTGGAAGCTTGTTAAAGCTAGTCATAGAAGAAGCCCACCCTTCTAAGATGACAATTCATATAGATGGTGATAAGATGTGCACAGACATGAAGAGGGTTTTCTTTTGGGCTGGGATGAAGAAAGATGTGACCGAATTTGTTTCCCAATGTTTATTTTGCCAGCAAGTTAAAGTTGAGCAAAAGAAGCCCAGTGGATTTCTTCATCCTTTGGAGGTTCCTCAATGGAAATGAGAAAGCGTCTCTATGGATTTCATAGATGGTTTGCCTAGGTCGAAGAAAGGAAACACCAGTACCTGGGTTCTGGTAGATAGACTAATTAAGAGCGATCACTTTATTCCAGTTAAGAGTAAGAGGGCGACGACATCATGGTTGGCATCAATTTATATTCGTGAGATAGTTCGTCTTCATGGGGTGCCTTCCAACATCGTAGATCGTGACCCCATCTTTACCAGTGAATTTTGGAGGAGCTTGCAAGAAGCATTAGGTACACAGTTGTGTTTGAGCACCGTTTATCATCCTCAGACCGATGGACAGACGGAGAGGGTGAACAGGATTCTTGAAAATATTTTGAGGTTGTGTATCTTAGACTTCGGAGGGACTTGGGAAGAGCAGCTTCCTTTAGTAGAGTTTGCCTATAACAAAAGCTTTCGGTCCAACATCGGCATGGCACCCTTCGAAGCATTGTACGGATGACTCTGTAGATCACCCGCTTGTTGGTGGGAATCTACAAAAAGATTATTACTTGGACCAGATATGATTAGAGAAACATCTAAAAATGTTGACCTTATTCGATGGCGGATGAAGATGACTCAACATAGGCAAAAGTCCTATGTAGACAAGAGAAGGACTGACATCGAATTTGAAGTGGGAGACTTAGTTTTTATCAAAGTATCACCTCTGAGGAATGTGGTTCGCTTTGGATCGGTAGGGAATTTGGCACCCAGGTTTGTGGGACCATTTCCCATAACCGAGAGGATTGGCCAAATGGCCTATACAGTAAAGCTCCTACAAAATCTATCTGGTGTTCATGATTTTTTCCACATTTCCCATCTGCGGAAGTGCCTGCATGACATCGTAGTAATTGTTAAGTCGAGTGTGTTGGGAGAAGTAGAAGTGGAATGGGAGGCGACAGTCATGCGAGTCCCTACCCGTATTCTTGGATCAGAAGTTAAGGAGATACGCAAAAAAAGAGATCAAGTTGCTAAAGTTTCAATGGGGAGATAACACAGAGGATGCGACTTGGGAGACCGAAGACAAGATTCGTGCTTTGCACCCTTTCCTTTTCGAGGGCATGTTCTTAACTCCTTTTTCAAAGTTTTATCAGTGCTTTTTTTTATCATTTGAGTATATATTATCCATAGTATTTTTCGGCCTTTACATAGGAATCCTATGGATGTAAACATGTGTTTGAAACAAGTTATGTTTGATGAATGCATGTGGATGCAAGTGTTTGCTAGTGGTTACCTGTGGACGTATATACACACACATTAGGCACTAGATCAGCTCAATCACTCTCATACTGCATATGGATGTGTGTGCATTTTCTTTTCTTTTATAGATGTAAATAGATAAGTTAACATGTGGATGTTGCACTTGGACAAATGAGTGTGCACACATATAGAACTCACATGTTATAATATGATTATTTGCATACATATTGGATTCAAGGCACTAACATACATTGCATTAAGGGGTCAACTGAATCAGTAGACTGCCCGATTTTCGCATTAGTATTAGGACATATACACACACCTTTGCATATATTCATATAAGTATTAGCAATATTTAAGGACAATGGACGCCAATGATTGTTGGATGAGTAGATGGATGATGGATGGTAGGATATGCATTCTTCTCAACTTGGAGATTTCGGAGACGAAATCCTTTAAACAGAAGGAATGTAACACCCCGTAATTTTGTTAACATTAAAGAGGGTAAATTAAATAATAATTAATTTAATATTCGGAATTAAGGAAAACTGACAGCGCCATTGCGACCGTCTCAAAATTCTGGTCAAGATAGATATTTGGTTTGCGTAAAACGGACACCGTACGAAGATGTTATGAGGGTTTTAAATTTGTATACGTGCAGAAGAAATAAATATATACATATGACTCATATAGAAGTCAGATATGAGTCAGCATCTTATCCAAGATCGTTCAAAAATCAAAATGGCAGAAGGCGGCAAATTTCCCGCTCTAGGGGGTCGACCCCCTTAGAGGGGTGTCGACACCAGGGTCGACCCCCCTTAAGAGGTGTCAACACTAGGGTCGACCCACCCACAGGGGTGTCGACAACCCTAGGGATGATGTGGCATAGTTGGTTTCGAGGCTGGCAGCTATAAATAAAGGTCCATTTTTCATGTTTTTTGTCCTTGAATGCAGTGGAGGCCAAATGCTGTCAGTGACTGGACTAAACCTAATTCTATTCATCTTCTGCAAATCAAATTCTGAGATTCAAGCATAGATTCAAGACCAACAACTTCTCTTCAATCATATTAACAATCCAGACACTATGAGTTGGTTACTTTTCGGTTTAAATGAATAAAAGTAATTTGTGAAAGACTGTGATTTGGATATGTTGTAAATTATGAATCTATACTGTTATTGGATGCTAAGCTATGTCATAATAGATTGAATTCAATCGTGGTTAATCTATTATGTCACCTTTGTGGATATTGGTTTATATCTACATTGTGGTTAATG
This sequence comes from Allium sativum, assembly GCA_030737875.1. Lineage (NCBI taxonomy): Eukaryota > Viridiplantae > Streptophyta > Magnoliopsida > Asparagales > Amaryllidaceae > Allium > Allium sativum. The sequence continues at coordinate 607,594,495 of CM060910.1, read as the reverse complement.
TAAATCTGTCATTTTTGGATAGTTAAAACCTCGTTTAGATCTGATCCTTTATGCAGATCATCTTTTACCTGTCATATTATGGCCAACTTAGCTATGTCATTATTTAGACATATAAATCTTTGTTTAGACCTAAACATGCTTGCTATGTCATCCTAATTATGCTACATCTGTTTTTATGCCCACATTATAATTATGTTAGATCAAGTTTTATCATTGCCTATCACTAGATCTATTTTTATGTCCACCTTATTATTATGTCAAAACATGTCTATTCCAATATATATGTTCATGTCACCTTTGTTAGAATGATCACTACTGTAATTTTTCCCATCACCTTTCCCTTTTTACTGTATATGCCTAGACTACTTTCTAGCCTAGGTATGCCGCCAAATATATGCGAATGCGTTAGTTAGGGGACTGGGGAAAATATTAGATTTGGCATAATTTGATATGAATTTGGACATGTAATCCATTATGAGTATAATTGGACATTTAGGCATAATTGGATATTTGAATGTTAATTCGGTTATTAATTGGAGTAATGAATATGAATAAATTTGGCATAAAATCAATTATGGACATAAATGGGAAAAAGGGGCATAAAACCTATAATTGACATAGGTTTAATTAATAATAAATGCCTAGGATTACAATTAGAAATTTTAATGGCACTTATGACACGAGGTTAGGTTGCATTAGTGGTGGAAGTCTGCCCGGACCCGACCGGCATATCCAGCAGCCACTAGTATTGAACCAAAAGTGGGAGGTCTAAGTGCGAAAATACGAATCGGGCTATGACACAAGGTTAGGCCCAACTTGTGGAAGAAGTTTGCCCAGACCCGACTGGCATATGCAGCATCCACAAGTTATAGGCCTAATGTGGGAGGTCTAGCCCATTATGAACAATAAATGGACATAGTAATGAATTGGACTACTTAACCTAATTTAATCCATAGGGATTGTATGATTATGAACTTAAGTTAGGGTTAAGTAAAATGCGTTGGATAGTGGATGGGTTAAGCAAATGTAGAGGGGGTGGGTAATATTTATATATATAGGCCCACAAACTTAATCTAATAAGGTTATGTAATTAAAGACACCTAGTGGTATACATAACCGGAGGAAATAATAAAGTTATGTAAATAAAGACACCTTTTAGGGTAGGCATAACTAACATAGTCAGTGAAAACCTAGTGGGGGATACAAGACAAAGGGGAGAGCTTGTATCATATTGTGTGGGACCCATTTTAGTCCGTAACTCGGAGTAGGTGTCAAACAAAGTACTTCGTACTAGGCGGAGAGGGGGCACACTTACTGACTAATTGTAAGAGATCCAAACGCAGAGGACGGTGTGGGCGGAGAAAACCGACCGGGCCATGTGCATGCATGAGCCGGGCAGAGGGGGATAAGACGACTGTGACACCTTTAGATATGGGTTGTGCATATCAGTGAGGGGTTGCCACTTTAGGATGTTATACATCCTACCGTGGGGCCGACACAGAGTATCTACGAAGTAGGGAGCCGATCGATTAGGGTAGTAGTTAGGGTATATTTGGACGTATGCCCAAATCTACCACCTTGAAGTGTAAGGAATCATCTCATTCTGTTTATACTAGTAATAGAGCAGAGTAATCATTAAAAGCATATACACCTTATCCTGTCTACCTTGTCACACATGCCATTTACGTAGTGATCTCCCTTATCCACTTTATGTGTTTGTCATGCTACTTTTATTTATTTACTTGCTAAAAGTCACTAGACTTGCCATACTTTATGTCTAACTCTTTTTGTTTCTCTTTCTTTCTTCCGTTCCACCCCTCTCCCCCCCAGGTTCTCGGGGAGGAAACACTCAGGCTTGACCGTGATTCTTCTTACTTTTGCTAGAGCTGCTGATATGTATGGCTCCACCTCCTATCCTTGTTGCTATGGCTATATTTTGTTCTTGGGGAATTTCACTTCTTTTATGTACTCTGATATTTTTTGAAGTACAACACACTTTTATGTTGTAATGGGCTTTTTTTCAGACATGTGATGTTTTTGGACCACGGTATCTTATGATAAATAAAGTTTTTATTCCGTTGTTATTCCATATATCTGTCTTGTAATATTCTGTGTCTGTTTACCTATAACGCTTCACGAAACTTAATGCATTCCCTTTGTGAGTGAAATTAATGGACGTGGGGTGTCTCACATAGTAGGGGGAAGAATAAATTAACTATGGAAAGAAATTAAGAGAATTAATCAAGGAACAAAGAAAAAGTAACGTACACTAGACAATTATCTCCTGGGCTCGACGCAAAGGGGTGTAGACCGCTAGGTCGACCACCCTTTTATAGAGAACCTTAGTGAGAGTTGTTTTATATTGGGGCTTATCTATTAATACCATCAATCGGTCTACTTAGATTTAATTAATTAGATTCAATGGTCTGAAAACACGATAACAACTATAAAAAGAGCGCCAACCACTCACTCCAAACCCTATCTCCGTCCGATTCCCTGCCTCCACCATGCCTTTCTGCCTTTGCTAAGTCTTCGGAAAAGAAAATAGGTTCTTATATATTTTAATCTATTTTCATTTCTCTTATTCTATTATATTTAGATTTAGAATTATTCCTAAATTTAGATTTATAAATATAAGAATTTTAATATATGTGATTCTTATATATATAATTGAAAGGTTGGAGCTTGTCTATTTTCGAAGGCCAAATCCATACTTTTATCCACTGAATTCTCTTGTTGTTTCTTCTTATAGTTTTGTGAATGGATTCAACTAAGTTACTATTTTCTATAGATTGATAGTTATAGATTTAGGTTGTTGTGTCTTGGGGATATGGGATATACGAAAAGAAAACATGATTAAACCCCTTATATCCTCTATTTATTTTACTGTTTTTAGAAATGCTTAAACAAGTTATAACTCGGTTTCGGGTTGCTGTAATAGTGAAAGAAGGACATAATTCTTTTTGATGATTTTCTATATCGTTTGGATTTTTTATAATGAATTGATTCCTTTTTATTTTATTTTTATTTTAAATTCATCTGTTTGATTATTGGGCAAAAGATTAAGATTTGGGTATTTGTAAATTCAATTGGTTTGAATCTTTACTCCTTGAAATAAAGGATTTGAACGTATTATTTACTATATATCTAAATATTAATGTTTTGCGAATAAACAAACATAAGAAAAGGAATCTATTCAAAATAGAAGTTATAAACGTATATAATTAACAATATGTTCATCTTTTATTGTTGTAATAACTAAGCCAAAACCTGGGTTGCAAGTTTATATGTTATTGTGATTTTTTTCCCATTTTACTGTCATATGCACACTTATGTTATGGATTGAGGAAAATATAGGAAATTTGACTTGTATACCTTAAGAATTTAGTAGGATAGACATTTCAAATACGTGGTAAGGACACTAATATCGTTCACTAAATCAACATCTATATTTATATAAATCTATAACATAATCAACATATATAAATGCTTATTTAGTGCGTTATAAATACGATTAAAATAGGAATAGAATTTAAAAGTCCCCATAGAATTTTAATGCTTATGTGTGGGTTAATGGCTTAATTTATATTGATGACACATAAACACGAGGATAACCATTACTTGTAATAAAATTCTTCCCAGAACCGACCGACATATCCAATGTTTACAAGTAAATCTGGTTAATGTGAGAGGTCTAAGTGCCATAGGCCATTATGATATAATGCTAGGTTAGGCCCAACTTGTAGTAGAAGTCTGTCTGGAACCGCTCGGCAGATCCAACATCTATAAGTGGTAGTCCTAATGTGAGATATCTAGCATGCATATATATATATCTATGTATGTATTGTTTGTGCGAAGTAGGCTTGCCTGGGAAAGAGGTACTAAGTGGCTGACCGATTTCTTATTAGGTATTAAGTGGTTAGGACCAGTTTCATTTCTAAGATTCACTCCTTGGTTCAGGACCCAAGTAATTGGTCCCGCCCTTGAGAAGAAAATGGTTGTTGGGTCCGCCTTTCTCATATAAGGTATTAAGTGGTCCGAATTTACGATAACGTGTGTGGGATAGTTCTCCAAGTAATGTCCTCCTCTTATCTAGGAGTGTAGTTAGGGCTGACCTAGGGACGGATTATGTATACATGCCTTAAGGAACTACTGTCTAAGGGACGTATTAAGTGGCTAAGAGTTCACCCATATGGACAACTAGATAGTAATGAGGGGGTTCGCCAGGTGGGGTTCTTCCTATGAGAAGCCGTGTCCCTGACCCACAACCTGGTAATAAGTTGTCGTTACTATTTACCTCCCTACAAGAGAGTTATCACTTATAACGTATTAACGTTAGAACGGGATCTTAAGTGACATGGGGTCCGCCGTTGGGTATTAAGTTACTAGAGAGGTGACCATCCTAAACAAATAATGTATTAAGTGACCATAGGAAGATGTCCGCCCTTAATTCAGTTTTAGGTATTACGTGATTGTTAGGACGTCCGCCCTATATGTTTTCATTGTGTTACGAAGACATAACCTGAAAAGTTTACAACTACCAACTATACAATAGCCTTCTTAACTTATTTCTATTTCATTCACCAGAACTTTATGTCCCGACCTCCCTCCTCTTAACATTAACTAGACCTTAGTTTTACTACTATTGCTTATTTACTACTATTGTTGTGTAATTGAGATGAACAATAATGATGCACCTTGAAGTTTGAGACATGTTGTAATTCTGAGTTACGGTTTTTAAATAATTGGTACATCTTATATTTATGTTATTACAATTTTTCTCATCCGTTGTGTGAGCTCTGATTTCTATTTTAGATTGCTCTGTATATCTATTTAAGTTAATCCTTATAGGAATCGATGATTCATTTAGAGTGGCTCTAAGTTCCAATGGGCCTTTTCTAGGTCGGAATTTAGGCCCATTCTGGCCGGGTGATTATTAAAAAATTAAGAAAATGAGGACAATATCTGCCTTATTATGTAAATGGAAATAAATTATTAATAGAACGAAAATACAATTGTGCTGCATAAAGGCTAAGTAATGTAGCAATGAAGATGTTCATTATTCCCCACTCTTGGTAATTTCGGCACCATCAATGGTTGTAAACTTGAAGGTTCGTCTACAAGCCTATGTTGAACGATGTAAGGACTCTCCCAGTGAGGACCGTAATCGGTTGGTGTAAGAAAAATCATATTCAAGACGAAGTCGCCAATGTCAAAGTTCTTTGGATGGACTTTGAAGTATCAAGCGGCCTATTGGCAGTGTGCAGCTCCCCTTTTTTAGCTTATTCTCATATCTAATCTAATATGTCTAGAAATCCGACAAGGAGGTCCGGTTCGGAGATCATAGTTTGTAGCACAATCTGATTGCACTTTAAGCTCAATGGGGATTACGGCTTCAGAGCCATACACGAAAGCGAATGAAGTATGACTAATCGTTAACTTATGGGTAGTTCGGTATGCCTAAAGGGTAATGGAAGTTCATTTACCCACTTCCTTCAGCCTTTTCCAAATGCTTTATGAGTGTGGACTTGATGTTTTATTGACTTCTTCAACATGTCCATTCGCTTATGGATGAGCAACTACCGAAAATTGTTTCTTAATGCATTGACATCGACAGAACTCTTTGAACTAAGAGTTGTCCAAATAGATGTCGTTATCTAAATGATATTTTGGAAACACCAAAACCAGATATAATTTTATGGCAGTGAAATTGATTACTTTATTCATAGTGGTAGTAATCAACTGTGGAGATAACGTAATGTGCACTGCTTTTAGACATGGGAAAAGTTCCAATGTTATTGATTCTTTAAATCACGAATGGTTAAGGACTGATTATTTGAGTTAGTTCAATAAGTGTAGCCCTTGGAATCTTGGAGAACTTTGAAATTTATCACATTTTCGGATGTAATCCTTCACATCCTAATCAACGGTTGGTCAAAAATAGCTATTGACGGATAATTTTTTTACCAGAGTTTTTCCCTCTGATGTGGTCACCGCACTCACCTTAGTGTACATCATGAAATACTAATTTGACATTGTTGTGGGCTATATACTGGAATAGTGGAACGAAGAAACCTTTTCAATATAGTACTCCTTCTTGAATGATATAGTGAGATGCTTTGCGAAGACGTTTCCCATTGCGGTTTTCTAGAATGATTCCCCGTTGCAAGTAATTCATGATTGGAGTCATATATAACTCCTGCTCGGTACAAGTCCCATTGTTAGTATCCAATCAGTCTCCATCCGATCGATACTTGAAGATTTGAGTACTTTTCCTTGGACAATTTCAGTGATTGGTGCATCCCTGGAACTAGCATGATTTGCTAATGAATCTGCTTTCTCGTTTTGATCCCAAGGAATATGATTTTTATTATAATGCTCAAAACTACTAAGTAATTTCTTACCCAAGCACGAAAAGAAGTTAGCCTCGCTCCTTTGGCCTGAAACTGTTCCTACAGTTGAAATACAATGAGCTAAGAGTTTGAAAAGATTTGGACAACTTTGATGTTCAACTTTTTTGTAGCCTTAAATATAGAGATCAAAGCTTCATATTCTGCATCATTATTGGTTACGAGGAAGGCGAGTTTTCAAGGCGTAACAAATCGAGTGTTCCCCAGGAGTAAAAGTATTAATTCAATGCTAGAGCACTGATTATTAAAAGATCTATCCACATATATTTTCCATTGGTTTTTAGAAGATTCACCGTTTTCCAAGAGATCGTTGGGAGTAATGAATTCGGCAATGAAGTCGCTTACCCTAGGATTGCTCTCCAAGGGACAAATGCGAGGTCGAACTAGCTAAACTCGATTTTCCATTTCAAGAGTCTTCCAGATGCCTTTGGTAGCTGTAGGACCTATCGTAGCGGTTGGTCCGTGTAGGCTTTGATCGAATGAGATTGGAAATAATGGAGGAGTTTCCAAGAAGAGATGTAACACCCCACACCCGTTAGTGTCACTCACAAAGGGAATGCACTAAGTTCTGTGAAGTATTATAGGTAAAAGATGTAGATAAATTACAAGACAGATAAATAAAGCAGCGGAAAAGTGAATAAAACTTTATTTCATTTATAAACAGCTTGTACAAAGATTGTTTTACAACAACAAAGTATCTATCTTGTTTAAAAAAATAAAGAAGCATAAATATACAATGATATTCCCCAATAAAACACTAGCCAGCTATAGCGGTGGAAAAGAGAATCTAAAGCAGCACATCCTAGAGTCTTCAAGCTTGGAAAGAGTAACAGGTCCATACAAATCTGAGCTATTCCCTCCCTGACTACCTTGGGGGGGGGGGACGGAAGAAAAGAAGACGAAAGAAAATATAGAGCCAGACATAAAGCCTGGTAAGACTAGTGGTACTTCGGTATATGAATAAGGAAAAGGGACATGACAGGCATAAACTGAAAATGGGAAAATACCATAAACTAAGTTAAAGCGGTTAGGACCGAAATTTCTATCACACCTCATACTAATCTCTACACCACCTAACTAGTATCCCAACTAGTAATCTGTATAAAGATTATAACGTGATCCCAATCCCTGTAATTGCGGTTGCCTTTAGGTGTACATCTATTATTTATTACCTAGACCTAATCTAGGGTTTTCTTATCGAGCGCTTACTAGATTCAACTAGGGTTTATGAGACTTATCTAATACTTCTCGGATTCAGGATTTGTGCCACCTAGGTCCAACTAGGGATTATGCTACCTGTCGAACGATGCCCCTAGTCTAGGACACACTACCTAGAGTGGTATATGTTCCTAGACTTTCCCCACGTATGTGTCGCGAATCGTGTATCGCTGTCTAGATACACATGTCCTGAAATGTGCGACTCGAGTCCTGTGGCAAGGCTATTTTTGAAACACGGAACTCGGTCAGAAGCTTTCAGATATCTGCCGATGCAGATGCTAAGGTCTATTTTTCCAGTGGCTATGGTCCCACCTGACCCCTCCCTCAACTAATGAAAGGCCACCCTTGAAAAATTGAGAACTATACGCAGGCCCCCTATGCCCCACTGTCTTATGGCCATCCTCACCCATAACTAGATAGCAAGTATATGGTTTTTTGGAGTTCTCCGCCTTTCCGCTTTATGTATCTCGACTGACTCAAGATGGTAGGTAGATGACGAGTTGCTATCACCGGGCAACTAGTCTCGCCGAATCACGCTGGTCCATCCTACTCTTTAGGTTGCCTTATATTGCAACCAAGGCATACCCTTGGTTCTCCTAACGCATACCTTAACCTATGTGAGCCCAGGAGGATCATCTGCAGCCTCACAGAGGGATACCAAGAGTACCCTCACGTCCCCTCGAAGCCTCGGGCTTCGTAACCCAATTCGTTGGAGCCTTCTTTAAGATCAGATGGACGTTCGCTCCTCCTCATGTTATACTAAGAATTACTACTTAGTTTTCCTAACTAAGGTTTACCACTTAGTTTCCTGAATCATTGTTTTCTTAACTAAGGTTTACTACTTAGCCCTCTTTCTCGTCAAGTTGGATTGGTTAAGTGTCATTAGTCAATTCAAGTTAGCTTAACCCATTCCTTTGTCAAATTAAACTGGCTAAGTGTTATCAGTAAATCACGTTGACTAAACCTTATCACAAACCAAGTTATATTGGTTAAGTATTTCTTATTACTCAACCCTACCCATTCACCTTGTATTGGTTAAGTGTCCCTTTTAACCTAACCTCGCCCATCTGTTTTAACTAACATGTTATAACGGTTAAGTGTTCCCTTAGTTAACTTAACCCTAACATCTGTTTAATTAACATGTTCTAATGGTTAAGTATTGTCCCTTCATGTTTCAACTTAACCCTGTTCAATTTATCACACTATGATGGTTAAGTGTTCTAAGTTTACTTAACCCCACCCTCTAGTCCAGCTAACATATTAAATTGGCTATGTGTATTTACTTAACCTTGCCTACTTATCTAGCTAACGTGTTATAATGGTTAAGTATTCTAAATTGGCTAAGTGTATTTACTTAACCTTGCCCACTTATCTAGCTAACGTGTTATAATGGTTAAGTATTCTAAATTTACTTAACCTCACCCACTTATATAACTATCAGGTTATAACGGTTAAGTGTCCTGAATTTACTTAACCTCACCCTCTAGTCTAGTTAATATGTTAAATTGGTTAAGTGTATTAACTTTACCTAACCTCACCTTCTAGTCTAGTTAACATGTTAAATTGGCTAAGTGTTTTCTTAGTTACTTAACCCCTACAAGTCTTGTCTTGTTAAAGCACCAACCACTCACATTAGACAGGTATTGTTGTGGCTACCTGTATGCCGGTCGGTTTCGGGCAGTCTAACGCCACAACTCAGTCTAACCTCAGGTCTTTATTGGGCTCAATGCGTTAACCTATCACATTGGATAGGTATTATTGTGATTACTGGACAGCCGGGCGGGTCCGTGCAGGTTTACATCACAACTCAATCCAACCTCGGGTTAAGCTTATTCGTATTGTCTAAATTTACATATTTGTCACTTTCATTTTGTATGTAAATGTTTTTGGCCCAGTTTATCCCATTTCACTAATTTTGGGTATAACAATTTTTACCGCTTAATATGTCACTAGTCATTGGCATGTGTCAAACATGCCAATACATGTATTTTATTTTAAATCCAACGTTTGTTTCCCCCGCTTGTACGTACGCAGCATTATAACATATGTTGGGCTTAACATTTCAGCCCAACTCCTAAACATAAAAAGGGAAAGCACAGAATCATGAATTGTTCTAGAATACATAAAAGTGTGTGGCGCATTAACTTGCAACATAGAGATTTGACTAACATAAATTATGTGTCAAGTGAACTTGCATTCAAATAAGAACATAGCTAAATTGATGCCACATGAAATGTCATACTTTTAAACTTGCCTAAACATGGTTTTATACATATATAACTAGGCATAGTGTCAAACATGTTACATGTTCATAAGGAGGTTCACTATTTGACATAACCCAAAGGTGTAAACTAACTTCAAATCAAGTGGTTTATTTAATATGAAACTAGCATAATTTGTGTAACCAAAAAGGTACTTACATAAACCCAATTTTAACTTGCAAATAAACACTTGAATGTATACATAGGTTTTGAGTCATGTAGGCATAAAAGGTCTCAATTCTAGAACATGTTTACATGAGTCTCAACTTAGGTCTAAAAAGAATGTATGCTAACCATGTTAACGACATAACATAAAGATGTCAATTCTAGTTTTTACTACAAACTTGCAGGTGATATTTATTTTCATATACAAATGTTAATAGGCTCGCATCAACCAATTTGTGCCACAAACACCCAATACAAAATATGACAAAATCAACGCAATACACAGAATTTATATCAATATTTTACAATAGTAAAACCCCAATTTCATTTACATCGAATCACATCGCAATTTCTATTCATATTCAAAAAACCACTATACTTACAACGGGCGCTTAAACTTGTTTTCTGGTTTCTGTTATTCTGAATTTGCAAAGCTTTCCCTTGGAGTAGAAAACGTTGCATAGAAATTAGATTAGACTTATGTTTCTTCTTGAATTGGCTCGCCTCTCAAGCTTTTCCCTCTTGACGGCTATTCTCCATTCCCTCCCGGCAGCATGACGACTCTAGTTTTATTATTTTTATGTGAATTAGGTTGAGTCTTAGGCTATTTTTATAGAGTTTCATGTTGATTTGAGTTGTCAGATGAATACAGAGGAATCCAGACCATTCGTGCCAAGAGTAGCCAATCAAATACTGACACGTAAGCACTAGTGACACACTAAGGCTCAGGGATTCGACCTGAACACAGACCAGGCCAGCCAAACCAGGTTGACAGGGGGGTCGACCCTATGGTCGACCTGGGTTAACCAGGTCGACCCCCAGGTCGACCAGGTCGACACCCAGGTCGACCCTATGGTCGACCTGGGCCCTGGGCAGGAATTTCCTTGCCCAGCCCGGGTCTGGTCCTATTTTTGAATTTTAAATCCGATTTTCGAGCTATTTAAATTTCAAATAAATTCTGAATCTTCCGGAGTTCATATCTCCCTCGTACGGAGTCCGATTTATGCAAACTCAGACTCTATCTCAAGCAGAATTTCGAGACGAACGCATGGCGTAACCCGTTAAGTTTTGAATTAAGTATACTATAATTTTTCAATTTACTGTTAACCGAAAACTCGGGGTGTTACATTCTCCCCTCCTTAAAGGATTTCATCCCCGAAATCTTCAAGTCTGGAAGAACATATATCCTACCATCCAATCGTCCATCTACTCAACCATCAAACACAGGCCACCATTGTCCTTAAAGGTCTTCTAATGCTTCATGATCATATGCATAGTGTGTGTATATGTCCGTATCTAATGCAAAATCAGGCGGTCTACTAATTCAGTTGACCTCCTTAATGCGAATTATGTCTGTGACATGAATCCATTATGTATGCAAAAAAATTCTTACTCAAAATTTTTGTACATGAGTGCACAATCATTCATACAAATGCAACGTCCATATGATAACACATCAAGTTTAATTCATAAACAAATACATATATGTAAATGCAATATGAAGGCGTCTGAGCTGATCTAGTGCCTAATACGTGTGTATATGCATTCACGAGCAACCACTAGCAACCACTCGCAACCATCAACCATAACATGTTTCAAATACATGTTTACATCCAAAAGGGTTTCTACCTAAGGATTGAAGATACGACCTAGATGATATACTTTGGAAAGAGAGAAACAAGTATGCGTAAAATTCCTACAAAAAGATCAACGATATATCCTTAAGAAAAAGAGTATGGCGTGTGTGTCTTATCTTCAATTCCCCATATCGCGTCTTTTTGAGCTTTACTCCACTCTACCTTAACTAATTTAACTTCACGATTGCGAAGTTTCTTGACCTCCATTTCCAAAATAAACAGATGTCAACCATGATACCAAGTGTATATACTAGGATGATTAGAGGTCTCTCCTCCTAGCTTATCCATCATGCCATAACTATGAGGGTCAAAAGCTAAAGGTCACTACGTACTTTTTACCTCTCTTAAGGTTAGTCCTTTTCTATTTAGAGCACCTGCACAAATATTTATCTCTCACGCAAACCATCCTAGTCGAACTCGACATCCCTCAAGTACCAGCTCCAGAGGCTTAAACCAATATCAGACAAGCACCCAAGGAATATCTCTTCCGAATTTCGACGATCTACGTGAGATGATATAAGCAAAAACAACCAAACAATTGAGCACTTAACCGACTCTGGCTATCCTCGCCAATCTTGCTCCAAAACTATCATTGATCGCACAACTGGCTTTGCATTGTCAACTAAATATATGCGGAAGTCTATCTCGCATTTTTAGGGGACTAACCCTTAACCTAACCAAAACATCTGCGTGCTCATGGACTATCCTGACGAATCACAAACTATTGATAGATGTATCAAGTGATTCAAAGTAGCTTGGCCTAACTAATCCTTTAGGGTCATATGGAATCTTGAGGGTATTCCCTAGGCAAATCAAAAATCCAACTACCCTCTCTTCAGAATTACTAGCTAACTGACCCATGTCTAGAATCAACCCATAGCCCATGAAACCAAAAACATAAGCACTACGCTTAAGCTCAATACTTAATTCTAGCTATTCTCAAATCCCTACAAACCAAAGATAAATTGGTCGACCCACCAATTGGATTTGAGACACTAGTGGGATCTTTCTACTATACAAGTACTACGGTGCAGAGACTCAACTATGGAAGTGGATATGAACAAACACAAAGCGCTAAGATCAAAAGAGTACTAATCGAAACGAAAAGCTAAACTTTTCCAATAGAGACTTTTACTATCTCTCTCTCAGGTATTCTGGAGGTGATAGCATGCATTCGCCCTTCTGTAAATCATGTCCCTCGTCCTTGCCCTTGTCCTTAATTATACCATGGAAAAGATACTTCCTCTCCTATTAGGTTTTATAATCCTTTCTTCATGAGTCGAGTTTATATCCATGAATTTCTCACCCTTGCGTTGAGCTCCCTAGCCAAACTCCCCTTATCCTCATCTTTACCATCCCAATGAAATCATGTTGAGAAATTTCTCAAAAGCTTCCTCCATCGCACGGAAAACCCATCAAAGTTTGAAAGAAAACTAGTCGCAGGTGAGACTATGGCTATAGATGGAAGTCGGGTACTACTTTGCCCTTCGATAGGTATCGTAGTCTCATCAAGCCTACAGAACTGTGCCGCGATGAGGTTACCTCCTAGAAAGCCAGGAGCCCCAGAGACTCAAGAAAGAAGGAAACAAGGACTCAAACAGAGAATCAAAAGATAGTGCATATGGCTTTGGGGAATATGCCTTTAAAACAAAACTTTTCTTTTGAAAATGCTTCCTTTTAAACCCGTTTTGAAAATAATTTTTCAAATCTTTTATCTGATCCGGTAACCTTCAGCTCTGATACCACTTGTAACACCCCACATCCGTTAGTGTCACTAACAAAGGGAATGCACTAAGTTCTGTGAAGTATTATAGGTAAAAGATGCAGATAAATTACAAGACAGATAAATAAAGCAGCGGAAAAGTGAATAAAACTTTATTTCATTTATAAACAGCTTGTACAAAGATTGTTTTACAACAACAAAGTATCTATCTTGTTTAACAAAATAAAGAAGCATAAATATACAATGATATTCCCCAATAAAACATTAGCCAGTCATAGTGGTGGAAAAGAGAATCTAAAGCAGCACATCCAAGAGTCTTCAAGTTTGGAAAGAGTAACAGGTCCATACAAATCTGAGCTATTCCCTCCCTGACTACCTGTGGGGGAACGAAAGAAAAGAAGATGAAAGAAAAACATAGAGTCAGATATAAAGCCTGGTAAGTCTAGTGGTACTTCGGTATATGAATAAGGAAAAGGGACATGACAGGCATAAACTGAAAATGGGAAAATACCATAAACTAAGTTAAAGCGGTTAGGACCGAAATTTCTATCGCACCCCATACTAATCTATACCACCTAACTAGTATCCCAGCTAGTAATCTGTATAAAGATGATAACGTGATCCCAATCCCTGTAATTGCGGTTGCCTAGGTGTACATCTATTATTTATTACCTAGACCTAATCTAGGGTTTTCTTATCGAGCGCTTCCTAGATTCAACTAGGGTTTATGCGACTTATCTAATACTTCTCGGATTCAGGATTTGTGCCACCTAGGTCCAACTAGGGATTATGCTACCAGTCGAATGATGCCCCTAGTCTAGGACACACTACCTAGAGTGGTATATGTTCCTAGACTTTCCCCACGTATGTGTCGCAAATCGTGTATCGCTGTCTAGATGCACATGTCTTGAAATGTGCGACCCGAGTCCCGTGGCAGGGCTATTTTAGAAGCACGGAACTCGGTCAGGAGCTTTCAGATATCTGCCGATGCAGATGCTAAGGTCTGTTTTTCCAGTGGCTATGGTCCCACCTGACCCCTCCCTCAACTAATGAAAGGCCACCCTTGAAAAATTGAGAACTATACGCATGCCCCCTATGCCCCACTGTCTTATGGACATCCTCACCCATAACTAGATAGCAAGTATATGGTCTTTTGGAGTTCTCCGCCTTTCCGCTTTACGTATCTCGACTGACTCAAGATGGTAGGTAGACGACGAGTTACTATCACAGGGCTACTGGTCTAGCCAAATCACGTTGGTCCATCCTAGTCTTTAGGTTGCCTTATATTGCAACCAAGGCATACCCTTGGTTCTGCTAACGCAGACCTTAACCTCTGTGAGCCCAGGAGGATCATCTGCAGCCTCACATAGGGATACCAAGAGTACCCTCACGTCGCCTCGAAGCCTCGGGCTTCGTATCCCAATTCGTTGGAGCCTTCTTCAAGATCAGATGGACGTTCGCTCCTCCTTGTGTTATACTAAGAATTACTACTTTGTTTTCCTAACTAAGGTTTACCACTTAGTTTCCTGAATCGTTGTTTTCTTAACTAAGGTTTACTACTTAGCCCTCTTTCTCGTCAAGTTGGATTGGTTAAGTGTCATTAGTCAATTCTAGTTAGCTTAACCCATTTCTTTGTCATATTAAACTGGCTAAGTGTTATCAGTAAATCACGTTGACTTAACCTTATCACAAACCAAGTTATATTGGTTAAGTATTTCTTATTACTCAACCCTACCCATTCACCTTGTATTGGTTAACTGTCCCTTTTAACCTAACCTCGCCCATCTGTTTTAACTAACATGTTATAATGGTTAAGTGCTCCCTTAGTTAACTTAACCCTAACATCTGTTTAATTAACATGTTCTAATGGTTAAGTATTGTCCCTTTATGTTTCAACTTAATCCTGTTCAATTTATCACACTATGATGGTTAAGTGTTCTAAGTTTACTTAACCCCACCCTCTAGTCCAGCTAACATATTAAATTGGCTAAGTGTATTTACTTAACCTTGCCCACTTATCTAGCTAACGTGTTATAATGGTTAAGTATTCTAAATTTACTTAACCTCACCCACTTATCTAATTATCAGGTTATAATGGTTAAGTGTCCTGAATTTACTTAACCTCACCCTTTAGTCTAGTTAATATGTTAATTTGGATAAGTGTATTAACTTTACTTAACCTCACCTTCTAGTCTAGTTAACATGTTAAATTGCTAAGTGTTTTCTTAGTTACTTAACCCCTATAAGTCTAGTCTTGTTAAAGCACCAACCACTCACATTAGACAGGTATTGTTGTGGCTGCCTGTATGCCGGTCGGTTCCGGGCAGTCTTACGCCACAACTCAGTCTAACCTCGGGTCTTTATTGGTCTCAATGCCTTAACCTCTCACATTGGATAAGTATTGTTGTGATTACTGGACAGCCGGGCAGGTCCGGGCAGGTTTACATCACAACTCAATCCAACCTCGGGTTAAGCATATTCGTATTGTCTAAATTTACATATTTGTCACTTTCATTTTGTATGTAAATGTTTATGGCCCAGTTTATCCCATTTCACTAATTTTGGGTATAACAATTTATACCGCTCAATATGTCACTAGTCATTGGCATGTGTCAAACATGCCAATATATGTATTTTATTTTAAACCCAACGTTTGTTTCCCCCGCTTGTATGTACGGAGCATTATAACATATGTTGGGCTTAACATTTCAGCCCAACTCATAAACATAAAAAGGGGAAGCATACAATCATGAATTTTTCTAGAATACATAAAAGTGTGTGGCGCATTAACTTGCAACATAGCGATTTGACTAACATAAATTATGGGTCAAGTGAACTTGCATTCAAATAAGAACATAGCTAAATTGATGCCACATGAAATGTCATACTTTTAAACTTGCCTAAACATGGTTTTATACATATATAACTTAGGCATAGTGTCAAACATGTTACATGTTCATAAGGAGGTTTACTATTTGACATAACCCAAAGGTGTAAACTACCTTTAAATCAAGTTGTTTGTTTAACATGAAACTAGCATAATTTGTGTAACCAAAAAGGTACTTACATAAACCCAATTTTAACTTGCAAATAAACACTTGAATGTATACATAGGTTTTGAGTCATGTAGGCATAAAAGGTCTCAATTCTAGAACATGTTTACATGAGTCTCAACTTAGGCCTAAAAAGAATGTATGCTAACCATGTTAACGACATAACATAAAGATGTCAATTCTAGTTTTTACTACAAACTTGCAAGTGATATTTATTTTCATATACAAATGTCAATAGGCTCGCATCAACCAATTTATGCCACAAACACCCAATACAAAATATGACAAAATCAATGCAATACACAGAATTTATATCAATATTTTACAATAGTAAAACCCCAATTTCATTTACATCGAATCACATCGCAATTTCTATTCATATTCAGAAAACCACTATACTTACAACGGGCGCTGAAACTTGTTTTCTGGTTTTTGTTATTCTGAATTTGCAAAGCTTTCCCTTGGAGTAGAAAACGTTGCATAGAAATTAGATTGGACTTATGTTTCTTCTTGAATTGGCTCGCCTCTCAAGCTTTTCCATCTTGTCGGCTATTTTCCATTCCCTCCCGACAGCATGACGACTCTAGTTTTATTATTTTTATGTGAATTAGGTTGAGTCTTAGGCTATTTTTATAAAGTTTCAAATTGATTTGAGCCGTCGGATGAATACAGAGGAATCCAGACCATTCATGCCAAGAGTAGCCAATCAAATACTGACACGTAAGCCCAAGTGACACACTAAGTGTGACGACCCGCCCCGCACCAACCGATTACTCCAATGGTGCGATGTACACATATCCAGTTAGCACGGGACAGTCGTCAGAAGAAAAGAAAGAAGAGAGTGAACGAACAAGGAACCTGTAATATGTCTCACAGCGCATGGAATAAAATATAATAACAACATACTTGACACAAACAGGCGAGACAGTGCATAAGCTGAAAACAACTATCATAGCAGTGGAAAATCTAAATACCGCTTATGTTCCACATCATTTAATTATTACAACTTTTCAAACTGTCTCTAAAAGCAAAAGAAAGATAAGGGAGGTACACTACTAATGCCCAAGTAGTGACCACCAACAACACAGGGAGAATATATATATATATATATATATATATATATATATCATACGTGGAAGCCTCCTGCTCGCCTCCAGATTAGCTACTCGTGCATCACCAGATAACCTGTCTCTAGTCTGCTCGTGTGATCACCCAGAGTAATAAGAAGAGACATAAAACTCTGGGTCAGACAAAAGTCTGGTGTGAGTGATAAGCAACAAAACAAAACAATAACATGTATAATCCAATCATACCTGAACCTGGACCTGCAACCAAAGAGTTAGCACTACATACTGTACAATACTCTAAGGTGCCACTAACATACAGTGTAAGAGATACGGGGGTGGGGGTGTGCATGTCATAGTGATGTCAAACATTCAAGCATAGCAATCATCCTCACATCCCTCACTCAGTGCGTAAAGCATACGATATCCACTACTTTGGTCACCTAATACTTTGGGCCATGACGGAATCCAATCCCGTGTAACTATCACTACAAGCCCACTATCCATCTCTCAGTGGTGAACCAAAGTTATGAATACCGACAACCCCTTTGCACACGTCCCGCAGTAAAGCCCAACTCATGAAGTGAACTCATTGGTTCATAACTGGATCCTGAGCTCTAATTTCCATTTGGACTACCTTTGCATCTCGGGTTATTGGTTTCCTCCTGTTCGGGTCAGTCGGTCAAGAACCTTTCATTCTGGTCGGTTTTCATCATCTCTACCCTGGTCGGTCGATATTGCCCCCTGGTCGATCGAACACTTCACCATTCCTGGTCGGTCATACTTCACCATCCCTGGTCGGTCGGTATTGCCCCCTGGTCGGTCGAACACTTCACCATTCCTGGTCGGTCGTACTTCACCATCCCTGGTCGGTCGGTATTTCATCATCGTATGGGGTCGGTCGAACATCGCATAGTGGTCGGTCTTGCCCAGCCTGGTCGATCTCCCTAGTCGGTCGAACACTTCATATAGGGTCGGTCATGAGCTCGGGTCGGTCGGTCAAAACCTTCCCCTGGTCGGTCTAACTCGACCGAAAGAAAACCTGCACCATTTCAGCAAGCTATTTTCGCCTCTCGACGGCGTTTTCAACCATTCCAACTATTTTAAACAATCATAAAGCATACCATACAGTCATAGCAACATATAGAAACATCCACAAATAGCAAAACAAAAATATGGTATGTTAAAACGGATCAAACATAGCCAAAAACCCCATATTTTCCCTTAATTCCTCTTAATCACGTTTAAGCAAATATAATGATAGGATTAAAAAAACTTAACCAAATCAGCCAAATTTTCTAAGAGAGGCCTAAAATAATATTTAGCAATTTATAAATATTTTTCCAGATTTTTAACATGCATAAATTCGCTAATTTCCACTAATCACCCCTTAATCCCCCAAATTCCGGGATTTGCAAAATTAGTCGAAATTAACCCAAATTCATATCAGAGGCATAAAATGATGTTTTAGAATTTTAGGAATCTTTCTAGATTTTTCTGAGCCATAATTTCGCTAATCTTCGCTAATTAGCATAATTAGTCGTAATTAGTGAAATACAATGCAAATCACTCACCTTAGCCATAAATTAATTCTCAAATCTGAAACTTCTCTGATTTGGATCCAATCTCTATGTGTTCCAGCAGCTCTATCCCAATTCTTATGCTAATCCGCCATAATTTGATGTAAATTAGGCTAATATGTGATTAGAAATGACAAAAAGGTGTTTTGGAGTGTTTTAGAAGATGGAGGCCATTGCTAGACCTTAAGGGAGGTTTGTGGCGGCTGAGAAAACTGAAATGAAATGATTTTCCTAACCCTTTCAGCCCTCCCATAACCCTAATCCCGAAATGGGTTATGGGCCAAGCTGCTAATCACCCGGTTAAGCCCAATTAATCTGTTTTTAGCCTTATAAACCTAAATTCAGCCATATCTTCCAAACGGTAAGTCCGATTCTCACATGTGACCACTCTACGGAAAGGTAAACCATCATCCGAAGCCAATGGAAGTAGTTTTAGGTCAAATCTCCTTTCCAATCAAAAGTTATGGCCAAAACAAAATTTTCTAGGGGTAAAACGGTCATTTAAAAATCGGCAAAAAACATGAACATGGGAAATGACCCCAATAGTCGTCTCCCAAAGTTACACGACCATACGACTTCGTATGAGAAAGAAATAAATATTCTACGATCCTCCGATGCGTAGAATGCGGGTTGTTACATTCTCCCCCCTTAAGAAATTTCGCCCCCGAAATTCCCTAACCAAAACACACAAAAGGTCCCGCATGCCTACCAGCTATAGAACAACAATCAAACATGCAAAACACGTCTATCCTAGCATGCGGAATAACTAAATCGCAAAGAAAATCTTACTAGGCAAAGAGTTCTGGATACTTCTTCCTTATATCTTCCTCTGTTTCCCAAGTATAGTCTTTTTCATTCTCACCACACTGGACTTTGACTAGTTTCACCGCCTTCCTTCGAAGCTGCTTCGTATCATTCCCAACAATACGCATAGGCTTGCGGTTCTCAACCGCCTCGGGTTCAACCTCGATATCGTCCAACTGATCTGGTGAAATAGCCACATTAGGGTCTTGCACAAACTTCCTTAACTGGGAAACATGAAATACGTTGTGAACTCCCGCCATCTTGTCAGGTAGCTCTACTTCATACGCCAAATTTCCAACTTGCTCGAGGACTGGGAATGGACCAACAAATCTTGGTGCTAACTTACCTCTCGAACCAATCTGAATCACATTCTCATTGGAGAGATCTTCACGAACACCAAGTCATTAACAAAGTATTCCAAATCTCTTCGTCTCTTATCGAGATAAGTCTTCTGCCTATCTTGGGTAGCCTTCATTCTCTATTGGTTAACCTTGATCTTGCCTGAAGTTCCCCTTATTATTTCTGGTCTAAGCTCAAATTTCTCACCATTCTCCAACCAACATGATGGTGCCTTGCATGGTCTTTCGTACAAAGTTTCAATTGGAACCATACCAATACTGGGCTAATAACTATTATTATCCATTTGAGACTTGTTCTCATTTCCATTTAGGAATTTCTAATGGTTGTAACAAACCACTAGGCTTCTTTTGCTTAGCTTTTACTAACTGGCAATTTATGCATTTGGACATAAACTTCCCAACGTCTTTCTTTATCCTTTCCCAGTAGTAGATCTGCTCCATGTCTCAATACATCTTGTTACCACTGGGATGTATAGTCAATTTCGGGTGATGATATGCTCTAAGCACTTCATCTCTCAGTCCATCTACGTTGGGTACAACTAGTCCCCCATTCTTTTGAAGCCATCCTTCTCGATCAAGTCTTTACTTGATCAATCTCTCGCCATCGATACCCATCTCTACCTTAGAGATGGTTTCCAATAGGTTAGGATCATTCCTCTAACTGGAACCAATCCACTTCATCAAAATCGATCTAATCGTCAAACTTGCTAACATTTTTGGATCCAATCCATACTTAGGTCTAAAATCATATCCTGTGATATACTCTAGTTGCTTCCATCCCAGAAACATAACCTCTAGACTGGCATGTCTCATACTCAATGAAACTATTACCGCACCCAAATCCTTTACTATGATCACTCTGCCCCATGGAGTCATGGCGACTCCACTGCACTGATCCATAGCCACTAGTCCTTTGCTATGTCCACTCTGCCCCATGAAGTCATAACAACTCCACTGCACTGGCTCATAGCCTTACTAATCCTTTACTATGTCCACTTTGCCCCTCGAGTCATGACGACTCTACTGCACTGGCTCATAGTCCTACTACAATCACTTTGTTCCCCATCGCTGGAACCCTACAGGTGATAGTCTACTCAAGGGAAGAAAAATAGGAACAACATAGCAACCATAACATCCATCAAACAAGTCCTACCTATCACCTGCTAAATTCATAAACACATCGACACCTACATGATTGGTCTAACCAATCCCAATATGTCGATTCTAGTACGTCTGGTCCAACCAACATCAATAACTAATGGAAGCCCAACCTCCATACATACACCGATGCCTACTTGACTGGTCCAACCAATCCCAGACCAATGGAAGCCCCCCCTCCCTACGGACTACCGTACGTCCAACGTACGTTTATCCTCCAAGGATAACTAGATCACATCCAACGGGTCCAAGTAAACGGGCGTCCCTAGATACCCCTGCTTTAAGTCCGCCTAAAATACTTGAGTCCAACCCAAGTCTATCCATTGTCTTGCTTCCCTCTCGAGTCCAACTCAAGCCGAATCCAATTCCTTGCAGCCTTCTCGAGTCCAACTCAAGTCAATATATAACTCAGACCCAGTCTTGAGTATCCATTACCGACAAACTCTAGTCCAACGTGAGTCGTCGTCTCCTTATTCGTTGCATCTCCAAGATCAACGGACACCCATTTTCCTTTTACGAGTTCAAGTCCAACTTGAATCGCCCTAATCTTCGTTGTATCCTCCATGATCAACGAACACATCCTATTCCTTCAAAGTCCTACTATCCAAAGAGAACATCAACATAGGGTTCTAAACAATCCATTACTTTGCATCTTTCTCGAGTCCCAGTCGAGCAATCTCATAACCCTATCGAGTCTAACTCTGGGCAGTCTATACCATTGAACAGTCTTATCATGTTCCGTCTGCCCATCACTCCTCGAGTAAACCAAGATATCATCCAATGAAAAATCGCAACAACTATTTATCTCTCATGCAAACCATCCTAGTCGAACTCGACATTCCCTAAGCACAAGCCCCAAAGACCTAAACCAATATTAGACAAGCACCCAAGGAACTTCTCCTCCGAATTCGAACAGTCCACGTGAGGTGATACTAGCAGAACAAGTAAGCACTGGAGCACTCATTTGCCTCCCAGAGACAACTAGAACTTATTACAACGATAACTTCTCAGCTTCCTTAACTCCAGTTACTATCGCCATCATTAGGTAGGTACCTAATACCACCCTATTCCTTTAGAGTAGATCGACTCCCCAAAATAATGCTAAACCCAGTAAAGCCCAAAACAAAGCAATCACGACAAACATACATCCATGACTCGATAAGACCACATTACAACAAATCATGCCAAAACTAGTCGAACCACCAATCGGGTTCGTCACAACTAGAGGTCTATCGACTATCTCGGGTTTGTCAAACAATACCCGAACAGAAACATCTTAAATAGAAAGCATACCTTTTATAACGACACCCTTTCCCTTCTGCGCCACACTTGGAACATTCGACGAAGAAGGAACATCGTTGATAACATACGCTTTCACAATCTTCTTCTACCTAGGAGGTTGTGGACAATCTTCCTTGTGATGTCCCGCCTGGCCGCAGTTAAAGCACTTCCTTTCCCCAGGATTTTCTCGACAATCTCTGGCATAGTGGCCCTTCTTGCCACAACTAAAGCATTCGCCATCTTTCTTATTTTTCTTATTCTGACCATCCTTGGTCGGGTTCTGCTTCCTCTTGTTCTGAGAATTCTTCTTGCCTTCACCGCCTGCTTGCGGCTTTGGCTCCTCTGTAGATGCAATAGCAACTTCGGTCTTCGACTTAGGGAAAAGTCTCTCTGACCTTAATGTCTTTCCTACAATAGATTCGAACGTCTCATCGATATGGTTTATAAGTCTTTCCCCCAAGTACCCATCCAAGCCAGTTATGAACTTGTCGTTCTTCTTTTCGACTGTATCGATAAGGGACCATCCATATTTCGATAAAGTATCGAATTCTGCGATGTACTCCGAGACTGCCCTACCATTCTGCTTAAGCTCCAAGAACATCCTGAACAATTCTGATTTATGAGCAGCTGGAATAAACTTATCACAAAAGCGAGTCTTAAACTGATTCCAAGTAACTTGATCTTCTGTAGTAGCTGTCTTAATGGCATTCCACCAATTCATCGCTCGCCCTTGCAACTGACGAGACGCTAGCCTTCTCTTCATCGCATCCTCGATACCCAAGTCGTCGAAGATATGATCACAGTTATCTAACCAATCCTAAACATCTGTGGCCGACTCCGTTCCGTGGAACGGCTTCCCACCAAGGTTAGTGTAATCCTTGCACAACTTGGCGAAATCGACCCTAGGCGCCTGCACTACTGGACCACCACCATTACCGGCATTGGGAACTGCTCCCTGAACATCCCTAAGCATCTCCCTCATGAATTCAGTGAACATCGTCCTCATGTCAGGAGCATTCCCATTATTGGCTCCTCTACCAGCACCTCTCAAATTTCGGCTCATCGTCAAATCTGTAGAGAGAAAACGATTAACCATCTACATAGTGGTGCCAGTGCAGTACGACTTCATCCTTAGCTATAATAATAATATATATAGATATAGCTTTTGAAAACCAAAATAATCACAAATACGCGCTCTCATATACGTACTATCTCTCCCTGGTCTCTTTCCCTAGGTTAACTACGCAACCTAGAGCTCTGATACCAAATGTGACGACCCGCCCCGCACCAACCGACATTTACTCCAATGGTGCACTGTACACAAACCCAGTTAGCACGGGACGGTCGTCAGAAGAAAAGAAAGAAGAGAGTGAATGAAAAAGGAACCTGTAATATGTCTCACAGCGCATGGAATAAAATATAATAACAACATACTTGACACAAACAGGCGAGACAGTGCATAAGCTGAAAACAACTATCATAGCAGCGGAAAATCCAAATACAGCTTATGTTCCACATCATTTAATTATTACAACTTTTCAAACTTTCTCTAAATGCAAAAGCAAGATAAGGGAGGTACACTACTAATGCCCAAGTAGTGACCACCAACGACACAGGGAGAATATCTATATATATCATACGTGGAAGCCTCCTGCTCGCCTCCAGATCAGCTACTCGTGCATCACCAGATAACCTGTCTCTAGTCTTCTCGTGTGAGCACTCAGAGTAATAAGAAGAGCCATAAAATTCTAGGTCAGACAAAAGTCTGGTATGAGTGATAAGCAACAAAACAGAACAATAACAGGTATAATCCAATCATACCAGAACCTGGACCTACTACCAAAGAGTTAGCACTACATACCGTACAATACTCTAAGGTGCCACTAACATAAAGTGTAAGAGATACGGGGGTGAGGGTGTGCATGTCATAGTAATGTCAAACAATCAAGCATAGCAATCATCCTCACATCCCTCACTCGGTGCGTAAAGCATACGATATCCACTACTTTGGTCACCTACTACTTTGGGCCATGACGGAATCCAATCCCGTGTAACTATCACTACAAGCCCACTATCCATCTCTCAGTGGTGAACCAAAGTTATGAATACCGACAACCGCTTTGCACACGTCCCGCAGCAAAGCCCAACTCATGAAGTGCACTCATTGGTTCCCAACTGGATCTTGAGCTATAACTTCCATTTGGACTACCTTTGCATCTCGGGTTATTGGTTTCCTCCTGTTCGGGTTGGTCGGTCGAGAACCTTTCATTCTGGTCAGTTTTCATCATCTCTACCCTGGTCAGTCGGTATTGCCCCATGGTCGGTCAAACACTTCACCATTCCTGGTCGGTCGTACTTCACTATCTCTGGTCGGTCGGTATTCCCCCCTGGTCGGTCGAACACTTCACCATTCCTGGTAGGTCGTACTTCACCATCCCTGGTCGGTCGGTATTTCATCATCGTATGGGGTCGGTCGAACATCGCATAGTGGTCGGTCTTGCCCAGCTTGGTCGATCTCCCTAGTCGGTCGAACACTTCATACAGGGTCGGTCGGTCAAAACCTTCCCCTGTTCGGTCTAACTCGACCCAAAGAAAACCTGCACCATTTCAGCAAGCTATTTTCGCCTCTCGACGGCGTTTTCAACCATTCCAACTATTCTAAACAATCATAAAGCATACCATACAGTCATAGCAGCATGTATAAACATCCACAAATAGCAAAACAACAATATGGTATGTTAAAACGGATCAAACATAGCCAAAAACCCCATATTTTCCCTTAATTCCTCTTAATCATGTTTAAGCAAATCTAATGATAGGATTAACAAAACTTAACCAAATCAGCCAAATTTTCTAACAGAGGCCTAAAATAATATTTACCAATTTATAAATATTTTTCCAGATTTTTAACATGCATAAATTCGCTAATTTCCACTAATCACCCCTTAATCCCCCAAATTCTGGGATTTGCAAAATTAGTTGAAATTAACCCAAATTCATATCAGAGGCATAAAATGATGTTTTAGAATTTTAGGAATTTTTCTAGATTTTTCTGAGCCATAATTTCGCTAATCTTTGCTAATTACCATAATTAGCCGTAATTAGTGAAAAACAATGCAAATCACTCACCTTAGCCACAAATTAATTCTCAAATCTGAAATTTCTCTAATTTGGATCCAATCTCTATGTGTTCCAGCAGCTCTATCCCAATTCTTATGCTAATCCGCCTTAATTTGATGTAGATTAGGCTAATATGTAATTAGAAATGACAAAAAGGTGTTTTGGAGTGTTTTAGAAGATGGAGGCCATTGCTAGAGCTTAAGGGAGGTTTGTGGCGGCTGAGAAAACTGAAATGAAATGATTTTCCTAACCCTTTCAGCCCTCCCATAACCCTAATCCCGAAATGGGTTATGGGCCAAGCTGCTAATCACCCGGTTAAGCCCAATTAAGCTGTTTTTAGCCTTATAAACCTTAATTCAGACATATCTCCCAAACGGTAAGTCCGTTTTTCACATGTGACCACTCTACGGAAAGGTAAACCATCATCCGAAGCCAATGGGAGTGGTTTCAGGTCAAAACTCCTTTCCAATCAAAAGTTATAGCCAAAACAAGATTCGCTAGGGGTAAAACGGTCATTTAAAAATCGGAAAAAATCATGAACATGGGAAATGACCCCAATAGTCGTCTCCCTAAGTTACACGACCATACAACTTAGTATGAGAAAGAAATAAATATTCTACGATCCTCCGATGCGTAGAATGCGGGTTGTTACACTAAGGCTCAGGGATTCGACCTGAACACAGAGCAAGCCAGCCAAGCCAAACCAGGTTGACAGGGTGGTCGACCCTATGGTCGACCTGGGTCAACCAGGTCGACCTTATGGTCGACACCCAGGTCGACCCTATGGTCGACCTGGGCCCTGGGCAGGAATTTTCCTGCCCTGCCCGGGTCTGGTCCTATTTTTGAATTTTAAATCCGATTTTCGAGCTGTTTGAATTTCAAATAAATTATGAACCTTCCGGAGGTCATATCTCCCTCGTACGGAATCCGATTTACGCAAACTCGGACTCTATCTCTAGCAGAATTTCGAGATGAGCGCAATGGCGTAACCTGTTACCCTTAATTCTTAAGTTTTGAATTAAGTATACTTTAATTTATCAAATTACTGTTAACCAAAAACTCGGGGTGTTACAAGAGATCAATAGGCAATATGCATGCTTTTCAAGTTTCAGATAGTTTATTTTAATTCTTGCTTTCCTCTTACTGATATAGTGTACATGCCTTTAGATATGATTCTCCTTGAATACAAGCACAGAACTGATAGAATGTACAGAAACACCCAAGTAAACAAATGGATCCTTGTGATCTACAGGCTTTTACAGGACGATTGGTCTCTTCAAGAGATTCAGCAAGTCTTAAAATACAACAATACATTTCGATGTCCAAGTGAAGTTACATTTCCGTTTTTAATCAGGTTGAAAAGGGAATGCACTCATCAGTGGCTCTGGAAATAAATCTACTTTGGGTGGCGACCTTCCCGTTTAGACATTGAACATCTCTTTATATTTTTTGAAACTTTTAATTCCTCAGATTGCTTCAATTTTTTTGGGATTGGCCTCAATCCCTTATGAGTTAATAATGAAATCCAAGAATTTTCCCGATGCAACGCCAAAACAACATTTCAAGGGATTGAGTTTAGTCATACTTGCGGAGAACACTAAACATCTCCGTGAGGTCATCGATGTGATCATTCAATAGTCGTGACTTAACGAGCACGTTGTCCACATAAACCTTCATGGATCTCTCAATCTAATCTTTGAACATACAATTGACAAGTCTTTGGTAGGTAACCCTAGAATTTTTCAGTACAAACGGCATGAAAACATAACAATATATCGCCAAGACTGCGATAAAACTTGTACGTTCTTGGTTAGGGCGTGCACCAGGTAATAGCCTGAGTATGCGTCCATGAATTATCGGAGCTGATGGCCAGCTATTGAGTCGACGAGCTAGTTAATCTTTGAAAGCAAGAAGCTATCCTTCAAGCATGCTTTCAAATAAGAATAATCAATGCATGTATTTAATTTCCGACTTGATTTCTTCATAAGCACAGGATTAGAGATCCATTCTGGATAAAGGGCATCGCAGACAAAATTGTCTTCAAGTAGCTTATCCACCTCCTCTTTGGTTGTCGCTGACCTATCCGACTCTAAGATTCAGCATTGATGTTTCACTGGAACGAACCTTGGATTGATATCAAGAGAGTGGCCTATAATCCTTTGTGCAAAATTGCATGTATCAGAATAGGTCCAATAAAAAAACATTAGGATTGGCCCGAAAAAAGCTGATGAGTTCCTTTTTCATATCCGAATTGCATTGTGGTCCAATATTCAAGACCTGAGTCAGGTAACCAGGAAAGAATAGAACATCAATGGTTGTCTCAACTAGATTTTCTCCTTCGTATTCTGGCTCTTTGTCTTTCCTTAGGTGAAGTTCTTGGTAAAGACGATTGTGTTGTCCAAGCCAGGCCGTGGACATTAGTTGCTAAGCATTAAGGTTCTTAATGTAGAGTAAAGTCTCTACCCCACCCCCTTTACCATGCTTGGTGGCATCTTTCCATTCCGTCAGGTTGCACGTTGTCCCTATAATTTGATCCCCATGGAGAACTCCAACTCTTTTATCAGTACGGAACTTTAGTATTAAGCACCAACACACCATGCAAGTTCGAAGTTCTTACATGGCCGTACATCATAAGCACGTGTTGTAGGAAAAGTATAAGTCGTTAACAATGAAGGAGAGGATCTGTACTCAGCTGCAATCTCCTTCGCTAAGTTGCACCGGTAGGTTGACAATCACAACCAGCTCATTTTCACTGTCGTTGAAGCCATGTATCGTGGATTTACATAGCTTTAAGTCTTTGACCTCAAGTTTCATTTGGTTGTAAGCCTTCTTGAACAGGAAGTTAATGGAACTCCTTGAGTCAATGAGGATTTTAGAAGTAAGAGCGGTAGCGATATAGGTTGAGATAACTAATAGGTCTATGGTTGGAGCTTCCACTTCAGTTGAATCCCTTTTGCGGAGGACAATGTCATCACTCATTGTTCTATGAAATTCATCCGGGACACCCTCATCCGTAGCAAATCACTCATCGCATTCCATGTTCTTTATGGAATTGACATAATCCTTTATGTATTTAAATCTTTGGTTTACACGGTAAGGGCCCCATAAATATTATTGATGATGATACCTCGCTGAGGAGGTCTAATATTAGACGGCTCTGGCACCATCTGAGGTAGTGTTGGTGTTGAAGGACCTGGTTCTCTATCTTGAGGATCTTTATTCTGAACAAGTTGCTCAAAATGCTTCTCGGGTATAAGCTTCTCAATGGCGTCTCTGAGATGACGATAGTCATTGGTGTTATTGCTAATTCCCGACTACTTCTCCCTTTCCGTGAATCCTCTTATATTGTCTATTGTTGAAAGTCTCCAGATAGATTGTCTTGAACATAAAGTTTAGTAGAGTGTAGACATCGTATGAAAGAAATCGATTTCTTTTCTTTGACTCCTTTTTATCGCAGCTTTCAGAATTTTTATCGCCATGTTTGGGCTTGTTTGGGGCATTCACATTATCATTTACGTAGCTTTTTCCGGTCTTTTTAACGACAACATTTGTTTGCATAGAGTTCTACTATGGACTGTGGGGATGACCCTTCATGGTCTGATTCCTACATGCTTATTCCTACTAGGTACATGTAGGTTTTTTCATATAGTCGCTCTAAAGTCTTTGGAGGTTCTTGGTTAAGCTAGTGTTTGAATTCAGTATCTGGATGATCTCCATTTGTAAGCTATATAAGAACAATGTTTGGTTGTGGATCATCAAATTCCGAAAGAGCATTGTTGAACCTTTCCAGAAAGCTTCTCAGATTTTACAGATCCTTGGAATATGTTGGAAAGAGTCACAATGTCCTTGGGCCTAGTGGTGTGCATCCTAAATTGCTTCATCAATTTCCTGACAAGCTGATCAAAAGAAGATATGGTTCTCAGTGGGAGTTAAGATAACGATTTAGGTCCACACCTTCAAGGAATATGTAGAAGCACTTCACCGCATCAGTGGTGTGGGCTCAGTCTGTGTTCCACTCATACCTATTAAGGAGTTGTCGAGGATTGAGTTTCCTGATTAAACATAGAACTATGGCATGTTGAATAGTCAAGGTCATTCAACATTCGGAATGGCATCAGTAAAAGGATGATGCCTCATACTGGCTTCCCAGTCGTCGTTAATATAACTTTATATCTCCCTCATGATCCTACAGATTATGGTGGTGAGTCAGGAGTTGGGATCTCCACTGAATTCTGGCAATCGTGATTCAACTCCAAGGTATGATATCTCTTCAAAGAAAGATCATCATCATCAAGT
Source organism: Allium sativum (assembly GCA_030737875.1). Classification (NCBI taxonomy): domain Eukaryota; kingdom Viridiplantae; phylum Streptophyta; class Magnoliopsida; order Asparagales; family Amaryllidaceae; genus Allium; species Allium sativum. Next base: position 607,564,366 of record CM060910.1, on the reverse strand, counting down.
TGTACAATGTTCATTTTTTGGTTTCGAGGAGGTTGAGTATGAGCCACCTGGTTCTAGTTAGTAGTAAGAGGTCCAGAAGCCAAGTTTTGGATAGTGAAGGCATGAGGTAGCCTGTTAGAGGGTTCAGTTTTAGCTTTGCAATTGGGATATGTACTGAACCAGGAACAACCATATTAACATGCTCCCTCGTTGGCGACTCCTACACCATCATACGAAATCTTACTCCTTTGGATTTATTTGCTATAGCGAGTATTCGACGAAGAATTTTCAAAGACATAGTTTTTAAGAGCATGAACGCTCATGTTTCTTTCAAGGAGAATGGTGATTCTTTATGTAGATTGTTCCATCCTTTGCATCAGTTTAAGGTTTTTCTTGATTTGCTAGTAGAGATGGCTTTAGGTGTTCTATAGTTTCTTCATTATAGAGAACACCTGTGATTGAGTCAATGGACTGTCAAGATTAAGAATAGTGGCCACGTTAATCATGGAAAGGACACTAGTATCGACATTGTCAGAAGGCTACCGTTGGATCGACGCCTCTTGATGATCTGCATGATAAATTCCAATGGTTTGAGAATTTTTTCTTTTCCATTAGTTCAATCTTTTTAGGTAGATCGTACGAAGATCTGAGGAAATTTGGAAACTTGAACGATAAGAAAGTAGGATAAAACATGTGTTTTTTTTAATTGAAAGCACTAGAATGTTAACACCAAAAATTCTAACAATGCCCAATGAGTTAAACGTATGTTAAATAAAAATAAATGGAAAATAAGGAATAGAATTATAGAAATACAATAGAAAAGATGGACAACAATTTATACTGGCTCGGCATTGATTGGAGTACTTCTACTTTGAATGTTAGATCACCTTATAGTTGAATTATCAAAGTATAGTAGAACGAATAGATGAGACTTCAAATAAGATAGTTCATAATAATCAAAATGGCAAAAGATCCATTTTTCATCTACGCAATGGTTATTTATAAATGCAGATTGGGCTAGAAAGTTGAAAGACCGTTGGAGAAGAAACCAAGAAGGCCTATACTTATATTCTTCTATGGAAGGGATCGGTTTCCATCCCCTTATAAGGGTTGGTACTAATCCCCCAATAATGATAGATGTGGCCTAAAAAAATTTCTTTGGGTCCCTCTGGTTGCCTTGAGTGGCTCCATGAAGTTTGGTAAGATTTTGACTTGCAGATTAGGATTTATAGTTGTTTGATTTTTGAAGTCGTAAATTTTGTTGATTCTTCTCAAAATTATACTGATCCCTTGGTACTGGTTTTCCCGATCCCTCAACGAAAGAGTGTTCAAACATTATTCAGGTGATTTAACATGATTGTTGCTGTATAGTGCTATCTGGACTTGATCTCTAGGCCTTCAGGTGACACTTCAGAGTCGTTTAGCCCTTTAATCCTGTGTCGATGCGAGTAGCTCCTGATGGCCAGGCCAAAAGGCCAGGTAATATAAATCCTTGTAGCAACTTCGACATAGGTTTACCTACATGGTGGATATTAGCATTTTCAGCTTCATCGACATTTCTTGGGATAACAAACAGCTTTGTCTTTCCCAGTGGTCATCGTTGATTAAAAAATCCATAGATTCTTTCTTAGTTTGACTACTCTAAAATTTCAAGTTGAAAAAACTAGATTATGTATCTCAAATTATCTCAAAATATCTCAAATCAAATCAAGTCATGTCAAATATTATTCGATAGTGGAATATCGTCGGATCAGAGGATGCTTAGAGTCGGGAATTCATTACTTCTATATGGACTCAAATACATTATTGATACGTAATTTTCATTTCATGTTACAATATAAGTTGTTCACATCTGAATTCTTGTGTGTGTGTGTTAGGGTTGTATGATTGGTTAAGTTTATTTTTTTGTAGGTAAATGTGGTTGTCACAATTAGGTTAGTTATATATATACATGATATAAAAATTCACGGTCATAAATCGACCATTAATTAGACTTCTATACAAAATTTAACTTTTCATATATTTATTAATATATATATAGGTATTACTTGTGTGTGTATATATTAGTACTTTACTTATATAATTAAACACACGATTACATAACAAATAAATTTGATTTAACTTTTATTATTATATATACTTATTATGAATTATAAAACCTAAAAATAATTTATATTTATTACAATAAGTAATAAAACATAAATGCAAGGGTTAGACTGATTGTTTAACCATTAGATTCTGATTTGAAGTGCCAGAACACTAAAAACCTGGTTTGAAGTGCCAGAACACTATACAAATACAAATAGGAGGGAAGCTAAGTGCCTCTAGTACTAAAATTATACCTAAGGTCACACCACCACAAGGGACCAAATGCCTAGAATAGAAGTGAAAGGCTTCATTTGCTCAATAAAATTATCAAAAAGATGCACAAGGTCCACCTTGCAATCTGTTGTATCCTTGTCATAGAGGTATTTCCTATCTCGGGTGTAATCTTGCAAAAAGCAATTCATTCACCTTATCAACCTCCCCCACATTCCCTATTACCAAATCAATTCCCACGGGGTGATAAAATAGCCTTGTATGTTCTCCATGTCCTCCTTCAAATTTGAAAAAATAAAATTCCAAATCACATACATATTCGTACTCAAATGGACCCATTCTTTTTCATTGTCGTTCTATCTAATAACAGGCTTATCCACAACATCCACACCAGCCATAGGTACCGGAGTGGGTTCTATATCAATCGCTTTGGTTTTAGGAGCCTATTTCCTAATTGTTCGCCGAGAATGGGGAATCATCACATTGGGAGAAGCATCGACCTTATATGTCTTAGAAACATGACCAAAAGACTTGCAGGTGGAGGAGATATCCAGTTCCCACATGTATTTCACATTGCTGAAGAAATTTTGGTCATTAATGCAAACTTTTAACTAAGTTGTGAGGGGTTTGTCCAAAGCAATTTTAATTAATGCTCTAGCATATACTAGATTCTTCCTGGCTACCGTGTTGGAATTAAAATATTTAAGTTTGCCAATATGACAAGCTAACCAATTTAAACCAAGGAGGGGCTGTAAAACAGATGGTATGTGTGTAAACTGAGTCCAAACAAGAATCGGCAGCATTTGTTTATGGGCTCTGTCAATAGAAGCACTGCATGAAGTTATGATGAATGGTTTTCCACCGATAATGGTAGGTGTAGCCTATAACACCCTAAGCCGTTCCTTGTCGTTTTAGAGTTTTAAGTAATTTCGGCCATCCACAAAGGTAATACGTAATCCACCTCACAAACTCCAAGTGCTTCGACTTACGATAAGCAAATCCACAGGTGTATGAGATGAGTCAAGAAAAAATCCAATCAACCGTTTGTTCCAAAATATCGTGGATTCATTTAGGATTTTCGGAGGCGGTGAGGAGCCACTATCTATTTTAGGAATTTCAAAATCTACAAGGAAGTATACTCCAGCAATGTTTGGAAGGGTCGAGAAAAGCTATGATGATCGCCTTGTACCTCTTACACTAAACTATAGAAAAGGTGCGTTATATGAGATGCCAGGTCGATATGGGACAATCATCGGTGAATTAAACTGAAACATAAGATGTCGTATAACTCACAACCAATGGATAATATATAATAGCAAAAATACAACAAGATATAATAGTGAATCATAACAAAGGAGGAAGTCTCATCTTCATAAAATCTCATAATATCAAGTACAAAATATCTCAGTAAACAAATATATGAATACACAAGACTTCACTATGACCCTCATCAGAGTATATAACAAGTAAACCATCATAAATCATCCAGAAAACTATATAGTAAGAATAGTACTAAGCCATCCACCTGCTTGTCATTGCACAACATCACCGTCACCGTCCTGTCACCTGTAATTAGTCTACTCATAAGCATCATCGATGAGCGTCCCGAGGTAATAAGAGGATAAATAAAACCTCGAGTCAGACAATAGTTTAGCGTGTGCGATAAAAGACTATTAGGAGCTACACAGAATTATAAGGTAATAGATAGTTCAAGTTTCACTTGACATGTCCCTACATACAAAGAGTTAGCACATAATAATCTCATTAAATATGCTACTCGAATACAGAGATGTGGACACTGGTCAGAATAGGATTTTCAATCTCCACTTCTTTCAGTATCCTACGGTAATAGTCTACCCAGAGAATTAGAAGAGAATACAAAAGCAACCATAATATCTGTAACAAATAATAACCTAGCTATCACCGATTAAAGCCTTGAATACATTGACATCGAATGACTAGCCATTGCCATCAATCAAAGACTAATGGAAACCTTGGTTATAGTCGGATTACTGTATGTCCCACATACATTTGTCATCTAAAGACAACTAGATCACTTCCCAAACAATCCAGTGTATTTGATCTTTCGGGTCATAACAGGCGTCCCCATGATACTCATGCTATGGGTTTGCTAGAATCTTTTGATCTGTCAATGATTCCTTGGCACTTTAAATCATATAAGCCATCCACAACTATATCTTTTAGCTCGAGTCCCACTCAAGCCAGTCCATTATCTTGTAGCATCGATCGACTTTAAGTTGCTTATCACTTTCAACTTCAACCACTCTTGCTTGAGTTCACAATCGATGAATAAACACCACTTTGATGATAACTTCCACCCCGTATATGTTATCGGCCAATGAAGACCATCATCATGCTCATAAAGACCCTTGCATATCACCCTAGGACCCCCGACCCCCAATTCGTAGTACTAGTCCATCCCCTAGGATTGGTACTAATCCACACACTTAACCAATTTTGGCTAAGTGTTCGACCACCTCATTCTATGCCTCTAATATATAACTCTGGTCCAATTTCATAGGATAACTCCTCCCTGAATCCTTCTATGTCGGTCCATCAACAAGTGTTAGAACATTTACACTTCGACTCATCGAATCATCACCAAACTTTGCACTTGACCCGCTTTAGCCCCCACGAAACCACACACTAAGTTGCGGCCCCTCACGAGCAGACGTGATGGATCGGTACCGGTCCAAAAGTCATGGATCAATACCAGTCCATGTACTTAGCTGATTTCGACACGTTTTTTTTTCATCTTTCAATGTCCTCTAAGGTTCCTTCACCAAGTTTCATTTGAATCCCATCATCTAAATCTCCAATTTACCCTTTTCTGTGATTCTAAGTCCTATGACACACAGTTATAAACAAACAAATCATGCATAACAAACAATTCATCCAATTACAAACAAGGCAATCATATGACCATAGAAAAACATAATTCATATCATAGTAATCACAATTCTAGCATAGTTCAATGTTAGACGCATATAAAGCATGATGGACATAGCAAATTACATAATGTATTATCAAACTAGGTTATCCTAGGGCGTTTGGATCTAAATTAACGTATATGATCTGGTACTAGGGTAAAATTAGCGTAGGTGGTCTTTGATTAACCTAATTAACACGTATAATCCGTAGTAAGCATGTGCGAGATCCCTATCACTCATAAAACCTAGATCTCAAGCGATATATATGAAACTAAATCTGGACAGTGATAGAGACAACAAAGAAAGCACTTGAATTCAATGCAAATCAATGATATCTAATCTCCCACGATGTATATCTTACATCTAGATGCGAGTTTGAATGTTTTGGGAAAGAAGTTGGGGTTTTAGGGGAATTAGGTTGAACCGGAGATTCATAGATGCTTAACCTAATGTGTGGAATGAGGAGAAGACCCTATTTCTCTCCTCGAAACCCTTATTTATAGTCTTAGGTCATTAGCCTAATGGGCATCCTAATCTGACCATTAGCTGCTAATTAACTTGAACAGCATAAGCCAAAACCTAAAGCAATGATTTCTCTTAAACCGTTGAGTCAAATCTTTAATGTTACCACACTACGAGATGTCCAACCACCATTTTGATTCAATAAGACCAAAATAGCACTTGATTGGGTAATAACAAAAGTTATATCTAAAAAAGTAAGTCACAGGGGTAAATTGTTCATAAATGATTCAGTAAAACTCATGTACATGTATCACATCCCTACGAACAACATATTAAAATTTGAGAATGATACAACCATTAAGGAATAGAATAGAATTATTTTACGATCCTTTGATACGTAAAATATGGGTCGTTACGTCCTTCCACCTTAAGGAATTCCGCCCTCTAAATCCCAAGTAAACACGAGAAAATAAAATATCTCGCATGCCTACCATCCAGGAGTAGCTAATCTAGCATCCAACAATCCACGCAACCTAAATCCTACCCTAACAAGTGGAACTCCAATTGTACAAGACACAATCATACAAGTAAGATACGATGTATGGGACATACCATTCAAAGATTTCTCAATGGGTCGTCTACGTTCTCTCTTTCATTTCCCATGTGTAGTCATCCTCATCCTCGTTGTACTATACCTTGACTAGCTTAACAACCTTCCTCCTAAGGTGTTTCGTGTTATTCCCAGTGATGCGAAGTGGCCTACAAGGTCTAGGATCTTATAACTCAATCTCTAAGCTTCAATCTGATATGAAGATATTAACAAACTTGGATCGTGCATGAACTTCCGTATATATGACACATGAAATGCATTATGCACTTGCCATCTTCTCATATAATTACACCCTATAAGCGATCTTCCCAATACGCTCGATAATCGGAAACAACCCAACGAATTTTGGAGCTAACTTGCATTTCTTCCGAGTCGAACGACATTCCTTAAGGGTGAAATCAACAAATACCAAGTCTCCTACTGAGAATCCATGTCCTTTTTCCTTTTATCGGCAAAACTCTTCTAGAGATCTTGGGCGACCTTCATTCTTTGTCGAACAATTTCAATTTTATTAATTGTTTCTATTATCTCTTCTGGCCCTAGTACCAATTTTTCTCTAATATCTAACAAACAAGAAGGTGAATTACATGGTCTACTGTACAATGACTCATACAGTGCATACCAATATTCTATTAATAACTATTGTTGTAGGCAAACTCGACTTGATGCAGATGGTCTTTCCGTGATCCTCCAAAGTCCACTACACAACTCTTAAAAGATCTTCCAATACTAGATTGACTCTCTCGGTCTGACCATCAGCTTGGGGATGATACGTTGTACTTATATATAGTTTGGCTCCCACTGCTTCTTGCAAGCTCTTCCAAAATCTTTTGGTAAACAAAGGATCTCGATCAGTTACTATATACTTTGGTATTCCATGGAATTGAACTATTTATTTAATATACAATTCGGCCAACTTGGATGCCTTCTCAGTAGATTTGATGGGAATAAACCTTGTGCTTTTGGTCAAGTGATCCACAATAACCCTTATACCATTATATTCTACCCTAGTCCTTGGCATTCCGTCAATAAATTCCATTGATACTCACTTCCATTCCACTTAGGAACTTCCATTGGCTGCAATAACCTACTCGACTTCTTCTGCTTAGCTATATCCAATTGACAGTTCATACATTTTAAGACAAATATCCCCAATATCCCCTTTCATACCTCACTAGTAGTAAAACTCTCTTCATATTATGATACATCTTGTTACCACCAAGATGAATAGTCAACTTACAGTGATGACATTCTCTCTGAACCTAATTTCTCAATCCATCTATGTCAAGAACAACCAGTCTTCCATCTTTGTGAAGCCAATCTTTGTGAAGCCAAACATCTCAATTGACTTCATAACTCTTCATTTCCTTGGACTCGACTCTCGTTTCCAATCCCTGAATGGTCTCGATAAGTGCAACCTCCCGCTTCTAACTTTCGCCAATCATTTCAATGAGAATAGATCTAATTAAAATTTCGCCAACAGCTCGAGCCAGCTCACAAGATGGCCTGAAATCAAATTTAGCCAAATACTCAAGATACTTCATTCAGTAAACATAGCTCCCAAGCTCACACGTCTCCTACTAAATGCATCGGCCACTGCTTTTCCTTTCCGTGGAGTAAAGGCTATACTAAATTCATATGGTAACTCTAACATCGTTGCTACCGAAAATTCAAGTCTTTTGGAAGAAGAGATAGTTCAATGACTTATGATCCATAAATAACTCGAATCTGACTCCCAACGAATAATTACTCCATATCTTTAGAGAAAAAACTATCGTTGATAACTTCAAGTTGTTAGTCGGGTAACTCCTTTCGTGCAGCTTTGTTGTTGACTCACATAAGCCATAAATTTACCATTATACATTAGCACTTCTCCCAATTGAGTGCCACATGCATCATTATACACAACATTCTCCTCGTTTCCACTTGGAGTAACCAATACAAGATTACTCATTAATCTCTCTTTCAGGACCATTAAAGCATGCTCGCACTTTCTTAGCCCATGCGAAGACCTGATTCTTCTTTGTCAATCAAGTAATGATGTAGCAATCATCGAAAAATCCCTGATAAAATACTGATAATATCCAGCTAAACCAAGGAAACTCCTAAAGTTCATAGCATTCTTTGGTCGATCCGAATCCTTAATCGTTGCAACCTTGGCGGGATCCACCACCATTCTCTGTTTCAATATGACACGAACCAAGAATCTCACTTCCTCATTCCAGAAGTGACACTTCGAAAATTTAGCTCTCAACTGATGCTTTCGCAAGATTTCCCAAAAAATTCTCAAATGCGTCTTGTGTTCTTCCTCAATCATAGAGTAAACTAATATATCGTCTACGAACACAAGCACGAAAAAACAACTTGTTTACGACTTTAGTAGCTACCTTTCACTGGCTTGAACTTATTTAATTGCTATCTGAAAGCTCGATTCATTAGATCCACAAAATACGATGGTGCATTAGTCAATCCAAACGGCATCACCAACCACTCATAAAATCCGGATGGTGCACTAAAAGCAGTCTTCAACATATTATCACTAACCACTCCCAGTTGGTGAAATCGTGTCGCCAATGCCATTTGCAAAAACACCTCTGCTTCGTGAAGCTGATCAAACAAGTCATCGATCCTCAATAATAGATACTTGTTCTTCATAATCACCTTATTCAGCTCATGATATTCTATTCACAATCAAGATGATCCTTCAACCTTGGTCGTGAATACTACTGGTGCACCCACATGGATATGCTTCTCCGAATGAATCGTTTACTCAAAAAATCATTCGCTCTCACATCTAATTCTCATTGTTACCTAGACACCATCCATGTATGAGGCATGATAATAGGTTTGGATCCTTCCACTAAATTGATACGAAACCCAATCTCCCATTGCGACGGTAGTCCATTGACCACATCAAAGACATCAGAAAACTCTTAAACGGTCGAACCGATGACAATCCATTCCGTGGAATTGCAAGCGAATATAGAAAGCTCCTAGGACCCCGATCTCTCACAGATAGCATATCACAATCGTTCGCCCTTCCATATTCTCATTTGTTACGTCGAGCTTCTCACAATCCACTATAGTTGCATATCTCTTGAACCAGTCCATAACCAGGATAATCCTAAACTCAACGATGTTCAAAATAAGGTTATCACACACAAAAGAGAAACCACGACTCAATAAGACTAGACCATAACAAAGCATATAAAGACTAGAAGAACCTGATACTTGATTAGTCACAACCAATGGTCTACCAGCAATCTCTGGTTATAAACCTAACGTGCAAACAAGCTCATTACAAATAAAAAAATGTGATGCTCCAGTGTCAAACAAAACTCAAAATGAAACACGTCTAGTAGAAAGCATACCTTATACAATAACACCTTTCCCTTTCTCTACGGCAGTCAGACCCCTCGAACAAGTCGACATAGTATCCAATGCATACGCCTTCATAACATGTCTATCCCTTCGTAGTTCCGAGCAATTCCATTACACCATAATGGCCATTTAGTAGCCCTTATTATTTTAAATTTCCAACACTTATTTGTGTTGCAGATTAGTCATAATAATATGTGTTACTATATTAAAAATGTGTTACGAAAATACAAATTTATAATTATTTTATTGCCAATGCTTATTTGTGTCGATAAGCCTAGTTCACGAGGGTAAAAAAGTAAACACACCCTTGTATTCTTCATAACCATAAAATTCCCCATCCCAAATGCTTTTTCCTCATTTGATCGCATTAAAAACAATTACAAAGAGGGAAAGATTAAAGGAATCAGGTGATTTCGCGATTCTATCCCAAATGCAATTTTGTTTTGGCCGAATTAATTCTCAAGCACGATTTTTGTTAGACATCTTCCATTTCTAGTTTGGTGATTTCAAATTCCACTTTTAGATTCAACGAAGCAGGTAATTTCACTATTTCCAGTGGAGAAGAAAAACCCTAAATTCCTATATCGCGCCACCGCTTCTGTCGCCTGCTCTAGATCGTGTCGCCTTCTCACTTCCTTGGGCAACCCAAACAGTGAGGTACTACACATATATGTATTGTCAATAATCAATTTTATACCTAGAATTAGATAATTTAGTGATTTTGTTCAATCATTGAAGTTGCTTGCTTGTAATGTTAATTTTGTGCATTACCTATCGAAATTCATGGAAAGGGATTTTTGATGATTATTTGTGTGAGATGGGAGAGAAGATAGACTACAGGTAGAGTGCTAAGTAGGTTTTATAAGTTATAGTTTATTTCTCAAATATTTTTCCGAGTAATGTCAATGGAAAATGCGGAGCAATTCAAATGGGTTCGCTTGAATTTGGATATCAACTCTTTGACGCTTTGATTCTGAAACAAAGTTGAAAGTATATCATATGATCATATTTATATCTCTATTGTCTAAACTTCTTCTTCAATATGATATTTTTTTAATTTTGAAACAAAGCTGAAAGTATATCATACGATCATATTTTATCTGTATTGTCTAAACTTCTTCTTCAATATTATATTTTTTTATTAAAATTCATTTTCCAGAAGCTTCTTAGAAAAAGATTAGATCAGTGTAGAATTATTGTAAAAGTGGCCATCACAAATCCATAACGCACATTATTCCTTAGTTCATATTGTTGAAATTAATATTTGAAAAATGAAATTATTACCATGTAATGTTGCATGTTTTCCAACATAAAACTTATTTAATCTTTCTATTCATGTTGTATTTCCTTTCTGCATGTGTAATCAACCATGGGACTCGTAGTTGATTTTTTGAGTCATTTGGCATGCAAATTGAAAAGTGCAATATATAACTATGTTCTACGTTTACTGTGAGTTGTATGTGTTCAAAGTAAAAGATAAAAAAGAATATTGTGTGCTTACATGATGTATGTGTTTACTGTGAGTTGTATGTTGGATTATTACTGATTATGGGAAATATACAAGCTCTACTGATTGAAAAGATTTTAACTGTGCACATTTTCAACTTGCTTCATGCAAAACTATATTGATGCATATGACAATTGTATGCTTCCTCGTCTTTCTTGGGGAATCTAAAATATAAGTTGATTCAACAGATGCAAAAAATTTAGTATGGAGCAGAAATTCCTCTAAAAAGTTGTGAGCTACAAAATGGTACACCTATATTTTTTTCATGGAAAATAACAGTTATCTGTCACCACGTAGGCTCGGTTTAAAAACTTGGACCATGTAGGCTTTATTTATAACTGAGTCAACTCATTTTACTGAGCCCGGCTCAATTTTACTAAACCTTGTATACTCGGTTTTACTAAGCCTACATGGCTCAGTTAAACTGAGCCTAATTGGTACTATGGCTCACTTAAACCAAGCCTAATGGCTCAACTAAATGTAGCTTATTAGTTTAACAACATGAATTTCATTTTTTGAATGTTATCCACGATATGCATATGTAATATATCAGAGAATTGGTCCACCTTCTACCTACACACTCACTGTTTAATCATCACTTTGTTCGTTGACCAGACAAGAATATGTAACATCTAATCCTTTCCTTAATACACCAGTAGTATTTTGTTGCCAAAGTTTTTCATAACCCACTTCCTAAGGCTAATTTTCACATTGTTAAGCTTGATACAAGTTGAAATAAGGGATTTCCAAAAACTGCAATATTTGATATAGCTTCCACTAGGTCATGATTATCATATTTGAAATACCAAAAATTGTTGTTTCTTAAAAAAATTCTTACTTTTCATTTGAGTAGAAATATTAAAAGTAATAAGAGTGTGGTTGCAAATTAGGTGTTAGCAAAACAGAAAGAGAATAGTGGAACTTACGATAACATTTTTTATTGCTAATTCCTTATACTTGGCGAGCTGAATATATTTGTTGCTCCAACACATTCTATAAAGTCTTCATTAGTTGTTGAGCTATAGTACCCATGTTTTCATTGAATATTTTCATTACTTGTTGTTAAATATCAATGCTTGATATAATGTTCAATATCATTCAATTATTAGCCATTATCTTAGTCCGATGGTACCTGACAATATTTGTTGGTACCCTATGTATCGTCGAGAACAAGGCCTGTAACGACCCGAATTTTTGGTTAATTTATTTTGAATATTTAATATGGTTTTAAATATTGAGTTGATAATATAAATGGATATTTATATTAAGTTATCGATTTAATAATTGTAATACAATTTATTTCATATATATATATAATTACTGTAATATGAAAATCTGAAATAATTCAATTCGAAATTAAAACGGAGTTAAAATGATTCAGATGATCAATATAAATGTATTGAACACAAACGATAATAATAATAATTTTTTATTGATGAACGGATTATTTCTGAATTTAAATTATATTATATCAATTTTATATGGTTTTTATTTAGACATTCAAATTAAATTTCAAAATCTATCCCGTTGAGTTCAGAATAGCGTGATGACATTGAAACGTCAATCGGTACGTTAAAATATGGGTTTGTGAATTCGAGTTATGAACCCTAATATATTTTAAATGGATAAGCTCAAAGTCATATCGAAAATCAAATCAGAATCTATTTAAATAAATAAAAATACTTTATTTCAAATCAATCAAATTATATGTGCCTTAACCTACCCTAACCCATCTCCTAAAAATATACCATACACGGGCTAAATTTCTTAATGCCTAAGCTTTGTTTTCTTATAAATTCGCAACATCTCCCCTTTCATTTCTTCTTTAGGGAATCTTAAACTTCTAGAAACTATAAAAATCAAAGCTTTAAAGAAATTAAAATGGCCGTTCAATTTTCAGTTCAAAACCAAATTGTGTTCTACCTTATTATTTACTTCCCCAGTCCTCTTATTTCCAAATCCCTCCAATTCATTTTCAAAACCCAAAAAAGAAAGCTTCTACAAACATAAAATAAAAAATGATGGCTCAAATAAAATGGAATGAAATTGTTTGTTATCAGTTCATTCAAAAATCAATAGTCATGTCTCTCTTCTTCAACTCGACACTTGTTTCAGCAAATCAAAGTGGGTGTGGCATCGACTTTGTCTCGGCAAAAGGAAAAGGGGCGAAATCAAAATTCGACTTCACAAGTCGAATGTGAGGATTCTGGGAACACGCGCGCACAAGAGTAGTTGCGGCTTGGTAATAAGGATACTAGAATTGGGGAAGGGTTCGTGAGTGTAAGGAAATACAATTTGAAAAGGTAGCGCAACTTCGAATTTTTGACTATCAGTTGGGGAGTAGTGGAACGCGGGTACAAATATGGTTGCAAGCTGTTCATGTCGGGGTAGAGAGAAGGGAGGTTGTGCAATTGAAAGGGATGCGCGATGCCTGGCAAAGGTCGAAGGGCAGACTGAGAAGTGGAGCTCAAGTTAGTGGTGATGGTGTTCCTGAGATGTAAACTTCAACAAGGAGCTTGGTAGTGAAAGAAAATCTTGATTATGGAAGGGTACTGTATCCAAATATGGTTTAACAGGGAAGAAGTATTAGAGAAGCGATTAAGTTATATTTTTGATTTATAATTTACATTGAAAACTAGTTTATAATTAGTAAGTGACAAAAGTAAATTAGAAAAAAATGAAATAAAAACCTATATGGTAGTTAGCAAAGAAATAAAATGTGTAGACTAATCGTTTATAAATTTAAGGTTTAATTTGGAATTATTACAAGTGAGTAATTAATTAATTTGAATTCATATAATTAAATAACTGGAATTTTATTAATTATTGTTTTACATTGGAAAACAGACATATCTTGGAATCACTGTGGAAATTATATAGTATGCTTCAGTGGATATTCAGCGCAATTAAAATCACGATGAGTAAACTCACTCTTTGGTTCGATTATAACTTATTATAATAGAATATTTTTTTATATACATAAATATTTATATGCTTTTTGTTGGTTGATTGGTTGCACTGCTATTTATTGATAAATTTTGGTTATTATATATTGTTAGACCAAAATCTGGGCCTAACACCCAAATGCGGTGTGAAGTCCTCACAATCATAATTCGCAGATCACAAAATGCAGATAAAGCAATAAAAACAGGGAACACACGAGAGTTTTATAGTGGTTCGGCTCAAACCAAGCCTACATCCACTTTATATTTTCTTAGACCTTCATAAATTACAATTACAATGCCACCTCACAATCCGTGAGAGCCGTTTAAACACAATAGCCTTGTGTTATCATGAAGAAGAAGAGAAAACAGAGGTGATTTTATACACGAAATCCTCGTGTTAGACTGATTTGAGGAGTGCACAAATTCCTTGTGTAATTGGCAATGGAGGCCAGGAGGTGTTAGTGCCAAAAAGCCCAGATAATCCTTGACAATGCCCTCAAATGTTGTATTTATAGTCATTTCACGATAGCGATTCGTGAGACATGTGGCACGCATCCCAAAAACCTCAAAATGTGGTGGAAAACATCCAAAAATCCTCTCCAAGTCGTTGTATGCCATTTGTAATCAGATTCGTGTAAGTTGAAGTGAAAATAGCCTTTAGAATAGGTCAGAATCAAGTGTTGGAGCAGGTCCAGGAGTCAGTTCGTGATAAGCCTCCACGAGCCGAGGTACATTGGTGCTTGTGAACCGATAGCGAGACGGAATACTTTGGTGGAATGGTGCCAAGTGGTTCATGATCTAGGGGTGCGAACCGTGGTCCACGAGCCAATATGATGCTCACGAGCCGAGGGGCGAGTTGAAGTGAGAAGTTGGTGGAGATAGTCAGGTCGATTCGTGGTTTAAGGGAGCACCACGAGTGGGTCGTGATCCATGGGTGTGTCACGAGCTGGTCATGTCTGAGGGTGCACAACGAGCCGAGTGGGAGGCGAGTCGGTGCTAGGATCCAAGTTCTCGATTCTGAGTGCGTTCACGGAAACAGACGTAACTTTGAAACCGTAAGTCCATTATAGCCAAATGAAAGCTCTACTTGAAGCTAATTCAGAGAGCTACAAGAATTACAAAGAAAATCTCTGTAAGTGATGTTTTTGGGCCCAAAAAAGGCCGTCTGATAGGTGATTCGAATTGTTCTTTGTTTGTGATGCGACTTCAACCAAATCGCTTCTTGTATTCTGACGATGTTCTCTGTACCCGAGCGCGGTACTATCCAGATATTCCAGGTGTGACAGCTTTTACCAAAAAGCGTGTCAACAACTTTTCCCCCCAGAACACATCTTGTTGGTTGAAGGATGATGTGTTCTGGATAATCCGAGAAGCCCAAAAGCCATGGAAGTTCAGGAATGACAGGAACTCGCCGGGTCCTTACAACTGCAAGTATAATCCATACTTGTAAAGAGAACGAGGTGAAACAGATGTGTCAAACCCTGACAGCATTGTTCGACCTTGCCGAGCATAAACCATGCTTTGACGCCTAATTAGCATAAATCATACTCAAGAGACATTTGAGTTATCCTGCTAAGTCTTGGTGAGGGTTATGACCTTCTAGGCATCAACCATAGCTAGAGGTTCAAACCGAGTATAATTCATACACTGTTTCTTTTGTCACACCCTGACAAGACCGTTTGCAGTTCCTTAAGTATAATCCATGCTTAAGATTCCAAAGTGAGTATAAACCATACTCAAACCTGAAGTAGAGCTACGCTTGCCACAGCCTGATAAGATAGTCCATCCCTAGGCATAATCCATACCTAGAGTTCCAAAATAAGTATAAGCCATACTTTAACTGAGGTTGAGGATCTTGCCACATCCTGACAAGATACTTGAATTCACTAAACATAGTCCATTCTTGAAAGTCCTTATTCAATTCAAAATGCAAAACCAAAGCGAATCCTGATTGATTTGACATTGTGTCCAGAGCACGCTTTCGGGCTACATCCTAACCCCATATGTGTGTACTCCGATTCAACCAATCGGAAAACCTAATGATAGTAAAAATAAATCTTAAAGCCTAAGAAATAAAGAAAATGAAAGCTGATCTCATCCAGATCATTTGATGATGAGCCCATGAGAGCTCGATCCAAGGTCATTCCCTCTCATGGGGGAGGAGGTGGTAGCGCATATGCAAGCGCTTTTGGGGGTTTCACATACTCGGGTAGCTCTCTACGTCTAACCCATTCCT
This sequence comes from Allium sativum, assembly GCA_030737875.1. Lineage (NCBI taxonomy): Eukaryota > Viridiplantae > Streptophyta > Magnoliopsida > Asparagales > Amaryllidaceae > Allium > Allium sativum. Next base: position 607,547,976 of record CM060910.1, on the reverse strand, counting down.
CAATTAGATCTCATAAGTTCCTACAGTCATTTGTGTCATGTCCATCCATATCGTGGAATATGCAATGTTTTCCAGAGCAGCGTTCTCTTTACGATGGCTCCCTCCTCGGAGGCTTTTGGTAGGAGTTGGCACCATTCGTGTCCATGTAGATGTCAGTCACCGTTGAATTGAGTTCTGTGTACTTTTCATATCTGGGCCATCTTTGGGGCTGAGTGTTCCGATCATTCTTGACGGCGGCTTTTCCTTTTCCATTTCCCAAATCAGACAGTTTTCTGTCTTTGAGCACGTTGACATCGAGAATTTTCTTCTCAGAAGTTGCATCTTCCTCATGCAGGAATCTATCCGATTCAAGGTAGAATTCACTGAGAATTCGTGGTGGGTCTCAGTACAAAGACTTTTTAAACTCCGAGTTATCTAGAACGTCGGATACTGCTGCCATTAATACCATGGATGGTTCAGGTTGGTAAACTGATGTTGTTGCAACATTGAATCTTTCCAGAAATGAACATAGAGTTTCTCTAGGTCTCTGCTTGATTATGGTGAGGAACATGACATTCTTCGGTGATGCGATATGGACATGAAATTGTTCAATAAAGCATGCGACCAACATATTCCAACTGTTGATCGATTCAGTTTCTCGCCGCCGAATCCACATAGCAGCTATATCATTTATAAAAGGGGAAAGCATTTTTCCATGACATTTGCTGACGCCATTTGAACTTCCATATGACGCTTGTAGCACATCAAATGCATGGTAGGTCCGTCCTGCCATTGTAGGGCTCTAATTGTAGAAGTTTGAAATTCGGGGGATTGCGGGAATTCTTGATTTCCTATGTGAACGGGCTGTGATTGACATCATCCACATCATTCTGGTAAGTGTGAACTCTCGAGGGGCGTTGAATGAGATTGGCGAGCCAATCGCCTTCAAAACGTTGTTGCAAGTTCACTACAAGAAAAACCGAGATTAGCGATAGATTTTTAGCAGCGGAAAATTCCGTCGCTAATTATCGGCGAATTTCCGTGGGCTTTGTAATAGAAAATATTTTGGATTTTATATGTCATCTTATTATAAATTATTACCGTCGAATACTAATTCTGTCGGTAAATCAATGGAAATTGCAGCTCTTTACGGTCATATACTATTTGACGCTAAATTTCGTTGCTAATAGAGTCGGATTACCGTCGACATAATTTTGATGCTATTTTCCTGTAGTTTTTCAAGAGATTTGAAACGAACTTTTTTATTTTTTATTTATTAAATGTTTTAAATTTGTGTTATTACTTAGTAATTAATTAGTAAATTTAAATTTTAAATAATTAATGTTAATAATACATTAGTAATTAATAATAAATAATGACTATTAGAATTAAATAAAATTCAATAGTTAATGCTGATTAATTTTATTTTTTTGAAAATTAATGTTTATTAATTATTAATTACTATATAATATTAACTATTTTACAAATCCTTATTTCTTAATTAAAATTTATGAAGGCTTATACAATTAAGCCATGATAAATTCTGTAAAATTTATATTTAATAATCAAATAACCATTGATTAATACTTAATAATTAAAAAATAATTTATAATAATTAATTTCTATTGATAAGAAATTATTACTAAACAATTGATAACTAACAATATATTTATTACTTAGTCTCTAATATTTGATGATTATATTTGAAATCATATTAAATATGTATTAATTAAAAAAGTAAAATTTTGGAATTTTCTAAAATATATTTAATATTATTCATAAATATTAAATATAAAATTTTTAATTTTTCATAAGATTCGAAAATATTCTTTTAAATAAATATATAAGTTTGTAAAATATTCAAAATTATAAAGAATTCCGAAATGATTAAAGAATTTCAAAATATTCAACAATATTTTGGATGGTTTACATGGGTAGAGTAGTACTACAATACTTGGTTAGTTATAATTTTTTACTTTTTTGGCTGCTAGTTTCATTTTGAAATATTGTAGACAAATTGGGGTGGGGTTGTGCTCAAATTCATAACTCATTGATTTATTTTTTATATTGTTTATTTCATTGTTATGCATTCTAGACAAACTGATTAAGCAAATAATATGTTACTTAATCCAGAAGTTTTTTCTTAGTTAATCTTCAATTTAGAAAGTTCTTCATAAAGACTGAGGCGTTACAGAAATATAATTGATAAATAATAATACTAATTATAACCAAATAGTGATAATGAAGGATTAATTTAAAAATTATTATTTTTAAATATTAATAATTAATCAAATAATGGATAATAATAATTAATAATTAAATTGATATATGAAATAATTTGTTCAAATAATAAATAATAAATAATAATAATAGACGTAATTAATAAAACCATTAAATAGTAATCAATAGTTAATTTTTTTACTCTGTAATAAATAATTAATAAATAACAAGTAATGATTAATAATTACCATACGTAGTAATATTTAATAAATAATAACTAGTAATTAATAATTAATAGTTATCTTATCTTATATTACAATGCAAAACCTTGGTCAAATCAGTCAAAATGAAGCCTTTTTAGGTTTTCCTTTTGTACCCTTTTTCCAATGCTTGGTCACCTTATTTTCAACCGACCTTCAGGTAATTTTGCCATGGAACGGGAAAACCCACGTCTTCAGGTTTTCCAAGTTTCCTCATTTTCCACCGCTTTCAGCTACCCTCCTCAAACACTGATTTTTTAATGGTGGACTTCACATCTTTACTGTTGCGTCTACCAAAACCACGATTCCATCTCCTCCCCCTACCAGATCTGCAGTACAAAGTGTTCTATCTCCTTTCCGTCTACCAGATCTGCGGTATAAAGCAGCAGAAAAAGACGGAATCTCTTTGTACGTGTCTAATTCCCTTATGCTTTAATGTATTTCTCCAGTGTAAGATCTTCAACTCACTTTACTTATTTGATTTGTATGGTTTTGGTTAACTTCGCTAAGTATCGATTTTAATTTTTCAATTTTATATCTGGAGAACTATGTCTAAGTTTTACTCGGTTTCATTCAGATTTTGATTCCCGATTGAGCAGTTGAAGGGTCGGACGGCTTTGGTTGCTGGAATTTGCTCTCTTCTTCCTCCGGTAGTATCTGGACTGAAATTACAAACATATCTGTAATATTACTTTAATTTTATGCGTAATATATATTCCTCTATCAAATCACTCCTGTTATATACAGATATTCTATTTGCTTTACATTTTTCTTTTGCTGTACATTTTTTTTGTAATTCATATTTAACACTAGCACTACTGTATACATTTTTAAGAATTGTATTCATTTGAATTTTGAACAATTTTAAGACTGTTCAAAAGAGCCTCCGTTCAGTTCTAAATAGACGCCCTTTTGCTATCTTTCCTATGTGTATTTTCTGCAATTGACAGACCTTATTGTAATTCCATATGTGGCACTAATTCTTTTAAACATTTGATTTATACTATCTCTCTAAATTCTACTGTCACATATATAACGTTTGTGAGTACCGTCAAAACTATTGCTTTATGTTTTAATTACTTTCTATTTAAAATTTACTCATCGACCACTGTATGTATGTATCTTCCAGATGTTGTTACTGTAATTACATAGGTTGTGTTACATTTTCCCACAATATGCATTAAGATGAATGGGGAATTAAAGGATATGATTGGTAGACATTTATTAAGTGGGTTTACAGATGCTACCAGTTGTAGAAAATACATATACATATGGTTTTAACTGCACAATCGAATAATTTGGCCTATCTGTTATATGGAATTCCAGTAAAGTCATGTAGACTGTACAACCATATAGCAGTCATAAAATGTAATTCCTGTGTGGACCATGTAGGCAAGTAAAGTCATATAGGAGAAATAGACCAAATAGGCCATGTAGACCAGTAAAGTCATGTAGTAGAAAATGTAATTCCATATATCAATAGACAAATTAGATGATATAGACCATAAAGTCATATAACACAAGATGCATATGGCTATTACTGTAATTCTAGTAAGTCGTATAGACCGTAAGGTCTATCTCAAATAGCTGAAAATGCATATGGAATTATATATGATGTGTAGACCTTATTGTAATTCTATCTTACCAAATAGGCCTTACACTTTCTATTACATGCTATCTTTGCCTCATGCATTTTCTGCAATTGGTAGACGTTTCTACATAAATGTTTTTTTCTTCTGATTTACCTTCTTCATCTTTTACTGTAACTATTATCATTTTTTGCAATTGATAGACCTTACTGTAATTTCATATAAACCATTGTGATATGTATGTTTTAATGCTCACTGCCTTTATATAAACCATTAATATCCTCTTATCCTTTCATTCTAATTTAAATTAATATAATGTGCATTAGACATAAGATGGTATTGTTAACCATTACATATATAATCACTGTAAATGTTTTTTTTTACTTCCATCTCAATTATTTCTTATATTTACTGGAATATGTATGCGTTACAAGCCATTTTGGTACAGCTTGAAGGTACACCTTAAAATTCAACTGCTGCTACCAGTTCCGGCTTCTACGAGTTGGTTTGCATGCCCATCGTTCACACCAAGTTATGAGTCTTCTTACATATTACTAATTTGATACATAAAATCAAGTTCATTTAACATGAACTCATTTTTACATATGAAAACCATTACACATTTGGTACAGTACTCTTTTTCCATCTGTTTCTAAACTTATCATCATTTGTAATTTACTCAACTATTTAACTCTGCATTATTCACATTTTTATTCAACATTTGTCTCAGTGCTGAAGAGGATAATTTCTTTTTTCTTCCACGACAACTAGCTTAACTACAAACTAATTTGTTCAGTTCGTATTTTTTTGGTTTGTTACTGCAGAATTTGAAACTTTATCTTACACTACCTTTCACTCAAACATTTATTTACAGGGTAGATGCACAGGTGCATTGAAGATGAAGGCATTCAAACTTTTCAACATTTCTGCCAATGGTTCTTCTTCCCCCCTCAATTCTGCAACTGATACAATTTTTTAATGGACAGCCAGTGAGAAAAAAAGCAACTTCTCAGCAAGGTATTTTCCTTTTCAACACTGAACTTTCTTCTTCTTTTATAAAATTTTACCTTCCAGCATAACTAATATTTTATTTTCTTCATTTATCTTTTATTACTTTTAAAATCCTAATTAATTTCTACTGGACATCATAATTTTATTCTTTTATAATTTCGAAATCAAATTCTAGGACTTCGAATAAGTTTTGAGTGAAGCTCCATCAATCAGTTGATGAACAAAAGCGACAACTGACAGTGATTAATTGGATGAATGAGCACTTCGTTTACATAAGTGCATAATTCAAAGAAGACATAGGTAGCATTTTAATTAAAGTTTCATAACTTTGTGTTGTGTTGTATATCTTGATTTCACAATTTTCTATACATTTCATTTTGGTTAGTTACATTTGTAACAATTGTATTTAACTTTCTTCTACATATGTAATGGATGAATTAAAAAAAATTAAAGATAGATTTAGCAAATTGGTATACTTTTTCCATTCTGTAATTGTGTCAGACCGATATGATTATTAATGTAATTGGCAGTTTTAACAAATTGCATTTTTGACTGCAGACTGTGGAAATGAAGTTCAGAATGTTGAATTTTTTTTACTAAAAAATATGGTTATGTTTCCATTCTAGAAATATTAATTAATTTACCGCAAACTACTTTATTTGAAAATTTTTAAGTTTTCTAACTCAATTTATTTCTGTTCTACTTTAATGTGTTTTATGTTTAAGCAATTGCATTTTGCTGACAAATTTACCGCTGAAAAACTATGCAATATATGTTTTTTTTCCTTCATTGATACTTAGAAATAGCACTGCTCATAAAAATTGATATTATATGCTTCCGTCACTGTTTTAATTTTTGTTCTCCACAACTGAAACGTGCATATGGTCTCAATGCATTTTGGGGGTTTTCTTTATGTCAACATGTTATATATATTACGATTATTAAACATCTGCTTGGACCATGTTCACGTTTGAAATCTAATCAATTGTGCTATGCTATTTACTTCAATTATGTCCAGCAAGTGCCATCCAAAATGAAGCAAATGTATCCCTTTTTTAATTATTCGCACCACCATTTTAACAGTACTATGATTTTGTACTAACAGAATAAAACTGAATACATACGTTCTATTATGTATCCATTTGGTTCAGATGAAACAAAGCAGGCCGTATTAGATGCGATCGAGATTGGCTATCGCCACTTTGATAGTGCATCGCTTTATGGGCCGGAAGAGCCGCTTGGAGAAGCAGTGGTTGAAGACATAGAAAGAGGATTCATAAAGTCAAGGGATGAGCTTTTCGTCACCTCCAAGCTTTGGTGTAACGATGCCCATCCTGACTCTGTCCTTCCTGCCATCCAAAGAAGTCTCCAGTAATCTAATGTTTTCTTCTTTTTACTATTTTCCCCCTTTCTTAAAGCAAGGGCAAAACTTAATTGCTCAGTAATCTAAGATATGATGTATCCCATTGATAGCTAAGTTTAGACTGGTGATGAAATGAATTTTATGCCCTCTGGTAGCTTCTTCGTACGCACTTTGCTCTGATGATCCTTAAACTGTGCTCCTGTTTGCTGAGATACATGAATTGGACCGTTGATTTAATTTTTTCGGTCCTTCCGACTTTAACTTTAAAAAATGAATTATATTCTCCTTTAACCCTATGTTATGTGTCCCACATATTAGTTGTTCCATGTCCCATAACAATTCAGAGGTTGAAATTATGAGCTTGCGATATAGCAAAAATGAGTGTAGCCAATACTTGCGTGAAATTATTTTTATCAGAGTTATAAGAAAGCAAAAAAAAAGAAGCAGTGCCTATCTTCATGCACTCAAAGAGCGCAAACAAACCATTTGTGTGCTAAATTTTAAATATGAGAAACCTCTGCAGTACTGGTAAATGTTAATCCATATAAAATGGACTTTTTTCTGTATAGTAACCTGAAAATGGAATACTTGGATCTTTACCTCGTGTATATGCCATTTAGTTCAAAACCTGGATCACATCCATTTCCAATAGATAAGGTGACATCGTACCACTGAACATGAAATCGGTTTGGAAAGCCATGGAGGAGTGCCAAATGCTTGGACTTGCTAGAGCAATTGGCGTTAGTAATTTCCGAGAACATAAATTAGCTGAGCTACTCACTTCAGCTAAAATACCTCCAAAAGTCAACCAGGTAAACAATTCTTTCTATGTATGAATCTGGCAAAAATGTGCTATATATGTTCATATGCTTGCTCATGATACATATAGATGATCACAAAGAAATTTATGAAGACTATGATTCATAGCCTTCTTAACAATACCGAATATTTAACATTTTTATATGTTTATATGCAGGTGGAAATGAACGTAGCTTGGCAACAGATAAATTTAAGGAAGTACTGCATGGAGAATGGAATTTATGTGGCTGCACACTCTCATTTAGGTGGACGGTCTAGTGGAAGTGAAAACATGGTCAAGAGCTCGGATGTGTTAAAGGAGATTGTCGATGTAAAAGGGAAAACGGTAGTTCAGCTATATATTATTGATTCTACGTTTGTTCGTTAAAATTTCATAGGACAGAATTAGAGTTTGATCAACGCTTAAGCTTCAAGGAGAATAATTGTAGGCAATTGTTTTATGTACTAGACCATTGTATTCTATCATAATTTTTGTAACAGATTGCTTTGAGATGGGTTTATGAACAAGGAGTGATCATTATTGTCAAAAGTTTCAACAAGGAAAGTCTAAAGACAAACTTTGAAATATTCAACTTTGAGTTATCAAAAGAAGAAAGTTTTGCAATCGACTTTGAAATATTTGACTTTGAACTATTCGACTTTGAGTTACCTCCTCTGGCTTTTCTGTTCGGTTCTGTGTATTCTCCTCTTCATGCTGGCACTGCCTTGTTCAGGTTAATCTTTTTTTGCTTTTTTGAGCATTTAGATATTGTGATAAATTTTGGGTTCTACGTGTTATGTAATCATCCTCACAGGTTATGATTCAGATTGGTGTCTGTTTGGAAATATGCACTTCAGTGTTTGCTTTGCTAACTGCACGTCTGTAATTTGGGTTTAATTTCCCTCCTGCTATGGTGTTCCATGCCAAATGCTTTGCAGAGCTGCTTTCCATGTTGGCTATTTGAATTTCATTTTGGGTATGTTAGCAGTAATATAATGTAGGCCTTTTTTTTGAAAATAATAGACTATTGTGGCCATTTCAATTTTTTACCATTCGTTATTATGCTATATGTAGTTCATATAAGTGTGTTAAATTGTTATTACAAAGACCATTCAGCATTAGGTATCCAGTATACATCATTTATTTACCATGGTTACAACTTGAGTGTCTGGCTTACACACAAATTTTAATATATAAAATACATAGTCGGTTGCAATTATTTTTTTCTCAATCTTTACATATAGTACTTGTGCAAAACGAAATAATGGTCTACCCTCACAACCAACTCGTAGGCAGTGCGACTAATACCCTAAGAACCTCTTCATCATTTGGCAATGGTACAAAAGGAAAAAGGAGTGATAGGGGTAGAGATGGAAAGGGACAAAACAGGGAATCCACATCAAAAATAGCAATGCAAAATAGGTGAAAAAGTTCGCCCTTCAGAGGATGCACAAAAGCTTGCACCACTAGCCTGCTATGTATGCTCTTGCCTTAGCTTATATATCTGTATGTACACTATTTATCTATCTATAAATAAATAAGTTAGTTGATTCTGGTTCTTGCTTTAAAAAAATCATGTCTCAGGGATACATATGTGCTATGTGGATGGATATATGCAAGTATTATCTATTTGGTCCTTGGATGTTATATTCCTGGAAGCATAATATAATTTGCCAATAACTTTCCTTCAATTTATAAAAAAAGATATAGCCTCTTCTTTTATACATTTGGGAAATTTCATTTTTGAGGCATTATAAAGAATTATTTTGTTGATTTCTTTAGCGAAATAGGTGAAAAGGTTCAGAAAAGAGAGAGATGGTGGTCCAGGTTGCAAGTGAAGCCCATCACGGAATATTGGAATGCAGGCGATGAGATGTTGTGTGACTGAAGCTAAGTGACATGAATTGAGTTGATGCTGTTTGGCCATAAAAGGTATGTCCACTGCGAATCTGATTTCGTTTTATGCATTTAACATGTATGTTATCATGGAGTACATACTGTTATGTATGACATGAGTAACCAGACAATCATTGCTTTTCTTCTCAAATCTGCTTTCGCTTGCATCACACTGTACACTCATATGTAGTTTTATTCTACCACGTATATTTTGTAGGTTAATTATTTGTTTTATTTTATTCAGTATGTTTTAATTTTGATTGATTGTTGTTTTGATTTTGGCAAGTACACATATACTATCAAAACAATTGTTTTGATTTTTTTTTCAATAGCTTATCTATAGGTGATGTAGAGCGAATGCTTCGAGAACTTGGGACCGAAAAAGGGAAACAAACAGCTTTACATGTAGGAGGTACGAAAGCACAAAATGAAAGAGCTACTCTATTTGTTGTTATTTTAGAAGCAAGATCCCGAGTCAAAAAGCAACTTTTTTGGATGGTAATAGAGCAGTCTCTTGTAATTTTAGGTGTAATGTTAGGTAGTTATCGATCAAACTGCTTTTGTTTAAATGTATATTATTAGTGTATGCTTGGACGTATTAAAAAGTTCAAGGCTTACAAGTCATCAAAATCAAATGTACCGAACGAAGAAATAAATCATAACTGCAAATTTATCTTTGTATTTTTGGATATGCTATTTATTTCAGTGTTCATAGTTAATTAACATTAGTTCGATAAATATACATGTATTTATGTGTATCTATATGTGTGTGTGTATGTATATGTATATATATGTGTGTGTGTATATATATATGTATATATATATATATTTGCAGATTAGAAGGGGAATAGCGACAGATTACTAGCAAATGATGCTAGTTTAAATATTTACATAAATTAAATTCCGTCGCTAATCCCTTGGCAATTAGTAAGGGTTTACCAACGCCTTTGATAAATATTAATTTATTATAAATTACTTATCCGTCGGTAAGTAGTCGGTAAATAAATTAAAATTAAATTAATAAATAAAAATATATATTTATTATATAATTAGCAAAATGACGGAAAAATGTCGGAAAATTAATGCTAAATTCCGTCGCAAAATCTGACACAATTACCATCATGGTTTTTACCGACCACAACCTTATGTAGGAAATCCGTCGCTAATGCCGATTTAGCGACGGATTCGAAGCGGATACTGCCGCTGCTATTTGCAGTTTTTCTTGTAGTGGTTGCTAAGATCAGAGCTAGTGCCCCCAGCGTTATGCGTGATAGAAGGAAGCTGCCGGTGAGAAGCTGAGAGTGAGTCGCAGGGACCGGTTCGTGAGCTAGGAGGTGCATCACAAGCCGGGTCATGGTCCAGGGGTTCGCAGCTCGAGTGGGGCGAGCCGACCCGATCGTGGGTCACCATCACGAGTCGCTCCTGGTGCCCCGTCACGAGCCGTGTCCTGCTGTTGAGCAGTAGCGTGCACTCTGATATCCATCCGATCCGGAGCTGAAGAAGATCGCTGTGCATTTCCAATAGGGAGGGGGTTTCCCCCGAGCATTGGTGCTGGCGGGTTGCGGGTCGCTGGGCTTGACCTGATCGTGGTGGCCTATACAAGCCAAATTCAGTGGCTCTATCTCCAATGACTTGAATGTTGCTTGGCCTTCCATCCATCCGAGTGAACAATCCATCGATCATCTCCTACTGTTTCCTGAGGAGATCATCTTGCTTTGCCATCTGGGTTCTCCATTCAGCGAGAACGATGTCCATCTCTTCTCTGGTCAAGTATGCTGAAGGATCTGTGAGAAGAAGCCTCATGCTTGCCTCGTTCCTTGCACCTTCAGCGTCAGCATCCTCAGCATGAGAGTAAGTTCCAGTTTTCTTCCTTTTGACTGCCATTGAGTTTCCTTTCAAGCAAGAAGTTGAAGTTTTCATGTGCTCCTCCTTCTTGGCACGCCAAAATGTTAGACCAAAATATGGGCCTAACACCCAAATGCGTTGTGAATTCCTCACAATCACAATTCGCAGATCACAAAATGCAGATAAAGCAGCAAAAACAGGGGACACATGAGATTTTTATAGTGGTTCGGCTCAAACCATGCCTACGTCCAATTTCTATTTTCTTAGATCTTCAGAAATTACAATTACAATGCCATCTCACAATCCGTGAGAGCCATTTATAAACAATAGCCTTGTGTTATCATTAAGAAGAAGAAGAGAAAAGAGAGGTGATTTTATATGCGAAATCCTTGTGTTAGACTGATTTGAGGAGTACACAAAGTCCTTATGTAATTGGCAATCGAGACTAGGAGGTGTTAGTGCCAAAAAGCCCAGACAAAACGTGAAAATGCCCTCAAATGGTGTTGTGGTAGTCATTTCCTGATAGAGGTTCATGAGACATGTGGTACGCATCCCAAAAATCTCGAAATGTGGTGGAAAACGTCCAGAAATTCTCTCTAAGTCGTTGTATGCCACTTGTAATCAGATCCGCGTAAGTTAGAGTGAAAATAGCCTTTAGAATAGGTCAGAATCATGAGCAGGAGCTGGTCTAGGAGCCGGTTCGTGATAAGCCTCCACGAGCCGAGGTACTTTGGTGCTTGCGAACCGATTGCGAGATGGAATGATTTGGTGGAATGGTGCCAAGCGGTTCGTGATCTGGGGGTGCGAACTGAGGTCCATGAGCCAATATGATGCTCACGAACCGAGGGGCGAGTTGAAGTGAGAAGTTGTGGAGATAGTCAGGTTGGGTCATGATCTAAGGGAGCACCATGAACAGGTCGTGATCCATGAGTGCATCACGAGTGGGTCATGGTCCGATGGTGCACCACAAGCTGAGTGGAAGGCGAGTCGGTGCTAGGATCCAAGTTCTCGGTTCTAAGTGTGTTCAAAGAATCGGGCGTAACTTACAAACCGTAAGTCCGTTATAGTCAAACGAAAGCTCTACTTGAAACCAATTCAGAGAGCTACAAGAGTTACGGAGCAAAGCTCCGTAAGTGATGTTTTCAGGCCTATAAAAGGTTGTTTGATAGGAGATTCGAGTCGTTCTTTGTTTGTGATGCGACTTCAACCAAATCACTTCCTATCTTCTGACGATGTTCTCCGTACTCGAGCGCGATACTATCTAGATATTCCAGGTGTGACAGCTTTTACCAAAAAGTGTGTCAACAAGTTTGCCTCCCAAAACAAATCTGGCTGGTTGAAGGATGATGTGTTCTGGATAATACGAGAAGCCCACAAGAAATGGAAGTTCAGGAATGCCAGGACCTTGCCAGGTCCTTCCAACTGCAAGTATAATCCATACTTGTAAAGAGAACGAGGTGAAACAGATGTGTCAAATCCTGGCAGCATTGTTCGACCTTGCCGAGCATAAACCATACTTAAGAGACATATGAGTTATCCGGCCAAGTCCTGGTGAGGGTTATGACCTTCTAGGCATCAATCATACCTAGATGATCAAACCGAGTATAATCCATACCCTATTTCTTTTGTCACACCCTGACTAGACCGTTTGCAGTTCCTTAAGTATAATCCATCCTTAAGATTCCAAAGTGAGTATAAACCATACTCAAACCTAAAGTAGAGCTACGCTTGCCACAGCCTGACAAGATAGTCCATCCGTAGGCATAATCCATACCTAGAGCTCCAAAATAAGTATAAGTCGTACTTTAACTGAGGTTGAGGATATTGCCACATCCTGACAAGATACTTGAATTCACCAAAAATTATCCATGCTTGGAAAGTCCTTATTCAATTCAAAATGCAAAACCAAAGCAAATCCTAATTGGTTTGACATCGAGTCCAGAGCACGCTTTGGGGCTACATCCTAGCCCCATATGTGTGTACTCCAATTCAACCAATCGGAAACCTAATGAAAGCAAAAACAAATCTTAAAGCCTAAGAAATGCAGAAAATGAAAGCTGATCTCACCCAGATCAGTTGATGATGAGACCGTGAGAGCTCGATCCAGGGTCATTCCCTCTCCGGGGAGCAGGAGGTGGCAGCGCAGTTGTAGGCGTTGTTGGTGGTTTCACATACTCGGGTAGCTCTCCACGTCTAATCCGTTCCTCAATTAAATCTCGTAAGTGCCTGCAGTCATTTGTGTCATGTCCATCCATATCATGGAATATGCAATTTTTTCCAGAGTCGCGTTCTCATTTCTGTATACTTTTCATATTTGGGCCCTCTCCGGGGTTGAGTGTTGCGATCATTCTTGACGGCAGCTTTTTCTTTTCCACTTCTAGAATCAGACGATTTTCCGTCTTTGAGCATGCTAACATCGAGAATTTTCTTCTCGTAAGTTGCATATTCCTTACACTGGAATCTATCTGATTCAAGGTTGAATTCACCGAGATTTCATGTTGGTCTTAATATAAAGACTTTTTAAACTCCGAGTTATCAAGAACACCGGATACTACTTCCATTAATACCATGGATGGTTCAGGTCAGTCAACTGATGCTGCTGCAAAGTTGAATCTTTCCATAAATGAACGCAGAGTTTCTCGAGTTCTCTGCTTGATTATGGTGAGCGACATGGCATTCTTGGGTCGTGTGATGTGGACCCGAAATTGTTAAATCGTGCGACCAACATATTCTAGTTGTTGATCTATTCAGTTTCTAGCTGTCAAATCCACATAGCAGCTATATCAGTCAGAAAGAGGGGAAACCATTTTGCCATGACGTTTTCCGAAGCCATTTGAACTTCCATATGACGCTCGTAGCTCATCAAATGCACGGTAGGAACCATCCTGTCGTTGTAGGCCTCCAATTGTGGAAGTTTGAAATCCGGGGGATTGTGGTAATTCCTGATTTCCTGATTGAACGCGATGTGATTGACGTCATCCACATCGTTTTGGTAAGTGCAGCCTCTCTAGAGGCGTTGAAAGAGATTGGCGAGCCGATCGGCTTCAAAAAGTGGTTGCAAGTTGCTAAGATCAGAGCTGGTGCCCCCAGCATTGAGCGTGAGAGAAGGAAGCTGGCGGTGAGCTGCTGGGAGTGAGTTGCAAAGACAGGTTCGTGAGCCAGGGGGTGCATCACGAGCTGGGTCATGGTCTAGGGGTTTGCGGCTCACGGCAAGAGTGGGGCGAGTCGACCCGGTCGTGGGTTGCCATCATGAGCCGCTCCTAGTTCACCATCACGAGCCGTGTCCTGCTGCTGAGCAGGAGCTTGCACTCCGATATCCATCAAATCTGGAGCTGAAGAAGGTCACCGTGCATTTCCAATAGGGAGGGGGTCGCCCCCGAGCATTTGTGCTAGCGGGTCGCGGGTCGCTGGGCTCGACCCGACCTGATTGTGGTGGCCTACGCAAGTCGCTTCGGTGGCTTCGTCTCCAATGACTTGAATGTTGCTTGGCCTTCCATTCATTCGAGCGAAGAATCCATTGATCATCTCCCGTTTTTTACTGAGGAGATCATCTTGTGTTAACATCTGGGTTATCAATTCAGCGAGAACGTTGTCTATCTCTTCTCTGGTCAAGTATGCTGAAGGAACCCCATGAGAAGAAGCCTCACGGCTTGCCTCATTCCTTGCGCCTTCAGCGTCAGCATTCTCAGCATGAGAGGAAGTTCCAGTTTTCTTCCTTTTGATCTCCATTGAGTTTCCTTTCAAGCAAGAAGTTGAAGTTTTCGTGTGCCCCCTTCCTGGCGCGCCAAAAAGTTAGACCAAAATCTGGACCTAACACCCAAATGCAGTGTGAAGTCCTCACAATCACAATTCACAGATCAATAAATGTAGATAAAACAGTAAAAAGTGGGAACATACGAGATTTTTACAGTGTTTTGGCTCAATCCAAGCCTACATCCAATTTATATTTTCTTAGATCTTTAGAAATTACAATTACAATGCCGTCTCACAATCCGTGAGAGCCGTTTATACACAATAGCCTTGTGTTATCATGAAAAAGAAGAGAAAAGAGAGGTGATTTTATAACACGAAATCCTCGTGTTAGACTGATTTGAGGAGTACACAAAGTCCTTGTGTAATTAGAAATGGAGGCCGGGAGGTGTTAGTGCCAAAAAGCCCAGAGAATCCTTGAAAATGCCCTCAAATGGTGTATTTATAATCGTTTCCTGATAGCGGTTCGAAATTGTCAAGCATAAACCATGTTTTGACGTCTAGTGAGCATAAACCATACTCAAGAGACATTTGAGTTATCCTGCCAAGTCCTGGTGAGGGTTATGACCTTCTAGGCATCAACCATACCTAGTGGTTCAAACCGAGTATGATCCATACCCTATTTCTTTTGTCACATCCTGACAAGTCCGTTTGTAGCTCCTTAAGTATAATCCATACTTAAGATTCCAAAGTGAGTATAAACCATACTCAAACCTGAAGTAGAGCTACGCTTGTCACAGCCTGATAAGATAGTCCACCCCTAGGCATAAACCATACCTAGAGTTCCAAAATAAGTATAAGCCATACTTTAACTGAGGTTGAGGATCTTGCCACATCCTGACAAGATACTTGAATTCACCAAACATAATCCATGCTTGGAAAGTCCTTATTCAATTCAATATGCAAAACCAAAGCAAATCGTGATTGGTTTGACACCGAGTCCAGAGCATGCTTTGGGATACATCCTATCCCCATACGTATGTACTCCGATTCAACCAATCGGAACACCCAATGAAAGCAAAAACAAATCTTAAAGCCTAAGAAATGCAGAAATTGAAATTTGATCTCATCTTGATCAGTTTATGATGAGTCACGAGAGCTCGATCCAGGGTCATTCCCTCTTCGGAGAGCAGGAGGTAGCAGCGCAGGTGTAGGCGCTATTGGTGGTTTCACATAATCGGGTAGCTCTTCGCGTCTAACCTGTTCCACAATTAGATCTCATAAGTGCCTGCAGTCATTTGTCATGTCCATCCATATTATGGAATATGCAATGTTTTCCAGAGTCGCGTTCTCTCTGCGATGGCTCCCTCCTGGGAGGCTTTGGGTTGGAGATGGCACCGTTCATGACCATGTAGATGTCAGTCAGCATTGGATTGAGTTCTGTGTACTTTTCAAATCTAGGCCCTCTCCGGGTCTGAGTGTTGCGATCATTCTTGACGGCGGCTTTTACTTTTCCATTTCCAGAATCAGACGGTTCTCCGTCTTTGAGCATGTTGACATCGAGAATTTTATTCTCGGAAGTTTCATCTTCCTCATGCAGGAATCTATCCGATTCAAGGTAGAATTCACTGAGATTTCGTGGTCGGTCTCGGTACAAAGACTTTTTGAACTCCGAGTTATCTAGAAAGCTGGATACTGCTGCCATTAATACCATGGATGGTTCAGGTCGATCATATGATGCTGCTACAATGTTGAATCTTTCTAGAAATGAACGCAGAGTTTCTCTGGGTCTCTGCTTGATTGTGGTGAGCGATATGACATTCTTAGGTCATGCGATGTGGACCCAAAATTGTTCAATAAAGCGTGCGACCAACATATTTCAACTATTGATTGATTCAGTTTCTAGCTACCGAATCCACATAGCTTCTATATCAGTCAGAAAGAGGGGAAAGCATTTTCCAATGATGTTTTCTGATGCCATTTGAACTTCCATGACGCTTGTAGTGCATCAAATGCACGGTTGGATCCGTCCTGCAGTTGTAGGGCTCCAATTGCTGAAGTTTGAAATTCGGGGGATTGTGGGAATTCCTGATTTCCTGTGTGAATGAGTTGTGATTGACATCATCTACATTATCCTGGTAAGTGCGGCCTCTCAAGAGGTGTTGAATGAGATTGGCGAGTCGATCTCCTTAAAAAGTTGTTGCAAGTTGCTAAAATCAGAGCTGGTGCCCCCAGCATTGAGCGTGAGAGAAGGAAGCTGCCGGTGAGCTGATGGGAGTGAGTCGCAGGTACCGGTTCGTGAGCCAGGGGGTGCATCAGGAGACGGGTCATGGTCAAGGGGTTCGCGGCTCGAGTGGGGCGAGCCGACCCGGTCGTGGGCCGCCATCACGAGCCGCTCCTGGTGCCCCATCACGAGCCGTGTCCTACTGCTGAGCAGGAGCTTGCACTCGGATATCCATTTGATCCGGAGCTAAAGAAGGTCACTGTGCGTTTCCAATAGGGAGGGGGTTTCCCCCGAGCATTGGTGCTAGCGGGTCGCGGGTCGCTGGGCTCGACCTGACCCGATCGTGGTGGCCTACACGAGCCGCTTCTGTGGCACCGTCTCCAATGATTTGAATGTTGCTCGGCCTTCCATCCATCCGAGCGAAGAATCCATTGATCATCTCTAGTTGTTTCCTGAGGAGATCATCTTTCCTTGCCATATGGGTGGTCAATTCAGCGAGAACGCCGTCCATCTCTTCTATGGTCAAGTATGCTAAAGGATCCCCATGAGAAGAAGCCTCACGGCTTGCCTCGTTTCTTGCGCCTTCAGCGTCAGCATCCTCAGCATGAGAGGAAGTTCCAGTTTTCTTCCTTTTGATAGCCATTGAGTTTCCTTTCAAACAAGAATTTCAAGTTTTGGTTTTCCCCCCTTCCTGGCGCGCCAAAATGTTAGACCAAAATCTGGGCCTAACACCCAAATGTGGTTTGAAGTCCCCACAATCACAATCCGTATATCACAAAATGCAGATAAAGCAGTAAAAACAGGGAACACATGAGATTTTTACAGTGGTTCGGCTCAAACCAAGCCTACGTCCACTTTATATTTTCTTAATTCTTCGGAAATTACAATTACGAAGTTGTCTCACAATCGGTGAGAGCCGTTTATACAAAATAACATGTGTTATCATGAAGAAGAAGAAGAAGAGAAAAGAAAGGTGATTTTATACACAAAATCCTTGTGTTAGACTGATTTGAGGAGTGCACAAAGTCCTTGTGTAATTGGAAATTGAGGCCGGGAGGTGTTAGTGCCAAAAAGCCCAGAGAATCCTTGAAAATGCCCTTAAATAGTGTATTTATAGTCATTTCCTGATAGCGGTTCGTGAGACACGTGGCATGCATCCAAAAAATCTTGAAATGTGGGTGAAAACATCTAGAAATCCTCTCCAAGTCGTTGTATGCCACTTGTAATCAGATCCATGTAAGTTGGAGTGAAAATAGCCATTAGAATAGGTCAGAATCGTGTGCAGGAGAAGGTCCAGGAGCTAGTTCGTGATAAGCCTCCACGAGCCGAGGTACTCTAGTGCTTGCAAATCGATTGCGAGATGGAATGCTTTGGTGGAATGGTGCCAAGCGGGTCGTGATCTGGGGGTGCGAACCATGGTATACGAGCCAATATAATGCTCACGAGCCGAGGGGCGAGTTGAAGTGAGAAGTTGTGGAGATAGTTAGGTCGGGTCGCGGTCTAGGGGAGCACCACGAGCGGGTCGTGATCCATGGGTGCGTCATGAGCGGGTCTTGGCCCGAGGGTGCACCACGAGCTAAGTGGGAGGCGAGCCAGTGCCAGGATCCAAGTTCTTGGTTCTGAGTGCATTCAAGGAAATGGGTATAACTCCCAAACCGTAAGTCCGTTATAACCAAACGAAAACTCTACTTGAAGCTAATTCAGAGAGCTACAAGGATTACGGAGCTAAGCTCCATACTTGGTGTTTTCGGGCCCAAAAAAGGTCGTCTTATAGGAGATTCAAGCTGTTCGTTCTTTATGATGCGACTTCAACCAAATCTCTTCCTGTCTTCTGACGATGTTCTTCGTACCCGAGCGCGTTACTGTCCAGATATTCCAGGTGTGACAGCTTTTACCAAAAAGTGTGTCAACAAGTTTACTCCCCAGAACACATCTTGCTGGTTGAAGGATGATGTGTTCTGGATAATCCAAGAAGCCCATAAGCCATGGAAGTTCAGGAATGCCAGGACCTTGCCGGCTCCTTCCAACTACAAGTATAATCCGTACTTGTAAAGAGAACAAGGTGAAACAGATGTGTCAAATCCTGATAGCATTGTTCGACCTTCCTGAGCATAAACCATGCTTTGACGCTTAATGAGCATAAACCAAACTCAAGAGACATTTGAGTTATCCTGCCAAGCCCTAGTGAAGGTTATGACCTTCTAGGCATCAACCATTCCTAGAGGTTCAAACCGAGTATAATTTATAACCTATTTCTTTTGTCACATCCTGACAAGACCGTTTGCAGTTCCTTAAGTATAATCCATACTTAAGATTCCAAAGTGAGTATAAACCATACTCAATCCTTAAGTAGAACTACGCATGCCACAGCCTGAGAAGATAGTCCATCCCTAGGTATAATCCATACCTAGAGTTCCAAAATAAGTACAAACCATACTTTAATTGAGGTTGAGGATCTTGCCACATCCTGAAAAGATACTTGAATTCACTAAACATAATCCATGCTTGGAAAGTCCTTATTCAATTCAAAATACAAAACCAAAGCAAATCCTGATTGGTTTGACACCGAGTCCAGAGCACGCTTTGGGGCTACATCCTAACCCCCATACGTGTGTACTCCGATTCAACCAATCGGAAAACCTAATTAAAGAAAAAACATATCTTAAAGGCTAAGAAATGCATAAAATGAAAGCTAATCTCATCCGGATCAGTTGATGATGAGCCCGCAAGAGCTTGATCCAGGGTCATTCCCTCTATGGGGAGCAGGAGGTGGCAGTGCAGGTGCAGACACTATTGGTGGTTTCACATACTCAGGTAGCTCTCCATGTCTAACTCGTTCCTCGGTCATATTTCATAAGTGCCTGCTGTCATTTGTGTCATGTCCATCCATATCATGGAATATGCAATGTTTTCCAAAGTCGCGTTCTCTTTGCGATGGCTCCATCCTGGGAGGCTTTGGGTTGCAGATGGCACTATTCATGTCCATGTAGATATCAGTCAGCGTTGAATTGAGTTCTGTGTACATTTCATATCTGGGCCCTCTCCAGGGCTGAACGTTCCGATCATTCTAGGTGGGGGCTTTTCCATATCTAGAATCAGACGGTTCTCCGTCATTGAGCATGTTGACATTGAGAATTTTCTTCTTGGAAGTTGCATCTTCCTCATGCAGGAATCTATCCGATTCAAGGTAGAATTCACCGAGATTTCATGGTAGGTCTCGGTACAAAGACTTTTTGAACTCCGAGTTATCAAGAACGCCGGATATTGCTGCTATTAATACCATGGATGGTTCAAGTCGGCCAACTGCTGCTGCTGCAACGTTGAATCTTTCCAGAAATGAACGCAGAGTTTCTCTGGGTCTACGCCTGATTAGGGTGAGCGACATGACATTCTTGGTTCAAGTGATGTAGACCCGAAATTTTTCAATAAAGTGTGCGGCCAACATATTCCAACTGTTGATTGATTTAGTTTCTAGGGGATGAATCCACATAGCAGCTATATCAGTTAGAAAGAGGGGAAAGTATTTTTCTATGACGTTTTTCGATGCCATTTTACCTTCCATATGACGCTTGTAGCGCATCAAATGCACAGTAGGATCCGTCCTGCCATTGTAGGTCTCTAATTGTGGAAGTTTGAAATCTGGGGGATTGTGGGAATTCCTGATTTCCTGTGTGAACGGGTTGTGATTAACGTCATCACGAGCCACTCCCTATGCCCCATCACAAGATTTGTCCTGCTGCTGAGTAGGAGCTTGCACTCTGATATCAATTTGATCCGAAGCTAATGATTCGTAGGTCGCCATCACGAGCCACTCCCTTTGCCCCATCACAAGTTGTGTCCTGCTGTTGAGTAGGAGCATGCACTCTGATATCAATTCGATCCGGAGCTAATGAAGGTCGCTGTGCATTTCCAGTAGGGAGGGGGTTTCCCTCAAGCATTGGTATTGGCGGGTCACGGGTCGTTGGGCTCGACCTGACCCGATCGTGGTGGCCTACGCGAGCAGCTTCAATGGCTTCATCTCCAATGACTTGAATGTTGTTCAGCCTTCCATCCATCCAAGCGAAGAATCCATCGATCATCTCCTATTATTTCCTAAGGAGATCATCTTGCCTTGCCATCCGGGTTCTTAATTCAATGAGAATGTCGTCCATCTCTTCTCTAGTTAAGTATGTTGAAGGATCCCCATGAGAAGAAGCCGCATGGCTTGCCTCGTTCCTTGCGCCTTCAGCGTCAGCAACCTCAGCATGAGAGAAAGTTCCAGTTTTCTTCCTTTTAATTGCCATTGAGTTTCCCTTCAAGCAAAAAGTTGAAGTTTTCGTGTGCCCCCTTCCTGGCGCGCCAAAATGTTAGACCAAAATTTGGGCTTAACACCCAAATGCGGTCTGAAGTCCTCACAATCACAATTCGCAGATCACAAAATGCAGATAAAGCAGTAAAAACAGGGAACACATGAGATTTTTATAGTGGTTTGGCTCAAACCAAGCCTACGTCCACTTTATATTTTCTCAGATCTTCAGAAATTACAATTACAATGCCATCTCACAGTGCGGTATTGTCGTTTATACACAATAGCCTGATGTTAACATGAAGAAGAAAAGGAAAGAGAGGTGATTTTATACACGAAATCCGCGTGTTAGACTGATTTGAAGAGTACAGAAAGTCCTTGTGTAATTAGCAACGGAAGCAGAGAGGTGTTAGTGCCAAAAAGCCCAGAGAATCCTTGAAAATGCCCTTAAATGGTGTATTTATAGTCGTCTCCTGATAGCGGTTCGTAAGACATGTGGCACGCACCCTAAATATCTTGAAATGTGGTGAACACATCCAGAAATCCTCTCCAAGTCGTTGTATGCCACTTGTAATCAAATCCGTGTAAGTTGGAGTGAAAATTGCCTTTAGCATAGGTCAAAATCATGTGCATGAGCAGGTCCAGGAGCTGGTTCGTGATAAGCCTCCGCGAGCCGAGGTACTTTGGTGCTTGTGAACCGATTGCAAGATGGAATGTTTTGGTGGAAAGGTGCCAAGCGGTTCGTGATCTGGGGGTGCAAACCATGGCCCACGAGCCAATATGATGCTCATGAGCCAAGCGGTGAATTGAAGTGAGAAGTAGGTGGAGATAGTCAGGTCTGGTCGTAATCTAGGGGAGCACCACGAGTGGGTCATGATCCATCGGTGCGTCACGAGCGGGTCGTGGTCCGAGGGTGCACCTCGAGCCGAGTGGGAGGCGAGTCGGTGCTAGGATCCAAGTTCTCGGTTCTGAGTGCGTTCACGGAAACAGGCGTAACTTCCAAACCTTTAGTCCATTATAACCAAACGAAAGTTCTACTTGAAGCTAATTTAGAGAGCTACAAGAGCTAAAGAGCAAAGCTCCCTAATTGATGTTTTTGGGCCAAAAAAGGTCGTCTGATTGGATATTCGAGCTGTAATTTCTTTGTGATGCGACTTCAACCTAATCGCTTCCTGTCTTTTGGCGATGTTCTCCGCATTCGTGCGCGATACTATCCAAATGTTCCAGGTGTGACAGCTTTTACTAAAAAGTGTGTCAACATGTTTGCCTCCCCCCCCCAGAACACATCTTGCTGGTTGAAGGATGATGTGTTCTGGATAATCCGAGAAGCCCACAAGCCATGGAAGTTCAGGAATGCCAGGACCTTGCCGGGTCCTTCCAACTGCAAGTATAATCCATACTTGTAAAGAGAACGAGGTGAAACATATGTGTCAAATCCTGGCAGCAATTTTCGACCTTGCCGAGCATAAACCATGCTTTGACGCCTAATGAGCATAAACCATACTTAAGAGACATTTGAGTTATCTTGCCAAGTCCTGGTGAGGGTTATGACCTTCTAGGCATCAACCACACCTAGATGATCAAACCGAGTATAATCCATACCCTATTTCTTTTGTCACATCCTGACAATACCATTTGCAGTTCCTTAAGTATAATCCATACTTAAGATTCCAAAGTGAGTATAAACCATACTCAAACCTGAAGTAGAGCTACGCTTGCCACAGCCTGACAAGATAGTCCATCCCTAGACATAATCCATACCTAGAGTTTCAAAAATAAGTATAAGCCATACTTTAACTGAGGTTCAGGATCTTGCCAAATCCTGACAAGATACTTGAATTCACCAAACATAATCCATGCTTGGAAAGTACTTATTCAATTCTAAATGCAAAACCGAAGCAAATCCTGATCGGTTTGACACCGAGTCCAGAGCATGCGTTGGGGCTAGACCCTAACCCCATATGTGCGTACTCCGATTCAACCAATCGGAAAACCTAATGAAATAAAAACAAATCTTAAACCTAAGAAATGCAGAAAATGAAAGCAGATCTTATCCAAATCAGTCGATGATGAACCCACGAGAGCTCGATCCAGGGTCATTCCCTTTCTGGGGAGTAGGAGGTGGCAGCGTAGGTGCAGGCACTGTTGGTGGTTTCACATACTCGGGTATCTCTCCACGTCTAACCCGTTCCTCAATTAGATCTCGTAAGTGCCTGCAGTCATTTGTGTCATTTCACTCCATATTGCGGAATATGCATTATTTTCCAGAGTCGCGTTCTCTTTGCGATGGCTCCTTCCTGGGAGGCTTTGGGTAGGAGATGGCATCGTTCGTGTCCATGTTGATGTCAGTCAACATTGAATTGAGTTCTGTGTACTTTTTATATCTGGGCCCTATTCGGGGCTGAGTGTTGCGATCATTCTTGATGGCGGCTTTTCCTTTTCCATTTCCAAAATCAGACTGTTCTCCGTCTTTGAGCATGTTGACATCGAGAATTTTCTTCTCGGAAGTTGTATCTTTCTCACGCAAGAATCTATTCGACTCAAGGTAGAATTCACCGAGATTTCGTGTTTTGTCTCAGTACAAAGACTTTTTGAACTCCGAGTTATCTAGAACCCTGGATATTGCTTCCATTAATACAAATGGATGGTTCAGGCCGGTCAACTGATGCTGCTGCAATGTTGAATCTTTTCAGAAATGAACGTAGAGTTTCTCTAGGTCTCTGCTTGATTGTGGTGAGCAACATGACATTCTTTGGTCGTGCGATGTGGACCCGAAATTGTTCAATAAATCGTGCGTCCAATATATTCCAACTGTTGATCGATTCAGTTTCTAGCTGCCGAATCCACATAGCAGCTATATCAGTCAGAAAAAGGGGAAAGCATTTTTCCATGACATTTTTCGATGCCATTTGAACTTCCACGTGATGCTTGTAGCGCATCAAATGCATGGTAGGATCCGTCTTGCCGTTGTAGGGCTCAAATTGTGGAAGTTTGAAATCTTGGGGATTGCGGTTATTCCTGATTTCCCAGTTGAACAGGTTGTGATTGATGTCATCCACATCAATCAGGTAAGTGCGGCCTCTCGAAAGGCATTGAATGAGATTTGCGAGCCGATCGCCTTAAAAAGTTGTTGCAAGTTGCTAAGATCAGAGCTGGTGCCCCCAGCGTTGAGCGTCAGAGAAGGAAGTTGCCGGTGAGCTGATGCGAGTGAGTCGCAGGGACCACTTCATGAGCCAGGGGTTGCATCACGAGCCGGGTCATGCTCCAGGGGTTCACGGCTCGCGGATCGAGTGGGGCGAGCCGACCCGGTCGTTGGTTGCCATCACGAGCCGCTCTTGGTGCCCCCAACACGAGCCATGTCCTGCTGCTGAGTAGGAGCTTGCACTCTAATATCCATCTGATCCGGAGCTGAAAAAGGTCGCTGTGCATTTCTAATAGGGAGGGGGCTGCCCCCGAGCATTGGTGTTGGCAGGTCGCAGGTCATTGGGCTCTACCCGACCCGATCATGGTGGCCTACGCAAGCCGCTTCGTGGCTCCGTCTCCAATGACTTGAATGTTGCACGGCCTTCCATCCATCCGAGCGAAGAATTCATCGATCATCTCCTATTGTTTCCTAAGGAGATCATCATGCCTTGCCATCTGGGTTCTTAATTCAGCGAAAACGCCGTCCATCTCTTCTCTAGTCAAGTATGCTGAAGGATCCCTATGAGAAGAATCCTCATGGCTTGCCACGTTCCTTACGCCTTCAGCGTCAGCATCCACAACATGAGAGGAAGTTACAATTTTCTTCCTTTTGATTGCTATTGAGTTTCCTTTCAAGCAAGAAGTTTTCGTGTGCCCCCATTCCTAGCGCCAAAATGTTAGACCAAAATCTGGGCCTAACACCCAAATGCAGTGTGGCATCCTCACAATCACAATTCATAAATCACAAAATGCAGATAAAGCAGTAAAAACAGGGAACACATGAGATTTTTATAGTGGTTCGGCTCATACCAAGCCTACGTCCACTTTATACTTTCTTAGATCTTCAGAAATTACAATTACAATGCCATCTCACAATCCGTGAGAGCCGTTTATACACAATAGCCTTGTGTTATCATGAGGAAGAAGAGAAAAGAGAGGTGCTTTTATACACGAAATCCTCGTGTTAGACTGATTTGAGGAGTACACAAAGTCCTTGTGTAATTGGCAATGGAGGACGAGATGTTTTAGTGCCAAAAAGCCCAGAGAATCCTTGAAAATGCCCTCAAATGGTGTATTTATAGTCGTTTCCTGATAGCGGTTCATGAGACACGTGGAACGCATCCCAAAAATCTCGAAATGTGGTGGAAAACGTGCAGAAATCCTCTCCAAGTCATTGTATGTCACTTGTAATCAGATCCATGTAAGTTGGAGTGAAAATATCCTTCAGAATAGGTCAGAATCATGTGCAGAAGCAGGTCCAGGAACCGGTTCGTGATAAGCCTCCACGAGCCGAGGTACTTTCGTGCTTGTGAACCGATTGCGAGATGCAGTGCTTTGGTGGATTGGTGCCAAGCGGTTGGTGATCTGGGGTGCGAACCGTAGTCCACGAGCCAATATGATGCTCACGAGTCGAGGGGCGAGTTGAAGTGAGAAGTTGGGGGAAATAGTCAGGTCGGGTCGTGGTATGAGGGAGCACCACGAGTGGGTCGTGATCCATGGGTGCCTCATAAGTGGGTCGTGGTCCGAGGGTGCACCACGAGCCGAGCGGGAGGCGAGCCAGTGCCAGGATCCAAATCCTTGGTTCTGAGTGCGTTCATGGAAACGGGCGTAACTTCCAAACCGTAAGTCCGTTATAGCCAAACAAAAGCTCTACTTGGAGCTAATTCAGAGAGCTACAATAGTTATGGAGAAAAGCTCCGTAATTGATGTTTTCGAGCCCAAAAAAGGTTGTTTCATAGGAAATTCGAGCAGTTCTTTGTTTGTGGTGCGACTTCTACCAAATCGCTTCCTGTCTTCTGACGATGTTCTCCGTACCCGAGCGCGATACTATCCAAATATTCCAAGTGTGACAGCTTTTACCAAAAATTGTGTCAACAAGTCCCCCCCCCCCCCCTCAGAACACATCTTGCTGGTTGAAGAATGATGTGTTATGGATAATCCGAGAAGCCCACAAGCCATGGATGTTCAGGAATGATAGGACCACGCCGGGCCCTTCCAACTTCAAGTATAATCCATACTTGTAAAGCAAACGAAGTGAAACAGATGTGTCAAACCTTGACAGTATTGTTCGACCTTGCCGAGCATAAACTATGCTTTGATGCCTAATGAGCATAAACCATACTCAAGAGGCATTTGAGTTATCCTGCCAATTCCTGGTGAGGGTTATGACCTTCTAGGCGTCAACCAGACCTAGAGCTTCAAACCGAGTATAATCCATACCCTATTTCTTTTGTCACATCCCAACAAGACCGTTTCCAGTTCCTTAAGTATAATCCATACTAAAGATTCCAAAGTGAGTATAAAACATACTCAAACCTGAGGTAGAGCTACGCTTGCCACAGCCTGACAAGATAGTCCATCCTTAGGCATAATCCATACCTAGAGTTCCAAAATAAGTATAAGTCGTACTTTAACTTAGGTTGAGGATCTTGCCACATCCTGAAAAGATATTTGAATTCACCAAACATAATTTATTCTTGGAAAGTCCTTATTCAATTCAAAATGTAGCAACAAAGCAAATCCTGATTGGTTTGACACCGAGTCTAGATCAGGCTTTGGGGCTACATCCTAACCCCATACATGTGTACTCCGATTCAACCAATCGGAAAACCTAATGAAAGCAAAAACAAATCTTAAAGCCTAAGAAATGCAGAAAATAAAAGTTGATCTCATCTAGATCAGTTGATGATGAGCCCACGAGAGCTCGATCCAGGGTCATTCCCTCTTTGGGCAGCAGGAGGTGGCAGCGCAGGTGCAGGCACAGTTAGTGGTGTCACATACTTGGGTAGCTCTCCACGTCTAACCCATTCCTCAATTAGATCTCCTAAATGCCTGCAGTCATTTGTGTTATGTCCATCCGTATCGTGGAATATGCAATGATTTCCAGAGTCCCGTTCTCTTTGCAATGGCTCCTTTCTGGGTGGCTTTGGGTAGGAGATGACACCGTTCGTGTCCATGTAGATGTAAGTTAGCGTTGAATTGAGTTCTTTGTACTTTTCATATCTGGGACCTCTTCGGGGCAGAGTGTTGCGATCATTCTTGAAGGCGGCTTTTCCTTTTCCATTTCTAGAATCAGACGGTTCTCCGTCTTTGAACATGTTGACATCGAGAATTTTCTTCTCGGAAGTTGCATCTTCCTCACGCAGGTATCTATCCGATTAAAGGTAGAATTCACCAAGATTTCGTGGTGGGTCTCGGTACAAAGACTTTTTGAACTCCGAGTTATCTAGAACGCTGGATACTGCTGTCATTAATACCATGGAAGGTTCAGGTCGGTCAATTGATGCTGCTGCAACATTGAATCTTTCCGGAAATGAACGCAGAGTTTCTCTGGGTCTCTAGTTTATTGTCGTGAGCTACATGACGTTCTTGGGTCGTGCGATGTGGACCCGAAATTTTTCAATAAAGCATGCGACCAACATATTCCAGCAGTTGATCGATTCAGTTTCTAGCTGCCGAATCCACATAGCAGCTATATCAGTCAGAAAGAGGGGAAAGCATTTTGCCATGACGTTTTCTGATGCCATTTGAACTTCCATATGACCTGTAGAGCATCAAATGCATGGTAGGATCCGTCCTGCGGTAGTTGGGCTCCAATTGTGGAAGTTTGAAATCCGGGGGATTGCAGAAATTCCTGATTTCCTGTATGAACGGGTTATGATTGACGTCATCCATATCATTATGGTAAGTGCAGCCTCTCGAGAGGCGTTGAATGAGATTGGCGAGCCGATCGCCTTCAAATTTTTGTTTCAAGTTACTAAGATCAGATCTGGTGCCCCCAGCGTTGAGCGTGAGAGAAGGAAGCTGTTGGTGAGCTGCTAGGAGTGAGTTGTTGGGACCGGTTCATGAGCCAGGGTGTGCATCATGAGTTGGGTCATGGTCCAGGGGTTTGCGACTCGCGGCTCGAGTGGGGCGAGACAACCCGGTCGTGGGTCGCCATCACGAGTCGCTCGTGGTGCACCATCCTGAGCCGTGTCCTACTGCTGAGCAAGAGCTTGCACTCTGATATCCATTCGATCTGGAGCTGAAGAAGGTCGTTGTGCATTTCCAATAAGGAGGGGGTTTCCCTCGAGAATTGGTGCTGGCGGGTCGCGGGTCACTGGGCTCGACCCGAGCCGATCGTGGTGGCCTACGCGAGCCGCTTCGGTGGCTCCGTCTCCAATGACTTGAATGTTGCTCGGTATTCCATCCATCCGAGCGAAGAATCCATCAATCTTCTCCTGCTATTTCCTAAGGAGATCATCTTGCCTTGCCATCTAGGTTCTCAATTTAGCGAGAATGCCATCCATCTCTTGTCTGGACAGGTATGCTGAAGCTTCCCCATGAGAAGAAGCCTCATGGCTTGCATCGTTCCTTTCGCCTTCAGCATCAGCATCATCATCATGAGAGGAAGTTCCAGTTTTCTTCCATTTGATTGCCATTGAGTTTCCTTTCAGTAGAAGTTGAAGTTTTCGTATGCCTCCCTCCTAGCGCGGCAAAATGTTAGACAAAAATCCGGGCCTAACACATAAATGTTGTGTGAAGTCCTCACAATCACAATTCGCAGATAACAAAATGCATATAAAGCAGTAAAAACAGGGAACACACGAGATTTTTATAGTGTTTCGGCTCAAACCAAGCTACGTCCACTTTATATTTTCTTATTCTTCAGAAATTACAATTACAATGTCGTCTCACAATCCGTGAGAGCCGTTTATACACAAAACCCTTGTGTTATCATGAAGAAGAAGAGAAAAGAGAGGTGATTTTATACACGAAATCCTCGTGTTAGACTGATTTAAGGAGTACACAATGTCCTTGTGTTATTGGCAATGGAAGCCGGGAGGTGTTAGTGCCAAAAAGCCCAGAGAATCCTTGAAAATGCCCTCAAATGGTGTATTTATAGTCATTTCCTGATAGCGGTTCGTGAGGCACGTGGCACGCATCCCAAAAATCTCGAAATGTGGTAGAAAATGTCCAGAAATCCTCTCCAAGTCGTTGTATGCCACTTGTAATCAGATCTGTGTAAGTTGGAGTGAAAATAGCCTTTAGAATAGGTCAGAATCATGTGCAGAAGCAGGTCCAGGAGCCGGTTCAAGATAAGCCTCCACGAGCCAAGGTACTTCGGTATTTGCGAACCGACTGCGAGATGGAATGCTTTGGTGGAAAGGTGCCAAGCAGTTCGTGATCTAGGGGTGCGAACCGTAGTCCACGAACCAATATGATGCTCATGAGCCGAGGGGCGAGTTGAAGTGAGAAGTTGTGGAGATTGTCAGGTCGGGTCATGGTCTAGGGGAGCATCAAGAGCGGGTCGTGATCCATGGGTATGTCACGAGCGGGTCGTGGTCTTAGGGTGCACCACGAGCCGAGTGCGAGGCGAGCCGGTGCCAGGATCCAAGTTCTCGGTTCTGAGTGTGTTTTCATGGAAACGGGCGTGACTTCCAAATCGTAAGTCCATTATAGCCAAATGAAAGCTCTACTTTAGCTTCGTAACTGATGTTTTCAGGCCCTAAAAAGGCCGTCTGATTGGAGATTCGAGCTGTTCTTTGTTTGTGATGAGACTTCAACCAAATCGCTTCCTGTCTTCTAATGATTTTCTCTGTACCCGAGCGCGATACTATCCAGATATTCCAGGTGTGACAGCTTTTACCAAAATGTGTGTCAACATGTATATTAATTATTTAGGCTTGGTGTTTGTAGCAATATATATATATATATATATATATATATATTGGTGATTGGATATTTCCTGCAGTACCATTAGCAGATGCCCGCAATATCATTAGCGGATGACCCTATACGCCCCACGATATGATAGCGGATGACCTTCTATACCGTGATCCTGCCTCGAAGCAGGATGGGTATTATTTATGTTGGCTAATATCTGTGGATGAAAGAGAATAGGTTGGAGGGATCCAACTAGTTTCCTCAACATTTATTATTGTTTGTTCTCATATATATTATAACACCCCACCTCCGTTAAGGTCACCCACAAAGGGAATGCATTAACTTCAGTGGAGCGTCATAAGTGTGTAGAATCGATAAATTACAAAAAAGACAAAATTTAAATAGCGGAAAATAAATAAAACTTTACTTTATTGATAAAACAGCAGCTTGGTAAAATAGCTTGTACAATGATTGTTTTCCAGCACCAAAACACCAATACCCATTACAACAAAGCACTTGTCTTGTTTAACAATATAAAGAAGCATGAGCCAGCCATAGCAGTGGAAAAGAGATTCCAAAGCAATACATCGTCTGTCTTCGAGCTTGGAAAGAAAACTGAGCTAAGTGGTAATATTCCCTCCCTCTGAACCTGGGGGGGGGGGGGGGGGGCGAACGGAAGAAAAGAGAGTGAAACAAAACAGGGTCAGACATAAAGTCTGGTAAGTCCAGTGATTATTTAGCATGTAAACACGTAAAAGGATCATGACATGAATAAATTGGATACCATACCATAACCATGATAATAAGCATAGCAATACAACAAATGATGATCGTTACATATGACAAGGTAAGATACACTGAATGCGCTTTGGTTCTTTTCTGATTTCCTATTTTCTCTGCACCACCCAACTAGCATCCTAACTAATGTCTTTTATAGAACGATTCGTATTCCCTACTAGTGTCCCTACTAGTATCCTGTGAAAAAGGATCCTTATCCCCTTCTAGTATCCCAACTAGTATCCTGTGAAAAGGATCCTTATCCCCTACTAGTGTCCCAACTAGTATCCTGTGTTATAAAATAAGGTGATCCCAACCGCGCAATTGTAGTAGCCTTCAGGTGTGCGTCTAGTACGAGGATCTTACCTCAACCAGCCTAATTGCCATGAAGATGTTAGATGAACCCTTACTAACCTATCAATCGGCTCCCTACTTGTATTAACTTTCCTTGTGTCTGTGTCAATCGACCCTCTCTTGCGTGTAGATACCCTGTGCTGGTCCCACCATAAGGTGTATCAATCCCTATGATAGCAACCCGACACAAATTCTAGATGCACAGTGTATACTACTGATGCCCAGTGCCTGATTTTCCACTTCGGAGCACGTGCACGCCCATACTCCATCGGAACTACACTGTTGCACCTTCCTGTCCCTATTTTGTCCGCTTATAATCAGCCCAGTAATCGTGCCCCTACCCTGCCTAGTTTCAGGGTACTGTGATACATCTATGTGGGTTACTGCTGAAATGGGTCCTCGTTACTAGGGTTTTCTAGGGTCTATTCATATACCCCCCCCCCAAATTGGCTAAGTGTTATCCATCCACTCAAGTTAACTTAACCCATCCACAAGCCATGTCATGTTGGTTAAGCGTTTCTTATTAACTTAACCCTTCTCATTCATCATGTTGTAACTGGTTAAGTGTTTTCTATTAACTTAACCCTATTCATTCATCATATTATATTGGTTAAGTGTTTCCCATTAACTTAACCCCACTCGTTCATTGGTTAAGTGTTAACGTAACCTTACCACTGGTCATGTTACATTGGTTAAGTGTTGCCCTCTTGTGTTACTTAACCTTATCACACATCATGTTATATTGGTTAATTGTTTCCCTCTTGTATTACTTAACCCTACCACACATCATGTTATATTGGTTAAGTGTTTCTTTGATTAACTTAACCCTACCATTCTTAGCCTGTATGTTTCTTAGCTTTAATTTATTCATTAAAGCACCAACCTCTCACGTTAGATCTATATTGTTGCGGTCGCTGGATGTACTAGGCGGTTCCGGGCAGCCTTACACCGCTACTCAATCTAACCACGATTTTTGGTCTTAAATGCGCTAACCTCTCACATTAGACCTATATTGTTGCGGTCGCTGGATGTGCCGTCCGGTTCCGGGCAGTCTTACACCGCAACTCAATCTAACCTCGGGTTAGGCATGTTCATCTTTAGCCAATTTACATATTTGTCACATGTGTCCTAATCTATGTGTCAAATTTTCCACAAGTCTAGTAAATACAAGTTTATGCCACATTCCCAAGCTACGACCAAAATTTACTAAATTAAATTATACCTAATTTTTCCCGCGTTATAATCGCACATACAACGATATTCAATCTATGTTCTTAATGAACTTAGTATTCACAAAAGCAAGTAAAAAGGGGAAAAATAGAGGAGTATAAGAATTTACATAAGGAAAAACAGGCATGTAAAGATGTACCAAATTCAAGAATCATGTTTCAATGTTGTACATCAACACTATGTGTAGACAAGCTAAGCAATTCACACCATAGGTATAAAGATTAGATAGAATTGGACTTAAGAGAATTACTAATTTGATATACAACATGATAATTCCTATTTAATAAATCATAATAGTCTCATAGGCATAGGTTGTATAACATGAAAAGTTCCATCATATCAATCACAACAATCTCACAGGCGTGATAGGTTCATTTATGTTAGTCCAACAGTCTCATAGGCATGATAGGGTTCTATTATGTCAATCCAATAGTCTCATAGGCATGATAGGTTCTATTATGTCAGTCCAACAATCTCATAGGCATGATAGGTTCTATTATGTCAGTCCAACAGTCTCATAGGCATGATAGGTTCTATTATGTCAGTCCAACAGTCTCATAGGCATATGCTATTTAGATTAGACAAAAGGATAGGTACGAATCAGAATTAGGCATCGTTCTAGATCCGATTATTACAGTCATGATTTCTATTAGATGTGTAAATCTTAATAATAACTAAACTTACTGAAAAAGGACAGATCTTGTATTCTGGGATCTGATTTCTGAATTTGAAAAGCTACCCTTTGATGTAGACGCTTGATTTGAAGTTCTTCTAATCGATTACTAGTTTGGATTTGTTTCTCTAGTTAGGGGAAGATGAAGGGGGCTAGGCTAGCTTGTAGAAGAACAGCATGACGACACCATAGTCTTAGGGTTATGAGGTTCGGGTCTAGGTTTGGCTACGTATGTATAAATGTCTAGGATTAATTCTAGCCTTTAGATTAGTCTAGGAGAAATTAGAGCCATCAAACCAAATAGATGCGTTATCCAGCCCTTCATAGCATGACAATAAGCCCTAACACCTCAGAAATTAGTCATTGGCCAATCAGGGGAGGCCATACCATCTCAGAGCTACTAGAATTCGTCATAGGAAGAAGATCTCAAAGGGGTCGACTCCCTACATGGGGGTCGACACCTATGTCGACTCCCCCTGGGGGGGTCGACACCCTGAGCAGGAATGTTCCCGCTCAGCCTGTACTGTCCGAATTTTGAAATTTGAACTGGATTTATTATTCAATTATTATTTTCTGTTTATTCTTGAAATCTTATGAACTCCATAACTTCTACACGCGGAGTCCGATTCACACAAACTCGGACTCTATCTCAAGCAGAATTCCGAGACAAATGCAATGGCATAACCTATTTCCCTTAATTCGTCTCCTAAAAATTAAGTTTTCTTAGATTTGTTAATTTTAATATTCATAGAAAATACAGGGTGTTATGTTCTCCCCTCCTTAAAGGATTTCGTCCCCGAAATCTCTAAGTTAAGAAGAATGTATCCTAAGATCTAACATCCATCTACTCAACCATCAATCACAGGCATCCATTGTCCTTAAAAGACTTCTAACGCTTTCACGATCATATGCATAGTGTGTGTATATGACTTTATCTAATGCAAAATCAGGCGGTCTACTTATTCAGTTGACCTCCTTGATGCGAATCATGTCAGTGCTATGAGTCCATCAAGTATGCAATTATTCCTAATTGAATTTTGTAACTTCTACATGAGTGCATAATCATTCGTACAAATGCAACATCCACATGATAACACCTCAAGTTTCAATCCATATATAAATTCATATTTGCATATGCAATATGAAAGTGACTGAGCCGATCTAGTACCTAGTGTGTATGTGTGTATATGCATCCACGAGCAACCACTAGCAATCACTTGCATCCACTTGCATCCACCAAACATAACATGTCTCAAACTCATGTTTACATCCATTAGCTTCTACCTAAGGATCGAGGAAAGGACTGAGAGGATATACTTAAAAGATAAAGACTAACATGCAAACAAGCTTTACAAAAAAAGAGAGATCAAGGATATATCCTAAAAAGGGTATGATGCGCGTATCTAGTCTTCAGCCTTTTAAATCGCATCTTCTTGAGCTTCACCCCATTGTGCTCTGACTATCTTAACTACACGATTGCGTAGCTTCTTAATTTCTGTTTCCAAAATATGAGTTGGAACCCATTACCTCTTCTCCTTCTAGTATACTCGGGACTACAACTTCTGCTGTGTCATGCTAACATTTCCTCAAAGGGTCTTCAAAATTCACTAGAGGGTATTCCATGTGGAAGAACTACCTCTTGAAAATAAACAGATGCTAACCATGTTTCCAAGTGTAGTTATAAAGGTGATTAAAGGTCCCTTCTCTACTTAACTTATCTATTGCGTCAACTATCTGAGGGTCTTTTCTTTATGAAGTCCCTATTTGATCCAAAAGCGTAGGTCTTACTCCTAACGATGCCAACTACTAACTTAACCGAAGGTTTTAAAATCAAAGGTTAATGTGTATTCTGAACTTTTCCTTTTCACATAGAGAGGACTTGAAGTCAACCTTTTTCTTCTTAAGGCATCCGCTATGACCTTACCCTTCCTTTTCACATCAAAATGGTGCCTAGTCCCGTGCAGCATGCATCCGTGTACACCGTAAACCTTTTACTACCGTTAGGTAATAGCCAAAACTGGGGTCGTTGTAAGAGCCCTCTTCGATCGTTGGAAGCGACATCACAATCAATATCCCGAGCAAAGGTTAGATTCTTCTTCGTTAATCCAGTAAGTGGGGCTAATACCTTTGCAAAGTTCTTAATGAACTTCCTATATTAACCCACTAGTCCAATAAAACTTCTTACTTCTGTTGCATTCCTTGAGACCTTTCAATCTTGCACCGCAACTACTTTTGCGAGATCTACTGCTATCCCTTCTTTGGATGACACATGTCCTAGAAACCTTACTTCTCTTCGAAAATGACATTTTGGAGAACTTCGCCTTAAGTTGATGTGCTCAAAGTGTATCCATGACTTCTCTTAAATGCAAAGCATGTTCTCCCTCGTTCTTTGAGAAAATCAAGATATTGTCCACGAAGACTTCTACAAACTTATTAAGGAACTCCCTAAACACCCTACTCATTAAGTAATCAAAATAAGTTGGCACATTCATCCCACCCGAAAGGCATGACGAGCCACTTAAAGAAACCGTCAGGGGTCCTAAAAGCAGTCTTGTCTATACTGTCATCAGCTGATGAAACCCTGTAGCCAAATCTAGTTGGGAGAAAATAGATGCACCTACAAGCTGGTCAAACAAGTCATCTATTCTTGGAAGCGGGTGCCTATTTTTCTTAGTCAGCTTGTTTAATTCTCTAAAATCCACGCATAAGCGAAGTGAACCATCCGCTTTGGTTGCAAACACCAATGGAGCAACCCATTCAGAAATACTTCGCCTAATAAACCCCTTCTCAAGCAACTCTTTAACTTTCTTGCTGAGCTCCTTCCTCTCCCTAGGAGTCATGTGTTGTACGGGTAATGCAACTGGGTTGTCGTTATCAACCAAGTATATGCGGAAATCTATTTCATGTTTTGGGGGTAAACCCTTCACTTCATCAAAGACATCGGGATACTCATGGACTACTTAAACAGATTGCAAATTATCAACAGATGCATCAAGAGATTCTAGGTAACTAAGCGTGACAGAACCCTTAGGGTTACATGAGATTTCAGGGGTATTACCGAGGCAAGTCAAAAGTCCAACTACCCTCCTTTTACAATTGAGAATGGCACCATTACTAGATAACCATCCCTAGAATCAACCCATAGCTCATGAAACCAGAAACGTAAGCATTATATCTAAACTCAGTGCTTAGTATAGACATTCCCAAATCCAAACAAATCACAGATAAATGAGCCAAACCATCAATTGGATTTGAGATAATAATGGGATCTTCTACTATACAAGTACTAAGGTGTAGAGACTCAACTACGGAAGCAAATAGAAAAGAAGGTACAAAGTTCTAACATGATGATTGAAAAGAAAAACTAAACTTTCAA
The DNA here is from genome assembly GCA_030737875.1 of Allium sativum. Lineage (NCBI taxonomy): Eukaryota > Viridiplantae > Streptophyta > Magnoliopsida > Asparagales > Amaryllidaceae > Allium > Allium sativum. The sequence continues at coordinate 607,511,576 of CM060910.1, read as the reverse complement.
CAAAAACGTTCCTACCTCTCTTAGGTACACTAGCAGTGACAGCATGCAATTTCCCGCTAGAAGATTATGTCCTTTTCCCTTGTCCCTCGACAGTCCATGATAATATGCCTTGCTTGAAAATACTGAAAACAACCACCTGTCTTCTTCTTCCTACAATTAAATGACCCGTTATACCACAGAAAAGAAACATCCTCTTGTTGCGGGATCTATTACTTCTTCCACCCTTCTCATATTTTAGTCCCTTGTTTGTGATTCCTCCACTTTGGCTTCTTTCTTTTCACCTTTCTCCTTCTGCGTGGATTAAGCCATATCAACAAGCTTCCTATCCTTGGGCTTATGTTTCTTAGCCCAAAGTCTCTTATTCTCATCCTTACTATCCTTGTGTAGCTTGTTGACAAGTTCCTCGAAACTACCTCCATCGCACGACAACCTACAAGGCTTGAAAGAATCATAGGTGAAACTACTGCAGCTACAGATGGAGGTTGGGCACTACTTCGCCCTCGACATGTGTCGTATGCCTACGAAACTATGGCGAAAAGAAAGGAAGAAGAGATTCAAATAGAGAATCGAAAGATAGTGCATATGGATTTGGGGAATTTGCCTTCTAAAAACAATACTTTTCTCTTGAAAAACGCTTCTTTAAAACATGTTTTAGAAACACCCCTTTTAAAATATGCTTTTGAAAAATCTTTTATCTGTTCTGGTAACCTTTAGCTCTGATACCACTACACCCCACCTCCGTTAAGGTCACTCACAAAGGGAATGCATTAACTTCAATGGAGCGTCATAAGTGCATAGATCAGATAAATTACAAAACATACAAAATATAAACAATGGAAAATAAATAAAACTTTACTTTATTGATTAAACAGCAGCTTGGTAAAACATCTTGTACATAGATTGTTTTCCAGCACCAAAACACCAATACCCATTACAACAAAGCATTTGTCATGTTTAACAAAATAAAGAAGCATGAAATGACAATGATATTCCCCAATAAAGCATGAGCCAGCCATAATAGTGGAAAAGAGAGTCCAAAGCAATACATCATCCGTCTTCGAGCTTGGAAAGAAAACTGATCTAAGTGGTAATATTCCCTCCCTGTGAACCTAGGGTGGAAACGGAAGAAAAGAGAGCGAAACAAAATAGAGTCAGACATAAAGCCTGGTAAGTCCAGTGATTATTCAGCATGTAAACAGGTTAAAGGATCATGACATGAATAAACTGGATACCAGACCATAACCATGATAATAAGCATAGCAAGACAACATATGATGATCGTTAGATATGACAAGGTAAGATACACTGAATGTGCTTCGGTTCTTTCTCTGATTTCCTATTTTCTCTTCACCACCCAACTAGCATCCTAACTAGTGTCTTTTATAGAACAATTCGTATTCCCTACTAGTGTCCCAACTAGTATCCTTTGAAAAAGGATCCTTATCCCCTACTAGTGTCCCAACTAGTATCCTGTGTTATAAAATAAGGTGATCCCAACCCCGCAATTGTAGTAGCCTTCAGGTGTACATCTAGCATGAGGATCTTACCTCAACCAGCCTAATTGTCATGAAGATGTTAGATGTACCCTTACTACCCTATCGATCGGCACCCTGCTTGTATTAACTTTCTTTGTGTCTGTGTCAATCGGTCCTCTCTTGCGTGTAGATACCCTATGCTGGTCCCACCATAAGGTGTATCAACCCTACGATAGCAACCTGACACAAATTCTAGATGCACAGTGTATACTACTAATGCCCAGTGTCTGATTTTCCACTCCGGAGCACGTGCACGCCCATACTCCGTCGGAACTACACTGCTGCACCCCCTGCCGCTGCTTTGACCGCTTATGATCAGCCCAGTAATCGTGCCCCCTCCCTGCCTAGTTTCAGGGTACCGTGATACATCTATGTGGGTTACTGCTGAAATGGGTCCCCATTACTAGGGTTTTCTAGGGTCTATTCGTAAACCCCCCAAATTGGCTAAGTGTTATCCATCCACTCAAGTTAACTTAACCCATCCACACACCATGTCATGTTGGTTAAGTGTTTCTTATTAACTTAACCCTTCTCATTCATCATGTTGTAACTGGTTAAGTGTTTTCTATTAACTTAACCCTATTCATTCATCATATAATATTGGTTAAGTGCTTCCCATTACCTTAATCCCACTCGTTCATTGGTTAAGTGTTAACTTAACCCTACCACTGGTCATATTACATTGGTTAAGTGTTGCCCTCTTGTGTTACTTAACCCTACCACTTGTCATGTTACATTGGTTAAGTGTTGCCCTCTTGTGTTACTTAACCCTATCACACATCATGTTATATTGGCTAAGTGTTTCCCTCTTGTGTTATTTAACCCTACCACACATCATGATATATTGGTTAAGTGTTGCTTTGATTAACTTAACCCTACCATTCTTAGCATGTATGTTTCTTAGCTTTAATTTATTCATTAAAGCACCAATCCCTCACATTAGATCTATATTATTGTGGTCGCTGGATGTATCGGGCGGTTCCGGGCAGCCTTACACAGCAACTCCATCTAACCTCGGGTTTTTGGGCTTAAATGCGCTAACCTCTCACATTAGATCTATATTGTTGTGGTCGTTGGATGTGTCGAGCGGTTTCGGGCAGTCTTACACCGCAACTCAATCAAACCTCGGGTTAGGCATGTTCATCTTTAGCCAATTTACATATTTGTCATATGTGTCCTAATCTATGTGTCAAATTTTCCATAAATCTAGTAAATACAAGTTTATGCCACATTCCCAAGCTATATTCAAATTTTACTAAATTAAATTATACCCAATTTTCCCCGCGTTATAATCGCACGTACAACGAGATTCAATCTAAGTTCCGAATGAACTTAGTATTCACAAAAGCAAGTAAAAAGGGGACAAATAGAGAAGGAGTATATGAATTGACATAAGGAAAAATAGGCATGTAAAGATGTACCAAATTCAAGAAACATGTTTCTATGTTGTACATTAACACTATGTGTAGACAAGCTAAGTAATTCACACCATAGGTATAAAGATTTGATAGAATTAGACTTAAGAGAATTACTAATTTAAAGTACAACATGATAAGTCCCATTTGATAAATCACAATAGTCTCATCGGCATAGGTTGTACAACATTAAATTTTCCATCCTATCAATCACAACAGTCTCACAGGCGTGATAAGTTCATTTATGTCAGTATAACAGTCTCATAGGCATGATAGTTTCTATTATGCCAGTCCAACAGTCTCATATGCATGATAGGTTCTATTATGTGAGTCCAACCGTCTCATAGGCATGATAGGTTCTATTATGCCAGTCCAACAGTCTCATAGGCATGATAGGTTCTATTATGTCAGTCCAACAGTCTCATAGGCATAAGCAATTTAGATTAGACAAAAGGATAGGCACGAATCAGAATTAGACATCGTTCTAGATTCGATTATTGCAGTCATGATTTCTATTAGACGTTTAAATCTAAATAATAACTAAACTTATAGAAAAAGGACGGATCTTCTATTCTGGGATCTGATTTCTGAATTTGAAAAGTTATCCTTTGATGTAGACGCTTGATTTGAAGTTCTTCTAATCGAGTACTAGTTTGGATTTATTTCTCTAGTTCGGAGAAGATGAAGGAGGCTAGGCTAGCTTGTAGACGAATAGCATGACGACACCATAGTCTTAGGGTTATGAGGTTAGTGTCTAGGTTTGGCTATGTATATATAGATGTCTAGGATTAATTCTAACCTTTAGATTAGTCTAGGAGAAATCAGAGCCATCAAACCGAGGAGATGTGTCATCCAGCCAATCATAGCACGACACAATTGCCCTAACACCTTAGACATTAGTCATTGGCCAATCAGGGAAGGCCATATCATCTCATTACTACTATAATTCGTCACAGGAAGCATATCTCAAAGGGGTCGACTCCCTTAGGGGGGGTCGACACCTATGTTGACTCCCCAAAAGGGGGGTCGACACCCTGAGCGAGAATTGGATTTATTATTTAATTATTATTTTCTGTTTATTCTTGAAATTTTCTGAACTCCATAACTTCTACATACGGAGTCCGATTCACGCAAACTCGGACTCTATCTCAAGCAGAATTCCAAGACGAATGCAATGGCATAACCCGTTTCCCTTAATTATTCTCCTAAAAATTAAGTGTTCGTAGATTTGTTAATTTTAATATTCACAAAAAATATGGGGTGTTACATATATATTATCATATATGATGTATTAGAAAACCTGTGATTGATACTTGAATGTTTTGGATGTTTAAAATATCATTAGGCCTAAATGTTGATTTATAAAATTTCCTAAAAAGGAAATTTTGAGATTTAAAAGGGAAAATCAATTTTTTTAATAGAATTTGAATATCGAATGGGCTATAAAAATATTAACTTGTTTTAAAAAAATAAAACAAGTATTGAATTTATAAACGATGTTTATAAATTGAATAATGCAGGAAATTGAAGTAAATTTATGAATGATATTTATAAATAAAATGGAATGATTTTCATTGCATAATGTAGGGAATTGAAGTGAATTTATAAACGATGTTTATAAATGAAATGGAAAAATATCATTTGGATAATTTGGGAAGCCTAAAATCAAATGTGAATTTAAAAAGGGGAATTGAAATTAGTTTCAAAGAGAAATGATAAAATCTATTCTGATATTTAAAATGTAAGTTGAATTAAATTAAATCCGTATTCGTTTATGATTTGAATTCGATTAGATTGAATTTATTTAAATAAAATATTTCAGAAAAGATATTAGAATGTATTATATAAAAGTTTAAACTTAAATATGAAAATAGATTCATTGTGTATATATAAGTTAAAATCAAATAAATATTCCAGAATAGGAATTGGGTTTCAAACGGATTTGAAATGGATACTTGATTTAAATTGTAAAATAACAAAGTTAAATTTATAAACAACGTTTATAAATTAAGTGAGATAAATTATCAAATAATTTAGAAGTTTAAAATTCAAGTATGAATTTAAAATGAATTGGAAATCGTTTCAAAAAGGGGATGACGGATGATATTCAGGAATTTGGAATATAAGCGGGATTGAGATAAATCAAAGAATTTATAATTAGTATTCGATTATATCGAATTTCATAAAACAGTTTATATAAAAGGGAATTGGAATTATGTATAGAAGATAGAATTATAAATTTATAACTGAATTATGAAATAATCGGCAATTAAGCAAAATTAGAAATATTAAGTTGGATTTGAAATCTGGATTAAATATATATTATAACAAGATTGAAATTTAAATTAAACGAAGTTCAACATTTCTGATGACTCTAAACTTCCACGAAATGAAAGTAAGGAATAATCATTCGGAATACAACATAAATATAACAATACAGATCACAGATACAACATAGAACAGGATAACTATATAATATCAACATCATAGCAGCGGAAAATATGAATGTCATCAAATACAGAATTCCACAGTCACAGAGTTCTAAATTATTACATCAAATTCAGCAAAAGGAAATAAGTTTCAAACTTCAGAATAGAACAACTGAAAATAGGATAAGTTCTGATGTCTCAAAGTCTAAAGATAAAATGCAACAAAAGATAAATGAAAGATAGTCTTCTTTGTTCCAAATCATCACCTCAACTAAGCAACTCCAAGAAAGCTCCAAAGACAGCAACACCAAAGAAAGGGAAACCTGTTACTTGGTTGCCAGTGTGGGAAAGAGGGCACCCGAGTTTGCAAAGGTGAAACAAACTACGAGTCAATCATGGGACTGGTGTGAGGATTCTTAACTAGTTTAACTAATAGTAATAAGGCAAGTCCAAAGACCACGCCGCTAACACGAAACGGGTTTTATTTTAATGGATTGTCGTGCATAATTTTAAAGTGACAGAACAGACAAATAAGTAAATCGTAAAGAACGCAATGCTTTTGGAAAAATGGAATCATCATAAGACTTAAGTCCCATCACACAATGCAACGCAAACCAGAGGATAGAGTTTTACCTTATGGTGATTAAACATGCTTAGTACGATAAAAACGAATTTGATATTATTATTAGTGTATATATGTTACAAAAACATTTCAAAGTAAATGTATCAATCCTAGGAAGCATAGCTACCATATACTATGCCTCGATACTAGTAATACAATCAGGTTCGTAGGGTCGTATTTGGAATTTGGTTTCCATCATGAGTCAAGGCTAGGGAGGAGCTCCTTACCGATTCGAGACACTCTAGCTAATGTCTCAGGATTCCCTGCAGTGAACCCTTGGATCCTGCAGGGCCGGTCCACACATACAGCTTTGTGGATTAGTTATTCCTGAACACACGTTTCCCGATCCTATAGGACCTATCATCCGAGGCGCCTCATTCCATCATCCACATAAGTAAAATGTCGGGCCGTGTAAAACCCAAACACCACTTTTAGCTAGAAAGAAACATGCTGCTCTCCCTGCGTTCCCTTCTCCCGTTTTAGACTCAACCGGGTTGTGAGGCTCGTGAAGCTACGTAATACACAAAGCTATGCTTATTCAAGCTGTGCTTTGATCGTCACCACAAGGTTCTGCTTTTCAACAAAAAATCTTGATTGTTGCATCTTGGTATGCCACACTGTCACTCCATATCACACTACCAATCCTTAGCCAAAATATACAAAAGGGTGTTAAGCAAGAGAATGTATTCTCTTCCATCAATCATTCATACATTCGGCAGAAAATCAATAAGTACAATATAATGGAGGACAATGTCGGACACACATTCCATTTATAAGCCCGTTCTGGGTCTGAACGAAACTAGAGATACCCTCGTCCCATATGTCCAGTACGGAAAGGAGGTACCCGCATATCCGAGAAATCAACATGTACGTTTGGGCAATTACTCCGACCCTTGAATTGGGAGCAATTCAATTCAGGGTCTTGATCGTTGTCCATTCGAGGGAAGATTTACGGTCTTCATTCGCCGTCTTCAAACTTCGATTTTTAACGTCGTTTGATTACTTGGAATGAGATTAAACTCGGACTTTCCAAATAATTCTCGCATATATAATTTGAGAAAACCCATTTCATGTCGTTATATTATTTTAGAACGATTAATTCTTACCTTTAATTATTTAAAATAATTAAATCCTTTATTTAACGACCCTTCGGGTCAAAGGGCGACCCTGGCGCTGTTTTCGACCAATTTTGATTTACACATTTCTCAAAATCTAACCGTTGGATTTTAACGTAGTTTATATCATTGGAAAGATCTTCCCAAAGCGGTCCTAACGGTTTTCGTTTTGGGAAAATCCGACAGTCGGATCTTTTGATATAGTTGTTTAAAGGTACGATTCCAAAACGCAAACTACCGCGCTCGATTCGTTTAATTTTAATTATATTTATATATAAATATATAAACATAAACGTTTAACCATAATAACGACATCCAATTCAACAACAAGCTAAACAATTACCGATACCCATTCATTTTTAATTTATTTAAAAATGAAGATAATATTTCAACATTTAAATACATTCTTTTATTCCTTTATTTACATTAAAAATGTAAATTATAATTCAATGTTGAATTCCATTCTTTTATTCTTTTATTTACATTAAAAATGTAAATTATAATTTCAATGTTGAATTCTATTCTTTTATTTACATTAAAAATATAAATTCCATTTCAATGTTGAATTCCATTCTCCTATTCTTACATTTACATTAAAAATGTAAATTCCATTTCACTGTTGAATTCCATTCTTTTATTCTTTTATTTACATTAAAATGTAAATTCTATTTCAAAGTTGAATTCATTCTTTTTATTCTTATATTTACATAAAAATGTAAATTCTATTTCAACGTAGAATTCATTCTTTTATTCTTTTATTTACATAAAAATGTAAATTCTATTTCAACGTTGAATTCATTCTTTTATTCTTATATTTACATTAAAAATGTAAATTCCATTTCAATGTTGAATTCCATTCTTTTATTCTTATATTTACATTAAAAATGAAAATTCCATTTCAATGTTGAATTCCATTCTTTTATTTACATTAAAATGTAAATTCTATTTCAACGTTGAATTCATTCTTTTTATTCTTATATTTACATAATAATGTAAATTCTATTTCAACGTTGAATTCATTCTTTTATTCTTATATTTACATTAAAAATGTAAATTCCATTTTAAAGTTGAATTCCATTCTTTTATTCTTTTATTTACATTAAAATGTAAATTCTATTTCAATGTTGAATTCACTCTTTTTATTCTTATATTTACATAAAAATGTAAATTCTATTTCAACGTTGAATTCATTCTTTTTATTCTTATATTTACATAAAAATGTAAATTCTATTTCAACGTTGAATTCATTCTTTTTATTCTTATATTTACATAAAAATGTAATTTCTATTTCAACGTTGAATTCATTCTTTTATTCTTTTATTTACAATAAAATGTAAAATCTATTTCAACGTTGAATTCATTCTTTTTATTCTTATATTTACATAAAAATGTAGATTCTATTTCAATGTTGAATTCATTCTTTTTATTCTTATATTTACATAAAAATGTAAATTTTATTTCAACGTTGAATTCATTCTTTTACTCTTTTATTTACATTAAAATGTAAATTCTATTTCAACGTTGAATTCATTCTTTTTATTCTTATATTTACATAAAAATGTAAATTATATTTCAATGTTGAATTCATTCTTTTTATTCTTATATTTACATTAAAATGTGAATTCCATTTCAATGTTGAATTCATTCTTTTTATTCTTATATTTACATAAAATTGTAAATTCTATTTCAACGTTGAATTCATTCTTTTTATTCTTATATTTACATTAAAATGTAAATTCCATTTCAATGTTGAATTCCATTCTTTTATTCTTATATTTACATAAAAATGTAAATTCTATTTCAATGTTGAATTCATTCTTTTTATTCTTATATTTACATAAAAAATGTAAATTCTATTTCAATGTTAAATTCATTCTTTTTATTCTTATATTTACATAAAAATGTATATTCTATTTCAATGTTGAATTCATTCTTTATATTCTTATAATGTTTTTTACTTTTTTTTGACATTAAATTGACATAAAAGAATGTACTTTTTATTAAACAACAAAATAACATAAAGAGGTGTTACTTTTATTCAACATGAAAATGACAATAACCTCTTGTTTGTAACTTTTCATTGTAATATAAGTGACAACTAAAATGCAATTTCATATTTCCAACTTTTTATTTCAATATGATTGATAATAAAAATATGTTATTTTTAGCTGTGACAAAATAACGCTAAAATATGTTCATTTTTCATTGTTACATGACGATGCCACAAATATGTTTTTTTGTGTGCCAATCCCATATTTCTACATGTAATTTCAACTGGCATTTTGGTGTCAACATTTCATGTACTATTCTATTCCAACAAAATGATATTCTAACACAAGAGAGAATCAGACAATAGGAATCTGAAATGAAGAAGTACATCGCCATATTTGATCTAAAATTATAGATCTGCAATAGAAAAGAAGTTTGCATTGCCTAAACAATTAAAATAAAACAAATCTCAAAGAACATGAGATTTTATCCCGTGATTCCAAACAACAAACTTGAATCTCAAATAAAATGAGATTTTATTATGCAAACAAACAAATAGAATGAATCTCAATTAAAGATGAGATTTACATTAAGTGATTTAACAAAAAAATTAACCTTAAATAAAGACGAGGTTTTTTAGCACACGATTCAACACATAAAAATAAATCTCAAATACAAATGAGATTTTTAGCGCGTAAATGGATCTATAAATAATAGATCTAAAGCATAGAAGAAAATAGCACTACAACATCAGATCTAAAGTGTTAGATCTGGAATTATAAATAAATTGCATCACGAATTCAGAAGTGAATTAAAATTGTACTAACAAGAATTAAATAATAATTATATTCTCAATTCTTAAATAATTTAGAATTATCACAAATAAACCTCAGAAAGCTATTCAAAACTTTTGAATCCAAGAATCTGGAGATAGGATGTATGAAATTAAGATCGAATTGCACGAGGTAGGAGAGCTGGGGAGAGTGTACTTGCGTGAGGAGGAGGGGGTGGTTTAGCATGGCATGGTGGGCCCAGACATCAAAAGGGCGGACTGAATTAGTGAGGGTATCTCGAAATTTGTGTGGTGGTTGATGTTGACTTCGGTATAGATTTGAAGTGTGACGACACGAAATTTCGCTCGATCCGAATCAGTCGTTAAACCGATCTAGACCGTTCGAAACCCCTAATCGTTTGAGAACAGGACAAAATAGAACGCAGACGGAAGAACATTTCATTGCTATTACAACAATTACATCAGATACAAGAATATACAGAGTATAATTGAATAAATTACATTTGATAAATATCAGAGATTACAATAAATTACATAACAGCGGAAAAATAATACAAAGCACAACTGAAGGTGATATACGGATACAGAGCTTTCCGGATATCATTCCAGCTATTAACCAGGATCATGTGAATATAAATCTGCAAAACCAAAACTACTAGCTGCTCGTGCGGAAAGTAGGGGCACCCAGAGTTTAGGTTAAAACAATAAACTCCAGGTCAGTCATGTGACTGGTGTGAGAACTAAAGCAGTTATTTAAAAACTTTACTTTAAAAGAGAGTAATTCAAGGGACCACGTCGTATAACACGGAACGGGTTTTCTCCCAAGAATACCAGTGCATAGAATAAACAACGCAATGCTTTTTCGAAAAATGAAGCTATTATAAGACCCAGGTCCCATCACACAATGCAACGCAAGCCAGAGGATAGGGTTTTACCTTATAACAGCCAAACATGCTTGGTACGTTTAAAACAAATCATTTGATACTATAATAAGTGTATAGTGTCAAAACATTTCAATCATAAATATAAATCATAGACGGCATGAGTGCCCCATCCCACTATGTCGCCATACTAGGCTCTACAAATAAAGCCGAAATACACGTATTGGAAATTGGATTTCCGTCATGAGTCGAGGCAAGGGGCAAGCTCCTCTCCGCATTCGAGACACTCTAGCAAATGTCCCAGGACTACACACTCTGGGCAGCCACTGGATCGGTTGGGCCGGTCCTCACTTACGTTAGAGGATTATTTATTCCTGAACACACGTTTCCCGGTCCTTATAGACCTATAATCGAGGTGCCTCGCATCCAACAACCACAAAGGTGAAAAGTATATAAATGTCAGGGCTGGTAAGTCACTGACACCACCAAAGCTAGAAAGAAACGTCGTGTTCTCCCAACGGTCCGTATCCCGTTTTTAACTCATACCGAGGTGTGAGGCTCGCGAATTCACGCTATACACAAAGCTGCCACGTAGGCTGTGCTTTGATCATCAACCACAAGACTTTGCTTTTCAACAAAAGCCTTGATCATTGCATCTCAGCGTGCCACACAGGCAATTCATGCCATGCGATTGATATCTATCGATATATAACCTCTAAGCTCGTATATCTCAAAAAAGAGCGTTAAGCAAGAGAATAAATTCTCCGCCGCCAAACAGATATATATTTAACAGAAATCAATCAACACAGAATAAAATCCAATGCCAGACACACAATCCATTTACAAGTCCGTTCTGGGTCTGAACGAAACCGGAGGCACTTTCCTCGCATATCCATCCATCTCCAAGTACGTCTGGACGACCACCAACTATTTCCATCCTCTTGGGTGTACAGCCCAATCAGGATCGTCAGTAATAATCCAAACGATGTGAAGACTTCCGGTCTTCGACCACCGTCTTCATCTTCGACTTCTCATCGAATCGGTTATTCAGAATGGGTATAAACCCGGCCTTTCCGAACAACCCGCGTATATTAAAACAAATGCTACACAAAATCAACATACGCCTCATTCCAATTCAGAATATTCTTTTATTCATAAAATCACTTTTTTAGGGAAAGGTTCCCATTAATTTTATCAAAGATAAATTCTTTAAAATTTATCCTTTAATCTTCCTTTGGATGACATTTCAAACCAAATTATGGTTTTCTAAACTAGTCGAGATTAGCGAACCACACCGAAGTAATTATTTATTTTATTTCCCAATCCCAACCTATTCATCCCATGAAGCAAAACTGGTAATACTCCATATCTAACACCACGGTGTTATTGGTAAAATTAATTACCATTTCACGTTCAAATCTAATTAAAGATTTAACTATCTCTTTGGAGCAAAACTGGCGATACTCCATTCTCACTCATTTCTAAATTTGATAATTTAGATTATAGATTTACATTTCAATCTAATTACAGATTCGTTAAAACTCCTTTTACTGGGTTAAAGAACTAGTGTTATTTAAAACACAGTTCACGACAAACCCATTTCAAATCCAATCAAATATATTAGAAATTCTGATTATTTAAAACCCCTTTTTAAATCTAATTTATTTATTTAAAAATAATTGGGTTTTAAATTTAGTTCAAAACTAGTTCATTTCGATAAAAATCTATTTCTATCTTTTCAAATATGGAGTTTTTCATCCCAATTTTTCCCAAATCATTTCTTATGATTTTACACAAATTATTAATATTTTTAATAATTTTATCAAGGCCCGTACAGTCGATTTCCAACAATGACCATCGAACTGCACTTACAGCGACCTTTTTCAAATTTGATTTGGACGTATCTCCAAATCCAACCGTTAGATTTCAAATTTCTAATATTCGTTAGAAAGCTCTTTTCGATACGAACCCAACGGTTCCAGTTTTAGGAGAATCCGACGGTCGGGTCTCCCGTAATTTTCATTTGAAATAAATGGTCGAAATTCACGAACTGCCGCGGCGCGGCGCGTTTTATTCAGGCCATTATATTATATATATAATATATATTTCGTCGATTTCTATTTAAAACGAATTATATAAATAGTTTTGAATTCGTTTCAAAAACATTTTCAACTTCCATTTCAAATCAAATCAAAATTGAATTCTTCCTTACAAATTCGTTTTAAAATTCATCTCTATTCAATTCAAATTTCAATTCAATTTGAATTCATTGCAAATTGTTTTCAATTCGAATCGAATTCGTTTTCAATTCAAATCAAATTCGTTATATATTCAATTTATTTTCTATTCAATTTGAATTCAATTCATTTTCTATTCAATTTGAATTCAATTCATTTTCTATTCAATTTGAATTCAAATTTCATTTCAAAATATGCGATTTCGAAATCACTTTTCAATATTCATTTTAAATTGAATAAAATCGATATAAATATCGTTCACGTCAAAATGGCGTCAATCTAACCAACACGGCTTCATATATTTCTATTTTCAAATATTCTATTCAACAAATGAATATTTATTTTTGTCAACACACGACTAATCTCAACGAATGAGTACTGTCCACGTATGACTATTTTTGTTAAATTATTTCGTTCAACACATGATTAATCTCAACGGATGAGTACAGTCAACACATGAACCTTTATTTTATATTGATAAAGAAGTAAATTTTATTATTAAAATATTTCGTTCAACATATGACTAATCTCAACGAATGAGTACAGTCAACACATGAACCTTTATGTTATAATATTCTTTATTTTCTAAATTGGAAAGAGGCCCAATCAATCACCATATAATATTAATTATATGGATTTTCATACATCACACGCATATAATAGCATTGAAAAATAATCAACCATCAACCAAAGTGCACTACACTGTATAAGCATCAAATATAGATATCTAACGCTTACAACAGCCTGTCAATCAATCGATCGACAAATTTAATCAATCAGGATGAGTGAACTTCAAATTTCATCCCAACACCCGTGTGGGGTTTCAAACACAGATTTTATTTGTGCAGTTGGGCGATGTGTAAAATTTATCGTCCCAATCAATGTCCTTCAAATAGGTGTACATAAATAAACCGTCCGGTTTGTAAATGAATATTTTATTTTATTCACTTCACGTTAAAAATTATATTTTTAACGATAAAAACATTTTATTTCAACATATGAATTTCTATTCAGTTCATTTATTAAATAAAATGCTATCTTTATTTTTCTAACTTATTTTAGAAAATTTCGGCGGCATAACGGCACGATACTAGAAACGGGACGAGGCCTAGCCTTATCCCCGGTCTAGTGAAGGCCCACGCCATTCACACATCAATTAAATCAATTTCATTTCACCAAACAATTCAAATTTCAATCAAATAATCTAACTAATTTTTGCAATCAAACAAACAAGTCCATAGTCTGTGGACGATTGTGTCGGGTGCTACTAAGCACCGTCTGCATCCTAGTATATATATATAACTAGAAAAAGAAATTGAAAGGTGAGAAATTCTCACCGATAGCTATCCAATCATCTTGACTCTCCTTTGATAGAAATCTTCATCGTTATTGCATTTTTGTCATCTTTGTTGCTGTAGCCACTACATATGAAAAAATCGAATTTTTACTTCGTTATTCAATATATAAAAATCAAATTTTTATTATACTATTCAATATATAAAAATCAAATTTTTACTTCGTTGTTCAATAAATAAAAATCCTATTTTTATCTCCATGCTGTATAGATAAAAATTCTATTTTTACACCGTTATTCTCTACATGAAGATTTCGCCTTTTTAAATATAAAGATTTCGCCTTTTCAAATATAAAGATTTCGCCTTTTCAAATATAAAGATTTCGCCTTTTCAAATATAAAGATTTCGCCTTTTCAAATATTAAGATTTCGCCTTTTCAAATATAAAGATTTCGCCTTTATAAAAATATAGATTTCGCCTTTTCTATTATAAAGATTTCGCCTTTATAAAAATAAATATAAAAATTACATCTTTATTTTGCTACTCATATAAAGATGATATTTTCAATTATTCCTATCATGTAAAAATTATATTTTTAATTTTCTACATAAACAAAAATCATATTTTTACATCGTCTATATAGTAAAGACTATATTTTTAATACTTTAAAAATATAAAAATCATATTTTTAATTGTTTAAAAATATAAAAATCATATATTTTGACAAATTAAAATCAAATCTTGCCTTTATAAAAATAAAAATCTCGTCTTTAAACATGTAGGAAATCACTTCTCTCTAATGTTGTTCATATCAAAATCATGTATTTCTCTATGCTTTATATATTTCAAAGATCATAGCCTTCTATAAATTAACAATCCGTTCTTTTTATATAAGTAAAATCAGTTTTTTTTCCTATACATAAAAATCAGTCTTTAAACATGTAGGAACTGACTGCGTTGAAGGGGGGGAAGTGGTGGTCGGGGTTTGCTTGCGTCGAACAGCAGGAGGGAGTGGAGAAGATGGCGAGAGGGGCGAGGGTGGTGGCGCGTTCTTCGATGCAGGTGGTGCGATGAGGAGGGGGTACGCCGCGGCGCTCCAGTCTTCCAGGCGGAGGCGGTGGTGGGCTACAGGGCGAGGTCAGGCGGTTTTAGGGTATATGGTTCGGGGTTTTTGCTGTGGAGGGGAGAGGAGGTAGAAGGAAGCGGCGGAGCAGGAGAGGGCGGGCGCCGAGGTGATCGGCGGCGCGGTGGGCATCGGGAAGGGCGGCGGTGGATTGACGATGGGTTGCCATCGTTTTTTTTTATTCCTGAAATGAATCGAACGGGGGGGGGGGGGGGGGGGCAGAGATATAGGAGAGAAAGGTATATTTTTTTATTATTTAATTAATTTATTTTTCGCCAAAAAGCAACTTTTATTTCCGATCACAAAACGAGGCCCACCGCCTGTCGTCCATAGCGTTTTACCCCCATTCCGAACCCAATGGGATATGTATCGCAAGCTGATTCGATAGTTACAATCAGTTTCCGTCAAAATCAACATATAACTCTATATATTGAATTTGAGCGCGCATTTCAATTTGTCGGGGTCACATACTAACTAGAAAAATTCCAGAAAAATATTTTCTAGTTTCGTATTGACGATACGGTCCTAACAAAACTAGTTTCGTTGAATTCTGAGACCGTTTGAAAAATGGCCAATTTCCAGTCGATTAAAATCAACTGAAACTGGTCAAACGCGTTTTCCTTTGCCACGCTCACATATTGATTTGAAAAATTATGAAATTTGAAACCTAGCAATAATTTGACATCACGGATCCAACAAAAGTGGTTTCGTCAAAATCTGAGGTCGTTTGCAAATTGTCTATTTTAAAGGGCCTGAATTCCATAGCGACTATTCAGAATTTTCAACTGGACATATCTTTTGATTCCCGCTATGAAATTTCGATTTTTCGGATTCGTTGGAAAGATATTATCAAATAGATCCTATTATTTTTTGTTTCACTAAAATCCGGATTGTTTTGCACCCGGTACATTCAATTGAAGCTTGAAATCGAATTATCGAACTACCGCGCCATTTTCAATTCCTTTTATAATTATATATAATTATTTATATTCTAACGACGACGTATATAATATATACGTCGAATTATATTCAAAATAAATTTTCTCGTCGATTTTATTTAAAATAATCTATTTTAAATGTTCAAAATTCGCTAAAATTGCCAAAAATAAAATTTTTAAACTAGTTCAGAATTTCCGGGTTATTACATGAAGCTTGCTCCTTGCTCTATAAAAGTTCTAACTATGTAAAAGTATAAAAGTTAGTGGAGGAGGAGGAAAATGGAGGAGAAGGTTGGAAGGGTTTAGGCCATGGAAAAATGAAAGTGGCGGCTATGAGAAATGAGGAGAGATGGATTAGGTTTAGATAGCTCCCTTTTTATATATATATAATTTTACAATCCCTTAATCAAATTAAAGACCCATTAAACCACTTTCTCCTATTCGGGCCCAATTCATTTCAATTCACAAAAGTGATAATTCTGTGTGTCATTTACTATTCAACAAAATGGATATTTTGTGCGTCATTCTAATTCTAACAAAAATGAATATTTTGTTTTGCAACAAAAATAATACTTTTTCTTTAAAACATTGTAATGTAAATAAAAATGATACATTTCATTCTCTTTATTGTAAACAAAAATTACAATGCAAACTTTTTAATGTAAACGAAATGATACATTACATTTCAATTATGTAAATTAAGGCGACACAACAATGGTTTTATTTTGTTTATATGAAAAAATGCAAACTTTTATTACATTGAAAATTAAATCTTTTCATTTCAACAAAATGACAATGTAACTTTTTAATTTAAGCCCCTTTTTTATTTGTAAAATACCAACACTAAAGTTGTATTTTTAATGTAAAACTTTTTATTCAAATTATATTTTTTTTCTATTGTTTAATAATCTTTTAAAATTAGAAATTTTAAATTTGGACTCATTTTCAACAAAATTTCTTAAAATAAAAAATTTCAAACTGGTTCAGATTTTCTGGGTTGTTACAATCTCCCCCACTTAAGAACTTTTCGTCCTCGAAAAGGGAAAAGGAGAAATAGAAGAGTAGGAACCGACACAGAGAATGTTTTTAACAGAAATAGTACCACCTAAAACATCAGGCTTACCTGCTCCTTCAGAAGAAGTAGGTGCACTTGCTCCCCCGTACACATGGGCAACTTGGGCACTCCTCAATAGTGGACAGTTAGTTTTGACGTGACCCTTTATATGGCAGTTATAACATTCTCTAGTGTCCCCTCTTTTGGCCTTCTTTGGGTTTCTGCACTCCTTGCTATAGTGTCCAAACTTCTGGCAGTTGTAGCATTGCACCTTAGTCTTATCATGAGTCTTAGAAGCTCCAAAACTGCTTTCTTCAGTCTTCTTCTCATAGCGACTGGCAAACTCATCATGAAGCCTTTCCACCTCTTGCCTTGCAATATACTCTTCATTAAACAGCTCTTTAAATTTGGTCCAAGTCATATTTTCTTCACCTCCTCCTATATTGACTACTTCCCACCAATTCCGTGCTTCGCCTTGGAGCATCCATGAAGCCACAAATCTCTTCCTTTGATCTTCTAGTTGTAGTCCTCTAAATATCTTTTCACATTTCTTAAGCCATGCCTAAGCCTGTGTCACGGTCTCCGTACCTGTGAATGGAACTCCATCTAAATTCTAAAAATCCTTTGCTACCCTCACTAAGTCAAAGGGCTGCAGTGGTGGTGGTGGTGGCTGTTGAGCTGCGGGCTCCTCGGTTCCAGTAGCATTTTGCCTCCTTGCTTTAGCTCTAGCAGCTCTAGCGGCACAAGTACTCATTTTTAGTTAGTTCTGTACGATCAAGGAAGGAGTCAGAACAACTGTAATGGTGATTTGAAGAAATGATAAGATAGAAGGATGGTAAAAAGATGGTGATAAAGCGACTGACTATTATGTATTCTCATGAAATGTTCGCCATAGAACATTGTGATTCTACGTAAACGAATTATTATAACTATGCTATATTCCAAAGCTATGTTTAACTAAAGCTCTGATACCAACTGTGATGACCCCAAACTTCCACGGAATGAAAGTATGGAATAATCATTTGGAATACAACATAAATATAACAATACAGAACACAGATACAACATAGCACAGGAAAACTATATAATAACAACATCATAGCAGCGGAAAATATGAATGTCATCAAATACAGAATTCCACAGTCACAGAGTTCTAAATTATTACATCAAATTCAGCAAAAGGAAATAAGTTTCAAACTTCAGAATAGAACAACTGAAAATAGGATAAGTTCTGATGTCTCAAAGTCTAAAGATAAAATGCAACAAAAGATAAATGATAGATAGTCTTCTTTGCTCCAAATCATCACCCCAACTAAGCAACTCCAAGAAAGCTCCAAAGACAGAAACTCCAAAGAAAGGGAAACATGTTACTTGGCTGCCCGTGTGGGAAAGAGGGCACCCGAGTTTGCAAAGGTGAAACAAACTACGAGTCAGTCATAGGACTGGTGTGAGGATTCTTAACTAGTTTAACTAATAGTAATAAGGCAAGTCCAAAGACCACGCTGCTAACGCGAAACGGGTTTTATTTTAATGGATTGTCGTGCATAATTTTAAAGTGACAACAGACAAGTAAATCGTAAACAACACAATGCTTTTGAAAAAATAGAATCATCATAAGACTCAAGTCCCATCACACAATAAAACGCAAACTAGAGGATAGAGTTTTACCTTATGATGATTAAACATGCTTAGTACGATAAAAATGAATTTGATATTATTATTAGTGTATATATGTTACAAAAACATTTCAAAGTAAATGTATCAATCCTAGGAAGCATAGCTACCATATACTATGCCTCCATACTAGTAATACAATCAAGTCCGTAGGGTCATATTTGGAATTTGGTTTCCATCATGAGTCAAGGCTAGGGAGGAGCTCCTTACCGATTTGAGGCACTTTAGCTAATATCTCAGGATTCCCCGCAGTGAACCCTTGTATCGTGCAGGGCCGGTCCACACATACAGCTTTGTACATTAGTTATTCCTGAGCACATGTTTCCCGAGCCTATAGGACCTATCATCCGAGGCGCCTCATTCCATCATCCACATAAGTAAAATGCCGGGCCGTGTAAAACCCAAACACCACTTCTAGCTAGAAAGAAACGTGCTACTCTCCCTGCGTTCCTTCTCCCGTTTTAGACTCAACTGGGTTATGAGGCTCGTGAAGCTACGTAATACACAAAGCTATGCTTATTCAAGCTGTGCTTTGATCGTCACCACAAGATTCTGCTTTTCAACAAAAAATCTTGATCGTTGCATCTTGGTTTGCCACATTGTCACTCCATATCACACTACCAATCCTTTGCCAAAATATACAAAAGGGTGTTAAGCAAGAGAATGAATTCTCTACCACCAATCATTCATACATTCGGCAGAAAATCAATAAGCACAATATAAAGGAGTACAATATCGGACACACATTCCATTTATAAGCCCGTTCTGGGTCTGAACGAAACTGGAGATACCCTCGTCCCGTATGTCCAGTACGGAAAGGAGGTACCCGCATATCCGGGAAATCCACATGTACGTTTGGTCAATTACCCCGACCCTTGAATTGGGAGCAAGTCAATTCAGAGTCTTGATCGTTGTCCATTCGAGGAAAGATTTACGGTCTTCATTCGTCGTCTTCAAACTTCGATTTTTAACGTCGTTTGATTACTTGGAATGAGATTAAACTCGGACATTCCAAATAATTCTCGCATATATAATTTGAGAAAACCCATTTCATGTCGTTATATTATTTTAGAACAATTAATTCTTACCTTTAGTTCTTTAAAATAATTAAATCCTTTATTTAACGACGCTTCGGGTCAAAGGACGACCCTGGCGCTGTTTTCAACCAATTTTGATTTACACATTTCTCAAAATCTAACCGTTGTATTTTAACGTAGTTTATATCGTTGGAAAGATCTTCCCAAAGCGGTCCTAACGATTTTCGTTTTGGGAAAATCCGACGGTCGGATCTTTTGATATAGTCGTTTAAAAGTACGATTCCAAAACACAAACTACCGTGCTCGATTCATTTAATTTTAATTATATTTATATATAAATATATGAACCTAAACGTTTAACCATAATAACAACATCCAATTCAACAACAAGCTAAACAATTACCGATACCCATTCATTTTTAATTTATTTAAAAATGAAGATAATATTTCAACATTTAAATACATTCTTTTATTCCTTTATTTACATTAAAATTGTAAATTATAATTCAATGTTGAATTCCATTCTTTTGTTCTTTTATTTACATTAAAAATGTAAATTATAATTTCAATGTTGAATTCTATTCTTTTATTCTTTTATTTACATTAAAAATGTAAATTCCATTTCAATGTTGAATTCCATTCTCTTATTCTTATATTTACATTAAAAATGTAAATTCTATTTCAATGTTGAATTCCATTCTGTTATTCTTATATTTACATTAAAAATGTAAATTCCATTTCAATGTTGAATTCCATTCTTTTATTCTTTTATTTACATTAAACTGTAAATTCTATTTCAATGTTGAATTCGTTCTTTTTATTCTTATATTTACATAAAAATGTAAATTCTATGTCAACGTTGAATTCATTCTTTTATTCTTTTATTTACATAAAAACGTAAATTCTATTTCAACGTTGAATTTATTCTTTTATTCTTATATTTACATTAAAAATGTAAATTCCATTTCAATGTTGAATTCCATTCTTTTATTCTAATATTTAGATTAAAAATGTAAATTCCATTTCAATGTTGAATCCATTCTTTTATTTACATTAAAATGTAAATTCTTTTTCAACGTTGAATTCATTCTTTTTATTCTTATATTTACATAAAAATTTAAATTCTATTTCAACGTTGAATTCATTCTTTTATTCTTATATTTACATTAAAAATGTAAATACCATTTCAATGTTGAATTCCATTCTTTTATTTACATTAAAATGTAAATTCTATTTCAACGTTGAATTCATTCTTTTTATTCTTATATTTACATAAAAATGTAAATTCTATTTCAACGTTGAATTCATTCTTTTTATTCTTATATTTACATAAAAATGTAAATTCTATTTCAACGTTGAATTCATTCTTTTTATTCTTATATTTACATAAAAAGTAAATTCTATTTCAACGTTGAATTCATTCTTTTTATTCTTATATTTACATAAAAATGTAAATTCTATTTCAATGTTGAATTCATTCTTTTTATTCTTATATTTACACAAAAATATAAATTCTATTTCAACGTTAAATTCATTCTTTTATTCTTTTATTTACATTGAAATGTAAATTCTATTTCAACGTTGAATTCATTCTTTTTATTCTTATATTTACATAAAAATGTAAATTCTATTTCAACCTTGAATTCATTCTTTTTATTCTTATATTTACATTAAAATGTAAATTCCATTTCAATGTTGAATTCATTCTTTTTATTCTTATATTTACATAAAAATGTAAATTCTATTTCAACGATGAATTCATTCTTTTTATTCTTATATTTACATTAAAATGTAAATTCCATTTCAATGTTGAATTCCATTCTTTTATTCTTATATTTACATAAAAATGTAAACTCTATTTCAATGTTGAATTCATTCTTTTTATTCTTATATTTACATAAAAATGTAAATTCGATTACAATGTTGAATTCATTCTTTTTATTCTTATATTTACATAAAAATGTAAATTCTATTTCAATGTTGAATTCATTCTTTTTATTCTTATATTTACATAAAAATGTAAATTCTATTTCAATGTTGAATTCATTCTTTTTATTCTTATATTTTTTTACTTTTTTTTTTTAACATTAAATTGACATACAAGAATGTTCTTTTTATTAAACAACAAAATAACATAAAGAGGTGTTACTTTTATTCAACATGAAAATGACAATAACCTCTTGTTTGTAACTTTTCATTGTAATATAAGTGACAACTAAAATGCAATTTCATATTTCCAACTTTTTATTTCAATATGAATGATGGTAAAAATATGTTATTTTTAACTGTGGCAAAATAACGCTAAAATATGTTCATTTTTCATTGTTACATGACGATGCCACAAATATGTTTATTTGTGTGCCAATCCCATATTTCTACATGTAATTTCAACTAGCATTTTGGTGTCAACATTTCATGTACTATTCTATTCCAACAAAATGATATTCTAACACAAGAGCGAATCAGACAATAAGAATCTGAAATGAACAAGTACATCGCCATATTTGATCTAAAATTATAGATCTGCAATAGAAAAGAAGTTTGCGTCACCTAAACAAATAAAATAAAACAAATCTCAAAGAAGATGAGATTTTATCGGGTGACTCCAAACAACAAATATGAATCTCAAATAGAATGAGATTTTATTGCGCAAACAAACAAATAGAATGAATCTCAATTAAAGATGTGATTTACATTACGTGATTTAACAAATAAAATGAACCTCAAATAAAGACGAGGTTTTTTAGCGTGCGATTCAACATATAAAAATAAATCTCAAATACAAATGAGATTTTTAGCACGTGAATGGATCTATAAATAATAGATCTAAAGCATAGAAGAAAATAGCACTGCAACATTAGATCTAAAGTGTTGGATCTGGAATTATAAATAAAATTGCATCGCGAATTCAGAAGTGAATTAAAATTGTACCAACAAGAATTAAATAATAATTAAATTCTCAATTCTTTAATAATTTAGAATTCTCACCAATAAACCTCAGAAAGCTATTCAAAGCTTTTGAATCCAAGAATCTAGAGATAGGATGTATGAAATTAAGATCGGATTGCGCGAGGTAGGAGAGCTAGGGGGAGTGTACTTGCGTGAGGAGGAGGGGGTGGTTTAGCACGGCATGGTGGGCCCAGGCATCAAAAGGCCGGACTGAATTAGTGAGGGTATCTCGAAATTTGTGTGGTGGTTGATGTTGACTTCGGTATAGATTTGAAGCTTGCTCCTTGCACTACAAAAGTTCTAACTACGGAAAAGTCTAAAAGTTAGTGGAGGAGGTGGAAAATGGAGGAGAAGGTTGGAAGGGTTTAGGCCATAGAAAAATGAAAGTGGCGGCTATGAGAAATGAGGAGAGATGGATTAGGTTTAAATAGCTCCCTTTATATATATATATATATATATATATATATATATATATATATATATATATATATATATATAATGTTCCAATCCCTTAATCAAATTAAAGACCCATTAAACCACTTTCTCCTATTCAGGCCCAATTCATTTCAATTCACAAAAGTGATAATTCTGTGTGTCATTTACTATTCAACAAAATGGATATTTTGTGCGTCATTCTAATTCTAACAAAAATGAATATTTTGTTTTGCAAAAAAAAAAATACTTTTTCTTTAAAACATTTTAATGTAAATAAAAATGATACATTTCATTCTCTTTATTGTAAACAAAAATTATAATGCAAACTTTTTAATGTAAACGAAATGATACATTACATTTCAATTATGTAAATTAAGGCGACACAACAATGGTTTTATTTTGTTTATATGACAAAAATGCAAACTTTTATTACATTGAAAATTAAATCTTTTCATTTCAACCTAATGACAATGTAACTTTTTAATTTAAGCCCCTTTTTTGTTTGTAAAATACCAACACTAAAATTGTTTTTTTAATGTAAAACTTTTTATTCAAATTATATTTTTTTTCTGCTGTTTAATAATCTTTTAAAATTAGAAATTTTAAATCTGGGCTCATTTTCAACAAAATTTCTTAAAATAAAATTTTCAAACTGGTTCAGATTTTCTGGGTTGTTACAACATTTATATTGAAATATAATTAAAACGAACTTGTTGAGGTGCGATAGTTAGTAAGTTGGTGTTTCGAACTTCAATTAGGTATATAGAACTCAATTTAAGTCGGTATTCTTTGAAACAAGAATCCTCAGGACCGATTGAATAATAGTTTTCTAATGGAAAAGAAAATTTTGGATTTTGTCTTATAGATTTTGAGTTATGTCAAAATCAATTTTTTTTGAAAAACAGCGCCATAACCATTATAAATCCATTAAGATTTATTTAAATAAATAAAACGATTTTAAGTAATTAAAATCTGAATTCCCATTAGAAGAATCCAGATTTGAGTTATAAAATAAATATGAACTCAAGTGGAGTAAATGGATTGATTTTTGAAACAAAAATCAGATTTTTAATTATTTAATAGAATTAATTAGTTAGAAGAATAATTGGTTAATGGACTTTTGAATTGAATTTAACGTTGGATAAGTAAAAGGGGTTTGTAAATTTATATTCGAAATTGAATATGAATCTTGAATTAAAAATGGAATTCGCTTGGTTTATAAGCAAGTTAAAATTTTATTTGAACATGTTATATTCAAATAAAAGTGAAATAAGCAAAATAGCCAATTAAAGAATAAATTAGCGGATTGAGTTAAAAGTGATCGGATTGAGTTGGAATAAATTAGGAATGGACGTATATGGGTTAGACGGATATGGAATGAAGTGTATGAAGATTATAATTCAAGTGCCCGACAAAAAGGTACACGTTTAAGTTCCATTTGAGATTTTATGTGCCGAATCGGCAAGCTACTTGGGTTTCTGATTTGTTTTTTGAATAGAAAAGGCCTAGAGAGGCAAGTTGGGGTTTGAGCTATTGATCGGTACAAAGGAGGTACGGGAGAAATTTTCCGGAAATTTAAGGAGTTAGAATATTTCTACGAAAATTTGATAACTGGAAATCAATATATCAATATATATAGCATTCGATAAGGAAACGAACTACAAATAGAATATTTTAAACAAAAAGGAAATCTATCAATTTAATTTGGTAAAAATAGAAAGAGAAATGTATACACCTTTAAAAATGAATAATTGGTTTTTATGGTGTTGATTATTCAAATAAGCAGTCTTGTCCGTTTTGAAGTTAAGAATGTTATTTAGTCAAGGTCTGAGAGATAGTTATACCCTAACTTGATTGATTTCATTATTAATCGATAAATTGCAAGATTCAATCTTGAAGATAAATGTTTAAAGAGTTTGGTTGAATGCAGTATTTTGTGTTGTTGTAACGATGTTTAACACAACATTCATTTTAACCCAAGTAAGTGGAATTTTGGAAAATAAAATAAAATAAATATTTCCTAAGTATGGAAATAAATGATTTCGGGAAAGAGATAAGTAATCACAACATTTTCCAATTATAAATAGAAGATATTTTCTAAGTATAGAAAATAAAAGAAGGCGATATATGAAAATGTTTTCCAAATAGCGTAAGAGGCCAAGAGGATTATTGAAGATATTGGGTTAACCAATATTGATAAGGAAATGGATAGTGACTTAATTAATGAAATATTAATTAAGGGACCCAGTGATTGTTTGATGCTTTGGATGTATGTTTTGTTTTGGATAGTTAAATAACCGACTATCGTAGTTTTTGACCATCGTTGTCAATATGGAGACACCGGTTCGATTATTATCCGAGAACCACTCCGTATTGGTAGTAGCATTGCGAATCATATTATATGAAGATAATCGAAGACAAAGTAAATTGCAAGGGATTTTTTGTTAATCCTAGGTAGAAATTGCCTAAAATGGATTAATGGAAATTGTGCCTTCGATTTCATTCAGTCCCAGAGCGAACATGTATGGACGAGTGTCAGACAGAGTATTTCCAATGATCGCATATGTTAGTCTGTATAGATATATATGGTGGCAGAGAATTTATTCTCTTAGCATAATATCCATAATATATTTGTGCAAATCAATTAATGATTTAGGGATCTGACAATGTGGCATTCAAAGTGATTATGCTATCAATGAATGGTAAGTAATCGTAGCCTCAGGCCTTAATAACCGGGAAAGACAAAAATCGGGCAGGCAACATGGCTAAGTGGGTAGCTCCCGATTAGGGTGTATTATCACCTACTTGGAGAAAATGTATTTCCTTATTTATTCTATTCGATGTTGTCCCTTTTGGGAAACGGTTGTTGATCCCAACCTTTGGTGATTTACAATCGATACACTCAAGCAAAATGAGTGGTTGGTCATGTGAGTGGCTGGGTTACAAGAAGTTCTTATTGAACCCAGTGTATCCCCTTCTAGAGATACATGATCGGAAGGTGGTTCCAGACCTTGTCATAGTTGGAAATCCATTATCCGGTAAGTGCTCGCGATTTTGATTATATACTATGTATATAGAGCGTGAGATGCAAGTGTTCTGCTAAATGATTATTTAGTTGATAGACACTATTATGATATCAGAAGAATTTTGATATAAAGATTATTTTGAGTTATCGTAAGGTAAAGAAACCATCCGTGTTTATGTGTGGATCAGTCTTACAACTATCGTTTCTTTCTAAAGGATTTGAAAGTTAAATCAAGTGTTTTGGATTCTCATAAGGGAAAAACCCATTCTTTGTCATATGATGTTGGTCTTATGAGATATCGTATTTTTCTCAAACTGTTTTAAATTGTTTACTCATACCAGTCCCGTGACTGACGCAGAGTTTATTTTTCTATGTTTTCCCTAAAATTCTTGGGTGCCCAAATTTGGACAGTTAAGTGGTTCAGGATTTTTCAGATTTATCTAAAGGAGCTTTGAGCAGGAGCCTTCGGTGTTAGACATTTAAAGTTTATTTTGTTGTGTTGTATTTCTGATATACTCTGATGATGTATGTAAGTTCAAATACAGCTTTATTTCAAAAGTGATTATTTATATACATATTATATTTTATTCCACTGCGATTGTGAGATTCTGTGTTGTGTTTATGTTCTTCTTCTATCTATTTTTCTTCTTATTTCATAATGATTCATATTTCTGTACAATTTGGGTTGGACGTGTGATGTATGTAGTCAACTCAGACAGTATGGAAATTCGGATCGTTACAATTGGTATCAGAGCTTAGATTGAGCAAATACCTAGGCTTTGGTGGGAAATTACTCATTAGAGATAGGGTAAGTAATACCCTACAATGAGTTGAGTGTATATATACGAGAGCGTGTATTTGTAAATTTATATAAAAATTGTTTATATTATGCCGGTTTATCTATTGAGTGATTTATTAATTCGAATCGAATCGTGGGACGCTACAAAGTCGATAGGAATTTCTAAACACTTGAACAGAGAAATTTAACACAATATTGTTTTAAAGTGGGTAAATGAAGTAATTTTATCCAAAATTCTATTTTGATAGAAAAGGAATAATTTTCTGAAATCATTATAATATATGGACGTGTTGGTTGTTATTAATATAATCCAATAAGATTATAAAAAATTGGAATGGTTATATATAACCAAATAGAATTTGTATATGAATGAAATATGCAAATGAGATTATTAAAATTGGATTCACAATTAGAATTAAGAATTTAAAATCCTGGGTGTTTGGAAAAATATTTTTCTTAATAAATATAAAGTAATATAGCATTCCTTTGAAGAATTTGAATAAAAACCCATTTTTGAATGGATTCTAGAAGTGATAAAGCACTGAACTCACTTCAATGGCTGGAAAATAATTCTGATGATGACTGTCGCATCATCAGTGTTCATTTTCGAGTTTCTAAGTGAAGGATTGCAACCTTAGAAAAGTTTTAATGGAAATTCGTTTGAAAGAAAATAAGTTGGTTTGGAAATTCAAATATTTTGAATTTGACATTGGTTAAAAATATATATACATATATGATATCAAAGTGATCAGAAATGAAAACCCAAGAACTTAAATTTTGGAATTTAACTTAAGCAATTTAAACGGATTGAAGTAAATAAGTTGATTAAAATCAATTTGAATGAATTTGAATACATATGAATGGAATATGAATTGAATGTGAATATATTGATTGTAAATCATTCAGATTAAATGAATGTAAGAGTATAAGGTTTGCAATATGAATGAAAACCAAAAGTTTTATGGGAATTAAAATTTGTTGAAATATGAAGAGCTGAGTCTCAACGTAAATGGATTTTGAAAAGCAAATGGGTTTGTACCGTTTTTCCTACATTAGTAATTTTGGGGACGAAATTCTTTTAAAGGGGAAGAATGTAATGACCTGGATTTTTGGTCGATTTATTTTGAATATTTAATATGGTTTTAAATATTGAGTTGATAATATAAATGGATACTTATATTAAGTTATCAATTTAATAATCAAAATACGATTTATTTCAAATATATATAATTATCGTAATACGAAAATCTAAAATAATTCAATTCGAAATTAAAACAGAGTTAAAATGATTCAGATGATCTATATAAATTGTATTGAACATAAACAATAATTATAATAATTTATTATCGATAAATGGATTGTTTCTAAATTTAAATTATATTATATCATTTTTATATGGTTATTTTATATATACATTTAAATTAAATTTCAGAATCTATCCCGTTGAGTTCAGAATAGCGTGATGACATTGAAATGTCGGCCAGTACGTCAAAATATGGGTTTGTGAATTCAACTTATGAACCCTGATATATTTTAAACAGATAAGCTCAAAATCGAATTGAAAATCAAATCAGAATTTATTTAAATAAAATAAAAATCGCTTTATTTTAAATCACTTAAATTATATGTACCTTAACCTACCCTAACCTATCTCCTAAAACTATACCATACACAGGCAAAATTTCTTAATGCCTAAGTTTGTTTTCCTATAAATTCACAACAACTCCCCTTTCGTTTCTTCCTTAAGAAATCATAAACTTCTACAAACCATAAAAATCAAAGCTTCAAAGAAATTAAAATCGTCGTTCAATTTTCAGTTCAAAATAAATCGCACTCTCCCTTTTTATTTACTATCCTAGTCCTCCTATTTCCAAATCCCATCAATTCATTTTCAACCCCAAAAAAAAAGCTTCTACAATCACAAAATAGAAAATGACGGCTAAAATAAAAATGGAATGAAATCATTTGTTACTAGTTCATTCAAAAATAATAGTTGTGACTCTCTTCTTCAACTCGAATCTCATTTCACCTAATCCAAGTGAGGTTGCATCGACTTTGTCTCGGAAAAAGGAAAAAGGGGCGAAATCAAAATTCGACTTCACAAGTCGAATGTGAGGATTCTGGGAACACATGCGCACAAGAGTAGTCACGGCTTAGGTAATAAGGATACTCGATTTGGGGAAGGGTTCATGAGCGTAGGGAAATACAGTTTGAAAAGGAAGCACGACTTCGAATTTTTGACTATTAATTGTGAAGCAGTGGAACACGGGTACAAGGATGGTTGCGAGCTGTTCATTTTCGGGTAGAGAGAAGGGAGGTTGTGCGATTGGAAGGGGTGCGCGATGTCTGGCAAAGTTCGAAGGATAGACTGAGAAGTGAAGCTCGTGTTAGTGGTGATGGTGCTCCTGAGATGTAAACTTCGACAAGGAGCTTGGTAGTGAAAGAAAATCACAGCATGGTGCTCCTAAGATGTAAACTTCGACTTGGTGCTCCTGAGATGTGTCTGAATATGGTTTAACGGGGATGAAGTATTAGAGAAGCGATTAAGGTGTATTTTATATTTATAATTTATATTGAAAACTAGTTTATAATTAGTAAGTGACCAAAGTAAGTTGGAAAAAAATGAAACAAAAACCTATAGAGTAGTTAGCAAAGTAATAAAACGTGTAGACTAATCATTTAAAAAATTAACGTTTAATTTGGAATTATTACACGTGAGTAATTATTTAAATTGAATTTGTATAATTAAATAATTGGAATTTTGTTAATTATTGTTTTACATTGGAAAACAAATGTATGGAGGAATTACTATGGAAATTATATAATATGCTTCAGTGGATATTCAGTGCAACTAAAATCACGGTAAGTAAACTCACTCTTTGGTTCGATTATAATTTATTATAATCGAATATTTTTTATATATATAAATATTTATATAATGTTTGTTGGTAAATTGGTTGCATTGCTATTTATTGATAAATTTTGGTCACTACATATATTAGTTATTTAGGCTTGGTGTTTGTAGCTATTATATATATATATATATATATATATATATATATATATATATATATATATACTGGTGGTTGGATATTTCCCGCGGTACCATTAGCGGATGCCCGCAGTATCATTAGCGGATGACCCTATACACCCCATATGATAGTGGATGACCTTCTATATCACGATATCTTGCCTCGAAGCAGGATGGTATTATTTATGTTGGCTAACATCTGTGGATGTAGAAGAACAGGTTCGAGGGATCCAACTAGATTCCTCAAAATTTATTATTGTTTGTTCACATATATATATTATCATATATGATGTGTTAGAAAACCTATGATTGATATTTGAATGTTTTGGATGTTTAAAATATCACTGGGCCTAAATGTTGATTTATATAAATATCTTAAAAAGGAAATTTTGAGATTTAAATGGGAAAAACTATTTTTTTTTAAATAGAATTTGAATTTCTAATGGGCTATAAAGATATTTACTTGCTTTGAATAAATAAAACAAGTATTGAATTTATAAATATGTTTATAAATTGAATAACGCATGAAATTGAATTGAATTTATAAAAGATATTTATAAATAAAACGTAATGATTTTCATTGGATAATGCAGGGAATTGACGTGAATTTATAAGCGGTGTTTATAAATGAAATGGAAAAAATATCATTTGGATAGTTGGGGAAGTCTAAATTCAAATGTGAATTTAAAAAAGGGAAATTGTAATTAGTTTCAAAGAGAAACGATAAAATCTATACCGATGTTTAGAATATAAATTGAATTAAATTAAATCCGTTTGGATTTATGATTTGAATTTGATTAGATCGAATTTATTTAAATAAAATATTTCAGAAAATATATAAGGATTGTATTAAATAGAAGTTCAAATTTGAATATGAAAATAGATTCACTGTATATACATAAGTTGTAATCAAACAAATATTCCAGAGTAGGAATTGGGTTTCAAATGGATTTGAAATAGAAACTTGTTCTAAATTATAAAACATGGAAGTTATATTTATAAACGAAGTTTATAAATTAAGTGAGATAAGTTATCATTAGATAATTTAGAA
Source organism: Allium sativum (assembly GCA_030737875.1). NCBI lineage: Eukaryota > Viridiplantae > Streptophyta > Magnoliopsida > Asparagales > Amaryllidaceae > Allium > Allium sativum. The sequence continues at coordinate 607,480,149 of CM060910.1, read as the reverse complement.
GTTTAAAATTCAAGTATGAATTTAAAATGAATTGGAAATCGTTTTAAAAAGGGGATGACAGATGATATTCCAGAATTCAGAATATAAAGGAATTGAGATAAATCTAAGAATTTATAAATAAAATTTGATTATATCGAATTTTGTAAAATAATTTATATAAAAGGAATTGGAATTATGTATATAAGATTCAACTATAAATTTATAACTGAATTATGAAATAATCGGCGATTAAGGAAAATCAGAAATATTAAGTTGGATTTGAAAACTGGATTTAATATATATTAGAACGAGACTGAAATTTAATTAAATGAAGTTAACGTTTATATTTAAATATAATTAAAGCGAGCTTGCCGCGGCGCGACAATTTATAAATTGGCATTTCGAACTTCAATTGGGTATATAGAACTCAATTTAAATCAGAATTCTTTGAAACAAGAATCGTCAGGACCGATTGAATAATAGTTTTCTAATGGAAAAGAAAATCTTGGATTTTGTCTTGTAGATTTTGAGTTATGTCAAAATCAAATTTTTAGAATAATAGTGCCATAACCATCATAATACCATAACGATTTATTTAAATAAATAAAAGGATTTTAAGCAATTAAAATCCGAATTCCTATTAGAAAAATCCAAATTTGAGTTATAAAATAAATATGAACTCAAGTGGAGCAAATGGATTGATTTTTGAAACAAAAATCATATTTTTAATTATTGAATAGAATTAACTAGTTAGAAGAATAATTAGTTAATGGACTTTTGAATTGAATTTAACGTTGGATAAGTAAAAGAGGTTTGTAAAATTATACTCGAAATCAAATATGAAAATTGAATTAAAAATGGAATTCGATTAGTTTATAAGCAAGTTAAAATTTTATTTGAAAGTTCTATCTTCAAATAAAAAGTGAAAAGGGCAAAAGAGCTAATTAAAGAATAAATTAGCGAATTGAGTTAAAAATGATCGGATTGAGTTAGAATAAATTAGGAATTGACGTATATGGGTTAGACAAATCTAGAATGAAGTGTGTGAAGATTATAATTCAAGTTCCCAAAAAAAAGGTACAAGTTTAAATTCCATATGATATTTTATGTGTTGAATCGGTAAGCTGCTTGGCTTTTTGATTTTCTTTTTGAATAGAAAGGACCTAAAGAGGTGAGTTGGGGTTTGAGCTATTGATCGTTACAAAGGAGGTGCTGGCGAAATTTTCCGAAATTTTAAGGAGTTAGAATATTTTAGGAAAATTTGATAACTAGAAATCAGTATATCAACATATATAGAATTCGATAAGGAAACAAACTAAAAATAGAATATTTTAAACAAAAAGTGTAATAACCCGGAAATCTGAGCCAATTTAAAATTTTTATTTTGGCAATTTACTGAATTTTGAGTATTTCAAATGAATTATTTTAAATAAAAACGATGAGAAATTTATTTTGAATAGAATTCGAACGTATATATTATATTTGAATCGTCGTTAGAATATAAATATTTATTTTAAATATAAAAGGAATTGAAAATGGTGCGGTAGTTCGGTAATTCGATTTCAAAGTTCAAATGAATGTACAGGATTCGAAATAAACCAAATTTTAGCAAAACCAAAAATATTAGAGTCTATTTGAGGATATCTTGACAACGAATCCGAGAAATCGAAATTTCATAGCGGGAATCAAAAGTTACGTCTAGTTGAAAATTCAAAATAGTCGCTATGGAATTCTGGCCCTTAAAAATGGAAATTTTGCAAACGACCTCGGTTTTCAACAAAACCACTATTGTTGGATCCGGGATGACAAATTATTGCTAGGTTTCAAAATTCGTAATTTTCTGAATTAATATGTGAGCATGGCAAAGGAAAACGCGTTTGACCGATTTCATTTGATTTTAATCGACTGGAAAATGGCCATTTTTCTAACGGTCTCGGAATTTGACGAAATTAGTTTTGTTAGGACCGTATCGTCAATACGAAGCTAGAAATAATTTTTCAGGAATTTTTAGATTGAGTATGTGGCCCCGGAAAATTGAAATGCACGTTTAAAATTGAATATATAGATTTATATTTTAATTTAAACGGAAACAGATCGTAACGATCGAATTGGCCTATGTGACATATTCCATTGTGTTCGAAATGGGGTAATTAGCTAGGGACGACAGTCATTGGGTCTCGTTCGGGGTCCGGACGAAATTTCAACATTTAGAGAATTAAAATAATATAATATATAATTAAATTTTATAACCCCCTCCCCTCTGTTTTCTCTCTCCCGATTCATAACTGAAAATAAAAAAAAAGGGAAAGAGAAGGGCGACAGAAGCCCTAGCCGCTACCACCTCGTCGGAGCGCTGCCGCTAGGGCGTGATGCCGCCCTCCCCTCGTCTCTTCCCCTTCTAACCTCGAACCCGTCAGCCCTGTCCTTCCCCAAAACCCACCACACCATGACGTGATCGCTTCCTCCCTTGTCAGCCACCACCGACAGCCTCGCGCACGCCAGCGCCGCCTCCCCCTTCCACTCCGACCCTCCTCCTCCTCAACGGACCCCCCCTCTCTCTCGCTCCTCGACTTCTCTTTCCTCCTTCAAATCCAAACCCAATGCCCAAATCGGACCAAAACCCCCCACCGTGGCCCCCCACAACCTGCTGAACGGACCACCACCCCCTCTCCGACTTCGGCGCTGACATTCCAACCATCGAACTCCACTGTAAGTTTTAGTGTTAATTGATTTTAGATAATTAGTTTAATGTAATTAAAAACATTGATTTTAAATTCAGTTGTTATGAGAATAGTAATGTGTTTAAAGTTGAGATTTTTATGCGGGTAAAAATATGATTTTTAATCGTATGGAGATAGGATTTTTATCGTATAAAGTAAAGATTATATTTTTATTAATAAGAAAGATATAGCTTTTATTATAGGAAAGTTGATTTTTATTAATATAAAAGATTTCATTTTTAATTTAGAAAAAGATAGGATTTTTAATATAGAAGAGCTTAGATTTCTAAAATTGTAAAGATCGAAATAAAAATGTGATTTTTACTAGTTTGAATAGTGTTTAAAAAGGTGGTTATTATATAAGAAGTAGCAAAATAAAAATACAATTTTTACGTATAGAGATTTGAAATAAAAATATGATTTTTATGAAGTAGAGATAATAAAATTATGATTTTTATTTATAGAAAGAATAAAAATATGATTTTTATATTGGTAGAGTATTTGAAATATGATTTTTAATGTATAGAACATCATATTAAAAATGTGATTTTAATATGAACATCAGGAAAAGAACGCATTGGAATTTCGAACAAATCCGGACCGTTCAGAAATATAGAATGGCGGAGTGGATCCCCAAGGTGAGAACTCCTCACTTTTATTTTATTTTCTAGTTGAAATATATACTAGGATGCAGACGGTGCTTAGCAGCACCCGACACCCGTCGTCCACAGACCATGGATGACTTGTTTGTTTGATTGCTGTGTTGTGAAATTTGATTGTGTGATGTGGAATGAGATAAAATATTTTATCATTATAAATATTTTATAGTTAAAAATATGATTTCTAACGTGTATATAAAATAAATATTTATAAACAAATCGGACGATTTGTTTATATACACTGATTTGACTGATATTGATTGGGACGATAAATTTTACACATCGCCCAACTGCACAAATAAAATCTATGTTTGTTGATTTGAAAACCCACACGGGTATTGGGATGAGATTTGACGTATACTAATCCCGATTGTTTAGTTGTATGTCAATCGATGGATTGACAGACTGTGTAAGCGTTAATTATTTATATTTAATGCTTGTGCAGTTGTGTGGTGCACTCTAGACGATGGTTGATTATTTACCGTTGCTATTATATACATGTGTTGTAGAAAATCCATATAATTAACATTATATGGTAATTGATTGGGCCTCATTCCAATTTAGAAAATAAATTCATGTGTTGAATAGAAAATAAATTCATGTGTTGAATTGAAAATAAATTCATGTGTTGAATTGAAAATAAATTCATGTGTTGAATAGAAAATAATTTCATGTGTTGAAATAAAATAATTTCATGTGTTGAATAAAAGCCGTGTTGATTAGATTGACGCCATTTTGACGTGAACGATATTTATATCAATTTTATTCATTTTTATAATGAATATAGAAAAAAAGTGATTTCAAAATATAACGTTTTGAAAATATTATCATTTGTATATCGATAATGTGGAATATTCAATTTTGATTAGAAATTGAAGATGAAGCTGAAATCGTTTTGAAAACGAATTTAAAACGATTTATAAAATACGTTCTGAAAGGAAATCGACAAAATATAATATATATATATATATATATATATATAATGGCCTGAATAGAACGCGCCGTGCCACGGCAGTTCGCGAATTTCGACCATTGACTTCGAATGGATATTACGGGAGATCCGACCGTCGGATTCTCCTAAAACTGGAACCGTTGGGTTCGTATCGAAAAGGGATTTCTAATGAATATTAGAGATTTGGAATCTAACGGTTGGATTTGGAATTATGTCCAAATCAAATTTGGAAAAGGTCGCTGTAAGTACAGTTCGATGGCCGTTGATGGAAATCGACTGTACGGGCCTTGTTAAAATTATTAAAAATAGTAATAATTTGTGTAAAATCATAAGAAATGATTAGTGAAGAATTGGGATGAAAAACTCCATATTTGAAAAGATAAAAATAGATTTTTATCGAAATGAACTAGTTTTGAACTAGAATAATAATTTATTTATTTTTAAATAAATAAAGTGGATTTGAAATGGTTTTAAAATAACCAGAATTTTCAATATATAAAGTGGAAATGGATTTGAATCGAAATTGTCTTTGGAATATTTCGATGTTGGATTTCGTGATTATACAGATATTGTTCTGGAAATTTGAAAGATATATTTATATCGTTATTTCCAATACGATATTTGTTGGTCGTAGAATTTGATATTGAATATAAGCCGATATATTTTCTATTCAGAGCCTTGTATTTAATATCGAATGTGATTTGGGTTTGTCGTGACTGGTGTCTTCATTAACACTGTTCTTAAACCCAGTTGAGAAAAAGATTAAATCTTTTATTTAGATTTAATGAAGTGTACCAATTAAATGGTATTTAATTGGAATTGAATTTGAATTGATTTTTGGGTTTATCGTGGACGGTGTTTTAAATAACACTTGTTCTTTAACCCGATAATTAATGGAATGTGATTTTGGGTTGTCGTGAACGGTATCTTCAATAATATTGTTCTTAGACCCAACTGAGTAAAGAAAATCAGAAACTAACTGGAGATTAGTTAAGTTGAATGGTTTCTTGGGTATTGATCTGATGTTGGTTTCGGCCTTCGGGGTTACTACTTAGGGAATTGCTCACTTGCTATTTTACGGTTTAAATCTAATAGAATAGAATGTGATTTTGGGGTTTATCGTGAACCGTGTTTTAAATGACATCGGTTCTTTAACCAAGTTAAAGATTAAAACTAAGTGGAGTTTTAATGAATCTTTAATTAGATTGAAAAGATCGAGAATGGAATATCACCAGTTTTGCTCCAGGCGATAGTTAAATCTTTAGTTAGATTTGAACGTGAAATGGTAATTGAATTTACCGATAACACCGTGGTGTTAGATATGAAGTATTACCAGTTTTACTTCATGAGATGAATCGGTTAGGATTGGGAAATTAAAAGAAATGATTACTTCGGTAAGGTTCGTTAATCCCGGCTAGTTTAGATAAACCATAATTTGGTTTGAATTGATATTCAAAAGAAGATTAAAGAATAAATTTAAGGAATTTATCTTTGATAAAATTAATGGGAACCTTTCCCTAAGAATGTGAAATTTAGAAACTAACTGTAGGTTAGCTAAGAAGAATGGTTTCCTCGGTATTGATCTGATGTCTGTTTCGGCCTTCGGGGTTAATACTTGGGGAATTATTCTCTTGCTAATTTATGGTTAGTGGCTGATGAATTGGAATGAGGCGTATGTTGTGTTTGTGTAACACTTATTTATAAAATACGTGAGTTATTCGGAAAGACGGGGTTTATCCCATTCTGGATAACTGATACGACAATTAGTCGAAGATGAAGACGGTGGTTGAAGACCGGAGGTCTTCATGTCGTTTGGATAATTACTGATGATCTTGATTGGGCCGTACACCCAAGAGGAGGGAATCAGTTGGTGATCGTCCAGATGTACTTGGAGATCGATGGATATGCGAGGTACAAGGTGCCTCCAATTTCGTTCAGACCCAGAACGGACTAGTAAATGGACTGTGTGTCTGACATTGGATATCATTCTGTGTGATTGATATATATCGGTTGCATGGAGTGGTTTGCCTGTGTGGCATGCTAAGATGCAAATGATCAAGGCTTCTGTTGAAAAGCAGAGTCTTGTGGTTGATGATCAAAGCACAGCCTGTGTGGCACAGCTTTGTGTAGCGTTAATTCGCGAGCCTCACACCCCGGTTGTGAACCAGAAACGAGAGAAGGACGTCAAGGAGGACATGCGTTTCTTTCTAATTAGAAGTGGCGTCAGTGGCTTTACACGCCCTGACGAGTTTGACTTATGTGGTTGTTGCTGTTGCGAGGCGCCTCGGATATATCGGTGACTATGCGGAGCCGATGGAGTCATTCGTTGGCTCATTTACGCCCCCAAAGGGCGGGGAAACGCAGTGTTCAGGCATAATAATCCACATCGGTGGACCGGCCCTGACGATCCAAGGGTTGATGCGTTCTGTCCCTGAGACATGGGCTAGATTGTCTCGAATTCGGTAAGGACGATCCCTTGCCTTGGTTCACAGATGGAATTCCATCTTCCAATACGTGACATGTGCGATTTTGATTGTAGAGCCTAGTATTGGTGACATGATTTATGGTACCCATTCCGTCTATGATTAATACTTATGATTGAAATTGTTTTGACACTATACACTTATAGTAATAAAAGATGAAATTCAGCGTATCAAGCATTCTTTGGCAATTATAAGGTAAAACCCTATCCTCCGGCTTGTGTTGCATTGTGTGATGGGACATGGTTCTTATAATAGCTTCATTGTTCTTTATTTAGCATTGCACTATTGTTTTATGCACTGGTATTCTTGGGAGGAAACCCGTTCCATGTTATACGGCGTGGTCCCTTGATTTACCTAACTTTAAAATAAAGATTAATAAATGTTTTAGTTCTCACACCAGTCCCATGACTGACCTGGAGTTTATTGTTTGAACCTAAACTCTGGGTGCCCTTATTTTGACACGGGCAGCTAGTAGTTTTGGTTTTGCAGATTTATATTCACAGGATCCTGATTTACAGCTGGAACGATACTCGGAAAGCTCTATATCCGTGTATTACTTCTAGTTGTGTATTCTATTATTTTCCGCTGCTATGTAATGTATTGTAATCTCTGATATTTTATAATGTATATTATTTGTTAATACTCTGTATATTCTTATAATCTGATGGAATTGTTGTAATATACAATGAAATGTTCTTTTGTTTGTGTCCCGGTCTGTCTTGTCCTCAAAGTATCCGCACTTTCCTTACCGGGGAAGTTACGGGTCATCACAGTTGGTATCAGAGCTTTGGTTTATAGAGCTCGGAGAACAAGACACATTAGAACCAAACGAAAGAATTCATCAGAGATTGGATTAGTAATATCCGATGAGAATGACTCGTTAGAGATGGGATTAGTCGTATCCTAGAATGAGTGTGAAGAGTATATTTTTAAAATGAAAACAATTTTGGTTTTGAAAATTTAAATCAATTATTCGTATTTGAATATTTATTTGTGTTGATTTGGACAATCAAGTATATAAATATTTTGCATATACGTCTGATCCGCGTGTATTTGAAGTTTTAATATACTGGATAGATATAGAATCACACCGTAGTCGCCCGGAGACGATCCTGATGATTACTATAGTATCATCAGTATTTGTGTTCGAGTTTCGAAAGTGGGATGTTTATATATTTCCATAGACTGGTGTGAGAACCAAAACTAGATAGGGCTTATTGTTGTGATTTCGCATCAAAAATCTGATTTTTTGTATATATATCAAAATTATGAATTTGTAACGTTAATCAACTAATTGATTACGGGTTGTGTTGTTTGATTAATTAAATGCTGAACCTTTAGCCAAATTGAACCAAATAGTGAGTTGTATTGAAAATTTGTCGCATTTGCATACATATACATGTACTTACATTGAACAGGTCATGGCAAGGAGGCTAGAGCAGAAGAATAAAATTGTTTGCCCGACAAATAGGTACATGTTTACAAATTTATTAGGATTTGATGATTTTATGAGTCGATTGGCTAGCCGCTTGGCTGTTTCTTTTTTCTTTTTGGATTGATGAAGGCCATGGGAGGCTATTTGAAATATCCCGAAGTCTCCGGTGCAGGGGAGGTTATGGCGAAATTTTTCGGAAATTTAGGGTGTTAGCCAAATTTTTGAAAAATTTGAAAAGTTCTTAGAAACTAAAAAGTTGAAGAACTTAAGCCGTAAAGAAAATAACAAAAGTTGGGTTGATTAGTTAAACAACTTTCGGCTTTGTTCCTTTTTGGGGACGTAAAGTTTTAAGTGGGGGAGATTGTAATAACCCGGAAATCTGAGCCAACTTAAAATTTTTATTTTGGCAATTTTAGTGAATTTTGAGTATTTAAAATGAATTATTTTAAATAATAACGACGAGAAATTTATTTTGAATAGAATTTGAACGTATATATTATATTTGAATCGTCGTTAGAATATAAATATTTATTTTAAATATAAAAGGAATTGAAAATGGCGCGGTAGTTCGGTAATTCGATTTCAAAGTTCAAATGAATGTACAGGATTCGAAATAAACCAGATTTTAGCGAAACCAAAAATATTAGAGTCTATTTGAGGATATCTTTCCAACGAATCCAAGAAATCAAAATTTCATAACGGGAATCAAAAGTTACGTCCAGTTGAAAATTCAGAATAGTCGCTATGGAATTCTGGCCCTTAAAAATGGAAATTATGCAAACGACCTCGGTTTTCGATGGAACCACTTTTATTGGATCCGGGATGTCAAATTATTGCTAGGTTTCAAAATTTGTAATTTTCTGAATTAATATGTGAGCGTGGCCAGGGAAAACGCGTTTGACCGATTTCAGTTGATTTTAATCGACTGGAAAATGGCCATTTTTCTAATGGTCTCGGAATTTGACGAAATTAGTTTTGTTAGGGCCGTATCGTCAATACGAAGCTAGTAATAATTTTTCAGGAATTTTAGAGTTAGTATGTGGCCCCGGCAAATTGAAATGCACCTTTAAAATTGAATATATAGATTTATATTTTAATTTAAACGGAAGCTGATCGTAACGATCGAATTGGCCTATGTGACATATCCCAGTGTGTTCGGAATGGAGGTAATTAGCCAGGGACGACAGTCGTTGGGTCTCGTTTAGGGTTCGGACGAAATTTTAACTTTTAGAGAATTAAAATAATATAATATATAATTAAATTTTATAACCCCCCCCCCCCCTCTGTTTTCTCTCTCCCCGATTCATAACTGAAAATAAAAAAAGGGAAATAGAATAGCGACGGAATCCCTAGCCGCCGCCGCCTCGTCGGAGCGCCGCCGCTAGGGCGTGATGCCACCCTCCCCCTTCTCCTTCGTCTCTTCCCCTTCTAACCTCGAACCCGTCAGCCCTGTCCTTCCCCAAAACCCACCACACCATGACGCGGTGGCTTCCGCTCTTGTCAGCCACCACCGACAGCCTCGCGCACGCCAGCGTCGCCTCCCCTTCCACTCCGACCCTCCTCCTCCGCAACGGACCCCCCCCCCCTCTCTCTCGCTCCTCCACTTCTCTTTCCTCCTTCAAATCCAAACCCAACGCCCAAATCGGACCAAAACTCCCACCGTTGGCCCCCCAACCTGCTGAACGGACCGCCACCCCCTCTCCGACTTCGACGCTGACATTCCAACCCTCGAACTCCGCTGTAAGTTTTAGTGTTAATTGATTTTAGATAATTAGTTTAATGTAATTAAAAACATTGATTTTAAATTCAGTTGTCATGAGAATAGTAATGTGTTTAAAGTTGAGATTTTTATGAGGGTAAAAATAAGATTTTTAATCATACGAAGATAGGATTTTTATCGTATAAAGTAAAGATTATATTTTTATTAATAAGAAAGATATAACTTTTATTATAGGAAAGTTGATTTTTATTAATATAAAAGAATTGATTTTTAATTTAGAAAAAAATAGGATTTTTAATATAGAAGAGCTTAGATTTCTAAAATTGTAAAGATCGAAATAAAAATGTGATTTTTACTTGTTTGAATAGCGTTTAAAAAGGTGATTATTATATAAGAAGTAGCAAAATAAAAATACGATTTTTACATACAGAGATTTGAAATAAAAATATGATTTTTATGAAGTAGAGATAATAAAAATATGATTTTTATATTATAGAAAGAATAAAAATATGATTTTTATATTGGTAGAGTATTAAAAATATGATTTTTAATGTATAGAACATCATATTAAAAATGTGATTTTAATATGAACAGAGGGAAAAGAACGCATTGGAATTTCGAACAAATCCAGACCGTTCAGAAATATAGAATGGCGGAGTGGATCCCCAAGGTGAGAACTCCTCACTTTTATGTTATTTTCTAGTTGAAATATATACTAGGATGTAGACGGTGCTTAGCAGCACCCGACACCCGTCGTCCACAGACCAGGGATGACTTGTTTGTTTGATTGCTTTGTTGTGAAATTTGATTGTGTGATGTGGAATGAGATAAAATATTTTATCGTTATAAATATTTTATAGTTAAAAATATGATTTTTAACGTGTATATAAAATAAATATTTATAAACAATTTGTTTATATACAATGATTTGACTGATATTGATTGGGACGATAAATTTTACACATCACCCAACTGCACAAATAAAATCTATGTTTGTTGATTTGAAACCCCACACGGGTATTGGGATGAGAATTGACGTACACTAATCCCGATTGTTTAGTTGTATGTCAATCGATGGATTGACAGACTGTGTAAGCGTTAATTATTTATATTTAATGCTTGTGCAGTTGTGTGGTGCACTCTGGATGATGGTTGATTATTTACCGTTGCTATTATATACATGTGTTGTAGAAAATCCATATAATTAACATTATATGGTAATTGATTGGGCCTCATTCCAATTTAGAAAATAAATTCATGTGTTGAATAGAAAATAAATTCATGTGTTGAATTGAAAATAAATTCAAGTGTTGAATTGAAAATAAATTCATGTGTTGAACAGAAAATAATTTCATGTGTTGAAATAAAATAATTTCATGTGTTGAATAAAAGCCGTGTTGATTAGACTAACGACATTATGACGTGAACGATATTTATATCGATTTTATTCATTTTTATAATGAATATAGAAAAGAAAGTGATTTCAAAATATAACATTTTGAAAATATTATCATTTGTATATCGATAATGTGGAATATCCAATTTTGATTAGAAATTGAAGATGAAGTTGAAATCGTTTTGAAAACGAATTTAAAACGATTTATAAAATATGTTTTGAAAGGAAATCGACAAAATATATAATATATATATATATATATATATTATATATATAATGGCCTGAATAGAACGCGCCGCGCCACGGCAGTTCGCGAATTTCGACCATTGACTTCGAATGGATATTACGGGAGATCCGACCGTCGGATTCTCCTAAAACTGGAACCGTTGGATTCGTATCGAAAAGAGATTTCTAATGAATATTAGAGATTTGAAATCTAACGGTTGGATTTGTAATTATGTCCAAATCAAATTTGGAAAAGGTCGTTGTAAATGCAGTTCGATGGCCGTTGATGGAAATCGACTGTACGGGCCTTGATAAAATTATTGAAAATAGTAATAATTTGTGTAAAATCATAAGAAATGATTAGTGAAGAATTGGGATGAAAAACTCCATATTTGAAAAGATAAAAATAAATTTTTATCAAAATGAACTAGTTTTGAACTAGAATAATAATTTATTTATTTTTAAATAAATAAAGTGGATTTGAAATGGTTTTGAAAATAACCAGAATTTCCAATATATAAAGTGGAAATGGATTTGAATCGAAATTGTCTTTGGAATATTTCGATGTTGGATTTCGTGATTATACAAATATTGTTCTGGAAATTTGAAAGATATATTTATATCGTTATTTCCAATACGATATTTGTTGGTAGTAGAATTTGATATTGAATATAAGCTGATATATTTTCTATTCAGAGCCTTGTATTTAACATCGAATGTGATTTGGGTTTGTCGTGAATGGTGTCTTCATTAACATTGTTCTTAAACCCAGTTGGAAAAAAGATTAAATCTTTTATTTAGATTTAATGAAGTGTACCAATTAAATGGTATTTAATTGGAATTGTATTTGAATTGATTTTTGGGTTTATCGTGGATGGTGTTTTAAATAACACTTGTTCTTTAATCCGATAATTAATGGAATGTGATTTTGGGTTGTCATGAACGGTATCTTCAATAATACTATTCTTAGACCCAACTGGGTATTGATCTGATGTTGGTTTCGGCCTACGGGGTTAATACTTAGGGAATTGCTCACTTGCTATTTTACGGTTTAAAGATGATAGAATAGAATGTGATTTTGGAGTTTATCATGAACCGTGTTTTAAATGACATCGGTTCTTTAACCAAGTTAAAGATTAAAACTAAGTGGAGTTTTAATGAATCTTTAATTAGATTGAAAAGATCTAGAATGGAGTATCACCAGTTTTGCTCCAAGCGATAGTTAAATCTTTAATTAGATTTGAACGTGAAATGGTAATTGAATTTACCGATAACACCGTGGTGTTAGATATGAACTATTACCAGTTTTACTTCATGGGATGAATAGGTTGGGATTGGGAAATTAAAAGAAATGATTACTTCGGTAAGGTTCGTTAATCCCGGCTAGTCTGGATAAACCATAATTTGGTTTGAATTGATATTCAAAAGAAGATTAAAGAATAAATTTAAGGAATTTATCTTTGATAAAATTAATGGGAACCTTTCCCTAAGAATGTGAAATTTAGAAACTAACTGTAGGTTAGCTAAGAAGAATGGTTTCCTGGGTATTGATCTGATGTTGGTTTCGGCCTTCGGGGTTAATGTTTTGGGAATTATTCTCTTGCTAATTTACGGTTAGTGACTGATGAATTGGAATGAGGCGTATGTTGTGTTTGTGTAACACTTATTTATAAAATACGCGAGTTATTCGGAAAGACCGGGTTTATCCCATTCTGGATAACTGATACGACGATTATCAAAGATGAAGACGATGGTTGAAGACCGGAGGTCTTCACGTCGTTTGGATAATGACTGATGATCTTTATTGAGTCGTACACCCAAGATGAGGGAATCAGTTGGTGATCGTCCAGACGTACTTGGAGATCGATGGATATGCATGATACAAGGTGCCTCCGGTTTCGTTCAGATCCAGAACGGACTCGTAATTCGACTGTGTGTCTGACATTGGATATCATTCTGTGTGATTGATAGATATCGGTTGCATGGAGTGGTTTGCCTGTGTGGCATGCTAAGATGCAAATGATCAAGGCTTCTGTTGAAAAGCAGAGTCTTGTGGTTGATGATCAAAGCACAGCCTGTGTGGCAGAGCTTTGTCTAGCGTTAATTCGCGAGCCTCGCACCCCGGTTGTGAACCAGAAACGGGAGAAGGGCCTCAGGGAGGACATGCGTTTCTTTCTAGTTAGAAGTGGCGTCAGTTGTTTTACACGCCCTAACGAGTTTGACTTATGTGGTTGTTGTTGTTGTGAGGCGCCTCGGATATATCAGTGACTATGTGGAGCCGATGGAGTCATTCGTTGGCTCATTTACGCCCCCAAAGGGCGAGGAAACGCAGTGTTCAGGCATAATAATCCACATCGGTGGACCATCCCTGACGATCCAAGGGTCGATGCATTCTACCCCTGAGACATGGGCTAGATTGTCTCGAATTCGGTAAGGACGATCCCTTGCCTTGGTTCACAAATGGAAATCCAACTTCCAATACGTGACATGTGCGGTTTTGATTGTAGAGCCTAGTATTGGCGACATGATATATGGTACCCATGCCGTCTATGATTAATACTTATGATTGGAATTGTTTTGACACTATACACTTATAGTAATAAAAGATGAAATTCAGCGTATCAAGCATTCTTTGGCTATTATAAGGTAAAACCCTATCCTTCGGCTTGTGTTGCATTGTGTGATGGGACCTGGGTCTTATAATAGCTTCATTGTTCTTTATTTAGCATTGCGCTGTTGTTTTATGCACTGGTATTCTTGGGAGGAAACCCGTTCCGTGTTATACGGCGTGGCCCCTTGATTTACCTAACTTTAAAATAAAGATTAACAACTGTTTTAGTTCTCACACCAGTCCCATGACTGACCTGGAGTTTATTGTTTGAACCTAAACTCTGGGTGCCCTTATTTTGACACGGGCAGCTAGTAGTTTTGGTTTTGCAGATTTATATTACAGGATCCTGATTTACAGCTGGAGCGATACTCGGAAAGCTCTGTATCCGTGTATTACTTCTAGTAGTGTATTGTTGTAATGACCCGTATCCTACGTATCGGGGGATCGTAGAATATTTATTTCTTTCCCATGTGAAGTCGTATGGTCATGTAACTTTGGGAAACATCTATTAGAGTCATTTCCCATGTTCATGATTTTTGTCGATTTTTAAATGACCATTTTGCCCATAGTTGATACTGTTTTGGCCATAACTTTTGATTGGAAAGGAATTTTGACCTGAAACCACTTCCATTAGATTCGTTTGTTGGTTTACCTTTCCGTAGAGTGGTCATAATAGCCAAACGGACTTACCATTTGGGAGATATGGCTGAAACAAGGTTTGGAGGGTGAAAAACTGCTTAACCGGGCCAAATCGGGTGATTAGTGAGTAGGCCCATAACCCATTTCGGGATTAGGGTTATGGGAGGGCTGAAATGAGATGGAGAATCATTCCATTTCAGTTTTCTAGCCTCCACTTATCACCAAGGATCCCTAAAAATGGCCTCTAACCTCTAAATCACCTCCAAATCATCTTTTGGTCAAGGATTTGGCTTAGCAACCCCTAATCAAGGAAGATCTTCACCAAATCAACATAGGAGCTGCTATTGGCATTAAGATTCACATCAAATCAGAGAATTATTTCAGATCTTAGTTTATTTTGTGGCTAAGGTGAGTGATTTGCATAGTTTTGCACTAGTTACGGTTAATTAGGGATGATTAGTGTTAATTAGCGAATTTAAGCATGATAAAATTCGGGAAAAATGTTCATAAATTCCTAAATGATGTTTTAGACCTCTGATATGAATTTGGGTTAACTTGGTTAAGTTTTGCTAATCATATCATTAGTTTCACCTAAACATGCTTAAGGGGAAGATATGGGATTTTGGGTATGTTTGATCCATTTTACATGCTATGATTTATGTTTTGATGTTTGGGATCGATACTACATGTTGCTATGACTGTATGGTATGCTTTGTGGTTGTTTAGAAGCGTTAGATTGGTCGAAAACGCCGTCGAATGGCGTAGAAACAGTCTCAGGAAAACATGCAGGAAATGACCCAGAATTCGGATCGGATCGGTGGAGGGGAGCGCGACTCGACCCGTTCCAGCGTGGGCGTCATGATCCGTTTGAAGGAGCAAGTTACGACTCAGCTAAGTGGCACGATCCAGTAGTAGAAGCACGACCCGAACCAACGAGTATTCACGATCCGAACCAGGAGGAGGAGCTCACGAGTCGATGGGTACTAGGGCGCGACGAACCGACCCGATCAGAAGGCACGACCCGACCGGATGAAGCAACCCGATCCGTCCCGAAGTGGTGACGCTGATCCGAACCAGGAGGAGGAGCCACGAGCTGGAGGACCACGACCCGATCCAACATAGGAGGCGCGACCCGACCCGAATGACTAAGGCCGATCCGATCCGATGAAGAATGTGAAGGCTGATCCGATTCGATTCGATTGTGATGACCAATAACCCGAGATGCAAAGGTAGTCCAAATGGAAGTTAGAGCTCAGGATCCCGGAACCGGTTGGGAACCAATGAGTTCACTTCATGAGTTGGGCTTTGCTGCGGGACGTGTGCTAAGGAGTTGCCGACGTTCATAACTTCGATTCACCACCAAGAATGAGTGATGGCTACTTATCAGTGCAGTAGGGTCATTACGACCTGAGGGGCAAAGTGATGGTAGCAAGACTACGTTATCAGTGCAGTAGGGTCATTATGACCCGAGGGGCAAGGTGATGCGTAGTAAGACTATGAGCCAGTGCAGTGGGGTTCTTGTGACTCCATGGGGCAAAGTGGACATAGTAAAGATTGGTAAGTCTATGAGCCAGTGCAGTGGGGTTCTTGTGACTCCATGGGGCGAAGTGGACATAGCGAAGGATTTGTGGCTACGTTATCAGTGCAGTGAAGCCATTTATGACTTCATGGGGCGAAGTGATCGTAGCAAGGAATGTTGGGTGATCGAAGTGGCGAATATCGTATGCTTTACGCACTAAGTGAGAGATGTGAGGATGGATGCTATGCTTGATTGTTTGCCATCATTATGACATGCACACCTCCCCCACCTCCGTATCTTTACACTGTTTGATATGATACCTTAGAGTGTTGTACAGTATGTAGTGCTAACTCTTTGATTGCAGGTCCAGGTTCAGGTATGTTTTAGTCTACCTGTTATTGTTCACTTTAGATGCTTATCGCTCATACCAGGCTTTATGTCTGACCCAGAGTTTTATGTCTCCTCTTATTACTCTGGGTGTTCACACGAGCAGACTAGAGACAGGTTAGCTGGTGATGCGCGAGTAGCTGATTCGGAGGCGGGTAGGAGGCTTCCACGTATGATATGTATATATACACATTCTCCCTGTGTCGTTGATGGTCGCTACTTGGGCATTAGTAGTGTACCTCATTTATCTTACTTTTGCTTTGAGACAGTTTGAAAGTTGTAATAAGCTGTATTCTGAATTTCCGCTGCTATGATGTTTAGTTCTGATTTTCAGCTTATGCACTGTCTCTCCTGTTTTATGTCAAGTATGTTATTATTATATTTTGTTCTATGCGTTGTGAGACATTCTACAGGTTCTTTGTATGTTCATTTCCTTCTTCCTTTTCCTTCTGACGACCCGTTCTGTGCTAACTGGACATGTGTACAGCGCACTTTTGGAGTAAATGTCGGTTGGTGCGGGGCGGGCCGTCACACTTGGTATCAGAGCTCTAGGTTGCGTAGTTAACCTAGGGAAAGACACTAGGGAGAGATAGTACGTATATGAGAGCGCGTATTTGTGATTATTTTGGTTTTCAAAAGCTATGTATGTATATACTATTAGTAGTATAAGAATGAAGTCGCACTGCACTAGCACCACTATGGGGTCGTTAATCGTTTTCCTTTTTTTCAGATTAACGATGAGCCGAAACACGAGGGGTGTTGGTAGAGGGACCAACCAAGGGAATGCCGCTGACATGAGGGCAATGTTTACTAACCTCATGAGACACATGCTTAGAGAAGTGCAAGGGGCAATTCCCAATCCCGGAGTTGATGTTGGCACAGTAGTGCAGGCGCCTAGGGTCGATTTCACCAAGTTATGCAAGGATTACACTAATCTTGGTGGAAAGCCGTTCCACGGGACGGAGTCGGCCACGGACGTTCAAGATTGGATGGATAGCTGTGACCGTATCTTCGATGACTTGGGTCTTGAGGATGCGATGAAGAGAAGGCTAGCGTCTCGTCAGCTGCAAGGGCGAGCGATGAATTGGTGGAATGCTATCAGAACAGCTACTCCGGAGGATCAAGTTACTTGGGATCAGTTCAAGGCTCGCTTTAGCGAGAAGTTTATTCCAGCTGCCCAGAAGTCAGTGTTGTTCAAGAGGTTCTTGGAACTTAAGCAGAACGGAAGGGCAGTTTCTGATTATATTGCTGAGTTCGACACTTTGTCGAAGTATGGACTGTCTCTCATTGATAATCCTGAAAAGAAGAATGAGAAGTTCATTACTGGTTTGGATGGGTACTTGGGGGAAAGGCTTATCAACCACATCGATGAGACTTTTGAATCGATTGTGGGGAAAGCTTTGAGATCAGAAAGCCTTTACCCTAAGTCAAAGACTGAGGCTGCATCTGCAGAAGGGCCAAAGCCGCAAGCAGGCGGTGGAGGCAAGAATAACTCTCAGAATAAGAGGAAGCAGGACCAATCTAAGGGAGGCCAGAAAAAGGGCAAGAAGGATGTTGAGTGCTTCAGCTGTGGAAAGAAGGGCCATTATGCTAAGGAATGTCGGGCCAAGCCAGCGGAAAGGAAGTGCTACAACTGTGGTCAAGTGGGACATCAGAAGGATAAGTGTCCGCAACCTCTTAAGGAGAAGCAGATTGTGAAAGCATATGCTATTGATGCTGTTCCTTCTTCGTCGAATGCCCCAACTGCGGCGGAGAAAGGAAAGAATGTTGTTATTCAAGGTATGTTTTCTATTTATGATATACCAGTTCGAGTTTTGTTTGATACTGGGGCTTCCCGTTCCTTTATATCTAGTGACCTGGTAGATAGGTTGGGACTGGAACCCGAGATAGTCGATAGACCATTGATTGTGACGAACCCAATTGGTGGTTCGACTAGCCTTAGTATGATTTGCAGGAATTTGGTCTTATCGAGTCATGGACGTATGTTTGTATGTGATTGCTTTGTTTTGGGCTTTACTGGGTATGGCATTATATTGGGAGTCGATTGGCTCCAAAGATACGGGGTGATGGTAGACTGTGAGGGCTTTTTGGTGACAGTGAGGGCGGAGGGTAGTGTTTGGTAGTCTACCTAATGATGGGGTTATGGCTAGTTTTGTAAATTCCCTCGACATCCCACAAGATGAGTTGTCAGATGTGCCCGTGGTTGGCCAGTATCCGGACGTCTTTGAGGAGGTGACCGGGCTTCCACCACACCGAGAGAATGAGTTCCGTATTGATTTAGTGAAAGATGCCATACCTATAGTGATGGCACTTCGTCGTATGGCACCAAGGGAGCAGCGAGAGCTCGGGGTGCAAGTCAGCAATCTTTTGAAGAAGGGATTTATTAGAAGGAGTGTCTCCGAGTGGGGAGCACCAGTTGTATTTGCCACTAAGGCAGATGGTTCCCTTCATTTGTGTGTGGACTATCGCGAGTTGAATAAGGTGACGAGGAGGAATAAGTATCCTCTAACGCGGATAGATGATTTGTTTGATCAGCTGGAAGGAGCTAGAGTGTTCTCCCAGTTGGACCTCGCGACAGGATTTCATCAGCTTCGAGTAGCAGATGAGAGTGTTCCGAAAACGGCATTTAGGACGCCGTCTGGATTTTATGAGTGGTTGGTCATGCCGTTTGGGTTGACCAATGCACCAGCCTATTTTGTGGATCTTATGAATCGAGTATTCAGAGATCAGTTGAATAAGTTTGTTCTTGTGTTCGTGGATGACATCCTTGTTTACTCAAGGACAGAGGAGGAACACAAGGGACACTTGAGGATAGTGATGGAGATGTTGAGGAAACACCAATTGAAAGCGAAATTCTCTAAGTGTCATTTTTGGAGAAGGGAAGTAAGATTCTTGGGTCATGTTGTTTCTGAGAGTTGTATTGCCGTGGACCCTACGAAGGTGGCTACGGTACAGGATTGGCCTACACCCAAGAATGCTACATATGTAAGAAGTTTCTTGGGATTAGCTAGATATTATCGTAAGTTTATCCAGGACTTCTCCAGGATAGCAGCACCGTTGACTCGGTTGACTAAGAAGAATCAGTCCTTCGTCTGGGACGGAGTGTGTGAGGGTGCCTTCATGAGTCTAAAGGAGAGATTGACGCGTGCGCCAGTGTTAGTCATTCCTAAAGGGAATGAAGAGATGACGGTATACACGGATGCTTGTGGTACCGGACTGGGTGCTGTATTGATGCAAGGAGGTAGGGTTGTAGCTTATGCTAGTCGACAGTTAAAGCCGCATGAGAAGAAGTACCCTACCCATGATTTGGAATTAGCAGCGATTGTATTTGCACTGAAGATGTGGAGACACTATCTCTTGGGAGAAAGATTTGAGTTGTTTACTGATCATAAATCGTTAAAATATCTCTTCTCTCGGAAAGATCTGAATCTCCGTCAGCAAAGATGGTTAGAGTTCTTGGCTTCGTATGATTTTGATATCGCGTATACACCTGGGAAAGGTAATGCGGTAGCCGACGCCTTGAGTAGGAGACATTCCAGCTTAGGGGCAATGTTTCTTGAATGGAAGCAACTGGAGTTTATCGCGGGGTTTGATTTCAGACCAAGGTGCGAATTGGATCCAGTTACGCTAGCTAGTTTGGCGATCAGACCCACATTGATAGAGCGGATTGGTTCCAGCCAGAGGGACGATCCTAATCTATTAGAAATCATCTCCAAGTTAGAAATGGGTATCGATGAGGAGATGAATGTGTATGGGCTTGATCGAGATGGATGGCTTCGGAGGAATGGAAGACTAGTTGTGCCCAACGTGCATGGTTTGAGAGACGAAGTGCTTAGAGAATGTCATCACTCAAAACTGACTATACATCCCGGTGGTAATAAGATGTATCGAGACATGAGACAGACTTACTACTGGGAAGGAATGAAAAGAGACTTTGGGAAGTTTATATCCAAATGCGTGAATTGCCAACTAGTTAAAGCCGAGAAAAAGAAGCCTAGTGGGTTGTTGCAACCATTAGAAATTCCTGAATGGAAATGGGAGCAAGTCTCGATGGATTTCATCGATGGCTTACCAAGAACTAGATCGGGATATGATAGCAATTGGGTAATTGTGGATCGATTGACTAAGAGTGCAAGATTTATACCAGTCAAATCGACTAGAACGACAGCCAAGTTGGCAGAATTGTATATGAAGTGGGTAGTGAGATTTCATGGAGTACCCAAAAGCATTGTGAGTGACCGAGACCCGTTGTTCACTAGTGGGTTTTGGAAGAGCTTACAAGAGGCTCTAGGGTCAAGATTACATCTCAGTACCGCATATCATCCTCAGACCGACGATCAGACGGAGAGGGTGAATCGTATATTGGAAGATCTCTTGAGAGCGTGCATATTGGATTTTGGTGGATCATGGGATGACCATTTGCATCTAGTAGAGTTTGCATATAATAATAGCTACCAATCCAGTATCGGTATGGCTCCATATGAAGCTTTGTACGGAAGACCGTGCAACTCACCATCATGTTGGATAGAGACTGGCGAGAAGTTTGTGCTTGGACCAGATGTGGTGAGGGAAACTTCAGATAAGATTAAGGTCATTCAACAACGAATGAAAGCTGCTCAAGATAGGTAGAAGAGCTATGCTGATAAGAGGAGAAGAGACTTGAAATTTTCCATTGGTGACTTGGTGTTTGTCAAGATCTCTCCGTTGAAGAGCATGATACGATTTGGCAGGAGAGGCAAGCTGGCACCAAGATTTGGTGGCCCATTCCCTGTCCTTGAACTTGTCGGGAATTTGGCATATAGAGTTGGCTTACCAGAGAAGATGGCAGGAAATCACAATGTGTTTCATGTTTCCCAACTAAGGAAGTTCGTTCATGACTCAGATGTGACTATTTCACCTGATCAGTTAGAGGACTTCGAAGTAGAACCCGAGGAGGTTGGGAACCGCAAGCCAGTTCGTATTGTGGGACACGATACGAAGCAACTTCGAAGGAAGGCGGTGAAGCTAGTCAAGGTTCAGTGGGGCGAGAACGAGAATGATTATACTTGGGAGACAGAGGAGAGCATTAGGAAGGCATATCCAGAACTCTTTACCAGGTAAGATTTACTTTGCAATTTAGTTTTCCGCATGCTAGGATAGACTTGCTTTGCTTGTTTGCATGTTTGATTGTTGTTTATGATTGACAGGCATGCGGGAACCTTTGTGTATGTTTTGGTTAGGGAATTTCGGGGGCGAAATTTCTTAAGGGGGGGAGAGTGTAATGACATGTATCCTACGTATCGGGGGATCGTACAATATTTATTTCTTTCCCATGTGAAGTCGTATGGTCATGTAACTTTGGGAAACATCTATTAGAGTCATTTCCCATGTTCATGATTTTTGTTAATTTTTAAATGACCATTTTGCCCCTAGTTGATACTGTTTTGGCCATAACTTTTGATTGGAAAGGAATTTTGACCTGAAACCACTTCCATTAGATTCGTTTGATGGTTTACCTTTCCGTAGAATGGTCATAATAGCCAAACGGACTTACCGTTTGGGAGATATGGCTGAAACAAAGTTTGGAGGGTGAAAACTGCTTAACCGGGCCAAATCGGGTGATTAGTGAGTAGGCCCATAACCCATTTCGGGATTAGGATTATGGGAGGGCTGAAATGAGATGGAGAATCATTCCATTTCAGTTTTCTAGCCTCCACTTATCACCAAGGATCCCTAAAAATGGCCTCTAACCTCTAAATCACCTCCAAATCATCTTTTGGTCAAGGATTTGGCTTAGCAACCCCTAATCAAGGAAGATCTTCACCAAATCAACATAGGAGCTGCTGTTGGCATTGAGATTCACATCAAATCAGAGAATTATTTGAGATCTTAGTTTATTTTGTGGCTAAGGTGAGTGATTTGCATAGTTTTGCACTAATTATGGTTAATTAGGGATGATTAGTGTTAATTAGCGAATTTAAGCATGATAAAATTCGGGAAAAATGTTCATAAATTCCTAAATGATGTTTTAGACCTCTGATATGAATTTGGGTTAATTTGTTTAAGTTTTGCTAATCATATCATTAGTTTCACCTAAACATGCTTAAGGGGAAGATATGGGATTTTGGGTATGTTTGATCCATTTTACATGCTATGATTTATGTTTTGATGTTTGGGATCGATACTACATATTGCTATGACTGTATGGTATGCTTTGTGATTGTTTAGAAGTGTTAGATTGGTCGAAAACGCCGTCGAATGGCGTAGAAACAGTCGCAGGAAAACATGCAGGAAATGACCCAGAATCCGGATCGGATCGGTGGAGGGGAGCGCGACTCGACCCGTTCCAGCGTGGGCGTCACGATCCGTTTGAAGGAGCAAGTTACGACTCAGCTAAGTGGCACGATCCGGTAGTAGAAGCACGACCCAAACCAACGAGTATTCACGATCTGAACCAGGAGGAGCTCACGAGTCGATGGGTACTAGGGCGCGACGAACCGACCCGATCAGAAGGCGCGACCCGACCCGGATGAAGCAACCCGATCCGACCCGAAGTGGTGACGCCGATCCGAACCAGGAGGAGGAGCCACGAGCTGGAGGACCACGACCCGATCCAACGTAGGAGGCGCGACCCGACCCGAATGACTAAGGCCGATCCGATCCGATGAAGAATGTGAAGGCTGATCCGATTCAATTCGATTGTGATGACCAATAACCCGAGATGCAAAGGTAGTCCAAATGGAAGTTATAGCTCAGGATCCCGGAACCGGTTGGGAACCAATGAGTTCACTTCATGAGTTGGGCTTTGCTGCGGGACATGTGCTAAGGAGTTGCCGACGTTCATAACATCGATTCACCACCAAGAATGAGTGATGGCTACTTATCAGTGCAGTAGGGTCATTACGACCTGAGGGGCGAAGTGATGGTAGCAAGACTACGTTATCAGTGCAGTAGGGTCATTATGACCCGAGGGGCAAGGTGATGCGTAGTAAGACTATGAGCCAGTGCAGTGGGGTTCTTGTGACTCCATGGGGCAAAGTGGACATAGTAAAGATTGGTAAGGCTATGAGCCAGTGCAGTGGGGTTCTTGTGACTCCATGGGGCAAAGTGGACATAGCGAAGGATTTGTGGCTACGTTATCAGTGCAGTGAAGCCATTTATGACTTCATGGGGCAAAGTGATCGTAGCAAGGAATGTTGGGTGATCGAAGTGGTGAATATCGTATGCTTTACGCACTGAGTGAGAGATGTGAGGATGGATGCTATGCTTGATTGTTTGCCATCATTATGACATGCACACCTCCCCCACCTCCGTATCTTTACACTGTTTGATATGATACCTTAGAGTGTTGTACAGTATGTAGTGCTAACTCTTTGGTTGCAGGTCCAGGTTAGGGTTCAGGTATGTTTTAGTCTACCTGTTATTGTTCACTTTAGATGCTTATCGCTCATACCAGGCTTTATGTCTGACCCAGAGTTTTATGTCTCCTCTTATTACTCTGGGTGCTCACACGAGCAGACTAGAGACAGGTTAGCTGGTGATGCGCGAGTAGCTGATTCGGAGGCGGGCAGGAGGCTTCCACGTATGATATGTATATATACACATTCTCCCTGTGTCGTTGGTGGTCGCTACTTGGGCATTAGTAGTGTACCTCATTTATCTTACTTTTGCTTTGAGACAGTTTGAAAGTTGTAATAAGGTATATTCTGAATTTCCGCTGCTATGATGTTTAGTTCTGATTTTCAGCTTATGCACTGTCTCTCCTGTTTTATGTCAAGTATGTTATTATTATATTTTGTTCTATGCGCTGTGAGACATTCTACAGGTTCTTTGTATGTTCATTTCCTTCTTCCTTTTCCTTCTGACGACTCGTTCCGTGCTAACTGGACATGTGTACAGCGCACTTTTGGAGTAAATGTCGGTTGGTGCGGGGCGGGCCGTCACAATTGTATTATTTTCCGCTGCTATGTAATGTATTGTAATCTCTGATATTTTATAATGTATATTATTTGTTAATGTAACAACCCTGAATTTTGGGGCCAATTTTAAATTTTAAATTTTGTAATCTTAATGAGTTTTGATATTTAAAATAATCTATTTAAAATAATAATGATCACAAATTTGATTCAAATCGAAGTTAGAATGAATAATTTAATTTTAATTATAAAAGAAGTAGAAATAGCGCTGTAGTTTGAAAAGTCAAACTTGAACTTTGACTGACCGTACAGGATGCAAAATTTAACGGATTTTAGTGAAACCAAAAATATTATAATCTATTTAAAAATATCTTTCTAACGAATCCGAAAAATCGAAATTTCATAGCGGGAATCAAAAGTTATGTCCAGTTTAAAATTTAGAAAGGTCGCTATGAAATATATAAAGGTCAAAAATGCTACTTTTCACATACGAAGGAATTTGGACTCGAAACCACTTCCATTGAATTCAGAATGATGTTTCTGCATTGTAAAACAGTAAACACTTATATATTTCGAGTTTCAGAAATTATTTGTTTAAAAATGTATTTTTAATATTAAATAGATTGGCCTTAAAAATAGTCATTTTTCAAACGACCTCTGTTTTCGACGAAACCACTTTTGTTGGAACCGGAATGTCAAATTATTACTAGGTTTCAATTTTTAGAATTTTTCGAATTAATATGTGAGCGTGGCGAAATAAAATGTGTTTTGACTATTTCAGTTAAATTTAAACGCCTTAAAAATAGCCATTTTTCAAACAATCTCAGAATTCAACGAAATTAGTCTTGTTAGGACCGTATCGACAAAAGAAAGCCAGAAATAATTTTTCTGTAATTTTTAGAGTTAATATATGGCCCTGGTGAATTTAATTGTACGATAGAAATAAATAAATAAATAAATTATATATTAAATTAATTAAAAATGGGCTGAGATGACCGATTGGGCTGACGAAATCCACTCCATTGCGTCCGGATCATAGGCTATTTGCTAGGGTCACTTTCTGCTGGACTGGAATCAGTACGGTTTAAAAGTTATGTTTTTTTTTATAAAATTGCACATAAAGCATTATAAAAATAGAAAAAGTCAAACCCTAAAACACTATTCACGTTCTTGTTCAGCCGCCACCCACTCAATCCATGGCCACCAACGTCCGCACTTCCTCCCTCAATATCTCTTCCATCTCCGCGAATTAAATCCAATCCTTTGTACCATATCAAAGAGAGTTTCCTCCCCTTCATTTTCATACGGTTAGATCACCTTCAAGTGGCCCGAACCCCGAGGACCACGCACCCAAACACTCACCATAACCACCGCCGCCATTCCCCCTAGACCCCACCAAACTCCTCCTCCTTCCTGGCGCTCGTGCGCCCCACTCCTCTCTTCGGCGTGGCGTGTCCTGATCGAGACGAAGTGCAACGAATTGAAGTCAAAATCAAAACCTAGTATGGAGCCTAAAGGAAGAACTCACGGCCTTATTACGGGAAGAGGAAGAAAGGGGTATTTCCTTTTTTTCTCTTTATTTAATTAATTTAGAATTTTATAAATGTAAATAATCCATATCTTATTCAATCGGATTCAGAATCGAACGATTTTCGAACCGTTGGAATTGAAGAACCAAGATCTATCTTTCAGAACTGACCAGATCTGAAACCAGACACTTTGGAAAATCAGGAAATTTCAAATCAAAATTGATCGGTGAGAATTCTATTTATAAATATAATTATTTATTTATTTGATTCACTGCAAAATTGATTGTATAATTATTTTAGTGTTGACTTGTTCTGTGATGACGATTGCTGAATTATATTGTTGTATAACTGTTGCGACAAATCATTGATTGTTGTGTTTCATGCTTGTATGATTGAAAACAAGTATCTCAAGTTGTTCTGATGAAAAACCAAATAACCATTCGAGATTAGAATTATTCGTAGGGATTTGTTAATAAATAAAATTCACCTTTTATTAGATCATGAGAGATGAAATGAATTTGTTTATAAATAAAATATCACTTTGTATGTAAATTTGAAATGGTAAATTTTGGTTAACATATAAAATATCACTTTGTATGTAAATTTGAAATGGTAAAATTTGGTTAATATATAAAATATCACTTTATATGTAAATTTGAAATGGTAAAATTTGGTTAGCATATAAAATTCATATTTTATATGTCATTAGAAATAGAAAGTATATTAATGTATATAAGATTTATTTTGTATGACATTAGAAATGGAGATCATGTTAATGTACAAAATCACTTTTGTCAATATAATTGAGTAGCGACAAATTCACTTTTGTCAATATAATTAAGTAGCGATAAAATCACTTTTGTCAATATAATTAAGTAGCGATAAAATCACTTTTGTCAATATAATTGAAGTAGCGACAAAATTCACTTTTGTCAATATAATTAAGTAACGATAAATTCACTTTTGTCAACAAAAATGAAGTAGCAACAAAAATCATATTTTTGTAAATGTAAAAGAAAGATTAAATAACAAAAGATTCATTTTGACAATTGAAGAAGAATGACAATAGAAATTTCATTTTTATTTAATGTAATTAAAGAAAATATAGAGGTTACATTTTTATAATGTAATAAAAAGAATGTGAAGGTTACATTTTCATAATGAAATAAAAAGACAAGATTATGAAACATACTTTTATTTGGATTTTATGAGTAAATAAAAGAACTGAAAAGGAATTTAGTATTTTTATTGTAATTCCATTACGATAGAAAGAATGGACATTAGGGACTTGGTTTCTTTAAAGCCACTTTTTATTGTCATTTTATATTCAGTAAAAGAGTCGCATATGAAAATATGTTCATTTGTTAATGTCATTTAACGCATATGAAAATATGTTCATTTGTTAATGTCATTTATCGCATATTAAAATATGTTCATTTGTTAATGTCATTTATCGCATATGAAAATATGTTCATTTGTTAATGTCATTTATCGCATATGAAAATATGTTCATTTGTTAATGTCATTTATCGCATATGAAAATATGTTCATTTGTTAATGCCATTTATCGCATATGAAAATATGTTCATTTGTTAATATCATTTTATCGCATTTGAAATTTTATTCATTTGTTAATGTCATACACTGCATATGAAGTGAAATGCAGGGTTAAAGTCATATTTTTGCCAATGAAAAATGGTAGCGATGAAATTTACATTTTTACATGTAAACAAAAGTAGGAATGTGCATTGATAATAAATATTACCTTTTTATTATGTAACTTAGAATGAGGACTTGCATTGCAAATAAAAATTTCATTTTATTTGAACTAAAGATATGATATTTGCTTTGCGAAAAAAAAAAAAATATGTTTTATTTGAAACTATGATATGAAATTTGGCAAGCGAACAAAAATTTACATTTACCAATGTAGCTATGAGATGAAATTTAAAATTTACATTTGCACTGAGAATTAGGATTACATTTTTATGTAAACAAAAGTATTTATTTTGTCAAATATGAAAGAGTGATAAATTACATTTTTATCAAATGTAAAAGAAGGATAAATACAAAGAATGAAATAAAACATTCATTTTATGAAATAAGAATGAAGTAAAATATTACATTTTATGTAATTTAGATTTAAAGAAGGAAAATCACATTTATGATGTAAGTAGGAAAAAGGAGAATTTACATTTATGATATAATTAGATAAAAAGGAACTTACAATTTTCATGCAAATGGAATTTAAGAAATTTACATTTTTATATGTAACTATGAATGAGGATTTACAGTATAAATTAGAAATTACATTTTTATTATGTAATGAGGGTATGATATTACATTGTGAATTAAATTACAATTTTATGATGTAATTGAAGAATAGAATTTACCCTGCCATTCTAAAAGTCAAGATAATTTTGGTTTTGCATTGAAAGAAATAAGGAAAATTATTTTTGTTTGGCATTTAAAAGAATAGCAAGATGATTATTTTTGTTGCATAGAAATTAAACAAACACAAATATATTAGTTGGTATAGAAAAGAGGTCAACACCAAAATATGCTTGTTGGTTGAAATTGGAATGATATACAAAATATACATTGTGTGTATTGGATGTATGGAAATTGAAGAATAATAATAAAAGAAAACAATTGTTGTGTGTGATGATATATATATAAATATTGGATATAAATAAGAAGAATTCTTGCTAGTAAAATTTAGAAAAAGGAAATGGATGTAGGATTTATAAAATCATATATAAAGATTAGAATCAAACGATATGAAAAGATTTCTAACTTATATATATATGCGAGAAGTGTTTGGGAAGTCCGAGTTTATCTCATTCCAAACAATTTAAACGACCTTTAAAACTCAAGATTTAAAGACAACCATAGAAGACCGACGGTCTTCACATCGAATGGACGACGACGGCTGATGCCCGTGATTGAAGTAGCTACCTTGAAGGGGCTACAGTGGTTGCCGTCCGGACGTAGTGTTGATTTGTACGGATTTGACTTTCGCTCAGACCCAGAGCATAAGTTTTAAATGGATTGTGTGTCTGACGTTGTACTCCGTTAATATCATGTTATTGATTTTCTGTCTATATATAAATGATTGGTGGTGAAGAATTTATTCTTTACTTAACACCCGTTTATATATTGATGGACGATCAATGGCACGGTATGGATTGACAATGTGGCACGCTAAGATGAAGATGATCAAGGCTTTGTTACTGTGACGGCAAGAAATTTCGCTCAGTCCGAACCAGTCGCTAAACCGATTCGAGCCGTTCGAAACACCCTATCGTTTGAGAACACGACAAATCAGAACGCATACAGAAGAACATTTCACTGTATATTACAACAATGCACCAGATACAAGAATATACAGCGTATGAATAAATATTACACAGAAATATCAGAGATCTAAATTACATTTAAATACATAGCAGCGGAAAATAATACAATACACAACTAGAAGAGATATACGGATACAAAGCTTTCCGGATATCGTTCCAGCTGTAAACCAGGTTCCTGTGAATATAAATCTGCAAAAAAAAAACTACTAGCTGCCCGTGTCAAAATAAGGGCACCCAGAGTTTAGGTTAAAACAATAAACTCCAGGTCAGTCATGTGACTGGTGTGAGAACTAAAACAGTTATTAATCTTTATTTTAAATCATTAGGTAAATCAAGGGACCACGCCGTATAACACGGAACGGGTTTCCTCCCAAGAATACCAGTGCATAAAACAAACAGCGCAATGCTAAATAAAGAAAAATGAAGCTGTTATAAGACACAGGTCCCATCACACAATGCAACGCAGTCGAGGATAGGGTTTTCCCTTATAACGGCCAAAGAATGCTTGATACGTTTTAAAACAAATCATTTGATACTATTATAAGTGCATAGTGTATAAAACACTTCAAATCATAAGTATCAATCATAGGCGGCATGAATGCCCCATACCACTATGTCGCCATATATAGGTTATACAATCAAAATCGCAAAGTCACGTATTTGGAAATTGGGTTTCCATCTATGAACCGAGGCAAAAGATAGTCCTCAACCGATTCGAGACAATCTAGCCCATGTCTCAGGCAAGCGCGCAGGCAAGCCTTGGATCGTCAGGGCCGGTCCACACGGAGTGGATTATTATGCCTGAACAATACGTCTCCCCACCCTATGGGGTGTAAGTCTGGTCCGTCAGCCGACCAGAATGCATTCGGCCGAAACCGATATAACCGAGGCGCCTCGCAACCGCAACAACCACATAAGTCAAACTCGTCAGGGCGTGTAAAACCACTGACGCCACTTCTAGCTAGAAAGAAACGCAAGTCCTCCCTGAGGTCCGTCTCCCGTTTTTGGTTCATACTGGGTGTGAAACACGCGAGGTAAACGTTACACAAAGCTACGCCACAAAGGCCGTGCTTTGATCATCACCACAAGACTTTGCTTTTCAACAGAAGCCTTGATCATTTGCATCTTAGCATGCCACACAGGCAAACCATCCTATGCAACCGATATCAGTCACACAGAATGAAATCCGATGTCAGACACACAGTCCATTTACAAGTCCGTTCTGGGTCTGAACGAAACCGGAGGCACCTAGTACCCCGCATATCCATCGATCTCCAAGTACGTCTGGACGATCACTAACTGTTTCCATCTTCTTGGGTGTACAGCCCAATCAAGATCATCAGTTATCCCCCAAACGACGTGAAGACCTCCGGTCTTCGACCATCGTCTTCATCTTCGACTTATCGTCGCATCAGTTATTCAGAATGGGATAAACCCGGTCTTTCCGAATAACTCGCGTATATTTTAAATAAGTGTTACACAAACACAATATACGCCTCATTCCAATTCATTAGTCACTAACCGTAAATTAATCAAGAGAATAATTCCCCAAATATTAACCCCGAAGGCCGAAACCAACATCAGATCAATACCCAGAAAACCATTCTGCTTGGCCAACCGACAGTTAGTTTCTAAATTTCACATTCATAGGGAAAGGTTCCCATTAATTTTATCCAAGATA
This sequence comes from Allium sativum, assembly GCA_030737875.1. NCBI lineage: Eukaryota > Viridiplantae > Streptophyta > Magnoliopsida > Asparagales > Amaryllidaceae > Allium > Allium sativum. The sequence continues at coordinate 607,448,960 of CM060910.1, read as the reverse complement.
AATTCCTTGAATTTATGTTTGAATCTCAATTCGAACTTGTCGGGATTAGCGAACCTTACCGAAGTAATCATTTGTTTTAATTTCCCAATCCCAACCTATTCATCCCATGAAGTAAAACTGGTTATACTTCATATCTAACACCACGGTGTTATCGGTAAATTCAATTACCATTTCACGTTCAAATCTAATTAAAGATTTAACTATCGCCTGGAGCAAAACTGGTGATACTCCATTTTCGATCATTTCAATCTAATTAAAGATTCATTAAAACTCCACTTAGTTTTAATCTTTGACTGGGTTAAAGAATCAGTGTCTTTTAAAACACAGTTCACGATAAACCCAAAATCTCATTCCATTAATTATCGAGTTAAAGAACGAGTGTTATTTAAAACACTGTTCACGATAAACCCAAAAATCAATATCAATTCAATTCCAATTAAATATTATTTAATTGGTACACTTCATTAAATCTAAATAAAAAGATTTAATCATTTCTCAACTGGGTTCAAGAACAGTGTTAATGAAGACACCATTCACGACAAACCCAAATCACATTCATTAATTATCGGGTTAAAGAACAAGTGTTATTTAAAACACTGTTCACGATAAACCCAAAAATCAATATCAATTCAATTCCAATTAAATATTATTTAATTGGTACACTTCATTAAATCTAAATAAAAAGATTTAATCTTTTCTCAACTGGGTTCAAGAACAGTGTTAGTGAAGACACCATTCACGACAAACCCAAATCACATTTGATATTCAATATAAGGCTCTGAATAGAAAATATATCGGCTTATATTCAATATCAAATTCTACGATTAACAAATGTCGTATTGGAAATAACGATATAAATACATATCTTTCAAATTTCCGTAACAACATCCGTATAATCACAAATTCCAACATCGAAATATTCCGAAGACAATTTCGATTCAAATCCACTCCAATGCAATCATTGGAAATTTTGGTTATTTTCAAAACCCTTTTCAAATTCAATTTATTTATTTTTAAAAAATAAATAGAATTATAATTCTAGTTCAAAACTAGTTCATTTCGATAAAAATCTATTTTTATCTTTTCAAATAGGGAGTTTTTCATCCCAATCCTTTCTAAACCATTTCTTATGATTTTACACAAATTATTACTATTTTTAATAATTTTATCAAGGCCCGTACAGTCGATTTCCAACAACGGCCATCGAACTGCACTTACAGCGACCTTTTTCAAATTTGATTTGGACATAATTCCAAATCCAACCGTTAGATTTCAAATTTCTAACATTCATTAGAAAGCTCTTTTCGATACGAACCCAACGGTTCCGGTTTTAGGAGAATCCGGCGGTCGGATCTCCCGTAATGTCCGTTTGAAATAAATGGTCGAAATTCGCGAACTGCCGCGGCGCGGCGCGTTCTATTCAGGCCATTATATTATATATATAATATATATAATATATATTTCGTCGATTTCTATTCAAAACGAATTATATAAATAGTTTTAAAATCGTTTCAAAACCTATTTCAAATTCCATTTCAATTCAAAGCAAAATTGAATTCTTCTTTATAAATTCGTTTCAAAATTCATTTCTATTCAATTCAAATTTCAATTCAATTTGAATTCATTTCAATTCGCTTTCAATTCAACTTGAATTCGTTTCAATTCAATTCGTTTCGAAATCGTTTTCAATTCAATTTATTTCGAAATCGTTTTCAATTCAATTTATTTCGAAATCGTTTTCAATTCAATTCATTTCGAAATCGTTTTCAATTCAATTCATTTCGAAATCGTTTTCAATTCAATTCATTTCGAAATCGTTTTCAATTCAATTCATTTCGAAATCGTTTTCAATTCAATTCATTTCGAAATCGTTTTCAATTCAATTCATTTCGAAATCGTTTTCAATTCAATTCATTTCGAAATCGTTTTCAATTCAATTCATTTCGAAATCGTTTTCAATTCAATTTATTCGATTCCGAGATTACTTTTCAATATTCATTTTAAAATGAATAAAATCGATATAAATATCGTTTACGTCAAAATGGCGTCAATCTAACCAACACGGCTTCATAAATTTCTATTTTCAAATATTCTATTTCAAATATTTCCTATTATCAAAATATTTGTTATTATCAAAATATTCTTTATTTTCACGATTGGAATGAGGCCCAATCAATTACCATATAAAATTAATTATATGGATTTTCATACAACACATGTATATAATAACATTGAAAATAATCAACCATCAACCAAAGTGCACTACACTGTATAAGCATCAAATATAGATATTCAACGCTTATAACAGCCTGTCAATCAATCGATCGACATATTTAATCAATCAGGATGAGTGAAATTCATATTTCATCCCAACACCCGTGTGGGGTTTCAAACAATCAAACACAGATTTTAGTTGTGCAGTTGGGCGATGTGTAAAATTTATCGTCCCAATCAATGTCATTCAAATAAGTGTACATAAACAAACCATCTGCTTTGTAAATGAATATTTATTTATTCACTTCACTATTTTCTTATTCACGTTAAAAATTATATTTTTAACGATAAAACATTTTATTTCAACCTATGAATTTCTATTCAATTCATTTATTCAATAAAATGATATTTTTATTTTTCTAACATATTTTAGAAAATTTCGGCGGCATAACGGCACGATACTAGAAACGGGACAAGGCCTAGCCTTATCCCCGGTCTAGTGAAGGCCCACGCCATTCACACATCAATCAAATCAATTCATTTCACCACACAATTCAATTTCAATCAAATAATCCAACTAATCTACGCAACCAAACAAACAAGTCCATGGTCTGTGGACGATTGTGTCGGGTGCTACTAAGCACCGTCTGCATCCTAGTATATATATATAACTAGAAAATGAAATTGAAAGGTGAGAAATTCTCACCGATAGCTATCCAATCTTCACCACTAGACTTTGCAGAAGTCTTCGTCGCTTCGCCTTTTTGTCACCTTCGTTGCCCAAGGCCACTATATATATAAAAATCGAATTTTTATTTCAAAGTTCAATATATAAAAATCGAATTTTTATTTCAAAGTTCAATATATAAAAATCGAATTTTTATTTCAAAGTTCAATATATAAAAATCGAATTTTTATTTCAAAGTTCAATATATAAAAATCGAATTTTTATTTCAAAGTTCAATATATAAAAATCGAATTTTTATTTCAAAGTTCAATATATAAAAATCGAATTTTTATTTCAAAGTTCAATATATAAAAATCGAATTTTTATTTCAAAGTTCAATATATAAAAATCGAATTTTTATTTCAAAGTTCAATATATAAAAATCGAATTTTTATTTCAAAGTTCAATATATAAAAATCAAATTTTTATTTCAAAGTTCAATATATAAAAATCGAATTTTTATTTCAAAGTTCAATATATAAAAATCGAATTTTTATTTCAAAGTTCAATATATAAAAATCGAATTTTTATTTCAAAGTTCAATATATAAAAATCGAATTTTTATTTCAAAGTTCAATATATAAAAATCGAATTTTTATTTCAAAGTTCAATATATAAAAATCGAATTTTTATTTCAAAGTTCAATATATAAAAATCGAATTTTTATTTCAAAGTTCAATATATAAAAATCGAATTTTTATTTCAAAGTTCAATATATAAAAATCGAATTTTTATTTCAAAGTTCAATATATAAAAATCGAATTTTTATTTCAAAGTTCAATATATAAAAATCGAATTTTTATTTCAAAGTTCAATATATAAAAATCGAATTTTTATTTCAAAGTATTACGTATAAAAGTAATATTTTTCTCTAACTGAAAATAAAACAATGCTCTCTTTTATTTTTAACGCAAGGGTCTTCTTTATTTTATTTTCATTTTTCAAAAACATTGCAAATCTATATTGTAAAAACAAAGCAAATTTGTATTGTATACATAAAACTAATTTATACAACTGAATTAACTCATAAAAACAAGACGTACCTTTTCCTATTTGGTTTTGGGTTCGCAGAGGGGGGTATCGACGTCGTCGGAAATGGCTGAATGGGAGGTGGAGTTGCGGCGAGGTCCGTTGGTGAGGCGGAATGGAGGGCGGCGCATCGAAGGTGGCCCCTGGGCGTTGGCGGCACGGTTGATTTCGGGAAGGGGGGGGGGGGGGCGGTCGAGGCTCACGCGTTAGAAGAAGAGAGAGAGGAGCGGGAGGAGCAGAGGAAGGGCAGGCGGAGTAGGCTGACGGTGGCGCGAGGTGAGAAGCGCCTCCGGCGGCTAGGGCTAGGGCAGGCGCGATTTAGATTAGGTTTTTTTTTTTCTCTGGTGTATGAATGAGGAATCGGGGGGGGGGGGGCAACGAAGAAGAATAGGAGGGAAATTTTTTTTTTTTTTTTTTTTATTATTTAATTATTTAATTTTTGCCAAATGGTTGACTTTTACATACGACCTCGAAACGAGGTCCACCGCCTGTCGCCCATAGCGTTTCACCCCCATTCCGAACACAATGGGATATGTATCGCATGCTGATTCGATTGTTACAATCAGTTTCCTTTTGAATTTACATTCAAATCACTATATTGAATTTTAAACGTACATTTCAAATTACCGGGGTCACATACTAACTAGAAAAATTCCAGAAAAATATTTTCTAGCTTCGTATTGACGATACGGTCCTAACAAAACTAGTTTCATCGAATTCTGAGACCGTTTGAAAAATGGCCATTTTCCAATCGATTAAATTCAAATTAAACTGGTCAAACGCGTTTTCCTTTACCACGCTCACATATTGATTCGAAAAATTATGAAATTTGGAATCTAGCAATAACTTAACATCACGGGCCCAACAAAAGTGGTTTCGTCGAAATCCGAGTTCATTTGCAAAATGTCCATTTTTAAGGGCCTGAATTCCATAGCGACTATTCAGAATTTTCAACTGGACATATCTTTTGATTCCCGATATGAAATCTTGATTTGTCGGATTCGTTGGAAAGATATTATCAATTAGATCCCGCTATTTTTGGTTTCACTAAAATCCGGATTGTTTTGCACCCGGTATGTTCAATTGAAGTTTGAAATCGAATTATCGAACTACCGCGCCATTTTCAATTCTATTTATAATTATATATAATTATTATATTCTAACGACGACGCGTATAATATATACGTTCTAATTATATTCAAAATAAATTCCACGTCGATATTATTTAAAATAATCTATTTTAAATATCAAAATTCGCTAAAATTGCCAAAATAAAAATTTTAAACTGGCCCAGATTTTACGGGTTGTTACAATCTCCCCCACTTAAAACTTTTCGTCCCCGAAAAGGAACAAAGTCGAAAGTGGTTTGATTAATTAACACTACGTTCGATCTGGCTTCCTTTCTCCAACTCTTTAGTTTCTGAGAATTTTCAAAATTTCAAAAATTTGGCTAACACCCTAAATTTTCGAAAAATTTCGCCATAACCTCCCCTGCAATGGGAGCATCGGGGAATTTCAAATAGCTTCCCCGGTCCTTCAGATCTCAAAAAGAAAAAGAAAAAGCCAAGCGGCTAGCCAATAGGCTCACAAAATCATCATCACCCAAACAAAACAGGAAATTATGTAGTAAACATGTACCTATTTGTCGGGCAAACAAATTTTATTCTCTGGCTCTAGCCTCCTTGCTATGACCTGTTCAATAATATACATGTATATGCAAGCAGATGCGACCAAATTTCAATACAATTCAATATTTGATCAAATTAGGCATAATGGTTCAAAATTATCAAACAATGAAACAAACAACCCAAACATCAATCAATTAGTGACTTTAACGTTTCAAATTGATAATTTTACTACATATAAAGAAAATCATGTTTTTGATGCCAATTCACAACAATGTATTCTAACTATATAAGTTTTGGTTCTCACACCAGTCTAATGGAAATATATAGAAAATCACACCTTCGAAACTCGAACATAAATGTTGATGATGCGATCGCTATCATCAATATCATCTCCGGGCGACTAGAGTGCGATGCTATATCTATCCAATATATTAAAACTTTGAATATACGTTTGCAAGGCGTATATGCAAATTCTTTATATACTGAATTGTCCAAAATCAATATAAATAAATAATCAAATACGAATAGTTGATTTAAATTTTCAAAACAAAATTGGTTTTATTTTAAAAATATACTCTTCACACTCGTTCTAGGATACTACTGATCCCATCTCTAACGAGTCATTCTAATTGGATATTACTAATCCAATATCTGATGAATTCTTTCGTATGGTTCTAATGTGCCTTGTTCTCGGCTTTGTAAACCAAAGCTCTGATACCAACTGTGACGGCAAGAAATTTCGCTCAGTCCGAACCAGTCGCTAAACCGATTCGAGCCGTTCGAAACACCCTATCGTTTGAGAACACGACAAATCAGAACGCATACAGAAGAACATTTCACTGTATATTACAACAATGCACCAGATACAAGAATATACAGCGTATGAATAAATATTACACAGAAATATCAGAGATTTAAATTACATTTAAATACATAGCAGCGGAAAATAATACAATACACAACTAGAAGAGATATACGGATACAAAGCTTTCCGGATATCGTTCCAGCTGTAAACCAGGTTCCTGTGAATATAAATCTGCAAAACCAAAACTACTAGCTGCCCGTGTCAAAATAAGGGCACCCAGAGTTTAGGTTAAAACAATAAACTCCAGGTCAGTCATGTGACTGGTGTGAGAACTAAAACAGTTATTAATCTTTATTTTAAATCATTAGGTAAATCAAGGGACCACGCCGTATAACACGGAACAGGTTTCCTCCCAAGAATACCAGTGCATAAAACAAACAGCGCAATGCTAAATAAAGAAAAATGAAGCTGTTATAAGACACAGGTCCCATCACACAATGCAACGCAGTCGAGGATAGGGTTTTCCCTTATAACAGCCAAAGAATGCTTGATACGTTTTAAAACAAATCATTTGATACTATTATAAGTGCATAGTGTATAAAACACTTCAAATCATAAGTATCAATCATAGGCGGCATGAATGCCCCATACCACTATGTCGCCATATATAGGTTATACAATCAAAATCGCAAAGTCACGTATTTGGAAATTGGGTTTCCATCTATGAACCGAGGCAAAAGATAGTCCTCAACCGATTCGAGACAATCTAGCCCATGTCTCAGGCAAGCGCGCAGGCAAGCCTTGGATCGTCAGGGCCGGTCCACACGGAGTGGATTATTATGCCTGAACAATACGTCTCCCCACCCTATGGGGTGTAAGTCTGGTCCGTCAGCCGACCAGAATGCATTCGGCCGAAACCGATATAACCGAGGCGCCTCGCAACCGCAACAACCACATAAGTCAAACTCGTCAGGGCGTGTAAAACCACTGACGCCACTTCTAGCTAGAAAGAAACGCAAGTCCTCCCTGAGGTCCGTCTCCCGTTTTTGGTTCATACCGGGTGTGAAACACGCGAGGTAAACGTTACACAAAGCTACGCCACAAAGGCCGTGCTTTGATCATCACCACAAGACTTTGCTTTTCAACAGAAGCCTTGATCATTTGCATCTTAGCATGCCACACAGGCAAACCATCCTATGCAACCGATATCAGTCACACAGAATGAAATCCGATGTCAGACACACAGTCCATTTACAAGTCCGTTCTGGGTCTGAACGAAACCGGAGGCACCTAGTACCCCGCATATCCATCGATCTCCAAGTACGTCTGGACGATCACTAACTGTTTCCATCTTCTTGGGTGTACAGCCCAATCAAGATCATCAGTTATCCCCCAAACGACGTGAAGACCTCCGGTCTTCGACCATCGTCTTCATCTTCGACTTATCGTCGCATCAGTTATTCAGAATGGGATAAACCCGGTCTTTCCGAATAACTCGCGTATATTTTAAATAAGTGTTACACAAACACAATATACGCCTCATTCCAATTCATTAGTCACTAACCGTAAATTAATCAAGAGAATAATTCCCCAAATATTAACCCCGAAGGCCGAAACCAACATCAGATCAATACCCAGAAAACCATTCTGCTTGGCCAACCGACAGTTAGTTTCTAAATTTCACATTCATAGGGAAAGGTTCCCATTAATTTTATCCAAGATAAATTCCTTGAATTTATGTTTGAATCTCAATTCAAACTTGTCGGGATTAGCGAACCTTACCGAAGTAATCATTTGTTTTAATTTCCCAATCCCAACCTATTCATCCCATGAAGTAAAACTGGTTATACTTCATATCTAACACCACAGTGTTATCGGTAAATTCAATTACCATTTCACGTTCAAATCTAATTAAAGATTTAACTATCGCCTGGAGCAAAACTGGTGATACTCCATTTTCGATCATTTCAATCTAATTAAAGATTCATTAAAACTCCACTTAGTTTTAATCTTTGACTGGGTTAAAGAATCAGTGTCTTTTAAAACACAGTTCACGATAAACCCAAAATCTCATTCCATTAATTATCGAGTTAAAGAACGAGTGTTATTTAAAACACTGTTCACGATAAACCCAAAAATCAATATCAATTCAATTCCAATTAAATATTATTTAATTGGTACACTTCATTAAATCTAAATAAAAAGATTTAATCATTTCTCAACTGGGTTCAAGAACAGTGTTAATGAAGACACCATTCACGACAAACCCAAATCACATTCATTAATTATCGGGTTAAAGAACAAGTGTTATTTAAAACACTGTTCACGATAAACCCAAAAATCAATATCAATTCAATTCCAATTAAATATTATTTAATTGGTACACTTCATTAAATCTAAATAAAAAGATTTAATCTTTTCTCAACTGGGTTCAAGAACAGTGTTAGTGAAGACACCATTCACGACAAACCCAAATCACATTTGATATTCAATATAAGGCTCTGAATAGAAAATATATCGGCTTATATTCAATATCAAATTCTACGATTAACAAATGTCGTATTGGAAATAACGATATAAATACATATCTTTCAAATTTCCGTAACAACATCCGTATAATCACAAATTCCAACATCGAAATATTCCGAAGACAATTTCGATTCAAATCCACTCCAATGCAATCATTGGAAATTTTGGTTATTTTCAAAACCCTTTTCAAATTCAATTTATTTATTTTTTAAAAATAAATAGAATTATAATTCTAGTTCAAAACTAGTTCATTTCGATAAAAATCTATTTTTATCTTTTCAAATAGGGAGTTTTTCATCCCAATCCTTTCTAAACCATTTCTTATGATTTTACACAAATTATTACTATTTTTAATAATTTTATCAAGGCCCGTACAGTCGATTTCCAACAACGGCCATCGAACTGCACTTACAGCGACCTTTTTCAAATTTGATTTGGACATAATTCCAAATCCAACCGTTAGATTTCAAATTTCTAACATTCATTAGAAAGCTCTTTTCGATACGAACCCAACGGTTCCGGTTTTAGGAGAATCCGACGGTCGGATCTCCCGTAATGTCCGTTTGAAATAAATGGTCGAAATTCGCGAACTGCCGCAGCGCGACGCGTTCTATTCAGGCCATTATATTATATATATAATATATATTTCGTCGATTTCTATTCAAAACGAATTATATAAATAGTTTTAAAATCGTTTCAAAACCTATTTCAAATTCCATTTCAATTCAAAGCAAAATTGAATTCTTCTTTATAAATTCGTTTCAAAATTCATTTCTATTCAATTCAAATTTCAATTCAATTTGAATTCATTTCAATTCGCTTTCAATTCAACTTGAATTCGTTTCAATTCAATTCGTTTCGAAATCGTTTTCAATTCAATTTATTTCGAAATCGTTTTCAATTCAATTCATTTCGAAATCGTTTTCAATTCAATTCATTTCGAAATCGTTTTCAATTCAATTCATTTCGAAATCGTTTTCAATTCAATTCATTTCGAAATCGTTTTCAATTCAATTCATTTCGAAATCGTTTTCAATTCAATTCATTTCGAAATCGTTTTCAATTCAATTCATTTCGAAATCGTTTTCAATTCAATTCATTTCGAAATCGTTTTCAATTCAATTTATTCGATTCCGAGATTACTTTTCAATATTCATTTTAAAATGAATAAAATCGATATAAATATCGTTTACGTCAAAATGGCGTCAATCTAACCAACACGGCTTCATAAATTTCTATTTTCAAATATTCTATTTCAAATATTTCCTATTATCAAAATATTTGTTATTATCAAAATATTCTTTATTTTCACGATTGGAATGAGGCCCAATCAATTACCATATAAAATTAATTATATGGATTTTCATACAACACATGTATATAATAACATTGAAAATAATCAACCATCAACCAAAGTGCACTACACTGTATAAGCATCAAATATAGATATTCAACGCTTATAACAGCCTGCCAATCAATCGATCGACATATTTAATCAATCAGGATGAGTGAAATTCATATTTCATCCCAACACCCGTGTGGGGTTTCAAACAATCAAACACAGATTTTAGTTGTGCAGTTGGGCGATGTGTAAAATTTATCGTCCCAATCAATGTCATTCAAATAAGTGTACATAAACAAACCATCTGGTTTGTAAATGAATATTTATTTATTCACTTCACTATTTTCTTATTCACGTTAAAAATTATATTTTTAACGATAAAACATTTTATTTCAACCTATGAATTTCTATTCAATTCATTTATTCAATAAAATGATATTTTTATTTTTCTAACATATTTTAGAAAATTTCGGCGGCATAACGGCACGATACTAGAAACGGGACAAGGCCTAGCCTTATCCCCGGTCTAGTGAAGGCCCACGCCATTCACACATCAATCAAATCAATTCATTTCACCACACAATTCAATTTCAATCAAATAATCCAACTAATCTACGCAACCAAACAAACAAGTCCATGGTCTGTGGACGATTGTGTCGGGTGCTACTAAGCACCGTCTGCATCCTAGTATATATATATAACTAGAAAATGAAATTGAAAGGTGAGAAATTCTCACCGATAGCTATCCAATCTTCACCACTAGACTTTGCAGAAGTCTTCGTCGCTTCGCCTTTTTGTCACCTTCGTTGCCCAAGGCCACTATATATATAAAAATCGAATTTTTATTTCAAAGTTCAATATATAAAAATCGAATTTTTATTTCAAAGTTCAATATATAAAAATCGAATTTTTATTTCAAAGTTCAATATATAAAAATCGAATTTTTATTTCAAAGTTCAATATATAAAAATCGAATTTTTATTTCAAAGTTCAATATATAAAAATCGAATTTTTATTTCAAAGTTCAATATATAAAAATCGAATTTTTATTTCAAAGTTCAATATATAAAAATCGAATTTTTATTTCAAAGTTCAATATATAAAAATCGAATTTTTATTTCAAAGTTCAATATATAAAAATCGAATTTTTATTTCAAAGTTCAATATATAAAAATCGAATTTTTATTTCAAAGTTCAATATATAAAAATCGAATTTTTATTTCAAAGTTCAATATATAAAAATCGAATTTTTATTTCAAAGTTCAATATATAAAAATCGAATTTTTATTTCAAAGTTCAATATATAAAAATCGAATTTTTATTTCAAAGTTCAATATATAAAAATCGAATTTTTATTTCAAAGTTCAATATATAAAAATCGAATTTTTATTTCAAAGTTCAATATATAAAAATCGAATTTTTATTTCAAAGTATTACGTATAAAAGTAATATTTTTCTCTAACTGAAAATAAAACAATGCTCTCTTTTATTTTTAACGCAAGGGTCTTCTTTATTTTATTTTCATTTTTCAAAAACATTGCAAATCTATATTGTAAAAACAAAGCAAATTTGTATTGTATACATAAAACTAATTTATACAACTGAATTAACTCATAAAAACAAGACGTACCTTTTCCTATTTGGTTTTGGGTTCGCAGAGGGGGGTATCGACGTCGTCGGAAATGGCTGAATGGGAGGTGGAGTTGCGGCGAGGTCCGTTGGTGAGGCGGAATGGAGGGCGGCGCATCGAAGGTGGCCCCTGGGCGTTGGCGGCACGGTTGATTTCGGGAAGGGGGGGGGGTCGAGGCTCACGCATTAGAAGAAGAGAGAGAGGAGCGGGAGGAGCAGAGGAAGGGCAGGCGGAGTAGGCTGACGGTGGCGCGAGGTGAGAAGCGCCTCCGGCGGCTAGGGCTAGGGCAGGCGCGATTTAGATTAGGTTTTTTTTTTTTTCTCTGGTGTATGAATGAGGAATCGGGGGGGGGCAACGAAGAAGAATAGGAGGGAAATTTTTTATTATTATTATTTAATTATTTAATTTTTGCCAAATGGTTGACTTTTACATACGACCTCGAAACGAGGTCCACCGCCTGTCGCCCATAGCGTTTCACCCCCATTCCGAACACAATGGGATATGTATCGCATGCTGATTCGATTGTTACAATCAGTTTCCTTTTGAATTTACATTCAAATCACTATATTGAATTTTAAACGTACATTTCAAATTACCGGGGTCACATACTAACTAGAAAAATTCCAGAAAAATATTTTCTAGCTTCGTATTGACGATACGGTCCTAACAAAACTAGTTTCATCGAATTCTGAGACCGTTTGAAAAATGGCCATTTTCCAATCGATTAAATTCAAATTAAACTGGTCAAACGCGTTTTCCTTTACCACGCTCACATATTGATTCGAAAAATTATGAAATTTGGAATCTAGCAATAACTTAACATCACGGACCCAACAAAAGTGGTTTCGTCGAAATCCGAGTTCATTTGCAAAATGTCCATTTTTAAGGGCCTGAATTCCATAGCGACTATTCAGAATTTTCAACTGGACATATCTTTTGATTCCCGATATGAAATCTTGATTTGTCGGATTCGTTGGAAAGATATTATCAATTAGATCCCGCTATTTTTGGTTTCACTAAAATCCGGATTGTTTTGCACCCGGTATGTTCAATTGAAGTTTGAAATCGAATTATCGAACTACCGCGCCATTTTCAATTCTATTTATAATTATATATAATTATTATATTCTAACGACGACGCGTATAATATATACGTTCTAATTATATTCAAAATAAATTCCACGTCGATATTATTTAAAATAATCTATTTTAAATATCAAAATTCGCTAAAATTGCCAAAATAAAAATTTTAAACTGGCCCAGATTTTACGGGTTGTTACAGTTGAAAAGCAGGCCTTGTGGTTATGACGTAACTTCGCGAGCCTCACAAACCGGTAGAGTCTAAAACGGGCGAAGGGAACGCAGGGAGAGCAGCACGTTTCTTTCTAGCTAGAAGTGGTGTTTGGGTTTTATCACGACCTGACATTTTACTTATGTGGATGATGGAATGAGGCGCGCCTCGGATAGGTCCTATAGGACCGGGAAACGTGTGCTTAGGAATTGCCAATCCTCTAAGCTGTATTTGAGGAACGGCCCTGCCATTTCCAAGGGTTAACTGCGGGTAATCATGGGACATTAGCTAGAGTGTCTCGAATCGGTAAGGAGCTCCGCTCTAGCCTTGACTCATGATTGAAATCCAAATCTCCAATACGCCCCATGTAGTTTTGATTGTATTACTAGTACGGAGGCATAATATATGGTACCTATGCTTCCTAGGATTGATATTATGATTGAAATGTTTTATTTAAAACATATACACACTAATAATAATATCGTTTTTACGTATTTATCATCTTTTAATCACCATAAGGTAAAACTCTATCCTCTGGTGTGCGTTGCATTGTGTGATGGGACCTGAGTCTTATGGTGGTTTCATTTTTCTAAAAAAAACATTGCTTTATTTGACGATTTATTTTACTGTTATGCACAACAATCCATTGGAGTAAACCCGTTCCGCATTAGCGGCGTGGTCCTTGGATTTGCCTTATTAGTAGTTATGTTAGTTAAGAATTCTCACACCAGTCCCACGACTGACCCGTTGTTTGTTTCCACCTTTGCAAACTCGGGTGCCCTATTTTCCACACGGGCAGTCGAGTAGTTTGTCTACGGGTTTATCTCTTGAGCTGGATACTGGATTGAAGCATAAAGCTGTGTCCAGAATATAGAAAAGTCTTCCGCTGTATTAGTTTTGTTCAGCTGCAATGTTTTAAAATTATTGTAAAATTTAATTTTCCGCTATAATATAATTCGATGTACTCTGATATTATGTACTCTGATGTAAACATTTTGTACTGTTTATAAAAGTCTGCTGTTATTTTTGATTTGTTGTATTCCCAATGTTAACGTATGCGGGAATTGAACGGTCTTGGTCGATTTTGTGATCGATTAAGTCCGGGCAAAATCGCTATCATTACACGTGGTATCAGAGCCAGGTTAGCTCAAATCTTTGGGATACAATTTATTAGAACTGAACAAAAGACTCATCAGAGATTGGATTAGTAATATCCAATAAGAATACTCATTAGAGATAGGATCAGCAGTATCCTAGAATGAGAAAACTCATTAGAGATGGGGTTAGTAATGCCCTAGAATGAGTTGTGAGTAACAAGACTATAATATACGTATTTGTAATTATAATCTATTTTAGAAAATATGATTTTGAATGGATAAAATATTATATATTTGAAAGTTAATCAACTATAAAGTTATTTAAACCAATAAGAGTGGAAAATGGAGTAGGATAATTAAACACTTTTAGCTTCGTTCCTTTTCGAGTACGAAAAGTTTTTAAGTGGGGGAGACTGTAACAACCCTGAATTTTGGGGCCAATTTAAAATTTTAAATTTTGTAATTTTAATGAGTTTTGATATTTAAAATAATCTATTTTAAATAATAATGATCACAAATTTGATTCAAATCGAAGTTAGAATGAATAATTTAATTTTAATTATAAAAGAAGTAGAAATAGCGCTGTAGTTTGAAAAGTCAAACTTGAACTTTGACTGACCGTACAGGATGCAAAATTTAACGGATTTTAGTGAAACAAAAAATATTAGAATCTATTTAAAAATATCTTTCTAACGAATCCAAAAAATCGAAATTTCATAGCGGGAATCAAAAGTTATGCCCAGTTTAAAATTTAGAAAGGTCGCTATGAAATATATAAAGGTCAAAAATGCTACTTTTCACATACGAAGGAATTTGGACTCGAAACCACTTCCATTGAATTCAGAATGATGTTTCTGCATTGAAAAACAGTAAACACTTATATATTTCGAGTTTCAGAAATTATTTGTTTAAAAATGTATTTTTAATATTAAATATATTGGCCTTAAAAATAGTCATTTTTCAAACGACCTCTGTTTTCAACGAAACCCCTTTTGTTGGAACCGGAATGTCAAATTATTGCTAGGTTTCAATTTTTAGAATTTTTCGAATTAATATGTGAGCGTGCCGAAATAAAATGTGTTTTGACTATTTCAGTTAAATTTAAACGCCTTAAAAATAGCCATTTTTCAAACAGTCTCAGAATTCAACGAAATTAGTCTTGTTAGGACCGTATCGACAAAAGAAAGCCAGAAATAATTTTTCTGTAATTTTTAGAGTTAATATATGGCCCCGGTGAATTTAATTGTACGATAGAATTAAATAAATAAATAAATTATATATTAAATTAATTAAAAATGGGCTGAGATGACCGATTGGGCTGACGAAATCCATTCCATTGCGTCCGGAACATAGGCTATTTGCTAGGGTCACTTTCTGCTGGACTGGAATCAGTACGGTTTAAAAGTTATGTTTTTTTTATAAAATTGCACATAAAGCATTATAAAAATAGAAAAAGTCAAACCCTAAAACACTATTCACGTTCTTGTTCAGCCGCCACCCACTCAATCCATGGCCACCAACGTCCGCACTTCCTCCCTCAATATCTCTTCCATCTCCGTGAATTAAATCCAATCCTTTGTACCATATCAAAGAGATTTTCCTCCCCTTCATTTTCATACGGTTAGATCACCTTCAAGTGGCCCGAACCCCGAGGACCACGCACCCAAACACTCGCCATAACCACCGCCATCGTTCCCCCTAGACCCCACCGAACTCCTCCTCCTTCCCGGCGCTCGTGCGCCCCACTCCTCTCTTCGGCGTGGCGTGTCCTGATCGAGACGAAGTGCAACGAATTGAAAGTCAAAATCAAAACCAAGTATGGAGCCTAAAGGAAGAACTCACGGCCTTATTACGGGAAGAGGAAGAAAGGGGTATTTCCTTTTTTTCTCTTTATTTAATTAATATAAAACTTTATAAATGTAAATAATCCATATCTTATTCAATCGGATTCAGAATCGAACGATTTTCGAACCGTTGGAATCGAAGAACCAAGATCTATCTTTCAGAACTGACCAGATCTGAAACCAGACACTTTGGAAAATCAGGAAATTTCAAATCAAAATTGATCGGTGAGAATTCTATTTATAAATATAATTATTTATTTATTTGATTCACTGCAAAATTGATTGTATAATTATTTTAGTGTTGACTTGTTCTGTGATGACGATTGCTGAATTATATTGTTGTATGACTGTTGCAACAAATCATTGATTGTTGTGTTTCATGCTTGTATGATTGAAAACAAGTATCTCAAGTTGTTCTGATGAAAAACCAAATAACCATTCGAGATTAGAATTATTCGTAGGGATTTGTTAATAAATAAAATTCACCTTTTATTAGATCATGAGAGATGAAATGAATTTGTTTATAAATAAAATATCACTTTGTATGTAAATTTGAAATGGTAAATTTTGGTTAACATATAAAATATCACTTTGTATGTAAATTTGAAATGGTAAAATTTGGTTAACATATAAAATATCACTTTATATGTAAATTTGAAATGGTAAAATTTGGTTAGCATATAAAATTCATATTTTATGTCATTAGAAATAGAAAGTATATTAATATATATAAGATTTATTTTGTATGACATTAGAAATGGAGATCATGTTAATGTACAAAATCACTTTTGTCAATATAATTGAGTAGCGACAAATTCACTTTTGTCAATATAATTAAGTAGCGATAAAATCACTTTTGTCAATATAATTAAGTAGCGATAAAATCACTTTTGTCAATATAATTGAAGTAGCGACAAAATTCACTTTTGTCAATATAATTAAGTAACGATAAATTCACTTTTGTCAACAAAAATGAAGTAGCGACAAAAATCATATTTTTGTAAATGTAAAAGAAAGATTAAATAACAAAAGATTCATTTTGACAATTGAAGAAGAGTGACAATAGAAATTTCATTTTTATTTAATGTAATTAAAGAAAATATAGAGGTTACATTTTTATAATGTAATAAAAAGAATGTGAAGGTTACATTTTCATAATGAAATAAAAAGACAAGATTATGAAACATACTTTTATTTGGATTTTATGAGTAAATAAAAGAACTGAAAAGGAATTTAGTATTTTTATTGTAATTCCATTACGATAGAAAGAATGGACATTAGGGACTTGGTTTCTTTAAAGCCACTTTTTATTGTCATTTTATATTCAGTAAAAGAGTCGCATATGAAAATATGTTCATTTGTTAATGTCATTTATCGCATATGAAAATATGTTCATTTGTTAATGTCATTTATCGCATATTAAAATATGTTCATTTGTTAATGTCATTTATCGCATATGAAAATATGTTCATTTGTTAATGTCATTTATCGCATATGAAAATATGTTCATTTGTTAATGTCATTTATCGCATATGAAAACATATTCATTTGTTAATATCATTTTATCGCATTTGAAATTTTATTCATTTGTTAATGTCATACGCTGCATATAAAGTGAAATGCAGGGTTAAAGTCATATTTTTGCCAATGAAAAATGGTAGCGATGAAATTTACATTTTTACATGTAAACAAAAGTAGGAATGTGCATTGATAATAGATATTACCTTTTTATTATGTAACTTAGAATGAGGACTTGCATTGCAAATAAAAATTTCATTTTTATTTGAACTAAAGATATGATATTTGCTTTGAAAAAAAAAACAAAAAAAACAAAAAAAAATTACTTTTTATTTGAAACTATGGTATGAAATTTGGCAAGCGAACAAAAATTTACATTTACCAATGTAGCTATGAGATGAAATTTAAAATTTACATTTGCACTGAGAATTAGGATTACATTTTTATGTAAACAAAAGTATTTATTTTGTCAAATATGAAAGAGTGATAAATTACATTTTTATCAAATGTAAAAGAAGGATAAATACAAAGAATGAAATAAAACATTCATTTTATGAAATAAGAATGTAGTAAAATATTACATTTTATGTAATTTAGATTTAAAGAAGGAAAATCACATTTATGATGTAAGTAGGAAAAAGGAGAATTTACATTTATGATATAATTAGATAAAAAGGAACTTACAATTTTCATGCAAATGGAATTTAAGAAATTTACATTTTTATATGTAACTATGAATGAGGATTTACACTATAAATTAGAAATTACATTTTTATTATGTAATGAGGGTATGATATTACATTGTGAATTAAATTACAATTTTATGATGTAATTTAAGAATAGAATTTACCCTGCCATTCTAAAAGTCAAGATAATTTTGGTTTTGCATTGAAAGAAATAAGGAAAATTATTTTTGTTTGGCATTTAAAAGAATAGCAAGATGATTATTTTTGTTGCATAGAAATTAAACAAACACAAATATATTAGTTGGTATAGAAAAGAGGTCAACACCAAAATATGCTTGTTGGTTGAAATTGGAATGATATACAAAATATACATTGTGTGTATTGGATGTATGGAAATTGAAGAATAATAATAAAAGAAAACACTTGTTGTGTGTGATGATATATATATAAATATTGGATATAAATAAGAAGAATTCTTGCTAGTAAAATTTAGAAAAAGGAAATGGATGTAGGATTTATAAAATCATATATAAAGATTAGAATCAAACGATATGAAAAGATTTCTAACTTATATATATATGCGAGAATTGTTTGGGAAGTCCGAGTTTATCTCATTCCAAATAATTTAAACGACCTTTAAAACTCAAGATTTAAAGACAACCATAGAAGACCGACGGTCTTCACATCGAATGGACGACGACGGCTGATGCCCGTGATTGGAGTAGCTACCTTGAAGGGGCTACAGTGGTTGCCGTCCGGACGTAGTGTTGATTTGTACGGATTTGACTTTCGCTCAGACCCAGAGCATAAGTTTTAAATGGATTGTGTGTCTGACGTTGTACTCCGTTAATATCATGTTATTGATTTTCTGTCTATATATAAATGATTGGTGGTGAAGAATTTATTCTTTACTTAACACCCGTTTATATATTGATGGACGATCAATGGCACGGTATGGATTGACAATGTGGCACGCTAAGATGAAGATGATCAAGGCTTTGTTGAAAAGCAGGCCTTGTGGTTATGACGTAACTTCGCGAGCCTCACAAACCGGTATAGTCTAAAACGGGCGAAGGGAACGCAGGGAGAGCAGCACGTTTCTTTCTAGCTAGAAGTGGTGTTTGGGTTTTATCACGGCCTGACATTTTACTTATGTGGATGATGGAATGAGGCGCGCCTCGGATAGGTCCTATAGGACCGGGAAACGTGTGCTTAGGAATTGCCAATCCTCTAAGCTGTATTTGAGGACCGGCCCTGCCATTTCCAAGGGTTAACTGCGGGTAATCCTGGGACATTAGCTAGAGTGTCTCGAATCGGTAAGGAGCTCCGCTCTAGCCTTGACTCATGGTGGAAATCCAAATCTCCAATACGCCCCATGCGGTTTTGATTGTATTACTAGTACGGAGGCATAATATATGGTACCTATGCTTCCTAGGATTGATATTATGATTGAAATGTTTTATTTAAAACATATACACACTAATAATAATATCGCTTTTACGTATTTATCATCTTTTAATCACCATAAGGTAAAACTCTATCCTCTGGTGTGCGTTGCATTGTGTGATGGGACCTGAGTCTTGTGGTGGTTTCATTTTTCTAAAAAAAAAACATTGCGTTATTTGACGATTTATTTTACTGTTATGCACAACAATCCATTGGAGTAAACCCGTTCCGCGTTAGCGGCGTGGTCCTTGGATTTGCCTTATTAGTAGTTATGTTAGTTAAGAATTCTCACACCAGTCCCACGACTGACCCGTTGTTTGTTTCCACCTTTGCAAACTCGGGTGCCCTCTTTTCCACACGGGCAGTCGAGTAGTTTGTCTACAGGTTTATCTCTTGAGCTGGATACTGGATTGAAGCATAAAGCTGTGTCCAGAATATAGAAAAGTCTTCCGCTGTATTAGTTTTGTTCAGCTGCAATGTTTTAAAATTATTGTAAAATTTAATTTTCCGCTGTAATATAATTCGATGTACTCTGATATTCTGTACTCTGATGTAAACATTTTGTACTGTTTATAAAAGTCTGCTGTTATTTTTGATGTGTTGTATTCCCAAAGTTAACGTATGCGGGAATTGAACGGTCTTGGTCGATTTTGCGATCGATTAAGTTCGGGCAAAATCGCTATCGTTACAGTTAATACTCTGTATATTCTTCTAATCTGATGGAATTGTTGTAATATACAATGAAATGTTCTTCTGTTTGCGTCCCGATCCGTCTTGTCCTCAAAGTATCCGCACTTTCCTTACCGGGGAAGTTACGGATCATAACAAATAGCATATCTATCAATTTAATCTGGTAAAAATAGAAAGATAAATGTATACATGTTTTAAAAATGAATAATTGGTTTTTATGGTTTTGATTATTCGAGATAATCAGTCATGTCCATTTCGAAGTTAAAAATGTTATTTAGTCAAGGTCTGAGAGGTAGTTATACCCCAACTTGATTGATTTCATTATTAATCGATAAATAGTAAGATTCTGTCTCAAAGATAAATGTTTATAGAGTTTAGTTGAATGCAGTATTTTGGTTTGTTGTAACGATGTTTTACACAACATTCATTTTGACCCAAGAAAGTTGAATTCTGGAAAATATTATAAAATAAATATTTCCTAAGTATAAAAATAAACGAGTTCGGGAAAGAGATAAGTAATTGGAATATTTTATAATTATAAATAGAAGATATTTTCTAAGTATAGAAAATAAAAGAAGGCGATATATGGAAATGTTTCCCTAATAGCGTAAGAGGCCAAAAGGATTACTGAAGATTTTGTGTTAACAAATATTGATAAGGAAATGGATAAGTGATTTAATTAGTTAAATATTAATTAAGGGGCCCATTGATTGTTTAATGCTTTGGGTGGATGTTTATTTTTCTTTGATAGTTAAATAACCGACTATCGAAGTTTTTGACCATCGTTGTCAATATGGAGACACCATGTAACGACCCAGATTTTCTGTCGATTAATTTTAAATATTTAATATAGTTTTAAATATTGAATTTATAATATAAATGGTATTTTATTATCGATTAAATAATCGAAATAAGATTTAATTTGATAATTATCGAGATACGAGAACTAAACAATTTAATTCCAAGGTAAAATTGAATCGAAACAGTTTAGATGATCAATGTATATATACGATTTAAATATGAACAATGATAATTGAAATTTATTTTTAGATTTATTTGTTTTGAATTTAAATTGATTTAATGTGGCTATTTTTCAAATTAAATTATATAATCTATTTCGTTGAAGTCAGAATAGTGAATAACGTTACGATTAAATAACGGTTCAGAATCTTGAGTAAAAGAACCATGAGATATTTTTGTAGAATATATTAATTAAAATCAAATCAAAAATAAAATACGTTTACATCAGCCGACCTATTTCTTCTGAAATGTTTTCCCCCCCTAATCAAATAACGCAGACCTATTTTGCATCGAGCAGGAAAATTTGTTTCCGTTCTTCATAGCAAAGCAAACAACAATCTTAATGGCTCGTACTCGTTGTTCCCTTCTTTTGCTTATATAAACCACCGCGACTCCATTCTTTCGTTCAACAGAAAAACAAACGAAAAAAAAAATGGAAATGGCCGCTGCCCTCATATCCCAATCGCATTTGAATTCATCGCGAGCTGGGAGGATGACGCGAGAAGCTTGATCAAGGACCGGCAGAAATCGCGATGGGGGTTACTTCCTGGAGCTGGATAATCTCGAGTACTGCCAAGGGTTCGTCGCGATGGATGCCAGTAGTCCACCAGAGCTTGAAATCGTATCGCGAAAGACCCTGGACTTTTCTGACGCTCGGCAGCAAGATGAAGGGGGTCTTTGTCAGTTTGTTCGGGTGTTCGACAGTCGCTCTGGTGAATGAACTAGGGTTCGATGGTGAACTCGGGATCTGTTACTTCGAAGGTGGTCGAGAGCGATGGGATGGGAAGGGGTTTTTGGCGATGTCGAGTGTTGAAATCGATGGAGGGAGTTCAATCTAAAGGACTGAGCTGAGGTTGTGCTAAAGGATTTAAGCAGTAATGATGTTTGGTGAAATGCCGGAAAGGAAGAAAAAGAAAAAATAGAGGGGTTAAGGTAATCTAAAATTTAATGCCTTAATTAGTTTAATGTTTAAAAATAAATAGGTTTGTTCAAATTAGTTAAGTTAGAATTAATTTAGCAAAAAAAAGAAATTAGGAAAATTATTTATTTATTTAAATAGTTTATTTAAATAAATAAACATTTAATCGGTAAATTTAAATAAAAATTATCGCAGGTGCGAATCCATTCGAGAAGATTAGTAGCCGCTAATTTGAGATATAAACAGGATATTTGACAGCTGCAATTCTGGTGAGTAAATCTCACTCACCTTTAGAATTATTTTTATTTCATTAAAAATAATTGTCTGTTGCTTGTGTGCATGTTTTATGGTTGTTTTATATATATTAGTTATTTAGGCTATATATATATATATTGGGTTGATTGATTGGTTGGATTCCCGCAGTCTC
Source organism: Allium sativum (assembly GCA_030737875.1). NCBI lineage: Eukaryota > Viridiplantae > Streptophyta > Magnoliopsida > Asparagales > Amaryllidaceae > Allium > Allium sativum. The sequence continues at coordinate 607,426,118 of CM060910.1, read as the reverse complement.
ATTAGCGGATGCCCGCAGTTTCATAGCGGATGATTACCCTATACGCCCCACGCTATGATTAGTGGATGACCTTCTATACCGCGATATTCTGCCACGAAGCAGAATGGGTATTATTTATGTGCTAACATCTGTGGATGCAGGAAAACAGGTTGGAGGAATCCAACTGGATTCCTCAAAAATATATTATCTATTTGTTTGTTCTGTTTGATTTCATATATATGCATATATGATGTGTTAAAATCAAATAATTGGAAATTGATTGATTTGGTCGTTTAAATTATCACTGGGCTGAAGTTTAATTTATAAAAATATCATGAAAGGATAGTGGAGGTCTTAAAAGGGAAAAATTCTATTTTTAAATAGAATTTGAATTTTAAATGGAATATTTGAAATTCAGAAGAAAATTTAAATAAGATTTGAAATGGGGTTTTAAATATGTAAATGAAATTTGAGTATAACATTTGAATTTTAAAAGGAGTTTAAATATTTGAATTTTAAAAGGAGATTGAATATTAGAAATTCAAATAGAAGTTCAAATAGAATTTGAATAGACGGAATTAGATTGGAAAATAGAATTTGAATTCAAGAAATTAAAATAAGATTTGAATTCAAGGGAATTCGAATAAAGAAATTCAAATAGAGATTTGAATGTCGAATTTCAAAATAGATTTGAAATATAGAATTTCAAAGAAAATCGCATAAGATTTGAAATATAGAATTTCAAAAGAAGAATTGAAATATGAAATTTGACTAGAGATTTGAAATGAAATTCAAATATGGAATTTGAATAGAGATTTGAATGGAAATTCAAGTATTGAATTTGAACATGGGATTGAATATAGAAATTCAAATAGAGATTTGAATATCGAATTTGAAAATAGAATTTGAAATAAACTTTGAAAATAGAACTTCAAAGTAAGAAGTGGAATAGGATTTCAAAATAGGAAATCCAAATAAATTTTGAAATGGAATTTGAATTCAGGGGAATTCCAATGAATTCGAATATTAGAAATCCAAATGGTGTTGAAAATGAATTTGAATATTAGAAATTCAAATGGTGTTGAAAATGAATGTGAATATTAGAAATTCAAATGGGGCTGGAAACGAATTTGAATATTAGAATTCAAATGGAAAATGAAATTTGAATATAAGAGATTCAAATTGAATTCAAATCGGATTTGATCTATGGAATTTGAACATGAAATCCAAATGGGTTTTAAACTATGGAATTTTGAATATAGAATTTAAAAAGGGGTTTAAATATTTGAACTTCAATAGAATTCAAATATAGAAATGGAAATATAGAAGTTCAAATGGAATTTAAGTATAAAGTTTGAATAAAAGAATTCAAAGGAATTCAAGTATTGAATTTGAATATAGGGAATTCAAATAGTAATTTAAGTATTGAATTTGAATATCAAATAGAAAAGAGATTTGAATTTGAAATGTAGAATTCAAAAGTGAGATTGGAATTTGAATCAAGAATTCAAATAGAGCTAAACAGAGTTGAATTCATTTTAAAGAAGTTTAAAGGGTTTTATATATATAAATATAATTAAAACGAACTCGCCGCAGCGCTGCAGTTCGTAAAATAGCGATTCGAACTTCAATCGAATATATAGAACTCGATTGAAGTCGGAATTCTTTGAAACAAGAAACGTCAGGACCGGTTTGATAATAGTTTTCTAATGAAGGAGAAAAATCTGAATTTCGTCGTATAGATTTTGAGATATGTCAAAATCAAATTTTCAGAAAAGCAGCGCCAGAAACCATTATAAACCATAATGGATTTTATATATAAATATAAGGATTTTTAAGCAAATAAAAATCCAAAGTTCCATTTTAAAAACCTAAACTTGAGTTAGGAAATAAAGGCGAGCTCAAGTGAAGTAAGCAAAGAGATTTTTGAAACAATAACCCTATTTTGATTATTTAGGATTAACTAAGTCAAAGTAGAAATTAGTTAATCGAGTTTGAACTAAAGTCGAACCTTGAAAAGTGAATTTGGCATTCGAAAATATATATTCGAAATCGAATATAGAACTTTAATGGAAATTTGAATTCAATTAGTTGATAAGCAAGTTAAAAGTATATTTGAACGTGTTATGTCCAAATATAAAAGTGAAATAGACCAAAGAGTTAATTAACAAGTTAATTAACGAATTGAGTTAAAGCAATTGGGAATAGTTGAAATCAAGTGGACAGGTATAGACATACAGGAGACAGGTATGGGGTAAAGTGATGAAGGTATATAATTTATGTGCTCGACAAAAAGGTACATGTTTAAATTCGTATATGAGATTTATGCGCCGTATCGGCAAGCCGCTTGGCTTTCCCTTTTCTTTTGATTTAGGAAGATACCGGGAAGCTATTTGAAATTTCCCGATGCTCCCGATACAGGGGAGGTTATGGCGAAATTTTCCGGAAATTTAAGGAGTTAGAATATTTTTAAGATATTTTGATAAATTTGAAATCATTGTATCGACGTATTGAATTCGATAGTAAAGTGAATATAAAAATCGAATGTTGTAAACAAAAAAGGGATAGAGATAAGTGATTGGAATTGTTTCCAATTGCAAATAGAGATTTTTCTAATATATAGAAAATAAAAGAAGTTGATATTTGGAAACGTCTTCCAAATGGCATAAGAGGCCGAGATGATTATTGAAGTATTTGGTTAACAAATATTAATAGAGGAAATAGAGAAGTGGTTTAATTAATGAATATTAATTAAAGAGCCCAGTGATTTGTTTGATATGTTGATTGAACACTTGTTTTTATTCGATAGTTAAATCACAGACTATCGAAGTTTTTGACCATCGTTGTCAATATGGAGAGACCGGTTGGATTATTATCCGAAGAACCACTCCGTATTGGCATAAGCGTTGCGAACCAAGTATGCTGAATATATTGAAGACGGAGTGAAGTGCAAGGGCTTTTTCTATTTATAGAAATAGTGCCTTCGGTTTCGTTCAGTCCCAGAACGAACGTAAATGGACGAATGTCTGACAGAGTATTTCCAATGATCAAATGGGTTGGTCTGTATGAATGTATATGGTTGCAACGGATTTATCCCTTAGCATAATATCCAGAATATTTGTGCAAACTCAACTAGTGATTAACGGATCCGACAATGTGGCATTCAAAGTGATTGTGTTATCAATGGAGGGTAAGTATGCGTAGCCTCAGGCCTCAACAACCGGGAAAGGACAAAAATCGGGCAGGCAGCATGGCTATGTGGGTCGCACCCATTAGGGTGTATAATCACCTATCTAGAGAAATTCCTTTTGTTTCTAAATCTATCGATTCTGCCCATTCGGGAAACGGTGGTTTGAGTCCAACCGTTGGTGATATACATTCGATACACTCAAGCGAAATGAGTGGTCGGTCATGTGTGGGCCGGGTTACAAGATGTTCTTGTTGAACCCAGGTGTATTCGCCTCTAGAGATACATCATCGGAAGGTGGTTCCATACCTTGTCATGTTGGAAATCCAATCTCCAATAAGCGCCATGCGATTTTTGATTTTATACTATATATGTGGAGCGTGAGATGCAAGCGTTCTGCTATTTGGTTATTTACTTGATGTAGACATTATTATAATACCACTGGATTTTCGTATCAAAGTGTTTTGGGTTATAGTAAGGTAAAAGCCGTCCATGTTTATGTGTGGGCTGGTCTTACTATTATCTTTTCTTTCGAAAAGAGTTTTGAAAGTTAAACAAGTGGTTGGAGTTTACTCACACCAGTCCCATGACTGACCCAGAGTTTTATTTTGTTTTGTTTTCCCTAAACTCTTGGGTGCCCAAATTTGTACGGGCAGTCAAGTGTTTCAGGCTTTTACAGATACACTTGGAGGAGCTTGAAGCAGGAGGCTTCAACGTTAGTTATCTAGAGTTACTTCTGCTGGATCAAATGTTATGTGTACTCTGATGATGGTATGTGTATATGTACAAAACAGATTTGTATTTCAAAGCTTATGTTATATAATATATTTTCTTCGTTCCGCTGTGAGTTGTGATCTTCGTTTTCTTCTATTCTAATATTTCTTTCTTTCTATTTCTCATCCTCTAACTTCTTTCTAATAATGAGTCGTATTTCTGTGTTATTTGGGTTGGACATGTGGTGTATTTAGTCAACTCAGATAGCACGGATTTGCGGGCCACTACAGTTGGTATCAGAGCTTAGGTTGAGTGAATACCTAGGCTTGTGTGGCATGTGCTCATTAGAGATAGGGTCAGTAGTACCCTAGAATGAGTTGAGTGTATATCTACGAGAGAGCGTATTTGTAAATTGATATAAAAGTTGTTTTATATTGTGTTGGCTAGTCTGTTGAGTGGTTTATGAATTCTGGTCGAATCGTGGGACGCCACGAAGTCGATAGGGATTTCTAAACACTTAAACAGAAAATACGACACGATATTGTTTTTAAATGGGTAAATGAAATAATTTTACCCAGAATTTCTATTTTGATATAGAAAGGATAAATTTCTAGAATTATTATATGGATGTGTTGGATGTTGATTTTATAATCAAATGAGATTATTAAATTAGAATGGTTATTCATAACCAAATAGGATTTGTATAGGAATTAAATATACAAATGAGATGAATTAGAATTTAATTCAAACCGGAATTAAGAATTCAAAATCCTGGGAGGTTTGAAAAATATTTTTCAAAGTATATTAAAATATTATAGATTTGTTTTTAAGGGATTTGAGAGAAAATCATTTTAGATGGATTTTGAAATAATAAAGCACTGAACTCACTTCAGTAGCTGGGAAATTATTCTGATGATGATTGCAACATCATCAGTGTTCATTTCCGAGTTTCTAAGTGATGAATTGCTACCTTAGAAGAGTTTTGATGGAAATTGATTTGGAAGAAGACAAGCCGATTTAGAAAATTCAAATGTTTTGAATTTGAGATGGAAATAAATATATGTATATATTTATGGGATTTCAAAAGAATTTGAAAAGAAAAACCCAGGGGTTTTAAATTCTGGAATTGAAACTAACTTAGACTAGTTAAATGGATTGAAGTGAATCAATTGACTAAAATCAATTTGAATAGGTTTAATGGAATATAGATTGGATATAAATGGATTGATTATTCAAATTAAATGGGTGAAGACCAAAAGTTTTGGGTGGAGCTAATTTGTTGAAATATGAAGAGTTGAGTTTCAACATAAAAAGAAGTTTTGAAAAGTAATAGGTTTGTACCATTTTCCTACCTTAGCAATTTCGAGGACGAAATTATTTTAAGGGGGAAAGAATGTAACGACCCAGATTTTCTGTCGATTAATTTTAAATATTTAATATAGTTTTAAATATTGAATTTATAATATAAATGGTATTTTATTATCGATTAAATAATCGAAATAAGATTTAATTTGATAATTATCGAGATACGAGAACTAAACAATTTAATTCCAAGGTAAAATTGAATCGAAACAGTTTAGATGATCAATGTATATATACGATTTAAATATGAACAATGATAATTGAAATTTATTTTTAGATTTATTTGTTTTGAATTTAAATTGATTTAATGTGGCTATTTTTCAAATTAAATTATATAATCTATTTCGTTGAAGTCAGAATAGTGAATAACGTTACGATTAAATAACGGTTCAGAATCTTGAGTAAAAGAACCATGAGATATTTTTGTAGAATATATTAATTAAAATCAAATCAAAAATAAAATACGTTTACATCAGCCGACCTATTTCTTCTGAAATGTTTTCCCCCCTAATCAAATAACGCAGACCTATTTTGCATCGAGCAGGAAAATTTGTTTCCGTTCTTCATAGCAAAGCAAACAACAATCTTAATGGCTCGTACTCGTTGTTCCCTTCTTTTGCTTATATAAACCACCGCGACTCCATTCTTTCGTTCAACAGAAAAACAAACGGAAAAAAAAAATGGAAATGGCCGCTGCCCTCATATCCCAATCGCATTTGAATTCATCGCGAGCTGGGAGGATGACGCGAGAAGCTTGATCAAGGACCGGCAGAAATCGCGATGGGGGTTACTTCCTGGAGCTGGATAATCTCGAGTACTGCCAAGGGTTCGTCGCGATGGATGCCAGTAGTCCACCAGAGCTTGAAATCGTATCGCGAAAGACCCTGGACTTTTCTGACGCTCGGCAGCAAGATGAAGGGGGTCTTTGTCAGTTTGTTCGGGTGTTCGACAGTCGCTCTGGTGAATGAACTAGGGTTCGATGGTGAACTCGGGATCTGTTACTTCGAAGGTGGTCGAGAGCGATGGGATGGGAAGGGGTTTTTGGCGATGTCGAGTGTTGAAATCGATGGAGGGAGTTCAATCTAAAGGACTGAGCTGAGGTTGTGCTAAAGGATTTAAGCAGTAATGATGTTTGGTGAAATGCCGGAAAGGAAGAAAAAGAAAAAATAGAGGGGTTAAGGTAATCTAAAATTTAATGCCTTAATTAGTTTAATGTTTAAAAATAAATAGGTTTGTTCAAATTAGTTAAGTTAGAATTAATTTAGCAAAAAAAAAGAAATTAGGAAAATTATTTATTTATTTAAATAGTTTATTTAAATAAATAAACATTTAATCGGTAAATTTAAATAAAAATTATCGCAGGTGCGAATCCATTCGAGAAGATTAGTAGCCGCTAATTTGAGATATAAACAGGATATTTGACAGCTGCAATTCCGGTGAGTAAATCTCACTCACCTTTAGAATTATTTTTATTTCATTAAAAATAATTGTCTGTTGCTTGTGTGCATGTTTTATGGTTGTTTTATATATATTAGTTATTTAGGCTATATATATATATATTGGGTTGATTGATTGGTTGGATTCCCGCAGTCTCATTAGCGGATGCCCGCAGTTTCATAGCGGATGATTACCCTATACGCCCCACGCTATGATTAGTGGATGACCTTCTATACCGCGATATTCTGCCACGAAGCAGAATGGGTATTATTTATGTGCTAACATCTGTGGATGCAGGAAAACAGGTTGGAGGAATCCAACTGGATTCCTCAAAAATATATTATCTATTTGTTTGTTCTGTTTGATTTCATATATATGCATATATGATGTGTTAAAATCAAATAATTGGAAATTGATTGATTTGGTCGTTTAAATTATCACTGGGCTGAAGTTTAATTTATAAAAATATCATGAAAGGATAGTGGAGGTCTTAAAAGGGAAAAATTCTATTTTTAAATAGAATTTGAATTTTAAATGGAATATTTGAAATTCAGAAGAAAATTTAAATAAGATTTGAAATGGGGTTTTAAATATGTAAATGAAATTTGAGTATAACATTTGAATTTTAAAAGGAGTTTAAATATTTGAATTTTAAAAGGAGATTGAATATTAGAAATTCAAATAGAAGTTCAAATAGAATTTGAATAGACGGAATTAGATTGGAAAATAGAATTTGAATTCAAGAAATTAAAATAAGATTTGAATTCAAGGGAATTCGAATAAAGAAATTCAAATAGAGATTTGAATGTCGAATTTCAAAATAGATTTGAAATATAGAATTTCAAAGAAAATCGCATAAGATTTGAAATATAGAATTTCAAAAGAAGAATTGAAATATGAAATTTGACTAGAGATTTGAAATGAAATTCAAATATGGAATTTGAATAGAGATTTGAATGGAAATTCAAGTATTGAATTTGAACATGGGATTGAATATAGAAATTCAAATAGAGATTTGAATATCGAATTTGAAAATAGAATTTGAAATAAACTTTGAAAATAGGACTTCAAAGTAAGAAGTGGAATAGGATTTCAAAATAGGAAATCCAAATAAATTTTGAAATGGAATTTGAATTCAGGGGAATTCCAATGAATTCGAATATTAGAAATCCAAATGGTGTTGAAAATGAATTTGAATATTAGAAATTCAAATGGTGTTGAAAATGAATGTGAATATTAGAAATTCAAATGGGGCTGGAAACGAATTTGAATATTAGAATTCAAATGGAAAATGAAATTTGAATATAAGAGATTCAAATTGAATTCAAATCGGATTTGATCTATGGAATTTGAACATGAAATCCAAATGGGTTTTAAACTATGGAATTTTGAATATAGAATTTAAAAAGGGGTTTAAATATTTGAACTTCAATAGAATTCAAATATAGAAATGGAAATATAGAAGTTCAAATGGAATTTAAGTATAAAGTTTGAATAAAAGAATTCAAAGGAATTCAAGTATTGAATTTGAATATAGGGAATTCAAATAGGAATTTAAGTATTGAATTTGAATATCAAATAGAAAAGAGATTTGAATTTGAAATGTAGAATTCAAAAGTGAGATTGGAATTTGAATCAAGAATTCAAATAGAGCTAAACAGAGTTGAATTCATTTTAAAGAAGTTTAAAGGGTTTTATATATATAAATATAATTAAAACGAACTCGCCGCAGCGCTGCAGTTCGTAAAATAGCGATTCGAACTTCAATCGAATATATAGAACTCGATTGAAGTCGGAATTCTTTGAAACAAGAAACGTCAGGACCGGTTTGATAATAGTTTTCTAATGAAGGAGAAAAATCTGAATTTCGTCGTATAGATTTTGAGATATGTCAAAATCAAATTTTCAGAAAAGCAGCGCCAGAAACCATTATAAACCATAATGGATTTTATATATAAATATAAGGATTTTTAAGCAAATAAAAATCCAAAGTTCCATTTTAAAAACCTAAACTTGAGTTAGGAAATAAAGGCGAGCTCAAGTGAAGTAAGCAAAGAGATTTTTGAAACAATAACCCTATTTTGATTATTTAGGATTAACTAAGTCAAAGTAGAAATTAGTTAATCGAGTTTGAACTAAAGTCGAACCTTGAAAAGTGAATTTGGCATTCGAAAATATATATTCGAAATCGAATATAGAACTTTAATGGAAATTTGAATTCAATTAGTTGATAAGCAAGTTAAAAGTATATTTGAACGTGTTATGTCCAAATATAAAAGTGAAATAGACCAAAGAGTTAATTAACAAGTTAATTAACGAATTGAGTTAAAGCAATTGGGAATAGTTGAAATCAAGTGGACAGGTATAGACATACAGGAGACAGGTATGGGGTAAAGTGATGAAGGTATATAATTTATGTGCTCGACAAAAAGGTACATGTTTAAATTCGTATATGAGATTTATGCGCCGTATCGGCAAGCCGCTTGGCTTTCCCTTTTCTTTTGATTTAGGAAGATACCGGGAAGCTATTTGAAATTTCCCGATGCTCCCGATACAGGGGAGGTTATGGCGAAATTTTCCGGAAATTTAAGGAGTTAGAATATTTTTAAGATATTTTGATAAATTTGAAATCATTGTATCGACGTATTGAATTCGATAGTAAAGTGAATATAAAAATCGAATGTTGTAAACAAAAAAGGGATAGAGATAAGTGATTGGAATTGTTTCCAATTGCAAATAGAGATTTTTCTAATATATAGAAAATAAAAGAAGTTGATATTTGGAAACGTCTTCCAAATGGCATAAGAGGCCGAGATGATTATTGAAGTATTTGGTTAACAAATATTAATAGAGGAAATAGAGAAGTGGTTTAATTAATGAATATTAATTAAAGAGCCCAGTGATTTGTTTGATATGTTGATTGAACACTTGTTTTTATTCGATAGTTAAATCACAGACTATCGAAGTTTTTGACCATCGTTGTCAATATGGAGAGACCGGTTGGATTATTATCCGAAGAACCACTCCGTATTGGCATAAGCGTTGCGAACCAAGTATGCTGAATATATTGAAGACGGAGTGAAGTGCAAGGGCTTTTTCTATTTATAGAAATAGTGCCTTCGGTTTCGTTCAGTCCCAGAACGAACGTAAATGGACGAATGTCTGACAGAGTATTTCCAATGATCAAATGGGTTGGTCTGTATGAATGTATATGGTTGCAACGGATTTATCCCTTAGCATAATATCCAGAATATTTGTGCAAACTCAACTAGTGATTAACGGATCCGACAATGTGGCATTCAAAGTGATTGTGTTATCAATGGAGGGTAAGTATGCGTAGCCTCAGGCCTCAACAACCGGGAAAGGACAAAAATCGGGCAGGCAGCATGGCTATGTGGGTCGCACCCATTAGGGTGTATAATCACCTATCTAGAGAAATTCCTTTTGTTTCTAAATCTATCGATTCTGCCCATTCGGGAAACGGTGGTTTGAGTCCAACCGTTGGTGATATACATTCGATACACTCAAGCGAAATGAGTGGTCGGTCATGTGTGGGCCGGGTTACAAGATGTTCTTGTTGAACCCAGGTGTATTCGCCTCTAGAGATACATCATCGGAAGGTGGTTCCATACCTTGTCATGTTGGAAATCCAATCTCCAATAAGCGCCATGCGATTTTTGATTTTATACTATATATGTGGAGCGTGAGATGCAAGCGTTCTGCTATTTGGTTATTTACTTGATGTAGACATTATTATAATACCACTGGATTTTCGTATCAAAGTGTTTTGGGTTATAGTAAGGTAAAAGCCGTCCATGTTTATGTGTGGGTTGGTCTTACTATTATCTTTTCTTTCGAAAAGAGTTTTGAAAGTTAAACAAGTGGTTGGAGTTTACTCACACCAGTCCCATGACTGACCCAGAGTTTTATTTTGTTTTGTTTTCCCTAAACTCTTGGGTGCCCAAATTTGTACGGGCAGTCAAGTGTTTCAGGCTTTTACAGATACACTTGGAGGAGCTTGAAGCAGGAGGCTTCAACGTTAGTTATCTAGAGTTACTTCTGCTGGATCAAATGTTATGTGTACTCTGATGATGGTATGTGTATATGTACAAAACAGATTTGTATTTCAAAGCTTATGTTATATAATATATTTTCTTCGTTCCGCTGTGAGTTGTGATCTTCGTTTTCTTCTATTCTAATATTTCTTTCTTTCTATTTCTCATCCTCTAACTTCTTTCTAATAATGAGTCGTATTTCTGTGTTATTTGGGTTGGACATGTGGTGTATTTAGTCAACTCAGATAGCACGGATTTGCGGGCCACTACACACCAGTTGGATAATTATCCGAGAACCACTCCGTATTCGCAGTAGCTTTGTGAATCAGATTATATGAAGATATTCAAAGACGGAGTAAAGTGCAAGGGATTTTTCTGTTAATCCTAGGTAGAAATTGCCTAAGATGGATTAATGGAAATTGTGCCCTCAGTTTCGTTCAGTCCCAGAATGAAAACGTACGGACGAGTGTCTAACAGAGTATTTCCAATGATCGCATATGTTGGTCTTTATAGATATATAATGTGGCGGAGAATTTATTCTCTTAGCATAATATCCAGAATATATTTGTGCAAACCAATTAATGATTTAAGGATCTAACAATGTGGCGTTCAAAGCGATTGTGCTATCAATGAATGGTAAGTAATCGTAGCCACAGGCCTCAACAACTGGGAAATGACAAAAATCGGGCAGACAGCATGGCTAAGTGTGTAGCTCCCAATTAGGGTGTATTATCACCTATATAGAGAAAATTTATTTATTTATTTAATCTATTTGATGCTGTAACTTTTGGGAAACGGTTGCTGATCCCAACCATTGGTGATATACATTCGATACACTCAAGCGAAATAAGTGGTCGATTATGTGTGGCCGGTTTACAAGATGTTCTTGTTGGACCCAGTGTATCCCCTTCTAGAGATACATTATCGGAAGGTGATTACATATCTTTTCATAGTTGGAAATCCATTATCCAATAAGTGCTCGCGGTTTTGATTATATACTATGTATGTAGAGCGTGAGATGCAAGCATCCTGCTAAATGATTATTTAGGTGTGGTTGATAGACACTATTATAATATCAGAAGAATTTTGATATAAAGATTATTTTGAGTTATCGTAAGGTTAAAAAACCTTCCGTGTTTATGTGTGGATTGGTCTTACGACTATCATTTCTTTCAAAATGATTTGAAAGTTAAATCAAGTGTTTTGGATTCTCATAAGGGATAACCCCGTTCCGTGTCATACTGTAACCACCTCAGATTTTTCAATCATTTGAATTCAAGCATTTAAATTTTTTTTAAATATTATGTTAAAACTACTAATGGATATAAATATTGAACTCATTTATTTAAACAATGATTTAACGTTTATATTTACATTTAGTTTAAAACAAACTCGAAATGGCGCGGAAGTTCGTAATATTGAGTTTTGAACTTCAACTGAATATACGTAATCCGCTTTAAGTCGGAATTCTGTGAAACAAGAAACGTTTGAATCTATTAGATTATAATTTTTTAATGGAAGAGAAAAATCAAGATTTCAGCTTATATATTGTAAGTTATGTCCTATTCAAAATTTAAAATAGTCGCTATGGATTTCGATTACAAAAGATAACGTTATTTTATAATTTTTAAAAGGATTTCTTTATAAATTTGAATATCGTTTAACTAGAAAATATTTTTGTTGAGTTATTATTCTATATTGCCTGAATCTAAAGTTGTATATTATTTTATTTATATATATATATATGATAATAATAATAATTTATTATTATTTTTTTGTAATTTATTTAATATATTATTGATATTATATAGGTCTTAAAAATAGTTGTTTTTCAAATAACCTTCATTCTTGACGAAACGAATTTTATTGGAATACGTATAGCTAGTTATTATTAGTTTTCCAGTTTGGAGCCAATCAGAGCTATTTTGTCGGTGGACCAAATTTTAATTGTGAACCGATGAATATATTGAAATTAAATAACGTCGTTTTGCAAACGGAGTCGGTTTTCAGCAAAATTAATTTCATTGGATCCAGAATGTCAAGACATTGCAGTGTGTCCATTTTTGTGGTGTTTGAAGTTCGTGTGTGATAGTGTGTATATTTAACGGACAACGTTAAATGGCGATAAAACTAAATTTAACCAAAATAGAATAAATTGAACTTCTGTCCTATTTCTTCATGGTTAAGCCTCCATAAATATATTTTAAAATTTTACGCAAGCCTAAAAGCCTGTAAGTACATCCTACCCTAGAATTGAACTCGAGTAGCTACCCCTAACAAATCCTTTCCTATTAAGTCTGCACATGCCTATATATATTTTTTCTACCCTACACATTATTTAGTCTCCATCAAACTACTTCTGAATGAAATGAAAACACCTGCCAATTTCTTCACCATTAAGTACACTAGCTATAAACCAGATAGGCATAACTACCATGCCTTCTTCAGCTAGGCACATACCATCAAAAATTAATTACCAATTATGGGGAAAAGAGAGATCAACACAGCAGCGCTATCCTATCCCATATACCTATCGCGTGCTTACTAAACTTTTACCTTGATGACCAAGGCACTTAAATCTATAAATACGTGCCATCACCTTTTCCTAGTCTCAGCAAAACTAAAGATCGATAACTCCAATACAAAATAAAATGCAAGAACCCCCTTCTAAAAACCAACGCAAACTCCTATTAAAAAAATGATGAATTAAACGCAAAGAAAGGAATAGAAAGTGGTTTCAGTGAGTTGCGGGGGTAGAAGCTTCGAACTGAGGTGAAGGCAGACCTCCGGTGGAAAGGAGGCCGTACAGTTCGAAGGTGGGTCGAGGATCATGAGGAGCTTCGAAGTACTATTGAGTGAGAGAGGGGAGACGGAAGCTGCGGCATGCATGAGAAGGGGAATTTTCATGAAACAATGGGGAGCCTCATTTGTACATGTATGAAACCTGAAAGAACGATAGTTTTTTTCATGGGGAAGTATATGGCAAGATGGGGAAGAAAACTGGTATGAAATAAATATGGTTGGAGAAGAAGACCATAGAGATGTAATGGGTATGTGGATTGGTATAAGTGGGAGTCTCAGCAGGTTTTATGAGAACGGAGCTCGAAGGTGGTTCTGGCTGTAGGTTTCATGGGGAAAATCGGTTGAAGGAGAAGATACGTGAAGCGGGTTTGGGGAAAATGGATGAGGCATAGGCCTTAGGCCAGATTTTTGTGTAATAGAAAAGAAAAAAGAAAAAAAAAGAAATCAAAGAAGAGCGAGATAGTTGGGGAGAAATGAAGTAGCGGGAGATGTGTGGAATACTAGCGGCATGTCTAAACGAGAGCAGGTCAAGGAATATGGCAAGAAACAAGCAGAATGAAGGAAGAAATAATGATCAGAAAAACAGAAATGGAAGTGGTCCGTTAGTTTTCTTGAGAACATAAGTATAATTTAATAAAATTAATTCAAGCAAAAGATGTTTGGGACTATTTTATTTGTTAAGCATGATTATTAAGTTAAGTTAGATGAATAATTAGATTACTTTAATTAGTTGATTTAGGATTAATAATTTAATTTAAACAAGTTAACCTATTAAATTATAACTTTCTCATACAATGTCAGGGTTGAACGAAATCAAAAATATTAGGACTGTGTCAACAAGCACTACGAATTGGAGCCAATTTGGACTGAACTGGAAAGAGCTGAGATTTTTAATTAAATTAAACCTATGTTTAATTTAATGAAATCAAACCGTTTCAATCGACGAATGGAAAATCATGGTGAGTTAAACTCACTCAGATCTCCCACTTATAATTATTATAAGTTGGGTTAAATGTTTATCTGTTATGTTTGCTAATAGTTGGTTGATTTGATGATTGTTAAATATTTTATATCTATTATTTAAATTAAGAGGTTGTTTAATTTAAATGAAATGACATCGTTATTTTTAATGATGATTTCCAAAAAAGGTAACTTACCTTGTTGGTTACGTTTATAATAATATAAATGTATTAAAATAAATTGTATCCTTGAATTGATATGGTTACTTGACCGTTATTACTTGAGTTAATTATTCATGTTTATTTTAATTTATCGTATGGGATGGATTTTTTTATTTGAGGTAACCTATTTGGATGCAGGTGAAAATAGGTTGGAGGGATCCAACTGGATTCCTCAAATTTATTGCTTATTTTCATATGAACTGTTTAACCAATATGATTGGATCATTGATTTGGTTACCGATTGTTGAATTCAAATTCAATGTTTTATTAATATTAACCAATGAGTAGTATTGGTCGAAGAATTAGTAGCAGATGGCCCAAATATAAACTGTTTTATAAAGATTGATTCACCATCAGGTAAATCAATAGAGATGGTGGATGGTGGATACCCAGTGCCAAAGGCACCCGTACTCAAGAGCGAGAGGACTTCCTAGGTAGTCTCCCGTCCTAGTACTATTCGCATGGATTTTCGGGCTTTGTGGGTGGTCGACTAGTGCACACAGCCTTTCCCTCACATATGTGAAGAGGCCGAGACTCGAACCTGCGCGCTCCAGATTACCAGCCGGGTAACCTTACCGTTACGCCAGGCACCACCTTTAAATAAATAGAGATGAAGTTATAAAATTTATTTTATAACTAAAGATCGATTTTTAAAATCTATTGTTTTAAATAGAAGTTTATAAAGGAATTAAATATTTATTTATTAAAGTGATTGTTAAATGATTTTATAATGTAAATTCTTATATCGATAAGCAAGTAAGCATGAATCAATGTGATGATTAATAACTAAGATAAATTGTTTTAAGAAACAAAAAATTGGGATTTGTTTTGGGATTGATTATTATTAATTTAATAATAATAATCAAAGTAAATGAAATTAATTTAATTATATTATTTATTAACTTAAAAATGGAAAGGGCTAAGTGGGATTGATTAACAAATAAACCATGTTTAGAGGATGCGTTAACTGAGATTGTTTTATTAAATTAGTTTATTAATTTAATAAGAGTAGATAAGGGTGAAGTAACCTAGTTTTATTTTAATAAATATTGAACTGGATTATTATTTATTTAACAATAATCAAAGTGGAAATTTGGGATATAAAAATCTATTTAATGAAGTTATATGAAACCATAAGAAACTATTTATGGTAAAGTGAAGTTTTTAAGCAAATGATATTAATGATAATATAAGTTTAGACTAAATTGTAGTTTTAAAGTGAACTCTTATTTGAAATTCTATTTAATTGGATTTTATTAAATCCAAGTTGGACGGAATTTTAAAACCCAAGTTTATCTGGATATACTATCGAAATAGGGTCATTAGAAATGGCATTTGAATGGAATATAAGCCAAGATATGAAATTTAAGAATTAGAGCTTAACCGGAGATCGGTTGAGATTAATGATTTTTTGAATGTTGATCTGATGTTAGTTTCAGACTTCATGGTTAATATTTAGGGAATAATTTTCTGACTGACTTACGGTTAGGAACTAATGGAGTTATGAAATGGAAATCAAACGGAAACCCAAGTTTGAATTAGAGTAGTTAAACTAATTGAGTTATAAAGATGCGATATAGATCCGTTATTTAATAAAAGATGATGTTTCATCAAGTTGGAATCAAAATGATATTTGTTTGAAATTGGAATAAATGTCGGTTTTAGGTATTACAACTGACATCTAACTTAAGATAAGAATATTGTTGATCAAGGTCTGAGAGGTAATTAAACACCTCAAGTTGAATGATTCAGGATCATCGGAGGATGATATTAGTCGTAATGAGGGGAGATGTCAGAAGTAATTTATTTTGAGAAATAATAATGTAATGTTATTTGAAAATTTTGGGAATATATATGATGGGATTCCAGATTAAAAGGAATAAAAAAGGGGCTTGAGAATATGAAGTGATATTTTCATAATAAAAGAAATAAAAAGGGATTTGTGAAAATATAATGATATTTTCAGATTAAGGAAATGAGATTTTGAATGGGTTTATTCAAAAAGGGTAAGTGACGATTATGGTATTCAAATAACAAAAGGAGATTTTGTAATAATTGTTTTTAAATGATAAGTTGAATTGATTTTCCAAATATAGATAATAAGTGATGATGTAGTAAATGTTTTGAAATAATGGTTAACGAGAAATCAAATACGATTTTAAGATATTTTTCTATGTATTAGAATAAAATGATTCGAGAATATTAATATATTGAAATTGATATATTATTTTTAATGGCCAAGTGAAGCTGTGTAATAAACCAATGGATTCCTCCTATTTTTATGATTTGTTTTTTTATAGTTAAATAACCGACTATAAAAATCTGACCTAACATTTGTTGGTACGGAAAGACCAGGATCGAATTTATATTCGAAAACCATTCTGAATAAACGAATACGTAAACAAAGAAGATATCTGAAGCTGATCGAGATGGAGCAATTGAAGATCGTAAATCTTCATGAATGAAAGAACTATTGTTGGATTTCTCTAGCTGATCCCTAGAGGTATTTGATAGTGATTATGTCGTGATTGAAATCTACGGATTTGCAAGGGCTACTCGCTACCAAACCACAGGGTAATTCACGGGATATGATAGGATGGTACCTTCAATTTGTCCAGTCCTAAGACAACTTGTATGAACGAGTGTCTAACATAGTTTTTCCAAAGGAGTCACGTACATTGTTTTCTTCAAATGTACCAGATTGATGGCAAAGAAGTGAAACTTCTTTAGCTTAACTACCAGAGTATTTTTATGGAAATCATTTGTGATGTTCTCTGGTGGATCTGACAATGTGGCATTCAAAGTGAATGGATGTGTACTATCAGAAAAGTTAATTATAACCTCAAGCCTTATCAACCGGAAAATGACAAAAATCGGGCAGACAACATGACTAAGTGGGTCGCTCCCATTAGGGTGTATAATCACATATATAGAGAAAAATCATTTCATTCTTTATTTTATTCAATGTTGTCCCTTTTGTGATATGGTTGTTTGAGCCTAATCGTTGGTGATATACATTGGATACACTCAAGCGAAATGAGTGGTATGTCATGTGTGGTCAGGTTGCAAGATGTTCTTGTTGAACCCAATGTATTCCCCTCTAGAGATACACTATCGGCAGGTGGTTCTATACCTTGTCATAGTCGGAATCCAATCTCCAATAAGCGTCCGTAGTTTTTATTGTATACTATATATGTAGAACATGAGATGCAAGTGTTCGGCTAGATTGTTATTTATTTGTATTTAGACACTATTATAATATCAGAATAAGATATTGATTTCAAAATGTTTTGGATCATCGTAAGGTAAAAACCGCCCGTGTTTATGTGTGGATTTTGTCTTAAGATTATCCTTTTCTTTCAAAAAGAAATGTTTCAAACTTTAAAATCAAGTTAGGTGATATTATATATTTAGCGAGTATTTCTCGCTCTGGTTCACCAAACTGATCTGGCGTTTGTAATGCTCGGGTTAGCCCGGGTTTTACTAGTTTAGGTTATCTGATGCTGTGAGGTTCAGAAAAGAGATAGACAAGTCTAGACTTATGATATCTAGTGTTTTATTCTGCTGTGTGTTGTATATGAGGACAAATCAGTATAATTATCTAGATTTATCGATGTACTCTGATGTTGTAAGTATTATTTCAAGCTCTCAATAAAAGTTATTTCTATATTATATTTTGTTCCGCTGCGATGTGAGATTATGATTCTGTGTTGGTTCTTCTTCTTATTCTTCTATTCTAATATTTCTTTCTTCCTTATCTCGCCCTCTTATTTCTTTCTCCTAGCTTCTGGTTTTTCGATACTTGAATTGGACACGGGATGTGTAAATGTCTGAATTCGAGTGTCAAAATTTCCGGGATGGTACACATACGGCGTGGTCTTATGAGATATCATTTATTTTCTCAAACTGTTTTAAATTGTTTACTCATACCAGTCCCATAACTGACCCAGAGTTTATTTTTCTTTCTTTTCCCTAAAACTCTTGGGTGCCAAAATTTACGGGTAGTCAAGTGGTTCAGGATTTTTCAGATTAATCTAAAGGAGCTTGGAGCAGGAGTCTTTGATGTTAGATATTTAGAGTTTATTCAGGTGTGTTGTTTTGTGATATACTCTAATGATGTGTGTAAGTTCAGATACAGTTGTATTATGAGATTCTGTGTTGTGTTTATGCTCTTCTTCTATGTTTTTTCTTCTTATTTCTGTACAATTCGGGTTGGAAGTGTGATGTATGTCGTCAACTCAGAGTATGGAAATTCAGTTCATTACATGGCCTGACATAGTGTTGAAATCATTTAAGATCTCTATAATCTTATGTTTCCTTTTTATAAAATCATTGATTAGATTTCTAATATTGGCCTGACAATGTTTATTGGTCATCATCAATTAGATAGCTACTATTGGCCTATGTTTCCTTTTTATAAAATCATCAATGTGCCTGATGTATAAACAACCATTTTATTCTTATATTACGGCACTAGAAAAATTAATATATAGAAATTTTGCATCGTTTCTTATGTTGGGATCCGGAAAACGGATGGTGATCAACATAAGTATCAAGTTTATATTACTGTTGTTTATTTATTTTCTGCAGATGTCCTCCTACTCAAGGCCTTCAATTGATTATCGTAATTACTTCCTATGGTATTGTCCGTCGGTCTATTCGAATGATTCGGGCAATCCTCCTCAAATTATTTTTCAGTCGAATCTCAGATACCAACTCCATTTAGCGTATACGAGGGAATAGAGTCGAGCTTAGAAAGAGATACCACATTATTAAGTGTTTAGAAAGTGGCATCGCCTACTAGGTCGACAACACCAACAAGATTGCCACCCCTGCCAACATTTTATGTTGGGGAAGTACAATATCGAAGGTTGCTATGTCGTTGCAATATCGCACCAATATTCAGAACATTCTATTTAAATAAAAACATTGGCCGTCGATATTTTATTTGTGCAAATACTGGGACTCTTAGAGATTGTGGATTCATCCATTGGATTGGCGAACCATTATGTGATTGTGGTGTGGAATTTGCATTGGAGGTTCTTGAAGAAAACAAAAGGCTTCAAAATGAGCTTAAATTGCAAGATTTCATCGAGTTCAATAGACAAAAGATGTGTCAAAATTTTAAAGGTGTGACTTTCAACTTATAACATTTAATACTGTTTGAAACTTAAATGATGCTATTTAATTAAATGGAGTAGAAGAAATGTAGAAAAAGAGAAAATTTGGTGGTACAAGCTATGCAAATTTTTGGATGTAAGGTTCGTTATATAGTTGGCATATCGCATTTGGCACTTGCGGACTTCAAATTTGAAAAACTTCTTGCATTTTTATAATTCTGTATTTTTGTTACTATGAAAGTGGATATTGTACACGCATTGAATTTAGTATCTTTATGTATTGAATTGTTTTTGTTAGTTCATACTTTGCAGTTGTCACGAATATGGATCTTTTTCCTTATTGATTTTGTTACATGTTGCTATGTTGAGATAATATTATAGCTTGTAACAAGCTTCCCGGAGTGGGCCTAAATTTCGACCTAGAAAAGGCCCATCGAAACCTAGAGCCACTCTTAATGGATCTTTGGTTCCTGTAAGGAATTACATTTGCACAGAATAATAGATAAACATAGCATTATGGAATCTCACACAGCGGAATGAAAAAGTATAATACCAAAATAAGATGTACCATTTCATAAAAAGCCACAGAATTCGAATACAAATTTTCAAGATACAATTATTCAATCGGTACATCATTATGGTTCATAATCTAGAGTTTCCATAAGCAAAACAACAATGATAACTAATAATAGCATAATATCTCCATCTCCTTCGTCAGACTCCATCTTTGTATCCTTCATCGGATAGCCACCCCATCTACTGACCTGTTAGATATGTTAAGGAGAGGGGTCAGAACATAAAGTCTTATGTGACTGGAAATAATATTTGCATAAAGACCGTATGCTAGATTTAGTAGGTTATATATGTCAAGGTATGTCTACGAAATACACAAGCACCCATATATACGAAAAGTGTTTAACTAATGATGTGGATATCTGAATCAATCACTTAATACCTTATTAGTGCATTTAGGGTGGAGACCTAATGAGGTGGACATTCTCGGTCACTTAAGGCATGTTCTAACTTATTTATTAAGTGTGGATTCTCAAGACCTCTTATGACCCTAAGGAGGACCCTAGCCACTTAAGACTTCATCCTAATACGTCGGCGTTCTTAATTATATGTTCTAAAAAGTAATATGAGAAATAGTAACGCGCTGCTTAGTACTTGTTTAGGGTAGGCCCACATATAGTCATTTAAGACCCCTCCGGCGGACGCCTCATGTTACTACTTAACTGATATTACGGTAGAATGCCTATGTCACTTAAGACTTTCCTTAGACAGTTGGTGAATTAAATAGCATGCTACCACTACACCATATATTCAAATTTGGCACACGAGGATGCATAGATTTAATCATGCTTTTCGCTGTATCAATTTTGATACTGCTCATAGCTGCATCAACTTTCCTCTTGGCGATCCGCACCTCCCCAAATGCGTAAGATCTAACCGTACATCAACAAAGCTCCAAATCAGTTTATTTGATATGGCTTTGAGTCGTATGAAATCCATATCAAATCCCCTCCCGCCCCATCTCCCCCCCCCCCCCCCCCGTTGTTTTCTTTCTGGCACCATTTGTTTTTACACTTCAAAACTTTCAATTGACTTCCTTCTTTTTGATTTCAATGGTGACCGAAAACCCAAATTAGGATTTTGGTACTTGGCGCACCATATTCCTCTGTCAATAAACCATCCACCGCTGTCCATCTTTCTCATTAGCTCGCGCTACCTTCGGCTGACCGACGAACCTTCAGTCCACCGCTGCTCATCTTTCTCGTCGCCACTGAAGGTGAGTATTAGCACACTGTTTAATTTGAATTTGACTTGGGTTTGGGTTTAATTTGAATTTGAATTTGAGTTGGGTTTAAATTGGGTTTAATTTGAATTTCCATGTCTTGACTCAAAAATATGAATCATAGATATGTGCATGTGCTTGTCTACCTCGAATTCATGCTGCTATTGTGTTATTAGGTTTAAATTGGGTATTTTCAGACAGCTTTGTAATGTTTCATATATTCTTGCTCGAATTCAAAAACAAATCTCCCCTTTTTCTTGCATGTTGTTTCCATTCTTTCACACTTGTGCATGTTGATCGAACTTGAAACTCATGTTATACTTGGCATTCTTGTGTAATTACCACTTTCCTGGACTATATTATTGCACTTAACATTTGTGTTTATAGTTGTAGTGTATTTGTTGTAGTTTACAAACCTGGTCATGTAATGATGTAGTGTATTTGCTATCATTTGTGCCTATAAACTTGGTCATGTAATGTTATTTCAAGGCATTTCGTCTTGTATTCTGGTTCACAGTACCATGAATCATGCTGCTACTTTGTTTTGAGTCCTGCTCCCATTATTGAACTTGTGTTATTTGGTCTTGAAAAATGCCTTGTGGTATGCTTGTTGTTGGGTGTGCAATTTTGTACATATTAGTGTACACATCTCCACTGTATGCTATTATGTTATGCATGTTATTTCTAGTTTTGCTTTGAGCCTTAACCTTCCTATGCTTTTCCATATCCCATATACAACCAGTCTTGTACTGGTGACCAATTCGATTTGCATGTATTTTTTTGGTGATCTCTAATTTCCATAATGTATGTTGTTGTGCACTTGACACTTGCACATGTGGTTATCTTGACTTTGACATCCCTTGTCTGCACACTTGTGCGTGCTACACCTGTTATTGGTTGAGCCAGTGTCTTTCTTTATGCATGTAATTTGATGCACCTGAGTTACTTGAGATATTCCATGTATTGCTTTTTTGCATGTAATTTGATGCACCTCTGGTCCATTTAAATGTTGCTCTTGTTGTTCCAATTTTGTGGCAGCTTGCATTAGAGTGTGGTGCCTTCCATTTGAAACTTTAACTGGGTTGTTGCATATTGTCACTAGCCTTTGTGCTTTGACCTTGATCATGTGCTGACCATATCATACATGCTACACTATATACATACATACATACATACATATATATACATATATGCAAAAATATGTATATATGTGTGTGTGTGTGTGTCTCTGTGTGTGTGTGTGTGTGTCTGTGTCTGTTTATGTGTTTTGAATATGTGTCCAGTTTATGTGTGTGTGTGTGTTGTATATGTATATTCTAACTTATTGTTCTAATGCAAATTAAGTTGCATGTACAGGCGAAGATGATGCATGTCTATTCTGGTTAAGAATTTATTGGGTGATCCGCCAGCGAAGCCTCACCAAGCTGAAGGCTTTAACTCTCTAGTTAACAATTACTTGGTGATTCACCAGGTGGATGCACTTTAGCTCATGCCATCGGGTCAAGTATTTATCCTAACTTATGCATTTAACTAAGCGCCAGGACTAGCAACGGGGATAATATCAAGTGTCAAATGCTTTTTCCTAAGGTTTAGTGAAGCATATGACACTTGATAGTATCCCCTTTGTTTGTCCTGGCGGTTAGTTAAATGCATAAGTTAGCATGAATACCTGACCCAGGTGCGTGAGCTAAAATGCATCCACCTAGTTGATCACCCAGTAAATTCTTAACCAGAAAGTTAAAATCTTCAGCTTGGTGAATGGATTAGTTGCAGATCAAAGCGGTCGATCGCCGAAGTTGAAAAGCGGAGAGTGGTTATTGAAGTTGCAGAAATATCGAGTTTACCTTATTTATCGTAATGTAATTATGAAACATTATATATGAAATAACTTGTATCTTCTCTATTGTAATGTAATGAAACAGCATGTATCTTCTTTATTGTAATGTAATGAAATAACATGTGTCATTATATATGTTGTTGGATTGGTATAAAATATTTCGTACAATTGTTTAGTTTACTATTATAATTTGTCAAATAGAGTTTGCATGATATTTACTAGCCTTTTGTATATATTCGTATCTATAGATAATTTAGAAATGGTTTATATTCGTATTTAGTAATAATTTAGATACATCTTAAAGTGGTATATTATCTACATTGAGATATAGTTTAGAGCCGTATCTATATATACTTTAAAAACTGCTTAGAGCCGTGTTAAATTTTGATTTTGATACGGCTTAAGGCCGTATAAAATAATTAAACATGCCATTTATTGATACAGCTTATGGTTGTGCCTAAGTGCATTAGATACGGCCCAAAACACAGCCTAATTTTCATATAAGGTGTAGTGTACATCGAACGTATACCAACTTTGTCCCTAGGTTGGCCCTACCAAAGCTCCTAGAGGAAGTGGACATTCCGTAAACTACCCTACTCTGTTATTGCCATGTCTAAACCACTTTCAGAGAAGGAGGACCCATAAACCTACTTCAAATCTTATAAGGGAGGGTCCCATGACTTTGGTCTACATCCAAGGAATAAACCTTTGGAATGGTCCTAGTCCTAACAATTTAAGACCTAAACTAGATAAGAAGAGAGTCAACCACTTAAGACCTTCTCAAGGTGTAGTATACCTACCTATTCACACATATAATTGGGGTGTGTGTGTGGGTATATATATATATACACACACACACTAGACCTCTCACATTAGGTCGTCTACCTGTAGATGCTGGATATGCTGGGTGGTTCCAGGCAGACTTCTACTACAAATGGGCTTAACCTCGGTCATAGTGTACTAATTTGAATGGCCCATGACACCTAGACCTCTCACATTAGCAAGGAATAAACCTTTGGAATAGTCCTAGTCCTAACCATTTAAGACCTAAACTAGACAAGAAGAGAGTCAGCCACTTAAGACCTTCTCAAGGCATAGTAAACCTACCTATTCACACATATAATAGGGGTGTGTGTGTGTGTGTCTACACACACACACACTAGACCTCTCACATTAGGTCGTCTACCTGTAGATGCGGGATATGTCGAGTGGTTCCAGGCAGACTTCTACTACAAGTGGGCTTAACCTCGGTCATAGTGTACTAATTTGAATGGCCCGTGACACCTAGACCTCTCACATTAGCTAGACTCATTTGTGGTTACTGGATTTGTCAGTCGGTTCTATGCAAACTTCTGCCACAAATGGTGACTAATCTCATGTCTATGTGTCATTATTTAATATATATATATATATATATATAAGCCATTTTATACACATGCATAAACAATAATTTATATGGGGACATTTCAAATTCAAATCTTATCCTAATCGCATTTATTACGTCATTATTACTCTAGTTACGTTAATTATGCTATATAAGTAAAATAATTAGTATGCATAAATAAAGCTAGTTTTCATATGAATAAGGGAACGTTTTATGGAGGTAAAATTGTCAACTAGGTCTACATTTAAGGCACACAAGTTAATTCTCACATCAGACTGCTACATACATGACATAATGGCATAATTACAAATAGCATTAATGGGAAAATACAACATACAATCAAAACTTGCATCATAAGATTGTCAGAATAATTCAAGTAATGAATCAAGAACAAGGTGTAAATTTACTATATACATAAATCCATCCAAATAGTAAAACTAAATTAAATCCAAACCTTTTTACATCATAATCATTTTTGAATAAAAAGGATAAACTAAATCAAATAAAAATAATTCACCCAAAATATTCTTTATCCACAACTCAACAAATTCACAAACCCAATATCAATTGACAATTCTTACAAAACATTAACAGGAGATTTGGGAGTTTTACAGTTTGATATTATAGCTAATCCAAATCTCCTCAGGCATACTAATCCATACAATAATCTACAAATGTAGAATATGCCTAAACAATTACTATTTCCACTGAAAGTGATTTGACTATAGGGAAATGCTGTAGATCTGATGATGTTTGCCTATTTGATGCAAACTCCAATCCTTAGAAATGTATATATAAGAATTAAATAGTTATAATTCTTATATATTTTAATCTTGTAATTCCAGATCTAGATCCTATTTAATTCTAGAAGAAAAGAGATTAGAAATAGAAATTAGAATTAAAAGAGAAAGAAGAAAACCTATTATGAATTTCTATGGAATCAATAGCGGAGTGGATTCACAGATAGAGAGAGTGGCTAGGTTTAAGTCTGGAGTCTAGGGTGTTATTTATAGGTGTGTGTGTAAATAAGAACCGTATGATTATTAAGATTTAATCCTGGCTGTCTATTCTTGTAAAGTAACACCAAAACTTGACCCGAACCAAGACTTTACTGGGCGTAGGCTGCGCCAGGCGGTCGACAGCTCCCTTAGAAGGGAGGTCGACCAACGGTTGACACCCCTCTAGAGAGGCGGTCGACCCCATGGTCCTAGTTTTGCCAGTAAACGTATGTGAGGCTGGAAAGATTTTTATTATATAACGTTAATTAATTCTATTTATTTCTTTCCTGTTAACCGTTATTCTTGTCCCCTGCTGCATATCTATATATACACACAAATTCAAATTGGATGGAATATTCCAATCATTCATTTATTAGCCATATATTATTCCATATATTAATATTATAATTTGAATTCAAACTATGTTATACGTATACTTAACGTTCAATTTCTTTTAAGTGTAATTCTCTTATACAGGCTCAGATTCTAACAAATTATATATGAAAATTGATCAGAATTTTGTCACGAATACAACTACAATATTTTTTTGACCAAATTCCTAATGTTAAAAAATCTCACTTTTCAGCCCGTTAATAGTTTTTTTTATTGTAAATTTTATTATTTATCATTATTAATTAGTTTAAGGTATATTTTTACGGGGTGTTACATAGATAAATGCATATTAAATAAAGCTTATGTTATTTGGTATACAAATATAAGTGTTGCATGTTACCAACACTTATAAGTGTTGCAAATATAACGTTACCAACGCTTATAAGTGTTGTGAATTTAATGTTACCCACGCTTATAAGCGTTTTGAATGAATAGTTTCCAACACTTATAAGCATTGTGAATAAATATTTTCCAATGAATATAAGTGTTGTGAATATTCTGGATGCCCTCACAGTGACGTGTATAAGTGTTACCGAAAATACCAGCGACGCTTATACTCGATGGGAATCCTCTATTTTGTTGTAGTGTTCTTCCTCAAATGCCCAGTCTTGTCACAGTTGTAACACTTCCTTTTCGCTTTAGGAGTCTTGCAATCCTAAGAATAATGGACCTTCTCGTAACAGTTGAAGTATGCACCCTTAGGTTTTTTTGGTCATTCTTCCCTTGCTGCTGCTGCTTTCTTTTCCCATTCCACTTCTTCTTATTCTTGACGTCTTGCTGGGGCTTCGATTGCTCCTGACTTTCAACAACCGCTCCTTATTTCTTCGGGAAAAAATTCTCGTGGCTCAAGGCTTTCTCAACCAACTTCTCATATGTATCCTCGATGTGATCCACCAACAGTTCTCCAAGGCACTAACCCAATTCCATAATAAACTTCTCGATCTTTTGATACACAATCTCAATATAAGAATAAGCGTACTTCGACAAAGTCTCAAACTCCACTACATGCTCAAACATCGGTCTCCCACCTTGCTTCAGATCAACAAATCTCTTAAAGAAAATCGATTTTAGGACTATAGAAATAATCTTTTCCTCAAACATGAAATTTATCCATAACTTATACTACATGCTAGCCTTGCTTTAACACTCATACCCTCTTGTTGTGCCACGTTTATGCTTCCTTTGGGAGAACCGTTTTCCCAGTAGTTCTACGTACACTCCTTAGGAGTTATTCAATAGACTTGCATGGCTTTCGATGCCTTGGACAATCAAGAGATGCCAATGAGGCATTCCATCATAATCACAGTGGTTAGAACCTTGGTTTGTGGGTTCAGTACCAGCCCTTAGGGTAGGTTCGTATCGATTCCCTGGTCTGGGAGGGTTCAGTTTCCTCCGTCTATCTTGACGTCCCAACTTCATAAAAACTTGTCCTTTGCCTTTGCTCCTTCGATAATGCTCACATGTTGATGAACTTCCAAAATTTTGAGTATGAAGGAGTCTAATCTCTCTTAGGCCTTTTGTGTTAGCTGTTGAGTGGTTGAGCGGGTACATTAAGTTCTTGATCTCTTTGACTTAATGGTTCATCTCTACACGGCTATCTTATAATTCATTCATGATGCGCCCAAAATCAATTCTAATGATTATATCTAAAGAATTTTATATTTGTAGCATTTGTCTGCATATGTTCACCCAGTGTCGGCTCTAACATATGGCTTGCCCTAGGCAAGCCTAACGGAAAATAGGTTGGGAATAGAAGTGGGAAAATAGGTCTGGGGTAAATGCCAACAACAACACTCGAACCATGCACGTCTCACTGCAAAGCTAGAGATCGTACGACTGCACCACAAACTTACTATTGATTATATTGCCATTTTCATTTTGTAATATAACCTTTTTTAAAGCACCAACAACCATTGCTGCCTCCTCTGCTATCTTCGGTGGCGTTGCCCTAAACAAATGTCTCGGCTACCTTGCCTCAAGGCCGACTCTGGGTTCACCCATGTAGTGGGTGTCAACAATGTCTGCATCTTCAGTAGTTCTTAGGATAACAACAGCTTTATATTTCTAGGTGCCATCATTGATAATTGTTTTCTGAAGATTTTTTGTAAATTTGAACACTTTAAAGTTTGATGTTTAAAAAAAAATTAGATTTGTCTTTTATGTTATGGATCTATATAATTCACTGACAGATGATAGGTCTAAAGAATTTGAGAATCTCTTTTTTAATGAAAACACCAAAATGTTTGCATTAAAAATGGTACAAATGCCAAAAAAATAATTTAGAGAAAAAAAAAACTGAAGAAATTAAATGAAAACAGAGTAAAAGTAGTCATACATAGAATTTTAATGGTTGGATGATCTTGGTCTATGTATACTTTTATTGATTTTGCACATGTATTTTCAATCATAAGAGCGCAACCAACAATGGCTTGTTTAGTTACTAAACAAGCCACGGAGCAATCAGGTGTGGCTTGTTCAGTCACCCGTGGCTAGTCTGTGGCTAGTTTTGAGCTCGTTCGTGGCTGGTTGACTGAACAAGGGTTGGTGCTTATAACGGCAAAGTGTTTGCCGTTATAAGCTTATAACGGCAAAATCTTTGCCGTTATAAAATGAAATGCTGAGACAACATATTAAATAGGAAAAGATGCGGCCGCAATGTTTTAATATAGCAACATAAGTTGCTGATTGGTCCACGCATATGCTGTTTTGGCTGTGAAGATAGAGGACCTGCACACGCATGTGCCAAGTACAAGAGGGACTTTGATTATAACGGCAAATTGTTTGCCGTTATAATCCCATATATGGCTAGCCCCGTGGCTGCTTCCCTCTTCTGGTTGCTCGGCTCGTTGGATCAGTTGCAAAACAAGAGAGAGAATAAGTGAACAGAACGGATTGTTGGTTATGGTCTAAGAGATCGTGACTGGTATTGATACTTCAGTATAATAGAATCCAAGAGTAATGGTAGCATTAATGTCCTTAGAATGAACTATGCACCCTATGTTTATAGGTGCAAACCAAACATACTTAGCTAATATATCTCCTACCGAACCTCGGCGTGAAGACGAAGTCACCTAAAAATTCTCGAACTCCAACTCACCAGGGGTGGATCGAAATGGACCCTATACGGGTAAACAGGTACCTATCCCTCTAGATGCATGCTTAGATCTTGGGAATTTTTGTGCTGATTCGTCCTGTTGTTTGCCTTATGTTTGGAAGTTTGTTTCGCATAGTTGTTTAAATGTTTTTTTCATCCAAGCAATGACCTATAGTAGCTTGAACTACTACTCTAGATTGCATATGAAGATTGTCAGTATGAAGTGTGAGATTTCTAAAACAATACTTGAATCATCAGGCTATATGTAGCCAGAGAACAATGTCACATGAGTGAACGCATATTTGCATATACTCGTGGAGTTAGGCACCGACCTCCTATCTAATTTTGACTCTAATCTAGCAATTAGTTAATTCCCAAATGCTGCTCTCTTGAGTTCGTTCGACCGTCATTGTCAAAACTTGACGAAACTACGGCCGCTTTTAAAGTTGTCATTGTTGCGTTACACTTTAAGCTGGAAAGCGTGCAGTATTTGAACGCAATCGTTAGTGTTAGTGAGTACGGTCGTATCTTTCGATTTCGTTTCCCTTGAATACAAGAAGTTCAAAAGTTACGCTTGACGCACAGAACCCAGGGCTATATATTGGACAAGACGGTCCGTTGTCCGATTCAGAAATTATATGATGTCCGGTTTGTGTCCGTACGATTCTCTTATAGGACAGGAGTAGAACACATCAGTGTTCAGTCCGACCTAAAATATTCGATGTTTTTCTATTATCCAATGCTATATCGTACAGAACAGTCTGTTATTCGGCTCGACCGATGTTATATGGTGTTCGCTCTGTGTCCATCAGAATCCCTTAGGAACACATCAGGTCCGACCCGTTTAAACCCTTAACAGAACACCACGAAAAAGACATGGACAAGCCCTGACAACGCCCAGCTATTCGCACTAAAAGCACTTGCTGGACGCCGGCCCAGGAAGGACATACGTATCTGAATAGTTAACACACTAAAAGAAGGTATAAAAAACAAAGGAGTCAAGTCAATTATAGTCATGATACTAATGTGTAGGCCACACCGCTCAACTTAAGCTGTATTTCCGTACGATGCGATTATTTAGTAGGTCCAGTCCAGACGTGGTCCTTTCGGCTGGATGGGTGGGGGCCTCTTCCCCCCCTGTTTCTGTTGGGATTATTATTTCAGCATCTACGTACGTTTTTCCTGTTATCATTCGGGGGCTGCTCACTGTTTGTGAACTTAACTCTTCTTATGCTGTAGGACACACCCTGTCTTCTATTCACTGTTTCACTATCAAACTTTGATGCTCAGGCCCAAATTTTCGTTTCTAATTAGTGGTTCGCAGTTTGCACTCCTTTAGTTCTCCTATTAACATGTTTCCTCCCGTAACTATCATAGTCGCACCTATTGCTGCCTCCCTCAAGCAACGTTGAAGACAAAGAGGAGGTAAGCATCATGAAATGATGTCGTGGAAGTCTACTAAATGTTCATCGACACATGTCGGTCAACTCAACCGAGTAAGTTCTGCGATCAAAATTTGAATTTGTGATCGATTCGGTTCAGTTTTATGTTATGCGAAGTTAAATAAAGACGGCGATGGAAGTCGTGGAATCAGCTTTCAAAGGTGTTCGAATACCATTTGGTTTTTATGACTGCGATAGTTGATCACCATTTGGACTTTTAGTGAAATGGTTTGGAGATTTGATTGAAATCACATTAAATTTTGTACAAGCTTCATATCTTAATTGTTAAAAAATTTGATTGTTTTCTAGCTACTATATTGAAATTTTACCCAAGCTTGTTTCCATAAGTGTTATAAAATTTTGTACGAGCTTGTTTCATTAACTGTCAAATTGTAATAAAACACCGATTTCCTTTTAAATACATGTCAAGCTTGTCTATATTTTGTGAGAAATAAACAGCACTAATTTGTGATGCTAAATATACTCAATGTTTATATTGCAGTCTATATTCAACTAAATTTAATTAGTGAAGGTAGTTGCTTTATTATCAATTTTTCATTTTTTTTTTTTTTTTTTTTTTTTTTTTTTTTTTTTTTTTTGTATAAGATTGTTTCCTTAACTATTATAAAATTTTGTACAAGCTTATTTCATTAACTGTCACGCTGTTATAAAATATTGATTCCTTTCAAAATACATGTCAAATTTGACTATATTTTATGAGAAATAAATAGTAGCAATTGGTGCCGCTAGATATTGTCAATGTTTATTTTTCAGCCTATCTTCTACTAAATTCAATTATCGATAGCAGTTGCTTTTTTATCGTATGCAATAATCATATGTTTTATCAATGAAAAACCAATGAATCACGGTTAAATGGGAAATGCCGAATTCACAATTAATATTTTGATTAATTGTCAAACTTTTTTATATTTTAACTAAATGCTACTTTTAATCCTTTCAATTACGTCAAACTTGTTTACATTTTAAATATTAAACTTTTTTAAAGTAAAAAACTAATTGATACTTCTAGTTCTTTCAAATAGATGTCAAACTTGTTTATATTATAGATGTCAAACTTGTTTCTTTAACTATCAAACTATACAAGATCGTTTCAAGCATGACTTACACGTCAAACAGTTATAAATACTCATGATTTAATATTAAATACATTCATGTTTATGCTCTCCTCTATTGGTAATATTTTTCATATATATATATATATATATATATATATATATATATATATATATATATATATATATTGGAATAGTAAAGGATAAACAATCAGTGACTACATCGTTACATTGTAAAAGAGCCGAAGAACTTGAAAAAGCACGGAAAATGGCCTTCGTCGAAGAATTAAAAAATAATTGGAAGAACAAGAAAATAGCAGTGGAGATGAATCAAGCAATAAAGTTTTAACGGCAATGTGTAACATCCCGCATTTTACGTATCAAAAGATCGTAAAATATTATTATTTTATTCCCTGAGGGTTGGGCCATTCTCATCTTTTAATATGTTACTTATGGCGATGTGAGACATGTCCATAATTTTTACCAATTTTATTTATGACCATTTTGCCCCTGTCAGTCTTGTACAAGAACAACTTTTGACACGGGTCAAATCAAAGGGTGGGACCTATGCCATTGGAAACGAATTGATGATTGTCTTTCTGTAGAGTAGTTACATTAAAGATTTGGCTCAGCGGTTTGGGAGAAATCGATGTTTTAAGGCTTATCAATTGGTTGTCCAGGTTTGGAAAGCCAAAATGGGGTGAATTAGGAAGGCCCATTATTGGGCTGGTGGAAACTATAAATAGGGGGTGAGGGATATGGAAAATAGTTTAGTTTCCCCGTTCTCTCATTAGGTGACCTTGTACTCCTCCTTCCTCTAACACATTTCCACCATTAAAATGAAAATCTAAGGAGGAAAATCATAGATCTACACCATAAAAGGCTAGATTTGCATCAACTGAAGCAAAAATTCATCGGATCAAGGGGTTTGGTGTGAAGTGCTATCTGTTCGGAATCTTATTGCACTGACTTTTGCTTATTTTAGAGAATCGGTGAGTGATTTACATCTCTCATATGGATTCAATGAAGTGTATGAGTGTTTGATTATGTTTTTCATTAAATTCAAGTGTTTTACCATGGATCTATACCATCATATGCCCATTTTCGTATGAGTCACCATAGGAACCAATTTAATAAGTTTAAAACGGTAATTTCTATGCTATTCCATATGATTATGCAAGTTAGATCTATAGTTTGTTCGTATTTACATTTATGGTGAATTTGATGATTTCACATAATTATTGATGATATTGCCAAATTGGTGATGTTATTGGTTTCATAACATTTTTGTAGTGGTATTGGGTGAACCGGATGAGTTGGCTTCGTCGAATTGGTCATTTGGCAAAGTTTTGGTCAAAATCGGATGAGCTAGAACTGGAGTTCACCATTGTCCGTTGATGGATGGCAAATTGTCGGCCGGTCATATGATTAACGATGGTTTCAAAGCAAGGTTGGCGGTGATAGTCAGAGTCAATCATGGACATTTGAATGCTTATTGTGATGATGGTTAAGTTGCTATTGCTATGTATGAATGATTGTGCTGATTTCCATGGCTGAATTGTTATTCCTTTGGATGTTTTGGATCGTAAAGGCTATCACTGTCAGGTGTGGGGAAGGCGGTTGTGAGTTCTTCTCTGGAGCTGAGTAGATTAGTTCGTTTATTTACCCATTCTCATATACTTTATTGATGAAGTTGTTAGTTGTTTTATCGCTCAATAAGACTGTTGCCTGACTTAAGATTTTATGTTTCCCTCTTATTACCTTGGGTCGTTCATCCGATTGTTTGGATGGGCAGACTAAGTGGCAGATGACAAGTGATTGCTTAGTGAGGGCGATGTTGCTGTCCGGAGGCGAGCAGGAGGCTGGCGTACTATTTTTTACTACTATCTAATACCTTTGTTGTTCGTTATTTGTTATTCTACTCTGAGTGCTGTAGTGAGGCAAAATTGTATAAGCACTATTGCTGAATCCAAGTGTATGGATACCACTTTCTAGTTGTTATAGAAGTCTAGTGTTTTTCTGCTTCACTAATATTCCCTGTTATATATGTTCTATTATATTTTATCCTTGCGCTGTGAGATTTACGATATGTTCCGATTGTGTTATCATACCCTGGTGATCGTCCATAGCTGTCTAGCATACCTTTCAGCACACTATTCCTCTTGTTTCGTGCGGGGGTTGTGGGCGGTCGTCACGTTTGGTATCAAAGCTCTGGTTAACGATTTTATCCAAAGTTCTAATACGTAATTACATATGAGAGACATATTTGTATATTTCAGTTGGATGCTTACTATATATATTAGCGTATATAGTAGTAGCGGTTGTATCTCTTTAGAATTTTATCTTGTAAGTGGCTAATTTTTCTAAATTTCAGATTTAGAATGAGTAGACGACCATCAAGACATGCTGAAAGGGAAGTTGGCACTGGAGGGGGAAATAGAGGTGAACCAAATTACCCGACCATGTTTGAAGCCACGGCAGAAGCATTTATGCGAAGGGTACACGCTCCTGTGGTTGCTGCAGTAGACCTAGGTGTGCGAGTTCCTAGAGTAGTGGATTTTGCAAAGATGTGCAAGGATTTTACATCTCTATAAGGAAAACCATTCAAAGGGACTGAGCCAGCTGAAGAGGTTCAGAGGTAGATGGATTCTAGTTTCTGAATTTTCGGAGACTTGGGGTTGGATGATGCAAATAAAAGAAAGCTTACATCAAGGCAGTTACAAGGTAGGGCCATGGAATGGTGGAATTCAATTACACTTGAAACTCCAGAGGAAGAGATTTCATAGGAACAATTCCATCCAATTATTAAAAAAGTTAATAATTTCTGTAAAATCATAATAAAAGATTTGGAAAGAATTAGGGTGAAAATTTCCATATTTGAAAAGATAAAAATATATTTTTATCGAAATGAACTAGTTATTAACTAGAATTATAATCCAATTATTTTTAAATAAATAAATTGGATTGAGAATGGGTTTTAGTATAACCAGAATTTCCAATATATGAATTCGAGTGGATTTGAATGGAAATCATCTTCGGAATATTACGATGTTGGATTTCGTGATTATACAAATATTGTTATGGAAATTTGGAAGATATATTTGTCTTGTTATTTCCAATATGACGTTTGTTGGTTTCAGAATTTGATATTGAATATAAGCCGATATATTTTCTATTTAGAGCCTTGTATTTATTATCAAATAGGATTTTGGGTCTGTTGTGAACGGTGTCTTAAATAACATTGTTCTTAAACCTAGTTGGGAAAAGAATAAATCTTTAATTTAAGATTTAGTAAAGTTTTCCAATTAATTAATATTTAATCGGAATTGAATAAAAGAATTGGATTATTGGGTTTATTGTGAACCGTGTTTTTAATGACATTCGTTCTTTAACCCAATTAACAGTGAAATGTAATTTGGAATTTATAAATCTTTCTATTTAGATTTAAAGGAAAATTTTCCAAAGTAAAGTTTTCCAATTTAATACAAAAAATTGGAATGGAATGGAATTCGATTTGATAATAATCGAAGTGAGCTTCTGTGGAGGAAGACTGTTAATATATATGGAATTTAAAAGGCTTTGTCATTATTCCATTTACATTATTAGTCGGATACGGAAAATGGTATCTGTAACACCCCGTATTTTCTGTGAACTTAAGAATTACAAATCTGAGTATAATTAAAATATAAAATCAGAATCAAGGGAAACAGGCTGTGCCATTGTGTTCGTCTCGGAAAAATACGCGAAATAGAGTCCGAAATTTCGTAAATCGGAGTCCATATGACCAAGTTATGGCCTTCCAAAGTTCAGAAAAAAATTAAACAGCACAGACCAGGTCGACTGGGGAGTCGACCCTAGAGTCGACCTGCCCCCAAGGGGTCGACCCTAGAGTCGACCTGCCCCCAAGGGGTCGACCCTAGAGTCGACCCTAGTGTCGACCTGGGGGTCGATCTGCCTCCCGAATCTGCTTTTCTGCCTGGGTGCGTTTTGATGTATCTGGTCTCGTTTTCTGTCTAGATTCGTCTGCCTAAACCTATTTAAACAGCCCCAAACCCAGCCTTCTCTGCACACAATTCTATTCTGCTTCTACTCTTCCTCTGTTCTAAATTAAAAATAAAAATGGCGTTGCTACTCTGCTAGAATCAAAACTAGAAGACAATCAACATCAACCTAAATTCAATTAGAGATTAGAGCTTCTGCAACGGTTCTACAACAACTAGAGTTCTTTCTTTAATCCAATTAAGGCAAGTGCAGTTACTTTCCGATATAAATGTTAATTTTGATTGTGACATGAACTCTAAATCTGAATCTGAGGTTATATCTGTTCTGTACTGATCTGATCTGTTTTATTCTGTACCTCTTTCCTCTTTCTGTTCCTATTCCAGGCTACCACGAGCCTGGGCCAATCTCATAAGAGATCAACATACGTTAAAATTTTTGGGACAATCAAATGAATGTGCATAAATTGGGCATGACCGATATGTGATTGATTTGAGGAAAGAACATAGGTTGGACTTGGAACTTAGAACATAAATCTAAGGCATAATTGGACTGATCTGTGACTGATTTGAGTATATAAACTAGATCTAGATCTGTGCATATATGACTGATTGGGATTATCATATGATAATACATAACTTGCAAATCTGGAATATTAAGATCTGAACTAAAACACATATCATATGTTAGATCTAGATCCTTGGGCATATTTTATAACGGATTATAACTTAGGTGTGAAGATCCATATTAAGATTTGATAACTATCAAGTGTGAATAACACCTAAGTAGGAGATTTTTGAATATATGTCATGCATTGAAATAGATGGCTATAGTTGGTATAATTTATATGTGAATCTTTTGTACTAGGCAAGTGGAACTAAATTGGGACATGTAAATTATGACCATAATCTGTGACATGCAAATTCAATGCAAACGTAGGGTATATGATCCTAGTGTGAATCATGACCACTATTTAGGCATACAAATTTAGGCCAAATTTATAATTAGGCAAGATATGTGAAACTTTAAGGAATGATGAAAATCAGTTATAATTGCCTAATTTGCTAGTTCTGCTATATTTGCCTAATCTGATAGTTTTATTATATCGCCTAATCTGCTAGTTCTGTTATATTGCTTAATCTGCTAGTTCTGCTCTACTGCCTAGTTTATTAGATCTATTCATCTGCTGGATCTGTCATCCGCTAAGTCTGTTGAAAATGCCTAAATCTGTTAAATTTATTTGTTTAAATGCCTAACCTGTTATATGCCAAAATCTGCTAAGTTGCTAAATATGTTAAATCCGTTAAGTCATATAATCTGGAAAATCTGTTATCTGCTAAAATCTGTTATCTGCTGTGTTGATATAATCATCCTGTTATTGATATAATCTGAATTGGCATATATATTGGGCGTGCGCATAAACGGTAAATTATTAATTAATTGGCCGCAAAGATAAACGTGACTAACTCGAGGTTAGAATGAGTTTGCGGCGTAATTCTGCCCGGAACCGCCCAGCACATCCAGTGGCCGCAAACAATAGGTTCTAATGTGAGAAGTTAGTCATAACCTGCTTAAGACACGAGGTTAGGTCTGGTTTGTGGCAGAAGTCTGCCCGGAACCGCCCGGCCCATCCAGCGGCCATAAGCTAGCGACCTAATGTGAGAGGTCTGGGCATTAATAATTATTTAATGCAAATCTAAGTAAGAATGACGTCTAAAACGTATTGGGGGAAATAGGGTTAAACCAACTGGATTAATAGGTGTAGTAAACCCGTCCATGAATCTGTAGGCCCAATAAAAAGTTAGACAAATCTGAAAAATCTGTATATCTGATCTGTTAGTCTGAAAACTTGTTAACTTAATCTGTGAACTAGTAAATATGAATTCTGTATGTCTGAACTTGTAAACAAGTTAATCTGAGATCTGTTAGTCTGGGGACACAAGGTTAGGACGGGAATTACTTGTGTCATCTGTTGTTTGGGACTCATATTAGTCAGTAACCCTTTCTGGTATCAAAACTTTGACCCAACAGTAGGTAGGGTCCGGGCACGCTTACTGAACTAATTATAAGTGGTTCATTCTGATAATGGCGAGGGGTGTTGATGGTGCGTTCCAACCGGGTCATGTGCGTGCATGGATCCCGGTCTGCCTCTGAGGATGTAAGACGCCGTGACATCTGTAAATAGGTCTGTGCCAATTGGTTGTCACTTTAGGGAGTGATACACCCTACTGTTGGGCCGACATAGGATATTTATGTATTAGGGAGCCGATCGCTTGGGGTAGGGTTTTAGGGTACACTTAGTTCTGTCTGTTTCTGTTGGTACCGTCTGTTTCTGTTGGGTGGTAACACCTGTCTGTTTCTGCGTGGTACCGTCTGTTCGGGTGGTAAAGGCCCATTACTAGTGTACACCTAATTCTACATTTTGTTTCCATAGGGATTAATCTGTTTTTGCTTTTGTCTGTTTCTGATCGGGTAGTAAAGGCCCATTATTAGCATCATGTTTCTGTTAAATTATTCTGTACCCGTTTCTGTTTCAGTTTAGACATTAGGGTAACACCTAATTCGGTTATACTAGTATTAGTGCAGAGAAGTGTAAAGAAAAAGCTTATAGCATTCTGTTCTTCTGTTATATCTGCTACACCTGTTACAGTTATCTCTCATCCAGTTTTATGTTCATGTCATATTATTATTATCTGTTCATATGCTGAAAGTCACTGGACTTGCCAGACTTTTTGTCTGACCCTTGTTGTTTCGCCTCCTTTCTTCCGTTTCCCCCCAGGTTATCCAAGGAGGGAATACTTTAGCTTGATCCAGATTTCTCTTTGCTTGAAGTGCTTAAAATATGACTTGGCTCTGTATAGCTTCCGTTCCATGGGGATTATGATTTTAAACCATGCATTTTGAAGGCTTTTGTACAAGACTGATATTTTGTACTTGAATTCTGAGATTTGAAAGGATGTAACCATATTAATTTCTGTTTCCGCTGTAATAAAGTTAAAAAATTTCAAGTACTGTTTTATCTGTCTTGTAAGTTTCTGTTTTGTTTACTAAAATGCTCCACCAAAGTTAAGGCATTCCCTTTGTGAGTGACCTTAACGGAGCTGGGGTGTTACACTTGGTATCAGAGCTGAAGGTTACCGGATTTGATAAAGAATTTTTGAAAACTATTTTCAAAAAGGTTTTGAGAAGGAAGTATTTTCAAAAGTAAAGCTTATTTTGAAAAACATAGTCCCCTAAGCCATATATCTATCTTTTGATCCTCTGCTTGAATCCTTGTTTCCTTATTTCTTGAGTCTCTGGGGCTCCCGGCTTTCTGGGAGGTAACCTCGTCGAAGGGCAAAGTAATGCCCGACTTCCATCGATAGCTGTAGTAGTTTCACCTGCGGCTAGTTTTGTTTAGAGCTTTGAAGGATTTTTCCGGGCGATGGAGGCAGCTTTCGAGGGATTGGTCAACGTGTTACACAAGGATAGTAAAGATGAGAATGATGAGGTTTGGCTAAGGAGCACAACCCAAAGGTGAGAAACTCATATAGACTTAGTTCACAATGGAGGCAAAAGGGAAACACAAAAGAAGGAAGGAAAGTTTGAAGATAAGGAGGAGGAAAGTGTTTTACTTATGAAAGCTCGACTCATCTGAATAAGGATTACCAAAAGAGGAAGGGGAAAAATTTCTGTAGAAGGTTTAATTTTCTTATCTGGTTATGGAGTTAAGACTCTTTCTGATTCTGTACTTGATACTCTGCACTTGAATACTAGTATTGTTTCTGATTCTGCTATAGACTCAGACCCATAAAGGGTATGACTCATCTGTTTTAAGTTAAGGTTTGAGGGATATCTGTGTTAGGCGTCAAATATGACGCATATATTCTGAGTTTTTATGGGATATGATTTTATCATGCTTAGCTTCCGAAGAATCATTAGGGAACCTGATCTGTACCAGTAGTCTATAAATATCTGAATACTTCTGATAAGATTTCCAGTTTTGACATTGTCTAAAGAGGGTAACCCTCTGGGTGTCAATCTGATGTTGATTTCGGTCTTCGGGGTTGACACTTAGGGGAATTATTTTCTCAACCAATGTCTGGTAGGAATCAAGTTTTTGTTTTATCTGTACTCGCTTCCATCACTCGAATGTATCCTATCGATCGAGTGTTCAACTTATAGATAGGAATCCTAATGGGTGTAAACATGTGTTTGAGACATGTTATGTTTGATGGTTGCAAGTGGTTGCTAGTGGTTGCTCGTGGACGCATATACACACACTAGGCACTAGATCGGCTCGAAAACACTGTCATACTGCATATGGATGTGTGAGCATTTTAAATTTTTATGGATGCAAAATGATTGAATCAGCACATGGATGTTGCATATGAGTGGATGGTTGTGCACTCATATAGAAATGATATGTATCAAATAGTAAAATTGCATACATATTGGACTCATTGCACTGACATAATTCGCATTAAGGAGGTCAACTGAATCAGTAGACCGCCTGATCTTTGCATTAGATAAGGAACATATACACACACTTTTGCAAATGTTCATACAGCACTAGAAATTTCTAAGGACAATGGGTGCTTGTGGATGAAGACTGAGTAGATGAGTGATTGGATGGTAGGACACATTCTTCTTAACTTGAAGATTCCGGGGACGAAATCCTTTAAGGAGGGGAGAATGTAACACCCCGTATTTTCTGTGAACTTAAGAATTACAAATCTGAGTATAATTAAAATATAAAATCAGAATCAAGGGAAACGGGATGTGCCATTGCGTTCGTCTTGGAAAAATACGCGAAATAGAGTCCCAAATTTCGTAAATCGGAGTCCATATGACCAAGTTATGGCCTTCCAAAGTTCAGAAAAAAAATTAAACAGCACAGACCAGGTCGACTGGGGAGTCGACCCTAGAGTCGACCTGCCCCCAGTGGGTCGACCCTAGAGTCGACCTGCCCCCAGGGGGTCGACCCTAGAGTCGACCTGCCCCAAGGGGGTCGACCCTAGTGTCGACCTGGGGGTCGACCTGCCTCCCCAATCTGCTTTTATGCCTAGGTGCGTTCTGATGTATCTGGTCTCGTTTTCTATCTAGATTCGTCTGCCTAAACCTATTTAAACATCCCCAAACCCAGCCTTCTCTGCACACAATTCTATTCTGCTTCTACTCTGTCTCTGTTCTAAATTAAAAATAAAAATGGCGTTGCTACTCTGCTGGAATCAAAACTAGAAGACAATCAACATCAACCTAAATTCAATTAGAGATTAGAGCTTCTGCAACGGTTCTACAACAACTAGAGTTCTTTCTTTAATCCAATTAAGGCAAGTGCAGTTACTTTCCGATATAAACGTTAATTTTGATTGTGACATGAACTCTAAATCTGAATCTGAGGTTATATCTATTCTGATCTGTTCTGTTTTATTCTGTACCTCTTTCCTCTTTCTGTTCTATAGCCAGGCTATTACGAGCCTGGGCCAATCTCATAAGAGATCAACATACGTTAAAATGTTTGGGACAATCAAATGAATGTGCATAAATTGGGCATGACCGATATGTGATTGATTTGAGGAAAGAACATAGGTAGGACTTGGAACTTAGAACATAAATATAAGGCATAATTGGACTGATCTGTGACTGATTTGAGTATATAAACTAGATCTAGATCTATGCATATATGACTGTTTGGGATTATCATATGATAATACATAACTTGCAAATATGGAATAATAAGATCTGAACTAAAACACATATCATATGTTAGATCTAGATCCTTGGGCATATTTTATAACGGATTATAACTTAGGTGTGAAGATCCATATTAAGATTTGATAACTATCAAGTGTGAATAACACCTAAGTAGGAGATTTTTGAATATATGACATGCATTGAAATAGATGGCTATAGTTGGTATAATTTATATGTGAATCTTTTGTACTAGGCAAGTGGAACTAAATTGGGACATGTAAATTATGACCATAATCTGTGACATGCAAATTCAATGCAAACGTAGGGTATATGATCCTAGTGTGAATCATGACCACTATTTAGGCATGCAAATTTAGGCCAAATTTATAATTAGGCAAGATATGTGAAACTTTAAGGAATGATGAAAATTAGTTATAATTGCCTAATTTGCTAGTTCTGCTATATTTGCCTAATCTGATAGTTTTATTATATCGCCTAATCTGCTAGTTCTGTTATATTGCTTAATATGCTAGTTATGCTCTACTGCCTAGTTTATTAGATCTATTCATCTGCTGGATCTGTCATCCGCTAAGTCTGTTGAAAATGCCTAAATCTGTTAAATTTATTTGTTTAAATGCCTAACCTGTTATATGCCAAAATCTGCTTAGTTGCTAAATCTGTTAAATCCGTTAAGTCATATAATCTGGAAAATTTGTTATCTGCTAAAATCTGTTATCTACTGTGTTGATATAATCATCCTGTTATTGATATAGTCTGAATTGGCATATATATAGGCGTGCGCATAAACGGTAAATTATTAATTAATTGGCCGCAAAGATAAACGTGACTAACTCGAGGTTAGAATGAGTTTGCGGCGTAATTCTGCCCGGAACCGCCCGGCACATCCAGTGGCCGCAAACAATAGGTTCTAATGTGAGAAGTTAGTCATAACCTGCTTAAGACACGAGGTTAGGTCTGGCTTGTGGCAGAAGTCTGCCCGGAACCGCCCGGCCCATCCAGCGGCCACAAGCTAGCGACCTAATGTGAGAGGTCTGGGCATTAATAATTAATTAATGCAAATCTAAGATAAGAATGACGTCTAAAACGTATTGGGGGTAAATAGGGTTAAACCAACTGGATTAATAGGTGTAGTAAACCCGTCCATGAATCTGTAGGCCCAATACAAAGTTAGACAAATCTGAAAAATCTGTACATCTGATCTGTTAGTCTGAAAACTTGTTAACTTAATCTGTGAACTAGTAAATCTGAATTCTGTATGTCTGAACTTGTAAACAAGTTAATCTGAGATCTGTTAGTCTGGGGACACAAGGTTAGGAGGGGAATTACTTGTGTCATCTGTTGTTTGGGACCCATATTAGTCAGTAACCCTTTCTGGTATCAAAACTTTGACCCAACAGTAGGTAGGGTCCGGGCACGCTTACTGAACTAATTATAAGTGGTTCATTCTGATAATGGCGAGGGGTGTTGATGGTGCGTTCCAACCGGGTCATGTGCGTGCATGGATCCCGGTCTGCCTCTGAGGATGTAAGACGCCGTGACATCTGTAAATAGGTCTGTGCCAATTGATTGTCACTTTAGGGAGTGATACACCCTACTGTGGGGCCGACACAGGATATTTATGTATTAGGGAGCCGATCGCTTGGGGTAGGGTTTTAGGGTACACTTAGTTCTGTCTGTTTCTGTTGGTACCGTTTGTTTCTGTTGGGTGGTAACACTTGTCTGTTTCTGCGTGGTACCGTCTGTTCGGGTGGTAAAGGCCCATTACTAGTGTACACCTAATTCTACATTCTGTTTCCGTAGGGATTATTCTGTTTTTGCTTCTGTCTGTTTCTGATCGAATAGTAAAGGCCCATTATTAGCATCCTGTTTCTGTTAAATTATTCTGTACCCGTTTCTGTTTCAGTTTAGACATTAGGGTAACACCTAATTCGGTTATACTAGTATTAGTGCAGAGAAGTGTAAAGCAATAGCTTATATCATTCTGTTCTTCTGTTATATCTGCTACACCTGTTACAGTTATCTCTCATCCAGTTTTATGTTCATTTCATATTATTATTATCTGTTCATATGCTGAAAGTCACTGGACTTGCCAGACTTTTTGTCTGACCCTTGTTGTTTCGCCTCCTTTCTTCCGTTTCCCCCCAGGTTATCCAAGGAGGGAATACTTTAGCTTGATCCAGATTTCTCTTTGCTTGAAGTGCTTAAAGTATGGCTTGGCTCTGTATAGCTTCCGTTCCATGGGGATTATGATTTTAAACCATGCATTTTGAAGGCTTTTGTACAATACTGATATTTTGTACTTGAATTCTGAGATTTGAAAGGATGTAACCATATTGATTTCTGTTTCCGCTGTAATAAAGTTAAAAAATTTCAAGTACTGTTTTATCTGTCTTGTAAGTTTCTGTTCTGTTTACTAAAATGCTCCACCAAAGTTAAGGCATTCCCTTTGTGAGTGACCTTAACGGAGGTGGGGTGTTACAGTATCGATTATATTGATCTGTTTTTCGTGAAGATTCCGTATTTAATGGAATGAGATTTTGGGTTTATTGTGAACTGTGCTTTAAACGACATTAGTTCTTTAACCCATTTAAGGACAGGATTACATGTCTAACAATATATTTCGAACTGTATGGTTGATCTCTGCTAAATATATATCTGTTTGGTGGTGGAGAATTTATTCTCTTGCTTAACACCCTTCTCTAAGATATACGAGCTTAGAGGTTATATATAGGC
The DNA here is from genome assembly GCA_030737875.1 of Allium sativum. Classification (NCBI taxonomy): domain Eukaryota; kingdom Viridiplantae; phylum Streptophyta; class Magnoliopsida; order Asparagales; family Amaryllidaceae; genus Allium; species Allium sativum. The sequence continues at coordinate 607,381,836 of CM060910.1, read as the reverse complement.
AGAAATCAACAGTACGGTGTAGATTGTCGATGCAGCATGTTTGATTTTCCAAAGTTAAATAATCATTAATATTGATTATTTGGAAGATTAAAACTAAGTGGAGTTTTAATGAATCTTTAATTAGATTAAAATGTGAAAGTGATAATTTAAATTATCAGATTTGTGAAATGATCGAGAATGCAGTATCACCAATTTTGCTCTAAGCGATGGTTAAATCTTTTATTAGTTTGAATGTGAAATGGTAATTAAACTTACCGATAACACCGTCGTGTTAGATATGGAGTATACCAGTTTTGCTCCATGGGATGAATAGGTTGCGATTAGGAAATTAAAAAAATGATTACTTCTGTAAGGTGTGCTAATCCTAACTAGTTTGGATAAACCTTAATTTGGTTTGAATTGATATCCAAAGGAAAATTAAAGAATAAATTTTAAGAATTTATCTTTGATAAAATTAATGAGAACCTTTCCCTAATGATGTGAATATTTGAATAAAAGAATATTCTGAATTGGAATGAGGCGTATGTTGTGTTTGTGTAGCACTTGTTTATAATATACGCGAGTTATTCGAAAAGGCCAGGTTCATACCCATTCTAAATAACTGATTCGAGGATAAGTCGACAATGAAGATGGTGGTTAAACATCGGAGGTCTTCAAATCATTTGGATGATTACTGATGTCTTGATTGGCTGTACACCCAAGATAAGGTAATAAGTGGTGATCTTCCAGACGTACTTGGAGACCGATTGGATATGCGAGGACCTCTCTCCTGTATTGGACACGGGACAAGGAATAAGGTGCCTTCAGGTTCGTTCAAACCCAGAACGAACTATTAAATGGATGTGTGTGTATGACATTGGATTTTATTCTGTGTTGATTGATCTCTATTAAATATATATCTATTTGGTGGCAGAGAATTTATTCTCTTGCTTAACACCCTTCTCTGAGACGTACCAGCTCAGAGGTTATATATCCGACATCAGTTGCATGGCATGGAGTATCAATGTGGTATGTTGAGATGCAAGTGATCAAGGCTTTTGTTGAAAAGCAGAGTCTTGTGGTTGATGATCAAAGCACGACTTTAAATAGCATAGCTTTGTGTATAGCGTTGATTCGCGAGCCTCACACCCCGATGTGAACCAGAAACGGGAGAGGACTACAGGGAGGACATGCGTTTCTTTCTAGCTAGGAGTGGTGTCATGGTATGGAGCCCATACATTTTTACTTATATGGATGATGAAAAGTGATGCGCCTCGGTTATATTGGTCACTACGGGGTCGATGGATGATATGGTTGACATACTGACCATTATGCCTCATAGGTCGGGGGAAACGCATTGTTCAGGAATTACCAATCCTCAAACATAAGGGAGGACCAGCCCTAAAGATCCAAGGTGCAGTTGCGGCTGTAGCCTGAGACATGGTAGGCTAGATTGTCTCGAATTTAGTAAGGACGATCCCTTGCCTTGGTTCACAGACGGAAATCCAATTTCCAATACGTGACATTTCGGTTTTGATTGTTGAGCCTAGTATGGCGACATAGTAGTATGGGATTCTATGCCATCTATGATTGATACATTTATATTTGAAGTTGTTTTTATACACTGTGCACTTATAATAGTATCAGTTGATTTGTTTTAAACGTACCAAGCATGTTTGGCTATAATAAGGTTAAACTCTATCCTTCCGCTTGTGTTGCATTGTGTGATGGGACCTGAAATAGCTTCATTTTTCTAAAAAGCATTGCATTGTTTATTCTATGCACTGTTATTCTTGGGAGAAAACTCGTTCCGTGTTATACGGCGTGGTCCCTTGTCTTGCTCTATTTTAAAGTAAAGTTTTAAATAACTGTTTTAGTTCTCACACCAGTCACATGACTGACCTGGAGTTTATTGTTTTAACCAAAACTCTGGGTGCCCCTATTTTCCACACGGGCAGCTAGTAGTTTCGGTTTTGCAGATATTATATCCATAGGATCCTGGATTTACAACTGGAACTATATTCAGAAAGCTCTGTATCCATGCATTTCTTTTATTTGTGTTATGTATTATTTTTCCACCGCATTGTAAATTTGAATCTCTGATATTTTTCTGATGTATATTATTTATTCATATTCTGTTACATTCTTGTAATCTAATGTAATTGATTGTAATAAGCAATGAAATGTTCTTCTGTTTGTGTTCTGATTTGTCATGTTCTCAACTAATCCGGGCTTTCCTTTAAACGGGGAAGTTTGGGTCGTGTCAATGCTTATTCTGATAATATAAGTTATGAATTATGTTCTTAGTATTGAAAATATAATGGTTGTTGAATAAACTTATGTAGGTAAGATAAGTTTAAGAATAATTTAGTAAACATTCTTAAAATATTTTTTTTTTTAAATGAAAGATTCGTTTTAATGAGGCTTAGTAATTACCAAGGATAATTAAGTCTATTTATTAAATGTTGTTGGTTTATTTGATAGTTAAATAACCGACTATAAAATCTAGCCATTTTAACTCTGGAAATTTATCTGGCAAATGATAACGAGATCTGTTCTCATAAACGATTAGGAGGTGAACTCTGCACTTATGTATTGTCGGTTTATTCCTAAAGAACTGGAATTTAGTTTTGAGGAAACTATCGATTGTCATTTCAAAGAGACCGGGATCGGGCCTGTTTTCCCGAAAACCACTTCAATCTGGCTGATGCATTTCGAGTTGGAAATATACCGAAGATGACTGAAGATGTAGTTATTTAGTTTCATTCAGGCCTAGAACGAGCTTCCAAGGATGAATGCTGGGATTACATATCTCTGCAAGGCAATGTTAGCCTTCCAATATATTCTGCTATTTATAAGGAAAACTAACCTTTAACTTGATCACCCAGTAAATGAATAAAGTTGAGGAAAGCTACAGGGCTATATGGGTCGCTCCCATTAGGATATGATCATTCCATATCTAGAGTTGATTTTCCTTTTTATGCTTCGAGGCCCTTATATGGTTGTTTATCAACTGGGTGATCATATTCGGCGTCATCCAGTTTTTAAGGATTATTTCGGTCCTGAGTAGCTAAGGTGCAAATTAACGCAGTCTCCTGTATGTTTTTATCTAGAGATGTACGGATTCGGTGGGTAGACCCTTACGCTTTCATAGTTGGAATCCATTCTCCAATACAAATTTTCGGTCTTGATTATATATCTATTATGTTGGAACATGAGATGCAAGCATTCCGACTATTTTAATATGTTTAGTTTTGGAGTGTAGACATTATTATAATATCTATGGATATTTATTATAAAATTGTTTTGATTATCGTAAGGTAAAAACCTATCTGTATTTATGTGCGGTGTAGCCGTACGAGATACTTTTGATTTCAAATGATTTTAGAGATAAAATCAAACAAGTTCTTTACGATTTGAGTTTACCCACGCTAAATTTCAAGCCTAACTTGGGTGTTATTTTGTGATAATACTTGGGTCATACCGAGCATTTTTATCAAGTTAACTTAGGTTCTTTGGAGCTTAGAAAGGGATATAGAGGCCAGCACGTACTTTTGTATTTTAGTTAATTTTTGGATATGTATTTGGTTTTAGTCTTCAGTATTTGTAAGGACAAATTGTAACTGTCCAAAGTTGTAATAGTTTAGTGTTGTACTCTGATATGTAATTTAAAGTTCTTTCTCTTTGTAAAGACTTTTGATATATTATAAATTTTCCGTTGTGTTGTAAGAATCTGTTCTATCTTTTTCTTTCTCCCAAAATGAACTTTATTTCAAACAACTAAATAATCAACATAGTAATACTGAGGATGTATTAAGTGTCGTCTTTAGGGATAAGAAAGGTAGTCCATCGTATCATCAATACGATTCTCTATGAAAAAATGGTGTCTAAAATCGAGCTGGTATGAGAAAGTTACATAAAATTTAAATCGTGGATTAACTAAACAATTAAATCACTTACCTATATAATTAATTAAGATAATTACCCTACTCATCTTCTTCCAACTTGCCTAAGTTCCAGGCCGTACATGCATAACATCAAACCAGTTCACCTCTAGCCAATGATACATAACTCTGATCATCGAAACTCCAATCCGATCGCGCCAATGAAACCCTTATCCAAATCTCGATATGCTAGCACCCTAAAGCAAAACTCCGCCACCACCGAATATATCGCATCCTACAGCCTCTTCCACCCTCACTACTACGGGTATGCGAACAAAATAATGATCGGTGTAACAACCCGGATTTTAGAACCAATTTAAATTTTTTAATTTTGCTATTTTAATGGAATTTGAATATTTAAAACGATTTATTTTGAACAATAACGACTAAAAATGTATTTAAATCGAAGTTAGAACGTATAAATTTATTTTAATTACAAAACGGGCCTGAAATGGCGCGATAGTTTGAAAATTCAATTTTAAATTTCAAATGAATGTACATAATTCAAAATAAATTCGATTTCAGTAAAATCGGAAATATTTGAAACTGTTTAATCATATCTTTCTAGCAAATGTGAAAAATTCAGATTTCGTAATATAAGTTGAAAGTTATGTCCAGTTTAAAATTTAAAATAGTCGCTATGGAATTTATATATATTTTAATATAATATGTAGCCCTTAAAAATAGCCATTTTGCAAATTACCTCCGTTTTCGACAAAACCACTTTTGCTAAATCTGGAATGTCAAATTATTGCTAAATTCCAATTTTCATAATTTTTTGAATTAATATGTGAGCGTGGTGAATTTAAACGCATTTGGCAATTTTAGTTTGAATTAAATCGACTGGAAAATGACCATTTTTCAAACGGTCTTCAAATTCGATGAAATTAGTTTTTTAAGGACCATATCGTCAAAACATAGCTAGATTTATTTTTTTGGAATTTTTGCAGTCAGTATGTGGCCATAGTAATTTAAAATGGACGTTGAAATCAATTTTGAAACGTTATATTAATTTATATTTTAATTTTGATGAAAACTAATCGAAGCAGTCGAATTGGCTGACGAAACATATCCGATTGTGTCCAAAATGGGTGCAATTAGCTAGGAACAAGAGTCGTTGGGTTTGATTTGGAGTTCAAACGAAAATCTCAGTTTTAAATGAATATTACAATAAAAAAATTAATAAAATATTTATTATAAAAAGCCATAAACATTCAAACTCTAGCCACATCATGAAGCCGCCGTCAACCCTAAAATCCAAGGCTGATTTCCACCCAATTAAATCCCTAAAAATCTTGAAATCCGTTCAACAATTTCAATCAGTTATAAAACGAAAATGGTAGAGCGATTCGAGCTCTACATTGTCAATGGTATTGATCAAATTTAGTTTCTTGGATTGCTCAAAATCAAAGCTCAAACATGCTACGTTAAAAGTGGGATTCAGGGCAGTCGGGGAGATCGAATTCGAATATGATCACGGTGGAGGACGGCGGTGGCTGGGGCTTTCGAATGGCATGCTCAGATCGTAGTTCGGTGGTCCGATTGGTGGTGCGCAGGTGGGAGATTTGGCGAGATGATGGGTTTTGCGGTTCAGAAATTCCATGTTGGGGAAGATCGAGAAGAGCGGCCTATATATTCTCAATGTAATTATATTATTAATTATTTTATTTAATTTTGATAATGTTGTTAATGTATAAAAATCCCTAACTTTGTCATACATCGTTGGAATTCAGTGATTTCAAGTCCATTGGAATCGTAATTTTGACCACTACATTTTAGAACTGACTGGGATAGATTTAGAACTGGTTATGATTTTTGATAAAATTAAACACCTTTTTAATTTTATTAAAATAATCGTTATTTAACGATTCCGAAACCAATCAAGGTGAGAACTCTCTCCCACTAAAATTATTTTACTGTTATTATATAATAGGGTGCAGGTGGGGCTTAGTAGCTCCTGACACTACTTTTTGTACAAACCATGGATAATTTGTGTGATATGTGTATTGAATAAAAATATGCATTGTGAATATATATATATATATGCGTTGTGAAAATTATATATATATATATATATATATATGCGTTGTGAAATAAAATATACATATGCGTTGTATTAAAATATAAATGCATTGTGAAATCATATATACGCGATGTGAATAAAATATATGTATGAAATGTGAATGATATATACATGAAGAGCGTTTAGTGGCACCCCAAATAGTGAGCACCTCATTTGCCCCCCCTCTCTCATCCTTTCATTTAATATAAATTAAGTTAGTGGAAGGAGAGAGAAGTAGTGGAAGGAGAGAGAAACATAATGTGTGGTGGAAATCAGGGGGTATTTAAGGGTGCTGCACTATTTCGAGTGCCACTAAACGCTCGTCTATATATATATATAGACATATATATGAAATGTGAATAATATATATATATATGAAATATATATATATATATGAAATGTATATATATATATATATGAAATGTGAAAACTATACATATGAAATGTGAATAATATATATATATACATATATATATATATGAAATGCGAATAATATATATAAAATGTGAAAAATATATATATGAAATGTAAATATATATATATATATATATATATATATATATATATGAAATGCGAATAATATGTATGAAATATGAGAACGCAATTTGAATAATGTATATATGAAATGTGAATAATTTATATATGAAATGTGAATAATATATATATATATATATATATATATATATATATATATACGATGTGAAAAATATACTTGCGTTGTATTAAAATAAAAATGGATAAAATGGTCATGTGTTGAAAATATTATTTATTTTCTAAAAATATTATTTTTAGCTTATGTAGTTGATATATAAAATTGTCATGCAGTGAAATAATTACTGGATTGTTAAAAATATAATTGTTAACATATATATGCACTGTATAAAATTGTCATGTAATGAAATATTCAATTTTGATTTAAAATTGAGATGGAAGTTGGAATCGTTTTTAAATGAATTATAAAATGCATTTTAAATGTAAATCGATGATATATATATTATATATATTTAATGGTCTGAATAGAACGCGCTGCACAGCGACTGTTCGAGAATTTCGACCATTGACTTCAAATTGATGTAACGGGAGATCCGACCATCGGATTCTCCTAAAACCGGAACCATTAGGTTCGTATCGAAAAGAGATTTCCAATGAATATAAGAGATTTAAATTTGAACAGTTGGATTTTAAAATACATCTAAATCAATTTCAGAAAAGGTCGTTATGGATGCAGTTCGTTGGCCGATATTGGAAACCGACTGTAAAGGCCTGAATAAAATTATTAAAAATATAGAAAAATTGTGTAAAATCAAAATAAATGGTTTGGAAATATTTTGGATGGAAAAATTTCATATTTGAAAAGATAAAAATATATTTTTATCGAAATGAACTTGAGACGACCCAAACCCCCCTTGCGGGAAAGCCCGGATTGAATTGAGAACATGACGCATTAGAACACAAACAATAGAACATTTCATTGCTATTACAAAAATTACATCTGAGTACAAGAATATTCAGAGTATGAATAAATATTACACAGAAAAATATCAGAGATTAAAATACATAGCATCGGAAATGAAAATGTGTAAACATAATGCGTAGCGGAAAATAAAATAACTAGCACAACTGAGCGAAATAGACGGATGCAAAGCTTTCTTAATATAGCTCCAGCTATAATCCAGGGTCCTGGGAAAAGAAATATCTGTGAAAACCAAAACTACTAGCTAACCATGTGGAAAATATAAGCACACAAAGTTTAAGTTAAGACAGTAAACTCCGAGTCAGCCATGGGACTGGTGTGAGAACTAAAACAGTTATTAACTTGGTTTTATAGTTAGGTAAATCAAGGGACCACGTCGTATAACCCGGAGAGGGTTTTGTCCCCCATCAATACCAGTGCATAAAAATAACATCACAATGCTAAAGAGAAAAATGAAGCTATTATAAGACTCAGGCTCCATCACACAATGCAACGCAAGCTGGAGGATAGAGTTTTACCTTATAATAGCCAAATATGCTTGGTGCGCGAAATTTATCTTTTATTATTACTGCAAGTGAAGAAATCAACTTCAAATATATATGTATCAATCATAGACGACATGAGTGCCCCATCCCACTATGTCGCCATATACAGGTCTACGACTAAAACCGAAAAATGTCGTATTGGAAGTTTGGATTTCCATCATGATGGCTACTGATTCGAAAGATCTATCGCGTTGTGCAATACTCCAAGGCCTACGTCCCAACTGGAGGAAACACCGTAACGCATATCCGTGTTATATCCAGGATATCAAGTATCTTCGCGTCTTACATCCCGTGCAAGATAAAACGCCGCTTACTCCATCCTTCTGTGAATCGGGAGGGTGTGCCTTATCCCTACAAGATGTGGAGTGACCACACCCAACCTATCTCGATCGACTGAATCCATCCTCATATCGAAAGTATTCTGATCTAACCATCAGTTCACTATAATATCGACGTGTGAGGCTCGCGAATTAACGCTACACAAAGCTATGCTAATTAAAGCTATGCTTTGACAATCATCCACATGGCTCTGCTTTTCAACAAAAGCCTTGATCACTGCAACTCAGCATGCCACACTATCAATCCATACCGTTCCACTTATTTCTATCAATATATAACCTCTGAGCTCGTATGTCTCAGAGAAAGGTGTTAAGCAAGAGAATAAATTATCCACCACCAAATAGATATATATTTCACAGAGTTCCATGAATACAGTATAAAGAAATACAATGTCAGACACCTCATCCATTTTCAAGTCCGTTCTGGGTCTGAACGAAACCGGAGGCACCTTATTCCTCGTCTCATATGTTCAATACAGGAGAGAGGCCCTCGCATATTCGAACGATCAATAAATACGTCCGGACGACTACCACTGTAGCCCCTTCAAGGCATCTACTCCAATTATGTGCATCAATAGCAACCCATCCATTCGATGTTAAGATCGTTGGTCTTGCACTGTCTTCAATCTCTTCGACTGTTAGTTGTATTATCTATAATTCAGAATGTGTTAAACCAGGTCTTTCCGAATAACTCGCGTATCTTATAATCAAGTGTTATGGCAACACATTATACGCCTCCTTCCAATCCAGAATATTCTTTTATTTGTATCTCTTTATTCTAGAAAGATTCTCATTAATCTTTGTCAAAGATAATTTCTTTTAAATTTATTCTTTAATCTTCCTTTGGATATCGTTACAAAATATTTCATTATCTTTTTCAATTCTAAACCAAATTAAGGTTTTCCAAACTAGTCGGGATTAGCGAACCTTACCGAAGTAATCATTTGTTTATTTTTTCCAATCCCAACCTATTCATCCCACAGAGAAAAACTGGTAATACTCCATATCTAACACCACAGTGTTATCGGTAAAAATTAATTACCATTTCACGTTCAAATCTAATTAAAGATTTAACAATTGCTTGGAGCAAAACTAGTGATATTCCATTCTGGATCATTTTTCCAAATTTGATAATATAAATTATCACATTCACATTTAAATCTAGTTAAAAATTCATTAAAACTTCACTTAGTTTTAATCTTCCCAAAAAATCATTATTAATGATTATTTAACTTTGGAAACACAGACATGTCACATCGACAATCTACACCGTACCACTGATTTCTACCGATATATAACCTCTAAGCTCGTTCATCTCAGAGAAGGGTGTTAAGCAAGAGAATAAATTCTCCGCCACCAAACAAATATATATTTAGCAGAGATCAACAAATACAGTTCGAAATACAATGTTAGACATGTAATCCTGTCTTTAATGGGTTAAAGAACCAATGTCATTTAAAACATAGTTCACGATAAACCCAAAATCAAATTCCATTAATTATGGAATCTTCATGAAAAACAGATCAATATATATAATCGATATAAATTTCCGTGTCCAACTAATAATATAAATGGAATAACGACGAAGCCTTTTAAATTCCATATATATATATATTAACAGTCTTCCTCCACAGATGCTCACTTGATTATTACCAAATCGAATTCCATTCCATTCCAATTTAATATATTAAATTGGAAATCTTTGCTTTGGAAAATTTCCATTAAATCTTAATAAAAAGATTTATATATTCCAAATCACATTTCACTGTTAATCAGGTTAAAGATCGAATGTCGTTAAAAACACAGTTCACAATAAACCCAATTCAATTTCCATTTATTCCAATTACTAAATATAACTGGAAACTGCAATAATCTTAATTAAAAGATTTATTCTTTTCACACGGGGTTTAAGAAAAGTGTTATTTAAGATACCGTTCATGACAAACCCAAAATCCAATTAAATATTAATTAATTGGTAAAATTCCCTAAATATTAATTAAAAGATTTATTCTTTTCTCAACGAGGTTTAAGAACAATGTTAAATAATGACACCATTCATGACAAACCTAACATCCAATTTGATAATAAATACAAGGCTCTGAATAGAAATTATATCGGTTATATCCGACATCAAATTCTGAAACCAACCAATATCGTATTGGGAATGACGATATATATATATATCTTCCGAATTCTTCAACAATATCCGTATAATCACGGAATCCAATACCGGAATATTCCAAAGATTATTTCCGTTCAAATCCATTTCAATTTATTCTTTGGAAATTTCTGGTTATATTAAAACTATTTTCAAATTCAATTTATTTATTTCTAAAAATAATTGGATTATTATTCTGGTTATTAACTAGTTCATTTCGATAAAAATATAATTTTTATCTTTTCAAATATGGAATTTTTCATCGAAAATCTTTCCAAATCATTTATTATGATTTTACATAATTTTTTTCATATTTTTAGTAATTTTATTAAGGCCTTTACAGTCGGTTTCCAATAACGGTCACCGAACTGCATTCATAGCGACCTTTTCTGAAATCGATTTGGACATAATTCCAAATCTAACCGTTAGATTTCAAATCTCTTATATTCATTGGAAAGCTCTTTTCGATACGAACCCAGCGGTTCTGGTTTAAGGAGAATCCTACAGTCGGATCTCCCATTACGTCTATTTGAAGTTAATGGTCGAAATTCGTGAACGGTCGCTGCGCAGCGCATTCTGTTCAGGCCAATATTATATATATATATATATATTCGATTTCGTTTTAAAACGTAATTTATGAATCATTTTAAAAACGATTTTCATTTCCATTTCAATTTTAAATCAAAACCGAATATTCCTTTATAAATTCGTTCTAAATTCATTTTAAAACGATTTCCACTTCATTTAATTTTTCAAATCAAAATTGAATATTCCTTTAAAAATTTGTTTTAAAAAGATTCCAACTCCATTTCAATTTTAAATCAAAATTGAATATTCTTTATCATTATAATATTAAAATGAAAATATTTTCAAATTATTAGATTTTGAGTCAATTTCTTTTTCGCATTCATTATAAAATGAATAAAATCGATATAAAAGTTCGTTCGAGTCAAAATAGCGTATGTTAACTTAACTCGGCTTCATATACTTCAATATTTTTGTGTCCATCCAAAATCAGACATCAAAACCATATTTTGAATCTTCACCGAATATTATTCTAAATATTCATTTATATTCTGAATATTATTTTAAAATATTCCTTATTTTAAAATATTCGTTATTTTAAAATACTCCTTATTGTAAAATCTTCGTTATTTCTAAATCAGAATCAGACTCAATCAATTACCATATAATTTTATTTATATGGATTTCATACATAACATGTATACAACAATAATGATAAACAATCATTAAAAACTCGTACAACATCCAGAGTGCATTTTACAACTGTATAAGCATTAAAATAAATAAATATCGGTTATATAGTTTGTCAACCCATCGATTGACATACAGCTAAACAATTGGGATTAACGTATGTCAAATATCATCCCAATACCCATATGGGGTTTTCAAACAACAAATACTGATTATTATTTCTGCAGTTGGGTGATGTATAAAATATTATCGTCCCAATCAATATCAGTTGAATAGGTGTACATAAACAAACCGTCTGATGTGTAAATGAATATACATTTTATTTTCTTTTCATGATAATTTTATATACATTTTATATAATAATTTTATATATACAACCATACCAATCAATAACAATCCCAGTCACAATCCAAAAATACAATCAACCATGGTTTGTACAAAAAAATAGTGTCAGGAGCTATTAAGCCCCATCTGCAACCTATTATATATTAACTGTAAAATAATTTGAGTGAGATAGAGTTCTCACATTCGTTTCCACTCCTCCATTCTTGTATTTCTGAATTTTCGGTTCTATTTGGATTTGAATTTGCCCAAAATTCTAACATGATCCAAATTGAACCCGTTCAGTTTTGTTGCGAAGCTCTCGGCTCCACGATTGTATTGCAACTTGTTTCGCTGAATTCCAAGTTCGTATGGACAAGTTGTAGAAGTTTAAATATTTGAACATTTAAATATATAATTAATTAACTAATTAAATATTGATTAGCGTTTAACCTTTTAATTAACTAACTAATATGCTCCTCATCTTCTTCAAGCTGACACCCTTCAGGAATATATGAACCCAACTGTAACAGCCCATGTCCGTTAATGTCACTCACAAAGGGAATGCATTAAGATTCGTGGAGCGTTATAAGTAAACAGAACGGAATATTACAAGACGAATAAAGTAGTACTTGAAAATTTTATAACTTTATTGTAGCGGAAACAGAAATAGGTTTGGTTACACCTTCAAAACAACAAAACCAAGTACATAATATGTCTTGTACAAAAGCCTTCAGAGTACATAATTTAAAAGCCATAACCCCCAGCAGAAAATGCCATAAGCAGAATCAAAGGCAAGCAATACATCTTTCAACTTCAAGCTAGAAGAAAGAGACATCTGAACTAAGCTTGAGTATTTCCTCCTTGAGAACTTGGGGGGGGGGGGAGGCGAAAGAAAAGAGGCGAAACAAACTAGGTCAGACATTAGTCTGGTGAGTCCAATAACTTTAACATTATAATCATTAAAGTAACAGGATAAGAACATAAACTGGAAAGTAAGAAATGACTGTACATAAGCATGCATGAAAAGGTAGGCAAGATGAATAAGATAAACATTGATTGCGCTTCTAATCACTATAGGGTAATTACTACACTACACCAATGCTAAATATATCGCATCGTTACTAGTTCCATACTGAAAGTTGATCCCAACCCCGCAATTGGTAGCCCTCAGGCGTAACATCTAGTAAGAGGTATCTACCCCATACAATCCTTGACAGCCTACTTGCCCATAATAGATACTAGATGTCCCTATACTACCCCTAATCGATCGGCTCCCTAACTCACATGTATTTATTACTTGGTCATTCGACCCCGCTTTTTTGTAGATACCTGTGCTGGTCCCACCATGGGATGTATCAATCCCTATGATGGAAACCCGACATAATTCAATATGCATAGTGTATGACTACTGATGCCCAGTGCCTGCTTTTTCCACTGCGGAGCACGTGCACGTCCATACTCCGTCGGAACCTACACGGACGCACCACCCGACGCTATTTTGACCGCTTATAATTGGCCCAGTAATTGTGCCCCGCCGTGCTTAGTTCAGGGTACCGTGATACATCTATGTAGGTTACTGCTAAAATGGGTCCCCTTTACTAGGGTTTCCTAACCAACATGTTGTAACGGTTAAGTGTTCTGAATTTAACCTAACCCCACCCATTTGTTTAAATAACATGTTGTATTGGTTAAGTGTTGCCTATCCATATGTCACTTAACCTTCCCACTGATTCACGCATGTTTATTTAACAGTTAAGTTTGTGGGCCTGTATATACTAATATTACCCACCTACCCAAGATTTACTTAACCCTTTCACTTATCAAGTCCATACGTATTATTAGTTAAGCTTGCCTTAACCCTATCCACTTTGTTCATGTAATGTTGGTTAAATTGTCTTCTTACCCATGTCAACTTAACCCCACCCACCTAACTCGTTTAGGTATCATATTCAACACTAATTAGTTATTAATGCACAGACCTCTCACATTAAGTCGATCACTTGTGGCCGCTGGATATGCCGGGCGGTTCTGGGAAAACTTCCACCACAAGCTAGACTTAACCTTATGTCTAAGCATCTAATTTATGCCTTTTACCTCTCATATTAGACTACCGTTTGCGGTTGCTGGATATGCTGGGCGGTTTCTGGCAGTCTTATACTGCAAACAAAGTCTAACCTCGTGTCTTAGGCGTTCATCTTATAGCCAATTTACATATTTACTGTCCAAGTCTAGATTTATATGTAAATTATCCATAAGTGTGGTCAATTCAAGCTATGCCACATTTACTTGTTTTTCCCAAAATTACTTAATTAAGTTATACCCAATTCTCCGCGTTTCAATCGCACGTACAACTAGGTCCAAAATAAAATGGAGAGGGATATATGAGAAACACAAGAATTGACATAAGGAACAAAATAAGCATGTAAAGATGTACCCAACTCAAGAATCATGTTTCCGATTGACATGTTGTACATTAACAATAAGTATGGCTAAACTGAGCAAGTTACATCATATGCATAAAGATTCAATAGAATTGAACATAAAAGAATCACCAATTTGGTGTACAACATGATAGGTTCCATCACAATAGTCTCATAGGCATAGGTAATTCAGTTTTGGCAAAAAGGATAAGCATGAATCATAATTGATTATCTACAATTAGGCATAGTTCTAGATTCGATTCATTAAAGGTCATGATTCCTATTACATGTTCCAAATCTGAGAAATAACTAAACTTACCAAATTATCACAAGTTTACACCCAAACCCATTTATGTCAAGTCTCATGTTTGCTTATTATATACAATTTTTCCCAAACCATTGCCATCATCAATTTATGCCTTTTTACAAATCACATGTTATTCGACATTTCCCAATACGTTCGCGAATTTCCCATAATATGTTAGGCTCGAAGTTAGCCTAACTCACAAAAAAAGAAAAAGAAAAAAGGAAGAGGGAAGAGAAACATGGTATCAAAATAGGCATAAATATACAAGCATGAATAGGCATGAACTGATAGAATTGATCAAAAAAGCATAGGCTATGAATCAAAAAAGATGACAACTTGCAAATTTGATAAGATCCATTATAAGCATAATCATGTGATCACAATCTACAACTTATTATAATTACTTTAGTTTAGTTTATCTTGTGAAAGCTACATGAACGCACAGAGATTAAGAAAGAAGAGAAGATCTGGAATCCTAATTCTGAAGTTGATAAGCTAATCCGTTGACGTATTTCTCTTTTATCTTGAATTTGATTAGTTATGGTGGAGGCCAGGTTAGCTTAGAGATGGATAGCATGATGGCTTCATATAATAGGATTATGAGGTTTAGGGTTTAGGTTTTATGTGATTATATAGAAGTATAGAATTAATATGAGCCTTTAGATCAACGTAGGATCCATCCAAACCATCCTGTCCCAGAAAATGCGTCATCAGGCCAATCAGAAGTTGCCACCTAGCCCTACGACTCAGAAAATCGTCACTGTCCAGAACAGTCAGCAGGGGTCGACCCCTGCAGGGGGTCGACACCTATGTCGACACCCCTGTAGGGGGGTCGACTCCCATGTCGACACCCCCTGGAGGGGGGTCGATACCCTTGAGCGGGAGATTTCCCTCTCAGCTTCTTTCCTGAATTTTGAATTTCGAATCTGTTTTGATTATTTAATTATTATTTTAATTTAATTTTTGCTTACACTTGAAATCTTCTAACCTTCAAAACTTCTTTATATGGAATCTGATTCATGCAAACTCAGACTCAATCTTAAGAAGAATTCCGAGACGAACGCAATGGCGTAACCTGTTTCACCTAATTCTTCTTCTAAAAATTAAGTGTTCTTAAATTTGTTAATTTTAATGTTTTAAAGTTACGGGGTGTTACATTCTCCCCTCCTTAAAGGATTTCGTCCCTGAAATCTCCAAGTCCAGAAGAATGTATATCCTACCATCCAACATCCATCTCTCAACCATTCACAGGCATCCATTATCCTTAAGAAAATTTCTAATGCTTTCATGACCATATGCATTGTGTGTGTATATGTCCTTATCTAATGCAAAATCAGGCAGTTTACTGATTCAGTTGACCTCCTTAATGCAAATCATGATAGTGCCATGCGTCCATTATGTATGCAAAAGAACCCTATTGATACATATCATTTCTATATGAGTGCACAACCGTACATTCATATAAATGCAACATCCATATGATAACACATCAAGTTTCAACCCATACACAAATACATATATGCATATGCAATATGAAAGTGACTGAGCCGATCTAGTGCCTAATGTGTGTGTAAATGCATCCACGAGCAACCACTAACAAACACTTCCATCCACTTGCATCCACCAAACATAACATGTCTCAAACATATGTTTACAACCATATGATTTCCTATCTAAAGATCGATGATGTAAACGAGAGGACATACTAAACGATAGAACAAGTATAAACAAAGCGGTAGAAAAGGGAGAAGTTAAGAACATATCCTCACAAAAGGAAAGGGTACGACGCACGTATCATGTCGTCCGTCTCCCAAGTCGCATCTCCTTGATCATCTCCCCATTGGATTTTTACTGACTTGACGTCTCTGTTGCATAACTTCTTGATCTCCAATCCAAGGATGCATGTAGGAGCTCGTCTAATCTTAGTATCTCGCTCCACTTCCACTTCTCTAAGCATGCTCGGCTCCACTACTTCCGCGGTATCATGTAAACACTTCCGCAAATACGACATGTGAAACACGTCATGAACACTACTAAGCTTCTTCGGCAACTTCACTCTGTACGCCATCTGTCCAATCCTCTATGTAATGGGAAAGGGTCCTACAAACCTTGGTGCTAATTTCCCTGCAGCTCCAAAGCAAACTACGTTCCTCAACGGTGACACCTTAATAAAAACCATGTTTCCAACATCGAACTCAAGATCGGTTCGTCTCTTATCAGCGTACAACTTTTGTCGGTCCTGTTCCGTTTTCATTCGCCTTCGAATCAAGTCCATCTTCCCCGAAGTTTCTCTCTGATCAACTCGGGTCCAAGCAAAATCTTATCCGTAGACTCCCACCAACAAGTTAGTGATCGGCACGGTCGTCCATAAGAACCCTAATACTAGCTTAATAACTATTGTTATAAGCGAACTCCACAAATGGAAGGTGCTCTTCCCATGTCCCTCCAAAATCTAGGATACATAACCTCAAAAGATCTTCAAGGATTCTATTCACCCTTTCTGTCCGTCCATCCGTTTGTGGATGATACGCGATGCTTAAACATAACTGCGTACCTACCACCTTTTGTGTAACGACCCACATTCTACGCATCATAGGATCGTAGAATATTTATTTCTTTTACATATGAAGTCGTATGGTCATGTAACTTTGGGAAACGACTATTGGGGTCATTTCCCATGTTCATGATTTTTGTCGATTTTTAAATGACTATTTTGCCCCTAATTGGTACTATTTTGGCCATAACTTTTGAATGGAAAGGAATTTTGACCTGAAACTACTTCCATTAGACTCGTTTGATGGTTTACCTTTCCATAGAGTGGTCACATTAGCCAAACGGACTCACTGTTTGGGAGATATGGCTGAAACAAGTTTCAGATAGTGAAAAACAACTTAATTGGGCTTAACCGGGTGATTAACAGCTAGGCCCAATGGGGGATTTCGGGATTAGGGTTATGAGGAGGCTGAAATCAGTTAGAGAACGATCTTATCCTCATTTTCCAGCCGCCACTTTCATTCTTGAACCCTAACAATGGCCGCTAACATCTAGAAACATCCCCAAATCACTTTCTAATCAAGTTTTGGCTTAATCTACATCAAATCAAAGAGGATTAACACCAAGGCAAGGCTAGAGATGCTGTTAGACATCAGTATTCATGCCAAACAGAGATTCATTTCAGATTTGGTATTTCATTTGTGGCCAAGGTGAGTGATTAGCATTGTTTTGACACTAATTAAGGTTAATTAAAGGTAATTAGTGAAGATTAGCGAATTTATACACTAATAAATTCTGGAAAAATATCTATAAATTCGAAAATAATATTTTATGCCTCTGGTAGAAATTTGGTTTAATTTGGTTAAGTTCTGTTAACCCTAGGATTAGTTTTGCTTAAACATGCTTAAGGGAAAATATGAGGTTTTGGGTATATTTGATCCATTTTGACATGTAAATTCATTGTTTTGGTGTTTGTGGTTAGTTTGCTATGTTGCCATGACTGTATAAACTGTTTTGTGATTGATTAGTATAGTTAGATTGGTCGAAAACGTCGTCGAATGGCGTAAACAAGTTGCTGGAAAAAGTTACAGAAAGTTGTGCAGGGTTTCGGATCGGATCGGGTATGGGCTCGGATAGGAGAGCTGGGCAAGGAACCCGACCCGAACTGGAATCTGGCACTAAAGAAGTTTGGCAAGAAGGAAGGCCACTGCTTAGAGTTGGAGTTGGACAGAGGATCGGATCGGAGCTATGGAGCAGGATCGGACCGGAGTATGGCGAACGGACCGGATCAGATTAGAATAGGGAACGTAACCGGACGAGGCAAGAGGAGCTGGAGCACGAACTGGATGGGAGATGGCAACCCGACCCGACCCGATGTGGGACACCCGACCCGAACCGATGCAACGTTGTGAACCCGACCCGAACCGATGCACCATTGAGAGGTTTGAGAGACCCGACCCGACCCGGAGTGCTTGGGGAGAAGGATCCGAACCGATGGAAGGAAGACATCCAATCTGAACCAATGGGGAAATGTCATTCGTTCCGATCCGAAGAAGCTTGGCATGAATTGATGGAGGACACTGAAGACTGAACCGAATCGATGGCTAGGAGGAGATCCGAACCGATCCGGTGAAGACTAAAAACCCGAGATGCAAAGGTAGTCCAAATGGAAGTTAGAGCTCAGGATCAAGATGGGAACCAATGAGTTCACTTCGTGATTGGGCTTTGCTGCGGGACGTGTGCAAAGGGGTTGTCGGTATTCATAACTTTGGTTCACCACTGAGAGATGGATAGTGGGCTTGTAGTGATAGTTACACGGGATTGGATTCCGTCATGACCCAAAGTATTACGTAACCAAAGTAGTGGATATCGTATGCTTTACGCATTGTGTGAGAGATGTGAGGATGGTTGCTATTGTTGATTTGTTTGCCATCATTATGACATGCACACCCCCACCCCCGTATCTCTTACACGGTATGTTAGTGGCACCTTAGAGTATTGTACGGTATGTAGTACTAACTCTTTGGTTGCAGGTCCAGGTTCAGGTATGATTGGATTATACCTGTTATTGTTATGTTTTGTTGCTTATCGCTCATACCAGGTTTTATGTCTGACCCAGAGTTTTATGTCTCCTCTTATTACTCTGGGTGCTCACACGAGCAGACTAGAGACAGGTTAGCTGGTGATGCACGGGTAGATGATCCAGAGACGAGCAGGAGGCTTCCACGTATGATATATGTAGTATTATTCCTGTGTTGTTGAAGATCACTGCTTGGGCATTAGGCATGCATCTTCTACTTTAGCTTCTTTTGTTTAGAGACAGTAAATTTGGAAAGTTGTAATAAGCTGTATTTGGATTTCCGCTGCTTTGTTGGTTTAGTTTTCAGCTTATACACTATCTCGCCTGTTTTATGTCAAAGATTATGTTATTATTATATTTTGATTCCATGCGCTGCGAGGCATTCTACATGTTCCTTGATTAGTTCAT
Source organism: Allium sativum (assembly GCA_030737875.1). Classification (NCBI taxonomy): domain Eukaryota; kingdom Viridiplantae; phylum Streptophyta; class Magnoliopsida; order Asparagales; family Amaryllidaceae; genus Allium; species Allium sativum. The sequence continues at coordinate 607,362,089 of CM060910.1, read as the reverse complement.
TCTCTTCTTTCTTTTCTTATGACGACCGTCCCGTGCTAGCTGGACACGTGTACAACGCACATTTGGAGGAAACGTCGGTTGGTGCGGGGCGGGCCGTCACATTTGGTATCAGAGCTCTAGGTTGCGTAGTTAACCTAGGGAAAGACACTAGGGAGAGACAGTACGTATATGAGAGAGCGTATTTGTGATTACTTTGGTTTCAAAAGCTATATATATTATTAGTATAGCTAAGGATGAAGTCGCACTGCACTGACACCACAAAGAGGATGGTTAATCGTTTTCTCTGTGCAGATTGAACGATGAGCCGATTCGCAAGAGGTGCCGATAGAGGAGCCAATAATGGGAATGTTGCTAACATGAGGATGATGTTTACTGACCTCATGAGAGAAATGCTTAGGGATGTACAGAGGGCAGCTCCCAATGCCGGTAATGGTGGTGGTCTAGTAGTGCAGGCGCCTAGGGCCGATTTCGCCAAGTTGTGCAGGGATTACACTAACCTTGGTGGGAAGCCGTTCCACGGAACGGAGTCGGCCACAGATGTTCAGGATTGGTTGGATAGCTGTGATCGTATCTTCGACGACTTGGGTATCGAGGATGCGATGAAGAGAAGGTTAGTGTCTCGTCAGCTGTAAGGGCGAGCGATGAATTGGTGGAATGCCATTAAAATAGCTACTCCACAAGATCAGGTTACTTGGGATCAGTTCAAGGCTCGCTTTAGCGAGAAGCTCATTCCCGTTGCCTAGAAGTCAGTGTTGTTTAAGAGATTCTTGGAACTCAAGCAGAATGGTAGGGCAGTCCTGGAGTATATTGCCGAGTTCGACACTTTGTCCAAGTATGGGTTATCCCTTATTGATACTACCGAGAAGAAGAACGAGAAGTTCATAACTGGATTGGATCAGTACCTGGGGGAGAGGCTTATTAACCACATCGATGAGACGTTTGAGTCGATTGTGGGAAAATCTTTGAGATCGGAAAATCTTTACCCTAAGCCAAAGACCGAGGTTGCTATTACATCTGCGGAAGAGCCAAAGTCGCAAGCATGCGATGGAGGCAAGAATAATTCCCAGAATAAGAGGAAGCAAGACCAAGCTATGGATGGTCAGAATAAGAGAAGTACGAAAGATGGCGAGTGCTTTAGCTGTGGCAAGAAGGGCCACTATGCCAGAGATTGTCGGGAAAAGCCTGGGGAAAGGAAGTGCTTTAATTGCGGCCAAGCAGGACATCACAAGAATGAATGTCCACAACCTCCTAGGGAGAAGCAGATCGTGAAAGCATATGCCATCAACGCTGTCCCTTCTTCGTCGAATGCCTCAACTGCGGCGCAGAAGGAAAAAGGTGTCGTTATTCGAGGTATGCTTTCTATTTAAGATGTTTTGATCGGATTTTGTTTGACAAACCGGAGTTAGTCGATAGACCTTTAGTAGTGACGAACCCGATTGGTGGTTCGATTAGCCTCAATATGATTTACCATAACGTGGTCTTATCGAGCCATGGATGTATGTTTGTTTGTGATTTCTTTGTTTTGGGCTTTACTGGGTTTAGCATTATTTGGGGAGTTGATCTACTCTAAAGGAATAGGGTGGTATTGGGTACCTACCTAGTGATGGTGGTAACAATTGGAGTTAGGGAAGCTGAGAGGTTATCGTTGTATCTGGGAGGCAAATGAGTGCTCCAGTGCTAGATTGTTTCACTATATCACTTCATGTGGATTGTCCGAATTCGGAGGAGATGTTCCTTAGGTGCTTGTCTGATATTGGTTTAGGCCTTTGGGGCTTGTGCTTGGGGAATGTCGAGTTTGACTAGGATGGTTTGCGTGAGGGATAAGTAGTTGTTGTGTTTTTCATTGGATGATATCTTGGTTTACTCGAGGAGTGATGGGCAGTTGTGACAGGATAAGACTATTCGATGGTATGGACTGCCCCGAGTTGGACTCAATAAGGTTATGAGATGACTCGGCTGGGACTCGAGAAAGATGCAAAGTAATGGATTTTTAGGACCCTATGCTGATGTTCTCTTTGGATAGTAGAACTTTAAAGGAATAGGATGAGTTCGTTGATCATGGAAGATGCAACAAAGATTAGGACGATTCAAGTTGGACTTGAACTCGTAAAAGAAAATAGGTATTCATTGATCTAGGAGCTGCAACGAATAGGGGGACGACTCGTGTTGGACTAAGGTTGGTAGGTAATGGATACTCAAGACTGGGTCTGAGTTTATGGGTAATAGATTGACTCGAGTTGGACTCGAGAAGGCTGCAAGGAATTGGATTGGCTCGAGTTGGACTCGAGAGGGCAACAAGGTAATGGATAGACTTGGGTGGGACTCGAGTGTTTCAGGCGGGCTAAAAGCAGGGGTATCTGGGGACGCCCGTTACCTTGGATCCGTTGGACGTGATCTAGTTATCCTTGGAGGATAAACGTACGTTGGACGTACGGTAGTCCGTCTGGAGGCTGGGCTTCCATTGGTTCTTGATGTTAGTTGGACCAGACATACAAGAATCGACATATTGGGATTGGTTAGACCAGTTATGTAGGTGTTGACGTATTCATGGCTTTAGCAGGTGATAGATAGGATTTGTTTGATGGATGCTTTGGTTGTTGTGTTTGTCCTTACCTTTCTTCTCTTGAGTATCACCTGTAGGATCTTGTTGAATGGAAATAGGGTAAGTTCGTTGATCATGGTGATATGACGAGTGTAAGATACTTTACGTTAGACTTGAAGTATGTTGGGCATTGTGGAGCATCCGTTGTCTTGGAGATTCAATGGATATAGGAGTTTCAGTTGGACTTGGACTCATAGGTAGAGTACCTAGATTCATTGGATGAGTCTAGTTCATCTTTGGAAGGTGAATGTACGTTGGACGTGCAATACGGATATAGGTAGAGTACCTAGATTCATTGGATGAATCTAGTTCAGCTTTGGAAGGTGAATGTACATTGGACGTGCAGTACGGATATGGGTAGGGTACCTGGGTTCATTGGATGAATCTAGTTCACCTTTAGAAGGTGAATGTACGTTAGACGTACAGTGCAGATGTTGGTGTAGTGCCTAAGGTCATTGGATGGGTCTAGTTTGCCTCTAGGAAGCGAATGTACGTTGGACGTGCAATACGAATGTAAGAAGGACTCAAGTTGGACTTGAAAGGACATTTGGAATGTAGTTGAAAATTTGGCATATAGGTTTGGATTACCTAAGAAAATGACAGTACAGACAAATGCCATAGTATCGGGCTAGGTGCGATAGCTGATGCATTGAGTAAGAGACGTGCCAGTTTAGAGGCTATTTTCTGGAATGGAAGCAACTAGAGTATATCACGGGATATGACTTCAGACCTAAGTGTGAATTGGATTCAGAAACGCTAGTAAGGTTGACGATTAGATCGATCTTGATTAAGTGGATCGGTTCCAGTTAGAGGGACGATCCCAACCTATTAGAAGCTACCCCTAGGGTAGAGATGGGAATCGATGGCGAGAGAATGACTGTACTTGGGAAGTAGAGAATGACATAAGAAAGTCGTATCCAAAGCTCTTTGCCTTATAAGATTTTAGCGGCGATGATTCTTCCCTTGTTAGTAAACCACATGTCAGGGCAGAATGGTTCTGTTTGTTTTGCATGTTTGATTGTTGAATATGGTTGGTAGGCATGCGGGATCCTTTATATGTTTTGGGTTAAGGAATTTCGGGCACGAAATTTCTTAAGGGGGGGAGAGTGTAACGACCCGCATTCTACGCATCATAGGATCGTAGAATATTTATTTCTTTTACATATTAAGTCGTATGGTCATGTAACTTTGGGAAACGACTATTGGGGTCATTTCCCATGTTCATGATTTTTGTCGATTTTTAAATGACCATTTTGCCCCTAGTTGGTACTGTTTTGGCCATAACTTTTGACTGAAAAGGAATTTTGACCTGAAACCACTTCCATTAGACTCGTTTGATGGTTAACCTTTCCGTAGAGTGGTCACATTAGCCAAACGGACTAACCGTTTGGGAGATATGGCTGAAACAAGTTTCAGATAGTGAAAAACAACTTAATTGGGCTCAACCGGGTGATTAACAGCTAGGCCCAATGGGGGATTTCGGGATTAGGGTTATGAGGAGGCTGAAATCAGTTAGAGAACGATCTTATCCTCATTTTCCAACCGCCACTTTCATTCTTGAACCCTAACAATGGCCGCCAACATCTAGAAACATCCCCAAATCACTTTCTAATCAAGTTTTGGCTTAATCTACATCAAATCAAAGAGGATTAACACCAAGGCAAGACTAGAGCTGCTATTAGACATCAGTGTTCACGCCAAACAGAGATTCATTTTAGATTTGGTATTTTATTTGTGGCCAAGGTGAGTGATTAACATTGTTTTGACACTAATTACGGCTAATTAAGGGTAATTAGTGAAGATTAGCGAATTTATACACTAATAAATTCTGGAAAAATATCTATAAATTCGAAAATAATATTTTATGTCTCTGGTAGAAATTTGGTTTAATTTGGTTAAGTTCTGTTAACCCTAGGATTAGTTTTGCTTAAACATGCTTAAGGGAAAATATGAGGTTTTGGGTATATTTGATCCATTTTGACATGTAAATTCATTGTTTTGGTGATTGTGGTTAGTTTGCTATGTTGCTATGACTGTATGAACTGTTTTGTGATTGATTAGTGTTGGCTCACTTTTTGACCAAGCCACCCAGGATCATTTGTAAGAGGAAAGCAGGAAACCACAGTATCTAAGAACATGAAGGAATGGATCGCGCATCAACGTTTCGCCCGACATCGAATCGCGCATCATCGTCTCGCCCAAATATCGGATCGCGTCTCTACGGATCGCCCCATCTCATCAGCGAACGACGTAGCTGGGTGATCCGATCCAAGCTTACGTTGATACCCCGAGCGAACCGATCCGATCCCCTGGAGCATGGCGAACCCTCTGACCTGTTCAAGCGCGAGCTAGTCTTCAGCGATCCGAATCGCACGGATCTGTCGACTCGTGTCCCCAACCGTCATCTGGACCAATTCTCCCCATCTGCACGATCCGATTTTCAAGCAGATCACGACACCTGTCCACAACGGATAATTTGACTGTTTCTTCAAGGGTGGCGATGCGATCCGATACTCTCGGGATTCGTTCCACGTGTCCACGATCCGCCTGACAAAATCAGCTATAAATAGCCCAGAGCTTGGCATTTTTCGGGATCTTTTTGGCAATATTGAGTACTGAATCCGCCATTGTTGTCAAACTACTGAAATATTGAGAGAAATCATTGTTGTATTAGCTTTTAAAGCATAATCAATAAGATATAAAGTGGAAGTAGGCTCGTTAACGCCGAACCACTATAAATTCTGAGTGTTATTTTCTTTTTCCTTGTTCTTCATCTGAAATTCTCTACTGTTCATAACAATTTGGGTGTTAGGTCCAAATTTCGATCTAACATTTTGGTGCTTTCACTAAGAAACTCAGTCTTAAAGTTTCACCATTCGCTTCTTTGAGGATTCCAGCGATTCAGATATCATGGCTAGAAAAAGATTTAAAGTTTCGCAGACCAACGAAACGATTGAGGAGAGTATGCACGAACTGGGCAACGAAGAAACTCTGGATCGCGGAGCGCAGGGGGCGATCCGATCCGACGAAGACACCACGTTCCGAGTCGATGAGAACGAGACGATCCGTGCCACTGAAGGGGTTGTTACTCGATCCCGGGGCAACACCTCGCAGCCTCCGCGTACCACGACCACGAGTCGATCTCAGGGGGGCGCAGCGAATCGCCCTCCATGAACCGCAGCTATCCGAACTGATGGTCAGACTACAACTCGACCTGGAAAAGAACCTATGGCCCACTCCTATCATCCTGGAACCTCTGCTCGACCCGGTTCGAGCTCTTTGCGCATAAGAGAGAGTGATGATGACCACTATGATCCTGCTGCTCCTGTCACTGAGGGGGATCTCTCTCGCTTCGTCGAAATGTGGGATAGGTTGTTTGATGAGTTGGCTGCCCAAAGGCAGGAAAGTTCCATCCTACGGCAAAATTTGACGGCTATGGATAGAAGACTTGATGAGCTAGCAAGGCAAAGAGCATCACCGGTTCGTCCACTCACCCCAGTATATTCTTCTTCATCTGAAGAAACGCCAAGACCTCTGCGGCAACCGTATGAGAGAGCCGAAAACATAGAACAGCTTCGGTTTGGGACTCTGCCCTCGCAGGAAGAAGAAGAACTAGGGGCGGGGCCCACAAACCGTAATATGAATGGTCAAGCAACGACTCTCAGGACTCGAGATGTGAACAGTCCTGTGCATGACAGACCACCTCAGCCCCGTCGCCGCACGTATACCCATGATAACAGGGGGCAGCGAAGCCCTGTCCGAGCCCCGGATTTTGTGGCTGCTCCCCGAAGAGAGATCAGAGAACCTCGTCGGGCCAGAGGCACTGACCCTGAACCTCCTTTGACTAGTGCAAATGTCGCAGCCATGGTTCACCAGATTCTGGCCGACAGCCGTGGATAGCGGAACGAAGATTGGGGGATCGACCGCAGTCATACCCCTTTTACTGACGATATTTTGGATGTGACTTTTCCAAGGCGTTTCAACATGCCACAAATGAACCGATATGCGGGAAGATCTGATCCTGTTCAGCACCTAATGAGATACTCTTGGTCGATGACCGCTGCCGCCGCTTCTGACGCGGTTAAGTGTAAAGCGTTTCCCATATTCCTGGAGGACGTGGCTTTGCTATGGTTTACTCGCCTGCCGGCGAGATCGATTTCTAGCTTCAGGGAGCTGAGCGAGAAGTTCGTAGAACAACTCCATATCTCCGCACAGAAGACAAAAAGCGTGATCGATTTATTCCTTGTCAAACAGCGACTAGGCGAGAGTCTAAAGATGTACCTGGATCGTTTCAATTTGGCCGCCACTGAGGTTAAAGATCCTCATGAACCGACCATTGTCGCAGCACTAATTGACGGAGTGGATAAGGACACTGAATTCAGGAGGTACTTGGCAGGCAAACCGCCCCACACCAGAGAATTATTCTATGAGAAAGCCAATGTACATCTATGCCGGGAAGAGGTATACGCAAACCGAAAGGTTAAAACAACTGATAAGGAGGAAATTCAGAGCAATGACGCCATCAAACAGACTGGAGACAGCTCGGGGAAAGTCGAAGTTAACGTCGGAAATCAGAATCGGGGTGGTCGCCAACCAGGTAACAACAATAACAATGGTAACGACAACAACCGGAAGAGGGGCCGAGGGAACGACTCCCAGAGAAGGACTCGTCCCAGGGCCTTTGAAAGTTATACACCCATAAATGATACTCTGGAAAATATCTTCGTGGATGCGTACGAAGTCCTCCAAAATAAGAGGCCACCTCCTAGAGAGTCGACAGAGAAAGAGCGTGAGACAGGGAAGTTTTGTCTCTTTCGTCAAATTCACGGCCATTCGACGAATGAATGTCGTCACCTGAGGGATGTAGTCGAAAGGCTGCTTCGAGAAGGGAAGCTAGATGAATACAAAGTAACGCCTAGGGACAGGGGGCAAGCAGTACAGGCCCCAAATCAGAATCAAAATCAACTTGCTGCTAGGCCGACTGCTCAGCAAAAAGGAAAGAATATTGTCATCAATACCGTGATCGGAGGACTTTATCTTGCTGGTCACAGTTCCAAAGCATTAGATCAATACGTCAATGCGGCCAAACAACACCTCGAGGTGGGGGAATGTAGCAACCCCGAGGACAGTATCCCGGTGAAGCAGCAGAAGATGATGACCGACGACGTTGTTTTCCGAGAACGAGAAAGCATTGGAGTCCATGCTCCAACTGAAGATCCACTTGTAATTACGATACCCATTGGGCCAGCCACTGTTCATAAGGTTCTGGTGGACAACGGGAGTTCCGTTAATATTCTTTTCAAAAAGGCCTTTGACCAGATGAATCTTGAAATAAAGGACTTGAAACCCTGCCAAGGATGGATCCGTGGATTCAACGGAGCATCCACCGCACCAATGGGTTATGTAGAGTTGCCAGTTACACTTGGGGAAGGAGAACGCCAGAGAGTGAGAATCCTTCCCTTTGTGGTTTTGGATGTTGAATCACCATACAATGCCTTCTTGGGCCGACCAGCCCTCGCGAAGTTCAGAGCCTGTATAGCCCCCTGGTGCTTGTTATTGAAATTCCCCACAGAAGCCGGCATTGGTATCGTCAGGGGGGATCAAGTTGCTGCGCGAGCATGTTATGTTGCCGAACTGAAATTACTTCGCAACGGAGGGGATATCGAAACTAAAGGCACTTCTCCCCCTTCGGGGGCGGAGACCTTATAGCAACCAAAGAGGATGATCGTTGGAGAGTTGCCCAGAGAGATGCCCGAGGATATAGATCCCAGAGAGGATCAAGAACCCGGGGGCAGAATGGCGACTCCAAACGAGGCGACTGTGGATGTACCAATCGATGACAGTGACCCGGAGAAGGTCCTTAAGATTGGATCCCAGTTAAGTCCGAATCTTGCTGAAGAATTGACGAATTTCTTAAAGAACAACTTGGATGTATTTGCTTGGACCCACGCGGACATGTGCGGGATATCCCCATCAATCATGAGCCATTCTTTGAGCATTAACCCCAAACATCCTCCAGTAAAGCAAAAAAGGCGAATGTTGGACCCAGAGAGGTCCGCTGCCTTGAAAGAAGAGGTTGGAAAGCTAAAAAGTAACGGGTTTATCAAAGATTCAACCTACCCAGACTGGATTTCAAATCCAGTCCTGGTAAAGAAGGCCAACGGGAAGTGGCGAACGTGTATCGACTTCTCGGATTTGAACAAAGCTTGTCCAAAAGATAGTTTCCCATTACCTCGAATTGACCAGTTGGTAGACTCGACGGCAGGTCACAAGCTTCTCTCATTTATGGATGCTTATTCAGGATACAACCAAATTCCGATGCATGTTCCAGATCAAGAGCACACCAGTTTTATTACTGATCTGGGATTATATTGTTATGTGGTGATGCCCTTTGGTTTGAAGAACGCAGGCGCTACATATCAACCTTTGGTCAACAGAATGTTTTATAACCAAATCGGGAAAACAATGGAAGTATACGTCGACGATATGTTGGTTAAGTCCAAGCAATCTTCTCAACACACTACTGACTTGGCGGAGATATTCGGCATTCTTCGAAAGTATGGGATGAAACTCAATCCAACCAAATGTTCATTCGGTGTTGCTTCTGGAAAATTCTTGGGATTCATTGTCAGTTCCCGCGGTATCGAGATTAATCCAGACCAGATCGCGGCAATCAGAAACATTCAGGAACCTAGGCAAATTAGGGATGTGCAAAGCCTTGCCGGAAAAGTGGCCGCACTAAGCAGATTTATCTCCAGGGCTACGGATAAGTGCATCCCATTCTTCGAATTAATAAAGCGAGGAAAACGTCACTTTAAATGGACACCTGACTGCGTAGAAGCGTTTCAGAATTTTCTCAGGCACTTGGAGAAACCTCCAATTCTATCTAAACCAATAGACCACGAGGATTTATTCGTGTATATGGCAGTGTCATCTCATGCGATCAGCTCAGCGTTGGTAAGGGAAGAGGATAAGGTCCAAAGACCTGTGTATTATGTGAGCAAAAAATTGACAGCAGCAGAGCGAAATTATCCACGGATAGAAAAACTGGCGTATAGTTTACTAATTGCCTCCAGAAAACTTCGGCACTACTTTCAGGCACATCCTATTACCATATACACTGATCATCCACTCAAGCAAGTTTTACAGAGACCGGAGGCATCTGGAAGGTTACTCAAATGGAATATTGAGTTAAGTCAATTTGACTTGAACTTTCAGCCCAGACGGTCAATTCGGGGGCAAGTGATAGCCGACTTCATAGCAGAGTTCACTGTTCCTGAAGAAGACATAGCAAACGAAGAAGTGGAACCTTCAAAGTTACTTTTTGATCCTGATGCCTGGAGATTGTATACTGATGGCGCTAGGAACGACAAAAGATCCGGCGCTGGAATAGTACTTTAAACCCCCGAGAAACAATTGATAACCTATGCCATCCGAATGGAGTTTCAGGCCACTAACAACGATTCCGAATATGAAGCTCTGATAGCCGGATTAATGATTGCAAAGGAACTAGAAGTCACAAAGCTGAACATCTTCTGCGACTCCAAGTTAGTTGTGAACCAAGTCACTAGAAGATTCCAAGCTAAAAGTGCCAGATTGATATTATACTTAAAGAAAGTGAAAGAACTGCTGAATGAGTTTGATCACTACAGCGTATCTCATATTCCGCGGTCAGAAAATCAGCAGGCAGACAAGTTGGCAAAGATGGCTAGTTCTAACGATCCTGAAGTGATTGGGCTAGCCCCCGTTGAAGTACTTCGATCCCCCAGCATTGATCAGATGGAAATCGACCTAGTACTAGAGACGGAACCAGAAAGGGAGTCCTGGATGACCCCTATAAAGAATTTCCTAATGGATGGAGCGCTTCCGACCAAGAAAAGCGAGAGGCGTAAAGTGATTCGTAAAGCCGCCCGATACGTTCTGCAAGGTGGAGTTCTTTATAGACAAGGGTTTTCAATGCCTCTCCTTCGGTGTATAGCCCACGATGACATTAAACGTGTGCTGCAAGAAGTCCATGAAGGCGAATGTGGCGACCACACTGGAGGGCAAGCTTTGGCGAAAAAGGTATTGCGGCATGGTTATTTCTGGCCCACCATAAACAAGGATGCAGTAAGATATGCACGACGATGTGATGCGTGCCAGAGATTTTCAAAGATACCTAGAGCGCCTCCAAGTCAGTTAAAAACAATGATGAGTCCATGGCCGTTTGCTATGTGGGGGATTGATATCATAGGAAGTCTCCCCATAGCAAGGGGCAGGGCAAAGTTCGCTATTGTGGCCGTAGATTATTTCACTAAGTGGGTCGAGGCAGAACCACTAACTACAATCACGACTAAACGAGTGATCAACTTCATCGTGAGAAATATCATCTGTCGATTTGGGATTCCAAAGATTGTGATAACAAACAACGGAACTCAATTCGATAGTGCTGAATTCAGAAATTTCTGCCAAAGATACCACATCGAGAATCGGTACACCTCCGTGGCACACCCACAATCAAACGGGCAAGTCGAAGCGGCAAATAAAGTAATTAAGTCCATTCTGAAAAGAAGAATGAAGCGGGCTAGAGCCATGTGGGCTGATGAATTGCCCTTGGCACTATGGGCCTACAGGACAACATATAAATCGGCAACAGGACATACCCCGTTCTCCCTTGCTTTTGGAACGGAAGCAGTAATCCCGGTTGAGATAAAAGTACCTTCTCATCGGGTGACCTATTATGATCCCATGACCAATAATGAATTGCTCCTTGAGTCCCTGGATATGATCGAAGAAAAGAGGGATGAAGCCGACCTGCGTGCTCTGAGATGCAAACAACAGGTCGCCCGATATTACAACAAAAAGGTCCGAGCCCGGACCTGGGAACCCGGAGACTTGGTTCTGAAACGTGTCTTTCCACCCCCAACTCATATGGGAGCGAAGTGGGAAGGACCATACTCTATTCTCAGCAAGCTTGATAACGGAACCTTCAGGCTGGCAACCGTAGATGGAAAGGAAATCCCCAGAGTGTGGAATGCCCAACATTTACGGCCATATTTGACATGAGAAGTGTCGAATTTATTCTTTTGCTTTGTTAAAAAACTATGTACAGGGCACGACTTGCCTAGAACAGTCTAATTCTTCAAAGCAAGAGATTATAAAGTGGACGTAGTTCATGATTCGACCAAACCACTATAAAAATACTGTGTGATATTTACCTTTATTGCATCTTTATTTATTTGCCTATGAAAATCAATGTGAATAATGCAGGTACCCGAAGTTTGGTGCCAACAGTTCCTCCCGTAAACTAATCATAGGAACCCAAAGCTTGGGCAAAGGCTCCAAATGCTTGTCCGACTAGCTTTAATCCACGGGGCACGGGTTAAAGTACACACCAAGGATGAGTTTGATGAGAATGCATGATTGCAGACTGCATGATCCGTGACTCTAACTCTCCAGAGTAGAGAGGAAGTATAAAGGACACGAAAATCGACATCCACGAATAACGGCGGTGTACCATGGTCGGAGCTGCCTAAGCATAAACTCTAACTCTCCAGAGAGAGAGAGAGAGTATAAAAGCGTCTCCGATTGAGCGCTGAGAAAGAGCTCCTTTCCCGCTGAAGGATCGGGGAGCGAGTGAATCGCTGAGCTCGAACTCTAACTCTCCAGAGAGAGAGAGAGTATAAAAGCGTCTCCGATTGAGCGCTGAGAAATAGCTCCTTCCCCGCTGAAGGATCGGGGAGCGAATGAATCGCCAAGTGCAAAACTCTAACTCTCCGGAGAGAGAGAGAGAGTATAAAAGCGTCTCCGATTGAACGCTGAGAAAGAACTTATTCCCTGCTAACGGAACAAGGGCTGACTGAATTACAGTTATCCCATGAAATCTCTTATACCCCCGTATTCAGAAATAAGGGGCAACTTGCCGTCAGTACTAATCAATCCCTAGTAAACCCCAGTCAGATGCTACGGTAACAACTGATTGGGGGGCACCAGGCACTCACATGCAAACACTAAACTTTGATACAACAGTGTAACATAGCATGAACATTCTTCTTCCTGTTGATTGACTGATTTATAATTATTAATAGTTGGCTAACGACTAAACATGGAAAGTTTCTATGAATACAGGTACACAATGATGTAAGGAGAAACAAATCCTTGTTTATGTACTACGAATCAACAAAGTGAAAAACAACCTAGAAACAAAAGTGAGGACCAGTCTCACAATTACACTTCCTGGCCAGTGGAAAACCTAAAGACAAAATATCAACAAACTACAAACATCCTATTTACGCTTTGATTTCTTCTCTTGCTTCTGCCCCTCCAGCCTCTCCTTGTCGGCTTCAGATGGATCCCCCTTCTTCCTCTTCCGCTTGTCTACGAGGGGAACATCCGACTCCTCTGAAGTCTCCTCTTCCACCTCTTTTCTCTTGCTTCTACTGGAGAGGGAAGCCGGGAAATCATCGGGGTTTGCGAAGTGAAGCTGTCGGCTGATGGACTTGGGCTGGATTTTTACAATCATCCCAGTTTTGGGATCGAATTCTGCAAGAGGGACTACGTCCAAAGCCTCATCCCCCACCTTCTTTGAAGCCAACTCTTTCTCTTGTCTGGCCTTTCGGCTGGCCAGGGGCTTCTCGTCATCATCATCATCGTCGACCTTTTTGGTGCCGGTAATGTCCTCTTCGTCATCCACATGACGACCATCCAAGTCTTTTAAAGCTTCGATAGTCTCAGCATCTTTGGGTACATCGGTGCTAGGCGCCGGGATGCTTCCTTCTACTGTTGTGACTTCGACCCGCCCTGAAACATCAATACCAGCACCCGGCAGGGCCGCCTCCTTCTCCACTTCTCTCTCTTTTTCAGCACCCTTGTCGACGGGCTCGCCACCTGCATTACGAGAGACACACGTTACTAATTCAATTGGTTGTTCTGCCAGACGACGACAATTCGCAATTGCTTTAGCAAATTGCGGGGAAATGAGAGAGATACCTTCAGCAGATGCTCCCTCTTGAGTAGTTCTGGATGCTCCAACAATCACGGGAGTTAGGCCCAAAGGGATTAGCGGATCATCAGGGTGGTACTCCTCAACTTCGGAGGTTTTAGGCTTCGCGGCGGAACTGGAACCTTCGTCAATTTTGCTTTTACCATTAGCCAAGGTTCTCACCTTTTCCATCTCCGCCAGGATGAGGCGACGACCCTCTGCCAGGTCCTCAGGCTCGTTGTCTCTTAGGATGCTCTTCATCAATTCATCCTCATTGATCTCCTCGACCCCCAATCTATGTTTTTCGCCCTCTACAATGGCATCCCATAAGTTGGCCAAAGTGACGTGGTAATCCGGGATCCATGAGATGTTGCGAGTTTTGAGAACCTGGCCAAGGAAATCGAAGATCATTTCTTCAAATCCCTCGATCTCCTTCTCTCTTTCGAGGAGCTTGTTGTTAGAAGCGGTGGCCAACTCGTTGGCACTTTCAACATTCTTTTCGGCAAGGGCTGCCCGTCTCTCCGCGTTCGCTACTTGGTCATTCAAGATCACCTTTTTTGCTTCTGCCAGAGCCAAACTTTCTTTTAGACTCGCTTTTTCCACCTCCCAAGCAGCCCTCTCAGCTTCAAAATGGCCTTTGTGCTGTTTTCAGCTCGACGTTGGCCATTTTTAGATCTTCAACCTCCTTCTTTAAAGCCATTTTTTCTTGGCTATTGGAGTCCAGTTCAGAATGAAAGCACTGTTTGGCATTCTCTAATTCAGTCTTATAACTTTCAGCGTCCCTCTGTGCTAAAGCAAGCTGGGCCTGAGCATCTTCCAGGTCATTCTCCAATTTTGTCCTAGCCCTCTAGTTGTTTTCAAGTTTTGCTTTAGACCTATGTGCTTCTACTTCGAGTTTTCGGATGACTTCCGAAAGGTTGACTGCGTGCTTTTTCATCATCTCATATTGCCTGGCTGCGTGCTGGATATGCCCGATAACTTCATCATCCCAATTTTTAGGGACCGGTTCCAAGGCAGGAACAAAGATCATCCTGTCAAAGAACATTCCTGGAAATTGTTCCCGCAGCTTTTCCAGCCTACCTTGGATCTCGGGACCGTGGACGTAATTCCGTGATCCGGGGGCAGCTAACTCTGGTTGGCTGGCGGGGAAAATGTCACTTCTCTCTTTCTCAGTTTCTTTGGATGAATCTCTGTCCCTATCTTTGGATTCGTGACGCTTTTTGGACGACCGACTGTGGGAATGCGCACTCTTTGGAGGAGTCAGCTCTTTTGGAAGTTTCTTTCCCCCGGTCGGAATTGTCGGATGACTCGAAGGCCTGGTAGAGGTTGATTTGGGTGGAGATCGAGGTTGCGAGGAACTCGGCCTATGAGGAGGACCGCGAGAGCGTTCAGTATCCGGATGAAGGCTGGGTGTGCCCTCGCGGAGAGAACGATACGAATAAGATTTTTTGCGGGACATCGTTCCTGCAAAAAAGAAAAGAGTATATTAAAACTTTGAATACCCGCGAAGTTAGAGTGCAAGGTCAGACAGTGTGTGTGAGGTGTGCATCCCATATAATTCCCCCTAACAGACCCGGGCCTGGAGATAGGCTCATCTGACCCGTTTCTCGTCCCCTTGTTGAAGCAATCGCCTCTTCGGGAGCAGAAAAGAAAGGCTCTTCGCCGAAGTCTTTTTCTGTATATTCAATGTCAGGTAGAGGGATTTTATTCAGCTCGTCAAATAACTGTTCTTCTGTCAAGTCATCGTCAGCAACAGTTTCCATTGGAGCAGAGGTAGGAATTTCTTTCGACACATCACCACGGGACTCATCCCCTTTGTATATGTTCAAGTCTTCATCGTCTTGGATGACTATCGGAGAAGGACTTTTGCGAAATTTAGTTGTTTCTACCGTTCGTGAAGTTCCCTCTCCCTCTGTTGGGGGCAAGTACTTATAGGGTTTGCCGCCGCTGCCAAGTCCAAATCTTCTGTCTAGGAGGCGATGCTTATGGAGATTGTCGTCAGTAATGCATTTTTTGATCCTTAGAAAGTCGGATCTGCTTTGTGAAAGAATGGATAATCGATTGTTGTATAGAGGACCCTCCGTTTTCGGGAAAACATGATCTGTTCGAAACAAAGGAAAAAGCGGAAGAATGTTAGTACTTAGACTCCTCGAGCAAGATATTCGATTATGTGATCAAAGCTTACTTGATTTAAGCCATCTTCGTGAGCATCCGGCCTGTCTCTTTATATAAAACCAGTCCGATTTAGGGTCCCCTATATTGCTGTTCCCATCATATAAAACCTTCCTATTCGCCACCGACTCAAAGAAGGAGAAGTTTGGAGTTGCCGAAGAACGGTGCTTGAAAAGAAAGAAGAACGTCAAATCTCTAAATTTAAGTTCGGCATGTAAGATCTCCGCATATGCAATGTACAGGGTATATAACGATGCGTAGGCATTTGGATGGAGCTGCATCGGAGCGATGCCCAGCCGTCTTAAAATTTCGATGGCAATCGGAGGGAACGGAGGTATAGCTCCTACTAGACACATTGTTCGACTAATCGCCATATACCCTTCCGGTGCTAGGTGGGGTCTATCTTCGCTTCCGGGCGTCAAGACATCATCCCAAGGAATGCCGTGTCTTAAGCAGATTCTCTTAAGTTTTATCTCGTCAAGCTTGGACGCTAAAGAATCAGAGAATTTATCTATCCCGACTGAACCTGGGATTTCGTCAGGAGCTCGCTCATCAGACTCAGAGTTGTTGCTGGATGAAGTACTTTCTGTCGGATCTGATTCTGTGGCTTCGTACTCAGATCCAGAATCTTCACCTCCCGGATTGATTGGGGGAATTTCAGAATTATACTATTCAGGAGTCTCGGATTCCGCTTCTGCTACAGATCTTGAGGAAGAGTGATCGTTCGACATTGCTGCTAGGACGAGAAAATATGAACAATAAGATTAACACTACCCGTCCCCCGTGTGTGCAAGTGCCGGTGTGTGTGCTTGTGTGTGCGCATTATCAAAAAATAAAGCATAAAAGCAGTCAAGGTTATCAGAAGCATTAGTCGTCATATGCAATCAAAGTATGAAGTCATTTGGTCCAGAAAGTCCAACGTCAAGGCTCTATCCTAACTGTTCAGAGTTTTATGGTGGCAAGGTGTTGATTAAAGTCTGAAATTTCTTCGTATCGTTGGTTGTAAGATGGATCGCGAAGCATAGGGATCGCCCCCCATCGAATCGCCGGGCGAAGGGATCGCCCCTTCATGAACCGTTGCGACTCCCACGATCCGTCCCTTCGCTGCCACCTCGATCTGTCGTCTCGCCGCTCGCGTTCGTCTTCTATCTTTGACCACGATCCGAGTCGGCTTTCCTTCTCCTTCTGCCTCCTTCGTTTTCCTCCTCTCCTCTCCTTCCCATCCTCGAATTCCGAGCTCTACACCCGATGGCCATGGCAATTTGGTGATTTCCTCAGAAAATTGCGGATTTCCACTGTCTCTCCCTCGAATCAGTCGTAAGAATTCAAGAAAGTGCTGCGTTTACAAATGAGAATGTTTTCTATGAAGTTACCTTTCTAAAAACTAAGAGGATACTTGAATTTTCGAAGTTTTGGAAAATTTTGGGTTCGTTCTTCGATAACGCGAGACGATTCGGCAGAAAGAAATAAGAAGGGGAATGAAGAGGAGAGGGTCGGCTTATATAGGCAAAGAGGGTGACCGTTTGTCTCCCTTTCTTTGTCTTATTCGGTCCACGAAGCACCATGCAGGCCACGATCCAAAGCCTGAATCGCATAGAAGCCCACGGACCGCCTTGAAGCGATGGCCCACAAAACTCAAAGCCCGACACGGCTCGAAGGAAAATACGCCCCGTTTCGCACAAAGGCCTAGGTACTCAGCACGAGACGAGCACGTGACCAAATCGGACCGTGACGCCCTATGGCGATCCGATTCATACATGTATTAATTTGAACCAATGCGACTGTTGATTTACGTCCCTTCAGGAGAAGGTACATTAGAATCTTCGAAGCATGTTCCATCATCGATAAAACATACTTCAAGGGGGCAAAATGTTGGCTCACTTTTTGACCAAGCCACCCAGGATCATTCGTAAGAGGAAAGCAGGAAACCACAATATCTAAGAACATGAAGGAATGGATCACGCATCATCGTTTCGCCCGACATCGAATCGCGCATCATCGTCTCGCCCAAATATCGGATCGCGTCTCTACGGATCGCCCCATCTCATCAGCGAACGACGTAGCTGGGCGATCCGATCCAAGCTTACGTTGATACCCCGAGCGAACCAATCCGATCCCCTAGAGCATGGCGAACCCTCTGACCTGTTCAAGCGCGAGCTAGTCTTCAGCGATCCGAATCGCACGGATCTGTCGACACGTGTCCCCAACCGTCATCTGGACCAATTCTCCCCATCTGCACGATCCGATTTTCAAGCAGATCACGACACCTGTCCACAACGGCTAATTTGACTGTTTCTTCAAGGGTGGCGATGCGATCCGATACTCTCGGGATTCGTGCCACGTGTCCACGATCCGCCTGACAAAATCAGCTATAAATAGCCCAGAGTTTGGCATTTTTCGGGATCTTTTTGGCAATATTGAGTATTGAATCCGCCATTGTTGTCAAACTACTGAAATATTGAGAGAAATCATTGTTGTATTAGCTTTTAAAGCATAATCAATAAGATATAAAGTGGACGTAGGCTCGTTAACGCCGAACCACTATAAATTCTGAGTGTTATTTTCTTTTTCCTTGTTCTTCATCTGAAATTCTCTACTGTTCATAACAATTTGGGTGTTAGGTCCAAATTTCGATCTAACAATTAGTATAGTTAGATTGGTCGAAAACGTCGTCGAATGGCGTAAACAAGTTGCTGGAAAAAGTTGCAGAAAGTTGTGCAGGGTTTCGGATCGGATCGGGTATGGGCTCAGATCGGATAGGAGAGCTGGGCAAGGAACCCGACCCGAACTGGAATCTGGCACCAAAGAAGTTTGGCAAGAAGGAGGCCACTGCTTAGAGTTGGAGTTGGACAGAGGATCGGATCGGAGCTATGGAGCAGGATCGGACCGGGGTATGGCGAAGGGATCGGATCGGATTAGAATAGGGAACGGAACCGGACGAGGCAAGAGGAGCTGGAGCACGAACATGATGGGAGATGGCAACCCGACCCGACCCGAAGTGGGACACCCGACCTGAACCGATGCAACGTTGTGAACCCGACCCGAACTGATGCACCATGGAGAGGTTTGAGAGACCCGACCCGGAGTGCTTGGGGAGAAGGATCCGAACCGATGGAAGGAAGACATCCAATCTAAACCAATGGGGAAATGTCATTCATTCCAATCCGAAGAAGCTTGGCATGAATTGATGGAGGACACTGAAGACCGAACCGAACCGATGGCTAGGAGGAGATCCGAACCGATCCGGTAAAGACTAAAAACCCGAGATGCAAAGGTAGTCCAAATGGAAGTTAGAGCTCAGAATCCAGATGTGAACCAATGAGTTCACTTCGTGATTGGGCTTTGCTGCGGGACGTGTGCAAAGGGGTTGTCGGTATTCATAACTTTGGTTCACCACTGAGAGATGGACAGTGGGCTTGTAGTGATAGTTACACGGGATTGGATTCCGTCATGGCCCAAAGTATTAAGTGACCAAAGTAGTGGATATCGTATGCTTTACGCATTGAGTGAGAGATGTGAGGATGGTTGCTATGGTTGATTTGTTTGCCATCATTATGACATGCACACCCCCAACCCCGTATCTCTTACACGGTATGTTAGTGGCACCTTAGAGTATTGTACGGTATGTAGTACTAACTCTTTGGTTGCAGGTCCAGGTTCAGGTATGATTGGATTATACCTGTTATTGTTATGTTTTGTTGCTTATCGCTCATACCAGGCTTTATGTCTGACCCAGAGTTTTATGTCTCCTCTTATTACTCTAGGTGCTCACACGAGCATACTAGAGACAGGTTAGCTGATGATGCACGGGCAGATGATCCGGAGACGAGCAGGAGGCTTCCACATATGATATATATAGTATTCTCCCTGTGTTGTTGAAGATCACTGCTTGGGCATTAGGCGTGCATCTTCTACTTTAGCTTCTTTTGTTTAGAGACAATAAATTTGGAAAGTTGTAATAAGCTGTAATTGGATTTCCGCTGCTATGTTGGTTTAGTTTTCAGCTTATACACTGTCTCGCCTGTTTTATGTCAAAGATTATGTTATTATTATATTTTGATTCCATGCGCTGTGAGACATTCTACAGGTTCCTTGATTAGTTCATTCTGTTCTTTCTTTTCTTCTTACGACCGTCCCGTGCTAGCTGGACACGTGTACAACGCACATTTGGATGAAATGTCGGTTGTTGCGGGGCGGGCCGTCACATTCACCTTTTCCTCTTGCATCGAAAACTGCTCCAAGCCCTATCCCGCAAGCACCGATATATACTGTGAATGGTTTTCTCTCATCTAGCAAAGTCAAAACCGGGGCTGATATCTTCGCAAAGTCCTTAACGAGCTTCCTATAGCAGCCCACTAACCCTAGAAAACTTCTTACTTCCGTATCTTTTCTAGAAACCTTCCAATCATGGATTTCCACCACCTTCGCAGGGTCCACTGCTATCCCTTCCTTAGAGAACACGTGTCCTAAGAACCTCACTTCTTTCCTCCAAAAATGACATTTGGAGAACTTAGCTTTGAGTTGATACGCTCGTAGTGTTACAACCCGTATTTTTATAACATGTTAAAACAAGAAATCAAGGCAGAATTAAATTTTAAAGTCAGAATCAGGGGAAACGGGTTACACCATTGCGTTTGTCTCGAAATTTTACATGAAATAGAGTCCGAGTTTTTGAAAATTGGAGTCCGGATGAAGAAGTTACGGCCTGTACAAGTTTCAGTAGTTTTCAGGCAGCACTGGACCAGGGGGTCGACCATAGGGTCGACCTACCCCCCCTCCCCCCAGGTCGACCATAGGGTCGACCTACCCCCCAGGTCGACCATAGTGCCGACCTCCCACTTACAGGTCGACCTGGTCGGCCTGTTTTGACACAGAACTCATTTTTGAAGCCCGAGACATGTTTTGATGGTCCGGATTGATTCTAGGGTTAATCTAAGGGCCTAAACTAGTAGCTACACCTATAAAAACAACCTTAGACCTAACCTAATTCACAGCAAATCATTTTTACACTATTATGCTGTTGAACTCCCTCTTGAACCATGGACGCCGCTCACAAATTAAAGCTTAAGCATTCAAACTCAAATCAATTTGAAGAACAAAGCTTCAACAATGGTTCAAACAATAAATCAACACTACTACAACGTTCTATGACAATTTCAGTTCTTAATTCATTAGCCATGCCCTGTAAATTCTGGTTATTTTTAGATTAAATATTTAAATAAAATATGGGCATGTGATGAAGTGAAATTGGATTTAAGTATGTTTATCGATCTATTTCTGTTGCTTCATGGATCTTGATTTTTGAGACTTGTCTATCTTTATTCTCATGTCTAGTTTATGATCTATTCAGCCTGTTGTAAATTAGTTCTCTTGATTCATATTGATATTATTACTAAGTTGTAATCTTCATGCCTGTGATGATGTTTTTCTCTCTGATCTTATTTTTATCCAAAATTCTACCTTCCCCTATTTATTTTCTTTTGATGAACCTAGGTCGATTTCGGACCTAGGCCTAAACTACGATATACGTGCGATGGTATACGGGGGAAATATTGGAATATTGCCTAGTGGGATATATGTATTTGGTCGAATTGATGGCATAACATAAAAATTAGATATTTGGGTATTACTACCATTAACATGAAATTGGATATTTGGGTATTGTCAATATAATTGAAATTGCAAGTTTGGGCATACATGAATTGGTGTGTCGATTAAATCACGAGTTTGGGACTATGTAAATTAAATCAAAAGATTGGGCTTATGTTAATTTGGCATATGTAGAATTGGGAATTTGAACATGAAAGCAATCATAAACTTGATAGTTGGTATAAACATGTAATATGAACTTGGGCAACTGACATGTACTGTAATAAAAAGGTTATAGTTTGGGATAACTACATCATGAATCATGATTTGGGTTTATTGGGTATGAAACTTGATACATATAATTTTGGCTAGAACTTGATATGGTAAAATGGCATAAAATTGGCATACATGTAAAACGGCATAAATTGAACATATGTAAATTTAGTACGAATTGGGCATATGTAAAATTTACATGTAATCTAGAACTTGGGCATATGTTAATTATGTAAAATTTGGAGTTGAAACATATATGATAATTTATGAATTAGTAGAGGTTTAATATGAACGCGCCTAAGTTGGGTTTTGGGTAATTGGCATGTATTGTAAATAAAAGGCAATAACTTGGCATAACCTTATAGTGAATTATGGTAATAATTTGGGAATACGTTTTGGGCAAAAACGTGAATCATGAACATTTCTATATGTTAAACGCGTGAACTGATATTGGGGTTTTGGGTGGAATACGACCATTAATGAACCTTTGACATGAGGTTAGACTCAGTTTGTGTTGTAAATCTGCCCGGAACCGCCCGGCAAATCTAGTAGCCACAAAGTGTCAGTCTAATGTGAGAGGTCGAAGACCAAATTGTAGGCGTAACGGTTTATGACACGAGGTTAGACCTAGTTTGTGGTGTAAATATGCCCGGAACCGCCCGGCAAATCCAATGGCCACAAAATGCACGGTCTAATGTGAGAGGTCATGATTCATTCGTCATAATGAATGAATTAAGGAATACTAACCATAATAAGATGTGGGTATGGTTAGAGGGTTAGGTGGGATGACATGGAAATTTGACACGTAAATATGGACCTGATCGGTATGAGTTAAGAACATGTAAAACTTATAAATGTAGGCTCAACCAATATGTTATGAATGGGTGGGTTAAGTAACGTGGCTAGGCTAATGACACTTAACCGTTATAACATGACTAGCGGATGGGTTGGGCTAACTTGAATAGGTTGATAACACCCAATCGATATAACCTGTTGCGTGGTAGGGTTAAGTAAACACATGAGAGTAACACTTAACCATTATAATATGACTGGTGGATGGGGTTAAGTTAACATGCACTTAACCAATATAACGTGATGCGTGGTAAGGTTAAGTAAACAACAGAGGGTAACACTTGACCGTTACAACATGATAAGTAGGTGGACTAAGTCAATGTACACTTAACCAATATGACATGACATGCGGCGGGGTTAAGTTAACACAAGGGGGAATACTTAGCCAGTATAACAAGGCTTGTGGTAGGGTTAAGTAACACAAGGAACAACACTTAACCGATATAACATGATGTGTGGTAGGGTTAAGTAAAACAAGAGAAAACACTTTACCAACAAAACGTGATGGACGGAGAGGGTTAAGTACATATCGGGTTGGTGGGTAATATTAGTAAATATAGGTCCACAAACTTAACCATTAATAAGCATGCTTGAATCGGCAGGATAAGTACATCACGAGAAGGTGGGTAATATTTGTATATATAGGCCCACAAACTTAACCAGTAGGAAACCCTAGTAACGGGGTCCCATTTCAGCAGTAACCCACTAGATGTATCACGGTACCCTGGAACTAGGCAGGGTGGGGCACGATTACTGGGCTGATTGTAAGCGGTCAAAGCGACGGCGGTGGGTGCAACAGTGTAGGTTCTAACGGAGTGCGGGCGTGCACACACTTCGGAGCAGACAAACAGGGCACTGGGGGCACCAGTAGTATAACCTATGTCTTCTAGAATTGCGTCGGGCCACCACCATGGGTCTTGATACATCCCATGGTGGGGCCAGCATAGGTATCTACAATCATTGGGGGCCGTATGACACACGTAGGTTGCATAATCCCTAGGTTGGACCTAGGTGGCATAAACCCTAAATCCGAAAGCGTTCAACAGGTAGCATAATCCGTAGGTTGGACCTAGTTGGCATAAATCCTGGTTGAATCTAGGAAGCGCTCGATAGAAGACCCTAGATTAGATCTAGGTAATAAATAATAGATGTACATGTGAAAGCAACCTTAATTTCGGGGATCGGGTTCACGTTATGATTTTATCATTTTGTATAGATTACTAGTTGGGACACTAGTTAGGTGGTGCAGAGCAAATAGGTATCATAGAAATATTTTAACGATGAAGCAGAGAAATCTTGCGATCTTGTAAAGTTATACTTAGTTTATCTTGAATGGGAACCTCGCAGTGTTATGCATGAAAAAAGTCATATGATGTTATTCTTAGTTATCGTGCCTGTAGCTTATCTTATCATCATGCTTACATTTATTTTCTGTTTATTCTGAAAGTCACTAGGACTTACTCAGTCTTTATGACTGACCCATTTTGTTTCGCCTTTTTTTCTTCCGTCCCCCCCCCCTCCCAAGGTTCGCAGGTTGGGAATACAGCTTAGTTCGAATCTTGCCAAGCTCTAAGGCTCTTTCATGTACGGCTTGGATTTCTCTTGGCTATGGCTTGCTTTGCTTTATTGGGGAATACTACAGTTTATTTTTATGCTTCTTTGTTTTTGAGAAAGACATACATTTTAGCTATGTAATTGGGTATTGGAAGTTGATGGGCTTTTATTGTAAACAATTATATTTAATAAGATTTGAAGTACTTCTACTTTGCTTTCCGCTGTTTTATATATGTCTGTCCTATAATATTTCTGTTCCAGTACCCATAATGCTCCATTGAAGTTAAGGCATTCCCTTTGTGAGTGACCTTAACGGGTGTGGGGTGTTACATTTGGTATCAGAGCAGAAGGTTATCAGACTTTGGAAAAAGCTTTTAAAACCTTCTAAAATTATTTTCAAAACGTTTACAAAGAAGCATTTTTCTAAAGAAAAGTTTTGTTTTATGAAAGGCATATTCCCCAAAGCCAGATGCACTATCTTTTGATTCTCTCTTTGAATCTCTTCTTTCTCTCTTTTCACCATAGTTTTGTAAGCGTACGACACATGTCGGAGGGCAAGGAGTGCCTAACCTCCATATGTAGCTGCAGTAGTTTTACTTGTTACTAATCTTATTTCAAGCTTTGTAGAGTTGCCGTGCGATGGAGGTAGCTTTCGAGAAACTTGTCAACAAACTATACATGGATAGTAAGAACGAGGATAAAGAACACAAGCCTAAGGATGAGAAACTTGTTGATATGGCTTAATCCACGAAGGAGGAAAAGGTGAAAGGAAAGAGGCCAAAGTGAAAGAATAATAAAACCCATGACAAGAGAAAGTATCTTTAGTATGGTAAAAAGGGACATGTAGTTAAGTATTATAGGACAAGGACAAGGGCAAAGGACAAGATCGTCGAGAGGGCAATTGTATGCTCTCACTACTAGCATACTTAAGAGAGGTGGTAACGTTTCTGTCAAAGGTTTAGCTTTTCTTTTCTATCATCCCATTAGAACATTGTTTTTGTACATCACATCCTTTTAATTCTGCTTCGATAGTTGAGTCTCTACACCTTAGTACTAGCGTGGTAGATGATCCCATTTTTGTCTCAAATCCTGTTGGGGAATCGGCTCATTTATTCATGACTTGTTTGGATTTGAGAATGTCTATGCTAAGTGTTGAGTTTAGAAGTAATGCTTATGTTTTTGGGCTATGGGTTGTTTCTAGGGATGGAGTGGTTATCCAGAAATGATACCATTCTCGAGCATGAAAAGAGGGTAGTTTGACTCTTGACTTGCCTCGGTAATACCCTCGAAGTCTAGTGTAACCCTTAGGGCTCTGCCATACTTAGTTACCTAAAATCTCTTGATACATTTATTGATCCGCTCGAGCAGTGTTCGCCACTAAGGCGAATGGTTCATTTCGCTTTTGCATGAGTCATAGAAAATCATCTTAGTAAGTACATTTGGCAACATGGTTGGCATTTGTTTATTTTCAAGAGATAATTCATTTATGTGGAATACCTTCTAGTAAGTGAACGAGATCTGAGATTCACTAGTGAATTTTGGAGAGCTTGCAAGAAACCATGAGTACGCAGTTATGTTTGAGCCGAGTATACTAGAAGGCGGATAAGGGAAAATGGGATAAGAGAAAACAGTGAAATGAGTTCCAACTCATATTTTGGAAACAAGAATTAAGAAATTATGAAGTTAAAGACGGACAAAGCACAATGGAGTTAAGCTCAAGGAAATGCGACTTAGAAGATTGAAGACTATATACGTGCATCATATCTCTTTTTAAGAGTATATCCTTGATCCCTCTTTTCCTGTAGAGCTTACTTGCATGCTATCTTTTATGTATATCCTCTCGGTCCTATTCTCAATCTTATTTCTGTTGCAAACTCCATAAGGAGTATGACTCATCTGGTTGAGATATATGTTGGGGTTTTAGGGTGTCTGTTGGGTTGACTAAACTTTTTGGGTTTTATAAGATATGGATTGGTCTTAGGAAGGGATTACTTGTGACCTAAAAGGAGTCCATCATGCTTAGTTTCCTAGAAACATATATATTGGTTGGTTAATTCTTTGGGTGTCAGCCTGATGTTGATTTCGGTCTTCGGGGCTGGTGCTTAGAGAGTTCTACTCCAAATCAGTATATATGTGACATATATTTCCAGTTTTGACATTGCCTAATGGGCACAAGGTTTTTACTTGCTTCTATCATTCGACTATACCTTAGGTAGGAACAATTGGGTGTAAACATGTGTTTGAGACATGTTATGATTGATGGTTGCAAGTGGTTGCAAGTGGCCGCTAGAGGTTGCTCGTGATTGCATAACACACATTAGGAACTAGATCGGCTCAGACACATTTCCATATTGCATATGCATGAGTGTTTATACTTGTTTATGGATGAAATTGGATGTGTTATCATATGGATGATGCATATGAATGGATGTTAGTGCACACATATAGTGTTTATGTGACTAGGACTATTTTCATACATGTTGGACTCATTGCACTAAACATATTTTGCATTAAGAAGATCAATCAGGCCAGATCATTTGCATTAGATAAGGAACATATACACATACTTTTTGCGTATGTTCATACAGCATTAGAAATCTCTTAAGGACAATGGATGCCTGTGATTGATGATTGAGTAGATGGATGATTGGATGGTAGGACACATTCTTCTTAACTTGAAGATTTCGGGGATGAAATCCTTTAAGGAGGGGAGAATGTAACAACCCGTATTTTTATAACATGTTAAAACAAGAAATCAAGCCAGAATTAATGTTTAAATTCAGAATCAGGGGAAACGGATTACGCCATTGTGTTCGTCTCGAAATTTTGCATGAAATAGAGTCCGAGTTTTCGAAAATCGGAGTCCGGATGAAGAAGTTATGGCCTGTACAATTTTCAGCAGTTTTCAGGCAGCACCGGACCAGGGGGTAGACCATAGGGTCGACCTACCCCCCCCCCCCCAGGTCGACCATAGGGTTGACCTACCACCCAGGTCGACCATAGTGTCGACCTCCCCCCCTTACAGGTCGACCTGGTCGGCCTGTTTTGACCCAGAACTCATTTTTGAAGCCTGAGACATGTTTTGATGGTCCGGATTGATTCTAGGGTTAATCTAAGGGCCTAAGCTAGTTGCTACACCTATAAAAACACCCTTAGACCTAACCTAATTCACAACAAATCATTTTTACATTATTATGCTGCTGAACTCCCTCTTGAACCATGGCCGCCGCCCCCAAATTAAAGCTTAAGCATTCAAACTCAAATCAATTCAAAGAACAAAGCTTCAACAATGGTTCAAACAATAAATTAAGACTACTACAACGTTCTATGACAATTTCAGTTCTTAATTCGTTAGCCATGCCCTGTAAGTTCTGGTTATTTTCAAAATAAAATATTTAAATATAATATGGGCATGTGATGAAGTGTTATTGGATTTAAGTATGTTTATCGTTCTATTTCTGTTGCTTCTTGGATCTTGAGTTTTGAGACTTGTCTATCTTTATTCTCATGTCTAGTTTATGATCTATTCATCCTATTGTTAATCAGTTCTCTTGATTCATATTGATATTATTACTAAGTTGTAATCTTCATGCCTGTGATGATGTTTTTCTCTCTGATCTTATTTTTATGCAAAATTCTACCTTCCCCTATTTATTTTCTTTTGATGAACCTAGGTCAATTTCGGACCTAGGCCTAAACTACGATATACGTGCGATGGTATACGGGGGAAATATTGGAGTATTGCCTAGTGGGATATATGTGTTTGTGGAATTGATGGCATAACATAAAAATTAGATATTTGGGTATTACTACCATTAACATGAAATTGGATATTTGGGTATTGTCAATATAATTGAAATTGCAAGTTTGGGCATACATGAATTGGCGTGTAGATTAAATCACAAGTTTGGGACTATGTAAATTAAATCAAAAGATTGGGCTTATATTAATTAGGCATATGTAGAATTGGGAATTTGAACATGAAAGCAATCGTAAACTTGATAGTTGGTATAAACATGTATTATGAACTTGGGCAACTGACATGTACTGTAATAAAAAGGTTATAGTTTGAGATAACTACATCATGAATCATGATTTGGGTTTATTGGGTATGAAACTTGATACATGTAATTTTGGCTAGAACTTGATATGGTAAAATGGCAAAAAATTGGCATACATGTAAAACGACATAAATTGAACATATGTAAATTTGGTACGAATTGGGCATATGTAAAATTTACATGTAATCTAGAACTTGGGCATATGTTAATTATGTAAAATTTGGAGTTGAAACATATATGATAATTTATGAATTAGTAGAGGTTTAATATGAATGCGCCTAAGTTGGGTTTTGGGTAATTGGCATGTATTGTAAATAAAAGGCTATAACTTGGCATAACTTATAGTGAATTATGATAATAATTTGGGAATACGTTTTGGGAAAAAACGTGAATCATGAACATTTCTATATGCTAAACGCGTGAACTGATATTGGGGTTTTGGGTGGAATACGACCATTAATGAACCTTTGACACGAAGTTAGACTCGGTTTGTGGTGTAAATCTGCCCGGAACCGCCCGGCAAATCCAGTAGCCACAAAGTGTCAGTCTAATGTGAGAGGTCGAAGGCCAAATTGTAGGCGTAACGGTTTATGACACGAGGTTAGACCCAGTTTGTGGTGTAAATCTGCCCGGAACCGCTCGGCAAATCCAGTGGCCACAAAATGAACGGTCTAATGTGAGAGGTCATGATTCGTTCGTCATAATGAATGAATTAAGGAATACTAACCATAATAAGATGTGGGTATGGTTAGAGGGTTAGGTGGGATGACATGGAAATTTGACATGTAAATATGGACCTAACCGGTATGAGTTAAGAACATGTAAAACTTATAAATGTAGGCTCAACCAATATGTTATGAATGGGTGGGTTAAGTAACGTGGCTAGGCTAATGACACTTAACCGTTATAACATGACTAGCGGATGGGTTGGGCAAACTTGAATCGGTTGATAACACCCAATCAATATAACCTGATACGTGGTAGGGTTAAGTAAACACACGAGGGTAACACTTAACCATTATAATATGACTGGTGGATGGGGTTAAGTTAACATGCACTTAACCAATATAACGTGATGCATGGTAAGGTTAAGTAAACAACAGAGGGTAACACTTGACAGTTACAACATGGTAAGCAGGTGGGCTAAGTCAATGTACACTTAACCAATATGACATGACATGCGGTGGAGTTAAGTTAACACAAGGGAGAACACTTAGCCAGTATAACAAGGCTTGCGGTAGGGTTAAGTAACACAAGGAACAACACTTAACCGATATAACATGATGTGTGGTACGGTTAAGTAAAACAAGAGAAAACACTTAACCAACTTAACGTGATGGACGGAAAGGGTTAAGTACATATCGGGTTAGCGGGTAATATTAGTAAATATAGGCCCACAAACTTAACCATTAATAAGAATGCTTGAATCGGCGGGATAAGTACATCACGGGAAGGTGGGTAATATCTGTATATATAGGCCCACAAACTTAACCAGTAGGAAACCCTAGTAACGGGGACCCATTTCAGCAGTAACCCACTAGATGTATCATGGTACCCTGGAACTAGGCAGGGTGGGGCGCGATTACTAGGCTGATTGTAAGCGGTCAAAGCGACGGTGGTGGGTGCAACAGTGTAGGTTCTAACGGAGTGCTGGCGTGCACACACTTCGGAGCAGACAAACAGGGCACTGGGGCACCAGTAGTATAACCTATGTCTTCTAGAATTGCGTCGGGCCGCCACCATGGGTCTTGATACACCCCATGGTGGGACCAGCATAGGTATCTACAATCATTGGGGGCCGTATGACACACGTAGGTAGCATAATCCCTAGGTTGGACCTAGGTGGCATAAACCCTAAATCCGAGAAGCGTTCAATAGGTAGCATAATCCCTAGGTTGGACTCAGGTGGCATAAATCCTAGTTGAATCTAGGAAGCGCTCGATAGAAGACCCTAGATTAGATCTAGGTAATGAATAATAGATGTACACGTGAAAGAAACCTTAATTTCGGGGATCGGGTTCACGTTATGATTTTATCATTTTGTATAGATTACTAGTTGGGACACTAGTTAGGTGGTGCAGAGCAAATAGGTATCATAGAAATATTTTAACGATGAAGCAGAGAAATCTTGCGATCTTGCGAAGTTATACTTAGTTCAACTTGAATGGGAACCTCGCAATGTTATGCATGAAAAAAGTCATATGATGTTATTCTTAGTTATCGTGCCTGTAGCTTATCTTATCATCATGCTTACATTTATTTTCAGTTTATTCATGCCATGTTATCTTTACCTATTTTTATGCTAAAAGTCACTAGGACTTACTCAGTCTTTATGACTAACCCGTTTTGTTTCGCCTCTTTTTCTTCCGTTCCCCCCCCCCCCCCCCAGGTTCGTAGGTTGGGAATACAGCTTAGTTCGGATTTTGCCAAGCTCTAAGGCTCTTTCATGTACGGCTTGGATTTCTCTTGGCTATGGATTGCTTTGCTTTATTGGGGAATACTATAATTTATTTTTATGCTTCTTTGTTTTTGAGCAAGACACACATTTTAGCTATGTAATTGGGTATTGGAAGTTGATGGGCTTTTATTGTAAACAATTATATTTAATAAGATTTGAGGTACTTCTACTTTGCTTTCCGCTGTTTTATATATGTCTATCCTGTAATATTTCTATTCCAGTACCCATAATGCTCCATTGAAGTTAAGGCATTCCCTTTGTGAGTGACCTTAACGGATGTGGGGTGTTACACGTAGGGTCTCTAAGACTACCCTAGATGTAGGTCATGCTCTTCCTCGCTTCTAGAGAAAAATCAAAACACCATCTACAAAGACTACCACAAACTTGTTTAGAAACTCCCTAAACACCCGACTCATCAAGTCTACGAAATATGTGGGTGCATTCGTCAAACCAAAAGGCATGACGAGGCATTTAGAGAAACCGTCGGGAGCCCTAAAAGCAGGATTATCTATGTTGTCCTCAGCTGCCCTTAGCTGATAAAATCTTGTAGCTAAATCCAATTGCGAGAAAATTGAAGCCCCAACCAACTGATCGAACAAGTCATCTATCCTCGGCAATGGGTGTCTGTTCTTCTTCGTGAGCTTGTTCAGCTCCCTATAGTCCACGCACAATCTAAGCGAACCATCAGCCTTCGTAGCAAAAACAACTGGAGCACTCCATTCCGGAATACTTCTTCTTATGAACCCTTCCTTAGGTAGCTCCCCTACTTGCTTACTGAGTTCCCTCCTCTCTCTCGGAGCCATGTGGCGCACTAGTAATGCAACTGGCTTTGCATTATACAAAGTATATGCGGAGGTCTATCTCACACCTTGGGGTTAAACCCCGAACTACATCAAAGACGTCACCATACTCACGGACTACACGAACCGATTCCAAATCATCGATGGATGCGTCAAGAGATTCTAGGTAGCTAAGCATCACCGAACCTTTAGGGTCACAAGAAATATCAAGGGTTCTTCCACAATGAATCAACAACCTAACTACCCTCCTGTCATAGTCTAGGATGGAACCATACCTGGCCAATCCACTCCTAGAATCAAGCCGTAGCCCATGAAACCAAGAACGTAGGTGTTGCATTCAAACCCAACACTCAAGATAGACACTCTCAAATCTGGAAAAAGCATAGATAAATGAGCCGAACCTCCAATGGGATTTGAGACTACAATGGGATCCACAACTGGACTAGTTATTTAGGTGTATTGTTTCAACTAACGAAGCAGATACAAACGAGTACGAAGCACCAGAATCAAACAAAGTTCGAACAGGATGATCAAAAAGGAAAAAAAATCAAACTTTCAACAAAAATGTTTCTATTTCTCTCCTGTCCTGGTGCCATGAGAGCATGGAGAAGTAGGTCCTGTCCTCTGCCCTTGCCCTTGTCCTGCCTTCCCGGGCAGTCTTTAATCAAATGTCCTGCCTCACCGTAATGAAAACAACCAGGCTTCTTCTTCTTCCTATTTTCCTTAATTACATGGCCAGTTATACCTCAAATAAGACACCTTCTTTTGTCACGGGGTTAATTATTCTTCCTACTTCCTCCTTTACCTTCTTTGTGGATTAAAGCTATATCAATAAATTCCTCATCCTTGGGTTGTGCTCCTTAGCCTAAACTCCCTCAATGACCAAGTAGCTAGCTGAACCTTCCTTCCATCATCTATCTCAAAGATACCAAACGAGTCCTCCACTTCCTTGAGCCAATTCTAGCTTTGAACAACATCTCAGTCCTATGAAACGGTTTTCTACCTATCGCACGTAAGTCCTTACATATCTTAGAAAAAGCATCTACATGCAGGGAAAGAGTCTCAAGAAGGAAAAAGGAAGAGATTCGAAATAAAGAATCAAAAGAAAGATATATGTCTTTTAGGGGATTATATGTTTCATAATAAACTTTTCTCTTGAAAACTCCTTCTTTAAAACTTGTCTTTTTTTTGGAAAATACTTCTTTATAAAAATGCTTTTGAAAAAGGTTTTCAAAATCTTTTATCTGTTCTGGTAACCTTCAGTTCTGATACCAAGAGTAATACCCCACGTCCGTTAATGTCACTCACAAAGGGAACACATTAAGTTTTGTGGAGCATTATAAGTAAACAGAACAGAATATTACAAGACAGATAAAATAGTACTTGAAAAATTTATAACTTTATTGCAGCGGAAACAGAAATAGGTTTGGTTACAACAAAACCAAGTACGTAATATCATTCTTGTACAAAAGCCTTCAGAGTACATAATTTTAAAGCCATAACCCCCAACAGAAAATGGCATAAGCAGAATCAAAGCCAAGCAATACGTCTTTCAACTTCAAGCTGGAAGAAAGTGACATCTGGACTAAGCTTGAGTATTTCCTCCCTGAGAACCTGGGGGAAACGGAAGAAAAGAGGCAAAAATAACTAGGTCGGACATTAGTCTAGTGAATCCAGTAACTTTAACAATATAGTCATTAAAGTAACAGGATAAGAACATAAACTGGAAAGTAAGAAATGACTATACATAAGCATGCATGAGAAGGTAGGCAAAATGAATAAGATAAACGTTAATTGCGCTTCTAATCATTATATGGTAATTACTACACTGCACCAATGCTAAATATATCGCACCGTTACTAGTTTCATAGTAAAAGTTGATCCCAACACCGCAATTGGTAGCCCTCAGGCATAACATCTAGTAAGAGGTATTTACCCCATACAATCCTTGACAGCTTACTCTCCTATAATAGATACTAGATGTCCCCATACTACCCCTAATCGATCGGCTCCCTAACTCGCTTGTATTTATTACTTGTGTCATTCGGCCCCACTTGTTTGTAGATACTTGTGTTGGTCCCACCATGGGGTGTATCAATCCCTA
This sequence comes from Allium sativum, assembly GCA_030737875.1. NCBI lineage: Eukaryota > Viridiplantae > Streptophyta > Magnoliopsida > Asparagales > Amaryllidaceae > Allium > Allium sativum. The sequence continues at coordinate 607,328,664 of CM060910.1, read as the reverse complement.
TGATTGTAACCCGACACAGCTCAAGATGCACAGTGTATGACTACTGATGCCCAGTGCCTGCTTTTTCCACTTCGGAGCACGTGAACGCCTGTACTCCGTCGGAACCTACACTGACGCACCACTCGCCGCTATATTGACCACTTATAATCAACCCAGTAATCGTGCCCCACCCTGCCTTGTTCAAGGTACCGTGATACATCAATGTGGGTTACTGCTGAAATGGGCCCCCATTACTAGGGTTTCCTAACCAACATGTTATAACGGTTAAGTGTTCTCAATTTAACCTAACCCCACCCATTTGTTTAATTAACATGCTGTATTGGTTAAGTGTCGCCTATCCATATGTCACTTAACCTTCCCACCACTACACCAAAACAGCAAATTTGGCGCACCAGGATGCGGAGATTTGATACGGCTTTAAACCATACCAAATTTGATAGGGCCCATAGCCATACCAAATTCATCCCTACATCCTCAACCCATCAGATCAGTTCATTTGCGATCCGCACCAACCAAACGCCTAAAATCCAACCCTACATTTTCTACCCATCAGATCAGTTCATTTGATATTCATTTGATACGGCTTCATATTTTCACTCACTCCTGGTTCCCCCGCTATTTTTCATTCCCCTCTCAAATCATTCCAAACCCCCAAATCTTTCCGTCTCAAAAATAAACCCCAAATTTTCAAATCCGAATATCAGCCAATGGTTGCTCCAACTTCCGACAACCCAGATCATGGTTCCATGGACATAAACGTCGATAGCTCCGTCGCTGATAGAAGGGGAGCTTCCCCGGCGGCCAAGAAAAGGCCGAGGTTGTTCATAAAGGAAATGGTGCTTAGGAACTTCAGATTTTATGCTGGAGATCAAAGAATCGGTCCATTTCACAAGGTTTATTTCATATTTTTGTGTTTGTGAAACCCTAGACGTAATTTTGAAGTAGAATTTGTCTGCACTAGTTTAAAAGCCATAGTTCTGCGTGAACAGTAATTTATACTAATATATTAATTTTCTTGTGACGTGGTTTCTACACAATACATATGCTTCCAAGTTCATCATTTGCTAGTTGATTTAGTTATCAGGTCAAGATTTTTATTTGCAGCTTATTTATTCATCCTTTGGCAGATTATGTTAGAACAAAATAGTGAGGCCCATGCCAGTAATTCAATAGTATGAATGTTTCCCTTTTTATATAGTTTTGGCTGACAAACAAGTGAAATATTATCAACACGTAGTTGTATTAGATACAAAACAATGAGAGGAAAATATTATCTTTTATGCTCAGTAGCTTTTCAAAGGGATAAGGACCTTAAATGAGCATCAAGAGAACCAGCCAAGAGTATCCATTTTTATAAACTTACGTGACTTATAGGACAAATATAATCCATTATAGTCCATTTTATAAACCATATCTAGCAAAGTCTAAGTCCGTTATAGTCCATTTTATTGATGTACGACTATCAAATTCGATACTGATTTGCATTTTCATGCATGATAAAAAATGCATAAAAACATACAAGTAGAGGTCCATTATTTTTCTATACTTGGAACAACGTTGTCAAATTAAAGTATTTTTCTATACTGATTTGACTCTATACATCTTCGATGTGGCACAAGAAACTAATGCGTAGTATCTTTCTATTATAATGCATTACGAGTTAACATAAAATAAAATAGCAAATTAGAATTCTTTGTATCCCATTATGTAGTATAAGTAGAAGAATGTTAAGGAAAAGTGGAGCAAAGTCCACAGTACGAAAAAAGATAGGAACTAAGTCAATTGAGTTAGAGACAACATTCCCGATCCTTCTTTAATCTTTTACAAAGAAAATGAAAAGCATGATCCAAGAATTTAGCTGATAATAAACAATACAATGCAACTGTTAAGAACTTAAAAAGAGAAGCAAATCTTTAGTTCATGAAAATTGACAGAAACCAATGGATACCATGGAAAATTTAATAGTATCAAAGTTGCTAAAAATCATCCGGGAAAGGATGGTCCTACCATAAGAGTTCAAAAGACACCTAGAGTCGCAAAATTATGTTTAAAAATAAACTAAAAAAGGTATGAAAAATAATTTAGAAATGATTTAAGATTATATGGTGTAAACAAAATTATAGTACGCTCTATTGTTTCAAGTATAATTTCTCGTGAATGACACATCTATTATGCAATAGCTCAAAGCTGTTACATGCAAATGATAGTACATTTTCTTTTTCTTTCATAAATCATTGAAGAATCATATTTTGCATCTCTCTTTCTTCTTATTCATTCTTAATTTCATCAGCTTTTTAAAATTGTTACAGATTTCATTGCATTATATATTGTATTGAAATATGATAAATTTTGATTGGACAACGAATTAGAAAAGTAGACCAAAAAGTTGATTTACTCTCAATTTTATTTTCTGTTATACAGACTAAAAATTACAATGCTGTATAGAAATGGGTTCCAAGATTATTTGAGTAATCTAGTAGTCATCAAACGCGTAACCCAGGATATCCATTATGGTGCTTGTTCTACAGCTTGTATTTCCATCCAGGAGTCTATAGGGCAAGTTTGAGTTATACTTGAGTTACATGCATATAGTAATCTCATTTCGATCATTTATGCATCAAAATTCAGTGCAAATGCCTATACTGAGTCTGTGAAAATATACTATTCAAATGATAAGTAAATATCTATTTAAGGAGGTTTATTGTAATAAAATTTAATACCTTATAAATATAGTGAGGAACCCATAAACAAATAGCATTCAAGATATAACAGCTATTGAGAAGTAAAAGCCAGAGAATATTTGTAGATAATAGTAGTTTGACGACGTATCCATGGCTGTTGTTCATAAATTTTACTGCTGACTTTTATAGAGAATCACTAAGTGTAAATTATTTTCAAAAGAAAATTTGATGAAAAGCCATTGATGAAAAAAGTAAAGAAATTTCAAGGTTTACAGAGATTCATGATGCTGTTATTTTATATTTTTATTACTGGAAATTTTTTAATGTGTACTGATGGTATACTTCTATTCCAAATCCCTTTCATATTTAAGTTAAAATGGTACAGCTAGCATACATTAAGTTGGCATTAGTTCAACTATCACAGATAAATACAAAGGGAAAATGCCTTCAAGTTGAAAAGAATAATCTTTGCTGGGATATCTTGGATCAACCATGCTTCCTTTTCCTGAAGCATTAATAGGATCCACGTTCGCTTCAGATACCAGTCTTACCTTCTTTTCTTATACCTGTTTCAAAAGAAAATGATTATTTATAAATTAATAATGGTTTGCGCTATATTTATAGATGATGTTAATACAACAGAAGACAAACTATTACACGTGCACTAAAATCATTTCAACCTGAAATAATGTGAATATATCATTGCATGTTGGTCAATTAAAATATGAGTTGTACAGTAACAAAAATTACTTGTTTGAAATCAATTAACACAAAGAATAACAATCAAAGGAAATAACAATAAAGTAATTGGACTAACATCCTAAATAAAATAATGATGATACAAAACTTAAAGCTATTTTTTTGTACATTCAGTCAAGAGTATATATGCAAATGCCAATGTTATGGAAAATGCCCTGAACACTATACTTGAGTAGATGGCTGCGATTGCAAAAGTAAAAGACAAAGCTCCATGTCTTCCGCTGTAATGCCCGCCTGATAAGGAGACGAGGAGGGTAGCAAATGGATGTAAGCAATGCATTGCTTACTTATCGTTTCTCGAGTTCGTAGACCGTCATAATTCATTTTATACTCTAGAATATCTTTTTTCATCAAACTTAAAATTTGTTCCTAAACAAGAATTTGTATTTTTTTTTATACTGCTAAGTTTCTATATATGAGAATTACTAGACAAACAAATAGATTTAAAATGGGTTATCCTATTCAAAGAGCAGTTGTTTGTAAGGATGTTCCAAACTGAGTTTGGGACTGAGTTCGCGAACTCAGTTCGAAAATGAGTTTGCAAACTCAGTTCGAAACTGAGTTAGCAAACTCAGTCGCAAACTCAGTTCGAACTGAGTTCGCGAATTCAGTTTCAAACTGAGTTCGCGAACTCAGTTTCAAACTCAATTCGAAACTGAGTTCGCAAACATAGTTCAAACTGAGTTCGTCAACTCAGTTTTGAACTGAGTTCGTCAACTCAGTTTTGAACTGAGTTCGCAAACTCAGTTCGAAACTGAGATCTTAGCTTGGTTTAATCTGAGAAAAACTGAATTAAAATCCGAGATAAATAACTTATTTTAAAAAAACAATGTCCAAGCATGCACCGGCATATATATGTAAGTATGACTTTTGGTATCGCCAAAGGTAAGAACATTTTAATTACATTATGTTACTGGTGTAGGAGTGTGTATGTAACATGCTTTGTTTGTTATGTAAGGGCTGTCAAGTTCTTCCCTGATGAATGTGTATACATTTGTTGTGTTTCCCATGCACTTATATTTTTCCATTTACTTATTTTCAAGTGGTAAACAACAACATAACATCTTTTGTAGTCTCTTTGTTGATACAAAAATTATGATATTTGGACCAAAGAGCGTGCTTCGATCAAAAGTCGTGTGATTATTTAAAGATTCTTTAGCGAGTTAGATGCTAGGAATACCGGTTAGTGGAAAAAAAAAACTTGGGCTTGGACAAAAATTAGTTGCAGCAAACCTTCTTGATGCTCTAGACATTTCAGTAATATTAGTAATGCAAATTTGCCCTATTTCTTTGGTGCTGCTCTAGATAGTATTGGTGACCAGTTAATGGTAGTAAGCTTAAGTGCATATCCAAATTTTATTCCCTTGAGTTCACTTTTTGTTGATGCTAGTGCAGGTAAAAGAAGAGAAGTTATGATGAATGTAATTTTCCAAAAGTCGGGATTGACTTCTCCTTAGCTATGAGACATTCTGAAGTAAGGGAACATTACTTTAGCTTACATATTTATTAGTTGTTCTTTACTTTACACTTCATTAGTTTGTCTTGTACTTTGTCAGTCAAGCAGAAAACAACACATCTTGGAGGAGTACTGGAGAAGTTTATTAAGGTATTGGTTTTTAAAACCAACTCTATATACTAGACTTGAGTAGCTCCAGTGGTTTTTTAGGGGATCTAATGTGGAGTTCAATAACTAGTTTTAGCTTAATCGGATTTAGAGCTGTGAATCACTGCTAGCTCAAGAAGGTCCGTTAGTCATTCATGTTAATTATAACTATGTATATAGATATGTATGCATAAATATGAATTGTATAGCTATTTTTGCATGATTCCAGCAATTAAGTTTACATATATAATTGGTTAGTATACTTAATTTGTCTTATATATGTTGTGCAGTTCGTACTGACACCAAGCATATAAAGAGTGTAGAAGTTCGGACTTCATAAAACGATGAAGCTGAAATAGTTGATCTTGGACTCAACAAGTTTTTGGCATCGTAAGCACATGTTTTTGGATTTTATGGTTTAGGGTAAAAATCTGTAATATTTTTTCAAACCGAAAGTAATAATACTTTACTGGTATAATTAGTTGTGCATTAGATTTTGAGACAAGCAAAAACCTTAGATTTAGTTCAGAACATCATATCGAAGCAATTTCCAGTTTACCGATTACCATGCTTTTACAAAACCAGCATTCCAACAAAATCAGTACAGCAGCAGTAAATTTATCGTTAAGGGTTAAAACTGGGAATATTTTATCAAACCAACAGTAATAATACTTCAGCAGTACAATTAGATGCAGTATAATTAGATGCATTACATGCATTTTGAAACAAGCAAAAACTTTAGATTTAGTTACGGCTCAGTACAATTAGATGCAGTATAATTAGCTGAGCATTACGGCTCAGTTTCGCTGAGCCTTCGGCTCAGCTGAAACCGAGCGTAATGCTCAGCGAAACTGAGCCGTAATGCTCAGCTGAAACTGAGCCTTATGGCTCAGTTTCGCTGAGCCTTACGGCTCAGTTTTGCTGAGCCGAAGGCGCAGCTGTAGCTGAGCCTTACGGCTCAGTTTCGCTGAGCCGAAGGCGCAGCTGCAGCTGAGCCTTACGGCTCTGTTTCGCTGAGCCTTCGGCTCAGCTGAAACTGAGCGTAAATCTCAGCGAAACTGAGCCGTAAGGCTCAGTTTCGCTGAGCCGAAGGCGTAGCTGCAGCTGAGCCTTACGGCTCAGTTTCGCTGAGCCTTCGGCGCAGCTGCAGCTGAGCCTTACGGCTCAGTTTCGCTGCATTGATTTTTTTAGTTACTATTTGAACCAGGTCTTGTTGTTGTGGAGGCGAAACTAAACTGATGTTTGTTATTTTATTTTCTTTTCAGGCGTTGGAACAAGCATGAGTTGTATGGGCTCGACAACTGCAGTTTTGTTGATTTTTTTTTTAGAGAAAGAACTGTGAACATTATGTATTAACTGAAGTTATGATTTATGTATTAATCGAATTATTCTTAGCGTGTCTTCTTTATATACTGCCATATGAGTGCAGCGTATCTTCTTTATTGTGCATATATATATATATATATATATATATCAATGGGTGTAGTGATTTTGTATATTGCATATATGATATACCGATTTTGATACGGTTAAAAGCCGTATCTAATTCATTGTTATTATTGTAGGAGTGAGGCATTAGACACGGTTTTTAGCCGTATCAGTATACCAGTTTAATACGGTTTTAAGCCGTATCAAACTGGTATACTGGTACGGCTAAAAACCGTATCAATGTATGAAATTAGCAGTGCAAGCATAACAATTTGAGGCGGTTTAAAGCCGTAGCAATTGTTCAGTTTGATACGGCTTAAAACCGTATCAAATTAGAAGTTGGAGAGTGCCCGCAAGCTAATTTGATACGGTTTTAAACCGTATCAAACTGAACAATTACTACGGCTTTAAACCGTACCAATTTAGTAATTTAATACGGTTTTAAGCCGTACCAATTGACAAATTTGATAAGGTTCTAAACCGTATCAATTATGGATTTTGATACGGTTTAAAACCGTATCAAATATCTCAATTGATACGGTTTTGAACCGTATCAATTGAACAGAGACGCCATTTTTTGATACGGCTTAAAACCGTATCAAATCGCTTTTAATACGGCCATTAACACTGCCAAATTGGCATTTTTGGTGTAGTGCACTGATGCACGCATGTTTATTTAACAGTTAAGTTTTTGGGCCTATATATACTAATAGTACCCACCTACCCAAGATTTACTTAACCCTTTCACTTATCAAGTCCATATGTATTATTGGTTAAGCTTGCCTTAACCCCATCCAATTTGTTCATGTAATATTGGTTAAGTTGTCTTCTCACCCATGTTAACTTAACCCCACCCACCTAACTCGTTTAGGTGTCATATTCATCATTAATTAGTTATTAATGCACAGACCTCTCACATTAAGTCGATCGCTTATGGCCTCTGGATATGCCGGGCGGTTTCGGGCAGACTTCCACCATAAGCCAGACTTAACCTCGTGTCTAAGCATCTAGTTTATGCCTTTGACCTCTCACATTAGACTGCCGCTTGCGGTTGCTGGATATGCCGGGTGGTTTCGGGCAGTCTTATACCGCAAACCAAGTCTAACCTTGTGTCTTAGGCGTTCATCTTTTAGCCAATTTACATATTTACTATCCAAATCTAGTTTTATATGTAAATTATCCATAAGTGTGGTCAATTCATGCTATGCCACATTTACTTGTTATGCCCAAAATTTCTTAATTAATTTATACTCAATTCCCTGCGTTTCAATCACACGTACAACAAGGTCCAAAATAAAAGGGAGAGGGATAGAGGAGAAACACAAGAATTGACATAAGGAAGAAAATAGGCATGTAAAGGTGTACCCAACTCAAGAATCATGTTTCCAATAGACATGTTGCATATTAACAATAAGTATGGCTAAACTAAGCAAGTTACATCATGGGCATAAAGATTCGATAAAATTGAACATAAAAGAATCACCAATTTGGTATACAACATGATAGGTTCCATCACAACAGTCTCATAGGCATAGATAATTCAGTTTTGACAAAAAGGATAAGCATGAATCAGAATTGACTATCTTACAATTAGGCATAATTCTAGATTCGATTCATTACAAGTCATGATTCCTATTACATGTTCCAAATCTGAGAAATAACTGAACTTACCAAATTATCACATGTTTACACCCAAACCCATTTACGTCAAGTCTCATGTTTGCTTATTATATACAATTCTTGCCAAACCATAGCCATCATCAATTTATGCCTTTTTACAAATCACATGCTATTCAACATTTCCCAAATATTTTCCCTATCATTCAAGCGTTATACGTGCGCGAATTTTGCATAATATGTCAGGCTCGAAGTTAGCCTAACTCATAAAAAAAGAAAAAGGAAGAGGGAAGAGAATCATGGTATCAAAATAGGCATAAATATACGAGCACGAACATGCATGAACTGATAGAATTGATCAGAAAAGCATAGGCTATGAATCAAAAAAGATGACAACTTGCAAATTTGATAAGATCCATTATAGGCATAATCGTATGATCACAATTTACAACTTATCATAATTACTTTAGTTTAATTATCTTGTGAAAGCTACATGAACTCACAGAGATTAAGAAAGAAGAGAAGATCTGGAATCTAATTTATGAAGTAGATAAGCTGATCCGTTGATGTAGGCTTTGATATTTCTCTTTTATCTTGAATTTGATTAGTTATGGTGGAGGCTAGGTTAGCTTAGAGATGGACATCATGATGGTTTCATAGAATAGGGTTACAACATTTAGGGTTTAGGTTTGATGTGATTATATAAAAGTATAGATTAATATGAGCCTTTAGATCAACATACGATCCATCCAAACCATCCAGTCCAAGAAAATGCATCATCAGGCCAATTAGAAGTCGCCACGTAGCCCTACGACTCAGAAAATCGTCATTGTCCAAAACAGTCAGTAGGGGTCGTTCCCTACGGGGGGGTCGACACCTATGTCGACAACCCAATAGGGGGGTCGACACCTATGTCAACACCCCTATAGGGGGGTCGACACCTATGTAGACACCTCCTGGGGGGTCAACACCTCTGAGCGGGAGATTTCTCGCTCAGCTGCTTTCCTAAATTTTGAATTTCGTTTTTAATTTAATATCTGCTTACACTTGAAATCTTCTATCCTCGGTAACTTCTTCATACGGAATCCGATTCATGCAAACTTGGACTCTATCTCAAGCAGAATTCCGAGACAAACGCAATGGCATAACCCTTTTCACCTAATTCTTCTTTTAAAAATTAAGTGTTCTTAAATTTGTTAATTTTGATGTTTTAAAATTACGGGGTGTTACACCAATGCTCGTTGAAGATCTTCCACCGCCGCTCCTCTAAGCATTGACCGGAGTTCGATCTGGCGTGACCCCTTTGAAGGCCGAGCCTCCCTTTACCACCTCGCGGCACCACGGCGCACTCGAACTAGCCCTCCTCCCCCCATTCGACTCCAAAACTGATGAATTCAGAATGGAAATCCACACGATTTAGGCCAACAGAAATTATAAAACCTGTATAGATTTAAAGATCTCTCATCCCTTTATAATTTTATTTTGATTTCATGGATTGTTTCGATCCAGATTAGGAGATTTTTTCGTTTGAAATTCTGAGCAATATTGGCCCTTCATCGCTAAAGAATGGAGGCCCTCTTTTGATTGGAGAAAGCTAGGGTTTCCTAGGGCCTTATATTATTAATTTATTTTATCATTTTCTTAGTTTTAAAAATTTCGCTTCCGAACTCCAAATTAAACACAACGAATGTCGCCCCTCGCCAAATACCCCCATTCTGAACACAATGGAATAGGTTTGGTAAGACAATTCAACTGTTTTGATCAGTTTTTTTTTGAATTAAAATATAAATCAATATATATTGAATTCAAACGTACATTTTAATTTACCGGGGCCACATACTGACTCTAAAAATTCCCTAAAAATAAATCTAGCTATGTTTTGACGATACGGTCCTAACTAAACTAATTTTGTCGAATTTGGAGACCATTTGAAAAATGGTCATTTTCTGGTCGATCTAATTCAAACTGAAACTATCAAAACACATTTAAATTTACTGCGCTCACATATTAAATCCAAAAATTGCGAAATTTGGAATCTAGCAATAATTTGACATTCCGAATCCAACAAAAGTGGTTTCGTCGAAAACGGAGGTCATTTACAAAATGGCTATTTATTATATTAAAAAATATATATAAATTCCATAGCGACTATTTTAAATTTTAAACTGGACATAACTTTCAATTCTCGTTATGAAATCCAGATTTTTCACATTCGTTAGAAAGATATAATTAAACATATTCATATATTTCTGGTTTTCTAAAATCCGATTTATTTTGAATTTTGTGCATTCAATTGAGTTTTAAAATCGAATTTTCAAACTACCGCGCCATTTCTAACTCATTTTGTAATTAAAATAATTTTTTACATTCTAACTTCAATTAAAATAAATTTATTGTCGTTATTATTTAAAATAAGTCATTTTAAATATTCAAAATCCATTAAAATAGCTAAAATAAATTTTTAAATTGGTTCTGAAATCCCGGGTTGTTACAGAACTAGTTATTAACTAGAATAATCATCCAATTATTTTTGGAAATAATAAATTGGATTAAGAAATGGTTTTAATTTAACCAGAATTTTCCCAATGTACGAAATGGAATGGATTTGAATGGAAATAATCTTTAGAATATTTCGATATTGAATTCCGTGATTGTATGGGTATTGCTGAGGAATTTGGAAGATATTGATATCGTTATTCCAATACGATATCCGTTAGTTTCAGAATTTGGCGTTGAATATAAGACGATATTATTTATATTCAGAGCCTTATATTTAATATCAAATTGGGTTTTGGGGTTTATAGTAAACATTGTTTTAAATAACAATCGTTCTTTAACGCAATTAACAGTGAAGATATGATTTGGAAATTATAATCATTTAAATAAGATTAATATGGAATTTTCCAAAGAAAAGTTTTCCAATTTAATATATTAAATTGGAATTGAATAGAATTTGATTTAGTGATAATCGAGAGGAGCTTCTATAATGGAAGACCGTTATTATATATGGAATTTAAAAGGCTTTGTCATTATTCCACTTTTAGTATTATTTTGATACGGAAATTTATATCGGTTACAACTGATTGGATTTCCGTGAAGGTTCCATTTTGATGGAAGATGATTTTGGGTTTGCTGTGAACGGTGTTTTTATATGACATTTGTTCTTTAACCCAATTAAAAGCAAGATTAATTTCCAAAAAGTTGAGTAATCATTAAGTAATGATTTGTGAAATTGAAACTGAATTAGAGTATTAATGAATCTTTAATTAGATTTGAAATGAATAGATGGTGATTAAATTTACCAAAACATGAGATGTGTTACAACCAAATTTACTTAGCTGTTGAGATTCATTATTGATGATTGATTGATTGATTGTTTGGATTTTGCTCGACTAGTTTATGAGCAAAATATGCTTTTGCACTTAGCATTTGGTTGGTTAGAAATATTGATATGCTAACATCTTGTGAAATACTTCACGATTTGACTATGAGATGTTTAGCGATGTTGTTGAGTTCATTTCAAATTTAATGAATGATTTTGAAATGATATTTTTCTTAAGTGAAAAGAGATGTATTCACGATTTTTGATAGGGAATGTTTTATTTAAATGTTTTATAAAACAGAAAGGATTTTGAGGCTTAAACCCGGTGTTGTCGAAATGATTTCGAATTGTATTATGTGTTTGTGGTTCATCACACGACTAATTAGTTGCTATTGGTGATATATTTGTTTGGTGGCAGAGAATTTATTCTCTTGCTTAACACCCTTCTTTGAGACGTACGAGCTCAAAGGTTATGTGTTTAATAATGACTGATCATATGTGTGAATTGCTAATGTAAAGTTCTATATTTTGGAAAGTACTTGTGATTATTATGTTGTGAAATGATTTTCCCTACTTCGGGATATGTAATAATTTAGTATGTGGCTAAAGATTCGGGCGACCTAGGGAATAAAAGTATGGGTGAGATGGCGATGTAGTTCCTCAGAGTGTGGAATGGAGCATCGTCAGTGCAGCCTGCTCCATTATGGGAGGTGCTCATATATATATCGAGTTGGTAAGGTATGTACCTTTGCCTTGTCGATTGGAAGCGCGATATTTAGTTGCATACTTGTTTGTATGCATTGTTATGTTTTGGAATTCATATTTCCAAAAAATTTGGTTTGAGATCCCGAAGTGAAATCTACTTTGATATAAAGCTAGATATGTATTTTCAAAATGATTTGAAATATGAATTCGGGAATAAAATCCAAAGGAATAATTTCTGTAAAGTTAATTGGATTTTGAAAAATCTAAATTGGAGGTTAAGCCTAGATGGGTAGAATGGAAATTTGCATGTTGTATGATGCATTGTAGATCCATATGACTATTATGGGTTATTGTTTATGCACCAGTATTCATGGGGGTAAGCCCCTTCCATGACATGCGGCATGGTCCTTGGGTTTACCATATTTTAAAGTAAAGTTAATAATTGTTTTTAGTTCTCACACCAGTCCCATGACTGACTCGGAGTTTATTGTTTCTACCTAAACTCTGGGTGCCCATGTTTTCCACACGAGCAGCTCGTAGTTTTGGTTTTGCAGATTATTTCATTTAGCACAGTTCTGGATCAAAGCTTAAAGCTGTGTCTAGAGCATTTATAGTCTTCCGCTGTGTTAGTTTATTTATTTCCACTGTATTATATTACATTTATTGTAAATTTATTTGCCGTTGTATATTATTTTCGATACTTTGATATTCTGTACTCTGATGTAACATTATTATGATGTTTATAAAGGTCTTCTGTTGTTTGTTCTGATGTCTTGTGCGCCCAAAGTTAGCGTATCCACCTTTTGGGTTCGATTTAAGTCTGTTTAACGATCAGTTTGGATCGACCAAGAGGGAAAGTCGTTACAATCAAGCCTGCCCAAACTTCGGCCAAAGATGCACCACTCTAAGCCAAAGACAACCCTGACCTCCTCTTGCTCTATCTCCGACCGTACGCCAGATAATAGGCCACTAGTTCCAACCCCACAGCCCAGAATAGCGGTTTCCCTCCAAATTACATATGGGTGTGAAGCCCTTCTCCTTAAGAGCTTGAAAATATATATTTTGTGATTTTATATTAGCTAGATTGATGGAAATAGATTTTTGAAGTCATTAGAAGTAGCAGCCATTATTTTTTTGAGCGTAAATGTAACAGTAACTCTATTTGGATAGGAAGGGTATGCATACCGAAGTGGATAATGAATGAGTCAATAAAAATTAGGAATTACGATATTTATTTGGGAATTTTACTATGAGCGACAAGGTTGATAACTATTTTAGCCTCAAGGAAAACCTCTTTAAAATTAGTCATAAGGGCAACTTAATAAAATGATACTATACAATAACAATATATGAAAAGATTATGCAAAGCTGATACCATGCAAATTGTCCTTCTCACCGATTTTTTGTCCTTATGGTTTATTTATTTGAAAAGGTTGTCTTTCTCACTAAAAATTTAGGAGAATGTCCTTAAGACTAAAATATTGATGAATTTTGTCCTTTACACTATTTTCCCGTATTTATTTAATTAATTCACCAATAATCCCCAAAAACTTACTATCTCCAGTCAAAACGTGCGGCCTTCCATCATTATGTAAAATCACCCTATGAAAATAGTAAGTCTAGTCTCGAGACCCGAATCGGTCGTATGTGGAAGATAGCCTTTTAAACTCGAATTACAATGTCAGTTTCTTACTAAAATTGACACACGTTTGATTTACACCCCATCAAACGATATGCCCATTCGCTATGAAACTTGGCGACGTGCAACTACCTACTATAATGATTCCAAAAATATAAACATCATTATAATCTGCCACTATGCTCTCGAACTGACTATTTACGCGTATCTCGAGATCGATATGACCACCGACTGATCCGAACTTGAAGTATAGTAATCCAAGTACTCATTTTCCGTGTAACAAATAATCCAAACTCAATGGAAATGGTCTCAGATTCTTATTTGATTGTTTGTGGAAATTCCCTATTTTGGAAACGTCAGTTAGATAATTAACAATTAATATTTAAATAAAATACTTAATCTAATCATTAAAATACAGGTTGTCACATTCTTTTCCCCTTTAAAGGATTTTGTCTCCTATATAGCTTGATCAAAAAAACCACAAACCACCATGCAAGGCTCATCCCAATAAAAGAAAACAAAAACCCAAAGCAAGCGATCCATACATGGAGCAAAAATCACCAAAATGCACCCAAAGGAAAAATATCACATCTCTACATCTATTACATACCTCTTTTTAAGAAAGCTTAACATTTGGATGCAATTGAAAGCAAATTAGCATATAAACAAATCAACCTTGCTTCTTTGTACCTGGGCATCTTCTCAACATAGAGGATTAGACGCAATGTAGAAATAGCAACAATGGAAATAAACATGTTAAATAAATTGAATTTATCCAACATAAAAATGAAAAGTCGTATATGGAATTTATCTTGAATAAATAAATGACATAACAATATAATTATCCCGCATGCCTAAGAATCATATAAACATAAATAAACAAGCAAGCATCATCAATAATCAAACATGAATATAGAACAATAAAAGACATAGAAAATAATGCCCATACTTATCATGGCATGTAGAATAATAGCCTAACTAGTAAGTACATCAAATATTAAATTCATCCACATACGACTCAACATCTTAGTTGCCGTTTCAAAAATTGAGAATAGCAATCTAGCATCTCTCGTCAATAAATCGAGTATGACTCGAGTTCTATCATACTATTCCTAATTTTCGTGAAACCATCGACAACTATTCGCGCTTCCATTTTATAATCTTGAATTGTCATAATAAACTATATGATCCAACCCATCCAAATATGGCAAGCTGGCATCGCATTCATTATAAAATAAATGCACCATCAACACTTTCAAATGATGTTGGAAACTTTTAAGATTTCTAAATCTTATATGCTGAAATCACGAATTTTCAAACACATTTTGGTCTCCGAATTATGGCTCAAGAATTTATATGTCGTTGTTTGGTCGTTTCTTCCTCAATTTTTTTGAAAAACATTTTTATCTAAATTGAATAAAAAATAATTTCCAGTAACTTTTTAGTTTATGACTTTTCCAAATTCTAAGTTTAGTTGGTCCAAAAATATATTTCAAAATGATCAAAACTTTGGTTAAGTTTTGGTAAATTTGGGCAAAAATCAAAATCTATCTTCACTAGTGAAAACACCCCTGCCTTCGATAACCTCCATCGACCTAGACTTGAGACCGACCTGCTATGTATTTTTAGGTGTGGTGTGAGTTGATGTATGTGTTTGTGTTGTGTTTAGAATTAAAAAAAGTTATGGTGATGTGGTAGTGTATGCAAACGAGATGTATGAGGTCTAATGTTCAATATTGATAGCTATTGGTTGGAGAAATATTTTATGTGAAATATTTTATATGATATATATCTTTTGCTTCAACACAAATATATATGCATTCATTAAATAAAAAGAAATGTTGATTTCATGCCTAGAGCTTGGGTTGATTGGTCTTGGAGGAATTTTGATTCAAGTTAGTAGTTGGATTCGCTTGATTTAATTAGGCTTGCTTTTGTCATGCCAGCTACCATATCAGTGTTGATATTTACCTACACCGTCTTCTTTTTATTTGCCACACAAGGTGAGAACCAACATCCACGATTAACATCTTAATTTAGTAAATTGACACATCTTGAAATGACATTTGAAATGTTGGGATTGCTCTATAATACCTGATTTGTTTATTATAAATTTATGCACATATGACATAAACACTTTGTCATATATGACCTGAATTATCTACAAGTGATACTGGTTGTTGTGATACATTATGATGGACGTGTGTTATCAATAATGTTATATTTATTTGTTCTCACATGACAAGTTCCCTATAGATTTGTAAAATCACCATGGGTTGAAATGATATATACCTAAACCATAGTACAGATTTAGAAACTAAAACTAAATTTATTGGGATGTGGGCTCAAATGATATAAGCCCGTAAGTTGAATAACGAATCAAAATGATATACATTCATATCACTTGGCCCAGGTAGAAAATTATATATGCACACCGTTGGTCTATTTTGAAAGTATGTTCCGAATTTATAAAAGTATACCTATTTGATATATTTATTTTAGAAATCCAAATTTAGAACTTTATTTAAATTTATATTTTAATAATTTAATAAAACTTTGAATTTAGATTATACGTTATACAAATTTAATTTATAAGTTAGTATATGTTTTAAGAATCTAAATTATAATATTATTTAGTTTTAAAATTTAAATTATTTTATAAGTAGATAAATATGTCTTTTAATATAGTTTAATTATTATTTAAGGATTAAAATTATATATAAATATAAAATTTTATAAAATATAAATATATAAAGCTTTTAATGAGAATTGATGATAACTTGATTTGTTAAATGACATAATTGAAATGAAATCTATCAAGTTAAGATAAACTAATTTTAAGATATAAAGTTAAATTAATGAATAGGTTTATGAATTTGTTATGAATATGAAAATTAATTAATGGATTAGATAAAAATCTATTAAGTATATATTTTAAATTTAGGCGCATTTTACAATAAGGGCTTACTTCCCTCAACCAATTTATTTATAAGGACACCGGTTGAAAACAATTATTTTTAAGGATAAAATTTTATCGTCTCATTTTGTATGCATTCTCGACACTCAAAAAAACCCAAATTGATTTCAAATGCTTTCTTCTTCATCTTTATACTTTCAAAATCAAATCTGCTGCTGATCTACTTTCGAAACAAAATCGCCTCAGCTGATTTGCCGATTGGATGAAGAAATCCAACTGCATTACTTTTCTCAGTTGAACAGGTAAGTAATTGTTTATTTCTGCTATGTGTTATATATTTATTGCTGATATTAATCGCCTCACCTTTATTCAAGTGACGAAACTAAGACGCAATTTGTATTCACTATTTGCAAGACGCGATTTGTGTTCGTTGTTGAACAAGTAAGTACTTGTTTATCTTTGTTGTTCCTCGATTGTTTTTCTTTGCTATATATCGATTATTTTTGTTAGCAGAAGTAAGTAGTCATTCACTGATTGATTTTATTTACTATATAAAATTGTTTATACGTATATATTCAATGGTAAATTATATTTTGTTTCACAAACTTAAAAAGATACAGGTGTTTATCTTTTGATTTGAATTATTTAATTACGTATTAAAATTTAGTAATATTTGAAAATTATTGATACATGTAAAACATTTTTTTGTTTTGTTAATCATATGTATATACTCAGTGGGTTAATAATACGTGCTATGAATCAATTTATAGTGATGATGAAACTATTTATACATATATATTCAGTGGTAGATGTTAATTTATTTGACAGCTTAAAAAGATAAAGGTGTTTATCTTTTGATTTGAATGATTTAATTACATACTAGACCTTAGTAATATTTGATAATTGCTGATACATTTTAAACATATTTTTTGTTTTTCATATGATTTGGATTTATTATGATAAAAGCACTAAAAGATAAGTTACATAGAATATCTTATTTTATCTATTACTAAATGATAAATATTGACATGTTTATTTTTACATAGAATATCATATTTTATTTCATATTTTAAAAAAGATAATTGCATCTATCTTTTACTAAAAGATAAAAAGAAAACTCACATAGAATATCTTTTTTTATTTCATATTTAGTAGAATACGAAATAAGTTACATAGAATATCTTATTTTATATTTCACTAAATGATAAATATTAACATGTTTATTTTTTTACAAAGAATACCTTGTTTTATTTCATATTTAAAATAGATAATTCCATCTATCTTTTACTAAAAGATAAGTTACATAGACTATCTTATTTCATCTTTAACTAAATGATAAATATTAACATGTTTATTTTTTACATAGAATAACTTATTTTATTTCAGATTTAAAAAAGTTAATTGCATCTATCTTTTACTAAAAGATAAAAGAAAAGTTACATAAAATATCTTATTTTATCTTTTACTAAATGATAAATATTAACATGTTTATTTTTTACATAGAATATTTTATTTTAGATTTAAAATTGATAATTGCATCTATCTTTTACAAAAAAAAGTTACATAGACTATCTTATTTTACTTTTTACTAAATGATAAATATTAGCATGTTTACTTTTGACATAGAATAACTTATTTTATTCCAGATTTAAAAAAGATAATGGAATCTATCTTTTACTAAAAGATAAAAGATAAGTTACATATAATATCTTATTTTATTTCAGATTTAGTAGAATAAAAGATAAGTTACATAAAATATCATATTTTATCTTTTACTAAATGATAAATAATAACATGTTTATTTTTTGCATGGAATATCTTATTTTATTTCAGATTTAAAAAAGATAGATGCGTCCATCTTTTCAAAACTGAACTTCAGATTTAAAAAAGGTAAATGAATATATATGTCGTGTGTTAATTGTTAGTTACAAATATGCAATGTTAATGATAAAACTGACCTTTTGATTACAAAATTGCATTTTTGTAATTAACAATTTTTAAATGTAGTAGAGTATTTAGTTTATTCCTTATTAAAAAAAGATAGTTGCATCTATCTTTTCAAAACTAAACTTTAGATTTAAAACAGATAAATGAATATATATGTCATGTGTTAATTGTTAGTTGCAAATATGAAATGTTAATGATAAAACTAAACTTTTGATTTCAAAATTGCAATTTTGTAATTAACTATATTTAAATGTTTAGTAAAATATATTATTTTATTTCAGATTTTAAAAAGATAGATGCATTTATCTTTTCAAAACTGAAATTCAGATTTAAAAAAGATAAATGAATATATATGTCATGTGTTAATTGTTAGTTGCAAATATGCAATGTTAATGATAAAACTGAACTTTTGATTGCAAAATTGCATTTTTGCAATTAACAGTTTTTAAATGTTAAGTAGAATATCTTAATTTATTTCATATTTAAAAAAGATAGTTGCATCTATCTTTTCAAATCCAAACTTCAGATTTAAAAAAGATAATTACATGTTTAGCTCTACTTATGTTTGAAAAAAAAAAGGATACATGTTAAACAAGTTTGACGTTTTACTCATTATTTACAACTATTACTACCATATGAATTGATTTAAAGCTTGCATAAAAAATATAAAAGCATTTATGTTTTTGTATGAACAACTTAGTTACATAATAAATTATAACAAAATGCTTTTTGGTTGTTTATGAATATCAAAAGATATGCCAAAATTTAGTTACATAATAAATTACAACACAAGAGCATATAACTCCAAATTCATGGTAGGCTAATTAAATCAAAAATATGTTATCATTTTATCAATTATTTTTCTTTCTTTCTAATTTCATCCTTGCTGATACATACTCAAATTTCCTTTGTGGGAATTCAAGGATCAACAAGCGTTATTTAGTGGTTGCAGCAATATGGAGAATGGTCTACCATGCTAGTTGCAGTCGTATTGTTTATTGTTGTTCTTGTAAATAGGATGGCTATTGTAACACCCCGTAATTTTATAACAGTAAAATTCACAAATTAAAGTATACTTAATTTTTAGAAGAAGAATTAAGTGAAATGGGTTGCGCTATTATGTTCGTTTCAAAATTTTGGGTCAAGATAGACATTTGGTTTGCATAAAACGGATAACTTATGAAGAAGTTATTAAGCCTTGAAGTTTGTATGCAAATGAGAGAAATATATATAGATATATATATATACACATATATATGAAATATTCAAAAAAAGTTCAAAACAACGAATCGGGAGGGCGAATAGCCGAACCGTACCATTTTTGGAGTCGACCCAAGCTTCGCTGGGACGACTAGGGGTCGATCCATGGTGTTTGGCTGTCAACCCGTGGCCTGATTCGCGGTCCTGATGGTTCTGGTTAACCCTAGGTTAATCCGACGACTGTTATTAAATTAAACTTCTATAAAATCACTCCTAAACCCCTAACCATAATCACATTAATTCATAACAAGAGCCGCCATTCCGTCAATGGAGAACTATAGTAGCCGCCATACACTTTCAACCCTGAAGGAAGATAGAAACTTGAATAAAAATCAGATCAAATCTAAATAACGATTACTCTACATCAAAGGCAAGCAATTCAGTTTCAGAATACAGATCCCAGAAAGACAAGACTATTCTTTTTAATTGTGAGTATGATAGCTTTCACAAATTAATTAATTAATTTAATTATGATAAGATATAATTGGGATTATGAGAATATGATTTTGAATCATGTGATGTAAATATATGTTTGTTTGTGGTGTTAAATCATATGTTAGTCTTATGCAAGTTGGATCATATGTAAGTTCTTATGCGGATCTTATGCAAGTTGAATCATATATCTTATGCAAGTTTGTGATGATTGGATCATATATTCATGTATGAATCTTATTCAAGTTTGGGTTGTTAAAATATATGTGAGACATGTATATGCATATGCTAGTTTATGTGACATTAACCTTTATGTCTAGATCCATAAGCAAGTTTACATCTTTATGTTTAGACCCATATGCAAGTTTACATCTTTACGTTTAGATCTATATGCAAGTTTACATCTTTATGTTTAGAACTATATGCAAGTTCACGTCTTTATGTTTAGATCCATATGCAAGTTCACACCTTTATGTTTGGATCTATAGCAGTACATAAGTTATGCAAGTTTATGCCCATTACCTATGCTAGTTTTGTATCATATGCTAGTTTGAATGAAATTCATATGCAAGTTATTGGCTATGTAATCTTATGTCATGATCCTTAGATCTATTTTATGTGTTATGTGATGTTGTTTTTCTTTTTATAAGTTAGACTATTTGCGAGTCTAACATATGTCATATGAAAACGTACGAATAGCGTGGGGATGATGGGATAATACTGAATATACATAAGTTGTGAATTGGCATAAAATGGCCTTAAAAGGCAAATAATTAATTTGATACATTAATTGGCATAATTGGTATTTATGGACATAATTTTAAGAGACAATTATGGACATAATAAATTTGGAATTTATTGACAAATTTGAATAGGGATATTAATCCAATTTGGGGTTAAATAAAGATGTGTTATAATTAACCACCTAAGACATGAGGTAAGACTCTTTTGTGGTGTAAGACTGCCCGGACCCGCCCGAAAAATCCAGCGGCCACAAATGCCAGTCTAATGTGAGAGGTCAAAGG
Source organism: Allium sativum (assembly GCA_030737875.1). Lineage (NCBI taxonomy): Eukaryota > Viridiplantae > Streptophyta > Magnoliopsida > Asparagales > Amaryllidaceae > Allium > Allium sativum. The sequence continues at coordinate 607,307,329 of CM060910.1, read as the reverse complement.
CACGAATTAAATGCGTAACAATTGTAAGACACGAGGTTAGGCTCGTTTGCGGTATAAGACTGCCTGGACCCGCCTGGCAAATCCACAACCGCAAATGTCAGCCAAACGTGGGAGGTCTTTACAAGGTTACGGTTCTAATGAATTAAGTAACACTTAACCAGATAAAAATGTGGTAGGACATGGGGGGTTAAGTTGGTGCCTTGGGTGGCATGTGAAATTAAGTGGGTGCCTTGGGTGGCATGTGAAATACGATTAGATGCACTTAACCAAGACTGAAATATGTAAGAAGACATGAATAAGAATGGGGTTAAGTGGGGACCAAGCATAGGTGGAAGGCTTGTGTCAAGCGTGGGGACCTTTTCAAACCAGTAACCCATTAAGTATCTTTGTGAGCTCGACCCAAGTCGACGACGGGACACGCTTACTGGATTTGATTGTAAGAGGTCAAAACGGGTTAGCGGTGGCAATGCAAGTCCAACGGGGTCATGTGCGTGTGTGGGCCCGGGCTGGTAGGTAAGACGTTGCATCGTGTAGACATAAGCCGTGCATCTTTGGTGGTATCGTGTTGCCACTTTGGGGAGTGACACCCCACTGAAGGACCATCACATGTATCTACGAGTTAGGGAGCCGATCGAATGGGGGTAGTGGGTACAACTAGTGGAGATAGGGGCAGATGGCACCTATGAAGGCAGCTAGGGGTACACAAAACTACCATTATCATTATTAAGTTCTGTAGGCGGGATCAACTTTTAGAGTGACTAGTGGTGGTGCAGTATAGTAATTATCCTATAGTGATTAGGAACGAGATTAACACCAGAATATTCCTCTTATTTGCTTTGTCATGTCCACTTGTTTCATGGTCATATCCTATCTTACCAGTTTATGCCTTATCCTAGTTACTTTGATAGTTATATTGCTAAAGTTATTATACTCGCCAGACTTTATGTTTGACCCCCTTGTTTTCGCATCTTTTCTTCCTTCCCTCCCCCCAGGTTCTCAGGGTGTGGCTAGTAATAGTAGAGCTTGATCTCGGATCTCTTTCTCTCTCTTTTGGAAGTGCTTGGATTGTTGAAAGAAAATTTCAGCTCATTTTTTTATGGCTACTTGTGTTCGGGTTTATTCTTTTTATTTTATGTACTCTGAAACAATTTATCAAGATGGATATTAAGTGTACTTGGTTTATGAAGTTGTTGTAATCAAACTATTTCTCCGCTGCAATAGAAGTTGTTTTAAAATTTTCAAGTACCATTATTTATATCTGTCTTGTTATATTCTGTTCTATACACTAAATACGCTCCATGGAAGTTAATGCATTCCCTTTGTGAGTGACATTAATGGATGTGGGGTGTTACACGTGGTATCAGAGCTGAAGGTTACTAGACCAGATATGAATTTTGAAAAACTATTTTTCAAAAAGCATTTTATAAAGAAATAATTTCAAAAGTATATTTTAAGAAAGTATTTTCAAGAGAAAGGTTTGTTTTAAAAAACATAACCCCCAAGAGCCATATATCTTTCTTTCGAATTCTCCATTTTGAATCTCTTCATTTTCTTTTCACCATGTCTGGAATTCCCGAGATACCCGAGGGGATACCGATACCAGAATGGTTTAGAAGGTATCTGGAAGCTAGGGCCAATGTCACAGTCCCAACAAATGCTCCTCCTCCTCCTCCCCCTCCTCCTCCTCCTCCCTATGTTGATACTTTTGCAAAGATATGCAAAGATTTTAGGGCAATGGGCGGGAAACCTTTTCACGGATCATAGACGTTTGTTGAAGCCCGAAATTGGTTTAAGGAGGTAGAAGATCTATTAGGTATTTTCGAAGTAGAAGATGGAAGGAAGGTCCAATTGGTTGCTTGGTTAATGAAAGACGAAGCCTCGTTTTGGTGGGAGGTCATGAACGGAGAGCGTCCGGTGGAGACATGGATGGATTTCAAGCGTTGGTTCGAAATGAAGTTTCTCTCACGAGCAGAAGAGAATTTATATATGGAAAGATTCTTGGCGTTGAAGTAAGGGGATTTATCAGTAAAGGAGTACGTCAACAATTTCAATTAGTTAGCGAGATTTGGCTTGGAATTGGTAAACACACCTGAGAAGAAGGCCCTGAGGTTTGTTAAAGGTTTGAATGAGCTGCTACATGGGTTGGCAATGACCCATATTCCGATGGGGGCTACCTTTGAAAAACTAGTTGACATGGCGCTTATGCATGAGCAAGACAAAGGAGAGAATGCTAATAAGGCACCGGAGAAGAAAGGAGACCAGAAGAAGCCACAATAGCAAAACAAGAAAGGCAGGAAGAATAATAATGGCAAAGGAAAGAAGAAGTGCTTAAATTGTGGGACACCAGGCCATCTGAGCAAAGACTGTAGGAAAAATAAGAAGACTAGTTGTTTCCACTATGGAGAGGCAGGTCATCTAGTTAAGGACTGCCCAAGGAAACAGGGGCAAGGGCAAAGAACTTCTGGAGGGCAGCTTCAGGCTCTCATGGCACCAGGGCAGGCGAGAGGGCAGATTCAGGCTCTCATGGCACCAGGACAGGAGAGAGGTAGAAACATTTCCGTTGAAAGTTTAGTTTTTCTGTTTGATCATCCTGTTCGTACTTTGTTTGACTCTGGCGCTTCACACTCATTTGTATCTGCTTCGTTAGTTGAAACACTGCACCCAAATACTAGTCTAGTTACAGATCCCATAGTAGTCTTAAATCCTATTGGTGGTTCAGCTCATCTTTCTATGATTTGTCGAGATTTGAGAGTGTCTATCTTGGGCGTTGGGTTTGAATGCAATGCCTTTGTTCTTGGCTTCATGGGCCACGGCTTGATTCTAGGTACAAATTGGCTAACTAGATATGGTGCCATCTTAGATTGTGAAAGAAGGGTAGTTAGATTGTTGACTCGTTGTGGAAAGATCCTTGATATTTCTTATGACCCTAGAGGTCCGGTAATGCTTAGCTACCTTGAATCCCCAGACGCATCTAATGATGATTTGAATCTGTTCGTATGGTCTGTGAATATAGTGACGTCTTCGATGAAGCTCGAGGTTTATCCCCGAGGCGCGAGATAGACTTTCGAATATATCTAGTAGATAATGCAAAGCCAGTTGCATTACTAGTGCACCACATGTCTCCGAGAGAGAGAAGAGAAATCAGTAAGCAAGTGAAAGAATTGCTTGAGAAGGGGTTCATAAGAAGAAGTATTTCAGAGTGAGGTGCTCCAGTCGTTTTTGCTACAAAAATGATGGTTCACTTAGATTGTCCGTGGACTATAGAGAGTTGAATAAGCTAACAAAGAAGAATAGTCACCCATTGCCGAGGATAGACGATTTATTCGATCAGTTGGTGGGTGCTTCAGTTTTCTCGCAACTGGATTTAGCTACAGGGTTTCATCAGCTAAGGTGGCTGAAGATAGAATCGATAAGACTGCCTTTAGAACTCCTGACAGTTTCTTTGAGTGGCTCGTCATGCCTTTTGGTTTGACGAATGCACCCGCATACTTTGTTGACTTAATGAGTAGGGTGTTTAGGGAGTTTCTAACCAAGTTTGTGGTAGTCTTTGTAGATGATATTCTGGTTTTCTCTAAAAATGAAGAAGAGCATGCCCTACATCTTAGGGAAGTCTTAGAGACCCTACGAGCGCATCAGCTAAAAGCTAAGTTCTCCAAGTGCCTTTTTTGGAGAAAAGAAGTGAGGTTCTTAGGACACGTGGTCTCTAAGGAAGGGATGGCGGTGGATCCCGCCAAGGTGGTGGCAATCCAAGATTGGAAAACTCCTAAGAACGCAATAGAAGGAAGAAGCTTTTTAGGGCTGGCTGGCTATTATAGGAAGTTCATTTAAGGACTTCGCAAAGATATCAACCCTTCTCACTCGATTAACGAAGAAGAATTTGACTTTTACTTGGGACGTTGACTGTAACGGTGCTTTCCAACGTCTGAAGAGGGCTTTGACGACAACTCCAGTTTTTAGTTTTGCCAGACGGGAGTAAGACATTCACTGTATATACCGATGCTTGCGGGACAGGGCTTAGCGCAGTTTTAATGCATAAGGAAGGGTGATATGCTATAGTGGAGGACAATTGAAAGCCCACGAGAAAAATTACCCTACCAGGACTTAGAGTTGGCGGCCATAGTTTTTGTGCTTAATTCATGGCGTCATTATTTGCTTGGCGAGAGGTTTGAGTCCATAAGTCGATAAAGTACATATTCTCTCAGAAGGATCTAAAGTTAAGGCAATAGAGATGGATGGAGTTTTTGGCATCCTACGATTTTGAGATCGCATATACCCCTGGCAAGGGTAACATTGTAGCCGACGCTTTAAGTAGAAAGAAGTTAACTTTAAGTCCTTTGTTCGTAGAGCGGCAAAGTTTGGAGTACATATCTTCCTTTGACTTCAGACCCTCTTCGATTATGTACCTGGATTACTGGCATCGTTAGAGGTGCAACCAACACTTTTGGGTCGAGTTGGGGAGGCACGGCGAAATGACCCATAGTTGGTTGAGATAGTAGGCAAGCTTATAGGAGGGGAGTCCTCGAGTCATCTTGATAGATATGCTATAGATAAGAGAGGTTGGCTACGTAGAGATGGAAGACTTTGCGTACCACAAGACAAGAGTTTGAAGAAGGCAATTCCTGAAGACTCACATCACTCTAAGATGACCATACATCCCAGTGGTGATAAGATGTATAGGGATATGAAGCGAGTTTTCTTTTTGGCCAGAATGAAGAAGGACGTGGCAGAGTTCGTTGCTAGATTCTTAGCGTGCCAACAAGTCAAGGCGGAGCAAAAGAATCCTGGAGGTTTGTTCCATCCCTAAGACATTCCGCTTTGGAAATGGGAAAGCGTTTCCATGGATTTTGTAGATGGGTTACCAAGATCAAGGAAGGGTAATACGGGGATTTGGGTATTTGTAGACAGACTTACCAAAAGTGCCCATTTTATTCCCGTTAAATATAGAAGGACTGCCACGTGGTTAGCATATGTTTACCTTCAAGAGATAGTTCATTTGCATGGCATACCCTTTAGCATTGTGAGCGATAGAGACCCCATTTTCACAAGCGAATTTTGGAAAAGCTTACAAGAGGCGGTTGGAACACAATTATGCTTAAGTACCGCTTATCACCCTCAAACGGACGGCCAGACCGAGAGAGTAAATCGGGTTCTAGAAGACCTTCTGAGACTATGCATCCTAGACTTTGGAGGAACATGGGAAGAACACCTTCCACTAGTGGAGTTCGCCTATAATAATAGTTTTCAGGCTAGCATTGGCATACCTTTTGAGTCTCTTTATGGACGACCGTGCCGATCACCTACATGTTGGTGTGAATCCACTGATAAGGTTTTGCTTTGACCCGACTTGATTAGGGAGACTTAGGAGAAGATAGACCTGATTCGACGGCGAATGAAGACGGCGCTGGACTGACAGTAGTCATATGCTGATAGGAGATGAACCGATTTTAATTCAATATTTGGGACATGGTTTTTTTTAAGGTGTCACCGTTAAGAAACATAGTCCGTTTTGTATCAGTAGTGAAGTTGGCACCAAGGTTCGTTGGATCCTTTCCAATTACGGAGAGGTTTAGACAAATGGCATATAGAGTAAAGTTACCAGAGAAGCTCAGCGGAGTTCATGACGTGTTTCACGTTTTGCATTTGCGTAAGTGTTTACAGGATACGATGGAAGTGTTAGAGCCGAGCACGCTCGAAGAAGTGGAAGAAGAGCACAATGCCACGATCAAACGAGCTCCTACACACATTCTTGGATCGGAGGTCAAAAAGCTTCACAACAAAGAGGTCAAGTTGGTAAAAGTGCAATAGGGAGATGATCAAAGAGACGCGACTTGGGAGACGGAAGACAAAATGCGTACGCTGTACCCTTTCCTTTTTAAGGGTATGTTTTAATTTCTCCTTTTTCTACCGCTTTGTTGACACTTATCCTATCTTTTAGTATTATCTTTGCAATGACATCTTCGATCTTTAGTTAGGAAGAACCCTGTAACGACCCAGCGGATTTCGGCCTCGAAAATCGACATAAATACCCTTATCGTATCTCATGCCGATCCTCCAAACACCGAAAACACTGGAACGTTTAGAAAGAAATTAGAGGGTGAGATAAGAAAGAAAGAAATATAAGAATAGAAGAAGAAGAACCATCACACAGAATCTCACATCGCAGCGGAACAAAGTATAATACAGAAATAAACCTTTATTGAGAGCTTTTGAACATACTTACAATATCAGAGTACAACACACATCTGGACAGTGTATATAATCACACAGCGGAATATCGTTCATCTGAACATCTTCAGCTCGTCTCCGGACTTTTCAGCACCTGATAACCTGAACCTGTACACCTCGGTCTAACCCGAGCATTTACAAAACACCGGGTCAGTCTGGTGAACCAGAGTGAGAAAAACTCGCACAGCATTAAGGTATCACACATCTTGCTTTTAAAGTTAAAATCCTTTTGAAAGAAAAAAGATAATCGTAAGACCGATCCACACATAAACACGGACGGTTTTTACCTTATGATAACCCAAACTAGTTTTCGAAATTAATATCTTCTCTGATATTATCATAGTGTCTAAATACAAGTAAATAGAATCTAGTAGAACGCTTGCATCTCACGCTCTACATATATAGTATACAATCAAAACCGCAGGCGCTTATTGGAGATTGGATTCCGACCTTGACAAGGTATGGGACCACCTGCCGCTCGTGTATCTCTAGAGGCGAATACACTGGGTTCAACAAGAACGTCTTGCAACCCGGCCCTCACATGACCGACCACTCATTTCGCTTGAGTGTATCGAATGTATATCACCAACGGTTGGACTCAAACCACCGTTCCCGAATGGGCAGAATCGATAGAACAAGAAACAAAAGGAATTTCTCTAGATAGGTGATTATACACCCTAATGGGAGCGACCCACATAGCCATGCTGCCTGCCCGATTTTTTTGTCATCTCCTAGTTGTGAGGCTTGAGGCTAGAATTTTCCTCCAGAACATTTGGCCATCCTTTACTTTGAATGCCACATCGTCAGATCCTCTGGATATCACTAATTGACGCCCACAAAAATATCTTAGTTGGGAGCTAACCAACTATGATACGTTTGAAGAAATCAACGTACGTGGCCCATTGGAAATACTCTGTCAGACATTCGTCCATACAAGTCATCCAGGAACAGGATGAACCGAAGGTACTCTCCTACTGCATCCAATACAGGAATCACCCCAAGGATCAGTAGCGATCGTCCTTGCAATCCACAGTTTCAACCACGACAGAACCCCAGTATATCTCCGGGTCGAATCAGAGATTGTAAGTGGTTCTTCCGCTTCATGAAGATCTATGGTCTTCACATGCTCCATCTCGATCGTCACTTGATCTCTTCTTTATATTCGTATTTGTTGGTCGGAATGGTTTTCGAATAAACATTCGATCCCGGTCTTTCCATACCCACAACCGTAAAGGTCAGACTAGATAGTCGGTTATTTAACTATCAAGTAAACATCCATGAAACCATAAAAATATAATTACTGGTCTGGTACTCAGTACCACTTGGCTTTTAAAACTTCTTGCCCAATTCCCTTTTTAATTCCATTAATAGGGAAAATATAAACTTATATCATTTCCTTTACTTTGGAAAACTTATCGCACACTCTCGCCATTACCAACTAGTATTATCCTTGAATAATCCCGAAGCCGTTCAAGTTGGGGTATTTTAGTTACCTCTCAGACCTTGATTGACAACGTTCTTATCTTCAGATGAATACAAGTTGTAATTCAAAACCTTGTATTATTATTTCAATTCCTATTTTCAATCCCGTTTACCAATCTCGCATTTAAATCCCCTTTTAACCAATTTCCTTTTCCTTTCTAGAAATCTCCTTTCGAATTAATTTAACTTAATACCAATATTAAGTATTTCCAATTAAAAGCCAACGTTTAATTCACATTCCATTTATAAACTTCGTTTATAAATCTTAGGTTTAATATAAACCCTTTTGCATTTTCTCCTTCTTTTACTTAATTAAATTGTTAAGTAAAACCTACACTTATGCCTTATCTTCGTTTTAAAACTCTTGGTTGCTTCTCTATAAAACTCGAGTTCAAACCATAAAACTCATCACTAGCCTTTTTCCAACACTAAACCATTTCATTTCAAACTTGGTTTCTTAAAGATATTTCATTAGTGATTACCAACTCCTTTATTTCAACATTTCATCATTTAAATCAATTTGCTCCTTTATTTACTAGAATAATAAATTCCCTTTTTAATACCTTTCGAGGGTACATCAATTACTCATTAAGTTAATTCACTAATTTAAAGTATAACTAAGTTCAAATGGTCGACTCCATTCACCCAAAACATGATTAATCTCCTAACCAACTCCTTTTTAATCCCTTCTTTAAATTAATTAAAATGTAATTAATTTAAATAACTTTATTTAAACATTCCTTAGACGAAATAAATCAAATACTTGACCCCTTTGCTTTTAATTCTTATTAACATAAGAATTCATTTCACAAAACAAATTTCAAAATTTCTATACGAACTTTTAAATAAATATTTATTTCCCTTTTTAAATATTCTTTCACGTAGTAACTTCCAAAATATATTTTCGTTATAAAACATATTTATAACTCGAATATTATCAATCCACTATTGATAAAACTCATATTTTATAAATCGATCGATTTAAAATCCAAGTGATGTCGATTTCCCCACCACACTACCCACTGGTTATTATCAGAACAAATGTTGAAATAAGGTTCAACAATCAATAATAATCAACCATCCCTTTTATATATATGACTGGGAATTTCTATCACGGTCATCAATCAACAACAGATCATTCAAACAGTTCAACCATTTTCAAGCACGTTTATAAACATGACCAATCAAGGGAATTACTTTGTTGGGTCAAATCAACACGATTGGTGTTTCACTGAAATTAAACAACCGTTTAATTTCAGAAATTGAATCAACAATAAACATATATCACTAGCAAACAGTTAATCACTAACAACCAGAACACGCAAATTAAAAACCCAATTTATATAAAATATAAATGGGAAGAGCTGAATGAGTTTAACTCACCTGGGTTTTTGATTTGTCGATAAACAGTTTAGTCGAATTAAACTGACGTTTAATTCGAATAGAAATTCCAGTCTCTTCAGATCCGGTCTAGCTCCACTCCATCTCGAAGTACTCGTCTCCACGGTCCCAACGCAACTGACCGCGCCTGAATCCGATAACGTATGTTCAAGAAATCGTATAAACAATTTTATAAATAATTTAATTAAAAACTTGGATTTTCCCTTTTGAATTATAGTTGGGCTTTTACCTTTTGATAGCCGGCCCAACCCATTCCCCTTTTTAAAAACCTAATCCACCGATCCTTCCATTCATTCATCAGCCGTCACCACAAAATTTATCCCAAAACCGAAAATCATCAACCCTAATCCCCTTTTCAAAAGCAAATCGGAGCTTCTCTTCGTCGCCGGTCAACCCGAAACGAGCGAGCGCCTCCTCCACATGCTACCAGCTTTCGATAGCCAGATCGTTGCTCCTTGGATTCGAACGGCTTCGACAGAAATTGGTGCAAGAACCCTTCAGATCGAGCGTGTATCCCTTCGAATAAAAGCTAAGTTTTTCTCTTGCTTTTCCTATATTCTATTTATTTTTATTTTTTTTATTTGAGAGTGTTTGCGGTTTGGCAAGTATCGATATGGTAATGGTATTTATAGGAGCGATTTTAAACCAGATATGAACAACGTCTTTCACAAAATATAGATAGGTCTGCAGCAACTTATAGGATAGCTGTGTCTCCTCCATGTGCTTGAGTCCTCCGCCTTTCATGTCCATATGAATTTACTTCACCCTGCGCAGAAGATTTGTTCATTCAATGGGTACTGGTGTGTGTTGTCATGTTCAAATAAAGTGATGTTTAGTTTTAGGATATGCGGGTTTTCAGTGTGTAGCTAAAAAGGATGTATTAACTGTACTCAAGCACATGGGTCTGAAATTTTGTACACTACAAGTTGGCAAAAATTCCGGCTATAACTTGGGGAGGCAGAGTCTTTTCTCCCTCTTCCCTGTTTTGCACATGGTCGTGTTTTCATTCATATAGGTCTGTCTGAGTTTCTATTGATTTACATGGATTGTGAAAATACATTGGTCTGCGGGTTTATTCAGAGTGTAAGATTAGTCTGCGTCAGTTTGTAAATTGGTAAAAGATCCATGTACAGGGACATATATATGTGAAGAAACTGTTCCTCCTTACCTTATATTGTCCCCTTTTTACTGTAGCTGTCCCTATACTTGTTCTTAGGTCATTTGTTTATACTGTTCCTACATGTGAATTGTTTATTTGATATAGATTTGGTGATCTCGTTTTTCCTTGTGTGTTTTACGGGGATTCTCCCTTATCACTGTTTATTATTGCATGATTTTGATTGTTTGGTTGTCTGCTGCTTACTGTTTTGGACCAGTTTTGACTAATTGGTGTCGATCTACCCATATGCATATATCACACATATATATGCTTTATATATGTTATTAATTTAAATGTTTGTATTCATTGTTTGTCCTGCTAATAACCATTTAGGACAAATGCTAATCGTGATCATGTATAACGAATCCGAACTGAGTCCCTTGCCATAGATTTGGCACCTGCTCTTAACTGTCTTCAAACACATGCACACTTTATGTTGGTTTTTTGATGAGGGAATGCATGCCTGCATTTTCTTAGTTGCCTGTACTTCTCATGTATTCTCATTCTATTTTTATTTTTGTTTCTTTTTTTTTTTTTTTATGTTGCTTATAGGTTGTTTATAAATTTCCCTTTTAATGGGTTCTCTCCTTTCTTGCAGATCAAACCGACGAGCGATTCACTGGTCTGGAAAGACGAGGCAATGTTGAAGTTGATTTGTTGATTTCTTTCCTTTTTGGTTTTGCATATATTTTTTTTTCTTTTTCCCTCTCTGAACTTGTACTGTACAAGATAGAAATTCTTGACTTTGTACTGTGATTGTAATGAATTTAAATGCCAAACCATTTGCTGTTTTTCTTAGTTGTTCTATCAGTATTGTTTGTACTGTTTTATTTCAGTTTCCTTTTCTGTTTTCATCTTGTACAGTTATTTTTCCTTACTGAATCAATCTGTGCATATTCATCCTATAGTATGTTATTATGGATTTGATATATGTATATATATATGTTCTTATGTATGAGGTTAGATTAGCAGATTTAATGTCCAACCTAAAGGTGAAACACCCTCAATAACCGTTTTAAAACAAAGTATGGCCGAAGCCTTGTTGATACAGCCCGGCAAATTAGTAAGTTAAACTTAATTGAAGAATTTACTAAACCATTTCGGAATCGAGGAGTTGGTAAAATTTACCAATCGGAAGGTGGTCGCTTTAAAATATTCTTTTATATTTAAATACTAAACTAAAGAAAAATAAATAAATCTCATTGTATATTTTTAAAACAAACCACTTATATTTCAAATGGTACGGAATCAAACTTAACAGTTAAAGTTTTGCCTTCCAAATGACATTTCATTTTATTTTTATAATATTCTTTTATATTTTAAAATAAATTGTTATAATTTAAAAATGACTCCACAGCGACTATTCGAATTAAACATATCGAATTAAATATTTAAAAATAATTCGAATTAAATATTCGAGTTAAATGGTCGAAAATCTGGGACGTTACATTCTTTCCCCCTTAGAATAATTTCGTCCTCGAAATTGTAAGGTAAGAAGAATATTCCAAATCGAATTATTTTAAAATTATTACCTTTGAATTAAATTCAAAATAAATTCGAATTATAAAATTCTCGAGAATTTCGCCAGCACCTCTGCTGCATGGCTCGATCGATACAACTACAATGGCTATTCTGGGCTTCAACTTCGAAAAGAAAATTCAAACTCCAAATGGCAATCCACTTAATTTGAATCCCAATTTATTTATCCAATAAAATTTTAAATCTCCATTCATTTGAATTCATTCAATATGAATCCATTCTTAACTTGATTTTTCTTAACCAGATTTAGTTTTATTTTCCTATCCGATTCGATTGACACATCAGTTCAACTTTATATCATATTTCAAATTTGATTTCAAATCAAAACAATCAGAACAACAAAACAACTCCTATCAGTACAGGAAGTTATTTCTCTTTTCTATATAAAAATATACCTTGGGTAAAATTATTTCATTTACCCCCTTTATAAAACAATATCGTATCCATTCGCTAGTTCAAAGCTTCTCAACACTTGAACCAGTCAAATAACACAATACAAAACATTTTTATATAAAATTTTACAAATACGCTCTCATATACACTCAAACTCAATCTAGAGTGTTACTAACCCCATCTCTATTGAGTTACGCCACAGAGCCAAGGTTTTTACTAAACCAATAGCTCTGATACCACTGTAACGACCCAGCGGATTTCGGCCTCGAAAATCGACATAAATACCCTTATCGTATCTCATGCCGATCCTCCAAACACCGAAAACACTGGAACGTTTAGAAAGAAATTAGAGGGTGAGATAAGAAAGAAAGAAATATAAGAATAGAAGAAGAAGAACCATCACACAGAATCTCACATCGCAGCGGAACAAAGTATAATACAGAAATAAACCTTTATTGAGAGCTTTTGAACATACTTACAATATCAGAGTACAACACACATCTGGACAGTGTATATAATCACACAGCGGAATATCGTTCATCTGAACATCTTCAGCTCGTCTCCGGACTTTTCAGCACCTGATAACCTGAACCTGTACACCTCGGTCTAACCCGAGCATTTACAAAACACCGGGTCAGTCTGGTGAACCAGAGTGAGAAAAACTCGCACAGCATTAAGGTATCACACATCTTGCTTTTAAAGTTAAAATCCTTTTGAAAGAAAAAAGATAATCGTAAGACCGATCCACACATAAACACGGACGGTTTTTACCTTATGATAACCCAAACTAGTTTTCGAAATTAATATCTTCTCTGATATTATCATAGTGTCTAAATACAAGTAAATAGAATCTAGTAGAACGCTTGCATCTCACGCTCTACATATATAGTATACAATCAAAACCGCAGGCGCTTATTGGAGATTGGATTCCGACCTTGACAAGGTATGGGACCACCTGCCGCTCGTGTATCTCTAGAGGCGAATACACTGGGTTCAACAAGAACGTCTTGCAACCCGGCCCTCACATGACCGACCACTCATTTCGCTTGAGTGTATCGAATGTATATCACCAACGGTTGGACTCAAACCACCGTTCCCGAATGGGCAGAATCGATAGAACAAGAAACAAAAGGAATTTCTCTAGATAGGTGATTATACACCCTAATGGGAGCGACCCACATAGCCATGCTGCCTGCCCGATTTTTTTGTCATCTCCTGGTTGTGAGGCTTGAGGCTAGAATTTTCCTCCAGAACATTTGGCCATCCTTTACTTTGAATGCCACATCGTCAGATCCTCTGGATATCACTAATTGACGCCCACAAAAATATCTTAGTTGGGAGCTAACCAACTATGATACGTTTGAAGAAATCAACGTACGTGGCCCATTGGAAATACTCTGTCAGACATTCGTCCATACAAGTCATCCAGGAACAGGATGAACCGAAGGTACTCTCCTACTGCATCCAATACAGGAATCACCCCAAGGATCAGTAGCGATCGTCCTTGCAATCCACAGTTTCAACCACGACAGAACCCCAGTATATCTCCGGGTCGAATCAGAGATTGTAAGTGGTTCTTCCGCTTCATGAAGATCTATGGTCTTCACATGCTCCATCTCGATCGTCACTTGATCTCTTCTTTATATTCGTATTTGTTGGTCGGAATGGTTTTCGAATAAACATTCGATCCCGGTCTTTCCATACCCACAACCGTAAAGGTCAGACTAGATAGTCGGTTATTTAACTATCAAGTAAACATCCATGAAACCATAAAAATATAATTACTGGTCTGGTACTCAGTACCACTTGGCTTTTAAAACTTCTTGCCCAATTCCCTTTTTAATTCCATTAATAGGGAAAATATAAACTTATATCATTTCCTTTACTTTGGAAAACTTATCGCACACTCTCGCCATTACCAACTAGTATTATCCTTGAATAATCCCGAAGCCGTTCAAGTTGGGGTATTTTAGTTACCTCTCAGACCTTGATTGACAACGTTCTTATCTTCAGATGAATACAAGTTGTAATTCAAAACCTTGTATTATTATTTCAATTCCTATTTTCAATCCCGTTTACCAATCTCGCATTTTAATCCCCTTTTAACCAATTTCCTTTTCCTTTCTAGAAATCTCCTTTCGAATTAATTTAACTTAATACCAATATTAAGTATTTCCAATTAAAAGCCAACGTTTAATTCACATTCCATTTATAAACTTCGTTTATAAATCTTAGGTTTAATATAAACCCTTTTGCATTTTCTCCTTCTTTTACTTAATTAAATTGTTAAGTAAAACCTACACTTATGCCTTATCTTCGTTTTAAAACTCTTGGTTGCTTCTCTATAAAACTCGAGTTCAAACCATAAAACTCATCACTAGCCTTTTTCCAACACTAAACCATTTCATTTCAAACTTGGTTTCTTAAAGATATTTCATTAGTGATTACCAACTCCTTTATTTCAACATTTCATCATTTAAATCAATTTGCTCCTTTATTTACTAGAATAATAAATTCCCTTTTTAATACCTTTCGAGGGTACATCAATTACTCATTAAGTTAATTCACTAATTTAAAGTATAACTAAGTTCAAATGGTCGACTCCATTCACCCAAAACATGATTAATCTCCTAACCAACTCCTTTTTAATCCCTTCTTTAAATTAATTAAAATGTAATTAATTTAAATAACTTTATTTAAACATTCCTTAGACGAAATAAATCAAATACTTGACCCCTTTGCTTTTAATTCTTATTAACATAAGAATTCATTTCACAAAACAAATTTCAAAATTTCTATACGAACTTTTAAATAAATATTTATTTCCCTTTTTAAATATTCTTTCACGTAGTAACTTCCAAAATATATTTTCGTTATAAAACATATTTATAACTCGAATATTATCAATCCACTATTGATAAAACTCATATTTTATAAATCGATCGATTTAAAATCCAAGTGATGTCGATTTCCCCACCACACTACCCACTGGTTATTATCAGAACAAATGTTGAAATAAGGTTCAACAATCAATAATAATCAACCATCCCTTTTATATATATGACTGGGAATTTCTATCACGGTCATCAATCAACAACAGATCATTCAAACAGTTCAACCATTTTCAAGCACGTTTATAAACATGACCAATCAAGGGAATTACTTTGTTGGGTCAAATCAACACGATTGGTGTTTCACTGAAATTAAACAACCGTTTAATTTTAGAAATTGAATCAACAATAAACATATATCACTAGCAAACAATTAATCACTAACAACCAGAACACGCAAATTAAAAACCCAATTTATATAAAATATAAATGGGAAGAGCTGAATGAGTTTAACTCACCTGGGTTTTTGATTTGTCGATAAACAGTTTAGTCGAATTAAACTGACGTTTAATTCGAATAGAAATTCCAGTCTCTTCAGATCCGGTCTAGCTCCACTCCATCTCGAAGTACTCGTCTCCACGGTCCCAACGCAACTGACCGCGCCTGAATCCGATAACGTATGTTCAAGAAATCGTATAAACAATTTTATAAATAATTTAATTAAAAACTTGGATTTTCCCTTTTGAATTATAGTTGGGCTTTTACCTTTTGATAGCCGGCCCAACCCATTCCCCTTTTTAAAAACCTAATCCACCGATCCTTCCATTCATTCATCAGCCGTCACCACAAAATTTATCCCAAAACCGAAAATCATCAACCCTAATCCCCTTTTCAAAAGCAAATCGGAGCTTCTCTTCGTCGCCGGTCAACCCGAAACGAGCGAGCGCCTCCTCCACATGCTACCAGCTTTCGATAGCCAGATCGTTGCTCCTTGGATTCGAACGGCTTCGACAGAAATTGGTGCAAGAACCCTTCAGATCGAGCGTGTATCCCTTCGAATAAAAGCTAAGTTTTTCTCTTGCTTTTCCTATATTCTATTTATTTTTATTTTTTTTATTTGAGAGTGTTTGCGGTTTGGCAAGTATCGATATGGTAATGGTATTTATAGGAGCGATTTTAAACCAGATATGAACAACGTCTTTCACAAAATATAGATAGGTCTGCAGCAACTTATAGGATAGCTGTGTCTCCTCCATGTGCTTGAGTCCTCCGCCTTTCATGTCCATATGAATTTACTTCACCTTGCGCAGAAGATTTGTTCATTCAATGGGTACTGGTGTGTGTTGTCATGTTCAAATAAAGTGATGTTTAGTTTTAGGATATGCGGGTTTTCAGTGTGTAGCTAAAAAGGATGTATTAACTGTACTCAAGCACATGGGTCTGAAATTTTGTACACTACAAGTTGGCAAAAATTCCGGCTATAACTTGGGGAGGCAGAGTCTTTTCTCCCTCTTCCCTGTTTTGCACATGGTCGTGTTTTCATTCATATAGGTCTGTCTGAGTTTCTATTGATTTACATGGATTGTGAAAATACATTGGTCTGCGGGTTTATTCAGAGTGTAAGATTAGTCTGCGTCAGTTTGTAAATTGGTAAAAGATCCATGTACAGGGACATATATATGTGAAGAAACTGTTCCTCCTTACCTTATATTGTCCCCTTTTTACTGTAGCTGTCCCTATACTTGTTCTTAGGTCATTTGTTTATACTGTTCCTACATGTGAATTGTTTATTTGATATAGATTTGGTGATCTCGTTTTTCCTTGTGTGTTTTACGGGGATTCTCCCTTATCACTGTTTATTATTGCATGATTTTGATTGTTTGGTTGTCTGCTGCTTACTGTTTTGGACCAGTTTTGACTAATTGGTGTCGATCTACCCATATGCATATATCACACATATATATGCTTTATATATGTTATTAATTTAAATGTTTGTATTCATTGTTTGTCCTGCTAATAACCATTTAGGACAAATGCTAATCGTGATCATGTATAACGAATCCGAACTGAGTCCCTTGCCATAGATTTGGCACCTGCTCTTAACTGTCTTAAAACACATGCACACTTTATGTTGGTTTTTTGATGAGGGAATGCATGCCTGCATTTTCTTAGTTGCCTGTACTTCTCATGTATTCTCATTCTATTTTTATTTTTGTTTCTTTTTTTTTTATGTTGCTTATAGGTTGTTTATAAATTTCCCTTTTAATGGGTTCTCTCCTTTCTTGCAGATCAAACCGACGAGCGATTCACTGGTCTGGAAAGACGAGGCAATGTTGAAGTTGATTTGTTGATTTCTTTCCTTTTTGGTTTTGCATATTTTTTTTTTCTTTTTCCCTCTCTGAACTTGTACTGTACAAGATAGAAATTCTTGACTTTGTACTGTGATTGTAATGAATTTAAATGCCAAACCATTTGCTGTTTTTCTTAGTTGTTCTATCAGTATTGTTTGTACTGTTTTATTTCAGTTTCCTTTTCTGTTTTCATCTTGTACAGTTATTTTTCCTTACTGAATCAATCTGTGCATATTCATCCTATAGTATGTTATTATGGATTTGATATATGTATATATATATGTTCTTATGTATGAGGTTAGATTAGCAGATTTAATGTCCAACCTAAAGGTGAAACACCCTCAATAACCGTTTTAAAACAAAGTATGGCCGAAGCCTTGTTGATACAGCCCGGGAAATTAGTAAGTTAAACTTAATTGAAGAATTTACTAAACCATTTCGGAATCGAGGAGTTGGTAAAATTTACCAATCGGAAGGTGGTCGCTTTAAAATATTCTTTTATATTTAAATACTAAACTAAAGAAAAATAAATAAATCTCATTGTATATTTTTAAAACAAACCACTTATATTTCAAATGGTACGGAATCAAACTTAACAGTTAAAGTTTTGCCTTCCAAATGACATTTCATTTTATTTTTATAATATTCTTTTATATTTTAAAATAAATTGTTATAATTTAAAAATGACTCCACAGCGACTATTCGAATTAAACATATCGAATTAAATATTTAAAAATAATTCGAATTAAATATTCGAGTTAAATGGTCGAAAATCTGGGACGTTACAAACCCTATGGTTGCAAACATGTGTTTGAGACATGTTATGTTTTGTGGATGCAAATGGATGCAAGTGGTTGCTCGTGGATGCATGTACACACACATTAGGCACTAGATCGGCTCAATCACCTTCATGTTGCATATAAATGCGTGTGCATATCTAAATTAATGGATGTATAATGGTTGTGTAATCACATGGATTCTACATTTTGATGAATGGTTGTGCATACATATAGAAATAATATGTATCGATAGGATTCTTTCGCATACATAACGGACACATGGCACTATCATTATTTGCATTAAGGAGGTCAACTAAATCAATGGTCCGTCTGATCTTTGCATTAGATAAGGAACATATACACACATTTTTGCATAAGTTCATATAGCATTAGAAATTTCTTTAAGGACAATGGATGCTTTTGGATGATGGTTGAGTAGATGGATGATTGGTTGGTAGGATACATTCTTCTTAACATAGAGATTTCGAGGATGAAATCCTTTAAGGAGGGGAGAATGTAACACCCCGCAATTTTATAACTTTAAAATTCACAAATTAAAGTATACTTAGTTTTTAGAAGAAGAATTAAGTGAAATGGGTTGCGCTATTATGTTCGTCTCAAAATTTTGGGTCAAGATAGACATTTAGTTTGCATAAAACGGATAACTTATGAAGAAGTTATTAAGCCTTGATGTTTGTATGCATATGAGAGAAATATATATATAATTCAAAAAAAGTTCAAAATAGCAAATCGGGAGGGGGAATAGCCGAACCGCACCATTTTTGGAGTCGACCCGAGCTCCGCTGAGTCGACCCGAGCTCTGCTGGGTCGACCCGAGCTCTGCTGGGTCGACTAGGGGTCGATCCAGGGTGTTTGGCTGTCAACCCGTGGCTCGATTCGCCCTAAGGGCTGATGTGGCATCTGAGTGGTCCTGATGGTTTTGGTTATCGCTAGGTTAATCCGATGGCTCTTATTAAATTAAACTTCTATAAAAAAACTCCTAAACACGTAACCCTAATCACATTAATTCATAACAAGAGCCGCCATGCCGCCAATGGAGAACCTAGAGTAGCCGCCATACACTTTCAACCCTAAAGCAAGATAGAAGCTTGAATAAAAATCAAATCAAATCTAAATAACGATTAGTCTACATCAAAGGCGAGCAATTTAGTTCAGAATACAGATCCCAGAAAGATAAGACTAGTCTTTTTAATTGTGAGTATGATAGCTTTCACAAATTAATTAATTAATTTAATTATGATAAGATATAATTGGGATTATGAGAATATGATTTTGAATCATGTGATGTAAATTATATGTATGTTTGTGGTGTTGAATCATATGTTAGTCTTATGCAAGTTGGATCATATTTCTGCGAATCTTATGCAAGTTGGATCATATATCTTATGCAAGTTTGTGATGATTGGATCATATATTCATGTATGAATCTTATGCAAGTTTGGGTTGTTAAAATATATGTGAGATATATATATATATATGTACATTCTAGTTTATGTGACATTAACCTTTATGCCTAGATCCATATGCAAGTTTACATCTTTATGTTTAGACCCATATGCAAGTTTACATCTTTATGTTTAGATCTATATGCAAGTTTACATCTTTATGTTTAGATCTATATGCAAGTTTACATCTTTATGTTTATATCCATTTACAAGTTCACATCTTTATGTTTGGATCTATAGAAGTACATAAGTTATGCAAGTTTATGCCCATTACCTATGCTAGTTTTGTATCATATGCTAGTCTGAATGAAATACATATACAAGTTATTGGCTATGTAATCTTATGTCATGATCCTTAGATCTATTTTATGTGTTATGTGATATTTTTTTCTTTTTATAAGTTAGACTATTTGCGAGTGTAACATATGTTATATGAAAACGTACGAATAGCGTGGGGATGATTGGATAATACTGAATATACAAAAGTTGTGAATTGGCATAAAATGGCCTTAAAAGGCATATAATTAATTTGAGACATTAAATGGCGTAATTAGTATTTATGGACATAATTTTAAGAGACAATTATGAACATAAATAAATTTGGAATTTATTGACAAATTTGAATAGGGATATTAATCCTATTTGGGGTTAAATAAAGATGTGTAATAAATAACCTCCTAAGACACGAGGTTAGACTCTTTTGTGGTGTAGGACTGCCCGGACCCGCCCGACAAATCCAGCAGCCACAAATGCCAGTCTAATGTGAGAGGTCAAAGGCATGAATTAAATGCGTAACAATTGTAAAGACACGAGGTTAGGCTCGTTTGCGGTATAAGACTGCCCGGACCCGCCCGGCAAATCCAGCAACCGCAAATGGCAGCCTAATGTGGGAGGTCTTTACAAGGTTACGGTTCTAATGAATTAAGTAACACTTAACCAGATAAACATGTGTGGGACATGGGGGGTTAAGTGGGTGCCTTGGGTGGCATGTGAAATTAAGTGGGTGCCTTGGGTGGCATGTGAAATACGATTAGATGCACTTAACCAAGATTGAAATATGTAAGAAGACATGAATAAGAATGGGGTTAAGTGGGGAAACCTTAGTGGGGCCCAAGCATAGGTGGAAGGCTTGAGTCCAGTGTGGGGGCCCTTTTCAAACCAGTAACCCATTAAGAATCTTTGTGAGCTCGACCCAAGTCGAGGACGAGACACGCTTACTGGATTTGATTGTAAGAGGTCAAAACGGGTTAGCGGTGGCAACGCAAGTCCAACGGGGTCATGTGCGTGCGTGGGCCTGGGCTGGTAAGTAAGACGTTGTTGCATCGTATAGATATAAGCCATGCATCTTTGGTGGTATCGGGCTGCCACTTTGGGGAGTCATACACCCTACTGTGGGACCAGCACGGGTATCTATGAGTTAGGGAGCCGATCGAATGGGGGTAGTGGGTACAACTAGTGGAGATAGGGGCAGACGACACCTATGAAGGCAGCCAGGGGTGCACGAAACTACCATTATCATTATTAAGTTCTGTAGGCAGGATCAACTTTTAGGGTGACTAGTGGTGGTGCAGTATAGTAATTATCCTGTAGTGATTAGGAACGAGATTAACGCCAGAACATTCCTCTTATTTGCTTTGTCATGTCCACTTGTTTCATGATCATATCTTATCTTACCAGTTTATGCCTTATCCTTGTTACTTTGATAATTATATTGCTAAAGTTATTATACTCGCAAAACTTTATGTCCGACCCCCTTGTTTTTGCCTCTTTTCTTCCCTCCCTCCCCCCAGGTTCTCAGGGTGGGACTAGTACTAGTGGAGCTTGATCTCTGATCTCTTTCTATCTCTTTTGGAAGTACTTGGATTGTTGAAAGTAAAGTTCAGCTCATTTTTTTTATGGCTACTTGTGTTGAGGTTTATGCTTTTTATTTTATGTACTCTGAAACAATTTATCAAGATGGATATTAAGTGAACTTGGTTTATGAAGTTGTTGTAATCAAACTATTTCTCCATTGCAATAAAAGTTGTTTTAAAATTTTCAAGTACCATTATTTATATCTATCTTGTTATATTCTGTTCTATACACTAAGTACGCTCCATGGAGGTTAATGCATTCCCTTTGTGAGTGACATTAATGGACGTGGCATGTTACAGCTATGAACTTGTAGAGTCATGTTTTGTTTTGTTTTGTTTTGGTGAGATTAGGTTTTTTTTGTTAATTATTCTTTGTTGCGGAGTTAAAAACATAAATGAGTTATGCAAATTTATGTATAAAGGAGCTGGAAAGAATAGTGGGAAGTTACGCATTTGGGTGTTCTTCCTTTTTAATCATCTTTTTTGTTAAGAATAATAGCTAAGACTTTTGCATTCTTTGCAATTTTAATTCTTAGTAGTACACAGTATACAAAAAAAGTTCAAGTATGCCAATATGATTTAGATCATTATTGCAAGTTGTTCTTCCTTTTCTAAAAAAGATAAAAGTGTTCATCTATATCTGAAAAATATAAAAATATATATATGACAGACACTTAAAGCTAGTATTACAATGTATCAAAAATATATACATATGCGGACAGTTTCACAGTGAAATCACATAAACCAACCAGTATTCCGTTGTATCATTACTGCAGGCTGTTCTTCCTTCTCTTAAAAAGATAATTTTTTTCATCTTTATCTAAAAATATAAAATGAAGTACATGAAACCAACTAATTGAATATTATAACTATTAGTTACAAAATAAAAAATGCACATGCATTCAATCCACACAAAATTATATTTTACATTGCACTTGCAGTATTGTTAACTATTGTTTTAAATTTGATTTCCATTTGCTTCCTATCTTCTCTCTGTTTTGCATTTCTATGCACTTTGAAACCAACCATCCATCATCAAAACACAACAGGCCTCTTTCACTTCATCAAACACATGGCATAAAATTAAAATCTTTTGAAAATCAAATGGTTCAATTGAGTCATTCAATCGATTCATTCAATCGATTGTGGCTGTAGAAATAAAATTGTATCGTTCAATCGATTCATTTGAAACATGAAAAGCTTTTGAAAATCGCCATTTTAATGCAGATCGACTAGGGTTTCAGATTTGCAAAATAATGGTCATGACATTTTTTTTGTCCTTGAAACTTATTCTTTAAAAGTTGTGTCCTTTAAACTAATTAGATCTGACTAGTAAGCCCTTCACGCAAATTTCCACTTTAATTTAAATATGAATAAAGTAAAAATATTGTAATTGAATAAAGTGAAATTTAGATTTATTGATATGAGCCTTGTAAGATGTGATTTAAAGGTAATGTGAATCTTAAAAATAAAATCGGATAATCCAACTTAAACACTAGTTTGAAATAAACTAAACTTAAGAATACCTTGATTAATGTTTTCACTTAATTGAATTGAAAATTTGAAAATCTACGTTGAAACAAGTTAAACTTTGGAATTGCGAATGATTGGTTTGGATTAACCATTTTGAATTATTTGGATTTTTTTTATTTTATATTAAACTAATTTAAATATATTATTTTAAGTTAAGTATTATTTTATCACTATTTTGATGTAACTGTTTTTAACTTAATTAATATAAATTCTATAACTATTTTAATTATACTCTTTCCTTAAAATTTACTAGTATGTATTTTATATTTATTTTTAAATCAAACTATTTTATACAAATATAATTATTTTAGTTACAACTGTTTTATTTTATATTAAGAATTTTGAATAGAAGTTGTTTACAGTCTAAGCTATTGGATATGAAATGTTATTATAAAGATGTTCGAAATATTGACTTTTGAGATATAGAAATGTGAAATCAAAATTTTGTAAAATAAACCATTTTAAAATATGAAATTTGAATCTTGAACTCAAACAAATAATTAATTGATTTAAAATATGACTTATGACATTGGAACATTTGAACTTAAATTTTTGAATTAAATCGCTACTGTTATTATTTGATTTTTGATATTTTAAATCTAATTTCAAATATAAATGACCATGGTGTGAAATAAGCGTTTGGTTATTAAAGGGACCAGAGTCACTATTAATATACTCTGTCAATATTAATACCACTTTATCAACTGAGCACGTGGCGGAGAATTCAGAATGAAGTAGGTTGGTTTGGCGAACACTATCAGAATAAAGTAAGAGAACAATGATGGATACCCTTGATTTTCCGGTCATAATTAAATGACAAAAACAAGAATTATACCACGATTAATAGAGGTTGAACCTCTTATCGAACACATTTCTTCGTTACCATATATATTACTTTGTGATTTGACCGGGGACCTTTGATTTTGGGAGTGTGGTTTGAGGTGGGCGGTAGTTGCGGCTATGCGTTACTACAAGTCCGGGTGCGCAATTTGTAGAATTATACCTTGGATGTTGCCTTGTATGCCTTGTCATATTATCTTGATCGAGCCCTCTACGATTTTGATTTGTGTCATACCTATGGAGTGCCATTTGATAACCACTAGTTTGCGGTGGATTTTATGGTATCTGTATAGACTACGACGTTATAAACGGGGTAAGAACAATGATTGTAATCCTGCTTATGTTATTTTTAATATTATATTTAACCTTAGACACTATTATAATAGCTTATTATATGATATAATATCTAGTTTAATGGATCCTTAAAGAATGGAATCCCAAAAATTCTTTAGGTTATGTGTGCATTTCGTTTGAGCATTTAACTTGAGTTGATTTACTATTGAAAATGTCTATCATGACTCGGGTGTTTTCTTTTTTGAATTTATGCTCTAGTCAAATTGAGGACTTTTTGAAGCTGGAGATCTATAGGAGATTCAACCTATTATTTAATTGTTGTTGTTATCTTAGTGATTATGTTATTCTATTTCTATCATTTTCTATGCAATTAAAACGCTTAGCGGATCCAATGCAGTGGAAGAGCAAAAATTTATAACGTGGATAAAGCGAAAAAATAGCAGGATATAGCGAATGAGTCTAAAATAGCATATGAAACTCGTATTTAATGCTTTTACAAGTATATAAATGGAAAATTAACATTCATTTTTACTATAATTAGTACACTGTTAATTTTAATAAAAGCATATGAAAATAAATGTAAACTTTTGTTTAACTTGATTAAATTTAATAGGATGTTATAGTATTTTATATTATAGAAAACATATGTTACAAAATTATATAAAAAAGTTAATTTTATAAATTTTATAACGTATAAGTGTCAATGTTAAATACATTTCTTTTATAGAAGATATGCGCAAATAGAGGAATAATGCTGAAATAACTGGATATATGGAGAATATCGAAAATATAGCGGGGATTAAAACATAACGATTATTTCAGGCGCTATTTGGAAATAGCATAGGTATGGATCCAGTACACAATATAACGGGGATATGGCGGGGTAATAGCAGGGTATTAACTGCACGGATCATTTGCTTATATACTAGGCAGTTATGTATCTAAGATTTTCTGATGTACTAAATTATGACTCAAATATCATGTGTTTTGATTTTGAGATTTTGTAACTAGTAGCTTCATGAACTACTAAGTAATTATTCCATTGCAAGTTATTCTGCTATTTCATATCAATGATCTATCTGTATTCTATGATTTGATTTTATTAAACCCCATAGTTAAAACAATTTGATGTTTCGAACAATTTGAGCTGGTTTCATTATCGACTTGAATGGTACGAAAACGTGGGTCATTACAGTTATCCTTGAAATCAAGAATACCATTGATAGTCAAGCCTTAGTAGTGTACTTCTAAGCACATGTCATGGTACTTGAAAGTATCCACCATGTAGTTCAACACTCATATTTGAGAAAAAGTTTTAGTAGCAAAGTTGATATCATTGAGAAATGTAAATAATTTTCTATTCACGTTGTACAATTGTATTCTAGGTTATTTTTTGGCGAAGAATGGCTGTAGATACGCTGTAGAAATTCTTAAGCAAAATCTGAGTGCTCAAGCGTCTAAAGGAGTTGCAAAGTTTTAGGAAATAGACCCAACCTATAACAACCTATCGAGAGTGGGCCTAAATTTCGACCCAGAAGAGGCCCATCGAAACTTTAAGCCACTCTAAATGGATTGTTGGCTCCTGTAAGGAATTACATTTGCAAAGAAATACAGAAAAACATTTATATTCATATAGATATGTTATATGAAGTATCTAATAGGTCAATTGGTGAGGTGTCAGAACATAAAGTCCTGCGTGAATGAAAATAATATTTGCTTAAACAATGATGTGCATGTAAAAATGCACATTTATATTCATATATTTATTCTTGTTTAGTTGAATTAATGAACATTTTTGGGTATTTTATATGATCAAACCATGTTTTAAATGTTTTCAAAATCATCACTTATTTTGGGAAAAAGTGGTCACTTGTGCATGCTTTAATTTGTGAAATCTTTTACTTGTTCCTTGTGATTATCTCTTGTAGGAATTTTGGAGCTAAAAGGATATACATACATGAAGAGATGAGGGAAAGCATGCATTTACACAGAAGGAGGCAAATAATTAATTCATTTTATGGATAGTGGAGGCCCACACCTTTCAACTAGCCCACTTGCTCTTAAGCTTCATATTAAAGACTAATTGACTAAGACAAATGGCCTTATACATTCTACATGACTTGTTAGTGGCTAGTGGCAATTTGAAGCTTCATGAATGGGCATTTTGGGGATTTCCCAAGGAAAGTGATTAGGGTTTTAGGGTTTTTGATCATGTATATATACCCCTTTGTTTCATGTATTTGGGGGATCTCTTTTTTAGAAAATAAAAGTGTAAGTGATCAAATGAACAAAAATGGCTACCAAGCCTCTTTCTTTCATGAAATGTTTATGTTCTATTTAACGTTCTTATCTATTCATACTCTCTCTTGTTATTGCTAGTAGTTTAGATTTATTTTCACGCAAGTATTTAGTAGTTAATATCTTTTCTTCATTATTTACTCTCTGTTTTTTTTTATTCTTTAATGTTGAAATCTATTTATGTTGAAATAATCACACTAATGAGGAGCTAAACTCCTTTAATTTAGGGGTGATGAAGCTCTCTAATCACACAGATTCAACATAGTTTATTTTTCATGCTCTCTACTTGTGCTTATTAAAGAATGGATGTTTAGTGTATTTTGTTAATCATGCTTGGTTTTTATGATCTATGCCTCTAATTAATAGAGGATATATCATGCTTGTTCAAATGACACAATAAGAATTGCTTCTTCATCTATATATGATTTTGGAAAAAAGAGGAAGTGTTAATCAACATTTGATATTCTATATTACTAACTAATAGTAAATAGAGTATTCTTAAAATTGATGTTGCTTTCAACTTGTTGTCTTTTTCATGAGAATTGAATAGCAATTAGATTTGTGCTATAATTTGATGACTTATGTTATGCTAATTAATAGCAAAAATATGTCATACCTATGATAAACACAATAACTAATCTCACTTATGACCAAACAAATAGAGATCATAACTTCATCATGTTGATTTGTGTGATCTAGAGTGTGAAAACACCTCTAAATTGCTCTTAACCAATAGTTTCATTTCCAACATAGTCTTTAGTTTTGTTAAATTTTAGTTAACAGATTTTGAAGTTTGGTTTAATTTGATTGAATAGAATTTAAAATTATTCTGTCCCAGTGGATCGACTTGTGTTCGCTAACGTACTACAAGTGTATGCTGTGCGCTTGCGGATTATTGCGCTTCGCGATGGTATTCCAATTCATAGAATATTCGTCGTCGAACAAGTTTTTGGCGTCGTTGCCGGGGAAGGAATTTGATTTTGATTATATTCTTCGTACTAATTTTGTTTTTTTTAAAACTTGTGTGCATTTCTGTGTTTGTTGTCGCGTTTGATTGTCCATTTTTGTTTGTTTGTTGTTTCTTCAAAAAAAAAGTTCTTTCGATATGTGCATTTCATCTCTCAGTGCAATTATCTCTCTGTTTTCTTCCTCATATTTGCATTTTGGTTTAATTTTGTTGTTTGCATTTTGCACTTTTGTTTACAAAAAAAGAAAAAAAATACACACTTGCCTTTTGTTTTCAATTTCTTTCCTATTTTCACTTCAATTTCCTTTATTTCTTTCCTTCCCTTTCTCTCAGTTATTTCTTTCCTTTTCATAATTCTTACAAAAAAAATTCATATTTTCTTATCCTTATTCTATATTTCTTCTACATTTATCTCCAATAACCCCTTAATTTATTGCTTTCCCTAATCTTCTTTCCTTCTCTTTCTTATATTTCCTCTTCTGTTACAATCCTTTATAAACCAACCCCACTTCACCATATTTCCAGATACCATCCATCACAACAATCTGCAATTTTCTTCAACAATCCTTGACTACAAATCCTTCACGGCTACAAAAACTGCAGTCATCCCCTCCATCTCAAACTCCACACCATAGTTTGCCTAATTCTACATACAAACCCCTTTCAAACTTTCACTACAAAACTCCAGTTAATTAACAATAATCATCATCCTCTTCTACCACTTCCAATCCAACCCTTTAGGCAAGCTCCCATAATCGATCATTACTCCTTCAACCAGTCACGCCGAACCACACAAGTCTGCACACTCCTCCAATTCATGCAAATACAAAAACTCACTTCAGTACTCTTCACAAACCATTCCACTTATACACAGTCCTCAAACCATTGCCTCACGGCAAACATCCATCTCCCGTCCGTTCCGATAGCAGCCCCTTTCCATACATCTTCACCTCATATTCATCAATCTTCACAAGCCATAAACCGATTCAAATCGTAGAACACTAAATCGGTAAAAGGAAAAATGGCAGAGGCTTTGTAACACCCTGTATGTTGAATAACTTGTTATAATATAAATCAGGGCAGAATTAAATTTTAAGATCTGAATCAAGGGAAACGGGCTAGGCCATTGCGTTCGTCTCGGAAAAATACGCGAAATAGAGTCCGAATTTTTGTAAATCGGAGTCCGTATGACCCAGTTGTGGCCCAACAAAGTTTTCAGAAAAATTCAAGTTCAAAACAGATTTAAATTTCAAGTTCAAAATTCAAAAATCAGGCCAGGCGGGCTAAGCGGGAAAATTCCCGCCAGCCACCCCAAGTCGACTGGGGAGTCGACTTGGGAGTCGACACAATTGGACCCAAGTCGACTGCCCAGTCGACTTGGGAGTCGACACAGGTGGCCAGGCAGTTTTTCCTGGTGCACCATTTGAGTGAGTTGGTCAGGTTTTGGGCTGTGTTTGGTGGCTGGTGACGAGATCTGATGGCTCTAAACTAATCTAGGGTTAATCTAAGGGCCTAAACTACATCCTAAATCTATAAATACACCCTAAGACTACCCTAATCCATACTAAAAATAGATACAACGTCATCATGCCGTCAAAATGCAACTTAGAAGGAGCCTCCATCAAATTTTAGAAGAAGATAGTTTCTCATATCAACTTCTAATTAACTCTAGCAACTTAATCTTCTTCATAGGAGTGCTAATCAACAAGTTGTGAGTTTCTATGCCTTTAGCAAGCAATTGCTAAACTAACTATGATAGGATGTAATGAGGTTATGGTTATGAATGTGGATCAATGCAAGTTATGTTATCATATGTTATGTGCTCATGATGTTAGTTATGCAAGTTTTATGCTATATGTCCATGATGCTAGTTATGCAAGTTTTATGCTATATGTTCATGATGCTAGTTATGCAAATCACTATGATAAACATTGATCCATTATGACGCCATGTTATGCAAGTTTGGTGTTTGATTATATGCAAGTTCATATATGACATGTTATGCAAGTTTGGTGTTTGATTATATGCAAGTTCATATATGATATGTTATGCAAGTTTGGTGTTTGATTATATGCAAGTTCATATATGACATGTTATGCAAGTTTGGTGTTTGATTATATGCAAGTAACATGTGCAAGTTTACACCTTTGCATGATATGCAAGTTTACCCCTTTGTATATCATGCATATATATGCATGTTTACCCCTTTTTATGATATGAGTAACATATGCAAGTTCATCCCTTTTTAGACCTATGACATGTATGCAAGTTTGTCCCTTTATTATAGGTCTATGACATGAACATCTATGCAAGTTACCCTCTTTATGACATATGTGATTCATGCAAGTTTGGGTTGATTATTTATGCTAGTTGGGTTTGATGCTATGGTCATATATGCAAGTTGACACCTTTAAAAAACCATGTTGATGCTAATGTTATGCTAAGTTGAACCCATTGTATTTGTGATGAATCTTCCCTTTTAAGTATGTCATGTTAGCGTATTACGTGGGGAAAGATGGGGTTAATATTCATGTTAGCAAAATTGTGGTGAAATTGGTATGATGTTGCATACCATAAGTGGATGAACATAATTGAGTCAATTATGTACATCATCAAATTGGAATTAATTAGGGAAAATTAATTCAAAATATGGGGGTGATTAATTAGGTGTAATTAATCGAATAAGACACGAGGTTGGATCCTTTTGTAGCATAAGACTGCCTGGACCCGACCGACAAATCCAGCGGCTACAAATGATTGGCCCAATGTGAGAGGTCTTAGGCATAAACTAAATACGTGACAAGTGTAAAGACATCAGGTTAGACTCTGTTATGGCGTAAGGCTGTCCGTACCCGACCGGCAGATCCAGCTGCCATAAAAGATAGTCTAATGTGAGAGGTCTTTACAAAGGTTACGGTCTTAATCAACTAAGAAACGCTTAACCAGATAAGCATGTAGTGGGGCATGAGGGGTTAAGTGGGTGCCTTGGGTGGCATGTGGAAATCTAGTGGTTGCCTTGGGTGGCAATAGAAAATACGATTAGAATACTTAACCAAAGTGGAAACATGTAATTAAACATGATTAAAGGTTTAAGTGGGATACACTAGAGGGAGCAAGCATAGGTGGGTAGCTTGTGGAGGCCCATTTCAACCAGTAACCCATATGTATCTTTGTGGGCTCGACCCATGTCGAGGACGGGACACGCATACTGGGCTTGACTATAAGAGGCCAAAACGGGTTAGCGGTGGCAACGCAAGTCCAACGGGTTTCATATGCATGTGTGGACCCGGGCTGGTAGGTAAGACGTTGTTGCATCGTGTAGGTATAAGCCGTGCACCGTTGGTTGTATCGGGTTGCCACTTTGGGGAGTGATACACCCCACTGTGGGGCCAGCACGGATATCTACGTTAGGGAGCCAATCGCTTGGGGAGTAGTGGGTACACCTAGTGGAGATAGGGGCAGACGGCACCTATGTGGTAAGCTAGGGGTACACAAAACTACTAGTTATATTTTCTAAGTCCATGGGTGGGATTAACCTTTAAGTTGGAATGACTGGTGTGGTGCAGTGTAGTAATTATCCTTGGGTGGGTAGATGCGTCTTTACCATTATCTTCGTTCTTCCTATGTCTAGTTGGCTGCTTAGTGTAGTCATTTATCCCCAGTCGTTACCGTACCAAGTTTATATCAAACCCTAGTTACTTTAATGATTGTATTGTTAAAGTTGTAGGACTCGCTCAGACTTATGTCTGACCCTGTTGTTTTTATCTTTTTCCCAACCCTCAGGTTCTCAGAGTGGGCCTAGAACTAGTGGGCTTTGATCAGATTGCTTATCTATCTTTTGGAGCTTGGACCGTTGATGTAAAGCTCAGCTTATCTTTTCTATTATGGCTATTAGTTATGTTGTGGGATTATGTACTTATGTTTTTATCAGGATGGATATTTAGTACTGGACTCTTGTTTTATGGTTTCGTAACCAAACATGTTTACCTTCTGCTGCAATGAAATGATGTTTTAGTCAACAAGTATTATTTATATCTGTCTTGTTGTAATTTTTCTGTTCTATATTCACTTAAAATACTCCACCGAAGTTAAGGCATTCCCTTAGTGAGTGACCTTAGCGGGTGTGGGGTGTTACACGTGGTATCAGAGCTGAAGGTTACCAGAACAGATAAAACTTTTAGAAAAACTATTTTTCTAAAAACATTTTCGAAGGAGTATTTTCAAAAACATGTCTTTGAGAGAAATTTTTTTGAAAGAAAAGCATAATCCCCAATAGCCATATCTTTATCTTTCGAATTCTCTGTTTGGAATCTTTCCTTTTTCGTTTCAGCATGGCCGAAGATCTTAACTTTCCGGAGGGTGTAGCGATACCAGTATGGTATAGGAGATTGATGGAGGCTAGGGCCGCCACTGCGGGTCCAGCAGATGTTCCTCCACCACCAGTTGCACCCGATCTTCCTCCCCCTCCTCCTCCTCGCGCGGATACTTTTGCTAAGACTTGCAAGGAATTTAAGGCTATGGGAGGGAAACCTTTTAAGGATCAGAAACTTTTGTGGAAGCTAGGAAGGAAACGGAAGAGTTGATAGACATCTTTGAGATGGAAGAAGGAAAGAAAGTCAAGTTAGCTGCTTGGTTAATGAAGGGAGAGGCCTCGTTCTGGTGGGAGGTCACTAATGGAGAGCGCCCTGTTGACTCTTGGGCGGATTTCAGACATAGGTTTGTGGCAAAGTTTCTCTCAAGGGCAGAAGAAAATCTGTATATGGAAAGGTTCTTGACTCTAAAGCAAGGAAACCTATCAGTGAAAGAATATGTCAACAAGTTTAATCAGTTGGCAAGGTTTGGCATAGACATGGTGAATACACCGGAGAAGAAGGCTTTGAGGTTCGTTAAAGGCTTGAATGAACCGATGCATGGATTGGCTATGACTCACATCCCTATGGGGGCCACCTTTGAGAAGCTAGTAGACATGGCACTTATGCATGAGGAAGAGAGGGGTCCCAATGCTAATAAGGCACCCAAGAAGAAAGGAGATTAGAAGAGACCTCAACAGCAACAGCAAAACAAGGGTGGGAAAGGCAACGGTGGCAAGGGAAAGAAGAAGTGCTTCAATTGTGGGACACCAGGCCACCTAAGCAAAGATTGTCGGAAGAAGAAGAAGACTGGCTGCTTCCACTGTGGCGAAGCAGGGCATCTAGTGAAAGACTGCCCTAAGAAGGGGCAGAGGACGGGATCTACCTCAGGAGGACCGGTGCAGGCTCTTATGGCACCAGGTCAGGCAAGGGGGCAAGTTCAGGCTCTTGCGGTTCCACCGATTCAGGAAAGAGGTAGAACTACTTCCGTTGAAAGTCTGGTTTTTTTGTTTGATCATCCTGTCTGTACTTTATTCGACTCTGGCACATCGCATTCGTTTATCTCATCATCATTAGTTGAGTTACTGCACTTAGACACCAGTCTAGTAGATGATCCCTTGGTTGTTTCAAACCCAATTAGGGGCTCCACTTATTTGTCCATGATATGTTTGGGTTTGAAGATTTCTATACTTAGCGTTGAGTTTAGATGTGATGCTTTTGTTTTGGGCTTCACGGGCTATGGGTTAATTTTGGGCATGGACTGGTTATCCAGTAATGGTGCCGTTCTTGATTGCGAAAGGAGAGTTGTTAGGCTCATGACCCGCTTGTGGAACACTCTCGAGATCTCTTGTAATCCCATGAATTCTGTTATGCTAAGATATCTTGAATCGCTTGACGCTTCTGTCGAGAGTTTGCGATCTGTTAGAGTGGTCCGAGAATACACGGATGTGTTTGAGGAGGTGAAGGGCTTATCTCCGAAGCGGGAGATAGACTTCCGAATATATCTGGTGGACAATGCTAAGCCAATATCTTTGCCAGTGCGCCACATGGCTCCTCGTGAGAGGAGGGAACTCCATAAGCAAGTAGGGGAGTTGCTTGAGAAGGGGTTCATAAGACGAAGTATATCGGAGTTGGGTGCTCCAGTAGTTTTTGCCACGAAGGCGGATGGGTCCCTCAGACTTTGTGTAGACTATAGAGAACTCAACAAACTTACAAAGAAGAATAGACACCCATTGCCGAGGATTGATGATCTCTTTGATCAGTTGGTTGGCGCCTCAGTGTTTTCGCAGTTGGACTTAGCCACGGGGTTTCATCAATTGAGAGTGGCTGAGGATAGTATAGAGAAGACTGCCTTTAGGACTTCGGATGGTTTTTATGAGTGGCTTGTGATGCCCTTTGGTTTGACGAACGCCCCTGCATACTTTGTTGATTTGATGAGTAGGGTGTTCAGGGAGTACCTTAATAAGTTCGTGGTGGTCTTTGTGGATGACATCTTGGTCATTTCTAAGAGTGAAGAAGAGCATGCCCTACATCTTAGGGAAGTGTTGGAGACTCTTCGAGCGCATAGCCTTAAGGCTAAATTCTCTAAATGTCACTTTTGGAGGAAGGAAGTGCGGTTCCTAGGGCACGTGGTCTCTAAGGAAGGGATAGCTGTGGATCCCACGAAGGTAGTGTCCATCCAAGATTGGAAGGTTCCGAAGAATGCTACCGAGGTGAGGAGTTTCTTTGGGTTGGCTGGCTACTATAGGAAGTTTATCAAGGACTTCGCAAAGATATCAGCCCCATTAACTCGCTTGACGAAGAAGAATCTAGTCTTCACATGGTACGTAGATTGTGATGATGCGTTCCAACGGTTAAAGAGAGCTTTAACTACAGCTCCAGTCTTAGTGTTGCCAGATGGGAGTAAGCCATTTGTTGTTTACACTGATGCTTGTGGGACATGACTAGGCGCAGTCTTAATGCAAGAGGGAAGGGTAATAGCCTATGGGGGAAGGCAGTTGAGAGCGCATGAGAAAATTTACCCTACACATGATCTAGAGTTGGCCGCTATTGTTTTTGCGCTTAAGACTTGGCGCCATTATCTTCTTGGTGAGAGGTTCGAATTGTTCACTGACCACAAATCATTGAAGTACTTGTTTTCTCAAAAGGATTTGAACTTAAGGCAACAAAGGTGGATGGAGTTCTTAGCATCCTATGATTTTGAGATAGCATATACCCCTAGAAAGGGTAACGTGGTGGCAGATGGCTTAAGTAGAAAAAGGTTGTCTTTGAGTCCATTGTTCGTTGAACGACGAAGCTTGGAATTTATCTCGATGTTAGACTTCAGACCTTCCGTTGACTTTATACCCAGTTTGCTAGCATCCTTAGAGGTCAGACCTACACTTTTGGGATGGATTGGTGAGGCACAGCGGGACGACCCACGGTTGGTTGAGTTAGTAGAGAAGCTCATAAGGGGGAGTCGTCCAGCCATTTGAATAGGTACACCCTAGACGATAGGGGGTGGTTGCGTAGAGACGGTAGACTTTATGTACCGCAAGACGAGGGTTTGAGGAAGGCTATTCTTGATGATGCGCATCGTTCGAAGATGACCATTCATCCCGGTGGGGACAAGATGTACCAAGACATGAAGCGAGTTTTCTTTTGGGCCGGTATGAAGAAAGATGTGGCTGAGTATGTCGCTAGATGCTTGGTATGCCAACAAGTGAAAGCGGAGCAAAAGAAACCTGATGGGTTGCTTCACCCATTGGAAGTTCCGCAATGGAAGTGGGATAGCGTCTCGATGGATTTTATTGATGGGTTACCGAGATCGAGGAAGGGTAATACGGGAATTTGGGTTGTGGTAGACAGACTTACTAAGAGCGCCCATTTTATACCCGTGAAGAGTAAGAGGACTGCTCCATGGCTAGCTTCAGTTTACCTTCGAGAGATAGTTCGATTGCATTGTGTACCTTCTAGCATAGTGAGTGATCGAGATCCCATCTTCACTAGCGAGTTTTGGAAGAGTTTGCAAGAGGCGGTAGGGACTCAGTTGTGTTTGAGCACAGCATATCATCCTCAGACGGACGGCCAGACCGAGAGGGTGAATCGTATTCTAGAAGACCTTTTGAGGCTATGTATCTTAGATTTTGGAGGTACATGGGAAGAGCATCTTCCATTGGTGGAGTTCGCATATAATAATAGCTTTCAGTCTAGTATTGGTATGGCTCCATTCGAAGCTCTTTATGGAAGGCCTTGTCGATCACCTACATGTTGGTGGGAATCTACGGATATGATCTTGCTTGGGCCCGATATGGTTAGAGAGACTTCGAAAAAGATTGATTTGATTCGAAGAAGGATGAAAGCGGCGCAAGACAGACAGAAATCTTATGCGGATAAGAGGAGAACAGATCTTGAGTTTGATGTTGGGGACATGGTCTTTGTCAAAGTATCTCCATTACGGAATGTTGTTCGCTTTCGGTCCGTTGGAAAGTTAGCACCAAGGTTTGTAGGACTGTTTCCTATTAAGGAAAGGATTGGACAAATGGCATATAGAGTGGATTTGCCCAAGAGACTTAGTGGTGTACATGACGTATTCCATGTGTCACATTTGAGGAAGTGCCTACATGAGACCGCAGAGGTGGTAGAGCCGAGCTTGCTTAGAGAAGTGGAGGTAGAGCGTGATGCGATGATTCGACGAGCTCCTACTCGCATCCTTGGGTCAGAGATTAGGAAGTTAAGAAACAGAGAGGTTCAACTAGTCAAAGTACAATGGGGAGATGATGAGAGCAACGCTACTTAGGAGACAGAAGTGAAGATGCGTTCTTTGTACCCATTCCTTTTTGAGGGTATGTCTTTTAACTTCTCCTTTATCGTTTGTCTAATACTTATCTTATCTTTAGTATGTCCTCTCGTTAGTACCTTTGACCTTTAGATAGGGTAAACCTATGGTTGAAATATGTGTTTGAGACATGTTATGATTGATGGATGCATGTGGATGCAAGTGTTTGCTAGTGGTTTCTCGTGGATGCATATACACACACTTTAGACACTAGATCGGCTCAGTTACTTCATGTTGCATATTGCATATAACTGTGTGTAGGTAGCTATATTAATGGATGTATAATGGTTGGATCATCGTATGGATGATGCATTTTGGTGTATGATTGTTCACTCATGTAGAGACAGTATGTGTCGATAGGGTTCTTTCGCATACATATTGGATGCATAGCACTATCATGGTTTGCATTAAGGAGGTCAACTGAATCAGTAGACCGCCTGATTTTGCATTAGACAAGGAACATATACACACACTTTTTGCATATGTTCATACGTCATTAGAAATTTTAAGGACAATGGATGCCAATGTTTGATGGTTTAGTAGATGGTTGTTTGGTTGGTAGGATACGTTCTTCTTGACTTAGAGATTTCGGGGATGAAATCCTTTAAGTAGGGGAGAATGTAACATCCCGTATGTTGAATAACTTGTTATAATATAAATCAGGGCAGAATTAAATTTTAAGATCTGAATCAGGGGAAACGGGCTATGCCATTGCGTTTGTCTCGGAAAAATACGCGAAATAGAGTCCGAGTTTTTGTAAATCGGAGTCCGTATGACCTAGTTATGGCCCAACAAAGTTTTCAGAAAAATTCAAGTTCAAAACAGATTTAAATTTCAAGTTCAAAATTCAAAAATCAGGCCAGGCGGGCTAAGCGGGAATATTCCCGCCAGCCACCCCAAGTCGACTGGGGATTCGACTTGGGAGTCGACACAACTGGACCCAAGTCGACTGCCCAATCGACTTGGGAGTCGACACAGGTGGCCGGGCAGTTTTGCCTGGTGCACCATTTGAGTGAGTTGGTCAGGTTTTGGGCTATGTTTGGTGGCTGGTGACGAGATCTGATGGCTCTAAACTAATCTAGGGTTAATCTAAGGGCCTAAACTACATCCTAAATCTATAAATACACCCTAAGACTACCCTAATCCATACTAAAAATAGATACAACGTCATCATACCGTCAAAATGCAACTTAGAAGGAGCCTCCATCAAATTTTAGAAGAAGATAGCTTCTCAAATCAACTTCTAATCAACTCTAGCAACTTAATCTTTTTCATAGGAGTGCTAATCAACAAGTTGTGAGTTTCTATGCCTTTATCAAGCAATTGCTAAACTAATTATGATAGGATGTAATGAGGTTATGGTTATGAATGTGGATCAATGCAAGTTATGTTATCATATGCTATGTGCTCATGATGTTAGTTATACAAGTTTTATGCTATATGTCCATGATGCTAGTTATGCAATTTTTATGCTATATGTTCATAATGCTAGTTATGCAAATCACTATGATAAACATTGATCCATTATGACACCATGTTATGCAAGTTTGGTGTTTGATTATATGCAAGTTCATATATGACATGTTATGCAAGTTTGGTGTTTGATTATATGCAAGTTCATATATGACATGTTATGCAAGTTTGGTGTTTGATTATATGCAAGTTCATATATGACATGTTATGCAAGTTTGGTGTTTGATTATATGCAAGTAACATGTGCAAGTTTACACCTTTGTATGATATGCATACATATGCAATTTTACCCCTTTGTATGTCATGCATATATATGCATGTTTACCCCTTTTTATGATATGAGTAACATATGCAAGTTCATCCCTTTTTAGACCTATGACATGTATGCAAGTTTATCCCTTTATGATAGGTCTATGACATGAACATCTATGCAAGTTACACTCTTTATGACATATGTGATTCATGCAAGTTTGGGTTGATTATTTATGCTAGTTGGGTTTGATGCTATGGTCATATATGCAAGTTGACACCTTTAAAAACCCATGTTGATGCTAATGTTATGCTAAGTTGAACCCATTGTATTTGTGATGAATCTTCCCTTTTAAGTATGTCATGTTAGCGTATTACGTGGGGAACGATGGGGTTAATATTCATGTTAACAAAATTGTGGTGAAATTGGTATGATGTTGCATACCATAAGTGGATGAACATAATTGAGTCAATTATGTACATCATCAAATTGGAATTAATTAGGGAAAATTAATTCAAAATATGGGGGTGATTAATTAGGTGTAATTAATCGACTAAGACACGAGGTTGGACCCTTTTGTAGCATAAGACTGCCCGGACCCGACCGACAAATCCAGCGGCTACAAATGATTGGCCCAATGTGAGAGGTCTTAGGCATAAACTAAATACGTGACAAGTGTAAAGACACGAGGTTAGACTCTGTTATGGCGTAAGGCTTCCCGGACCCGACCGGCAAATCCAGCTGCCATAAAAGACAGTCTAATGTGAGAGGTCTTTACAAAGGTTACGGTCTTAATCAACTAAGAAACACTTAACCAGATAAGCATGTAGTGGGGCATGAGGGGTTAAGTGGGTGCCTTGGGTGGCATGTGGAAATCTAGTGGTTGCCTTGGGTGGCAATAGAAAATACGATTAGAATACTTAACCAAAGTGGAAACATGTAATTAAACATGATTAAGGGGTTAAGTGGGATACACTAGAGGGAGCAAGCTTAGGTGGGGGCCCATTTCAACCAGTAACCCGTATGTATTTTTGTGGGCTCGACCCATGTCGAGGACGGGACACGCGTACTGGGCTTGACTATAAGAGGCCAAAACGGGTTAGCGGTGGCAACGCAAGTCCAACGGGTTTCATATGCGTGTGTGGACCCGGGCTGGTAGGTAAGACGTTGTTGCATCGTGTAGGTATAAGCCGTGCACCGTTGGTTGTATCGGGTTGCCACTTTGGGAAGTGATACACCCCACTGTGGGGCCAACACGGATATCTACGTTAGGGAGCCGATCGCTTGTGGAGTAGTGGGTATACCTAGTGGAGATAGGGGCAGACGGCACCTATGTGGTCAGCTAGGGGTACACGAAACTACTAGTTATATTTTCTAAGTCCATGGGTGGGATCAACCTTTAAGTAGGAATGACTGGTGTGGTGCAGTGTAGTAATTATCCTTGGGTGGGTAGATGTGTCTTTACCGTTATCTTCGTTCTTCTTATGTCTAGTTGGCTGCTTAGTGTAGTCATTTATCCCCAGTCGTTACCGTACCAAGTTTATATCATACCCTAATTACTTTAATGATTGTATTGTTAAAGTTGTAGGACTCGCTCAGACTTATGTCTGACCCCGTTGTTTTTATCTTTTTCCCAACCCTCAGGTTCTCAGAGTGGGCCTAGCACTAGTGGGCTTTCATCAGATTGCTTATCTATCTTTTGGAGCTTAGACCGTTGTTGTAAAGCTCAGCTTATCTTTTCTATTATGGCTATTTGTTATGTTGTGGGATTATGTACTTATGTTTTTATCAGGATGGATATTTAGTACTTGACTCTTGTTTTATGGTTTCGTAACCAAACATGTTTACCTTCTGCTGCAATGAAATGATGTTTTAGTCAACAAGTATTATTTATATCTGTCTTGTTGTAATTTTTCTGTTCTATATTCACTTAAAATACTCCACCGAAGTTAAGGCATTCCCTTAGTGAGTGACCTTAGCGGGTGTGGGGTGTTACAGGCTTTCTTATTTTTATTATTTTAATTTTTTGAGGAAAAAGGGGAGCCGGCTTTGCTTCTTGAAAAATTGGCTTAATGCCTTTATCTGGGTTTGAAAAGGGTGCCTGATATAGGGATTTTATGGACTTAGTAGTGTAGGGCTTGCGATTTTTAAGTGTGACAGTGTTATAAATTTTGCGGGCCTTAAGTTTTGTGAAAGAGTTTTGGTTTCCTTGTTTTAATTTACCATTGTCTTTGTTTTCCTTGCAATAATTGTCTTTGTTCTTCATCTAGAAAAAAAAAAATTGTCTTTTGTTTTATTTTTCCGTTGTCTTTCATTTTAGTTTAGCTTTTCTTAGGCCTTTGTTTTCAACATATCATTCAATAATAATAATAATAATAATAATAATAATAATAATAATAATAATAATACTCCACATTTGCCTTTCTAAACATTAAGTAAAAAAAAGATCTTTTTGTTTCATTTTCTCCGAGTGTATATATTGTGTTCGAATCTGTTTCAGGTTGCAGAAGAGACAAGGATTGCTTGCTAAAAATTGCTTTGCTTTGCTTAAAAATCGGCGCTGCTTACTTGCTTGCTAAATAAATAATTGCTGCTTAAAAATTGCTAATAAATCTGCATGCTTTGGTATTATGCTCTTAACTCTGTTTTTATTTCTTTACATTGTAGTTTGTTTGCATTTGCATTTTTTTATTAAAAAAAAATCATTCATAGTTGCATTGTTAATATCACGTTTAATTGTTGTTTTGCATTAATCTCATCTTATTTTCTTTTCTTAAGGGCAATACCCCTATTCACATAAGGAGAGGGATTTCTTCACCCTTTCCTTAGACCACAAAATTGCATTTCATTGTATAATTTGAATAATAATATTGGTTAGACGTTAGACTAAAGCGAGTAGCGGTGTAACACTCTGTATTTTCTATGTTTATTAAAGTAACGAATTTAAGAATTATTAATTGTAAAAGTGAGAATTAAGGGAAACGGGTTACGCCATTGCGTTCGTCTTGGAATTCTGCTTGAGATAGAGTCCGAGTTTGCGTGAATCGGACTCTTTATGAAGAAGTTATGGAGTTCAGAAGATATCATGTTTAAACAGAAAATTATATAATTAATAAAACAAAAGTGTTCCAATTTCAAAAATCACGAAGATCAGCTGGGCGGGAAAAATCCCGCCCATTCGGGTCGACTCTCCCCGGGGGGGTCGACATAGGAGTCGACCCCCTAAGAGGGGTGTCGACTGGGGTGTCGACCCCCCAATAGTGGTCGTCCCCCTCGCCCAGATCCAAACAGTGACGATTTTCTGGCTTGTTGCTAAGTCTTTTCTGAATTGTTATTGAGTCACTAGGGCATAGGTGAAAATTTCTAGATAACTCTATCTAGTCTGGACAGTTTTGATTGCTCCTAGGATGATCTAACGGCTCACATAAGTTTAAACCTCTTTAAAAGCAACCCTAGTCCTCAACCCTAAATCACACACTTTCATTCCAAGGAGCCACCATGTTGTCCATGATCGTCCAAGCCGAACCACCATTTCTTCTCAAACTAGAAAGCAAGTTAGAAGCTACGAATCAAATCAAAATTAGATAGTCTACGTCAAGGGATTGCTTTTCAGTTTCAGAAAACAGATCCCAAAAAACAAGACTTTCTTTTGTTTGTAAGTCCTGTTATTATTTAGATGTGAACAATTAAAAGTTATGATTTGTAATAAAGTGAAAACTAGAGTTGTGCCTAAGTTGTAAGATAATGGTGATGCTGGTTCATATCTATTCTTGTAACGATTCTATCATATATGCCTATGAGACTATTGTGGTTTATTGGACTTATTATGTATGTTAAACCAATCGTGTATTACGTAAATTTGGAGACTCTTTCATGTTGTGTTACATGTAAGTTTTTAGGCTAAGTCATATATATATGTTTAGATCTACATTGTCATATGTTAGATCTATGATTATTGGATCCAAAATACAAGTTCACATCTACATGTCTAATTGGATTTGTGTAATTCTATATGCTTAAGATTCATGTTTATTGGATCCAAAATAAAAGTTTACATTTACATGGCAAGTTGGATTTGTGTAATTCTATATGCTTAAGATTCAAGTTAATTGGATCCAAAAATGCAAGTTCATTGTTTTATGCCAAATTTACATGACACATGTTAAGTTAGATTCTTATTATTTTATGTTGTATGAATGGTACATGCTCCTTTCATTCCCCTTTTTGTATATAAGTTAGGCTAAGTTGCGAGCCTAACATTCTAGGTGAATTTTTGTGAATGTATAACAGGGGTAACGTTGGTTAATAAACCTTAAATTTCAAATTATTGGCATAGTTTGGCCCCATAATCATATAAATGATTAGTGGCATAAATTCGTATAATTTATATACCTAAAAATTATGAACATGATTTAGTGGGTAAATGGGGCATGACTTGAATGGCAATAATTGTGGATAATTTACATATAAATATGAAACGTATATATCTAAATTAAGTAAAAGACGAATATGCCTAACCCAAGGTTTGATTGAGTTACTGTGTAAGACTGCCCGGAACCGCCCGACACATCCAGCAACCGTAACAATATAGATCAAATGTGAGAGGTTAGCGCATCAAGCCCAAAAGAACCCGAGGTTAGATTGAGTTGCAGTGTAAGACTGCCCGAAACCGACCGGCACATCCAGCAACCGCAACAATACATGTCTAATGTGAGTGGTTGGTGCTTCAATGGATGAATTAAAGCTAAGACAGTAATGGTAGGGTTAAGTTAATTAAGGCAACACTTAACCAATACAACATTTTAACTAAACTGATGGGTGGGGTCAGGTTAATTTGAGAACACTTAACCATTTTAACAGGAAACCCTAGTAACGGGGACCCATTTCAGCAGTAACCCACATAGATGTATCATGGTACCCTGAACTAGGCATGGTGGGGCACGATTACTGGGCTGATTATAAGTGGTCAAAACAACGACGGGTGGTGCGTCAGTGTAGGTTCCCATGGAGTACAGGCGTGCACGTACTCCGAAGTGGAAAAATAGGCACTGGGCATCAGTAGTTATACACTGTGCATCTTGAATTGTATCGGGTTGCCACCATAGAATTTGAGACCACATGGTGGGACTAGCACAGGTATCTACAATCAAGCGGGGTCGAACGACAC
This sequence comes from Allium sativum, assembly GCA_030737875.1. Taxonomy (NCBI): domain Eukaryota; kingdom Viridiplantae; phylum Streptophyta; class Magnoliopsida; order Asparagales; family Amaryllidaceae; genus Allium; species Allium sativum. The sequence goes on along the minus strand of CM060910.1, from coordinate 607,264,361 downwards.
AAGTGGAAAATGTATACGAGTAAGAGCCGATCGATAAAGGGGATCATTTAACTTGAACACGTGGTGCTGATTGAAAACACTTGTAGGTGTGTGCAGAGAAATAGAAATGAGTGCGATAGCATATTCAGTTTTATTATCTTATTTCTAGGGTACAGTCCTAGGTTTAGTTTATTCATGTCATAATCTTTTTTCTTGTTTACATGCTAAATAATCATTGGACTTACCAGACTCATGCCTGACCCATTTTCTTTCGTCTTCTTTTCTTCCGTACCCCCTGGTCCGTAGGGAGGGAATACTTCTGCTTAGTTCGGACCATTTCCAGTTTGATGATAGTAGGTGTATTGCTTGGATTCTCTTTCCTTGGGCTATGGCTTTGGATACTCTCTTATTGGGGATTTATGCTGCCTTACTATTATTTTAAAGCTTCCTTATGTTTTAATTCAAGATAGAGATTTTGTTGTAATAATTTGGAAGTTGGTTTGAGACAGTTGTTGTAATGTTTTAACTGAACCACGTATTATGAAATAAATTTAGTTTTTTCGATGTTTATATTTCTGTCTTGTAAATTATCTATATCTTTTACCTATAATGCTCCACAGAAATTAAGGTATTCCCTTTGTGAGTGACCTTAACGAAGGTGGGGTGTTCCACTTGGTATCAGAGCTGATGGTTGCCAGATCAGATAAAAATTTTGGAAACTAATTTTCATAAAGAAGTTTAAAGAAGCATTTTCAAGAAAAAGTGTTGTTTTTATTTTAAAAGGCATAATCCCCCGAAGCCATATGCACTGTCTATCTATCCTTTTATTTGAATCTTTTCTTTTTCGTTTCAGCATGTCTGGGGATCTAACCTTACAAAGGGCGTACTGGTACCTGGCTGGTTCAGATGGTACCTAGAGGCTAGGGCTAATGATGCAGGCCCAGTAGACGTTCCTCCTCCCCTAGTTGCAGTTGTTCCTCCTCCTCCTTGTGCAAATGCTTTCTCAAAGAAATGTGGGGGTTTTCGAGCCATGGGTGGAAAGAACTTTAATGGGACTGAATCATTTGCAGAAATAAGAAACTGACTCAAGGAAACCGATGACTTGCTTGTTATCTTCGAAGTGGACGATGGGCAGAAGATACAGTTGGCCGTATGGTTACTTAAAGACGAAGCCTCTTATTGGTGGGAAGTTACTAATGCCGAGAGACCAGTTGAAACCTGGGACGATTTCAAAATGAGGTTTGAAATTAAATTCCTTTCACAAGCTGAGCGTAGCCTACAGATGGAGAAGTTCTTAACACTCAAACAGGGAAATATGCCGGTCAAGGAATACGTCAACCAATTCAACCAGCTGGCTAGATTCGGACTGGAGTTAGTGAACACTCCCCATATGAAGGCTCTCCATTTTGTCAAAGGGTTGAATGAGCCACTGCATAGCCTAACTATGTCCCATATACCTATGGGTGCGACTTATGAGAGACTGGTGGACATGGCACTGTTACAGGAGGAAGACAAGGATGGCAAGAAAGAGGCAAAGGTGGAAGTACCTCAAGATACGAAAGTGGAGGGATCACAGAATAAAAAGACAGATTCAAAGAAGGGCGGGAAGAACAACAAACCCCATGACAAGAGGAAGTGTAATTTTTGTGGCATTCCTAGACATCTGATCAAGGACTGCAGAAAGAAAAAGAGGAAGATGGGTGGTTGTTTTCACTGCGGCGAGACAAGACACATGGCTAAGGACTGCCCAAGAAAGCAAGGGCAATGGCGGAGGACTGGATCTACTTCTGGAGGGCAGGTTCACGCTCTCATAGCACCTCCGCAAGAACGTGGTAAAAATATTTCTGTTAAGAGTTTAGTTTATCTTTTTGATCATCTTGTTCATACACTCTTTGATTCTGGCGCATCGCACTCTTTTATATCTACTGCTTTAGTTGAATATCTTCACCTAGACACCAGTATAGTAGAGGATCCCTTGGTTGTTTCAAATCCAATTGGGGGCTCTTCTTATTTGACAATGATTTGTTTGGATTTGGAAGTTCCTATACTAAGCGTTGGGTTTAGATGCAATGCCTATGTTTTGGGCTTCAAGGGCTATGGGTTGATTCTATGCATGGATTGGTTATCCAGTAATGGTGCCATCCTTGATTGTGAAAAGAGAGTGGTTAGACTTACGACTCGCCTCGGTAACACTCTCGAAATCTCTTGTAATCCCATAAATTCTGTTATGCTTAGCTACCTAGAATCTCTTGATGCATCTGTTGAAAACTTGCAGTCTGTTAGAGTAGTCTGTGAATACTCAGATGTATTTGAAGAGGTGAAGGGCTTACCTCCAAAGCGGGAGATAGACTTCCGCATATACCTTGTTGATAATGCAAAACCTGTAGCTCTACCCGTTAGACACATGGCTCCAAGCGAGAGGAAAGTGCTCAGTAAGCTAGTTAAAGAGCTGCTCGAAAAAGGGTTCATAAGGTGGAGTATTTCTGAATGGGGTGCTCCTGTAGTGTTCGCAACCAAAGCGGATGGTTCACTTTGCCTATGAGTTGACTATAGGGAGCTAAACAAGCTGACCAAGAAGAATAGGCACCCACTTCCAAGAATAGATGACTTGTTTGATCACCTTGTAGGTGCATCGGTATTCACCTAACTAGATCTGGCTACCGGGTTTCATCAGCTAAGAGTGGTTGAAGACAGCATTGATAAGACCGCGTTCAAAACCCCGGATGGTTTCTTCAAATGGCTTGTCATGCTTTTCGACTTGACAAACGCACCCGTTTATTTCGTTGACTTGATGAGCAGGGTGTTTAGGGAGTTCCTTAATAAATTTGTGGTGGTCTTCATAGACGACATTTTAATTTTCTCGAAAAATGAAGAAGAGCATGCTTTGCATTTAAGGGAAGTCATGGATACCCTTTGTGCACATCAGCTGAAAGCCAAATTATCCAAATGCCATTTCTGCAGAGAAGAAGTGAGGTTTCTTGGACATGTGGTGTCCAAAGAGGGGATAGCTGTGGACCCCGCAAAAGTAGTTGCGGTGCAAGATTGGAAGGTTCCACGGAATGCAACCGAAGTCCAAAGCTTTCTCGGGCTAGCGGGCTTTTACCGAAAGTTCATTAAAGACTTTGTGAAATTCTCAGCCGCACTCACAAGATTGACAAAGAAGATCCTGAATTTCATCTGGGATTTGGATTGCGATGTTGCTTTCCAACGTTTGAAAAGGGATCTAACAACAGGCCCAGTTCTGACATTGCCTAATGGGATAAAAATGTTTACCGTATACACGGACGCACGCGGTACAGGATTAAGCACTGTCTTAATGCAACAAGGCAAGGTAGGTTGTTATGGGGGAAGGCAATTGAAGGCACGTGAGAAGAACTACCCAATTCATGATTTGAAGTTAGCCACCATTGTTTTCGCTCTTAAGTCGTGGCGTCATTATCTACTAGGAGAAAGGTTTGAATTGTTTATTGACCATAAATCATTAAAGTACCTTTTCTCACAGAAAGATCTTAACTTAAGACAACAAAGGTGGATGGAATTTTTGGCCTCATATGATTTTGAGATTTCCTATACCCCTGGCAAAGGCAATGTAGTAGCGGACGCCTTGAGTAGAAAGAAGCTGACCTTAAGTCCTCTCTTTATAGAAAGACAAAGTTTGGAGTACATAGCAAACTTTGACTTTAGACCCTCCTCTGAATTTGTACCTGGTTTGTTAGCATCGGTAGAGGCGAGCTCTACTCTTTTGGACATAATAGGCAACGTGAAGACCCCCAAATAGTCGATATGATGGATAAACTAATTAGGGGTGAGACTTCTAGTCACCTCAATAGATACTCCATCAATGATAAGGGTTGGCTGAGACAGGATGGAAGGCTATGCGTCCTACAAGCAAGGGATTTGGTGAAGATGGTTCTCGAAGAAGCACACCATTCTAAGCTGACCATACACCCCAGTGGAGACAAGATGTATAAAGACATAAAAAGGGTTTTCTTTTGGAATGGCATGAAGAGGGATGTAGCAGAGTTCGTCGCTAAGTGCTTGATATGCCAGCAAGTCAAAGCAGAGCAGAAGAAGCCTGGTGGTCTGCTTCATCCTCTAGAGGCCCCACAGTGGAAATGGGATAGCATTTCGATGGAATTTGTTGATGGGTTTCCTAGGTCAAGTAGGGGCAATACCAGTATTTGGGTAACAGTGGACAGGCTCACTAAAAGCGCTCACTTTATACCTGTTAAGAGTAGAAGGACTGCCTCGTCCTTAGCATCCATTTATCTTAAAGAGATAGTTCGACTCCATGGGATACCCTCCAGCATAGTGAGTGATCGAGATCTTATCTTTACGAGCGAGTTTTGGAAGAGTTTGCAAGAGACTATTGGCACACAACTATGCTTAAGCACGGCCTATCACCCCCAAACCGATGGTCAGACGGAAAGGGTGAATAGAGTATTAGAAGACCTCTTGATATTGTGCATTCTTGACTTTGGAGGAACATGGGAGGATCATCTTCCCTTGGTGGAATTCGCTTACAACACTAGCTACCAAGCCACCACAGGCATGGCACCCTTCGAGGGTTTATATGGAAGACCATGTTGATCACCAACTTTTTGGTGGGAGTCTACAGACAAGCTCATACTTGGGCCAGACATGATTGGAGAAACTTCAGAGAAGGTGGACTTGATAATGAGACAAATGAAGACTACATAAGATAGACAGAAGTCCTACGCAGAAAAAAGAAGGACCACCTTGAGTTTGAGGTTGGAGATAGGGTGTTCCTTAAAGTATCTCCTTTGAGGAATGTCATTCGCTCTGGGTCCATAGGAAAGTTGGCTCCAAGATTTGTAGGACCATTTCCTATCATTGAAAGGATTGGTACGATGGCTTGCAGAACGAAAGATTGGCTGGAGTTCATAATGTTTTTCATGTTTCTCAACTACGAAAGTGCTTACATGAGTCTGCGGAAGTTGTGGAACCAAGTATACTAAAGGAAGTAGAAGTTGAACGAGAAGCGACTGTGTGAAGAGTTCCAACTCGTATCTTGGGTACGGATGTCAAAAAGCTACGCAACCGTGAAGTCAAGCTTGTTAAAGCTCAATGGAGGGACGCTGAGGAAGACGCGACTTGGGAAACTGGGAGAAAAATACGCGCAACCTACCCTTTTCTTTTTGAGGTTACATTCTTGATCTCTTTTTCCATAAGTTTATACATGCTATCTATCTTTTAAGTATATCTCGTCGGTCCTATTCTTGATCCTTGGGTAGAAACTAATGGATGTAAACATGTATTTGAAACATGTTATGGTTGATGGTTGCAAGTGGTTGCTAGTGGTTGCTCATGGATGCATATACATACATACACATTAGGTGCTAGATCGGCTCAGTCACTTTCATATTGCATATGCATATATGTATTTGTATATGGATTGAAACTTGGAATGTTATCATATGGACGTTGCATTTGTATGAATGATTGTGCACTCATGTATAAAGTATGATTAGGAATAATTGCATGCATAATGGACTCATGGCACTGACATAATTTGCATTAAGGAGGTAAACTAAATCAGTAGACCGCCTGATTTTGCATTAGATAAGGACATATACACACACTACGCAAACAATCATGAAAAAATTAGAATTTTTTTAAGGACAATGGATGCCGGTGTTTGATGGTTGAGTAGATGGATAATTGGATGGTAGGATATACATTCTTCGTTACCTGTAAGATTTTGGGGACGAAATCCTTTAAGGAGGGGAGAATATAACACCGTGTATTTTCTATGTTTATTAAAGTAACGAATTTAAGAATACTTAATTTTAAAAGTGAGAATTAATGGAAACGGGTTACGCCATTGCGTTCATCTCGTAATTCTTCTTGAGATAGAATCCGAGTTTGCATGAATCGGACTCCGTACGAGGAAGTTATGGAGTTCAAAAGATTTCATGTTTAAATAGAAAATTATATAATTAATAAAACAAAAGTGTTCCAATTTCAAAAATCACGAAGATCAGCTGGATGGGAAAAATCCCGCCCATAGGGGTCGACTCCCCCAAGGGGGGTCAACATAGGTGTCAACCCCCCTATAGGGGTCAACCCCCTCACCCAGATCCAAACAGTGACGATTTTCTGACCTGTTTCTAACTTGTTTCTGAGTCACTAGGGTATAGGTGGCAATTTCTGGATAACTCTATCTAGTCTGGACTGTTCTGATTGCTCCTAGGATGATCTAACAGTTCACATAAGTTTAAACCTCTATAAAAGCAACCCTAGCCCTCAACCCTAAATCACACAATTTCATTCGAAGGAGCCACCATGCTGTCCATGATCGTCCTAGCCTAGCCACCTTTACTTCTCAAACTAGAAAGCAAGTTAGAAGCTACGAATCAAATCAAAATTAGATAGTCTACATCAAGGGATTGCTTTTTAGTTTTAGACAACAGATCCCATAAAACAAGACTTTCTTTTGTTTGTAAGTCCTGTTATTATTTAGATGTGAACAATTAAAAGTTATGATTTGTAATAAAGTGAAAACTAGAGTTGTGCCTAAGTTGTAAGATAATGGTAATGCTGATTCATGTCTATTCTTGTAATGATTCTATCATATATGCCTATGAGACTATTGTGGTTTATTGGACTTATTATGTATGTTAAACCAATCGTGTATTCTGTAAATTTGGAGATTCTTTCATGTTATGTTACATGCAAGTTTTTAGGCTAAGTCATATATATGTTTAGATCTACATTCTCATATGTTAGATCTATGATTATTGGATCCGAAATACAAGTTCACATCTACATGTCTAATTAGATTTGTGTAATTCTATATGCTTAAGATTCATGTTTATTGGATCCAAAATAAAAGTTTACATTTACATGCCTAGTTGGATTTGTGTAATTCTATATGCTTAAGATTCATGTCAATTGGATCCAAAAATTCAAGTTCATTGTTTTATGCCAAATTTACATGACACATGTTTAGTTAGATTCTTATTATTTTATGTTGTATGAATGGTACATGCTCCTTTCTTTCCCCTTTTGTATATAAGTTAGGCTAAGTTGCGAGCCTAACATTCTATATGAATTTTTGCGAACGTATAATAGAGGTAACGTAGGGGAAAAAACCTTAAATTTCAAATTATTGGCATAGTTTCGCCCATAATCGTATAAATGATTAGTGGCATAAATTGGTATAATTTATATACCTTAAAATTATGAACATGATTTAGTGGGTAAATGGGGAATGACTTGAATGGGAATAATTGTGGATAATTTACATATAAATATGAAAGGTAAATATGTAAATTAAGTAAAAGACGAATATGCCTAACCCGAGGTTAGATTGAGTTACGGCGTAAGACTGCCCGGAACCGCCCGGCACATGCAGCAACCGTAACAATGTAGATCTAATGTGAGGGGTTAGCTCATTAAGCCCAAAAGAACCCGAGGTTAGATTGAGTTGTGGTGTAAGACTGCCCGGAACCGACTGGCACATCCAACGACCGCAACAATACATATCTAATATGAGTGGTTGGTACTTTAGTGAATGAATTAAAGCTAAGACAGGAATGGTAGGGTTAAGTTAATTAAGGCAACACTTAACCAATAGAAGATGTTAACTAAACTGATGGGTGGGGATAGGTTAATTTGAGAACACTTAACCATTTTAATGTGTTGATTAGGAAACCCCAGTAACGGGGACCCATTTCGGCAGTAACCCACATAGATGTATCAGGGTACCCTAAACTAGGCAGGGTGGGGCACGATTACTGGGCTGATTATAAGCGGTCAAAACAACGGCGGGTGGTGCGTCAATGTAGGTTCCGACGGAGTACGGGCGTGCACGTACTCCGGAGTGGAAAAAGCAGGCACTGGGCATCAATATTTATACACTGTGCACCTTGAATTGTGTCGAGTTGCCACCATAAGATTTGATACACCCCATGGTGGGACTAGCACAGGTATCTACAATCAAGCGGGGTCGAATGACACAAGTGGAAAACGTATACGAGTAGGAGCCAATCTATAAAGGGGATCATTTAACTTGAACATGTGGTGCTAGCTGAAAAAACTTTAAGTGGGTGTAGAGAAATAGAAATGAGTGCGATAGCATATTCAGTTTTATTATCTTATTTCTAAGGTACTGTCCTAGGTTCAGTTTATTCATGTCATAATCTTTTTTCTTGTTTACATGCTAAATAATCACTGGACTTACTAGATTCGTGTCTGACCCATTTTCTTTCGTCTTCTTTTCTTCCGTTTCCCCCCCAGTTCCGCAGGGAGGGAATACTTCAGCTTAGTTCGGACCATTTCCATCTTGAAGAGAGTAGGTGTATAGCTTGGATTCTCTTTCCTTGGGCGATGGCTTTGGATAATCTCTTATTGGGGATTTATGCTGCGTTACTTTTATTTTAATGCTTCTTTATGTTTTAATTCAAGACAGAGATTTTGTTGTGATAGTTTGGAAGTTGGTTTGAGACAGTTGTTGTAATGTTTTAACTGAACCACGTACTTATGAAATAAAATTAGTTTTTCCGTTGCTTATACGTTTGTCTTGTAAATTATCTGTATCTTTTACCTATAATGCTCCACCAAAATTAAGGCATTCCCTTTGTGATGACCTTAACGAAGGTGGGGAATTTCAAGTGGGCTCATATAGGGCTTAATTGTATTTTGATAGTTGATTTCTTTGGAATAAATTATATCTTGATGTCTAGACTATGACAGAGAAATAACCCTTTATAAATATTACGGTGGTTTGTAAATACTATATCGGTTGTCACTCTAAAGGTATTTAAACCTTCGGTTGCATTGCTAGGGTGGTTCCTGGTGCACCGATAACTCATGTCCGTTAACTAGCCGAGTAATCTTTTGTTTTAAGTAATCAAATGTGTAACTATAAAATTTTGGGTTAGGAGTCCCTAAGGAAAGAAAATTTATAGTTAATCTTTGCATTCATTTAGTTGCATTAGATTCATGCATATATATATATATATATATATATATATATATATTAACAATTCCCATTTTGTAAAGAAAATAAATTCTCTTTTATTCTCTTTCTCCTCTTCTCTTGTTCTTTGCACTAGTGCATGCGCAATTGGACTCGTGATCCTTCAACTTATCATTTAGTTCGAACAAACATTCCTTTAACCATGGCAGAAAAAAATCTCCCTCGAATGCTTATGGTTAGATATTTCCCCGATCAGGTTTCTATTCCTTCTTGCATCATATTACCCGCATTATGGATAGATATTTCCCCGATCGGGTTTCTATTCTTTCTTGTATCATATTACCCACCTCAATTGGTAACTACTTTGAAATTCATTCGAATCACATAAATACTCTTACAAAATTCGGCAATCTTGAATTTGATGATCCTTATATTTTCTTAACCAAATTTGAACAAGTTTGTGCAACCATGAAATTTCAACAAATAAATGACGATGGAATCAAACTTAGGTTAATTCCAATTGCACTTACCAATTATGCCAAAAAATGGTTGTATAGCTTGCCTTTAAATACAATTGGAGCTTGGAAAGAATTTGTGATTGTTTTTCGAAAGAAATTTTACCCACTGGAAAAAACATCCAAAATTCGAAATGAAATTGTTAATTTTCAATTTGGGGGTGAATCCTTTGCAAAATACTTTGAAAGATTTAAAGAACTTCTAATTAAATGTCCACATCACAATTTTGAAAAATGGACTCTTTGACAATTATTTTACGATGGTCTCGAAAATAACTCTCGAACCATGCTCGAATCGATGTGACAAGGAAACTTTCTAGCCCAAAATCATGATACCGCTTGGCAATTTCTCAAAAATTTGGCCGAAAAATCAGATCAATGGGAAAGATCTAATGAGAAATCAATTATTCCCAATCAAATGCTCATTCAGTAGGATCCTCGACGACTTTAAAGCGAAAATAGATGCGATGTTAACCAAATTTTATAATGTCCTTTCATCAACTCAAATAAATCAAGATCAAGTGTCTCAGCCTTAGTGTTAAAATGTAACAATTATAATACCCCGTAATTGTGTTAACATCAAAGGGATAAATTAAAGAATAATTAATTTAATATTAAAAATTAAGGGAAAATGATTATGTCATTATGTTCGTCTCGAAATTCTGATCAAGATAGACACCTGGTTTGAGTAAAATGGATAACGTATGAAGAAGTTATGAACGATAGAAGTTTTTGGGTATTCGGGCCTTTTTTAAGTCGATAGCGGGCCATTACAAAATCCCTTTTTAGGGCTGAGGTGGCAATTCAATTTCTAAAACCTAGCGGCTATAAAATCACCTCAATTCCATTATTTTCTTCACAAAAGAAACAATGGCGGCCAAACTCTTCTAGAGTGCGAACTAAGACAGATCTACTTTCTTCAATTATCAGTTTTGCAAATCAAATTCTGTGATCCAAGTTTTAGTTTTCTTCTTCTATTCTCATAGATCCAATCATTGTGAGTATAGTTATTTTTAGGTTTAAATAAATAAAAGTGAATTATTAAAGACTATGATTTGGATCTATGCTATTATCATGTTTTATGTTATGACATGATAGATCTGTTCTATGCTATTATCATGTTTTATGTTATGACATGATAAATCTATTCTATGCTATTATCATGTTTTATGTTATGACATGATAAATCTATTCTATGCTATTATCATGTTCTATGTTATGACATGATAAATCTATTCTATGCTATTATCATGTTCTATGTGCTATTATCATGTTTTATGTTATGACATGATAGATCTATTCTATGTTATTATCATGTTTTATGTTATGACATGATAGATCTATTCTATGATATTATAATATCTTATGATATGTTATGGTAGATTTATTTGTTAGATCTAATTATCATGTGGACATTTTATGTAGATATAAATCTTTAATTATGTTAGGTCTATTTTATGTAGATCTAAATCTTTAATTTTGTTAGATCTATTTATCAAGTGGATATTTTATGTAGATCTAAATCTTTAGTTATGTTAGATCTATTTTATGTGATCTAAATTGTCATCTTGTGTTATCATTTTAGATCTATTTTATGTGATATAAATTGTCACCTTACGTTGTCATGTTAGATCTATTTTATATGATCTAAATTTTCACCTTATGTTATCATGTTAGATCTATTTTGTGTGATCTAAATTGTCACCTTATGTTGTCATGTTAGATCTATTTTATGTGATCTAAATTGTCACCTTATGTTATCATGTTAGATCCATTTTATATGATCAAAATTGTCACCTTGTTTTGTCATGCTATATCTATTTTATGTGATCTAAATTGTCACCTTATGTTACCATATTAGATCTGTTTTATGTGATCTAAATTATCGCCTTATGTTACCATGTTAGATCTATTTTATGTGATCTAAATTATCACCCTGTCATGATTGCAATTTCATGTCGATGCCAGTATGTATGTTCACCTTATTATCACACTAGTTTATATTTATGCCAAGATGATCATTTTAGTCACTTTCCCATTATTTTCCCTATTATCGTTCATGACTAGGCTATTGTCTAGCCTAGGCTTGAATCCAATTTTGTGAGGGCGCTAGTTAAGGAACGGGGGAAAAAGGGTTAAAAATGGCATAATTTGAATATGAACATTTTTGGACATGTAATTCAAAGTATTGGGTAAAATAGGTATTGACACCTGTAAAAGGAAAGGCTTAATTAATTGATTAATTAACTGATTAACTAATTAAAAATGGAATGTTTAGTAGTTACAATTAGGAATTGTAATTGTACTTATCACACGAGGTTAGGTTGCATTAGTGGTGGAAGTCTGCCCGGACCCGATCGGGATATCCGGCAGCCACTAATGTTGAACCTAATGCGGGAGGTCCAAGTACATAAATATGAATCGGGCTATGACACGAGGTTAAGCCCAACTGTGGAATAAGTCTACCCGGACCTGACCAGCATGTCCAACATCCACATGTTGTAGGCCTAATGTGGGAGGTCTGGCCCATTATGAAACCATAAATGGACATGTTAAAGAATTGGACTACTTAACCAAATCTAATCCATAGGGATTGTGTGAACTTAGAATTAAGTTGTGGTTAAGTAAAATTGATTATGTAAAGGGGGTGGGTTAAGTAAATCTGAGTGGATGGGTAATATTCACATATGGGCCCACAAACTTAACCCGTTAAGGTTATGTAATTAAAGACACCTAGTGGTATACATAATCAATGGAAATAATAAAGTTATGTAATTAAAGACACCATTTAGGGTAAACATAACTTATAGAAGTGATAGGGTTATGTAATTAAAGACACTTATATGCAAGCATAACCGGTTGGAAGATTAGGGGTTATGTATTAAAGACATCTGTAGGTAAGCATAACCGGTAGAAATAAATAAGGCTATGTAATTAAAAACAGCTAGTGTTATACATAGTCAGTGAAAACCTAGTGGGGGATACAATACAAAGGGAAGGGCATGTATCATATTGTATGGGACTCATTTCAGTCAGTAACCCGGAGTATATATCAAACAAAGTACTCCATACTAGGCGTAAGAGGGTCATGCTTACTGACTGATTGTAAGAGATCCAAATCTGGAGGACGGTGTAGGCAGCACAAACCGACCGGGCCATATGCGTACATGAGCCAGGCAGAGGGGTATAAGATGACCATGACACCTATAGATATGGTTGTGCACATTATTACGATGAGGGGTTGCCACTGAAGTGATACCTCCAACTGTAGGGCCAGCACAAGGTATCTACGAGGGTTAGGGAGCCGATCGATCAGGGTAGTATTTAGGATACATTTGGACGTATACCTAAGTCTACCACCTTATAGTTGAAGGGATCATCTCCTTCTAGATATACAAGTAACAGTGCAGAGTAATCATTAGAAGCGCATACACCTTATCCTGTCTACCTTGTCACACCTGCCATTTATGTAGTGACCTCTCTTATCCACTTTATATTCTTATCATATTACTTTTATTTATTTACCGGCTAAAAGTAACTTGACTCGCCAGATTTTATGTCTGACCCTTTTTGTTTCTCCTTCTTTCTTCCATTCCTCCCTCCCCCCAGGTTCTCAAGGGAGGGAATTCTCAGGCTTAGTTAGGATTCTGCTATAATCTTGCCTGGAGCTTCTAGATGTATTGCTCAAGCTTCTATCTTTGCTACTGTGGCTTATGATTTGGGGATTATGCTTTCTTTGTTATTGCACTTTAGTAATTAAAGTACAACATAGAAGTTTTAATGATGTACTGAGTTTATGTATTTTCAAACATATGGTGTAACCGTGCTTTATGATTAATAAAAGTTTTTAATTTTGCTGCTATTTATATCTATCTTGTAATTATTCTGTGTCTGTTTACCATAATGCTTCACGGAACATAATGAATTCCCTTAGTGAGTGACATTAACGGACGTGGGGTGTCACACTTGGTATCAAAGCTGAAGGTTACCAGATTGGAAAAAAGTTTTTGAAAACTATTTTCAAAGAGGTTTTAAAAGAAAGCATTTTAAAAAAGAAAAGTCTATTTCGAAAAACATATTCCCCAAAGCCATAGGAAATATCTCTCGATTCTCCGCTTGATTCCTTCTTCTTTTTGCCTGGGGAACCGATTCTTCCGGAAAGGTGTCCCATTCCGACATAAGGTCGTAGGCATGTTTAAACTGCGGCACATGTCGATGGGTAATTAAGCACCTAACCTCTATCTATAGCTGCAGTAGTATCACCTACGACTAATTTTCTCGAGCTTCATAAGGATTTACATGCGATGGAGGTAGCTTTCGAGAGACTTTTTAGCTTGTTACACAAACACGGTAAAAAGGAGAATAAGGGAGTCAGGGCCAAGGAGTACAGCACAAGGATGAGAAAAATGATGGCTTGGGAAGGGAACATAGATAAAGTTCAAATAAATCTGAAAAGGAAGAAGTTAAGGTTGAAGAAACACAAAATAAAAAGGTACAACCCAAGAAAGGGCGGAAAAAATGACAAGGCTTAGGGTAAGAGGAAGTGCCATAGTTGCGTGCGAGAGGGTCACTTGGCCCAGGACTGCAAGAAAAGGAAGAATGCTTGCTTCGTTTGTGAAGGGGCTGGACACTATTCTAGGGAGTTCCCAAGGAAGCAAGGGCAAGGTCAAAGGATAAGAACCTCTGGAGGGCAAGCAAATGCTCTCGTGGCAAATGCACCAGATAGAGGTAGGAAATTTCCATGGAATGTTTGATTTCTCTTTCCAATCACCCTATTAGAACACTTTTTGATTCTGGCGCCACACATTCATTTATATCAAGTTCTATAGTTGAATCACTGCACTTGATTACTAGTATGTTAGTAGATCTCGTAGTTGTTTCAAACCCCATTGGTGGTCCGACTCATTTATCGATGATTTGTCGGGGTTCGAAAATATCTGTGTTATGCGTCGAGTTTGAATGCGATGCATATGCTCGAGTTTATGGGCTATGGGTCAATTCTAGGGATGGATTGGCTTACCACGTATGGTGCCATTCTGGATTGTGAGAAGAGGGTTGTTAGGCTTTGACTTGTCATGGGAGAACCCTCGAGATTTCGTGTAACCCACAAGGGTTGGTTATGCTTAGTTTCCTAGAGTCTCTTGATGCATCTATCGACGATCTGCAATCTGTTCCAGTAGTCCGAGATTTTTCTGATGTTTTTGATGAGGTTCAGGGTTTACCTCTGAGGCACTTGATCGATTTTCGTATATATCTGGTGGACAATGAAAAGCTAGTTGCATTACCAGTGCGCCATATGGCTCCAAGGGAAAGGAGGGAGCTGAGTAAGCAAGGAAGGGAGCTACTTGAGAAAGGGTTTATTAAACGAATCATATCTAAATGGGGTGCTCAAGTAGTATTTGCAACTAAGAAGGATGGTTCGCATCGTTTATGTGTTTATTATAGGGAGCTGAATAAACTCACTAAGAAGAATAGGATTTGTTTGATCAGCTTGTTGGTGCCTCGGTATTTTCCTAGGTAGACTTGGCCACAAGATTCCATCAGTTGTGGGTGGCTGAGGACAGTATATATAAGACTGCCTTTAGGACTCCGGACGGTTTCTTTGAATGGCTAGTTATGCCTTTTGGGCTAACGAATGCACCCACCTATTTTGTGGATCGAATGAGTAGGGTGTTTCGGGAGTTCCTAAGTAAATTTGTTGTAGTTTTTTCGATGATATTTTGATCTTCTCCAAAAGCGAAGAAGAGCATGCCCAACATTTGAGAGAAGTTTTGAAAACTCTCCATGACCTCAGCTTAAAGCAAAATTCTCCAAATGCCATTTTCTAAGAAAAGAGGTAAGATTCTTAGGGCATGTGGTCTCCAAAGTAGGGATAGCTATAGATCCCACGAAGGTGGTTACAGTGCAAGATTGGCAGGTTCCTAAGAATGTAACCAAGGTGAGAAGCTTTCTTGGGTTAGCTGGTTACTATAGGAAGTTCATTAAGGACTTCGCAAAGATATCAGCCCCACTCACCATGTTGACGAAGAAGAACTTGGCATTCTCATGGGATATAGACTATGCCGTTGCTTTTCAATGACTGAAGAGAGCTCTAACAATAGCCCCAATCTTGACCTTACCTGACGGAAATAAAGTGTTTACCGTTTACACTGATGCATGTAGTACAAGGCTTGGTGTGGTTCTAATGCAAGAAGGGAAAATAGTGTGTTATGGAGGTAGACAACTCAGATTTCATGAAAAGAACTACCCCACCCATGATCTAGAACTAGCTACCATAGTGTTTGCATTAACGACGTGGCATCATTATTTACATGGCGAGAAGTTCGGATTATACACCGATCATAAATCTCTCAAGTATCTGTTCTTGCAGAAGGATCTCAATTTAAGGCAACAACGGTGGATGGAGTTTCTTGCTTCTTATGATTTTGAGATTTCTTATACCACTGGCAAGGGTAATGTGGTGGCAGACGCACTGCGTAGGCCAAGGTTGTCCCTGAGTCCTCTGTTTGTGGAAAGAAAGAACCTGGAGTTCGTATCAGCTTTGCTTTTAGACCCTCTATCGAGATTTTGCTTGATTTGTTTGCATCCTTGGAGATACGACCGACTCTTATGGACCAGATAGGAGCTTCACAACAAGGTGACCCACAGATTCTAGATGTCATGGATAAGCTCAGAAGAGGGGAGACCTCTAGTGACCTCAGAAGATATGTCATAGATGAAAAGGGGTGGTTGCGACAACATGGAAGACTTTGTGTTCCTCAAACTAGAAGCTTGATAAAGGAAGTCCTAGAAGAAGCCAACCATTCTAAGATGACCATTCATCCAGGCGGTGATAAGATGTACAAGGGAATGAAGAGGGTTTTCTTTTGGGCTGGGATGAAGAAAGATGTGGCCAAATTTGTTTCCCAATGTTTAGTTTGCTAGTAAGTCAAAGCTGAGCAAAAGAAGCCAGGTGGTTTACTTCATCCTTTGGAGGTTCCTCAGTGGAAATGGGAGAGCGTCTCTATGGATTTCATAGATGGTTTGCCTAGATCGAAGAAAGGCAACATCAATCTCTGGTTTGTGGTAGATAGAATCACTAAGAGCGCTCACTTTATTCCAGTTAAGGGTAAGAGGACGACATCATGGTTAGCAGCAATTTATGTTCGAGAGATAGTTCATCTTCATGGAGTTCCTTCCAGCATCATGAGCGATCGTGACTCTATCTTTATCAGCGAATTCTGGAGGAACTTGCAAGAAGCATTAGCTACATAGTTGTGTTTGAGCACCGCTTATCATCCTCAGACCGATGGGCAAATAGAGAGGGTGAACAGAATTCTAGAAGATCTTTTACAGCCGTGTGTCCTAGACTTCGGAGAGACTTGGGAAGAGCATCTTCCTTTAGTAGAGTTTGCTTATAACAACAGCTATCAGGCCAGCATCGGCGTGGCACCCTTCGAAGCATTGTACAGAGGACCCTGTAGATCACCAACTTATTGGTGGGAATCTACAGAAAGATTATTACTTGGACCAGATATGGTTAGGGAAACGTCCGAAAAGATTGACCTTATTCGACGACTGATGAAGCCAGCTCAAGATAGGCAGAAATCCTATACAAACAAGAGAAGGACTGACCTCGAATTTGAAGTAGGAGACTTGGTTTTTATCAAAGTATCACCTCTGAGGAATGTGGTACACTTTGGATCGGTAGGGAAGTTGGCACATAGGTTTGTGGGACCATTACCCATAATTGAGAGGATTGTCCAAATGGACTATAGGGTAAAGCTTCCTGAAAATCTATATGGTGTTCATGATGTTCTCCATGTTTCTCATCTGTGGAAGTGCTTGCATGACACCGTGGAAGTTGTTGAGCCGATATATTAGAAAAGGTAGAAGTGGAACGGGAGGCGACAGTCAGGCAAGTTCCTTTCCGTATTCTTTGATCAGAAGTTAAGAAGCTACGCAATAAAGAACTCAAGTTGCTAAACGTTCAGTGGGGAGATAACCAAGAGGATACGACCTGGGAGACCGAAGACAAGATTCATGCTTCGTACCCTTTTCTCTTCGAGGGTATGTTCTTAACTCCTTTTACCAAAGCTTTATCAGTAATTGTTTCTATTCATTTAAGTATATCTTACCTACAGTATTTTTCGACCTTTAGATAGGAATCTTATGGATGTATTTGAAACATGTTATGTTTGATGGATGCAAGTGTTTGCTAGTGGTTGCCTATGAACGCATATACACACATTAGGCACTGAGATCAGCTCAATCACTTTCATACTACATATGGATATGTGTGTGCATTTTCTTTTCTTTTATGGATGGAAATGGATGAACTAGCATATGGATGTTGCATTTGGACGAATGAGTGTGCACACATGTAGTGCTTATAGGTTATAATAGGCTTATTTGCATACATATTGGATTCATGGCACTAACATACATAGCATTAAGGTGGTCAAGTGAATCAGCAGACCACCAGATCCTCGCATTAGTGTAGGGGCATATGCACACACACCTTTGCATATATTCATGAAAGCATTAGAAATCCTTTAGGACAACGGATGCCAGTGATTGATGGGTGAGTAGATGGATGAAGGATGGTAGAATATGCATTCGTCCCAACTTAGTGATTTCGGGGACGAAACCCTTTAAGTAGGGGGGAATGTAACACCCCGTAATTAGGTTAACACTAAAGGGGATAAATTAAAGAATAATTAATTTAATATTAAGAATTAAGGGAAACTGATTACGTTTGAAATTATGGTCAGGATAGACACCTGGTTTAAGTAAAATGCATAACGTATGAAGAAGTTATGAATGATATAAGTTTTTGGGTATTCGGGCCTTTTTCAAGTGGATAGCGGCCCATTACCCAATTCCCTTTTAGGGCTGAGGTGGCAATTCGATTTCTGAAACCTAACGGCTAAAAAATCACCTCAATTCCATTGTTTTCTTCAGAAAAGAGACAATGGCCGCCAAACTCTGCTGGAGTACGAACTAAGACGGATCAGCTTTCTTCAATTATCAATTTTGCAAATCAAATTCTGAGAATCAAGTTTTAGTTTTCTCCTTCTATTCTCATAGATCCAATCCCTGTGAGTATAGTTATTTTTAGGTTTAAATAAATAAAAGTGAATTACTAAAGACTATTATTTGGATCTAAGCTATTATCATGTTTTATGTTATGACATGATAAATATATTCTATGCTATTATCATGTTTTATGTTATGACATGATAAATCTACTCTATGCTATTACCACTTTTATGTTATGACATGATAGATCTATTTTATGCTATTATCATGCTTTATGTTATGACATGATAAATCTATTCTATGCTATTATCATGCTTTATGTTACGACATGATAAATCTACTCTATGTTATTATCATGTTTTATGTTATGACATGATAGATCTATTCTATGCTATTATCATGTTTTATGTTATGACATGATAGATCTATTCCATGCTACTAACATATTTTATGTTATGACATGACAGATCTATTCTATGCTATTATCATATATTATGATATGTTATGATAGATTTATTTGTTAGATCTAATTATGATGTGGACATTTTATGTAGATCTAAATCTTTAATTATGTTAGAACTATTTTATGTAGATCTAAATCTTTGATTACGTTAGATCTGATTATCATGTGAACATTTTATGTAGATCTAAATCTTTAATTATGTTAGGTCTATTTTATGTGATCTAAATTGCCACCTTGTGTTATCATGTTAGATCTATTTTATGTGATCTAAATTGTCATCTTATGTTGTCATGTTGAATCCATTTTACGTGATCTAAATTGTCACCTTAAGTTATCATGTTAGATCTATTTTATGTGATCAAAATTGTCATCTTATTTTGTCATGTTAGATCCATTTTACGTGATCTAAATTGTCACCTTATGTTATCATGTTAGATCTATTTTATGTGATCTAAACTCTCACCTTGTGTTGTCATATTAGATCTATTTTACGTGATCTAAATTGTCACCTTATGTTATCATGTTAGATCTGTTTTATGTGATCTAAATTGTCACCTTGTGTTATTGTGTTAGATTTATTTTATGTGATCTAAATTATCACCTTGTCATGATGACAATTTCATGTCCATACGAATTAGGCTATGACACGAGGTTAAGCCTAACTGCGGAATAAGTCTGCCCAAACTCGACCGACATATCCAACATCCACATGTTGTAAGCCTAATGTTGGAGTTCTGGCCCATTATGAAACCATATATGAACATGATAAAGAATTAGACTACTTAACCAAATCTAATCCATATGGATTGTGTGAATTTAGACTTAAGTTGGGGTTAAGTAAGCTTGATTAAGTAAAGGAGGTGGGTTAAGTAAATCTGAGGGGATGGGTAATATTCACATATAGGCCCACAAACTTAACCCATTAAGGTTATGTAATTAAAGACACTTAGTGGTATACATAATCGATGGAAATAATAAAGTTATGTAATTAAAGTCACCTTTAAGCGTAAACATAATTTGTAGAAGTGATAGGGTTATGTAATTAAAGACACCTATAGGTAAGCATAACCGGTTGGAAGATTAGGGGTTATGTATTAAAGACACCTGTAGGTAAGCATAGCTGGCAGAAATAAATAAGGCTATGTAATTAAATACACCTAATGGTATACATGTCAGCGAAAACCTAGTGGGGGATACAAGACAAAGGATGAGCTTGTATCATATTGTGTGGGACCCATTTCAGTCAATAACCCGGAGTAGGTATCAAACAAAGTACTCCGTACTAGGCGGAGGAGGGGCACGCTTACTGACTGGTTGTAAGAGATCCAAACGTGGAGGACATTGTGGGCGACGCAAACCGACCGGGCCATGTGCGTGCATGAGCCGGGCAGAGGGGGATAAGACGGCCATGAAACCTGTAGATATGGTTGTGCACATTATTACGATGAGGGGTTGCCACTTTAGGAAGTGAAACCTCCTACTGTGGGGCCAGCACAAGGTATCAACGAGGGCTAGGGAGCCGATCGATCAGGGTTGTAGTTAGGATACATTTGGACATATACCAAAGTCTACCATCTTATAGTTGTAGGGATCATTTCTTTCCGGATATACTAGTAACAGTGCAGAGTAATCATTAAAAGCACATACACCTTATCCTGTCTACCTTGTCAAACCTGCCATTTATGTTGTGACCTCTCTTATCCACTTTATATGCCTATCATGTTACTTTTATTTACTTGCTAAAAGTAATTAGACTCGCCAGATTTTATGTCTGACCCTTTTTGTTTCTCCTTCTTTCTTCCGTTCCCTCCACCCCCCCCCCCCCGGTTCTCAAGGGAGGGAATTGTCAGGCTTAGTCAGGATTCTTTTATCGTCTTGCTTGGAGCTTCTAGATGTATTGCTCAAGCTTCTATCTTTGCTACTATAGCTTATGACTTGGGGATTATGCTTTCTTTGTTATTGCACTCTGATAATTAAAGTACAGACAGAAGTTTTAATGATGTATTGAGTTTATGTATTTTCAGACATATGGTGTAACTGTGCTTTATGATTAATAAAAGTTTTTAATTCCGCTGCTATTTTATATCTATCTTGTAATTATTCTATGTCTGTTTACCATAACGCTTCACGAAACTTAATGCATTCCACTAGTGAGTGGCACTAATGGACGTGGGGTGCCACAACGATCCTAGCCACATTGTCGATCAATGGCCAAATTCGTTAGAACAAATCAACGCATTTAAAAAAGCTAGAAACAACCCATTCTCCCCAACATATAATCCGGGTTGGAGAAACCATCCTAACTTCTCTTGGGCCCAAAACAATGCAAATTTGAATTTGGTTCAGACCCCTTTTCAACATTTTCAAATAATCCTTTGAATCCTCCCTTTCAACAAAATCAATTACAGAATCTTTTGACTCCTCAAAACTAAGCGTAATAATCCTTTGTTCCACACGATGATAAACGATTGACATCACTTGAAAAAAACTCTTGAAGCGTTGACTAAAGCAACGACTCAAAATATGCAATCAAATAGCAATGTGCAAAATTTATCGACTTCGCACATGCAAAACACGACTCAGTCGATCTCTAAACTTGAAATGCAAATGAGTCAGTTAGCCACTTCCATAAGTGAACTAGAAAGAGGCACTTTCCCAAGTCAACCCGCTCCAAACCCTAGGAGTCAAAATCCTAATCCAAACCAAGATCATTCATTCAGGATAGCAATCTAACTCAGTTGAATGCTATCACGACTTTCCGATCCGGTAAGAAAATCGATAACCAAGTTGAAAATCCAAATAACTCATCGAATGTTCCTCTAGACTCTTCTAAAACCACGAATGATCTTGATTCAAATTCTATGCCTAGTTCTGCTCCAACTCAAATAGACTGGCCTATTGAGTTTCACATTCCATTTCCTCATCGTCTTCGACCAAAGATACATTCCGACCAATTGGAAAAGATGTTAGAAATTTTTAAATAAGTGAAAGTTAACATCCCTCTTCTTACATCATTCAATAAGTCCCCACCTGTGCTAAATTTCTCAAAGACTTATGTACCCAAAAACGACACATTCATGTACCCAAGAAAGTCTTCTTAGCCGCTAGACTTAATGAAGTCTTGACCCAATCGATCCCAATCAATACAAAGATCCTTGATGCACTATAATCTCGTGCACTATAGGAGATAAAATAATTAACAAATGCCCAGTTGATTTGGGTGCAAGTGTCAATTTGATTCCATATTCCGTTTACCAACAACTTGGTTTGGATGAGCTTAAACCAACGAAAATAACCCTTCAATTTACTGATCGTTCAATTTAGAAACCCGTTGGAGAAATCAAGGATGTACTCATCGAAGTTAGTTAATTCATCTTCCCTGTCGATTTCATTGTTTCAGAAACTCAGCCTGTCAATAATCCAATGAACCAAATTCCATTGGTTTTACGTCGACCCTTTTTGGCTACTTCAAATGCTTTAATAAATTGATGCAATGGTTCAATGAAAATATCTTTTGGAAACATGACTCTAGATCTTAATATTTTTAATCTTGAAAATCATTCGATTGAATCATGTGATCAAACCATGGAAGTTAATGCTATTCACGATGACTCCAAAAATAAATCGATTGACCTTAATGATGAGCATGAGGCCGAGTACGAATTTTTTTTCCAAGATGCTCTTAACGAAGTCGAATACATGCTTCCATTTGAATTACTGTCTGTTGAGTCCAAATCTCAACCAAATTCTTTGATGGAGAAACCACCAAAGTTGTATCTTAAACCTCTTCCCGATCACCTTAAGTATTATACTTAGGTGATGATGAAACATGTCCTGTCATAATTTCTTCAAATTTAACTCATGATCAAGATATTTCTCTTCTCTCGACTCTTTCTAAAAACAAAGATGCAATCGGTTGGTCCATTTATGACATAAAGGGAATTAACCCGCAATCGTTCAACATCGTATTCACTTAACCGACGAAGCCAAACCCACTAGCGAAGCACAACGTAGGCTTAACCCTAAGATGAAAGAGGTAGTTCGCGAAGAAATTCTTAAACTTCTTGACAATGGTATCATTTACCCCATTTCTGATAGCTTATAAGTCAACCCCATTCATGTTGTTCCTAAAAAGTCTGGATTCACCATTGTCGCAAATGGCCAAAATGAACTTCTACCAACTCGTACTCAAACGGGTTGGTGTACTTGCATTGATTATCGAAATTGAATGCTGCAATGCGTAAAGACCACATTCCTCTTCCCTTCATTGATCAAATGCTCGAACGCTTAGCCGGTCATGAATTCTACTGCTTTCTTGATGGTTATTCCGATTATAGCGAAATTCCAATCGCTCCTAAAGATCAAGAGAAAACGACTTTCACATGTCCATTCGGTACCTTTTCTTACCGACGTATGCCTTTCGGTCTTTGCAACGCTCCTACAACTTTCCAACGATGTATGGTTGGAATTTTTTCTAATATGATCAAACGCTTTCTTGAAGTCTTTATGGATGATTTTTCGATCTATGGAGATACTTTTTCATCTTGCTTACATCATCTTGTACTTGTTTTAAATTAAAGAAAAGAACTTAATGTTGAATTAGAGAAAATGCCACTTTATGGCCAAACAAGGCATTATCCTTGGACATGTAATTTCAAATAATGACGTTGAGGTTTAGTAATCCCCATCACATGTTATTCTTTAAGTTGTAATTAACGGAAGTGGTCTACAATCTTTCACCCTTGGATTGTAACTAACGGAAGCAATCTTACAATTCCTTTTGTATTATTCATTGTCTGATTCAATAGTTACAATAACATGTTTTACTTAATATGTAATTAAGTATACTTCATCCCAGTTCACCTGTTCTCTGTTTAACGTATCACTACAACTTGTCGTTGTTTACTTCTCTTAACTTAGGTTTACTAATAAGCTTCCATTCCTTTTATTATAACTTATGTTATAATTTCCACTTGTCCCTATGACAAGCCTACCTATTATATAACATTCTCATTAAAGTAATTAATTATAATAGGTTACTATTATTCCCGGTTTACTCCAATTCATTACCATTTATCCATTTATGGTTATAATGCACTAGACCTCCCACATTAAGCATACAACTTGTGAATGCTGGATATGTTGGGCCGGGCAAACTTCTTCCACAAGTCGGACTTAACCTCATGTCTTAGCATGTTACACGTTTATGCGCTTAGACTCCTCACATTAGATTCACTACTTTTGGTTGTTGGATATGCCGGGCAGGTCCGGGAAGACTTCCACAACAAGTGTAATATAACTCATGCCTACGCATGTTTATAATTTCAAATTACTATAATTCTAGGCATTTCCATTATTAACCAATTATTCCTATGTCATTATAGGATTTCATGCCCCTTTCCCAAGTCATGTTCATAATGAACCATATGCCCCAAATTAAGGTCTTTAATCAAAGTTTGGTTTATGCCTCAAATCCACATTCATATTTTAATTCAAGTTATGCCAAAATTTTCCAATACAAGTGATGCCCCAATTTTAACGTTTTCACCCCATTCCCAATTTCACGTGTTCGCATATTTCAGCAGCATGCCTAGGCTTGAAGGTCGCCTGGCTATAAAAATAAAAGGGAAAGGAAGAAGGGAAGAGGACTGAAATGAACATAATAACAAGATTGACATATAATGGCAGAAATAGGCATAGCAACTAATAAGCATATAGCGACAAAGTTGGGTATAATGACAAGATAGGCATATAGGAACATATATGATGAACATATGATAGTAGAACTGATTCTAACATAATAGGGACATCATAAATAGGAATGATTAATGAATTGGATCAACAAAAAATGGCAGATCTGACATGATAAATAGATATAGGCTTAGATCTAGTTCATAGTCATGTCAGAATAATTAAATACATAGGTTATAACAGTCTGATATGATTCAAATAGTCACGGGCTAAGATCCAAGTTATAGTCATGTCAAGATTAACTTTTAAGTATCTAGATCTAAAATTAACGTAGACTCACTATGATTGGATCTAAGAAATAGAGAAGTAATTATAGATGTTTAATCACAGATCTCTAAACTTGAATGACTTGATTGTTGAAGAAGAAAAGACTTAATTTAATCTAGGCAGAAGCAGCATCTTGTTCTCCATTATTTTTGAGTGAAGAAAGCAATGGGTATAGGGTCTTATTTATAGCCTAGAATCAACGAATCTAGTCAAGAAAGGAGTCTACGTTTAGAAAATGGAATTCTGCCTTGGATCTGCAGGGGGTTGATCCCCCTTGTTGTGTTGACCCACGGGTCGACACCACCTTATGGGGTCGACCCATGGGTCGACACCCCCATGATGGGGTCGACACCCATGGGAGGGAAATTTCTCACTCCCTTTTTTCTAGCTCGAATTTGAACTATTTTGAATATCTAGACTCATTTTATTCATATATATTCTTCTTATGCATATACAAACTTTAAACCTTAATAACTTCTTCATACGGTGTCCGTTTTACGTAAACCAGGTGTCTATTTTGACCAGAATTCCAATATGAACGCAATGGCGATGTCTATTTCACTTAATACTGAATTTTAATTAAGTATTCTTTAATTTATCATATTTAGTGTTGTTAAAATTATGGGGTGTTACATTGCTTTTTGTTCTCCAACAAATTGTCCCTTTCATCACAAGTAGTTTCTTTCCATTTAATGAAATGGAGCTATAAACCACATATTGTAGTCAGATGATAGACCTTCTTTTTAAGTATATCAACTTGTGTTGATGCTTTTTTCAATGTAGAACCAGATACATATTCAGATTTTTCCCGAATATTTAATGCAATATTTGAGGAGGCATCGAAAATATCTAGCTAGCTATGTTTTGAGAACCAAAGGAAGAATTGTGGATGGTATGACCTCTCCTACCAAGTGGCTGCAAGCAACATTAGTTTCAAAAGGTGAATTTGAATTGTCTTTTGCTAAGATTTCTTTTAAAATTATGCATGACACCTTTCTTGAAGAACAATGTTGGATCACTCTGACCATTTTCGCTTGAGGCGGAAGCTCTTTTCTTATTTCTAGCCAAAGTGAAAACTTCTGCATATTGGGATATTTTTGTTGAAATTTGATGAAGTAGGGTAAGGACTATTGTGGAAATTTGTGGCTTTTGTGAAAACATTTACTCCGGGATCTAAGTCGCATAAATCACAAAGAGATAACTCTGACATAAAAAACAGGATGGATATACAATAAAATACAAAGATTTGATACTCCACCCAACCACCCTCTTTATTAATTCACCAAACATGAATTTTATTTACATTTATTGAACAAGACAAAAATAAACAAATCACAATTGAATAAGTTACCTAATTGATAAAGGAAGAGAATATTAGATGGCTAAAATATTGGAGGAGAAACAAAAATGAAGAACAATGGCACAAACTACTTCTGTCGGCACTAAATAGAAATAACTTCTCTCATCCTTAATTCCTTGATTTTCCATACTTTAGAATGACGATAATTATGTCTTATATAGATTACCTAATTAATCCACACCATTAGATAATCATCCCTTCAAAAACCGTAGAAAACATCTCAGAAAGACCAGTCCAGATCTGGAATTCGTCGGCACAGACGTCTGGCCTTGGAGGCTAGACATTAGGTCATGCTATCTGAAATTTTCCGTGTCTGATCCAAGACGTCTAGCCAAACATGCCAGACGTCTGTCATTTGTTTCTTCTAGCATGGGATTTTAATATCACAAAAAATCAATACTTCACCTTGGTATAAAATCTCTTCCAAACCTTCAATCATTGGCAGTGACCACATTAACATCTCAGCCTTGTTGTGGACAAGGTTCTTCAATTGTCACTCGCCTTCCATAGTTGACTATAGAACCAACTGATTCATAAAGGTTTCCATCCTCCAAAATTCCTCTCATCATTACACGACCACCCTTCTTTACTTTAAAAACTCCACTTTGAGTCTCATAAGTGCAATCATGGCGATCCAACTGACTAAGAGAAATAAGCTTATGCGAACAAGTAGGCACATGTTTGTCTCCAGAGGCTTCCTTAACCACACCATCATTCATACGAAACTAGATAGATCCAATACAACAAACTGATAGCTCTACTCCATTGGCCTTGTAGCGACCCACCTTTTTCCCTGATTCAACCGATAATTAAACCGACTTAAACCATTTAACAAAACGTATCGCTTGTGGTTACAACGCATAAGAACTGAACAAAAGAACTCTTTCATTAACATCTCATAATATTACATTAGAGTACAAATATATATCAGAGTAAAATCAATATCAGAGCACACCATAAAAATACATACATGGAGGAAAATACACAACTCTTAATGGAAGACTAAGATATCCAGAGTATAGCTCCATCCATAATCCAGAATCCTGCTTTAAAAATCTGCAAACCGATACTACAGGCTTCCCATGTGGAAAATATGGGCATTCAGAGTTTAGGTAGGAGAATAATAAATTTCGAGTCAGTCACGGGATTGGTGTGTGAACTAAATCAGTTATACCTTTATTTTAAAGTTGGGTAAGTCATAAGAACACGTCGTATATCACAGAATGAGTTCCTCCTTATGAATACCAACCATAGAAACTCAAAACTAAAATAGTTTCATCTTCCATATCTAGACTTATCAAATCCAATCAACTTCATTTATTTACAAAATCCATTCCTTTGGAAAAAATCTCTTCGATATTAAAATCTTGGTTTTATTTCAAATCATTGAAATAATATATATCTTTCATTTCAAATTACAATTCACTTCGGGATTTAAAAACAAATCACTTTTGAAAATCTCAAATATCCATAATACAGGCATATCAACATATATGCCACCAGATCGAGGGTTTTCTCCCGATAACAAGGCAACTGGGTCTCAGCCTTTGTCTCATTAATAATATAAGTATGTCTCTTTATCTCAAGAGTGAACCATACCTTCATACATGTGCCAGCTTTTTAGTTACGAGTTTCCCGAATCATTGATAACATAACATATCATTTAGCATTCCGAAGTGATAAATCATTTTGCATTAATAAGCACAAATATCTTCAAAACATGGTGTTATTGCTTTCTAAATCATTCAAACATTGGGATTTAAGCCTCCGAGATTCTCTTCATTTATAAAACACTTTTTGTAAACCTGTAATGACCCGCATTTTCCCAGGGTTATAATTAATTTATTTAATTATATAATTGGTGATTTAGGGAAGTTAATGATCGTTTAATTAAATAATATTGGATATTTAATAAATAATTATAATATAATAATATATTATAATGTCGAAATAGTCGGAAATAGTGAAATTCACAATATCATGTGAATTGAATAGCATACGAGATTTGGTGGAGTTTCGATTCGAAATATAATAACGAATATATTCAATCGACGACGGTTTGAACGTATAATTATACTATAATTTATAAAACGAGCTCGAAATGGCGCTGCAGTTCGCTATTTGGCGATTTGAACTTCAACTGAATGTACTGGATTCGTTTTAAGTCGGATTTCTGTGAAACAAGAAACGCGTGGAGCTGGTGGAGTATATCTTTCTAGTGGAAGAGAAAAATCGGGATTTCGTTGTGTAGATATTGAGATATGTCCAAATCAAATTTCAGAAAAGTCGCTGTGGAATTCCTTTATAATTTGCGACGCTTTATATACGTTATAAAAGGAATTTCAATATAAATGGAATATCGGTTTATTCTGGATTCTGAAATATCGTGTTATAAATTCTGGCAGGATATTCTGGAGCCGTACGACATCGTATATGGATATATACGATAATATAAATTTAATTATATTTAATTTAATAATATTTAAATATATTTATATATTTAAATGGGCTATTCAGAGTTTTAAAAATAGCCACTTTTGCAAACGAAGTCGGAATTTGACGAAACTAATTTTGTTGGATCCGCAATATCAAATAATTGTTAGATGTGAAGTTCCGTGATTTTTAGAGTCACTGTGTGGCCGTACGGATTTTTAGAGTGAGAAACAGTCAGTATTTTGACAGTTAAAAATACGCTGTGTGAGCATACGAAGTCGGAATTCGACGAATCTAGTTTCATTAGGACCGTAATGTCGAACTCTAGCTACATGTCCAGTTTCGTGATTTTCGAATACTGTGTGTGATCACAGCGATTTTTAGAAGTCAGAAATGAATATATAAATGAGCATATACTGGGAATATACCATTTTTCAAAATATCTAAAATATCTACCTCCTCTATAAATACCACACCTAACCTTCCTTAAGACCTACAAGCTCTCGTTCATCTCTAAAGTTAAAGGAGCCGCCACTTTTCATTCACAGGAAAATCAAACGAGAGAAAGAAAAATCAAGTAAAACTCTATAAATCAGAAAACAAGTATTGTTGAGATGCTTAAGGGTTCCTCTTTCATCTAACATCAGTTGTAGGCAGTTCGACGTTCATTTTTTTGGAGGTGCGATTTTGTACAGTGGACGCTGGAAACTAGGGTTGGGTTCCGTACGAGTTTGGGCCATTGATTCGAGGAGTTGAGGTTGGATTCGGGTTTGTTGTAGTTTGTAGTTGCGATTTTGGGTGGTTGATGAAATTCCGTTCATATTAGTGTCGATCGAACAACAACAGTGAGCTACAGGAAATGGACGTCGTGATGAGTAGGGTGCGTGCGAGCTGGCTATAAAGGGGGTAGGTGGAAGGAGAATTCAAAGGAGAGAATTATGATGATTTTATGGGGATTTTTGGTGAAGGATTGAATGAGGTATTGGCGATGGAAAATGTTCGAACGGGAGGAGTGTATCAGGGAGGAGTCACGGCAGTTTGTATTGGGGAAGAAAGCACGTACAGGCTGGGCTTGGGTATATGGTGTTGGGCCGGCAAAGAAAGGTTAAAGCCCAATTAAATAAAATCCATGTTTTTATTTAAATTCAAATATGTATGAACTTATAAAAGCAATATCTCTCTCATACGTTATCAGTTTGACGAACCGTGAGTTGCGTTGGGATCGTATGGACGAGAGCAACACGATGAGACTGACCGGGAGTGAATCCGAGCTCGTTACAATTTATGGAGAAATAAATTGTTCGACTGAATCAATGAACGAAAACCGATATTTATTGGTTAACGCGCAAAAGTGAGTAAAACTCACTAACTCTCCTCAATTTATGTTTTAATATAAATTGTACTTTATTTATTGACTGCTGTATATTGATTGTTAAACTGGACTGTTAAATAGATTTGATTGAAAACGTAGTTATAGTTAATCTATGTACTGTTAATCAAATATGGTTCTGTACAGCAGGATATTTCATTTCAAAATGAAATATGATATATATTATACTGTGTAACATCTGTGGATGCAGGGAGACAGGTTGGAGGAATCCGACTGGGTTCCTCAACAATTATTTTACTGTTTTCATATGTTGTGTTATATGATGTGTTATATAATCTGTTCTGGATTATGTGTGTTAGAATGATATTAATCATTGTTATTCGATATTTTACATATCATAAGAAACCCTGAGTTGTGAAAAGGGATATTTCAATATATATTGAAATAAAGGAATTTTATAAAATCACAGGATTTTATAAAAGGAATTTTTTTTATAAAACGAACACGGTTTTATAAAAGGGATATTTATTTAGAAAATAAATAGAATTGAAAAGGGATATTTATTTAGAAAATAAATAGAATTGAAAAGGGATATTTATTTAGAAAATAAATAGAATTGAAAAGGAGAATATTTATTTAGAAAATAAATAGAATTGAAAAGGAGAATATTTATTTAGAAAATAAATAGAATAAAGGAATATTTGTAACGGTAAATAGAAGTTATAAATAGGAAATATTTGTAACGGTAATTAGAAGTTATAAAAAAGGGGATAGTTGTAACGGAAAATAAACGTTATAAAAAGGAAATTGACGAGATATAAAAGAGATAATCGAATAGAGTTAAATCGAATCTAGTATTCGAAGGAGCTAATCGAATATAGTTATTTGAAAAGAGTTAATTGAATATTAGTTATTCAATTAGAGATAATCAAATAAAGTAAATCGATTAAAGATAATCAAATAAAAGTTAATCGAATTAGTCTAAGTAGGTTAATCGACTATTAGTTAGTCGAATGTTAGTTAAGCAAATAATAGTTAATCGACTATTAGTTAGTCGAAGATTAGTTAATCGAATATGGTATTCGATGTTAGTTAATCGAATATGGTATTCGATGTTAGTTAATCGAATATGGTATTCGAAGTTAGTTAATCGAATATGGTACTCGAAGTTAGTTAATCGAATATGGTATTCGAAGTTAGTTAATCGAATATGGTATTCGAAGTTAGTTAATCGAATATGGTATTCGAAGTTAGTTAATCGAATATAGACATTCGAAGAAGTTAATCGAATATGGTATTCGAAGTTAGTTAATCGAATATGTTATTCGAAAGGGGTTAGTCAAGTCGAGTTAACCAATTAGAGTTAACCAATTAGAATTAATCAGTTAGAGTTAATCCAAATAATATGCCATTTAGCACGACTGCTAGCGTAATTCGCAGGGCTGCAAATAGCCTAAGGCGTTCGGATGTTTCCTGAGGGAGTCAGGCGTAACCATTGTGATCGCTGCGATCTAGAGTTAAGCGAATGGAGTTTAATCGAATATTAGTTATTCGATAGGAGTTAATCGAGTTGATCGAGTTGAGAAATAAGTTAAGTTAAATAAGTTGAGTTGATCAGGTGGTTCGGCCAAGTTAGTCGAGCCTAGTTAATCGAATCGAATTGGTCGAACCAAGTAAGTCGAGTTAGTCGAGTCAAGTTAAGTTAGTCGAGTTAAGTTCGTCGAGTTAAATAAATCGATGTTAATTTCATCGAAAGGAGTTATCGATGTTAGTTTCATCGAAAGGAGTTATCGATGTTAGTTTCATCGAAATGAGTTATCGATGGTAGTTTCATCGAAGAGATTTTCGAATATAGTTTATTCGAAAGTAAGATTTTTAAATATGAGATATTTGAAAGGAAGAGTTATTCGAAAAGAGATTTTCGAATATAGTTTATTCAAAAGTAAGATTTTTAAATATGAGATATTTGAAAGGAAGAGTTATTCGAAAAGAGATTTTCGAATATAGTTTATTCAAAAGTAAGATTTTTAAATATGAGATATTTGAAAAGGAAGAAGTTAATCGAATATAGGTTATTCGAAGAAGAGTTAATCAAATAGAGATTTCTCGAAGAGAGTAAATCGACAAATTCGATTATATCGAATTCGGGAAAGTACTTATACTTTCCAGTGTCTAAATAGAGATTTATTTATTTATAAATAAATAAGTGTTAGGTTAATTATTCACTAATAAGAATAGAAGTTATAATTAAAGTTAGATAATTCGAAAGTAAGGATTATAACGTTATCGTTATAACCAATGTTTTAAATATAGAAGTGGATTAGTAAAATTGAATCCGAGAAAAAGCGTAGAGAAGTTGTTAAAGATTAAAAGATAAACTTTGACCATTTCGAAGTTATAACGTTGTTCAGTTAAGGTCTGAGAGGTAATTATACCCCAACTTGAGTGACTTCCTTCTTAACTAAGAAATGGTAAGGTTTGATCGTAAAGGAGTTTTGGAAATGTTTTCCAAACGAGAATCAGAAATGTTTTCTGATAAAAGAAAATAAGAATTTAGAATATAGGGAAACAGGAGATAAGTAAATAAATGAACTAAAGAGATTTATGTTAAATGATGGTTGTTCGATATAATTTCCATTTGGAAATAATATCGTTGTTTGCACGCTTGTTTTTCTTTGATAGTTAACTCACAGACTATCGAAGTTTTTGACCATTTTAACGTTGTTAATATGGAGAGACCGGTTGGATTATTATCCATAGAACCACTCTGTATTGGCATAAGCGTCGCGAATCATATATGCCAAAGATAATTGAAGACGGAGAAAAATGCAAGGGCTATCCTGTTTACAGAATAGTGCCTTCGGTTTGTCCAGTCCCAGGACAACTTGTATGGACGAAGGTCTGACAGAGTATATCCAATGGATCGCGTAAGTTGAGCTGTTCAAACGTATTCACGTTTGGTGGCGGAGGAATTCGTTTCTCTTAGCTGTATACCCGTGTTATTTTTGGATAAGTCAATTTGTGATTTGGCGGGTATGACGATGTGACATTTCTAAGTGAATGAAGATGGATGTCTGACATAGTATTTCCAGACGGTCACGTACATTGATTTCTTCAACTATACCAAGAGTGGAAGCGGAGAAGGAAACTTCTTTTAGCTGACACATAATGTATGGTTGTAGATGTCAATTAGTGATTCTGATGGATCTGACAATGTGGCATTCGAAGTGAATCTGATGTGATGATAAAGCGTAGCTTCTAGCCTCATCAACCGGTAAATGACAGAAATCGGGCAGGCAACATGGCTAAGTCGGTCGCACCGAAGTAGGGTGTATAATCACCTATCTAGAGAATATCCATTTGTTTCTTAAATCTATCAATGATGTCCCATATATATATACGGGAACGGTTGCTGATCCCAACCGTTGGTGATGTACATTCGATACACTCAAGCGAAATGAGTGGTCGGTCATGTGTGGCTGAGTTGCAAGATGTTCTTGTTGAACTCCAGTGTATCGTTCCTAGAGTACACTGATCGGAAGGTGATTCCATACCTTGTCATAGTTGGAAATCCATTACCCAATACGTGCTTGCGGTTTTGATTGTATACTCTATATGTAGAACGTGAGATGCAAGCGTTTCTACTAGACTGATATTTATTTGTACTTAGACATTATTATAATATCAGAATGATATTGCTTTGTAAAGATGTTTGGATTCTCATAAGGGAAAAACCCGTTCCGTATTCACGGCGTGGTCTTATGAGATATCATATACCTGTTTAAATGATTTGAGTTTTATTCACACCAGTCCCATGACTGACCCGGAGTTTACTTTGTTGTTTTCCCTAAACTCTTGGGTGCCTAAATTTGTACGGGCAGTCAAGTAGTCGGGTTTTACAGATATACTGGAAGAGCGTGGAGCAGGAGGCTTCAAGATCATATAGCTATAGTTATTTCCGCCGTGTTGTAAGTGATGTACTCTGATAAGTGTTATTGTATACATAACTGTTATATTTCAAAGTTATGTTATCTATTATATGTTATTCGTTACGCTGTGAGGTTCGTGTTACTCTGATGTTGTGTTCTTCTTCTTCTTCTATTCTAAGTTTCTATCTTATCTATCCTCACCCTCTGTCTTCTTTCTATTAGTTTCTTGAATTTCCAGTGTGATTTGGGTTGGACTTGTGTTATTTAGTCAGCTCAAATTCCCCCGGATTTTCGGGTCACTACAGTTGGTATCAGAGCTTAAGTTAAGAATTACCTTGGCTCTGTGGCGTGACTCGGTAGAGATAGGGTTAGTAATACCCTAGATTGAGTTTGAGTGTATATATACGAGTGAACGTATTTGTTAGTTAATATAAAATGATTTTATATTGTGGAGTTTTATTGGTTGAGTTGTTTGTGAATTCTGGTCGATCGGTTTGATCCACTGTATCGATGGGGGTTACTAAACACTCGAATACGATGAACCGTCATGGTATGTTTTGAAAGAGGGTAAATGGAATAATTTTACCCGAATATATTTGATATAGTATATTGGTTGTGTTGGTTGTTAGTATAATCGAATGAGATTATAAAAAGATGAAATGGTTATAAATAACCAATCAGAATTTATATAAGTAAAGTATATGAAATAAGATGAATTGAATCTGAAGTTAAATCAGAATTGGAATTAAAATAAGTAAATTTTAAGTTCCTGGGAGATTTTGAACTGTTTTCAAAATGGAAGTATTCAGAAATGGTTTTGAAAATGATATAGTATTGAAATCACTTGGGTCCCTGGAAAATAATTCCGATGATGACTGCGCAGTATTATCGGTGTGATTTTCGAGTTTCTAAGTGGTGGATTACTCCCAAAGATTTTGATTTGAATTGTTTTGAGAAAACAAGTGTTTAGAAATTCAAATGTTTTGAATATGTATTATGATTTCAAATTGATTTGAAATAAACCCAGGAATTTGAAATTTAAATTTAACGTATGAAGTTAAATGGATTAAAATAGTGAAAGTGAATAATAAATTTGAATTTAACTTGAACTAAGTTAAATGAAATTGGATTGGATTATAGAATAATCTGTTATGGAATTGGGTTGATGAGTCAATAATTTGGAATTTGATATTGGGGTTCGAATGAAATTCGATGTGGATTTGAGGATATGAACTAATTGGAACTTGATTGAGATAACACTGGTATATGCTGAGTTGATAGCATATAGAAGTGATAGAGTTGATATACCCGACAAAAAGGTACAAGTTTATATTTTTATGAGTTTGGAATTTATGAGCCAAATTGGCAAGCCGCTTGGCTGTTTGATTTTCTTTTGGGTTGGAGATGGCCTAGAGAGGCGAGTTGTGGTTTTACCGATAGGGCTGTACAAAGGAGGTTATGGCGAAATTTTCCGAAATTTAAAGTGTTAGAAAATTTTCAGAATTTTTGGAAATTTTAGTTAGTCGGAATAAATTAATATTGAAATCGATATTTATTGGTTCAGTTGAAACTGAAGTTGAGAGGTAAACAAATCTTAGGAGTTCCAATAGATAGGGTCGTCCTCTGACTTAGCAATTTCGAGGACGAAATTATTTTAAGTGGGGAAGAATGTAATGACCCGCATTTTCCCAGGGTTATAATTAATTTATTTAATTATATAATTGGTGATTTAGGGAAGTTAATGATCGTTTAATTAAATAATATTGGATATTTAATAAATAATTATAATATAATAATATATTATAATGTCGAAACAGTCGGAAATAGTGAAATTCACAATATCATGTGAATTGAATAGCATACGAGATTTGGTGGAGTTTCGATTCGAAATATAATAACGAATATATTCAATCGACGACGGTTTGAACGTATAATTATACTATAATTTATAAACGAGCTCGAAATGGCGCTGCAGTTCGCTATTTGGCGATTTGAACTTCAACTGAATGTACAGGATTCGTTTTAAGTCGGATTTCTGTGAAACAAGAAACGCGTGGAGCTGGTGGAGTATATCTTTCTAGTGGAAGAGAAAAATCGGGATTTCGTTGTGTAGATATTGAGATATGTCCAAATCAAATTTCAGAAAAGTCGCTGTGGAATTCCTTTATAATTTGCGACGCTTTATATACGTTATAAAAGGAATTTCAATATAAATGGAATATCGGTTTATTCTGGATTCTGAAATATCGTGTTATAAATTCTGGCAGGATATTCTGGAGCCGTACGACATCGTATATGGATATATACGATAATATAAATTTAATTATATTTAATTTAATAATATTTAAATATATTTATATATTTAAATGGGCTATTCAGAGTTTTAAAAATAGCCACTTTTGCAAACGAAGTCAGAATTTGACGAAACTAATTTTGTTGGATCCGCAATATCAAATAATTGTTAGATGTGAAGTTTCGTGATTTTTAGAGTCACTGTGTGGCCGTACGGATTTTTAGAGTGAGAAACAGTCAGTATTTTGACAGTTAAAAATACGTTGTGTGAGCATACGAAGTCGGAATTCGACGAATCTAGTTTCATTAGGACCGTAATGTCGAACTCTAGCTACATGTCCAGTTTCGTGATTTTCGAATACTGTGTGTGATCACAGCGATTTTTAGAAGTCAGAAATGAATATATAAATGAGCATATACTGGGAATATACCATTTTTCAAAATATCTAAAATATCTACCTCCTCTATAAATACCACACCTAACCTTCCTTAAGACCTACAAGCTCTCGTTCATCTCTAAAGTTAAAGGAGCCGCCACTTTTCATTCACAGGAAAATCAAACGAGAGAAAGAAAAATCAAGTAAAACTCTATAAATCAGAAAACAAGTATTGTTGAGATGCTTAAGTGTTCCTCTTTCATCTAACATCAGTTGTAGGCAGTTCGACGTTCATTTTTTTGGAGGTGCGATTTTGTACAGTGGACGCTGGAAACTAGGGTTGGGTTCCGTACGAGTTTGGGCCATTGATTCGAGGAGTTGAGGTTGGATTCGGGTTTGTTGTAGTTTGTAGTTTCGATTTTGGGTGGTTGATGAAATTCCGTTCATATTAGTGTCGATCGAACAACAACAGTGAGCTACAGGAAATGGACGTCGTGATGAGTAGGGTGCGTGCGAGCTGGCTATAAAGGGGGTAGGTGGAAGGAGAATTCAAAGGAGAGAATTATGGTGATTTTATGGGGATTTTTGGTGAAGGATTGAATGAGGTATTGGCGATGGAAAATGTTCGAACGGGAGGAGTGTATCAGGGAGGAGTCACGGCAGTTTGTATTGGGGAAGAAAGCACGTACAGGCTGGGCTTGGGTATATGGTGTTGGGCCGGCAAAGAAAGGTTAAAGCCCAATTAAATAAAATCCATGTTTTTATTTAAATTCAAATATGTATGAACTTATAAAAGCAATATCTCTCTCATACGTTATCAGTTTGACGAACCGTGAGTTGCGTTGGGATCGTATGGACGAGAGCAACACGATGAGACTGACCGGGAGTGAATCCGAGCTCGTTACAATTTATGGAGAAATAAATTGTTCGACTGAATCAATGAACGCAAACCGATATTTATCGGTTAACGCGCAAAAGTGAGTAAAACTCACTAACTCTCCTCAATTTATGTTTTAATATAAATTGTACTTTATTTATTGACTGCTGTATATTGATTGTTAAACTGGACTGTTAAATAGATTTGATTGAAAACGTAGTTATAGTTAATCTATGT
This sequence comes from Allium sativum, assembly GCA_030737875.1. Classification (NCBI taxonomy): domain Eukaryota; kingdom Viridiplantae; phylum Streptophyta; class Magnoliopsida; order Asparagales; family Amaryllidaceae; genus Allium; species Allium sativum. The sequence continues at coordinate 607,226,586 of CM060910.1, read as the reverse complement.
ACTGTTAATCAAATATGGTTCTGTACAGCAGGATATTTCATTTCAAAATGAAATATGATATATATTATACTGTGTAACATCTGTGGATGCAGGGAGACAGGTTGGAGGAATCCGACTGGGTTCCTCAACAATTATTTTACTGTTTTCATATATTGTGTTATATGATGTGTTATATAATCTGTTCTGGATTATGTGTGTTAGAATGATATTAATCATTGTTATTCGATATTTTACATATCATAAGAAACCCTGAGTTGTGAAAAGGGATATTTCAATATATATTGAAATAAAGGAATTTTATAAAATCACAGGATTTTATAAAAGGAATTTTTTTTATAAAACGAACACGGTTTTATAAAAGGGATATTTATTTAGAAAATAAATAGAATTGAAAAGGGATATTTATTTAGAAAATAAATAGAATTGAAAAGGGATATTTATTTAGAAAATAAATAGAATTGAAAAGGAGAATATTTATTTAGAAAATAAATAGAATTGAAAAGGAGAATATTTATTTAGAAAATAAATAGAATAAAGGAATATTTGTAACGGTAAATAGAAGTTATAAATAGGAAACATTTGTAACGGTAATTAGAAGTTATAAAAAAGGGGATAGTTGTAACGGAAAATAAACGTTATAAAAAGGAAATTGACGAGATATAAAAGAGATAATCGAATAGAGTTAAATCGAATCTAGTATTCGAAGGAGCTAATCGAATATAGTTATTTGAAAAGAGTTAATTGAATATTAGTTATTCAATTAGAGATAATCAAATAAAGTAAATCGATTAAAGATAATCAAATAAAAGTTAATCGAATTAGTCTAAGTAGGTTAATCGACTATTAGTTAGTCGAATGTTAGTTAAGCAAATAATAGTTAATCGACTATTAGTTAGTCGAAGATTAGTTAATCGAATATGGTATTCGATGTTAGTTAATCGAATATGGTATTCGATGTTAGTTAATCGAATATGGTATTCGAAGTTAATTAATCGAATATGGTACTCGAAGTTAGTTAATCGAATATGGTATTCGAAGTTAGTTAATCGAATATGGTATTCGAAGTTAGTTAATCGAATATGGTATTCGAAGTTAGTTAATCGAATATAGACATTCGAAGAAGTTAATCGAATATGGTATTCGAAGTTAGTTAATCGAATATGTTATTCGAAAGGGGTTAGTCAAGTCGAGTTAACCAATTAGAGTTAACCAATTAGAATTAATCAGTTAGAGTTAATCCAAATAATATGCCATTTAGCACGACTGCTAGCGTAATTCGCAGGGCTGCAAATAGCCTAAGGCGTTCGGATGTTTCCTGAGGGAGTCAGGCGTAACCATTGTGATCGCTGCGATCTAGAGTTAAGCGAATGGAGTTTAATCGAATATTAGTTATTCGATAGGAGTTAATCGAGTTGATCGAGTTGAGAAATAAGTTAAGTTAAATAAGTTGAGTTGATCAGGTGGTTCGGCCAAGTTAGTCGAGCCTAGTTAATCGAATCGAATTGGTCGAACCAAGTAAGTCGAGTTAGTCGAGTCAAGTTAAGTTAGTCGAGTTAAGTTCGTCGAGTTAAATAAATCGATGTTAATTTCATCGAAAGGAGTTATCGATGTTAGTTTCATCGAAAGGAGTTATCGATGTTAGTTTCATCGAAATGAGTTATCGATGGTAGTTTCATCGAAGAGATTTTCGAATATAGTTTATTCGAAAGTAAGATTTTTAAATATGAGATATTTGAAAGGAAGAGTTATTCGAAAAGAGATTTTCGAATATAGTTTATTCAAAAGTAAGATTTTTAAATATGAGATATTTGAAAGGAAGAGTTATTCGAAAAGAGATTTTCGAATATAGTTTATTCAAAAGTAAGATTTTTAAATATGAGATATTTGAAAAGGAAGAAGTTAATCGAATATAGGTTATTCGAAGAAGAGTTAATCAAATAGAGATTTCTCGAAGAGAGTAAATCGACAAATTCGATTATATCGAATTCGGGAAAGTACTTATACTTTCCAGTGTCTAAATAGAGATTTATTTATTTATAAATAAATAAGTGTTAGGTTAATTATTCACTAATAAGAATAGAAGTTATAATTAAAGTTAGATAATTCGAAAGTAAGGATTATAACGTTATCGTTATAACCAATGTTTTAAATATAGAAGTGGATTAGTAAAATTGAATCCGAGAAAAAGCGTAGAGAAGTTGTTAAAGATTAAAAGATAAACTTTGACCATTTCGAAGTTATAACGTTGTTCAGTTAAGGACTGAGAGGTAATTATACCCCAACTTGAGTGACTTCCTTCTTAACTAAGAAATGGTAAGGTTTGATCGTAAAGGAGTTTTGGAAATGTTTTCCAAACGAGAATCAGAAATGTTTTCTGATAAAAGAAAATAAGAATTTAGAATATAGGGAAACAGGAGATAAGTAAATAAATGAACTAAAGAGATTTATGTTAAATGATGGTTGTTCGATATAATTTCCATTTGGAAATAATATCGTTGTTTGCACGCTTGTTTTTCTTTGATAGTTAACTCACAGACTATCGAAGTTTTTGACCATTTTAACGTTGTTAATATGGAGAGACCGGTTGGATTATTATCCATAGAACCACTCTGTATTGGCATAAGCGTCGCGAATCATATATGCCAAAGATAATTGAAGACGGAGAAAAATGCAAGGGCTATCCTGTTTACAGAATAGTGCCTTCGGTTTGTCCAGTCCCAGGACAACTTATATGGACGAAGGTCTGACAGAGTATATCCAATGGATCGCGTAAGTTGAGCTGTTCAAACGTATTCACGTTTGGTGGCGGAGGAATTCGTTTCTCTTAGCTGTATACCCGTGTTATTTTTGGACAAGTCAATTTGTGATTTGGCGGGTATGACGATGTGACATTTCTAAGTGAATGAAGATGGATGTCTGACATAGTATTTCCAGACGGTCACGTACATTGATTTCTTCAACTATACCAAGAGTGGAAGCGGAGAAGGAAACTTCTTTTAGCTGACACATAATGTATGGTTGTAGATGTCAATTAGTGATTCTGATGGATCTGACAATGTGGCATTCGAAGTGAATCTGATGTGATGATAAAGCGTAGCTTCTAGCCTCATCAACCGGTAAATGACAGAAATCGGGCAGGCAACATGGCTAAGTCGGTCGCACCGAAGTAGGGTGTATAATCACCTATCTAGAGAATATCCATTTGTTTCTTAAATCTATCAATGCTGTCCCATATATATATACGGGAACGGTTGCTGATCCCAACCGTTGGTGATGTACATTCGATACACTCAAGCGAAATGAGTGGTCGGTCATGTGTGGCTGAGTTGCAAGATGTTCTTGTTGAACTCCAGTGTATCGTTCCTAGAGTACACTGATCGGAAGGTGATTCCATACCTTGTCATAGTTGGAAATCCATTACCCAATACGTGCTTGCGGTTTTGATTGTATACTCTATATGTAGAACGTGAGATGAAAGCGTTTCTACTAGACTGATATTTATTTGTACTTAGACATTATTATAATATCAGAATGATATTGCTTTGTAAAGATGTTTGGATTCTCATAAGGGAAAAACCCGTTCCGTATTCACGGCGTGGTCTTATGAGATATCATATACCTATTTAAATGATTTGAGTTTTATTCACACCAGTCCCATGACTGACCCGGAGTTTACTTTGTTGTTTTCCCTAAACTCTTGGGTGCCTAAATTTGTACGGGCAGTCAAGTAGTCGGGTTTTACAGATATACTGGAAGAGCGTGGAGCAGGAGGCTTCAAGATCATATAGCTATAGTTATTTCCGCCGTGTTGTAAGTGATGTACTCTGATAAGTGTTATTGTATACATAACTGTTATATTTCAAAGTTATGTTATCTATTATATGTTATTCGTTACGCTGTAAGGTTCGTGTTACTCTGATGTTGTGTTCTTCTTCTATTCTAAGTTTCTATCTTATCTATCCTCACCCTCTGTCTTCTTTCTATTAGTTTCTTGAATTTCCAGTGCGATTTGGGTTGGACTTGTGTTATTTAGTCAGCTCAAATTCCCCCGGATTTTCGGGTCACTACAAAACCAATTAACTTCTTTGAAATATTTATTTTCAAATATTTTCTACTTGTTTGAAATCATCATTTCATTTCATTTTCTTTTATGAAAACATTCTTAAAAAACAATTCATTTAAATTTATGTTCACAAAATGTATCTATATTTCCACTAAACACCTTTCAGTCAAATCGTGAAATAAATCAAAAGGTGTTAACAAACAAATATTTTCTTATGTTTTTATTTATTTTAAAATAGTTGTTTCCCGTTACGGTCAACGAACTGCACATGTAGTGACCTTCTCAAAAATATATTTAAACATAACTTGAAATCTATAAGTGAAATCCAAAATTTCTTCTTTCATTTGAAAGTTACTATCAATAGGAACAAACGTTTTTCATTTTGAAGAAATCCGATTAAATTTGCTCATGTTATCAACTTTTGAAGTTTATAGTAGAAATTTGCGAACTGACGATGCGCGACTAGTCCTATTCGGACTATATTAATGATTATATTTTTGTCAATCAACTAATTAACTGCAACTATACTATCATCAATCAACCATAAGCATCCATCCATAACAACCACGTTATTAACCAAGCCAAACAATCATTTATTTATGGTTTAACTTTATAATCATTTAGGTAACTACTTTTATTACTAACCACCAAATAATTAACTTATTAACATAAACATTAACATCAGTATATCCAAATCCACTTAACCACTTAGCAATTTCCAAATGTGAGCAAAGTGTTCACGCCATTTATACTTAAAGATCACATATTTACTTTACTAACTTAATGAAATTGCTTACTAACTTTTTTGTAACTTCCAAACTAAACTTCATATAAGAAATATGCTTACATAACTATTAACATCTCAATAATGATAATAACACAAGAGATTATCTCAAAACATAACCACAAACAAAAGCACAAATTAGAAGTTAAAAACTTGTGTAAAGTGTGAGTTTTTCTCGCCAAAGGATCCAGTCCTTCATTCTCTAAGGCTAAAGGTCCTAGCTTTCTTACTTTAAAGTGATTCAAATTACTTCTGATCTTCAAGAAGACGGTACTCTGGCGTCTCAAATTATTTTTCACTTGAGATTATAGCAAAATATTTCTATGCTTACTAAATCTAAACAAAAACTAAAAAGGAGGCATCTTTATTTTTAAAATGGTTTAAAGGTTGGAATTTTATGGTGTATAAGCTTAGATCTTTGATTGAAAGAGGTGTGTGAGTGGTCTAGTAGTGCAAATGATGCAGGAAGGGGAGGATTAGTTTCGGCCGAAACTTAGGGAGAGGATGGAAGAGTGATGAAGGTAGAGAGAAAGAAAGGAGAAGAGGAAAATGGACAGGAAGGAAAAGTGAAGGGAAGTGGCACCAATTTATACACATGAGATATAGTCCATAGTGCAAATATGCTCGCTTAGATGTCGCTATGAGAGGAGATTGATTCATGGTGAAGTACTGGGTTTTTAAACAATTTTCCATCTATGGTTTATTAATTAATTCATGTATTAATTTTTGTGTCATTCCTTATTTTATGTGCCAAACTTAACATCACCTTGTGCATTATGCCAAGCTATCATTACCTAGGTAGGTCATTATGGAAGAGTGCAAGTAGTTGCTAATGAGGTGTCAAGGAGGGCGTAAACTATGGAAACATATTTTTGATTAATTTAAGCTTGCATTTAATTAATCGACCTTTTACGTTTTCAACTCGTATGATCAAACAATAAGTCTGATCGATACAAAATTTGAAATCCTACAATATTTCTCAAATATGGATCTAATGAAACCGGTCTCATCGAATTCGGAGAATGTTTGCAAAATGACCTTTTTCCTATGCTATTATTAAATTTGAATGGATCTTCAACACGCGTTTATATTGCGCATGCTCGCATACTAATTCTGATTGAGATGAAATTTGAAACCTCACTGTGGTTTAACATTCCAGATCCAATAAAAGTAGTTTCATAGAAATCTGAGATTGTTTGCGAAATGACTATTTTTTCAATATCAAAATAATATTAAATTTTTGAATTTTAATGCATTTACTTTAAATCAATTATATAAGTTCACTAACCTTACTTAACTTCAGTAAAATAAAAAACAAAGTTAGAATTCATTTTCCATGTTTTTCAAGTCTAGATTCAGTATTGGTGAATAGTGTCAAATTCTCATTGTTGACAACATATGATAAATTGTTTGAACTGGTATGTTGATAAAGCTGTTATAAATAAATTATATGATTGTTATAGATTTTTAAATCGTATTAAAAAATGAGTGTATATATCTAGAACCGTGTGTGGTTATTCTAAATTCTTAAAAAATCAAATTTTCAAAATACCAGAAAATCTGGGTCGTTACATTCTTCTCATAAGAGGTGAAAAAATTCACATCACTACAAATGCGAAAACTGGATCTCGCATTCATCTTCCAAGGCTTAGCTTCACTAAGAGGACATCACTAGAAGCATCACTATTTGTAACTTTAGCAAAAACATGCATGTGCATCATCACTACTATCACCATGCGCAGCCTTCTTGTTATCCATTTGATAAGCATAACACTTTCTACATATGTGACCTTTCTTACAACAATAATGATAAGTGATAACCTTTACCACTAGAATCAGTCTTCCTTCAACTTGTATCTTTCTTTAAGTCTCTTACCACCATAGACTCACTTTGAACTGATTTCAAATCTGATATTTTCTCCTGAACTCCTCGTTCAAAAGGCTTATAACAACCCGCATTCTACTTACTGAAGGATCGTAGAATATTTATTTTATTTTTATACAAATTCATATGGTCGTGTAATTTAGGGAAACGACTATTAGGGAAATTTCTCACATTCACGATTTTTCCTGAATTTTAAATGACCGTTTTGCCCTTGGTGAGTCTTTTTTTTCCTGTAACTTTTGTTTGGTAAGGAGGTTTAACCCAAAACCACTTCCATTAGATTCAGATGATGGCTTCCCATTCCGTAGAGTGGTCACATTAATCAAACGGACTTATCGTTTGGGAGATATGGCTGAAATAAGGTTTGGAGGATGGAAAACAACCTAATTAGGCTTAGTAGGGTGATTAGCAGCTAGGCCCATTATTGGGATTTGGGTAATGGAAGGGCTGAAAGGGTTTGGAGAAACATTCCCTTTCATTTTCTAGCTACCACAAACATTCCTTGAACCCTGATAATGGTCTCCATCTTCCAAATCTCTCTCTAATCACTTTCTAATCACATATAAGCAAATCAACATTAAATTACAGGGTATTAGCATCAAATTCGAGGTAGAGTTGCTGAACTACTTAGGAATCCAAGCCAAATCAGTTAAATTTTCAGATCTATCATTTTATCTGTGGCTAAGGTGAGTGATTTGCATGTTTATTCACTAATTATGGTTAATTAGGGGTGATTAGTGGTAATTAGCAAAAATGTACATCAAAAAATTCTGGAAAAAATATGCAAAAATTTTAAAATATTATTTTATGTCACTGTTAAAAATTTGGGTTAATTTGGATTAAGTTTGCTAATCCTATTGTTAGATAAGGTTAAACATGGTTAAGGGGAAAATCATGGATTTTGGATATGTTTATCTCAAATAATCAATAGGCTTGATGTTTTGATCTTTTTGATTGAAACTATATGTTGTTACTGTTGTTTAGGATGTCTTATGGTTGTATAGAAAAGTTGGAGTGGTTGAAAACGGCGTCGTGTGGCGAAATTAGCTTGTTGGAATCAGCTACAGGGTGTGGCTCGTGACATGGGGGCACGACCTAGCTCGGTGGAGGCAATCACGAACCGACTGATGCCCTGAAGGAGCTCACGAACTGACCCGACCCCAATGAAGTAACTACAAACCAACCCGATGAAGGAACATGACCCACGAACTGATGAGGAGCTCGACCCGACCCCCGTGAGATGGCAAGACCCGACCTAGAGAGGAGCTTGCGACCCGACCCAGATGAAGTAGCCCGGACCCAACCCAGTGGAAGAGCACGATCTGACCCGAACCGGGGTGATGGCCACGAACCAGATAAGGAGAAGAACACCGAACTAAATGGAAGCTTGTTCTCCAAACCGAACCGCCTGCTTCACAAACTCACAAATCAAATAGAGACCGAACCGAACCGGAGAAGGCCAAAACCCGAGATGCAAAGGAAGTCCAAATGAGAAGTTATTACTCAGGATCCAGAAGGGAACCAACGAGTTAAGTTATAGAGTTAGACTTTGCTCAGGACGTGGTCAAAGGGGTTATTGGTATCCATAACTTTGGTTCACCATTGAGAGAGGGTGCATGTAGATGAACTAGAGCCAGGGTTGTGTGGACTTATTAACTCTTTAGGGCTATTAACTATGGACAAGTGCAGTGGGGTCAGAGATTGTATGGAGTGGGACTCCATTAGGGTCCCAAAGGGCAAAGTGGTCATAGCGATAGTCGTATGGAGTTGGACTCCGTCATGGCCCCAATGGAACTAGTGGTCAAAGCGATGGATATCGTATGCTTTACGCACTGAGTGAGAGATACGAGGATGATAGCTATGTTCGATGTTTGCTATCTCCATGACACTCACACTTCCATTTTACACCCTATGTTAGTGTTACCTTAAAGTACTGTCCATTTTGTTGTGCAAACTCTTTGGCAGCAGGTCCCGGTCAGACTAGAGACAGGTTAGGTGGTTATGCACGAGCAGCTGTCTGAAGACGAGCAAGAGGCTTCCACAGACTATATACATATATTCTCCCTGTTTTGTTGTTGGTCGCTGCTTAGGGCATTAGCAGTGTACCTCTTTTATTTCCTTATTAGAGATAGTATTTTGAAGTTGTAATAATGGTCTGGATCATAAGCTGTATTTTGGATTTCGCTACTCTGATGGATATGGTTCAGTTTTCAGCTTATGCACTCTCTCGCCTGTTTTATATCAAGTTATGTTATTACCATATTTTATTACATGCAGTGTGGGATATACTACAGGTTCTTGATGATTCATAGTGTCAAATCCCTTTCTTTTGACGACCGTCCCGTGCTAATTAGACATTGGCACAACGCATTTAGGGGAAATGGCTGATGGTACGGGGAGGCCGTCACACTTGGTATCAGAGCCTAGATTGCGTAGTTTAACCTAGGGGAAGACATCAGGGGGAGATAGTATACGTATATGAGTGCGTATTTGTGATATTTTGGTTTTCAAAAGCTATTTATATACCAATAGTATATCTAAGGATGAAGTCGCACTGCACAGGAACCACTAAGGAGGTGGTTAATCGTTTTTTCTTTGTAGATTGAAAGATGAGCCTAAGTAGGAAAAGTACGGGTTTAGGGGACAACAGTGGGAATGTCCTTGATATAAGGACAATGTTTGCTGCCTTCATGCGAGAGATTCTTAGGGATGCTCAGCGAGCAGTTCCTAATGCTGCTAATGGTGGTGGTGCAGGAGTGCAGGCGCCTAAAGCCGAATTCACCAAGCTTAACAAGGATTATACTAGCCTTGGTAGGAAGCTGTTCCATGGAACTGAATCGGCTATAGTGGTTCAATATTGGATGGATAGTTGCGAGCACATCTTCGAGGATTTAGGAATCAATGATGCAATTAAGAGGAAGCTAGCATCACGTCAGCTTCAAGGATGGGCAATGAATTGGTGGAATGCCATTAAAGCGGCTACTCCCGAGGATCAATTTACTTGGAATCAGTTTAAGACTCGCTTCAGGGGTAAGTTTATCCCAACTGCCCAAAAATCAGAATTATTTCGGAAATTTCTGGAAGTTAAGCAGAATTGTAGGGCAGTCTCGGAATATGTTGCTGAATTGGTACCTTATTGAATTATGGATTATACCTCATTGAAACTACCGAGAAGAAGAACAAGAAGTTCATAACTGGCCTAGATGGGTACTTGGGGGAAAGGCTTATAAACCCTATCGATGAGTCATTGGAATTCGTTGTGGGAAAGGCATTAAGATTAGAGAGCCTTTACCCTAAGCAAAAGATCGAGGTCGCTATTACATCTGCAGGAGATCCAAAACCGTAGGCAAGCGGTGAAGGCAATAATAATTCCCAGAACAAAAGGAAATAGAACCAAACCAATGTTGGTTAGAAAAAGAAGGATAAGAAAGATATAGAGTGTTTTAGCTTGTGGCAAGAAGGTCCACTCTGCCAAAGATTATCGAGCAAAGCCAATGGACAGGAAGTGCTTCAATTGCGGCCATGTGGGACATCACAAGGATAAATCCCCACAAACTCATAAGGAGAAGCAGGTCATGAAAGCATATGCTGTCAGCACTATTCCTTTGACGTCGAATGCCCCAGCAGTGGCGGAGAAGGGAAAGGGTGTCGTTATCCAAGGTATGGTTTCTATTTATGATGTTCCTATTCGAGTACTGTTTGATACCGGGGATTCCCATTCCTTCGTATCTAGTGTAACACCCCGCATTTTTTTAATACAATTAAAAATGTGCATGTAAATATGTGCGTAAACATAATTAAGAATGTGTTTTTTTAGAGAATACATTAATGTTAAAAATTAATGTGCAGATGAATTTACAATTAAAATAAAAAGAGATTAGTGCATAAAAGTAAATACAGTACGTTAAAAATGGGTAATGTATCAGTGCAATGCATGCGATAAAAATGAAATTGATTTCATGCAAAGGTATTAGGTTGCATGCAATGAATGTATTGCATTAAAGGGTATCATAATCAGTACATAGTAATACACAAACAAAAGAAAGAGGTGAATTAACGCATGCAATTAATTATGTGCATATTAATGTATGCATAATTAAGAATAAATTATGAAACTAATATTGTATTGTTTATGCATAAAATAATTAAAACATACATATGCATGAATATAAATTAAAATAAAAGAGAAAAGAGTGCATAACTTAATACGCAAGCGGTAAACAAAGAACTGATGTGTTAATGCATGCAATAAAAATAATAAATGCATATGCTAAATGCAATTAATTATATGAGAGAAAATGCGTAGAATAATTAAAACATAAATATATAATGCATTGAAGAAGAAAGAATTGAGTGTATAAAAGAAGAATGCATTAATTGCAATAATAAATTAAGGATGGGAGGAAGAATGCAAGTAAATATATTCAATTGCACAAGATAATAGAATACCAATTTCAAAATAAAGATTGCACATAAAAAAAAAGTATAGCAATCAGTGTAATTCAAGAAAAGAAACCGCATGAAAAAAAGAGGAAAGATAATAATAAAAAAAACCATTAATATAATTGATGCAATTAAAGGAAGGTTTAGAAAGAGAGAGTTGAGGAATTAATTTGAATGTATGAAATGCATACATTGAGGAGAGAATAGAATGTATGCAAATATATGTAACACGCCGCAATTTTAAATTGGGACATAAGATATAATCAAAGAATAATTAATTTCAAATGCGAGAAATAAGGAAAACGGGTTACGCCATTGCGTTCGTCTCGGAATTATGCCTGAGACAGAGTCTGAGTTTGTGTAAATCGTACACTGTATGAAGAAGATATGGACAAACGAAGTTATGCAGAAAACCACAAGAAGAGAAGAGAGAAAAAAATTGCACTGGGGCACTTGGGAAATGCGCCAGTACAAAAATTGCACTGACGCACCTGCCAAGTGCGCCCAGGTCAAGCTAAAAATTTGCACAGCTTTCTGGTGTTTTCTGATCCGTACTGTGACTCATTGCTGGGTCCTTTCTGACTCCTTGCTGAGTTATTAGGGCTGAATGGTTATGATTAACTCTAGGATCATCCGACGGCTCTAATTGAATTTGAAACTCTATATAAGCAACCTAACACTCAACCCTAAAATCACACTAATTCATTCAAAGAGCCGTCATACCGCCATACTCAACCTAGGACAGCCACCATTCTCTTTCGACTAAAAAGAAAACTAGAAAGCTACGAAGTGAATCAAATCTGAATTATAAGAACAACGATCTACATCAAAGGCAAGCATACCAACATCAGAATTCATATTCCAGAAATCAAGAATTCCTTCTTTGCAAGTTAGGTTATTACTTAGATTTGAACGTGTAATTGGAATCATTAATGTAGTGAATCAAAATATAGAACTATACCAATTTGCAAGTTAATTATCTTTGATTCGTGCTTATATCAAATCAAAAGTTATTTATGCCTTTGGATCTGATTTACGACTATGACTGTGAGACTTTTGCCTAAGACTATGACTATGAAACTGTTGCCTATGAAGCTATTGCCTATGACTATGACTATGAATATGAGACCTTTGTCTAAGACTATGGCCATGAACTGCCGCCTATGAAATTATAACTATGAATCATAACTATGAGACTATTGCCTATGACATTGATTAAGAAATTATTGTGATTAGTCGCCCATGACTATTGTGGTTAATTGCGTATGACTATTGTAGTTAGTTTCTTATGACTATTCCCATTTTTACAATTAACCGATCATGTTGTACCTTGAACTGGCATTATGTTGGACCAAATCACCTATGTCTATTCCCTTGATTATGTGGATCTCATATTTAGTATGTAACTTGGCTAGTTTATTCCTATTCGCTATTATGTACATCGAACCTGTTGGAGCCATTATTTTTGCGTGCCTGATCTTTTATATCAATTATTGTGCTTATCCCCTATTCCTTTTGATTAGTGTAATTTCATGAGTACATAGAAACTTGTGAAATTGTGTTATATGTACGATTATGATGCGGGGAATGGGAGTAGCTTAATTAAGTTAATTTGGTATAATAAATATGTTGGCATAATCTAAATTGGCTATAATAGTGAATGATTTACATGCATATTAGACTTGGGCATAAGTTGATAAATCGTATTGGCTGCAAAGTGTGTAATTGGCGTATAAACCAAGTTTTAGACATAAACGGTAAACTAGAATATTAAATCTAGTTTTGACATGAACCGTAAATTGGAATATTAATCTAGATTGGGCATGAATTGTAAAAGGGGAATATTAGATCTAAATTGGTATAAACTGCAAGTTGGTTTAATTGATCGGTAAATCAAGTTTTGGGAATAGAATATAAGTATGTTAATTTGCACGATAGATGAATATGATCTAGGCTAAATTTATTTACGGAAAATTTACATAAATAGTAAATATGTAAATTTAGTAAAAGACGAATATGCCTAACCAGAGGTTCGACTGAGTTGTGGTGTAAAACTACCCGGAACCGACCGGCACATCCAGTGACCACAACAATAACTGTCTAATGTGGGTGGTTAGTGCATCAAGCCCAGAAAGACCTGAGGTTAGACTGAGTTGTGGTGTAAACATGCTCGGAACCGATAGGCACATCTAGTAACCACAACAATATCTGTCTAATGTGAGTGGTTGTTGCTTTAATTAATTAACTAATTAAGGCTCATGAATAAATCAAGCTAGAAATGGTGAGGTTTAGTAATTAGGGAAAACACTTAGCCGGTTCAACGTGCTAAGTAGACTAGATGGTGAGGTTAAGTAAATTTACACTTAACCATCATAACATGTTAACTAGACAGGTGGGTAAGGTTAAGTAAGTGTTTAACATGCTAACTAGACTAGACGGTGAGGTTAAGTAAACACTTAACTGTCATAACATGTTAATTGGACAAGTGGGTGATGTAACAACCCGAATTTTTATAACATGTTAATACAAGAATCAAGGCAAAATTAAATTTTAAAATAAAAATCAAGGGAAATGGGTTGCGCCATTGCGTTCGTCTCGAAATTTTATATGAAATAGAGTCCGAGTTTTCAAAAATCGGAGTCCGTATGACCAAGTTATGACCTGTACAAGTTTCAGCAGAATTTCAGGCAGACTGACCCCAGGTCGACTGTAGTGTCGACTGCACAGTCGACTTCCCCCCCCCCCCAAGTCGACTGTAGTGACGACCTCCCCCCTGTACAGGTCGACCTTGTCGGCCTGGTGTGGCCCAAAACCCATTTTTGAGGCCCGGAGTGAGTTTTGATGGTCCGGATTGACTCTTGGGATGATCTAAGGGCCTAAATGAGTTCCTACATCTATAAATACAACCTAAGGCCTAACCATAATTCACTACAACATGTCTAGCCACCATTATACTGCTAAAATCCCTCTTGATCATGGCCGCCTTCTCTAATCTTCTTCTTAAGCTTTCATACGCAATCCAATGCAAAGATGAAGACTTCTACAACAATTCAAGGAGATGAATTAACAACTCTACAATGTTTTTACATCGATTTCAGTTCTTAATTCGCTAGCCATGCTATGTAAGTTCTAGTTACTTTTTTGATTAAAATACTTAATTTTAATATGGCTATGGAATAAAGTGTAATTGGATATAAGCATGTTCATCAATTCAGATCTATTCTTGTTTACCTTTGAACCTTGGGTTTTGAGACTTGTTCACCTCCATTCTTATGTCTAGTTCATGCTCTATTCAGTAGTTGTAAATCAGTTTCTTGGATCCATGTTGATCTTATTATCAAGATCTAATCTTTATGCCTATCATGATGATTTATGCTGTTTTCTCTCTGATCTTGTTTTATTACAAAATTCTACCTTTCCCCTATTTATTTTCTTTTGATGAACCTAGATCAATTTCGGATCTAGGCCTAAACCACGATTTTGCGTACGATTGAACACGGGGAAAAGTATGGGAATATTACCTATTTGGATATATGTGATTGGTGGAATTGATGGCATAACATGAAAATTGGATATATGGGTATTATTGCAATTAATATGAAATTTGATAATTGGGTATTGCCATTAAATTGGTAATTGTAAGAATTGGGATTGGCATATGTAATTTTTGGCTAGAACTTGATATGGGTAAATTGACATAAAAATTGGCATACATATAAAATGGCATGAACTGAACACATGTAAATTTGGTATGAATTAGGCATATGTAAAACGGACATGTAATCTAGAACTTGGGCATATGTTAATTATGTGAGATTTGTAGTTGAAACACATATGATAATTTATGTCTTGAAAAGGGGCTAATATGAACACGCCTAAGTGGGTTTTTGGTAGTTGGCATGTAATAGCCTTAAAGGAGGGATAAATATAAAGTGAGATAAGTTGCCTTTAATGGCATAAGATAAATTGTGGTAAAATTGGTATGAATTTGCATACCATTAATTGATGAACATAATTGAGTCAATTATGGACATCGTTAAATTAGGAATTAACTAATAATTTGAATAGGGAAATTATTAAGACTGGGGTAAATGATTATAAGTGATAATCAATGCTTAGGACACGAGGTTGGACTCATTTGTGACGTAAAACTGCCCGGACCCGCCCGGCAAATCCAGTAGTCACAAATGGTAGCCCAATGTGATAGTTCCTAGGCCCAAATTAAAATCGTAACAGTCGTAAAGACACGAGATTAGACTCTTTTATGGTGTAAGACTGCCCGGACCCGCCCGGCAAATCCAGCTACCATAAATGTCAGTCTAATGTAAGAGGTCTTTATAGGGTTACGACCTTAATGAATTAAGAAATACTTAACCAGATAAACATGTGGTGGGACATGGGGGTTAAGTGGGTGACATGTGGGTGACATATGTAAATACGAATAGTAATACTTAACCAACATAACATGGTAAGTGGGTAGGGTTAAGTAAACTAAGAACACTTAACCAATATGGTATGAGTGGGTGGGTTAAGTAGTATGATTAGGCTAATGACACTTAACCAATATGGTATGAATGGGTGGGTTTAGTATGATTAGGCGAATGACACTTAACTGTTATGACATGAATGGTCGAGTTAAGTAAATCTTAATTAATGCCTAAGTGGGAATGATAACTTATGGAATAAAGTAAGTTAGGCGGAACAATAGATAAGATGAGATAACTTATGTAATAAGGAAAGATGCGCTTCATTGTAGATTAAGCAATATATAAAGACAAGAATGAATTTACAATTGAAGGCGACATAAGTTATATCATAAAAAGGAACAAAACATTGGTTAGATAATCCTCTGAGTATCAATCTGATGTTGATTCCAGTCTTCTGGGTTGGTATTTAGGGAATTATTCTCTCTCTCCGGTGTGTTTGTAAGTTAAGGGGTACTTGGTTGTAAAAGTTGAATAAGAACATGTTATTGTACCATAACTGGGGTTAATGTATGAATCATAGGAATAACATGTTGTGGGCTTATTAATGGACTTAATATAGTGCAAGTTAAGAATTGAATTAATAAGCAAAGTTGAAGGTTGGTATGAATGGAAATAACCAAGTTAAATGGTAGGACTGATAAGGTAGCACAAGCGCATAGTTAATGGGTAGACATAAGGTCTAATGGCAGATAAAGCCAAGGCGCTTGGTTAAACCCAGACATTGGGGGTGATATGAATGACATGTAAAATATAACCTATAAGTAGTTAACCAAGATAAAGCATGTATTAAAACATGATGATGATGTAGGGGTTAAGTGGGGGATATGGGTGACATGTAAGACATAACTGGTGTATACTTAACCAAAATTTAAGCATGTAAGTGGACATGAATAAGAAGGGGTTAAGTAAGAATTACTAGAGGGGACCAAGCATAGGTGGGAAGCTTGTGTCGAGGAAAGAGGACCCTTTTCAGACCAGTAGCCCATTACGTATCTTTGTGAGCTCGACCCATGTCGAGGACGGGACACGCATACTGGGTTTGATTGTAAGAGGTCAAAACGGGTTAGCGGTGGCAACGCAAGTCCAATGGGTTTCATATGCGTGTGTGGACCCGGGCTGGTAGGTAAGACGTTGTTGCATCGTGTAGGTATAAGCCGTGCATTCCTTGCATGGTATAAGGTTGCCATATTGGGGAGTGATAAACCCCACTGTGGGACTTGCACGGGTATTTACGAGTTAGGGAGCCGATCGAATGGGGCAGGGTAGTGGGTACACCTAGTGGAGATAGGAGCAGGCGGCACCTATGTAGTCAGCTAGGGGTACACGAAGCTACCACTATTATTATTAATATTAAGGGGGTACACCTAGTGGAGATAGGGGCAGGCGGCACCTATGTAGTCAGCTAGGGGTACGTAAAACTAGTATTATGATTTCTAAGTAGTGGGTGGGATCACCTTATTATATAACACGGGCTACTAGTTGGGACACTAGTAGGGGTAAGGATCCTTGTTACAGAGGACACTAGTTGGAGTACTAGTAAGAATACGGATCATTCCTTGTAAGACACTTGTGAGGATGCTAGTTAGGAGGTGCAGAGCAAGTAGATCTCGTAGAAATATTTTAATGGCAAAGCAGAGGAATCTCGTTATGTTTGATAGGAATCTTGCGAAATTATACTTAGTTTATCTTGAATGGGAACCTTGCGATGTTACTTGACAAAAATCACATCATGTTAACCTTAGTTATCTTGCCTGTTGCTTATCTTGTCATCATGCTTATGTTTACTTTCAGTTTACTCGTGCCATATTATCCTTAACTATTTTTGTGCTGAAAGTCACTAGGACTTACTCAGTCTTTATGACTGACCCGTTTTGTTTCGCCTCTTTTTCTTCCGTTCCCCCCCCCCCCCCCCCAGGTTCACAGGTTGAGAATACAGCTTAGTTCGGATCTTACCAAGCTCCAAGGTTCTTTCATGGATGGCTTGGATTTCTCTTGGCTATGGCTTGCTTTTCTTTATTGGGGAATACTATAGTTTGTTTTTATGCTTCTTTGTTTTTGAGCAAGACAAATATTTTAACTATGTAATTGGGTATTGGAAGTTGATGGGCTTTTATTGTAAACAATCATATTCAATAAATGATTTTAAGTACTTCCACTTTACTTTCCGCTGTTTTGTATATGTCTGTCTTGTAATATTTCTGTTCCAGTACCCATAATGCTCCATTGAAGTTAAGGCATTCCCTTTGTGAGTGTCCTTAATGGAACGGGGTGTTACATTTGGTATCAGAGCAGAAGGTTACTAGACTGGGCAAAAGTTTTCAAAAACCTTATGAAACTAGTTTTCAAAACGTTTACAAAGAAGAAAATTTTCAAGAAAACTTTGTTTTGATTAAAAGGCATATTCCCCAAAGCCATATGCACTATCTTATGATTCACTCTTGAAATCTCTTCTCTCTCTTTTCACCATAGTTTCGTAGGCATCCGACATATGTCGGAGGGCAAAGAAGTGCCCAACCTCCATCTGTAGCCGCAGTAGTTCCATCTGTGTCTAATCTTATTTCAAGTTGTGTAGAGTTGCCATGCGTTGGAGGTAGCTTCGAAGGACTTGTCAACAAACTATACAAGGACAGTAAGAACAAGAGACTAGTTGTTATAGCTTAATCCACGAAGGAGGAAAAAAAAGGTGAAAGGAAAGAGGCCAAAGTGAAAGAATAGTGAAATCCATGACAAGAGAGAGTATCTTTAGTATGGTAAGGAGGGAGTGTAGTTAAGTATTATAGGGCAAGGACAAGGGCAAAGGACAGGATTGTCGAGAGGGCAATTGTATGCTCTCACTACTAGCGTACCTAAGGGAGGTGGTAACGTTACCGTTAAAGGTTTAGCTTTTCTTTTCTATCATCCCGCTAGAACTTTGTTTTGTACATCACATCCTTTTAATTCTTCTTCGATAGTTGAGTCTCTACACCTTAGTACTAGCATATTGGAGGATCCCAATTTTTGTCACAAATCCTGTTGGGGAATTGGCTCATTTATTCATGACTTGTTAGGATTTGAGAATGTCTATGCTAAGTGTTGAGTTTAGAAGGAATGCTCATGTTTTTGTGAGCTATGGGTTGATTCTAGGGATGAAGTGGTTATCCAATAAGGGTTCCATTCTCGGTTTCGAAAGGAGGGTAGTTAGACTTTTGACTTGCCTCGGTAATACCCTCGAAGTTGCATGTAACCTTTAGGGTTCTATTAGGATTAGTTACCTAGAATCTCTTGATACATTAGTTGATTTGCTCGAGTAGTGTTCGCCACTAAGGCGGATGGTTCATTTCACTTATGCATGTGATGTAGAAAATCGCCTTAGTAAGTACATTTAGCAACATGGTTGACATTTGTTTATTTTCAAGAGATGATTCATCTATGTGGAATACTTTCTAGTAAGTGAACGAGATCCAAGATTTTCTAGTGAATTTTGGAGAGCTTGTGTGAAACCATGAGTACGCTGTTATATGTAAACCGAGTATACTAAAAGGAGAATAAGTGAAAGTGGAACGAGAGGCAATAGTGAAATGAGTTCCAACTCATATTTTGGAAATAAGAATCAAGGAGCTATGAAATTGTGAAGTTAAAGACGGTCAAAGCACAATGGAGTTAAGCTCATGGAAATGCGACTTCGAAGATTGAAGACTAGATTCGTGCATCACATTTTTTAAGAGTGTATTCTTGATTCCTTTTTCCTGTAGAGCTTACTTGCATGCTATTTTTTGTGTATATCCTCTCGGTCCTATTCTCAATCCAATTTCTGTTGCAAACCTCATAGGGAGTATGACTCATCTGTTAGTTTTACATGTTGGGGCTTGGGGGTGTCCGTTGGGTTGATTAAACCTTTTGGGTTTTATAGGATATGGGTTGGTTTTAGAAAGGGATTTCTTGTGGCCTAAAAGGAGTCCATCATGCTTAGTTTCCTAGAATCACATATATATTGGTTGGGTTGAGAATTTCTTTGGGTGTCAGTCTGATGTTGATTTCGGTCTTCGGGGCTGGTGCTTAGGGAATTCTCCTCCTAATCAGTATATATGTGACGTAGATTTCTAGCTTTGATAGGCGCAAAGTTTTTACTTGATTCTATCATTCGACTATATCTTTAGGTAGGAACAGTTGGGTGTAAACATGTGTTTGAGACATGTTATGATTGATGGTTGCAAGGGTTGCTAATGGTTGCTCGTGGATGCATATACACGCACATTAGGCACTAGATCGGCTCAGTCACCTTTCATATTGCATATGCATGAGCGTTTACACTTGTTTATGGATGGAATTGAATATGTTATCATGTGGATGTTGCATATGGATGGATGTTTGTGCACATATAGTGTTTATGTGACTAGGACTATTTGCATACATGTTGGACTCATGGCACTAAACATATTTTGCATCTAGAAGATCAATCATGCCTGATCATTTGCATTAGATAAGGAACATATACACACACTTCTTGCATATGTTCATACAACATTAGAATTTTCTTAAGGACAATGAATGCCGGTGATTGATGATTGGGTAGATGGATGATTGGATGGTAGGACACATTCTTCTTAGACGAAATCCTTTAAGGAGGGGAGAATGTAACAACCCAAATTTTTATAACATGTTAATACAAGAATCAAAGCAGAATTAAATTTTAAAACAAGAATCAAGGGAAATGGGTTGCGCCATTGCGTTCATCTCAAAATTTTACATGAAATAGAGTCTGAGTTTTCGAAAATCGGAGTCCGTATGACCAAGTTATGGCCTGCACAAGTTTCAGCAAACTGACCCTAGGTCGACTGTAGTGTCGACTGCACAGTCGACTTCCCCCCCCCCCCCAAGTTAACTGTAGTGTCAACCTCCCCCTGTACAGGTCGACCTGGTCGGCCTGGTGTGGCCCAAAACCCATTTTTGAGGCCCGGGGTGAGTTTTGATGGTCCGGATTGACTCTAGGGATGATCTAAGGGCCTAAATGAGTTCCTACATCTATAAATACAACCTAAGGCCTAACCCTAATTCACTACAACATGTCTAGCCACCATTATACTGCTAAAATCCCTCTTGATCATGGCCGCCTTCTCTAATCTTCTTCTTAAGCTTTCATACGCAATCAATGCAAAGATGAAGACTTCTACAACAATTCAAGGAGATGAATTAACAACTCTACAACGTTTCTACATCGATTTCAGTTCTTAAATCGCTAGCCATGCTATGTAAGTTCTAGTTACTTTTTTGATTAAAATACTTAATTTTAATATGGCTATGGAATAAAGTGTAATTGGATATAAGCATGTTCATCAATTCAGATCTATTCCTGTTTACCTTTGAACCTTGGGTTTTGAGACTTGTTCACCTCCATTCTTATGTCTAGTTCATGCTCTATTCAGTCGTTGTAAATCAGTTTCTTGGATTCATGTTGATCTTATTATCAAGATCTAATCTTTATGCCTATCATGATGATTTATGCTGTTTTCACTCTGATCTTGTTTTATTGCAAAATTCTACCTTTCCCCTATTTAATTTCTTTTGATGAACCTAGATCAATTTCGGATCTAGGCCTAAACCACGATTTTGCGTACGATTGAATACAGGGAAAAGTATGGGAATATTACCTATTTGGATATATGTGATTGGTGAAATTGATGGCATAACATGAAAATTGGATATATGGGTATTATTGCAATTAATATGAAATTTGATAATTGGGTATTTCCATTAAATTGGTAATTGTAAGAATTGGGATTGGCATATGTAATTTTTGGCTATAACTTGATATGGGTAAATTGACATAAAAATTGGCATACATATAAAATGGCATGAACTGAACATATGTAAATTTGGTATGAATTAAGCATATGTAAAACGGACATGTAATCTAGAACTTGGGCATAAGTTAATTATGTGAGATTTGTAGTTGAAACACATATGATAATTTATGTCTTGAAAAGGGGCTAATATGAACACACCTAAGTGGGTTTTTGGTAGTTGGCATGTAATAGCCTTAAAGGAGGGATAAATATAAATTGAGATAAGTTGCCTTTAATGGCATAAGATAAATTGTGGTAAAATTGGTATGAATTTGCATACCATTAATTGATGAACATAATTGAGTCAATTATGGACATCGTTAAATTAGGAATTAACTAATAATTTGAATAGGGAAATTATTAAGACTGGGGTAAATGATTATAAGTGATAATCAATGCTTAGGACACGAGGTTGGACTCATATGTGACGTAAAACTGCCCGGACCCGCCCGGCAAATCCAGTATTCACAAATGGTAGCCCAATGTGAGAGGTCATAGGCCCAAATTAAAAGCGTAACAGTCGTAAAGACATGAGGTTAGACTCTTTTATTGTGTAAGACTGCCCGGACCCGCTCGGCAAATCCAGCTGCCATAAATGTCAGTCTAATGTGAGAGGTCTTTATAGGGTTACGGCCTTAAAGAATTAAGAAATACTTAACCATATAAACATGTGGTGGGACATGGGGGTTAAGTGGGTGACATGTGGGTGACATATGGAAATACGAATAGTAATACTTAACCAACATAACATGGTAATTAGACCAGTGGGTAGGTTTAAGTAAACTAAGAACACTTAACCAATATGGTATGAGTGGGTGGGTTAAGTAATATGATTAGGCTAATGACACTTAACCAATATGGTATGAATGGGTGGGTTAAGTATGATTAGGCTAATGACAGTTAACTGTTATGACATGAATGGTTGAGTTAAGTAAATCTTAATTAATGCCTAAGTGGGAATGATAACTTATGGAATAAAGTAATTTAGGCGGAACAATAGATAAGATGAGATAACTTATGTAATAAGGAAAGATGTGCTTCATTGTAGATTAAGCAATATATAAAGACAAGAATGAATTTACAATTGAAGGCGACATAAGTTATATCATAAAAAGGAACAAAACATTGGTTAGATAATCCTCTGAGTATCAATCTGATGTTGATTCCGGTCTTCGGGGTTGGTATTTAGGGAATTATTCTCTCTCTCTCTCCAGTGTGTTTGTAAGTTAAGGGGTACTTGGTTGTAAAAGTTGAATAAGAACATGTTATTGTACCATAACTGGGGTTAATGTATGAATCATAGGAATAACATGTTGTGGGCTTATTAATGGACTTAATATAGTGCAAGTTAAGAATTGAATTAATAAGAAAAGTTGAAGGTTGGTATGAATGGAAATAACCAAGTTAAATGGTAGGACTGATGAGGTAGCACAAGCGCATAGTTAATGGGTAGACATAGGGTCTAATGGCAGATAAAGCCAAGGCGCTTGGTTAAACCCAGACGTTGGGGGTGATATGAATGACATGTAAAATATAACCTATAAGCACTTAACCAAGATAAAGCATGTATTAAGACATGATGATGATGTAGGGGTTAAGTGGGGGATATGGGTGACATGTAAGACATAACTGGTGTATACTTAACCAAAATTTAAGCATGTCAGTGGACATGAATAAGAAGGGGTTAAGTAAGAATTACTAGAGGGACCAAGCATAGGTGGGAAGCTTGTGTCGAGGAAAGGGGACCCTTTTCAGACCAGTAGCCCATTACGTATCTTTGTGAGCTCGACCCATGTCGAGGATGGGACACGCATACTGGGTTTGATTGTAAGAGGTCAAAGCGGGTTAGCGGTGGCAACGCAAGTTCAACGGGTTTCATATGCGTGTGTGGACCCGGGCTGGTAGGTAAGATGTTGTTGCATCGTGTAGGTATAAGTCGTGCATTCCTTGCGTGGTATAAGGTTGCCATATTAGGGAGTGATACACCCCACTGTGGGACCTACATGGGTATCTACGAGTTAGGGAGCCGATCGAATGGGGCAGGGTAGTGGGTACACCTAGTGGAGATAGGAGCAGGCGGCACCTATGTAGTCAGCTAGGGGTACACGAAGCTACCACTATTATTATTAATATTAAGGGGGTACACCTAGTGGAGATAGGGGCAGGCGGCACCTATGTAGTCAGCTAGGGGTACGTAAAACTAGTATTATGATTTCTAAGTAGTGGGTGGGATCACCTTATTATATAACGCGGGCTACTTGTTGGGACACTAGTAGGGGTAAGGATCCTTGTTACAGAGGACACTAGTTGGAGTACTAGTAAGAATACAGATCATTCCTTGTAAGACACTTGTGAGGATGCTAGTTAGGAGGTGCAAAGCAAGTAGATCTCGTAGAAATATTTTAATGGCGAAGCAGAGGAATCTCGTTATATTTGATATTACGAAATTATACTTAGTTTATCTTGAATGGGAACCTTGCGATGTTACTTGACAAAAATCACATCATGTTAACCTTAGTTATCTTGCCTGTTGCTTATCTTGTCATCATGCTTATGTTTACTTTCAGTTTACTCATTGTTAGACCAAAAAGTGGTTCTAACACCCAAATTGGCTAAAAGCAAAATGAAATAAGATCAAAAGTAAAATGGAGACACAGAATTTATAGTGGTTCGGCGTTAAAAAGCCTACGTCCACTTGTCAATCACTATTCTCGACGATAGAGTTGCAATTACAATGAGATATTCGCTCAATTTCACTCACAACTCACATACATTCAGTCAATTGTTTCAAAACAAATGTTGAAAAACGATTTGGATTATCCGGGAATGCTGGAATTCGGTGTATGAAAGTGGTTCAACTCTCCAAGTGCCGAAAAAAGATCCTTTTTATTGTCTCCAGACAGGGTATTTATAGGTGAAAATTTGCTCAGAACCCGATCCGGATCGGAGCCACGTGTCTTCCATCCCATCAGCCTCGGGTTCGGATGGATTTCATTGTTGACAACGCATCACAGCAGTGGACGTTGTGGGCAGGAACTGTCATACCCGCTCCGCATATTCAGGCGATCGTGGGGGAGTGTGATGTGGAATATGGGTTCGGATCGGAGGAGCGTGCAGGAGGGGTTCGGATCGGGGTATCCGATCTGATCCGGATTAACCCAAGACTAAGTCTTCATCCACTTTTGCTCCGTTCCGATCTGTCTCTATAGCAGGTAGCCTTCCGCGCCAACTGGCAGTAGGTTGCTCTCCGATCCAAACAGCAGTGCCTCTCTGATTCCAACAATAACAGCCCACCGATCCGAACAGCAAAGTCTCTCCGATCCGACCCGCTACATCTCTCCGATCCGACCCGCTATAATGCTTTCCAATTTCTTCAATGTTTCACATCTCGACTTTGTGTTGCCCAGTTCACAAAGTGGGCTAACACTCATGCCATATTATCATTAACTATTTTTGTGCTGAAAGTCACTAGGACTTACTCAGTCTTTATGACTGACCCGTTTTGTTTCGCCTCTTTTTCTTCCGTTCCCCCCCCCCCACCCAGGTTCACATGGTGGGAATACAGCTTAGTTCGGATCTTACCAAGCTCCAAGGTTCTTTCATGGATGGCTTGGATTTCTCTTGGCTATGGCTTGCTTTGCTTTATTGGGGAGTACTACAGTTTGTTTTTATGCTTCTTTGTTTTTGAGCAAGACAGATATTTTAACTATGTAATTGGGTATTGGAAGTTGATGGGCTTTTATTGTAAACAATCATATTCAATTAATGATTTTAAGTACTTCCACTTTACTTTCCGCTGTTTTGTATATGTCTGTCTTGTAATATTTCTGTTCCAGTACCCATAATGCTCCATTGAAGTTAAGGCATTCCCTTTGTGAGTGTCCTTAATGGATGTGGGGTGTTACAGGTGAGGTTAAGTAAATTTTGAACACTTAACCATTGTAACATGTTAATTAAGCAGATGATAGGGTTAAGTTAACTAAGGTAACACTTAACCAAAATATATAATGACATTTGGTGGGGTTAAGTAATACAAGAGGAAAACACTTAACCAATTATATAAGATGATGTATGGGAAGGGTTAAGTTAACACGAGAACAACACTTAACCAATATAACATGATTTGAGGTAGGGTCAAGTCAACGCCAGAAGGAAACACTTAACCAACATGATGTGACGGGTGGATGGGTTAAGTTAACTTGAATTGATTAATGACACTTGACCAATATAACTTGATGAGCGAATGGGGTTAAGTTAAATGGGAAACACTTAACCAATATAACCTGATGAATGAACAAGGTTAAGTTAATAAGTCATACTTAACCAATCCAACATGATAAGGGAGAAAGGTTAAGTTAATAAGAACCACTTAACCAATATGACATGACGAGTAGGAAGGTTAAGTACATATCGGGTTGGTGGGTAATATTAGTAATATAGGCCCACAAACTTAACCATTAAATAAACATGCTTGATCCAGTGGAAGGGTTAAGTACATATCCGGTTAGTGGGTAATATTAGTTCATATAGGCCCACAAACTTAACCATTAAATAAATATGCTTGAACCAATGGAAGGGTTAAGAACATATCGGGGTAATATTAGTACATATAGGTCCACAAACTTAACTATTAAATAGACATGCTTGAATCGGTGGGAGGGTTAAGTACATCACGTGTAGGTGGATAATATTGTATATATATAGTCCCACAAACTTAACCAGTAGGAAACTCTAGTAACGTGGACCAATTTCAGTAGTAACCCACATAGATGTATCACGGTACCCTGAGCTAGGCAGGGTGGGGCATGATTATTGGGATGATTATAAGCGGTCAAAATAGCGGCAGGAGGTACGTCGGTGTTGGTTCCGACGGTTTACGGGCGTGCACGTACTCCGGAGTGGAAAAAACAGGCATCGGGTACCAGTAGTTATACACTGTGCATCTTGAATCGTGTTGGGTCGCTAACATAAGGCTTAATACACCTTATGGTGGGGCCAACACAGTGTATCTACACACAAGAGAGGGCCGACTGACACAGACACATGGAAAATTAATACAAGTAGGTAGCATAATCGCTAGTTGGACCTAGGTCGTGTAAACCCTAAATCCGAGAGGCATTCAATAGGTAGCATAAACCCTAGTGGCCCTGGGTAGCATAAACCCTTGTTGAATCTAGGAAGCACTCGATAGTAAACCCTAGAATAGATCTAAGTAATAAATGGAATCCCCATAATAGATGTACACCTGAAAGCAACCGCAAATACGAGGATTGGGATCACATTATCATATGATCATAGATTACTAGTTTGGACACCAGTTAGGTAGTGCAGAGATATAGAAATCAATATAAACAAGGTAGTTGCGAAGCAAAGAAGGAGTTGAAGCGCATTCAGTTTATCAGTACATTCAGTTTATCGGTACATTCAGTTTATCTTGCAATATCCCATGTTATCTTGTTACTATGGTTTGGTCTTATATTTAGTTTATTCATGTCATGACCCCTTTTCCTTGTTTATATACTAAGAATCACTGGACTTACCAGACTTTATGTCTGGCCTAGTTTGCTTTTGCCTCTTTTCTTCCGTTCCCCCCCAAAGGTAGTCAGGGAGGGAAAAGCTCAGCTCATTTTGGGGCCGTTACTCTCTTCGAGCTTGATATGGCGCATTGCTTTGAACTCCATTTTCTACTGCTATGTATGGCTCATGCTTTATTGGGGAATATCATTGTCAGTTTGTGCTTCTTATATATTAAACAAGACAAATGCTTTCTTGTAATAAGTATTGGTGTTGTAAAACAATCTTTGTACAAGCTGTTTTAATCAATAAAGGTTGTTTATCTTCCGCTGCTTTATTTGTCTATCTTGTAATTTTTCTGCATCTTTTACTAAAAATGCTCCACCGAAGTTAAGGCATTCCCTTTGTGAGTGACCTTAACGGAGGTGGGGTGTTTCACTTGGTATCAGAGCCGAAGGTTACCAGATCAGATAAAAAGATTTGTAAAATTATTTTCAAACGGTTATAAAAGAAGCATTTTCAAAACAAAAGTTTTGTTTTAAAGGTGTATTCCCCAAAGCCATATGCACTATCTTTTGACCCTCTGCTTGAATCCTTGTTTCCTTCTTTCTTGAGTCTCTGGGCTCCTAGCTTTCTGGGAGGTAACCTCATCGCGGCATGGTTTCGTAGGCTTGATGAAACTACGACACTTGTCAAAGGGCAAATAAGTGCCTAACTTCCATCTATAGCCGTAATTTTCTTTCGAGCTTTGTAGGATTCCCCATGCGAAAGAGGAAGCTTTCAAGAGACATGTCAACAAGTTACACAAGGATGGAAAAGTTGAGAATGAGGGGGTCTGGCTATGGAGCATAACACAAGAATGAAGAACCCATGGATATGGCCTTGGTTCACAAAGAAGGGGAGGAAAGAATAGTAAAACCTAAAACAAGAGGAAGTATCTTTATTTTGGTATAACAGGTCGTATAATTAAGGGCAAGGGCAAGAACAAGGGACATGATTTTCGGGAAGGCAAGTGCATTCTCACCGCCAGCATACCTGAAAGAGAGAGGTAATAATATTTCTGTTGGAAGAGTTTTGCCTTTTGATTATCATGTTAATACACCTTCTGACTTTAGCACTTCGCATCCATATATATCTGCTTCCATAGTTGAGTCTCTGCACCCTAGTTATTGTGTAGTAGAGGATCCCATTATAGTCTCAAATCCAATTGCTGGTTCGGCCCATTTATCTTTGACTTGTGAGAATTTGAGAATAGCAATATTTATGCTTATGTTTTTGGGCTATGGGTTGATTCTAGGCATTGATTGATTAGCTAGTAATTGTTAAGCAAGGGTAGATAGACTTTCGACTTGCCTCGGGAATACCCTTGAGATTTCGTACAATCCTAAGGGATCAGTTTGTCTTAGCTACCTAGAATCACTTTATCTACCAATCGACGATTTTCGATCCGTTGAAGTAGTCCATGATTACGCAAGGTGTTTCGATTAGGGTAGGGGTTTCCCCCCTAAAACTTGGGACAGACTTCCGCATATATCTAGATGACACTGCAAAGCCAGTTATACGATCAACGATAATTTTAGAGCAAGATTGGCGAGGATAGCCAGAGTCGATAGAGTGCTCAATTGTGACGGCCCGCCCCGCACCAACCGACATTTACTCCAAAAGTGTGTTGTACACTTGTCCGGTTAGCACGGAACGGGTCGCCAGAAGGAAAAGGAAGAAGGAAATGAACATACAAAGAACCTGTAGAATGTCTCACAGCGCATAGAACAAAATATAATAATAACATACTTGACATAAAACAGGAGAGACAGTGCATAAGCTGAAAATCAGAACTAAACATCATAGCAGCGGAAATCTTACATACAGCTTATTACAACTTTTCAAACTGTCTCAGAGCAAAAGTAAGATAAATGAGGTACACTACTAATGCCCAAGTAGCGACCACCAACGACACAGGGAGAATGTGTGTATATATAATACGTGGAAGCCTCCTGCCCGCCTCCGAATCAGCTACTCGCGCATCACCAGCTAACCTGTCTCTAGTCTGCTCGTGTGAGCACCCAGAGTAATAAGAGGAGACATAAAACTCTGGGTCAGACATAAAGCCTGGTATGAGCGATAAGCATCTAAAATGAACAATAACAGGTAGACTAAAACATACCTGAACCTGCAACCAAAGAGTTAGCACTACATACTGTACAACACTCTAAGGTACCATATCAAACAGTGTAAAGATACGGAGGTGGGGGAGGTGTGCATGTCATAGGGATGGCAAACAATCAAACATAGCATCCATCCTCACATCTCTCACTCAGTGCGTAAAGCATACGATATTCACCACTTCGATCACCCAACATTCCTTGCTACGATCACTTTGCCCCATGAAGTCATAAATGGCTTCACTACACTGATAACGTAGCCACAAATCCTTTGCTATGTCCACTTTGCCCCATGGAGTCACAAGAACCCCACTGCACTGGCTCATAGCCTTATCAATCCTTACTATGTCCACTTTGCCCCATGGAGTCACAAGAACCCCACTGCACTGGCTCATAGTCTTACTACGCATCACCTTGCCCCTCGGGTCATAATGACCCTACTGCACTGATAACGTAGTCTTGCTACCATCACCTTGCCCCTCAAGTCATAATGACCCTACTGCACTGATAAGTAGCCATCCTTCATTTCTAGTGGTTGATCGAAGTTATGAACGTCGACAACTCCTTACCACACGTCCCGCAGCAAAGTCCAACCATGAAGTGAACTCCTTGGTTCCCAACTGGATCCTGAGCTCTAACTTCCCTTATTGGACTACCTTTGCATCTCGGGTTATTGGTCAATACTAGGTCGGGTCGGGTTCCTCCTCAAGCCATCGGTTCGGGTCGGTGTCCTTCATCTGTTCGGGTCGGGTCTCCTTCTGGTGCGGTTCGGTTCGGGCATTCCTTTGGGTTCGAGTCAGATACTTCTCTTCGGGTCGGGTCGGGTGCTTCCCTTCGGGTCGGGTCGGGTGCTTCCCTTCGGGTCGGGTCGGGTGTCCCTTCTTGGTTCGTGCTTTCGATCTGTCTTCATGCTCCCTTTATGTGCTCCTATCCGATCCGCTTTCGTGCTCCCGCTCTGATTCGTCTTCGTGCTTCCGCTCTGATTCGTCTTCGGGCTTCCGATCCGTCCTCCTCGATCCGATCCGTCTTCCTTTATCCGATCCGATCCCAATTCAGCTAGCGTGGCCTTCCTTTTTGCCACTTTTCCCAAGTGTTGGGTTCCGATCCAATCGGATTCTTTGCTCAGTTCTACATATCCGATCCGAGCCCCCTTATCCGATCCGATCCGAACCCTGCACTGTTTTCTGAAACTGTTCCAGCAAGTGTTTACGCCATTCGATGACGTTTTCGACCATTCTAACTATTGGAATCAATCACAAAGCATTTCATACAGTCATAGCAACATTCATAATCAACCACAAACATCAAAACATTCATATGATAGGTTAAAATGGATCAAACATACCCAAAATCCCATATTTCCCCTTAAGCATGTTTAGGTGAAACTAATGATCGGATTAGCAAAACTTAACCAAATTAACCCAAATTCATATCAGAGGTCTAAAACATCATTTAGGAATTTATGAACATTTTCCCCGAATTTTACCATGCCTAAATTCGCTAATTAGCACTAATTACCCTTAACTAGCCATAATTAGTGTAAAACTATGCAAATCACTCACCTTAGCCACAAAATAAACTAAGATCTGAAATAATTCTCTGATTTGATGTGAATCTCAATGCCAAACAGCAGCTCCTTTGTTGATTTGGTGAAGATCCTCCTTGATTAGGGGTTACTAAGCCAAATCCTTGACCAAAAGATGATTTGGAGGTGATTTAGAGGTTAGAGGCCATTTTTAGGGATCCTTAGTGATAAGTGGAGGCTAGAATACTGAAATGGAATGATTCTCCATCTCATTTCAGCCCTCCCATAACCCTAATCCCGAAATGGGTTATGGGCCTACTCACTAATCACCCGATTTGGCCCGGTTAAGCCGTTTTTCACTCTCCAAACCTTGTTTCAGCCATATCTCCCAAACGGTAAGTCCGTTTGGCTATTATGACCACTCTACGGAAAGGTAAACCATCAAACAAACCTAATGGAAGTGGTTTCAGGTCAAAATCCCTTTCCAATCAAAAGTTATGGCCAAAACAGTACCAACTAGGGGCAAAATGGTCATTTAGCAATCGACAAAAATCATGAACATGGGAAATGACTCTAATAGATGTTTCCCAAAGTTACATGACCATACAACTTCACATGGGAAAGAAATAAATATTCTATAAATCTATGATGTGTAGAATACGGGTCATTACACTCTCCCCCCCTTAAGAAATTTCGCCCCAGAAATTCCCTAATCAAACACACAAAAAGGTCCCGCATGCCCATTAACCATAAAACAACCATCAAACATGCAAAACAAGTAAAATAAGTCTATCCTAGCATGCGGAATAACTAAATCGCAAAGTAAATCTTACCAGACAAAGAGTTTTGGATATGCCTTCCTAATGCTCTCCTCTGTCTCCCAAGTACAATCATTCTCGTTCTCGCCCCACTGAACCTTAACTAACTTCACCGCCTTTCTTCGAAGTTGCTTCGTATCGTGTCCCACAATAGGAATCGGCTTGCGGTTCTCGACCGCCTCGGGTTCTACTTCGAAGTCCTCTAACTGATCAGGTGAAATAGTCACATCTGAGTCGTTAACGAACTTCCTTAGTTGGGAAACATGAAATACATTGTGAACTCCCGCCATCTTCTCTGGTAAGACAACTCTATATGCCAAATTCCCGACTAGTTCAAGAACAGGGAACGGGCCAACAAATCTTGGTGCCAACTTGCCTCTCCTGCCAAATCGTATCACGCTCTTCAACGGAGAGATCTTGACAAACACCAAGTCACCAACGGAGAATTTCAAGTCTCTTCTCCTCTTATCAGCATAACTCTTCTGCCTATCTTGAGCAGCTTTCATTCGTTGCTGAATGATCTTAATCCTATCTGAAGTTTCCCTCACCACATCTGGTCCAAGCACAAACTTCTCGCCAATCTCTATCCAACATGACGGTGACTTGCACGGTCTTCCGTACAAAGCTTCATATGGAGCCATAGCAATACTGGATTGGTAGCTATTATTATATGCAAACTCTACTAGATGCAAATGGTCATCCCATGATCCACCAAAATCCAATATACAAGCTCTCAAGAGATCTTCCAATATACGATTCACCCTCTCCGTCTGACCGTCGGTCTGAGGATGATATGCGGTACAGAGATGTAATCTTGACCCTAGAGCCTCTTGTAAGCTCTTCCAAAACCCACTAGTGAACAACGGGTCTCGGTCACTCACAATGCTTTTGGGTACTCCATGAAATCTCACTACCCACTTCATATACAATTCTGCCAACTTGGCTGCCGTTCTGGTCGATTTGACTGGTATAAATCTTGCACTCTTAGTCAATCGATCCACAATTACCCAAATGCTATCATATCCCGATCTAGTCCTTGGTAAACCATCGATGAAATCCATCGAGACTTGCTCCCATTTCCATTCGGGAATTTCTAATGGTTGAAACAACCCACTAGGCTTCTTTTGCTCGGCTTTAACTAGCTGGCAATTCATGCATTTGGATATAAACTTCCCAACGTCTCTTTTCATTCCTTCCCAGTAGTAATTCTGCTTCATGTCTCGATACATCTTATTACAACCGGGATGTATAGTTAGTTTTGCGTGATGACATTCTCTAAGCACTTCATCTCTCAAACCACTCACGTTGGGCACAACTAGTCTTCCATTCTTTCGAAGCCATCCATCTCGATCAAGCCCATACACATTCATTTCCTCATCGATACCCATCTCTAACTTGGAGATGATTTCTAATAGATTAGGATCGTCCCTCTGGCTGGAACCAATCCGCTCTATCAAAGTGGGTCTGATCGTCAAACTAGCTAGCATGACTGGATCCAGTTCGCACCTTGGTCTGAAATCAAACCCCGCGATAAACTCCAGTTGCTTCCATTCAAGAAACATTGCCCCTAAGATGGCATGTCTCCTACTCAAGGCATCGGCTACCGCATTACCCTTCCCATGTGTATACGCGATATCAAAATCATACGAAGCCAAGAACTCTAACCATCTCTGCTGACGGAGATTCAGATCTTTCTGAGAGAAGAGATACTTTAACGATTTATGATCGGTAAACAGCTCAATTCTTCCCCCCAAGAGATAGTGTCTCCACATCTTCAGCGCAAATACAATCGCTGCTAATTCTAAATCATGGGTAGGATACTTCTTCTCATGCGGCTTTAGCTGTCGACTAGCATAAGCTACAACCCTACCTCCTTGCATCAATACTGCACCCAGTCCGGTACCACAAGAAACCGTGTATACCGTCATCTCTTCATTCCCTTTAGGAATGACTAACACTGGCGCACGCCTCAACCTCTCTTTTAGACTCTTGAAGGCATCCTCACACACTCCGTCCCAGACGAAGGACTGATTATTCTTAGTCAACTGAGTCAATCCGCCCTCACTGTCACCAAAAAGCCCTCACAGTCTACCACCACCCAGTATCTTTGGAGCCAATCGACTCCCAATATAATGCCATACCCAGTAAAGCCCAAAACAAAGCAATCACATACAAACATACATCCATGACTCGATAAGACCAAATTCCTGCAAATCATACTAAGGCTAGTCGAACCACCAATCGGGTTCGTCATAATCAATGGTCTATCGACTATCTCGGGTTCCAGTCCCAACCTATTTACCAGGTCACTAGATATGAAGGAACGGGAAGCCCCAGTATCAAACAAAACTCGAACTGGTATATCATAAATAGAAAGCATACCTTGAATAACAACATTCTTTCCTTTCTCCGCCGCAGTTGGGGCATTCAACGAAGAAGGAACAACATCAATAGCATATGATTTCACAATCTGCTTCTCCTTAAGAGGTTGCGGACACTTATCCTTCTGATGTCCCACTTGACCACAGTTGTAGCACTTCCTTTCCGCTGGCTTGGCCCGACATTCCTTAGCATAATGGCCCTTCTTTCCACAGCTGAAGCACTCAACATCCTTCTTGCTCTTTTTCTGGCCACCTTTTGATTGGTCCTG
Source organism: Allium sativum (assembly GCA_030737875.1). Taxonomy (NCBI): domain Eukaryota; kingdom Viridiplantae; phylum Streptophyta; class Magnoliopsida; order Asparagales; family Amaryllidaceae; genus Allium; species Allium sativum. The sequence continues at coordinate 607,192,433 of CM060910.1, read as the reverse complement.
CTTCCTCTTATTCTGAGAGTTATTCTTGCCTCCACCGCCTGCTTGCGGCTTTGGCCCTTCTGCAGATGCAGCCTCAGTCTTTGACTTAGGGTAAAGACTCTCTGATCTCAAAGCTTTCCCCACGATCGATTCAAAAGTCTCATCGATGTGATTAATAAGTCTTTCCCCCAAGTATCCATCCAAACCAGTAATGAACTTCTCATTCTTCTTTTCAGGAGTATCAATGAGAGACAGTCCATACTTCGACAAAGTGTCGAATTTAGCAATATAATCAGAAACTGCCCTCCCATTCTGCTTGAGTTCCAAGAACCTCTTGAACAATACTGACTTCTGGGCAGCTGGAATGAACTTCTCGCTAAAGCGAGCCTTGAACTGATCCCAAGTAACATGATCCTCTGGAGTAGCTATTATAATGGCATTCCACCAATTCATCGCTCGCCCTTGCAACTGACGAGACGCTAGCCTTCTCTTCATCGCATCCTCGAGACCCAAGTCATCAAAGATACGGTCACAGCTATCCATCCAGTCCTGAACATCCGTAGCCGACTCCGTTCCGTGGAACGGCTTCCCACCAAGATTAGTGTAATCTTTGCACAACTTGGCGAAATCGACCCTAGGCGCCTGCACTACTGGGCCAACGCCAACTCCGGGATTGGGAATTGCCCCTTGCACTTCTCTAAGCATGTCTCTCATGAGGTTAGTAAACATCGCCCTCATGTCAGCGGCATTCCCTTGGTTGGTCCCTCTACCAGCACCCCTCGTGTCTCGGCTCATTGTCAATCTGAAAAAGGGAAACGATTAACGACCCCATAGTGGTGCTAGTGCAGTGCGACTTCATTCTCATACTACTAATAGTATATATATATATATATATACATAGCTTTTGAAAACCAAAATAATCACAAATACGCGCTCTCATATACGTACTAACTCTCCCTAGTGTTTTTCCCTAGGTTAACTACGCAACCTAGAGCTCTGATACCAAGTGTGACGGCCCGCCCCGCACCAACCGACATTTACTCCAAAAGTGCGTTGTACACTTGTCCGGTTAGCACGGAACGGGTCGCCAGAAGGAAAAGGAAGAAGGAAATGAACATACAAAGAACCTGTAGAATGTCTCACAGCGCATAGAACAAAATATAATAATAACATACTTGACATAAAACAGGAGAGACAGTGCATAAGCTGAAAATCAGAACTAAACATCATAGCAGTGGAAATCTAACATACAGCTTATTACAACTTTTCAAACTGTCTCAAAGCAAAAGTAAGATAAATGAGGTATACTACTAATGCCCAAATAGCGACAACCAACGACACAGAGAGAATGTGTATATATATAATACGTGGAAGCCTCCTGCCCGCCTCCGAATCAGCTACTCGCGCATCACCAGCTAACCTGTCTCTAGTCAGCTCGTGTGAGCACCCAGAGTAATAAGAGGAGACATAAAACTCTGGGTCAGACATAAAGCCTGGTATGAGCGATAAGCATCTAAAGTGAACAATAACAGGTAGACTAAAACATACCTGAACCTGGACCTGCAACCAAAGAGTTAGCACTACATACTGTACAACACTCTAAGGTACCATATCAAACAGTGTAAAGATACGGAGGTGGGGGAGGTGTGCATGTCATAGGGATGGCAAACAATCAAACATAGCATCCATCCTCACATCTCTCACTCAGTGCGTAAAGCATACGATATTCACCACTTCGATCACCCAACAGTCCTTGCTACGATCACTTTGCCCCATGAAGTCATAAATGGCTTCACTGCACTGATAACGTAGCCACAAATCCTTTGCTATGTGCACTTTGCCCCATGGAGTCACAAGAACCCCACTGCACTGGCTCATAGCCTTATCAATCCTTACTATGTCCACTTTGCCCATGGAGTCACAAGAACCCCACTGCACTGGCTCATAGTCTTACTACGCATCGCCTTGCCCCTCGGGTCATAATGACCCTACTGCACTGATAACGTAGTCTTGCTACCATCACCTTGCCCCTCAGGTCATAATGACCCTACTGTACTGATAAGTAGCCATCCTTCATTTCTAGTGGTGGATCGAAGTTATGAATGTTGAAAACTCCTTAGCACACGTCCCGCAGCAAAGTCCAACCATGAAGTGAACTCCTTGGTTCCCAACTGGATCCTGAGCTCTAACTTCCCTTATTGGACTACCTTTGCATCTCGGGTTATTGGTCAATACTGGGTCGGGTTGGGTTCCTCCTCAAGCTATCGGTTCGGGTCGGTGTCCTTCATCTGTTCGGGTCGGGTCTCCTTCTGGTGCGGTTCGGGTCAGGCATTCCTTTGGGTTCGAGTAAGATGCTTCTCTTCGGGTCGGGTCGGGTGCTTCCCTTCGGGTCGGGTCGGGTGTCCCTTCTTGGTTCGTGCTTTCGATCTGTCTTCATGCTCCCTTTATGTGCTCCTATCCGATCCGCTTTCATGCTCCCGCTCTGATTCGTCTTCGTGCTTCCGCTCTGATTCGTCTTCGTGCTTCCGCTCCGATCCGTCCTCCTCGATCCGATCCGTCTTCCTTTATCCGATCTGTGACGACTGCCCATAACCACCGCACTAAACAAGAGGAATAATGCGCTGAAAGGCGTGCCAGGCTGCTATGGACGATCATCATAGTAAGTGAACACATCGAAACCTGTCGTAGAACTCACAGCGCAAGGATAAAATATAATAGAACATATACAACAGGTGATAGTAATGAGGTATCATATAGCAAACTTTTGAAACTCTTTCAACATCCAGAAAGATTATCCAACTGATATCCAAGTTTGTACATAAGGCCTCACTACAACTCTCAAGTAGCTCAAACAGCGGAAACAGAAATACTAGATAGAATAAAACTGGTACGCCAGCCTCCTGCTCGTCATCGCTCAGCTTCCTCGTATCACTAAGCTCCATTACCTGTAACCTGCTACTTAGTCTGCCCATCCACAACCGGATGAACAGCCCAAGGTAATAAGAGGAGACATAAAACCTTGAGTCAGACAATAGTCTTAGTGAGCGATAATACAGCTAACAAACTTCAACAAGAAAGCATATGAGAATGGGTAAATGAACAACTTATCTACCCACATCACCAGAGAAGAACTCAACCTTATCTTCCCCACATCGGACAGTGATAGCCTTTACACCAAGCATTTCAACCATTCATCCATAGAAACCAGAACACCCATTCAATCATAGAGAACACACATAACATCCAGATTATATAAGTCTCACACAGACAACCCTAATCGAGTTTAACATTCCTCAAGTACCCTCGCCAGAGGCCTAAACCAATATCACTTAAGCACTCAAAGAACATCTCCCTCGACTTTGGATAATCTATGTGAGATAGTACAAACAGAAGCAAACAATCATCCATAACCGACTCTGGCTATCACCGCCAATCCTGCTTCGAAACCATCATTATCGTATGACGGCCAACCTTGCCATATGTCAAGGGCTAATGATAACCCCAGTTCTAGCATGAACTCCATATGCCCAACCTTGGCAATGTCCAACCTTGACACTAGGCCTTTCCCCAACCAGAAAGACCCAAGGTACTCGACCAACAACCGGTCTTTTGGGCCTTTCAACGATACCCATCATACCCCTGCTTTGAGCCTGCTAGAACTTACGACAACGATGACTTCTCGGCCTTCGCATCTCTAATCGTCCAACCTTGACGATGTTTCATAGCTCAAGCAATCTTCTCGAGCAGCCATTATCCACCAACTCACGACCTTTGAGTTGTCTCCGCATTCGTTGTTCCACCTTGATCAACGAACACATTCATCACTTCGAGTCTTCCTACTTGAATCACCTCGAAGTTACGTCATCACTAGAAGTGTCCGATCAGAAATTTCCACTAGAAATGCCGACCAGACCCATTCTGGACCGACCAGACCTCTTCCTGTACTTCTAGACCGATCAGACCCCCCTGGACCGTCCAGACCTCCCTTTGCTCCTCCTGGACCGACCAGGACCCTCCTGAGCCGACCAGACTCCCTCCTCAGCCTTCTGGACCGATCAAACCGACCAGCTCCAAGACCCAGTCAAAACGGACCAGAATTGCTCCAGAACGACCAGTCAAAACCGACCAGCATTGCTCCAGAACGACCAATCAAAACCGACCCCCATGCCTCCATTCCAACCAACCAGCTCCCTGACTTGCTCCCCAAGCCATAACGTGCCCGACCACCTCAGTCCAGACCCTTCTGGACCGACCAGAGCCATCAGACCGCCTCAACCGACCCGACTAGCTCCAAAACCGACCAGAATGCCACCATCTGAAACCGACTAGAAACACTTCTGCTCCTTCTGGACCGACCAGCTTAAACCGACTAGCTCCAGGACGACCAGAAACCTGCACATCTCCAATTCGACTCCGATTTCGACCAAAACTTCGCCAAACGATGAATCCGACGAAACCAGCTTATCTGATTCATCCAAACGCAATCACAAACATGTTATGCAACCAACAATATCATCAATCTAACAATTTCCATCAAAACACATAAATTTCCCAAAAACATGATAAGTGAATCATGTGAACATAAAAACGGATCTAACTTGCATAATCTTGAGAAAAATCATAAAATTAACCATTTAAATTATCTAGATCAGATCCTGAGGTGATTCATATATAAAATGGACTTAGCATGGTGTGCATCTAGGGAAAATAACATGGAAATGATCAAATTAACATCCTAAAACCCATATACTTGCATGAATCCGAATGAGAGATGTAAATCACTCACCAATTATCCAAATCTAAGAAAAAGCAATGAAAACGCAATCCAGACAGCGAGCACTTCGAATCAAACTCTTCAATCCGATGAATTCGCCCTTGAGACGATGTAGATCTAGCCTCTTATGGTGTAGATCTTCGATTTCCCTCCTTGGATTTTGGAATTTTAATTGTGGAAAGATGTTAGAGGAAGAAGGAGATCAAAGCCTCCCCATAAGAGAATGGAAAATGCCAACCTTTCTCCATACCCCTTACCCCCTATTTATAGTCTCCACCCACCCTCTAATGGGCCTTCTCCAAATCAGCCCATTAGCCTTCCAAAATCTGAACAGCCAACTGAAAAACCTTAAAACAGCGATTTCTCCCAAACCGCTGAACCAAATCCTTAATGTAACCACTCTACGGAAAGGGAATCATCAATTCCTTTCCAATGGCACAGGTCTCACCCTCAGATTCGACCTGAGTCAAAAGTTATGCCCAGTACAAGACTGACAGGGGCAAAATGGTCACAAACAAAATCGGTAAAAATTATGGACATGTCACACATCCCCATAAGCAATATATCAAAAGATGAGAATGATCCAACCCTCAGGGAATAAAATAAAAATATTTTACGATCTTCCGATACGTAAAATGCGGGCTGTTACATTCTCCCCCCCTTAAGAATTTCGCCCCCGAAATTCCAAGCAAACACAAGCAACCACAACAGTTCCGCATGCCTATCATTCATGAGAAGCCAATCCTATCATCCAAACTAACAACCATCAAGCCATACATCCATAGCCTTATCCTAGCACGCGGAATTCTATCAAACAACAACAAGATACAACAATATAACGATGATACAATCAAAGGGTCCTACCGATGAAAAGTTCTGGATGAGTCGCCTTCATTCTCTCTTCCGTCTCCCATGTACAATCATCGCCATCTTCACTCCATTGTACCTTGACTAGCTTAACCGTCTTCCTCCTAAGCTGTTTCATGTCATTCCCCACAACACGAAGTGGCTTGCGAGTTTTCGCAACTGTGGTCTCAACTTTTAAATCTTCATACTGTTCTGGAGATACCACCACATTCGAGTCGTGCACAAACTTTCGTAGAAACGACACATGGAAAACATTATGCACACTCGACATCTTCTCGGGTAACTCCAACCTATATGCGAGCTTTCCTATTCGCTCGACTATCGGAAATGGTCCAACAAACCTAGGAGCCAACTTTCCTTTACTTCTGAATCGAACCACTTGCTTCAACGGTGAAATCTTTATAAAAACCATATCACCTACGTCGAACTCCAAATCCTTACGACGCTTATCGGCGTAACTTTTCTGACGATCTTGGGCCGCCTTCATTCGTTGCCGAATTATCTCGGTACAATCCGAGGGTTCTCTTATCATCTCAGGCCCAAGTATCAACTTATCTCCAGTTTCTAACCAACAAGCTGGAGAATTGCACGGCCTTCCATACAACGCCTCATATGGTACCATCCCAATACTCGACTGGTAGCTATTATTATATGCAAATTCGACTAAATGTAGATGGTCCTCCCATGATCCTCCGAAGTCTAACACACAAGCCCTCAGGAGATATTCTAAAACTCGGTTGACTCTCTCGGTCTGACCATCAGTTTGGGGATGGTATGTCGTACTTAAGCACAACTCGGTTCCCAAAGCTTCTTGCAAACTTTTCCAAAATCCACTCGTGAACAATGGATCCCAGTCACTTACTATACTCTTTGGGACACCATGGAATCGAACTATCCATTTCACATAAAGCTCAGCCAATTTTGACGCTGTCCTAGTCGTCTTGACAGGAATAAATCTCGCACTTTTGGTCAAACGATCAATAATGACCCAAATCCCTTCATTCCCTGCCCTAGTTCTAGGTAGTCCATCGATAAAATCCATCGATATCTGCTCCCACTTCCACGTAGGAACCTCTAATGGCTGAAGTAAACCACTCGGCTTCTTCTGTTCAGCTTTCACTAACTGACAGTTCATACACTTGGAAATGAATTTTCCAAAATCTCTTTTCATCCCTTCCCAGTAGTAGACCTGCTTCATGTCCTGATACATTTTATTACCACCGGGATGAATCGTTAGCTTCGAGCGATGACATTCTCTCAGAACCTCATCCCTCAATCCGTCGACATCAGGAACAACTAATCGTCCTTGCTTTCGAAGCCAGCCTTCTCGGTCGACCTCGAACTCCTTATCCTCTGGTTTCAGTTTCTGAATGGACTCGACAAGCTTCGCATCTTTCTTTTGGCCCTCGCCAATCCTTTCGATAAGAGTAGGCCTTATCGACAAGCTTGCCAACATTTCAGGTTCCAACTCGCACCTTGGCCTGAAATCGAACCTTGCCAAATACTCGAGGCCCTTCCATTCCGAAAACATCGCTCCTAAACTTGCGTGTCTTCGACTCAATGCATCTGCAACTGCATTGCCTTTGCCAGGAGTATAGGCTATCCCAAAGTCATACGATGCCAGAAACTCTAACCATCGTTGCTGCTGAAGATTCAAATCCTTTTGGGAGAAAAGATACTTCAACGACTTGTGATCCGTAAACAACTCGAATCGTACCCCCAACAGGTAATGACTCCATATCTTCAGAGCAAACACGATCGCTGCCAACTCCAAATCATGAGTTGGATATTTTCTCTCATGCGGCTTTAGTTGTCGACTTGCGTAAGCCACTACCTTATCCTTCTGCATTAGTACCGCTCCAAGTCCAGTACCACATGCATCCGTGTACACCACCATCACTTCATTTCCACTTGGGATGGTCAACACAGGCGCACTTGTCAATCTCTCCTTCAAGATTCCGAATGCTTGTTCACACTTCACATCCCATGTGAACACTTGGTTCTTTTTCGTCAATCCTGTTAATGGTGCAGCTATCTTGGAGAAATCCTTGATAAACCTTCGGTAATAACCAGCCAACCCAAGGAAACTCCGAACATCCGTCGCATTCTTAGGTCTATCCCAGTCCTGGATTGCTGCCACTTTAGCGGGGTCAACCGCTATACCTTTCCCAGAAACAACATGACCCAAGAACCTCACTTCATCTTTCCAAAAGTGACACTTTGAGAACTTAGCCTTAAGCTGATGCTTTCGCAAGATCTCTAACATAACTCCCAAATGCGTCTTATGTTCTTCCTCATTTCTGGAGTAAACCAGTATATCATCCACGAAAACAAGTACGAACTTATTCAACTGATCTCTGAACACTCTATTCATAAGATCCACAAAATACGCTGGCGCGTTAGTCAATCCGAATGGCATCACCAACCACTCGAAGAACCCGGATGTTGTCCTAAAAGCAGTCTTTGGTACACTATCCTTATCCGCTCTCAACTGGTGAAAACCCGTTGGCAGATCCATCTGAGAAAACACTTTGGCTTCGTGAAGCTGATCGAACAAGTCATCAATCCTTGGAAACGGATACTTGTTCTTCTTAGTCACCTTGTTCAGCTCATGATAGTCCACACACAACCTTAACGAGCCATCTGCCTTAGTTGCAAACACGACTGGTGCACCCCACTCGGAAACACTCCTCCGAATGAATCCTTTACCCAAAAGGTCACGAACTTGCACCTCTAACTCTCGCTGTTCCCTAGGCGCCATCCGCCTAAGGGGCATAACAATTGGTCTAGCACCTTCAACCAAATCGATCCTAAACTCGATCTCACAATGCGGCGGCAACCCTTTGACCTCGTCAAAGACATCCACATACTCATTAGCGATCAGCACTGATGATAGGTCTTCCTGTGGAATCCCAAGCGAATATAGATAACTCACGAAGACCCCGTCTTCGCGCTTACATCTAATCAACACCTTTCGCCCTTCCACATCCCCGACCCTCACCTCTAGCTTCTCGCAATTCACCCTTGCCGCATATCTCTTGAGCCAATCCATGCCTAAGATGATCCCATACCCAGCGAAGTTAAGAACAAAGCAATCACACATAAAAGAGCAACCATGACTCGATAATACTAGACCACGACAAATCATGCACAAACTGGACGAACCCCCAACTGGATTAGTCACGATCAATGGTCTATCACAAATCTCGGGTTCCAAACCCAAGCGACACACAAGCTCATTGCAGACGAAATGAATGTGATGCTCCAGTATCAAAAAACACTCGAACTGAAACACCGTTAACGGAAAAAGTACCTTGCACCATGACACCCTTTCCCTTCTCCTCTGCAGTAGGAGCTCTTGAAGAAGATGGCACAACATCCAAAGCATATGCCTTAACAATTTGCTTACCCTTAGCTGATTCCGGACAATCTTTCTTCTCATGCCCAGGCTTTCCACACTTAAAGCACTTCTTCTCAGCTTTGGGATTCTTACACTCATTCGAATAATGTCCCTTCTGTTGGCAGTTAAAGCAAACTGCCTCACTCTTGGGTTTCTTTTGGCCATCCTTTCCTTTCTGTTGTTGCTGCTTCCTCTTTTTATTACCACTCTGCTGTGGTTTCTGAGCTTCCTTGGTTGAAGCGACAACATTTGCTTCCTTGGGAAACAAGCTCTCATGGCGAATAGCTTTTTCCACAATCTTTTCAAATGAATCATTAAGATGGTCCACAAGTGGCTTCCCAATATGTGCATCCAAACCCAAGACAAACTTCTCGTTCTTTTGATAGGGCGTATCAATATATGAACGAGCATATCGAGACAAAGCCTCAAAATCAGAAATATAGTCAAGAACTGATCTGCCATTCTGCTTCAACTCTACGAACTTCTTGAAGAGAATTGACTTTTGAGCAGTGGAGATAAACTTTGCTTCAAACTTAGCTTGGAATTGCTCCCATGAAATCTCCTCTTCCGGAGTCTCGAGTATAACAGAATTCCACCATTCCATGGCCCTGCTTTGCAGCTGCCTTGATGCAAGCTTTCTCTTCATTGCATCTTCAATACCCAAGTCTCCAAAGATTCGAACACATGAATCCATCCACCTCTGAACCTCTTCAGCTGGTTCAGTTCCCTTGAATGGTTTCCCTCCTAGAGATATAAAGTCCTTGCATATCTTTGCAAAATCTATTCTAGGAACTCGCACCCCTATACCTACCGTAGCCGCCACTGGAGCGGGCACCCTTCGCATAATTGCTTCTGCCATGGCTTCAAACATGGCCGGGTAATCTGGCTCACCACCATTTCCCCCTCCTGTATTAGCTCTCCTAGCAGCGTGCCTTGATGGTCATCTACTCATTCTAAATCTGAAATTTAGAATAGTTAGCCACTTCGAAGAAAACTGCTAAAAGAATACAACCACTACTACTATATATGCTAATATATATAGTAACATCCAACTGAAATCTACAAATACATCCCTCATACGCAATTATGTCTTTGAACTTTGGCCAAAATCGTTGACCAGAGCTCTGATACCAAATGTGACGACCGCTTATAACCCCCGCACTAAACAAGAGGAATAATGCGCTGAAAGGCGTGCCAGGCTGCTATGGACGATCATCATAGTAAGTGAGCACATCGAAACCTGTCGTAGAACTCACAGCGCAAGGATAAAATATAATAGAACATATACAACAGGTGATAGTAATGAGGTATCATATAGCAAACTTTTGAAACTCTTTCAACATCCAGAAAGATTATCCAACTGATATCCAAGTTTGTACATAAGGCCTCACTACAACTCTCAAGTAGCTCAAACAGCGGGAACAGAAATACTAGATAGAATAAAACTGGTACGCCAGCCTCCTGCTCGTCATCGCTCAGCTTCCTCGTATCACTAAGCTCCATTACCTGTAACCTGCTACTTAGTCTGCCCATCCACAACCGGATGAACAGCCCAAGGTAATAAGAGGAGACATAAAACCTTGAGTCAGACAATAGTCTTAGTGAGCGATAATACAGCTAACAAACTTCAACAAGAAAGCATATGAGAATGGGTAAATGAGCAACTTATCTACCCACATCACCAGAGAAGAACTCAACCTTATCTTCCCCACATCGGACAGTGATAGCCTTTACACCAAGCATTTCAACCATTCATCCATAGAAACCAGAACACCCATTCAATCATAGAGAACACACATAACATCCAGATTATATAAGTCTCACACAGACAACCCTAATCGAGTTTAACATTCCTCAAGTACCCTCGCCAGAGGCCTAAACCAATATCACTTAAGCACTCAAAGAACATCTCCCTCGACTTTGGATAATCTATGTGAGATAGTACAAACAGAAGCAAACAATCATCCATAACCGACTCTGGCTATCACCGCCAATCCTGCTTCGAAACCATCATTATCGTATGACGGCCAACCTTGCCATATGTCAAGGGCTAATGATAACCCCAGTTCTAGCATGAACTCCATATGCCCAACCTTGGCAATGTCCAACCTTGACACTAGGCCTTTCCCCAACCAGAAAGTCCCAGGGTACTCGACCAACAACCGGTCTTTTGGGCCTTTCAACGATACCCATCATACCCCTGCTTTGAGCCTGCTAGAACTTACGACAACGATGACTTCTCGGCCTTCGCATCTCTAATCGTCCAACCTTGACGATGTTTCATAGCTCAAGCAACCTTCTCGAGCAGCCATTATCCACCAACTCACGACCTTTGAGTTGTCTCCGCATTCGTTGTTCCACCTTGATCAACGAACACATTCATCACTTCGAGTCTTCCTACTTGAATCACCTTGAAGTTACGTCATCACTAGAAGTGTCCGATCAGAAATTTCCACTAGAAATGCCGACCAGACCCATTCTGGACCGACCAGACCTCTTCCGGTACTTCTAGACCAATCAGACCCCCCCCCTGGACCGTCCAGACCTCCCTTTGCTCCTCCTGGACCGACCAGGACCCTCCTGAGCTGACCAGACTCCCTCCTCAGCCTTCTGGACCGATCAAACCGACCAGCTCCAAGACCCAGTCAAAACCGACCAGAATTGCTCCAGAACGACCAGTCAAAACCGACCAGCATTGCTCCAGAACGACCAATCAAAACCGACCCCCATGCCTCCATTCCAACCAACCAGCTCCCTGACTTGCTCCCCAAGCCATAACGTGACCGACCACCTCAGTCCAGACCCTTCTGGACCGACCAGAGCCATCAGACCGCCTCAACCGACCCGACTAGCTCCAAAACCGACCAGAATGCCACCATCTGAAACCGACCAGAAACACTTCTACTCCTTCTGGACCGACCAGCTCCAGGACGACCAGAAACCTGCACATCTCCAATTCGACTCCGATTTCGACCAAAACTTCGCCAAACGACGAATCCGACGAAACCAGCTTATCCGATTCATCCAAACGCAATCACAAACATTTTATGCAACCAATAATATCATCAATCTAACAATTTCCATCAAAACACATAAATTTCCCAAAAACATGATAAGTGAATCATGTGAACATAAAAACGGATCTAACTTGCATAATCTTGAGAAAAATCATAAAATTAACCATTTAAATTATCTAGATCAGATCCTAAGGTGATTCATATATAAAATGGACTTAGCATGGTGTGGATCTAGGGAAAATAACATGGAAATGATGAAATTAACATCCTAAAACCCATATACTTGCATGAATCCGAATGAGAGACGTAAATCACTCACCAATTATCCAAATCTAAGCAAAATCAATGAAAACGCAATCCGGACAGCGAACACTTCGAATCAAACTCTTCAATCCGATGAATTCGCCCTTAAGACGATGTAGATCTAGCCTCTTATGGTGTAGATCTTCGATTTCCCTCCTTGGATTTTGGAATTTTAATGGTGGAAAGATGTTAGAGGAAGAAGGAGATCAAAGCCTCCCCATAAGAGAATGGAAAATGCCAACCTTTCTCCATACCCCTTACCCCCTATTTATAGTCTCCACCCACCCTCTAATGGGCCTTCTCCAAATCAGCCCATTAGCCTTCCAAAACCTGAACAGCCAACTGAAAAACCTTAAAACAGCGATTTCTCCCAAACCGCTGAACCCAATCCTTAATGTAACCACTCTACGGAAAGGGAATCATCAATTTCTTTCCAATGGCACAGGTCTCACCCTCAGATTCGACCTGAGTCAAAAGTTATGCCCAGTACAAGACTGACAGGGGCAAAATGGTCACAAACAAAATCGGTAAAAATTATGGACATGTCACACATCCCCATAAGCAATATATCAAAAGATGAGAATGATCCAACCCTCAGGGAATAAAATAAAAATATTTTACGATCTTCCGATACGTAAAATGCGGGCTGTTACATGATCCGATCCCAGTTCAGCTAGCGTGGCCTTCCTTTTTGCCACTTTTCCCAAGTGTTGGGTTTCGATCCGATCGGATTCTTTGCTCAGTTCTACATATCCGATCTGAGCCCCCTTATCCGATCAGATCCGAACCCTGCACTGTTTTCTGAAACTGTTCCAGCAAGTGTTTACGCCATTCGACGACGTTTTCGACCATTCTAACTATTGGAATCAATCACAAAGCATTTCATACAGTCATAGCAACATTCATAATCAACCACAAACATCAAAACATCCATATGATAGGTTAAAATGGATCAAACATACCCAAAATCCCATATTTCCCCTTAAGCATGTTTTGGTGAAACTAATGATCGGATTAGCAAAACTTAACCAAATTAACCCAAATTCATATCAGAGGTCTAGAACATCATTTAGGAATTTATGAACATTTTTCCCGAATTTTACCATGCCTAAATTCGCTAATTAGCACTAATTACCCTTAACTAGCCATAATTAGTGTAAAACTATGCAAATCACTCACCTTAGCCACAAAATAAACTAAGATCTGAAATAATTCTCTGATTTGATGTGAATCTCAATGCCAAACAACAGCTCCTTTGTTGATTTGGTGAAGATCCTCCTTGATTAGGGGTTACTAAGCCAAATCCTTGACCAAAAGATGATTTGGAGGTGATTTAGAGGTTAGAGGCCATTTTTAGGGATCCTTGGTGATAAGTGGAGGCTAGAATACTGAAATGGAATGATTCTCCATCTCATTTCAGCCCTCCCATAACCCTAATCCCGAAATGGGTTATGGGCCTACTCACTAATCACCCGATTTGGCCCGGTTAAGCCGTTTTTCACTCTCCAAACCTTGTTTCAGCCATATCTCCCAAACGGTAAGTCCGTTTGGCTATTATGACCACTCTACGGAAAGGTAAACCATCAAACAAACCTAATGGAAGTGGTTTCAGGTCAAAATCCCTTTCCAATCAAAAGTTATGGCCAAAACAGTACCAACTAGGGGCAAAATGGTCATTTAGCAATCGACAAAAATAATGAACATGGGAAATGACTCTAATAGATGTTTCCCAAAGTTACATGACCATACAACTTCACATGGGAAAGAAATAAATATTCTACAAATCTATGATGTGTAGAATACAGGTCATTACATCAATTGTTTGGTTGTATCATCTCACATAGATCGTCTAAATTCGGAGGAGGTATCCCTTGGGTGCTTGTCTGATATTGGTTTAGGCCTTTGGGGTTTGTACTTGAGGGATGTCAAGTTCGACTAGGATGGTTTGCATGAGAAATAAACGGTTGGGGTTGGCACCTTGAGTTAGACTGACCTTAAGAGAGGTAATAAGCACATAGTAACCATTAGCTTTAGACCCTCAGACTTGCAGCATGATGGATAAGCTAAGTAGAGGAGAGACCTCTAATCATCTTAGGATATACACTTGATATCATGGTTAATATCTGTTTATTTGGAAAAATAGTTCGACTACATTGGATACCCTCTAGCATAGTAAGTGATCGAGGGCCTATCTTTACTAGTGGGTTTTGGAAATGGAGGTCAAGAAGCTTCGCAACCATCAAGTTAAATTAGATAAGGTACAGTGTAGTGAAGCTCAAGATGATGCGACTTAGAAGACTGAAGACTAGATACGCGCATCTTACCCTTTTTGAGGGTATATCCTTGATTCCTTTTTTTCTGTAAAATCTATTTGCATGCTAGTCTTTAGCTTTTAAGTATATCCTCTCGGTCCTATCCTCAATCCTTAGGTAGAATCCAATGGATGTAAACATGTGTTTAAGACATGTTATGTTTGGTGGATACAAGTGGTTGCAAGTGTTTGCTAATGGTTGCTAGTGGATGCATATACACACATAGGGCACTAGATCAGCTCAGTCACTTCCATATTGCATTTGCATATATGTATTTGTTTATGGATTGAACTTGATGTGTTATCCTGTGGACGTTGCATTTGAATGAATGATTGTGCACTCATATAGAAATAATATGTATCATTAGAATTGCATACATAATGGTCGCATGACACTGACATGATTTGCATTAAGCAGGTCAACTGAATCAGTAGACCACCTGATTTTGCTTTAAACAAGGACATATACACACACTATGCATATGATCATGAAAGCATTAGAAATCTTTTCAGGACAATGGACGCTAGTGACTGAATGGTTGAGTACATAGATATTGGATGATAGGATATGCATTCTTCTTAACTTAGAGATTTCGGGGACGAAATCCTTTAAGGAGGGGAGAATGTAACACCCCGCAATTTTAAATCAGGACATAAGATATAATTAAAGAATAATTAATTTCAGATGCGAGAATTAAGGGAAACGGGTTAAGCCATTGCGTTCGTCTCGGAATTCTGCTTGAGATAGAGTTCGAGTTTGCATAAATCGGACAAAGTATGAAGAAGATATGGACGAACGAAGTTAGGCAGAAAACTAGAAGAAGAGAAGAGAGAAAAAAAAGTGCGCCAGTACAAAAATTGCACTGGCGCACTTGGGAAGTGCGCCAGTACAGAAATTGCACTGGCGCACCTACCAAGCGTGCCCAGGTCGAGTTGAAAACCTGCACAGCTTTCTTGTGTGTTCTGATCTGTATTGTGACTCATTGCTGAGTCCTTTCTGACTCCTTGCTGAGTCATTAGGGCTGAGGTGTCACCCTATCCTGACTAAATGGTTGTGATTAACTCTAGGATCATCCGACGGCTCTAACTGAGTTTGAAACTCTATATAAACAACCTAACACTCAACCCTAAAATCACACTAATTCATTCTACGAGCCGTCATAACGCCATACTCAACCTAGGACAGCCACTATTCTCTTTCAACTAAAAAGAAAACTAGAAAGCTATGAAGTGAATCAAATATTAATTATAAGAACAACGATCTACATCAAAGGCGAGCATACCTGTAACAACCCAAATTTGATAACATGTTAAAACCATAAATCAAGGCAGAATTAATTTTTAAAACAAGAATCAAGGGAAACGAGTTGCGCCATTGCGTTCGTTTCGAAATTCTGCTTGGAAACAAGTTCGAGTTTTCGAGAAACGGAGTCTGTATAGGGGAGTTATGACCCTCCGAAGTTTCAAGGATTTTCAGAACAGAAAAACAGCTCGAACTCGAAATTCGAATTCAAACCCCAGTGCAGACTGGGCGGGAATTTTCCCGCCCAGGACCAGGTCGACCTGGGGATCGACATTATGGTCATCCTCCCAGTGACCAGGTCGATCCTATGGTCGACCTAGGGGTCGACCTGGTACTGAAACCCAGTTTTGAGCCTGGGTTCATTCTGATGTTTCTAGTCTCGTTTTCAGTCTAGGTTCGTTCGCCTAATCCTATATAAGCAGCACCTAACCCCATTCTCTTTACACCATTCTTCTCTAACCTTATGTTGCACAAATTCTTTATGGACATGGCTTCATCTTCAAAATTAAATTAAAATAAAACACGAAGACTATTTCTTTAAGACTACAGCTAGGAATTGCATATTGGGGATTTTCTTCTACAATCAAATCGAGATTCAACGATTCAACAATTCGACGACTGGTTTCTAGATTCGACTTCTGCATCTGAATTTCTTAGTCCACGATCTGTAAGTTCTAGTTACTTTGAGATTTAAACTTGTTAGTTGTAATTTGGACATGAGATAAAGTGAAATTGGACTTAAGTATGATAATCGATTCACATCTATTCTAGTTTCATCTTGGATCTTGACATTTGGGAATATTGCTATGAAATCAGTTTGGACCTATTCATGTTGTAAACCAAACTCTTTCATGTCCATAATATTATCATGCCCGTGATGTTGAATCAGTCTATTATTTACAAGTTGGGACTATCGCCTTATGCCATGACTATCACCTTATTATGCTAGATTTGAAATCCTATTATTTTCTATATGTCAGTGATGTTGTAACCAATTATCTCAAGTTATATCATGCTAGTCTTGTCATCCCTTTTATGACTTTATGCTTGTCCTTTTCGCCTATCATAGTTTTGAGGTTATTCCCCTTATTTCTGGATTTGTATTTACTTGTAATTTAGATCGATTCACGTTTATGTGCGATGGGAATACATTTGGGTAGATTAGGCAAAACATGAATTGGTTATGAACATGAATCATGAACTAGATAATAGGCATAAGTTGAAACTTGACATGAAACTTGACACGAACTTGACATGAAATTTGAACATGGACATGACACTAGAATGAACTTGAAAATGGCTAACTCAAGATTGGGTTGAGTTTGCAGTGTAATTCTGCCCGGAACAGCCCATCAAATCCAGTGACTGCAAACAGTAGGATCCAATGTGGGTAGTTGGTCATATCGCGCTTGAAACCCGAGGTCAGACTGAATTGTGGTATAAATCTACCCGGAACCGCCCGGCATATCCAATGACCACAACAACAGGTCTGATGTGATAGGTTGGGGTGCATTAATGAATTAATGCCACATGATAGGGTTAAGTCATGAACATGAAAGACAACACTTAACCAACTTGACACATGATTAGTGGGGTTAAGTCATGAAATTGAAAGACAACACTTAACTAACTTGACATTCTAGAATGATAAGGGTTAAGTCACGAATTTAAATGACAACACTTAACCTATTGGACGGAAACCCTAATTACGCGGTCCATTTCAACACTAACCCACTTAGATGTATCATGGTACCCTGGAACTAGGCAGGGTGGGGCACGATTACTGGGCTGATTGTAAGCGACCAAAACGATAGCTGAGTTGGTGCGCCAGTGTAGGTTCAGGGTCCGGAGTTGAAAAAGCAGGCATTGGGCATAAGTTGGTTTACACTGTGCATGCTTGATTCGTGTCGGTGGTTGCCACCCTAGGGCTTGATACACCCTACGGTGGACGTAGCACTGGTGACTACATTCGTGATAGGGCCGTATGATATAGACACACGACGAGCTAGAACTTGTAGGGTGCCGATCAATTAATGGATCGTTCCGTAGGACCCCGAAAGGGGTCATTTCATGATATTGGTCCTAGGTATCATTTCATGGTTAATATATGACAGGGGTTTGTGATAATAGTACAGTTGGTGCAGCGAATCTTGAACATGCGATGTTATACTTGATTTATACTTGATTTATCATGCTATCTTAGTCTATCTTGCCCATCTTGACAACATCCTTATGTTTACTTTCAGTTTACACATGTCATGTTACCTTTACCTATTTCTATGCTGAAAGTCACTAGGACTTACCAGTCTTTATGACTGACCCGTTTTATTTCGCCTCTTTTTCTTTCGCTTCCCCCCTAGGTTCTCAGGAAGGAAACTCTAGCACTTAGCTTGGATTTCTCTTGCTTTCGGTTCTGCTCATGTATGTTTGATCTTGAGCTCTACTGTGGCTGCATTTCTGCTACCTTTGGGGAATTAAGCTATTTTTGTTGTTTTAAGTTTTATGCTTGATTATTTATTCAAGGTAGAACTTATTGTAATGGAAAATGATAGTTGGTACTTTGGATGTAAAAGATTTTGACTCTTTTTGAAAGTAATGAAATTTAGCTTCTGATTCTTCCGCTGTTTTATTTATGTTCTATCTTGTAATATTTCTTTGTTTGTTTACCTTGATAACGCTCCTCCAATACTAGTGCATTCCCTTTGTGAGTGACCCTAGCGGAGGTGGGGTGTTACACTTGGTATCAGAGCAGAAGGTTACCAGACTGGCCAAAAGTTTTTTAAACCTTCTAAAACTATTTTCAAAACCGTTTATAAAGAAGCATTTTTCAAGAAAAGTCTTGTTTTATTTAAATGCTATTCCCCAAAAGCCATTAGCACTATCCTTTATTTCCTCGTTTTGAATCTCTTCTTTTTCATTTCAGCATGTCTGGGAATCTTAACCTTCCATAGGGTATGCCAATACCTGGCTGATTCAGGAGGTACTTAGAGGCTAGGGCCAACGATGCAGGCCCAGCAAATATTCCTCCTCCAGCTGCAGCAGTTCCTCCTCCTCCTCCTCGTGCAAATGCTTTCTCAAAGATCTGTAGAGATTTTAGGGCCATGGGTGGAAAGGATTTCAAGGGAACTGAATCATTCGTAGAAGCGAGGAACTGGCTCAAAGAAACTTAGGATCTATTCGTTATCTTCGAGGTGGACGATATGCAGAAGGTACAGTTGGCAGTATGGTTGCTCAAAGACGAAGCTTCCTATTGGTGGGAAGTCACTAACGCTGAAAGACCTGCTAACACATGGATGGATTTCAGGGTAAGGTTTGAGATGAAATTCCTCTCACAAGCTAAACGAAGTCTACAGCTGGAAAAGTTTTTATCTCTTAAGCAAGGAAGCATGACGGTCAAGGAGTACATCAATCAGTTCAATCATCTGGCCCGGTTTTGACTGGAATTAGTGAATACTCCTCATAAGAAGGCTCTACGTTTTGTCAAGGGATTGAATGAGCCACTTCACAGCTTGGCTATGACACATATACCTATGGGGGCTAATTATGAAAGATTAGTAGACATGGCACTCTTAAATGAGGAAGACAAGGGCAAGAATGAGGCAAAAGCAGAAGTACCCTCAAGATAAGAAGGGGGAAGGGTCACAGAACAAGAAGGCTGATCCAAAAAAAGGCGGGAAGAACAACAAACCCCATGAAAAGAGAAAGTGTAATTTCTGTGGCATTCCTGGACATCTGGTCAAAGACTGCAGGAAAAAGAAAAGGAAGATGGGTGGCTGTTTCCACTGTGGTGAGACATGACACATGGCTAAGGCCTTCCCAAGGAAGCAAGATCAGGGAGCTGGACCTTCTTCTGGAGGATAAGTCCACGCTCTCACGGTACCTCCGCAAGAACAAGGTAGAAATATTTCTGTTGAAAGTTTAGTCTATCTTTTTGATCATCCTGTTCGAACCTTGTTTGATTCTGGCGCATCACATACTTTTATTTCTTCTGATATTGTTGAAACTCTGCACCTAAGTACTAGTATAGTGGAGGATCCCGTTATTGTTTCAAATCCAATTAATGGCTCCGCTCATTTATCTATGATTTGTGTGGATTTGAGGATTTCTATCTTAAGCGTAGAATTCACGTGTAATGCTTATGTTCTCGGATTTATGGGATACTGTATGATTCTAGGCATGGATTGGTTGTCCAATAATGGATCCATTCTCGATTGTGGACAAAGGGTAGTTAGACTAGTGACTCGCCTTGGTAATACCCT
The DNA here is from genome assembly GCA_030737875.1 of Allium sativum. Classification (NCBI taxonomy): domain Eukaryota; kingdom Viridiplantae; phylum Streptophyta; class Magnoliopsida; order Asparagales; family Amaryllidaceae; genus Allium; species Allium sativum. Next base: position 607,172,220 of record CM060910.1, on the reverse strand, counting down.
TGAAATTTCTTGTAACCCTATGGGTCCTGTCATGTTATGTTATCTATAATCTCTTGACTCGTCTATCGATGATTTGCAATCAGCAAGGGTAGTCTGAGAATATCCCGATGTCTTTGATGAGGTTAAGAGGTTACCCCTTAAACGCGAGATAGATTTTCGTATATATCTTACTGATAATGCTAAGCTAGTTGCATTGCCCATTAGACACATGGCCCTGCGAGAGAGAAAAGAGCTTAGTAAGCAAGTTAAGGAGTTGCTTGAGAAAAATTTCATTAGGCGAAGCATTTCTGAATGGGGTGCTCTGGTGGTATTTGCTACTGAGGCGGATGGTTCGCTTCATCTATGCGTAGATTATCGTGAGTTAAACAAGCTGACTAAGAAGAATAGGCACCCACTACCAGGAATCGACGAATTGTTCGACCAGCTTGTAGGAGCCTCTATTTTCTCTCAACATGATCTAGCTACAGGATTCCATCAACTTAGAGTGGCTGAGGATAGCATTGACAAGACTACGTTTAGGACTCCGGATGGTTTCTTTGAATGGCTCGTCATGCCTTTTGGTTTGACGAATGCACCCACGTACTTCGTAGGCTTGATGAGTAGGGTGTTTAGGGAGTTCCTTAACAAGTTTGTGGTGGTCTTGTGGACGATGTTTTGATCTTCTCAAAGGATGAGGAAGAACATGCTAGACATCTCAAGGAAGTCATGGATACACTTAGAGCACACGAGTTAAAGGCTAAGTTCTCCAACTGTCATTTTTGGAGAAAAGAAGATCGGTTTCTTGGGCATGTAGTTTCTAAGCAAGGTATAGTTGTAGCCCCTGCAAAGGTAGCTGCGGCACAAGACTGGAAAGTTCCTAAGAACGCAACGGAAATGAGAAGCTTTCTCGGTTTGGCGGGCTACTATAAGAAGTTCATTAAGGACTTCGCTAAGATTTCAGCCCCTCTTACTAGGTTAACGAAGAAGAACCTTGCTTTTGCATGGGACATAGAGTGTGACGTTGCTTTTCAAAGGCTTAAGAGAGCCCTTACCACAGCTCCAGTTTTGGCATTACCCGACGGAGGTAAGATGTTTATGGTGTACATAGATGCGTGCGGCACGGGATTGGGCACTGTTCTAATGCAAGAAGGGAAAGTGATATGCTACGGAGGTAGACAACTTAAAGTTCATGAGAAAAACTATCCCACACATGACTTGGAATTGGCCGCGATTATTTTTGTGCTTAAGTCTTGGTACCACTATCTTCTAGGTGAAAAGTTCGAGTTGTACACCGATCACAAATTGTTTAAGTACCTCTTTTCGCAAAAAGATTTGAATCTAAGGCAACAGAGGTTGATGGAATTCTTGGCATCGTATGACTTCGATATAGCTTATACCCCTGGCAAGGGTAACGTGGTCGTGGATGCGCTAAGTAGGAAAAAGTTGACTTTGAGTCCTTTGTTTGTTGAAAGGAAAAGTCTAGAGTTTATAGCAACCTTTGATTTCACACCTTTTGTTGAGTCGTTGGCTAGCACATTAGCATCTCTTTAGTTAAGGCCTACGCTTCTAGACCAAGTAGGGACTTCACAGAAGGAATACCCACAGATAGTCGAGATCATGGACAAGTTGACTAGAGGTGAGATGTTAAGTCACCTCAGTAGGTATGCGACAGATGACAAGGGATGGCTAAGGCGTGATGGTAGACTATGTGTCCCACAAGTGGGAGACTTAGTAAAGAGAGTTCTCGAAGAGGCGCATCACTCAAAGATGACTATACATCCTGAAGGGGATAAAATGTACAAGGATATAAAGTGCATTTTCTTTTGGAACGAAATGAAAAAGGACGTGGCAGAATTCATTTCTAAGTGCATGGTGTGCCAACAAGTAAAGGTCGAGTCGAAAAAGCCCGGTGGGTTATTGCATCCTTTGGAGGTTCCGTTGTGGAAATGGGAGAGTGTCTCGCTGGATTTCGTGGATGGATTGCCTAGGTTAAGGAAGGGGAATACTAGCATATGGGTTATAGTAGATAGACTCACAAATAGCGCTCACTTCATTCCTGTGAAGAGCAAGAGGACCGCATCATGGCTAGCGTCTATATACCTTCGAGAAATAGTACGGTTGCACAGAGTTCCTTCTAGTATAGTTAGCGATCGTGACCCGATTTTCACTAGCGAATTTTGGAATAGTTTACAAGAAGCAATGGGTACACGACTAAATTTAAGCACAGCCTATCACCCACAGACGGATGGACAAACCGACAGGGTAAACAGAGTACTAGAGGATCTTTTGAGACTATGCATTCTTGACTTTGGTGGTACTTGGTAAGATCACCTACCTCTTGTTGAGTTCGCGTATAGTAATAGTTACCAAGCTAGCATAGGAATGGCACCATTCGAAGCTTTATACGGAAGACCGTGCAAGTCACCAACTTGTTAGTGGGAGTCGACAGACAAGCTCATAATTGGACCCAACATGATAAGTGACACTTCCGAGAAGGTTAAGTTGATACGAAGACGGATGAAAACGGCCCAAGATAGACATAAATCCTACGCAGACAAAAGAAGGACAGACCTAAAGTTCAAAGTCGGAGATATGGTATTTATAAAAGTTTCTCCTTTACGTAATGTGGTTCCCTTTGGAGCGGTTGGAAAGTTAGCACCGAGGTTCGTAGGAACGTTCCCTATCATCGAGAGGATTGGACAGATGGCCTATAAGGTAGAGTTACCCGAGAGGCTGGCCGGAGTACACAACGTCTTTCACGTTTCTCATCTCCGAAAGTGCTTACATGAGTATGCCGAAGTGGTTGAGCCAAGCATCCTTGAAGGCGTAGAAGTGGAAAAGGAAGCAACATTGAGGCGAGTTCCGATTCGTATCTTAGGAACGGAGATCAAGAAGCTAAGGAATCGAGAAGTCAAGCTAGTTAAAGTAAAGTGGAGTGAAGCCCAAGAAGACGCAACTTGGGAAACCGAAGAGAAGATACGCGCGCTATACCCAACTCTTTTTGAGTGTACATTCTCGATCTCTTTTTCCTATAAATTTACATACCTTCGTATCATGTACATGCTCTTGCTATTCATGTTTGTCTTGTTATCTTCTCGATCCTATCTTAAGAACCTTAGGCAGAACCCTTTTGGATGTAAACATGTGATTGGAACATGTTATGGTTGATGATTGCAAGTGGTTGCAAGTGGTTTCTCCTGGTTGCATAACACACATTAGGCACTAGATCGGCTCAGTCACATTTTTCATGTTGCATATGCGTGAGTGCTTATACTTGTACGTAGATGGAAACACGATATGCTATCACTTGGATGTTGCATATGAATGAATTTTTGTGCACTCATGTAGAGATTATAAAGTATGTTAGGAATTTGCATACATGTTGGACTCATTACACTAACATAAAGAGGTCTACTGAATCAGTAACCGCCTGATCTTTTGCATACATAAGGAGGTCTACTGAATCAGTAACCGCCTGATCTTTTGCATTAGATAAGTACATATACACACGCTCTTGCATAAGTTCATACAACATTAGAAATCTTTTAAGGATAATGGCTACTGGTGGATGATAGTTGAGCATATGATTGATTGGATGATAGGATGCATTTTTCTTAACTCGAAGATTTCTGGGATGAAATCCTTTAAGGAGGGGAGAATGTAACGACCAAAATTTTTAATAACATGTTTAAACCATAAATCAAGGAAGAATTAATTTTTAAAACAAGAATCAAGGGAAATGGGATGCGGCATTGCGTTCGTCTCGAAATTCTGCTTGGAAACGAGTCCGAGTTTTCGAGAAATGGAGTCCGTATGAGGGAGTTATGACCCTTCGAAGTTTCAAGGATTTTCAGAATAGAAAAATAGCTCGAATTCGAAATTTGAATTCGAACCCCAGCACAAACTGGGCGGAAATTTTCCCACCCAGGACCAGGTCGACCTGGAGGGTCGACACTATGGTCGATCTCCCAGGGACCAGGTCGACATTATGGTCAATCGGGTACTGAAACCCAGTTTTGAGCCTAGGTTCATTGTGATGTTTCTGGTCTCGTTTTCAGTCTAGATTCGTTCGCATAATCCTATATAAGAAGCTCCCTAACCCCATTCTCTTTACACCATTCTTCTCTAACCTTATGCTGCACAAATTCTTGATGGACATGGCTTCTTCTTCAAAATTAATTAAAATTAAACACGAAGACTATTTCTTGAAGACTACGGCTAGGAATTGCATACTGGGGATTTTCTTCTACAATCAAATCGAGATTCAACGATTCAACAATTCGATGACTAGTTTCTAGATTCGACTTTTGCATCTCAATTTCTTAGTCCACGATCTACAAGTTCTAGTTACTTTGAGATTTAAACTTGTTAATTGTAATTTGTACATGAGATAAAGTGAAATTGGACTTAAGTATGATAATCGATTCACATCTATTCTAGTTTCCATCTTGGATCTTTACATTTGGAAATATTGCTATGAAATCAGTTTGGACCTATTCATGTGGTAAACCAAACTCTTTCATGTCCATAACAGTATCATGCCTGTGATATTGAATCAGTCTATTATTTACAAGTTGGGACTATCGCCTTATGCCATGACTATCACCTTATTATGCTAGATTTGAAATCCTATTATTTTCTATATGCTAGTGATGTTGTAACCAATTATCTCAAGTTATATCATGCTAGTCTTGTAATCCCTTTTATCACTTTATGCTCGTCCTTTTTTCCTATCATAGTTTTGATGTTATTCTCCTTATTTCTGGATTTGGATTTTGCTTGTAATTTAGATCGATTCACGTTTACGTGCGATGGGAATATGATTTGGGTAGATTTGAAAAAACATGAATTGGTTATGAACATGGATCATGAACTTGATAATAGGCATAAGTTGAAATTTGACATGAAACTTCCCATGAAACTTGACATGAACTTGACATGAAATTTGAACTTGGACATGACACTAGAATGAACTTGAAAATGACTAACTCGAGGTTGGGTTGAGTTTGCAGTGTAATTCTGCCCGGAACCACTCGGCAAATCCAGCGACTGCAAACAATAGGATCCAATGTGGGTAGTTGGTCATATCGCGCTTGAAACCCGAGGTCAGACTGAGTTGTGGTATAAATCTGCCCGAAACCGCCCGGCATATCCAGTGACCACAACAACAGGTCTGATGTGAGAGGTTGGGGTGCATTAATGAATTAATGCCACATGATAGGGTTAAGTCATGAACATGAATGACAACACTTAACCAACTTGACACATAATTAGTGGGGTTAAATCATGAAATTGAAAGACAACACTTAACCAACTTGACATGCTAGACTGATAAGGGTTAAGTCACGAATTTAAATGACAACACTTAACCTATTGGACAGAAACCCTAGCTACGCGGTCCATTTCAGCGGTAACCCACTTAGATGTATCATGGTACCCTGGAACTAGGCAGGGTGGGGCATGATTACTGGTCTGATTGTAAGCGACCAGAACGACGGCTGAGTTGGTGCACCAGTGTAGGTTCAGGCGGACTATAGTCGTGCACGTAGTCCGGAGTTGAAAAAGCAGGCATTGGGCATCAGTAGGTTTACACTGTGCATGCTTGATTCGTGTCGGTGGTTGGCACCCTAGGGCTTGATACACCCTATAGTGGACCTAGCATAAGTGACTACATTCATGATAGGGCCGTATGACACAGACACACAACAAGCTAGAGCTGGTAGGGAGCCGATCGATTAATGGATCGTTCCGTAGGACATCGAAATGGGTCATTTCATGATATTGGGCCTAGGGATCATTTTATGGTTAATATATGACATGGGTTTGGGATACTAGTGCAGTTGGTGCAGCGAATCTTGAACATGCGATGCTATACTTGATTTATACTAGATTTATCGTGCTATCCTAGTCTATCTTGCCCATCTTGACAGCATCCTTATGTTTACTTTCAGTTTATACATGTCATGTTACCTTTACCTGTTTCTATGCTGAAAGTCACTAGGACTTACCAGTCTTTATGACTGACCCGTTTTCTTTCACCTCTTTATCTTTCGCTTCCACCATAGGTTCTCAGTGAGGAAACTCTAGCACTTAGCTTGGATTTCTCTTGCTTTCAGTTCAGCTCATGTATGGTTTGATCTTGAGCTCTGCTATGGCTGCATTTTTGCTTTCTTTGGGGAATTATGCTACATTTGTTGTTTTAAGTTTTATGCTTCATTATTTATTCAAGGCAGAACTTGTTGTAATGGAAAACGAATAGTTGGTACTTTGGATGTAAATGTTTTTGACTCTTTTTGAAAGTAATGAAATTTAGCTTCTGGTTCTTCCGCTATTTTATTTATGTTCTGTCTTGTAATATTTCTGTGTTTGTTTACCTCGATAACGCTCCTCCAAAACTAGTGCATTCCCTTTGTGAGTGACCCTAGCGGAGGTGGGGTGTTACAATACCAACTTCAGAATTCAGATTCCAGAAATCAAGAATTCCTTCTTTGTAACTTCGGTTATTCCTTAGATTTGAACGTGTAATTGGAATTGTGAATTTAATGAATCAAAATATAGAACTATACCAATTTGCAAGTTAATTATCTTTGATTCGTTCTTATGTCAAATCGAAAGTTATCTATGCCTTTGGATCTGATTTATGACTATGACTGTGAGACTTTTGCCTAAGACTATGACTATGAAACTGTTGCCTATGAAGCTATTGCCTATGACTATAACTATGAATATGAGACCTTTGTCTAAGACTATGGCCATAAACTGTCGCCTATGGAAATATTGCCTACGACTATGAATCATAACTATGAGACTATTGCCTATGACATTGATTAAGAAATTATTGTGATTAGTCGCCCATGACTATTGTGGTTAATTGCCTATGACTATTGTAGTTAGTTTCTTATGACTATTCCCATTGTTACAATTAACCGATCATGTTGTACCTTGAACTGGCATTATGTTGGACCAAATCACCTATGCCTATTCCCTTGATTACGTGGATCTCATATTTAGTGTGTAACTTGGCTAGTTTATTCCTATTCGCTATTATGTACATCGAACCTGTTGGAGCCATTATTTTTGCATGCCTGATCTTTTATATCAATTCTTGTGTTTATCCCTTATTCCGTTTGATTAGTGCCATTTCATGAGTACATAGAAAACTTGTGAAATCATGTTATACGTACGATTATGATGCGGGGATTGGGCATAGCTTAATTAAGTTAATTTGGCATAATAAATATGTTGGCATAATCTAAATTGGCTATAATAGTGAATGATTTACATGCATATTGGACTTGGGCATAAGTTGATAAATTGTATTGGCCGCAAAGTGTGTAATTGGCGTGTAAACCAAGTTTTGGACATAAACGGTAAACTAGAATATTAAATCTAGTTTTGACATGAACCGTAAATTGGAATATTAATCTAGATTGGGCATGAATTGTAAAAGGGGAATATTAAATATAAATTGGTATAAATTGCAAGTTGGGTAAATTGATTGGTAAATCAAGTTTTGAGCATAGAATATAAGTATGTTAATTTTCATGACAGATGAATATGATCTAGGCTAAATTGATTTACGAAAAATTTGCATAAACAGTAAATATGTAAATTTAGTAAAAGACGAATATGCCTAACCCGAGGATAGACTGAGTTGTGGTGTAAAACTGCCCGGAACCGACCGGCACATCCAATGACCCCAACAATACATGTCTAATGTTGGTGGTTAGTGCATCAAGCCCAGAAAGACCCGAGGTTAGACCGAGTTGTGGTGTAAACCTGCCCGGAACCGGCCGACACATCTAGTAACTACAACAATATCTGTCTAATGTGAGCGGTGGTGCTTTAATTAATTAATTAATTAAGGCTCATGAATAAATCAAGCTAGAAATTTTGAGGTTAAGTAATTAGGGAAAACACTTAACCAACATAACATGTTAACTAGACAAGTGGGTAAGGTTAAGTAAGTGTTTAACATGCTAACTAGACTAGATGGTGAGGTTAAGTAAACACTTAACCGTCATAACATGTTAATAAGGCAAGTGGGTGAGGTTAAGTAAATTTAGAACACTTAACCGTTGTAACATGTTAATTAAGCAGATGATAGGGTTAAGTTAACTAAGGTAACACTTAACCAAAATATATAATGACATGTGGTGGGGTTAAGTAATACAAGAGGAAAACACTTAACCAATTATATAACATGATGTGTGGGAAGGGTTAAATTAACACGAGAACAACACTTAACCAATATAACATGATTTGAGGTAGGGTCAAGTCAACGCCAGAAGGAAACACTTAACCAACATGACGTGACGGGTGGATGGGTTAAGTTAACTTGAATTGATTAACGACACTTGAGCAATATAACTTGATGAGCGAATATGGTTAAGTTAAATGGGAAATACTTAACCAATATAACCTGATGAATGAACAGGGTTAAGTTAATAAGTCATACTTAACCAATCCAACAAGATAATGGAGAAAGATTAAGTTAATAAGAACCACTTAACCAATATGACATGACGAGTAGGAAGGTTAAGACATATCGGTTTGGTGGATAATATTAGTAATATAGGCCCACAGACTTAACCATTAAATGAACATGCTTGAGCCAGTGGAATGGTTAAGTACATATCGGGTCGGTGGGTAGTATTAGTCCATATAGGCCCACAAACTTAACCATTAAATAAACATGCTTGAACCAGTGGAAGGGTTAAGTACATATCGGGATCGGGAGGTAATATTAGTACATATAGGCCCACAAACTTAACCATTAAATAGACATACTTGAATCGATGGGAGGGTTAAGTACATCACGTGTAGGTGGGTAATATTGTATATATATATATATAGGCCCACAAACTTAACCAGTAGGAAACTCTAGTAACGGGGACCCATTTCAGCAGTAACCCACATAGATGTATCACGGTACCCTGAGCTAGGCACGGTGGGGCACGATTACTGGGCTGATTATAAGCGGTCAAAATAGCGGCAGGAGGCATATCAGTGTAGGTTCCGACGGTTTACGGGCATGCACGTACTCCGAAGCGGAAAAAACAGGCACTCGGTACCAGTAGTTATACATTGTGCATCTTGAATCGTGTCGGGTCGCTATCATAAGGCTTGATACACCTTATGGTGGGGGAAGCACAGAGTATCTACACGCAAGAGAGGGCCGATTGACACAAACACATGGAAAATTAATATAAGTAGGTGGCATAATCCCTAGTTGGACCTAAGTCACGTAAACCCTGAATCTGAGAGGCGTTCAATAGGTAGCATAAACCCCAGTGGCCCTGGGTAGCGTAAACCCTGGTTGAATCTAGGAAGCACTCGATAGAAAACCCTCGATTAGATCTAGGTAATAAATGGAATCCCCATAATAGATGTACACCAGAAGGCAACCGCAAATACGGGGATTGGGATCACGTTATCATATGATCATAGATTACTAGTTTGGACACCAGTTAGGTGGAGCAGAGATATAGAAATCAACATAAACAGGGTAGTTGCGAAGCAGAGAAGGAGTAGAAGCGCATTTAGTTTATCAGTACATTCAGTTTGTCTTGCCATATCCCATGCTTATCCCATGTTATTTTGTTACTATGGTTTGGTCTTATATTTCGTTTATTCATGTCATGACCCCTTTTCCTCATTTAAATACTAAGAATCACTGGACTTACCAGACTTTATGTCTGACCTAGTTTGCTTTCGCCTCTTTTCTTCTGTCCCCCCCAAGGTAATCAGGGAGGGAAAAGCTCAGCTCATTTTGGGGCCGTTACTCTCTCTGAGCTTGAAGATTCTTTGGCGCATTGCTTTGAACTCCATTTTCTACTGCTATGGCTGGCTCATGCTTTATTGGGGAATATCATTGTCAGTTTGTGCTTCTTATATATTAAACAAGATAGATGCTTCCTTGTAATAAGTATTGGTGTTGTAAAACAATCTTTGTACAATCTGTTTTAATCAATAAAGGTTATTTATATTCCGCTGCTTTATTTGTCTGTCTTGTAATTTTTCTGCATCTTGTACTAAAAATGCTCCACCGAAGTTAAGACATTCCCTTTGTGAGTGACCTTAACGGAGATGGGGTGTTTCAATATATATATATATATATATATATATATACATATATATATATATGCATGTATAGGGATACAAGCGATGAATTAACGAAGTAAATTACAATGCAACATTGAAAATAAAATTGGATGTAAATTTTGGCATCTAAATTTCAAAAGTAGTGAATTAATTGCATGCAATATGAAAGGATTAAGGCATGCCATAGAACATGCAATTAATTAAGGGAAGAAAAAGAGGCACACTTAATTTATAATAAAGGCAATTCGACGTTAAAAATAGAAAACTATGTAGTTAAATAAGTGCGCTTGGGCCCAACTTGTTTCTGGGTGCATGCGTGCGTTTATGGTGCAGCATACCTAGGTTGGTCTAGCCTACTCTAGAACATTCTTTTCTTTAGCGAGGTGTAAGGTTTAGATGGATTTTATTTTAAACCTAGGGCCCTAGTTGTTCTGAGCTACCTATAAATAAAACTCTAAACCCAACCCTAAAATTCACAATCCCAAAGCAACGCTAACGTTCTGCTTCTTCTTCCTCAATAAATCCTCTTCTCCTCTAAAAATTAATGGTGATGTTGTAACACTGCTTCAACTCTAATTAAATTAATTATTCTTCTTCAACATAAGATAGATGAAGATCAAAAATTAGATTTAGAATTTCTTCTATTTCAAAATAAAGAGAAAAGGGATTATGATCTACAATCTACGCCGCAAGAAAGGAAAGAACTTTGGATGCTAATCTAAATTAGACCTAGGAAAGCAAAAATCACTGTGAGTGGATTTAAATTACCTTTGTTGAATAATAGTAGATGTATCATTTAGCAATTCCCCAAGTTAATTTGTTAAATTCAATTGAAATAATTCAGATTTTATTTCATTCATATTTTGTTCTTCTTCTTCCCCTATCCTTTTTATTTTTAAGATTAGGCTAACTTCGAGCCTAATCCAAATCTCACTGAAAAGCATGCGTACGAACAAAGATTGGAATAGTGAAAATGATGTTTGGGAATTTGGAAATAATTTGTGCTTGAGAAATTGAAACAACTTATAAGATGAATTTTTAGGCATAATTCACGAGTTGGGGAATTATGGAATAACATATAACATAATATGAGATTGGGAAATTAGGGGAAATTGGCACATATATTAACCTAGAACATGAAAGAAAATATGTGCGATTAAAATTGAGAACGATTAGATATGCTTGGATATGTTGAATCAAGAATTTATGAATGAACTATATGTACATAAGAAAAGTTAGAATTGAAGATTTAGACATATGGGATTATAAGTCGAATTGGGATTTATGCAATAAGAATGAGGGTTGCCATGAATTATTGATGACCTTAAAGAACAATTAATTCGGGTATGATTTAGTATAACTTGTAAACATGAAAAGTTGGGCATAACATATAATAAGGATTATTGGCATAACTATGTACGAGATTATGTAATCATGGTAGAATTTATGTATCCAAATCAAATTGGAACCATAAACATGAAATTGGGTTTAGAAGCATAAACATGAATTATTGGATTGGGATAAACAGGCATATAAAACCAAGATTGAAATTGTATAGGTCAGTTAAAAGATGAACTTGCCTAAACCAAGGTTAGATTGAGTTGCGGTGTAAGTCTGCCCGGAACTGCCCGGCACATCCAACAACCGCAACAACAGATGTAATGTGAGAGGTTAGCGCATTAAGCCCAAAACCCGAGGCTAGAATAAGTTTGCAGTAGAAGTCTGCCCGAAACCGCCCAGCATATCCAGCAACCGCAAGCAACATGTCTAATGTGAGAGGTTGAGTGCATTAATAAAAAGAGTAATGCTATGAAACAAACATGTTAAGTGTGCTAAGGTTAAGTAAATAGAGGCTTATAGACAAACTTAACCAACGTAATAATGGGGAATGGTAGCAAACCTTAGTTAACAAAACTATGTAAATAATGATGGCTTATGGCAACAACAACAGATACGAGTATAACTGAATGAGAAGATAATAGGTAAGCTTGGTACAAGACAAGTAAGAATAATAACATATGTTACAATGATCGATCCAAAGATGAAATAACTTATGAAAGAATGCAAGCCATACTTAATAGAAGATTAAGTAATCCGTGGGAATGGGAATAAAGCCACGAATAGGGAAAACATATGTTATATGGTAAGGGGGAAAACTTATTAGTAAATCTTAGTTAAGATGAATAAATTAATAAGTAAACGAGAAAGAGAATCTGTCAGTAAACCTTAGTTAAGAGAACTAAGTAAACTGTAATGACCCGCAGTTTTCAGCAATATAATAATTAATTAATTTAATTATTTAAATAGTGAATCAAAGGATTTAATGGTCGTTTAATTAAATTATAAGGAATATTTAATTAAAATAATAATTAAATAATATATTTAATTTATGAATATAATCAGAAATAGTGAATTGACATTTCAATGTGAACTGGGCGATTTAAAATATATAATTCAGTTTAGAGTTGGATTATAATAATGAATATATTTAAATAACGACAGTTTGAACGTAGAGTTATAATATAATTAAAATCGAGCCCGAAATGGCGCTGCAGTTCGTAAATTGGCAATTCGAATTTCAACTGAATGTACAGGATTCGTTTTAAGCCGGATTTCTATTAAACAAGAAACGTGTGGAGCTGGTGGAGTATATCTTTCTAGTGGAAGAGAAAAATCAGAATTTTGTTGTGTAGATTTTGATTTACGTCCAAATCAAATTTTAGAAAAGTCGCTGTGGAATTCCTTTATAATTTATAAAGGAATTATTTATATTTTAAAAAGGAATTTCAATATAAATCAAATATCGGGTTGACCCAAGTTTGAAATATCAAGTTAGAAATTCATATAGGAATATTCTAGAGCTATATTGTATTCCATTGTGAATATATACGATAATATTTATTTATAAATATTTAATTTAATTATATTTAAATATATTTATATATTGAAATGGGTCATTCAGAGCGTTAAAAACAGCCAGTTTTTCAAACGACCTCAGAATTCGACGAAACTAATTTTGTTGGATCCGCAATATTAAATTATTGCTAGATTTCAATTTCGGTGAATTTTGAAGTCAGTATGTGGCTGTACTGATTTTTAATGTGAAAAACAGTCGATAAATTGACCTTTAAAAATATGCTGTGTGAGCAAACGGAGTCGGAATTCGACGAAACCAGTTTCGTTGGGACCGTGATGTCAAACTATAGCTACATGCAAATTCCCGTTATTTTTGGGTATCATGAGTGATCACAAGAATTTTTAAAGACGAATAAGACATTAATAATTAAACAAAATAATTGAATAAAATATCCTAACAAATTTTGTGGTAAAAAACAAGCCACATCTGATCGTTTTCAGCCACAAAGTAGAACCCCGCCCTTATAAAAAAATGTTCTTTCAAGCCGCCATATTTCTTTCTTCCTCAACCAAATATCGTGATCAAGAAAATCAAAATAAAAATCAAAACAAAATCTATAAATCCTAATACATATGTATATGTGTTGGCTGAGTGATTCTCTTCGACCCAGTATCAATTTTGAGGCATGCAATGGTACTTCGGTTCACTGTTCTTTTTAGTAGAGGGATTAGGGTTCGATTTTTATTTGAAGGAGTTGATGGAGTTTTAGAAGAGGAGTCAACGTTGGTTGCTTTGTATGTTTTCATCGAAGAACTGAGGTGCGGTTGGGAGTTGAAAACTGGGAAATGGCTTACGGGAATAGAAGGAGCAGGTTCGGTCTTTGTTTGGGGAAGAAGAGTTCAACGGGTGCGGGCTTGAATTGATGATGGGCCGGTTTGAAATTAGTGAGCCCATTTAAAATTTAAATCATGTTTGAATTTAATTAAATGTAAGTTATCTTCGAATTGACATAACTTGGTCATACGTGAACGAAATTCAACGAAACTGATCACGTTGGGATCGTATGGACTGTGGCTACACGCTGGAACTGGCTGGAAGTGGATTGGGGCTCGTATGAATTTATGGCGAAATAAACTGTTTGATTCAAATCAAACAACAGTTTATCATTCTTTAACGATGAACTGCCAAAGTGAGTAAAACTCACCAACTCTGAACAGTTCTATTTTTATAACGTATATTTAGAACTGATAAATGATGACTGATTTCTGTGTATTAACTGTTTGGTTGAATTGTTTGTGTATTGGTTGAAAATATAGATAACGATATATAAAAATCGTTAAATCAAATATAGATTCTGTTTATCAAAATATTTTATATTCGTGTTGTATAATATCTGTGATGTAGGGAAACAGGTTGGAGGGGTCCAACTGGACTCCTCAATATTTGTAATACTGTTCAATTCATATATTATAATATATGATGTGAAATATAATCTGTTTGATTATGTGTGTTTAAATGATATCGATCTTTGTGGTTTGGTATTGTAAATATCGTAAGAAATGCTGGCATGTAAAAAGGGGATTTTCGAAGTAAAAATTGAAAATAAACTATTTATAAAATCAAAGGATTTTATAAAATAGAAATTATTTATAAAATAAATAGAAGATTTTATAAAGAAAATAGAATAAAGGAAATGGAATAAAGGAAATATAATAAAGGGAATAGAATAAGGATACATTTATTTAGGAAATAAATAGAATTAATAAAGGAATGTTTATTTAGAAAATAAATAGAAGTATAAAAAGGAAATTGACGTGATATAAAAGAGTTAATCGAAATAGAGTTAAACAGAAATTGGAAACTGACTAGGGATTAATAAGTTGAATGGTTTCCTGAGTATTGATCTAATGTTGGTTTTGGCCTTCAGGGTTTATACTTAGGAAGTTGTTCTCTTGTTAGTTTATAGTTAGGGACTGATAGTTGTGGAAGAATAGTGATACGTAATTAAGCCATGGAAATGTTTTCCAGTGTTAATAACATATATTGTCTAAACATAGAAAATAAGGAAATGTGAGAATATATATATATATATATATATATATGTGTGTGTGTGTGTGTGTGTGTGTGTTAAATGATGATTGATCGATATAATTTCCATCTAGGAATAATATCGTTGTTTGCACACGTGTTTTTCTTTGATAGTTAACTCACCGACTATCAAAGTTTTGACCATTTTAACGTTGTTAATATGGAGAGACCGGTTGGATTATTATCCAAAGAACCACATTGTATTGGCATAAGCATAGCGAATCATATATGCCAAAGATAATTGAAGACGGAGTAAAGTGCAAGGGCTATTGTATAAGTCTTAGATAACAGTGCCTAAGATAGATGTACTGAATAGTGCCTTCGGTTCATCCTGTTCCTGGATGACTTGTATGGATGAATGTCTGATAGAGTATTTCTAGAAAGGTCACGTACATTGATTTCTTCAACCGTACCAAGAGTGGAAGCGGAGAAGGAAACTTCTTTAGCTAACACGTAATGTACTGTTGTAGACGCCAATTAGTGATTTTCGATGGATCTGACAATGTGGCATTTGAAGTGAATCTGATGTGATGATAAAGCGTAACCTCAAGCCTCAACAACTGGGAAATGACAAAAATCGGGCAGCCAGCATGGCTATGTAGGTCGCACCTATTAGGGTGTATAATCACCTGATCTAGAGTTTCATTTACTTCTAAAAATCTATTGTTGATGCTGTCCCATTCGGGAAACGGTTGCTGATCCCAACCGTTGGTGATATACATTCGATACACTCAAGCGAAATGAGTGGTCGGTCATGTGTGGTCGGGTTGCTAGATGTTCTTGTTGAACCCAGTGTATTCCTTTCTAGAGGTACACTAGCGAAAGGTGGTTCCATACCTTGTCATAGTTGGAAATCCATTACCCAATACATGCTTGCGATTTTGATTGTATGCTATATATGTAGATCGTGAGATGAAAGCGTTTCTGCTAAATGATTATTATATTGTGGTTGATAGACATTATTATAATATCAAAAGGTTTTTGATATAAAGATATTTTGGATTCTCATAAGGGAAAAATCCGTTCCGTTATACGGCGTGGTCTTATGAGATATCGTTTACTTGTTCGAACTGTTTTAAACTGTTTTACTCATACCAGTCCCATGACTGACCCGGAGTTTATTTTGTTTTGTTTTCCCTAAACTCTTGGGTGCCCAATTTTGTACGGGTAGTCAAGTAGTCGCGATTTACAGATACTTGAAGAGCTGGACCAGGAAGCTTCAGGGTCATATAACTATTGTTTATTTCCGCTGCGTTGTAAGTGTTGTACTGTGATATTGATGTATATTCAAGTGCAGATTTATATTTCAAAGTTAAGTTATATATATTATATGTTATTCGTTCCGCTGTGAGGTTCGTGTTACTCTGATGTTGTGTTCTTCTTCTTCTTCTTCTTCTTCTTCTTCTATTCTAAGTTTCTATCTTATCTTTCCTCACCCTCCAACTTCTTTCATTAACTATTGGATTATTTTCGATCCTTGGATGTTCGATATGTGTTGTATATCGGATAACCAAGATCGCTAATTTTTCGGGTCGTTACAGTTGGTATCAGAGCTTAAGTTAAGAATTACCTTGGCTCTGCGGCGTGACTCAGTAGAGATAGGGTTAGTAATACCCTAAATTGAGTTTGACTGTATATATACGAGTGAGTATTTGTAATTTGATATAAAGTGGTTTTATATTGTGGAGATTCATTGGTTGAGTTGTTTATGGGTTCTAGTCGATCAGTTTGATCCACTGTATCGGTAGGAGTTTATAAACACTCGAATACGATGGGTCGACACGATATGTTTTGAAAAGAGGGTAAAATAAAATAAGTTTACCCTAGGTATATTTGATATAGAGAAGATATATATATCAAAATTATAATATAGTGGATATATTGGTTGTTATAATAATCTAGTAAGATTTTAAATTAAATGGTTATGTAAATAACCAATCAGAATTCATATAAGTGAAATATGTGAAATCAGATGAGTTAAATCTGAAATTTAAACCAAAAATTAAATTAAAATTCTGGAAAATTGGATAAGTGTTTGTAAATGGATTTGGATTAAAAATAAGGAAAATTTAAGATCCTGGAAGATTTTAAATTGTTTTACAAGCAGTGTGAATTATATTTTGAAATGAATTTCAAAGTGGAAATGTTTAGAAATGGTTTTATAGTATTGAACTCAATTCAATCGCTGGAAAATAGATTCTGATGATGACAGCTGCATCATCAGTATTCATTTTCGAGTTGTAAGTGACGAATTACTACCCGAGATATTGTTTTGAATTTGTTTTGGGAAAGACAAGTTGTGTTGAATTTCAAAAAGGAAAATTTTATTTTTGAAAAGAGTGAACTGTAAAAAAAACTCCTAGGAAAAGACTGTTTGAAATAAAAACAAATTTAATAGAAATTTGTGAAAGCAAATTTGAATTAAAGTAAAGCCAGTAAAGTGGTAACTGAGATTGAATTAGAATGATATCAAGACAAATCAGATTGTGAGATTCAAATTTGAAGTGTAATGTGATAATCAAGTTAAGAGTTGGGAATCGAGAAGAAGCTCGAGTTGAAATGATATTTGGCTCAGATATAAACGAATGATTGTGTTGTGGATAAAAGTAGATTGGAATTTGATTGGGATGACCCTTGTGTCCGCTGAATTGACAGCAGGTGAAAGTGATAGAGTTGATATGCCCGACAAAAAGGTACATGTTTATATTCGATATAAGCATGATATTTACGAGCCGAATTGGAAAGCCGCTTGGCTGTTTGATTTTCTTTTGGGTTGGAGAAGGCCCAGAGAGGTAGGTTGGAGTTTTACCTATTGACCAGTACAAAGGAGGTGCTGGCGAAATTTTTCGGAAAGTTAAGGAGTCAGATAATTTTCAGGATTTTTGAAAATTTTCGATGATAAGAATGAATTAATAATTTAATTGAAATTTAAATTGGTTCAGTGAAATTGAACTTAAGAAGTGAACAGATAAGTTCTAACCAGTAAATAGGGTTTGATTTCTAACTTAGCAATTTAGAGGACGAAATTATTTTAAGTAGGGAAGAATGTAATTACCCACAGTTTTCAGCGATATAATAATTAATTTATTTAATTATTTAAATAGTGAATTAAAGGATTTAAGGGTCGTTTAATTAAATTATAAGGAATATTTAATTAAAATAATAAGTAAATAATATATTTAATTTCTTAATATATTCAGAAATAGTGAATTGACATTTCAATGTGAACTGGGCGATTTAAAATATATAATTCAGTGTAGAGTTGGATTATAATAATGAATATATTTAAATAATGACAGTTGCAATGTAGAGTTATAATATAATTAAAATCGAGCTCGAAATGGTGCTGCAGTTCGTAAATTGGCGATACGAACTTCAACTGAATGTACAGGATTCGTTTTAAGCCGGATTTCTATGAAACAAGAAACGTGTGGAGCTGGTGGAGTATATCTTTCTAGTGGAAGAGAAAAATCGGGATTTCATCGTGTAGATTTTGATTTACGTCCAAATTAAATTTTAGAAAAGTCGCTGTGGAATTCCTTTATAATTTATAAAGGAATTATTTATATTTTAAAAAGGAATTTCAATATAAATCGAATATCGGGTTGACCCAGATTTTAAATATCAAGCTAGAAATTCATATAGGAATATTCTAGACCTGTATGGTATTCCACAGTGAATATATACGATAATATTTATTTATAAATATTTAATTTAATTATATTTAAATATATTTATATATTTAAATGGGCCATTCAGAGCTTTAAAAATAGCCAGTTTTTCAAACGACCTCAGAATTCGACAAAATTAATTTTGTTGGATCTGCAATATTAAATTATTGCTAGATTTCAATTTCCGGGATTTTTGAAGTTAGTATGTGGCCGTACCGATTTTTAATGTGAAAAAGAGTCGATAAATTGACCTTTAAAAATACGCTGTGTGAGCAAACGGAGTCAGAATTCGACGAAACCAGTTTCGTTGGGACAGTGAAGTCAAACTGTAGCTACATGAAAATTCCCGTGATTTTTGGGTATCATTAGTGATCACAGGAATTTTTAAAGATGAGTATGATATTAATAATTAAACAAAATAATTGAATAAAATATCCTAACAAATTTTATGGTCAAAAACAAGCCACATCTGATCGTTTTCAGCCACAAAGTAGAACCCCACCCTTATAAAAAAAACGTTCTTACAAGCCGCCACATTTCTTTCTTCCTCAACCAAATATTGTGAGCAAGAAAATCAAAATAAAAATCAAAACAAAATCTATAAATCCTAATACATATGTATATGTGTTGCCTGAGTGATTCTCTTCGACCCAGTATCAATTTTGGCGCATGCGATGGTACTTCGGTTCACTGTTCTTTTTAGCAGAGGGATTAGGGTTCGTGTTTGTGGGATTTGTGATCATTCGAATTCAAAATCAATATCGTCTTTGAGTTCGCAAGAGGGAGCAGCACCTTGTGTGCTAGTTGTGGGTGGTTCGGTGACGGAAAAGTTCGTCGTGTACTTTAGGGGAAAGTGATGAGGTCGATGTCGGGTTTTAAATAGGGAGCTCGAGTTCGATTTTTATTTGAAGGAGTTGATGGAGTTTTAGAAGAGGAGTTCAACGTTGGTTGCTTTGTATGATTTCATCGAAGAACTAAGGTACGGTTCGGAGTTAAAAAGTGGGAAATGGCTTATGGGAATAGAAGGAGCAGGTTCGGTCCTTGTTTGGGGAAGAAGAGTTCAACGGGTGCGGGCTTGCATTGATGATGGGCCGGTTTGAAATTAGTGAGCCCATTTATAATTTAAATCATGTTTGAATTTAATTAAATGTAAGTTATCTTCAAATTGACATAACTTGGTCATACGTGAACGAAATTCAACGAAACTGATCAGTTGGGATCGTATGGACAGTGGCTACACGCTGGAACTGACTGGAAGTGGATTGGGGCTCGTATGAATTTATGGCGAATAAACCGTTTGATTCAAATCAAACCACAGTTTATCGTTCTTTAATGATAAACTGCCAAAGTGAGTAAAACTCACCAACTCTGAACAGTTCTATTTTTATAACGTATATTTAGAACTGATAAATGATGACTAATTGCTATGTGTTAACTGTTTGGTTGAATTGTTTGTGTATTGGTTGAAAATATAGATAACGATATATAAAAATTGTTAAATCGAATATTGATTCTGTTTATCAGAATATTTTTTATTCGTGTTGTTTAACATCTGTGATGCAGGGAAACAGGTTGGATGGGTCCAACTGGACTCCTCAATATTTATAATACTGTTCAATTCATATATTGTAATATATGATGTGATATATAATCTATTTGATTATGTGTGTTTAAATGATATCGATCTTTGTGGTTTGGTATTGTAAATACCGTAAGAAATACTGGCATGTAAAAAGGGGATTTTCAAAGTAAATATTGAAAATAAACTATTTATAAAAGAGAAGTTATTTATAAAATAAATAGAAGATTTTATAAAGAAAATAGAATAAAGGAAATAGAATAAAGGGAATAGAATAAGGATATATTTATTTAGGAAATAAATAGAATAAATAAAGGAATATTTATTTTGAAAACAAATAGAAGTATAAAAAGGAAATTGACGAGAAATAAAAGAGTTAATCAAAATAGAGTTAAACAGAAATTGGAAACTGACTAGAGATTAATAAGTTGAATGGTTTCCTGGGTATCGATCTGATGTTGGTTTCGGCCTTCGGGGTTTATACTTAGGAAGTTGTTCTCTTGTTAGTTTATAGTTAGGGACTGATAGTTGTGGAAGAATATTATTACATAATTAAGCCATGGAAATGTTTTCCAGTTTTAATAAAATATATTTTCTAAACATAGAAAATAAGGAAATGTAAATATATATATATATATATATTTTATGATGATTGATCGATATAATTTCCATTTGGGAATAATATCGTTGTTTGCACACGTGGTTTTCTTTGATAGTTAACTCACCGACTATCAAAGTTTTGACCATTTTAACGTTGTTAATATGGAGAGATGGGTTGGATTATAATCCAAATAACCACTCTGTATTGGCAAAAGCATTGCGAATCATATATGCCAAAGATAATTGAAGACGGAGTAAAGTGCAAGGGCTATTGTATAAGTCTTAGATAACAGTGCCTAAGATGGATGTACTGAACAGTGCCTTTGGTTCATCCTGTTCCCGGATGACTTATATGGAAGAATGTCTGACAGAGTATTTCCAGAAAGGTCACGTACATTGATTTCTTCAACCATACCAAGAGTGGAAGCGGAGAAGGAAACTTCTTTAGCTAACACGTAATGTAATGTTGTAGACGCCAATTAGTGATTTTCGATGGATCTGACAATGTGGCATTCGGAGTGAATCTGATGTGATGATAAAGTGTAACCTCCAGCCTCAACAGCAGGGAAATGACAAAAATCGGGAAGGCAGCATGCCTATGTAGGTCGCACCTGTTAGGGTGTATAATCACCTGATCTAGAGTTTCATTTACTTCTAAAAATCTATTGTTGATGCTGTCCCATTCGGGAAACGGTTGCTGATCCCAACCTTTGGTGATATACATTCGATACACTCAAGCGAAATGAGTGGTCAGTCATGTGCGGCCTGGCTGCAAGATGTTCTTGTTGAACCCAGTGTATTCCTTTCTAGAGGTACACTAGCAAAAGGTGGCTCCATACCTTGTCATAGTTGGAAATCCATTACCCAATACGTGCTTTCGGTTTTGATTGTATACTATATATGTAGAATGTGAGATGAAAGCGTTTCTTCTAGATGATTATTATATTGTGGTTGATAGACATTATTATAATATCAAAAGGTTTTTGATATAAAGATATTTTGGATTCTCATAAGGGAAAAACCCGTTCCGTTATACGGCGTGGTCTTATGAGATATCGTTTACTTGTTCGAACTGTTTTAAACTGTTTTACTCATACCAGTCCCATGACTGACCCGGAGTTTTTTTTGTTTTGTTTTCTATAAACTCTTGGGTGCCCAATTTTGTACGGGCAGTCAAGTAGTCGGGATTTGCAGATACTTGAAGAGCGGGAGCAGGAGGCTTTAGGATCATATAGCTATTGTTTATTTCCACTATGTTGTAAGTGCTGTACTATGATAATGATGTATATTCAAGTACAAATTTATATTTTAAAGTTATATTATATATATTATATGTTATTCGTTCCGCTGTGAGGTTCGTGTTACTCTAATGTTGTGTTCTTCTTCTTCTTCTATTCTAAGTTTCTATCTTATCTTTCCTCACCCTCCAACATCTTTCATTAACTATTCGGTTATTTTCGATCCTTGGATGTTCGATATGTGTTGTATATCGGATAATCAAGATCGCTAATTTTCCGGGTCATTACATAAACAATCATGGAAAGTCATGTTGGTAAAACTTAGTTAAGAGGACTAAGTAAATATTTACAGAAAGTCGTGTTTGAGCTTGTTATAAACCTTATTTAAGAGAACTAAGTAAATAATTAAAAGATCGCGGCTACATAAGAAATAGGGAAAGATTTATGAAAAAGAAACTTAATAATTTAAGTTAAAAACTAATATGGATGAGATAACCAAGTTAAAAAGAAAACCTAATGAGATTGAGCAAGCGCATAATTAGAAGATTAGACTTAAGAGCTAATAACACGAAAGGGTAAGGCGCTTGGATCAGTCCATACGATAGGGGATGAATAACTAAACACGGTAGATCATCACGATGCCGTAGGGCGCAAGGGGGAGCGAACGTCCATCTGATCATGCAAAAGGCTCCAAGGGAATGGGTTACAAAGCACGCGCCTTCTGGGGACATGAGGGTACTCTTGGTATCCCTTTTGTGACAACAAGGAATTTCGCTCGATCCGAATCAGTCGCTAAACCGGTCAAGACCGTTCGAAACCCCTGATTGTATTGAGAACACGACAAACCATAATGCAAACAGAAGGACATTTCATTGCTTATTACAAAAATTCATTAGAATACAAGAATATACAGAGTATGAATGAATAAAATACATTCGATAAATATCAGAGACTACAATAAATTACATAGCAGCGGAAAAATAATACAATGCACAACTGAAAGTAATACACGAATACAGAGCTTTCTGAGTATCGTTCCAGCTGTAAACCATGTTCCTGTGAATATAAATCTGCAAAACCAAAACTACAAGCTGCCCGTGTCAAAATAAGGGCACCCAGAGTTTAGGTTAAAACAATAAACTTCAGGTCAGTCATGTGACTGGTGTGAGAACTAAAACAGTTATTAATCTTTATTTTAAAGTTAGGTAAATCAAGGGACTATGCCGTATAACACGGAATGGGTTTCCTCCCAAGAATACCAGTGCATAAAACAACAGCGCAATGCTAAATAAAGAACAATGAAGCTGTTATAAGACCCAGGTCCCATCACACAATGCAACGCAAGACGGAGGATAGGGTTTTACCTTATAATAGCCAAAGAATGCTTGATACGCTAAATTTCAACTTTTATTATAACTATAAGTGTATAGTATCAAAACAATTTCAATCATAAATATCAATCATAGACGGCATGGGTACCATATATCATGTCGCCATACTAGGCTCTACAATCAAAATCGCAAAGTCACATATTGGAAGTTAGATTTCCATCTGTGAACCAAGGCAAAAGATAGTCCTCTACCGATTCAAGACTGTCTAGTCAGGACCCAAACACAGGTGAGCCCTTGGATCGTCAGGGCCGGTCCACCGATGTGGATTAAAATGCCTGAACACAGCATTTCCCCACCCTTTGGGGTGTAAATGAGCCAAATGACTACATCGCTCCACATAGTCACGGATATATCCGAGGCACCACGCAACAACAACAACCATATAAGTCAAACTCGTCAGGGCGTGTAAAACCACTGACGCCACTTCTAGCAAGAAGGAAACGCATGCCCTCCCTGATGTCCTCTCCTGTTTCTGGTTCACATCCGGGGTGTGAGGCTCGCGAATCAACGCTACACAAAGCTATGCCACATAGGCCGTGCTTTGATCATCAACCACAAGATTTTTCTTTTCAACAGAAGCCTTGATCAATTGCCACTTAGGAATGCCACACAGGCAGTTCACTCCATGCGTTTGATATCCATCAATATATAACCTCTGAGCTCGTACGTCTCAGAGAAGGGCGTTGAGCAAGAGAATAAATTCTCCGCCGCCAAACAGATATATATTTAATATAAATCAACCACACAGAATAAAATCCAATGTCAGACACACAGTCCATTTACAAGTCCGTCCTGGATCTGAACGAAACCGGAGGCACCTGGTAGCTCGCCTATCCATCGATCTCCAAGTACGTCTGGACGACAACTAACTGATTCCCTCCTCTTGGGTGTATGGCCCAATCAAGATCATCAGTAATCACCCAAACGACGTGAAGACCTCCGGTCTTCGACCACCGTCTTCATCCTCGACACCACGTCGAATCAGCTATTCAGAATGGGATAAACCCGGTCTTTCTGAATGACTCGCGTATATTATAAACAAGTGTTACACAAACACAACATACGCCTCATTCCAATTCATCAGTCACTAACCGTAAATTAGTAAGGGAACAATTCCCCAAATATTAACCCCGAATGCCGAAACCAACATCAGATCAATACCCAGGAAACCATTCATCTTAACTAATCTTCAGTTAGTTGCTAAATTTCACATTCTTAGGGATAGGTTCCCATTAATTTTATTAAAGATAAATTCCTTAAATTTATTCTTTAATCTTCTTTTGAATATCAATTCAACTAGTCGAGATTAGCGAACCACACAAAAGTAATCATTTATTTTATTTATCAATCTCAACCTATTCATTCCATGGAGTAAAACTGGTAATACTTCATATCTAACACAACGGTGTTATCGGTAAATTCAATTACCATTTCTCGTTCAAATCTAATTAAAGATTTAACTATCGTCTGGAGTAAAACTGGTGATACTCCATTCTCGATCTTTTCAATCTAATTAAAGATTCATTGAAACTCCACATAGTTTTAATCTTTAACTGAGTTAAAGAACCGATGTCATTTAAAACACGGTTCACGATAAACCCCAAAATCACATCACATTTCAATCAGTCCCTAACCGTAAATTAGTAAGAGGACTGTTCCCTAAATATTTACCCCGAAGGCCGAAACCAACATCATATCGATATCCAAGAAACCATCCAACTTAACTAATCCCCAGTTAGTTCTTAATTTTCTTAACTCCATTTGGGTTTAAGAACAGTATTATAAAAGATACCATTCACGACAACCCAGAATCCCATTTGATATTAAACACAAGGCTCTGAATAGAAAATATATCGGCTTATATTCAATATCAAATTCTGAAACCAACAAATATCATATTGGAAATAACAATATAAATATATCTTTCAAAATTCCATAACAACATCTGTATAATTAAGAAATCCAACATCGAACTATTCTGAAGATGATTTCGATTCAAATCCATTCCAATTCAATTATTGGAAATCCTGGTTATTTTCAAAACCATTTCAAATCCAATTTATTTATTTTAAAAATAAATAAATTATTATTCTAGTTCAAAACTAGTTCATTTCGATAAAGATCTATTTTTATCTTTTCAGATATGGTGTTTTTCATCCCAATTCTTCCCAAGTCATTTCTTATGATTTTACACAAATTATTACTATTTTTAATAATTTTATCAAGTCCCGTACAGTCGATTTCCATCAACGGCCATTGAACTGCACTTACAGCGACCTTTTAAAAATTTGATTTGGACTTAATTCCAAATCCAACCATTAGATTTCAAATATCTAATATTCATTAGAAATCTCTTTTCGATATGAACCCAATGGTTCCGGTTTTAGGAGAATCCGACAGTCGGATCTCCCGCAATGTCCATTCGAAGTCAATGGTCGAAATTCGCGAACTGCCATGGCGCGGCGCGTTCTTTTCAGGCCATTTAATATATATAATATATATATTATATATACTTCGTTGATTTCCTTTAAAAATGTATTTTATAAATCATTTTAAATTCGTTTTCAAAACGATTTCAACTTCGTATTCATTTCTAATCAAAATTGAATATTCCATATCATCGATATACAAATGATAATATTTTCAAAACGTTATATTTTGAAATCACTTCCTTTTCTATATTCATTATAGAATGAATAAAATCGATATAAATATCGTTCACTTCAAAATGGCGCATATCTTACCAACACGACTTTATATATATTTCAATAACTTCGTTATTCTATTCAACAAATGAATATTTTCTTCAACACATGAATTTTCATTTTTCTATTCAACACATGAATTTATACTTCTATTCAACACATAATATTTATTCTGTTCAACACATGAATATTTCATTTTTCTATTCTCCAAATTGGAATGAGGCCCAATCAATTACCATATAACGTTAATTATATGGATTCCCTACAATACATGTATATAACAACAACGATAAGTAATCAACCATCATCCAGAGTGCGCCACACAACTGCATAAGAATTAAATATAAATAATTAATGCTTACACAGTCGGTCAACCCATCGATTGACATACAACTAAACAATCGGGATTAGTGTACGTCAAATATCATCCCAATACCCGTGTGGGGTATCAAATCAACAAACACAATTTTTTTTTATTTGTGCAGTTGGGCGATGTGTAAAATTTATCGTCCCAATCAATATCAGTCAAATCAGTGTATATAAACAAATCTCCGATTTGTTTATTACTATTTATTTTATATACACGTTAAAAATTATATTTTTAACAATAAAATATTTTCCACTATAAAATATTTTATTTCATTCACCATCACACAATCAAATTTCACTGCACAACAATCTAACAAACAAGTCATCCATGGTCTGTGGACGACGGGTGTCAGATGCTACTAAACACCGTCTGCATCCTAGTATATATTTCAAACTAGAAATAAATTAAAGGTGAGCAGTTCTCACCGAGGGATCCACTCCTCCATTCTTTATTTCTGAAATGTCTGGATTCTGTTTCGCTTCCAGTCAGTTCCATCACAATCTGTTTCACACGGTTTTCGTTAAAAATCCTATTTTTAAACAATGCTCTTTATAAATAAAAGCCACATTTTATTTCGATGATTATATGTATATATATATATATATATCACATTTTTATTTTGTTTTTCTAGAGAATAGAAATCATATTTTTATTTCGCCGCTATATATATGAAAAATCATATTTTTATCGCTACTTCATATATATAAAAATCGAATTTTTATCGCTACTTCATATATATAAAAAATCGAATTTTTATTCTATGTTTTCATATATAAAAATCATATTTTTATTCTTCTCGTATAATAAAAATCATATTTTTAATCTTCACATATAATAAAAATCATATTTTTATTCTCTTACATTAATAAAAATCATATTTTTATTTCAAAGTCATATTATAAAAATTCAATTTTTATATCGCTACTTCATGTTATTAAAAATCTCGCCTTTTCATGTCTAAAAATCTCACCTTTTCATATTTAAAAATCTCGCCTTTTCATATTTAAATATCTCGCCTTTTTATATTTAAAAATCTCGCATTTTTATATTTAAAAATCTCGCCTTTTTGTACTTAAAGATCCGATGTTTACTTAATTAAAAATCTTATCTTCATAAAGTTAAAAACCATATTTTTATACCGTGTTATTTTCTATAAAAACAATGCTATTTAGATTCTTAAAACAATACTATTTTAAATAATTTTGAGATTTTTAAAAAATGTTATTAATAAATAAATAAATAAACAAAAGAAGGAAGAGCTCACTGAAATCGTTCCGGAAGTTTCCAGCATCTCGAACCCTTGCTCACCATCAACATTGGCTTGCGCGGGCCATCAGAGGAGGAGCAGGCGGACATCGGAGGTGGTAGCGGATAGGGGATCTGGTGGTGGCGTGATCTTCTTTGAGTTTGGGGCTTCAGGGTTTTGGATTCGCGAGATGGAGCTCGTGCTGGACAGAGGGAGGAACTGGAGTTGGGGAGGTCGGCAGTGGCTGCTCGACGAGGGCGGCGACGCATCAGGTGGATGGGGGAGCGTCGCGATGGTGGAGTAAAGGGGGGCGACGGATTTAACGATGGGTTTTTTTTATTTCAGAACGGGAGAGAGAAAGGAAGTTAGAGGGGGACTTTGACTACGTCGAATAATATATATAATTAATAATTTAAAATAATTTTATCTCTCCAAAAAGTAGCTTTTAATTTCGATCTCTAAACGAGACCCACCGCCTGTCGTCCCTAGCTAATTACCCCCATTCCGAACGCAATGGGATATGTCCCGTAAGCCAATTCGATCGTTTCGATCAGTTTTCAATTTAATTAAGCTATAAATCTATATATTCACTTTTAAACGTATATTTCAAATTACCGAGGCCACTACTGACTCTAAAAATTCTAGAAAAATTATTTCTAGCTTCATATTGATGATATGGTCCTAACAAAACTAATTTCGTCAAATTCTGAGACCGTTTGAAAAATGGCCATTTTCCAGTCGATTCGAATCAACTGAAACTGGTCAAACGCGTTTTCCTTTGCCATGCTCACATATTGTTTCGAAAAATTACGAATTTTGGAATCTAGCAATAACTTGACATCACGGATCCAACAAAAGTGGTTTCGTCGAAAACCGAGGTCATTTGCAAAATTCCTAATTTTTAAGGGCCAGAATTCCATAGCGACTATTCTAAATTTTCAACTGGGCATATCTTTTGATTCCCGCTATGAAATTTCAATTTTTCGGATTCATTGGAACGATATTATCAATTAGATTTTAATATTTTTGGTTTCACTAAAATCCGATTTATTTTGCACCCGGTACATTCATTTGAAGTTTGAAATCGAATTTTCGAACTACCGCGCCATTTTCAATTCCTTTTATAATTTAAAATAAATATTATATTCTTACGACGATCTATATATATATATATACATTACAATTCTATTCAAAATAAATTTCTCGTCATTATTATTTAAAATAATTCATTTTAAATATTCAAAATTCGCTAAAATTGCCAAAATAAAAATTTTAAATTGGCCCAGAATTCCGGGTTATGACAATCTCCCCCACTTAAAACTTTTCGTCCCCGAAAAGGAATGAAGCAGAAAGTTGTTTAACAAATCAACTCAACTTCCAGTATTTTCATTACGGCTTAAGTTCTTCAACTTTTCAGTTTCAAAGAACTTTTCAATTTTTTCAAAAATTTGGCTAACACCCTAAATTTTCGAAAAATTTCACCATAATCCCCTGCACCGGGGACTTCAAGATATTTCAAATAGCCTCCCATAGCCCTCATCAATCCAAAAAGAAAAAGAAACAGCCAAGCAGCTAGCCAATCGGCTCATAAAATCATCCAAACCCAATAAATTTGTAAACATGTACCTATTTGTCGGGCAAACAATTTTATTCTTCTGCTCTAGCCTCTTTGCTATGACCTGTTCAATGTAAGTACATGTATATGTGTGCAAATGCGACAAATTTTCAATACAATTCACTATTTGGTTCAATTTGGCTAAAGGTTCAACATTTAAGTAATCAAGCAATAATCAAACAACACAATCAACAATCAATTAGTTGATTAGCTTTTCAAATTCTTAACTTTGATATATAGTCCAAAAATCAGATTTTTGATGCCAAATCACAACAATAGGCCCTATCTAGCTTTGGTTCTCACACCAGTCTAATGGACATATATAGATATCTCACTTTTGAAGCTCGAACATAAATGCTGATCGTGTTTCGAACCACCATCAGAACATCTCCGGGCTACTAGATGCGATTCTATATCTATCCAGTATATTTGGGACTTCGTATACACGCTAGCTAGGCGTATATGCAAAATCTTCATATACTAGATTGTCCAAATAAATTTAAAATAAATTATTCAGATACGTATAATACGATTTAAATTTCAAAACAAAATTTATTTTTCTTTTTATATTTCAAAAACATACTCTTCACACTCGTTCTAGGATACTACTGATCCAATCTCTAATGAGTCACTCTTATTGGATATTACTAATCCAATCTCTGATGAATTCTTTCGCTTGGTTCAAACGTGTCTTGTTCTCTGAGCTTTGTAAACCAAAGCTCTGATACCAAATGCGACAACAAGGAATTTCGCTCGATCCGAATCAGTCGCTAAACCGAGCAAGACCGTTCGAAACCCCTGATTGTTTTGAGAACACGACAAACCAGAATGCAAACAGAAGGACATTTCATTGCTTAATACAACAATTCAACAGAATACAAGAATATACAGAGTATGAATGAATAAAATACATTCGATAAATATCAGAGATTATAATAAATTACATAGCAGCGGAAAAATAATACAATACACAACTGAAAGTAATACACGGATACAGAGCTTTCCGAGTATCGTTCTAGCTGTAAACCAGGTTCCTGTGAATATAAATCTGCAGAACCAAAAATACTAGCTGCCCGTGTCAAAATAAGGGCACCCAGAGTTTAGGTTAAAACAATAAACTCCAGGTCTGTCGTGTGACTGGTGTAAGAACTAAAACAGTTATTAATCTTTATTTTAAAGTTAGGTAAATCAAGGGACCATGACGTATAACACGGAACGGGTTTCCTCCCAAGAATACCAGTGCATAAAACAACAACGCAATGCTAAATAAAGATCAATGAAGCTATTATAAGACCCAGGTCCCATCACACAATGCAACGCAAGACGGAGGATAGGATTTTACCTTATAATAGCCAAAGAATGCTTGATACGCTAAATTTCATCTTTTATTATTACTATAAGTGTATGGTGTCAAAATAATTTCAATCATAAATATCAATCATAGACGGCATGGGTACCATATATCATGTCGCCATACTAGGCTCTACAATCAAAACCGCAAAGTCACGTATTGGAAGTTGGATTTCCATCTGTGAACCGAGACAAAAGATAGTCCTCTACCGATTCAAGACTGTCTAGCCCGAGTCTCAGGACCCAGACACAGGTGAGCCCTTGGATCGTCAGGGCTGGTCCACCGATGTAACGACCCGCATTCTACGCATCATAGGATCGTAGAATATTTATTTCTGTCACATACGAAATCGTATGGTCATGTAACTTTGGGAGACAACTATTGGGGTCATTTCCCATGTTCATGATTTTTCCCGATTTTTAAATGACCATTTTACCCCTAGTTGGCACTGTTTTGGCCATAACTTTTGACTGGAAAGGAATTTTGACCTGAAACCACTTCCATTGGCTCCGGATGATAGTTTCTCTTTCCGTAGAGTGGTCACATTAGTCAAACGGACACACCGTTTGGGAGATATGGCTGAAGCAAGTTTCAGATGGTGAAAAACAGCTTAATTGGGCTTAACCGGGTGATTAGCAGCTAGGCCCAGCGGGGAATTTCGGGTTTAGAGGTATAGGAGGACTGATTAGGGTTAGGTTATCACTTTCATTTCAGTTTTGAGCCGCCACAAACCTTCTTGAGACCTTAGTAATGACTTCCATCCTCTAAAACCTCTCCAAAACACATTTTTAGTGAAGATTAAGCCTAAACTACATCAAAGCAAGGCCAAATAGCAACAAAGCAAGGTTGGAGCTGCTGCTATACATAGGAATTCGACCCAAACAGAGAGTATTTCAGATTTGGTGTTTCATTTGTGGCCAAGGTGAGTGATTTGCATAGTTTTTGCACTAATTACGGTAATTAAGGGTAATTAGTGAAGATTAGCGAATTTATACGTAAATAAATTCTGGAAAAATTCTTAAAATTCTAAAATAATGTTTTAAGGCTCTGTTAGAAATTTGGGTTAATTTCGATGTGTTTTGCTAATTGTATGCTTAAACATGATTAAGAGGGATTAAGGGAAAATGAGGGGTTCTAGCTATGTTTGATCCATTTTAATCCATCAAATTGTTGTTATGGTGTTGCAATTGATGTTATATGTTGCTACGACAGTTTGACATGAATTGTGATTGATTAGAATAGTTAGATTGGTCGAAGACGCCGTCGTATGGCGCAAAACAGTCGCTGAAAAGTCAGTACAGAAAGTACCTGAACCGGATCGGATCGGATGGGAGGCCCGAACCGAACCGTTGTGAAGCCGTCCCTACGAACCGCTTGTGGTGATGGAGACCGATCCGAACCACCTGGAAGCTTGCGAATTGATAGCCATGGAGGATCACAAGTTGGAGCACACTATCCGAACCGACCCGCTCACACCACCCGACCCGAGCCGCCTCTCGTGAGCATGAGCTACTCCGACCCGAACCGATGGGTGACGATTGGATTCGAAGACTGACCCGATCCGCCGGGATTGGCCACGCCCGATCCGAACCGCCACGATATGAGGGCCACGAACCGAACCGATGGCAAAGAAGGGATCCGAACCGAACCGATGGCAAAGAAGGGATCCGAACCGAACCGATGGCAAAGAGGGGATCCGAACCGATCCGGTGATGACAGAAAACCCGAGATGCAAAGGTAGTCCAAATGAGAAGTTGGAGCTCAAGATTCAGATGGGAATCAACGAGTTCGCTTCATAGTTGGGTTTTTCTGCGGGACGCGTGCCAAGGAGTTATCGACGTCTATAGCTTTGGACCACTATGGTAGGAGGTACGAAGGCGGATTCAGGGCCATTATGGAATCGGTAGAACCAAGGGCTACAACCAATGAAGTGGGTCATTGAAATGTTTGGTCATGACTCCATATGTTTAGCTTGGTCATAGCAGGGTTTCTACAAGTCGGGATTCGTCGTTACCTCAATTTGTCTTGTGTTCCAAGGTGGTAGATGTCGTATGCTTTACGCACTGAGTGAGAGATGTGAGGATGGTTGCTATGGATGGTTTGTTTGCTATCATTATGACATACACACCCCACCCCCGTATTCTTTACACTATTCATTATGGCACCTTGGAGTATTGTACGGTATGTGGTACTAACTCTTTGGTTGCAGGTCCAGGTTCAGGTATGGTTTAGTATACCTGTTATCATTCTGTTTAGATGCTTATCGCTCACACCAGGCTTTCTGTCTGACCCAGAGTTTTATGTCTCTTCTTATTACTCTGGGTGCTCACACGAGCAAACTAGAGACAGGTTAGCTGGTGATGCACGGGTAGATGATCCGGAGACGAGCAGGAGGCTTCCACGTAATATATATAGTATTCTCCCTGTGTTGTTGAAGATCACTGCTTGGGC
This sequence comes from Allium sativum, assembly GCA_030737875.1. Lineage (NCBI taxonomy): Eukaryota > Viridiplantae > Streptophyta > Magnoliopsida > Asparagales > Amaryllidaceae > Allium > Allium sativum. Next base: position 607,138,975 of record CM060910.1, on the reverse strand, counting down.
ATTGGTGGTGCATCTTCTACTTTAGTTTTCTTTTGTTAGAGACAGTAAATTTGGAAAGTTGTAATAAGCTGTATTTGGATTTCCGCTGCTCTGATGTTGACATTGATTATTAGTTATCAGCTTATGCACTGTCTCGCCTGTTTTATGTCAAGTATGTTATTATTATATTTTATCCCATGCGCTGTGAGACATTCTACAGGTTCCTTGATTAGTTCATTCTCTTCTTTCCTTTCTCCCGACGACCGTCCCGTGCTAGTTGGGCATGTGTACAGCGCACTTTCGGAGAAAATGCAGGCTGGTGCGGGGCGGGCCCTCACACTTGGTATCAGAGCTCTAGGTTGCGTAGTTAACCTGGGGAAGTTATCAGGGAGAGATAATATACGTATACGAGAGAGCGTATTTGTGGTTATTTTGGTTTTCAAAAGCTATATATATACTATTAGTAGTATAAGAATGAAGTCGTACTGCACTAGCACCACTATGGAATCGTTAATCGTTTCCTTTTTCAGATTGACGATGAGCCGAGATACTAGAGGTGCTGGTAGGGGAGCCAATAATGGGAATGCTGCTGACATGAGGACGATGTTTACTGACCTCATGAAAGAGATGCTTAGAGATGTACGGAGGGCAGCTCCCGATGGTGGAAATGGTGGTGGTCCAATAGTGCAGGCGCCAAGAGTCGACTTCGCCAAGCTGAATAAGGATTATACTAGCCTTGGTGGGAAGCCGTTCCACGGAACGGAGTCGGCCACAGATGTTCAGGATTGGTTGGATAGTTGCGAACGTATCTTCGAGGATTTGGGTATCGAGGATGCGATGAAGAGAAAGCTAGCGTCCCGTCAGCTGCAAGGGCGGGCAATGAATTGGTGGAATGCTATAAAGGCAGCTACTCCCGAAGATCAGATTACTTGGGAGCAGTTTAAAGCTCGCTTTAGCGAGAAGTTCATTCCAGCTGCTCAGAAGTCAGTGCTGTTTAAGAAATTCTTGGAGCTCAAGCAGAATGGCAGAGCTGTCTCGGAGTACATTGCTGAATTCGACACTTTGTCAAAGTATGGGTTATCTCTTATTGATACTGCCGAGAAGAAGAATGAGAAATTCATAACTGGGTTAGATCAGTACTTAGGGGAAAGGCTTATTAACCACATCGATGAGACGTTTGAATCGATTGTGGGGAAAGCATTAAGATCAGAGAGTCTCTACCCTAAGCCGAAGACTGAGGTTGCATCCGCAGATGAGCCAAAGCCACAAGCAAGTGGTGGAGGCAAGGGTGGTTCCCAGAATAAAAGAAAGCAGAGTCAGACTAAGGATGGCCAAAAGAAAAAGAATAAAAAGGATGTTGAGTGCTTCAGCTGTGGTAAGAAGGGCCATTATGCAAGTAATTGTCGGGCCAAGCCAGCGGATAGGAAGTGCTTCAATTGTGGCCAAATGGGACATCACAAGGACCAGTGTCCGCAACCCCCTAAAGAAAAGAAAATGGTGAAAGCATACGCCCTTAATGCTATTCCTTCTTCGTCGAATGCCCCAACTGCGGCGAAGAAGGGAAAGAATGTCGTCATTCAAGGTATGCTTTCTGTTTACGATGTTCCTGTTAGAGTTTTGTTTGATACCGGAGCTTCCAGTTCTTTCATATCTAGTGACCTGGTAGATAGGTTGGGATTGGAGCCCGAGATTGTCGATAGACCTTTAGTAGTGACGAACCCGATTGGTGGTTCGACTAGCCTTAGCATGATTTGTCGTAATGTGGTCTTATCGAGTCATGGATGCATGTTTGTTTGTGATTGCTTTGTTTTGGGCTTTACTGGGCTTGGCATTATTTTGGGAGTAGATTGGCTCCAAAGATACGGGGTGGTGGTAGACTGTGAGGGCTTGTTGGTGACAGCTAGAGCGGATGATGGGCGGAGGATAGTGTTTGGTGGTCTACCCAGTAAGGGGGTATTGGCTAGTTTTCTAAACTCCCTCGACATTCCGCATAGTGAGTTGTCAGGTTTGCCCATGGTTGGCCAGTATCCGGAGGTTTTCGAAGAAGTGACCGGACTTCCACCACACCGAGAGATTGAGTTTCGTATTGATTTGGTAAAGGATGCCAGGCCTATAGTGATGCCACTTCGTCGTATGGCACCAAGAGAGCAGCAAGAGCTTGAGGTGCAAGTCAGCGATCTTTTGAAGAAGGGATTTATCAGAAGGAGTGTTTCTGAATGGGGAGCACCAGTTGTGTTTGCTACCAAGGCGGATGGTTCCCTTCGTTTGTGTGTAGACTACCGCGAGTTGAATAAAGTGACGAGGAAGAACAAGTATCCTCTACCGCGGATAGATGATTTGTTCGATCAGTTGAGTAGCGCGAGAGTATTTTCTCAGTTGGATCTCGCGACCGGTTTTCATCAGCTTAGAGTGGAAGCTGAGAGTATAGCTAGAACGGCATTTCGGACGCCGTCTGGATTTTATGAGTGGTTGGTCATGCCATTCGGGCTGACCAATGCCCCAGCATATTTTGTGGATCTTATGAATAGGGTATTCAGAGATCAGTTGAATAAGTTTGTCCTTGTGTTCGTTGATGACATTTTGGTCTATTCGAGGACAGAGGAAGAACACAAGGAACATTTAAGAGTAGTGATGGAGGTGTTGAGAAAACACCAATTGAAAGCAAAGTTTTCTAAGTGTCACTTCTGGAAGAGGGAAGTGAGGTTCTTGGGCCATGTTGTATCAGAGAATGGTATTGCCGTGGACCCGGCAAAGGTGGCTACGGTACAGGATTGGCCTACGCCCAAGGATGCAACAGATGTAAGAAGTTTCTTGGGGTTAGCGGGATATTATCGTAAGTTTATCCAAGGTTTCTCCAAGATAGCAGCACCATTGACCCAGTTGACCAAGAAGAATCAAGCTTTTGTCTGGGATGAAAGGTGCGAGAATGCATTCAAAAGTCTAAAGGACAAGTTGACAAGCGCACCAGTGTTAGTCATTCCTAAGGGGGATGAAGAGATGACGGTATACACGGATGCCTGTGGTACCGGACTGGGTGCTGTATTGATGCAAGGCGGTAGGGTTGTAGCTTACGCAAGTCGGCAATTGAAACCGCACGAGAGAAGATACCCTACCCATGATTTAGAATTGGCAGCAATCGTGTTCGCGTTAAAGATGTGGAGACACTATCTCTTGGGAGAAAGATTTGAGCTGTTTACAGATCATAAGTCGTTAAAGTATCTCTTCTCTCAGAAAGATCTGAATCTCCGTCAGCAGAGATGGTTAGAGTTCTTAGCTTCCTATGATTTTGACATCGCATACACACCAGGAAAGGGCAATGCGGTGGCTGATGCATTGAGTAGAAGACATGCCAGCTTAGGGCCTATGTTCCTTGAATGGAAGCAACTGGAGTTTATCGCGGGGTTTGATTTCAGACCAAAGTGCGAATTGGATCCAGAAATGTTAGCAAGTTTGACGATCAGACCCACTTTGATTGAGCGGATCGGCTCTAGTCAGAGGGACGATCCTAACCTATTGGAAATCATCTCCAAGTTAGAGATGGGTATCGATGAGGAGATGAACAAGTATGGGCTTGATCGAGATAGATGGCTTAGAAAGAATGGAAAGCTTGTTGTACCCAATGTCAATGGATTGAGGGATGAAGTGCTTAGAGAATGTCATCACTCAAAGCTGACTATACACCCCGGTGGTAACAAGATGTATCGAGATATGAAGCAGACTTACTACTGGGAAGGGATGAAAAGAGACGTTGGGAAGTTTATATCCAAGTGCATGAATTGCCAGCTAGTTAAAGCCGAGCAGAAGAAGCCTAGTGGGTTGCTACAACCATTAGAAATTCCCGAATGGAAATGGGAGCAAGTCTCGATGGATTTCATCGATGGTTTACCAAGGACTAGATCGGGACATGATAGCATTTGGGTGATTGTGGATCGACTGACTAAAAGTGCAAGATTTATACCAGTCAAATCGACCAGAACGGCAGCCAAGTTAGCAGAATTGTATATGAATTGGGTAGTGAGATTTCATGGAGTACCTAAAAGCATTGTGAGCGACCGAGACCCGTTGTTCACTAGTGGGTTTTGGAAGAGCTTACAAGAGGCTCTAGGGTCAGAGTTACATCTCAGTACCGCATATCATCCTCAGACCGACGGTCAGACGGAGAGGGTGAACCGTATTTTGGAAGATCTCTTGAGAGCATGTATATTGGATTTCGGTGGATCATGGGATGACCATTTGCATCTAGTAGAGTTTGCATATAATAATAGCTACCAATCCAGTATCGGTATGGCTCAGTTTGAAGCTTTGTACGGAAGACCGTGCAACTCACCATCATGTTGGATAGAGACTGGCGAGAAGTTTATGCTTGGACCAGATGTGGTGAGGGAAACTTCAGATAAGATTAAGATTATTCAACAACGAATGAAGGCTGCCCAAGATAGGCAGAAGAGTTATGCTGATAAGAGGAGAAGAGACTTAAAATTCTCCATTGGCGACTTGGTGTTTGTTAAGATTTCTCCGTTGAAGATCGTAATACGATTTGGCAGGAGGGGCAAGTTGGCACCAAGATTTGTTGGCCTATTCCCTGTTCTTGAGCTAGTCGGGAATTTCGCATATAGAATTGACTTACCGGAGAAGATGGCAGGAGTTCACAACGTATTTCATGTTTCCCAACTAAGGAAGTTCGTTCACGACTCAGATATGAATATTTCACCTGATCAGTTAGAGGACTTCGAAGTAGAACCCGAGGCGGTTGGGAACCGCAAGCCGGCCCGTATTGTCGAGCACGACATGAAGCAACTTCGAAGGAAGGCGGTGAAGCTAGTCAAGGTACAGTGGAGCGAGGACGAGAGTGATTGTACTTGGGAGACAGAGGAGGACATTAGGAAGACACACCCAGAACTCTTTGCCTGGTAAGATTTGGACTTCGATTTAGTTTTCCGCATGCTAGGATAGGCTTGTTTGCTTGTTTGCTTGTTTTGCATGTTTGATTGTTGTACGTGGCTGTTAGGCATGCGGGATCCTTTGTATGTTTTGGGTTAAGGAATTTCGGGGACGAAATTTCTTAAGGGGGGGAGAGTGTAACGACCCGCATTCTACGCATCATAGGATCGTAGAATATTTATTTCTGTCACATACGAAATCGTATGGTCATGTAACTTTGGGAGACGACTATTGGGGTCATTTCCCATGTTCATGATTTTTCCCGATTTTTAAATGACCATTTTACCCCTAGTTGGCACTGTTTTGGCCATAACTTTTGACTGGAAAGGAATTTTGACCTGAAACCACTTCCATTGGCTCCAGATGATAGTTTCTCTTTCCGTAGAGTGGTCACATTAGTCAAACGGACTCACCGTTTTGGAGATATGGCTGAAACAAGTTTCAGATGGTGAGAAACAGCTTAATTGGGCTTAACCGGGTGATTAGCAGCTAGGCCCAGAGGGGAATTTCGGGTTTAGAGGTATAGGAGGACTGATTAGGGTTAGGTTATCACTTTTATTTCAGTTTTGAGCCGCCACAAACCTTCTTGAGACCTTAGTAATGGCTTCCATCCTCTAAAACCTCTCCAAAACACATTTTTAGTGAAGATTAAGCCTAAACTACATCAAAGCAAGGCCAAATAGCAACAAAGCAAGGTTGGAGCTGCTGCTATACATAGGAATTCGACCCAAACAGAGAGTATTTCAGATTTGGTGTTTCATTTGTGGCCAAGGTGAGTGATTTGCATAGTTTTTGCACTAATTACGGTAATTAAGGGTAATTAGTGAAGATTAGCGAATTTATACGTAAATAAATTCTGGAAAAATTCTTAAAATTCTAAAATAATGTTTTAAGGCTCTGTTAGAAATTTGGGTTAATTTCGATGTGTTTTGCTAATTGTATGCTTAAACATGATTAAGAGGGATTAAGGGAAAATGAGGGGTTCTAGCTATGTTTGATCCATTTTAATCCATCAAATTGTTGTTATGGTGTTGCAATTAATGTTATATGTTGCTACGACAGTTTGACATGAATTGTGATTGATTAGAATAGTTAGATTGGTCGAAGACGCCGTCGTATGGCGCAAAACAGTCGCTGGAAAGTCAGTGCAGAAAGTACCTGAACCGGATTGGATCGGATGAGAGGCCCGAACCGAACCATTGTGAAGCCGTCCCTAAGAACCGCTTGTGGTGATGGAGACCGATCCGAACCACCTGGAAGCTTGCGAATTGATAGCCATGGAGGATCACAAGTTGGAGCACACTATCCGAACCGACCCGCTCACACCACCCGACCCGAGCCGCCTCTCGTGAGCATGAGCTACTCCGACCCGAACTGATGGGTGACGATTGGATTCGAAGACTGACCCGATCCGCCGGGATTGGCCACGACCGATCCGAACCGCCACGAGATGAGGGCCACGAACCGAATCGATGGCAAAGAAGGGATCCGAACCGAACCGATGGCAAAGAAGGGATCCGAACCGAACCGATGGCAAAGAGGGGATCCGAACCGATCCGGTGATGAGAGAAAACCCGAGATGCAAAGGTAGTCCAAATGAGAAGTTAGAGCTCAAGATTCAGATGGGAATCAACGAGTTCGCTTCATAGTTGTGTTTTGCTGCGGGAGGCGTGCCAAGGAGTTATCGACGTCTATAGCTTTGGACCACTATGGTAGGAGGTACGAAGGCGGATTCAGGGCCATTATGGCATCGGTAGAACCAAGGGCTACAACCAATGAAGTGGGTCATTGAAATGTTTGGTCATGACTCCATATGTTTAGCTTGGTCATAGCAGGGTTTCTACAAGTCGGGATTCGTCGTTACCTCAATTTGTCTTGTGTTCCAAGGTGGTAGATGTCGTATGCTTTACGCACTGAGTGAGAGATGTGAGGATGGTTGCTATGGATGGTTTGTTTGCTATCACTATGACATACACACCCCACCCCCGTATTCTTTACACTATTCATTATGGCACCTTGGATTATTGTACGGTATGTGGTACTAACTCTTTGGTTGCAGGTCCAGGTTCAGGTATGGTTTAGTATACCTGTTATCATTCTGTTTAGATGCTTATCGCTCACACCAGGCTTTATGTCTGACCCCGAGTTTTATGTCTCTTCTTATTACTCTGGGTGCTCACACGAGCAGACTAGAGACAGGTTAGCTGGTGATGCACGGGAAGATGATCCGGAGACGAGCAAGAGGCTTCCACGTAACATATATAGTATTCTCCCTGTGTTGTTGAAGATCACTGCTTGGGCATTGGTGGTGCATCTTCTACTTTAGTTTTCTTTTGTTAGAGACAGTAAATTTGGAAAGTTGTAATAAGCTGTATTTGGATTTCCGCTGCTCTGATGTTGACATTGATTATTAGTTATCAGCTTATGCACTGTCTCGCCTGTTTTATGTCAAGTATGTTATTATTATATTTTATCCCATGCGCTGTGAGACATTCTACAGGTTCCTTGATTAGTTCATTCTCTTCTTTCCTTTCTCCTGACGACCGTCCCGTGCTAGTTGGGCATGTGTACATCGCACTTTCGGAGGAAATGCAGGCTGGTGCGGGGCGGGCCGTCACAACCGATGTGGATTAAAATGCCTGAACACTGCGTTTCCCCACCCTTTGGGGCGTAAATTAGCCAAATGACTCCATCGGCTCCACACAGTCACCGATATATTCGAGGCGCCTCACAACAGCAACAACCACATAAGTCAAACTCGTCAGGGCATGTAAAACCACTGACGCCACTTCTAGCTAGAAGGAAACGCATGCCCTCCTGATGTCCTCTCCCGTTTCTGGTTCACTACCGGGGTGTGAGGCTCGCGAATCAATGCTACATAAAGCTATGCCACACAGGTCGTGCTTTGATAATCAACCACAAGACTTTGCTTTTCAACAGAAGCCTTGATCAATTGCCAATTAGGCATGCCACATAGGCAGTTCACTCCATGCGTGTGATAACCCCAAACTTCCGTAGACCGAAAGTAAGGATAATCATTTTGGAATATAACATATTTACAAAAAAAAAAACAGATCTCAGATAATTATCATAACACATAAACATTTCAACGGAAATAAAATGTCACCAGCATCACAACTGAATCATCAGAGTATGCAGTTTACAGGATCCACTTAGCATAATAGAAGTCTTAACAAAAGAGAAACAAGTCTCAAATGAAAGGAAATAAGTTTCAAATCCCACTACATACATCCAGAAGCAAAAGATAGAAAAATGTCTCAAAAGTAGAATAAAAGATGGAGAAAGGGTCTTCTTCTTCTTCCTTCCAAAGCAAGCTCCCACCAGAAAGTATCACCTAGAAACCTGTCAATTGGCTGCCCGTGTAGAAAGAGGGCACCCGAGTTTACAAAAGTGAAACAAATTACGAGTCAGTCATGGGACTGGTGTGAGAATTCTTAACTAAATTAACTATCAAGATGGCAAATCCCAGGACCACGCCGCTAATGCGGAACGGGTTTACTCCATTGGATTGCCAGTGCAATATTTTATAAAGTTTATATAAAACAGTGAAATGACTTTTGAAAAATGAAACCATCATAAGACTCAGATCCTATCACACAATGAAACGCACACAGGAGGATAGAGTTTTTCCCTTATGATGATCAAACATGCTTAATACGTGAAAAGTAATATTTTAATATTATCATTATAGTTTAAGCAGTATTAAAATACCTGGCATAGTACCCCATCCTACTATGTCGACGTATATAAGTTTATAATCAAAACAGAAATGTCGTCATATTGGGAATTGGTTTTCTGTCATGAAATCGAGGCTAGGGATTGTCCTCTTCCGATTCGAGACACTCTAGCAAATGCTTCAGGATCCCCCGCATTGAACCCTTGGAACGGTAGGGCCGGTCCCCACCTAACGGTAGTGGATTGGCAATTCCTGAACATACGTTTCCCGGCCCCTTTGGACCTATAATGTGACCACTTCCGGCCTATAAAAACGAGGTACCTCAATCCAAAATCCACATAGTAAAATGCTGGGCCGTGTTAAAGCCCAAACACCACTCTAGCTAGAAAGAAACGTATGCACTCCCTACGGTCCATGTCCCGTTTTTGACTCATACCGGGGTGTGAGGCTCGCGAAGTCACGTTATACACAAAGCTATGCCTAAACAGGCTATGCTTTGATCATCAGCCACAAGGCCTGCTTTTCAACAAAGCCTTGATCATTGCATCTTGGCGTGCCACATTGACAATTCAACGCAATGCGATCGATAACTATCACTACGTATCAGGGTGTTAAGTAGAGAATAAATTCTCCACCACCAAACAGACATATATTAATAGAAATCAATTTAATTACATGAAGCGAATTCCAATGTCAGACACGCATCCATTTACAAGTCCGTTCAGGGTCTGAACGAAACCGGAGACACCAAATAGGCGCTCGCTTATCCGCACGACCAACACACATGTCCGGACAATAATTGCATCAACCCAGTCCTGGGAGCAAGTCGGTCCAAGGTATCAGAAGTCATCGCCCATTCGATGTGAAGATCGCCGGTCTTCAACCGTCGTCTTCTTGCATCTTTGATTCAATCGCCGTTCAATTATTTGAAATGAGTTAAGCTCGGCCTTTTCAAATAATTGTCGCATAATTATAGTTAAAAACATTTCATATATATTTATAACTATTTATCGCTATTTTTATTTGTTAAAAATAGCTCGAAATATATAAACGACGTTTCGGGTCAATGGGTGGCGCTGACGCTGTTTTTTCCAAAATTTGATTTACACATATCTTAAAATCTAACCGTCGGATTTTGATGAAATTTATATCGTTGGAAAGCTCTTCCCAAAGCGGTCCTAACGGTTCCAGTTTTGGGAAAATCCAACGATCGGATCTTTTTATATATTCGTTTGAAGTTACGATTGTCGATACGCGAACTGCCGCGCTCGTTTCGTTTAATTTTATATTTTATATTTATATATAATATATAAACCATTTGGGCGATTTCCTTTATTAAGAATGATGATTTCAACAATGTATCATTTTAAATCAAATAAAAATGACATTTTTGTTCGCCAATTCTAATGCGATCAAAAATGATAGTTCAACGATGTATATTTTCACATTCAACGAAATGACATTTTTGTTCGCCAATTCTAATGCGACCAAAAATGATATTTTAAAATGTATAATTTCAATATTCAACAAAATGAAATTTTTGTTCGCCAATTCTAATGCGACCAAAAATGATATTTTAAAATGTATAATTTCAATATTCAACAAAATGACATTTTTGTTCGCCAATTCTAATGCGACCAAAAATGAAAATTCAACTATGTATATTTCTATATTCAACAAAAATGACATTTCTGTTCGCCAATTCTAATGCGAACAAAAATGATGTTTTAAAATGTATAATTTCATTATTCAACAAAATGACATTTTTGTTCGCCAATTCTAATGCGACCAAAAAGGATGTTTTAAAATGTATAATTTCATTATTCAACAAAATGTCATTTTTGTTCGCCAATTCTAATGCGACCAAAAATGATATTTTAAAATGTATATTTTTATATTCAATAAAATGATATTTTTGTTCGCCAACTCTAATGCGACCAAAAATGAAAATTCAACGATGTATATTTTTATATTCAATAAAAATGACATTTTTGTTCGCCAATTCTAATGCGACCAAAAATGAAAATTCAACGATGTATATTTTTATATTCAATAAAAATGACATTTTTGTTCGCCAACTCTAATGCGACCAAAAATGATATTTTGAAAATGTATATTTTTATATTCAATAAAAATGATATGTCCCTTATTCTTATTATTTACATATAAAATGTACATCTCTTTTTACTCTTTCCTATTTACATTGAAAATGAAAATGTCTTTTTATTCTTTTCTATTTACATTGAAAATGAAAATGTCTTTTTATTCTTTTCTATTTACATTGAAAAATGAAATTGTCTTTTTATTCTTTTCTATTTACATTGAAAATGAAAATGTCTTTTTATTCTTTTCTATAACTAAGAGAACTCAAATAAAAAGTTAATTCATCTTTCTATGTAATATTTGCTTTGTAAAATGCAATTAAAAAGGTGGACTTTATTTCCAATGTAAACTTCTTTTCTAGCGTCAACATTCCTAAAATAAATATATTTTCTAATGTCAATATTTGATTCATTTCAACTATATTAACATAACGATGAAATTTTGTTCATGTCAACTATATAAACATGACGATGAAATTTTGGTGTCATTACAACTAATTTAACATACGATGAATTTTGTGCATTACAACAATGGCAACATATGATTGGTTGTAAAATTTCTATGAATCAAAATAAAAGATCCCACCTTTATCTTGTGAAATAAAACAAAATATATGAACTTTATTCATTTTATAGGATAAAAGATCAAATCTTTATTCATTATATAAATTCAACTTCTTTTATTTTATAAGTCAAAATAAAAGATCAAATCTTTATTTATTATATAAATCCAACTTCTTTTATTTTATAAGTCAAAACAAAAGATCAAATCTTTATTTATTATCTAAAACAAAAAGAAAGGCTCCACTTTGTATTGATTTGAAAAAAAATCAGAACTTTATCTTATTTCGAAAAAAAAAGATCGAACTTTATTTTATTTTGTTTTCAAAAAAAAAAAAAAAAGATCAAACTTTCTTTTGTTTTGTTTTTGAAAAACAAAAGATCAAACTTTCTTTTATTTTGTTTTTGAAAAACGATATTCTGTTAATCAAAACAAAAGACTAAAACTTTGTTTTATTCCCAAATCAAAAACAAAAGATTCAACTTTAATTTGTTTTCGAAGACAAAAGATTAGAACTTTATTTTGTTTTCAAAACACAAGATCAAAACTTAATTTTTTTTTCAAAACAAAAGATTAAAACTTACTTATATTTTATTTCAAATCAAAAGATCAAAATTTTAAACAAAGATCCCAACTTTATTATATTTTATTTTCAAATCAAAAGATCAATTTCAAGAGAAAGGAATAAAAATAAAATAAAAATAAAGGTGAGAACTTTATTATGATTACATCTGAATTTTACAGATCCAAACAATCAAACTATAACATGACATCACAACGAATAAAATTCAACAATACAACAATCACCACATAACAGATCAGAATAATATACAATGTTTCAACTGATCGAATAGAATTAAAATAAATTATTTAATTATCCAAATTCAGAAATCTCACAGTCATTGACGATTTTTGGCCAAAATTCAAATTGTTCAGAATCAACTCCAGTCAGTTTAGATGCGTAGATCTCAGTCACACGATTACAACGTCGCTGAAATCATCGAATTTCGAATTGAAATGAGTTAGATATGGTTAATCGAAGTTTCAAAACAATTTAAATTAATTAAATAATAAATTAATAAAGTAAATAACCTTCTTCTCCTTTCAGACACTACAGGCCGACAGTTTTCAATATTGTTCAATACTAGGGTTCGGATTTGCTCTCGGTTCGGGTGCCTGGAGGTCGATTGGACAACGTGACGGGGAAGAGGGGGGTGTGGCGCTGCCTCGCCTGGAAGTGGGGCCCACTCGGCGGCGTGGGTGGCCCTGGGCGGCGGTCGACGCGGGTCAACTTTGGGGGCTTGGTTCTAGCGCTACAGGCCACGGGGAGGGGTGCTTCGGGTATGGATGGAAAGATCTTGGAGAGGGCTTCGGAGTGGTATATGTGTTGGATGTTAATTCGAGAAGACGAAAGAGATTTTAGGAGGAGAAGGTTAGAACGAGCTCGGCCATTGAAAGGGTATAGTGGCGGCTGACGATATACAGTAATATGGATTTTAGTGTTTCCTCCTATTTTTATATTATTTTTAGTGCATTTTTACAAATAAATCCGTAACTTCTAAACCGGTTCACTTTCAGCCCAACAGAAGGTGGCCCTAGCCAATAGCCCATATTCCGGATCCAATGGGACAGGTCCCGTCAGCCCAAACGGCTGTCTGTGGCCTGTATTATTTAATTTAATATTTAATTCCTTTATTAATTTAATTCGTCTGCATAAATAAATTCACCGAGGCCACAAACGGACTCAGAAAAATCCAGAAAAAATATATTTGTCAATGTTATGACGATATGGTCCTAACAAAATTAATTTCGTCGAATTCTGACACTGTTTGAAAAATGGCTATTTTTCAGTCGATTAAATTTGACTATAATCGACCAAACACATTTTCCTTCGCCACGCTCACATATTAAATCGAAAAATTCTAAAAACTGAAACCTAGCAATAATATGACATTCCGGTTCCAATGAAAGGGGTTTCGTCGAAAACAGAGATCGTTTGAAAATTGACTATTTTCACTGGCTCTAATATTATTTAAAAATGAAAATTTTAATTTCTGCCACATTTTTCCACCAAATAATTTAAAATAAAATTTTTAAATTGGTTCGGATTTTTCGGGTCGTTACAATGCGTTTGATATCCATCAATATATAACCTCTGAGCTCGTACGTCTTAGAGAAGGGCGTTGAGCAAGAGAATAAATTCTCCGCCGCCAAACAGATATATATATATATATTTAATAGAAATCAATTACATAGAATAAAATCCAATGTCAGACACACAGTCCATTTAAAAGTCTGTCCTAGGTCTGAATGAAACCGGAGGCACCTGGTAGCTCGCCTATCCATTGATTTCCAAGTACGTTTGGACGACCACTAACTGATTCCCTCCTCTTGGGTGTACAGCCCAATCAAGATCATCAGTAATCACCCAAACGACATGAAGACCTCCGGTCTTCGACCACCATCTTCATCCTCGACACCACGTCGAATCAGCTATTCAGAATGGGATAAACCCGGTCTTTATGAATGACTCGCGTATATTATAAACAAGTGTTACACAAACACAACATACGCCTCATTCCAATTCATCAGTCACTAACCGTAAATTAGTAAGGGAAAAATTCCCCAAATATTAACCCCGAAGGCCGAAACCAACATCAGATCAATACCCAGGAAACCATTCATCTTGACTAATCTTCAGTTAGTTGCTAAATTTCACATTCTTAGGGATAGGTTCCCATTAATTTTATCAAAGATAAATTCCTTAAATTTATTCTTTAATCTTCTTTTGAATATCACTTCAACTAGTCGAGATTAGCGAACCACATAGAAGTAATAATTTATTTTATTTCTCAATCCCAACTTATTCATCCCATGGAGTAAAACTGGTAATACTTCATATCTAACACAACGGTGTTATCGGTAAATTCAATTACCATTTCTCGTTCAAATCTAATTAAAGATTTAACTATCGTCTGGAGTAAAACTGGTGATACTCCATTCTCGATCTTTTCAATCTAATTAAAGATTCATTGAAACTCCACTTGGTTTTAATCTTTAACTGAGTTAAAGAACCGATGTCATTTAAAACACGGTTCACGATAAACCCCAAAATCACATCACATTTCAATCAGTCCCTAACCGTAATTTAGTAAGAGGACAGTTCCCTAAATATTAACCTCGAAGGCCGAAACCAACATTAGATCAATATCCAAGAAACCATCCAACTTAACTGATCCCCAGTTAGTTCTTAATTTTCTGAACTCCATTTGGGTTTAAGAACAGTATTATTAAAGATACCGTTCACGACAACCCAAAATCCCATTTGATATTAAACACAAGGCTCTGAATAGAAAATATATCAGCTTATATTCAATATCAAATTCTGAAACCAACAAATATCGTATTGGAAATAACGATATAAATATATCTTTCAAATTTCCATAACAATATCTGTATAATCACGAAATCCAACATCGAACTATTCCGAAGATGATTTCGATTCAAATCCATTCCAATTCAATTATTGGAAATCCTGGTTATTTTCAAAACCATTTCAAATCCAATTTATTTATTTTAAAAATAAATAAATTATTATTCTAGTTCAAAACTAGTTCACTTCGATAAAAATCTATTTTTATCTTTTCAAATATGGAGTTTTTCATCCTAATTCTTCAAAAGTCATTTCTTATGATTTTACACAAATTATTACTATTTTTAATAATTTTATCAAGGCCCGTACAGTCGATTTCCATCAACGGCCATCGAACTGCAATTACAGCGACCTTTTCCAAATTTGATTTAGACATAATTCCTAATCCAATCGTTAGATTTCAAATCTCCAATATTCATTAGAAAGCTCTTTTCGATACGAACCCAACAGTTCCGGTTTTAGGAGAATCCGACGGTCGAATCTTCTGCAATATCCATTCGAAGTCAATGGTCGAAATTCGCGAACTGCCGCGGCGCGGCGAGTTCTATTCAGGCCATTTAATATATATAATATATATGTTATATATACTTCGTCAATATCCTTTCAAAACGTATTTTATAAATCATTTTAAATTCGTTTTCAAAACGATTTCAACTTCGTATTCATTTCTAATCAAAATTGAATATTCCATATCATCGATATACAAATGATAATATTTTCAAAACGTTATATTTTGAAATCACTTCCTTTCCTATATTCATTATAGAAATGAATAAAATCAATATAAATATTGTTTACGTCAAAATGGCGCATATCTAACCAACACGGCTTTAAATATATTTCAATAACTTCGTTATTCTATTCAACAAATGAATATTTTCTTCAACACATGAATTTTCATTTTTCTATTCAACACATGAATTTATACTTCTATTCAACACATGAATATTTATTCTATTCAACACATGAATATTTCATTTTTCTATCCTCCAAATTGGAATAAGACCCAATCAATTACCACATAACGTTAATTATATGGATTCCCTACAACACATGTATATAACAACAACGATAAGTAATCAACCATCATCCAGAATGCACCACACAACTGCATAAGCATTAAATATTAATAATTAATGCTTACACAGTCTGTCAACCCATCGATTGACATACAACTAAACAATCGGGATTAGTGTACGTCAAATATCATACCAATACTCGTGTGGGGTTTCAAATCAACAAACACAGATTTTTTTATTTGTGCAGTTGGGCGATGCGTAAAATTTTTCGTCCCAATCAATATCAGTCAAATCAGTGTATATAAACAAATCTCCGATTTGTTTATTACTATTTATTTTATATACACGTTAAAATTTATATTTTTAACTATAAAATATTTTCCACTATAAAATATTTTATTTCATTCACCATCACGCAATCAAATTTCACTACACAACAATCTAACAAACAAGTCATCCATGGTCTGTGGACGACGGGTGTCGGGTGCTACTAAACACCGTCTGCATCCTAGTATATATTTCAAACTAGAAATAAATTAAAGGTGAGGAGTTCTTACCAAGGGATCCACTCCTCCATTCTTTATTTCTGAAATGTCTGGATTCTATTTCGCTTCCAGTCAGTTCCATCGCAATCTGTTTCACACGGTTTTCATTAAAAATCCTATTTTTAAACAGCGCTCTTTATAAATAAAAGCCACATTTTATTTCGGCGATTTTATTTATATATATATATATAATCAAATTTTTATTTCGTTTTCTAGAGAATAGAAATCATATTTTTATTTCGCCGCTATATATATAAAAATCATATTTTTATCGCTACTTCATATATATAAAAATCGAATTTTTATCACTACTTCATCTATATAAAAAATTGAATTTTTATTCTATGTTTTCATATATAAAAATCATATTTTTATTCTTCTCGTATAATAAAAATCATATTTTTTATCTTCATATATAATAAAAATCATATTTTTAATCTTCACATATAATAAAAATCATATTTTTATTCTCTTACATTAATAAAAATCATATTTTTATTTCAAAGTCATATTATAAAAATTCAATTTTTATATTGCTACTTCATGTTATTAAAAATCTCGCCTTTTCATATCTAAAAATCTCACCTTTTCATATTTAAAAATCTCGCCTTTTCATATTTAAATATCTCGCCTTTTTATATTTATAAATCTCGCCTTTTTAGATTTAAAAATCTCGCCTTTTTGTACTTAAAGATACGATTTTTACTTAATTAAAAATCTTATCTTCATAAAGTTAAAAACCATATTTTTATACCGTGTTATTTTCTTTAAAAACAATGCTATTTAGATTTTTAAAACAATACTATTTTAAATAAATTTCATATTTTTAAACAATGTTATTAATAAATAAATAAATAAAAACAAAAGAAGGAAGAACTCACTGTAATCGTTTCGGATGTTTCCAGCATCTCGAACCCTTGCTCACCATCGACATTGGCTTGCGCGGGCCATCAGAGGGGGAGCAGGCGGACGTCGGAGGTGGCAGCGGATAGGGGATCCGGTGATGGCGCGGTCTTCTTCGAGTTTGGGGCTTCAGGGTTTTGGGTTCACGAGATGGAGCTCGCGCTGGACAGAGGGGGGAACAGGAGTTGGGGAGGTCGGCGGTGGTTGCTCGGCGAAGGCGGCGGCGCGTCAGGTGGATTGGGGAGCGTCGCGATGGTGGAGTAAAGGGGGGCAACGGATTTAACGATGGTTTTTCTTATTTCTTTTATTTCAGAACAGGAGAGAGAAAGGAAGTGAGAGGGGGGGTTTGACTACGTTGAATAATATATATAGTTAATAATTTTAAATTATTTTATCTCTCCAAAAAGTAGCTTTTAATTTCGATCTCTAAACGAGACCCACTGCCTGTCGTCCCTAGCTAATTATCCCCATTCCGAACGCAATGGGATATGTCCCGTAAGCCAATTCGACCGTTTTGATCAGTTTTCAATTTAGTTAAGCTATAAATCTATATATTCACTTTTAAACGTATATTTCAAATTACCGAGGCCACATACTGACTCTAAAAATTCCAGAAAAATTATATCTAGCTTCGTATTGACGATATAGTTCTAACAAAACTAATTTCATCAAATTCTGAGACCGTTTGAAAAATGGCCATTTTCTAGTCGATTAAAATCAACTGAAACTGGTCAAACGTGTTTTCCTTTTCCACGCTCACATATTGATTCGAAAAATTACGAATTTTGGAATCTAGCAATAACTTGACATCATGGATCCAACAAAAGTGGTTTCGTCGAAAACCGAGGTCGTTTGCAAAATTCCCAATTTTTAAGGGCCAGAATTCCATAGCGACAATTCTGAATTTTCAACTGGGCATATCTTTTAATTCCCGCTATGAAATTTCAATTTTTTGGATTGTTGGAAAGATATTATCAATTAGATTCTAATATTTTTGGTTTCACTAAAATCCAGTTTATTTTGCACCCGGTATATTCATTTTAAGTTTGAGATCGAATTTTCGAACTACCGCGCCATTTTCGATTCCTTTTATAATTTAAAATAAATATTATATTCTAACGACGATCTATATATATATACATTCTAATTCTATTCAAAATAAATTTCTCGTCGTTATTATTTAAAATAATTCATTTTAGGTATTCAAAATTCGCTTTAATTGCCAAAATAAAATTTTAAATTGGCCCAGAATTCCGGGTTATTACACCTTTGTGAGTGGCAGATGATATGCCTGTGCTCACAGAGGTTAGGTCTACGTGGGAAGAACCAATGAGTATGCCTTGATTGCAAAATAAGAGGCAATCAAAAGACTAAGATGGACTAGCGTGATTCGGCGAGACTAGTTAGTGCCCTGTGATAGCAAATCATCCTCTACCTACCATCTTCAGTCAGTACGTGAAGCGGAAAGGCGGAGAACTCCAAAAGACCATATACTTTGCTATCTAGTTATGGGTGAGGTTGGCCAAAAGGATTGAAGGGCATAGGGCGCCGAAGTTACAGTTCTCATTCTTAATATTCTTGGGTTCCTTTCATCAGTTGAGGGAAGGGTCTAGTGGGACCATAGCCACTATAAAAGCAGACCTTAGCATCTGCATCGACAGATACCTGAAAGCTCCCGACTGAGTTCCGTGTTTCTTGATTAGCCCTGCCACGAGACACAGGCACACATATAGAGAACATGCGCAAATATACATCGAGTACGATTGACGGTACGTACGTGGGGAAAGTCTAGGTAGACTCATGTCGCTCTGGGTTGTGTACCATGGACTAGAGGGCATTATTTGATGACAGAATCTAATAGGATCTGGAATGGTTATCCAAATGCTCACGTAACACGGTGATGATAGTTTTATGCAAATGTAGCGTTGATATACAGACGACATGCGACATTTGATAAGGGACTGCGTACATACGGTGGATACCATGCGAGTAGGGCACACCTTAATTGGGGGTAGCTACATATACACTATATTAGGTTAATCTACTAGAGAGTAGATGGGTGCGATGTGTGTGTAAGCCTTGAGTGCTAATAACATAAATAACCTAATAAATAAGAAAATATAATTGAACAGTATATGTAGGATTATCCAAAAAGTGTAGTTTAAATTCATTGACACAGAACTTATGTTCTGACCCCCTCCTAATAAAATTCGCAGGTTAGGTTCATGAAAGAGACTGTATAGCTTTAGATACTGGTTCAACATTATTATTATTAAGCAAAAGCTACGTTTCAACTACATTATATTTTATTCCTTCCGCTGTGAGATGTTTTCCGAACTCTTACATGTTTAATGTCTCTGTCTTTTCTGCAGGATACCAGAGAAACCCAACTCGGGTTTCGACGTATTGTGATTTTGAAAAAAATTCGGTCCATTGGAATTCGGGTTGTCAGATCTGCTATCAGAGCTTCGATTTATGATCCTTATATAGATAATGAGTGGACATATTTGTATTTTCTAAAATATAAATATATTATATATATAAACCTAGATCCATATGGGAGCCCATTAGATAAAAAGGGTAGAATGTGGAAAAAAATGGGAAAACAGTTTTGTACATTAAAAGAATGAACATGGAAAGTTGAGACCCTTAGGTATGTTGGGTGGAAAGTGTATAAAATGATTAGTATTAGAAAAATATGTATCCCATACGATAGTAAATGAGATTAGTGGGTTTAGTAGGGAAACCCTAAAAATTTGGAAAAGGTTCAATTATGGAAAATGAATCGTGAATATATATAGTTGGGAGAAACGATTTCGTGGATGTATCTAGGAAGGCCTAGGTAATTTGGAAACCAAATTAAGAAAATAGTTGTCCTTGTCTCTTTCAGTTGTGACATTTGAAAAAAAAAATTGCATTTTTTAACATGTTTTTATGGTTTGGCAAAAGTAAGTTTTGGCGAAGGAAGTAAAAGTTTTAGCATTTTTATTTTTTAGAAGCAAAATGTAATGAAAAAAAGACAAACCATGTTTTAAAAAGAATGGAGTAGGTAAGGATTAGTGCCTAGAAAGAACGAGAAGAAGTTTGAGGCTATAAGTAAATAGCAAGCACCATCTTGGAATAGTGGAAAATTCCCGTAGAATGCATAAGCATTGTGAGGCCTAGAGTTGTTGCTTGGAAAAAATGTGTAGGCTAGTAATACACAGCAAGGACTAATAGTGACTACTAGATAGTGGAAGGGCAAGTAAATGTTGAGAGTTGTAGTTGGACTTTTCTTTAGTGAAATAGTCTTATGATTCTTAGCCCTTGGTAGTAGCTGTGTAGGACGTTGAAAGATGGAGAGGCTTAATGGAAAGATACGCTAGGAAAGAGAATAGCCTAACTAAGAAGAAAACAACGAATTTAGTAAAGCAACAAACGTGACAGGAAAAGGAAATTTAAATTTTAAGATGGATTAAAATGAAATTTTTCTAAGATAAGTTGAAAAAGAAGAGAAAATTTTCTTATGTAGTTGTGCTTGGATAGGAAAATAGGAAATCTTAATAGATTAGTTACATAAATCCAAGTATAATTAGAAAAGGTACATTAAAAAAAATGGAAGAAGTGAATTTTTCCGTTTTATACCTTTTTGTAACATAAGAAATTGAATTTAGAAAAATAGATTTTTCTAAATTTCGAAATTTAGTGATGGTTGCTGGGATTTTGGATGCGACAATTGGATGAACTATGCCCTTATTCTGTAAGAGTGTGGGAAAATTTGGGTGAAAAATGTTTTGATTTTCAAAAATATTGCATTCATATAGAACTGCAAGTATATTTAGAATGTAAGCATTATATTTTAAAAAGAGTTTTTTAAAATTTGCATATATATATATATATATATATATATATATAGGAGGTTCCACTTAGGCATACATGTATTATTGTAATGTATTGCACTTTGTATATGTGCACAATGTTTGCGAAAATTGGATGCACACATGATGGATGGATATTATGCTGGGGATTATCTATTTCACCCGTATCAAATTTCGAGGACGAAATTTTCTAAGGGTGGGAGAATGTAACACCCCGCATTTTTTAATACAATTAAAAACGTGCATGTAAATATGTGCATAAACGTAATTAAGAATGTGTTTTTTTAGAGAATACATTAATGTTAAAAATTAATGTGCAAATGAATTTACAATTAAAATAAAAGGAGATTAGTGCATAAAAATAAATACATTACATTAAAAATGGGTAATGTATCAGTGCAATGCATGCGATAAAAAGGAAATTGGTTTCATGCAAAGGTATTAGGTTGCATGCAATGAATGTATTGCCTTAAAGGGTATCATAATCAGTGCATACTAATATGCAAACAAAAGAAAGAGGTGAATTAACGCATGCAATTAATTATGTGCACATGAATGTATGCATAATTAAGAATAAATTATGAAACTAATATTGTATTGTTTATGCATACAATAATTAAAACACACATATGCATGAACAAAAATTAGAATAAAAGAGAAAAGAGTGCGTAACTTAATATGCAAGCAGTAAAGAAAGAACTGATGTGTTGATGCATGTAATAAAAATAATAAATGCATATGCTAAAAGCAATTAATTATATGAGAGAAAATGCATAGAATAATTAAAACATAAATATATAATGCATTGAAGAAGAAAGAATTGAGCGTATAAAAGAAGAATGCATTAATTGCAATAATAAATTAAGGATGGGAGGAAGAATGCATGTAAATATATTCAATTGCACAAGACAAAAGAATTCCAATTTCAAAATAAAGATTGGGCACCAAAAAAAAAGTATAGCAATCAGTGTAATCCAAGAAAAGAAAGCGCATGAAAAAAAGAGGAAAGATTGTAACAAAAAGAAACATTAATATAATTGATGCAATTAAAGGAAAATTTAGAAAGAGAGAGTTGATGAATTAATTGGAATGTATGAAATGCATACGTTAAGGAGAGAATAGAATGTATGCATATATATATATATATATATATATATATATATATATATATATATAGGGAAAAAAGCGATGAATTAACGAAGTAAATTGCAATGCAACATTAAAAATAAAAGTAGATGTAAATTTTGGTGTTTAAAATTCAAAAGTAGTGAATTATTTGCATGCAATATGAAAGGATTAAGGCATGCCATTGAACATGCAATTAATTAAGGGAAGAAAAAGAGGCACATTTAATTTAAAATAAAGACAATTGGACGTTAAAAATAGAAAACAATGCAGTTAAATAAGTGCGCTTGGACCCAACTTGTTTCTGGGTGCAAGCGTTCGTTTATGGTGCAGCATACCTGGGTTGGTCTAGCCTACTCTAGAACATTCTTTTTTTAGCAAGGTGTAAGGTTTAGATGGATTCTATTTTAAACCTAAGGCCCTAGTGGTTCTAAACTACCTATAAATAAAACTCTAAACCCAACCCTAAAATTCACAATCCTAAAGCTACGCTAAAGTTCTGCTTCTTCTTCCTCAAGAAATCCTCTTCTCCTCTAAAAATTAATGGTGACGTTGTAACACTGCTTCAACTCTAATTAAATTAATTATTCTTCTTCAACACAAGATAGATGAAGATCAAAGATTAGATTTAGAATTTCTTCTATTTCAAAATAAAGAGAAAAGGGATTTTGATCTACAATCTACGC
The DNA here is from genome assembly GCA_030737875.1 of Allium sativum. Taxonomy (NCBI): domain Eukaryota; kingdom Viridiplantae; phylum Streptophyta; class Magnoliopsida; order Asparagales; family Amaryllidaceae; genus Allium; species Allium sativum. The sequence continues at coordinate 607,116,126 of CM060910.1, read as the reverse complement.
CGCAAGAAAGAAAAGAACTTTGGATGTTAATCTAAATTAGACATAGGAAAGAAAAAACCACTGTGATTGGATTTAAATTATCCTTGTTGAATAATATTAGATGTATCATTTAGCAATTCCCCAAGTTAATTTGTTAGATTCAATTGAAATAATTCAGATTTTATTTCATGCGTATTTTGTTCTTCTTCTTCCCCTTTCCTTTTTATTTTTAAGATTAGGCTAATTTCAAGCCTAATCCAAATCTCGCTGAAAAGCATGCATACGAACAAAGATTGGAATAGTGAAAATGATGTTTGGAAATTTGGAAATAATTTGTGATTGGGAAATTGAAACAACTTGTAAGTTTAATTTTTGGGCATAATTCACGAATTGAGAATTGTGGAATAACATATAACATAATCTGAGATTGGGAAGTTAGGGAAATTAGCATATATATATTAACCTAGAACATGAAATAAAATATGTGCGATTAAAATTGAGAACGATTAGATATGCTTAGGTATGTTGAGTCAAGAATTTATGAATGAACTATATGTACATAAGAAAAGTTAGAATTGAAGATTTAGACATATGGGATTATAAGTTGAATTGGGATTTATGCAATAAGAATGAGGGTTGACAATAATTATTGATGACTTTAAAGACAATTAATTTGTGTATGATTAAGTATAAATTGTATACATGAAAAGTTGGGCATAACATATAATAAGGATTATTGGCATAACTATGTACGAGATTATGTAATCATGGTAGAATTTATGTATCCAAATCAAATTGGAACCATAAACATGAAATTGGGTTTAGAAGCGTAAACATGAATTATTAGATTGGGATAAACAGGCATATAAAACCTAGATTGAAATCGTATAGGTCAGTTAAAAGATGAACATGCCTAAACCGAGGTTAGATTGAGTTGCGGTGTAAGTCTGCCCGGAATCGCTCAGGACATCCAGCAACCGCAACAACAGGTCTAATGTGAGAGGTTAGCGCATTAAGCCCAAAATCCCAGGTTAGAATAAGTTTGCGGTAGAAGTCTGTCCGGAACCGCCCAGCATATCCAGCAACCGCAAGCAATATGTCTAATGTGAGAGGTTGAGTGCATTAATAAAAAGATTAATGTTATGAAACAAACATGTTAAGTGTGCCAAGGTTAAGTAAATGAAGGCTTATAGAAAAACTTAACCAATGGTGAATGGTAGCAAACCTTAGTTAACAAAACTAAGTATATAATGATGGATTATGGCAACATCAACAGATACGAGTATAACTGAATGAGAAGATAATAGGTAAGCTTGTTACAAGACAAGTAAGAATTATAACATAGGTTACAATGATCGATCCAAAGATGAAATAACTTATGAAAGAATGCAAGCCGTACTTAATAGAAGATTAAGTAATCCGTGGGAACGGGAATAAAGCCACGAATAGGGAAAACATAAGTTATATGGGTATGGGGGAAAACTTATTAGTAAACCTTAGTTAAGATGACTAAGTTAACAAGTAAATGAGAATGGGAGTCTGTAAGTAAACCTCAGTTAAGAAAACTAAGTAAACAATTATGGAAAGTCATGTTGGTAAACCTTAGTTAAGAGGACTAAGTAAACAGTTACAGAAAGTTATGTTTGAGCTTTTTATAAACCTTAGTTAAAAGAACTAAGTAAATAATTAAAAGATCGCGGCTACATAAGAAATAGGGAAAGATTTATGAAAAAGAAACTTGATAATTTAAGTTAAAAACTAATATGGATGAGATAACCAAGTTAAAAAGAAAAGCTAACGAGATTGAGCAAGCGCATAATTAGAAGATTAGACTTAAGGGATAATAACACGGAAGGGTAATGCGCTTGGACCAGTCCATACGATAGGGGATGAATAACCAAACACGGTAGATCATCAAGCGAACGTCCATCTGATCTTGCAGAAGGCTCCAAGGGACTGGGTTACAAAGCACGTGGCTTTTGGGGACGTGAGGGTACTCTTGGTATCCCTTTGTGAGTGGTAGATGATACGCCTATGCTCATAGAGGTTAGGTCTGCGTGGGAAGAACCAATGAGTATGCCTTGATTGCAAAACAAGAGGCAATCAAAAGACTAAGATGGACGAGCGTGATTTGGCAAGACCAGTTAGTGCCTTGTGATAGCAACTCATCGTCTACCTACCATCTTCAGTCAGTACGTGAAGCGGAAAGGTGGAGAACTCCAAAAGACCATATACTTTGCTATTTAGTTATGGGTGAGGTTGGCCAATAGGATTGAAGGGCATAGGGGGCGGGGTTATAGTTCTCTTTCTTGATATTCTTGGGTGCCTTTCATCAGTTGAGGGAGGGGTCGAGTGGGACCATAGCCACTATAAAAGCAGACCGTAGCATCTGCATCGACAGATATCAGAAAGCTCCCGACCGAGTTCCGTGTTTCCTGATTAGCCCTGCCATGAGACTCGGGCGCACATATAGAGAACATGTGCAAATATACATCGAGTACGATTGACGGTACGTACGTGGGGAAAGTCTAGGAACACTCATGTCGCTCTGGGTGGTGTACCATGGACTAGAGGGCATTATTTGATGACAGAACCTAGTAGGATCTAGAATGGCGGTCCAAACGCTCACATAACACAGTGATGATAGTTTTATGCAAACGTAGCATTGATATACATACGACATGAGACATTGGTTAAGGGACTGCGTACATACGGTGGATACCATGCGAGTAGAGCATACCTTAATTGGGGGTAGCTACATATACACTATATTAGGTTAATCTACTAGAGAGTAGATGGGTGCGATGTGTGTGTAAGCCTTGAGTGTTAACCTAATAAATAAGAAAATATAATTGAACGGTATATGTAGGATTATCCAAAAAGCCTAGTTTAAATTCATTGACACAGAACTTATGTTCTGACCCCCTCCTCATAACATTTGCAGGTTAGGTTCATGACAGGGACTGTATAACTTCGGATACTTGTTTAGCAGTATTATTATTAAGATAAAGCTATGTTTCAACTAAATTATATTTTATTCCTTCCGTTGTGAGATGTTTTCCGAACTCGGGTTTCGATGGATTGGGATTTTGAAAAAAATCCAGTCCATTCGAATTCGGGTTGTCAGATATGGTATCAGAGCTTCGGTTTAGGATCCTTATATAGATAATAAGTGGACATATTTGTCTTTTCTAAAATATATATATATTATATATACAAACCTAGATCCATAAGGGAGCCCATTAGATAAAAAGAGTTGAATGTGGGAAGAAATGGGAAAACTGTTTTGTTTACTAAAAGAATGAACATGGAAAGTTGAGACCCTTAGGTATGTTGGGTGGAAAGTGTACAAAATGATTAGTACTAGAAAAAGATGTATCCCATACGATAGTAAATGACATTAGTGGATTTAGTGGGGAAACCTTAAAAATTTGAAAAAGGTTCAATTATGGAAAATGAATCAGGTATATATATAGTTGGGAGAAACGATTTCGTGGATGTATCTAGGAAGGCCTAGGTAATTTGGAAACCCAATTAAGAAAATAGTTGTCCTTGTCACCTTCAGTTGTGTGATTTAAAAAAAAATGTTTTGCATTTTTTTAACATGTTTTTATGGTTTGGCAAAAGTAAGTTTTGGAGAAGAAAGTAAAAGTTTTAGCATTTTTAATTTTTAGAAGAAAAATGTAATGAAAAAAAAAGAAAAGCCAAACCATGTTTTAAAAAGAATGGAGTAGGTAAGGATTAGTGCCTAGAAAGAACGAGAAGAAGTTTGAGGCTATAAGTAAATAGCAAGGACCATTTTGGAATAGTGAAAAATTCCCGTAGAACGCATAAGCATTGTGAGGCGTAGAGTTGTTGCTTGAAAAAAATGTGTAGGTTAGTAATACACAGCAAGGACTAGTAGTGACTACTAGATAGTGGAAGGGCAAGTAAATGTTGAGAGCTGTAGTTGGACTTTTCTTTAGTGAAATAGTCTTATGATTCTTGGCCCTTAGTAGTAGCTGTGTAGGATGTTGAAAGATGGAAAGGCTTAATGGAAAGATACGCTAGGAAAGAGAATAACCTAACTAAGAAGAAAACAACGAATTTAGTAAAGCAACAAACGTGACGGGAATAGGAAATGAAAATTTTAAGATGGATAAAAATGGAATTTTTCTAAGATAAGTTGAAAAAGAAGAGAAAATTTTCTTATGTAGTTGTGGTTGGATTGGAAAATAGTAAATCTTTATAGAGTAGTTACATAAAATCTAAGTACAATTAGAAAAGGTACATTATAAAAAATGGAAGAAGTGAATTTTTCCGTTTTATACCTTTTTGTAACATAAGAAATTGAATTTAGAAAAATAGTTTTTTCTAAATTTCGAAATTTGGTGATGGTTGGTAGGATTTTGGATGTGACAATTGGATGAACTATGCTCTTATTCTGTAAGAGTATTGGAAAATTTGGGTGAAAAATGTTTTAATTTTCAAAAATATTGCATTCATATAGAACTGCAAGTATATTTAGGATGTAAGCATCATGTTTTAAAAAGAGTTTTTGAAAATTTGCATATATATAAGAGGTACCACTTAGGCATACATGTATTATTGTAATGTATTGCCATTTGCATATGTGCACAATGTTTGCGAAAATTGGATGCACACATGATGGATGGATATTATGCGAGGGAGTATCTATTTTACCCTTATCAAATTTCGGGGACGAAATTTTCTAAGGGTGGGAGAATGTAACACCCCGCATTTATTAATACAATTAAAAATGTGCATGTAAATATGTGCATAAACATGTGTTTTTTTTAGAGAATACATTAATGTTAAAAATTAATGTGCAAATGAATTTACAATTAAAATAAAAAGAGATTAGTACATAAAAATAAATACAGTACATTAAAAATGGGTAATGTATCAGTGCAATGCATGCGATAAAAAGGAAATTGATTTCATGCAAAGGTATAAAGTTGCATGCAATGAATGTATTGCATTAAATGGTATCATAATCAGTACATATTAATACGCAAACAAAAGAAAAAGGTGAAGTAACGCATGCAATTAATTATGTGCATATGATTGTATGCATAATTAAGAATAAATTATGAAACAAATATTGTATTGTTTATGCATACAATAATTAAAACATACATATGCATGAACATAAATTAAAATAAAAGAGAAAAGAGTGCAAAACGTAATATGCAAGCGGTAAAGAAAGAACTGATGTGTTAATGCATGTAATAAAAATAATAAATGCATACGCTAAATGCAATTAATTATATGGGAGAAAATGCATAGAATAATTAAAACATAAATATATAATGCATTGAAGAAGAAAGAATTGAGCATATAAAAGAAGAATGCATTAATTGCAATAATAAATTAAGGATGGGAGGAAGAATGCATGTAAATATATTCAATTACATAAGACAAAAGAATACCAATTTCAAAATAAAGATTGGGCACCAAAAAAAAAGTATAGCAATCAGTGTAATCCAAGAAAAGAAACCGCATGAAAAAAAGAGGAAAGATAATAACAAAAAGAAACATTAATATAATTTATGCAATTAAAGGAAGATTTAGAAAGAGAGAGTTGAGGAATTAATTGGAATGTATGAAATGCATACGTTGAGGAGAGAATAGAATGTATGCAACTATATACATATATATATATATGTGTGTGTGTGTGTGTGTGTGTGTGTGTGTGTGTGTGTGTGGGTGTGTGTAGGGAACAAGCGATGAATTAACGAAGTAAACTGCAATGCAACATTGAAAATAAAAGTAGATGTAAATTTTGGCGTTTAAAATTCAAAAGTAGTGAATTAATTGCATGCAATATGAAAGGATTAAGGCATGCCAAAAAACATGCAATTAATTAAGTGAAGAAAAAGAGGCACATTTGATTTAAAGTAAAGGCAATTGAACGTTAAAAATAGAAAACAATGCATCTAAGTAAGTGCGCTTGGACCCAGCTTGTTTCTAGGTGCATGCATGCGTTTATGGTGCAGCATACCTGGGTTGGTCTAGCCTACTCTAGAACATTCTTTTCTTTAGCCGGGTGTAAGGTTTAGATGGATTTTATTTTAATCCTAAGGCCCTTGTTATTCTAAACTACCTATAAATAAAACTCTAAACCCAACCCTAAAATTTTCAATCCCAAAGCTGCGCTAAAGTTCTGCTTCTTCTTCCTCAAGAAATCCTCTTCTCCTCTAAAAATTAATGGTGACGTTGTAACACTGCTTCAACTCTAATTAAATTAATTATTCTTCTTCAACACAAGATACATGAAGATCGAAGATTATATTTAGAATTTCTTCTATTTCAAAATAAAGAGAAAAGGGATTTTGATCCACAATCTACGCTGCAAGAAAGGGAAGAACTTTGGATGCTAATCTAAATCAGACCTAGGTAAGCAAAAATCACTATGAGTGGATTTAAATTACTCATGTTGAATAATAGTAGATGTACAGTTTAGCAATTCCCCAAGTTAATTTGTTAAATTTAATTGAAATAATTCAGATTTTATTTCATGCGTATTTTGTTCTTCTTCTTCCCCTTTCCTTTTTATTTTTTAGATTAGGCTAACTTCGAGCCTAATCCATATCTCGCTGAAAAACATGCGTACGAACATAGATTGGAATAGTGAAAATGATGTTTGGGAATTTGGAAATAATTTGTGATTGGGAAATTGAAACAACTTGTAAGATGAATTTTTGGTCATGATTCACGAATTGGAGAACTGTGGAATAGCATATAACATAACCTGAGATTGGGAAATTAGGGGAAATTGGCACATATATTAACCTAGAACATGAAAGAAAATATGTGCGATTAAAATTGAGAACGATTAGATATGCTTGGGTATGTTGAATCAAGAATTTATGAATGAACTATATGTACATAAGAAAAGTTAGAATTGAAGATTTAGACATATGGGATTATAAGTTGAATTGGGATTTATGCAATAAGAATGAGGGTTGAAATGAATTATTGATGACTTTAAAGAATAATTAATCTGGGTATGATTAAGTATAACTTATATACATGAAAAGTTGGGCATAACATATAATAAGGATTATTGGCATAACTATGTATGAGATTATGTAATCATGGTAGAATTTATGTATCCAAATCAAATTGGAACCATGAGCATGAAATTGGGTTTAGAAGCGCGAACATGAACTACTGGATTGGGATAAACATGCATATAAAACCTAGATTGAAATTGGGTTTAGAAGCGCGAACATGAACTACTGGATAGACAGATACGAGTATAACTGAATGAGAAGATAATATGTAAGCTTGTTACAAGACAAGTAAGAATTATATCATAGGTTATAATGATTGATCCAAAGATGAAATAACTTATGAAAGAATGCAAGCCGTACTTAGTTGAAGATTAAGTATTCCGTGAGAATGGGAATAAAGCCATGAATAGGGAAAACATAAGTATATGGGTGATGGGGAAAACTTATTAATAAACCCTAGTTAAGATGACTAAGTTAATAAGTAAACGAGAAAGAGAATCTGTTAGTAAACCTTGTTAAGAGAACTAAGTAAACAATCATGGAAAGTCATGTTGGTAAACCTTAGTTAAGTGGACTAAGTAAACGGTTACAGAATGTCGTGTTTGAGCTTGTTAGTAAAACTTAGTTAAGAGAACTAATTAAAAGATCGCGGCTACATAAGAAATAGGGAAAGACTTATGAAAAAGAAACTAGGTAATTTAAGTTAAAAACTAATACGGATGAGATAACCAAGTTAAAAAGAAAACCTAACGAGATAGAGCAAGCACATAATTAGCAGATTAGACTTAAGGGCTAATAACACGAAAGGGTAAGGCGCTTGGACTAGTCCATACGATAGGGGATGAATAACCAAAAACGGTAGATCATCATGATGTCGTAGGGCGCAAGGGGGAGCGAACATCCATCTGATCATGCAGAAGGCTCCAAGGGACTGAGTTACAAAGCACGCGGCTTCTAGGGACGTGAGGGTACTCTTGGTATCCCTCTGTGAGTGGAAGATGATACGCCTGTGCTCATAGAGGTTAGGTCTGCATGGGAAGAACCAAGGTTATGCCTTGATTGCAAAACAAGAGGCAATCAAAACACTAAGATGGACCAGCATGATTCGGCGAGACCAATTAATGCCCTGTGATAGCAACTCGTCGTCTACCTACCATCTTCAGTCAGTACGTGAGGCGAAAAGGCGGAGAACTCCAAAAGACCATATACATTGCTATCTAGTTATGTGTGAGGTTGGCCAATAGGATTGAAGGGCATAGAGGTCCGGGGTTACAGTTCTCATTCTTGATATTCTTGGGTGCCTTTCATTTGTTGAGGGAGGGGTCTAGTGGGACCATAGCCACTATAAAAGCAGATCTTAGCATCTGCATCGGTAGGTATCTGAAAGCTCCCGACCGAGTTCTGTGTTTCTTGATTAGCCCAGCCACGGTACTCAAGCGCACATATAGTGAACATGTGCAAATAGACATAGAGTACGATTGACGATACATACGTGGGGAAAGTCTAGGTGCACTATATTAGGTTAATCTACTAGAGAGTAGATGGGCGCGATGTGTGTGTAAGCCTTGAGTGCTAATAACATAAATAACCTAATAAATAAGAAAATATAATTGAACAGTGTATGTAGGATTATCCAAGAAGTGTAGTTTAAATTCATTCACACAGAACTTATGTTCTGACCCCCTCCTCATAACATTCGCATGTTAAGTTCATGACAGAGACTGTATAGCTTTGGATACTGGTTTAGCAGTATTATTATTAAGGTAAAGCTATATTTCAACTACATTATATCTTATTCCTTCCGCTATGAGATGTTTTCCGAACTCTGACATGTTTTGTGTCTCTGTCTTTTCTGCAGGATACCAGAGCAAACCAACTAGGGTTTCAATGGATTTGGATTTTGAAAATATTTGGTCCGTCGGAATTTGGGTTGTCACATCCAGTGACCTGGTAGATAGGATGGAATCGGAACCCGATAGACCTTTAGTTGTGACGAACCCAATCGGTGGTTCGGCAAGCCTTGTATGATTTGTCATAATTTGGTCTTATTGAGTCATGGATGCGTGTTTGCTTGTGGTTGTTTTGGGCTTTACTGGGTTTGGCATTATTTTGGGTGTCGATTGGCTCCATAGTATGGGGTGGTGGTAGACTGTGAGGGGTCTTCTGTGACCATTAGAGCGGATGATGGGAGGACGGTGGCATTGGGTTGCCGACCAAGTGATGGGGTGATGGCTAGTTTTCTAAATTCACTTGACATCCCGCATGATGAGTTATCAGATGTGCCTATTGCTGGCGAGTATCCGTACATCTTCGGGGAAGTGACCGGACTTCCACCACACCGAGAGATCAAGTTTCAGATTGATTTAGTGAAAGATTCCAGAACTATAGTGATGCCACTTCGTCGTATGGCACCAAGGGAGTAGCGAGAGCTTGAAGTGCAAGTAGGCGATCTTTTGAAGAATGAATTTATCCAAAGAAATGTTTCTGAGTGGGGAGCACCAGTTGTGTTTGCTACTAAGGCCGATGGTTCTCTTCACTTATGTGTGGACTACCGCGAGTTGAACACGGTAACCAGGAAGAATAAGTATCCTCTTCCATGGATAGATGATTTGTTCGATTAGCTAAATGAAGGAAAAGTGTTTTCCCAGTTGGATATCGCAATATGATTTCATTAGCTCCGAGTAGTAGCTGCGAGTAATACCTAAAACGGCATTTCGGACGCAGTCTGGATTCTATGAGTGGTAGGTCATGCCATTCGGGTTGACCAATGCGCCCGCATATTTTGTGGATCTTATGAATAGGGTTTTCAGAGATCAATTAAATAAGTTTATTCTTGTGTTTTTGGATGATATCTTGGTTTACTCGAGGATGGAGGAAGAACACAAGGAACATTTGAGAATAGTGATGGAGGTGATGAGGAAACACCAATTGAAAGGAAAATTTTCTACGTGTCACTTCTAGAGGAGGGAAGTGAGATTCTTCGGCCATGTTGTTTCCGAGAATGGTATTGTCGTGGATCCTGATAAGGTGGCATCGGTGCAAGATTGTTCTATGCCCAAGAATGCAACGGACGTGAGAAGATTCTTAGGATTAGCTGGATATTATCGTAAGTTTATTCAAGACTTCTCCAAGATAGCGGCATCGCTAACTCAGTTGAGCAAGAAGAATCAAGCTTTCGTCTAGGACAGAAGGTGGGAGTATGCATTTAAGAGTCTAAAGGAAAAGTTGATGTGAGCACCGTTAGTTATTCCTAAGGGGAACGAAGAGATGACAATATACACAGATGCCTATGGTACCAGACTAGGTGTTGTACTGATGCAAGGAGGTATGGTTGTAGCTTATGCTAGTCGGCAACTGAAATCGCATGAGAAAAGATATCCTACCCACAATTTGGAGTTGCCAGTGATCGTGTTCACGTTAAATATGTGGAGACACTATCTCTTGGTAGAAAGATTCAAGTTGTTTACCGATCGCAAGTCATTAAAGTATCTTTTCTCTCAAAAGGATTTAAATCTTCAACAACAGGGATGGTTAGAGTTCTTGGCTTCATATGATTTCAATATCGCATACACACCCGGGAAGGGTAATGCGGTAGATGATGCATTGAGTAGGAGACATGCCAAGTTGGGGGCTATGTTTCTGGAATGGAAGCAATTGGAGTATATCGCAGGATATGATTTCAGACCTAAGTGCGAATTGGATCCAGAGATGTTAGCAAGTTTGACGATCAGACCGACTTTGATAGAGCGGATCAGTTCCAGTCAGAGGGATGATCCTAACCTATTGGAAATCATCTCCAAAGTAGAGATGGGTATCAATGGTGAGGAAATAAACAAGTATGGACTTGATCGAGAGGGATGGCTTCAAAAGAACAGGAGTCTGGTTGTACCCAACATTAATGGATTGAGAGATGAAGTGCTTAGAGAGTGTCATCACTCGACACTGACTATACATCCCAGCGGTAACAAAACGTATCGAGACATGAAGCAGACCTACTACTGGGAAGGGATGAAGAGAGATGTTGGGAAGTTCATATGCAAGTGCATGAACTGTCAGTTAGTTAAAGCTGAGCAAAAGAAGCCAAGTGGTTTGTTACAACTGCTGGAAATTCCTGAATGGAAACGGGATCAAGTTTCAATTGATTTCATTGATGGTTTACCAAGGACTAGATCTGGTCATGATAGTGTTTGGGTGATTGTGGACCGATTGACAAAGAGTGCAAGGTTTATACCAGTCAAGTCGAGTAGAACTGCTCCTAAGTCAACGGAACTGTACATGAAGTGGGTAGTGAGATTTCATGGAGTACCTAAAGGTATTGTGAGTGACCGAGATCCATTATTTACTAGTTTTGGAAGAGCTTACAAGAGGCTTTAGGTTCAGAATTACATCTCAGTACTGCGTACCATCCTCAAACTGACGGTCAAATAGAGAGGGTGAATTGTGTATTAGTGGATCTGTTGAGAGCTTGTATATTGGATTTTGGGGGTTCATGGGATGACCATTTGCATCTAATTGAGTTCGCATATAATAATAGTTAACAGTCCAGTATTGGTATGGCTCCACTCGAAGCTTTGTACGGAAGACCATGCAACTCACCATCATGTTGGTTGGAAACTAGTGAGAAGTTTGTGCTTGGGCCAGATGTAAGAAGAAAAACTTTAGATAAGATCAAGCTTATTCAACAGCGAATGAAGGCTGCCCAAGATATACATAACAGTTATGCTGATAAAAGACGAAGAGATTTGAAATTATCCATTGCTGACTTGGTATTCGTTAACATTTCTCTATGAAAGAATGTGAATCGGTTTGGTACAAGAGGTAAATTAACACCAAGGTTTGTCGGTCCATTTCCAGTTCTTGAAAAGTTGGGAATTTGGTGTATAGAGTCTGATTACCTGACAAGATGGCGGGAGTGCATAACATATTTCATGTTACTCAGTTAAGGAAGTTCGTGTATGATTCTGATATGACTATTTCACCAGATCATTTGAATGGCATCGAGATAGAATCCGAGGCAGTTGGAAACCATAGGCCAGTTCGTATTATTGGACACGATACAAAGCAACTCAGGAGGAAGACGGTGAAACTAGTTAAGGTCAAGTGGGGTGATAATGAGAATGACTGTACTTGAGAAACCGAGGAGAGCATAAGGAAGTCATATCCAGAGTTCTTTACTTGGTAAGATTTTAATCGCGATATAGCTACTCCCTTGTTATAAACTGCATGTTGGGATAGGCTTGTTGTGTTATTATGTATATTAAATTGTTTGTAAATGTCTGATAGGCATATGGGGCACCATTGTATGTTTTCTTGGTTAAGGAATTTCGAGGGCGAAATTTCTTAAGGGAGAGAGAAAGTAACGACCCGCATTCTACGTAAAGGAGGATCGTAGAATATTTATTTTATTTTTATGCGAAGTTGTACGATCGTATAACTTTAGAAAACGACTATTGGGTTCATTTCTCACTTTCACGATTTTTGCTGAATATTTTAAATAACCATTCTGCCCCTGGCGAATCTTGTTTCGCCTATAACTTTTGATTGGTTGGTAGTTTTGACCTGAAACCACTTCCATTGGATACAGACGATGGTTTCCTATTCCATAGAGTGGTCACATTAATCAAACGAACTTACAATTTGGGAGATATGGCTGGAATAAGGTTTGTAGGATGGAAAACAGCCTAATTGGGATTAACCGAGTGATTAATAGCTAGGCCCATAACTTATTTCGGGATTAGGGTTATGGAAGGGATGAATGGGTTTGGAAAAACATTCCCTTCCATTTTTCTAGCCTCCACAAATATTCCTTGAATCCTAGTAATGGCCTCCATCTTCCAAATCTCTCTCTAATCACTTTCTAATCACATATTAAGCAAAACAACATCAAATTAAGGTAGTTTTGCATCAAATTCGAGGTAGAGCTGCTGCACTACATAGGAATCCGAGCCAAATCAGTTAAATTTTCAGATTTATCATTTTATCTGTAGCTAAGGTAAGTGATTTGCACGTTTATTCACTAATTATGGCTAATTAGGGGTGATTAATGGTAATTAGCGAAAATAAACATCTAAAAATTCTGGAAATCCATGTAAAAATTCTAAAATATTATTTTATGTGACCGATAAAAATTTGGGTTAATTTTGGATTAAGTTTGCTTATCCTATTGTTATATATGGTTAAACATGGTTAAGTGAAAAATCATGGATTTTGGGTATGTTTGATCTAAAATAACCAATAGGCTTGATATTTTGATCTTTTTGATTGAACCTATATGTTGCTATTGTTGTTTGGGATGGTTTATGGTTGTATATAAAGGTTAGAGTGGTTGAAAACACCGTCATGTGACAAAATTAGCTTGTTGGAATCAGCTACAGGGTGCGGCTCGTGACATGGGAGCACGACCGGGTTCGGTGGAAGCACTCACGGACCGATCCGATGCCCTGAAGGAGCTCACGAACCGACCTGACCACGATGAAGTAACCACGACCCAACCCCGATGAAGTAACCACGAATCAGGGTGATGGCCACGAACCTAACAAGGAGAAGAAGACCAAACAGAATGGAAGCTTGTTCTCCGAACTGAACTGCCTACTTCACAAACTCACGAGTCGAATGGAGACCGAACCGGACCGGAGAAGGCCAAAACCCGAGATGCAAAGGAAGTCCAAATGAGAAGTTATTACTCAGGATCCAGATGGGAACCAATGAGTTAACTTCTAGAGTTGGACTTTGTTGTGGGACGTGTGCTATAGGATTATCGATATCCATAATTTTGGTTCACCATTGAGAGAGGGGGCATGTAGATGAACCAGAGCCAGGGCTATGTGGATTGGTTAACTCGTTAGGGTTATTGACTATGGACCAATGTAGTGGGGTCAGAGGTTGTATGGAGTGGAGTCCCATCAAGGCCTCAAAAGGCAAAGAGTGGTCCTTCGATAGTTGTACGAATTTGGACTCCGTCATAGCCCTAATGGATCTGGTGGTCAAAGCGGTGGATATCATATGCTTTACACACTGAGTGATAAATGTGAGGATGATTGTTATGTTTGATGTTTGCTATCACCATGACACTCATACTTCCATTTTACACCCTATGTTAGTGTTACCTTATAGTATTGTACATCTCGTTGTGCTAACTCCTTGGTTGCAGGTCTAGGTCAGACTAGAGACAAGTTAGGTGGTTATGCACGAGTAGCTGTCCGAAGACGAGCAAGAGGCTTCCACGTACTATATACATATATTCTCCTTGTGTTTTTTCTGGTCACTGCTTTGGGCATTAGTAGTGTACCTCTTTTGTTTCCTTTTTAGAGACGGTATTTTGGAGTTGCAATAATTGCTTGGATCATAAGCTGTATTTTGGATTTCGCTACTCGGATGGATATGGTTCAGTTTTTATCTTATGCACTGTCTCGCCTGTTTTATATCAAGTTATGTTGTTATCATATATTATTCCATGCACTGTGAGAGGTTCTTGATGATTCATAGTTTCAAATCCATTTCTTTTGACAACCGTCCCGTGCTAGTTGGACAGTGGCACAATGCATTTAAGGGAAATGTCTGATGGTACGGGGCGATGTCTGATGGTACGGGGCGGCCATCACAAGGCTGCTTCATACAATTTCCAAAGAGATTGCTCCATTAGCTTTGGAATTACTCAAATCATTGGTAATATAACAAATCACTTAGCATCTTGAAGTGATAAATCATTTCACATTAATAAGCACAAAAATCTTCAAAATAAAGTGTTTTTGCTTTCTAAATCATTTAAAAGTTGGGATTTGAGACTCCTAGATTCTCTTCATTTATTAAACACTTTTTATATACCGGTTAACTTCTTAAATATATTAATTTTCAAATATTTTGTTTACTTGTTTGAAATCATCGTTTCATTTCAGTTTCTTTTATGAAAACAATCTTAAAAAACAATTCATTTAAATTTACATTCACAATTTAAATGAATCAATATTGTCGCTAAACACCTTTCAGTCAAATCATGAAATAAATAACATGATTGTTAATAGACCAAAGTTTCTCATATTTTTATTTATTTTAAAACAGTCGTTTTCTGTTATAGTCAATGAACTGCACTTATAGCGATCTTTTCAAAATAGATTTAAACATAAACTTGAAATCTATAAGTCGAAATCCAAAATTTCTTCTTTCATCTGAAAGTTACTATCAATAGAAAAAACACTTTTTGTTTTAAAGAAATCCAGTTAAATTTGCTCCTATTATGACCGTTCGAAGTTTATAATTGAAATTCGCGAACTGTCGCTGCGCATTAGTCCTATTCAAACTATACTAACGCTTATATTTTTGTTAATAAACTGATTAACTGCCGTCATGCTATAATCAGTCAACTATAAGCATTCATCCATAATAACCACGTTAACGTCCAAAACAAACAATCATTTATTTATGGTTTAATTTCATAACTATTAAGGTAAACACTTTAATTACTACCTACCAAGTAATTAGCATAACCATTGACATCATTAAACCCAAATCTACTTAACCACCTTGCAATTTCCAAATGTGAGCAAAGTGTGCTCACCAACATGCTTAAAGATCATATCTTTACTTACTAACTTAATGAAATTACTCTCTAACATTTTTGTAACATCTAAACCAAACTTCATATAAGCAGTATACTTACATATATCAACTATTAACATCTCAACAACTGTAATAACATAAGGGATTATATCAAAACATCACCACAAGCTAAAACACAAATTAGAAGTTAAAAACTTGTGTTAAGTGTGATTTTTTCTCATCGACGGATCCACTCCTTCATTCTCTAAGGATAAAGGTCCTAGCTTTCTTACTTTAAAGTGATTTTGATTACTTTCAATCTTCAAGCGGGTGGTACTCCGACGTCACAAATTATTTTTCACTTGAGATTTCAGCAAAATATTTCTACGCTTACCAACTCTAAACAAAAATTAAAAAGGAGACATCTTTTTGTTTGAAATGGTTTGAAGGTTGAATTTTTATGGTGTATAAGCTTTAGATCTTTGAAGGAAAGAGGCGTGTGAGTGGTTTAGTGGAGCAAATGGTAGAGGAAAGGGGAGGATTAGTTTCAGCCCAAACATTGGGAGAGGAGGTGTAACGACCTGACATTTTAGAACCAATTTAAAATTTTGAAAATATGAGTTTTTAAGAAATTAAATTAACCGTACATGGTTCTAGATATATACACTCATTTTTAAATATGATTTTAAAAATATAATGGTCATATAAGTTATTTAAATTAGTTTTATCAACTTCTAAGTTTTAAACAATTTCGGTTAAAAACACTATTCATTAAAATTATAAATTTTGAGATTTGAGTTAGGTATTTGAATACGTCCTGAAATTTTAAAATTAATTTTATAAGAATTTATGGCCAATTTTGAAGATTCAAGAATATGATGCTATTTTCAATAGCTTACAAAGGAAAATATTGCAAATGATCTCGAAATTCGACAAAACTAGTTTTATCGAACCTGTAACATTGAAAAATGGTAAGTTCGAATTTCATGATTTCTGGAGTTAGTGTGTGAGCGTGCAAGAAATAAACACGTACCAAGTCAAGCAGTCAAAAATATGCGAGAACGTAATAAAAAAATAAAACTGAAGGTCTAAAAAAATTGGAATTTGATGCAACATGTTCCTTTGGATCCGGAATTACGTTTTATGTTAAGGTTCATAATTTTGGGACAAGTGGAATTAATATGTGATCCCATGAATGAAAGAAGTGGAGCTGAACTAAAACACTTCATCGTTTAAATTAAGCTTTAAAGACAAAGAAACTCATGTTACGTGTCTTCCATCCAAGCAACCAAAGTGTTTTTTTCCTTTCATCTCCTTGTGCCACCTCACCAACTACGTGAAAAGCCATTTTATAAAAGACTCATCTTCCACTTTCCTTTATGCTCCTCCTCCTTGCTTTTGCCATGGGCTCCATCATCTTGAACCTCTCCACCAAATTTTCGCATCTCCCCCACCATCGTACATGCGTGCGCAACCCTCCTCATCTCCTCCTCTTTGCCGCAAGCTCTCCTCCTCCTTAAACACATAAAAATCAAATTATCAGCACATATTTTCACTTACACCCCTTAAAGTAACCATCTTTCACCTTCTACACCCACCTGCACCCTTTCTAACATGGACCCCTCCCCTGTTCGTGCCCCTGGACCGCCATAAACCTCTTCCATTTACCCCCTAATGATATGCAAGCATGTGTGCAACCATTATGTCTAGAAATCCCGTAACTACCCAACTCTGTTTCGTAGGCTTAGGGGGAAAATAGGCACTGTACGAGTGTCATGGTTGTGTGCGAAAGTCTACTAGCCCATTCGCGCAAAAGATTGGTGGAATGGAACTCGCGGTGAGAAATCGAAACCTATAAAAAAAAGGCTAGTTAGAAATTAGCTATAGTTGGTTAATAAACTTGAGTTTTGAAATGATTATTAATCAATTATGCAATTTTATTATGATGTTAAATTATGCAAGTATGATGAAAATATCATTTTTACTTGATATACATGTATTTGATTGGTTATGTGATGTTTAAAGCACAAACAATGTTGGTTAGAAATGGTTTGAACATCAAATGGTCTTGATGAAGTAATTTACCAATTACTAGTTATTGAATGAGATGAAAACCCCACACGAGTACTGGGATGATATTTACCAAACACACCTCCTAATTGTTTAGTTTGTAGAAAACATCACACAGGTATTAGGATGATAACTAATGGACACATCTCCCAATTATTTAGTTTGTAGAAAACCCCATACGGGTATTAGGATAATAACTAATTGACACATCTCCCAGTTATTTAGTTTGTAGTGAACCCACATGGGCATTGGATACTTAATTGAAACATCTCCCGATTGTTTCATTTGCGGTAAATTGGTTGATTGACGAACCCATATAAGCGTTATTGACTTAAGGCTTGTACGGTGTATTCCACCTTGTATGTGGAGTGTATGTTGTTTGATGATTGATTTAGTGTTATGTAATAAACTGGTTGAGAATGGCCAATAAATATGATTATTGGTTCATTGATTAAGTCTCCATTAATTAAAATGGATTTTAATGAGTATTTTACAAATATAATAATAGGCTGAAAATAAAAGTTTGATTTTTACGCTGATTTTGGATGCACACCAAGACTATAAAAATAAGATGAATATTCGTAACTAGAACAAATTGATTTGAATTAATTTTCATCTAGCTTTGGTGTGTTCAAGTTTTATTTTCAAAATGAATAGTAACCGATAAAAGTGAAGTTTTGTTACGATATTTAAGATGAGTTTTAAAAGAACTTCCTTTACAAAACTTTCTTATTTATATTTATTACGAATGCTAAAGAATTTTGGAATAAAAATAATAAAGTTGGAAAAATAGTATTATAATTATTTTAATACTTAAATATTAAAATAATTGATAATGAAGTTGGAAAAATAAAATATAACTTTTGGAAATGATTACATATTTTTTATATAATAAATAAAATATTATAGGTCGAATTATGATCAGAATATAACTCGTCGCACAGTGGCAGTTCGCGAATTTCGTCATGTAGTTTTAGGCTGATATTCCCATTTATCCGACTGGTGGATTTTTCCTGAAAATGGAACCGTTGGGTTCATTATTAAAAGAAATTTCAAATGATAATAAGAGTTAAATGTGCAGATCAAATTTGAATATAAATAGTGCTAGAATCAACAATGGCCTGTAGTGGAAAATTATGAATATGAGTGATTTCTGTTTGAATAAAAATAGGGAAAAGCCTGTATAAATTATTATAAATGATTTGAAAAGGGTTTAAACAAATTTTATATGATTTTTAAGGATAAAACGGGTTAACTAGAAATTTGGCTATTAGAGTAATACCTTTATAACAAGTTTTGAGAAACATTTTGAATTAAGGATTTTTATTTGTAAATCAAATTAAATTCTAAAGTAAATCTTTTAACAAGATTGAAAGATGATTTTTGAAAGTAAAGAACTTAACCAAGTTTTGAGAATAAGATTTAAATCTTATGAAATGAATACCAATCAAAGGAGACTTAATTGGTGGATTAATAATCCAATAAGGATTTATGTTTTGATGCGAATTATTCGAAAAGACCGGGATCAACCCATTTCGAATAACTATAAGATGATTAAAAGTCGAACAAATTGAAGATAGTGGAAGACCGGAAATCTTTACATCGAATGGATTGCTTGCTGATGCCTTGAAATGGTTTGCTTCAATTGAAGGGTTAAAGTGATAGTGGTCCGGACGTATTTGTTGATTATCTAGATGTGCAAGGGCCACTTTCCTTAATTTGATGAGGATTAAGGTGCCTTCGGTTTCGTTTAGACCCAAAATGAACTTGTACGGATGTATGTCTGACATGGTATTATGTGTTGTATTAATCGATCTCTACTAAATATATATATATATATATATATATATATATATATTGGTGGCGGAGAATTTATTCTCTTAGCTTAACTCCCTTCTCTGAGATGTATGAGCTTAGAAGGTATATATTAATAGACATTAGTTGTATGTTAGGGAATGATAATGTGGCATGTGAAGTGTTGCTGGCAGATAGATCAAAGATTTTGTTGAAAAGAAGAGCTTTGTAGTACGTGCCTCTAGGGCCTCACACCCCGGAATGAGCCGAAAACAGGATGAAGGATCGTAGAGAAAGGACATACATTTCCTTCTAGCTAAAAGTGATGTCATTGTATGATCCCAGGCAGATATACATGTAACACCCCGAATTTCGGTTAATGCTAAAATTCACAAATTAAAGAATAACTAATCCCAGATTTGGGAATTAGGGGAAACGGGTTGCACCATTGCGTTCGTCTCGGAAAAATACGCGAAATAGAGTCTGAGTTTTCGAAAATCGGAGTCCGTATGAAGAAGATATGGACGAACGAAGTTAGGCAGAAAAACCGAAAACAAGCAAGAATGCACTGGCGCACTTGTGAAGTGCGCCAACACAAAAATGCACTGGCGCACTTGTGAAGTGTGCCAACACATTTTTACACCGGCGCACTTGGGAAATGCGCCCATGTCGGGACAGGAAACCTGCACAGTTTCTAGAGAGTTCTGTGGTTGGGTGCACCAGTTTGGGATTTGGGCTTGGTCTTAGGGCTGGTTTCTGGAAGGTTCCGAAATCTAAGGGTCCTAATCTAATTTAGGGTTAATCTAATGGCCTAAAACACTTGCCTAATCCTATAAATAAGACCCTAAGCTAGCCCTAAATGGTCATGATCCTATCTCCTAACTAAACTATGCCAAAATTTTCTATGATCATGGCCTCCACTCAAAACCCTAGCCTCCATCCTATTTCTAAACTATTTCTATGAAGGCTTTCATGTGCATACAAGCATCTTTGAGTTGTATGAGTGATCATTGGCTTGCATTCATCATCAAGTTGCAAGCTTTATGTTCAAGGCTAGAGTTTTTGGGTGATTTGTGGCAAGGGTTTGCTTATTGGAGTTTAGTGGTGAGTTTCTATAGACTTAACAATCAATTGTTAAATTGATTATGATAGGATATGATAAGATATGGCTATGTTTGTGGAATCAATGTGTTTATGCAAGTTTAGTATAGTGTATGTTGTGTGCTATATGCAAGTTTAATGCTATGTTTTATGATGCAAAACACTATGTTGAACATTGATTCATATGTAACATGTTATGCAAGCTATATGGGAGATTATATGCAAGTCTATATGTAACATGTTATGCAAGTTATGTATTTGGTTTTATGCATGCTAAGTATTTGGTTTTATGCATGCTATGTATGTGGTTTTATGCATGCTAAGTATTTGGTTTTATGCATGCTAAGTGTTTGGTTTTATGCAAGTTGTCTCTTTTATGATATGCATAATATATGCAAGTTATGATACATATTCATATGCAAGTTATGATGCAAGTTCATATGCAAGTTATGATGCAAGTTCATATGCAAGTTCATATGCAAGTTATGATGCAAGTTCATATACAAGTTATGATGCAAGTTCATATGCAAGTTATGATGCAAGTTCATATGCAAGTTATGATGCAAGTTAATATGCAAGTTATGATGCAAGTTCATATGCAAGTTATGATGCAAGTTCATATGCAAGTTATGATGCAAGTTCGTATGCAAGTTATGATGCAAGTTCATATGCAAGTTCATATGCAAGTTATGATGCAAGTTCATATGCAAGTTATGATACATGTTCATATGCAAGTTATGATGCAAGTTCATATGCAAGTTTATGTGCAAGTTCATATGCAAGTTGTCTCTTTTATGATTTGCATAATGCAAGTTTGGGTTAAATACTAGTTGGGTTTAATGTATGTTCATATATGCAAGTTGACACCTTTTGAACCCATGATAAAGTTACATGCTATGTTGGCTAAACCCATGACCTTTGTGATGAATCTTCCCTTTATTATGTCGTGTTATGAGAACGAACTACGTCGGGAACGATGGGGTTAATATGCATGTTAATAAAATGATGTGAAATGGGTATGATTAATCATACCACAAATTAAATGGACGTAATTGGGAATTTACCTATTAAGTTAGGTCTACCCATATTATGGAGTTGGGAATTTACCTATTAAGTTAGGTCTAACCATACTATGGAATTGGGAATTTACCTATTGAGTTAGGTCTACCCATATTCTTAAAAATGTGTAATTAATTAGGCATAATTAATTCAAATTATGGGGGTGATTAATTAGGTGTAATTAATCAACTAAGACACGAGGTTGGACCCTTTTGTAGCGGAAGTCTGCCCGGAACCGACCGGCCATCTAGCAGCTACAAATGATTGGCCCAATGTGAGAGGTCTTAGTCATAAATTAAATACGTGATTAAAGTAAAGACACGAGGTTAGACCTTTTTATGACAGAAGTCTGCCCGGAACCAACCGGCATATCCAGCAGTCATAAAAGATGGTCTAATGTGAGAGGTCTTTATGAGGTCATGATCTTAATTGCTTAAGAAACACTTAACCATATTAGCATGTAGAGGGACATGAGGGGTTAAGTGGGTGCCTTGGGTGGCATGTGGAAATCTAGTGGGTTGCCTTGGGTGGCAATAGAAAATACGATTAGAATACTTAACCAAAGAGGAACATGTAATTAAACATGGGTAAAGGGTTAAGTAAGTGCTTTGGGTGGCATGTGGAAATCTAGTGGGTGCCTTAAGTGGCAATTCATATATGATTAGATGACTTAACCAAACCTTAACATGTAGGTGGGCATGATTATAAAAGGGGTTAAGTGGGATACACTAGATAAAATAACAAGCTTAGGTGGTAGCTTGTGGGGGCCCATTTCAACCAATATCCCAAACGTATCTTAGTGGGCTCGACTCTAGTCGAGTGACGGGACACGCATATTGGGCTTGACTATAAGAGGCCAAAATGGGTTAGCGGTGGCAACGCATGACCAATGGGTTTCATATGCGTGTGTGGACCCGGGCTGGTAGATAAGACGTTGTTGCATCGTGTAGATATAAGCTGTGCACCGTTAGTTTTATCAGGTTGCCACGTTGGGGAATGGTACACCCCACGGTGGGGCCAGCACGAGTATCTACGTTAGGGAGCCGATCGAATGGGGAGTAGTGTGTACACCTAGTGGATTGTAGGGCCCCGTGGCGTCTACTTAGTCACCTAGGGGTACGCGAGAACTATTAAGTTAATTTTATAAGTCCATGGGTGGGATCAACCTTTAAATTAGGAATGACTGGTGTGGTGCAGTGTAGGAATTACCCTTGGGTGGGTAGATCTAGGGTGGTGTAATCCAGTAATTATCCTTGGGTGGATAAATGCGTCTTTTCGGTTATCTTAGTACGTCCTGTGTTTAGTTGGCTACTTAGTGTAGTCATTATCCCCAGAGGTACCGTACCTTGTTTATATCATATCCTAATTACTTTAATGATTGTATTGTTAGGGTTATAGGACTCACTCAGACTTATGTCTGACCCCGTTGTTTCTTTATCTTTTTCCCAACCCTTAGGTTTTCAGAGTGGGCCTAGCACTAGTGGGCTTTGATCAGACTGCTTTATCTATCTTTTGGAGCTTAGACCGTGGATGTAAAGCTCAGTTTATCTTTTCTATTATGGCTATTAGGTTATGTAGTGGGATTATGTACTTTCGTTTTTATCAGGATGGATATTATGTACTTGACTCTTATTTATGGTTTTGGTGTAACCAAACATGTTTTACTTTCCGCTGAAATGAAATGATGTTTTAAATTCTCAAGTATTACTTATATCTGTCTTGTTGTAATTTTTCTGTTCTATTTTCACTTAAAATACTCCACCGATGTTATGGCATTCCCTTAGTGAGTGACCGTAGCGGGTGTGGGGTGTTACACGTGGTATCAGAGCTTAAGGTTACCATAACAGATAAAAATTTTAGAAAAACTATTTTCTAAGAATATTTTTGAAAGGAGTATTTTCAAAAACATGTCTTTTAAGAGAAAAGTTTTTGAAAGAAAAGCATAATCCCCAATAGCCATATCTATATCTTTCGAATTCTCCGTTTTGAATCTCTTCCTCTCTCGTTTTGAGTTTCCCCTCCGCGTATAGATGACCTTTCTAAGATAGATAAGAACGGAAAACCACTTCAAGGGACTTAGACATTAGTCGGATTAGAAGTTGGTTCAAGAAGGAGGAGGACTGGTAGGTATCTATTGGATAGACGATGGGAGGAAGGCTCAAATAGTTGTTTGGTTAATGAAGGATGAAACCTCATTGGTGGGAGGTTACGAGTGGAGAATGGGAAGAAGAAGGCGAGTAGTTATCCTTTTGGAGGAATGGGACACCATATTAGGATTGTCCAAAGGGGCATGGGCAAGGTATGGAATCTCCTGGAGGGTAGTTGTATTCCCTCGCGGCTAGTGTACCAGATGGGGATAGGACCGTCTAGGTTGGAATTTGGATTTCTTTATTATCCGGTTCGAACTTTATTAGATTCTGATGCATCGAGTTCGTTTATCTCATCATTGTTAGTTGAGTCACTGCACTTAGACACCAGTTTGGTAGATGATCCCTTAGTTGTTTCAAACCCAATTGGGGCTCCATGATGTGTTTGGGTTTGAAAGTTTCTATACTTAGCGTTGAGTTTAGATGTGATGCTTTTTGGGGCTTCACGGGCTATGGGTTAGTTTGGGCATGGACTGCTTATCCAGTAGGGGTGCCGTTCTTGATTTTGAAGGGAGAGTTGTTAGGCTTATGACCCGCTTGGGTAACACTCTCGAGATCTCTTGTAATCCCATGGAATCTGTTATGCTAAGTTATCTAGAATCGCTTGACACGTCGGTCTAGAGTTTGCGATCTGTTAGAGTGGTCCGGGAATACTCGGATGTGTTTGAGGAGGTGAAGGGCTTACCTCTGGAGCGGGAGATTGACTTCCGAATATATCTGGTAGACAATGCTAAACCTGTATCTTTACCAGTGCGCCACATGGCTCCTCGCGAGAGGAGGGAACTCCATAAGCAAGTAGGGGAGTTGCTTGAGAAGGGGTCCATAAGACAAAGTATATCGGAGTGGGGTGCTCCAGTAGTTTTTGCTACGAAGGCGGATGGCTCCCTCAGACTTTGTGTAGGCTAAAGAGAACTAAATAAACTCACAAAGAAGAATAGACACCCATTGCCGAGGATTGATGATCTCTTTGATCAGTTGGTTGGCGCCTCAGTATTTTCGCAAGTTGGACTCAGCCACGGGGTTTCATCAGTTGAGAGTGGCTGAGGATAGTATAGAGAAGATTGCCTTTAGGACTCCGGATGGTTTTATGAGTGGCTGGTGATGCCATTTGGTTAGACGAACGCCTCCGCATACTTTGTTGATTTGATGAGAAGGGTGTTCAGGGAGTACCTAAATAAGTTCGTGATGATCTTGGTGGATGACATTTTGGTCTTTTCTAGGAGCGAAATAAGTTTTCGTATGTGCTCAATAGGTTGAGCAAAGCCCGTTATGGGATAAACGGTGGTTTTGGAGCGAGACTGGCAAGGACATCCAGAGTTGAACAAGGGCTTAATTATTTAGCTGTTTTTACTAGTATCATCTCACGTAGGTCATCTGAATTCGAAGGAGGTATCCCTTGGGTGTTTGTCTGATATTGGTTTAGGCCTTTGGGGCTTGCATTTGGGGGATGTCGAGTTCGACTAGGGTGGTCTGCGTGAGAGATGGATAGTTGTGACGATTTTGCATGGGAGAATATCCTGATTTTCTCTAGAAGTGTAGAAAAGCATGCCCTACATCTTAGGGAAGTGTTGGAGACTCTTTGAGCGCATTGTCTTAAGACAACAAAGGTGGATGGAATCCTTAGCATCCTATGAGTTTGAGATAGCGTATACCCCTGGCAAGGGTAACGTGGTGGCAGACGCCTTAAGCAGAAAAAGGCTGTCTTTGAGTCCATTGTTCATGGAATGGCGAAGCTTGGAGTTTAATTCTATGTTTGACTATAGACCTTCCGTTGACTTTGTACCCGGTTTGCTAGCCTCCTTAGAGGTTAGGCCTACTCTTTTGGGGCGGATTGGCGAGGCTCAGCGAGACGACCCACAGTTGGTTGAGTTAGTAGAGAAGCTTATAAGGGGGGAGTCGTCCAGCCATTTGGGTAGATACACCATAGATGATAGGGGATGGTTGCATAGAGACGGTAGACTTTGTGTACCGCAAGATGAGGGTTTGAAGAAGGCTATTTTGGATGATGCACATCGTTCAAGAATGACTATTCATCCCGGTGGAGACAAAATGTACCAAGACATGAAGATAGTTTTCTTCTGGGCCGGTATGAAGAATGATGTGGCCGAGTATGTGGCTAGATGCTTAGTGTGCCAACAAGTTAAAGCGGAGCAAAGGAAACCCGGTGGGTTGCTACAACCATTGGAAGTTCCGCAATGGATGTGGGATAGTGTCTCGATGGATTTCATCGATGGGTTACCGAGATCGAGGAAGGGCAATACGGGAATTTGGGTTGTGGTAGACAGACTTACCAAGAGTGCCCATTTTATACCCGTGAAGAGTAAGAGGACCGCTCCATGGCTTGCTTCAGTCTATGTTAGAGAGATTGTTAGATTGCATGGCGTACCATCCAGCATTGTGAGTGATCGAGATCCTATCTTCACTAGTGAGTTTTGGAGAAGTTTGCAAGAGGCGGTAGGGAATCAGTTGTGTTTGAGCACCGCATATCATCCTCAGACGGACGGTCAGACCGAGAGGGTGAACCGTATCTTAGAAGATCTCTTGAGGCTTTGTATCTTGGATTTTGGAGGTACATGGGAAGAACATCTTCCTTTGGTGGAGTTCGCATACTATAACAGCTTTCATTCTAGTATTGGCATGGCACCTTTCGAAGCTCTTTATGGAAGGCCTTGTCGATCTCCTACATGTTGGTGGGGAATCTACGGATAAGATCTTGCTTGGGCCAGATATGGTTAGAGAGACTTCAGAGAAGATTGATTTGGTTCGAAGAAGGATGAAGGCAGCGCAAGATAGACAGAAATCTTATGCGGATCGGAGAAGGACGGATCTTGAGTTTGAGGCTGGGGACATGGTTTTTGTCAAAGTATCTCTGTTGAGAAATGTTGTTCGCTTTGGGTCCGTTGGGAAGTTAGCACCGAGGTTTGTTGGGCCGTTTCCTATTAAGGAAAGGATTGGACGGATGGCATATAGGGTGGAGTTGCCCGACAGACTTAGTGGTGTTCATGATGTATTCCATGTATCACATTTGAGGAAGTGCTTACATGAGACCGTAGAGGTGGTAGAGCCGAGCTTGCTTAGAGATGTAGAGGTAGAGCGTGATGCGACGATTCGACGAGCTCCTACTCGCATCCTTGGGTCAGAAAGTAGGAAATTGAGGAATCGAGAGGTCCAACTAGTCAAAGTACAATGGGGAGAAGACGAGGGCAATGCTACTTGGGAGACGGAAGTGAAGATGCGTTCATTGTACCCATTCCTTTTTGAGAGTATGTCTTTTAACTTCTCCTTTATCGTTTGTCTAGTACTTATCTTATCTTTAGTATGTCCTCTCATTAGTACCTTTGACCTTTAGATAAGGTAAACCTATGGTTGAAACATGTGTTTGAGACATGTTATGTTTGATGGATGCATGTGGATGCAAGTGGTTGCTAGTGGTTGCTCGTGGATGCATGTATACACACTCTAGGCACTAGATCGGCTCAATCACTTCATATTGCATATTGCATAAAATTGTGTGTAGGAAGCTATATTTATGGATGTATAATGATTGTGTTATCATATGGATGATGCATTTTGGTGAATAATTGTGCACTCATGTAGATATTGTATGTGTCGATAGGGTTCTCTCGCATACATAATGGATGCATGACACTATCATGGTTTGCATATGTTCATACAATAGATAGGGAACATATACACACACTTTTTGCATATGCTCATACATCATTAGAAACTGTTTTAAGGACAACGGATGCCCGTGTTTGATGGATTGAGTAGATGGTTGTTTGGATGGTAGGATATGCATTCTCCTTAGCTTAGAGATTTCGGGGACGAAATCCTTTAAGGAGGGGAGAATGTAACACCCCGAATTTCGGTTAATGCTAAAATTCACAAATTAAAGAATAACTAATCCCAGATGTGGGAATTAGGGGAAACGGGTTGCACCATTGCGTTCGTCTCGGAAAAATACGCAAAATAGAGTCTGAGTTTTCGAAAATCGGAGTCCGTATGAAGAAGATATGGACGAACGAAGTTAGGCAGAAAAACCGAAAACAAGCAAGAATGCACTGGCGCACTTGTGAAGTGCGCCAACACAAAAATGCACTGGCGCACTTGTGAAGTGTGCCAACACATTTTTACACCGGCGCACTTGGGAAGTGCGCCCGTGTCGGGACAGGAAACCTGCACAGTTTCTAGAGAGTTCTGTGGTTGGGTGCACCAGTTTGGGGTTTGGGCTTGGTCTTAGGGCTGGTTTTTGGAAGGTTCCGAAATCTAAGGGTCCTAATCTAATTTAGGGTTAATCTAATGGCCTAAAACACTTGCCTAATCCTATAAATAAGACCCTAAGCTAGCCCTAAATGGTCATGATCCTATCTCCTAACTAAACTATGCCAAAATTTTCTATGATCATGGCCTCCACTCAAAACCCTAGCCTCCATCCTATTTCTAAACTATTTCTATGAAGGCTTTCATGTGCATACAAGCATCTTTGAGTTGTATGAGTGATCATTGGCTTGCATTCATCATCAAGTTGCAAGCTTTATGTTCAAGGCTAGAGTTTTTGGGTGATTTGTGGCAAGGGTTTGCTTATTGGAGTTTAGTGGTGAGTTTCTATAGACTTAACAATCAATTGTTAAATTGATTATGATAGGATATGATAAGATATGGCTATGTTTGTGGAATCAATGTGTTTATGCAAGTTTAGTATAGTGTATGTTGTGTGCTATATGCAAGTTTAATGCTATATTTTATGATGCAAAACACTATGTTGAACATTGATTCATATGTAACATGTTATGCAAGCTATATGGGAGATTATATGCAAGTCTATATGTAACATGTTATGCAAGTTATGTATTTGGTTTTATGCATGCTAAGTATTTGGTTTTATGCATGCTATGTATGTGGTTTTATGCATGCTAAGTATTTGGTTTTATGCATGCTAAGTGTTTGGTTTTATGCAAGTTGTCTCTTTTATGATATGCATAATATATGCAAGTTATGATACATATTCATATGCAAGTTATGATGCAAGTTCATATGCAAGTTATGATGCAAGTTCATATGCAAGTTATGATGCAAGTTATGATGCAAGTTCATATGCAAGTTATGATGCAAGTTCATATGCAAGTTATGATGCAAGTTCATATGCAAGTTATGATGCAAGTTCATATGCAAGTTATGATACATGTTCATATGCAAGTTATGATGCAAGTTCATATGTAAGTTTATGTGCAAGTTCATATGCAAGTTATCTCTTTTATGATATGCATAATGCAAGTTTGGGTTAAATACTAGTTGGGTTTAATGTATGTTCATATATGCAAGTTGACACCTTTTGAACCCATGATAAAGTTACATGCTATGTTGGCTAAACCCATGACCTTTGTGATGAATCTTCCCTTTATTATGTCGTGTTATGAGAACGAACTACGTGGGGAACGATGGGGTTAATATGCATGTTAATAAAATGATGTGAAATGGGTATGATTAATCATACCACAAATTAAATGGACGTAATTGGGAATTTACCTATTAAGTTAGGTCTACCCATATTATGGAGTTGGGAATTTACCTATTAAGTTAGGTCTACCCATACTATGGAATTGAGAATTTACCTATTGAGTTAGGTCTACCCATATTCTTAAAAATGTGTAATCAATTAGGCATAACTAATTCAAATTATGGGGGTGATTAATTAGGTGTAATTAATCAACTAAGACACGAGGTTGGACCCTTTTGTAGCGGAAGTCTGCCCGGAACCGACCGGCCATCCAGCAGCTACAAATGATTGGCCCAATGTGAGAGGTCTTAGTCATAAATTAAATACGTGATTAAAGTAAAGACACGAGGTTAGACCTTTTTATGACAGAAGTCTGCCCGGAACCAACCGGCATATCCAGCAGTCATAAAAGATGGTCTAATGTGAGAGGTCTTTATGAGGTCATGATCTTAATTACTTAAGAAACACTTAACCATATTAGCATGTAGAGGGACATGAGGGGTTAAGTGGGTGCCTTGGGTGGCATGTGGAAATCTAGTGGGTTGCCTTGGGTGGCAATAGAAAATATGATTAGAATACTTAACCAAAGAGGAACATGTAATTAAACATGGGTAAAGGGTTAAGTAAGTGCTTTGGGTGGCATGTGGAAATCTAGTGGGTGCCTTAAGTGGCAATTGATATATGATTAGATGACTTAACCAAACCTTAACATGTAGGTGGGCATGATTATAAAAGGGGTTAAGTGGGATACACTAGATAAAATAACAAGCTTAGGTGGTAGCTTGTGGGGGCCCATTTCAACCAATATCCCAAACGTATCTTAGTGGGCTCGACTCTAGTCGAGTGATGGGACACGCATATTGGGCTTGACTATAAGAGGCCAAAATGGGTTAGCGGTGGCAACGCATGACCAACGGGTTTCATATGCGTGTGTGGACCCGGGCTGGTAAATAAAACGTTGTTGCATCATGTAGATATAAGCTATGCACCGTTAGTTTTATCAAGTTGCCACGTTGGGGAATGGTACACCCCACGGTGGGGCCAGCACGGGTATCTACGTCAGGGAGCCGATCGAATGGGGAGTAGTGTGTACACCTAGTGGATTGTAGGGCCCCGTGGCATCTACTTAGTCACCTAGGGGTACGCGAGAACAATAAAGTTAATTTTATAAGTCCATGGGTGGGATCAACCTTTAAATTAGGAATGACTGGTGTGGTGCAGTGTAGGAATTACCCTTGGGTGGGTAGATCTGGGGTGGTGTAATCCAGTAATTATCCTTGGGTGGATAAATGCGTCTTTTCGGTTATCTTAGTACGTCCTGTGTTTAGTTGGCTACTTAGTGTAGTCATTATCCCCAGAGGTACCGTACCTTGTTTATATCATATCCTAATTACTTTAATGATTGTATTGTTAGGGTTATAGGACTCACTCATACTTATGTCTGACCCCGTTGTTTCTTTATCTTTTTCCCAACCCTCAGGTTTTCAGAGTGGGCCTAGCACTAGTGGGCTTTGATCAGACTGCTTTATCTATCTTTTGGAGCTTGGACCGTGGATGTAAAGCTCAGTTTATCTTTTCTATTATGGCTATTAGGTTATGTAGTGGGATTATGTACTTTCGTTTTTATCAGGATGGATATTATGTACTTGACTCTTATTTATGGTTTTGGTGTAACCAAACATGTTTTACTTTCCGCTGAAATGAAATGATGTTTTAAATTCTCAAGTATTACTTATATCTGTCTTGTTGTAATTTTTCTGTTCTATATTCACTTAAAATACTCCACCGATGTTATGGCATTCCCTTAGTGAGTGACCGTAGCGGGTGTGGGGTGTTACAATACATATGTGGATGTTTGAATTGAGGCACCTTGGATGATGGTCAAACAACCGACCCGATTGTAGGTCCGATAGGACCGTTGAGCGTTATGGTCAGGATTAACCCGAACTCATCGGGAATTGGTGAGCCGACTCTGCTGCTCTAAAAGTTACATGTGTGTGGTCCTAGACATCTTGCTAAATGCGATCTGAATCAGTTAAGGAAGATCCTTTGCCTTGGTTCGTGATGGAATCCAATTTCCAATACAAGACCTTGCGTTTTCAGTTGTAAACCTATATGGCAACATAATAGGATGGGATATTATGCCATCTAAGATTAATACATTTACTATTGTAATTGTTTTCAACATTTAGACACTAATAATAATATCAAATGATTTAGATTTTCTCATACTAAGCATGTTTGGCCATTATAAGGTAAATCTCTATCCTCTAGTTTGCATTGCATTACATGAGGGGACTTGAGTTTTATAATGGCTTCATTTTTCAAAAATCATTACGTGTTTGTTTTTTTGCATTGGCATTCATGTGGAGGAAACCCATTCCGTTTTATACGCTGAGGTCCCGTGATATGCCTTGCTTTTGAATAAGTATAGTTGTAGGGTTTCTCATACCAGTCCCATGACTGGCTCGTAGTTTGTTTTTCCCTTGCAAACTCGAGTGCCTATATTTTCACATAGGTAGCCTAGTTCCCAAGTAATAGCTATGTTCCTTTTGGATGTGTATGGCAGCTTTTGAAGCTAGTTTTGGACTTATATTGGAACTGAATTTCGACGTTTCTTTTTTAATGTCTCAGACTTTATTATTTTGACTATCTTTTAATTCCGATGGGTACTATTTGAAACTACTATGTATAATTATGATTCTGATGTTATTTCTGTTGTCGTAATCTAATGTACATTATGTAATGTTTAACTTTTGTTTTTATGCTTATGTGTTATATTCCAATGATTATCCTTACTTCTGAGGATCGAGACTTTGGGTCGTTACATCTAGTATCAGAGCCGAGGGTTAACCTTAGTTCTAGAATATAACATAATAAATGACTCATAAGAGATGGAATTAGTAGTATTCTAAGATGAGTGACTCATTAGAGACAGAATTTGTAATATCGTAGAATGAGTATAGTAGAAAAACATACTCCTAATAGATACATTTCTATTTATATTTGTCTTTGTGCTCTTACAATTTCCTTAAGGGATATTTTCTGTTAGCCGAACTCTTTTCTTACTATTTGTAGATATAGTAGAAAATGAGTGGCTGAGGCGGAAGAGGTAATGTTGCAGTCCAGCAACAAAATGAGCCAATTGTGCCTCCACCGCCCAAACCTGATCTAGAAGTTCTGTCTAAGAAGTATAGGAGTTTGGGAGGTGTAACACTCCAAAACTTAATACACTATAACATACCTTAAAGATAATAGAATGGGAACTACTTAATTAAAATATTAAAAAATAAGTAAAACCGTCCTTACCGTTGCATTGCATTCGTCTCGGAATTCTGGTTCAGACAGAGCCTAAGTTTGCGTAAAACAGATAGCCTATGAAGAAGTTATGAACCTTAGAAGTTTGTATACATATATGAGGCTCGTATATGAATATAATATAAAATTAATTCAAACGAGATGAGTGGGAAAAAGAGCGGGAAACTGGTCCATTATGGGATGACACACGTACGGCTTAGGTTGACCTATGGGTCAATCCAATGGGTCGGTGGGTCAACCCACCCATATCCAGGGAAGATTTTGAATTTCGAATCCAGACAGTTTTGTGGCTAGGTTCGCGCTGACTTAGTGCTGCATGTACAGTTAAGATTAAAATCCTACAATAAAGGATGAGGTTGACTATGTGAATCTATAAATAGTTAGCTTCTTACATTCCAATATACACCATTTATTCATATCTTCTGCCTCTGTAAATCTATTCTAAATATATGTATATAATGAGGGAATGCTACTGAAGCCTGAGACAATATTCAGGATTTACATACAACAACAAAAACGGATTGGATTGGACTTTTCTACGACATATAGTTATAAATATATAAGAGATTTAATCTCTTATTCACCAAGAACCACTATCAGTTCCCTGTCATTTTAAGATCTGATTTCTTAGATTATAACACGATAGCAAAATAAAATTGGTTAGGATATGTAATGTTTATAAGATAATTGCTATACACGTTTAACACTGTTAAATCACCTATGTTGTTGTTATACATATAACATATGCCTTTACTAATGGATAAATTACAAGATATACGTATTTGTTAGACCAAAAAATGGTCCTAACACCCAAATCATTATATTTCGAGCATAGAATATAAATAAATAACGGAAAATTGAGGGAAAAAGCAAGACAACAGGATTTTTATAGTGGTTCAGTATTAATGAGCCTACATCCACTTCATATTTTCTCATTTCAATCAGAGATTACAATTACAATGAATATTGCCTCTCAATCGCTTGAATTCAATGAATAATTCTCTCTGAATCCATTGAATTTTATTAAATAAGATGGTGATTATCTGTGTAGGAGTGTTAACCATGGCAGCCATGGATGTTGAGATGCAAAAGGTCCCTTAAAATGCCATGTCTTCCAATATTTGTAGGCGTTGGAGATCCATGGATTGGATGCCCCATGATGCGCATCTAGCGGGCTTCGAAATTGGTTATGAGAGAGTAGAGAACGTGTGGAGTTCAACCCATGAATGTAGGAGTGAGTGGAGCGAGTTTGTAGCTTAAAGAAAATCCAGGTGGTGGCCCGATCCCAGAGGGCATCACGAACCAACCCCAAGGGGCATCACGAATCGACCCCAAAAGGGGTTCACGAATCGACCCTAGAAGGGGTCACGAACCGATAGGGAGCGATCCCATAGGGGGCGAGCCGGTCTTCACAAATGCCAAAATCCAAGTTTTTCCATATTCCGCCACTTCGTCCAAGCGATTTCTGATCAATGTATGTCCATATTCAAGCCCTTTGCTTTGGGTAGCCTGGTTACAAAGAATGCTAATATTTTGCCTCCCAAAGCACATCTTATCGCAAATGAGATGTGCTTTGAATATGTTGAGCTAAATCTCTTTGGAATGTCAACTATCCTTGAGAAGGCATTATCCAATTGTTGCATTGCTTCCATAGGAGCTAGTCAGGCCAAGTTCTATGGAAGGAGTATTCGAGATGATTAAGTGATTGTTTAAACCTCGTCGAATCAAGTGGTCTAACTAATTCATCAAAAGTCATGCTAGATCATTAGCTCCCGAGCGTGATTCTACATGCATAAGTCGTTACCAAATAACATTATCATTTTACGCAGGTCAAGTGCATTGTCGGGTCAGACTTTCTTTGACATTTGAGTCAATGTGTGAAGTAGCCATTCAAATCGTTGGGTAGTTCGAGAATCTTCGGGCTCTGAGTTAGCATTTGGATTGTTAGGATGGAGTGCACCAGAATCATCATGCGAATCTGTATCTTGTACTTGATTTTGGACTACCTTGATACCATGATATTAGTCTAGGACTCCGTGCTCATGTAGAATCGTAATTTTAAAGAACCTTAAAGCCATGATCACTATGGATCATGTCAATGAAAAAATCAGAAGTCCATGGTTGCATCAGACCATATTTAAAGGAATCCACAATTGCTATGGATCATTTCGTATTCCAATGATTGCATACAAGTCAGTAAGGGACGTAGTGGAAATCATGTGAACCAATGTCCATATGATCGTCACAACCGTAAAGCAGTAGAGAAGTTTGTAACACTTTCCATTCGGCGTAGTAGTGATTTGAGTCCCGAAGTTCACATTTGAGCCACAAGCTAGCTCGCTTGGTCGGAAAGATGAACCAGGTCATATTCCAGAGGCATAGCGTACATGTTTTGAATCTCACTCCAAGCAAGGATTGTCTTCAAAGTTAGTCTATGAATTAACGATCGTGCTCTCAGTGCCATCAAAGGACAAGGGAAGTCAGGGCTTATGCCCCCAGCATCGATGGGGGTTGAGTTGAGTCAATCAGGCATCCAATCTTCAAGATTTTATATTTCCCGTTGTTGCATCTGGTAAGAGTTGCAGATTTAATAACCTTAGCCAACCCAAGACATTCTGCTTTCTCTCTCTTGTCAGCAAGAGTTGGTGTTGTATACGCAAATGGTCGAATTACACTCGCTTTGATGTTGTATTTTCTCTTTAGTCTGATAATGAGGATTGCCTCGTCGGGAGTCAGCGGATTCGGTTACTCTTGTCATATTAATTGCAGAGTTAAGTAAGCTTGTCAAATGCAAGTGAATGAATGTTGTTATGAAGTTAGTTGGGCCCCTCCGTTCATGCTTTAGCATAATCGGAAATGGCCATCATAGTCTTGTAGAGCCACTTTCTCATGCTCGGTTCCATTGAGTTTGAGAAACAATATCATAGACTCGATTAGTGAAATAGATTTCTCTCCGGAACTGCATACTCTTATCATCCTTTTCCAAGGCTTTTCCTTTGTCCTTATCATTTTAGGAGTTGCACGTTGCTCTATTCTCTCAGGGTTGAATTTATCAGAGCTTCTGAGCAGATGTTGTCGCAGAGAAATCTTGAAGTCCAGGGCAATAACAGGAGATCCTGATGTCCCATGTGAAAACGCTATGATTTTCATTATTCACGTCGTCTTGGGAAGTGCCGCCAAGAATCTGCTACATGTTTCCTAGATCAGGACTGATGCCCTTAGCATTAAATTTGAGATTACGAAGGGGGACTTCACTGATTTCTTGTTTTTGCATCGGTATTGCCCCCGGGTCGTGGATCGAGTTATTCGACCCAACCGGCTCCCTGTTCATCGAATTGTTGTGTTCCGGCTTGGAGTTGAGCGTGTTCTGATGCTTGAGTGTCCACTCGAG
The DNA here is from genome assembly GCA_030737875.1 of Allium sativum. NCBI lineage: Eukaryota > Viridiplantae > Streptophyta > Magnoliopsida > Asparagales > Amaryllidaceae > Allium > Allium sativum. The sequence goes on along the minus strand of CM060910.1, from coordinate 607,080,213 downwards.
TTGGATCTGAATCTATTCGTGTAAGTACAGAGTTTGTTACAGTTCGTCCATTCTCATCTAAGTTCTTGCGGGTAGCTATTCCATTGTCCATGTTTTCATCCACAACGTTCTGGATCGAAGTTGCATGCTGCACGCCTGGTGATTGATTCATGCCCAATTCGAACCGGTGGTTGCGATTTGATCGAGCCAAGTTCGTCACTGATTGAATTTTGATTCCATCATTTCAAGCGAGTTAATGATTGTTGCTCGGCTTTCCAATTCATCGTTGTTCCCCCAATGTGAAATTTTGAAATAGGTGAAAGTCGGTCGTGGGCTTCTTGGTTCTGCATATGAAGTAGCCATTAATCTGTCTTCTATTATTTGATTCTAGATGATGATCCATTGTTCAAACGTATGTGGGCCAATCTTGAAGAGTCATCCTTTTGGTCGTAGTCTGTGATCTTGCGGAACCCCAAGGATAATAGATGTGCACAAAGTCATCGAGTAGTTGAATCATGCTGCTCATATCCCATGCCCCCATCCATAGGGGGTTTTGTTGAATGGTGAGCATTAAATCCACGTCTTCTCTAAGTTCATAGGACCTCCTCATGTCATGAGTTAGAGTTGAATGCAAAATGAATTGTTGGTACTCAGCCCATGCTAAGCCCTAGTCTCCCATCCGAGCTCCGAGGATTGAAATCAAGTGATGGAGGGTCAGACCGTAGTCGCCTAGAGTGCTCCCAATTGCTCTTTGCATCAAGGGAAACGTCGTACACAAAGCAATTATGATGCATCTAATTAGCATACCAAAGAGGGTTGTCCATCCACGTCTGGTCATATGTGAGCCTTCTAATTGGGAAGTCATTTGGGACTGGTAAATAGATGTTCTCTCAGCATCCATTTCATGGTCCTCAAATGGCCTGTCAAGATCACAAAATACGTTAAATACAAGCAAATAAACTATGCCATTTGTGAATATTTTTAATAGATTGTCCCCAGCCCAGGGTAATGGAATAAGACAAGTAGTGGTCAGATCACATCCTTTTCGAATTTAGACGAAGGTAGGCGTATTCTGGATAATCAGGGAAATCTTCAATCCACAGAAATCCTGAATTCCACGATCGTGTCAGATCGTATTAAGACCGGAAAACCAACAATTGATCAAGTTCATATTAAGGCCCGATAGAAATCCAAGAAACTTAGAGCTTCGTCGTGTCCTTCCCAGCCACGAGTATTAGGTCGCATGAAATGTCATTGAATAATTCACTCTCAAGGCCTCTTTTTGTTTGCCAACTTGAGTCACGTTGGATGCTTATAATTGGGCATCAATGTTAGCCTTCTAGACATGCCCCTTTATTTGTTTTCTACTGGCCTGTTGTTGTTGCGAGTGCGGGCCACGCATTCTTAACCGGTTATCCTCTGTAAATCTACCATCAGCAAACAAAGTGGTATTCCTGCAATATCATACATTTGCAAGTTTGTTATATATTTCAATCAAATATATTTGCAGTCAGAGCATTACTTCACCGAATAGCAAGCAATAAATCGCATCACAAATCAGATAAGGGTTTCAATTCAGTATCCCTGTAAATAAATAGCATTTCATATTGCAGCCATTATAGGGGTGTGATGTGTGTGTATTCCCCCAATCAGTAGTGAATAAGTGCCTGGTCAGGGCTTGTTTGTGATTGATTAGGATCGATAGTGTATTGCCCCAATGTCCGGAAATGAGGGGTTTTGGGCTCAGATTTCATTCTTACGCCCGATCCTACAGCGGGGTAGGAGCCCTTCCGTGGCATCTAATCGCAATGCCTTTATACTCTCCTGTCATATGCCTAGGATAGAGTTTGAACTCAGCTTTCAATCTGCCCCCCAATCCTTCAGTGGGATTTGCAGTGCTCGGTCTCTGGCGCCTTTATACTCTCCCATCGAATGCCATGGGTAGAGCGAAATCAAGGCGTTTATTAATTGTAGTGCACCTTCACGCCTTGAGGATGCAATCTTCATGACTTTTATACTCTTTCTCGAATCATGAGAGTTAGAGTCATGGATTGAGTGGTATTTAACCAAGGCGCGCCCATCAGACTCGTCCTACGTTTGTACTTCTATCCAAGCTCTGGGGATTAGAGTTAATAGGGAAAATAGTCTAAAGACGTTTGCCAAAGCTTTGCGTTCCTCTGATCAATCTATGGGAGGAGCGATTGGCACCGAACTTCAGGTACCTGCATCGTTCATATCACATGACTTAGTCATGTTAATAACTCAAGAAGCATACGAAAGTAAATTGCATGATTGAAAAATAAGGATTTCAATTGGTGTTGTTTCCCCCTCTATTTGGATTCATGTAATCTGGGGGCATCAAGCATAGGATCAAGCCATATAGGTGGTCACACTGCTTCCGTCTGGAGTCGGGCTCCAACTTTGCACTTCAAAGATTTATGTGTAACTGTCTTATGGTCCGCCAAGTGTGAGCCAAGGATTGGATGTTCATCTCAGATCCACCTTGAGCTATACAACTTTCTTTAGACGGAGCACGCGGCTTTGTAGATGAGCAGTTCAGTCGAGCTCGTTATGTTTTTGTTCCATAAACCTATATGTGGGTGTTAGAAACCTGATTGGTATCAACTCCATGGTTCCTACACCATCTACATATTAATTCATTTGAGTTAATTACATCAATAACTCATAAAGCACGAAAATATAAGAGTCATGGTTAAAGACTAATTATGTTAAGGGAATGAATATCATTCGGAGCAAAAATGGCATTGCATGTTGATTACAGGTCCATTTTTCCTTATCTTGTTTCTACCGGGGGACGGCCGCAAAAGACTTTAGCTGACAAAGGATATCTTTCCAAACTATCATAGGGAGGCAGTCCCAAGAATGATTAGACCTGGATCGGGGTCTTGAAATGGCAAAGGCGGTTAGGTAGATACTATAAGTGAATGATGAGGTCACATCTTCTTTGAATCGCCTTCTTGCCCCTGTGGCAAGGGCAAGGATTGAATGTCAGATAGTCACGTTTTCATAGCTAATGGTAGCACATCATTTCATTAGTGCTAGGGCGATAATTGGAAGGAGAAATATGGATCTACACTTACATAAAATTTCGTATTTTCCACGGTAGGAAATAGTATATGGCTGCTAGGGAGATATTCATATCTCATAAATAAATTGATATGCCTTCGATCCCACGTCGGGGATAAGAGTATGGTGCACAGACAATCAATCAGAATACAGGATTGACTGTTCCAAACCTTTAACTCGCCAATCTTTGGGCAAGACTGAGGCAGTCGGTCATGCAAAATTTTGACGTATCAGCTTTGAATTGGGTGTTGTAATCTCGAGCGATCCATGCTCGAATTTCTAGTTGCCCTCATCACCTGGGGAATGAGTTACTTGGAGGATAATCGGTGCACGGAGTGGAATTGTGAATCTCCACTTTATGATTCTAGAAACTTCGTTCGTTAGAAGTTTCATTCATGTACATCTACCATCTAGCGGGAAGTTGTCTAGTATTTCGTCGAATAACTTAGGGTGACAAATTCAACAATGGGAATAGTTGGTGTATTTCTTGGGACAGTCTTCCAAGGAAAATAAGCAATATCGCCTTGAATGACATATCTTGAGGCATAACGAACGATGGTACGCCATTTATTCTCCTTGCTGGAAGCATTCCGTGCTGTAGGAAGTTTCTTACGAGGGTTGTCGATGATTTTCTTCCGGGTTCAGTTTCCAACACTGGATCAATACCAACTGATTAATGGTCAGATTTTGTAGTGTCTTGATTGGGATCGTCCCCATCTATTTTGGATTCTCGGAACTTTCTAACTCGGCCAGATTATCCACCTTCTGATTTTCTGTATGTGGAATACAAGACATGTTGTAACGTTCCCATTCATCCAACAGAACCTGTATACGTTGTAGATAAGCTACAAGTCGTTGCCCCTACATCTGGAATCCCCTCCGAATCTTCCTTTAGGAGTTATCAATAGGACTTCGGCGATGGGTCATCGATCATTCTTAGCACCTTCTATATACAGCTACCGGGTGCTTGTATTCATTTTTCATTTTGAAGAGACATATTCTTCATCTAACACATCCTCTTCGGGAATGGTAAACTCAACGATGGATTCGGCTAATGTTTTCCCCCGTATGGACTTCGTTAGGAGGGTGTTGAAATCAAACTGGTTAAGATCGATGTTCAGTTCGAGCAATCTCCCAGATGCCTCAGGTCACTGTAGCACCTATCGTAGTGGCTAATCAGTGTGTATCACAATCAGATGAATTTGGGAATAGTGGCAGAGTTTTCTCAAAGCAATCAACAAGCTATAAGCAAGCTTTTCCGTCTTTGGGAAGTTGCTTCATTAGATGTTGCCTTCTTGCATCCTGAATTTTCGTCCTCTCTTGGATCTATATCTTTTGGTAAATCATCGGGTAACTCTTCCTGTGACGTCTTCCGTGCTTGTTAAGCCTATGCCCCCTTCACACTCCATCTTATCGGGAAGGGAAGAGTTGTTGGGTTCCATGCCATCTCTATTGCATAACATATTTCATCCAAGCGAACAACAAGTTCCTCCATTAACTTGGCTGTCTAAACCATTCCCACTCCAACTTCGGTTGGGATATTTAGCAATAGACACCAATGTGCTTTGTAAGCTTTGAACTAGAGCTGGTTGGTCGAGGCCTTGATCAGATAATCTTAAATGCAATAAAACGATTTGCAAGGCTTCAAGTAATGTTCATACATTATGTCATAACTATTGTGTGAAGTGGAAAGCTAATGGTTGATTCATATTTGTGTTGATCTCGAGATCTCATCTCTTGACCGAGGTCGTATGGTGGTTGGTGAGCAGTCAATGTTGCTATCATCTGGGCACGGATCCCTAGGTCCATTCATGGCCTATTGTGGTTCAACTGATACCTAACTCTGGGCACCAAAATATGTTGATCTAACCCTTATTCGATGGCAAATATATCTCCCTCGATATGGTTAAAAGCAAATAGGCATTACAATGGTTAGCTAAGCTATTTAGGGAGCAAACCACAAGACATATGTCCGCTACCATGTCTCTCAAGTGAGTCGTAGCTTCATAGTGCAAGGATCCTCAGTTTCTTTCTGATATACCATCATTGAGAATCATGATCTCTACAATCGTATGAACTACCTTCGAGGTAGTGCTCGGACTACTTCATATAACCGTCATTCGGGACCCCGCCGATTGGATAGGTCTAAGTCGCATAAATCAGGTGGTCACTGCTCGTTCAGGAGCAATCATCAGTTGCATTGGTGAAATATATATACCATCAGAGTCCCAAAAGAGGAGGATGTGAGGAAACACTCTTTCCCACATATATTGTTGTAAATAACATGATGAATCTGCTCAAGGACTCCTCACATTGAATAACATTAGTAAACAGAGATCATTGCTCTCAGAAGAATCCTAGTCGTTTCCACTTTTCTGTGATATTCTCAGATTATCCTTTTAATATTCATTGACAAGCCTTGATAACTTCTGTCAGCCAAAACACATGCCGAGCCGAAGGCGAGCCGTCAGCAGGCCCGGGCGCAGTGCCGATGGGGGTCCGAGGTCACGACAGTCCCAGTGGGCATAGCATGATTTTTTCGATGTCGGTCAATGGAGCCTTCTTTGAAATGATCAGAAAAATGCATTTTTTCCAAAAAGTGGCCCTTTTTAAGGTCAGATCGTGACCTCTGTTCACCATCACTTTTCTGGGTCACGGTTCGTGACGTCTTAATCTGCTCGTGAACCAGATATATCTCCGGATCGCCATAGTCTCTAGGGTCGTGGTTCGCAAGTCCATCCGGTTCATGGTCCAGCTTGGTGATTGGGATCCTCCAACCTTTAAGCTCCACACCAGTTCGTGGTCCTCTCCGAGGGGTCAAGTCGCCCTAGGCGAGCTGCGAGCCGACCACCTACTCGTGCATTTTATCTATCCATTCTTCATTCGGTCGCGAAGTTTGTAATTCCTTTGCTTTCCACGAAGCCATAAAGTTCTGATTTTACCAAAATAACTGAAATATTCCAGTAGAAACGCAGACTATTTTCTTTGGACATGGAAATCCAAATAGTAGAATAACAATCTGATTCGCTGAGAATTCAATTCTCAGGGAAAGCACCAAAATGTTAGACCAAAAAATGGTCCTAACACCCAAATCATTGTATTTCGAGAATAGAATATGAAGAAATAACTGAAAAATGCGGGAAATGCAAGAGAATAGGATTTTTATAGTGGTTCAGCGTTAACGAGCCTACATCCACTTCATATTTTCTCATTTCAATCAGAGATTACAATTACAATGAATATTGCCTCTCAACTGCTCGAATTCAATGAATAATTCTCTCCAAATCCATTGAATTTTAATAAATAATATGGTGATTATCTATGTAGGAGTGTTAACCATGGCAGCCATGGATGTTGAGGTGCCAAAGATCCTTTAAAATGGCCATGTCTTCCTATATTTATAGGCGTTGGAGAGCCATGGATTGGATGCCACGTGGCGCGCATCTAGCGAGCTTCGAAATTGGTTATGAGAGAGTGGAGAATGTGTGGAGTTCAATGGATAATAGGAGTGAGTAGAGTGAGTCTGTGGTCTAAAGAATATGTTATGATGTGTGTAATAGTTGCAGCCCCGAGCAGGTCGGGTAGGGGGTGAACTGCCAGGTGATGACTTGATCCCGGGGGCATCACGAACAGATCCAAGTGGGGCATCACGCATCGACCCCATAAGGGGGCTACAAACCGATAGGGGGCGAGCCGGTAGGGGGCTAGGCGGTCTTCAGAAATGCCAAAATCAAAGTTTTTCCATATTCCGCCACTTCATCCAAACGATTGTTGATCAATGTATGTCCATATTCAAGTCGTTTGCTTTGGGTAGCCTGGTCACAAAGCATGCTAACAGTATCTATCTTCCTTCTCCCTATTTCTACTAGCTTAGTTTATTCCAATCTTGCCTATATGCCTATGTGATTTGATTCTATTCTCCTTCCTCTGATTTCCCTTTTTTAATTTATGTTAAGCCTAGGCCTTTGTAAGCCTAGGCTATATCCGATTAGAGTTGCGTATAATTGGGGTAGTAATGAATGACATAAAAAGAAGAATTTAGGCATGTTGTTAAACTGGGGATTGTTTAACTATAATTTGGGAAAGGGATAATATGCACATGTTTAGACTAGCTATAAATTGATAAAAAGGGGTAATGTGCATATACTTGTTGTAAATGGTTAAAAATGGATAATACGCAAAAACCTGTGCATGTTATAATTTGTAACATAATGGGATGAATAATACGCATATGTATAAACATGTTAGGTTTGACGTAATATAGACATTAATAAAATGACATGTTGGAATATTTTAAGTACCGGATGTAGGCTAATAAACTGAATCACTGTAGTAGTTATACATACACCTGGATAGGTGTTTTGGGGAAATGTTGCACACACATAATAACATGTAATATTACAACCACGCTTATTAGTAAACCTAAATCTGCAAGGTTAAACACAATTATTAATAAGCTAAGAGGTCCCTTATTCTGCATTTGTATAGGGTTTTGGGGACTCTTAAAACCTAGTTATTTGAGGGCACAAGCTTAGGGGGTTTGGCTTGTGCCAATCTATTGTTTGGAACCCATATCAGTCAGTATTCCTATTGGTATTTTGTTAGCAGGCCTCGCACTAGGTGTAACACCCCACACTTTCTACGCCCAAAATTTTGACAAAAATTAAAACTTGAACACATCCAAGCATGGAGTGTGTAAATCTGATATCTACAATAAATGAGCATGAACATAATCAGAGTACGATAAAAGATAACACGTAGCGGTAAAAAAATAGGATAATTAGTATTAACTCAAGTAACTACCTTTTTTCAAAGTAAGTCACTCTTCCAATATCGAGCATGATAGAGAAAGAGAACCAAAAGCCAAACTCAATCATTTGCCAGAACCCGAACTTCTTTACGAAACCTGGGAGGTTGTAATGAGTAGGGGGTCAGAACAACAAGTTCTAGTGACTAAGAAATGAACAACACATACTATAATACACAGATGTATCCCTTTTTGTTTAACCTAAGATGTATGCCTGACAAGGTAAGTAATTATAACCTAACCTTGTAGTTGTTTACGGTCGAGCTTATTACTCTTCCCAAAGTAGTATACCCAATTTATAATATACCAAGATAGGATGTTTACACACATGTAACACCCCGTAATTTTGACAACACTAAAGATGATAAATTAAATAATAATTAATTTAATATTTAGAATGAAGTGAAGCGGACTACGCCATCGCATTCGTCTCAAAATTCTGGTCAAGATAGACACCTGGTTTCGTAAAAAAGACACTGTATGAAGAAGTTATGAAGGTTTGAAGTTTGTATACGTGGGCAAGATAATTATATATATAACATTTCAAACCTATCTAGAAATCAGTTCAAAAATTGAAATTGGGGAAGAGGAAATTCTCCCACCCAGGGGTGTCGACCCCTTAAGGGGGTCGACCTCCCCTCCCCCTCCCGCGTCAGATCTGTGTGGATTCGATTTTGTGTATGTGGGCTCCTTTCTTAACCCGTTTTGTAATAACCTGGAAATTCTGAGCCAGTTTGAAATTTTTGTTTTGGCAACTTCGACGAATTTTGGATATTTAAAATAGATTATTTTAAATAATATCGACAAGAAATTTATTTTGAATATAATTAGAACGTATATATTATATACGTCGTCGTTAGAATATAAATATTTATATATAATTATAAAAGGAATTGAAAATGGCGCGGTAGTTCGATAATTCGATTTCAAAATTTAACTGAATGTACCGGGTGCAAAACAATCCGGATTTTGGCGAAACCAAAAATTATAGGATCTAATTGAGAATATCTTTCCAACGAATCTGAAAAATCGAAATTTCATAGCGGGAATCAAAAGTTATGCCCAGTTGAAAATTCAGAATAGTCACTATATAAATTATACATGGCCCAAAAAGTCAAATTTTGCATACGGATGAATTTGGAATCGAAACCACTTCCATTGAGTTCAAAATGCCATTTAGAACTCCGAAAAGTATAAGCTTCGATATATTCCGATATCCGGAATAGTGGCAATTGACAGGAGCTTTTCGGTTAACAAAACATAGCCCTTAAAAAGTGAAATTTTGCGTACGAGCTCAGAATTCGACGAGATAAATTTTTCTGGATTCACAATGACAAATCATTGTTGAGTTCCAAATGGCGCGTCGAACGGAGTTAGTATGTGGCCGTGCGAGCTAAAACAGTTCAGGGTAAAGCGAGCAGTCATTTTATAAAAGAACATTATTGATACGACCTCGGAATTCGATTCCACCTTTTTTTCTGGATTCGTATCGTCTAAAAATGGTTAAATCCAAGAGGGCTTGATTTTTTGAGTTAGCATGTGGGTGTGCGAGAAGAAAAGGTGCGCCAAAATCGCATTTTTAGAGCTTATCTGAGCATTTTTGTGATTTTTTTGAATGGTCAAACGAACTCGGAATTCGACGAAACCTGTTTCGTTGGACTCGACTTCACGTCTACTATTTTGTGTCCGAAATCCGCGGCCATCGGAGATCGCTAGCGTTCAGGCGATACGCGAGAAACTAACATATAATCACTTTTACTTCCTTTTCTCTTCATTATTTTCTTCCTCCTTCTTCCTCCAAAAAAAATCAAAAATGGAGACCACCCTCCTCCACCATGCCGCTGCCCTCTCCTCCGCCGCCTCCCCAGCCCCTCCACCGCCGTCCGCACCCCCTCCTCCTCCTCCCCTCCTCCTCCTCTCTCTCTCTCCTCCTCTTTCCCTCTTCTAATTTGCAAACCCTAGCTCCTCCGGCCACCACCACCACCTCCCGTGCCCCACCGCCGCCACCAGCACACTCCCCACGCCCAATCAGGTCCGGCGCCCCCCTATGGCCACCCAACTCCGGCCGTGGGCCCCTCCTCCTCAAAAATCACATTTTTCACAAAATCTCGTTTTGCAAATAACACCCTGTCACCATTTCGCGAATAACTCCCAAACCATGGGTTTTTGGCCAAAGTCCCTCTAAACCAAAGTTGTAGAGCACGAAATTCTCTTCGATTTGGCTATATGGAAGTCATGTTTTGGAGTTCGGAGCTGCTCGGAAAACGCGTTCGAAGTCTGCTGTTCAAAAGCGGTGAAATTCGTGTAATTTTGCGAATTCTGGCAAATTGGAGCATTTTTGGCAAAAAGTCTCTTAGACGAAAATTGTCCGGAATGGCGTGTTTAAGCTAGCAAAAAAGGTGGTGTGAAGATTGAAGCTCGTTTGCAAAGTCTAGGACCCGAACAGCGAATCCGGGCATTAGAAAAAAAAGTGAGTTTTCTCCATTTTAAAGCTTCTACAGTTTTTGACATATGAAATAAAAATATGATCTTTATATTATAGAGAGGATAAAAATCCGATTTTTAACTTATAGAAGATATAAAGATAAGATTTTTATATAAAGTAGATAATAAAAATGTGATTTTTATACATGTGGTGACTACGGGCGACGAAAGTGACAAAAGACGAGAACGACAAGAATTTCTACATAAGAAGAGTCGAGATGATTGGATTAGCTAGTTGGTGAGAACTTCTCACTCAAAATATTTTTTTTCTAGTTATATATATATACTAGGATGCAGACGGTGTTTAGTAGCACCCGACACCCGTCATCCACAGACCATGGATGGCTTGTTTGTTAAATTGTTTGGTTGTGTAGTTAGTTAGAATATTTGGTCTGAATTGAATTGTTTGGTGAAATGAATGGCGTGGGCCTTCACTAGACCAGGGATAAGGCTAGGCCTTGTCCCGTTTCTAGTATCGTGCCATTATGCTGCCGAAATTTTCTAAAATAAGTTAGAAAAATAAAAATATCATTTTATTTAAAGAATGAACTGAATAAAAATTCATGAGTTAAGATAAAATATTTTATCGTTAAAAATATTGTAACACCCCACACCCACTACGGTCACTCACTAAGGGAATGCCATAACATCGGTGGAGTATTTTAAGTGAATATAGAACAGAAAAATTACAACAAGACAGATATAAGTAATACTCGAGAATTTAAAACATCATTTCATTGCAGCGGAAAGTAAAACATGTTTGGTTACACCAAAACCATAAACAAGAGTCAAGTACATAATATCCATCCTGATAAAACAAAAGTACATAATCCCACTACATAACTTAATAGCCATAATAGAAAAGATAAACTGAGCTTTACATCCACGGTCCAAGCTCCAAAAGATAGATAAAGCAGTCTAATCAAAGCCCACTAGTGCTAGGCCCACTCTGAAAACCTGAGGGTTGGGAAAAAGATAAAAACAACAACGGGGTCAGACATAAGTCTGAGCGAGTCCTATAACCTTAACAATACAATCATTAAAGTAATTAGGGTATGATATAAACAAGGTACGGTACCTCTGGGGATAATGACTACACTAAGTAGCCAACTAAACACAGGATGTACTAAGATAACCGAAAAGACGCATTTACCCACCCAAGGATAATTACTACACTGCACCACCCCAGATCTACCCACCCAAGGGTAATTCCTACACTGCACCACCCCAGATCTACCCAACCAAGGGTAATTCCTACACTGCACCACCCCATATCTACCCACCCAAGGGTAATTCCTACACTGCACCACCCCAGATCTACCCACCCAAGGGTAATTCCTACACTGCACCACCCAAGGGTAATTCCTACACTGCACCACACCAGTTCTACCCACCCAAGGGTAATTCCTACCTAAGGTTGATCCCACTAAGTGTACTTAGTAATTTTTAATAGTAGTTTCGTGTACCCCTAGCTGACTACATAGGTGCCGTCTGCCCCTATCTCCACTAGGTATACCCACTACTCCCCAAGCGATCGGCTCCCTAACGTAGATACCCGTGCTGGCCCCACAGTGGGGTGTATCATTCCCCAAAGTGGCAACCTGATAATATCAAAGGTGCACGGCTTATACCTACACGATGCAACAACGTCTTACTTTCCACCCCTGGTCCACACACGCATATGAAACCCGTTGGACTTGCGTTGCCACCGCTAACCCGTTTTGGCCTCTTACAGTCAAGCCCAATATGCGTGTCCCGTCCTCGACTTGGGTCGAGCCCACAAAGATACATTTGGGATATTGGTTGAAATAGGCCCCCACAAGCTACCCACCTAAGCTTGTCATTTCTAGTGAATCCCACTTAACCCTTTAACCATGTCCACTTACATGTTATAAATTTTTGTTAAGTCTTTTAATCATATTTTAATTGCCACTCAAGGCACCCACTAGATTTTCACATGCCACCCAAGGCACTTACTTGATTCCTACATGCCACCCAAGGCACTTACTTAACCCTTTAATCATGTTTAATTACATGTTCCACTTTGGTTAAGTATTCTAATAGTATTTTCTATTGCCACCCAAGGCAACCCACTAGTTCCTCATGCCACCCAAGGCACCCCCACTAGTTACTACATGCCACCCAAGGCACCCACTTAACCCCTCATGCCCCACTACATGCTAATTTGGTTAAGTGTTTCTTAATTAATTAAGATCGTAACCTTTGTAAAGACCTCTCACATTAGACTGTCTTTTATGGCAGCTGGATATGCCGGTTGGTTCCGGGCAGCCTTACACCATAACAGAGTCTAACCTCGTGTCTTTACGCTTGTCACGTATTTAGTTTATGACTAAGACCTCTCACATTGGGCCAATCATTTGTAGCCGCTGGATTTGCCGGTTGGTTCCGGGCAATCTTATGCTACAAAAGGGTCCAACCTCGTGTCTTAGTCGATTAATTACACCTAATTAATCACCCCCATAATTTGTATTAATTATCCCTAATTAATTACCAATTTCAATAATATGGGTAGACCTAACTCAATAGGTAAATTCCCAATTCCATAATATGGGTAGACTTAACTTAATAGGTAAATTCCCAATTTCATAATATGGGTAGACCTAACTTAATAGGTAAATTCCCAATTATGTCCATTCACTTTATGTTATGCTTAAGCATACCCATTTCACACCATTTTATTAACATGTATATTAACCCCATCATTCCCCACGTAATTCTATCTCATAACATGACATAATAAAGGGAAGATTCACCACAAATGCCATGGGTTTAACCAATCATAGCATATAACTTTATCATGGGCTTAAAAGGTGTCAACTTGCATATATGAGCATACATTAAACCCAACTAGCATTTAACCCAAACTTGCATGAAGCACATATGTCACAAAGGGGGTAACTTGCATATGATTCTTATGTCATACAAAGGTGTGAACTTGCATAGCATGTCACATGTTAACTTGCATATAACCAAACACATAACTTGCATAACATGTTACATATGAACTTGCATATAATCATGCACATAACTTGCATATAACCAAACACATAACTTGCATAACATGTTACATATGAACTTGCATGTAATCATGCACATAACTTGCATATAACCAAACACATAACTTGCATAACATGTTACATATGAACTTGCATATAATCATGCACATAACTTGCATATAACCAAACACATAACTTGCATAACATGTTACATATGAACTTGCATATAATCATGCACATAACTTGCATATAACCAAACACATAACTTGCATAACATGTTACATATGAACTTGCATATAATCATGCACATAACTTGCATATAACCAAACACATAACTTGCATAACATGTTACATATGAACTTGCATATAATCTCACATATAGCTTGCATAACATGTTACATATGAACCATTGTTCAACGTAGTGTTTTGCATAATGAGCATCATAAAACATAGCATTAAACTTGAATAACATATAGCATAAAACTCGCAAAACACACAACATACACTATACTAAACTTGCATAAACACATTGATCCACAAACATAGCCATATCTTATCATATCCTATCATAATCAATTTAACAATTGATTATTAAGGCTATAGAAACTCACCACTAAACTCTAATAAGCAAACCCTTGCCAAAAATCACCCAAAAACTCTAGCCTTGAAAATAAAGCATGCAACTTGATGATGAATGCAAGCTAATGATCACTCATACAACTTTAAAATGCTTGTATGAACATGAAAGCCTTCATAGAAATAGTTTAGAAAGAGGATGGAGGCTAGGGTTTTGAGTGGAGGCCATGATCATAGAAAATTTTGGCATAATTTAGATAGAGGATAGGATTATGATCATTTAGGGCTAGCTTAGGGTCTTATTTATAGGATTAGGATGTGTTTTAGACCCTTAGATTAACCCTAGGTTAGTTTAGGTCCGTCAGATTTCGTCCCAAGCCCTCCAACCCAGCCCAAAACTCAACCAGGTGCACCCGGGCCAGAATCAGCCGACAGGGCAAGTCGACAGCCCTGTCGACTGCCAAGTCGACAGCCCTGTCGACAGCCAAGTCGACTTGGCTGGGCGGGAGTTTTCCCGCCTGGCCCCCATTTCTGCATGTTTCTAAATTCAAATTTCCCGAAAACTTCTTTGGGCCTTAACCGAGTCATACGGACTCCGATTTACAAAATTTCGGACTCTATTTCGCGTATTTTTCCGAGACGAACACAATGACGTAACCCGTTTCCCCTGATTCTCACATTTGAGATTATTAATTCTGTAATCTGAAATTCGGGGTGTTACATTCTCCCCTCCTTAAAGGATTTCGTCCCGAAATCTCCAAGTTAAGGAGAATGCATATCCTACCATCCAAACAACCATCTACTCAATCCATCAAACACGGGCATCCATTGTCCTTAAAACAATTTCTACTGATGTATGAGCACATGCAAAAAGTGTGTGTATATGTTCCCTATCTAATGTATGAACATATGCAAACCGTGATAGTGCCATGCATCCAATATGTATGCGAAAGAACCCTATCGACACATACTATATCTACATGAGTGCACAATCATTCACCAAAATGCATCATCCATATGATAACACAACCATTATACATCCATAAATATAACTACCTACACACAATTATATGCAATATGCAATATGAAGTGATTGAGCCGATCTAGTGTCTAGAGTGTGTGTATATGCATCCACGAGCAACCACTAGCAAACACTTGCATCCACATGCATCCATCGATCATAACATGTCTCAAACACATGTTTCAACCATAGGTTTACCCTATCTAAAGGTCAAAGGCACTAACAAGAGGACATACTAAAGATAAGATAAGTACTAGACAAACGATAAAGGAGAAGTTAAAAGACATACCCTCAAAAAGGAATGGGTATAATGAACGCATTTTCGCTTCCGTCTCCCAAGTAGCGTTGCTCTCATCTTCTCCCCATTGCACTTTGACTATTTGAACCTCCCTGTTTCTCAACCTCTTAATCTCTGACCCAAGGATGCGTGTAGGAGCTCGTCGAATAGTCGCATCACGCTCTATCTCTACTTCTCTAAGCAAGCTCGGCTCTACCACCTCTGCGGTCTCATGTAGGCACTTCCTCAAATGTGACACATGGAATACATCATGTACACCACTAAGTCTGTCGGGCAACTCCACTCTATAGGCCATCTGTCCAACCCTTTCCTTAATAGGAAACGGTCCAACAAACCTTGGTGCTAACTTCCCAACAGATCCAAAGCGAACCACATTCCGTAACGGAGATACTTTGACAAAGAACATGTTCCCAACATCAAACTCAAGCTCTGTTCTCCTCTTGTCCGCATAAGATTTCTGTCTGTCTTGCGCCGCTTTCATCCTTCTTCGAATCAAATCAATCTTTTCCGAAGTCTTCCCAACCATATCGGCCCAAGCAAGATCTTATCCGTAGATTCCCACCAACATGTAGGTGATCGACAAGGCCTTCCATAAAAAGCTTCGAAAGGAGACATGCCAATACTAGACTGAAAGCTGTTATTATATGCGAACTCCACCAATGGAAGATGCTCTTCTCATGTACCTTCAAAATCTAAGATACATAGCCTCAAAAGGTCTTCTAAAATGCGATTCACCCTCCCGGTCTGGCCGTCCGTCTGAGGATGATTTGCGGTGCTCAAACACAGCTGAGTCCCTACCGCCTCTTTCAAACTCTTCCAAAACTCGCTAGTGAAGATAGGATCTCGATCACTCACTATGCTGGAAGGTACACCATGCAATCTAACAATCTCTCGAATGTAGATTGAAGCTAGCCATTGAGCAGTCCTCTTACTCTTCACGGGTATAAAATGGGCACTCTTAGTAAGTTTGTCTACCCCAACCCAAATTCCCGTATTACCCTTCCTCGATCTTGGTAATCCATTGACGAAATCCATCGAGACACTATCCCACTTCCATAGCGGAACCTCCAATGGGTGAAGCAACCCACCGGGTTTCTTTTGCTCCGCTTTTACTTGTTGGCACACCAAGCATCTAGTGACATACTCGGCCGCGTCTTTCTTCATACCGGCCCAAATGAAAACTCGCTTCATGTCTTGGTACATCTTGTCCCTACCGGGATGAATGGTCATCTTCGAACGATGTGCATCATCAAGTATAGCCTTCCTCAAACCCTCGTCTTGCGGTACACAAAGTCTACCGTCTCTACACAAACACCCCTTACCATCTAGGGTGTACCTACTCAAATGGCTGGACGACTCCCCCTCCTCATGAGCTTCTCTACTAACTCAACCAACTGTGGGTCGTCTCGCTGCGCTCCGCCAATCCGCCCTAAAAGAGTAGGCCTAACCTCCAAGGAGGCTAGCAAACCGGGTACAAAGTCAACGGAAGGTCTAAAGTCAAACATAGAAATAAAATCTAAGCTCCGTCGTTCAACGAACAATGAACTCAAGGACAACCTTTTTCTACTTAAGGCGTCCACTACCACGTTACCCTTGCCATGGGTATACGTTATCTCAAACTCATAGGATGCTAAGAATCCCATCCACTTTTGCTGTCCTAAGACTATGCGCTCAAAGAGTCTCCAACGCTTCCCTAAGATGTAGGGCATGCTCTTCTCCACTTTTAGAGAAAACCAGGATATTACCCCATCCAAAATCATCACAACTGTCCATCTCTCACGCAGACCACCCTAGTCGAACTCGACATCCCCCAAATGCAAGCCCCAAAGGCCTAAACCAATATCAGACAAACACCCAAGGGATACCTCCTTCGAATTCAGACGACCTACGTGAGATGATACTAGTAAAAACGGCTAAATAATTAAGCCCTTGTCCAACTCTGGATGTCCTCGCCAGTCTTGCTCCAAAACCACCGTTTATCCCATAACTGGCTTTGCTCAACCTATTGAGCACATACGAAAACTTATTTCGCTCCTAGAAAAGACCAAGATGTCATTTACAAAGACCATCACGAACTTATTTAGGTACTCCCTGAACACCCTTCTCATCAAATCAACAAAGTATGCGGGGGCATTCGTCAAACCAAATGGCATCACCAGCCACTCATAAAAACCATCCGGAGTCCTAAAGGTAGTCTTCTCTATACTATCCTCAGCCACTCTCAACTGATGAAACCCCGTGACTAAGTCCTACTACGAAAACACTGAGGCGCCAACCAACCGATCAAAGAGATCATCCAACCTCGGCAATGGGTGTCTATTCTTCTTTGTTATCTTGTTAAACTCCCTATAATCTACACAAAGTCTGAGGGACCCATCCGCCTTCATAGCAAAAACTACTGGAGCACCCCACTCCGATATACTTCGTCTTCTAAACCCCTTCTCAAGCAAATCGCCTACTTGCTTATGGAGTTCCCTCCTCTCACGAGGAGCCATGTGGCACACTGGCCAAGATACTGGTTTGGCATTGTCTACCGGATATATTCGGAAGTCAATCTCCCGCTCCGGAGGTAAGCCCTTCACCTCCTCAAACACATCCGAGTATTCCCGGACCACTCTAACAGATCGCAAACTCTAGACCGACGTGTCAAGCGATTCTAGATAACTTAGCATAACAGATTCCATGGGATTACAAGAGATCTCAAGAGTGTTACCCAAGCGGGTCGTAAGCCTAACAACTCTCCTTCCACAAACAAGAACGACACCATTACTGGATAACCAGTCCATGCCCAAAACTAACCCATAGCCCGTGAAGCCCAAGAAGCATCACATCTAAACTCAACGCTAAGTATAGAAACTTTCAAACCCAAACACATCATGGAGCCCCCAATTGGGTTTGAAACAACTAAGGGATCATCTACTAAACTGGTGTCTAAGTGCAGTGACTCAACTAACAACGATGAGATAAACGAACTCGATGCGTCAGAATCAAATAAAGTTCGAACCGGATAATAAAGAAATCCAAATTCCAACCTAGACGGTCTTATCCCCATCTGGTACACTAGCCGTGAGGGAATACAACTACCCTCCAGAAGATTCCATACCTTGCCCTTGCCCCTTTGGACAACCCTAATAAGGTGTCCTATTCCTCCCAAAAGGATAACTACTCGCCTTCTTCTTCCCATTCTCCACTCGTAACCTCCCACCAATGAGGTTTCATCCTCTATTAACCAAACTACTATTTGAGCCTTCCTCCCATCGTCTATCCAATAGGTACCTACCAGTCCTCCTCCTTCTTGAACCAACTTCTAATCCGACTAACGTCTAAGTCCCTTGAAGTGGTTTTCCATTCTTATCTATCTTAGAAAGATCATCTATACACGGAGGGGAAACTCAAAACGAGAGAGGAAGAGATTCAAAACGGAGAATTCGAAAGATAAAGATATGGATATCGGGGATTATGCTTTTCTTTCAAAAACTTTTCTCTTAAAAGACATGTTTTTGAAAATTCTCCTTTCAAAAATATTCTTAGAAAATAGTTTTTCTAAAAAATTTATCTGTTATGGTAACCTGGCTCTGATACCACGTGTAACACCCCACACCCGCTACGGTCACTCACTAAGGGAATGCCATAACATCGGTGGAGTATTTTAAGTGAATATAGAACAGAAAAATTACAACAAGACAGATATAAGTAATACTCGAGAATTTAAAACATCATTTCATTGCAGCGGAAAGTAAAACATGTTTGGTTACACCAAAACCATAAACAAGAGTCAAGTACATAATATCCATCCTGATAAAACAAAAGTACATAATCCCACTACATAACTTAATAGCCATAATAGAAAAGATAAACTGAGCTTTACATCCACGGTCCAAGCTCCAAAAGATAGATAAAGCAGTCTGATCAAAGCCCACTAGTGCTAGGCCCACTCTGAAAACCTAAGGGTTGGGAAAAAGATAAAAAAACAACGGGGTCAGACATAAGTCTGAGCGAGTCTTATAACCTTAACAATACAATCATTAAAGTAATTAGGGTATGATATAAACAAGGTACGGTACCTCTGGGGATAATGACTACACTAAGTAGCCAACTAAACACAGGATGTACTAAGATAACCGAAAAGACGCATTTACCCACCCAAGAATAATTACTACACTGCACCACCCCAGATCTACCCACCCAAGGGTAATTCCTACACTGCACCACCCCAGATCTACCCACCCAAGGGTAATTCCTACACTGCACCACCCCAGATCTACCCACCCAAGGGTAATTCCTACACTGCACCACCCCAGATCTACCCACCCAAGGGTAATTCCTACACTGCACCACCCCAGATCTACCCACCCAAGGGTAATTCCTACACTGCACCACACCAGTTCTACCCACCCAAGGGTAATTCCTACTTAAGGTTGATCCCACTAAGTGTACTTAGTAATTTTTAATAGTAGTTTCGTGTACCCCTAGCTGACTACATAGGTGCCGTCTGCCCCTATCTCCACTAGGTGTACCCACTACTCCCCAAGCGATCGGCTCCCTAACGTAGATACCCGTGCTGGCCCCATAGTGGGGTGTATCATTCCCCAAAGTGGCAACCTAATAATATCAACGGTGCACGGCTTATACCTACACGATGCAACAACGTCTTACTTACCACCCCTGGTCCATACACGCATATGAAACCCGTTGGACTTGCGTTGCCACCGCTAACCCGTTTTGGCCTCTTACAGTCAAGCCCAATATGCGTGTCCCGTCCTCGACTTGGGTCGAGCCCACAAAGATACGTTTGGGATATTGGTTGAAATGGGCCCCCACAAGCTACCCACCTAAGCTTGTCATTTCTAGTGAATCCCACTTAACCTTTTAACCATGTCCACTTACATGTTATAAATTTTGGTTAAGTCTTTTAATCATATTTTAATTGCCACTCAAGGCACCCACTAGATTTCCACATGCCACCCAAGGCACTTACTTGATTCCTACATGCCACCCAAGGCACTTACTTAACCCTTTAATCATGTTTAATTACATGTTCCACTTTGGTTAAGTATTCTAATCGTATTTTCTATTGCCACCCAAGGCAACCCACTAGTTTCCTCATGCCACCCAAGGCACCCCCACTAGTTACTACATGCCACCCAAGGCACCCACTTAACCCCTCATGCCCCACTACATGCTAATTTGGTTAAGTGTTTCTTAATTAATTAAGATCATAACCTTTGTAAAGACCTCTCACATTAGACTGTCTTTTATGGCAGCTGGATATGCCGGTTGGTTCCGGGCAGCCTTACACCATAACAGAGTCTAACCTCGTGTCTTTACACTTGTCATGTATTTAGTTTATGACTAAGACCTCTCACATTGGGCCAATCATTTGTAGCCGCTGGATTTGCCGGTTGGTTCCGGGCAGTCTTATGCTACAAAAGGGTCCAACCTCGTGTCTTAGTCGATTAATTACACCTAATTAATCACCCCCATAATTTGTATTAATTATCCCTAATTAATTACCAATTTCAAGAATATGGGTAGACATAACTCAATAGGTAAATTCCCAATTCCATAATATGGGTAGACCTAACTTAATAGGTAAATTCCCAATTCCATAATATGGGTAGACCTAACTTAATAGGTAAATTCCCAATTATGTCCATTCACTTTATGTTATGCTTAAGCATACCCATTTCACACCATTTTATTAACATGCATATTAACCCCATCGTTCCCTACGTAATTCGTTCTCATAACATGACATAATAAAGGGAAGATTCACCACAAATGCCATGGGTTTAACCAATCATAGCATATAACTTTATCATGGGTTTAAAAGGTGTCAACTTGCAAATATAAGCATACATTAAACCCAACTAGCATTTAACCCAAACTTGCATGAAGCACATATGTCACAAAGGGGGTAACTTGCATATGATTCTTATGTCATACAAAGGTGTGAACTTGCATAGCATGTCACATGTTAACTTGCATATAACCAAACACATAACTTGCATAACATGTTACATATGAACTTGCATATAATCATGCACATAACTTGCATATAACCAAACACATAACTTGCATAACATGTTACATATGAACTTGCATGTAATCATGCACATAACTTGCATATAACCAAACACATAACTTGCATAACATGTTACATATGAACTTGCATATAATCATGAACATAACTTGCATATAACCAAACACATAACTTGCATAACATGTTACATATGAACTTGCATATAATCATGCACATAACTTGCATATAACCAAACACATAACTTGCATAACATGTTACATATGAACTTGCATATAATCATGCACATAACTTGCATATAACCAAACACATAACTTGCATAACATGTTACATATGAACTTGCATATAATCTCATATGTAGCTTGCATAACATGTTACATATGAATCAATGTTCAACATAGTGTTTTGCATAATGAGCATCATAAAACATAGCATTAAACTTGCATAACATATAGCATAAAACTCGCAAAACACACAACATACACTATACTAAACTTGCATAAACACATTGATCCACAAACATAGCCATATCTTATCATATCCTATCATAATCAATTTAACAATTGATTATTAAGGCTATAGAAACTCACCACTAAACTCTAATAAGCAAACCCTTGCCAAAAATCACCCAAAAACTCTAGCCTTGAAAATAAAGCTTGCAACTTGATGATGAATGCAAGCTAATGATCACTCATACAACTTTAAAATGCTTGTATGAACATGAAAGCCTTCATAGAAATAGTTTAGAAAGAGGTTGGAGGCTAGGGTTTTGAGTGGAGTCCATGATCATAGAAAATTTTGGCATAGTTTAGTTAGAGGATAGGATTATGATCATTTAGGGCTAGCTTAGGGTCTTATTTATAGTATTAGGATGTGTTTTAGACCATTAGATTAACCCTAGGTTAGTTTAGGTCCGTCAGATTTCGTCCCAAGCCCTCCAACCCAGCCCAAAACTCAACCAGGTGCACCCAGGCCAGAATCAGCCGACAGGGCAAGTCGACTGCCAAGTCGACAGGCATGTCGACAGGCAAGTCGACAGCCCTGTCGACAGCCAAGTCGACTTGGCTGGGCGGGAGTTTTCCCGCTTGGCCCCCATTTCTGCATGTTTCTAAATTCAAATTTCCCAAAAACTTCTTTGGGGCTTAACCGGGTCATACAGACTCCGATTTACAAAATTTCGGACTCTATTTCGCGTATTTTTCCGAGACGAACACAATGACGTAACCCGTTTCCCCTGATTCTCACATCTGAGATTATTAATTCTGTAATCTGAATTTCGGGGTGTTACAAATATAATTTTTAACGTGAATGTGAATAAATAAAATATTCATTTACAAACCGGACGGTTTGTTTATGTACACCTATTGGAAGGACTTTGACTGGGTCGATAAATTTTACACATCGCCCAACTGCACAAATAATATCTGTGTTTGTTGATTTGAAACCCCACACGGGTGTTGGGATGAAATTTGAAGTTCACTCATCCTGATTGATTAAATATGTCGATCGATTGATTGACAGGCTGTTATAAGCGTTAGATATCCATATTTGATGCTTATACAGTGTAGTGCACTTTGGTTGATGGTTGATTATTTTTCAATGCTATCATATACGTGTGATGTATAAAAATCCGTATAATTAACATTATATGGTGATTGATTGGGCCTCATTCCAATTTAGAAAATAAGGAATATTATAAAGTAAAGGTTCATGTGTTGACTGTACACATCCGTTGAGATTAGTCATGTGTTGAACGAAATATTTTAACAATAAAATTTATATCTTTATCACTATAAAGTAAAGGTTCATGTGTTGACTGTACTCATCCGTTGAGATTAGTCATGTGTTGAACGAAATAATTTAACAAAAATAGTCACACGTGGACAGTACTCATTCGTTGAGATTAGTCGTGTGTTGACAAAAATAAATACTCATTTGTTGAAATAGAATATTTAAAAATAGAAATATATGAAGCCGTGTTGATTGGAGTAACGCCATTTTGACGTGAACGATATTTATATCGATTTTATTCATTTTAAAATGAATATTGAAAGGTGATTTCGAAATCGAATATTTTGAAATGAATTTGATTTGAATTGATTAGAAAACGATTTCGAAATGAATTGAATAGAAAACCACTTTGAAATGAATTGAATATAAAGTGATTTCGAAATGAATTGAATTGAAAACGATTTCGAAATGAATTGAGTAGAAAACCACTTTGAAATGAATTGAATATAAAGTGATTTCGAAATGAATTGAATTGAAAACGATTTCGAAATGAATTGAATAGAAAACCACTTTGAATTGAATAGAATTGAAAACGATTTCGAAATGAATTGAATAGAAAACCACTTTGAATTGAATCGAATTGAAAACGAATTCGAATTGAATTTAAAACGAAGTGAAATGAATTCAAATTGAATTGAATAGAAATGAACTTTAAAACGAATTTATAAAGAAGAATTCAATTTTGCTTTGTATTGAAATAGAAGTTGAAATTGTTTTTGAATCGAATTCCAAAAGATTTATACAATTCGTTTTAAATGGAAATCGACGAAATATATATTACATATATTATATATATAATATAATGGCCTGAATAGAATGCACCGCGCTGCGGCAGTTCGTGATCCGACCGTCAGATTCTCCTAAAACCGGAACCGTTGGGTTCGTATCAAAAAGGGCTTTCTAACGAATATTTGAAATTCAAAATCTAACGGTTGGATTTGGAGATACGTCCAAATCAAATTCGAAAAAGGTCGCTGTAAGTGCAATTCGATGGCCATTGTTGGAAATCGACTGTACGGGCCTTGATAAAATTATTAAAAATAGTAATAATTTGTGTAAAATCATAATAAATGATTTGGGAAAATTTGGGATGAAAAACTCCATATTTGAAAAGATAAAAATAATTTTTTATCGAAATGAACTAGTTTTGAACTAAAATTAAACCCGTTTATTTTTAAATAAATAAATTGGATTTGAAACGATTTTAAATAGAACGGATTCATGGGTTTATCGTGAACTGTGTTTTAAATAACACTAGTTCTTTAACCTGATTTTAAATAGAACTGATTCATGGGTTTATCGTGAACTGTGTTTTAAATAACACTAGTTCTTTAACCTGATTTCAAATAGAACTGATTCATGGGTTTATCGTGAACTGTGTTTTAAATAACACTAGTTCTTTAACCCGATTTTAAGTAGAACTGATTCATGGGTTTGTCGTGAACTGTGTTTTAAATAACACCTAGTTCTCTAACCCAGTAAAAGGAGTTTTAACGAATCTGTAATTAGGTTGAAATGTGAATCTATAATCTAAATTATCAAATTTAGAAATGAGCGAGAATGGAGTATCGCCAGTTTTGCTCCAAAGCGATAGTTAAATCTTTAATTAGATTTGAACGTGAAATGGTAATTAAATTTACCGATAACACCACAGTGTTAGATATGGAGTACTACCAGTTTTGCTTCATGGGATGAATAGGTTGGGATTGGGAAATAAAATAAATAATTACTTCGGTGTGGTTCGCTAATCTCGACTAGTTCAGAAAACCATAATTTGGTTTGAAATGACATCAAAAGGAAGATTAAAGGATAAATTTTAAAGAATTTATCTTGGATAAAATAAAAGGGGAACCTTTCCCTAAAAATGTGATTTTATGAATAAAAGAATATTCTGAATTGGAATGAGGCGTATGTTGTGTTTGTGTAACATTTGTTTTTAATATACGCGGGTTGTTCGGAAAGTCCGGGTTTATACCCATTCTGAATAACCGATTCGACGATAAGTCGAAGATGAAGACGGTGGTCGAAGACCGGAAGTCTTCACATCGTTTGGGTAATTACCGACGATCCTGATTGGGCTGTACACCCAAGAGGATGGAAATAGTTGGTGGTCGTCCAGACGTACTTGGAGATCGATGGATATGCGAGGAAAGTGCCTCCGGTTTCGTTCAGACCCAGAACGGACTTGTAAATGGATTGTGTGTCTGACATTGGATTTTATTCTGTGTTGATTGATTTCTGTTAAATATATATCTGTTTGGCGGCGGAGAATTTATTCTCTTGCTTAACGCCCTTCTCTGAGACGTACGAGCTTAGAGGTTATATATCGATAGATATCAACAGCATGGCATGAATTGCCGTGTGGCACGCTGAGATGCAATGATCAAGGCTTCTGTTGAAAAGCAAAGTCTTGTGGTTGATGATCAAAGCACGCCTACGTGGCAGCTTTCTGTATAACGTGAATTTGCGAGCCTCACACCTCGGTATGAGTTAAAAACGGGATACGGGCCGTTGGGAGAACACGACGTTTCTTTCTAACTTTGGTGGTGTCAGTGACTTACCAGCCCTGACATTTATATACTTTACACCTTTGTGGTTGTTGAAATGAGGCGCCTCGATATTAGGTCTGTAAGGACCGGGAAACGTGTGTTCAGGAATTGCCAATCCTCTAATGTAAGTGAGGACCGGCCCAACCGATCCAAGTGGCTGCCCAGAGTGTGTAGTCCTGAGCATTTGCTAGAGTGTCTCGAACGCGGAGAGGAGCTTGCCCCTTGCCTCGACTCATGACGGAATCCAATTTCCAATACGAGATATTTCGGTTTTAATTGTAGAACTAGTATGGCGACATAGTAGATGGTAGCTATGCCGCCTATGATTGATATTTATGATTGAAATGTTTTGACACTATACACTTATTATAGTATCAAATGATTTGTTTTAAACGTATCAAGCATGCTTTGGCTGTTATAAGGGAAAACCCTATCCTCCGGCTTGCGTTGCATTGTGTGATGGGACCTGGGTCTTATAACAGCTTCATTTTTATTTATTTAGCATTGCGCTGTTTGTTCTATGCACTGGTACTCTTGGGAGGAAACCTGTTTCGTGTTATACGGCGTGGTCCCTTGATTTACCTAACTTTAAAACCAATATTAATAACTGTTTTAGTTCTCACACCAGTCACATGACTGACCTGGAGTTTATTGTTTTAACCTAAACTCTGGGTGCCCCTATTTTCCGCACGGGCAGCTAGTAGTTTTGGTTTTGCAGATTTATATTCACAGGATCCTGGTTTACAGCTGGAATGATATCCGGAAAGCTCTGTATCCGTATATCACCTTCAGTTGTGCTTTGTATTATTTTTCTGCTGCTATGTAATTTATTGTAATCTCTAATATTTATCGAATGTAATTTATTCATTTATACTCTGTATATTCTTGTATCTGATGGAATTGTTGTAATAACAATGGAATGTTCTTCTGTTTGTGTTCTGATTTGTCTTGTCCTCACAGTATTTCGTTCTTTCTCATCTCTTCGGAGACCGGGGAAGTTTCGGGTTGCTACACGTTTCATTGGCTCTAAGCTATAAATAAGACCCATTTCTCTTGTTTCTCCACACTGAAATTAATAAAGGACTAGTTGTTGTCTTTGCCCAGATTGAATCAAACCTTTTCAGCAATCAACTAGAGTTTAGAGTTAATCAAGTTAAAGATCTGCGATTCAACATCTACGGTCTTTCTTATATCTTTATAGAACTAAACACTATGAGTTTAAGTTACTTGTTGAGTTAAATAATTAAAAAGTAAAACATGATATGACTATAATTTGGATCTGTGCCGGTGACTGCTTGAATAATATCAGATCTGTTATAACTTGTGAATCTATGATATTCTGAAATAACTATGATTTAGATCTTAACCTTTATCATGTCAGAACTACCATTGATTATAGATCTAATTCACTTTTTAGATCACCTTATACCTATCATGTCTGTGGTTAAATTAGATCTGTTAGAAGTTGGGCATCTAAATTATTGTTTAGATCTTATCATCCCTTCTATGACATCCTTATTATGTTAGAATCAGTCCTATTTTCTCATATTTACCATATCTATTTTTATATTAATATGTCACTATGTGTTTATGTCAATCTTGTTAGTCTAATCATTTCTATCATCTTACGTTCACCCTTTCCCTTTCATTTTAAATAGCTAGGCTACTTTCGAGTCTGGGCATGCCGCTAAAATATGCGAATGCGTTACATTGGGAACGAGAGCAAAAATGGTAAAATTGGGGTATAACTTGTAAATGGGAAATTTGGCATAATTTGAATAATGTACATAATATGAATTTGGGGGAATATGGTTCATTATGAACATAACTTAGGAAAGGGGCATGAAAACCTATAACGACATAGGTAAATATGGTTAATAATGAAATTCCTAGGATTACAGTAATTAGAAACTATAATCGCATATAGACATGAGTTTAGATGGTACTTGTAATGGAAGTCTGCCCGGAACCGTCTGTCATATCCAGCGACAGCAAGTGTTAAATCTATTGTGAGGGGTCTAAGTGCATAAACACGGGATGTGCTAAACCATTAGGTTAAACACGACTTGTATAAGAAGTCTGCTCGGAGCCGCTCAGCATAACCAACATCCGTAAGTTGTAGGTTTAATGTGGGAGGTCTAGTACATTGTAACCATAAATGAATATTGCAATAAAGTTGAATACTTAGCCTAGTTGAATTCATGGGGATTGCTTAAACATGTCAAATTGAATAAGGTTAAGTAAATTTAGTTGAAATAGTGGGAGGGCTAAGTATATCTGGATTGGGTGGGTTATATTTATATATATAGGCCCACAAACTTAACCAGTTGGGGTTATGTAATTAAAGACACCATTAGGTAAGCATAACATGTGAAATGTTAGGGGTTGTTATCTAATTAAAGATACCGTTAGGTAAGCATAACCTATAGGAATCCTAGTGGGGATGCAAGACAAAGGGGAGAGTTTGCATCATCTTGTGTGTGGGACCCATTTCAGTTAGTAACCCATATAATGGTATTAAATGAGTTCTCCGCTCTAGGTCGGAGTTGGGGCACGTTTACTGAGCTGATTGTAAGAGATCCAAACGTGAAGGACAATATGGGTGGTGCAAAACGACTGGGGTCATGTGCGTGCATGGTCCAGGCATAGGGGGATAAGACGACCGTGACACCTGTGGATATGGTTGTGAACTAAGGCTTGCCACTTTAGGGAGTGATACACCCTACTGTGTGGCAGCACAGGGTATCTATGGAATAGGGAGCCGATCGATTGGGGTAGCGGTTAGGGTACATCCAGACACATGCCTAAGTTTTCCATCTTGGGGATCATTTTGTTCATACGACACTAGTATTGATGCAAAGAAACCATTTGAGAAGTGCCATTTATTCTATCCAGTTGTCCTGTTTACTTTGTCATACTTGCCTTCTATGTTGTTAACTCTCTTATCAACTTTATATGCCTACCATGATACTTTTACTTATTTAATTTCTAAAAGTAACTGGACTCGCCAGACTTTGTGTATGACCATTTTTGTTTCCTTTTCTTTCTTCCATTGCCCCCTCCCCCACCCCCAGGTTCTTAGGGTGGGAATACTCAAGCTTGACCAGGATTCTGCTATCGTTTTGTTGGAGATGCTTAGATGTATTGCTCAAGCACCTCTCTTTGCTACTATGGCTATGATTTTATTTGGAAATTATGCTTCTTTTATTTTGTACTCTGGTGTTTTAATGCAAGATAGATGTTTTGATGATGTATTGGGTTTATGTATTTTCAGAGATATGATGTTTTGAACCACCATGCTATTTGATTAATAAAGTTAGTTTTTATTCCGCTGTTATTTTATATCTATCTTGTAATGTTTCTGTTCACTTATAACGCTTCACAAAACTTAGTGCATTCTCTTAATGAGTGACATTAATGAACGTGGGGTGTCACACTTGGTATTAGAGCTAAAGGTTACCAAATTAGATCACATTTGGTATCAGAGCTGAAGGTTACCAGATTAGATAAAAGTTTTTGAAAATTATTTTCAAAAAGGTTTTAAAAGAAAACATTTCAAAAAGAAAAGTCTGTTTTGAAAAATGTATTTCCCAAAGCCATACGTAATATATTTCAATCTTTGTCTGAATCCCTTTCCTTTTCTTTTCATCATGTCTGGGAAACCTAATATTCCAGAGGGAGTTACGATACTAGGTTGGTTCCGTAGGTATCTAGAAGCCACGACGCCTGCTGGTGGTCATGCTGACGTTCCTCCCCCAGCTGTACCCGTTGTTCCTCCTCCTCCTCCTCCAAGAGCAGATAATTTCTCTAAGGTCTGCAAAGATTTTCGTGTTATGGAAGAAAAGACATTCCATGGATCTGAGACATTTGTGTGGGAAAGGAATTGGCTCAAGGAAATAGAGGATCTATTCGGAATCTTCGAAGTGGATGATCATAGGAAGATTCAGCTAGCTGCGTGGCTGCTGAAAGACGAAACTTCGTTCTGGTGGGAAGTTACCCAAGCTGGATGTCTGGTGGAGATAGGATGATTTTAGAATGTGGTTTGAAATGAAGTTTCTTTCTCAAGCTGAGAAAAGATGCAAATGGAAAGGTTCTTGGCACTTAAATAAGGAAACATGACCGTTAAAGAATATGTGAACAAATTCAACCAGCTCGCTACGTTTGGTTTGGAACTGGTGGACACTCCGCATAAACAAGCCTTGCGATTTGTTAAAGGACTGAATGAACCCCTTCATGGGTTAGCTATGTCCCATATTCCAATGGGAGCTACTTTTGAAAGGCTTGTTGATATGGCCTTGATGCATGAGGAAGACAAAGATGAGAAGAGGAAGCTAAGGTTGAGGAAACCCAAAACAAGAAAGTTTGGCCAAAGAAGGGACAACAACAACAGTAAAAGAAAGGAGAAAAGAATGACTAGGCTAAGGATAAGAGAAAGTGCCATAATTGCGGGCATGAGAGTCATTTGATAAAGGAATGCAAAAGAAGGAAGAATGCTTGTTTCAGTGGTGTTGAGGTCAGACACTTTTCTAAAGAGTGCCCGAAGAAGCAAGGACAAGGTCAAAGGGAAGGAACATCTGGAGGGAAAGTCCATTCTCTCGCTATCAGTGCTCCAGATCAAGGTAGGAAAGTTTCCATGGAAGGTTTGATTTCCCTTTCCAATTACCCTACTAGAACTCTTTTTGATTATGGCACTTCAGATTCATTTATATCTAGTTCTATGGTTGAGTCTCTGCACTTAAATGCTAGTATGGTAGTGGATCCCATTATTATCTCAAACCCCATTGGTGGTTCAGCTCATTTGTCCATGATTTGTCGGGGTTTGAGAATATCTGTCTTAGGCATCGAATTTGAGTGCGACGTGTATGTGCTCTGTTTTATGGGCTATGGTTTGATTATAGGGATGGATTTGCTAGCCATGTATGGTGCCATTCTGGATTGTGAGAGGAGAGTCATTAGGCTTTTGACTTGTCATGGGAGGACCCTCGAGATTTCTTGTGACCCGCAAGGCTCTATTATGCTTCAATTCCTAAAGTCTCTTGATGCATTTATCGATGATCTGCGATCTGTTCCAGTAGTCCGAGATTATCCAAATGTTTTTGACGAGGTACGGGGAATACCTCCAAGGCATAAGATCGATTTTCATATATATTTGGTAGACAATGCAAAGCCAATTACATTTCCTGTGTGCCATATGGCTCCAAGGAAAAGGAGGGAGCTTAGCAAGCAAGTACGGGAGCTACTTGAGAAAGGATTTATTAGGCGAAGTATATCTGAGTCGGGTGCTCCAGTAGTATTCGCGACTAACGCGGATGATTCACTTCGCTTGTGTGTGACTATAGGGAGTTGAATAAACTCATTAAGAAGGATAGATGACTTTTTTAACCAGGTTGTTCGTGCATTTGTATTCTCTTAGTTAGATCGGGCCTCAGAGTTTCATCAGTTGAGGATGGCTGAGGACAGTATAGATAAGACTGCTTTTAGGACTCCAGATGGTTTCTTTGAATGGCTCGTTATGCCTTTTGGGTTGACGAATGCACCTGCCTATTTTGTTGATCTGATGAGTAGGGTGTTTCAAGAGTTTCCAAATAAATTTGTCGCAATCTTTGTTAATGATATCCTAATATTCTTGAAGAATGACGAAGAGCATGCCTTGCATATAACTGAGGTTTTGACAACTCTACGTGCGCATCAGCTTAAGGCAAAATTCTACAAGTGCCATTTTTGGAGGAAAGAGGTGAGATTCCTAGGGCACGTGGTTTCTAAAGAAGGGATGGCAGTAGATCCCGCAAAGGTGGTGAAAGCTCAGGATTGGCAAATTCCAAAGAATACAATGGAGGTGAGAAGCTTTTTGGACTTCGAAAAAAATATCAGCCTCACTCACTAGGCTGACGAAGAAGAATTTGGCATTTTCATGGGATATAGATTGTGATGTTGCTTTCCAGTGATTGAAGAGGGCTCTGACAATAGCAACTGCCTTGACCTTGCCTGATGGGAACAAAGTTTTTATAGTATACACAAATGCATGCGGAATAGGGCTTGGTGCGGTTCTGATGCAAAAAAGGAGGGTAGTATGTTATGGAGGAAGACAGCTAAGAGTTCATGCGAAGAACTACCCTACCCACGACTAAGAGCTAGTTTCCATAGTATTCGCGCTTAAGTCATGGCATCATTATTTTCTTGGAGAGAAGTTCAAGATGTAGATTGATCATAAATCTCTTAAGTATTTGTTCTCGTAAAAGGGTTTTTATTTAAGGCAATAGAGGTGGATGGAGCCTAGCATCTTATGACTTTGAGATTGCCTATACCCCTGGCAAGGGTAATATGGCAGTAGGCGCATTAGTTAGGAAGAGGATGACCTTGAGTCGTCTGTTTGTGGAAAGGAAAATCTTGGAGTTCATATCAACTTTTGACTTTAGACCTTCCACCGAGTAGTTACTTGGCTTATTTGCATCACTGGAAGTGCGACCTACTCTTATGAACCAAATAAGAACTTCGCAGCGAGAAGACACACATATTTCAAACATCTTGGATAGGCTCAGTAAAGGGGAGACTTCTAGTCACCTCAGTAGATACTCCACAGAAGATAAAGGGTGGTTGCGACGAGATGGAAGGCTTTGTGTTCCCCGAATTGGGAGTTTGATAAAGACAGTCCTAGAAGAAGCCCACCAGTCTAAGATGACCATTCATCCAGGCAGTGATAAGATGTATAGGGATATGAAGAGGGTTTTCTTTTGGGTTGGCATAAAGAAAGATGGGGCAGAGTTTGTTTCTCAATGGTTGATTTGACAACAAGTCAAAGCTGAGCAAAAGAAGCCCGGTGGTTTACTTCATCCTTTGGAGGTTCCACAATGGAAGTGGGAAAGTGTCTCCATGGATTTCATAGATGGTTTGCCTAGGTAAAAGGAAGGCAATAACAGCATTTGGGTTATAGTGGATAGACTTTATAAGAGCGCTCATTTCATTTCAGTTAAGAGCAAGAGGACGACAGCATGCTTGGCAGCAGTTTATGTTTGTGAGATAGTCCGTCTTCATGGAATACCTTCCAGCATCGTAAGTGACCATGACCCCATTTTCACCAGTGAATTTTGGAAGAGCTTACAAGAGGCATTGGGTACACAGTTATGTTTGAGCACCGCCTATCATCCTCAGACCGACGAGACGGAGACGGTGAACAGAATTCTTGAGGATATTTTAAGGCTGTGTATCCTAGATTTCGGAGGGACTTGGGAAGAGCATCTTCCTTTAGTAGAGTTCGCCTACAACAACAGTTATCAAGCTAGCATTGGCATGGCACCATTTGAAGCATTATACGGACACCCCTGTAGATCACCGACTTGTTAGTGGGAATCTACAGAAAGACTAGTACTTGGACTGGATAAGGTAAAAGAAACGTCAAGACGATTGATCTTATCCGCAGACGAATGAAGACCGCTCAAGACAGGCAGAAATCCTACCTAGACAAGAGAAGGGCTAACATTGAATTTGAAGTAGGAGATATGGTTTCATTAAAATGTCACCTTTGAGGAATGTGGTTCACTTTGGATCTATAGGGAAATTGGCACCAAGATTCGTAGGGCCATTTCCCATAATAGAAAGAACTGGACAGATGGCCTATAGAGTAAGGCTACCCGAGAGATTGTCCCATGTTCATGATGTTTTCCATTTCTCACTTGCGGAAGTGCTTGCATGATACCGTAGCAGTTGTTGAGACGTGTATATTGGAGGAAGTAGAGGTGGAATGAGAGGCGACAGTCAGACGAGTTCCTACCTGTATTTTTAGATCAGAAGTTAAGAAGCTACGCAATAGAGAGGTCAAGTTGATGAAGGTCCAGTGGAGAGATAACTTAGAGGATGCGACTTGGGAGACCGAAGACAAGATTGTTGCTTCATGCCCTTTTCTCTTCGAGGGTATGTTCTTACCTCCTTTTCCAGATCTTTTATTCTTGCTTGTTTTCTATTAATTAAGTATATCCTATCGATCGAATCTTCGACCCTTAGGTAGGAAACCTCATGGATGTAAACATGTGTTTGAGACATGATATGTTTTGATGGATGCAAGTGGAAGCACGTGTTTGCTAATGGTTGCTCGTGGATGCATACACACACATTAGGCACTAGATCGACTCAATCACTCTCATACTGCATATGGATGTGTGTGCATTTTTCTTCTTTTAATGAGTGGAAATGGATGTGTCATCATATGGATGTTGCATATGGATGGATGATTATGCACACGTATAGAACTTACATGTTATAATAGGATTGTTGCAAACATGTTGGATTCATGGCAATAACATACATTGCATTAAGGAGGTCAACTGAATCAGTAGACCGCCTGATCTTCACATTAGTATCGGGACATATACACACACCTTTGCATATGTTCATATAAGCATTAAAAATCTTTCAAGGACAATTTATGCCTGTGATTGGTGGATGAGTAGATGGATGTGGATGGAAGGATATACATTCTTCTTAACTTGGAGACTTCGGGGGAGAAATCCTTTGAGTAGGGGAGAATGTAACACCTTATAATTTTAACAACACTAAAGATGATAAATTAAAGAACAATTTATTTAATATTCAGAATTAAGTGAAACAGATTGTTCCATTGCATTCATCTCGAAATTCTGGTCAATATAGACACCTAGTTTGCGTAAAACGGACATCGTATGAAGAAGTTATGAAGGTTTGAAGTTTGTGTACACGGGCAAGATAATTATATATATACATAACAGTTCAACCCTATCCAGAAATCAGTTCAAAATTCAAAATTGGGGAAGCGGGAATTCTCTCACCTAGGGTTATGGACCCCTAGGTCGATCTCTCAAGGGGGTGTCAACCCATGGGTCGACCCATCAAGGCGGGTCAACCCCCCGCATCAGATCTGGGAAGATTCGATTTTGTGTATCAAGGCTACTTTCTTGACCTAGTTCGTTGGTTCTAGGCTGTAAATAAGACCCCATTTGTCTTGTTTCTCCACACTAAAATTAATGGAGAACTAGATACTGTCTTTGCCCAGATTGAATCGAACCTTTTCAACAATCAACTAGAGTTTAGAGTTAATCAATTTAAAGATCTGCGATTCAACATCTACGATCTTTCTTCTATCTTTTTAGATCCAAACACTATGAGTTTAAGTTATTTTTAAATTTAAATAATTAAAAAGTAAAACATGATATGACTATAATTTGGATCTATGCCTGTGAGTGCTTGAATCATATCAGATCTTTTATAACTTGTTAACCTATGATACTCTGACATGATTATTACTTGGATCTTAACCGTTATCATGTCCGAACCACCTTTGATTATAGATCTAATTCACTACTTAAATAACCTTATACCTATCATGTTTGTGGTTAAATTGGATATGTTAGTTGTTGGACATCTAAATTATTGTTTAGATCTTATCATGCCTGTTATGACATCCTTACTATGTTAGAATCAGTTCTATTTTCTAATGTTCACTAGATATATTCTTATATGGCTATCTTATCAGTATGCTTTATGTCGATCTTGTTAGTATAATCATTTCTGTCATCTTCCCTTTACCCTTTCCCTTTTATTTTACATAGCTAGGCTACTTTCAAGCCTAGGCATGCCGCTGAAATATGCGAACGCGTTAGATTGGGAATGAGGGAAAAATGGTAAAATTGGGGCATAACTTGTAAACGGAAAATTTGGCATAATTTGAATAATGCACATAATATGAATTTGGGGGCATATGGTTCATTATGAACATAACTTGGGAAAGGGGTATGAAAACCTATAATGACATAGGTAAATTTTGTTAATAATGAAATGCCTAGGATTACAGTAATTAGAAACTGTAACCGCACTTAGACACGAGGTTAGATGTACTTGTGGTGGAAGTCTGCCCGGAACCGCCAGGCATATCCAGCGACTGCAAGTGTTGAATCTAATGTGAGGGGTCTAAGTGCTTAAACATGAGATGTACACGAGGTTAAACCCGACTTGTAGAGGAAGTCTACCCTGAGTCGCCAAGCAAAACCAACACCCGCAAGTTGTAGGTTTAATGTGGGAGGTCTAATACATTGTAACCATAAATGAATATGGAAATAAAGTTGAATACTTAACCTAGTTGAATACATAAGGATTGTATGAACATGTCAAATTAAATAAGTGTTAAGTAAACTTAGTTGAAATAGTGAGAGGGTTAAGTAAATCTGGGTTAGGTGGGTAATATTTATATATATAGGCCCATAAACTTAACCAACTGGGGTTATGTAATTAAAGACATCGTTAGGTAAGCGTAACCTGCGGAAATGTTGAGGGTTATGTAATTAAAGACACCGTTAGTTAAGCATAACCTATGGAAATCCTAGTAGGATGCAAGACAAAGGGGAGAGCTTGCATCATCTTGTGTGTGGGACCCATTTCAATCAGTAACCCATATAACGGTATTAAACGAGTACTCCGCTCTAGGTCAGAGTTGGGGCACGCTTACTGGGTTGATTGTAAGAGATCCAAACGTAAAAAACGGTGTGGGCGGCGCAAATCTTCCTGGGCCAAATGCATGCATGGTCCGGGCAGAGGGGGATAAGACGACCGCGACACCTTAGATATGGTTGTGAACCTAGGGTTGCCACTTTAGGGAGTGATACACCCTACTGTGCGGACAACATAATGTATCTACAGAATAGGGAGCCAATCGATTGGGGTAGTGGCTAGGGTACATCCGTATGTATGCCTAAGTCTACTATGACGGCCCACCCCGCACCAGCCGACATTTCCAATGAAAGTGCGCTATGCCAATGTCCAACCAGCATGGGACAGTCGTCAAATAAAGAAACAGAAGGGAATTTGAACTAACAAGAAATCTACAGAATGTCTCATAGTGCATGCAATAAAATATAATAATTACATACTTGTTAGAAAGCAGGCGAGACAGTGCATAAGCTGAGAACTAAACCATAATCATCATACCAGCGGAAAATTCAAAATACAGCTTATGTTCCACATCATCGTTATTACAACTTTGAAAACTGTCTCTTAAGCAAAATAAGAAAGGTACACTACTAATGCCCAAAGTAGTGACCAGCAGCGACACAGGGAGAATATATATATATTTCATACGTGGAAGCCTCCTGCTCATCTCCGGTACAGCTACTCGTGCGTACCACCTAACCTGTCTCTAGTCTGCCCGTTTAAGAGCTCTCAGAGTAATATGAAGAGAATAAAATTCTGGGTCAGACAAAAGTCTGGTATGAGCGATAAGCAGCAAAACAGAACAATAACAGGTATACTAAACCATACCTGAACCTTGACCTGTAACAAAAGAGTTAGCACACAAGATGTACAAAACTCTAAGGTGGCACTGGCATATGGTATAAAGATACGGGGGAGGGGTGTGCACGTCATAGTGATATCAAACAATCAAGCATAGCAACCATCCTCGCATCTCTAACTCGGTGCGTAAAGCATACAATATCCACTGCTTTGATCACCCAAATCCTTGCTATGATCACTCTGCCCCATGGAGTCATGGTGGCTCCACTGCAGTGATTCATAGCCACTAATTCCTTGCTATATCCACTCTGCCCCATGAAGTCGTGGCGAATCCACTGCACTGGCTCGTAGCCATGCTACAATCACTCTGCCCCAAGGAGTAATAACTACCCCACTGCACTAATACGTAGCCTAACATCCGTCTTGGTGGTGAATCAAAGCTATAGACATCGATAACCCCTTTGCACACGTCCCGCAGTAAAGCCCAACTCATGAAGTTAACTCGTTGGTTCCCAACTGGATCTTGAGTTCTACTTCCTATCTGGACTAGCTTTACATCTCGGGTTTTGGTCTTCTCCGGATCGGTTCGGTGGTCATAGTCACGCCTTGGTTTGGTTTGAATTTATGTAGCACTCTAGTCCTCATTGGTTCGGTTCGGTAGCCCTCTAGTTCGGTTCGGTAGCCCTCTGCTTGGTTCGGTTTGGCAAGCTTCAACTCCTGGCCATTAATCCGGTTCCGTCAACTCCCCCGGGTCGGTTCGGTCATGGTGCTCCATCCGGGTCGGGTGCCCTCATCTGCAGGTTTCGATCTGGTTCCCTCCTCCGTCTTCGATCCGATCCATAGCTTCCCGATCCGATTGCGTCTTAGTTCATGTGGCCTTCATTATTGCCATACTTTTCCTCTGGTGCTAGGTTCCGATCCGAGTCGAATCCCCTTGCCCAGTTCTCCTATCCGATCCGAGACCCATATCCGACCCGATCCGAAACCCTGCACATTTCCTGCAACATTTCCAACGACTGTTTTACACTATACGACGGCGTTTTCGACCAATCTAAATTTGCTAAGCAATCACAAAACATTCCAAACAGTCATAGCAACATGTATAATCAACCATAAACAGCAAAACAACAATTTAACATGCTTATACGGATCAAACATACCCAAAAACCCTTGTTTTTTCCATAATCATGTCTAAGCATAACTAACCTTAGCATTAGCAAAACTTAACCAAATTAACCCAAATTTCTATCAGAGCCCTATAATAATATTTTAGAATTTTACAAATTTCTAAAAATCCTTGTTTTTCCCATAATCATGTCTAAGCATAACTAACCATAGCATTAGCAAAACTTAACCGAACTAGCTCAAATTTCTATTAGAGCCCTAAAATAATATTTTAGAATTTTACAAATTTTTCTAGATTTTTCTGAGTTATAATTTCGCTAATTATCACTAATCACCCCTAATTAGCCGTAATTAGTGAAAAACAATGCAAATCACTCACCTTGGCTACAAATAAATCTTAGATCTGAAAATATCTCTAATTTGGGTTAAATCTCTATGCAACACAAAAGCTCTATACCCAATTTGATGCTAATTTTCCCTGATTAGATCTAGATTAGGCTAAAACTTGATTAAATGGTGATTAGAAGGTGATTTGGGTGTTGGAGGCCATTGCTAGGGTTAGGGAAATGTTTTGGGCGACTGAAAAATGAAATAAAAATCGTTTCCTAACTATTCAGCCTCCCCATAACCCTAATCCAGAAATGGGTCATGGGCCCTCTTGCTAATCACCCTAATTAGGCTCGGTTAAGCTGTTTTTCACCATCTAAACTTGGTTTCAGCCATATCTCCCAAACGGTGAGTCCGTTTGGCTAATGAGACCACTCTACGGAAAGGTAAACCATCATACGGATTTAATGGAAGTAGTTTTAGGTCAAAACTCCTTACCAATCAAAAGTTATGGCCGAAACAAGATCAGCTAGGGAAAAAACGGTCATTTAAAAATCGACAAAAATAACGAACATGGGAAATGACCCTAATAGTCGTCTCCCAAAGTTAAATGGCTATACGACTTCGCATGAGAAAGAAATAAATATTCTACGATCCCTTGATGCGTAGAATGCGGGTTAGATTCTTCCCCCTTAAGAAATTTCGCCCCCGAAATTCCTTAACTAAGAAACAAGTAAGGATCCCGCATGCCTACCAACCATTCACAACAATCAAACATACAAAACAGCAAACAAGTCTATCCTAACATGCAGAAAACTAAATTGCCATTAAAATCTTACTAGGCAAAGTGTTCTGGATATGTCTTCCTAATGCTCTCCTCTATCTCCCAAGTACAGTCATTCTCATTCTTGCCCCACTGAACTTTGACTAGATTCACCGCTTTCCTTCGAAGTTGCTTCGTATCGTGCTCAATAATACGAATCGGCTTGCGATTCCCAACCGCCTTGGGTTCTACTTCGATATCTTCCAACTGATCAGGTGAAATAGCCATATCGGGGTCGCGCACGAATTTCCTTAACTGGGAAACATGAAATACATTAAGAACTCCCGCCATCTTGTCTGGCAACTCAACTGTATATGCCAAATTCCCAACTTATTCGAGAACTGGGAATGGACCAACAAATCCTGGTGTTAACTTGTCTCTCTTACCAAATCGTATCACACTCTTTAATGGAGAGATCTTGGCAAACACCAAGTCTCCAATGGAGAATTTCATATCTCTTCTCCTCTTATAAGCATTACTTTTCTGCCGATCTTGGGCAACCTTCATTCGCTGTTGAATAACCTTGATCATATCTGAGGTTTCTCTTATCACATCTGGCCCAAGCACAAATTTCTCGTCGTTTTCTAACCAACATGACGGTGAGTTGCACGCTCTTCTGTACAAAGCTTCATATGGAGCCATACCAATACTGGACTGATAACTATTATTATATGCAAACTTTACTATATGCAAATGGTCATCCCATAATCCACCAAAATCTAAAATGCAAGCTCTCAAGAGATCTTCTAATACTCGATTCACCCTTTCCGTCTGACCGTCGGTTTGAGGGTGGTATGCGGTACTGAGTTGTAGTTCTGATCCTAAAGCCTCTTGTAAGCTCTTCCAAAACCCACTAGCGAACAACGGATCTCGGTCACTTACAATGCCTTTTGGTACTCCATGAAATCTCATTACCCACTTCATATACTACTAACTTGGTTGACGTTCTATTCAACTTGACGGGTATAAACCTTGCACTTTTGGTCAATCGGTCCACAATCACCCAAATGCTATCATGGCCCGATCTAGTCCTTGGTAACCCATCAATGAAATCCATTGAGACTTGTTCCAATTTCCATTCTGGAATTTCTAATGGTTGCAACAAACCACTAGGCTTCTTTTTCTCGGCTTTAACTAGCTAGCAGTTCATGCATTTGGATATAAACTTCCCAACATCTCTTTTCATCCCTTCCCAGTAGTTGGTCTGCTTCATGTCTCGATATATTTTATTACCACTGGGATGTATAGTCAGTTTTGAGTGATGACATTCTCTAAGCACTTCATCTCTCAATCCATTGACATTGGGCACAACTAGTCTTCCATTCTTCCTAAGCCATCCATCTTGATCAAGCCTATACTTGTCCATCTCCTTATCGATACCCCTCTCTAACTTGGAGATGATTTCTAATAAGTTAGGATCATCCCTCTGACTGGAACCAATCCGCTCAATCAAAGTGGGTCTAATCGTCAAACTGGCTAACATCTCTGGATCCAATTCGCACTCTGGTCTGAAATCATATCCAGCAATATACTCTAGTTGCTTCCATTCTAGAAACATAGCCCCTATACTGGCATGTTTTCTACTCAATGCATCAGCTACTGCATTGCCCTTTCTTGGTGTGTATGCGATATCGAAATCGTAGGAAGCCAAGAATTCTAACCATCTTTGCTATCGGAGGTTTAAACCCTTCTGAGAGAAGAGATACTTTAACGATTTATGATTGGTAAACAACTCAAATATTTCTCCCAAGAGATAATGTCTCCACATCTTCAATGCGAACACGATCACTGCCAATACCAAATCATGGGTAGGATATCTTTTCTCATGCGGTTTTAGTTGCCGACTAGCATAAGCTATAATGCTACATCCTTGCATCAATACAGCACCTAGTCCGGTACCACATGCATCTGTGTATACCGTCATCTCTTCATTCCCTTTAGGAACAACTAACACTGGCGCGCACATCAACATTTCCTTTAGGCTCTTAAATGCAACCTCGCACTTTTCATGCCAAACAAAAGCTTGATTCTTCTTGGTTAACTAAGTCAATGGTGTCGCTATCTTGGAGAAGTCTAGGATTAACTTACGATAATATCCAGCTAATCCCAAGAAACTTCTTACGTCTGTTGCATTCTTGGGCATAGACCAATCTTGTACCGTAGCCACCTTCGCAGGGTCCACGACAATACCATTCTCTTAAACAACATGGCCTAGGAATCTCATTTCCCTACTCCAGAAGTGACACTTAGAAAACTTTGCTTTCAATTGGTGCTTTCTCAACACCTCCATCACTATCCTCAAATGTTCCTTGTGTTCTTCCTCTGTCCTTGAATAAACTAAGATATCATCCATGAACACAAGAAAAAACTTATTCTGCTGATCTTGGAATACTCTATTCATAAGATCCACAAAATACGCTGTGCATTGGTCAACCCGAATGGCATGACCAACCGCTCGTAGAATCCAGACGGCGTCCGAAAGGCCGTTTTAGCTATACTCTCAGCCTCCACCCTAAGTTGATGAAAAACTGTCGCGAGATCCAACTGGGAGAACACTCTAACATCACTTAACTGATCAAACAAATCATCTATCCGCGGTAGAGGATACTTATTCTTCCTCGTCACCTTATTCAACTTGCGGTAGTCCACACACAATAGAAGGGAACCATCTGTCTTGGTAGCAAACACAACCGGTGCTTCCCACTCGGAGATACTTCTTTGGATAAATCCCTTCTTCAAAAAATCGATTACTTGCACCCCGAGCTCTCGCTGCTCCCTTGGCGCCATACGACGAAGTGGCATCACTATAGGTGTGGCATCTTTCACTAAATCAATACCGAACTCAATCCCTCGGTGTGGTGGAAGTCCAATCACTTCCTCGAAGATGTCTGGATACTGGCCTGCCACGGGCATATCTGACAACTCATCATGCGTGATGTCGAGGGAATTTAGAAAACTAGCTATTAACCCATCACTAGGTAGACCACCAAACACTACCCTCCGCCCATCATCCGCTCTAACTGTCACAAAAAATCCCTCACAATCTACCACCGCTCCGTACCTTTGGAGCCAATCGACTCCCAAAATAATGCCAAACCCAGTAAATCCCAAAACAAAGCAGTCACAAACAAACATACATCCTTGACTCGATAATATTACATTACGACAAATCATACAAAGGCTAGTTGAACCACCAATCGGGTTCGTAACTGCTAAAGGTCTATCGACTATCTCGGGTTCCAATCCCAACCTATCTACTAGGTCACTAGATATGAAGGAATAGGAAGCCCGAGTATCAAGCAATACTCGAACAGGAACATCATATACAGAAAGCATACCTTAGATAATGACATTCTTTCCTTTCTCCGCCGCAGTTGGGGCATTCGATGAAGAAGGAACAACATTAAGAGCATATGCTTTCACAATCTGCTTTTCATTAGGGGGTTATGGACACTTATCCTTGTGATGTCCCATTTGGCCACAGTTGAAGCACTTCCTGTCCGCTGGCTTCACTCGACATTCTTTAGCATAATGGCCCTTCTTGTCACAGCTAAAGCACTCAACATCTTTCTTATTCTTCTTCTTATGGATATCCTTGGTCTGATTCTGCTTTCTCTTATTCTGAGAACCATTCTTGTCTCCACCGCCTGCTTGCGGTTTTGGCTCCTCTGCAGATGCAACCTCAGTCTTCGACTTAGGGTACAGAGTCTCTTATCTCAAAGCTTTCCCCATAATCGATTCAAACGTCTCATCGATATGGTTTATAAGCCTTTCCCCCAAGTACTGATCTAAGCCTGTTATGAACTTCTCATTCTTCTTCTGGAGAGTGTCGATAAGAGATAATCCATACTTCGATAAAGTATCGAACTCACCAATATACTCCGAGACTGCCCTACCATTCTTCTTAAGCTCCATGAACTTCCTAAACAAATCTAACTTATGAGCAGCTGGGATAAACTTTTCACTGAATCGGGACTTAAACTGATCCCATGTAAAATGATCCTCTAGAGTAGCTAACTTAATAGCATTTCACCAGTTCATCGCCCATCCTTGCAGCTGACGGGGTGCTAGCTTTCTCTTCGTCGCATCCTTCATACCCAAATCTTCGAAGATGCACTCATAGCTATCAAGCCAATCCTGAACTTCTGTAGTTGATTTCGTTTCGTGGAACAGCTTCCCACCAAGACTCGTGTAATCCTTTCATAGCTTGGCGAAATCAGCCCTAGGCGCCTGCACTGCTGCACCACCACCATTTGCAACACTAGGAGCTTCCCTCTGAATATCCCTAAGCATCTCTCTCATGAGGTCAGTGAACATCGTCCTCATATCAAGAGCGTTCCCATTATTAGCTCCTCTACCAGTACCCCTCGTGTATCGGCTCATCGTTCAATCTGTAAGGAGAAACGATTAACCATCTCTTTAGTGGTGTCAGTGCAATGCAGCTCCATCCTTAAATATAATAATAGTATATATATAGCTTCTGAAAACCAAAATATCAAAAATACGAGCTCTCATATATGTATACTATCTCTCTCTAGGTTAATTGCGCAACCTAGAGCTCTGATACCAAATGTGACAGCCCACCCCGCACCAGCCGACATTTCCAATGAACGTGTGTCATGCCAATGTCCAACCAGTAGGGGACGGTCATCAAAGAAAGGAAGAGAAGGGAATTTGAACTAACAAGGAACCTGTAGAATGTCTCACAGCGCAAGGAATAAAATATAATAATAACATACTTGATAGAAAACAGGTGAGGCAGTGCATAAGCTGAGAACTAAACCATAATCATCATAGCAGTGGAAAATTCAAAATACAGCTTATGTTCCACATCATCGTTATTACAATTCCCTAAAGCAAAATAAGAAAGGTACACTACTAAGGCCCAAAGTAGTGACCAGCAACGACACAGGGAGAATATATATATTTCATACGTGGAAGCCTCCTGCTCGTCTCCAGTACAGCAACTCGCGCATAACACTTGACCTGTCTCTAATCTGCCCGTTTAAGAGCACCCAGAGTGATAAGGAGAGACATAAAACTCTGGGTCAGACAAAAGTCTGGTATGAGCAATAAGCAACAAAATAGAACAATAACAGGTATACTAAACCATACCTGAACCAGGACCTGCAACCAAAGAGTTAGCACACAAGATGTACAATACTCTAAGGTGACACTAACATATAGTATAAAGATACGGGGGAGGGGTTTGCATGTCATAGTGATATCAAACAATCAAGCATAGCAACCATCCTCACATCTCTTACTCAGTGCATGAAGCATACGATATCCACTGCTTTGATCACCCAAATCTTTGTTACGAT
Source organism: Allium sativum (assembly GCA_030737875.1). Lineage (NCBI taxonomy): Eukaryota > Viridiplantae > Streptophyta > Magnoliopsida > Asparagales > Amaryllidaceae > Allium > Allium sativum. The sequence goes on along the minus strand of CM060910.1, from coordinate 607,035,712 downwards.
CACTCTGCGCCATAGAGTCATGATGGCTCCACTGCACTGATTCATAGCCACTAATTCCTTTCCCTGTCCACTCTGCCCCACGAAGTCATGACGACTACACTGCACTTGCTTATAGCCATTCTACGATCACTCTGCCCCCATGGAGTAATAGCTACCCCACTGCACTATTACATAGCCTAACATCCGTCTTGGTGGTGAATCAAAGCTATAGACGTCGATAACCCCTTGCACACGTCCCGCGGCAAAGCCCAACTCATGAAGTTAACTCGTTGGTTCCCAACTGGATCTTGAGTTATACTTCCTATCTGGACTACCTTTGCATCTCGGGTTTTGGTCTTCTCTGGATCAGTTCGGTGGTCATAGCCATGCCTTGGTTTGGTTTGAATACGTGTAGTACTCCAGTCCTCATTGGTTCGGTCCAGTCACCCTTGCTCGGTTCAGTCAGGCAGCCCTCTAGTTCGGTTCAGTCACTCCAGCTTGGTTCGGTTTGGCAAGCTTCAGCTCCTGTCCATCAATCCGGTTTGGTCAACTCCCTCTGGGTCGATTCTGAAACACCCCACCTCCGTTAAGGTCACACACAAAGGGAATGCCTTAACTTCGATGGAGCATTATAGGTAAATACACATAAAGATTACAATACAGAAATATAAGCAGCGAAAAACAAACATTTATTTCATACATGGTTCAATACAAAAACCATTACAGTAAATTCTCTCAAAATAACTTCCAAAAGATTTCATCATAATCTCTATCTTGATTAAAACATAAAGAAGCATATAACATAAATAAAACTGCATTAATTCCCAAGTCTAGTGTGACCAAAGCCATAGCCAAAGATAAGAGATTCCAAGCCGTACATCACAGAGTCTTCAAGCTTGGAAAGATGAACGTTCCAAATTAAGCTGAGCTATTCCCTCCCTGTCTACCTGAGGGGGGGGGGAATGGAGACATAAGTCTAAGTAAGTCTAGTGACTTTTCAGTGTGTGAATAAGGAAAAGGTCATCATGACAGGAATAAACTGAAAATAGGACAGTACCAGAACGGCAAACTAACATAAAACTATATAAGGCAGGATAAACCGAATATACATTGCACCCATGTTTAATTCTCTGCACCTACTTATACTTTTCCAACTAGCATCACATGTTCATAGTGAAATGATCCCATTATATCGATCGGCCCCTACTCGCATGCACTTATCACGTGTGTCATTCGACCCCCGCTTGACTGTAGATAACTGTGCTGGTCGCACCACGGGGTGTATCAAATCCTATCGTGGCATCCCGACATGATTCAAGATGCACAGTGTATGACTACTTATGCCCAATGCCAGCTTTTTCCACTCCGGAGTATGTGCACGCCCGTACACCGCCGGAACCTACACTGATGCACCACCCACCGACATTTTTGACCGCAGTTATCGTGCCCCGCCCCGCCTAGTTTAGGGTCCCATGATACATCTATGTGGGTTACTGTTGAAATGGGTCCCCATTACTAGGGTTTTCCAGCCAACATGTTAAATTGTTTAGGTGTCCAAATTTACCTAACCCCACCTATCAGTTTAGCGAACATGTTGAATTGGTTAAGTGTTCCTAAATTTACTTAACCTTACCACTCTTGACCTAGCTTTATTAGAGCAACAACCACTCACATTAGACAAATATTGTTGTGGTTACTGGATGTGCCGGTCGGTTCCTGGCAGTTTTACACAACTTAGTCTAACCTCGGGTCCTTTTTGGGCTCAATGCACTAACCACCCACATTAGACCGGTATTGTTGTAGTCACTGGATGTGCCGGCCGATTCCAGGCAATTTTACACCACAACTCAGTCTAACCTCGGGTTAGGCATATTCGTCTTTTCTAAATTTACATATTTATCCTTTTATGCTTATATGTAAATTTGTTAACAGTTTATTGTCACGGACCACTTTCCTTCTAAATCAAATTCATAATTTTTTGGTAAGTAAATTATACCATTTCAATGCCATACCATTTACATGGTTGTGAACCAAATATGTTAATTATGTATAGTTCTCATGTTTTCCCCAATGTTACCCCCGTTGTACGTTCGCAAAATTACGTAGGATGTTAGGCTCGACATTTTGGCCTAACTAGTAAACTAAAAAGGGGAAAAAGAGGAACTTGCAACATTCCAACATCATGCAAAAATATGGATCTAACTACAGATGTGTCACATGAACTTTGCATAATATACTTTTAATTATGAACTTGCAAAGTAGACTAATGCAACATGAGTCATAAAATAATAGTTTTACAAAGAACTACCAAAATCTAATTAGACATGTAGTGGTGAATTGCATAGGGATTGAATCATGCTAATTTTGATCTAACACAAAGGCATATGGTTCTAACATATAAAGTTGTAGATCTAAACATATAGGTTTACATAATCATGTTTTTAACCTATAAACTTGCATGTATTCATAACATGATAGCTTCACTTAACTTGCATAAACGTGGCATAATTTCTAAATTGACATACAACATATAGATATCATCACCAAATTATACAAGGTCATATATCTTAACATATATGCATTATGGATCTAATCAATTAGGCATAAACAACGTGACTTAGCCTAAAACTTGTATGTATCATAATATCACCAAACGTATATATGATAATCTCATAGCATCATAGGTTCATTCACCAATTTCCACATAACATGATAGGTTCGATAGACCACAATAATTCATAGACATATACGATAGGATAGTCATGAATAAACATAAATCAGTATCACATACAACTTGGTACAACTCTATTTTACAATTCATTACAAGCCGTGTCTTTAATTCATTCACATCTGAAAGATAACTGCACTTACAAACAAAAAGGAATTCTTGAGTTCTGGGATTTGTATTCTGAAATTGAATTGCTCGCCTTTGATGTAGATCGTTGAATTTTCTTAGTTGAATTAGATTAGATTTAGTTTTGACCTAGCTTCAATCTTGCCTTTGAGTTAAAAGAGATGACGGCTATTCTAGGTTCACCATTGACGGCATGGCGGCTCTTGGTATGAATATTTGTGATTTAGGGTTGAGAGTTAGGTTGCTTTTATAGAGGTTTAATTAATTTAGAGCCGTCAGATTAACCCTAGAAGTAATCAAGACCATCCCGTCAAGATAGGATAACACCTCAGCCCTAATGACTAAGCAGGGAGTCAGAATTCGTCATCCTTTCATATCTGCCCCGGGGGGGGGGGGGTAGGTCGACACTAGGGTCGACCTAGCCTGGGCGGGAATTTTCCTACCCTGCCGTCTTCTGTGTTTAAATTTGAATTTTGAATTTTTGAAAATTCTGAAGGCCATAACTTCTTCATACGAAGTCCAATTCACGCAAACTCGGACTCTATCTCAACCAGAATTCCGAGATGAACGCAATGGCGTAACCTGTTTCCCTTAATTCTCAAATTTAGAATTAATTATTCTTTAATTCGTTACTTTAAGGTTTACATAAAATACGGGGTGTTACATTCTCCCCTCCTTAAAGGATTTCATTCCTGAAATCTTCAAGTCGAGAAGAACGTATATCCTACCATCCAATCATCCATATACTCAACCATCAAACATAGGTGTCCATTGTCCTTAAAAGACTTCTAATGCTTCATGATTACATGCATAGTGTGTGTATATGTCCTTACCTAATGCAAAATCAGGCGGTCTACTGATTCAGTTGACATCCTTAATGCAAGTCATGTCGGTGCCATGAGTCCATTATGTATGCAATCACCCCCTAATTCATACTTTCTACATGAGTGCACAATCATTCATAGAAATGCAACATCCACACAGATTCAATCATATATAAGTACATATATGCATATGCAATATGAAAGTGACTGAGCCGATCTAATTCCTAAAGTGTGTGTATATGCATCCACGAGCAACTACTAGTAATCACTTGCAACCATCAATCATAACATGTTTCAAATACATGTTTACATCCATTGGTTTCTACCTAAGGAACGAGAACAGCACTGAGGAAATTACTAAAAAGATAGATACAAGTATGAAAAAACTTAAGGGAAAAGAGATCAAAGAGGTACCCTTAAAAAGAAAATGGTAGGTTGCGCGTATTTTGGCCTCAGTCCCCCATGTTGCATCTTCCTCAGTGTCACTCCATTGAACTTTTGCAAGTTTGGCTTCGCGGTTGCGTAGATTTTTGACTTCTGTACCCAAGATACGAGTTGGAACTCTTCTCATAGTCGCCTCTCGTTCTACTTCTACGTCCTCTAAGATGCTTGGTTCAACCACCTTCGTAGACTCGTGTAAGCACTTTCATAAGTGAGAAACGTGAAAGACATCATGAACTCCAGCCAGTCTTTCGTGTAGCTCTAATCTATAAGCCATCTTCCCAATCCTTTCAATGATAGGAAACAGCCCTACAAATCTTGGAGCCAACTTTCCTGCGCATCTGAAGCGAACAACGTTCCTAAAAGGAGATACTTTAAGGAAATCCTTGTCCCCAACCTCAAACTCAAGGTTGGTCCTTCTCTTATCTGAGTAGGACTTTTGTCTATCTTGGGCAGTCTTCATTCTTTTTCGTATCAAGTCCACTTTCTCTAAAGTTTCTCTAATCATATCTGTTCCAAGTATGAGCTTATCTGTAGACTCCCACCAACAAGCTGGTGATCGGCACGGTCTCCCATATAAAGCTTCGAAGGGTGCCATACCTATGGTGGCTTGGTAGCTATTGTTGTAGGCAAACTCCACCAAAGGATGATGAGCCTCCTATGTTCCCCGAAGTCAAGAATGCATAATCTCAAGAGCTCTTCTAACATTCTGTTCACTCTCTCCGTCTGACCATCGGTTTGGGGGTGATAGGCTGTGCTTAAGCATAACTGTGTGCCTACAGCTTCTTGCAAGCTCTTCCAAAACTCGCTTTTAAACATAGGATCTCGGTCGCTAACAATGCTAGAGGGTATCCCATGGAGTCGGACTATCTCTTTAAGATATATGGATGCTAGAGATGATGCAGTCCCTCTACACTTAACAGGTACGAAGTGAGAGCTTTTTGTGAGCCTATCCACTATTACCCAAATACTGGTATTGCCTCTTCTTGACCTAGGCAGCCCATCAATAAAGTCCATCGAGATGCTATCCCATTTCCACTGTGGGACCTCTAGAGGATGAAGCAAAACACCATGCATCTTTTGTTCCGCCTTGACTTGCTAGCATACTAAGCACTTCGAGACGAATTCAGCTACATCCCTCTTCATGCCATCCCAAAAGAAAACCCTTTTGATGTCTTTGTACATTTTGTCTCCACCAGGGTGTATGGTCAACTTGGAATGGTGTGCTTCTTCAAGAACTTTCTTCACCAAGTCCCTTGCTTGTGGGATGCATGGTCTTCCATCCCGCCTCAACCATCCCTTATCATCAATGGAGTATCTATTGAGGTGACTAGAAGTCTCACCCCTACTCAGCTTATCCATCTCATCAACTAGCTGAGGGCCTTCACGTTGTGCAGTCCCTATTGGGTCCAAAAGAGTAGGTCGCACCTCTAGTGATGCTAACATACCAGTCACATGATCGACAGAGGGTCTAAAATCAAAGTTGGATATGTACTCCAAGATCTGCCTTTCAACAAAGAGAAGGCTTAACGGCAGCTTCTTTCTACTCAGGGCGTCCGCTACTACATTGCCCTTGCTAGGGGTACAGGAAATCTTGAAATCAAAGAATGCCAAGAATTCCATCCACCTTTGTTGCCTCAAGTTAAGATCTTTCTGTGAGAAAAGGTACTTCAATGATTTATGGTTAGTATATAATTCAAACTTCTCACCTAGGAGATAATGGCGATAAGACTTAAGCGCAAAGACGATGGAAGCCAACTCTAGGTCGTGGGTTGGGTAGTTTTTCTCATGTATTTTCAACTTCCTGCCTCCATAAGCTACTACCTTCCCTTCTTGCATCAAGACAGCTCCTAATCCCGTACCACATGCATCTGTGTATACGGTAAACATCTTGCTCCCATCCAACAATGTCAGAACTAGGGCTGTCGTTAGAGCTCTTTTTAAGTGTTGGAAAGCAATATCGCAATCCAAATCCCAAGTGAAAGTTAAGTTCTTCTTTGTCAACTTTGTAAGTGGAGCTGAGATTTTCGCAAAATCTTTGATGAACTTCCGGTAAAAGCCCGCTAGCCCGAGGAAGCTTTGGACTTCGGTTGCATTACGTGGGACCTTCCAATCTTACACCGCAACTACTTTTGCGGGGTCCACAGCTAATCCCTCTTTGGACACCACGTGTCCAAGAAACCTTACTTCTTTCCTCCAGAAGTGGCATTTGGAGAATTTGGCTTTTAACTGGTGTGCACGAAGAGTGTCCATAACTTCCTTTAGATGCTGAGCATGCTCTTCATCACACCTCGAGAAAATCAAAATGTCGTTTACGAAGACCACCACAAACTTATTGAGGAACTCCCTAAACTCCCTGCTCATCAAATCAACGAAATAAGCAGGTGCGTTTATCAGGCCAAAAGGCATGACAAGCCACTCGAAGAAACCATCTGGAGTTCTGAACGCGGTCTTGTCAATGCTGTCTTTAGCCACTCTTAGCTGATAGAACCCAGTAGCTAAGTCTATTTGGGAGAAAACCGATGCACCTACAAGCTGATCGAACAAGTCGCCTATTCTTGGAAGTGGGTGCCTATTCTTCCTGGTCAGCTTGTTTAGCTTCCTATAATCAATGCATAGGCGAAGCGAACCGTTCGCTTTAGTTGCGAACACTACTGGAGCACCCCATTCAGAAATACTCCGCCTTATAAACCCCTTTTAAAGCAGCTCTTTAACTTTTGCTTGTTGAGTTCTTTGCTCTCCCTTGGAGCCATGTGTCTAACGGGTAGAGCGACGGGTTTTGTATTATCAACGAGGTATATGTGGAAGTTTATCTCCCGTTTAGAAGGTAACCCTTTAACCTCTTCAAAGACATCCGAGTATTCATGGACTACTCTAATAGACTGCAAATTCTCAATAGACGCATCAAGATATTCTAGATAGCTAAGCATAACAGACTTCATGGGATTACAAGAAATTTCGAGAGTGTTACCAAGGCGAGTCATGAGTCTAACCACTCTCTTTTCATAGTCGAGGATGGCACCATTACTGGATAGCCAATCCATGCCAAGAATCAACCCATACCCCGTGAAGCCCAAAACATGGGCATTGCATCTAAACCCCACACTTAATATAGGAATTTCCAAATCCAAACAAATCATTGACAAATAAGTTGAGCCCCTAGTTGGATTTGAAACAACCAAGGGATCCTCTACTAAACTAATGTCTAGGTGCAGATATTCAACTAAAGCAGTAGATATAAAAGAGTGCGATGCGCCAGAATCAAAAAGTGTATGAACAGGATGATCATAAAGATAAACTAAACTCTCAACAGAAACATTTCTACCTTGTTCTTGCGGAGGTGCCATGAGAGCGTGAACCTGCCCTCCTGAAGTAGATCCAACTCTTTGCCCTTGCCCTTGCTTTCTTGGGCAGTCCCTAGCCATGTATCCTGCCTCGCCGCAATGGAAACAGCCACCCATCTTCCTTTTCTTTTTCCTGCTGCCTTTAACCAGATGTCCAGGAATGCCACAAAAATTACACTTCCTCTTGTCACGGGTTTTGTTGTTTTTCCCGCCTTTCTTGGAGTCTGTCTTCTTGCTCTGTGATTGTTCCCCTTTCTTATCCTTAGATGCTTCCACTTTTGTCTCCTTCTTGCCAACCTTATCTTCTTCTTGTAACAGTGCCATGTCCACCAGTCTTTCATAAGTCGCACCCATAGGTATATGGGACATAGCTACGTTGTGCAGTGGCTCATTCAATCCTTTAACAGAGCGGAGAGCCTTCTTATATGGAGTGTTTACTAACTCCATTTCGAACCTAGCCAGCTGATTGAATTGGTTAACGTATTCCTTGACCGACATACTTCCCTGTTTGAGAGCTAAGAACTTCTCCATCTGTAGGCTTTGTTCAGCTTGTGAGAGGAATTTCATTTCAAACCTCATCCTAAAATCCATCCAAGTTTCAATTAGTCTTTCAGCGTTAGTGACTTCCCACCAATAGGAAGCTTTGTCTTTGAGCAACCATACTGCCAACTGTATCTTCTGCCTATCATCTAATTCGAAGATATCGAACAAATCCTCAGTTTCTCTGAGCCAGTTTCTTGTTTCCATGAAGGTTTCATTTCCACCCATGGCTCGAAAGTCCCTACATATTTTTGAGAAAGCATTTGCACGAGGAGGAGGAGGAGGAACCACTGCAGCTGGGGGAGGAGGAATGTCTGCTGGGCCTGCGTCGTTGGCCCTAGCCTCTAGGTACCTCCTGAACCATCTGGGTATTGGTACACCCTCTGGAACGTTAAGATTCCCAGACATGCTGAAACGAAAAAGGAAAGATTCAAGACAAAGGATAGAAAGATAGTGTATGTGGCTCTGGGGGATTATGCCTTTTAAAGTAAAATAACACTTTTTCTTGAAAAATGCTTCTTATTGAAAATAGTTTTCAAAAACTTTTATCTGATCTAGTAAACCTTTGCTCTGATACCAAGTGAAACACCCCACCCCCGTTTAGGTCGCTTACAAAGGGAATGCCTTAACTTCGATGGAGCATTATAGGTAAAAGACACAGAAAGTTTACAAGACAGAAATAAGCAGCGGAAAACGAAAATTCATTTCATACGTGGTTCAATACAAAAATCATTACAGTAAATTGTCTCAAAATAACTTCCAAAACATTTCATCATAATCTCTGTCTTGATTAAAACATAAAGAAGCATATAGCATAAATAAAACTGCATTAATTTCCAAGTCTAGTGTGTCCAAAGACATAGACAAAGATAAGAGATTGCAAGCCGTACATCACAGAGTCTTCAAGCTTGGAAAGATGAACGGTCCAAATTAATTTGAGCTATTCCCTCCTTGGCTACATGAGGGGGGGAACGGAAGAAAAGAAAACAAAAGAAAAATGGGTCAGACATAAGTCTGAGTAAGTCTAGCGACTTTTCAGTGTGTGACTAAGGAAAAGGTCATGACATGAATAAATAAAAAATAGGACAGTACCAGAACAACAAACTAACATAAAACTATACAAGGCAGGATAAACCGAATATACATCGCACCCATTTTTAACTCTCTGCACCTACTTATACTTGTCCAATTAGCATCACGTATTCATGGTGAAATGATCCCCTTATATCAATCGACTCCTACTCGCACGCATTTATCACGTGTGTCATTCAGCCCCCGCTTGACTGTAGATACCTGTGCTAGTCCCACCACGGAGTGTATCAAATCCTATGGTGGCAACCCGACACGATTCAAGATGCACAGTGTATGACTACTGATGCCTAGTGCCTGCTTTTTCCACAACGGAGTACGTGCACGCCCGTACTCCGCCGGAACCTACACTGATGCACCACCCGCCGACGTTTTTGACCGCTTATAATCAGCCCAGTAATCGTGCCCCACCCTGCCTAGTTCATGGTCCCATGATACATCTATGTGGGTTACTTCTGAAATGGTCCCAATTAATAGGGTTTTCCAACCAACATGTGAAATTGGTTAAGTGTCCAAATTTACCTAACCCCACCCATCAGTTTAGCTAACATGTTGAATTGGTTAAGTGTTTCCTAAATTGACTTAACCCTGCCACTCTTGACTTAGCTTTATTAGCGCACCAACCACTCACATTAGACCGGTATTGTTGTGGTCACTGGATGTGCCGGTCGGTTCCGGGCAGTTTTACACCACAACTTAGTCTAACCTCGGGTCCTTTTTGGGCTCAATGCACTAACCACCACATTAGACATGTATTGTTGTGGTCACTGGATGTGTCGGTCGGTTCCGGGCAGTTTTACACCACAACTCAGTCTAACCTCGGGTTAGGCATATTCGTCTTTTCTAAATTTACATATTTATCCTTTTATGCTTATATATAAATTTGTCAACAATTTATTGTCGTGGACCACTTTCCTTCTAAATCAAATTCATAATTTTTGGTAAGTAAATTATACCATTTCAATGCCATACCATTTACATGGTTGTGAGCCAAATATGTTAATTATGTATAGTTCTCATGTTTTCCCCAGCGTTACCACCATTGTACATTCGCAAAATTACGTAGGATGTTAGGCTCGACATTTTAGCCTAACTAATAAACTAAAAAGGGGAAAAAGAGGAACTTGCAACATTCCAACATCATACAAAAATATGGATCTAACTACTGATGTGTCACATGAGCTTGGCATAATATACTTTTAATTATGAACTTGCAAACTAGACTTATGCAACATGAGTCATAAAATAATAGTTTTACAAAGAACTACCAAAATCTAATTAGACATGTAGTGGTGAACTCGCATAGGGATTGAATCATGCTAATATTGATCTAACATAAAGGCATATGGTTCTAACATATAAAATTGTAGATCTAAACATATAGGTTTACATAATCATGTTTTAACCTATAAACTTGCATGTATTCATAACATGATAGCATCACTTAACTTGCGTAAACATGGCATAATTTCTAAATTGACATACAACATATAGATATCATCACTAAATTATACAAGGTCATAGATCTAAACATGTATGCATAATGGATCTAATCAATCAGGCATAAACGACGTGACTTAGCCTAAAGCTTGTATGTATCATAATATCACCAAACGTGTATATGATAATTTCATAACATCATAGGTTTATTCACCAATTTCCACATAACATGATAGGTTCGATAGACCATAATAATTCATAGACATATACGATAGAATAGTCATGAATAAACATAAATCAGCATCACATACAACTTGGTACAACTCTATTTTACAATTCATTACAAGCCATGTCTTTGATTCATTCACATCTGAAAGATAACTGCACTTACAAACAAAAAGGAATTCTTGAGTTCTGGGATTTGTGTTCTGAAATTGAATTGCTCACCGTTGATGTAGATCGTTGAATTTTCTTAGTTGAATTAGATTAGATTTAGTTTTGACGTAGCTTCAATCTTGCCTTTGAGTTGAAAGAGATGACAGCTATTCTAGGTTCACCATTGACGACATGGTGGCTCTTGGTATGAATATTTGTGATTTAGGGTTGAGCTTTAGGTTGATTTTATAGAGGTTTAATTAATTTAGAGCCGTCAGATTAACCCTAGAAGTAATCAAGACCATCCAGTCAAGATAGGATAACACCTCAGCAATAATGACTCAGCAGGGAGTCAGAATTCGTCATCCTTTCAGATCTTCCCGGGGGGTAGGTTGACGCCCAGGTCGACCTGTAGGGTAGGTCGACATTAGGGTCGACCTCCTGGTCAACCTGGCCTGGGCGGGAATTTTTCCTGCCCTGTCCTCTTCTGTGTTTAAATTTGAATTTTTAATTTTTGAAACTTCCGAAGGCCATAACTTCTTCATACGAAGTCCAATTCAGGCAAACTCGGACTCTGTCTCAACCAAAATTCCGAGACGAACACAATGGCGTAACCCGTTTCCCTTAGTTCTCAAATTTAGAATTAATTATTCTTTAATTAGTTACTTTAAGGTTTACAGAAAATACGGGGTGTTACAGATTCGGTCGTGGCCCTCCATCAGGGTCGGGTGCCCTCATCTGTAGGTTTCGATCTGGTTCCTTCCCCCGTCTTCGATCTGATCTGCAGCTTCCCGATCCGATGCCGTCTTAGTTCATGTATCCTTCCTTGTTGCCATGCTTTTCCTCTTGTGCTAGGCTCCAATTCGAGTCGAATCCCCTTGCCTAGTTCTCTTATCTGATCCAAGCCCCATATCCGACCCGATCCGAAACCCTGCACATTTCCTACAACTTTTCCAACGACTGTTTTACGCCATACGACGGCATTTTCGACCAATCTAACTTTGCTAAGTAATCACAAAACACTCCAAGAAGTCATAGCAATATGTATAATCAACCATAAACAACAAAACAACAATTTAACATTCTTATACGGATCAAACATACCCAAAACCCTTGTTTTTCCCATAATCACGTCTAAGCATAACTAACCTTACGATTAGAAAAACTTAACCAAACTAACCCAAATTTCTATCAGAGCCCTAAAATAATATTTTAGAATTTTGCAATTTTTCCAGGTTTTTCTGAGTTATAATTTCGCTAATTATCACTAATCACCCCTAATTAGCCGTAATTAGTGAAAAACAGTGCAAATCACTTACCTTGGTCACAAATAAATCTTAGATCTGAAAATATCTCTGATTTGGGTTGAATCTCTATGCAACATAGCAGCTCTATACCCAATCTGATGCTAGTTTGCCTTGATTAGATGTAGATTACGCCAAAACTTGATTAAATGGTGATTAGAAGGTGATTTGGGTGTCGGAGGCCATTTCTAGGGTTAGGGAAATGTTTTAGGTAGCTAAAAAGTGAAATAAAAATTGTTTTCTAACTGATTTCAGCCTCCCCATAACTCTAATTCCGAAATGGGTCATGGTTTCTCTTGCTAATCACCCTAATTAGGCCCGGTTAAGATGTTTTTCACCTTCTAACCCTTATTTCAGCCATATCTCCCAATTAGTGAATCTGTTTGGCTAATGTGGACACTCTATGGAAAGGTAAACCATCATCCGGATCTAACGGAAGTGTTTTTAGGTCAAAACTCCTTACTAATCAAAAGTTATGGCCGAAACAAGATCAGCTAGGGGCAGAACGGTCATTTAAAATCGGCAAAAATCATGAACATGGGAAATGACCCCAATATTCATCTTCCAAAGTTACATGGCTATACGACTTTGCATGAGAAAGAAATAAATATTCTACGATCCCCTGATGCGTAGAATGCGGGTCGTTACATCTACCATCTTAGGGATCATTTTGTTCATAAGGCACTAGTACTGGTGCAGGGAAATCATTAGAGAAGTGTTATTTATTCTATCCAATTGTCGTGTTTAACTAGTCAGACTTATATGTTGTTACCTCTCTTATCCACTTTATATGCCTGATATGATACTTTACTTACTTATTTGCTAAAAGTAACTAGACTCACTAGACTTTATGCTTGACCCTTTTTGTTTCCTCTTCTTTCTTCCGTTCTCCCCCTTCAGGTTCTTAGGGTGGGAATACTCAAGCTTGACCAGGATTCTGCTATCGTTTTTATGGAGCTGCTTAAACGTATTGCTCAAGCTCCTATCTTTGCTACTATGGCTATGATTTTATTTGGGGATTATGCTTCTTTTATTTTGTACTCTTATGTCTTAAGTGCAAGACATATGTTTTAATGATGTACCAGGTTTATATATTTTCAGACATATGATGTTTTGAGCCACAATGCTTTTTGATTAATAAAGTTAATTTTTATTCCGCTGTTATTTTATATCTATCTTGTAATGTTTCTGTTTCTGTTTACCTATAACGCTTCACGAAACTTAATGCATTCTCTTAATGAGTGACATTAACAGATGTGGGGTGTCACAACATATTTTTGTGAAACCTTTATATCAGAGCTTGGTATTGAGATTAGACCCCAAAATACGGAGTTTCTATATCCATATACTTTCATTCACTTATTCGTCATCATTTACTGCCTCACTATCAATGATCGATAGGGTGGATTCTCCCTAATCGCTTAAGACCCTAGGCGGACCGATTGGTCACTTATTATTTCTCGATAATTTACCTAATGTTAACATGAACCAGATGGCACTAGCTATGGGCCCCGCTAGTTAAGGCTTCTGTCATTCACGAATATACCCTTGCCCCGCATAAGGTGAGAGATGGTAATTTACCACTCGCTATACCTTCTAGCTGACCTTATTTGATAACCCTCTTAGTTGCTTATTATTTCTCGTAAGATAGGTTGCCATATCTGACATTTTAGTTTCCAGTTTTGGGTAGGCCCACACACCCCTACAATTTAAGACCCCTAAACTGAAAGACATATTTTCAGGTGGACTCTTCAACCCTAGTCGCTTAAGACTCAGGAAGAAGACTATAGCGAAGGTTATTGGTTCGTACCCCTTAGCCTTCTGTATGTTTCCTTATTTGGGATAAGGTGGGCTACGTTATTAAGTCATTCCCGTTTAGTCCCTCTACATGGAAATACTATACTTACACGATTCATTTTCATCATGGGTTTATATGTTACTAATATTTTTGCATTATTAATCTACTAAGTCCAACAGTATTTTCTACTTCCAATAATATAAATAAGGAAGGTTACATTCCCTTTTTCCCTTGGATGTTTATTTGATACCTTTCCTAATTTGGACATAGTGTTTAAACGATAATCATAAATTCCCTTATGACACCCATTTCCTTTTATTTCATTTTGATTGTCCTTTATGACCATAAGAGTCATATTTTCCTAAGACAACTATTTATCAGTCCCAAGTTATCTATTTGTTGTACCCCAATATGCAATTTATACTCTTATTCCTTTATTAATTAATTTATTTAAATATATTTACGTGCTAGGCCTCTCACATTAAGTAGACAAATTATGAATGTTGGATTAGTTGGTCGGTTTCGGGAGACTTCTACCACAAATTAAACTTAGCCTCATGCCTTAATATGATTATATTTACGCTTTAAACCCTTCACATTAAGCTGACTACCTGTGGTTGCTGGATTTGTCGGTCGGTTCTAGGCAGGCTTATACCACAAGTTGAGCTTAACCTCATGTCTAAATGCGGCAATAATTCAAATTTTCTAGTTATGGTTTACAACATTTATCTTAATTGATTTTCGAAATTGTAACCATCTTCCTATCATATTTATTTCCCCCAATCAATATTGATTACAACTTTTATTTATTGATTTTCGGTCCTATTTATAGCAATTACTGATAATAATTGCTACAAATGGTCACCACAAATGTATTAATTCAAAATGGATTACATTTACATATAATTCCATAATTGAACCTTATCCAAACATTCCAATCAATGTATATTTTACCATTCTACGCTGGTTTGGACGAATCATATGTATATGTTTATTATTATGTTTTCATGTGGTCAACGCAGCTATATTATTTATATTATTATTATTATTATTATTATTATTATTATTATTATTAATGATTTGGTCAAACCAATTTACCAAATATTTCCTTTTTGTATTCAATGTTGCCAAAAAGGTTTCCTATCTCACAAAAGACTGTTAGAAGTAATATTGTAAATAATGCATAATTAGTGGAATTGACACCTAATTAGTGGAATTGACATAATTCCAAATTACAAGAAATATATGTAAATACATATTTTAGGAATAGTCGATGCAAATTACATACAAATATATGCATTTATATTTATACATACATTTGCACCACTTTTCCCTTTTTAATCTTTTTTTCATACCTCTTGTGATTTCAAAGTAATGCTTTTTTATTCAGAAGGAGGAAAATGGCATGTTTACAATGATTAAGCCATAAACCCAACAATATTGAATACAAACAGGAATATTTATTTTATTCTTACAATCACATAAGTCACCGATTTCATCATTTTACCCAAACTCACATATTTCATTATTCAACACTGAACTAAAGATCAGGAATGTTGCTACATCTAATTTGCGTTTAATGGGACTGATTTCCAGATCCACAGTGTTATGCAACATGTACAACATATTTTATGGCATACCGTAGGAACATGTATGAACAAGTTTAAGAATCCTACAATTTATGTTATACATAACCACAACTTGTAATTCATAAGTTTTAACCATATTTATAATAAGATCTGATGGTTATCAACAAATTCACAATATTTAAATGAACAGATCTGATAAGCATAAAAGCATAGATTTAATTCAAACGAAATAGATAAGTCGTTATAACTGTATCCGTAAATTTCCCACCTGCCTTATAGCCTCCAAATTCAAAGTTTGAACCCTTTAGGCCCACAATCCCCAAATTCATATAAATCTACAATTTAACTGGAAAGGGGAAAATTCCATTTCTATAGAAATGTAAGAAAACAGGAAAAGAGGGGAGAATATGATTTAGAGTGTCAATTTTCATTCTTTTCCATTTGATCTGCTTATCCTCTCTATTTCATATGAATCGGATTTGATTGGCTATGTATGAATATATTTTTATTTTAGAAATTAGGTTAAGAGAGGGACGAAAATGGCAGAGCTCCGCTACCTCTATAGATTTATGTGAAAAAAGAATGAGGTCTTACCCATTTATTTATAGGGGTGGAAATAGCCTAGAACCATTGGATTTGTTTTAAGTTATATCCGTCCATTCGTTATATAAATAATTTAACCTAACCTCTTAAGACAAAACCCCCACGGGGTATTCTGACGCCCAGTAGGTCGACCGTGGTGGTCGACCACCTGGGCATCTGGTTGCCCACGTCGACTTGGTCAAATTAGGTAAATTATAATTATAAATTTTGGTTTATTTATTTTCTATCCATTTTTGTATTCCTCCTGTTATTTTTTTATACAGACTCCGTTCGCGAACTCCAAACATGAAAGTTGACTAGAATTCTGAGACGAACGCATTAGTTAAAGTTTCATGGCTAAATTCCATTTTTTTAGTAGTTCCTATTTTTTTAAATTCCAATAATTAATTTATATCGCCAGAATTCCGGGTTGTTACATTCTTCCCTCCTTAAAAGGATTTTTGTCCCGAAATTCTGATGCCTATAGTCATATTCAACACAACCAATTTGTGTACATCCACTTTGCAACCATGTGTACATGTAAATGGTGTATATAATGTAATTCAACCATATAATATGCATGCAAGATGATTCGAATTAGATCCTCCTATATATTTGCATTGAATTTTCGAAATATTTTTGAAAACATGATACCAATCATCCTAAATATACCGGCAGTACTATATGCACGCTAATTTTGAAAATCCTTTTTCATCCATTACCCTCACACAATTACAAATAAATGTGTGAAGCAACCAATTTTACTCCAAATTCTACCGTCCAAAACGTCACACAATCTAATCGCTTCCTATTTAAATTCCTCCCAAACCGAAAAAAGGAAATCAAGATGAAGAATTTTAACATTTCCTTCGCTTTAAAATATTCCATTTCCTGTCCTACAGTGGAATTTTCTCCTCAGTTACCCAAAATACTCCAGAAATTTCCATCTGTAGGCTGTAAAGGAGGCTTAAAGCAATATCTGAAACGTAAAATGAGTTATTCAGTAGCTCGCGCGCATTGTCAACAAGGTATGGAAACAGCGTTTCCAAGGGTAAAACGGCCTCTTCGTTGTTACCGTTAACTTTTTTATCGTATCGTGGGTCCTATTGCACCGTTAAAACGTAAACACAAAGCATCCAAAAATCTTCCTTAAACCGTTCATGTGACCAAAAACCGAATTTTTTCACAAAAATAAATTTTCGCTTACAAACCTGTTATGTTTATTTTGAAAATTTCCTTTCAAAATCATTTCACTTTCCTACAAAAATAGGAAAATGATAAAAATGCTTTTTTTTCAAACAACATTTTCCGAAATCTTCAAAAATGTATTTTGCGGAAACCTAAACAATTCAAGTCACATTTTGGTGAAGAAGTAAGTCAGTTACGACAAAAATGCGAGAACTAAAATCACACACAAAGACCAAAATGAATTTTAGTTTTAATAAGGAATGATGATTTATTTATTTATATACCTGTGACATAGAACCATTCCTTTACTAAAATTTATCCAACACATAATTTTATTCTTTCTAGCTCTAGGACGAGTACTAATAAATAAATGAGAATTCATTCAATTAATCGTGCATGAATGACAATTTTTTTTATTTCAACATGGAAATCTCATTACTAAAGTCGTGCGAATTTTTCATTACTAGCAATTTCAAACACAACACTACATCAAAGGAAAGGAAAATTGCTGGAAAGGGAAACAAATGATGTAAGATACGACATGCACAAAGCATGTTCTAACAAAACAACAACAACGACTAACACTACCCACTATAGGAGGGACAACCACTACGACTGGAGCCTGATCCATTAACACGTCTGCGCCAGGAACGTAGTATAGAGGAGATGCAACCAATATCGTGCGCCTATCGGCGCTACTCATAGCAAACCTCTCGGATCTCGACCTGCATAACACAGATGGCAGTGAGCTCTGGGCTACCGTGACCGAGCTGCTGTGGCTGCCGAGCTGGAGCGGGTGGTGCGGGGGTAGGAGCATTAGGCAGTTGAATGCCCATCTTCTTGAAAGTGGCACGACTGATGGCGGTCTACGCCTTCCTCACTAGCGTCTCCCCAGAAAGTCTCACCTGGAAGTGTCGAAAGACACAGGTGAGAAGATGGCTATAGAGAAAATGACTCTGCGGGGTGCCGACGAAGGGCTCATGAAGATGGATCATAAGCACGCGCGTCCAACTGACGGCTATGCCACTAAGGATAGCATAGGTGGCACGGAAAAAAGAAGGATAAATCTGCTCCAAGCTTCCCGTCTTCGGGATGATGTTGTGTTGTATGATGCACATAACTACATGGGCTACTGATCACTGATTAATTGTGCTTCGGGTTCTCTTATGGAGATACACTGAAGGATCTGAGGGTGCTCCATCTCAATAGCATCAAGCTCGACTCCCACAACCGAGATACCTGAACTCTGAGCTAAGTCAGCATCAGTGAACTCGACGTGGGTACCTATAACCTCAGATCTGATGATGTAGGACACGTCAATGATGTCGGCATCCATTTGGGCATCGAACAGACATAAGCGACATAGATACAAGTCACGCTCAAAAGTGTCAAAGCGAGGGATTAGTGCTAGGCCTGCGGCAACAAAAGTTTTCTCTAAATCAAATGCGGCGAACTTTACCAGTCGACCAGTCTGATACTCGTAGCTGACCTCGGATAAGTACTTCTTAATCTTCGCCTCATCACAATCTAATCAAGCGGCTTCTTGAGGTGTGAGATCGAGATGTGGGCTGCGGGGTGCTGGATGAATCGGCGAAACCGACAAGATAAATTGCAAATCCGGAGTATAATTGGGTAGAGATTTAACGAGCAGGATTTTGGTGGTAATTAGGGGAGTAATGGACTGGGTGATGCTTGGATTGGTTCTTGGGAAGGAGGAGGTTTTGGGTATGGTGGAAATTTTGGGGTCGGGAGAGAATGGGTCGGCTGAATGATATATATACATACATATGTGTGTGTGTGTATAACGTTCAGCCGATATAGGTCGAGTCGGCCACGCTCTCCCGTGGGGTGGCACTCGACCTAACCTTGAGAAGGCGGTCGACCGCTTGCCTCATAGTGGGCACGGTTTGAACCTCGGCCCAACGACCCGCTTATATTATATATAAATTAAAATTTAAAATTTCTAGTATGTCGAAACAACTTCTACTCCCAACCAAATTCTCGTATCGACTTCCACCACTCGTCTAGTCGAGAAATTTAATTTTCCAATGTCTCTCCTTGCCTCCAAAAAGATTTGTGACCACTGAGACGAACGAATTTTAAAAGAGGAAATCAGCTAGAAATCTGAAATAAAATTCTAAAATGGATTTTTTCTCCTTACTAGCCGACATAAACTATGTGATTCTAATTCAAATACCCTAATAATCAAGATGAAGGTTGGCCTTTTCGAAGAAACATTTAAACTTTTCCAAAAATGGAATTTATTTATAAACTAATGGTTTCGTATTTATAAATCCATTTTATTATTATTATTATTATTATTATTATTATTATTTATATCCAGTTACTATTTTAAACTGGAAAACCATTTCGTATTCATAAATATTGGAGCTTAGAACAATTAAGATTTAATTTGATAACTTTAATAAATTATCTAATATATATAGGAAGATGTATACTAAAAATCACAAGGAATGGGTATTTGTTATTCTAGAATTTTCGTGGTATGTTCCTCGTTATTTTTAATTCCTTCTTTCCCACCAATTAGACCATATTTATTAAAATTACTGATTGAGCCCCTAAAACTTTCAAATCATGAAAGATTAAGAATTTAAAACCATATCTTTATAAACTATTTTCTGAAACCGTAATTCAAAACTGTTGAAATCCATTTTTATTTTTCAAATGTTTTAAAAATAAATTTCCTCGAATACAAGGCCAAGAACTCAATTGAATGTTTCAACAAAAGTAATTTTTGAATTTTAAAGAAGTAACAAATGGATACACCTCGTATTTATATTTTTGAAATAGATACGACATATTAACGAGGGCTTTTCCCGTTTTAGATCGAGTAATGGTCTTAACTGGAACTATCAACAAAACCAAACTAGGAATTATGACTATCTCGGTTATAGCTAGATATTTATATTAATATATATAATTCCAGTTTCCAAACTTGAATCAATAGAAACCACCATATGTTGTCTTCGTGCTCTTCGCAACGAAATTTCCAACGCACTGTGGGGTAAGACAAAATTGGCTTGAAACCCGAACTCATCATATTTCAACTCTTAGTCGATCAAAGCCCATTTTATATAATTAGGCCCATGACTAATTTCATTGTCGAAATAAATTAAAGTCAAGTAAGAAAGACGAAGAAAAACAGAAAAAATCTGAATTACGTTCTCTCACGATTCCTAATTTAACTAATTCCTCTTATCATTTAACTTAGGCTCTGATACCAAATGTAACACCCACCTTTTTCTATGTCTAAACTTTTTACAAAAATCAGAACTTGAACACATCCAAGCATGGAGTGTACAAATCTGGTACCTACAATAAATGAGCGTGAACATAATCAGAGTACGATAAAAGATAACTCGCAGCATAATAAAATAGGATAAATTAGTATTAACTCAAGTAACTACCTTTTTTCAAAGTAAGTCACTCTATCAATACCAAGCATGAAAGAAAACGAGAACCAAAAGCCAAACTTAATCATCTACGAGAACCCGACCTTCTCTAGGAAACCTAGGAGGTTGTAATGAGGAGGGGGTCAGAACAATAAGTTCTGGTGACTAAGAAATATGCAACACAGACTATAATACGCAGATGTATCCCATTTGGTTTAACCTAAGATGCATGCCTAATGAGGTAAGTAATTCTAACCAAAAATTGTAGCTATTTACGCACGACCTTACTGCTCTTGCCAAAGTAGTATTTCCAATTTATAATATACCGAGATAGGACATTTGCACATATTTCTGTGAAGAATTTATACCAGAGTTTAGCTGGTTTCTATATCAAGATCAGACCCCTAATTATGAAGTTTTTATATCCATATATTTTTATTCGCTTATCCTTCATCATTTATTGCCTCACTATCAATGATAGATAGGGTGGATTCTCCGTGGTCGCTTAAGACCCTAGGCGGTCCGATTGGTCACTTATTATTTCTCGATAATTTACATGACGTTAAAATGAACTAGAGGGCACTAGCTTCGAGCCCTACTAGTTAAGGCTTCCGTCATTCACGCATATACCCTTGCCCCACATAATGTGAGAGATGGTATTTTATATTTCGCTATACCTTCTAAGTGACCTTTTTTGATAACCCTCTTAGTCGCTTATTACTTCTCGTAGGATAGGTAGACATACCAGATGTTTTAGTTTCCAGGTTAGGGTAGGCCCACACACACCTGCCTTTTAAGACCCCTAAACTAAAAGACTTATTCCCAGGTGGACTCTTCAACCCTAGTCGCTTAAGTCCCAGAAAGCAGACTATACACGAAGGTTATTGGTTCGTACCAAAATAGCCTTTTATACCATTCCCTATTTAGGATAATGTGGGTTACGTTATTAAGTCATTCCCGTTTAGTCCCTCTGCACAGAAATACTATACTTACACGATTCATTTTTGACATGGGTTTATGTGGTTAATAATATTTTTGCACTATTAACCTACTAAGTCCAGTTGTATTTTCTATTTCTAATAATATAAATAAGGAAGGTTATATTCTTTTTCTCTAGGATGTTTATTTTATACCTTCCCTATTTTCGACTTAGTGTCTAAACGACAAGCATAGATTCCCTTATGACGCCCATTTCCTTTTATTTCATTTTTATTTCCCTTTATGACCATAACGGTCATATTTTCCTAAGGCAACTATTTATCAGTCCGAAGTTATCTATTTCTTGTACCCCAACAGAAAATTTCTATTCTTATTCTTCTATTAATTTATATATATACATATATATATATATATATTTATGTACTATGCCTATCACATTTAGTTGACAACTTATGGATGCTTGATTTGCCAGTCGGCTATGGGTAGACTTCTACCATAAGTTAAACTTAACCTCGTGCCTTAATACGATTATATTTATGCTTTAGACCGCTCAGTTTGAGCTAACTGCCTGTGGTTGTTGGATTTGCCGGTCGATTCCGGATAGGCTTAAACCATAAGTTAAGCTTAACCAGGTGTTTAAATACGGCTAAAATTCAAAATTCCTGGTTGGGGTTTACAACATTTATCTTAATTGATTTTAGAAATTGTAACCATCTTCCTATTACATTTATTTGCCCTAATCAATATTTGTTCCAATAGTTATTAATCGATTTACGGTCTTATTTATAGCAATTAATGATACTGATTGCTACAAATGGTCACCACAAATATATTAATTCAAAATGGATTACATTTACATATAATTCCATAATTGAACCTTATCCAAACATTCCAAGCAATGAATATTTTACCGTTCTACGCTGATTTAGACGGATAATATGTATATATTTATTTTTACATTTCGTGCGGCCAACATAGTAACTATTATTTATATTATTCTTATTCTTAATGATTTGGTCTAATCAATACAGCAAACGTTTCCTTTTTATATTCCATGTTGCCAAAAGGGTTTCCAATCTCACAAAAGGTCGTTAGCCTTGTAAATAATGCCTAATTAGTGGAATTAACTACTTCCAAATCATGAGAAATATATGTAATTACATATTTTGGAATAGTCGATGCAAATTACATACAAATATATGTATTTATATTTATACGTACATTTACACCACTTTTCCCTTTTTAATCTTTTTTTTCATACCTCTTGTGATTTCAAAATAATGCCTTTTTATTCAAAAGGAGGAATACGACATGTTTACAATGATTAAGCCATAAACCTAACAATATTGAATACAAATAGGAATATTTCTTTTATTCTTACAATCAAATAATTCATTGATTTCATCTTTTTACCCAGATTCACATATTTCATTATTTAACATTGAACTAAAGATCAGGAATGTTACTACATCTAATTTGTGTTTATTAGGGCTAATTTCCAAATACACAGTGCTATGCAACAAGTATAACATATTTCATGACATAACTATAGGAACGTATGTGTACAAGTTTAAGGATCCTACAATTTATTTTATACATAACCACAACTTGTAATTCACAAATCTGATGGTTATAATCAAATCTGATGGTTATACTTTTATGTGGAAAAAGAATGAGCCTTATCCCTTTATTTATAGTGGTGGAAATGGCCTAGAACCATTGGATTTGTTTTAAGTTATATATGTCCATTCGTTATATAAATATGTTAACCTAACCTCTTAAGACCTAACTACCACTGGACAGCCTGACATCTAGTAGATCGACTGTGGCAATAGCTCGCCGCCCGCCGGTCGACCCCCACAGTCGACCGCTTGGGCATCAGATTATTCTGGTCAGCTTGGTCAAATTAGGTAAACTATAATTATAAATTTTGGTTTATTTATTTTTCACCCGTTTTCATGTTTTGTCTGTAACTTTTCATATGGACTCTGTTTGCGAAACTTAAAACATGAAAGTTGACAAGGATTCCAAGACGAACGCATCGGTTAAAGTTTCATGGCCAAATTCCATTATTTGCAGAAATTCCTATTTTTAAAATTCTAATAATTAATTTATATTGCTAAAATTACAGGTTGTTACACTAGGTAGGGGCCAGGGCATGCTTTATAGAATTAGATAGTAAAAGGTTCGTAGGAGGAAGGAGGGTACGAGCACGTTCCGGTGGAGCCATGAGCGTGCATTAGTCCGATTAGGGAAACTAAGCCGCTGCAACACCAGTATATAAGTCTGTGTCATATATTTGCAAGGTTAGGGAGCAATACATCCTATTCTGGGGGCTAACACATAATATTTATGTAACAGGGAGCCGATCGCATGGGTTGCAATTAGGGTACACCTAATCTTGCTCTATGTAATTAGGTTAATACCTAATCTTATTACGTAATTAGGGTACGCCTAATCCTACTATTATGTAGTTAGGTTAAACACCTAATCCTCTTAATCCTTTTATGCTAGTATTGGTGCAGACTTAACCTGTTTTAGGGATACAAATGTGAGGCTTTACTCGATCGTAGTTTATTTCTGTATATCGTGTTGTTCTGTTAGTTTGTCTGTAACCTTATATGATATTTTGTTTCTCATCTTGTCTTATTTACCTATCTTGGCATTTCTATTTTATGCATAGTTGAAAATCATTGGAACTCGCCAGACTTTATGTCTGACCCTTTTTCTTTCGCTTTTCTCTTCCTTCGCCCCTCCAATATCCTCAGAGTGGAAGCACTCAATAGTGACTAGGACTTTCTCTTACAGCTTGGACATGGATTTATTAAGATGTGCTATTTT
Organism: Allium sativum; assembly: GCA_030737875.1. NCBI lineage: Eukaryota > Viridiplantae > Streptophyta > Magnoliopsida > Asparagales > Amaryllidaceae > Allium > Allium sativum. The sequence goes on along the minus strand of CM060910.1, from coordinate 607,011,172 downwards.
GACTTACACTCCACTATATTATGGCTTATGATGAGGGATATGATTTTATTTTCACTGTTTTTTTTAAAGGAATATTTAAGATACTTTGGTTATATGTAAGTGGTTTGATGCAGCTGGTTTTGAGACTACGATTATTTTTAATAATGAAGTTAAAATTTTCTGCTGCTTGTTTTATATCTTTCTTGGGAATTTATGTACTGTTTACCTATTATGCTTTACGAAACTTAATATATTCTCCTATGAGTGACATTAACGGACGTGGGCTGTCACATTTGGTATGAGAGCTGAAGGTTACAAGATCGGAGATCTTAAAAAAAAAATTGTTTTCAGAAGCAAAGCATTTTCAAATAAACATCTGTTTTGGGAATGTGTATCCCCTCAAGCCATATTCAATATTCTCTCGATCTCTTGTTGAATCCTTTTTTTTCAGCATGTCTGGGGCATCCAATCTTCTCGAGGGAATTTTCTACTAATATGGTTCCATAGGTATCTTGAAGCAACGTCACTTGTCAAAGATCAAGGAAATGCCCTATCCCCAGTTGCAACCACTATTGCTCCACCTCCACGAGTAGATAACTTTTCTAAGTTATGTAAAGACCTTTGTGACACGAGAGGAAAACCATTTCAAGTAACGTAGAGCTTTGTTGAAGCATGGAATTGGCTAAGAAAGACACTAAAACTCAGGAGACCAAGACTATGAGCGAGAAATAGAAATGGTGGCCCAGGAAAGGAAAGCAAAAGAAATAGAAAGGTGGAAAGCCTGACAAGGCTCAGATCAAGAAAGATATCAAGTGTCATGGTTGCGGAGCTATGGGTCATTTTTTGAAGGACTGCAGAAAGACAAAGAAAGCCTATTTTAATTGTGGACAAGTGGGACACTTCAGCAAGCATTAACCTAGCAAGCAAGACATAGGGCAAGATCTTTTGGACAAGTACATTCTTTAGAGGCTAATGGACCTGATCGAGGTAGGAAAGTCATGGTTAAAGGTTTGATTTCCCTTTTTGGCTATCCTATTCGAACCCTGTTTGATTCTGGCGCTTTACATTCATTTTTATCTAGTTCTTCAGTAGATAGTCTTCACCTTAATACTAGTATGATCTCTAAACCTGTAGTGGTCTCGAACCCCATAGGAGGTTCGGTCATTTATCCATGATGTGCAGGGATATGAGAATTTCTATTTTGGGCTTCGAGTTTGAATGTAATGCATATGTGCTGGGCTTCATGAGTTATGGTTTGATTCTAGGCATGGATTGGCTAGCCATGTACGATGCCGACCTTGATTGTGAAAAGTGAGTGATTAGACTTCTTTCTTGTCATGGTAGGACTCTCGAAATTTCCTGCGACACACCGGGGTCAATAATGCTTAGCTTTCTAGAACCACTTGACACTTTTGTTTACGACTTGCGACCTGTTCTTATAGTCATAACCTACCCGGATGTATTTGAGGAGGTTAAGGGATTACCTCTAATACGTGAAATAGACTTCCTGATTTACTTAATACAGAATGCGAAGCCAGTTGCTCTACTAGTTTGCCACATGGCTCCTAGGGAAGGAGGGAGCTCAGTAAGCAAGTAGGGGGCTATTCAAAAAAGGTTTTATTAGGTGAAGCATTTTAGAATAGGGAGCTCCAGTCGCCTTTGCAACTAAGCAGACTTCTCACTTCATCTATGTGTGTATTATATGGAGCTGAATAAGCTCACCAAGAAGAATAGGCACCCGCTACCGAGAATTGATCACCTGTTTGATTAGCTAGTAGGCGCATTAGTTTTCCACAGATGGATTTGGCCATGGGGTTTCATCAACTGAGGGTGGAAGAGGATAACATCAATAAGACTGCATTTAGAACTCTAGATGGTTTCTTCGAGTGGCTGGTTATGCGTTTTGGCCTAACCAATGCACCCGTCTATTTTGTGTACTTGATGAGTAGGGTGTTTTGAAAGTTTCTGAACAAGTTTGTTGCTGTCTTTGTGGATGACATTCTGGTCTTCTCAAAGAATGAAGAGGAGCATGCCCAACACTTAGGAGAGGTTCTACGCTCTTTCAGATCACATCAACTTGAGGCAAAGTTTTCTAAGTGTCGCTTTTGGAGAAAGGAAGTAAGGTTCCAAGGGAATGTGGTCTCCAAGGATGGCATAGAAGTGGACCCCTGCTACAGTCATAGCAGTTCAAGATTAGAGGGCTCCAAAGAATGCGACGAAGGTGAGAGAAGTTTTCTAGGATTGGCGAGCTATTATGAAAGTTTATCAAGGACTTTGCAAGGGTATCAACCCTGCTTACCTGACTGACGAAGAAGAACTTGGTTTTTTCGTGGAACATTGATTGTGAGAATACCTTTCAGAGATTGAAAAGGGATCTAACAACATCCCCAGTTCAGACTCTCCCAGATGGAAGCAAGTTGTTCACAGTTTACACAGATGCTTATGGCATAGAGCTTGGTGTCATTTTGATGCAAGAGGAAAGGATAGTATGCTATGGTAGCAGACAACTGAGGGATAATGAGAAGAACGACCCCTACCCATGATCTAGATTTGGCTGCAATAGAGTTTGCGTTGAAGTCTTGGCGATAATATCTACTTGGAGAAAGATTTAAGCTATACACGAATCATAAGTCGCTCAAATACTTGTTCTCACATAAGGATCTCAACCTAAGGCAGTAACAGAAGGATCTCAACCTAAGTCTTGGCGACAATATCTACTTGGAGAAAGCTTATACCCCGGGCAAGGGAAATGTGAAATGTAGTGGAAGACGCATTGAGTAGGCAGAGGATGACTTTGAGTCTTCTGAAAGGCTCTGTTGACTTTTGATTTTAAGCCATAAACTGAGCTTTGTGGTTGTTAGCATAAACTGAGCTTGGAGTAAATCTTGACTTTTGATTTTAAGCCATCTACGGATTTCACTTTGTGGTTGTTAGCATCATTCGGGGTACGACCGACTCTGTTGGAGCGTATTGGATCTATGCATCAAGAGGACGCGTGGATATCAGACATTTTGGACAGGCTTGGTAGAGGAGAGACTTATAGTCACCTTGCTTGATATATCGTGGATGATAAAGGGTGGCTAAGACGCGATGGAAGGTTATGTGTCCCTAAGATTGGGGAATTGCTTAAGGCTCTTGAGGAAGCCCATTATTCCCGGATAACTATCCATCCGGGCGGGGACAAAATGTACTGAGACATGAAGAAAGATGTGGCATAATTTGTTGCTCGATACTTAATGTGCTAGTGAGTAAAGGATGAATAAAGGAAACCTGGCGGATTGTTTCATCCCTTAGATGTCACACAATAGAAATGAGAGAGCATCTCTATGGATTTCATTGATGGAATGCCCCAATCTAGGAAGGGAAATACGAGCATTTGCTTGATAGTGGAGAGACATACAAAGAGAGCTGAATTTATTTTTGTTATGAGTAAGAGGACGGCGATATGGCTGGCATCAGTATATCTTCGAAAGATAAAACGACTACGTGGGGTACCTTCCTGTATAGTAAGCGACCACGACCGCATCTCTACTAGTGAGTTTTGGAAGAGCTTACAAAATGCGCTAGGTACACAACTACGTTTGAGCATGGAATACCACCCTCTAATAGATGGATAGATTGAGAAGGTGAATAGAGTCCTTGAGGATCTTCTAAGACTATGTATCCTAGATTTCGGAGGGAGTAGGGAGGAGCATCTTGCTTTGGTGGAGTTCACCTACAACAACAGTTATCGATCGAGCATAGGCATGGAACGTTTCAAATCATTACACAGACGACCTTGTAGATCGCCGACTTGTTGGTGGGAGTTTACAGACAGACTTCTGCTTGGACCTGAGATGATTTGAGTCACTTCCAAGAAGATTGATCTTGTCCGCTGGAGAATGAAAGCAGCTCAAGACAGACAGAACTCCTATGCCGACAAAAGGAGGAATTATTTGGGATTCGAAGTGGGAGATATGGTCTTCATTATATTTATCACCACTAAGGAATGTAGTTCGCTTTAGCTCAATAGGGAAGTTGGCACCGAGATTTGTAGGGCCATTCCCTATATTAGAGAGGATAAGTCAGATGACCTATATGATCAAGCCACCAAAGAGACTAACGGGCGTACATGATGTGTTTCATGTTTCCCATTTGTGGAAATGTCTACATGTTGCGGCAAAGATAGTGGAGATGAGCACACTTGAGGACGTGGAATTTGAGAAGGATGCGTTAGTGAGAAGAGTTCCTACTCATATCCTTGGATCAGAGATCAAGAAGCTATGTAATAAGAAAATCAAATCAGTAAAAGTGCAGTGGGGGGAAGACCGCGAAGATGCAACGTGGGAACCCGAAGATAGGATTCGTGCTTCTTATCTTTATGTTTTTGAACGTACGTTCTTGACATCTTTTCCAAGCTTTTACTTTGCATTTGCTTTATCATTCAAGTATATTTATCCTTTCGTTCGAACCTTAGATAGAATTCAATGGTTGGAAACAAGTGTTTGAAGCATGTTATGGCTGATAGTTGCAATTAGATGCAAGTATTTGCTCATCGTTGCAGTTGATGCATATACACACTTTAGGCACTATTCGGCTCAATCACTTGCATATTGCATATGAATGTGTGTGCATTTTTAAATTTTCTATGAATGAAAATAGGTCAATAATCATATGGATATTGCATTTTGATGAATGATTGTGCGCACATATAGAGTTTTATATGTTATTCTAGGATTATTTGCATGCATTTTGTATTTATGGCACAAACATATATTGCATTAAGGAGGTCAAGTGAATTAGTCGACCGCTTGATTTTCGCATTAGTGTAGGGACTTGTACTCACAACACCATTGCGTATGTTCATATAAGCATTAGAACTTCTTAAGGACAATTGATGGATGTGGATGATGGATGAGTAGATGGTTGTTAGGATAGTAACATTCTTCTTAACTTAGAGATTTCGAGGACGAAATCCCTTAAGTCGGGGAGAATATAACACCCAAAAAATTAATACACTATAAACATACCTTAAAGATAATAGAATGGGAATTTCTTAATTAAAATATTTAGAATTAAGTAAAACCGGCTTTAACGGTGCGTTCGTCTTGGAATTCTAGTTCAAATAGACCATAAGTTTGCATAAGATGGATAACATATGAAGAAGTTATGAACCTTTGAAGTTTGTATACTTATAATGGGCTTGTATATGAATATAATATAAAAATAATTCAAATGAGATGAGCGGGAAACTAGACCTTGTGGGAAGGCCCACATATGGCCTGGGTCGACCTATGCGTCGACCCAATGTTGGTTGGGTCGACCAAATGGGTAGGTGGGTCAACCCACCCATATCTGGGGAAGATTCTGAATTTCAAATCTAGATAGTTTGTTGGCTAGGTTCATGCAGACTTGGTGCTGCATATACGATTAAGATTAAAACCCTAGAATATAAAGGCTAAGGTTGACTCTATGAGTCTATAAATAGGTGGATTTTCCCATTCTAATATACACCATTTCTTTGTATCTTCAGCCTCTGTAAATATATTCTAAATATATGTATGCAATGGGGGCATGCTGCTGAAGCCTAGTCCTACCTATATGCCTATGTGATTTGATTCTATTCTCCTTCCGCTGCTTTCCATTTTTTTATTTACGCTAAGCCTAGGCCTTTAGAGTTGCGTATAATTTAGGTAATAATGAATGATATAAAAAGAGGAACTTAGGAATGTTGTTAAATTGTGGATTGTTTAACTATAATTTGGGAAAGGGATAGTATGCACATGTTTAGACTAGCTATAAATTGATAAAAAGGCGTAATGTGCATATACTTGTTGTAAATGGCTAAAAATGGATAATATTATGACGACCCGCCCCGCCCAACCGACATTTCCAATGAAAGTACGTTGTGCCAATATCCAACCAGCACGGGACGGTCGTCAAAGAAAGGAAAGAAGGAAATTTGGACTAACAAGGAACCTATAGTATATCTCACAACGCATGGAATAAAATTTAATAATAACATAACTTGACATAAAACAGGCGAGACAGTGCATAAGCTGAAAACTTAAACCATCGTAGCAGCGGAAAATACAAAATTACAGGTTATATTCCACATCATCTTTATTACAACTTCTAAAACTGTCTCCAAAGAAAAATAAGAAAGGTACACTACTAATGCCCAAAGTAGTGACCCGCAACGACACAGGGAGAATATATATAGAGAATAGTACGTGTAAGCCTCATGCTCGTCTCCGGACAGCTACTGGTGCACAACCAGCTAACCTGTCTCTAGTCTGCCGGTTTAAGAGCACCCAGAGTAATAAGAAGAGACATAAAACTCTGGGTCAAACAAAAGTCTGGTATGAGCGATAAGCAGTAAAACATAACAATAACAGGTACACTAAACCATACCTGAACCTGAACCTACAACCAAAGAGTTAGCACAACAAGATGTACAATACTCTAAGGTGACACTAACATATGGTGTAAAGATACGGGGATGGGGGTGTGCATGTCATATTGATGTCAAACAATCAAGCATAGCAACCATCCTCACATCTCTCACTCAGTGCGTAAAGAATATGATATCCACCACTTTGATCACCCAAATCCTTGCTATGATCACTCTGCCCCATGGAGTCAGGGAAACTCCACTACACTGATCCATAGCCACTAGTCCTTGCTATGTCCACTCTGCCCCATGAAGTCATAACGACTCCCCTGCACTGGCTCATAGCCAAGCTACGATCACTCTTCCCCATGGAGTAATAACTACACCACTGCACTGATCCGTAGCCTAACATTCGTCTTAGTGGTGAATTAAAGTTATGGACGTCGATAACCCCTTAGCACGCGTCCCGCAGCAAAGCCCAACTCATGAAGTTCACTCATTGGTTCCCATCTGGATCCTGAGTTACAACTTCCCATTCGGATTACCTTTGCATCTCGGGTTTTAGTCTCCTCCAGATCGGTTCGGTCCTTCAGTCATCATTGATTCCATTTAGATCGGTCCTCTTCCCCTCGTTCAGTCCATGGTCATCAACCCTGTTCGGGTCGTGCTCCCCAGAGTGGTTCAGATCGGTTCATGTTCTTCCACCGAGTCGGGTCGTGCCATCATGCCACTATCTGATTGGTTCGTGGTCATTGTTCAAGAGCAGGTCGGTTCAGAGAACTCCAGATGCAAGCAGGTCGTGACTAGAGGTTCAGTTCGTTCTCCTTCCACTGGGTCGGGTCGTGGGCACCCATTATGTAACACCCCGTATTTTCTGTGAACTTAAGAATTACAAATATGAGTATAATTAAAATATAAAATCAGAATCAAGGGAAACGGGATGTGCCATTGCGTTCGTCGCGGAAAAATACGCGAAATAGAGTCCGAAATTTCGTAAATCGGAGTCCGTATGACCAAGTTATGGCCTTCCAAAGTTCAGAAAAAAAATTAAACAGCACAGACCAGGTTGACTGGGGAGTCGACCCTAGAGTCGACCTGCCCCCAGGGGGTCGACCTTAGAGTCGACCTGCCCCCAGGGGGTCGACCCTAGAGTCGACCCTTGTGTCGACCTAGGGGTCGACCTGCCTCCCGAATCTGCTTTTCTGCCTGGGTGCGTTCTGATGTATCTGGTCTCGTTTTCTGTCTAGATTCGTCTGCCTAAACCTATTTAAACAGCCCCAAACCAGACTTCTCTACACACAATTCTATTCTGCTTCTTCTCTGCCTCTGTTCTAAATAAAAATAAAAATGGCGTCGCTACTCTGCTAGAATCAAAACTAGAAGCCAATCAACATCTTCCTAAATTCAAATTTGAGATAAAAGCTTCTGCAACAATTCTGTAACAACTAAAGTTCTTTCTTTAATCCAATCAAGGCAAGTACAGTTATTTTCTGCTATAAACATTAATTGTAATTCTGATATGCTTTTAAATCTGAATCTGAGATTGTATATCTGTCAGATCTGTTTTTCTGTGACTGTTCTGTATCCCTTTCTGCTTCCTTTCTGTTTCTATAGCCAGGCTACCACGAGCCTGTGCCTAATCTCATAAGAGATTAACGTATGAACGCAAATTTTGGGACAAATAATGAATGATGCGAAATTTGACAAGACTGAATTGAACGTATGACTTCAGATCTGAGGCATAAAATATATTGACATATGACTTGGGATTGGATGCATGAATTTGACTGTAAACATGTAATTTATATATGTTGTATGCATAGTGTATGTTGTAATCTAGATCTGTAACTAATTAGAGAAATAAACATATGTTATTTAGATCTGTAATTAATTAGAAAAATAAGCATATGTTGTAAACTAGTTTTAGACCTATGCATATTCTATGATAAAAGAAGAAGTGGAATCATTGTAAGATTACATATGATTTGAGACTTTGGACAAAATGCATATAAAAATCAAGATCTGATTTTTAGAAGATATGATTTAAAGATTTAGATTGTTGGGTATTGTTTGCATAATGATTCATGACTTAAAAAGAAGAAGATATGGAAACTTAGGTGTAAAGATTTACATTAATTAGGATATCTATTATTGCGATTACACCTAAATAAGGATTTTTGGATATATGGCATGCATTGTAATTAATGGTTATATTTGGTATAATTTATATGTGAATCTGTTGTAAAGTGCTAGTTTAACAAAAAAAATTTGGAACATATGTTATATGGTAAATTATGTCCATATTCTGCGCTATGTAAATTTATGCAAACATTGGGTATATGTTCATATTGTGAATCATGACAATTATGTAGGCATATGAATTTAGGCCTAATTTATGATTAGGCAAGGCATGTAAATAGAACCTTTAGAAATATTAAATTTGCTAAATCTGCTAATTTGCCAAGTTGCCTAAACTGCTAGTTTTGTTATATTGCCTAGACTGCTAATTAGATTGAAGTGCCTAATCTGTTAAATTTGTCCGTTGAAATGCCTAACCTGTTATATGCCAAAATCTGCTAAGTTGCTAAATCTGTTAAATCCGTTAAGTCATATAATCTGGAAAATCAGTTATCAGCTAAAATCTGTTATCTGCTGTGTTGATATAATCATCCTGTTATTGATATAATCTGAATTGGCATATATATTGGGCGTGCGCATAAACGGTAAATTATTAATTAATTGGCCGCAAAGATAAACGTGACTAACTCGAGGTTAGAATGAGTTTGCGGCGTAATTCTGCACGGAACCGCCCGACACATCCAGTGCAAACAATAGGTTCTAATGTGAGAAGTTAGTCATAACCTGCTTAAGACACGAGGTTAGGTCTGGCTTGTGGCAGAAGTCTGCCCGGAACCGCCCGGCCCATCCAGCGGCCATAAGCTAGCGACCTAATGTGAGAGGTCTGGGCATTAATAATTAATTAATGCAAATCTAAGATAAGAATGACGTCTAAAACGTATTGGGGGAAATAGGGTTAAACCAACTGGATTAATAGGTGTAGTAAACCCGTCCATGAATCTGTAGGCCCAATACAAAGTTAGACAAATCTGAAAAATCTGTACATCTGATCTGTTAGTCTGAAAACTTGTTAACTTAATCTGTGAACTAGTAAATCTGAATTCTGTATGTCTGAACTTGTAAACAAGTTAATCTGAGATCTGTTAGTCTGGGGACACAAGGTTAGGAGGGGAATTACTTGTGTCATCTGTTGTTTGGGACCCATATTAGTCAGTAACCCTTTCTGGTATCAAAACTTTGACCCAACAGTAGGTAGGGTCCGGGCACGCTTACTGAACTAATTATAAGTGGTTCATTCTGATAATGGCGAGGGGTGTTGATGGTGCGTTCCAACCGGGTCATGTCCGTGCATGGATCCCGGTCTGCCTCTGAGGATGTAAGACGCCGTGACATCTGTAAATAGGTCTGTGCCAATTGGTTGTCACTTTAGGGAGTGATACACCCTACTATGGGGCCGACACAGGATATTTATGTATTAGGGAGCCGATCGCTTGGGGTAGGGTTTTAGGGTACACTTAGTTCTGCCTGTTTCTGTTGGTACCGTCTGTTTCTGTTGGGTGGTAACACCTGTCTGTTTCTGTGTTGTACCGTCTGTTCGGGTGGTAAAGGCCCATTACTAGTGTACACCTAATTCTACATTCTGCTTCCGTAGGGATTAATCTGTTTCTGCTTCTGTCTGTTTTTGATCGGGTAGTAAAGGCCCATTATTAGCATTCTGTTTCTGTTAAATTATTCTGTACCCGTTCCTGCTTCAATTTAGACATTAGGGTGACACCTAATTCTGTTATACTAGTATTAGTGCAGAGAATTGTGAAGCAATAGTTTATGTCATTCTGTTCTTCTGTTATATCTGCTACACCTGTTACAGTTATCTCACATCCAGTTTTATGTTCATATCATATTATTATTATCTGTTCATATGCTGAAAGTCACTGGACTTGCCAGACTTTTTGTCTGACCCTTGTTGTTTCGCCTCCTTTCTTCCATTTCCCCCTAGGTTATCCAAGGAGGGAATACTTTAGCTTGATCCGGATTTCTCTTTGCTTGAAGTGCTTAAAGTATGGCTTGGCTCTGTATAGCTTCCGTTCTATGGGGATTATGATTTCAAACCATGCATTTTGAAGGCTTTTGTACAAGACTGATATTTTGTACTTGAATTCTGAGATTTGAAAGGATGTAACCATATTAATTTTTGTTTCCGCTGTAATAAAGTTAAAAAATTTCAAGTACTGTTTTATCTGTCTTGTAAGTTTCTGTTCTGTTTACTAAAATGCTCCACCAAAGTTAAGGCATTCCCTTTGTGAGTGACCTTAACGGAGGTGGGGTGTTACACTTGGTATCAGAGCTGAAGGTTACCGGATTTGATAAAGAATTTTTGAAAACTATTTTCAAAAAGGTTTTGAAAAGGAAGTATTTCAAAAGTAAAGCTTATTTTGAAAAACATAGTCCCCTAAGCCATATATCTATCTTTTGATCCTCTGCTTGAATCCTTGTTTCCTTCTTTCTTGAGTCTCTGGGGCTCCCGGCTTTCTGGGAGGTAACCTCGTCGAAGGGCAAAGTAGTGCCCGACTTCCATCGGTAGCTGTAGTAGTTTCACCTGCGGCTAGTTTTCTTTAGAGCTTTGAAGGATTTTTCCGGGTGATGGAGGCAGCTTTCGAGGGATTGGTCAACATGTTACACAAGGATAGTAAAGATGAGAATGATGAGGTTTGGCTAAGGAGCACAACCCAAAGGTGAGAAACTCATATAGACTTAGTTCACAATGGAGGCAAAAGGGAAACACAAAAGAAGGAAGGAAAGTTTGAAGATAAGGAGGAGGAAAGTGTTTTACTTATGGAAGCTCGACTCATCTGAATAAGGATTACCGAAAGAGGAAGGGGATGGTGCTTCAACTGTGGTGAGATGGGGCACTTTAATAGGGACTGCCCGAAGAAACGAAGGCAAGGACAGAGGACAGGACCAACTTCTGGAGGGCAGGAAAACACTCTCAAGGCTAGTGGATAGGATAGAAATAGGGAAAATTTCTGTAGAAGGTTTAATTTTCTTATCTGGTTATGGAGTTAAGACTCTTTCTGATTCTGTACTTGATACTCTGCACTTGAATACTAGTATTGTTTCTGATTCTGCTGTAGACTCAGACCCATAAAGGGTATGACTCATCTGTTTTAAGTTAAGGTTTGAGGGATATCTTTGTTAGGCGTCAAATATGACGCATATATACTGAGTTTTTGTGGGATATGATTTTATCATGCTTAGCTTCCGAAGAATCATTAGGGAACCTGATTTGTACCAGTAGTCTGTAAATATCTGAATACTTCTGATAAGATTTCCAGTTTTGACATTGTCTAAAGAGGGTAACCCTCTGAGTTTCAATCTGATGTTGATTTCGGTCTTCGGGGTTGACCCTTATGGGAATTATTTTCTCAACCAATGTCTGATAGGAATCAAGTTTTTGTTTTATCTGTACTCGCTTCCATCACTCGACCGTATCCTATCGATCGAGTGTTCAACTTATAGATAGGAATCCTAATGGGTGTAAACATGTGTTTGAGACATGTTATGTTTGATGGTTGCAAGTGGATGCAAGTGGTTGCTAGTGGTTGCTCGTGGACGCATATACACACACTAGGCACTAGATCGGCTCGAAAACACTCTCATACTGCATATGGATGTGTGAGCATTTTAAATTTTGATGGATGCAAAATGGTTGAATCAGCACATGGATGTTGCATATGAGTGGATGGTTGTGCACTCATATAGAAATGATATGTATCAAATAGGAAAATTGCATACATATTGGACTCATGGCACTGACATAATTCGCATTAAGGAGGTCAACTGAATCAGTAGACCGCCTGATCTTTGCATTAGATAAGGAACATATACACACACTTTTGTAAATGGTCATACAGCACTAGAAATTTCTAAGGACAATGGATGCTTGTGGATGATGATTGAGTAGATGAGTTATTGGATGGTAGGACACATTCTTCTTAACTTGAAGATTTCGGGGACGAAATCCTTTAAGGAGGGGAGAATGTAACACCCCGTATTTTCTGTGCACTTAAGAATTACAAATCTGAGTATAATTAAAATATAAAATCAGAATCAAGGGAAACGGGCTGTGCCATTTCGTTCGTCTCGGAAAAATACGCGAAATAGAGTCCGAAATTTTGTAAATCGGAGTCCGTATGACCAAGTTATGGCCTTCCAAAGTTCACAAAAAAAAAAATTAAACAGCACAGACCAGGTCGACTGGGGAGGCGACCCTAGAGTCGACCTGCCCCCAGGGGGTCGACCCTAGAGTCGACTTGCCCCGGGGGTCGACCCTAGAGTGCGTTCTGATGTATCTGGTCTCGTTTTCTGTCTAGATTCGTTTGCCTGAACCTATTTAAACAGCCCCAAACCCAGCCTTCTCTACACACAATTCTATTTTTCTTCTTCTCTGCCTCTGTTCTAAATAAAAATAAAAATGGCGTCGCTACTCTGCTAGAATCAAAACTAGAAGCGAATCAACATCATCCTAAATTCAAATTTGAGATAAAAGCTTCTGCAACAATTCTGTAACAACTAAAGTGCTTTCTTTAATCCAATCAAGGCAAGTACAGTTATTTTCTGCTATAAACATTAATTGTAATTCTGATATGCTTTTAAATCTGAATCTGAGATTGTATATCTGTCAGATCTGTTTTTCTTTGACTGTTCTGTATCCCTTTCTGCTTCCTTTCTGTTTCTATAGCCATGCTACCACGAGCCTGTGCCTAATCTCATAAGAGATTAACGTATGAACGCAAATTTTGGGACAAATAATGAATGATGCGAAATTTGACAAGACTGAATTGAACATATGACTTTAGATCTGAGGCATAAAATATATTGACATATGACTTGGGATTGGATGCATGAATTTGACTGTAAACATGTAATTTATATATGTTGTATGCATAGTGTACATTGTAATCTAGATCTGTAACTAATTAGAGAAATCAACATATGTTATTTAGATCTGTATTTAATTAGAAAAATAAGCATATGTTGTAAACTAGTTTTAGACCTATGCATATTCTGTGATAAAAGAAGAAGAGGAACCATTGTAAGATTACATATGATTTGAGACTTTGGACAAAATGCATATAAATGTCAAGATCTGATTTAAAGATTTAGATTGTTGGGTATAGTTTGCATAATGATTCATGACTTAAAAAGAAGAAGATATGGAAACTTAGGTGTAAAGATTTACATTAATTAGGATATCTATTATTACGATTACACCTAAATAAGGATTTTTGGATATATGGCATGCATTGTAATTAACGGTTATATTTGGTATAATTTATATGTGAATCTGCTGTAAAATGCTAGTTTAACAAAAAAAAATTGGAACATATGTTATATGGTAAATTATGTCCATATTCTGCGCTATGTAAATTTATGCAAACATGGAGTATATGTTCATATTGTGAATCATGACAATTATGTAGGCATATGAATTTAGGCCTAATTTATGATTAGGCAAGGCATGTAAATAGAACCTTTAGAAAAAATAAATTTGCTAAATCTGCTAATTTGCCAAGTTGCCAAAACTGCTAGTTTTGTTATATTGCCTAGACTGCTAATTAGATTGAAGTGTCTAATCTGTTAAATTTGTCGGTTGAAATGCCTAACCTGTTATATGCCAAAATCTGCTAAGTTGCTAAATCTGTTAAATCCGTTAAGTCATATAATCTGGAAAATCTGTTATCTGCTAAAATCTGTTATCTGCTGTGTTGATATAATCATCCTGTTATTGATATAAAATGAATTGGCATATATATTGGGCGTGCGCATAAACGGTAAATTATTAATTAATTGGCCGCAAAGATAAACGTGACTAACTCGAGGTTAGAATGAGTTTGCGGCGTAACTCTGCCCGGAACCGCCCGGCACATCCAGTGGCCGCAAACAATAGGTTCTAATGTGAGAAGTTAGTCATAACCTGCTTAAGACACGAGGTTAGGTCTGGCTTGTGGCAGAAGTCTGCCCGGAATTGCCCGGCCCATCCAGCGGCCACAAGCTAGCGACCTAATGTGAGAGGTCTGGGCATTAACAATTAATTAATGCAAATCTAAGATAAGAATGACGTCTAAAACGTATTGGGGGAAATAGGGTTAAACCAACTGGATTAATAGGTGTAGTAAACCCGTCCATGAATCTGTAGGCCCAATACAAAGTTAGACAAACCTAAAAAATCTGTACATCTGATCTGTTAGTCTGAAAACTTGTTAACTTAATCTGTGAACTAGTAAATCTAAATTTTGTATGTCTGAACTTGTAAACAAGTCAATCTGTGATCTGTTAGTCTGGGGACACAAGGTTAGGAGGGGAATTACTTGTGTCATCTGTTGTTTGGGACCCATATTAGTCAGTAACCCTTTCTGGTATCAAAACTTTGACCCAATAGTAGGTAGGGTCCGGGCACGCTTACTGAACTAATTATAAGTGGTTCATTCTAATAATGGCGAGGGGTGTTGATGGTGCGTTCCAACCGGGTCATGTGCGTGCATGGATCCCGGTCTGCCTCTGAGGATGTAAGACGCCGTGACATCTGTAAATAGGTCTTTGCCAATTGGTTGTCACTTTAGGGAGTGATACACCCTACTGTGGGGCCGACACAGGATATTTATGTATTAGGGAGCCGATCGCTTGGGGTAGGGTTTTAGGGTACACTTAGTTCTGTATGTTTCTGTTGGTACCGTCTGTTTCTGTTGGGTGGTAACACCTGTCTGTTTCTGTGTGCTACCGTCTGTTCGGGTGGTAAAGGCCCATTACTAGTGTACACCTAATTCTACATTCTGTTTCTGTAGGGATTAATCTGTTTCTGCTTCTGTCTGTTTCTGATCGGGTAGTTAAGGCCCATTATTAGCATTCTGTTTCTGTTAAATTATTCTGTACCCGTTCCTGCTTCAATTTAGACATTAGGGTGACACCTAATTCTGTTATACTAGTATTAGTGCAGAGAAGTGTGAAGCAATAGTTTATGTCATTCTGTTCTTCTGTTATATCTGCTACACCTGTTACAGTTATCTCACATCCAGTTTTATGTTCATATCATATTATTATTATCTGTTCATATGCTGAAAGTCACTGGACTTGCCAGACTTTTTGTCTGACCCTTGTTGTTTTGCCTCCTTTCTTCCGTTTCCCCCCAGGTTATCCAAGGAGGGAATACTTTAGCTTGATCCGGATTTCTCTTTGTTTGAAGTGCTTAAAGTATGTCTTGGCTCTGTATAGCTTCCGTTCTATGGGGATTATGATTTCAAACCATGCATTTTGAAGGCTTTTGTACAAGACTGATATTTTGTACTTGAATTCTGAGATTTGAAAGGATGTAACCATATTAATTTCTGTTTCCACTGTAATAAAGTTAAAAAATTTCAAGTACTGTTTTATCTGTCTTCTAAGTTTCTGTTCTGTTTACTAAAATGCTCCACCAAAGTTAAGGCATTCCCTTTGTGAGTGACCTTAACGGAGGTGGGGTGTTACACATTAGGTTCGGGTAATGCCCCTTCATCGCTTCGGATCATGACTCCAGGTCATGGCTCAGCTCGCAACTTGTGGAGGTCAGCTCGTGGTGACATGCTTGGCTCATGAGGCTATCTCATGAATGGAGGGCTCGGGTCGTGATGGCTCTCCACGGTCGGGTCGGGGTCGGGTAGGGGAAATCCGATCCGGACTGGCTCCTGCCTATTTTTCCAGCGACTGTTTTTACGCCACATGGCGGTGTTTTCGACCATTCTAATTATTCTAAACAATCACAAAGCATACCATACAGTCATAGCAACATGTAGAATTGACCACAAACACCAACACAACAATTTGATATGTTAAAATGGATCAAACATACCCGAAACCCATATTTTCCCCTTAATCATGTTTAACAATAACTAATGTTAGGATTAGCAAAACTTAACCAAATCAACCCAAATTTCTAACAGAGGCCTAAAACAATATTTCGAAATTTGAAATAATTTTCCAGAATTTAATCATGTATAAATACACTAATTATCACTAATTACCTTTAATTAACCTTAATTAGTGTAAAAACAAGGATAATCACTCACCTTAGCCACAAATAAACTCAGATATGAAACTTTTGGACAAAATGGTTCAGATCCCAATACAATCCAGCAACTCTACCTCGATTTTTGTGCTAATCCTCATTGATTTGATGTAGATTTGGCTTAAATAGCGATTAGAAAGTGATTTGGGGTGTTTTAGCAAGTGGAGGCCATTGCTTGTGTTTAAAGGTTGTAAGCGGCGGCCAAGAAATGAAATAAAAACTGATTTACTAACTCATCTCATCCCTCCCATAACCCTAATCCCGAAATGGGTTATGGACCCTCTTGCTAATCACCCTAATTAGGCCCGGTTAAGTTGTTTTTCACCTTCCAAACCTTGTTTCAGCCATATCTCCCAAACAGTAAGTCCGTTTGGCTAATGTGACCACTCTACGGAAAGGTAATCCATCATCCGGGTCTAATGAAATTGGGTTTAGGTCAAACTCCTTCCCAATCAAAATTTATGGACGAAACAAGACCAGCTAGGGGTAAAACGGTCATTTAAAATTGGGAAAAATCGTGAACATGGCAAATGACACCAATTGTCGTTTCCAAAAGTTACACGACCATAAGACTTCGTATGTGATAGAAACAAATATTCTACGATCTTTCTATGCATAGAATGCGGGTCGTTACAAATATGCAAAAACCTGTACATGTTGTAATTTTGAACATAATGGGATGAATAATATACATATATATAAACATGTTAGGTTTGACTTAATACAAACATTAAGTAAATGACATGTTGGAATTTTGTACGTACCAAATGTAGGCTAATAAACTAAATCACTGTAGTAGTTTTACATACATCTGGTCAGGTGTTTTATGGAAGCGTTGTATGCACGTAATAATATGTACTATTACGAACATGTTTATTAGTAAACCTAAACCTTCTAGGTTAAACATGATTATTAATAAGCTAAGAGATCCCTTGTTCTTCTATTGTTTTCGGGTTTTGGGGACTCTTAAATCCTACTTTTTTGGGGCCAAAAGCCTAGGGTGTTTGGCTTGTGTTAATCTGCTGTTTGTAACACATATCAGTTAGTATAGTAACGTCCCGTGCCTTTGGTCGTCGAATATTTAAATTACTTTATTATTTTAAATATTATAGTTGGAATATTATTGGTTTTTAATGTTTAATTCGTTTATTAAAACGAAGTCAAATGTTAAATTTATTATAATTTAAAACGAGCTCGAAATGGCAAGGTAGTTCATAATATTGAATTTTGATCTTTAATTGGATATACAAGATCCGATGTAAGTCGGATTTCTGTGAAATAAGAAACGTTGGAATCTTGTTGACTATAATTTTCATATGAAAGAGAAAAATCGAGATTTCATGTTATAGATTGTTAGTTATGTCCAAATCAAATTTTAAAATAGTCGCAACGGAATTCGCTAATAAACAATAACATTTACTTGATTATTTTATATGGGTTTTTAAGTCAATTTGGATATTGTTTAACCCGGAATGTTGATATTGAGTTGTATAATCCATGTTGATTCATAATTAGACATATATGATATCTATTTACAAATTTACGATAATAATAATTTACTATTATTTAATTGGATTTATTTTGGAATTTACTTAATATTTTAATCAATATTTTATAAGCGTTAAAAATAGCGATTTTGCAAACGGGCTTAGTTTTTGATAAATTAGTTTCATTGGAACCGTAACATTAAATTATAGTACGATATTAAATTTCATGGCAAACCGATGTCGTATGTGACAACTGCAAACGCCAGCCATTTTATATAATACGTAATTAAATTAAATTAATAGAGAGAATTTTGTGTATAACTTGAGCAGACGGTCCAATTAAACCACAAAACCAACTCCGTTGAGTTCGTATCGATGTTTAGAGTAAGGATAGGCAGGTAGTTTGTTATTTTTGGATATCAGATATTTTGGTGTACAAAATAGCGTTGTTTGGCATATAAAAATAGCATACTGAGAAACAGTCTCGGAATGCGATGAAATTACTGCAATTAGATTCATATTAATTAATTATTATAGCATTTCGATTTTCGTATCAATCGGACTTACCGTTTGATCGTGACAACGATAACCGTCTTAACCGTTTATATTGTTCTGGCCAATTTAGATAGTGGTAACTTTAAAGGAATGAACGACTAGCCAAACGAATCCAGTTTTAATGGAATGAATTTCAATGGAACAATACGGAAGAGGATAAGTAGAATTTCAAAGTTTCAAGTTGATTGGATTAATTTTGTGATCATGGAAAATTTTAACATGCGATTTTACACCTATGAATTATAAAGGGATTTTTGCAAACGTCCTCGTAATTTGAGGGAACATGTCCTATAGTGTCCGGAATATTTTTCTATGCTAGGACTAGGAGTTTCATCTCGATTGAAGTTTGTTTGAGGTGATTTTAATAGAATACTTCATGGGGAATTTTATAAAATATTATTTTATTAAAATCCTTTCCTATATAAATAGATAAGAATGGTCAAAGCCTAAAATAACTTTCCTCCGTGGTCCACGTTTATCTGAGCATCCACTAAACATTAAACGACCACAAATCCATGTTTTTCCTTCCTTTGATTCGCAAAATTCAACCATCCAATCAAGAAATCTCCAATCACAAAGTTGAAGAGGGGACTGAGATATTGATGACCGACGGTGGAGATAGAGTTTGGAGTGGTGGATCATCATCAGCCACTTTCAGCTCGTTTTGGAGTGGGTTTTGCTTGCGAATGGAGCAAACTGGGAAGCTAGCTAGATCGAGACTCGGCGCATGAGGCAAGGGTGTGGTGGCGCAGGTGCCAATGGTTGTTGATGGCAGGCTGATCATCGACAGGCGGTGTGAAGGCTAAATTGGGGATGTGCGTATGATTTATGGCTTTTGAAATAAGGGAAGAAGGAAGTTATTCAAAGTGGATAACTGGTCAAATCCGTTTTTGCAGAAGGTTGTGTCGGCCTAGATGGATTAATGAAGTAATCGGCCTTTCATAATTTTATTAACGCAATTAATTTTAAGTTAATACATATATTAGAAGATTAATTATCAATAATGTTATATTAACTAGATCGCCACCTTTTATAGATTTGTTGGGAGAGAAGCAATGAAGGGAGAAGCAAAAATCGATCGGCTGCGTTTCATTGAAAAGCCTGATGTAGATAATTTATTAATTATTGATTAAGTATAGTTATGGATGTTTATTTTTATAATTAAACTTTTTTTAACTTTAAATATTTACATCATGGCAGGTAAACATTTTGGATAGGGTCTTGGAGTTGTACTCGGAGTGAAAGCAAGAAGAAGTCGGACTGATAATGTTTAAAACAAAAGTAAATCAAATTAATTAGTTTATTGAGAATTAAATTAGGGTTAACTATTTAATTCAAAACATGGAAGCTAAAATATGTACAAATTTTTATTTGGTTACCAGAATTGAACAAAACGAGCTACACCGAAATCATGAAGACTAACAGAACATTATGGATTTGATCTGGACAAAAATGTAAGAATAGGAGTTTATACTTATATTAAAAAATTGTTTAATTTAACTGTAACTGAACCGCTTTCAGAAATAAATGGAATCAAGGTGAGTTAAACTCACTCGATTCTTCCCACTTATATTTTGTATTAGTCGTGTTTTATAAATTGGGTGCTATGGTTGCTAACGTTTAACTGTTTGTTAAATATATATTCATATACTTATTGAACTGATGAAATTATGAAACATTATATCATTATTTTAACGGTTTGATTCAACGGAGGTAACTTACCTTGTTGGTCACATTTATATAATAAACGTGTTTAATTCAATGAATTGTTTGTTGTTTAAATAAATTGGTTGATGTTAAATAATTGTTATTTGCTTTTATTGAAATTATCAGATAAATTGAATTGAATGATATTATTTGAAATAATTTGTTTTAATGTAGGGAAGAACAGGTTGGAGGGATGCTACTAGATCCCTCAAATATGTTAGATGTTATTTATTTTCATATTATCATTATATGAACTTTTTAAACCAATCTGGTTGGAGGATTGATTTGATTGTTGACCGTTAACCTAAAAGTCAACGTTTTTTTTGTTTAAACCAATGGGTAACATTGATCGAGTAGTTGGCAGTATGTGGCCTATAAGTCAATCGATTACTAAATGTTGATTTATCGTCAGATGACTCGACAGAAATGAAGTTATAAAATTTATTTTATAACTAAAGATAGATTTTTTTAAAATAAATTATTTTGAATAAAAGTTTGTTAAAATGAATAAAATATTTATTATTTATGATTTTAGGGAATTATTAAATGATTTTATAAAGCAAATTTTGATGTTAATCAAATTTATAAGCAAGAGAGTAGAAAATTAACCTAACGGTTAAGAGTTGGATAATTGTTTGTCAGAAACAATTAAATGGAATTTATTTAAATTAATTATATTATTAATTAATTTAAAAGAAGAGCAAATTGGAGTTAGTTAACGAATTAACCATGTTTTGAGTTGACTAAGTCAACCATTTTAACTGGGATTGATTATTAATTTAGTTTGTTTTGAATTAATCTAATAAAATAGTTTAACGAATATTTGTTTTAAATTAAATAAGATCTTAAATAAAAAGGAAATTTACTATTTATTTTAGTTAATAAAGAAATTAACTACTTCTGCAGTAATTAATGATTGAAGTAAATTATTATTATAATTAATAATAATTTAGGAGATTACTTTTTAATTGAAATTCATTTTGAAAGTAATCAAAGTTGAAATGAAGTCGAATTAAATTGGGAAAGGAGTTTGTGAACACGGTTTTATATTAAAACTCGAGTTTTTATAATGAAGTTATAAAAAGGGATTTAAGAAAATATGATAGTTTAAAATAAATATTTACTTAATAATGGAATTAAGTAAAAGAAAATTTAGATAAAAAGTGTTTAAGTTAAACCACAATTGTAAAAACAATGTTTATATAAAGAGATGTGAAGTTAAAGCGTTAATTTAAATTAACGTTATTAAATAATGGAATTGAGGGAAATAAATGGAATCGAAATGAGAATTTCAAAAGCAAAAGATTAAAAAGGGGTTTGTAATTGAATTTGGTAAAATATTTGGTAATGGGATTTGGTAATAATAATTCGAGTTATAAAATGAATTCTTTGAAAGAAGTTAAGGTTAATAAGAGATGTTATTAAGAAATTACTTAATTAACATATTGAGTAATACTAAGTTATATTTAAAAAGAGATATTCCAAAAGTAAGAAGGTTTTATAAACCAAATAAATAGTTTAATGAGACTTGTTTGATATTAGAATAAATATCTGTTTTTGAATTACAACTCATATCTATCTTAAGATAAGAATGTTGTTGATCAAGGTCTAAGAGGTAAATAAATACCCCAACTTGAATGACTTCAGGATTATCTGAGGATGATATTAGTTTGTAATGGAAAAGAGGTTTAGAATAATTTATTATTTTCCTGTGAGAAATAATAATGCAATGTTAACTACAAGATTTGAGAATATATAATGAGATTTCCAAAGTAACGGAAATGGGAGGATTTGAATATATATATGTATATATATATATATGACATTTCCAAAAGTAAAAGGAGACAAAAATTGAGTTGTTGGAATGAGTTTATTTTGGAAGAATAGGAGTTAGATATTGTTTTCAAGTAGCGATGTTTTACTTGAAATTCGATAAAACCAAAGTTGGGAGTATGATTTAATTCTAATGTATTTGAAATAGTCTTGCGAATACTCCTTGAAATTAAATAAGAAGCAAATAGAGTGTTAAAATTATTGAAAGATTTAGATATTTAAATTAACCATTCGTTAATTATTTTAAATAAAGGCCAAGTAATGCTTAGTACTAAATCAGTGAACTCGTTTTATTTCCATGATTATTTATTTGATAGTTAAATAACCGACTATCAAATCTTGTCGTATGCTTGTTGGTATGGAAAGACTGGGATTGAATTTGTATTCAAAAACCATTTTGAACCGACAAATACGTGAAGATGTTAATTGAAGATGGAGCATTGAAGACTATGTATCTGCAGAAGCGAAAGGATTACTCAAAATCTTTGGTTAGCTCCCAGAGATAAATTGTGATTCTGGCGTGGTTGGAAACTACGGATTGCAAGAACTTCTCGCTACTGATCCATGGGGTGATTCCTACATTGGATGTAGTAAGAGAGTACCTTCGGTTCATCCTGGTCCTGGATGACTTGTATGGACGAATGTCTGACAAACTATTTCCTAAAAACCATGTACGTTGATTTTTACAAATATACCAAGTCAGTGGTAAAGAGGGGAAATTCTTTTATACCTAGAGTATATTGCGGACGTCAATTAGTGATTTGAAGGATTTGATAATGTTTCATTCAAAGTGGATGGCGACCAGATGTTCTAAAAGAGTAAGTATGACCTCAAGCCTCATCAACCAGGAAATGGTAAAAATCGGGTAGGTCGCTTGGCTATGTGGGTCGCACCCATGGTATATCATTACCTAATCTGGAGAAATCAAATGCCCATGGTTGTCCCCTTTATTTTTATTGCATGCTTTCAGCGGTTGGCTGGGCCCCAACCATGGTGGTTAAATATTCGGTACTCTCAAGGGAAGTGAAGGGTCAGTCATGTTTAGCCTGGGTTGCAAGATGTTCTTGTTGAACCCCAATGTATTCATCTCTAAAGGTATTGTCGGAAAGGTGTTTGCCTATACTTTGCCATGGAAATCCATTATCCAATAAGCGCCCGCGGTTTTGATTGTATGCTATGTATATAAAGCATGAGATGCAAGCGTTCTGCTAGATTAATATTTATTTGTATTTAGACAATATTACAATATCAGGGAAGATATTGATTTAAAAAATGTTTTGGGTTATCGTAAGGTAAAAACTGTAATGACCCGAAAATCCCCGCCCTTTGAATCAACCATAAACCACACAGGCCTGGTCCAAAAGTTGAAAAATCCTTGAATGCGCTAACTTTGGGCATACAACACATCAAAAAAAATAACAACAGACTTTTATAAACATCATAATAATGTTACATCAGAGTACAAAATATATCAGAGTACATCGAAATATATTTATAGCGGAAGATAATTTACAATAGACTTCATACAACGCAGCGGAACTCAAAATCTAACACAGCGGAAGACTAACAATGCTCTAGACACAGCTTTAAGCTTCGATCCAGAATCCTACTCAAAATATTTGCAAAATAAACTAGTCGACTGCCCGTGTGAAAAAGAGGGCACCTGAGTTTGCAAGTGAAACAAACTACGAGCCAGTTATGGGACTGGTATAAGAAATCTTACTTGACTTATCTAATAATAAGGCTAATCACAGGACCACGCCGCTAACGCGGAACGGGTTTACTCCATTGGATTGCCATTGCATGAAATAAAGTAAATCGTTAACTAACGCAATGCTTTTTAGAAAAATGAAACCATTATAAGACTCAATTCCTATCACACAATGCAATGCAAACCGGAGGATAGATTTTTACCTTATAATAGTCAAAAATGCTTGATATAATAAAACGGATTTGATATTATTATTAGTGTATATATGTTTCAAGAACATTTCAATCATAATGTATCAATCATAGACGGCATAGCTACCATATACTATGTCGCCATACTAGTTTTACATTCAAAACCGTACGGTGTTGTATTGGAAGTTGGGTTACCATCATGAGTCAAGGCTAGAGACGATCTCCTTACCGATTCGAGACACTCTAGCAAATGTCTCAGGATCCCCCGAAGTGAACCCTTGGATCCTGCAGGGCCGGTCCATGAATATACCTTAGTGGATTGGCAATTCCTGAACATACGCTTCCCGGTCCTATTGAACCTATAAAATGGTCACTATCGACTAATATAACCGAGGCCTCATAATCCATCATCCACATAAGTAAGATGTTAGGGCTTGCTAAACACTAATACCACTTCTAGGTAGAAAGAAACGTGTGCACTCCCTGCGTTCCCTTGTCTCGTTTTTAACTCATACTGGGGTGTGAGGCTCGCGAACTAACGCTATACACAAAGCTACGCGTAAATAGGCCGTGCTTTGATCATAAACCACAAGGCCCTCCTTTTCAACAAAAGCCTCGATCATTTGCATCTTGGCTTGCCACATTAACAATTCACGCATGCGATCGATAAATATCAACATATAACCTCTGAGCTTGTGCGTCTCAGAGAAGGGTGTTAAGCAAGAGAATAAATTCTCCTCCACCAAACTGATATATATTGAATAGAAATCAATTTACATAGAATGAAATCCAATGTCAGACACACATCTATTTACAAGTCCATTCTGGGTTTGAACGAAACCGGAGACACCTTAATCCTCGTCCCGTATGTCCAATACGGAAGAGAGGTGCTCGCTTATCCGGACAATCAACAAGTGCGTCCGGAAAACTACCACTGTAACCCTTTCCTGAGAGCAAATCAGTCCAAGGCATCAGTATTCATCCATTCGATGTGAAGGTCGCCGGTCTTCAATCACCGTCTTCAATGTCTCTGACTTTAAATCATCATATAATTATTTGAAATGAGATTGAACTCGGTCTTTTCAAATAATTCTCGAATATATATAATTTAAAATCATTTCATATCATTAATATTATTTTATAATGATTTATTGCTATTATTATTTATATAAAATAACCCAATTTAATTTAACGATGCTTCGGGTCAATAGGCGGCCCTGGCGCTGTTTTTACCTAAGTTTGATTTACACATTTCTCGAAATCTAACCGTTTGATTTTAATCAATTTTATATCGTTGGAAAGATCTTCCCAAAGCGGACCAAAAGGTTCCAGTCTTGGGAAAATCCGACGGTCGGATCTTTCGGTATCATCATTTAAAGTTACGATTTTGAAACACAAACTACCGTGCGCGATTCGTTTAATTTTAATATATATATATATATATAGCAATATAAACTATTTTACGATTCCTCTAACGTATTTAACATGCCAAATAAAATGTTTTATTGGCATAACACATCTACGCGTTTTGTAATGTCAAATAAGATGTATTTTATTTACATGACATTTTGCTAATGAAAAATATAAAGATAATTTTTATTTGTATTTGTATTTTTTTTTACTTTAACAAATAAAAAGGGATATTTTATTTGTATATAGTTTCAATGCATGTTTTGACAATAAAAGTAATTCTTTTATTAACATACCAATTCTAATTCAACAAAATGATTAAAAAGTGATTCATTCATTTTGTTGACAATTCTAGTTCAACAAAATAACTAAAAAGTTATTATTCATTTTTTCGACAATTCCAACGCAACAAAATGACTAAAAAGTTATTATTCATTTTTGTCGACAATTCTAGTTCAACAAAATGACGAAAAAGTTATTATCCATTTTTGTTACAATCCTAGTTCAACAAAATGACTAAAAAGTTATTATTCATATTTGATGACAATCCTAGTTCAACAAAATGACTAACAAGTTATTATTAATTTTTGTTGACAATTCTAGTTCAACAAAATGACTAAAAAGTTATTATTCATTTTTGTTGACAATTCTAGTTCAACAAAATGACTAAAAAGTTATTATTCATTTTTGTTGACAATTCTAGTTCAACAAAATGACTAAAAAGTTATTATTCATTTTTGTTGACAATTCTAGTTCAACAAAATGACTAAAAATGATAATTTTATTTATTTAACATACAAATTCCAATGTATGTTGTGACAATAAAGATGATTCTTTATTTTAATATATAATTCCTTTTAATGTACCAGACATACTATGAAAATATAATAGTCATGGCTTAATCTGTTATTTAAAACCAAACGACTAATAAAAAGGTAATTATTTAATCTCTTTAATGAAACATGACAAAGCTAAAAATGTCATTTTTATAATTCAATCTTTTTATTGAAAACAATGCTACCTTAAGAATGTATTCTTTCATGTTACTTCTTTTTATTTGAACAAAGTGAAAATAAAAACATGATCTTAAGTAACTAATCTTTTTATTGCAACAAAATTTTGGTAAAAATATGTTCTTTAATAACCAATCTTTATATTGCAACTAAATTGACAATAAAAATATGTCTTTTAAATCTACTCTTTTTATTTTAACTAAAATGGCAATAAAATTATGTCTTTTAAATCTACTCTTTTTATTGTAACTAAAATGACAATAAAAATATGTCTTTTAAATCTACTCTTTTTATTTGAAAGTAACAAATAAAATATGTTCTTTTAGTTCTAATGTATTCTATGTTCATAGATTTAAATAAAATAATATTTTTATTATTGAACAAAATCTAATCAAAACCCATGTTCCATATTTAATTAAAAAGTAAATGAATATTTTTATTATTAATCACATCTAAACCAATCCATGTTTCAAAAAAATGATTATTTTTATTATTAATCAAAACCTGACACAACCATGTTCATCTAAACAAATAAAATAAGATTTTTTATTGTAAATTTAAAATTTGACAAAAACCCAATTCATGTAAACAATAAATATGTAATTTTTGTTGTAAACCTAATCTCAATGTTCATGGATTCCATAAGGATGATATTTTTATTATATACAAATCTTTATTCATGGATCTAAATAAAGATGATATTTTTACTTCAAACCAAATCAATATTCCTAGATCTAAAATAAAAATAAAAATAAGATTTTTATTCCAAATCCAACCAATATTCATAGATCCAAATATAAGATGAATTGTTTACTATAAAACAAATTTAACAATAAGCTAGAAATTCAAATAAAAGGAAGGATTTTTTTACTGTAGATCTAGATCTAACAAAACATGCACATCACAATCCATCACAATCTACAAACAACAAATTCCAATCTCAAACATCACAAATCTGATTCTATAATCATACATGCATGGATTTCAAATAGCGAGAAATAATTAAATTTTAATTAATTATTAAAAATAGAAATCTCACCTTGATCGGTTTCAGGAATTGTTTATATAACGATTGGTTTGAATAAAATTAAACTTGCGTTTAATTTACCAAAAATCCAACAGCCTCTGTTTCAGTTTTGCTCTGTTCCATCGCGCAGCTCTCGTTAATGCAAATCCAACGCATTTGATTTGACGAAATTCTGATGTCGTTTGACAAAGTTACAATGATTTATACATTTAATTATATAAATGGATAATTTATAAATAAAAGCATAATTACATTTTAATCGATTGAACCATCATCTTCCATCCTCATCGTTCCAGTGAAGCTCGGCGGTCTCCTCCCTTCGCAACTCCGCAGCAAACGCCCACGTTTTAGAGCCCAAAATTGCCTCCCATGGTCACCAATATTCGATCATAATCGTTGGTCGAGGAGATCTAATTGAGTTGAATAAGCTTTGCTTTTTTTCTCTGAAATTGTTTAATGGATTTGAAGAAATTAAGGGAAATGTATGGGAGCTTTTCAGCAATCCAAGAAGAAGGAGGCGGCGGCTATGTATTATGAATTAGGGTTTTGTAATATAAGGGTGTATATATATATATATATATATTAATACTTTTTAATTATTTAATTCCCTTTAATTTCAATAGAATTGTTATCATATGCTTGCGTTTTGATATATTAAAGGAGAAAGATCAATTATACATTGTGAAATATGAAAAGGGAAAGTGCAATTATGCTCCTTGGATATTGCAAATCAATTAATTTCCCTACATGCAATGCTTAGACTCCGTTTGAATAAATATTGCGAACCACTGATAAATGTCATTTATACAGTTTCTATTATTGTTCTAACCACGTTTTTTTAAACTTATATTGAAATGCAAATTCCAATATACAATGTAACATTTAATTAATTAATGTCAACAATTGTGTTTAGTTTAGTTTTGTGAAAATTAAACTTACCAATAATAGAAGCTATTTAAAACATGTTATATGGTTGTATGTTGCATAAGGATAATCGTTTAGCTACCCAACGTATGATATAGGACAGACATTCCATTTATACCAATATTGAATTCTAACTTTCAAATGAAACGAATTACTATATATATTAAATCCCAATTTAAAATTGCCAACAATAAACTCATCCTACATTACTCTCTTCTATTAAAAGTTTGAATTACATAGAATGTCTTTATTACATTAATTGTACTATGAATAATATGGTAATAAATTTAGACTTATTGGTCTACAAAAATTAAATACCATTTAAGCTTCAACATACATTTGAAATTAATTTAACGTTTAGTGCGCCATTTATACAACTAATTTGATAAACTAGTTTTGATGATATGTCACTATACAAATAAAATCTTTGTCTTAGATTAAATTAAATTGCATGGTTTATTTAAATATTTATTTAAAATGGACAAAATTCAAAATATAATGTTAATTTGTGATAATCTTTTTTAATCTTTCTTTTATTACATAAAAGTGTAATCTTTTATGTTAAAACATTTATCAAGCTATGAACATTTTAATGAATCATTATTACATAAAAATGTAAATTTTTACATTACAACAAATTTCCTACAATGAATCCTTTGATATGATCCATACATACATTAAAATGTAAATTTTAATGTAAACACCACTTTATTAACTTTTCCTATTCAAACAGATGTTCCTTTTTTTCATATTTTCTCCTTTACAATAAAATGTAATTTTTTTATTGAACTCATTTTTACATAAAAAATGTGAATTTTAATGTAAGAATAAATTTCACTTCAAATAATGATATTTTTTTTATCTACAATAAAAATGTAATTTTTATGTTAAATATTTTCATTCCAAATAATGAATCTTATTTAATGATTCATTTACATTAAAGATGTAATCATCAAGCAATGGATATATATATATATATATAATTCTGATGCATTTTCTATTTAAAATTTCTTAAAATCAATTTTTAAATTGGTTCTGATTTTCCGATTTGTTACTATCTCCCCTACTTAAAATCTTTTCATCCTCGAAAAGGAACGAAGCTAAAAATTGTTTAACTAAACAACTCAACTTTCATTCTTTTATTGGTTTCAATAATTTTATTAGTTGATTAACCTTTTAAATATATATAACTTCTATATATTCAAAATCATATTTCCTAAGATCGGATTATGTATATGTATAAACACAAATACGTTAATTATAAACTCGTCGCTCTCAACTCATTCTAGGGCATTACTAACCCCATCTCTAATGAGTTTTCTCATTCTAGGATACTGCTGATCCTATCTCTAATGAGTATGCTTTTATAGGATATTTCTAATCCTACCTCTGATGAGTCTTTTGTTCCGTTCTAACGAGTTGTACTCCAAAGATTTGAATTAACCAAAGCTCTGACACCACGTGTAATGACCCGAAAATCCCCACCCTTCGAATCAACCATAAACCACACAGGCCTGATCCAAAAGTTGGAAATCCTCGAATGCACTAACTCTGGGCATAAAACACATCTGAACAAATAACAACAGACTTTCATAAACATCATAATAATGTTACATAAGAGTACATAATATATCAAAGTACATCGAAATATTTTTACTGTAGAAGATAATTTACAATAGACTTCATGCAATGCAGTGGAACTCAAAATCTAACACAGCGGAAGACTAACAAAGCTCTAGAAACAGCTTGAAGCTTCGATCCAGAATCTTGCTCAAAATATCTGCAAAATAAGCTACTCGACTACCCGTATGAAAAAGATGGAACCCGGGTTTGCAAGTGAAACAAACTACGAGTCGGTCACGGGACTGATATGAGAAATCTTGCTTAACTTATCTAATAACAAGGCTAATCACAGGACCACGCCGCTAACGCGGAATGGGTTTACTCCATTGGATTGCCAGTGCATGGAATAAAGTAAATCGTTAACTAACGCAATGCTTTTTAGAAAAATAAAACCATTATAAGATTCAAGTCCCATCACACAATGCAACGCAAACCGGAGGATAGAGTTTTACCGTATGATGGTCAAAAATGCATGATACGATAAAACGGATTTAATATTATTATTAGTGTATATATGTTTCAAAAACTTTTCAATCATAATGTATCAATCATAGACGGCATAGATATCATATACTATGTCACCATACTAGTTTTACATTCAAAACTATACATCGTCGTATTAGAAGATAGGTTTCCATCATGAGTCAAGGCTAGGGACGATCTCCTTACCGATTCGAGACACTCTAGCAAATGTCTCAGTTTAACAACCCGGAAATCTGGGCTAATTTAAATTTTTTATTTTGGCAATTTTAGTGAATTTTGAATATTTAAAATGAATTATTTTAAATAACGACGAGAAATTTATTTTGAATAGAAATAGAACATATATATTTATTTGAATCGATGATAGAAAAATATATTTTATTTTAATTATAAAAGGAACTGAAAATGGTGCGGTAGTTCGAAATTTCGATTTCAAATTTCAAATGAATGTACAGGATTCAAAATAAACCGAATTTTAGTGAAACAAAAAAATATTTGAATCTATTTGAGAATATCTTTCCAACGAATCTGAAAAATCAAAATTTCATAGCGGGGATAAAAAGTTATGTCCAATTGAAAATTCAGAATTGTCGCTATGGAATTCTGGCCCTTAAAAATATAAATTTTGCAAATGACCTCGGTTTTCGACGAAACCAATTTTGTTGGATCCGTGATGTCAAGTTATTGCTAGTTTTCAAAATTCGTTGATTTTAATCGACTGGAAAACGACCATTTTTCAAACGGTCTCAGAATTTGGTGAAATTAGTTTTGTTAAGACCATATCGTCAATACGAAGCTAGAAATAATTTTTCTGGAATTTTTAGAGTCCGTTTGTGGCCCCGGTAAAGTGAAATGCGCGTACAAATTCAAAATATAGATTTATATTTTGATTTTGACGAAAACTGATCGAAACAATCGAATCAGCTTACGACACATATCCCATTGTGTTCGGAATGGGGGTAATTAGCTAGGGACGACAGTCGTTGGGTCTCTACAACAACCCAGAAAATCTGAGCCAATTTAAATTTTTTAATTTGGCTATTTCAGTGGATTTTAGATATTTAAAATAAATTATCTTAAATAATAACGACGAAGAGTATGTTTGAATTGACATTTGAAAATAAATATAATTATTTTAAATTATAAACAAGGCCTGAAATGGCGCGGCAGTTTCAAAATTTCATTTCAAACTTTGATTGACTATACCGGGTGCAAAATAAAACGGATTTTAGTGAAACTAAAAATATTTAAATTTGTTAGTGAATATCTTTCTAACGAATCTGAAAAATCGAAGTTTCATAGAGGGAGTCAAAAGTTATGGCCAGATGAATTTTCAGAAAGGTCGCTATAGAGAATATATAGCCCGTGAAAATTGACATTTTGCAAACGACCTCAGAATTCGACGAAACCTCTTTTGTTGGATTCGGGATGTCAAATTATTACTATGTATCAAATTTCATAATTTTTGAAGTTAATATGTGAGCGTGGCAAAGAAAAATGTGTTTGGTCAATTATAGTTAAAATTGGATCAACCAGAAAATGGCCATTTTTCAAACGGTCTCAGAATTCGACGAAACTAGTTTTGTTGGGACCATATCGTCAAAACATAGCTAGATTTATTTTTCTGCAATTTTTAGAATCAGTATGTGGCCCCTGCAAATTGAAATGTACGTTCAAATCAAATATTGAATGTTTTATATTTTAATTTGAAGAAAAACTAACTGAAACAGTCGAATGGGCCTACGAAACATATCCCATTGTGTTCGGAATGGGGGTATTTAGTTAGGAACGACAGTCATTGGGTTTGGAATGGAGTTCGTAGGAGATAAGTGGTATTTTAGAAATTTAAAAATATATAAATAAATAAATAAAACCTCATTGGCCCATTTAAATTTCTCTCTCCCCGCTTTCTCTCTCTCCCTCTCCCGATCGACGGCGAAACCGAGTTCGCCACTTCCCGGCCATTTTCTGATCAAACCACGGCGAATTACACCCCCGCCCTTTGGAGTTTTCTGAAGCCCTCGCCTTCCTCTTCAAATCCGTCCTACCCTCGCCCTCCCTCTCCTCGTCTGCGTCGAGATCGAGCTTCGTCAAGTCAGCGACTTCAACTCGCCGTCGAGCACGCCTCCGACCACCGAAGTTGACCCCACCACCCTGCGCCTGCTCGCCTCTCCTCCCTCTTCCACATGGCAGTGGCCGATCGTCGTCTCGTGCAACGATCGTGCGCAAACCGCAAACCTAGTTTTGAACGCTTCAGCTAAGGTAACGGTTTAATTTATTTTAAACTGACTATAGCACTTGAAAGCACTACGGTTTTTGATTTCACTGTAAAAATCATATCTTTCTCGTTTGTTGACGAAATTCAGTGAAACAAGAGACGCCGGGACCGTGAGGACGTCTTCTACATTTTAAAAGAGACTGGATATTTTTCTGAGCCTTCTGCTATTTTTGGTGGAGTGGAACCCAATGTGAGATTTCTAATTTATAAATGATACGAAAAACAATGATGTATAAATTATATAGTCGATTTATGAGTTATATAAGTGTTGTACACCACATGTATAAGCGTTGTATAAGTTGTATATTCGATGTATAAGTTATATATTCATTGTAAAAGTGATATATGAGTTGAAATAAATTGAAGTGATATTGAAGTGAAATCGAAATATAGTTATATACGTATATATATATATATATATATATATATATATATATATATATATATATATACACACACTCCCCTTGTCCACAGACCATGGACGATATATATTGGTTGTGATATTGTTTGGATTATTGGTTGATGTGAAATTTGGTGAATATCTTGAATGGTTGATTTGAAATGATTGATTGTGTTGAAATCCCAATAGGATTAGTATATGGGAAAATTCGTCTGCGTACGAACTAGGTATTGAAAATCCCTATTGTCAAAAACCGCAAGGTTTTAAGGTAGAGCGAGGAGCCGTACTAGGGATGGTGCCGGTTTTAACTACCCTACCGTTATGCTGCCGAAATTTTCAATAATATTCATGTGTTTGAATTATTTTCATGGGTTGAAAACTATATTCAAGTGTTGAATACAAATTCATGTGTTGAGTAGAAATTCATGTGATGAATGAAGTTGATGTGTTGAATAAATTCTTTGAAAGATAAAAATAATATTTTTATTATAGATATAGACTATATAAAATATTAGTATTTTAAATAAATTGTTTTAACACCAAAATTAACATTTTTACCTTATGTATAGACTATATAAAATAATCTTGTTTTGAAATAAATTGTTTTACAATAAAAATCACATTGTTATTATATATTGAAACTATAGAAAATATTCACGTGTTGAATAAAGGACTAAAACGATGAAAGTCGAAAACATTCATGTGTTGAATATATAGATTGAACAATAAAATCTACATTTTTATTGTGAAAATGAAGTGCTAAAAATATTCATGTGTTGAATAAATATTTTGAGGATAAAAATATCATTTTTATCAAATATATAAAGTGAAGATGGTTTTGAAATCAAAGAAAGAATTACATATATATATATATAAAAAGATAATTAAAATAAATCGAATAACAAAGCTGCAGTTTGTGTTTTGAAACCGTGATTTCAAATGATTATTGCGGGAGATCCGACCATCGGAATTTCTCGAAATCGAAACCGTTGGGTTCGCTTTGGAAATATCTTTCCAACGACACCCACTTTGTAAAGATCCAATGGTTGGATTGTCTGTAATGTTTAATTCAAATCTGAAGAAAAACAGCGCCAGAATCGATTATATATATATATATATATAAATATAAATAAATTAAATCGAATAACGACGATGCAGTTCATATTTTGAAATTGTAACTTCAAACGATTAGCGCGGAAGATCCGACCGTCGGATTTTCCCGAAACTGAAACTGTTGGATTCGTTTTGAAAAGATATTTCTAATGATATAAAATTTGTGAAGATCCAACGATTAGATTTTCAGGTACGTGTAAATCAAATCTGAAGGAAAACGGTGCCATGGCCGCGTTATGGCCTGAAGCGTCGTTTGACTAAAAAGGCTAATTTTAAATAAATAAAAATAGTGATAAATCATAATAAAATATTATAAACGATATGGAATGAGAATAAACTGAATCTGCTAGGTTTATTTGATATTTGATGGTTGAATGTGTATGGCGTGAAAATTATATTGATGAATTTAATTATTGGTGTCGAATAATTTAACCATTGAAATGAATTGATTTGAAATTCTAAATATACGTGAATTATTTGAAACGGCCGAGTTAATTCTCATTTCAAATAATTGATTGACGATTGAAAATCGAAGATATGAAGACGGTGCAAGACCGATGATCTGCACGTCGAATGGAGGGGTGCTACTGATGCTCATGATAGGAGTAGCTACCTTGAAGGGGCAGAGGTACTAGCCGTCCTGATGTACTTGTTGATTATAGGGATATGCGAGGTATTGAGTGCCTCTGATTTCATTCAGAACTAGAATGAACTTGTAAATGGACTGTGTGTCTGAAATTGGATTTTGTTCTGTGCTGATTGATCTCTATTAAATATATATCTGTTTGGCAGCGGAGAATTTATTCTCTTGCTTAACGCCCTTCTCTGAGATGTACGAGCTCAGAGGTTATATATCGATAGAAATCAGTTGGAGTGAATTGCCTGTGTGGCATGCCTAAGTGGTAGATGATCAAGGCTTCTGTTGAAAAGCAAAGTCTTGTGGTTGATGATCAAAGCGCAGCCTGTGCGGCATAGCTTTGTGTATAACGTCGATTCGCGAGCCTCACACCCCGGTATGAACCAGAAACGGGAGAGGACCTCAGGGAGGGCATGCGTTTCTTTCTAGCTAGGGTGGTGTCAGTGACCTACCAGCCCTGACATTTGTATTATTTTCACCTGTGTGGTTGTTGCTGTTGCGAGGCGCCTCGGTTATATTGGTGACTATGTGGAGCCGATGGAGTCATAGGACTCATTTACGCCCCAAAGGGCGGGGAAACACAGTGTTCAGGCATTTTAATCCACATCGGTGGACCGACCCTGACGGTCCAAGGGTTGATGCGTTCTGATCCTGAGGCTCGGGCTAGAGAGTCTCGAATTCGGTAAGGACTATCTTTTGCCTTGGTTCATGATGGAAATCCAATTTCCAAATATGACACCGAGCGGTTTTGATTGTATACCTATATATGGCGACATGATATATGGTACCCCATGCCATCTATGATTCCTAGTTATGATTGAAATTGTTTTTGAAACATATATACACTAACAATAATATCAAATGATTTATTTTATTCGTATCAAGCATATTTTGGCCATTATAAGGTAAAACTCTATCCTCCGCTTTGTGTTTCATTGTGTGATGGGAACTGAGTCTTATAATGGCTTCATTTTTATAAAAAGCATTGCAATGTTTAAAAGATTTACTTGTTTTAAAGCATTGGCAATCCAATGGAGTAAACCCGTTCCGCGAAAGTGGCGTGGTCCTGTGATTAGCCATATTATAAAATGTGTTAAGTAGATTTCTCATACCAGTCCCATGACTGACTCATAGTTTGTTTCACTTGCAAACTCGGGTGCCCCTTTTTCTACACGGGCATCTTTGTATTCAGGTTTTAGCAGGCTCTGTCTGGATAGCTGGAGCTGAAGATGGATTTTATCATTTATCTCTTTTTATGTTGTTCAGCTCCTGTTGTACATATTATGTTTAGATTTCCGCTGTAGACATTTATGTATAGCTGAATTGTATTTTGTACTATGTATGATCTTGTATACTGTGTAACTCTGATGATTATGTTTATCCAGTGTATTCTATTGTACATTATCTGGTGTATTTATTTATTTCTGTTCTGTTGTTATCTGTTTATGTGTTATATTCCAAAAATTACCCTTGCCACCGTCTTATGGGGTTTGGGGTCGTCACAAACGTGGTATCAGAGATTTGGTTAAGCTTAGTTCTGGAATATAACATATTAACGAACTCGTCATAAATAGAACCAGTAGTGTTCTAGGACGAGTAACTCATTACAGATAGGATCAGTTTTATCCTAGTATGAAAAATAGCGGAATGAAATACACCTCGATAGACACATTTACGTTCAAGTATATGTCTCTATGCTTTAAAATATCTTTTTTGTTCACTTAACACTTGATCTGCTATTTACAGAAGTACTAGAAAATGAGTGTCAGAAACAGAAGGAATGTAGAACCAGATCTAGAGGCTCTATTTAAGAGATATCGAAATCTGGCTGGAGTATAATTCTCGGGCAATGAATCGATTATTCAAACTCAAGCTTGGATGAGTTTTGCTGAAAGAATTTTTGAGCATTTCCAGCTGAGAGGTGATCAGAAAAGATTAGTGGCATCTTGGGCGCTTAAAGATGAAGCTTTAATCTGGTGGGAAACGGTTACTAAGGATAATCCAGAAGGTAATATTACCTGGGATAGATTTAAAGAAGTTTTCAGTGAAAGATTTGCTCCTCCAGAAGCAACTGAGCGGTTATGTGATGAATTCTATTATCTGATACAAGGAGATATGACCATTCCTGAATATCAAAAGAGATTCAATGAACTTTCTCATTTTACCCCTCATCTAATTCAAAATCCCAAGAGGAAGAATCTGAGGTTTATTAATGGCCTTCAAAGAAAATACTAGAATAGTGTAATGGGGCATGTGAAGCTTCCTTTTTCCGAAATGATATACATGGCTTATCAGTATGAAGATCTAGATAAGCGAGGCCTTTTTGTCAATGAAGAGGAAGCCAGTTTTAGCAATAAAAGGGAGTTTGAAACTGATAGCCCAGAGACAAGTGCACAGCCTGAGGCCAGTATGAAGTCTGAGTTCAGAAAGAAGCCTAGATTCAATCGGGAAAAGGTTAAGTCTGAGAAAGAACCAGTAACAACATCCATATGCTCTAACTGCAATAAGCAAGGACATCTGTCGATAAGTTGCAAATCTCTAAAGAAACACGTAAAGGTTATATTTAAATCCAAGAACAAGTTTCGAGAGAATAGAAAATGCAGTCAATGCCATCGGGCTGTTCATCTTGCAATGGATTGCCGACTATTTAAGAAATCTGAAAAGGCTCATGTAAATGAAGTAACAGAAGTTCCTGGATCCCCATCTAGTCAGGAAAGGCCATATGTTTTAGAAGGCATGCTTACAATCAAACATATTCCAGTTAAAGTATTGTTTGATACAGGCGTATCGCGAAGTTTTGTTGCAAAGAATGCGGTTAAGAAACTGGATTTGAATTTGAAGAAGCTCAAGCACCGATTACTGTTCATAATCTGGTTGGGGGTTCCCTCGATCTCAGTTAGGTTTGTGGGGGTGCCAGTCTCTTTTTCCCGCTATCGGTTCCCCACTATCGCGATCGTCATGAATTTTACAGAATTTGATCTTATCTTGGGATTGGACTGGTTAACCAAATTTGTTAAATGCGCCGACAGAGTCGTTAAGGCGAAGATTAAATCAGGTGACTATATAACCATTCCATGTGAAGGTCCGAATACGGATAGAAAAGACTTCTGGGCAGCTTTGGATGTTTCTCCTGCTCAAATAGAACCTGTTCCTGTCGTTTCCGAGAATATTCCGGTCGACATTGAAAATATCCCAGTTGTCAAGAACTATGCGGATGTGTTCGAAGAAGTTGTTAGCTTACCTCCGCAGAGGGAAATTGATTTTAAAATCTATTTAGTTCTGAATGCAAGGCCAGTAGTTCACGCTATTCAAAGAATGACCTTGAAGGAAAAAGAAGAGTTGGATAATCAAACGCGACAGCTAGTATGGAAAGGTCTGATCAGGCCTAGTTTCTCTGATTGGGGAGCAGCAGTGGTATTTGTCCCAAAGTCAGACGGTACTCTCAAACTATGTGTAGATTATCGTGACTTGAATAAGCAGACACTGAAAAACAAATATCCATTGCCGCATATTGATGATTATTGGAACGATTGAATGGAGCACAAGTATTTTCACGAATGGACCTAGCTACAGGTTTCCATCAGCTTCAAATTGCCGAAGAGAGTGTTCACTTGACAGCATTCAGAGGCCCAGATTTATTCTACGAGTGGTTAGTAATGTCGTTCAGCTTATGTAACGCTCCAGCTTATTTTGTCGATCTAATGAACCGTGTATTCAGAGAAGTATTGAACAAATTTGTTCTGGTTTTCATTGATGATATATTAATCTTCTCTAAATCAGAAAGCGAGCATGAAAAACATTTGGAACAAGTGTTAGAAATTCTCAGAAAGAATGTTTTAAAAGCAAAATTTTCCAAATGTATATTCTGGCAAGAAGAAGTTAAATTTCATGGCTACGTTGTGTCAAAACAAGGAATTTCAGTGGATCCCAGTAAAATCACTGCTATTCAGAATTGAAAACAGCCTCGTACGCCCACAGAAGTAAGAAGCTTTCTTGGATTAGCCAGTTATTATTAGAAGTTCGTTAATAATTTTTCGAAGATATCCAATCACTTAACAAAGCTTACTAAGAAACATTCAAGGTTCAACTAGACTCCCGAATGTGAGGCAGCTTTCTAGGAGCTGAAGTTAAAATTGACGACTGCTCCAGTGCTAATAATTATTGACGGCAATCAGGATTTAAAAGTCTGGACCGATGCTTCTAAAGAAGGCCTTGGCGCAGTGTTAATGCAAAGAGGCCATGTAGTCGCTTATGCTAGTCGTCAATTGAAACCACATGAAAAGAATTATGTAACTCACGATCTTGAATTGCTAGCTATCGTGTTTGCTATGAAAATATGGAGGCAATATCTATTGGGTGAGAAGTTTGAATTATACACTGATACAAATCATTGAAATATTTATTCACCCAGAAGGATCTGAATATGAGACAACAACGTTGGTTAGAATTTCTCGCGGTATATGATCTTGATATCTTATATACACTGACGAAAGCTAAAGTTGTGGCTGATGCGCTCAGCAGAAAGAATGTAATTATCGCCAGTCTTATTATCACGCCTTCATTGATTGATATCATATATGCTCTTCAGAAAGATGATCACTTCATTCAGAAGATCAGAGAGAGAATTCAGAAAGGCGAACCCTCAAGTTTTCAGATAGATAACGATGGAATTCTCAAGTTAAAGGGCCAAATATGTGTGCCAAACATTCCGGAACTCCGGAGAGAAGTATTGGATGAATGTCACAAAGCCAAGCTTAGTATCCATCCAGGGGTGAGCAAAATGTATAATGACATCAAACGCACTTTCCGGTGGAAATTTATAAAAAGAGACATTTCTTTATATGTTAGCCGGTGTTCTACTTGTCAACCAGTTAAAAGCGATCAGCAGAAGCTCGTTGGATTGTTGCAACCTTTGGAAGTTCCAGGTGGAAAGTGGGAACAGATTTCTATGGATTTCATAGATGGCTTGCCCAGAACCAAGAAAGGAAATGACAGTATTTGGGTGATCATATATCGTTTTACGAAGACCGCCCATTTCATACCTGTCAAATCAAATAGAAATGCTCAGAGTCTAGCGCAGATTTATTTCAAGGAAATAGTTAGACTGCATGGAGTTCCCATGAGCATCGTTAGTGATTGTGACCCGATTTTTGCTAGTAAATTCTAGGAAGCATTCCAAGCAGAATTGGAAATAAAACTGAACCTGAGCACCGCTTATCACCCTCAGACAGATGGCCAAACTGAGCGGGTGAATAGAATTTTAGAAGATTTACTACGGGCTGGTATTATTGATTTTGGCGGGTCATGGGAAGATCACTTGCATTTGGCAGAATTCTCATATAACAACAGCTATCAAGCAAGTTTGAAAATGTCGCCATTTGAAGCATTATACGGTAGACCGTGCAGATCTCCTGCATGTTAGGTAGAACCTGGCAACAAACTTGTGTTGGGACCCGATATGATTAGAGAAGCGACAGATAAAGTCGATTTCATCAAGAGACGATTGAAAACCGTGCAAAGCCGACAGAAAAGTTATGCGGATTCTAGAAGAAGAGATGTGGCATTCGCTGTTGGTGATTATGTTCATTTGAAAGTTTCTCCGATGAGAGGAGTGATCCGATTCGGTAAAACTGGGAAGTTGGCACCCAGATTTATTGGTCCCTTTCCTATACTAGAACGAATCGGAACTCTTGCTTATAGGGTTCAATTACCTGACTGGTTGCCTGGAGTGCATAATGTGTTTCACGTATCTCAACTTAGAAGACATGTGCATGACCCAGATCTTGTTGTAGAAGAAGCCGCACAACAGGGTTTGGAAATCACTCCAGAATTGACAGTTAGAAGAGAGCCGACGAAGATCATTGGCAAAAAAACCAAAGAACTGAGGAACAAGAAGGTTCACTTAGTCAAAGTGCAATGGAGTGGAGATCCGCGGGATTGTACTTGGGAAACTGAGGATAGTATTAAGAAAACCTATCCTAAGTGCAGGGTGGATACCTCTGATTGACTCTGGTGCAAGGTACATTTACTATATCTTTGCATTACCATTTTGTTCTCTACTTCGCTGCTATTTCCTTTTCATGGATGTAAACTTTTAATCATATAGTCTGAATGATTTTAAAAGAATATATGAATTAATTAGTATATATTTGAAAAGTTAAAAACAAATTGATAGTTGTTTGTGTTGTGTGATTGTGAACTTGATTAATTAAATTATTTGAAGGATAGTTAATTTAATCAATAGAGGAATGAATGGTAGATTTATGCAATTAAATCACACATTGAATAGATAGAAATATATACATGTGCATTATATATGTTGGAACAGGTAAATGGATTAGCTGTTGAGTAAAAAATTTATTTGTGTGCCCGACAAATAGGTAAACCTTAATGAGTTGGATGCGCAATTTTATTTATTATTTCAACTCGCAATTTTATTTATTATTTCAACTCCTGTGAATGCCATTGGATGCAGAGTGTTGGTTGTTCTGTGTGTAATAATAAATGTCGCCATAGGATAGTAACAATTAATTTTGAACCACACTACATAACATACTTCTTGAAGATAACATACTTCATCATATACCACATAAGCATTTGGAGCTTTTGTGACGAGATTGAAGATTTACCATACAAGCGGGAGGCTTGTATGGTGATGACTATATTTTATAGGTTGAACTGATGACTGATATGGTCCATATAAAATATAACGGTAAATTGCAAGATTAATAAAAACCCCACATGGGTCTGGAGATGACAATAAACACGTCTCTTTGGTCATTAAGGCACAAAAACCATTTATAAGGTGATGAGAATTTATTCTTTGGAATTATGATCTATACACACTCCCCTGTGGACACCGGAATATATCACTATAAATATGTGCATGCTTATTAGGATTTATTGGGTACCTAATACGGCCCAATAAATTTCCAAACCCCTCCCCGTACAAAGGAGGCTATGGCGAATTTTTTTGAAAATTTAGGGTGTTAGCCAAATTTTTGAAGAATTTGAAAATTCTAAGAAACTAAAAAGTTGAAGAATGGAAGCCAGAATGAAAGTTGAGTTGGTTAATTAAACCACTTTTGACTTTGTTCCTTTTCGGGGACGAAAAGTTTTAAGTGGGGGAGATTGTAACAACCCGAAAAATTTGAGCTAGTTTAAAATTTTTAATTTGGCTATTTTAGTGGATTTTAAATATTTGAAATAAATTATTTTAAATAGTAACGATGAAGAGTATGTTTGAATCGATGTTTGAAAATAAATATAATTATTTTAAATTATAAACAAGGCCTGAAATGGCGCGGCAGTTTCAAATTTTCATTTCAAAATTTGACTGACTGTACCGGGTGCAAAATAAAACGGATTTTAGCGAAACCAAAAATATTTAAATCTGTTAGTGAATATCTTTATAACGAATCTGAAAAATCGAAGTTTCATAGCGAGAGTCAAAAGTTATGGCCAGATGAATTTTCAGAAAGGTCGCTATAGAGAATATATAGCACGTGAAAATTGACATTTTGCAAATGACCTCAGTATTCGACGAAACCACTTTTGTTGGATCCAGGATGTCAAATTATTGCTAGGTTTCAAATTTCATAATTTTTGAAGTTAATATGTAAGCCTGGCGAAGAAAAATGTGTTTGGTCAATTAAAGTTAAAATTGGATCGACCAGAAAATGGCCATTTTTCAAATGGTCTCAGAATTCGACAAAACTAGTTTTGCTGGGATCGTATCGTCAAAACATATATAGATTTATTTTTCTGGAATTTTTAGAACCAGTATGTGGCCCCCGAAAATTGAAATGTACGTTCAAATCAAATATTGAATGTTTTATATTTTAATTTGAAGAAAAACTGACTGAAACAGTCGAATGGGCCTATGAAACATATCCCATTGCGTTCGAAATGAGGGTATTCAGCTAGGGACGACAGTCGTTGGGTTTGGATTGGAGTTCGTAGGAGATAAGGGGTATTTTAGAAATTTAAAAATATATAAATAAATAAATAAAACCTCATTGGCCCATTTAAATTTCTCTCCCCGCTTTCTCTCTATCCCTCTCCCGATCGACGGCGAAACCGAGTTCGCCACTTCCCGGCCATTTTCTGATCAAACCACGGCGAATTACACCCCCGCCCTTTGGAGTTTTCTGTAGCCCTTGCCTTCCTCTTCAAATCCGTCCTACCCTCGCCCTCCCTCTCCTCGTCTGCATCGAGATCGAGCTTCGTCAAGTCAGCGACTTCAACTCGCCGTCCAGCACGCCTCCGACCACCGAAGTTGACCCCACCACCCTGCGCCTGCTCGCCTCTCCTCCCTCTTCCACATGGCAGTGGCCGATCGTCGTCTCGTGCAACGATCGCGCGCAAACCGCAAACCTAGTTTTGAACGCTTCAGCTAAGGTAACGGTTTAATTTATTTTAAACTGACTATAGCACTTGAAAGCGCTACAGTTTTTGATTTCACTGTAAAAATCATATCTTTCTCGTTTGTTGACGAAATTCAGTGAAACAAGAGACGCCGGGACCGTGAGGACGTCTTCTACATTTTAAAAGAGACTGGATATTTTTTTGAGCCTTCTGCTATTTTTGGTGGAGTGGAACCCAATGTGAGATTTCTAATTTATAAACGATACGGAAAACAATGATGTATAAATTATATAGTCGATTTATGAGTTATATAAGTGTTGTACACCACATGTATAAGCATTGTATAAGTTGTATATTCGATGTATAAGTTATATATTCGTTGTAAAAGTGATATATGAGTTGAAATAAATTGAAGTGATATTGAAGTGAAATCAAAAAATAGTTATATACGTATATCTATACATATATATATATATATACTCCCTTCATCCACAGACCATGGAAGATATATATTGGTTGTGATATTGTTTGGATTATTGGTTGATGTGAAATTTGGTGTATATCATGAATGGTTGATTTGAAATGATTGATAGTGGTTGAAATCCCAATAGGATTAGTATATGGGAAAATTCGTCTGCGTACGAACTAGATATTGAAAAACCCCATTGTCAAAAACCGCGAGGTTTTAAGGTAGAGCGAGGAGCCGTACTAGGGACGGTGCCGGTTTTAAATACCATGCCGTTATGCTGCCGAAATTTTCAATAATATTCATGTGTTAGAATTATTTTCATGTGTTGAAAACTATATTCAAGTGTTGAATAGAAATTCGTGTGTTGAGTAGAAATTCATGTGTTGAATGAAGTTCATGTGTTGAATAAATTTTTGAAAGATAAAAACAACATTTTTATTATATATATAGACTATATAAAAT
Source organism: Allium sativum (assembly GCA_030737875.1). NCBI lineage: Eukaryota > Viridiplantae > Streptophyta > Magnoliopsida > Asparagales > Amaryllidaceae > Allium > Allium sativum. The sequence goes on along the minus strand of CM060910.1, from coordinate 606,966,953 downwards.
ATTAGTATTTTAAATAAATTGTTTTAACACCAAAAATAACATTTTTACCTTATGTATAGACTACATAAAATAATCCTGTTTCGAAATAAATTGTTTTACAATAAAAATCACATTTTTTTTTTATATATATATATAATAGAATTGTCTGTGTAGCAAGCCTAAGTGGCAGATGATCAAGGCTTCAATTGAAAAGCAAAGTCTTGTGGTTGATGATCAAAGCGCGGCCTGTGTGGCATAGCTTTGTGTATAACGTTGATTCGCGAGCCTCACACCCCGGTATGAACCAGAAACGGGAGAGGACCTCAGGGAGGGAAAGCGTTTCTTTCTAGATAGGGTGGTGTCATTGACCTACCAGCCCTGACATTTATATTATTTTCACCTGTGTGGTTGTTGCTGTTGCGAGACGCCTCGGATATATCGGTGACTATGTGGAGCCGATGGAGTCGTAGGACTCATTTACGCCCCAAAGGGCGAGGAAACGCAGTGTTCAGGCATTTTAATCCACATCGGTGGACCGGCCCTGACGATCCAAGGGTTGGTGCGTTCTGATCCTGGGGCTCGGGCTAGAGAGTCTCGAATTCGGTAAAGACTATCTTTTGCCTTAGTTCATGATGGAAATCCAATTTCCAAATACGACACTGTGCGGTTTTGATTGTATATATATAGCAACATGATAAATGGTACCCATGCCATCTATGATTCCTAGCTATGATTGAAATTGTTTTTGAAACATATATACACTAGCAATAATATCAAATGATTTGTTTTATTCGTATCAAGCATATTTTGGCCATTATAAGGTAAAACTCTATCCCCCGGTTTGTGTTGCATTGTGTGATGGGAACTGAGTCTTATAATGGCTTCATTTTTATAAAAAGCATTGCGATGTTTAAAATATTTACTTGTTTTAAAGCACTGGCAATTCAATGGAGTAAACCCGTTCTGCGAAAGTGGCGTGGTCCTGTGATTAGCCATACTATAAAATGTGTTAAGTAGATTTCTCATACCAGTCCCATGACTGACTCGTAGTTTGTTTCACTTGCAAACTCAGGTGCCCCTTTTTCTACACGGGCAGCCTTGTATTCAGGTTTTAGCAGGCTCTGTCTGGATAGCAGGAGCTGAAGATGGATTTTATCATTTATCCCTTTTTATGCTGTTTAGCTCATGTTGTACATGTTATGTTTAGATATCCGCTGTAGACATTTATGTATAGCTGAACTGTATTTTGTACTAAGTATGATCCTGTATACTGTGTAACTCTAATGATTATGTTTATCTAGTGTATTCTATTGTACATTATCTGGTGTATTTATTTATTTCTGTTCTGCTGTTATCTGTTTACGTGTTATATTCCAAAGATTACCCTTGCCCCCGTCTTATGGGGTTTGGGGTCGTTGCAGTCTCGTTTCGAGTTCGAATAAAGAGTCAACTTTTTATTGAAAATTAAATTAAATAATTTTTATATAACCCCCCCATTCTTCTCAGTCCAAAGATAGAAAGAGAGAAGGGAGCCCATTGATCTCGTCCAGCCGCCATCCCCCATTTCGCGCCACCGCCGATCTCGAGCGGTGCACCTCTACCAGCACTTCCCCAGTGATTGCCAGAAACCCCCCCTCCATCTCCGATTCCCCCCTTTCTCCCCTTGACTTGTCGAACCCCAACCCCGTCAAAATCCCTCCCCGAAAACCCTAGCCGCGCCTCCTCAGCCTCAGATCCTCCACCCCTCCTCGGTACACCCCCCTCCGCCTCACCCCCCGTCGCGGCTAACTCCGACCGCGACGATCTCAGACTGGCCCTGCGGCACCCCGGCGACCGCACCCCACCTCCGCTGCTCAGAGAAGCACACCTCTTCCTCCAAACTGAAGTAAGTTTTTATTTGAAAGTAATTAGAACTTTATAGTAAATAAAAATTAGATTGTTATGCTAATAAAAATTAGATGTTGATATAAAGAAAAAGAATAAGTTCTTATGAAGGAAAAGGAATAAGTTTTTATAAATAAAAAGATTTGATGTTTAAACATGAAAAGCTTTGATTTTTAAACAAGAAGAGCTTCGATTTTCAACAATAGAAAGATAGGATTTTTAGTGATAGAAAGGTTCGGTTTTTTCTAAATAAAAAGTTAGATTTTTTTTAAGAAAGGAAAATATATGATTTTTAACATTACAAAGATATGATTTTTATATGTACAATAGCGCTATAAAAATATAATTTTCATAATGGAGTAGCGATGTTAAAAATATGATTTTTATTTTATACATTAGATAAAAATGCGATTTTTATACATTTAGATGTGAAATAAAAATGAGATTTTTAACATAAAACTGCGTAAAACAGATCTCGTTAGAAGCGCGATGAAGATTTCCTACATAAGAAGAGTGGTGACGTTTGGTTTAGCTCTTGGTGAAACTCCTCACTTTTATTTTTTATTTCTAGTTTGAAATATTTACTAGGATACAGACGGTGTTTAGTAGCACCCGACATCTGTCGCCCACAGACCATGGATGACTTGTTTGTTTGATTGCTGTGTTGTGAAATTTGATTGTGTAATGTGGAATGAAATAAAATATTTTATAGTGGAAAATATTTTATAGTTAAAAAATATAATTTTTAACGTGTATATAAAATAAATATTTATAAACAAATCGGACGATTTGTTTATGTATACCCATTTAACTGATATTGATTGGGACGATAAATTTTACACATCGCCCAACTGCACAAATAAAAATTTGTGTTTGTTGATTTGAAACCCCACACGGGTATTGGGATGATATTTGATGTACACTAATCACGATTGTTTAGTTGTATGTCAATCGATGGGTTAACAGATTGTGTAAGCGTTAATTATTTATATTTAATGCTTATGCAGTTGTGTGGCGCACTTTGGATGATGGTTGATGATTCATCGTTGCTGTTATATACATGTGTTGTAAGGAATCCGTATAATTAACTTATATGGTTATTGATTGGGCCGCATTCCAATTTGGAAAATAAGAAATATATATTCATGTGTTGAATAGAAAAATAAATATTCATGTGTTGAATAGAAAAACAAAAATTCATGTGTTGAATAGAATAAATATTCATGTTTGAATAGAAGTATAAATTCATGTCTTGAATAGAAAAATAAATATTCATGTGTTGAATAGAAATATATATTCGTGGGTTGAATAGAAAAATATATATTCATGTGTTAAATAGAAAAATAAATATTCATGTGTTGAATAGAAAAACAAAAATTCATGTTTTGAATGGAATAAATATTCATGTGTTGAGTAGAAGTATAAATTCATGTGTTGAATAAAAATATATATATTCACGTGTTGAAGAAAATATTCATTTATTGAATAGAATAACGAAGTTATTGAAATATATAAAGCCGTGTTGATTAGATATGCGCCATTTTGACGTGAACAATATTTATATCGATTTTATTCATTTTTATAATGAATAACAAAGGGAATTGATTTCAAAATATAATATTTTGAAAATACTATCATTTATATATTAGTGATATGGAATATTCAATTTTGATTAGAAATTGAATATGAAGTTGAAATCGTTTTGAAAACGAATTTAAAACTATTTATAAAATACATTTTAAGAGGAAATCGACAAAATATATATAATATATATATAGAATGGCCTGAATAGAACGCACCGCGCCGCGGCCGTTCGCGAATTTCGACCATTGACGTCGAATGAATATTACGGGAGATCCGACCGTCGGATTCTCCTAAAACCGGAACCGTCGTTTCGAATAGAGCTTTCTAACGAATATTAGAAATTAGAAATCTAACAGTTGGATTTGGACTAATGTCCAAATCAAGTTTGGAAAAGGTCGTTGTAAGTGCAGTTCGATGGACGTTGATGGAAATCGACTGTACAGGCCTTGATAAAATTATTAAAAATAGTAATAATTTGTGTAAAATCATAGGAAATGATTTGTGAAGAATTAGGATGAAAATTTCCAAATTTGAAAAGATAAAAATAGATTTTTATCGAAATGAACTAGTTTTGAACTAGAATTATAAATCCATTTATTTTTAAAATAAATAAATTGGATTTGAAATTGTTTTAAAAGTAACCAGAATTTCCAATAATTGAATTGGAATGGATTTGAATCGAAATTGTCTTGGGAATATTTTGATGTTGAATTTCGTGATTATACAGATTGTTATGGAAATCTGGAAGATATATTTATATCGTTATTTCCAATACGATATTTGTTAGTCGTAGAATTTGATATTGAATATAAGCCGATATATTTTCTATTCAGAGCCTTGTATTTAATATCAAATGGGATTTGGGTTAATCGTGAATGGTGTTTTAAATAACATTGATTCCTTAACCCAGTTGAAGACAGTATATGATTTCCCAAGTTAAATAATCATTAATATTGATTTTTGGGAAGATTGAAACTAAGTGGAGTTTTAATGAATCTTTAATTAGATTGAAATGATCGAAAATGGAGTGTCACCAATTTTTCTCCAGGCGATAGTTAAATCTTTAATTAGATTTGAATGTGAAATGGTAAGTGAATTTAACACCGTAGTGTTTGATATGATGTATGACCAGTTTTACTTCATGGGATGAATAGGTTGGGATTGGGAAATAAAATAAATGATTACTTCGGTGTGGTTCGCTAATCCCGACTAGTTTTGAATCGATATTCAAAGAAGATTAAAGAATAAATTTAAATAATTTATCTTTGATAAAATTAATGGGAACCCTTCCCAAAATATAAGAATATTTGAATAAAAGAATATTCTGAATTGGAATGAGGTGTATGTTGTGTTTGTGTAACACTTGTTTATTATATACATGAGTTATTCAGAAAGACTGGGGTATCCATTCTGAATAACTGATTCGACGTGGTGTCGAGGATGAAGACGGTGGACGAAGACCGAAGGTCTTCACATCGTTTGGGTGATTACTGATGATCTTGATTGGGCTGTACACCCAAGAGGAGGGAATCAGTTGGTGATCGTCCAGACGTACTTGGAGATCGATGGATATGTGAGGTACAAGGTGCCTCCGGTTTTGTTCAGACCCAGAACGAACTTGTAAATGGAGACTGTGTCTGACATTGGATTTTATTCTGTGTGATTGATTTCTAGTAAATATATATCTGTTTGGCGGCGGAGAATTTATTCTCTTGCTTAACGCCCTTCTCTGAGACGTACGAGCTCAGGGGTTATATATTGATGGATATCAATCGCATGGAGTGAATTGCCTATGTGGCATGTCTAAGTGGCAAATGATCAAGGCTTCTGTTGAAAAGCAAAGTCTTGTGGTTCGTGGTCAAAGCACCGCCTAAGTGGCATAACTTTGTGTAACATTGATTCGCGCGCCGCATACCCCGGTTGTGAACCAGAAACGAGAGAGGACATCAGGGAGAGCATGCGTTTCCTTCTAGCTAGGGTGGTGTCGGTGACCTACCAGCCCTGACATTTATATTATTTTCACCTGTTTGGTTGTTTCTGTTGCGAGGCGCCTTGGATATATCAGTGACTATGTGGAGCCGATGGAGTCATTGGACTCATTGACACCCCAAAGGGTGGGGAAACACAGTGTTCAGGCATAATAATTCACATCAGTGGACCAACCCTGACGATCCAAGGGGAAGTTGTGGTTGTTCCTGAGGGGCGGGCTAGAGCATCTCGAATTCGGCAGAGAACGATCCGGTTGCCTCGGTTCATAGATGGAAACCCAACTTCCAATACATGACTTTGCGGTTTTTGATTGTAGAGCCTAGTATGGCGACACAGTGGTATGGGGCACTTATGTCGTCTATGATTGATACTTATGGTTTGAAATTGTTTTGACACTATACACTTATAGTAATAATAAAACATGAAATTTCACGTACCAAGCATTCTTGGCTATTATAAGGTAAAAACCCTATCCTCCGGCTTGCATTGCATTGTGTGATGGGACCTGGGTCTCATAATAGCTTCATCGTTCTTTATTTAGCAATGCGTTGTTGTTTTATGCACTGGCATTCTTGGGAGGAAACCTGTTTCGTGTTATACGGCGTGGTCCTATATTTACTTAACTTTAAAACAAAGATTAATAACTGTTTTAGTTCTCACACTAGTCACATGGCTGACCTGGAGTTTATTGTTTCAACCTAAACTCTGGGTGCTCTTATTTCGACATGGGCAGCTAGTAGTTTTGGTTTTGCAGATTTATATTCACAGGATCCTGATTTACAGCTGGAACAATACTCGGAAAGCTCTGTATCCGTGTATTACTTCTAGTTGTGTTTTGTATTATTTTCCACTACGATGTATTTAAATGTAATTTAAATCTCTGATATTTTCTGTGTAATATTTATTCATACTTTGTAGTATTCTTGTATTCTGATGGAATTGTTGTAATATACAATGAAATGTTCTTCTGTTTGCGTTCAAATTTGTCATGTTCTCAAAAGAATCAGGGGTTTTAAACGGTCTTGGTCGGTTTAGCGATTGATTCAGATCGAGCGAAATTCCTTGTTGTCCGATTTGGTATCAGAGCTTTGGTTTACAGAGCTCGGAGAACAAGACACATTAGAACCATACGAAAGAATTCATCAGAGGTTGGATTAGTAATATCCAATGGGAATGACTCATTAGAGATGGGATCAGTAGTATCCAAGAACGAGTGTGAAGAGTATATTTTAAAAATGAAAACAATTTTTGTTTTGAAAATTTAAATCAATTATTCGTATTTAAATATTATTTTTATACTGATTTGGAGAATCAAGTATATAAAGATTTTGCGTATACGTCTGATTTGCGTGTATATGAAGTTTTAATATACTGGATAGATATAGAATCACACTCTAGTCGCCCGGAGATGATTCTGATGATGTTGCGGTGTCATCAACATTTATATTCGAGTGTCGAAAGTGGGATTTCTATATACTTCCAATTGACTGGTGTGAGAACAAAAATTAGATAGGGCCTATTGCTGTGATTTGGCATCAAAAACATGATTTTTGTATATATATCAAAGTTATGAATTTGAAAAGCTAATCAACAAATTGATTGCTGATTGTATAGTTTGATTATTGGTTGATTAATAAAATGTTGAACCTTTAGCCAAATTGAACCAAATAGTGAATTGTATTGAAAATTTGTCGCATTTGCATACATGTACATGTACTTACACTGAATAGGTCATAGCAAGGAGGCTAGAGTAGAGGAATAAAATTGTTTGCCCAACAAATAGGTACATGTTTACTAATTTATTGGATTTTGGATGATTTTATGAGCCGATTGGCTAGCTGCTTGGCTGTTTCTTTTTCTTTTTGGATTGGTGAGGGCCATGGGAGGCCATTTGAAATATCCCGAAGCTCCTGGTGCAGGGGAGGTCATGGCGAAATTTTTCGAAAATTTAGGGTGTTAGCCAAATTTTTGAAAAATTTGAAAAGTTCTTAGAAACTGAAAAGTTGAAGAACTTAAGCCATAAAGAAAATAATGAAAGTTGAGTTGATTTGTAAAACAACTTTCGGCTTCGTTCCTGTAACACCCCGTATATTCTATAATAGTGAAATTCATAAATTAAAGTATAATTAATTCTAATGAAAGAATTAAGGGAAACGGCTTACGCCATTGCGTTCGTCTCGGAATTCTGGTTGAGATAGAGTCCGAGTTTGCGTGAAACGGACTCCGTATGAAGGAGTTATGATCTCCGGAAGTATTAGAATAAATTTGAAATTCAAAAACAGCTCAGAACAGGTTTAAAATTTGAATTCGAGTTCAAACTGGGATGGGCGGGAAAATTCCCGCCCAGTGACCAGGTCGACACTAGTGTCGACTGGGCAGTCGACCTGCCCCTCCCCCCCCCCCCCAAGTCGACTGCGTAGTCGACTTGGGTGTCGACCTGCAGGTCGACTTGCCTGGTCGGCCTGACCAGGTGGGTCTGACCCTGGTTCGACTCTGGTGTGCTGTACGGTCTGATTTCCCTCCCTGTTTGCATACTTGAAAACTCTATAAATACACACTAAGACTCAACTAATTCACATAAGAAAATAAGAGAGGAGTCGTCATACTGCTAGGAAGGAGTTGATCATAGCCGCCAAGAATCAAACTAAGAAGCAAACTAAAGTCTAATCAAATCAATCAACAAATTGCTACCCAAAGGAGAGCATCTCCAAATTCAGAAAACAGAAATCAGAAAACAAGATCTCGTCACACGTTGTAAGTATAGTGGTCTTTCAGAATCTGAATAAAATTATGATGTGATACGATGTAATTGGGAATAAAATTGTATCATTATAATGATGTAGATCTTGTGTATTGTAATGTTTCTATCGTGATTGTTTTAGGTGTATTGATTTGTGGCATAAATGGATCGATGCAAGTTTATTATACGTTTGTATATGAAAGTAATGTTAATTGCAAGTTTGTGGCAAAGTCTATGATTAGATCCCTCTCATGTTTATGTTAATATCCCCTTTATGTTTATGTTCATATCATGCGCCATATACTTATGTAAACACACCCTAGATCTGAGATCCTTTATGCTACATGACTCAAAACTTATGTATACATCTTAGATTCATTACATGTATGATTAGAACTATGTTAAATGCCGTTTGGGCTACATAAACTATGCAAGTTCATGTGGAATAGACTATATATTAGATTTGGACATTTTTGGGTTAATTTACCACATGCTAGTTTTGTGTTCGACATTATGCCAAGTTAATATGTTAAAACCCAAGTTTGTGTAAGTCTACATATGACATCCTATATGACACCCATTTAGTTGTATGCCAATTTTGAATGCAAGTTCACATGATCCAATGTTTATGTTAACGCCAATTTGCAAGTTCATGCGCTACACCTTCTATGTATCATAGAAAATATTATATGTTTTGGATTTCCCCTTTTCTCACGTTTATCAAGTTGGGCTGAATTGTGTCGAGCCCAACATTAGTACGTACAAACGGGGGTAATAGCGTTGGGTGTAAAACATGATATAAATAAATAAGTTGGCATGTTTGGCGCGTGCCAACGACTGCGACATTTAGCGGTATAAATTGTTATACCCAAATTAAAAGACGACATGACATTTACGAAAATAATGAAATATGTAAATCTAGAAAAGACGACATGTATGACCCGAGGTTGGATTGAGTTGTGACATAAACCTGCCCAGACCCGCCCGACTGTCCAGTAGTCACCACAATACCTATCCAATGTGGGTGGTTAAACATTGAGCCTAATAAAGACCCGAGGTTAGACTGAACTACGGTGTAAACCTACCCGGAACCAACCGGCACATCTAGTAACCGTAGTGATATCTGTCTAATGTGAGTGGCCGGTGCTCTAAAAGGCTAAGGACAGGTGGTAGGGTTAAGTCAACTGAAAACACCTAACCAAAGATTCAACATGTTAACAAATATTGATGGGTGGGGTTAGGTATATACAGACACTTAACCACTTAACATGTTTGACTAGAAAACCCTGGTAACGTAGTGACCCGTTTCATCAGTAACCTAATTTAGGTATCAACGGTACCCTGAAACTAGGCAGGGTGGGGCACGATTACTGGGCTGAATGTAAGCGTTCAAATAACGGCAATTGTTGGGTGCACAGTGTAGGCCTAACGGTGTGTGGTCGTGCACGCACTCCGGAGCAGACAAGCAGGGCACTGGGGGCACCAGTAGTATAACCTATGTCTTCTAGTAATTGTGTTGGGGCCTCCACCATGGGTCTTGATACACCCCATGGTGGGACCAGCATAGGTATCTACACTTCTTGGGGTAGCCGTAAGACACACGTACGAGTAGGAGCCGATCTTTAGTAAAAACAAAAAGGATCACTTTACCCTTAGTATGGGGTGCCAGTTAGGATAATCCTAGTAAATACAGAGATACAGTGTGGGTTCGATAGTATATTCGATTCTGGACTACACTCCCTTAGTTATGATACTATCCTGTTTTCAGTTAATGTCTATCATATCCTTTTCTTATTCACATACTGAAAAGTCACTAGATTTACTCAGGCTTTATGTCTGACTCCGTTTTTCTTTTCGTCTTCTTTTCTTTCGTCCCCCCCCCCCCCCCCAGGTCCACAGGGAGGAAACAACTCAGCGTAGTCAGACTCTTTTGCAAGCTTGAAGACAGTAAATGTACGGTTTGGATCTCTTTTGCTTGGATCATAGCTTTGGATATCATTATGGGGATTTTGCTGCTTTATTTTATGTTTTATGCTTCTTTGATAATCGAGACAGTTATGGAAATGTAATGTTTTTGGAAGTATTGTAAGACAATTGTGGTATGGTTTGTATGACACGTATTTTGATGAAATAAAAGTTGTTGTGTTTTCCGCTGTTTAAAAATATGTGTATTTATATCTGTCTTGTGTATCTGTGACTCATACTCAAAAACCTCCACCAAAATTAGGGCATTCCCTTTGTGAGTGACCCTAACGGAGGTGGGGTGTTTCACTTGGTATCAGAGCATAGTTTTACCAGATAAGATAAAAGTTTTTGAAATTGTTTTCATAAGAAAGTTTAATGAAGCATTTCTTTTCAAGAAAAAAAGTGTTATATTTTAAATGGCATAATCCCCCGAATCCATGTACATTATCTCTCTCTATCCTTCGTTTTGAATCTTTCCTTTCTGTTTCAGCATGTCTGGAGACCTTAACCTTCCTGAAGGAGTAACGATACCCGGCTGGTTTAGGAGGTACTTGGAAGCAAGGGCCAATGACGCGGGCCCAGCAAACATTCCTCCTCCAGTGGCAGCGGTTCCTTCTCCTCCTCCTGCCCCTCCTCTTGGAAATGCTTTTGCCAAAACATGTAGAGAATTCAAATCTATGGGTGGAAAGGACTTCCATGGAACTGAGCCTTTTGTAGGAGCAAGAAATTGGCTAAAGGAGACCGAGGATCTGTTTGACATCTTCGGAGTTGATGATAGGCAAAAGATACAGCTAGCAGCGTGGTTGCTCAAAGATGAAGCTTCCTATTGGTGGGAGATCACTAATGCTCAGAGGGCAGTGGAAACTTGGGATGATTTTAGGACAAGGTTCGAACTGAAATTCCTCTCCCAAGCTGAAAGGAGCCTGCAAATAGAGAAGTTCTTGAATCTTAAACAGGGAAGCATGACGGTCAGGGAGTACGTTAATCAGTTCAATCAGCTGGCCAGATTTGGGCTGGACTTAGTAAATACCCAACACAAGAAGGCGCTTTGCTTCATCAAAGGTCTGAATGAGCCTATACACATCCTTGCCATGACCCATGTGTCCACGGGAGCGACTTATGAAAGCTTGGTGGACATGGCGTTGCTACATGAGGAAGACCACGGCAAGAAGGAGACTAAGGCTGAGGAAAAGAAAGAAGGTTTACAGACTAAGAAGACAGACTTTAAGAAAGGAGGAAAGAACAAGAAGTCCCATGAGAAGAGAAAGTGCCATTTCTGTGGCATAGTTGGACATATAGAGAAAGACTGTCGAAAGAAGAAGGCAAAGATGGGTGGTTGCTTTCATTGGGACAGACTGGGCACCAAGCTAAGGACTGCCCAAAGAAGAAAGGACAGGGACAGAAAGCTGGATCTACTTCAGGGGGTCAAGTTCATGCTCTGGTAGCACCTCCACAGGAACGAGGTAGTAATATTTCTGTAGAAAGTGTAGTCTATCTTTATGAGCATCCAGTTCGCACACTTTTTGACTCTGGTGCATCACACTCCTTTATTTCATCTGCTTTAGTAGAATCTCTACATCTAGACACTAGTATGGTTGAGGATCCCTTAGTAGTTTCAAATCCAATTGGGGGCTCCGCTTACTTGTCAATGGTTTGTTTGGGTTTGAAAATCTCTATTCTCAGTGTTGAGTTTAGTTGTAATGCCTTTGTTCTAGGCTTCTCGGGATATGGTTTGATCTTAGGCATGGACTGGTTATCCAGTAACGGTGCCATTCTTGATTGTGAGAAAAGAGTAGTTAGACTCTTGACTCGGCTTGGTAATACTCTAGAAATTTCCTGTAACCCTTTGAATGCTGTTATGCTTAGTTATATAGAGTCGCTTGATGCTTCTGACGAAAATTTGCAGTCGGATAGAGTAGTCCGGGAATATCCGGATGTCTTCGAGGAGGTGAAACGCTTACCTCCGAAGCGGGAAATAGACATCCGTATCTATCTTGTAGATAATGCAAAGCCCGTAGCTTTACCTGTCAGACATATGGCTCCACGGGAAAGGAAAGAGCTCAGTAAGCAGGTTAAAGAGCTTCTAGAAAAGGGGTTCATTGGAAGGAGCATTTCAGAATGGGGTGCTCCAGTGGTGTTCGCAACCAAAGCAGACGGTTCGCTTCGCCTCTGTGTTGACTATAGGGAGTTAAACAAGTTGACCAAGAAAAATAGGCACCCTCTTCCCCGAATCGACGATTTGTTTGATCAGCTTGTATGTGCGTCGGTTTTCTCCCAACTTGATCTAGCAACTGGGTTCCATCAGCTAAGAGTAGCTGAGGATAGTATTGATAAAACGGCATTCAGAACCCCAGACGGTTTCTTTGAGTGGCATGTCATGCCTTTCGGCCTGACAAACGCACCCGCTTATTTCGTGGACCTAATGAGAAGAGTGTTCAGAGAATTCCTCAACAAGTTTGTGGTTGTCTTCGTAGACGATATCCTGATCTTTTCAAAGAGTGGGGAAGAGCATGCTCAACATCTGAAGGAAGTCATGGATACTCTCCGAGCACATCAGCTAAAGGCAAAATTTTCAAAATGCCACTTTTGGAGAGAAGAAGTAAGGTTTCTTGGGCATATAGTATCTAAAGAAGGGCTGGCCATAGACCCCGCGAAGGTAGTTGCGGTGCAAGACTGGAAGGCACCAAAGAATGCAACTGAGGTCCGAAGTTATCTAGGACTGGCAGGTTTCGACCGAAAATTCATAAGGGATTTTGCGAAAATCTCAGCTCCACTCACAAGGCTAACAAAGAAGAATCTAGTGTTCAATTGGGACTTGGACTACGAGTTGGCTTTCCAACGCCTAAAAAAGGGCTCTTACAACAGCCCCAGTCCTGACTCTGCCAGACGGAAGCAAGATGTTCACAGTTTATACAGATGCTTGTGGGACAGGGCTAGGCGTTGTCTTGATGCAAGAAGGGAGGGTAGTAGCTTATGGTGGAAGGCAATTGAAAGTTCATGAAAAGAACTACCCGACCCACGATCTTGAGTTAGCCGCCATCGTCTTTGCACTTAAGTCTTGGCGACATTATCTCCTAGGTGAGAAGTTCGAACTTTACACTGACCATAAATCGTTTTAATATCTTTTCTTGCAGAAAGATCTTAACTTGAGGCAACAGAGATGGATGGAGTTTCTTTCCTCGTATGACTTCGAGATTTCCTATACTCTAGGCAAGGGCAATGTGGTGGCAGACGCCTTGAGTAGAAAGAAACTGACCCTAAGCCCACTCTTTGTAGAAAGGCAAAGCCTAGAGTATATAGCCAGTTTTAACTTTAGGCCCTCCTCTGATTTAGTACCGGGTTTGTTAGCATCTCTTGAGGTGCGCCCTACTCTTTTGGACACAATAGGGACGGCACAACGTGAGGACCGTCAACTAGTTGAAGTGGTTGATACGCTAATTAGGGGTGAGACTTCTAGTCACCTCAGTAGATACTCTATCGATGATAAAGGCTGGCTGAGATGCGACGGAAGACAATGCGTCCCACAAGCGAGAGAATTGGTAAAGAAGGTTCTCGAGGAAGCACATCGTTCCAAGATGACAATACATCCAGGTGGAGACAAAATGTACAAGGACATGAAAAGAGTTTTCTTTTGGAACGGCATGAAGAAGGACGTGGCAGATTACATTTCTAAGTGTATAGTATGCCAACAGGCCAAGGCGGAACAGAAGAAGCCTGGAGGACTACTTCATTCCCTAGAGGTCCCACAGTGGAAGTGGGATAGCATTTCAATGGACTTCGTTGATGGGTTGCCTACGTCCAGAAGAGGCAATACTAGCATTTGGGTAATAGTGGATAGGCTTACTAAGAGCGCCCACTTTTTACCTGTCAAGAGTAGAAGGACCACCTCATCTTTAGCGTCTCTTTACATCAAGGAGATAGTTCGACTCCATGGGATACCTTCCATCATTGTTAGTGACCGAGACCCTATCTTCACAAGCGAGTTTTGGCGAAGTTTGCAAGAGGCTGTAGGCACACAGTTATGTTTGAGCACGGCCTATCACCCCCAGACCGATGGACAGACGGAAAGGGTGAATAGAGTTTTAGAGGATCTTTTGAGACTTTGCATTCTAGACTTTGGAGGGACATGGGAGGATCACCTTCCCTTAGTGGAGTTTGCTTACAACAATAGCTTCCAAGCTACCATAGGCATGGCACCCTTCGAAGCATTGTATGGAAGACCGTGCAAATCACCAACTTGTTGGTGGGAGTCTACAGATAAGGTTATTCTTGGTCCAGACATGATCAGAGAAACTTCAGAAAAAGTGGACTTGATACGAAGAAGGATGAAGACGGCCCAAGATAGACAGAAATCCTACGCCGACAAGAGAAGGACCGACCTTGAGTTTGAGGTTGGGGACAGAGTTTTTCTTAAGGTATCTCCTCTAAGGAACGTTGTTCGTTTTGGATCCACTGGAAAGCTGGCACCGAGATTTGTAGGACCATTTCCTATCATCGAGAAGGTTGGGAAGATGTCCTATAGATTAGAGCTACCCGAAAAGATGGCCGGAGTTCACAACGTCTTTCATGTTTCTCACCTCCGAAAGTGTATACATGAGTCTACTAAAATAGTAGAGCCTAGCATTCTAGAAGAAGCCGAAGTGGAACGTGAAGCAACTGTGAGAAGAGTTCCAACACACATCTTAGGAACTGAAGTGAAAAAGCTACGCAACCGCGAAGTCAAGCTCGTCAAAGTTCAGTGGAGCGACGCCGAGGAAGACACGAGTTGGGAAACTGAGGCTAGAATACGCATAGCCTACCCTTTTCTTTTCGAGGGTACATCTTTGATCTCTCTTTTTCCTTAAGTTATGCTTTATCTATCTTTTAGGCATATTTCCTCGGCCCTTTCTCCTTAACTCCTTAGGTAGAAAACAAATGGATGCAAACATGTATTTGAAAACATGTTATGGATTATGGCTGCAAGTGGTTGCAAGTGACTGCTAGTGGTTGCTCGTGGATGCATATACACACACACCCTAGGTTTTAGATTGGCTCAGTCACTTCATACTGCATATGCATATATGTATTCTCGTTCATATGTGGTTGAAATTTTATGTGCTAACATATGGTTATCACATTTTTATGAATTGTTGTGCACTCATGTAGAATTATGAGTAGGAAAAAAAATTTGCATACATAATGGGTTCATGACACTTACATGATTCGCATTTAGGAGGTCGACTGAATCAGTCGACCGCTTGATTTCTGCATTAGATAGGGATATTTACACACACAATGCATATGATCATAAAGCATTAGAAGTCTTTAAGGACAATGGAAACCTATGTTTGTTGGTTGAGTATATGGACGATTGGATGGTAGGATATACATTCTTCCTAAACTTGAAGATTTCGGGGATGAAATCCTTTTAAGTGGGGGAGAATGTAACACCCCGTATATTCTATAACAGTGAAATTCATAAATTAAAGTATAATTAATTCTAATGAAAGAATTAAGGGAAACGACTTACGCCATTGCGTTCGTCTCGGAATTCTGGTTGAGATAGAGTCTGAGTTTGCGTGAAATGGACTCCGTATGAAGGAGTTATGATCTCCGGAAGTTTCAGAATAAATTTGAAATTCAAAAACAGCTCAGAACAGGTTTAAAATTCGAATTCGAGTTCAAACTGGGCTGGGCGGGAAAATTCCCGCCCAGTGACCAGGTCGACACTAGTGTCGACTGGGCAGTCGACCTGCCCCCCCCCCCCCAAGTCGACTGCACAGACGACTTTCCTGGTCTGCCTGACCAGGTGGGTCTGACCCTGGTTCGACTCTGGTGTGCTGTACGGTCTGATTTCCCTCCCTGTTTGCATCTGACGGCTCAAATTTACTTGAAAACTCTATAAATACACACTAAGACTCAACTAATTCACATAAGAAAATAAGAAAGGAGTCTTCATGCTGCTAGGAAGGAGTTGATCGTAGCCGCAAAGAATCAAACTAAGAAGCAAACTAAAGTCTAATCAAATCAATCAACAAATTGCTACCCAAAGGTGTGTCTCTCCAAATTCAGAAAACAGAAATCAGAAAACAAGATCTCGCCACACGTTGTAAGTATAGTGGTCTTTCAGAATCTGAATAAAATTATGATGTGATACGATGTAATTGGGAATAGAATTGTATCATTATAATGATGTAGATCTTGTGTATTGTAATGTTTCTATCGTGATTGTTTTTGGTGTATTTATTTGTGGCATAAATGGATCGATGCAAGTTTATTATACATTTGTATATGAAAGTAATGGTAATTGCAAGTTTGCGGCAGAGTCTATGATTAGATCCCTCTCATATTTATGTTAATATCCCCTTTATGTTTATGTTGATATCATGGGCCATATACTTATGTAAACACACCCTAGATCTGAGATCCTTTATACTACATGACACAAAACTTATGTATACATCTTAGATTCATTACATGTATGATTAGAACTATGTTAAATGCAGTTTGGGCTGCATAAACTATGCAAGTTCATGTGGAATAGACTATATATTAGATTTGGACATTTTTGGGTTAATTTACCACATGCTAGTTTTGTGTTCGACATTATGACAAGTTAATATGTTAAAACCCAAGTTTGTATAAGTCTACATATGACATCCTATGTGACACCCATTTAGTTGTATGCCAATTTTGAATGCAAGTTCACATGATCCAATGTTTACGTTAACGCCAATTTGCAAGTTCATGCGCTACACCTTCTATGTATCATAGAAAATATTATATGTTTTGGATTTCCCCTTTTCTCACGTTTATCAAGTTGGGCTGAATTGTGTCGAGCCCAACATTATTACGTACAAACGGGGGTAATAGGGTTGGGTGTAAAACATGATACAAATAAATATGTTGGCATGTTTGGCACGTGCCAATGACTGTGACATTTTAGCGGTATAAATTGTTATACCCAAATTAAAAGACGACATGACATTTACATAAATAATGAAATATGTAAATCAAGAAAAGACAACATGTTTGACCCGAGGTTGGATTGAGTTGTGACATAAACCTGCCCGGACCCGCCCGGCTGTCCAGTAGTCACAACAATACCTATCCAATGTGGGTGGTTAAACATTGAGCCCAATAAAGAGCCGAGGTTAGACTGAACTACGGTGTAAACCTGCCCGGAACCAACCGGCACTTCCAGTAACCGTAGTGATATCTGTCTAATGTGATTGGTCGGTGCTCTAAAAGGCTAAGGACAGGTGGTAGGGTTAAGTCAACTGAAAACACCTAACCAAAGATTCAACATGTTAACAAATATTGATGGGTGGGGTTAGGTATATACAGACACTTAACCACTTAACATGTTTGACTAGAAAACCCTGGTAAGGTAGGGACCCGTTTCATCAGTAACCCAATTTAGGTATCAACGGTACCCTGAAACTAGGCAGGGTGGGGCTCGATTACTGGGCTGAATGTAAGCGGTCAAATAACGGCAATTGTTGGGTGCACAGTGTAGGTCAAACGGTGTGTGGTCGTGCACGCATTCCAGAGCACACAAGTAGGGCACTGGGGGCACCAGCAGTATAACCTATGTCTTCTAGTAATTGTGTCGGGGCCGCCACCATGGGTCTTGATACAACCCATGGTGGGACCAGCATAGGTATCTACACTTCTTGGGGTAGCCGTAAGACACACGTACGAGTAGGAGCTGATCTTTAGTAAAAACAAAAAGGATCACTTCACCCTCAGTATGGGGTGCCAGTTAGGATAATCCTAGTAAATACAGAGATACAGTGTGGGTTTGATAGTATATTCGATTCTAGACTACACTCCCTTAGTTATGATACTATCCTGTTTTCAGTTTATGTCTATCACATCCTTTGCTTATTCACATACTGAAAAGTCACTAGATTTACTCAGGCTTTATGTCTGACTCCGTTTTTCTTTTCGTCTTCTTTTCTTTCGTCCCCCCTCCCCCCAGGCCCACAGGGAGGAAACAACTCAGCGTAGTCAGACTCTTTTGCAAGCTTGAAGACAGTAGATGTACGGTTTGGATCTCTTTTGCTTGGATCATGGCTTTGGATATCATTATGGGGATTTTGCTGCTTTATTTTATGTTTTATGCTTCTTTGATAATCAAGACAATTATGGAAATGTAATGTTTTTGGAAGTATTGTAAGACAATTGTGGTATGGTTTGTACGACACGTATTTTTATGAAATAAAAGTTGTTGTGTTTTCCGCTGTTTAAAAATATGTGTATTTATATCTGTCTTGTGTATCTGTGACTCATACTCAAAAACCTCCACCAAAATTAGGGCATTCCCTTTATGAGTGACCCTAACGGAGGTGGGGTGTTTCAGTTCCTTTTCGGGGACGAAAAGTTTTAAGTGAGGGAGATTGTAACAATACGAAAATCTGTGCCAATTTAAAAATTTTATTTTGGCAATTCTAGTGAATTTTGAATATTTAAAATGAATTATTTTAAATAACAAGGACGAGAAATTTATTTTGAATAGAAATAGAACGTATATATTTATTTGAATCGACGTTAGAAAATAAATATTTTATTGTAATCGTAAAAGGAACTGAAATGGCGCGGTAGTTCGAAATTTCGATTTCAAATTTCAAATGAATGTACAGGATTCAAAATAAACTGGATTTTAGCGAAACAAAAAATATTTGAATCAATTTGAGAATATCTTTCCAAGAAATCTGAAAAATCAAAATTTCATAGTGGGGATAAAAAGTTATGTCCAATTGAAAATTCAGAATAGTCGCTATGGAATTCTAGCCCTAAAAAATGGAAATTTTGCAAACGACCTCGGCTTTTGACGAAACCAATTTTGTTGGATCCGTGATGTCAAGTTATTGCTAGGTTTCAAAATTCGTAATTTTCTGAACCAATATGTGAGCCTGGCAAAGGAAAACGCGTTTGACCAGTTTCAGTTGATTTTAATCGACTGGAAAATGGCCATTTTTCAAATGGTCTCAGAATTTGATGAAATTAGTTTTGTTAAGACTGTATCGTCAATACGAAGCTAGAAATGATTTTTCTGGAATTTTTAGAGTCTGTATGTGGCCCTGGTAAATTGAAATGCGCGTTTCAAATTCAATATATAGATTTATATTTTGATTTTGACGAAAACTGATTGAAACGATCGAAGATATATATCCCATTGTGTTCGGAATGGGGGTAATTAGCTAAGAACTTTATAGTAAATAAAAATTAGATTGTTATGCTAATAAAAATTAGATGTTGATATAAAGAAAAAGAATAAGTTTTTATGAAGGAAAAGGAATAAGTTTTTATAAATAAAAAGATTTGATGTTTAAACAAGAAAAGCTTTGATTTTTAAACAAGAAAAGCTTCGATTTTTAACATTAGAAAGATATGATTTTTAGTGATAGAAAGGTTCGATTTTTCTAGATAAAAAGTTAGATTTTTTTTAGAAAGGAAAAGATACGATTTTTAACATTATAAAGATATGATTTTTATATGTACAATAACGCTATAAAAATATAATTTTTATAATGGAGTAGCGATGTTAGAAATATGATTTTTATTTTATACATTAGATAAAAATGTGATTTTTATACATATAGATGTGAAATAAAAATGAGATTTTTAACATAAAACTGCGTGAAACAGATCTCGTTAGAAGCACAATGAAGATTTCCTACATAAGCAGAGTCCTGACGTTTGGTCTAGCTCTTGGTGAGAACTCCTCACTTTTATTTTTATTTCTAGTTTAAAATATAAACTAGGATGCAGAAGGTGTTTAGTAGCACCCGACACCCATCGTCCACAGACCATGGATGTCTTGTTTGTTTGATTACTGTGTTGTGAAATTTGATTGTGTGATGTGGAATGAAATAAAATATTTTATAGTGGAAAATATTTTATAGTTAAAAATATAATTTTTAACGTGTATATAAATAAATATTTATAAACAAATCATATGATTTGTTTGTGTACACCCATTTGACTGATATTGATTGGGACGATAAATTTTACACATCGCCCAACTGCACAAATAAAAATCTGTGTTTGTTGATTTGAAACCCCACACGTGTATTGGGATGATATTTGACGTACAATAATCCCGATTGTTTAGTTGTATGTCAATCGATGGGTTGACAGACTGTGTAAGCATTAATTATCAATATTTAATGCTTATGCAGTTGTGTGGTGCACTCTGGATGATGGTTGATGATTTATCGTTGTTGTTATATACATGTGTTGTAGGGAATCAATATAATTAACGTTAATGGTAATTGATTGGGCCTCATTCCAATTTGGAAAATAAGAAATATATATTCATGTGTTGAATAGAAAAATTAATATTCATGTGTTGAATAGAAAAACAAAAGTTCATGTGTTGAATAGAATAAATATTCATGTGTTTAATAGAAGTATAAATTCATGTGTTGAATAGAAAAATAAATATTCATGTGTTGAATAGAAATATATATTCATGTGTTGAATAGAAAAATATATATTCGTGTGTTGAATAGAAAAATAAATATTCATGTGTTGAATAGAAAAACAAAAATTCATGTGTTGAATAGAATAAATATTCATGTGTTGAGTAGAAGTAAAAATTCATGTGTTGAATAAAAATATATATATTCATGTGTTGAAGAAAATATTCATTTGTTAAATAGAATAACGCAGTTATTGAAATATATAAAGCTGTGTTGATTAGATATGCGCCATTTTGACGTGAATGATATTTATATCGATTTTATTCATTTTTATAATGAATATCGAAAGGGAATTGATTTCAAAATATAATATTTTGAAAATACTATCATTTATAGATTAATGATATGTAATATTCAATTTTGATTAGAAATTGAATATGAAGTTGAAATCGTTTTGAAAATAAATTTAAAACGATTTATAAAATACGTTTTAAAAGGAAATCGACGAAATATATATAATATGTATTATATATATAGAATGGCCTGAATAGAACGCGTCGCGCCACGACCGTTCGCGAATTTCGACCATTGACTTCGAATGAATATTACGGGAGATCCGACCGTCAGATTCTCTCAAACCGGAAACGTTGGGGTCGTATCGAAAGGAGATTTCTAACGAATATTAGAAATTAGAAATCTAACGGTTGGATTTGGAATTATGTCCAAATCAAGTTTGGAAAAGGTCGCCGTAAGTGCAGTTCGATGGCCGTTGATGGAAATCGACTATACGGGCCTTGATAAAATTATTAAAAATAGTAATAATTTGTGTAAAATCATAAGAAATGATTTGTGAAGAATTGGGATGAAAATTTTCCAAATTTGAAAAGATAAAAATAAATTATTATCGAAATGAACTAGTTTTGAACTAGAATTATAAATCCATTTATTTTTAAAATAAATAAATTGGATTTGAAATGGTTTTAAAAGTAACCAGAATTTCCAATAATTGAATTGGAATGGATTTTAATCGAAATTGTCTTTGGAATATTTAGATATTGGATTTCGTGATTATACAGATATTGTTATGGAAATTTAAAAGATATATTTATATCGTTATTTCCAATACGATATTTGTTAGTCGTAGAATTTGATATTGAATATAAGTCGTTATATTTTCTATTCAGAGACTTGTATTTAATATCAAATGGGATTTGGGTTTATCGTGAATGGTTTTTTAAATAACATTGATTCTTTAACCCAGTTAAAGACAGGATATGATTTCCCAAGTTAAATAATCATTAATACTGATTTTTGGGAAGATTAAAACCAAGTGGAGTTTTAATGAATCTTTAATTAGATTGAAATGATCGAAAATGGAGTGTCACCAGTTTTGCTCCAGGCGATAGTTAAATCTTTAATTAGATTTGAAAGTGAAATGGTAATTGAATTTACCATAACACTGTGGTGTTAGATATGAAGTATGACCAGTTTTACTTCATGGGATGAATAGGTTGGGATTGGGAAATAAAATAAATGATTATTTCGGTGTGGTTTGCTAATCCCGACTAGTTTTGAATTGATATTCAAAGAAGATTAAAGAATAAATTTAAAGATTTTGTCTTTGATAAAATTAATGGGAATCTTTCCCAAAGTATAAGAATATTTGAATAAGAGAATATTCTGAATTGGAATGAGGCGTATGTTGTGTTTGGTAACACTAGTTTATTATATACGCGAGTTATTCAGAAAGACGGGGTTATCCCATTCTGAATAACTGATTCGACGTGGTGTCGAGGATGAAGAAGGTGGTCGAAGACCAGGGGTCTTCACATCGTTTGGGTGATTACTGATGATCTTGATTGGGCTGTAGACCCAAGAGGAGGGAATCAGTTGGTGATCGCAAAGACGTACTTGGAGATCGATGGATATGCGAGGTACAAGGTGCCTCTGGTTTCGTTCAGACCCAGAACGAAATTGTAAATGGACTATGTGTCTGACATTGGATTTTATTCTATGTGATTGATTTCTATTAAAATATATATGTTTGGCGGCGGAGAATTTATTCTCTTGCTTAACGCCCTTTTCTGAGACGTACGAGCTCAGGGGTTATATATTGATGGATATCAATCGCATGGAGTGAATTGCCTGTGTGGTATGCCTAAGTGGCAAATGATCAAGGCTTCTGTTAAAAAGAAAAGTCTCGTGGTTAATGATCAAAGCACCGCCTGTGTGGCATAGCTTTGTGTAACATTGATTCGCGCGCCTCACACCCCGATTATGAACCAGAAACGGGAGAGGACATCAGGGAGAGCATGTGTTTCCTTCTAGCTAGGGTGGTGTCAGTGACCTACCAACCCTGACATTTATATTATTTTCACCTGTGTGGTTGTTGTTGTTGCGAGGCGCCTCGGATATATCGGTGACTATGAGGAGCCGATGGAGTCATTGGACTCATTGACACACCAAAGGGTGGGGAAACGCAGTGCTCAGGCATAATAATCCACATCGGTGGACCGACCCTGACGATCCAAGGGGCAGTTGTGGCTGCTCCTGAGGGGCGGGCTAGAGCGTCTCGAATTCGGTAGAGGATGATCCCTTGCCTCGGTTCATAGATGGAAACCCAGCTTCCAATACGTGACTTTCCGGTTTTTTATTGTTGAGCCTAGTACGGCGACATAGTGGAATGGGTCACTTATGCCGTCTATGATTGATACTTATGATTTGAAATTATTTTGACACCGTACACTTATAGTAATAATAAAACATGAAATTTCACGTACCAAGCATTCTTGGCTATTATAAGGTAAAAACCCTATCCACCGGCTTGCGTTGCATTGTGTGATGGGACCTGGTTCTCATAATAGCTTTATTGTTCTTTATTTAGCATTGCGCTATTGTTTTAGGCACTGGTATTCTTGGGAGGAAACCCATTCCGTGTTACACGGCGTGGTCCCTTGATTTACCTAACTTTAAAATAAAGATTAATAAGTGTTTTAGTTCTCACACCAGTCACATGACTGACCTGAAGTTTATTGTTTCAACCTAAACTTTGGGTGCCTTATTTCGACACAGGGCTAGTAGTTTTGGTTTTGTAGATTTATATTCACAGGATCCTGATTTGCAGCTGGAACAATACTTGGAAGCTCTGTATCCATGTATTACTTCTAGTTGTGTTTTGTATTATTTTCCGCTGCGACGTATTTAAAAGTAATTTAAATCTCTGATATTTTCTGTGTAATATTTATTCATACTCTGTAGTATTCTTGTATTCTGATGGAATTGTTGTAATATACAATGAAATTTTCTTCTATTTGCGTTCAAATTTGTCGTGTTATCAAACCAATCAGGGGTTTCGAACAGTCTTGGTCGGTTTAGAGATCGATTCGGATCGAGCGAAATTCGTTTTTGTCAGACTCAGGATCCCCCACAGTGAACCCTTGGATCCTGCAGGGCCGGTCCACAAATATACCTTAGTGGATTGGCAATTCCAGAACACACGCTTCCTGGTCCTATTGAACCTATAAATTGGTCACTATCGACCAATATAACCGAGGCCTCGTAATCCATCATCCACATAAGTAAAATGTCAGGGCTTGCAAAACCCCGATGCCACTTTTAGCTAGAAAGAAACGTGTGCACTCCCTGCGTTCCCTTGTCCCGTTTTTGACTCATATCGGGGTGTGAGGCTCGCGAAGTAACGCTATACACAAAGCTACGCCTAAATAGGTCGTGCTTTGATCATCAACCACAAGGCCCTGCTTTTCAACAAAATCCTCGATCAATTGCATCTTGGCATGCCACATTGACAATTCACGCCATGCGATCGATTACTATCAATATAAAAGGTCTGGGCTCGTACGTATCAGAGAAGGGTGTTTAGCAAGAGAATAAATTCTCCGCCACCAAACAGGTATATTGTGACGAAAAGGAATATCGCTCGATCCGAACCAGCCGCTAAACCGACCCAGACCGTTCGAAACGCCCTATCGTTTGAGAACATGACAAAATAGAACGCATACAAAAGAACATTTCATTGTATATTACAACAATGCATCAGATTAAAAGAATATACAGAGTATAAACAAACATATATTACACAGAAATATCAGAGATTACAATAAATTACATAGCAGCGGAAAATAATACAATACACAACTAGAAGGAGATATACGGATACAAAGCTTTCCGGATATCGTTCCAGCTGTAAACCAGGATCCTGTGAATATAAATCTGCAAAACCAAAACTACTAGCTGCCCATGTCAAAATAAGGGCACCCAGAGTTTAGGTTAAAACAATAAACTCCAGGTCAGTCATGTGACTAGTGTGAGAACTAAAACAGTTATTATTCTTTATTTTAAAAGTTAGGTAAATCAAGGGACCACACCATATAACACGGAACGGGTTTCCTCCCAAGAATACCGGTGCATAAAACAAACAGCGCAATGCTAAATAAAGAAAAATGAAGCTATAATAAGACCCAGGTCCTATCACACAATGCAACGCAAGCCGGGGGATAGGGTTTTCCATTATAACAGCCAAAGAATGCTTGATACGTTTTAAAACAAATCATTTGATACTATTGTCAGTGCATAGTGTATAAAACAACTTCAAATCATAAGTATCAATCATAGGCGGCATGAATGCCCCATACCACTATGTCGCCATATATAGGTTATACAATCAAAATCGCAAAGTCACGTATTTGGAAATTGGGTTTCCATCTATGAACCGAGGCAAAAGATAGTCCTCAACCAATTCGAGACGCTATAGCCCGCCCCTCAGGACCCAGACTCAGGTGGGCCCTTGGATCGTCAGGGCCGGTCCACCGATGTGGATTAAAATGCCTGAACATGCGTTTCCCCGCCCTTTGGGGCGTAAATGAGCCAATGAATGGCTCCATCGGACCCGGATCTTCCGATCTAACCGAGGCGCCTCGCAATAGCAACAACCACACAGGTGAAAAGTATATAAATGTCAGGGCTGGTAGGTCACTGACACCACCCTAGCTAGAAAGAAACGCATGCCCTCCCTGATGTCCGTCTCCCGTTTTTGGTTCACAACCGGGGTGCGAGGCTCGCGAATTCACGTTACACAAAGCTGTGCCACACAGGCTGTGCTTTGATCATCACCACAAGACTTTGCTTTTCAACAGAAGCCTTGATCAATTGCCACTTAGGCATGCCACACAGGCAATTCACTCCATGCGTTTGATATCCATCAATATATAACCCCTGAGCTCGTACGTCTCAGAGAAGGGCGTTAAGCAAGAGAATAAATTCTCCGTCGCCAAACAAATATATATTTAATAGAGATCAATCACACGGACTAAAATTCAATGTCAGACACACAGTCCTTTTACAAGTCCGTTCTGGGTCTGAATGAAACCGGAGGCACCTAGTACCCCGCATATCCATCGATCTCCAAGTACGTCTGGACGATCACCAACTGTTTCCATCTTCTTGGGTGTACAGCCCAATCAAGATCATTAGTAATCACCCAAACGACGTGAAGACTTCCGGCCTTCAACCACCGTCTTCATCTTCGACTTATCGTCGTATTAGTTATTCAGAATGGGATAAACCCAGTCTTTCCGAATAACTCGCGTATTATTTTAAATAAGTGTTACACAAACACAACATACGCCTCATTCCAATTCATTAGTCACTAGCCGTAAATTAACAAGAGAATAATTCCCCAAATATTAACCCCGAAGGCCGAAACCAACATCAGATCAATATCCAGAAAACCATTCTGCTTGGCTAACCGACAGTTAGTTTCTAAATTTCACATTCATATGGAGAGGTTCCCATTAATTTTATCCAAGATATATTCCTTGAATTTATTCTTTAATCATCTATTGAATTTCGATTCAACTAGTCGAGATTAACGAACCTTACCGAAGTAATCATGGTTTTAATTTCCCAATCCCAACCTATTCATCCCATGAAGTAAAACTGGTAATACTTCATATCTAACACCACGGTGTTATCGGTAAATTCAATTACCATTTCACGTTCGAATCTAATTAAAGATTTAACTATCGCCTGGAGCAAAACTGGTGATACTCCATTCTCGATCATTTCAATCTAATTAAAGATTCATTAAAACTCCACTTAGTTTTAATCTTTGACTGGGTTAAAGAATCAGTGTCATTTTAAAACACGGTTCACGATAAACCCAAATCACATTCATTAATTATCGGGTTAAAGAGCGAGTGTTATTTAAAACACGGTCCACGATAAACCTAAAAATTAATATCAATTCAATCCCAATTAAATATTATTTAATTGGTACACTTCATTAAATCTAAATAAAAAGATTTAATCTTTTCTCAACTGAGTTCAAGAACAGTGTTAGTTAAGACACCATTCACGACAAACCCTAATCACATTTGATATTAAATACAAGGCTCTGAATAGAAAATATATCGGCTTATATTCAATATCAAATTCTACGACCAACAGATATCGTATTGGAAATAACGATATATATATCTATATCTTTCAAATTTCCATAACAACATCTGTATAATCACGAAATCCAACATCGAAATATTCTAAAGACAATTTCGATTCAAATCCATTCCAATGAAATCATTGGAAATTCTGGTTATTTTCAAAACCATTTCAAATTCGATTTATTTATTTAAAAATAAATAGAATTATAATTCTAGTTCAAAACTAGTTCATTTCGATAAAAATCTATTTTTATCTTTTCAAATATGGAGTTTTTCATCCCAATTCTTTCTCAATCATTTCTTATGATTTTACACAAATTATTACTATTTTTAATAATTTTATCAAGGCTCGTACAGTCGATTTCCATCAACGGTCATCGAACTGCACTTACAGCGACCTTTTTCAAATTTGATTTGGACATAATTCCAAATCCAACCGTTAGATTTCAAATTTCTAATATTCACTAGAAAGTTCTTTTCGATGCGAACCCAACGGTTCCGGTTTTAGGAGAACCCGACGGTCGGATCTCCCGTAATATCCGTTCGAAGTCAATGGTCGAAATTCGCGAACTGCCGCGGCGCGGCGCATTCTATTCAGGCCATTATATAATATATATAATATCTATAATATATACTTCGTTGATTTCCTTTTAAAACGTGCTTTATAAATCGTTTTAAATTCGTTTTCAAAGCGGTTTCAACTTCATATTCAATTTCAAATCAAAATTGAATATTCCAATATAAATTCGTTTTAAATTCATTTCAAATCGATTTTAATTCAAATTGATTTCTAATTCAATTTCAGTTCTAATTCAATTCAATTCAATTTCAATTCGAATTTCAATTCTATTCAGTTTCAATTCGAATTTCTATTCTTTTCAAAATATTAGATTTTGAAATCACTTTCGATATTCATTATAAAATGAATAAAATCGATATAAATATCGTTCACGTCAAAATGGCGTCAATCTAATCAACACGGCTTCATATATTGATATTTTCAAATATTCCATTTCGAATATTTCTATTTCAAATATTTCTTTTTCAAATATTTCTTTTTCAAAACTATAAAGAGGCCCAATCAATTACCATATAATGTTAATTATATGGATTTTCTACAACACATGTATATATCAACAACGATGAATAATCAACCATCATCCAAGGTGCATTCTACACTGTATAAGCATCAAAGATAAATATTCAACGCTTATAATAGCCTGTCAATCCATCGATCGACATACAACTAAACAATCGGGATTAGTGTACGTCAAATATCATCCCAATACCCGTGTGGGGTTTCAAGCAATCAAACACAGATTTTATTTGTGCAGTTGGGCGATGTGTAAAATTTATCGTCCCAATCAATGTCCTTCAAATAGGTGTACATAAACAAACCATCCGGTTTGTAAATGAATATTTATTTATTCACATTCACGTTAAAAATTATATTTTTAACGATCAAACTATTTTATTCAACCTATGAATATTCTATTCGGTTCATCTATTAAATAAAATTTTATCTTTATTTTTCTAACTTATTTTTAGAAAATTACGGTGGCATAATGGCACGATACTAGAAACAGGACAAGGCCTAGCCTTATCCCCGGTCTAGTGAAGGCCCGCGCCATTCACACGTCAATCAAATCAATTTCATTTCACCAAACAATTCAATTCAATTAATTATCTAACCAACTACACAACAAAACCATTAAACAAACAAGCCATCCATGGTCTGTGGATGATGGGTGTCGGGTGCTACTAAACACCGTCTACATCCTAGTATATATATATATATATAACTAGAAAAAGAAATTGAAGAGTGAGAAGTTCTCACCAATAGCTATCCTAACTCCACGGCACTTCTAATGCAGGAAATCTTCACTGTTCTCGTCTCTTATCACTTTCGTTGCCCGTAGCCACTACATATGTTAAAACCGAATTTTTACTATGCTATTCAATATATAAAAATCGAATTTTTACTATGCTATTCAATATATAAAAATCGAATTTTTACTATGCTATTCAATATATAAAAATCGAATTTTTACTATGCTATTCAATATATAAAAATCGAATTTTTACTATACTATTCAATATATAAAAATCGAATTTTTACTATTCTATTCAATATATAAAAATCATATCTTTACTATGTAAAAATTCAATCTTTGTCCTGATTCCATTCACAATATTAATACGATAAAAATCATAACTTTTTACCTTTATTCATATATGAAAAATCATATCATTCTAAGGATAAAAATCAAAACTTTTTAATCATAAGCAAATAAAAATAAAACTGAAATTAAACTTACAGTAAAAAAAAAGGAATAAGTTCACTGCGCCGGAGGGAGGGGCAGCAACAATCGGTGGTGGCTCCGGGGGTTCACGGCGGCCAACTGGAGGTGGCCAGGTTTTCGAGGGCAGCGTCGGGTCAGTGGGAGGCCGAGGTGGCGCGTAGGAGGCCGATGAGGTGGTGGGGTGGTTCAGCTAGGCGGCGGTAGGGTACGGTGGTTGGTCAGTGGTTGATTTAGGGCTTGGAGCTAGGGTTTCTCGGATTAGAGGTAGAAGGGGACGGAGGAGAAAGGGAGGGAGTGCGCCTGGACTGGAGGGGGAAGGCGGATCCGGCGGTGGAGCGAGGTGAGGGAGTGCGGTGGTTGGCTGTGGGGCGACGCGTTTTTTTTTTTCCTTTTTTCTTGTTCTGAATGAATAACGAGGAAGGGAGAGGGAGTTGGAGGGAAAGATAAGGGGAGGGGCCAATTATTTATTTTAATTTTATATTATATTTTAATTCCCTAAGGTTGACTTTTCATACGGCCTCGAAATCCAACATGCCGACTGTCGTCCCTAGCGTCTTACCCCCATTCCGAACACAATGGGACCCCATTCCGAACACAATGGGATATGTATCGTAGGTTGATTCGAACGTTACGATCAGTTTCCGTTAAATTTACATTTAAATCATTATATTAAATTTTAAACGTACATTTCAAATTACCGGGGTCACATACGAACTCTATCAATTGCAGAAAAATATTTTCTAGCTTCAAATTGACGATACGGTCCTAACAAAACTAGTTTCGTCGAATTCTGAGGCCGTTGGAAAAATGGCCATTTCCCAGTCGATTAAAATCAACTGGAACTGGTCAAACGCATTTTCCTTTGCCACGCTCACATATTGATTCGAAAAATTATGAAATTTGAAACCTAGCAATAACTTTACATCGCGGATCCAACAGAAGTGGTTTCGTCAAAATCCGAGGTCGTTTGCAAAATTCCCATTTTTAAGGGCCTGAATTCCATAGCGACTATTCAGAATTTTCAACTGGACATATCTTTTGATTCCCGCTATGAAATCTTGATTTTTTGGATTCATTGGAAAGATATTCACAATTAGATTCCATTATTTTTGGTTTCACTAAAATCCGGATTATTTTGCACCTGGAACATTCAATTGAAGTTTGAAATCGAATTATCGAACTACCGCGCTATTTTCAATTCCTTTTATAATTATATATAATTATTCATATTCTAACGACGGCGTATATAATATATACGTTCGAATTATATTCAAAATAAATTTCTCGTCGATATTATTTTAAAATAATTCATTTTAAATATTCAAAATTCGCTAAAATTGCCAAAATAAAAAATTTAAACTGGCTCAGAATTTCTGGGTTATTACAATCTCCCCCACTTAAAACTTTTCGTCCCCGAAAAGGAACAAAGTCGAAAGTGGTTTGATTAATCAACTCTACATTCGATCTAGCTTCCATTCTCCAACTTTTCAGTTTCTGAGAATTTTCAAATTTTCAAAAATTTGGCTAACACCCTAAATTTTCGAAAAATTTCGCCATAACCTCCCCTGCACCGGGAGCCACGGGAAAATCCTGAAATTGCCATACAGGCCTTCTGATCTCAAAAAGAAAAAGAAAAGGCCAAGCGGCTAGCCAATAGGCTCATAAAATCATCATCACCCAAACAAAACAGTAAATTATGATAAACATGTACCTATTTGTCGGGCAAACAAATTTTACTCTCTGCTCAAGCCTCCTTGCTATGACCTGTTCAATGTAAGTACATGTATATGCAAGCAAATGTGACCAATTTTCAATATAATTCAATATTTGGTTCAATTAGGCTAAATGGCTAAAAATTAGCAAACAAATAAACAAACAACGCAAACATCAATCAATTAGTGAATTAGAGTTTCAAATTCATAATTTTGATATATAGTCAAAAATCAAATTTTTGATGCCAAATCACAACAATAAGCCCTATCTAATTTTGGTTCTCACACCAGTCAATAGGAAATATATAGAAATCTCACTTTCGTCACTCGAATATAAACACTGATGATGAGGCCTCATCATCAGAATCATCTCCGGGCGATTAGAGTGTAATTCTATATCTATCCAGTATATTAAAACTTCAAATACACGTTTGCAAGGCGTATATGCAAAATCTTTATATACTGGACTGTCCTAATCAATATAAATAAATAATCGAATACGAATAGTTGATTTAAATTTTCAAAACAAAAATTGTTTTCATCTTAAAAATATACTCTTCACACTCGTTCTAGGATACTACAGATCCCATCTCTAACGAGTCATTCCCATTGGATTTTACTAATCCAATATCTGATGAATTCTTTCGCATGGTTCTAATGTGCCTTGTTCTCTGAGCTTTGTAAACCAAAGATCTGATACCAACTGTGACGAAAAGGAATTTCGCTCGATCCGAACCAGCCGCTAAACCGACCCAGACCGTTCGAAACGCCCTATCGTTTGAGAACATGACAAAATAGAACGCATACAAAAGAACATTTCATTGTATATTACAACAATGCATCAGATTACAAGAATATACAAAGTATAAACAAACATATATTACACAGAAATATCAGATATTACAATAAATTACATAGCAGCGGAAAATAATACAATACACAACTAGAAGGAGATATACGGATACAAAGCTTTCCGGATATCGTTCCAGCTGTAAACCAGGATCCTGTGAATATAAATCTGCAAAACCAAAACTACTAGCTGCCCGTGTCAAAATAAGGGCACCCAGAGTTTAGGTTAAAACAATAAACTCTAGGTCAATCATGTGACTGGTGTGAGAACTAAAACAGTTATTATTCTTTATTTTAAAAGTTAGGTAAATCAAGGGACCACGCCGTATAACACGGAACGGGTTTCCTCCCAAGAATACCAGTGCATAAAACAAACATCGCAATGCTAAATAAAGAAAAGTGAAGCTGTTATAAGACCCAGGTCCTATCACACAATGCAACGCAAGCCGGGGGATAGGGTTTTCCCTTATAACAGCCAAAGAATGCTTGATACGTTTTAAAACAAATCATTTGATACTATTGTCAGTGCATAGTGTATAAAACAACTTCAAATCATAAGTATCAATCATAGGCGGCATGAATGCCCCATACCACTATGTCGCCATATACAGGTTATACAATCAAAATCGCAAAGTCACGTATTTGGAAATTGGGTTTCCATCTATGAACCGAGGCAAAAGATAGTCCTCAACCGATTCGAGACGCTCTAGCCCGCCCCTCAGGACCCAGACTCAGGTGGGCCCATGGATCGTCAGGGTCGTTCCACCGATGTGGATTAAAATGCCTAAACATGCGTTCCCCCGCCCTTTGGGGCGTAAATGAGCCAATGAATGGCTCCATCGGACCCGGATCGTCCGATCTAACCGAGGCGCCTCGCAACAGCAACAACCACACAGGTGAAAAGTATATAAATGTCAGGGCTGGTAGGTCACTGACACCACCCTAGCTTGAAAGAAATGCATGCCCTCCCTGATGTCCGTCTCCCGTTTTTGGTTCACAACCGGGGTGCGAGGCTCGCGAATTCACGTTACACAAAGTTGTGCCACACAGGCTGTGCTTT
Organism: Allium sativum; assembly: GCA_030737875.1. NCBI lineage: Eukaryota > Viridiplantae > Streptophyta > Magnoliopsida > Asparagales > Amaryllidaceae > Allium > Allium sativum. The sequence goes on along the minus strand of CM060910.1, from coordinate 606,934,021 downwards.
GATCATCACCACAAGACTTTGCTTTTCAACAGAAGCCTTGATCAATTGCCACTTAGGCATGCCACACAGGCAATTCACTCCATGCGTTTGATATCCATCAATATATAACCCCTGAGCTCGTACGTCTCAGAGAAGGGCGTTAAGCAAGAGAATAAATTCTCCGCCGCCAAACAGATATATATTTAATAGAGATCAATCACACGGACTAAAATCCAATGTCAGACACACAGTCCTTTTACAAGTCTGTTCTGGGTCTGAATGAAACCGGAGGCACCTAGTACCCCGCATATCCATCGATCTCCAAGTATGTCTGGACGATCACCAACTATTTCCATCTTCTTGGGTGTACAGCCCAATCAAGATCATCAGTAATCACCCAAACGACGTGAAGACTTCCGGTCTTCAACCACCGTCTTCATCTTCGACTTATCGTCGTATCAGTTATTCAGAATGGGATAAACCCGGTCTTTCCGAATAACTCGCGTATTATTTTAAATAAGTGTTACACAAACACAACATACGCCTCATTCCAATTCATCAGTCACTAGCCATAAATTAACAAGAGAATAATTCCCCAAATATTAACCCCGAAGGCCGAAACCAACATCAGATCAATATCCAGAAAACCGTTCTGCTTGGCTAACCGACAGTTAGTTTCTAAATTTCACATTCATAGGGAGAGGTTCCCATTAATTTTATCCAAGATATATTCCTTGAATTTATTCTTTAATCATCTATTGAATTTCGATTCAACTAGTCGAGATTAACGAACCTTACCGAAGTAATCATGGTTTTAATTTCCCAATCCCAACCTATTCATCCCATGAAGTAAAACTGGTAATACCTCATATCTAACACCACGGTGTTATCGGTAAATTCAATTACCATTTCACGTTCGAATCTAATTAAAGATTTAACTATCGCCTGGAGCAAAACTGGTGATACTCCATTCTCGATCATTTCAATCTAATTAAAGATTCATTAAAACTCCACTTAGTTTTAATCTTTGACTGGGTTAAAGAATCAGTGTCATTTTAAAACACGGTTCACGATAAACCCAAATCACATTCATTAATTATCGGGTTAAAGAACGAGTGTTATTTAAAACACGGTCCACGATAAACCCAAAAATTAATATCAATTCAATCCCAATTAAATATTATTTAATTGGTACACTTCATTAAATCTAAATAAAAAGATTTAATCTTTTCTCAACTGAGTTCAAGAACAGTGTTAGTTAAGACACCATTCACGACAAACCCAAATCACATTTGATATTAAATACAAGGCTCTGAATAGAATATATATCGGCTTATATTCAATATCAAATTCTAGGACCAACAGATATCGTATTGGAAATAACGATATATATATATATATATCTATATCTTTCAAATTTCCATAACAACATCTGTATAATCACGAAATCCAACATCGAAATATTCTGAAGACAATTTCGATTCAAATCCATACCAATGCAATCATTGGAAATTCTGGTTCTTTTCAAAACCATTTCAAATTCGATTTATTTATTTAAAAATAAATAGAATTATAATTCTAGTTCAAAACTAGTTCATTTCGATAAAAATCTATTTTTATCTTTTCAAATATGGAGTTTTTCATCCCAATTCTTTCTCAATCATTTCTTATGATTTTACACAAATTATTACTATTTTTAATAATTTTATCAAGGCCCGTACAGTCGATTTCCATCAACGGTCATCGAACTGCACTTACAGCGACCTTTTTCAATTTTGATTTGGACATAATTCCAAATCCAACCGTTAGATTTCAAATTTATAATATTCGCTAGAAAGTTCTTTTCGATGCAAACCCAACGGTTCCGGTTTTAGGAGAACCCGACGGTCGGATCTCCCGTAATATACGTTCGAAGTCAATGGTCGAAATTCGCGAACTGCCGCCGCGCGGCGCGTTCTATTCAGGCCATTATATAATATATATAATATATACTTCGTCGATTTCCTTTTAAAACGTGCTTTATAAATCGTTTTAAATTCGTTTTCAAAGCGGTTTCAACTTCATATTCAATTTCAAATCAAAATTGAATATTCCAATATAAATTCGTTTTAAATTCATTTCAAATCGATTTTAATTCAAATTGATTTCTAATTCAATTTCAGTTCTAATTCAATTCAAATCAATTTCAATTCGAATTTCAATTCTATTCAGTTTCAATTCGAATTTCTATTCTTTTCAAAATATTAGATTTTGAAATCACTTTCGATATTCATTATAAAATGAATAAAATCGATATAAATATCGTTCACGTCAAAATGGCGTCAATCTAATCAACACGGCTTCATATATTGATATTTTCAAATATTCCATTTCAAATATTTCTATTTCAAATATTTCTTTTTCAAATATTTCTTAATATTTCTTTTTCAAATATTTCTTTTTCAAAACTGGAATGAGGACCAATCAATTACCATATAATGTTAATTATATGAATTTTCTACAACACATGTATATATCAACAACGATGAATAATCAACCATCATCCAAGGTGCATTCTACACTGTATAAGCATCAAAGATAAATATTCAACGCTTATAACAGCCTGTCAATCCATCGATCGACATACAACTAAACAATCGGGATTAGTGTACGTCAAATATCATCCCAAAACCCTTGTGGGGTTTCAAGCAATCAAACACAGATTTTATTTGTGCAGTTGGGCGATGTGTAAAATTTATCGTCCCAATCAATGTCCTTCAAATAGGTGTACATAAACAAACCGTCCGGTTTGTAAATGAATATTTATTTATTCACATTCACGTTAAAAATTATATTTTTAACGATCAAACTATTTTATTCAACCTATTAATATTCTATTCGGTTCATCTATTAAATAAAATGTTATCTTTATTTTTCTAACATATTTTTAGAAAATTTCGACGGCATAACGGCACGATACTAGAAACGGGACAAGGCCTAGCCTTATCCCCGGTCTAGTGAAGGCCCACGCCATTCACATATCAATCAAATCAATTTCATTTCACCAAACAATTCAATTCAATTAATAATCTAACCAACTACACAACCAAACCATTAAACAAACAAGCCATCCATGGTCTGTGGATGACGAGTGTCGGGTGCTACTAAACACCGTCTACATCCTAGTATATATATATATAACTAGAAAAAGAAATTGAAGAGTGAGAAGTTCTCACCAATAGCTATCCTAACTCCACGGCACTTCTAATGCAGGAAATCTTCACTGTTCTCGTCTCTTATCACTTTCGTTGCCCGTACCCACTACATATGTAAAAACCGAATTTTTACTATGCTATTCAATATATAAAAATCGAATTTTTACTATGCTATTCAATATATAAAAATCGAATTTTTACTATGCTATTCAATATATAAAAATCGAATTTTTACTATGCTATTCAATATATAAAAATCGAATTTTTAATATTCTATTCAATATATAAAAATCATATCTTTACTATGTAAAAATTCAATCTTTGTCCCGATTCCATTCACAATATTAATACGATAAAAATCATAACTTTTTACTGTTATTCATATATGAAAAATCATATCTTTCTAAGGATAAAAATCAAAACTTTTTAATCATAAGCAAATAAAAATAAAACTGAAATTAAACTTACAGTAAAAAAAAAGGGAATAAGTTCACTGCGCCGGAGGGAGGGGCAGCAGCAATCGGCGATGGCTCCGGGGGTTCACGGCGGCCAACTGGAGGTGGCCAGGTTTTCGAGGGCAGCGCCGGGTCAGTGGGAGGCCGGGGTGGCGCGCAGGAGGCCGATGAGGTGGTGGGGTGGTTCAGCTAGGCGGCGGTAGGGTACGGTGGTTGGTCAGTGGTTGATTTAGGGCTTGGAGCTAGGGTTTCTCGGATTAGAGGTAGAAGGGGACGGAGGAGAAAGGGAGGGAGTGCGCCTGGACTGGAGGGGGAAGGCGGATCCGGCGGTGGAGCGAGGTGAGGGAGCGCGGTGGTTGGCTGTGAGGCGATGCGGTTTTTTTTTCTTTTTCCTTTTTTTTGTTCTGAATGAATAACGAGGAAGGGAGAGAGAGTTGGTGGGAAAGATAAAGGGAGGGGCCAATTATTTATTTTAATTTTATATTATATTTTAATTCCCTAAGGTTGACTTTTCATACGGCCTCAAAATCAAACATGCCGACTGTCGTCCCTAGCGTCTTACCCCCATTCCGAACACAATGGGATATGTATCGTAGGTTGATTCGAACGTTACGATCAGTTTCTGTTAAATTTACATTTAAATCATTATAATAAATTTTAAACGTACATTTCAAATTACCGGGGTCACATACGAACTCTATAAATTGCAGAAAAATATTTTCTAGCTTCGTATTGACGATACGGTCCTAACAAAACTAGTTTCATCGAATTCTGAGGCCGTTGGAAAAATGGCCATTTCCCAGTCGATTAAAATCAACTTGAACTGGTCAAACGCGTTTTCCTTTGCCACGCTCACATATTGATTCGAAAAATTATGAAATTTGAAACCTAGCAATAACTTTACATCGCGGATCCAACAGAAGTGGTTTCGTCGAAATCCGAGGTCGTTTGCAAAATTCCCATTTTTAAGGGCCTGAATTCCATAACGACTATTCAGAATTTTCAACTGGACATATCTTTTGATTCCCGCTATGAAATCTTGATTTTTTGGATTCGTTGGAAAGATATTCACAATTAGATTCCATTATTTTTGGTTTCACTAAAATCCGGATTATTTTGCACCCGGAACATTCAATTGAAGTTTGAAATCGAATTATCGAACTACCGTGCCATTTTCAATTCCTTTTATAATTATATATAATTATTCATATTCTAACGACGGCGTATATAATATATACGTTCGAATTATGTTCAAAATAAATTTCTCGTTGATATTATTTTAAAATAATTCATTTTAAATATTCAAAATTCACTAAAATTGCCAAAATAAAAATTTTAAACTGGCTCAGAATTTCCGGGTTATTACATATATATTGAATAGAAATCCATTTACATAGAATGAAATCCAATGTCAGACACACATCCATTTACAAGTCCATTCTGGGTCTGAACGAAACCGGAGACAACTTATTCCTCGTCCCGTATGTCCAATAAGGAAGAGAGTTGCTCGCTTATCCGGACAATCAACAAGTACGTCTGGACAGCTACCACTGTAACCCTTTCCCGGGAGCAAATCAGTCCAGGGCATCAGTAGTCATCCATTCAATATGAAGATCGCCGGTCTTCAATCACCGTCTTTAATGTCTTCAACTTTAAATCATCGTATAATTATTTGAAATGAGATTGAACTCGGTCTTTTCAAATAATTCTCGAATATATATAACTTAAAATCATTTCATATCGTTAATATTACTTTATAACGATGTATTGGTATTTTTATTTATATAAAAATAGCCCAATTTAATTTAGCGACGCTTCGGGTCAATAGGTGGCCCCAACGCTGTTTTTACCTAAATTTGATTTACACATTTCTCGAAATCTAACCATTAGATTTTGATGAATTTTATATCATTGGTATGATCCTCCCAAAGCGGACCTAACTGTTGCAGTCTCGGGAAAATCCGACGGTCGGATCTTTCGGTATCATCGTTTAAAGTTACGATTTTGAAACGCGAACTACCATGCGTGATTCATTTAATTTTAATTTATATTTATATTTATATATAATTATATATAAATATAAACTATTCGATGATTCCTCTAACGTATTTAACATGCAAAATAAAATGTTTTATTGGCATAACACATCTACAAGTTTGGTAATGTCAAATAAGATGTATTTTATTTACATGACATTTTGCTAATGACAAATAAAAAGATAGTTTTTATTTGTGTTTCTATTTTTTACTTAAACAAATAAAAAGGGATATTTTATTTGTATATAGTTTCAATGCATGTTTTAACAATAAAAATAATTCTTTTATTAACATACCAATTCTAATTCAACAAAATGATTAAAAAGTGATTCATTCATTTTGTTGACAATTCCAGTTCAACAAAATGACTAAAAAGTTATTATTCATTTTTTGTTGACAATTCTAGTTCAACAAAAATGACTAAAAAGTTATTATTCATTTTTGTTGACAATTCTAGTTCAGCAAAATGACTAGAATGTTATTATTCATTTTTGTTGACAATTCTAGTTCAGCAAAATGAATATAAAGTTATTATTCATTTTTGTTGACAATTCTAGTTCAACAAAATGACTAAAAAGTTATTATTCATTTTTGTTGACAATTCTAGTTCAACGAAATAACTAAAAAATTATTATTCATTTTGTTGACAATTATAGTTCAACAAAATGACTAAAAATGACAATTTCATTTATTTAACATACAAATTCCAATGTATGTAGTGACGATAAAGATGATTATTTATTTTAATATCTAATTCCTTTTAATGTAATAGCCATACTATGAAAATATAATAGTCATGGTCTAATCTGTTATTTAAAACCAAATGACAAATAAAAAGGTAATTATTTAATCTCTTTAATGAAACACGACAATGCTAAAAATGTCATTTTTATAATTCAGCCTTTTTATTGAAAACAATGCTACATTAAAAATGTAATCTTTCATGTTACTTCTTTTTATTTAAACAAAGTGAAAATAAAAACATGATCTTAAATAACTAATCTTTTTATTGCAACAAGATTTTGGAAAAAAATACGTTCTTTAATAACCAATCTTCTTATTGCAACTAAATTAACAATAAAAATATGTCTTTTAAATCTACTCATTTTATTGTAACTAAAATGACAATAAAAATATGTCTTTTAAATCTACTCTTTTTATTGCAACTAAAATGACAATAAAAATATATCTTTTAAACCTACTCTTTTTATTTGAAACAAAGTGACAAATAAAATATGTTCTTTTAATTCTAATGTACTCTATATTCATAGATTCAAATAAAAATAATATCCTTATTACTGAACAAAATCTAATCAAAACCCATGTACCATATTTAAATAAAAAGTAAATGAATATTTCTATTATTAATCACATCTAAGCCAATCCATGTTTCATGTTTCAATAAAAATGAATATTTTTTTTGTTAATCCACACCTGATACAACCTTGTTCATGTAAACAAATAAAATAAGATTTTTATTGTAAATCTAAAATTTGACAAAATCCCAGTTCATGTAAACAATAAAAATGCAATTTTTATTGTAAAGCTAATCTCAATGTTCATGGATTCCATAAAGATGGTATTGTTATTATAAACAAATCTATGTTCATGGATCAAAATAAAGATGATATTTTTACTTCAAACTAAATCAATATTCCTATATCTAAAATAAAAATAAAAATAAGATTTTTATTCCAAATCCACCCAATATTCATAGATCCAAATAAAAGATGAATTCTTTACTATAAAATAAATCTAACAATAAGCTAGAAATTCAAATAAAAGGAAGGATTTTTATTGCAGATCTAGATCTAACAAAACATGCATATCACAATCCACAAACAACAAATTCCAATCTCAAACATCATAGATATGATTTTATAATCATACATACATGGATTTCAAATAGCGAGAAATAATTAGATTTTAATTAATTATTTAAAATAGAAATCTCATCTTGATCGGTTTCAAGAATTGTTTATATAACGATTGGTTTTAATAAAATTAAACTTGCATTTAATTTTACCAAAAATCCAACTGCCTCTGTTTCAGTTCTGCTCTGTTCCATCGCGTAGCTCTCGTTAATGCGAATCCAATGCGTCTGATTTGACGAAATTCTGATATCGTTTGACAAAGTTACAATGATTTATATATTTAATTATATAAACGGATAATTAATAAATAAAAATTTAATTACATTTTAACCTTTTAAACTAACGTCTTCTATCCACATCGTTCCAGTGAAGCTCGGCGGTCTCCTCCCCTCACAACCCCGCAGCAAAATCCCACGTTCTGGAGCCCAAAATCACCTTCTATGGTCACCAATATTTGATCATAACCATTGGTCGAGGAGATCTAATTGAGTTGAATAAGCTTTGCTTTTTTTCCATGAAGTTGTTTAATGAATTTGAAGAAATTAAGGGAATGGTATGGGAGGTTTTTAGCCATCCAAGAAGAAGGGGGTGATGGCTATGTATTATGAATTAGGGTTTTGTAATATAAGGGTGCGTGTATATATATATATATATATATATATATATATATATATATATATTAATACTTTTTAATAATTTAACTCCCCTTTTAATTTCAATAGAATTTTTATCATACGCTTACGTTTTGATATATTAAAGGAGAAAGATCAACTATGCATTGTGACATATGAAAAGAGAAAGTGCAATTATGTTCCTTTGATATTGCAAATCAATTAATTTCCCTACATGCAACGCTCAAACTCCGTTTGAATAAATATTGTGAACCACTAATAAATGTCATTTATACAGTTTCTATTATTGTTCTAACCACATTTTTTTTAAACTTATATTGAAATGAAAATTCCAATATACAATGTAACATTTAATTAATTAATGTCAACAATTGTGTTTAGTTTAGTCTTGTGAAAATTAAACTTACCAATAATAGAAGCTATTTAAAACATGTTATATGGTTGTATATTGCATAAGGATAATCGTTTAGCTACCCAACGTATGATATAGGACAGACATTCCATTTATACCAATATTGAATTCTAACTTTCAAATGAAATGAATTACTATATATATTAAATTCCAATTTAAAATTGCCAACAATAAACTCTTCCTATATTACTCTCTTCTGTTAAAAGTTTGAATTACATAGAATGTCTTTATTACATTAATTGTACTATGAATAATATGGTAATAAATTTAGACTTATTGGTCTACAAAAATTAAATACCACTAAAGCTTCAACATACATTTGAAATTAATTTAACGTTTAGTGCGCCATTTATACAACTAATTTGATAAATTAGTTTTGATGATATGTCACTATACAAATAAAATCTTTGTCTTAGATTAAATTAAATTGCATGGTTTATTTAAGTATTTATTTAAAATGGACAAAATTCAAAATATAATTTTAATTTGTGATAATCTTTTTTAATCTTTCTTTTATTACATAAAAAGTGTAATCTTTTATGTTAAAACATTAATCAAGCTATGAACATTTTAATGAATCATTATTACATAAAAAAGTAAATTTTTACATTGCAACAAATTTCCTACAATGAATCCTTTGATATGATCCATACATACATTAAAATGTAAATTTTAATGTAAACACCACTTTATTAACTTTTCCTTTTCCAACAAATTTTCCTTTTTTCATATTTTCTCCTTTAAATAAAAATGTAAACTTTTTATCGAACTCATCTTTTGTAACGACCCGGAAAATCTGAACCAATTTAAAAAAATTTAATTGGCTAAAATAGTGGATTCTAAATATTTAAAATAAATATTTTAAATAATAGCGATGAAAAGTAAGTTTGAATCGACATTTGAAAACGAATATAATTAATTCTAATTATAAACAAGGCCTGAAATGGCGCTGCAGTTTCAAAAATTGAATTCAAACTTTGTCGGACTGTACCAGGTGCAAAGCAAAACGGATTTGAGTGAAACCAAAAATATTTAAATCCGTTAGTGAATACCTTTCTAACGAATCTGAAAAATCGAAGTTTCATAGCGGAAAGCAAAAGTTATGGCCAAATGAATTTTCAGAAAGGTCGCTATGGAATTTATATAGCCCGTGAAATTGGCCATTTTGCATACGACCTCGGAATTCGACGAAACTACTTTTGTTGGATCCGGGATGTGAAGTTATTGATAGGATTCAAATTTCATAATTTTTGAAGCTAGTATGTGAGCGTGGCAAAGGAAAACGTGTTTTGGTCAATTACAGTTAAATTGGATCGGCCAGAAATGGGCCTTGTTGCAAATGGTCTCAGAATTCGACGAAACTAGTTTTGTTGGGGCCGTATCATCAAAGTATAGCTAGATTTATTTTTCGGGAATTTTTAGATTCAGTTTGTGGCCCTGGCAAATTGAAATGTACGTTCAAATCAAATATTGAATGTTTTATATTTTAATTTGAAGGAAAACTGACTGAAACAGTCGAATGGGCCTACGAAACATATCCCATTGTGTTCGGAACGGGGTAAAACGCTAGGGACGACAGTCGTTGGGTTTGAATTGGTGTTCGTGGGTGAAAGAGGGTATTTTTGAAATTTTAAAAATATATAAAATAATAAAAAAAATCCTATTGGCTAATCTATTCTCTTTCTTCCCCGATCCCTCAAACCCGACGGCGGAAACCCCTTCTTCCCATCTCTCCTCCGTTCCTCTCAAACACCACATCAAACCCTATAGGTCCTTTGGAGTATTTTAAAGCCCTCGACCTCCTCTTTATATCCATACCCTTTGCACCCTATATCATCGCGCCACCGACGAGATCCGGCCTCCCAAAGTTGGCCATTTCCGGTCGCCGCCACCGTTGAATCCGGCCACCGATCTGGACGTGGCACACCTCGATTTGCTCGCCGCCTGAAGCTCTTCGATGTGGTGTGGCTGAAGCTTGACCTCGCGCAACGGTTGGGGCTAAAAATCAAAACCCTAGTACGAAGGTATGGCTGAAGGTTACGGCCTGTATATTTTTGAATAGAAAATAACGGTTTAAAACCGTCGCAAAATTCGTTTATCTTTTAAAATTCATATCTTTTTCGTTCGTTAACGAAATTTGATGAAATAGGAAACGTCGTGACCGTGAGGACGCCTTCTACATTCTAGAAGAGACCGCATATTTTTCTGAGCCTTATGCTATTTTTGGTGGAGTGGAACCCAATGTGAGATTTCTAATTTATAAACGATATGGAAAACGACGATGTATAAATTATATAATCGATGTATGAGTTATATAAGCGTTGTACACCTCATGTATAAGCGTTGTATAAGTTGTACGTTCGATGTATAAGTTGTATATGCGTTGTAAAAATTATATATGTGTTGAAATATAAGTGAATTGCTATATATATATACACACGCCCCTCGTCCACAAACCATGGACGACATTTATTGGTTGTGATTGGTGTGAAAATTGATTGATAGCGAATGGTTGATTGAAATTGTTTGTTGTTGAAATTGATTGATTGTGGTTGAAAAATACCCGTTTGTGGTTGAGAAATATTTGGTTGAAACCACATAGGACTAGTTTATGGAAATGGAAAAAAATATACATGCCGCCTGCGTGCGAACTAGATGCATGATTCCCCATTGTCAAAAACCGCGAGGTTTTAAGGTAGAGCGAGGAGCCGTACTAGGGACGGTCCCGATTTTAACTACCCTGCCGTTATGCTGCCGAAATTTTGAATAATATTCATGTGTTAGAATTATTTTCATTTGTCGAAACTATATTTATTCGTTGAATAGAAAACCTTCATGTGTTCAACTGAAATTCATTCGTTGGATAGAAATTCATGTGTTGAATGGTGTTCGTGCTTTAAATATAAAAATCACCTTTTTATCTAAATATACAAACTACAGAAAACCTTCATGTGTTGAATTGAAATTCATTCGTTGAATAGAAATTCGTGTGTTGAATGGTATTTGTGTTTTAAATATAAAAATCACCTTTTTATCTATTTATATAAACTATAGAAAACCTTCATGTGTTGAATCGAAATTCATTCGTTGAATTGAAATTCATGTGTTGAATCGTATTCGTATTTTGAAAGAAATTGTTTTATAATAAAAATCCTATTTTTATCATCGATATGAACTAAATAAAATAATCATATTTTGAAAGAAATTGTTTTATAATAAAAATCCAATTTTTATCATCGATATGAACCATATAAAATAATATTGTTTTGAAATGAATTGTTTTACAACAAAAATCACATTTCTATTATATACATGAATTATTAAAAGTAGCGAAGTGTTGAAAAATAAGACAGTTGGATAAAAATATAATTTTTATCAAATGTATGAAAAGAATATAGCTTTGAAATCGAAGAATCGATATATATATATATATATATATATATAGAATTAAAATATATCGAATAACGATGCTGCAGTTCGTATTTTGAAACCATGATTTCAAACGATTAGTACGGGAGATCCGACCATCGGATTTTCCTGAAATCGCAACCGTTGGGTTCGCTTTGGAAATATCTTTCCAACGGCACCAACTTTGAAAAATCCAACGGTTGGATTGTCTGGAATGTTTAATTCAAATCTGAAGAAAAACAGCGCCAGAATCGATTATATTTATATATATATAAATATAATTATATTTAATCGAATAATGACGCTGTAGTTCGTATTTTGAAATCGAAACTTCAAACGATTGTACCGGGAGATCCGACCGTCGGATTTTCCCAAAACTGGAACCGTTGGATTCGTTTTGAAAAGATCTTTCTAATGATGTAAATTTTGTGAAGATCCAACGGTTAGATTTTCAGATATGTGTAAATCAAATCTGAAGAAAAACAGCGCCACGACCGCGTTATGGCCCGAAGCGTCGTTTTGAATAAGTTGGCTATTTTAAAATAAATAAAAATTGCGATAAATCGTTATAAAATATTATAAACGATATGGATGTGAGATTTAGAAGTTAACTGAAGGTTAGCTAAGTGGAATGGTTTCCTGGATTTTGATCTGATGTTGGTTTCGGCCTTCGGGGTTAATATTTGGGAAATCGTTCTCTTACTGATTGACGGTTAGTGACTAATGAATTGAACTGATGCGTAGTAGTGTTTGTGTAGCACTTGTTTATTATATATGCGAGTTGCTCAGAAAGACTGGGTTTATCCCATTCTGAATAACTGAATCGACGATAAGAAATCGAAGATGAAGACAGTGGTCGAAGACCGGAGATCTTCACCTCGTTTGGATGGTAACCGAGGTCCTGATTAGGGGGCATCCCGAAATATGGATAATGAGTGGTGATCGTCCAGACGTACGTGGTGATCGATGGGTTTGCGAGGTATATAGTGCCTCCGTTTTCGTTCAGACCCAGAACAGACTTGCAAATGGACAGTGTGTCTGACATTGGAATTTATTCTGTGTGGTTGATAGCCATCAGTTGCACGGTGTGAATTGCCTATGTGGCATGCTAAGATGAAATGATTAGGACTTCTGTTGAAAAGCAAAGTCTTGTGGTGATGATCAAAGCTGGCGTAGCTTTGTGTATAACGTGAAATCGCGAGCCTCACACCCTGGTATGAACCAGAAACGGGAGAGGACCTCAGGGAGGGCATGCGTTTCTTTCTAGTTAGAAGTGGCGTCAGTGGTTTTGCATGCCCTGACGAGTTTGACTTATGTGGTTGTTACCGTTGCGAGGCGCCTCGGTTAGATCGGACGATCTGGGTCCGATGGAGCCGTTTGTTGGCTCACTTACGCCCCATAGGGCGGGGAAACGCATTGTTCAGGAATTTTAATCCACATCGGTGGACCGGCCCTGACGATCCAAAGGCTTGACTGAGTACTTGTCTGAGGCTCGAGCTAGAGAGTCTCGAATGCGGTAAGGACTATCTTTTGCCTTGGTTCATGACGGAAATCCAATTTCCAAATACGTGACTGTGCGGTTTTGATTGTATACCTATATATGACGACATAGTGGTATGGGGCATTAATGTCGTCTATGATTGATAGTTATGATTTAAAATTGTTTTTAAAACATATAAACACTAGCAATAATATCAAATGCTTTTGTTTTATTTGTATCAAGCATATTTTGGCCGTTATAAGGTAAAAACTCTATCCTCCGGTTTGCGATGCATTGTGTGAAGGGAACTGAGTCTTATAATGGCTTCATTTTTATAAAAAGCATTGCGATGTTTAAAAGAATGATTTGTTTTAAAGCACTGGCAATCCAATGGAGTAAACCCGTTCCACGAAAGTGGCGTGGTCCTGTGATTAGCCATATTTTAAATGTGTTGAGTAGATTTCTCATATCAGTCCCATGACTGACTCGTAGTTTGTTTCACTTTCAAACTCGGGTGCCCCTTTTTCTACACGGGCAGCCTTGTATTCAGGTTTTAGCTGGCTTTCTCTGGATAGCTGGAGCTGAAGATGGATTCTATCATTTATCTCTTTTTATGCTGTTCAGCTCCTATTGTACATTATGTTTGTTTTTCCGCTGTAGACTTATATGTATAGTTGAACTGTATTTGTACTAAGTAAGATCCTGTATACTGTGTAACTCTGATGATTACGTTTATCCAGTATATTCTATTGTGCATTATCTGATGTATTTATTTATTTTTGTTCTGTTGTTATCTGTTTATGTGTTATATTCGAAAGATCACCCTTGCCACCGTTAGTACGGGAAATGGGGTCGTCACATCTTTACATTAAAAATGTGAATTTTAATGTAAGAACAAATTTCATTTCAAATAATGATCTTTTTTTTTATCTACTATAAAAATGTAAATTTTTATGTTAACATATTTTCATTCGAAATAATGAATCTTATTCAATGATTCATTTACATTAAAGATGTAATCATCAAGCAATGGATAAATATATATATATACATATATATATATATACACATATATATTTTAAATTCTAGTGCATTTTCTATTCAAAATGTCTTAAAATTAATTTTTAAATTGGTTCTGATTTTCTGGGTTGTTACAAAAACAGTCCGTATTTATGTGTGGATTTGGTCTTATGTTTATCCTTTTCTTTCAAAAAGATTTTGACTTAAAAATCAAGTTGTGTGATTCCTTTAAACTTAGTGTATTTTTCTCACTTTGGTTCATCAGACTGATCCGACATTTGTAATCCTCGGGTTAGAACATGTTACAGGCTTAGATTTTGATGCTGCAAACTTCGAAGACGTGCTGGATGAGTTCAGACGCACGATATATATTTGGTATGTAGTCCGCTGTGTTGTATGTGAGGACAGATTATTATAACTATCCAAATGTGATGATGTACTTTGATGATTGTAAGTATATTTTTTGAAACTCTCTATAAAGATTTATTTCTATATTATATTTCATTCTGCTGCGATGTGAGACTATATGTTATGTTTGTTTCTTCATCTTTTATTCTAATATTTCTTTCTTTGTTATCTTACCCTCTAATCTCTTCCTGTTAATGATATAGTGTTTTCGATGCTAGATTAGTTGACATGGAGTTTGGTTTCAATTTTTGGGGTCAAAAATCTAATGGGCCATTAAAGTAGTATTAAAGCTGGTTTGGATAACGTGACAGGGGGTTTTCGCTCGGCTATTTGGTGGCGAGCAGGAGACTCTTGCCCCTACATGCCCCAATGGAAAATGTTGGGTTGGTTGTTATGTGCGACGGTCGCGAGGCTGACCATAAAATCAGTTCTGAGGTATCTTCGTGGTGCCACGCTAGGAGATTAGCCCAGTGGTTGATGGTTACAAATCCAAACCCGTCACAGTGGTATCAGAGCTATTGGTTAATAATAACCTTGGCCATGTTGAGAAACTGCATCTATGTCATGTAATATGGCTTAGTAATTCCCTAGATTGAGTTGAATGTATATATGAGAGTGTATTTGTAGATTTTATATACAAATGTTTTGTATTGTGTTATTTGATCGGTTCAAGCGTTGAGAAGCATTGAACTTGTAATGGACACAGTACTGTTTTGTCAAGTGGGTAAATGAAATAATTTTATCCAAATTATAAATTTTATATTGAAAAGAAATAATTTTATCAAATTATTAAGATTTTGGTGTGTTTTATTGATAAGAATGAGATTCAAATGGAAATTTGAATTAGAATGGTTTAATATAACCAAAAAAAAGAATTTCACATATAAAGTTGTGAATAAGAATTTTGATATGAGATTGAATAAACCTGAATTGGGTTAAAAAGAAAATTCAATTAGTTAATTGGATTAGGAACTTGGAATTAACTTAGTTAAGTGGAAATTATAATGATATTGTAATTAAATAAAATAGATTTGAGATTTGAAAATCAAATTAATAATAATTAAGTAGAAATCGATCGGATATTAACCAACTGATGTTCAAATATGTGAAATTAAAATAAATATTAGTACTGAATGTAAAGTCAATTGAGTTAAGTTGATTGTCTGCTAGTTGTTAATTTATTGTTGATTGTTTGTTAGCTTTGTTGTTGTAACGACCCACATTTTTGACCGTTCAATTCGACAGTAAACCACACATATCGACCCAAACAAATAATAATACAGGCAGTTATTAGAAAAAAGAAGAAAAAGAAGAAAGGAGAGAAAATCAATAACAAAGCTCTCACAGCGAAAGTACAACATACAATAAATAACTATCAGTTTTTTAAACAGTTGAAATATATACATTGACTAGAAATATACAGCTATTATTAGGGTTACACATTTACAGTATACATACAAGCAGCGGAAACACACTGCAACGGAAATTCATCATATATATAATAGATGTATACCCAATCTTCGTCTTTGTTCTCTAAGGCATAGTCATCTTTGGTAACTGCAACGTCTGCTGACCCGATTGTGTTGCATAAAAAGAAAACACAAAAAACAATCGGATCAGCACTATATCATTCTCATACTAGTCAAATTAAAATACGAAATAACTGGAGTGTCATGGTGCAGTAACTCAAGAGATGTTACCAGAATTTCCCATCTCTTAAGGATCTGTTAAACTAATATATACATCATATAATACGCTATTATGATAGGTTTTATCCAGTAAAGTAAATATAATAAAAATAGCGTAAGCGGGATTACCATATTACCCTTACGTCGTTTACAGGCATCAACAGTCTATATAGTACCGTAAATTCACCATACTGGTGTTATCAGAGGGCACTCCATAGAAGGTAATGCTAAATAAAAATTGTATGGGGCTCGATAAGGATAAATATGACAAGGCACTCGAGGCAATGCCCAGGGTAGGATTCTACCAATTGCACTCCCGGACCGGTGGTAACGCATAGCAGCCACTACCGCCCACCTCGGATCACACTCCCCAATTCAAATGGGCCAAAATCATCATCATTATAGTCATAAAAATAGCATCGAAGAAATGTGTCCGGTCAAAGGTGCTACCCCAATTAGTCATGGTATAGCTCATGTTTTAGTCATTTCAATTCTGACCTGAAGGTCAGGGCTATTTCGTCATCGTTCATCTCCTTCGATTCAATAATCGCCTCCAAGTCATCATAAATCATTCTGGATGTGTCGTAACGTTCGCAGTTGTCAAAATAGTATCGACACTGATAGAGAGTATGCCTTATTTCGACTCCGGTCTCCTAAACAACCAATGCTTACATCCTTCGCATCGGTAGGTTCTTTTACATTTTAAAGGTTAGCTTCCATATCAACATATCATATTTTGTTTCGAACCAAAGTTATATTCAAAATAGAATATAAGTCATATCAAATATCATAAATCATAATAAACAGATTATATTCTAAATTGGAATATATTTCCATATCCTTGTATTATAATCATATCGTATTTCAAGATCGACTTATAGTAAAATAGAATGTATTTCATCTCAAAATTTCAAATTATTCCAAATCGATTTATGTTCAAAATCTATTCATATTCAAATAGAATATATACTTTCACTTCACTCATTTCAATCCCTTAGGAGGTCCATTTATATTTGAGTAGAATATAATTTACATTTCCCTATCAAAATTCGGTTTAGAAATCGATTCATATTCAAATCAAATATTACTTTATTTCAACTCCATTTCGAACTAGCGGCTTAAATCCAAACACTTCCTATTCAGAAGAAATTTACAGTTTATAAAGTATCCTTAAGAAAACAGGTTCTTAAAAAGAATCTTTATATATATATATATATATATATATATAGAATATAACAGTTAGAGTAAAATAAGATAATTTAAAATACAAAGTATATACAAAATTTAGAATTTTACTAATTTTTTTAAGAAATAAAATATATGGAAAATTTAGTTATAACGAAAATAGTTTTATAGGTAAAAAGTTTTAATAAATAAAATTTTAAAAGGGTTAGTTATTAGAAATCAAACAGTGTAAATATATATATATGTGTGTGTGTGTGTGTGTGTGTGTGTAATAAAATCCTTTAACCACAACCATTTCTTTCTTCCGAACTTCAACCACTTGGATCTATACTCCAGCCTCAATGGAGTTAATATTGTTAAATATCTTGTTTCAGCACCATTTCAAGCCCATCCTTTAAATTTAGAGAATTCAAACCATATCCATATAAAATTCCAATTCAAACTTTAAATATGTTTTTGGAAAATTTCCTTATCCATTTCAATACCATTCAAGATTCTAATCCTTAAAGGGAGAATATAGTTTATCAAAAATCGACACATTTCTTTTAAATCAATTTTCCATCAAATAGAGTTTCAAATATTTAAAAATCATCTAACCAACCGAAGTCCATATATAATTTGCTATCCTATGGCCAAGAGATTTTAATTTTCGATATTCCAGGGATAGATATATATCATTTCAATCCAAATCAGGGTCACGGATATTTATCATTTCAATCTGTGCTCTTAATCTATTTTATCGATAAATCCCGTGTTTATTAGATGCCCATAACATCAAGGTAATTGGGATTCATCGTCAAATTGAACATGCAACACAATATACTAAAAAGGAGCATTGGCAGTGTCAACATCAGTTTAGTAATAAATTTTAATCAAAAATCCGTCACAACGATTCCATTCAATTAAGCAGTATTAAACTATCCCACGGATTATCAAGGATAACAATTTCCAATTAGAAATCTAATTTAAATTAAATAACTAATTATCGATCTAATTTGCATGTTAACACACTGGTATAACAAATTTAAGCAACTAATTCAACAACCAATCACAACCATGCAACCAAACTATTTCACAATTAAATTCGATAAATATTGGAATAATTCAGTTCATTGTGAGCGATAAAATCACTCACCTTTGCGTCCATAATTGATCGAACGTCCAACTAAAGGCCAAAAATTTATGGTCTCCAAACGCAGCCAGGTTAGTGCAAAAATGTTCGCAACTCCGCCACGATCCCAACGCAACAAACCGCGTCCAAATCCGAGTTAATATGAAAAGGTTATCAGTGTTTTCCCATTTGAACTTTGAAATATATAATTTAATATAAAAATTTAACTCACCCAACCCCACGATGACATGTCAGCTAGGGGATATCTTCTTCCTGCTCTGTGAATTCCCATGGCTACAGGTTCAACGCGGAAAAACCCATTCAAGGACTCCCCTTTGACCGTAAATTCCTCCTCCCTCCGACCAAATCACGACCGGAGACCGCCACCCAAACGAAGCTCCTCCAGAACTGCACCAGCCCCACCCTTTGACCACGACTCCGGCAGCCTGTCGACCCCGCTCACGCAGCCCAGTTCGATGGAAAAACACAAAATTCCGGCTCTATGCTCGAATAGGTGATGAGGCCAAGATCATTGCACTCCTGATGACAATCCGAACAAAACCCATAAGTCAGATTCTTCGATTGGAGCCTAAATTGAAAAACCCCACAAACCAACCTAGGGTTTCAAGATTTCTGAAGTTTGACTGCAATTTCCGGCCGATTCATTCACTGCATGTCAAAACTGAGAGCATCCTTAGCTTTATATCGTCGAGGCCTTCATTTTGATATATAATTTGCTATTGTTTGGAGAGATTTGATTTTCAAGTTTCAATTATTTGATCTAGGGTTTGAAATCGAGTTTCAGCCATTAGAGAGAAAATATTCATTGGAGGAAAATGTACGTATGTTGAAATGGCTGGGGGAATGGTAAATGGATTTTATATATAAAATTATAGAAGGCCCAACAATAAGAAACAGTAATTATCTTAGTACACTGCTTTCACTCGTACTTTCTCCCGCACGGTCAACCGACAAGTTCGATTATAACGAAAATTGAAATCCTATAATAATTCATCGTTATGAATCCAATAGTGCCAGTTTCGTCGAATTCCGAGACAGTCGTCAAAACATTTAAGTTTCACAGTTAATTAAATAAATAAAATATTCAATTATTCTATTAACTGTTTTAATTCAAATTAAATATTCATTAAATTCAAATTTAAATCAAATTATAACTAAAATAAATTCTATAAATAAATTTCACACATTTTTTAATCTTAATTTGATTATTTGAATTTTGATTTGAATTTCAGATATAATTTAACGACTTACAGTTCCATCATTTCTAAATTAAAATTTGAATTCCGCTTTTAAATTAAG
The DNA here is from genome assembly GCA_030737875.1 of Allium sativum. Classification (NCBI taxonomy): domain Eukaryota; kingdom Viridiplantae; phylum Streptophyta; class Magnoliopsida; order Asparagales; family Amaryllidaceae; genus Allium; species Allium sativum. The sequence continues at coordinate 606,913,819 of CM060910.1, read as the reverse complement.
TAAATTAAATTTAGTTATTCATTAAAATATTAAATTCCATACTACAACATTTTCTAAATAACTAAATAAAAAAATTATTTATACTTGATTCAAACCATCGCCATCATTAAAATCAACAAAATTTGATTTTCTTCCCAATATTATTCCATTTTATTTATTTTAAATCAAAGTTTAAATATACAGAAAATATGGGATGTTACATTCTACCCCACTTAAAATCTTTTCGTCCTCGAAAAGAGAACGAGATAAGGTATTAAACAAATCATACTTTCACATCCATACTTATTAAATAGTATTTATAAGATAAGTTATATAGTTGTAAAATTTCATAAATTCTCTAACTCCCGAAATCACGGAAAATTTCGGCAGTATCTCCTTTGTACGGAGAGGTCCGGAAAAATCACAATACATATATAAATCCAAATATTCATCTCATCATTCGATGAGGCATCCCAAAAATGGGGAAAGCACAATATATATGTAGCTACAAAACTATATAACCTAAATGCGTACCTTCCTTAGCGTTTATTTGCATTTTTTATTTACCTTAGCAGTTTAGTTTTTAGCGCAGGCGAGCTCCAAGGCATAGCGCGACTTCCTTACACCTGCTACATACTCACATATGCATAAGAATTAAATATATATACCATATACAGCAATGTATACCACTTACACAGCATATATTGAACATTTCAACCACAAAACCAACATGTTAACAACAGACCAGCAAACAAATCAATGATTATCACCCTATAAATGATGGAATTTGACAAAAAACACCCTTGGGGAAAGTTGTAGTATTTGTTTCAGGCTTTCCGAATTGTCCAGATTCGTCGAAATCGGATAATTCATTCAAAAGTTATGGCAGTTTTAGTGGAAGTGAACGCTTTAGGCCATACACACAAAATTGCATATTTGAGTTGTTCAACCCAGTTTTTAACCCTTTAAACATAAAAATTTTACTCAGCACATTAAGGAAAAGTTTTAGTTTAGATCTTGGAATTTCCGAATTGTACTCGCACATCGAAATCCGACGCTCCGTTAGGAAGTTATGGTCAAAACAATATAGATATACGCTTCGGTTTTAAATTTTCTGCGCATACAACTACAACTAAATCTTGGTTTTCCATATGATTATCCTGGAAATAAGGTAAGGCTTTAAAAAAAAGTTTTAGCTCAATTTCTGAGGTTTCCTAAAAGTCCGTAGTCACCGAATACCGATTATCCCGTTAAAAGTTATGGTCATTTTAGTTCAACCTATCGAATATTTCATATTTTTCTCATAAATGCTAATTTATTTTATTTTAGAGTTTCAAATTTTCGCTTCCAAAACTTTGCAAATCTTTAACACTTAAATTTGTTATCACTTCATCATTCACACTTACTTCATAATCCAAGAAATGGATTTGCCTTTAATTGCTTTACTTCGTTCCAATATAATTTCTATATTCTTCCCGTTACATTCCAAGCCTTAATTTTAATTAAATCTTGAATTTACCTTACCTTTCCAACTAACACACCTCATACTAAATCTTTAATTCATTTATATGGGTCGATTCGCCAAATGTTTGCAACTCATTTCTTTCCTAAGTACTAAATTTTAAATCAACTTTATCCAATCTTATAATTTCTCTTATTGGTCCAATTTCCTTTGACTCGACTAAATTTTTCTTCTTTCCATATTCGATTTGTCATTCATTAGAATTGATTTCAGTTTTATTCATTCTAATTATCCAAGTTCGCTCATACTTTGTTTCATTCATGTTTGGTTCTACAACGATAATTTTAATATTTTTTTCTTGAGTTTACTTTCATTTATTTAAATTCATTTGACTTAATTGAGTCCCCTCAGTTTTTAATTCTTTCGCTATTCTAATTTACTAAATCAGGCTTCGATTTTTATATTTCCCATACCTTAGTCCATATTCCCGTTTCAAGTTTATCTTACCTCCTCTTCTATTTAGTAAACTTCGAATCTACATCCATGGCTAAGGTTAGTTATGCTTTTATATAAACCATTCTATTTTTCTCGTTTATTCAACTTCCTTAACTTAATTACCCTTATATCGCTTACTAAATTTGAATAAAGCTTATTCCCTTAACTCAATTTTATACCCTTTCTTCCAACTCTTTATTATTCGATTTCTTAAGTTAAATCTTTACTTAACTCGATTCCTTTACAAATTAAGTTATATTTCATTCGACTAAGGATTTACATTCCACATACTACATTGCTCATACTTTATTTACAACATCTTTACCCTTCAACTCTTTCTCAACTAACTTAATATAACTATAGATTAGTCAAGTCATAGGTTATCACCTTATTACATAACCTAATCTTCCCATTTATATTAATTAACTATAGTTGAATTTCATTTCCCGGTTGATTTGAATTTTTCTAACACTTTTTATCGATCAACTTATAATTTCTTTAACTTATTATCGCATGTTTAAGCATGTCGATGACCACTTCTCTTCATCTTTAACACTTAAGTCCAGTTCATGTTTTCCAAAAATCAAAATTCTAACGAATCGAGCCACTTCCGTACTTAACTAATATCATGAGTTAAGATGAATTTAAAGGCTTGATTTAGGATTGATAAATTAATCTTAAAATAACCGGTGTACTTATACAATATATAGAAAAAAGCCATAAAATTTTAAATCCAAACCTTTTATTGACAAAGAACATAGGAAATTTCGATTCTGGTTAAATTTAAATTAAACTTTGAATAACATATACCAACACCCTTATATAATATTATACAATATGAAATTAAATCCAAAATTCCTTTGTCAGACAAGTTATAATAACCATTGAGTGGTCTCCTCCACTTAAACTCTTCAAAATAAACATCAATAATGCATGCACTCATTACCGAAGTCATCTTAAGGTCCAAGAAGGGATTACACTCATTTTGTTTAAAATCTCTTAAAACCATTTCCTTTTCAAACATACTTATAATACTATATTTTCAAAGTCTTAGCAAAGCTACTTTCAAAAGCACCAGAATCGAGTTTCCAAGTTCAATTCTATTTTATTTGCCAAAATATTTTATGCCACCCATTATACTTAAAGGATTTCATTCTTAAACCTTCCCAAACTTTTTAAATTTCCAATTTAGATTTATTATCAAATCAACCATAATAGGTAATAACTTAATATTACCACCTATTAATGACAAATGCATATACACTTCAAACCCCATAATATATTTAATATAATTAAAATATAATCGAAAGCCATATTAAGTCGATCCATTCTATTTGATTGTTTATAAATTCTTATCGATTATATGGCGTCCCATATATCGACCAGAACCCATAAATATTCAACAGAACAAATCAACACAATATAAAACAAATTTATATCAAAAATACAAGTGTGCTTACTTATATCACTCAACTCATTCTAGGGCACTACTAACCCTATCCCTAATGAGTTAATTCCCAAACAGAGCCAAGGTCATCGCTAACCATCGCTCTGATACCAAATGTAACGACCCACATTTTTGACTGTAACGACCCAGAAAATCTGAACCAATTTAAAAAAATTTAATTGGCTAAAATAATGGATTTTAAATATTTAAAATAAATATTTTAAATAATAGAGATGGAAAGTGAGTCGAATCGACAATTGAAAGCGAACATAATAAATTATAATTATAAACAAGGCCTGAAAAGGCGCTGTAGTTTCAAAAATTGAAATCAAACTTTGTCGGACTGTACCGGGTGCAAAACAAAACGGATTTTAGTGAAACCAAAAATATTTAAATCTGTTAGTGAATACCTTTCTAACGAATCTGAAAAATCGAATTTACATAGCGGAAAGCAAAAGTTATGGCCGAATGAATTTTCAGAAAGGTCGCTATGGAATTTATATAGCCCGTGAAATTGGCCATTTTGCATACGACCTGGGAATTCGACGAAACCACTTTTGTTGGATCCGGGATGTGAAGTTATTGCTAGGTTTCAAATTTCATAATTTTTGAAGCTAGTATGTGAGCGTGGCAAAAGAAAATGTGTTTTGGTCAATTATAGTTAAATTGGATCGACCAGAAATGGGCCTTTTTGCAAACGGTCTCAGAATTCGACGAAACTAGTTTTGTTGGGACCGTATCGTCAAAACATAGCTACATTTATTTTTCTGGAATTTTTCGAATCAGTTTGTGGCCCTGGCAAATTGAAATGCACGTTCAAATTAAATATTGAATGTTTTATATTTTAATTTGAATGGAAACTGACTGAAATAGTCGAATGGGACTAGGGAACATATCCCATTGTGTTCAAAATGAGGGTAAAACGCTAGGGATGACAGTCGTTGGGTCTGGATTGGGGTTCGTGAGGGAAAGAGGGTATTTTAGAGATTTAAAAATATATAAAATAATAAAAAAATCTATTGGTCCACCTCATTCTCTCAGCCCCGACCTTCTTCCTCGAAACCCCAGAACGCACGACGGAAAGAGCTCGAAACTTCCCAGCCAATTTTCTCCTTCCACGCTCGACAAAACCCCATCGTCCTTTGGAAGTTTTTGTAGAGAATTTTGCAAGATTCACATCCATACTTGGATTCGATTTTTTCACTGAGTATATCGAGAGATCCAGGGCGCTGAGATCACGCCGTTCGCACTCGAATCCTAGCTGAGATCCGCCACCGTGTTCATTAGCGTTCGGCGCGATGATGAGCCCCTCCAAGCTCGTCGATGTGGCGTAGGCTGATCTGCATATCGTGCTTCGGATCGAGAGAGAAATCGAAACCTAGTTTCGAACAGTTTTCTGAGGTAACGGCTGTTTTATAATAAACTATATTATAGCGTTTTAAAAGTGCTACCGTCTGTGCTTTCACAATAAAAATCATATCTTTTTCGTTTCTTGACGAAATTCAGTGAAACAAGAGACAGTGGACTCGTGTGGACGTCTTCTACATTTTAGAAGAGACCGCGTATTTTTCTGAGCCTTCTGCTATTTTTGGTGGAGTGGAACCCAATGTGAGATTTCTAATTTATAAACGATACGGAAAACGACGATGTATAAATTATATATTCGATGTATGAGTTATATAAGCATTGTACACCTCATGTATAAGCGTTTTATAAGTTGTACGTTCGATGTATAAGTTATATATGCGTTGTAAAGATTATATATGTGTTGAAATAAAAGTGAATTGCTATATATAAATATATATATATATATATATATATATATATATATGCCCCTTGTCAACAAACCATGGATGATATTTATTGATTGTGATTGGTGTGAAAATTGATTGATAGCGAATGATTGTTTGGGATTGTTTGTGGTTGATGTTGATTGATTGTTGTTGAAAAATACCCATTTGTGGTTGAGAAATATTTGGTTGAAACCACATAGGATTAGTTTGTGGAAATGAAATAAATATATACATGCCGCCTGCGTGCGAACTAGATGCATGATCCCCATTGTCAAAAACCGCGAGGTTTTAAGGTAGAGCGAGGAGCCGTACTAGGGACGGTCCCGGTTTTAACTACCCTGCCGTTATGCTGCCGAAATTTTGAATAATATTCATGTGTTTGAATTATTTTCATTTGCTGAAACCATATTTATTCATTGAATAGAAAACCTTCATGTGTTGAATCGATATTCATTCATTGATTAGAAATTCATGTGTTGAATGGTATCAGTGTTTTAAGTATAAAAATCACATTTTTATCTATATATAGAAACTATAGAAAACCTTCATGTGTTGAATCGATATTCATTCATTGATTAGAAATTCATGTGTTGAATGGTATTCGTGTTTTAAATATAAAAATCACATTTTTATCTATATATAGAAACTATAGAAAACCTTCATGTGTTGAATCGATATTCATTCGTTGAATTGAAATTCATGTGTTGAATGGTATTCATATTTTGAAATAAATTGTTTCATAATAAAAATCACCTTTTATCAACTATATGGACTATGTAAAATAATCCCGTTTTAAAAGAAATTGTTTATAATAAAAATCCTATTTTTATCACCTATATAAACTATATAAAATAATAGTGTTTTGAAATGAATTGTTTTACAATAAAAAAAATCACATTTTATTATATACATGATTTGTTGAAATGTGAAGTGTTAAAAATAGCAACTCGTTAAAATAAATGTGCATGAGTCGAAATATTCATTAATTAGCTAATGATATGATTTTTGCCTATGCATGCAACATTAGAATGAATGGTGTTTTTAAAACAAATGGAATCAAATATGAAGTTGAATGGAAAATGATAAGTGATAAGAACTGTATATATGTACATGCATATTTATTGAACAGGTTATAGCAAAAGGGGCTAGAGAAGAGGAATAAAATTTTGTGCACGACAAATAGGTATACATTTACTGTTTTGTTTGGGTGATGATTTTATGAGCCTGTTGGCTAGCCGCTTGGCTTTTTCTTTTTCTTTTTGACATGAGACGCCCGTGTGGCTATTTGGGAATTTTTCCAACCCCTCCCGTACAAAGGAGGTTATGGCGAAATTTTCCAAAATTTAAAGGCGTTAGTGAAATATTTGAAGTGAAAACGATATTGAAATTGTCGAATGAACTATATTTATATAAATATGTAAATATAAATAAAATTAAAACGAAACGTGGCCGTGCAGTTCGTATTTTGAAACCGTGATTTCAAACGATTATATCAGGGGATCCGCCCATCGGATTTTCCTAAAATCGCAACCGTTGGGTTCGCCTTGGAAAAATCTTTCCAACGGCACCAACTTTGTAAAAATCCAACGGTTGGATTGTCTAGAGTGTTTAATTCAAATCTAAAGAAAAACAGCGCCAGAAATGATTATATTTATATATAAATATAAATATAATTATATTTAATCGAATAACGACGCTGCAGTTCGTATTTTGAAATCGAAACTTCAAACGGTTGTACGGGGAGATCCGACCGTCGGATTTTCCCGAAACTGGAACCGTTGGATTCATTTTGATAAGATCTTTCTAATGAAGTAAATTTTGTAAAGATCCAACGGTTAGATTTTCAGATATGTGTAAATCAAATCTGAAGAAAAACAGCGCCACGGCCGTGTTATGGCCCGAAGCGTCGTGTTGAATAAATTGGCTATTTTAAAATAAATAAATATAGCGATCAATCGTTATAAAATATTATAAACAATATGGATGTGATTTAGAAATTAACTAAAGGTTGGCTAAGTCGAATGGTTCCCTGGGTGTTGATCTGATGTTGGTTTCGGCCTTCGGGGTTAATATTTGGGAAATCGTTCTCTTACTAATTGACGGTTAGTGACTAATGAATTGAAATGATGCGTGTATATGTTAGTGTTACACTTGTTTATTATATACGCGAGTTGCTCAGAAAGACCGGGTTTATCCCATTCTGAATAACTAAATCGACGATAAGAAATCGAAGATGAAGACGATGGTCGAAGACCGGAGATCTTCACCTCGTTTGGATGGTAATCGAGGTCCTGATTGGGAGGCATCCCGAAATATGGATAATAAGTGGTGATCGGCCAGACGTACGTGGTGATCGATGGGTTTGCGAGGTATTTAGTGCCTCCGGTTTCGTTCAGACCCAGAACGGACTTGTAAATGGACTGTGTGTCTGACATTGGATTTTGTTCTGTGTTGATTGAGCTCCGTTAAATATACATCTGTTTGGCGGCGGAGAATTTATTCTTTCGCTTAACGCCCTTCTCTGAAACGCACGAGCTCAGAGGTTGTATATCGATGGACATCAGTCGCATGGCATGAATTTCCTGTGTAGCACGCTAAGATGCAGTGATCAGGGCTTCTGTTGAAAAGCAAAGTCTTGTGGAGATGACGAAAGCACCGCATGTGTGGCGTAGCTTCGTGTATAACGTGAAATCGCGAGCCTCACACCCCGGTATGAACCAGAAACGGGAGAAGGACCTCTGGGAGGGCATGCGTTTCTTTCTAGCTATGGTGGTGTCAGTGACCTACCAGCCCTGACATTTATATACTTTTCACCTGTGTGGTTGTTGCTGTTGCGAGGCGCCTCGGTTAGATCGGACGATCCGGGTCCGATGGAGCCATTCGTTGGCTCATTTACACCCCAAAGGGTGCGGAAACGCAGTGTTCAGAAATTTTAATCCACATTGGTGGACCGGCCCTGACGATTCAAGGGTCACTCGAGCTCTGATCCTGAGGGGCGGGCTAGAGCGTCTTGAATTTGGTAAGGACTATCTTTTGCCTTCGTTCATGACGGAAATCCAATTTCCAAATACGTGACTGTGCGGTTTCGATTGTATATATATATTTGGCGACATAGTGGCATGGGACGCTCATGTCATCTATGATTGATAGTTATGATTTGAAATTGTTTTCAAAACATATAAACACTAGCAATAATATCAAATGCCTTTTTTTTATTCGTATCAAGCATATTTTGGCCGTTATAAGGTAAAAACTCTATCCTCCGGTTTGCGTTGCATTGTGTGATGGGAACTGAGTCTTATAAAGACTTCATTTTTATAAAAAGCATAGCGATGTTTAAAAGAAATATTTGTTTTAAAGCACTGGCAATCCAACGGAGTAAACCCGTTCCACGAAAGTGGCGTGGTCCTGTGATTACCCATATTATATATGTGTTGAGTAGATTTCTCATACCAGTCCCATGACTGACTCGTAGTTTGTTTCACTTTCAAACTCTGGTTCCCCTTTTTCCTACACGGGCAGTCTTGTATTCAGGTTTAGCCGGTTCTTTCTCTGGATAGCTGGAGCTGAAGATGGATTCTATCATTTATCTCTTTTTATGCTGTTCAGCTCCTATTGTACATATTTTGTTTGTTTTCCGCTGTAGACATTTATGTATAGTTGTACTGTAATTGTACTAAGTAAGATCATGTATACTGTGTAACTCTGATGATTACTTCTATCCAGTATATTCTATTGTTCATTATCTGGTGTATTTATTTAATTCTGTTCTGCTATAATCTGTTTCTGTGTTATATTCCATGGATTACCCTTGCCACCGTCAGAACGGGGTTTGAGGTCGTCTCATTTGGTATCAGAGCCTAGGTTAAGCTTAGTTCTGGAATATAACATTTGAACGAACTCATCAGAAATAGAACCAGTAGTGTTCTAGGACGGGTAACTCTATACAGATAGGATCAGCAATATCCTAGTATGAGTAAGGCAGAATGAAATTACACCTCGATAGACACATTTACATTTGAAGTATTTGTCTCTATATTTTAAAATATCTCTTCTGTGACCTGACACTTGATCTGCTGTTTGCAGAAGTACTAGAAAAATGAGTGCCAGTAACAGGAGGAATACAGAACCCGATCTAGAGGCTCTATTAAAGAGATATCGAAATCTGAACGGAGCACAGTTCTCGGGCAATGAATCTATAATTAAAACCCAACCTTGGATGAGTTCTGTCGAAAGAATCTTTGAGCGTATCCAGCCGAGAGATGACCAGAAACGGTTAGTAGCATCTTGGGCGCTCAAAGAAGAAGCTTTAATCTGGTGGGAAACAATCATCAAAGATAATCCAGAAGGTGATATCACCTGGGACAGATTCATAGTGATTTTCCTGGAAAGATTTACTCCTCCCGAAGCGACGGAGCGATTATGTGATGAATTTTCTTATCTAATACAAGGTGATATGACCATCCCAGAATATCATAAGAGATTCAACGAACTTGCTCACTTTGCTCCTCATCTGATTCAAGATCCAAAGAGGAAAAACCTGAGATTTATTCATGGCCTGCAAAGGAGATATCAGAATAGTGTACTGAGGAATGTGAAACTTCCTTTTTCTAAATTGATATACATGGCTTATCAGTATGAAGATCTCCATAAGAAAGGAATGATACGCGACGAAGAAGAAGTCAGTTCTAGTGACAAAGCAGAGTCGGAAACTGATATTCCTGAAGCCAGTACGAGATCGGAGGTCAATAAGAAGCCCAATGCCAAGAGAAAAAGGGTTGAATCTGGGAATGAACGAATAACGACCTCCACGTGCTCAAGCTACAATAGAAAAGGGCATTTGGCGATAAGTTGCAAATCTTGGAACCAACAAAGAAAGAATAAGTTCCAACCCAATAAGGGATTTCGAGAGAATAGAAAATGTGGTGGATGTCATCAGTCGGGTCATCTTTTAAAGGCCTGCCCGCTATTCAGAAAACCTGGAACAGTATGTGTAAATGAAGTGGTAGAAGTGCCTGCATCTTCGTCTGCTCAAGAGAGGCCAGATGTTTTAGAAGGCACGCTAACTGTCAAAAATATTCCAGTTAAACTACTGTTTGACACAGGCGCGTCACGAAGCTTTATAGCAAAGGATGCAGCTAAGAAACTGGACTTGAATTTGAAAAAGCTGAAGGAACCAATGACTGTCCAGAATCCGGTTGGGGGTTCCATTGATCTCAGTTGGATTTGTGGAGTGCCGGTTTCTTTCTCTCGTTATCGGTTTCCTACCATCGCAGTCGTCATGAATTTTAAAGAGTTTGATCTTATCTTGGGGTTAGACTGGTTGACCAAATATGAAGCTGAAGTTAAATGCGCCGACAGAGTCGTAAAGGCGAAGATTAAATCAGGTGATTATATAACCATTCCCTGTGAAGGTCAGAATGCTAATAGAAAAGACTTCTGGGCAGCTTTGAATGTTTCTCCAGCTCAAATAGAAAATATCCCTGAAGTTACAGAGAATATTCTAGATCTCATCAAAGATATCCCTATCGTCAAGAACTATGCGGATGTGTTCAAAGAAGTTGTTCGCTTACCTCCGCAGAGAGAAATAGATTTCAAGATTGCTTTGATTCCCAATGCAAGGCCGGTAGTTCACGCTATTCGAAGAATGTCCTTGAAAGAGAAAGAGGAATTAGACAATCAAACACGACAGCTAGTATGGAAAGGTCTGATCAGGCCCAGTTTCTCTGATTGGGGTGCAGCAGTGGTATTTGTCCCAAAATCTGACGGTACTCTACGGCTATGTGTGGATTATCGTGATTTGAATAAGCAGACCATAAAGAACAAATATCCATTGCCGCGGATTGATGATTTATTGGATCGATTAAATGGCGCACAAGTATTTTCACGAATGGACTTAGCTACAGGTTTCCATCAACTTCGAATTGCCAAAGAGTGTGTTCCAATGACAGCATTCAGGGGGTCCCGACTTATTCTACGAGTGGTTAGTAATGTCGTTCGGCTTATGTAACGCTCCAGCTTACTTCGTCGATCTGATGAATAGAGTGTTCAGAGGGGTTTTGAATAAATTTGTTCTGATTTTCATTGACGATATTCTAATCTTCTCTAAATCAAAGGTCGAACATGAAAATCATCTGGAACAGGTTCTAGAAATTCTGAGATGGAATGTATTAAAAGCCAAATTTTCCAAATGTATCTTCTGGCAAGATGAAGTCAAATTTCTAGGCCATGTAGTATTGAAAGAAGGAATTGCTGTGGATCCAAGCAAAATCACAGCTATTTAGAATTGGAAATAGCCCAGTACCCCCACTTAAGTCCGCAGTTTTCTCGGATTGGCTAGCTATTACCGGAAGTTCGTTAAAAACTTTTCGAAGATATCTGGTCATTTAACGAAGCTTACAAAGAAGCACTCTAAATTCAAATGGACTCCAGAAAGTGAGGAGGCTTTCGAAGAGCTAAAGTTGAGATTAACAACTGCTCCAGTGTTAACCATCATAGATGGCAACCAAGATTTGAAAGTCTGGACTGATGCTTCTAGAGAAGGCCTTGGCGCTGTGTTAATGCAAAGGGGTCAAGTGATTGCTTATGCTAGCCGTCAACTGAAGCCGCACGAAAAGAACTACGTAACTCATTATCTTGAGTTATTGGCTATAGTATTCGCTTTGAAAATCTGGAGGCATTATCTTCTGGGTGAGAGATTTGAACTATTTACAGATCACCAGTCGCTAAAGTATCTGTTCACTCAGAAAGACCTAAATCTGAGGCAACAACGTTGGCTGGAGTTTCTTGCGGCATATGATTTTGAAATTCTATACACTCCAGGGAAAGCCAATGTCGTGGTCGATGCGTTAAGCCGACAGAATGAAATGATCGTGAGTTTCATCATTGCGACTTCGTTGATTGACAAGATATCGGCTCTCCAAGAAGATGACCAATTTATCAAAGGAATGAGTCAGCGAATTCGTGAAGGCAATGCTTCGGATTTCCAGCTAGACAGCGAAGGGATTCTGAGGTTAGAAGGACGAATTTGTGTTCCAGAAATTCCTGAACTCAGAAGAGATGTGCTTGATGAATGCCACAAATCTAAGCTCAGTATCCATCCGGGTGTGAGTAAAATGTATAACGATATCAAGCGCACATTCTGGTGGAAGTCGTTAAAGAGAGACATCTCGATATATGTTAGTCGATGCCCTTCTTGCCAGCTAGTCAAAAGCGACCAGCAGAAATTGGCTGGATTGTTACAACCGCTAGAAATTCCTGGTTGGAAGTGGGAACATATTTCTATTGATTTCATTGATGGTCTGCCCAGAACCAGAAAAGGGAATGACAGTATTTGGGTGATCGTAGATCGCTTCACGAAGACCGCCCATTTTATACCTGTCAGATCAAACAGAACTGCTCAGAGTCTGGCGCAGATATACTTCAGGGAAATTGTTAGACTACATGGAGTGCCGCCCAGTATAGTCAGTGATAGAGATACAATATTCACTAGCGAATTCTGGGAAGCATTTCAAGTCAAGCTGGGAACGAAGTTGAACTTGAGCACCGCTTATCATCCTCGGACAGACGGTCAGACTGAGAGGGTGAATCGTATTTTAGAAGATCTATTGCGGGCTTGTGTTATAGATTTCGGTGGATCATGGGAAGACCATTTGCATTTGGATGAATTCTCTTATAACAACAGCTACCAGGCGAGTCTGACAATTTCGCCATTCGAAGCATTGTACGGTAGACCGTGCCGATCTCCTGCTTGTTGGGTCGAACCCGGAAATAGACTTGTATTGGGGCCAAATATGATCCGAGAAGCTGCCGACAAGGTCGATTTTATTAAGAAGCGATTACTGGCCGCTCAAAGCCGACAAAAGAGTTATGCCAATAGGAGAAGAAGAGATATATCATTCGTTGTTGGCGATTATGTATATTTGAAAGTATCGCCGATGAGAGGAGTTATCCGGTTCGGTAAAACTGGAAAGTTGGCACCCAAATTCATTGGTCCGTTTCCTATTCTGGAACGGATCGGAACTCTAGCTTATAGGGTCAAACTGCCTGACTGGTTACCTGGAGTTCATGATGTATTTCATATATCTCAACTTCGAAAACACGTTCATGATCCAGACTTGATCGTGGAAGAAGCAGCTCAACAGGATATTGAAATAACCCCAGAATTAGCTGTGAGAAGAGAGCTGCTAACGATCATCGGCAATGAAACCAAAGAGCTGAGGAGCAAGATGGTTCACTTAGTCAAAGTGCAGTGGAGTGGAGATCCGCGAGATTGTACTTGGGAAACTGAGGAGAGCATTCAGAAAGCTTATCCTAGATGCCGAGTGGATATCTCTGATTGACTCTGGTGCAAGGTACATTTACCCTACTTTGCATCACCATTTAATTCTTTATTCTATTGTTATTTTCTTTCCATGGATGTGCACTTTTAACTCTATATTCTGAATGATTTTAAAGGAATATAGAAATTAATTTGCACGATTTTGAAAAGTTAAAAACAATTTGATTGTTGGTTGTGTTGCGTGATTGTAGATTTGATTAATTAAAATTGTTGAAACGATATTTAATTTAATCAACAATAGAATAATGGTCGAGTTTATTCGATTAAACCACACATTGAACTGATTAGAAAATAAATAGAAATATATATACATGTATACTATATATGTTTGAACAGGTAAATGGATTAGCTGTTGAGTAAAGATTTTATTTGCGTGCCCAACAAATAGGTAAACCTTAATGAGTTGGATGCAAAATATTATTATATCAACTCCTGTGAATGCCATTGGATGCGGAGTGCTGGTTTTTCTGTGTGAAATAATAAACGTCGCCATAGGATAGTAACAATTAATTTTGAACTACACCGCATGGCATACTTCTGGAAGATAGGCATACTTCATCATATACCACATAAGCATTTGGAGCTTGTGTGACGAGGTGGAAGATTTACCATACGAGCGAGAGGCTTGTATGGCGATGACTATATTTTACAGGTTGAACTGATGACTGATATGGACTATTTAAATTGTAATGATTAAATTGTCAGGTTAATAAAAACCCCACACGGGTCTGGAGTTGACAATAATCACGTCTCTCTAGTTATTAGATATGGCACATGGACTATTTATTTCCCACACAGGGCAGGGTGACGAGAATTTATTCTCCGGAGTTATTATCAATGCATGCTCCCCTGTAAACACCAGAATATATCACTATAAATATGTGTATGCTTATTAGGATTTATTGGGTACCTAATACGGCCCAATAAATTTCCAAACCTGTCTCCGTACAAAGGAGGTTATGGCGAAATTTTTCGAAAATTCCGGGTGTTAGCCAAATTTTTGAAGAATTTGAAAATACTCAGAAACTGAAAATTTGGAGAATGGAAGCCAGATCGAACGTAGAGTTGATTAATAAAACCACCATTGACTTTGTTCCTTTTCGGGGACGAAAAGTTTTAAGTGGGGGAGATTGTAACGACCCAGAAAATCTGAACCAATTTAAAATTTTTAAATTGGCTAAAATAATGGATTTTAAATATTTAAAATAAATATTTTAAATAATAGAGATGGAAAGTAAGTCGAATCGACAATTGAAAGCGAATATAATTAATTATAATTATAAACAAGGCCTGAAAAGGCGCTGCAGTTTCAAAAATTGAATTCAAACTTTGTCGGACTGTACCGGGTGCAAAACAAAACGGATTTTAGTGAAACCAAAAATATTTAAATCTGTTAGTGAATACCTTTCTAACGAATCTGAAAAATCGAATTTTCATAGTGGAAAGCAAAAGTTATGGCCGAATGAATTTTCAGAAAGGTCGCTATGGAATTTATATAGCCCGTGAAATTGGCCATTTTGCATACGACCTCGGAATTCGACGAAACCACTTTTGTTGGATCCGGGATGTGAAGTTATTGCTAGGTTTCAAATTTCATAATTTTTGAAGCTAGTATGTGAGCGTGGCAAAAGAAAATGTGTTTTGGTCAATTATAGTTAAATTGGATCGACTAGAAATGGGCCTTTTTGCAAACGGTCTTAGAATTCGACGAAACTAGTTTTGTTGGGACCGTATCGTCAAAACATAGCTAGATTTATTTTTCTGGAATTTTTCGAATCAGTTTGTGGCCCTGGCAAATTGAAATGCACGTTCAAATTAAATATTGAATGTTTTATATTTTAATTTGAAGGGAAACTGACTGAAACAGTCGAATGGGCCTACGGAACATATCCCATTGTGTTCAGAATGAGGGTAAAACGCTAGGGACGACAGTCGTTAGGTCTGGATTGGGGTTCGTGAGGGAAAGAGGGTATTTTAGAGATTTAAAAATATATAAAATAATAAAAAAATTCTATTGGTCCACCTCATTCTCTCAGCCCCGACCTTCTTCCTCGAAACCCCAGAACGCACGACGAAAAGAGATCGAAACTTCCCAGCCAATTTTCTCCTTCCACGCTCAACTAAACCCCACCGTCCTTTGGAAGTTTTTGTAGAGAATTTTGCAAGCTTCACATCCATACTTGGATTCGATTTTTTCACTGAGTATATCGAGAGATCCAGGGCGCTGAAGTCACGCCGTTCTTACCCGAATCCTGGCCGAGATCCGCCACCGAGTTCAACGGCGTTCGGCGCGATGATGAGCCCCTCCAAGCCCGTTGATGGGGCGTAGGCTGATCTGCATATCGTGCTTCGGACCGAGAGAGAAATCGAAACCTAGTTTCGAACAGTTTTCTGAGGTAACGGCTGTTTTATAATAAAATATATTATAGCGTTTTAAAAGCACTACCGTCTGTGATTTCACAATAAAAATCATATCTTTTTCGTTTCTTGACGAAATTCAGTGAAACAAGAGACAGTGGACTCGTGTGGACGTCTTCTACATTTTAGAAGAGGCCGCGTATTTTTCTGAGCCTTCTGCTATTTTTGGTGGAGTGGAACCCAATGTGAGATTTCTAGTTTATAAACGATATGGAAAACGACGATGTATAAATTATATATTCGATGTATGAGTTATATAAGCGTTGTACACCTCATGTATAAGCATTTTATAAGTTGTACGTTCGATGTATAAGTTATATATGCATTGTAAAGATTATATATGTGTTGAAATAAAAGTGAATTGCTATATATATATATATATATATATATATATATATATATACGCCTCTCGTCCACAAACCATGGACGATATTTATTGATTGTGATTGGTGTGAAAATTGATTGATAGCGAATGATTGTTTGGAATTGTTTGTGGTTGATATTGATTGATTGTGGTTGAAAAATACCCATTTGTGGTTGAGAAATATTTGGTTGAAACCACATAGGATTAGTTTGTGGAAATAAAATAAATATATACATGCCGCCTGCGTGCGAACTAGATGCATGATCCCCATTGTCAAAAACCGCGAGGTTTTAATGTACAGCGAGGAGCCGTACTAGGGACGGTCCCGGTTTTAACTACCCTGCCGTTATGCTGCCGAAATTTTGAATAATATTCATGTGTTTGAATTATTTTCATTTGCTGAAACCATATTTATTCATTGAATAGAAAACCTTCATGTGTTGAATCGATATTCATTCGTTGATTACAAATTCATGTGTTGAATGGTATCCGTGTTTTAAATATAAAAATCACATTTTTATCTATATATAGAAACTATAGAAAACCTTCATGTGTTGAATCGATATTCATTCGTTGATTAGAAATTCATGTGTTGAATGGTATTCGTGTTTTAAATATAAAAATCGCATTTTTATCTATATATAGAAACTATAGAAAACCTTCATGTGTTGAATCGATATTCATTCGTTGAATTAAAATTCATGTGTTGAATGGTATTCATATTTTGAAATAAATTGTTTCATAATAAAAATCACCTTTTATCAACTATATGGACTATGTAAAATAATCCCGTTTTAAAAGAAATTGTTTTATAATAAAAATCCTATTTTTATCACCTATATAAACTATATAAAATAATAGTGTTTTGAAATGAATTGTTTTACAATAAAAAAAATCACATTTTATTATATACATGATTTGTTGAAATGTGAAGTGTTAAAAATAGCAACTCATTCAAACCAATGTGCATGAGTCGAAATATTCATTAATTAGCTAATGATATGATTTTTACCTATGCATGCAACATTAGAATGAATGGTGTTTTTAAACCAAATGGAATCAAATATGAAGTTGAATGGAAAATGATAAGTGATAAGAACTGTATATATGTACATGCATATTTATTGAACAGGTTATAGCAAAACGGGCTAGAGAAGAAGAATAAAATTTTGTGCCCGACAAATAGGTACACATTTACTGTTTTGTTTGGGTGATGATTTTATGAGCCTGTTGGCTAGCCGCTTGGCTTTTTCTTTTTCTTTTTGACATGAGACGCCCGTGTGGCTATTTGGGAATTTTCCCAGCCCCTCCCGTACAAAGGAGGTTATGGCGAAATTTTCCAAAATTTAAAGGCGTTAGTGAAATATTTGAAGTGAAAACGATATTGAAATTGTCGAATGAACTATATTTATATAAATATATAAATATAAATAAAATTAAAATGAAACGTGGCCGTGCAGTTCGTATTTTGAAACCGTGATTTCAAACGATTATACCAGGGAATCCAACCATCGGATTTTCCTGAAATCGCAACCGTTGGGTTCGCCTTGGAAAAATCTTTCCAACGGCACCAACTTTGTAAAAATCCAACGGTTGGATTGTCTGGAGTGTTTAATTCAAATCTAAAGAAAAACAGCGCCAGAAATGATTATATTTATATATAAATATAAATATAATTATATTTAATCGAATAACGACGCTGCAGTTCGTATTTTGAAATCTAAACTTCAAACGATTGTACCGGGAGATCCGACCGTCGGATTTTCCCGAAACTGGAACCGTTGGATTCATTTTGATAAGATCTTTCTAATGAAGTAAATTTTGTAAAGATCCAACGGTTAGATTTTCAGATATGTGTAAATCAAATCTGAAGAAAAACAGCGCCACGTCCGCGTTATGGCCCGAAGCGTCGTGTTGAATAAATTGGCTATTTTAAAATAAATAAAAATAGCGATCAATCGTTATAAAATATTATAAACAATATGGATGTGATTTAGAAATTAACTGAAGGTTGGCTAAGTCAAATGGTTCCCTGGGTGTTGATCTGATGTTGGTTTCGGCCTTCGGGGTTAATATTTGGGAAATCGTTCTCTTACTGATTGACGGTTAGTGACTAATGAATTGAAATGATGCGTGTATATGTTAGTGTTGCACTTGTTTATTACATATGCGAGTTGCTCAGAAAGACTGGGTTTATTCCATTCTGAATAACTAAATCGATGATAAGAAATCGAAGATGAAGACGATGGTCGAAGACCGGAGATCTTCACCTCGTTTGGATGGTAACCGAGGTCCTGATTGGGAGGCATCCCGAAATATGGATAATGAGTGGTGATTGTCCAGACGTACGTGGTGATCGATGGGTTTGCGAGGTATTTAGTGCCTTCGGTTTCGTTCAGACCCAGAACGGACTTGTAAATGGACTGCGTGTCTGACATCGGTCGCATGGCATGAATTGCCTGTGTGGCATGCTAAGATGGAGTGATCAGGGCTTCTGTTGAAAAGAAAAGTCTTGTGGAGATGACCAAAGCACCGCCTGTGTGGCGTAGCTTCGTGTATAACGTGAAATCGCGAGCCTCACACCCCGGTATGAACCAGAAACAGGAGAAGGACCTCAGGGAAGGCATGCGTTTCTTTCTAGCTAGGGTGGTGTCAGTGACCTACCAGCCCTGACATTTATATACTTTTCACCTGTGTGGTTGTTGCTGTTGCGAGGCGCCTCGGTTAGATCGGACGATCCGGGTCCGATGGAGTCATTCGTTGGCTCATTTACACCCCAAAGGGTGGGGAAACGCAGTGTTCAGGAATTTTAATCCACATCGGTGGATCGGTCCTGACGATCCAAGGGTCACTCGAGCTCTGATCCTGAGGGGCGGGCTAGAGCCTCTCGAATTCGGTAAGGACTATCTTTTGCCTTGGTTCATGACGGAAATCCAATTTCCAAATACGTGACTGTGCGGTTTCGATTGTATATATATATTTGGCGACACAGTTGCATGGGACGCTCATGTCGTCTATGATTGATAGTTATGATTTGAAATTGTTTTCAAAACATATAAACACTAGTAATAATATCAAATGCCTTTGTTTTATTCGTATCAAGCATATTTTGGCCGTTATAAGGAAAAAACTCTATCCTCCGGTTTGCGTTGCATTGTGTGATGGGAACTGAGTCTTATAACGACTTCATTTTTATAAAAAGCATAGCGATGTTTAAAAGAAATATTTGTTTTAAAGCACTGGCAATCCAATGGAGTAAACCCATTCCACGAAAGTGGTGTGGTCCTGTGATTAGCCATATTATATATGTGTTGAGTAGATTTCTCATACCAGTCCCATGACTGACTCGTAGTTTGTTTCACTTTCAAACTCGGGTGCCCCTTTTTCCTACACGGGCAGTCTTGTATTCAGGTTTAGATGGTTCTTTCTCTGGATAGCTGGAGCTGAAGATGGATTCTATCATTTATCTCTTTTTATGTTGTTCAGCTCCTATTGTACATATTTTGTTTGTTTTCCGCTGTAGACATTTATGTATAGCTGTACTGTAATTGTACTAAGTAAGATCTTGTATACTGTGTAACTCTGATGATTACTTTTATCCAGTATATTCTATTGTTCATTATCTGGTATATTTATTTAATTCTGTTTTGCTATAATCTGTTTCTGTGTTATATTCCACGGATCACCCTTGCCACCGTCAGAACGGGGTTTGGGGTCGTCTCATTGACCATTCAAATCGACAGTAAATCACACATGTCAACATAAACAAATCATAAATACAGGCAATTATTAGAAAAAAGAAGAAAGGAGAGAAAATCAATAAAAGAGCTCTCTCAGCGGAAGGACAACATATAATAAATAACTATCAGTTTTTAAAATAGTTGAAATATATACATTGACTAAAATATACAGCTATTATCAGGGTTACACATTTACAGATATACATAACAAGCAACGGAAACACGGTGCAACGGAGATTCATCATATATATAATAGATGTATACCCGATCTTCGTCTTTGATCTCCAAGGCATAGTCTTCTTCGGTAACTGCAACGTCTGCTGACCCGAGCGTATTGCATAAAAATAAAATACAATAAACACTCGGATCAGCACTAAATCATTCTGATATTAATCAAATTAAAATACTAAATAACCGGAGTGTCATGGTGCAGTAACTCAAGAGATGTTATGAGATTTTCCCATCTCTTAAGGATCCGTTAAACTAATATATACATAGTATAATACTTTATTAAATAGGGTTTATCCAGTAAAGTAAATATAAAAAAATTGCGTAAGCGGGATTACCATATTACCCCTACGCCGTTTACAGGCATCAACAGTCTATACAGTACCGTAAATTCACCTTACTGGTGTTATCAGAGGGCACTTCATATAAGGCAATGCTAAATCAAAATTGTATGGGGCACGATAAGGATAAATATGACAAGGCACTCGAGGCAATGTCCAGGGTAGGATTCTACCAATTGCACTCCCGGACCGGTGGTAACGCATAGCAGCCACTACCGCCCACCTCGGATCACACTCCCCAATTCAAATGGTCCCAAATCTTCATCATCATCATCATAGTCATAGAAATAGCATCGAATAAGTGTGTCCGATCAAAGGTGCTACCTCAATTAGTCACGGTATAGCTCATGTTTTAGTTCTTTCAATTTTGACCCGAAGGTCAGGGCTATTTCGTCATCGTTCATCTCCTTTAATTCAATAATCGCCTCCAAGTCATCATACATCATTATAGAAGCGTCGTAATGTTCGCAGTTGTCAAAGTGGTATCGACACTGACAGAGAATATGCCTTATGTCGACTCCGGTCTCCTTAACAACCAACGCTTACATCCTTCACATCGGTTGGTTCTTTTACATTTTAAAGGTTAACTTCCATATCAACATAACATATTTCGTTTCGAACCAAATTTATATTCAAAATAGAATATAAGTCATATCAAATATCATAAATCATACTAAACCGATTATATTCTAAATTGGAATATATTTCCATATCCTTGTATTATAATCATATCATATTTCAAGATCTACTTAGATTCAAATAGAATGTATTTCATCTCAAAATTTCAAATTATTCCAAATCGATTTATGTTCAAAGTCTATTCATATTCAAATAGAATATATACTTTCACTTCACTCATTTCAATCCCTTAGGAGGTCCATTTATATTCAAGTAGAATATAATTTACATTTCCCTATCAAAAATCGGTTTAGAAATCGATTCATATTCAAATCAAATATATCTTTATTTCAACTCCATTTCGAACCAGCGGTTTAAATCCAAACACTTCCTATTCGGAAGAAATTTACAGTTTATAAAGTATCCTTAAGAAAATAGGTTCTTATAAAGAATCTTTATATATATATATATATATATATATATATATATATAGAAATAGAAATATAACAGTTAGAGTAAAATAAGATAATTTAAAATACTAAGTATATACAAAATTTAGAAGTTTACTTATTTGTTAAAGAAATAAAATATAAGGAAAATTTAGTTATAACAAAAATAGTTTTAAAGGTAAAAAGTTTTAATAAATAAAATTTTAAAAGTGATAGTTATTAGAAATCAAATAGTGTATATATATATATATATATATATTGTATGTATATAATAAAATCCTTTAACCATAATCATTTCTTTCTTCCGAACTTCAACCACTTGGATCTATACTCCAGCCTCAATGGAGTTAACATGGTTCAATATCTTGTTTCAACACTATTTCAAGCCCATCCTTTAAATTTAGAGAATTCAAACCATATCCATATAAAATTCCAATTCAAACTTTAAATTTGTTTTTGGAAAATTTCCTCATCCATTTCAATACCATTCAAGATACCGATCCTTAAAGGGAGAATAGAGTTTATCGGAAATCGACACATTTCTTTTAAATCAATTTTCCATCAAATAGAGTTTCAAATATTTAAAAATCATTTAACCAACCGATGTCCATATATAATTTGCTATCCTATGGCCAAGTGATTTTAATTTTTGATATTTCAGGGATGGATATATATCATTTCAATCCAAATCAGGGTCACGGATATTTATCATTTCAATCTGTGTTCTTAATCTATTTTATCGATAAATCCTGGGTTTATTAGATGCCCGTAACATCAAGGTAAATGGGATTCATCGTCAAATTGAACATGCAACACAACATACCAAATATGGAGCATTGGCAGTGTCAACATCAATTTGGTAATAAATTTCAATCAAAAATCCATCATAACGATTCCATCCAATTAATCAATATTAAATTGTACCATGGATTATCAAGGATCACAATTTCCAATTAGAAATCTAGTTTAAATTAAATAACTAATTAACGATCTAATTGGAATGTTAACACAATGGTTTATCAAATTTAAAGCAACCAATTCAACAGCCAGTCACAACCATGCAACCAAACTATTTCATAATTAAATTCGATAAATATGGGAATAATTTAGTTCATTGTGAGTGATAAAATCACTCACCTTTGCGTCCATAATTGATCGAACGTCCAACTAAACGCCAAAAATTTACAGTCTCCAAACGCAGCAAAACGTCCGTAATTCCGCCATGATCCGAACTCAACAAATCACGTCCAAATCCGAGTTAATATGAAAAAGTTATCAGTGTTTTCCCATTTGAACTTTGAAATAAATAATTAAATATAAAAATTTAACTCACCCAACCCTACGATGTCACATCAGCTAGGGGATATCTTCTTCCCGCTCTGTGAATTCCCGTGGCTACAGGTTCAACACGGAAAAACCCATTCGAGCACTCCCTTTTGAACGTAAATTCCTCCTCCCTCCGACCAAATCACGACCGGAGACCACCACCAAAAGGAAGCTCTTCCAGAACCGCACCAGCCCCACCCTTTGACCACGACTCCGGCGACATATGGACCCAGCTCCGATGAGATGAACGCAGCCCCAATTCGACGCAAAAACACCAAATTCCAGCTTTATGCTCGACAATTAGTGATGAGGCCAAGATCATTGCACTCCTGATGACAATCCGAATAATAACCATAAGTCAGATTCCTCGATTGAAGCCTAAATCGAAAAACCCCAAAAACCAACCTAGGGTTTCGAGATTCCTGAAGTTTGACCACGATTTCCGCCCGACTCAATCACTACATGTCGAAACTGAGAGCACCATAGCTTCGTATCGTCGAGGCCTTCATTTTGATATATAATTTGCTATAGTTTGGAGAGGCTTGATTTTCAAGTTTGAAATTTTATTTGATCTAGGGTTTGAAATCGGGTTCCAGCCATTTGAGAGAAAATATTCGATGGAGGAAAATGTACTTATGTTGAAATGGCTGAGGGAATGATAAATGGATTTTATAAATAAAATTATAGAAGGCCCAACAATGAGAAACAGTAATTATCTTAGTACGTTGATTTCACTCACACTTTCTACTGTACGATCAACCGACAAGTCCAATTATAATGAAAATTGAAATCCTATAATAATTCATCGTTCTGAATCCAACGGTACCAGTTTCGTTGAATTTCGAGATAGTCTCTAAAACAGTTAAGTTTCACAGTTAAATAAATAAATAAAATATTCAATTATTCGATTAACTGTTTTAATTCAAATTAAATATTCATCAAATTCAAATTGAAATCAAATTATAACTTAAATAAATTCTATAAATAAATTTCACACATATTTAAATCTTAATTTGATTATTTGAATTTCAGTTATAATTTAACGATTTACAATTCCATCATTTCAAATTTAAAATTTGAATTCCGCTTTTGAATTAAGTAAATTAAATTTAGTTATTCATTAAAATATTAAATTCCATACTACAACATTTTCTAAATAACTAAACAAAAAAAATTATTTATACTCAATTCAAACAATCGCCATCATTAAAATCAACAAAATTTGATTTTCTTCCCAATATTATTACACTTTATTTATTTTAAATCAAAGTTTAAATATACAGAAAATATGGGATGTTACAGTTGTAATAGAATTCATCAATGGTTTAGTTAGAGTTGAATGGATTGAAAATAGGTTCCAGCATAATAAAATTAGAATAAAGGTACATATGAATTGAAATTAAGGATTAACCCTGTGATTGCAAATGAATCAATTTGTGTTTGATTTGAGATTGGTGTAGTTATACTAGTTGATTAGTGAACTATTATTTAAGGATTTCATTTATCTGTTACTTATATGCTGAATTGAGTTGAGTAATGGTGCCCGATGGCTTGAGGAACGATTTTAGTTGCGTATACTGCACGTAAGATGAGCATTTATGCTCAATAGCGCTCATAAAAGGTACGCATATGCGAAAATACAAATTTTGCCTTGCCAATATATATATATATATATGTGTGTGTGTGTGTGTGTGTGTGTGTGTCTTTGTTTTCCAACCATGTGTGTCGATGTATATATATTATTTGTTCTTGCGGTATCGCAGATGTCACTCCGTACAAGGAAGACTCTACCAAATTTTTTCGAGAATTTAAAGTGTTAGAAATTTTCAATATTTTTGAATTTTTTTTACTAACAATAATGGATCGGATTTCGATTTAAAATAAAATTTGATTTAAAAAGTTAATGGGTTCGTAGCATTTTTCTTGCCTTAGTAATTTCGAGGACGAAATTCCTTTACGGGGAAGAGTGTAATGTCCCATATTTTTTGTCGTCGAATATTCAAATTATTTTACTATTTTTAATATTATATTTGGAATATTATTGGTTTTTAATATCTAATTCGTTTATTAAAACAAAGTTAAACATTAAATTTTATTATTATTTAAAACGAGCTCGAAATGGCATGATAGTTCATAATATTGAGTTTTGAACTTTAATTGGATATACAGGATCCGATATAAGTTGGATTTCTATGAAACAGGAAACGTTGGAATTTTGTTGATTATAATTTTCATATGAAAGAGAAAAATCGAGATTCCATGTTATATATTATTAGTTATGTCCAAATCGAATTTTAAAATAGTCGCTTCGGAACTTAATAATAAAATATAACATGTATTTAATTATTTTATAGGGGTTTTTAATATAATTTGGATATTGTTTAACCCGAAATGGTGATATTGAGTTGTATAATCCATACTGATTCATAATTAGAGATATATGATATTTCAGTTTACATATTTATGATAATAGTAATTTATTATTTTTTAATTGGATTTATTTTGGAATTAAATTAATATTTTAATCGATATTTTATAAGCATTAGCGATTTTGCAAACGGGCTCAGTTTTGGATGAAATTAGTTTCATTGGAACCGTAACGTCGAATTATTGTATGGTATTAAATTTCTTTGCAAACCGATATCGTATCTGACAACAGTAACCGTAAACGCCAAGCCATTTTATATAGCACGTAATTAAATTAAATTAATTCAGAGATTTTTGTGTATAACTTGAGAAAACGACTGAATTAAACCACGTAACTAATTCCGTTGAGTTTGTATCGACGTTTAGAGTCAGGATACGAAGGTAGTTTGTTATTTTTCGATATTATGTATTTTGGTGTTCAAAATAGCTTTGTTTGGCATATACAAATAGCATATCGGGAAACAGTCTCGGAATGCGATGACATTTGTGCCATTTGATTTGTATTAATTAATTATTATAGGATTTCGATTTTCGTGTCAACTGGACTTACCATTTGATCGTGACAACGTTAACCACCTTAATCGTTTATATTGTTTTGGCCAATTAAACAGTGGTAACTTTAAAGGAATAAACGACTGGCCAAATGAACTCTGATTTTAACGAAACAAATTTCATTAGATTTGTAAGGTAGTGGACAAGTAGAATTTAAAAGTTTCAAATCGATTGGATTTATTTTGTTACCATGGGAAATTTAAACGCGTGATTTTTCACCTGTGAATTATAAAGAGATTTTTACAAATGACCTCGGAATTTGACAGAACCTATCCCATTGTGTCTGGAATATTTTTCTATTCTAGAATTAGGAGTTTCATCTCGATTAGAGTTTATTTGAGGTGATTTTAATAAATTACTTCACGGTAAATTTTAATAAAATTTTAGTTTATTAAATTTCTTTCCTATATAAATAGATTAGAATGGTCAAACCCTAAAATAACTTTCCTGCGTGGTCCACATTTTTCTGAGCCGCCACTAAACATTGAACAGCCACAAATCTGTGTTTTTCCTTCCTTTGGTTCGCGAAATCCAAGCATCTAATCAAGAAATATCCAATTACAAAGTCGAAGAGGGGATTGAGATCTCGCTGACCGACGGTGGTGACGGAATTTGGAGTGGTGGATCATCGGCAAATCAGCCACGCTTAGTTCGTTTTGGAGTGGGTTTTGCTCGCGAATGGAGCAAACTGGGAAGCTAGCTGGGTCGAAACTCGGCGCAGGAGGCAAGAGCATGGTGGCGTAGGCGCCAGTGGTAGTTTATGGCAGGCCGATCATCGACAGGCGGTGCGAAGGCTAAATTAGGGATGTGTGTAAGATTTGGTGCTTTTGAAATAAGGGAAGAAGAAAGCTATTCGAAGTGGATAATTAATCAAATTCGTTTTTGCAGAAGGCTGTGTCAGCCTGGATGGATTACTAAAGTAATCCACCTTTCATAATTTTATTAAATTAATTAATTTTAAGTTAATACATATATTAGAAGATTATTATCAATAAAGTTATATTAACTAGATCGCCACCTTTTACAGACTTGTTGGGAGAGAAGCAGCGAAGGGAAGAAGCAAAAATCGATCGGATTGCGTTTCGTTCAAAAGGTTGATGTAATTCATTATATTTCTTATTGATTAAGGATAGTTAAGGAAGTTTATTTTTATAATTAAAATTTTATTTAACTTTAAATATTTACATCATGGCAGGTAAACGTTTTGGATAGTAACCTGGAGTTGTACTTGGGGTGAAAACAGGAAGAAGTCGGACTGATAATGTTTAAAAAAAAAGTAAATCAAATTAATTAATTTATTAAGAATTAAATTAAGGTTTACTATTTAATTTAAAACATGGGCTGTAAAATATGTACAACTTTTTATTTGGTTACCAGAATTGAACAAAACGAGCTACACCGAAATCATGATGACTAACAGAACAATGTGGATTTGACCTGGACAGAAATCGAAGAATATGAGTTTATACTTAAATTAAACAACTGTTTAATTTTACAGTAACCGAACCGCCTTCAGAAATAAATGGAATCAAGGTGAGTTAAACTCACACAGTTCTTCCCACTTATATTTTATATAAGTCGGGTTTTATAAATTGTGTTCTATGGTTGCTAATGGTTGATTGTTTGTTAAATATATATTCATATATTGATCACACCAATGAAATTAAACGTTGTTTAATTCCAGTGAAACACCAAATCGTTATTTTTACGGTTCGATCCAATGGAGGTAACTTACCTTGTTGGTCATGCTTATATAATAAACGTGTTTAATTTAATGAATTGTTTGTTGTGTTAAATA
The DNA here is from genome assembly GCA_030737875.1 of Allium sativum. Taxonomy (NCBI): domain Eukaryota; kingdom Viridiplantae; phylum Streptophyta; class Magnoliopsida; order Asparagales; family Amaryllidaceae; genus Allium; species Allium sativum. The sequence goes on along the minus strand of CM060910.1, from coordinate 606,886,041 downwards.
AATTGGTTGATGTAAAATAATCGTTATTTACTATTATCGAAATTATCAGTTAAATTTAACTGAATGATATTATTTGAAATAATTTGTTTTAATGCAGGGAAGAACAGGTTGGAGGTATCCAACTGGATTCCTCAAATACGTTAGATGTTATTTATTTTCAAATTGTCATTATACGACTTATTTAAACCAATATGGTTGGAGGATTGATTTGATTGTTGGTCGTTGACCAGAAATTCAATGTTTTTTTGTTTAAACCAATGGGTGATATTGGTCGAGTAATTGGCAGTATATGACCTATAAATCAATTGATTACTAAATGTTGATTTATCGTTAGATAACTCGACAGAAATGAAGTTATAAAGTTTATTTTATAACTTAAGATAGATTTTTTTTAAAATATATTATTTTGAATAAAAATTTGTTAAAAGGAAATAAACATTTATTATTTAAGATTTTAAGGAATTATTAAATGATTTTATAAAGCAAATTCTGATGTTAATCAAATTTATAAGCAAGAAAGTAGAAAATTAACCTAAGGGTTAAAAGTTGGATAATCGTTTTTAAGAAACAATTAAATGGAATTTATTTAAATTAATTATATTATTAATTAGTCTAAAACTAGAACTAATTGGAGTTGGTTAACGAATTAACCGTTTTTTGAGTTAACTAAGTCAACCTTACTGGGATTGATTATTTTTGTTTTGAATTAATCTAATAAACTAGTGTAACGAATATTTGTTTTAATTTCAATAAGATTTTAAATAAAAAGGAAATTTACTATTTATTTCAGTTAATAACGAAATTTACTACTTCTGCAGTAATTAATGTTGAAATAAATTATTATTTTAATTAGTAATAATTTAGGAGATTATTTTTAATTTGAAATTCATTTTAAAAGTAATCAAATTAGAAATGAAATCAAATTAAATTGGGAATGCAGTTTGTGAACAGGGTTCTATATTAAAACCCGAGTTTTTATAATGAAGTTATAAAAAGGGATTTAAGAAAATATGATAGTTTAAAATAAATATTTACTTAATATTTGAATTAAGTAAAAGGAAATTGCGATAAAAAGATTTATGTTGAACCATAGTTGTATAAATGAAGTTTATATAAAGAGATGTGAAGTTAGAGCATTAATTTTAAATTAACATTATTAAATAATGAAATTGAAAGAAATGAATGGAATCGAAATGGGAATTTCAAAAGGAAAATATTAAAAAGGGATTTGTAATTGAATTGGGTAAAAGATTTGGTAATTAGATTTGGTAATAATAATTCTAGTTATAAAATGAATTCCTTGAAAGAAGTTAAGTTAAGAAGTGATGTTACTAAGAAATTACTTAATTAACATATTAAGTAATACTAAGTTATATTTAAAAAGAGATATTCCGAAAGTAAGAAGGTTTTAAACCATAATTTAAATAAAATAGTTTAATGAGATTTGTTTGATACTAGAATAAATATTGGTTTTTTAATTACAACTCATATCTATCTTAAGATAAGAACGTTGTTGATCAAGGTCTGAGAGGTAAATAAATACCCTAACTTGAATGACTACGGGATCATCTGGAGATGATATTAGTTTTTAGTGGAAAAGAGGTTAAGAATAATTTATTGTTTTCCTATGAGAAATAATAATGCAACTTTATTTGCAAGATTTGAGAATACATAATAAAATTTCCAAAGTAACAGAAATGGAAAGAATTGAATATATATATATATACAATGATATTTCCAAAAGTAAAAGGAAATAAAAGTTGAGTTGCTGGAATGAGTTTATTTTGGGAGAAAAGGAGTTAGATATGGTTTTCAAGTAACGATGTTTTACGTGAAATTCGAAAAAATCAAAGTTGGGAATATTTGTGATTTAATTCTAATGTATTTAAATAGTTTTGTGAATACTCTTTGAAATAAAATAAGAAGTAAAAATTGTGTTAAAATTATTGAAAGATTTAGACATTTAAATTAACCATTTGTTAATTATTTTAAATAAAGGCCAAGTAATGCTGAGTAGTGAATCAGTGAACTCATTTTATTTCCATGATTATTAATTTGATAGTTAAATAACCGACTATCAAATCTGGCTATACGCTTGTTGGTATGGAAAGACTGGGATTGAATTTTTATTCGAAAACCATTCTGAACCAGCAAATACATGAAGATGTTAATTAAAGATGGAGCATTGAAGGCCATGGATCTGCTTAAGCGAAAGGATTACCCAAAATATCTGGTTAGCTCCCAGAGATAAATTATGATTTTGTCGTGGTTCGAATCTACGGATTACAAGGACTTCTCACTATTGATCCATAGGGTGATTCCTACATCGGATGCAGTAGGAGAGTACCTTTGGTTCATCCTGTTCCTGGATGACTTGTGTGGACGAATGTCTGACCAAATATTTCCTAAAAACCACGCACGTTGATTTTTGCAATTATACCGAGTCAGTGGCAGAGAGGGGCAATTCCTTATACTAGAGTATATTGTGGACGTCAATTAGTGATTTGACAAATTTTATAATGTGGCATTCAAAGTGGATGGTGGCCAAATGTTCCAATAGAGTAAGTATGACCTCAAGCCTTATCAACCGAGAAATGGTAAAAATCGGGTAGGTCGCATGGCTATGTGGGTCGAACCCGTTAAAAGCATATATCATTACCTAATCTGGAGAAATCAAATGCCTTTGGTAGTCCCTTCTATTTTTATTTGTGTGCTTTCGGCGGTTGCCGGCCCCCACCGTAGTGATGATATATTCAGCACTCTCAAGCGAAGTGAGGGGTCGGTCATGTTTAGCCTACGTTGCAAGATGTTATTATTGAACCCCAATGTATTCATCTCTGGAGGTACATTGTTGGAAAGGTGGCTGCCCATACCTTGCCATGGAAATCCATTATCCAATAAGCGCCCGTGGTTATGATTGTATACTACGTATGTAGAGCGTGAGATGCAAGCGTTCTGCTAGATAAATATTTATTCGTATTTAGACACTATTATAATATCAAGAAAGATATTGATTTCAAAAATGTTTTGGGATCGTAAGGTAAAACCCATTCGTATTTATGTGTGGAATTGGTCTTACGATTATCCTTTTTTTTCAAAAATATTTTGACTTAAAAATCCAATTGTGTGTTATCTTTAAAATTAGTGTGTTTTTCTCACTCTAGTTCATCAGATTGATCCGGCATTTGTGATGCTCCGGTTAGACCGGGTTGTACAGGTTTATATTTTGATGCTGCGATCTTCAGAAGACGCGCTGGATGAGTTCAGATGCATGATATATATTTGGAATGTATTCTGCAGTGTATTATATATGAGGATAGATTATTATAATTGTCCAGATGTGATGATTTACTCTGATGATTGTAAGTATATTTTTTAAAGCTCACTATAAAGATTTATTTCCATATTATATTTTGTTCCTCTGCGATGTAAGACTGTGTCGTGTTTGGTTCTTCTTATTGTTCTATTCTAATATTTCTTTCTTTCTTATCTAACCCTCTAATCTCTTCTTATTAATGATACAATATTTTCGATGCTTGATTACTCGACATGGCATTTGGTGGCGATTTTCGGGGTCGAAAATCTCCTGGGTCGTTATAGTATCCCTTTATTTTGTTTGTGGGCCTCGCACTAGGTGAAAGGAAACGAGGAATGTAGATCTTAAGGCAAAACAAACACTAGAGGGGGGTGAATAGTGTTTATAAGGAACTTATGAAAATCTTGAACTTAATTGATTTACTATGTGAATCACAAAATGATTATCACACCAAAGATGATCACAAACACAGAAACAATCACAGACACATAAATAGATAAATGTAAAATGCGGAAAATGAAAGAACACACCGGATTTTATACTACTTTGGATTACTCCTACGTTTAGTCCGATGCAATGCTGGATTGCGCAGAGTTTTATTATTATCAATATCCAAGTACAACCCCTTGATTTCATGGCTACAGGGTCAACACCGCTCCAAACACCTTTGATTTTACAGCTACAAGGTTAGCACCACTCCCTTTCCTTGATTTTAGGGCTATAATAATTACACCCTTTCCCCAACAATTCCCGAATAATTACAACAGCCCTAGAACTCTTCAATTGCACTTCCAAATTAATAGTAGTAGATAGAGATTGAGAAAAGAAGAAGTTTGATATAATTTGAGTAGAAATCGGCAAAGCATAAGTGTAGAAATCCAGAAAATAATGTATATTAATGGTGATAAGTAAAGTGGTGAAGATGGAGAAGAAAGAATGATTAAATACTCGAAATCAGACCCTTGTTATTATGTCCCAAAGGTTGCAACGTTTTAGAAAAAATTTAAATAGCCAAAAGACACTTCTTTTGGAGAAAATATGATAGTTATATGCCAACATGTCTAACTATGTATGTCAAATTACGTATAATATTTTGATTTTTTTTAAAACTATTTTTTAAGTGTTTAAACATATATAGTATTCTGGAAATTCTAACAAAACTTAGTAATTTAAATGAATATCCTAAAGTGTAAAATCATATGGAAACATAGTAATGTATTATATAAACATTTTTATAAAGTTATAGGATTTAAAAACTATAAACCTATATATATTATAAACTTTTATATATATTAAAACTTTATAAACATATATGTTTGATATCATAAGAAAAATAATAGTTTGAAATCATTTAGAAAAATAATTTGAAATCAGAATTTGAACCTGGACTTCTATTCAGAGTCTTACATATAAACTAGACACAATTACTATATTTTTGTTGAGCTCTTGAAATCTTGATATCTTGATAACTCATGAGTCTTGAATCTCTTCTGAATCCTGAATCTTTAGGCACTCTAAAACTGCACAGTCTTCAGTATTTAAATCTTGTATACAAACCCTGCATATATATATATATATATATATATATATATATATATCTGAAAATTGGTACCTTTATTACCAACCATATACTTCCATTATATGCCTCGCCAAAACCTTACAACCCCCTGCTAGGTACTTTGTAAGGGAAAACCGCACATATAATTTCCATATATTGAACTGTTTTTTACAATAATATAAAGTAGAAATTACAGACAAAAGACAAAACCGCATAAAAAAACAGAAACCCTATAAATCTCGCAGAACTCCCACCAATATGGAAGAGAAATCAGCCTGCATCGTTCAGTTCAATTCCCTAGCGCTGCAAAAATTCCTCATTGCGTGATGTACGAACAGTTTTCAATCCATTGTTGTTAAGTAAGAAAGCCAATTCCTTTTCTATTTGCCGAACTTGGACCAGCCCCGAAACTTTTTGATTTCAAAAGATTCCAGCATTTCATTCCTTCCATATATGATAAACTGCAGTAGTGAGATCCCCGCATGCGATGTCACGCAATTGATCCCAATTTCTGAACTGCTACTGTATAATCATCACCTCCTTATGTAGTGAGCTAAAGCTGCTTGATGAAATGCCTAACTTGGATCGAAGAATACTCCAAATCGAATAAGAGCAGTGACACTGGAAAAAAAGGTCGTCTATTGATTCTGTTGCATCGCTGCATAGAACACAGGTAACTTCTACACTCATACCAAAGCTTGTTAATCGATCTTTTGTATTTAGTCTGTTCGAAACCGCCAAATAGGTTATGAAAGCCATTTTGCGACTATTCTTCGAATTCCAGACTACAGGATGATATGATTTAGGTTCTTGCTTGTCCCTCACATATTCCCAAGCCTTGTGAAATGTAAAATTACCTCCTTGGCACCAATCGTAAAAAACTTCAAAGTAATTTGTATGTAATTTGACGTTAGATAGATGTTGAGACACTTCCCTGGTAGCCGGATGCATCATAGGTTGAATATTGCCATCGATAATAATATCTGAGACCCTTTCTGGATTATTGCCAAGTATAGAAAATCTGTGAACTCCAAGTAAATCAATTAAACATTTGGAATTAAGCCATGGTTCAAACCATAGAAGGGTTTGAGAGCCATTAACAAGGACCTTGTTGAAAAGTTGTGCTCCTTTCGTCCGTAAACGTAGCAGCGCTTTCCATGTACAAGAAGCGTTGTTATCTATTGGCATATTACAGAAGTGCTTGCTAATACAATATATAGAATACATCCAATTACTCCATAGATTTTTCTTGGATAGAACATTCCATAATAGCTTAATAATCGAAGCCTTCTGTAGGTCAGTAAAATACTTTAAACCAATGCCCTCCTCGACCTTCGGTTTACATAAATTATTCCAGATGAGTTTTTATTGAGAGTCTCCCCAGAAAAAATCAGCGCATAGCATATTAATTTTGTCAATCGTAATCTCTGGAATCTGATAAACAAACATCCATATAGGAGTTAAAACAGAATGTATTAATTCTGCTGGACCAGCCAAGCTTAAAAACTTAAAATCCCATCCTTGAATTTTTTTTTCTTGAATTTTATGTGTCAATGAAGCACAATCATCATAATGAAGATATTTCGTAGATATAGGAACCCCTAGGTATTTTATAGGCAAAGTACCCACTTCATAACCATGTTCAGTAGCAATTTCCTGAGTATGCAAAGCATGTGTACTGAAATATATTTGTGTCTTAAGAGCATTGACATTAAAACCTGAATATGTGCTTAGATGGCCAAAAATGATTTTCAATGTAATAGCCGAGTTAATGTTGCTTTTGCTGAATATAAGGAGGTCATCGGTGTATAGGAGACGGCTTATTTGCGGTTCAATGGCATGGACTGGTGTAAAAGTCTTCAAAACCGATGTTTTATTCATGCAATAGCTGAAATACTCCATTGCTATAAAAAACAAATATGGGGACAAAGGGTACCCTTGCCTAATCCCATGAGTTGATGTAATAAAGCCTTTAGGCACGCCTTGCAGTAAAATAGAGAAAGAAGCAGTCGATATGCACTCATAAATAAGATTGATGAAATGAGTAGGAAATTCCACTGACCGCATTATATGACAAATAAGCTGTCGATTTATCATATCATATGCCTTGTGTAGGTTTATTTTGACACAAAATTTACGAACACCGGCTTTTTTAAAATCTCTGAGAAGTTCATGTGCCAGTAATATATTATCTCCTATATATCGTCCAGGGATAAAGGCGCATTGATTGGGAGAAATAAGGTACTGCATCAATAGCTCCATTCTAGAACAGAGGACTTTGCTGAAAACTTTGTAAAATAAGTTACAACATGAAATGGGTCGGTAGTGAGTAATGTCAGTGGGGCGTTCTAGCTTGGGAATTATAGTAACAAAGGTATGGTTAATTCCTTTTGGCAATTTACCTGTATTATACATATCCTGAACTGCATATAGAAGATCTATCTTAATATGGTCCCAATGAAGTTTTTAAAAAAATTGAATTAATCCCATCCGGACCGGGGCTGGAGTCTTCATGAATAGAGAACACGGCTTCTTTAATTTCCTTCAAAGAAACGGGAGCCAACAACATTAGTTTGCCAGAATTATTAACTAGTAGCTATAGGCTCATAATTTGGAAATTGAGATATAGTCGAACCATTGAATAAATCAGTGAAATAAGAAATCGCTTGGGCCTCAATCTCATTAGGTTTATATATTAATTCACCATCTGCAGAAAGTACAGCTTTAATATTGTTTTGATATTTCCTGAGTGACATTTTGGGATAAAAGAACTTTGAATTGGTATCTCCTTGTTGGAGCCATAGGACTTTTGCTCTTTGTTGTAAGGCCCAAAATTTTATGCTTTGTTATGTCAAATACATATGCTTTGCTTGCAACATTTGGTCGAATAAATCCATATTCTCTAGATCATCGTCAACAGCCTCTTCCAACGAATGAAAATATTGTTCTACTTCAGTCAAAAGAGAGTCATCCTTAGGCCTTAATTTATTCCATAATTTAAACTCTGATATACATGCTTGGAGTTTGTGTTGAAAGTTGTAGCTCATTAATCCCCAAGTGGAAGACTGCCATCCTCTCTTAAAACATTCGGTATAGCAGGGATATAAATGTCAATCATTGCGATATCTAAATGGATAACCTTTAGTTTGTTGAGTAGGAACAAGTTGCAGCAACAACGGGTTGTGATCACTTGACTCTTGAGAAAGAGACAAAGCTCTGATGTTAGTAAAACATTGGAGGCAGGAGTGATTAACCAAGATTTTATTAATAGTATTAGTGATACCACTCCTCCTTCATGTGAAATTGAAACCAGTTGCTTTAATTTCCATTAGCCCAAATTGTTGTAAGATGGTTTGGAATGTTCTAATGTGAGAAAAAGGGATGATGAGGCCTCCTTTTCTGTCAGTAGGTGTAGAACAATAGTTAATATCGCCCATTAAAATCCAGCATATAGATATGTGATGAGACTGAAGAACAAGGTCATGCCAAAGAGCTTCTCTGTCTTAATAATGATTACTGCCATAAATAGCAGTGAACATGCAGTCAAAGCCACCGGAATCAGATAAAGAAGCAATTATATATTGAGAGGAAAATGAGTGAATATCCACTTGCCAAACTATAGTATCCTATAGTAAAAGAATATGATCTGAAACAGCAGAGTAGTTAGAAGGATAGTAAGTCCAGTTTGAAGGAATTTTGCAAGATAAAGAGGATAAATTAGTAGCATTTAATTTATTTTCCACTAAGCCCACAACAGTATGCTTATATGATGTTAGAAGTTTGAAAACATCACTAATATGCTGTGATGAATTCATTCCTCTAACATTACTTGATAAAAATGTCATTTAATAACAGATGAACTCCTGGTAAATCTTTTAGGAGGAGTTGTTGTTTTTTGTGCAAATGGCTGAGTGGAATATTGAGCTTTGCGCAAATAATATGGATTACGGTCAACAAATGAAGAGGCATCAACTTCATCAATAATTGGGGGATCCTCTGTAATGGCGTTAGCAAGAGTCTCTAATTCATCAGACAATAAAGATGTTGGCAAAGCAGTATTGAGGAAATGTAAATCATCCGGAAGTTGGCCATTCTTATTTGGTGATGTTTCTGAAGTTGAAGGCTGATGATCAGTGATAGGATTAGGAGGTTGTGAAGTTGAGGTAGAAGCAGTGTGTCCATCAGAATGAGGCACCCATTGTGGCTTAGTATGAAATTCATGAATGCTTTCTTTATGTCCAAATTTCATACATTTCTTGCACTTGAATGGAATAAATTCATACTCAACTTGGATCTCTTTCTTTATTCCAGTATGTAACAAAATCGGTATAACACTTGGTAGATCAGATGCAACCAAAATTCCCACCGGTATTGTTGCATAACGAGTGTAAAATTTGGAAATAGTTTTGTCGTCACACATAATCGGTTTACCAACAAAACTAGAGATAATAGAAAGGGCGTTGACAGTCCACATTTCCATGTCTAAACCATGAAGTTTGATCCAAATTTGAACTTCCTAAGAGTTGAATTTTGCAAAATTATAACCAGGCTCCCACTTGTCTACGAGCAACAATTTCATGTAATAAGAGTATGTTGTAGTATGTAGGACTTTGTTAAAATCAACTTCATGCGTGAATAGAACAGAAAAATGGTACTGGGGAGAAATATGAATACGAAATTCGCCTAACGGTTTCCATACTTTCGTAATAAAGTCCTTCAACTTATTATATGATAGGCGGAATTCAATAGGATGCAGTACCACAGTATTTACTCTTGATGTCGATGATTGTTGAAATATGGTTTCAGGGAGAAAGACATATCCGTCTGCCGGCTTGGTATATGGAAGTGATGACAGTGTGAAGTTCTTTGACTAGAAATAGCCTCAGCATACGATGGAGGGTTGGACAATGAAGGAGTTGAGGCGGTGGTAGGAGCAGTAAGGGATGGATGTGGCGGTTTTGGACGAGATGGAAGAGGGTAGTTACAGGAACCGTCCACCATGTTCTTATATATATATATATATATAAGAACATGTATATATATATATATATGTTTATATATTATAGATAGAAATGTTAGTACACATTTTTCAATCAATTAATAATTATAATTGAAATAAGTGTCATCAAAACTCCATTCTCCAACAATCTCCCCCTTTTTGATGATGACAACCTTAATTCATAAAATATTCATAAATGTTCATACTTATTGATACTTTTTGACCTAGTTCTTCGAATACTCCCCATGTCACCATGAATCCTACATAATCCCCTTAAATTAAGTCTAACTAATCCTTATTTTATAATTTCTCCCCATTTGTCATCAACAAAAAGAACCTCTAAGCACACTCCCACTAAATTTATACCTTAAATAACCGATATCTATCTATCAATTCTAAGGTTTTAATACATAATTTTATACTAATACACATGACTCCCCCTAAATTCATGTCTATATTCTGTATAATATCCTTTTACTCTATATATCTGTCGTAATATTCATTCTAAAATCTATGAAAACTTTATAGAAAACAAACGTTGTAAAAACTAAATTATTTAGAAATTGTTTTACAAGATAAATAATACAAGCCATACAAATTAAAACGTTTTATGAGAACACGAATATACTATAATTGTAAATATTACATCGCATTTACGAATAAATGAGATACTAAAAGTTTAATGCTTCTTGACGATTTGGAATTTATGAAATGGCTAATTGGGATAATGGACACAAAATTCCCCATTTTGTTCAATTATATTCCCATCTCTATTGAATCATACTTCACCGACACATATAACTTGATCGTCTTCCTCCATGCCTTTAGTTTGTGCTTCTTCTTCCTTCTCTTCAACCATTTCTTCCTCTTCTTCCTCTTCCACTCTTTGATTATCATCTTCGATGATAATTGGATTAGTGTGGCTATCCATAACAAATTTTTGTAGATTTCGCATGATTCTTCCTTGTTTTACATGATCTTGATTCATTCTTATTTGTAAAACTTGGATTTCAACGAGCATTTGTATTATATTCTCTATTTTCTCCTCTAATTTCATCACACGAGTGAGCGTAGTGCACTGAAATGGACCTTCAGATGGTCCAGCAGACGATTCGGGATTGATTTGTTATAACTAGTGAAGGCCAATGTTCCTTTTGTTTTAGAATTTATCCAAAAATGAAATGAGTAGATGAAGAAGAAAATTCGAAACACAAAGTTTAAATAGGTATTGTAACTATCTTCTGGAGGGAATTAGTTTTTTAAAAAAAAATGGCAATTATATGTCAACATGTCGAAAACTGTATGTCAACATATGTTCTTTTTTCTGAATTTTTGTTACAATATATATATATATATATATATATATATATATATATATGTGTATATGTATACGTATATGCATATATATTAATACATTTAGTTACTCTAATTCACTTAATGAACAAATACCAAATTCTTTTCTAAATTTAGTAAATGTTACTTCGTTTAATGGTTTTGTTAAAATATCGGCAATTTGTTTTTCTGTTTCTATGAATTCAGGTGAAATTTTCTCTTTACTTACGTTATCTCTTAGAAAATGATGTCGTATATCAATATGTTTAGTTCTTGAAAAATAAGTTGTTTTTTTAGATATATTTATAGCGCTTATATTGTCGTAGTATATTGGTGATTTATTTATATTTAATTCAAATTTTTTAAAGATTGTTATATATATTACTTGTGAACAAGCCAAAGCACCAAATATATATTCTGCTTCAGTTGTTGACAAAGATACTGTATTTTGCTTTTTACTAAACCAAGAAACTAGTGAATGTCCTAAGAAATGACATGCTCCAATTGTGCTTTTATGATTGGATTTACATCCCGCATAATCAGTGTCACAACAAGAAATTAAATCAAATGAATCAGTTTTAGGATAGGATAATCCAAAGTCTAATGTGTGTTTTACATACCTTATGATATGTTTTACGGCTTTCGAATGATTTTCTTTAGGTTGTGGTTGATCTCTTGCACAGAGACATACACTATGCATTATACCTGGTCTACTAGCGGTTATATATAATAATGATCTTATTATGCCTCTATATAATTTTTGATCAATGTCTTTCGACTTATCATCTTTACTTAAGCCTATATAAGTTGCCATTGGTGTTGGCCCTCATTAGTTGTCATTAAATTATATTTATTAATCAAATCTCTTACTTATTTTTCTTGATTAATAAATATTCCATTATTTAATTGTCTTATTATTAATCCGAAGAAGAATGTTAGTTCTCCCATATGACTCATCTCAAATTCTTGTGTCATAATATCTGATAATTATTTATTCGTTTGATTATTTGTTGATCCGAAGATTATATTGTCAACATATATTTGTACTAATTGTATATTATTATTATTTCTTGTAACGACCCAGAAAATCTGAACCAATTTAAATATTTTAAATTGGCTATTTTAGTTGATTTTAAATATTTAAAATAAATATTTTAAATAATAACGATGAAAAGTAAGTTTGAATCGACATTTGAAAACGAATATAATTAATTCTAATTATAAACAAGGCCTGAAATGGCGCGGTAGTTTCAAAATTTGAATTCAAACTTTGACTGACTGTACCGGGTGCAAAACAAAACGGATTTGAGTGAAACCAAAAATATTTAAATCTGTTAGTGAATACCTTTCTAACGAATCCGAAAAATCGAAGTTTCATAGCGGAAAGCAAAAGTTATGGCCAAATGAATTTTCAGAAAGGTCGCTATAGAATTTATATAGCCCGTGAAATTGGCCATTTTGCAAATGACCTCGGAATTCAACGAAACCACTTTTGTTGGATCCGGGATGTGAAGTTATTGCTAGGTTTCAAATTTCATAATTTTTGAAGCTAGTATGTGAGTGTGGCAAAGGAAAACGTGTTTTGGTCAATTATAGTTAAATTGGATCGACCAGAAATGGGCCTTTTTGCAAACGGTCTCAGAATTCGACGAAACTAGTTTTGTTGGGACCGTATCGTCAAAACATAGCCAGATTTATTTTTCAGGAAATTTTCGATTCAGTTTGTGGCCCTGGCAAAATTGAAATGTACGTTCAAATTGAATATTAAATGTTTTGTACTTTAATTTGAAAACTAACTGACTGTAACAGTCGAATTGGCCAACGAAACATATCCAATTGTGTCCGGAATGGGGGTATTTAGCTAGGGGCGATAGTCGTTGGGTTCGGATTGGAGTTCGTTTTTAAAAACACTATATAAAAAGTTAATAAAACCTTAGCCAATCATAAAATTCCTTTCATAATTTTTAAAAATTAAAAATCCTCCAAAAACCCTCGACGTTATCTTCTCTGGACGATTCACGTCGTTCGATCCTTCCCCCCCACTTCGCCGTCGCTACGGCCAACGCCAGCCACCGCCACCTACCTCCATCGACTCGCGTCCTCCTCCTCTTCATACCCGACCAAAGCTCGACCTCCCCCGTCACCTCCATCGCCAGAATCGAGGCCAAGAAGTTAGCGACTTCCCCACGCCGCCACGATCGCCAGAGACCACCGAATCACGTCCGACCACCATGTGCCGACTCCCCTCTCCTCCCTCTTCCACGTCATCACTTCCGATCATTCCAATACGTAGCGGATTTCGAGAAAATCTGAAACCCTTGTTTGAACCAACGATAAAGGTGATGCCTTTATTATTTCTGAACTGATTTAAACACTTTATAGTGTTGCAAACTTTGAAAAATCATATCATTTTCGTGTGTTGATGAAATTCAGTGAAACAAGAGACAGTGGACTCGTGTGGACGCCTTCTCCATTTAGAAGAGACCGCATATTTTTCTGAGCCTTCTGCTATTTTTGGTGGAGTGGAACCCAATGTGAGATTTCTAATTTATAAACGATATGGAAAACGACGATGTATAAATTATATAGTCGATGTATGAGTTATATAAGCGTTGTACACCTCTTGTATAAGCGTTGTATAAGTTGTACGTTCGATATATAAGTTGTATATGCGTTGTAAAAATTATATATGTGTTGAAATAGAAGTGAAATGCTATATATAAATACATATATATATATATATATATATATATATATATATACATACGCCCCTCGTCCACAAACCATGGACGATATTTATTGGTTGTGATTGGTGTGAAAATTGATTGATAGCGAATGGTTGATTGGAATTGTTTATGGTTGATATTGATTGATTGTGGTTGAAAAATACCCGTTTGTGGTTGAGAAATATTTGGTTGAAACCACATAGGATTAGTTTGTGGAAATGAAATAAATATACATGCTGCCTGCGTGCGAACTAGATGCATGAATCCCCATTGTCAAAAACCACGAGGTTTTAAGGTAGAGCGAGGAGCCGTACTAGGGACGGTCCCGGTTTTAACTACCCTGCCGTTATGCTGTCAAAATTTTGAATAATATTCATGTATTAGAATTATTTTCCTGTGTTGAAATTATATTCGTCTGTTGAATAAAAAACCTTCATGTGTTGAATAGAAATTCATTCGTTGAATCATATTCTTGTGTTGAATGGTATTCCTATTTTGAATAAATTGTTTTAACAATATAAAAATCACCTTTTTACTCTATATATACAAACTATAGAAAACCTTCATGTGTTGAATCGAAATTCATTCGTTGAATTGAAATTCATGTGTTGAATGGTATTCGTGTTTGAAAGATAAAAATCACCTTTTTATCTATATATATAAACTATAGAAAACCATCATGTGTTGAATCGAAATTCATTCGTTGAATTGAAATTCATGTGTTGAATGGTATTCATATTTTGAAGAAATTGTTTTATAATAAAAATCCAATTTTTAGCATCGATATGAACTATATAAAATAACCTTGTTTTGAAATAAATTGTTTTATAATAAAAATCATATTTTTATTACCTATATGAACTATATAAAATAATCATGTTTTGAAATGAATTGTTTTACAATAAAAATCACATTTCTATTATATACATGAATTGTTAAATATAGTGAAGTGTTGAAATAGAAGACAGTTAGATAAAAATATCATTTTTATCAAATGTATGAAATTCATATAGTTTTGAAATTGAAGAATCGATATATATATATATATATATATATATATATATATATAGAATTGAAATATATCGAATAACGAAGCTGCATTTCGTATTTTGAAACCGTGATTTCAAACGATTAGTACGGGAGATCCGACCATTTGATTTTCCCGAAACCGCAACCGTTGGGTTCGCTTTGGAAATATCTTTCCAAAGGCACCAACTTTGTAAAAATCCAACGGTTGGATTGTCTGGAATGTTTAATTCAAATCTGAAGAAAAATAGCGCCAGAATCGATTGTATTTATATATATATAGTTATATTTTATCGAATAATGATGCTGCAATTCGTATTTTGAAATCGAAACTTCAAACGATTATACCGGGAGATCCTACCGTCGGATTTTCCCGAAACTGGAACCGTTGGATTCGTTTTGAAAAGATCTTTCTAATGATGTAAATTTTATGAAGATCCAACGGTTAGATTTTTAGATATGTGTAAATCAAATCTGAAGAAAAAAAGCGCTACGGCCGCGTTATGGCCCGAAGCATCGTTTAAATAAATTGGCTATTTAAAAAAAATTAAACTGGCGATAAATTGTTATGAAATATTATAAACAATATGGATATAAAATTTAGAAATTAACTGAAGGTTAGCTAAGTCGAATGGTTTCCTGGATTTTGATCTGATGTTGGTTTCGGCCTTTAGGGTTAATATTTGGGAAATCGTTCTCTAACTGACTGAGGTTAGTGACTAATGAACTGAAATGATGTGTATGTAGTGTTTGTGTAGCACGTGTTTATTATATACGCGTGTTGCTCAGAAAGACTGGGTTTATCCCATTCTGAATAACTGTATCGACGATAAGAAATCTAAGATGAAGACGGTGGTCGAAGACCGGAGATCTTCACCTCGTTTGGGTGGTAACCGAGGTTCTGATTGGGAGGCATCCCGAAATATGGATAATGAGTGGTGATCGTCCCGACGTACGTGGTGATCGATGGGTTTGCGAGGTATATAGTGCCTCTGGTTTCGTTCAGACCCAGAACGGACTTGCAAATGGACAGTGGGTCTGACATTGGAATTTATTCTGTTTGATTGATATCAATCAGTTGCACGGTGTGAACTGTCTGTGTAGCATGCTAAGATGCAGTGATCAGGGCTTCTATTGAAAAGTAAAGTCTTATGGTGATGATCAAAGCATCGCATGTGTGGTGTAGTTTTGTGTACAACATAAATTCGCGAGCCTCACACCCCGGTATGAACCAGAAACGGGAGAGGACCTCAGGGAGGACATGCGTTTCTTTCTAGCTAGAAGTGGCGTCAGTGGTTTTACACGCCCTGATGAGTTTGACTTATGTGGTTGTTACTCTTGCGAGGCGCCTCGGTTTGATCGGACGATCCTGGTCCGATGGAGTCATTCGTTGGCTCACTTACGCCCCATAGGGCGGGGAAACGCATAGTTCAGGAATTTTAATCCACATCGGTGGACCGACCCTGTCTATCCAAAGACTTGACTGAGTACTTGCCTGAGGCTCGGGCTAGAGAGTCTTGAAGTCGGTAAGGACTATCTTTTGCCTTGGTTCATGACGGAAATCCAATTTCCAAATACGTGACTGTGCGGTTTTGATTGTATACCTATATATGGCGACATAGTGGTATGGGGGCATTAATGCTGTCTATGATTGATAGTTATGATTTGAAATTGTTTTTAAAACATATAACACTAGCAATAATATCAAATGCTTTTGTTTTATTCGTATCAAGCATATTTTGGCCGTTATAAGGTAAAAACTCTATCCTCCGGTTTGCGTTGCATTGTGTGATGGGAACTGTGTCTTATAATGGCTTCATTTTTATAAAAAGCATTGCGATGTTTAAGAGAATGATTTGTTTTAAAGCATTGGCAATCCAATGGAGTAAACCCGTTCCACGAAAGTGGCGTGGTCCTGTGATTAGCCATATTATAAATGTATTGAGTAGATTTCACATACCAGTCCCATGACTGACTCGTAGTTTGTTTCACTTTCAAACTCGGGTGCCCCTTTTTTTACATGGGCAGCCTTGTATTTAGGTTTAGCTGGTTCTTTCTGAATAGCTGGAGCTGAAGATGGATTCTATTATTTATCTCTTTTTATGATGTTCAGCTCCTATTGTACATTATGTTTGTTTTCTGCTGTAGACATTTGTGTATAGCTGAATTGTATTTGTACTAAGTATGATCCTGTATACTGTGTAACTCTGATGATTACGTTTATCCAGTATATTCTATTGTGCATTATCTGATGTATTTATTTATTTTTGTTCTGCTATTATCTATTTCTGTGTTATATTCCAAGGATTACCCTTGCCACCGTCAGTACAGGGTTTGGGGTCGTCTCATTTGGTATTAGAGCAAATGACCAGGGCTTAACGCCCTTCTCTATTAAATATACATCTGTTTGACGGCGGAGAATTTATTCTTTTGCTTAACGCCCTTCTCCGAAACGCACGAGCTCAGAGGTTGTATATCGATGGACATCAGTCGCATGGCATGAATTGCTAGTGTGGCATGCCTAAGTGGCAAATGATCAGGGCTTCTGTTGAAAAGCAAAGTCTTGTGGTGATGATCAAAGCACCGCTTGTGTAGCGTAGCTTTGTGTATAACGTGAATTCGCGAGCCTCACACCCCGGTATGAACCAGAAATGGGAGAAGGACCTCGGGGAGGGCATGCGTTTCTTCCTAACTAGGAGTTGTGTCGGTGTTTTTACACGGCCTGACATTTTACTTTTGTGGATGATGGATAGCGAGGCGCCTCGGATATATCGGTCGATCCGGGACCGATGGAGTCATTTGTTGGCTCATTTACGCCCCATAGGGCGGGGAAACGCATTGTTCAGGAATTTTAATCCACATAGGTGGACCGGCCCTGTCGCTCCAAGGGGCAATTGCGGCTGTTCCTGAGGCTCGGGCTAGGCAGTCTCGAATTCTGTAAGGACTATCTTTTGCCTTGGTTCAGGACGGAAATCCAATTTCCAAATACGAAATCGTGCGGTTTTGATTGTATATATATATATGGCGACATGATATATGGTACCCATGCCGTCTATGATTGACAGTTATGATTGAAATTGTTTTCAAAACCTATAAACACTAGTAATAATATCAAATGCTTATGTTTTATTAGTATCAAGCATATTTTGGCCATTATAAGGTAAAACTCTATCCTCTGGTTTGCGTTGCATTGTGTGATGGGAACTGAGTCTTATAATGGCTTCATTTTTATAAAAAGCATTGCGACGTTTAAAAGAATTATTTGTTTTAAAGCACTGGCAATCCAATGGAGTAAACCCGTTCCACGAAAGTGGCGTGGTCCTGTGATTAGCCATATATTAAATGTGTTGAGTAGATTTCTCATACCAGTCCCATGACTGACTCGTAGTTTGTTTCACTTTCAAACTCGGGTGCCCCTTTTTCTACACGCAGCCTTGTGTTCAGGTTTTAGCTGGCTTTCTCTGGATAGCTAGAGCTGAAGATGGATTCTATCATTTATCTCTTTTTATGTTGTTCAGCTCCTATTGTACATTATGTTTTTTTTCCGCTGTAGACATATATGTATAGTTGAACTGTATTTGTACTAAGTATGATCCTGTATACTGTGTAACTCTGATGATTACGTTTATCCAGTATATTCTATTGTGCATTATCTGATGTATTTATTTAATTCTGTTCTGCTATTATCTGTTTCTGTGTTATATTCCAAGGATTACCCTTGCCGCCGTCAGTACGGAGTTTGGGGTCGTCTCATTTGGGATTTTGGACAGTCATTGGTTCTTTGAGCTTCTTCAAATTCAAATCCAACTTCTTAGCTGCATTTTTGGAAATGAAGCTTCGTGATGCGCCTGTATCAAACAACACTTTAACTGGAATGTTTTTGACATTAAGCGTGCCTTCTAAAACATCAGCCCTTTCTTGACTAGCTGAGGGCTCAGAAGCTTCTGCTACTTCATTTATATTTAACAATTCATGTATATAATAAAAATGTGATTTTTATTGTAAAACAATTCATTTCAAAACACGATATTTTATATAGTTCATATAGGTAAAAAAAAAATGATTTTTATTATAAAACAATTTATTTCAAAACAAGGTTTTTTTATATAGTTCATATCGATGCTAAAAATTAGATTTTTATTATAAAACAATTTCTTCAAAATTTGAATACCATTCAACACATGAATTTCAATTCAACGAATGAATTTCGATTCAACACATGATGGTTTTCTATAGTTTATATATATAGATAAAAAGGTGATTTTTGTCTTTCAAACACGAATACCATTCAACACATAATTCAAATTTTGAAACTACCGCGCCATTTCAGGCCTTGTTTATAATTAGAATTAATTATATTCGTTTTCAAATGTCGATTCAAACTTACTTTTCATCGTTATTATTTAAAATATATATTTTAAATATTTAAAATCAACTAAAATAGCCAATTTAAAATATTTAAATTGGTTCAGATTTTCTGGGTCGTTACATTTCTTTTAATAAAAAGTGTGTTAACTATTTTATCAATTTCGAAGTTAGATTGTAATAAATAGTTTCTTAATCTATCATACCAAGCTCTATGAGCTTGTTTTAATCCATATAGAGCTTTCTTTAATTTATGTACGTGGTCTGGAAAATTTTCATCTTCAAAAAGAGGTGGTTGGTCTACATATACGTCTTCTTTAACATATGAGTTTAGAAAATAATTTTTAACATCAATTTGATAAATTTGAAATTATTATGATTAGAAAAGTCTAATAATATATCGCAGTTGCTTCTAATCTTGCTACGGGGGAAAATATTTCATCATAATATGTTTCCTCTTCTCGAGTATAACCTTGTGCTACTAATCATGCCTTATTTCTTGCTACCTCACCTTGTTTATTCATTTTATTTTTATAAACCTAGTTAATTCCAATTACAGTTTTATCTTTGGGTCGAAGAACAAGTTCCCATACATCATTCCTGGTAAAATGATTCAACTCTTCTTTGGATTCTTAGGTTCAATAGTTGAAATAAAAGTTGAATTACTCATATTGTTTAATCAATTTCTAATTCTAACAACAGATTCAATATCTCTTAAGATATTTTCTACAGGATGATCTCTTAATAATCTAATTCTTGTATTTGGTTGATTACTTTCATTATTTGTTTCATTAATTTCATTTTCACATTCATCTTCATTGTGTTGTGTTATATTTTTATAGTTTTCGTCAAACATTTAAGATTTTGTCTATAGTATTAGTTCTTAAATTAAAACTCTACATGTTTTACTTCTCTCTAAATATCCAATAAATATTCCTTTATCGGATTTAGAGTCAAATTTGTATAAATTTTCATTAGTATTAAGAATAAAACATTTACTTCCAAATATTTTAAAATATGGTACTTTTGGTTTCTTATTATACAAAAGTTCATAAGATGTTTTATGAGTTAAGGGTCATATTAAAATTCTATTTAGTATATAACAAGCTGTTGCAACTGCCTCAGCCCAAAAATTCCTCGGTAAGTTACTATCTGATAACATGGTTCTCGCAAACTCTTGAATTGACCTATTTTTATGTTCAACTACTTCGCTTTGTTGAGGAGTTCTTAGGAAAGAAAAATTATGGATTAACCCCTTTTTATTTCAAAACCTTTCAAAATTTTCATTTTTGAACTCTCCACCGTGGTCACTACGTATCATTTTTATTTTTAAGGATAATAAATTTTGAATTCTATTAGTAAAGGTTTTAAACTGATCAAAAGCTTCACTTTTATTTTTAAGAAATAATGCGCCAGTGAATCAAGAGAAATCATCAATTATTACGTAATCATATATATTATGATTTATTGATTCTATTTGGGACAGACCAAAAAGACTCATGTGAATTAGTTCTAATGATTTTGAAGTTGTAATTTCCTCTTTTGATTTAAATGAACTCCTTTTCAATTTTCTGAACTTACAAGCATCACATAAAGTATTTACCTTAAATTACATTTTGGGTAACCCCTAATTGAATATAACCTTGAAATCATAGAAATATGTTTGAAATTTATATGGCCAAATCTCTTATGCCAAATCCAAGGTTGACTTGTATTAGCCATAAGACATAGGTTATAATTAGAAATTTTCGTACTATATATATATATATATATATTCTATCTCCATCGAATATTTCTTTTGAATTCCTATCTTCTATAAAGCATTTATCTTTTTCAAAATTGTATTTATAGCCTTTATCGCAAAGTTGATTTATATAGGTTATGTTTTAAATTCCTAACTAATAAAACATCATAAATAGTAGGAGTTTCAGACTCATCGATGCCAACTATATATCCTTTAGAGTTATCAATGAAGTTGACCATTCCTCCATCTTCATATACTAGATTATTCAGTAATTCTGGATTTCCTATCATATGTCTTGAGCAACCACTATCCAATATCCATTTGTACTTTTTGATTTCCAGCATTTATCCATCAGAATTTGAATTTTCAACAGTCATGTAACGCACCTTTTCAGAATATGAATTTCCAATAGCCATGTAACACACCCTTTCAGAATTTGAATTACCAATAGCCATGTAACACACCTTTTCATGTATTGGACAACAATTCAGTAGATCACTTGATTTTTAAACATAAATAGATGTAGGCTCTTCTAATGTTGATGCAGTGCATGAATTAAAACTAGTGTTATGAATTTATTCAAGATTTGCCATTTAATATTTCCAAAAATCAGATTATGAACTTTCTGAAAACCCAAGCTCTGATACCATTTGATAGGGAATGCGGAATGCCGTTCTTAAGGAAAAACAAACACTAGAGGAGGGGTGAATAGTGTTTATAAGGAACTTATGAAAATTTAAACTTAATTGATATACAATATGAAACACACAATGATTATCGCACCAGAGATGATCACAAACACAGAAACAATCACAGACACAGAAATAGATAAATATAAAATGCAGAAAAGGAAAGAACACACCGGATTTTATATGGTTTGGATTACTCCTACGTACAGTCCCACATAATGTTGGATTGCAAACAGTTTTATTATTATCAATATCTAAGTACAACACCTCGATTTCACAGCTATAAGGTTAACACCGCTCCAAACACCCTTGACTTCATGGCTACAAGGTTAACACTACTCCTCTCCTTGATTTCAGGGATACAAGGAACACACTCTTTCCCAAACATTGCAAATAATTACAATATCCCTAGAACTCTTCAATAGCACTTCCAAATTGATAGTAGTATATATAGATTGAGAAAAGAAGAAGTTTGATATAATTTGAGTAGAAATCGACAAAATATAAGTGTAGAAATCAAGAAATAATGTACATTAATGGTGGTAAGTAAATGGGTGAAAACGGAGAAGAAAGAATGATTAAAAATTCGAATCAGCCTCTTATTATTGTGTCCCAAAGGGTGCAACGTTTATAAAATGTTTCAAATAGTGAAAAGGCACTTCCTTTGAAAATTGAAAATCTAACAGTTATATGTCGACATGTCTTATTATGTTTATCGACATATGTATAATATTTGATTTTTTAAAACTATTTTTCAAGTCTTTAAACATGTATATTATTCTGGAAATTCTTGGATCATAACTTAGTAATTTAAATGAATATTCTAAAGTGTAAAATGATATGGAAACATAGTAGTATATTATATAAGCATATTTATAAAGTTATAAGATTTGAAAACCATAAAACTATATATATTATAAACTTATACATATATTAAAACTTTATAAACATATATGTTTGAAATCATAAGTAAGATAATAGTTTGAAATTAGTATTTGAATTTTGAAAACAAAATTTGAAATTTGAAATTTGAAATTTGAAAATCAGAATTTGAACTTGTAGTGCTATTCAGAGTCTTACATATAAACTAGACTCAATTATTATATTTTTCTTGAGCTATTGAAATCTTGATAACTCATGAGTCTTGAATCTTTTTTGAATCCTGAATCTACTGGCACTCAAAAAATGTATAGTTTTCAGTATTTAAATCCTGTATACAAACCTTGCATATATATATATAGAGAGAGAGAGAGATGTTAGTATATATTTTATAATCAGTTAATAATGATAATTGAAATAGGGTTGTTGTCATCAAAACTCCATTCTCCAACACTAGGTAGGGTCCAGGGCATGCCTTACTGAACAAGATAGTAAGAGGTTCACATGGGGAAGGTGGGCACGGGTGCGTTACAGTAGAGTCATGAGCGGGCATGAGTCCGATTAGGGAAACTTATCCGTTGTAACACCAATAAATAAGTCTTGTTATATAATTGTTATATTAGGGAGTGATATACCCTATGCCGGGGCTGACACAGGGTATTTACGTAATAGGGAGCCGATTGCACGAGTAGTAACTAGGGTACACCTAATCCAGCTGTTATGTAATTAGGTTAACACCTAATCCTGTTATGTAATTAGGGTATGCCTAATCCTGCTGTTAATTATACTATTATGTAATTAGGTTAAATACCTAATCCTGTTATACTAGTATTGGTGTAGACATAACCGATTTTAGGGTTATAAATATGAAGCATTACTCGACCATGGTTTTTCCTGTTATTCATGTCTATCCTGCTGTTCTGTCAGTTTATCTGTTACCTTATATGATACCGTGTTTGTCATCTAGTCTTATTTACCTGTCTTGGCATTTCTATTTTACGCATATTTGAAAATCACTGGAACTCGCCAGACATTATGTTTGACCCTTTTTGTTTCTCTTCCCTTCCCCACTCCCAGGTCCTCAGAGTGGAAGCACTCAATAGTGACTAGGACTTTCTCTTATAGCTTGGACTTGGAATTTTTGAGATGTACCGTTTTGACTTGTACTCTACTCTGTTATGGCTTATGACGAGGAATATGATTTTACTTTATGGCACTATGTTATTTCATTTTGAAATACTGATTTGAGATACTTTGTTTTGATGTAACTGGTTTTGAGACTATGATTATTTTTAATAATGAAGTTGGAATTTTTCACGGTTATTTTATATCTGTCTTGTAAATTTCTGTACTGTTTACCTATTGTTTTCACGAAACTTAATGCATTCTCTTATGAGTCACATTAACGGACGTGGAGTGCCACATTTGGTATCAGAGATGAAGGTTACAAGATCGTAAAAAAGTTTTTTAAAAATTGTTTTCAAAAGCAAAGTATTTTCGAATAAACATCTATTTTTGGAAAGCGTATACCCTTAAGCCATATTCAATATTCTCTCGATCTCTTGTTGAATCCTTTTTCTTTCCTTTTCAGCATGTATGGGGCACCCAATATTCCTTAGGGCATTCTGCTACTGATAGGGTTCGTAGGTATCTTGAGGCTACGACACCTGTCGGAGATCAACGAGATGCCTCACCCCCAGCTGCAGCCACTATTGCTCCACCTCCACAAGTAGATAACTCCACGGGAGGAAAATCGTTTCGAGGTACGAAGAGCTTTGTTAAAGCATGGAATTGCCTAAGAAAGACACTAAGACCGGGGAGATACAAACTAAGGGCGAGAAACAGAAATGGTGGCCCAGGAAAGGAAATCAAAAGAAAGGTGGAAAGCCTGACAAGGCGCTGATCAAGAAAGATATCAAGTGTCATGGTTGTAGAGCTATGGGCCATTTTGTAAAGGACTGCAGAAAGACAAAGAAAGCTTGCTTTAATTGTGGACAAGTGGGACACTTCAGTAAGCAATGACCTAGCAAGCAAGGACAAGGGGCGGAAACTTCTGGATAAGCACATGCCTTAGAGGCTAGTGGACCTGATCGAGGTAGGAAAGTCACAGTTGAAGGTTTATTTCCCTTTTTGACTATCCTGCTCGAACCCTGTTTGATTCTGGTGCTTCACCTTCATTTATATCCAGTACTTTAGTAGATAGTCTGCACCTTCATACTAGTATAATCTCTGATCCCATAGTGGTCTCAAACCCCATGGAAGGACCGGCCCATTTATCCATGATGTGTAGGGTTTAGAGAATCTCTATCTCGAGCGTTAAGTTTGAATGCAGCGCATACGAGCTGGGCTTTATGGCCACGGTTTGATTCTAAGCATGGATTGGCTAGCCATGTAGGGCATCATCCTTGATTATGAAAAGAGAGTGTTTAGTCTTCTTACTTATCATGTAGGACTCTCGAAATTTCCTACGACCCACGGGGGTTAGTGATGCTTAGCATTCTAGAATCACTTGATACTTCTGTTGATGACTTGCGATATGTACCCATAGTCAGAGACTGCTCGAATGTGTTTGAGGAGGTTAAGGGACTGCCTCCAAGACGTGAAATAGACTTCGGGATTTACTTGGTAGAGAATGTGAAGCCAGTTGCTCGACCAATGTGCCACATGGCTCCTAGGGAATGGGGGGGCACAGCAAGCAAGTAGGAGAGCTATTCGAGAAAGGTTTTATTAGGTGAAGCGTTTCATAATGGGGAGCTCCAATCGTCTTTGCAACCAAGGAAAATGGCTCATTTCATCTATTTGTGGATTATAGGGAGCCGAATAAGCTCACCAAGGAGAATAGGCACCCACTACCGAGAATTGACGACCTGTTTGATTAGCTAGTAGGCGCATCAGTTTTCTCATAGATGGATTCGGCCACAGGGTTTCATCAACTGAGGGTAGTGGAGGATAGCATTGATAAGAACATTTAGAACCCCAGATGGTTTCTTCAAGTGGCTGGTTATGCCTTTTAGGCTAACCAATGCACCCTCCTGTTTTGTGGACTTGATGATAGGGTGTATAGAGAGTTTCTGAACAAGGTTGTGGTAGTCTTTATGGATAAAATTCTGATCTTCTCAAAGAATGAGGAGGAACATGCTTAACATTTAAGAGAGGTTCTACGCACTCTTAAATCACATCAACTCAAGACAAAGTTTTCTAAGTGTCACTTTTGGAGAAAGGTAGTAAGGCTCCTAGGGCATGTGTTCTCCAAGGACAGGATAGCAGTGGACCCTGCTAAAGTCGTCGCAGTTCAAGATTGGAGTGTTCCAAAGAACGCGACGGAGGTGGGAAGTTTTCTAGTGTTGGCAGGTTATTATAGAAATTTTATCAAGGACTTTGTAAGGGTGTTGACCCCGCTTACCCGACTGACGAAGAAGAACTTGGCTTTTTCGTGGTGCACTGATTGAGGATGCTTTTTGGAGATTAAGGAGGGCTCTGACAGCACCCCCAATTCTGACTCTCCTAGATGGAAGCAAGATGTTCACAGTTTACACAGATGCTTGTGGCATAGGGCTAGTGCCATTCTGATGCAAGAGGGAAGGGTAATATCCTATGGTAGCAGACAATTGAGGGTTCATGAGAAGAACTACCTTATCCATGATCTAGAGTAAGCTGCAATAGTGTTTGCATTGAAGACTTGGCAACACTATCTACTTTGATACAGGTTTGAGCTATACACGGATCATAAGTCGCTCAAATGCTCGTTCTCACAGAAGGATCTCAACCTAAGGCAGCAACGGTGGATGGAGTTCATAACGTCCTACAACTTTGAGATAGTTTATACCCCGGGTAAGGGAAATGTAGTGACAGATGCATTGAGTGGGCAGAGGATGATTCTGAGTCCTCTATTCGTAGAAAGGAAAAGCTTGGAGTACATCTCAACCTTTGATTTTAAGCCATCTACGGATTTCACTTTGGGGTTGTTAGCATCGTTGAAGGTGCAACCTACTCAATCGGAGCGTATTGAATCAATGCAATGGAAGGACCCACAGATATCAAACATTTTAAGCAGGCTTGGTAGAGGAGAGACTTCTAGTCACCTTGCTAGATATACGATGGACAATAAAGGGTGGTTAAAACAAGATGGAAGGCTATGTATCCCTAAGATTGGGGAATTGCTAAGGCAGTGCTTGAGGAAGCCCATCATTCTCAAATGACTATCCATCCGGGCGATGACAAAATGTATCGAGACATGAAGAGAGTTTTCTTTTAGACTGGCATGAAGAAAGTTGTAGCGGAATTTGTAGCTCGATGCTTGACGTGCCAGTAAGTAAAGGCTGAACAAAAGAAACCTAGCGGATTACTTCATCCCTTAAATGTCCCACAATGGAAATGGGAGAGCGTCTCTGTGGATTTCATTCCGATCAAGGATAGGAAATACGAGCATTTGGGTGATCGTGGATAGACTTACAAAGAGCGCTCATTTTATTCTTGTCAAGAGTAAGAGGACGACGACTTGGTTAGCATTAGTATATCTTCAAGAGATAGTCCGACTACATGGGGTACCTTCCAATATAGTAAACGACCGCAACCCCATCTTTACTTGTGATTTTTGGAAGAGCTTACAAAAGGTGTTAGGTACACAGCTATGTTAGAGCATGGCATACCAGCCTTAGACAAATGGACAGACTGAGAAGGCGAATAGAGTTCTTGAGGATCTTCTAAGACTGTGTATCCTAGATTTCGAAGGGACTTGGGAGGAACATTTTCCTTTGGTGGATTTCACCTACAACAACATTTACCAATCGAGCGTAGGCATGGCACCCTTCGAAGCATTATATGGACGACCTTGTAGATCGTCGACTTGTTGGTGGGAGTTTATAGACAGACTTCTGGTTAGACTTGAGATGATTTGAGACACTTCCGAGAAGACTGATTTTATCCACCGAAGAATGAAAGCAGCTCAAGAAAAACAGAATCCTATGCCAACAAAAGGAGGATCGATTTGGAATTCGAAGTGGGAGATATGGTTTTCATTAAATTATCACCACTAAGTAATGCAGTTCGCTTTGTCTCCATAGGAAAGTTGGCACCGATATTTGTAGGGCCATTCCCTATAATAGAGAGGATGGGTTAGATGGCCTATAGGATCAAACTACCAGAGATATTAACAGGTGTACACGATGTTTCACGTTTCTCATTTGAGGAAATGTTTACATGATGCAGCAGAGAAAGTGGATCCTAGCACACTTGAGAACGTGGAAGTTAAGAAGGAAGCATTAGTGACAAGAGTTCCTACTCATATCCTTGGATTAGAGATCAAGAAGCTACGTAACAAGGAAATCAGATTGGTAAAAGTGCAATTGGGAGAAGGCCACAAAGATGCAACATGGGAACCCGAAGATAGGATTAGCGCTTCTTATCCTTTTCTTTTTGAAAGTACGTTCTTGACTTCTATTCGAAGCTTTTACTTTGAATTTGCTTATATCATTCAAGTATATTTATCCTATCGTTAGAACCTTCGATCCTTAGGTAGAATCCAATGGTTGGAGTTTGAAGCATGTTATGATTGATGGTTGCAGGTGGATGCAAGTGTTTGCTAATGGCTGTTCGTGGATGCATATACACACACTAGGCACTAGATCGACTCAATCAATTACATGTTGCATATAAATGTGCATCATTTTTTAAAAAAATTGGATGGAAATGGGTGAATCATCATATGGATGTTGCATTTTGATGAATGATTGGGAACACATATAGAGTTTTATATGTTATTCTAGGATTATTTGCATACATTTTGGATTTATGGCACAAACATATATTGCATTAAGGAGGCCATCTGAATCAGTTGACCCCTGATTTTCGCATTACTGTAGGGACATATACACACTACACCTTTGCATATGTTCGTACAAGCATTAAATATTCTTAAGGACAATGGATGCCAATGGATGATGGATGAGTAAATGGTTATAGGTGGTCGTTAGGATAGTAAGATCCTTCTTAACTTTGAGATTTCGAGGACGAAATCCCTTAAGTAAGGGAGAATGTAACACCCCAAAATTTAATACACTATAACCATACCTTAAAGATACTAGAATGGGAATCACTTAATAAAAATATTCAGAATTAAGTAAAACCGGCTTTACCGTTGCATTCATCTTGGAATTCTAGTTAAGATTTACTCTAAGTTTGTGTAAAAAGGATAACGTATGAAGAAGTTATGAACCTTAGAAGTTTGTATACATATAAAGGGCTTGTATATGAACATAATATAAAAATAATTCAAATAAGATGAGAGGGGGGAGGAGCGGGAAACCAGACCATTGTGGGACGATCCAAATACGGCCTGGGTCGACCCACCCATTCATCCTATTCTGAATTTTGAATCTGGATAGTCTTGTGGCTAGGTTCATTCTAGATCAGCGCTTCATGTACGGTTAAGATTAAAACCCTAAAATCTAAAGGATGAGGTTGACTCTATGAATCTATAAATAGGTGGCTTCTCCCATTCCAATATACACCATTTCTTTATATCTTTTGCCTTTGTAAATCTTCTAAATATATGTATACAATGGGGGAATGCTGCTGAAGCCAGGATCTACAGAGATAACATTCAAGATTTACCTACAACAACAAAAAGGGATTGGATTGGACTTTTCTATGACATATAGTTATACATATATAAGAGATTTAATCTCTTCTTCACCAAGACCCACTGTGAGTTCCCTATCATTTTCAGATCTGATTTCTTAGACTATAACATGAGGTTTAAATAAAATTGGGTTAGGATATACAGTGTTTATAAGACAATTGCTATACATGTTTTACACTTTTAAATCACCTATGTCGTTGTTATACGTAAAACATTTGCCTTTACCATTGGATAAATAAAAGGTTATATGTATCTATCTTCTTTTTCCCTATTTCTACTAGTTTAGTTTAATTTCAGTCATGCCTATATGCCCATGTGATTTAATTCTATTCTCCTTCCTCTGATTTCCCTTTTTTAATTTACGCTAAGCCTTTGGAAGCCTAGGCTATATCCGATTAGAGTTGCATATAATTGGGTTAATAATGAATGACATAAAAAGAGGAATTTAGGCACATTGTTAAATTGGGGACTGTTTAATTATAATTTGGGAAAGGGATAATACGCATATGTTTAGACTTGCTGTAAATTAATAAAATGGGGGTAATGTGCATATACATACTGTAAATGGTTAAAAATGGATAATATGCAAAAACCTGTACATGCTGTAATTTGGAACATAATGGGATGAATAATATTCATATGTATAAACTTGTTAGGTTTGACTTAATACAGACATTAAGTAAATGACATGTTGGAATATTGTAAGTACCAGATGTATGCTAATAAACTGAATCACTATAGTAGTTATGCATACATCTGGGCAGGTGTTTTGGGGAAGGGTTGCAAACACACAATAACATGTAATATTACAACCACGCTTATTAGTAAATCTATACATGATAGGTTAAACATGGTTATTAATAAGCTAAGAGATCCCTCATTCTTAAGTTGTATCGTATTTTAGGGTCTCTTAAATCCTAGTTATTGGGTGGGCAAAAGTTAGGGGGCTTGGCTTGAGTCAATCTATTGTTTGGAACCCATATTAGTCAGAATCCCTATTGATATTTTGTTAGATGGCCTCACACTAGGTAAGGGACATAACACGCTTTACTGAATTAGATAGTAAGAGGTTCACATGGGGAAGGTGGATATGGACGCGTTCTGGTGGAGTCATGAGCGTGCGTGAGTCTGATTAGGGAATAAATAGGTCTATATTAAATAGTTATCGGGTTATGGAGTGATACATCCTACCGCCGGGGATGATACAGGGTATTTACGTAATAGGGAGTTGATCGCATGGGTAGTAATTAGGGTACACCTTATCTTGTTGTTATGTAAATAGGTTAACACCTAATCCATTTATGTAACTAGGTTAACACCTAACCCATTTATGTAATTAGGGTACGCCTAATCCTACTTCCAATTCTACTGTTAATTCCGTTGCTATGTAATTAGGTTAAACACCTAAACCTGCTAATCCTATTGTACTAGTATTAGTGCAGACATAACCTGTTTTAGGGATATAAATGTGAAGCATTACCGGATCATAATTTATTCCTGTATATCCTACAATTCTGTTAGTTTTTCTATTTCCTTATATGATACTACGTGTCTCATCCAGTCTTATTTACCCGTCTTGGCATTTCTATTTTATGCATATTTGAAAATCGTTGGAACTTACCAGACTTTATATCTGACCTTTTTCCTTTTGCTTCTCTCTTCCTTTCCTCTCCTTCAGGTCCTCAGAGTGAAAGCACTCAACAATGATTAGGACGTTCTTTTTCAGCTTAGACTTGGATTTCTTAAGATGTACCGTTTTGACTTGCACTCTACTCTATTATGGCTTATGACAAGGGATATGATTTTATTTTATGGTTCTATGTTATTTTCTTTTGAAAAACATATTTGAGATACTTTGTTTTGATGTAAGTGGTTTTAGGACTATGATTATTCTTAATAATGAAGTTGAAATTTTTCGATGCTTATTTTATATTTGTCTTGTAAATTTCTGTATTGTTTACCTACTGCGCTTCACGAAACTTAATGCATTGTCTTATGAGTGACATTAACGGACGCGGGGTGTCACAGGAGCAGTGCTATTCTTGGGCAAAGAGTCTGTTATTGAAGCGCAGGCATGGATGCATTCTTGTGAAAGAATTTTCGAAGGCTTGAGATTGAATGGGGACCAAAGGAAATTCTTGGCTTCTTGGTTACTTAAGGATGAAGCTCTAATATGGTAGGAAATAATTACAATGGGGATCCTGGAGGAGATATTACTTGGGACAGATTTAAAGAAATTTTTGAGGAGAGATTCGTTCCCCAAGAAGTAGTAGAGTGTTTGTATTATGAGTTCTCAAACTCAAAGCAAAGTGATATGACTATTCTGGAGCACTTAGGCATGTTCAACGAGCTTTCTCGATTTGGTTCAGAGCTGATCCAAATTCATTTAAAGAAGAATATAAGATTCATAGATGATCTTCAGAGGAGATACAAGAACAATGTAACCTCCTATGTGAAACTTTCATTTGCTAAAATGGTAGAAATGGCTTGTCGTTATGAGAACAATGACAAATAAAATTCTTTAGAGGATAAAGAGAGGGAATTCTGGCAAAAAGAGGAAGTTTGCAAATAAGAAGCTAGAGGAAAGCAAAGAGGGAGAGAAGTCTAAAGATGATTGGTTAAAGGATGTCACATGTTACAACTTCCATTAGCAAGGGCATCTGTCAAAGCACTGCAAAGCTCCAAAGAGACAGAGGGCGTCTTTTGATAATGTGGAGTGCTATAACTGCCACAAAAAGGGTTACAAAAAACCGAATTGCCTACTATTGAAATACTCTGAAGTGGATCACGTCTACAACATAGAAAATGCTCCAACAACTTCTGTTGGTAAGGATAGGCCCGATGTTTTGGAAGGTATACTCACTATCAAAGGTATTCCGGTTAAAGTATTATTCGATACTGGTGAATCGTGAAGTAATTTTTCAAGTAGTTTAACTAGGAAGTTAAATCTAAACCATAAATATCTCAAGGAACCCATTTGCGTTAACAATCCAATAGGAGGATCCATTAACCTTTGTTTGTATTATAAAGTGCCTATCTCTTATTCCCGTTACTGATTCTCCTTTAAATTGTTTTTCATGGACTTCACCAAATTTGATATTACTCATGGATTGGATTGGTTGAGCAAATATGAAGTCAAAGTTAAATGCATTGAGAAAATCATTAGAGTGAAGACCAAAGCTTGGAAATTTTATATCTATACCATGTGAAGGTCCAAATTTAGATAGAAATAAATTTTGCTCTGCTTTAGATATTTCCCACACTTCCATCCATCCTAGTTGTTAAATGATATCTGGACGTGTTTGAAGAAGTAAAGAATCTTCCTCCATGGAAACAGATTGACTTCATAATTGATTTGGTTTCAAATGCGAGGTCAGTTGTGCGCGCAATTCGGAGAATATTGTTAAAGGAGAAAGAAGATTTAAGCAATCAAACTCAGCAACTTATGCGGAAGGGTCTTATCAGGACAAGTTTCTTGAGCTGGGGTGCAGTAGTTGTATTCATTCCAAAGTCCAATGGTACCCTCAGATTATTCGTAGACTATCGTGACCTCAACAAACAAACGATTAAGAATAAATATCCACTTCCCTGTATAGATGATTTGTTGGATTGCTTGAATGGGGATCTATTCTCTATGGTGGACCCGACTACATGTTTTCATTAGCTCAGAATTGCAGAAGAATGTGTTCCTTTAACTGCTTTTAGGGGGCGGGTTTATTTTATGAATGGTTAGTAGTCCCCTTCGGATTGTGTAACGTTCTTTCTTACTTTGTAGATTTAATGAACCATGTGTTCCGAGAGGTGTTGAATAGATTCATGCTAGTTTTCATTGATGATATCCTTATCTTTTCTACAACAAAGGAAGAGCACGCGAAGCATTTGAAATAAGTACCTGAGATTCTAAGAAGTAATATATTAAAGTCCAAGTTTTCTAAATGACAATTCTAGAAAGAAGAAATGAAATTTCTTGGACATGTAGTATTAAAGGTAGGAATCTCGGTAGATCCAAGTAAGATTACTGCCATCTAGGATTCGAAGCAACCAAAGACCCCCACTCAAGTTAGAAGTTTTCTTGGGTTGGCTAGTTATTACAAAAAGTTAATGAAGGTTTTTATAAGTTATCTTGTCCTTTGACTAAGTTGACAAAGAAGCATACTAAGTTTATTTGGATGCCAGAATGTGAAGAACCCTTCCAGGAATTGATAGAAAGATTGACCATTGCCCCGGTGCTAATAATTATAGATGGTAATCAAGATTTAACCGTCTACACAGATGCTTTTGGTGAAGGAGTTGGCGCAGTATTAATGCAAAGAAGCAAATTCACTGCTTATGCAAGTCGTCAATTGGAACCACATGAGAAAAGGTACGCCACTCATGACTTGGAGTTGTTAGTTGTGGTATTTTCCACAAAGATTTGGAGGCACTACTTATTGAGTGAGAAGTTTGATCTCCATACAGATCATAAATCTTTGAAATATCTCTTCACCCAAAAATATTTGAATATAAGGCAACAACGTTAGCTGGAGTCTCTGGCAGCATATGATCTGGATATTTTCACACTCCAGGAAAAGCTTATGTGCTAGTAGATGCGCTCAGTAAAAAGAATGTTATCATTGATAATTTTATTGTAACATCCTTATTAATTGAGAAGATTTCTATTAAACAGAAAGACGATGAAATTTTTCAAAAGATTTGCAAAAGAATCCAAGAGGACTTAGAAATCACCCCAAAATTTAGCAGTTCAAAGAGAGCCGATAAAGATAATAGGCAAAGAAATAAAAGAATTGAGAAACAAAAGGGTGAGGCTTGTCAAAGTGCAATGGAGCGGAGATCCTAGAGACTACACATGGGAAACAGAGGATAACATTACAAAGGCTTATCCTATGTGCTGAGTGGATATCTTTGATTAGCTCTTCTGTGAATGGTAAACTTATTTCCGTTTATCATTTTTATTTCAAGTTTATTGTCATCCAATTTCAGGGACGAAATTCTTTTAAATGGGGGAGACTGTAACGACCCGAAATTTTGGAACCAATTTAAAATTTTAAAAATACAAGTTTGTAAGAAATTAAAATAACCATGCATGCATTGGATACATACACTCATTTTTAAATACGATTTCAAAAAGTATAACGGTCAGATAAGTTATTTAAATCAGTTTTATCAACTTATCAGTTCTAAACAATCTTGGATAGAAACACTATTTATCGAAATTATAAGTTTTGAGATTTTGAGTTAATTATTTGAATACAACCTGAATTTTGAAAATGATTCAAATATGATTTATAAATTAATTTTACAAGAATTTATGGCCAATTTTGAAGATTCAATGATATGATGTTATTTTCAATAGCTTACAAAGGAAAAATTACAAACGATCTTGAAATTCGACAAAACTAATTTTATCATATTTGCAATGTTGAAAAATGTTAAGATTCCAAATTTTGTAATTTTTGAAGTTAGTCCGTGAGTATGCGAGAAATAAACGCGTACCCACTCAAGCGGTAAAAAATATGCGAAAACGCAATAAAAAATAAAACAGAAGGTTAAACGAACTCGAAATTCAATGAGACTATTCCGTTGGATCCAGAATTACGTTATATGTTAGAGTTCAAAATTTCGTGACAAACAGAATTAAGGTGTGATCACACGAATGAAAGAAGTGGAGCTGAACTAAAACACTTCATCGTTTAGCTTAAGCTTTAAAGTCCAAAGAAACTCATGCCACGTGTCTTTCTCCAAGCACCCGAGGTGTTTTTCTTCCCTTCCATCACCTTGCGCCACCTCACCAACCCACGTGAAAAGCCATTTTATAAAAAACCCCTCTCTTTTCTCCTTTCTTCCCTTTTTCTTTTTTCCTTTGAGCTCCTCCTCCTTCCTCCTTGCCTTTTCCATGGCCTCCATCACCTAGAACCGCTCCACCAAATTTCCGCATCTCCCCCACCATCGATCCTGCATGCGCAGCCCCTCCCCCTCTCCTCCTGCTTGCCGCAATCTCTCCTCCTCCTTAAACACATAAAAATCCAATTTTTAGCACTGATTTGGGCTTACACCCCTCAAAGCAACCACCTTTCACCTCCTACACGTCGTAGACCCAATGCCTGGGCCACACTTGCTGCGGCAGCACTAGCACCCTCTCCACCGGGGACCCCACCCCGTGGTCGTGTCACATGGACCCTACAAACCTCTCCCGTTTTCCCTGTATTCGAAGATCCGCAAGCGTGTGCATAACCGTAAAGTCTAGAGGCCCTGTAGCCACCAAAATCAGTCCCGTAGGCTTAAGGAAAAGTTTGGGCACTGTACGAGTGTCATGGTCGTGGGTAAGAGTCTGCTAGTTCATTCACACAAATGATTGATGGAGTGGAAATCATGGTTCGAAACCAAAACCTGTAAAATGGGCTAGTTAGAAATTAGCTATGGTTGATTAGTAAAGTTGAGTTCTGAAATGATTACTAATTAATCATTCAAGTTTATTATGATGTTAAGTAATGCATAGTACGATAAAAATATCATTTTTACTTGATATATGTGTATTTGGTTGGTTATGTGACACTTAAAACACAAACAATGTTGATTAGAAACAGTCTAAATGTTAAATGGTCTTGATGTAGTGATTTACCAATTACTGGTTATTGAATGTGATGAAAACCCCATACGGGTATTGGGATGATACTTAATTGACACATCTCCCGATTTTTTAGTTTGTAGAAAACCTCACACGGGTATTGGGATG
This sequence comes from Allium sativum, assembly GCA_030737875.1. Taxonomy (NCBI): domain Eukaryota; kingdom Viridiplantae; phylum Streptophyta; class Magnoliopsida; order Asparagales; family Amaryllidaceae; genus Allium; species Allium sativum. Next base: position 606,850,034 of record CM060910.1, on the reverse strand, counting down.
ATAACTAGTTGACACATCTCCTAATTGTTTAGTTTGTAGAACATCCACACGGGTATTGGGATCATAACTAATTGACACATCTCCCAATTTTTTAGTTTGTAGTAAACCCCACACATGTATTATGATGATACTTAATTGACATATCTCCCAATTATTTGATTTGCGGTAAATCGATTGATTGACGAACCCATATAGGCGTTATTGACTTAAGGCTTAAACTGTGTATTCCACCTTATATGTGGATCACATGTTTGTTTGATGATTGATTTAGTGTTATATAATACACTGACTGAAAATGAACAATAAATGATTTATTGGTTCATTTGTTAAGTCTCCATCGATTAAAATGAATTTTAATGAATATTTCAATAATATAATAATAGGCTGAAAATAAAAGTTTGATTTTCATGTTCGATTTTGGGTGGACACCAAGATTATAAATATAGATGGATAATCGTAGCTGGAAAAAACCGATTTGAATTAATTTTTCATCTAGTTTTAGCTTGTTCAAGTTTTATTTTCAAAATGAATAGTAACCTATAAAAGTGAAGTTAGGTTAAGATATTTAAGAAGAGTTATAAAAGAGCTTCCTTTAGAAAATTTTCTTATTTATTTTTATTGCGAATATCAGGGAATTTTGAAATAAAGAAAATGAAGTTGGAAAATTAGTATTATTTTAATCATTAATATTATTTTAATACTAAATATTGAAATAATTGATAGTGAAGTTGGAAAAATAAAATATAACTTATGGAAATTATTATATATTTACTATATAATAATTAAATATTATACGTCGAATAATGGTCAGAATAGAACTCGTCGCGCACCGATAGTACGCGAATTCGACTTATAGCTCTAGGCTGATATTCCAGGAGATCCGATCGTCGAATTTTATCAAAACTGGAACCTTTGGTTTCGTAATTAAAAGGGAATTCAAATGATAATAAGAGATTTTAAATCCAACGGTTAGATTTTAAGAAATGTCTAAATCAAATTTGAATAAAAACAGCGCTAGAATCAGTAATGGCCTGTAATGGAAAATTATGAATATGAGCTATTTTATTTAAATAAAAAGGGAAAAATCTTTATAAATTATTGTAAATGATTTGAAAAGGGTTTAAACCAATTTTATATAGTTTTGAATGATAAAACGGGTTAAGTGGAAATTTGGCTATTGGAGTAATACCTTTATAACGAGTTTTGAGAAACATTTTGAAATAAGGAATTTTATTCATAAATCGAATTAAATTCTTAAGTAGATCTTTTAACAAGATTGATAGACGATTTTTGAAAGCCAAGAAATTAGCCAAGTTTTGAGGATGAGATTTAAATCTTATGAAAATCAATACCAATTAAAGGAGACTTAATTGACAGATTAATAATCTGGTAAGCATTTATGTTTTGACGCGAATTATCTGAAATGATCGGATTCAACCCATTTCAAATAATTATACGACGATTAAAAGTCAAAGAGATTGAAGATGATGAAAGACCCAAAGTCTTCACATCGAATGGATTACTTGTTGATGCCTCGAAATGGTTTGCTTCCATTGAAGGGTTAAAGTGACAGTGGTCTGGACTTACTTGTTGATTATCCAGATGTAGAAGGGCCTCTCCCCTTAATTGGATGAGGAATAAGGTGCCTTCGGTTTAGTTTAGACCGATAACAAACTTGTATGATCGTATGTCTGACATGATATTCTATGTTGTATTAATTGATCACCACTAAATATATATATCTGTTTGGTGGCGGAGAATTTATTATGTTAGCTTAACACCCTTCTCTGAGACGTATGATCTTAGAGGTTATATATTAATAGACATCGGTTGTATGGTACGGAATGACAGTGTGGCATGCGAAGTGTTGCTGACAAATAGATCAAAGCTTTTGTTGAAAAATAGAGCTTTGTGGTATGTGACTCTACGGCCCCACACCCTGGAATGAGCTGAAAACAGGATAAAGCACCGCAGAGAAAGGTCATAGGTTTCCCTCTAGCTAAAAGTGATGCCATGGTATGGAGCCCAGACAGATATATTTATGTGCATGTTAGAATCGAGGCGCCTCGAATGATGGTCAAACAATCGACCTGATTGTAGGTCCAACGGGACCGGGGAATGTTATGTTCAGGACTAACCCGAACTCACCAGGAATTGGTGGGCTGGCTCTGCCGCTTAAAGAGTCACATGCGTGTTGTTCTGGAAATCTTGCTAGAGAGGCGATCCGAATCGGTTAAGGAAGATACTTTGTCTTGGTTCATGATGGAATCTAATTTCCAATACAAGATCTTGCGTTTTCAGTTGTAAACCTACACGATGACATAATAGGATGGGATATTATGTTGTCTAAGACTAATACATTTACTTTTGAAATTGGTTTCAACAATTAGGCACTATAATAATATCAAATGATTTGTATTTTCTTGTATCAAGCATGCTTATCCTTTATAAGGTACAACTCTATCTTATGGTTTGTGTTGCGTTGTGTGAGGGACTTGAGTATTGTAATGGCTTTATTTTTCAAAAAGCATTGCATTTTTGTTTTTATGCACTAACATTCATGTGGAGGAAACCCATTCCATGTTATACGGCGTGGTCCCATGATATGCCTTACTTTTGAATAATTTAAGTATAATTGTAGGGTTTCTCATACCAATCTCATGACTGACTCGTAGTTTGTTCTTCCCTTGCAAACTCCGGTGTCCATATTTTCACATGGGAAACCTAGTTCCCAGGTATTAGCTTTGTTCCTTTTGGATGTGTGTGGAATCTTTAGAAGGTGGTTTTGCACTTGTGCCGAAGCAGGATTTGGACATTTCTTTTATATTGTCCCAGACTTTATTATTTTGACTATCTTTTAATTCCGCTATGTACTATTTGAAACTGCTATGTATGATTATGATTCTAATGTTACTTCTGCTGCTATAATCTGATGTACATTATGTAATGTAATGTTTATCTTCTGTTGTTATGTTTATGTGTTGTAGTCCAATGATTGTCCTTACTTCCGGGGATCGGGAGTTTGGCTTGTCACAGGAGGGGAGAGTAATGGAGGTAGAGAGAAAGAAAGGAGAAGAGGGAAATGCAAAGGAAGGAAAAGTGAAGAAAAGTGACACATATGTATACACAAGAGCTAGGGTACTTAGTGTAAATATGCTCGCAAAGATGTCGCCATGAGAGGAGTTTGATTCATGGTAAAGCAATGGGTTTTTAAACAATTTTTCATCTATGGTTTATTAATTAATTCATATATTAACTTTTGTGCCCATTCCTTATTTTATGTTCCAAACTTAACATCACCTTGTGCTTTGTGCCAAGCAATCATTACCTAGGTAGGTCATTATGGAAGAGTGCAAGTAGGTGCTAGTGAGTTGTCAAGGATGGAGTAAATTAACGAAACATGTTTTTGATTAATTTAAGTTTACATTTAGTTAAATGACCTTTTATGTTTTCAACTCATACGATCAAACCATAAGTATGATCGATACGAAATTTGAAATCCTACTATATTTCACAGATATGGATCCAATGAAACTAATCTTGTCAAATTCAGAGACCATTTGCATATTGGCCTTTTTCTGTGCTATCATTAAATTTCAGTGGATTTTGCAATATGCATTTATATTGTGCATGCTCACATACTCGCTCCGATTGATATGAAATTTGAAATCTTAGCATACTTTAACATTCCAGATCCGATGAAAGTGGTTTCATCGAAATCTGAGATCGTTTGCAAAATGGCTGTTTTTCCAATATTAAAATAATATTAAATTATAGAATTTTAATATATTCACTTTTAAATTAATTTCAAAAGTTCGCTAACCTTATTTTAACTTCAGTAAGATATAAAACAAAGTTAGAATTCATTTTCCATAGTTTTTCAATTCTAGATTCAATATTAGTGAGTAGTGTCAAATTTGTATTTTTGACGACATAGTTTAATTGTTTGAACGGGTAAGTTGATAAAACTGATAAAAATAACTTATTTGATCGTTATAGTTTTTAAAATCATATTCAAAAATGAGTGTATGTATCCAGAATCGTGCGCTGTTATTTCAAATTCTTAAAAACTCGAATTATCAAAATATAAGAAATTACGGATCGTTACATTCTCCCCCACTTAAAAAAATTTCATCCTTGAAAAGGAAAGAAGATGTAAGCTGTTTTTTTTTTTAAAAGAGTAGGGCACTTATATTACAATAATCTAGTTATAAGTAGAAGTTCAAGCTGGTAACAAAATACAAACGCACGCAAAAAAAAAACAAATACTACACATAACACTAATACCACGTTGAACTATAAAAGACAAAGCACAACACAAACTAAAACACTAAAAAGATACAACACGCTAATACCCTAGAAAACACAGAAGAAAAACCCAGTAAAGTCCGCCACAAACGAAATCTATAAAGAAGTAATACAGTTTCTCCTTCATAAACCCAAAAAGCCCATTAACAAGGTACACAACTCCAAGCCAGCAAACCGAAAATGAAAAAACAGAGCAATAACAGACCAACCTTCCACAACTGAAACAACACCACTATTGTTCACCAAAGAAATATAACTACCAACTACCAACATAGATGAGAATCATTAATAACACAAATAGTCTCCAACTAACTCCAGCAAAAAATCTCTCATCCACATAGTCAAGAGCAACTCCCACTTCAAACTCAAGAAAGCAGAGGATAAAGAAATTACTTTTTAGCTATTCCACCAGTTATAACTCCCCGTGGCATTCCACATTCATCTTTGGCTTTCTTTATTTTGGATCTAGTATTGATTTGGGAAATTAATTTAATCCATTCTTAGTTATCTTCGGCAAGAGGCTCAATGCAAATCATGAAATTATCACCTTTCAATCTAGTAGTTTTAATTTTATTTCTTCTTTTCCTTAAACTACTAGTAGAACTGTTAGAATCTTCTATGCACATATCTTGACTACCATTAATTTGAATATCATCCTTAGAAGGATTAAATAAGCTGCTAATCTTTAGTAGCTCAGAATTGTCTTCCTCTTCACATGATCTTACTGGTGTCATTCCTTGAAATTTATCAACCTGAACGGAATTGTCAAACACCATACTATCCACATTTTTATCCTTCATGACGGCAACTTCTCCAGAATCTACATCTGTCCCGAAAAGATCAAGATATCTTCCAGATTTATCAATGTTGACCTTCTCAATATCTCTTACTTAACTAGTTATCCTACCCTTGTCTTTATCTCTAGAAACAAACTGAATCTTTTCATCATTTAAAGATACAGGCAACCCTACAGTTTTGACACACTCATTTTCAACTTCATCCATTCTTGGCTTTCTTACATTCATTACAACACTATCATTGGAAGAATCGAAATTCTGTACAATGATATTATTAACCATCTCAATATCTTTTAGTGAGTTGTTAACTCTACCCTTATCTATATCTCCTTTCTCAACTGTTTTACTACTCAAGAAATAGCACGTATTAGCACAAGCATCACTGAACTTATTGGATTTCTAGTATTTAGATCAATGTAAATATCATTCCCTTGACCAGATTTAACTTTAGGAGTCCATACTTTAACTGACTTACAAATTTCATTCGAATGCCCAATCCTTTTGCAATTAGTACATATTAAAGGAGTCCTTTCATACTCAAATTTTTTCCAAATAATTTCCCCATTTAATCCTTGGATAGGAACAACATTAGGGAATTTAAAATCCAGATCTGTTTCCATCAAAACTCTTGCAAAAGAAATTCTAGCTACATTCTCAGTAACATTATCTAGTTTTAAAGGACTACCTAATGTGGATGCAATTCTAATTATAGCCTCAATAGACCAAAAATCAAAATCTAAATCAGGTAATTTAATCCAGAAAGGTAAAGTATGGAGGAATCCTCTATTCATCTTTAAACCCATTTTCCATTTCCTCATAAATATTAATCTTTTCTTATAGAAACATGGCCCCGAATCTAGGATTCTATGACAATCATCAGAATTATCACATTTCAGGATGAAGAATCCATTATCCCTAGTGAATAAACTATAGTTTCCTTTGACATTCCAGTTTCGATCTATGCAATTCTTAAGGAAACTATAATATGGTTTATTTCCAAAAACATAGGATACTATGGAATTAGTCCATCTTTCCTGTGCTTTATTGATCAGTTCTTCACTAATAACAGCAATCTTTTGACTATCTTTAACATTAGGTTTATAAAATTTTAACTGAAAAGAGTTCTTATTATAGTTACTTTCTGTAACAACATCGATCTATGCCTTTGACTACTTCAGGTTAACCCTATTTGCAAAATCTTGATTTTCAGAATGAGATCTGGAAAATCCCTCTTTGAATTAAGATCTGGCGGGATGTTTCCATTTTGATTTGAGAGGTTTCCTTGCTTTGTATGTTGTAGAGAAATATATAGATCTGGAGGAACAACATATCTATGATCAGAATCAGAATTCAAAGCGATTTTTGCCTTAGTTTTAAAGAATTTTGAAGTGGAAGTCGCCATTACTTTTTGTAAATCACACTTCTACTTTCCAATATTTTTTAACAAGGCTTTTTACCTAATGTAAGCAAATTTATTTATAATCATTTTTAGGTAACCCTTTCTAATTATTTACTAAATACCTTTTAGTCAAAATTATGAAACTTAATTCACAAGGTATTCATAGTTACTTACTCACTTTTTTTTCTTACTTAACATATTTCAGAAATTATCGACTATCCAAAATCGTTGATAATTTCAATTTCTAATCCAAACTCTATATAATTACAATAAACTATCTTTTTATATTTAAAATATAACTTTTCAGAAAATTGATCTTTATACCGAAATTACGATTTCGCGTATAAATAATACTCTGAACTCATTCTAGGGCATTTCTAACCCTATCTCTAATGAGTTCCTTTTATAAATATTACTAATCCTATCTCTGGTGGTCTTTTCCTTCTATTCAAATGGGTCGTACCTCAAAGCTTCATACTAGACAAAGCTCTAATACCAAACATGATGACCCGCCTTTTTTCCTGATTCAAACCGATAATTAAACCGACTTAAAACAATGAACAAGACGTGTTGCTTGGGGTTATAATGCATAAGAACTGACAAAAGAACTTTTTCATTAATATCATCACAATATTACATCAGAGTACAAGTATATATCAGAGTAAATCGATATCATAGTACATCAAAAAAATACATACACAACAGAAAATACACAACTCTTGACGAAAGAATAAGAAATGATCAATAGTATAGCTCTACCCATAATCCAAATTCCTGCTTTAAAATCTGCAAACCAAAAGTACAAGGCTGCCAGTGTGGAAAATATGGGCACCCAAAGTTTAGGTGGAAGAACAATAAACTCTGAGTCAGCATGGGATTGGTGTGAGAGCTAAAACAGTTATACCTTTATTTTAAAGTTGGGTAAATCATAAGACCATGCCGTATATCACGGAACGAGTGTTCTCTTATGAATACCAGTCATAAAAACTCAAAACTAAATTAGTTTCATCTTCCATATTTAGATTTATCAAATCTAATCAACTTCATTTATTTACAAAATCTATTCTTTTGAAAATAATCTCTTCGATCTTAAAATCCTGGTTTTATTTCAAATCATTGAAATAAAATATGGCTTTCATGTCAAATCGTACTTCACTTTGGAATTTAGAAGCAAATTAATTTTGAAAATCTCAAATACCCGTAATATAAGCATATTAACATATATGGCACCAGATTGAGAGGTTTCACCCGATAACAAGGCAAATGGGTCTCAGCCTTTATCTCATCAATAATATAAGTATGTCTCTTTATCTCAAGAGTGAACCATACCTTCATACATGTGGCCAATTTTTAGTTACGGGTTGCCTGAATCATTGGTAAATAACAAATCATTTAACATCCTAAAGTGATAAATCATTTTGCATTAATAAGCACAAATATCTTCAAAACATAGTGTTATTGCTTTCTAAATCATTTAAACATTGGGATTTAAGCTTCCGAGATTCTCATCATTTATAAAACACTTTTTGTAAACCATTTAACATCTTCGAAATATTTATTTTCATATATTTTCTACTTGTTTGAAATCATCGTTTCATTTCATTTTCTTTTATGAAAATAATCTTGAAAAACAATTCACTTAAATTTATGTTTGCAAAATGTATCTATATTGCTGCTAAACATCTTTCAGTCAAATCGTGAAATAAATCAAAAGGTGTTAACAAACAAATATTTTCTTATGTTTTTATTTATTTTAAAACAGTTGTTTCTCGTTGCAGTCAACGAACTGCACTTGTAGTGACCTTTTCAAAAATATATTTAAACATAACTTGAAATCTATAAGTGAAATCCAAAATTTCTTCTTTCATTTAAAAGTTACTATCAATAGGAAACAAACGTTTTTTGTTTCGAAGAAATCCAATTAAATTTGCTCATGTTATCAACTTTCGAAGTTTCTAGTAGAAATTCGCGAATTTTCGATGCGTGACTAGTCCTATTCAGACTATATTAACGATTATATTTTTGTCAATCAACTGACTAACCGCAATTATGCTATCATCAATCAACCATAAGCATCCATCCATAACAACCACCTTATTAACCAAGCCAAACAACTATTTGTTTATAGTTTAACTTTATAACCATTTAGATAACCACTATAATTACTAACTACCAAATAATTAATTTACTAACATAACCACTAACATCAGTAAATCCAAGTCTACTTAACCACTTAGCAATTTCCGAATGTGAGCAAAGTGTTCTCGCCATTTATACTTAAAGATCACATATTTTCTTTACTAACTTAATGAAATTGCTTACTAACTTTTTTGTAACTTCCAAACCAAACTTCATATAAGCAATATGCTTACATATATCATGTAACACCCGAATTTTTGAATAATCGAATTAACTAAATCCAAGAATAATTAATCTCAGACATGAGAATTAAGGGAAACGGGTTGCGCCATTGTGTTCGTCTCGGAATTCTGGCTGAGATAGAGTCTGAGTTTGCGTAAAACGGATACCGGATGAAGGAGATATGGAAGAACGAAGTCAGGCGGAAGAATCAGAAAAAAAATATTTGCACTGGCGTACTTGGGAAGTGCGCCAATACAAAAGTGGCACTGGCGCACCTGCCAAGTGCGCCCAGGCCGAGCAGAAAGCCTGCATAGCTTTCTGGTGCAACCTGATCCGTATTGTGACTCATTGGTGAGTCCTTTCTGACTCCTTGTTGAGTCATTAAGGCAGAGGTGTCACCCTATCCTGACTGAGTGGTTTTGATTAACCCTAAGATCATCCAACGGCTATAATTAAATTGAAATTCTATATAAACACAGATAAACTCAAACCCTAAAATCAAATAAAAATATGAATCATGGCCTTCATGCTGTAATCTTGTAACCTAGAGTAGCCGCCACCAACTAGAGGGAAGTCAAAGCTAATCAACTCAATTCTATTCAAGTCTAATCTAAACAATAACGAATCTACTACAAAGGCAAGCTAAATCAATTTCAGAACTCAGATTTCAGAACGCAAGACCTTCTTTTTGTGAGTTCGATTTCTTTAATAAGAGATATGATTTGGATTATATGGTTATGTTGTGAATCATTGACCGTTATGTTATTATCTATGCTGTAAATCTATGATGTTGTTATCTATGTTGTAAAGCTGTGATGTTATCATCTATGTTGTAAATCTATGTTAATTGTTGGCTTATGTACAATCAATTCATAATGATGTTTCATATGCTAGTTTGGTTATGTTGTTAGAACTGATTCATATGTTAAATCATATGTATGTATGAAAGTTTAGATGTTAACTTAGATATGAATCATATGCAAGTTATTGAGAATCATATACAACCTTACATGTTTCATGACATCTATTTTGTGTGTAAATTGGATCTAAAGTTAGGCCATGACATGTGTGAGTTAGATGCAAGTTTACATCGTAGTCTATGTTGTATAAATCACACATGCAAGTATATATATGTTGGAGTATGAATCATGTAATGTAAAGTTTGTAACTATTGCCTATGCAAGTTTACACCTTATGATTAGATCTATGACTCCATAGTTTATGCAAGTTTGTAACTTTTGCCTATGCAAGTTTTTGGATCAAAAACCTTATTCACACATGCAAGTTCACCCCTTATGTTTAGATCTAGTTTTTATTATATGCATGTTATGAGGTTTTCTCTTTATTCCATAAGTTGGACTATTCGAGTCTAACTTATATTTTACGTTAAACGAACGAACGTACAACGTGGGGCGATGGGATAATATTAAAAGATTTAATATTGAGAATTGGCATAAATGCCTTAAATGTGATGTTAATTGGTATAATTTTATATACCATAAGTAGATGGACATAATTGAGTCAATTATGAACATAGTTAAATTTGTAATTGATTGGCAATTTGAATAGGGAAATTAATTCAAATTGGGGGTAATTAATTAGGTGTAATTAATCGCCTAAGACATGAGGTTAGACTCTTTTGTGGTGTAAGACTGCCCGAACCCGTCCGAAAAATCCAGCTGCCACAAATGCCAGTCTAATATGGGAGGTCTTAGGCATAAATTAAATGCGTAACAGTTGTAAAGACACGAGGATAGGCTCGTTTGTGGTGTAAGACTACCCGGACCCGCCCGACAAATCCAACTGCCACAAATACCAGTCTAATGAGGGAGGTCTTTACAAGGTTATGGTCTTAATGAATTAAGAAACACTTAACCAGATAAACAAGTAGTGGGACATGAGGGGGTTTAGTGGGTGCCTTGGGTGGCATGTGGAATTAAGTGGGTTCCTTGGGTGGTATTTGAAATAGGATTAGATGCACTTAACCAAGATTGAAACATGTAAAAAGACATGATTAAGAATGGGGTTAAGTGGGGAAAAACCTTAGAGGGAACCAAGCGTAGGTGGAAAGCTTGTGTCCTTCATGAGGGCCCTTTTCAAACCAGTAACCCATTAAGTATCTTTGTGAGCTCGACCCAAGTCGAGGACGGGACACGCGTACTGGATTTGATTGTAAGAGCTCAAAGCGGGTCAGCGGTGGCAACGCAAGTCCAATGGGTTCATATGCGTGTGTGGGCCCGGGCTGGTAGGTAAGACGTTGTTGCATCGTGTAGATATAAGCCGTGCATTTTTGGTTGTATCGGGTTGCCACTTTGGGGAGTGATACACCTTACTGTGAGGCCAGCACGGGTATCTACGAGTTAGGTAGCCGATCGAATGGGGGTAGTGGGTACACCTAGTGGAGATAGGGGCAGACGACGCCTAGAAGGTAGCTAGGGGTACACTAAACTGCCATTATCATTATTAAGTTCTGTAGGAGGGATCAACCTTTAGGGTGACTAGTAGTGGTGCAGTGTAGTAATTATCTTATAGTGATTAGGGGCGTCTTTAATGATATCTTGGTTCATTTTATTTCCTCGTTTTGTTCTATCATACTCAATTGTTCACAGTCATTTCCTTACTTTCCAGCTTATGACTTAGCTTAGTTATTTTGATAATTATATTGTTATAGTTATCGCACTCGCCAGACTTTATGTCTGACCCCCTTTTCTTTCCACCTTTTTTCTTCCTCTCCCCCCCCCCCCCCCCCGAGTTTGCAAGGAGGGAATACTACAGCTTAGTGCTGATTTCTTTCAGTTGCTTGAAGAGAGTAGATGTATCGCTTGGGACTCTCTCATCTTTATGGCTTTGCTTATGATCAATGGGGATTTATGCATTTATGTTATTTAAGTATTTGCTTCTTTATGTACTTTGAAGTTTTTGGAAAAGACTACTGATCTTGTTGTAATGGTTTTGGAAACTGCTTATGTAAACTCGTTTTGAGTTATGATGAAATAAAATAAGTTTTATCTTACTCTGTGTTGTTTTATTTATTTATTCTTGTAATTTATCTGTTCTATACAAACAATAACGCTTCATGGACATTGATGCATTCCCTTTGTGAGTGGTGTTAATGGACGTGGGGCGTTACACGTGGTATCAGTGCTATGGTTACTAGAATAGATAAAAAAGTTTTGAAAGGTGTTTTCAAAAGTATTATTTTCCTAGAAAGTATTTTCAAAAACTTGTTTTAAAGAAGCTATTTTCAAGGAAAGTTTACTTTAAAGAGCATAATCCCCGCAAGCCATACATCTCTCTTTCACTTCCCTTGTTTTAAAACTCTTTCTTTTTTTTCAACCTGTTTGGAGCATCTGAGATACCAGAGGGTGTTCATGTACCTGATTGGTTTCGTCAATATCTCGAGGCTAGGGCCGCTACCGCGGGTCCGGCCAACGTTCCTTCTCCTCCTCCCCCAGTTCCAGTCATTTCTCCTCGTGGAGATACTTTCTTCAAGATATGTAAAGACTTTCGTTCGATGGGTGGAAAATCTTTTAGTGGGTCTGGAACGTTCATTGAAGCTAGAAATTGTTTGAAAGAAGTGGAGGATCTGTTTGGCATTTTCGATTTGGACGATTGTAAGAAGGTCCAATTGGCTGCTTGGTTGATGAAGGACGAAGCTTCATTTTGGTGGGAAGTCACTAATGGAGAGCGTCCAGTTGATACATGGCTGGATTTCAGGCGTAGGTTTGAGGCAAAGTTTCTCTCACGGGCGGAAGAGAATTTATATATGGAAAGATTTTTGGCGTTGAAGCAATGAAATCTTTCAGTAAAAGAATACATCAACAAGTTCAATCAGTTGGCGAAATTTGGCTTGGACTTGGTGAATACACCTGAAAAGAAGGCCCTGAGAATTGTTAAGGGTTCGAACGAGCCACTACATGGGTTAGCTATTACCCACATCCCTATGGGGGCCACCTTTTGAGAGACTAGCTGATATTGCGCTTATGCATGATGAGGAGAAAGGCGCTAATGCTAATAAGGCACCTAAGAAGAAAGGGGATCAAAAGAAACCGCAGCAACAACAACAAAACAAGAAAGGCGGGAAGAACAATAATGGCAAAGGAAACAAGAAGTGCTTTAATTGTGGGACACCAGGCCATCTGAGTAAAGACTGTAGGAAAAAGAAGAAGACTAACTGTTTCCACTATGGAGAGGAGAGGCAGGTCATCTAGTTAAGGACTGCCCAAGGAAACAGGGGCAAGGGCAAAGAACTTCTGGAGGACAGCTTCAGGCTCTCGTGGCACCAGGGCAGGAAAGGGAGCAGGTCCAGGCTCTCGTGGTCCCACCGCAGTAAGGACGAGGTAGAAATATTTCCATCGAGAGTTTAGTTTTTCTGTTTGATCATCATGTCTGTAACAACCCGTATTTTTGAATAACATATTATAACATAAATCGAGGCAGAATCAAACTGTAAAATCTGAATCAAGGGAAACGAGCTGTGCCATTGCGTTCGTCTCAGAAAAATACGCGAAATAGAGTCCGAGTTTTCGAAAATCGGAGTCCGTATGACCAAGATATGGCCTCTCGAAGTTTCCCGAAAAATTCACAAATTAAAGTATACTTAATTAAGTGAAATGGGTTTCGCAGAGAAATATATATATATTGATATATATATATATATATATATAATTGAAAATTAAATAAATAAATATGCAAAAATGTTCAAAACAGCGAATTGGGAGAGGGGAATAACCGAACCGGCCGATTTTTGAGGTCGACTCGAGCCTGCTGGGTCGACTTGGGGTTAATCCAGGGTGTTTGGCTGTCAACCTGTGGGCCGATTCGCTCAAATGCAGATTTTGCATTTGAATGGTTCTCATGGTTCAGCTTTAATCTAAAGGCCCTAGATGGTTCTACACTTGACTTCTTCCCCAAGACATGCTTTGATGGCTTGGATTGAATCTAGGGTTAATCCTATGGCTAATATTATCCTAATCTTCTATAAAAAGGACCTAACACCTAGCCTAAATCATTATTATTCAATCCTACAACTAAACTATGTCAAATTGATTCCTCTCATGGCCTCCACTCTCATGCTAAAATTTCTAAGTTATTTATATGAGAGATTTTGAGTGCATACAAGTGTTTTCAAGCTTGTATGAGTGTTCTTAGTTTGCATTCAAGTCAAGTTGCAACATTTCTATTTCAAAGCAAGGATTTTTATTGATTTGGCTCAAGGGTTTTTCATTTGGAGCTTGCATATTTGGGTGATTGCATAAGGGCTTCGTCTCAATCTTTTAATAACTATTTATTTGTGTCTTCATAGCATTGTAAGCCCTTTTCTACTTTCTTTCTTTGAACTCTAAAGTTAAATGAATGATGCAAGTTTGGGGTTGATCATTATATGCAAGTTTGGTTGATCATTATGATATGCAAGTTTGGTTGATCATTATATGCAAGTTTGGTTGATCATTATATGCAAGTTTGGTTGATCATTATGATATGCAAGTTTGGGTTGATCATGTTATCATGTTATGCAAGTTAAACTTGAAGTTGTGAGCTTAAAGCTTCAAGCTTTATGTTGAAGGTTGCATTTTGGCAACATGGAAGTTATCATATCCCTTATGATAACTTGCATGTGAGGCTAAATGCGAACTTCTACATGTCATTTATCACCATGTATCACTCATATGCTAAGTTTGGTTTTATGCATGCTTTTGAAGCCTAATAATGCAATATGCAAGTATATGAACATATGTACATTTCATATGCCACCATGATAAACTTGTGGCTTCAACACCTTTTTGTCATGATTATGCCAAGTTCCCTATTTTATCCTTTATGCGTTATTGCGATTATGTAAACGATGGGATTACGTTGGGGTTGGGTAACATTATGGCAAAAACATGGTTTTTATAACATAACGTGATATGTTAACTTGTAATTATGTTTTGGAAACATAATGGACATGACACTTAGAAAATATGAGAGTGGCCAACTCGAGGTTGGGTTGAGTTTGTAGCATAAATCTACCCGGACCCGCCCGGCTTAACTAGTGGCTACAAACAATAGGACCTAATGTGAGAAGTTGGTCATGTTATGCTCGAACCCGAGGTTAGACCTAGTTGTGGTGTAAAGCTACCCGGACCCGCCCGGCTTAACTAGTAACCACAACAAAGTCTAATGTGAGAGGTTAAAGCGCATTAAGTTAATGAATGCCTCCTGATTAGGGTTAAGTCATGGTCCACTTAATACTTAACCAATTTGGGCTAGATGGGTTAATCGCGGTTAAGTCAGGAGCCTTGGGTACTCTTAACCAATTTAACCCACGTTTGGATTGGGTTAACCACATTTAACCCGTTAAGAAACCCTAGTTGCGTGGTCCTTTTCAGCAGTAACCTTCTAGATAGCATCATAAGACCCTAGGACTAGGCTAGGGTGGGGCTCGATTGCTGGGCTGATTGTAAGAGACCAAAAGAGACGGCTGAATGATGCACCGGTTGTTCAGGCGGACCATGGTCGTGCACATTAAGTCCGGAGTTGAACACGGGGGCCGGTAGGTTTAGACTGTGCATCCTAGAATTGTGTCTAAGGGTTACACCGTAGGGCCTGATACACCCTAGGGGTGGACCCTGCACAGTCAACTACATTACATGATTAAGCCGTATGACACCGACACTTGACGAGTTAGGCTTATAGGGAGTCGATCGACTAGACCGAGTAGTTGGACCTTGATTTAGGTCATCTCATGATGTTGGGCCAAGCTTGGGCCAAGGGATCAATTCTTGTTTTTACTTGACATGTTAGAATGCTAGTACACCCGTGGTGCAAAACTTAACCTTGATTATGCGATGACACCTTTATCTATCTTGTTAGTTAATCATCATGCCAGTATGTTGTTATCCTTATGTTCATCTCAGCTTCTCATGCCAGTTAACTTTACTAGTTCATAGACAGATAGTAGTAGGGCTTACCAGTCTTTTTGACTGACCTGTTTTCTTTCGCCTCTTTTCTTCCATTTCCCTCCCCCCCCCCTCAGGTTCTCAGGGTGGGAACATTGGAGCTTAGCTTGGATCTTTTCAGCTTGCTTACTGGATTTGCTCATGTACGGTTTTGGACATTGAGCTAGCTATGGTTTATCACTTCATTTTGGGGATAGTACTTTATGTATTTCAGTTTTTCAGTTTATGCTTTTATCTAGACTTTGTTGTTGGAAAATAATGAATAAGTACTTTGTTGTAACATGACTATGGTTTTGAAATGCTAAGATTTATCCGCTGCTTTACTACTCTGTTTTACTTATATGTTCTGTCTTGTGATATCTGCATGCATGTTTACCTTGTTTAACGCCCCTCCAAAGCTAATGTCCTTGCAAGAGTGGCATTGGCGGAGGTGGGGTGTGACATTTGGTATCAGAGCATAAGGTTTACAAGATTTGAGCAAAAGTGTTTTTAAAACTTACCTTTTGAAAAACTATTTTCAAAACCAATTAAGTATTTTCCAAGAAAAGTCTAGTTTATTTTAAAAGGCTATTCCCCAAAAGCCATAGCACTATCCTTCGTTTCTTCGTTTTGAATCTATCTTTTTCTTCATTTTAGTATGGCCGATCACTTTAACATCCCGGAAGGCGTTCAAGTACCCGTCTGGTTCCGGAGATTTATGGAGGCAAGGGCGAATGAAGCCGGCCCCGCAACCATTCCCCCTCCTTCCCCCGTCGCTAACATCTCTCCTCCTCCCGTAGCTGAGGTTCCTTCTCCCCCTCAGCATACACAAGTGAATTTCGCGGAGCTTTGCAAAGACTTTAAGGCGATGGGTTGCAAGAATTTTGTCGGAACGGAGACTTCTGTGGTGGCAAGAAACTGGTTAAAGGAAACTGAAGACCTCTTTGCTATCTTTGAGGTGGAAGATCGTAGGAAAGTTCTGCTGGCGGTATGGCTATTAAAAGGGGAAGCTGCTTATTGGTGGGTAGTCACCACCACTACTAGACCAATTGAGACTTGGGATGACTTTAGGAGAAGGTTTGGGCTAAAGTTCCTATCATCGACAGAAGAGAATCTTCAGATGGAGAGGTTCCTATCTCTAAAGCAAGGGGACATGACAGTTAGGGAATACGTGGATATGTTTAATCAACTTGCTCAGTTCGGCCTAGAATTGGTAAACACAGCTCGGAAGAAGGCCCTACACTTTGCTTTAGTATTGAATGAGCCATTGCGCGGTTTGGCCATGTCTCATATACCTCTGGGGGCGACCTTCGAGAGTTTGGTAAATACGGCCCTGCTTCAAGAAGAAGATAAGAGTGGCAAGAAGGAGGTCAAGGCAAATGAGTCCCAAGGCAAGAAGGAAGATACCGAGAAAAGAGACAAGAACAATAAGAAGAGGAAATGCAACTTTTGTGGGATCAAGGGGCACATAACCAAAGATTGCAGGAAGAAGAAGAGGAGGTTAGGCGAGTGTTTTCATTGCGGAGAGTCCGGACACTATAGCAAGGATTGCCCGAAAAAGCTAGGACAAGGGAAGAGGCAAACTCGGCAAGCAGGACCCTCTGGAGGGCAATTGCAGGCTCTCCTCGCTCTTCCAGCTTTTGATCGAGGTAGAGTTTTTATAGAAATTCATGTTTACATTTCTGATTTTCCTGTTCGCACCTTATTTGATTCTGGCGCATCGAATAGTTTTATCTCTTCTGATATTGTTGAAAGTTTGCACCTAAGTACTAGCTTAGTTGAGGATCCCGTTTGTGTTTCAAATCCAATTGGGGGTTCCGCCCATCTGTCTATGATTTGTGTGGATTTGAAAATTTCTATCTTGGCCATAGAATTCACGTGTAGTGCTTATGTTCTCGGATTCACGGGATATGGGTTGATCTTGGGCATGGATTTGTTGTCCAGTTATGGAGCCATCCTCGATTGTGAGCATAGGGTGGTGAGGCTCATGACTCGCCTCGGTAATACCCTAGAAATTTCTTGTAACCCTAGAGGTCCCGTTATGTTATGTTATCTTGAATCTCTCGACTCGTCCATCGATGATCTGTAATCTGTAAGGGTGGTCCGAGACTATCCTGATGTCTTTGAAGAAGTTAAGGGGTTACCCCCTAAACGAGAGATAGATTTCCGCATTTATCTAGTTGATAATGCCAAGCCAGTATCATTGCCAGTTAGGCACATGGCTCCACGTGAGAGAAGGGAGCTCAGTAAGCAAATCAAGGAGTTGCTTGAGAAAAATTTTATTAGGCGAAGCATTTCTGAACGGGGTGCTTCGGTGGTATTCGCTACTAAGGCGAATGGTTCGCTTCGTCTATGTATTGATTATCGAGAGTTGAACAAGCTGACAAGAAGAATAGGCACCCGTTACCGAGAATTAATGATCTCTTTGACCAGCTTGTAGGTGCTTCTGTTTTCTCTCAGCTCGATCTAGCCACCGGATTCCATCAGCTTAGAGTAGCTGAGGATAGCATTGATAAAACTGCGTTTAGGACTCCGGATGGATTATTTGAATGGTTTGTCATGCCATTCGGATTGACTAATGCACCCGCCTACTTCGTGGACTTGATGAGTAGGGTGTTCAGGGAGTTCCTTAACAAGTTTGTCATTGTCTTCGTGGATGATATTCAGATCTTCTCAAAGGATGAAGAAGAACATGCAAGGCATCTCAAGGAAGTGATGGATACGCTTAGAGCGCATCAGTTGAAAGCCAAGTTCTCCAAATGCCATTTCTGGAGAAAGGAAGTTCGGTTTCTTGGACATATAGTTTCTAAGCAAGGCATAGCGGTGGATCCCGCGAAAGTGGTTGTGGTTCAAGACTAGAAGACTCCGAGGAATGCAACCGAAGTGAGAAGCTTTCTCGGTCTGGCGGGCTACTATAGGAAGTTCATCAGGGACTTCGCTAAGATTTCGGCCCCTCTTACTAAGTTGACGAAGAAGAACTTAGTCTTTGCATGGGACTTGGAGTGTGAGCTTGCTTTTCAAAGGCTCAAGAGAGCCCTTACCTCAGCTCCAGTTTGGCAACGTGGATTGGCACTGTTTTCAAGAGATAGTTTCTGCGTGGGATACCGTATAATATGTAATGAGATCCAAGATTCACTAACGAATCTTGGAAAGCTTGCACGAAACCATGAGCACGCAGTTATGTTTAAGCCAAGTATTTCAGGCAAAGAATAAGTGGAAGTGGAACGAGAGGCAACGGTGAAATGAGTTCTAACTCATATTTTGGGAACAAGAATTAAGAACTACGGAATTGCGAAGTTAAAAGACGGTCAGGGCACGATGGGATTAAGCACAAGAAAATGCGGCTTAGAAGATCGAAGACTAGATACGCGCATTTAATCTCTTTCTAAGGGTATATCCTTGATCCCTATTGTTCCGTAGAGCTTACTCGCATGTTATCTTTTAAGTATATCCTCTCGGTCCTATCCTCAATCTTAGATCTGTTGCAAACCCCCTAAGGAGTATGACTAGCCTATTTGTGATATATGGTTGGGGTGAAGAAGTTCGTCACCAAACTATTTGGGCTTTATGGGATATGGGTAATAATTGATAGACTTACGAAGAGAACCCATTTTTTCGGTGAAAAGCAAGAGGACCGTATCATGGCTAGCATTTGTTTATCTTCGAGAGATAGTATGGTTGCATGGAGTTTCTTCTAGCATAGTTAGCGATCGTGACCCAATTTTCACTAGCCAGTTCTGGAATAGTTTGCAAGAAGCGATGGGTACGCGATTGAATTTGAGTACAGCCTATCACCCCGAGACGGATGGCCAAACCGAAAAGGGTGAATAGAGTGCTAGAAGATCTCTTGAGGCCTTGTGTTCTCGACTTCGGTGGTACTTGGGAAGACCACCTTCCTCTTGTAGAGTTCGCTTATAATAATAGCTATCAACCCAGCATAGGGATGGCACCATTTGAAGCTTCGTATGGGAGGTCGTGCAAGCCACCAACATGTTGGTGGGAGACAACATATAGACTTATACTTGGGCCCGATATGATACGAGACACATCCGAGAAAGTTGAATTAGTAAGAAGAAGAATGAAAGCGGCCCAAGATAGACAGAAATCCTATGCTGACAAGCGAAGGGCAGATTTGGAATTCGAAGTGGGAGACATGGTTTTCGTGAAGGTTTCTCCTTTGCGAAATGTGGTACGTTTTGGAGCAGTTGAGAAGCTGGCACCAAGGTTCTTAGGACCCTTCCCTATCATAGAAAGAATTGGAAAGATGGCCTATAAGGTGGAATTGCCCGAGAAGCTAGCCGAAGTGCATAATGTCTTTCATGTCTCGCATCTCCGAAAGTGCCTACATGAATCCGCTGAGGTGGTTGAACCAAGCATTCTTGAAGATATTGAGGTAGAGAAAGAAGCAACCTTGAGAAAAGCCCCGATTCGTATCTTGGGAACGGAGATCAAGAAACTAAGGAATCGAGAAGTCAAATTGGTGAAAGTTCAGTGGGGTGAAGCCGACGAAGATGCAACTTGGGAAACCGAGGAGAAGATGCGTGGGATTTATCCATTTCTTTTTGAGGGTACACTCTCGATCTCTTTTCCTAATTAGCATATCTTTCTTTTTATCCATGTTTATCATGTTTATCTTATTATCTCGTTAATCTTGTTATGAGGACCTTAGGTAGAAACCCTTTGGATGAAACATGTATTTGAAACATGTTATGCTTGATGGTTGCAAGTGGTTGCAAGTGTTTGCACGTGGATACTCATGGATGCATGATACACATTAGGCACTAAGATCGGCTCACACACTTTCATACCGCATATGCATGAGTGTTTATGCTTATTCGTGGATGAAACTTGTTATGCTATCACGTGGATGTTGCATATGGATGAATGTTATGTGCACTCATGTAGAGACTATGAGTTATGTTAGGAATTTGCATACATATGGACTCATTTCACTAACATGCTTTGCATTAAGGAGGTTTACTGAATCAGTAACCGCCTGATTTTTGCATTAGATAAGTACATATACACACACCTTTGCATATGATCATACAGCATTTAGAATCCTTTAAGGACAATGACTGCACGTGGATGATGTTTTGAGTAGATGGGTGATGGATGGTAGGATACATTCTTCCTAACTTGGAGATTTCGGGGACGAAATCCTTTAAGGAGGGGAGAATGTAACAACCCGTATTTTTGAATAACATATTATAACATAAATCGAGGCAGAATCAAACTGTAAAATCTGAATCAAGGGAAACGGGTTGTGCCATTGCGTTCGTCTCGGAAAAATACGCGAAATAGAGTCTGAGTTTTCGAAAATCGGAGTCCGTATGACCAAGATATGGCCTCGCGAAGTTTCACGAAAAATTCACAAATTAAAGTATACTTAATTAAGTGAAATGGGTTGCGCAAAGAAATATATATATATATATATATATATATATTGATATATATATATATATAATTGAAAATTAAATAAATAAATATGCAAAAATGTTCAAAACAGCGAATTGGGAGAGGGGAATAACCGAACCGGCCGATTTTTGAGGTCGACCCGAGCTCGCTGGGTCGACTAGGGGTTAATCCAGGGTGTTTTGCTGTCAACCCGTGGGCCGATTCGCTCAAATGCATATTTTGCATTTGAATGGTTCTCATGGTTCAGCTTTAATCTAAAGGCCCTAGATGGTTCCTACACTTGACTTCTTCCCCAAGACATGCTTTGATGGCTTGGATTGAATCTAGGGTTAATCCTATGGCTAATACTATCCTAATCTTCTATAAAAAGGACCTAACACCTATCCTAAATCATTATTATTCAATCCTACAACTAAACTATGTCAAATTGATTCCTCTCATGGCCTCCACTCTCATGCTAAAATTTCTAAGTTATTTATATGAGAGATTTTGAGTGCATACAAGTGTTTTCAAGCTTGTATGAGTGTTCTTAGTTTGCATTCAAGTCAAGTTGCAACATTTCTATTTCAAAGCAAGGATTTTTATTGATTTGGCTCAAGGGTTTTTCATTTGGAGCTTGCATATTTGGGTGATTGCATAAGGGCTTCGTCTCAATCTTTTAATAACTATTTATTTGTGTCTTCATAGCATTGTAAGCCCTTTTCTACTTTCTTTCTTTGAACTCTAAAGTTAAATGAATGATGCAAGTTTGGGGTTGATCATTATATGCAAGTTTGGTTGATCATTATGATATGCAAGTTTGGTTGATCATTATATGCAAGTTTGGTTGATCATTATATGCAAGTTTGGTTGATCATTATGATATGCAAGTTTGGGTTGATCATGTTATCATGTTATGCAAGTTAAACTTGAAGTTGTGAGCTTAAAGCTTCAAGCTTTATGTTGAAGGTTGCATTTTGGCAACATGGAAGTTATCATATCCCTTATGATAACTTGCATGTGAGGCTAAATGCGAACTTCTACATGTCATTTATCACCATGTATCACTCATATGCTAAGTTTGGTTTTATGCATGCTTTTGAAGCCTAATAATGCAATATGCAAGTATATGAACATATGTACATTTCATATGCCACCATGATAAACTTGTGGCTTCAACACCTTTTTGTCATGATTATGCCAAGTTCCCTATTTTATCCTTTATGCGTTATTGCGATTATGTAAACGATGGGATTACGTTGGGGTTGGGTAACATTATGGCAAAAACATGGTTTTTATAACATAACGTGATATGTTAACTTGTAATTATGTTTTGGAAACATAATGGACATGACACTTAGAAAATATGAGAGTGGCCAACTCGAGGTTGGGTTGAGTTTGTAGCATAAATCTACCCGGACCCGCCCGGCTTAACTAGTGGCTACAAATAATAGGACCCAATGTGAGAAGTTGGTCATGTTGTGCTCGAACCCGAGGTTAGACCTAATTGTGGTGTAAAGCTACCCGGACCCGCCCGGCTTAACTAGTAACCACAACAAAGTCTAATGTGAGAGGTTAAAGCGCATTAAGTTAATGAATGCCTCCTGATTAGGGTTAAGTCATGGTCCACTTAATACTTAACCAATTTGGGCTTGATGGGTTAATCGCGGTTAAGTCAGGAGCCTTGGGTACTCTTAACCAATTTAACCCACGTTTGGATTGGGTTAACCACATTTAACCCGTTAAGAAACCCTAGTTGCGTGGTCCTTTTCAGCAGTAACCTTCTAGATGGTATCATAAGACCCTAGAACTAGGCTAGGGTGGGGCACGATTACTGGGCTGATTGTAAGAGACCAAAAGAGACGGCTGAATGATGCACCGGTTGTTCAGGCGGACCATGGTCGTGCACATTAAGTCCGGAGTTGAACACGGGGGCTGGTAGGTTTAGACTGTGCATCCTGGAATTGTGTCTGAGGGTTACACCGTAGGGCCTGATACACCCTAGGGGTGGACCTTGCACAGTCAACTACATTACATGATTAAGCCGTATGACACCGACACTTGACGAGTTAGGCTTATAGGGAGCCGATCGACTATACCGAGTAGTTGGACCTTGATTTAGGTCATCTCATGATGTTGGGCCAAGCTTGGGCCAAGGGATCAATTCTTGTTTTTACTTGACATGTTAGAATGCTAGTACACCCGTGGTGCAAAACTTAACCTTGATTATGCGATGACACCTTTATCTATCTTGTTAGTTAATCATCGTGCCAGTATGTTGTTATCTTTATGTTCATCTCAGCTTCTCATGCCAGTTAACTTTACTAGTTCATAGACAGATAGTAGTAGGGCTTACCAGTCTTTTTGACTGACCTGTTTTCTTTCGCCTCTTTTCTTCCGTTCCCCCCCCCTCAGGTTCTCAGGGTGGGAACATTGGAGCTTAGCTTGGATCTTTATAGCTTGCTTACTGGATTTGCTCATGTACGGTTTTGGACATTGAGCTGGCTATGGTTTATCACTTCATTTTGGGGATAGTACTTTATGTATTTTAGTTTTTCAGTTTATGCTTTTATCTAGACTTTGTTGTTGGAAAATAATGAACAAGTACTTTGTTGTAACATGACTATGGTTTTGAAATGCTAAGATTTATCCGCTGCTTTACTACTCTGTTTTACTTATATGTTATGTCTTGTGATATCTGCATGCATGTTTACCTTGTTTAACGCCCCTCCAAATCTAATGTCCTTGCAAGAGTGGCATTGGCGGAGGTGGGGTGTTACAATGTCCGTACTTTATTCGATTCTGACGCATCACATTCGTTTATCTCTACATCATTAGTTGAAACACTGCACTTAAATACTAGTCTTGTTGTGGATCCCATTATAGTCTCAAATCCTATTGGTGGGTCGGCTCATTTATCCATGGTTTGAAGGGATTTGAGATTGTCTATCATGGGCGTTGGTTTTGAATGTAATGCTTTTGTGCTTGGTTTCATGGGTTATGGGTTGATTCTAGGGATGGATTGGCTAGCCCAATATGGCGCCATCCTAGATTGTGAACAAAGGGTAGTAAAATTGTTGATTCGTAATGGAAAGACCCTTGACATTTCTTGTGACCCTAGAGGACCGGTGATGCTTAGTCATCTTGAGTCACTTGATGCATCCAATGATGATTTACATTCTGTTCGTATAGTCCGTGAATATGTTGATGTCTTTTATGAGGTGAGATGTCTACCCCCAAAACGTGAGATAGACTTTCGTATTTATCTTGTAGACAATGCAAAACCAGTATCTCGGCGAGTACGCCACATGGCTCCTCGTGAGAGGAGGGAACTCAATAAGCAAGTAGGGGAGTTGCTTGAGAAGGGGTTCATAAGACGTAGTACATCGGAGTGGGGTGCTCCTGTAGTATTTTCCACGAAGGCGGATGGGTCCCTTAGACTTTGTGTGGACGATAGAGAGATTAATAAACTTGCTAAGAATAATAGGCACCCACTGCTGAGGATTGACGATCTCTTCGATCAGTTAGTTGGCGCCTCAGTGTTTTCGCAGTTGGACTTAGCCACTGATCTCCATTAGTTGAGAGTGGCTAAGGATAGCATAGACAAGACTGCCTTTGCGACTCCGGACGGTTTCTATGAATGGCTTGTGATGCCCTTCTGTTTGACAACCCCCCCCCCCCCCCCCGCATACTTTGTTGACTTGATGAGTAGGGTGTTTAGGGATAAATTCGTGGTGGTCTTTGTGGATGACATCTTGGCCTTTTCTAAGAGCGAGGAAGAGCATGCCCTACATCTTAGGGAAGTGTTGGAGACCCTTCGAATGCATAACCTTAAAGCTAAATTTTCTAAATGTCACTTTTGGAGGAAGGAAGTGCGATTCTTAGGGCACGTGGTTCCCAAAGAAGGGATAGCTATGGATCCCACGAAGGTGGTGGCCATCCAAGATTGGAAGTCCCTAAAAATGCTACCGAGGTGAGGAGTTTCTTGGGGTTGGTAGGATATTATGGGAAGTTTATCAAGGACTTCGCAAAAATATCAGCCCCATTAACACACTTGACAAAGAAGAACCCAGTTTTTACGTGGGACATAGATTGTGATGATGCGTTCCAACATTTAAAGAGAGCTTTGACCACAGCCCTAGTCTTAGTGTTGCCAGATGGGAGTAAGCCATTTACCGTTTATACGAAAGCTTGTGGGACAAGACTAGGCGCAATCTTAATGCAAGAGGGAAGGGTAATAGCCTATGGAGGAAGGCAGTTGAGAGTACATGAGAGAAATTACCCTAAGCATGACCTAGAGTTGGCCGCTATTGTTTTCGCGCTTAAGTCTTGGCGCTATTATCTTCTTGGCGAGAAATTCGAATTGTTCACTGACCACATATCGCTAAAATACTTGTTCTCTCAGAAGGACTTAAACTTATAGCAACAAAGGTGGATGGAATTCTTAGCGTCCTATGATTTCGAGATAGCATATGCCCCTGGCAAGGGTAACGTGGTGGCAGATGCCTTAAGTAGGAAAAGGTTGTCCTTGAGTCCGTTGTTTGCTGAGCGGCGAAGCTTAGAGTTCATCTCTATGTTCGACTTTAGACCTTACATTGACTTTGTACCCGGTTTTCTAGCATCCTTAGAGGTCAGACCTACGGTTTTGGGACGGATTGGTGAGGCACATCGAGATGACCCACAGTTGGTTGAGTTGGTAGAGAAGCTCATAAGGGGGGAATCATCGAGCCATCTCAGTAGGTATACCCTAGATGATAAGGGTTGGTTACGTAGGGACGGTAGACTTTGTGTACCACGAGACGAGAATTTGAGAAAGACCATTCTTGATGATGCACATCGTTCGAAGATGACCATTCATCCCGGCTGGGACAAGATGTACATGGAATGAGACGAGTTTACTTTTGGGCCGGTATGAAGAGGGATGTGGCCGAGTTCGTCGCTAGATGCTTGGTGTGCCAACAAGTAAAAGTAGAGCAAAAGAAGCCCAGTGGATTGCTTCACCCATTGGAGATCCCATAATGGAAGTGGGAGAGTATCTCAATGGACTTTGTTGACGGGTTACCGAGATCGAGGAAGGGAATACGGGGATTTGGGTCGTAGTAGACAAACTTACTAAGAGCGCCCATTTCATTCCCGTGAAGAGTAAGAGGATTGCTCCTTGGTTAGCCTCCGTATACATTTGAGAGATAGTTCGTTTTCACGGTATTCCTTCTAGCATAGTGAGCGATCGCGATCCTTTCTTTACTAGTGAGTTTTGGAAGAGCTTGCAAGAAGCGGTAGGGACTCAGTTATGTTTGAGCACCGCATATCATCCTCAGACGGACGGCTAGATCAAGAGGGTAAATCATATTCTAGAGGACCTTTTGAGGCTATGTGTTTTAGACTTCGGAGGTACATGGGAGGAGCATCTTCTTTTGGTAGAGTTCGCATATAATAATAGCTTTCAGTCTAGCATTGGCATGGCACCTTTCGAGGCTCTTTATGGACGGCCGTGTCGGTCACCTACATGTTGGTGGGAATCTACGGATAAGATCTTATTTGAGTCCGATATGATTAGAGAGACTTTGGAAAAGATCGATTTGATTCGAAGGAGGATGAAGACGGTGCAAGATAGGCATAAATCTTATGCGGATAAGAGGAGGACAGATCTTGAGTTTGATATTAGGGACATGGTCTTTATCAAGGTGTCTCCATTACGGATTGTTGTTCGCTTTGGGTCCGTTTGGAAGTTAGCACCAAGGTTCGTAGGGCCGTTTCCTATTAAGGAGCGGATTGGACAGATGGCATATAAAGTGGAGTTGCCCGAGAGGCTTAGTGGTGTACACGACGTATTCCATGTATCACATTTGAGGAAGTGCTTGCACGAGACTGCGGAAGTGGTAGAGCCGAGCTTTCTTAGAGAGGTGGAGATAGAGCGTGATGCAACGATTCGACGAGCTCCTACGTGCATTCATGGGTCGGAGATTAAGAAGTTGAGGAATCGAGAGGTCAAGCTAGTCAAAGTGCAACGGGGAGATGATGAGAGCAACGCTACTTGGGAGACGGAAGAGAAGATGCGTTCATTGTACCCTTTTCTTTTCGAGGGTATGTCTTTTAATTTCTTTTTTATCGCTCAGCTTGTACATGTTTTATCCTTAGTATGTCCTCTCGCTAGTATCTTTGACCTTTAGATAGGGTAGTCCTATGGTTGAAACATGTGTTTGAGACATGTTATGTATGATAGATGCATGTGGATGCAAGTGTTTGCTAGTGGTTGCTCGTGGATGCATATACACACACTTTAGGCACTAGATCGGCTCAGTCACTTTCATATTGCATATTGCGTATAAATGGATGTATTTAGTAAAATGAATGTACATTGAATGTGTGTATCATATTGATGTTGCATTTAAATGGATGGTTGTGCACACATGTAGTAATGATATGTATAGGGTTGTTTTGCATACATGATGGATACATGACACTATCATTATTTGCATTAAGGATGTCGACTGAATCAGTGGACCGCCTGATTTAGCATTAGTATACGGGCATATACACACACTATGCATATGTACATGAAAAGCATTAGAAATCTTTTAAGGACCATGGTTGTTAGTGGATGATGGTTAAGTAGATGGATGATTGTATGGTAGGATACGTTCTTCTTGACTTAGAAATTTCTAGGACGAAATCCTTTAAGTAGGGGAGAATGTAACACCCCGAATTTTTAAATAATTGAATTAACTAAATTCAAGAATAATTAATCTCAGACGTGAGAACTAAGGGAAACAGGTTGCGCCATTGTGTTCGTATCAGAATTCTGGTTGAGATAGAGTCCGAATTTGCGTAAATCAGATACCGGATGAAGGAGATATAGACGAACGAAGTCAGGCAGAAGAATCAGAAAAAAATATTTGCACTGGCGCACTTGGGAAGTGCGCTGGTACAAAAGTGGCGCTAGCGCACCTTCCAAATGCGCCCAGGCCGAGCAGAAAGCCTGCACAGCTTTCTGGTGCAACCTGATCCATATTGTGACTCATTACTGAGTCCTTTCTGACTCCTTGCCGAGTCATTAGGGCTGAGGTGTTACCCTATCCTGACTGTGTGGTTTTGATTAACCCTAAGATCATCCGATGTCTATAATTAAATTGAAATTCTATATAAACATAGATAGACTCAAACCCTAAAATCAAATAAAAATCTGAATCATGGTCGTCATGCTGTCATCTTGTAACCTAGAATAGTCGCCACCAACTAGAGGGAAATCAAAGCTAATCAACTCAATTCTATTCAACTCTAATCTAAACAATAATGAATCTACTACCAAGGCGAGATAAATCAATTTCAGAACTCAGATTTCAGAACGCAAGACCTTCTCTTTGTGAGTTCGATTTCTTTAATAAGATAATTAACAATTTAATTTGGTTGAGATATGATTTGGATTATATGGTTATGTTGTGAATCATTGACCGTTATGTTATTATCTATGTTGTAAATCTATGATGTTATTATCTATGTTGTAAAGCTGTGTTGTTATCATCTATGTTGTAAATCTATGTTAATTGTTGGCTTATGTGCAATCAATTCATAATGATGTTTTATATGCTAGTTTGGTTATGTTGTTAGAACTGATTCATATGTTAAATTATATGTATGTATGCAAGTTTAGATGTTAACTTAGATATGAATCATATGCAAGTTAGTGAGAATCGTATACAACCTTACATGTTTCATGACATCTATTTTAGGTGTAAATTGGATCTAAAGTTAGGCCATGACATGTGTGAGTTAGATGCAAGTTTACATCGTAGTCTATGTTGTATAAATCATACATGCAAGTATATATATGTTGGAGTATGAATCATGTAATGTAAAGTTTGTAACTATTGCCTATGCAAGTTTACACCTTATGATTAGATCTATGACATCCATAGTTTATGCAAGTTTGTAACTTTTGCCTATGCAAGTTTTTGGATGAAAAAACTTATTCACACATGCAATTTCACCCCTTATGTTTAGATCTAGTTTTTATTCTATGCATGTTGTGATGTTTTCTCTTTATTCCATAAGTTAGACTATTCGAGTCTAACGTATATTTTACGTTAAACGAACGAGTACAACGTGGGGCGATGGGATAATATTAAAAGATTTAATATTGACAATTGGCATAAATGCCTTAAATGTGATGTTAATTGGTATAATTTTATATACCATAAGTAGATGGACATAATTGAGTCAATTATGGACATAGTTAAATTTGTAATTGATTGGCAATTTGAATAGGGAAATTAATTCAAATTGGGGGTAATTAATTAGGTGTAATTAATCGCCTAAGGCACGAGGTTAAACTCTTTTGTGGTGTAAGACTGCCCGGACCCGCCAGGCAAATCCAACTGCCACAAATGCCAGTCAAATGTGGGAGGTCTTAGTCATAAATTAAATACGTAACAGTTGTAAAGACACGAGGTTAGGCTCGTTTGTGGTGCAAGACTGCCTGAACCCACCTGGCAAATCCAGCTGCCACAAATGCCAGTCTAATGTGGGAGGTCTTTACAAGGTTATGGTCTTAATGAATTAAGAAACACTTAACCAAATAAACATGTAGTGGGACATGAGGTGGTTAAGTAGGTGCCTTGGGTGGCCTTTGAAATACGATTAGATGCACTTAACCAAGATTGAAATATGTAAAAAGACATGATTAAGAATGGGGTTAAGTGGGGAAACACCATAGAGGGGACCAAGCATAAGTGGAAAGCTTGTGTCGTTCATGGGGCCCCTTTTCAAACCCGTAACCCATTAAGTATCTTTGTGAGCTCGACCCAAATCGAGGATGGGACACGCGTACTGGATTTGATTGTAAGAGGTCAAAACGGGTCAGCGGTGGCAACGCAAATCCAACGGGTTCACATGCGTGTGTGGGCCCAGGCTGGTAGGTGAGACGTTGTTGCATCGTGTAGATATAGCCGTGCATTTTTGGTTGTATCGGGTTGCCACTTTGGGGAGTGATACACCCCACTGTGGGGCCAGCACGGGTATCTACGAGTTAGGGAGCCAATCGAATGGGGGTAATGGGTACACCTAGTGGAGATAGGGGCAGATGACACCTATGAAGGTAGCTAGGGGTACACTAAACTACCATTATCATTATTAAGTTCTGTAGGCAGGATCAACCTTTAGGGTGACTAGTATTGGTGCAGTGTAGTAATTATCTTATAGTGATTAGGGGCGCCTTTAACGATATCTTGGTCCATCTTATTTCCTCGTTTTGTTATGTCATACTCAATTGTTCATAGTCATTTCCTTATTTTCCAGCTTATGCCTTAGCCTAGTTATTTTGATAATTATATTGTTAAAGTTATCGCACTCTCCAGACTTTATGTCTGACCCCCTTTTCTTTCCACCTCTTCCCCCCCCCCCCAGGTTTGCAAGGATGGAATACTACAGCTTAGTGCCGATTTATTTCAGTTGCTTGAAGAGAGTAGATGTATCGCTTGAGACTCTCTCATCTTTATGGCTTTGCTTATGATCAGTGGGGATTTATGCATTTATGTTATTTAAGTATTTGCTTCTTTATGTACTTTGAAGTTTTTGGAAAAGACTACTGATCCTGCAGTAGTGGTTTTGGAAACTGCTTATGTAAACTCGTTTTGAGTTATGATGAAATAAAATAAGTTTTATCTTCCGCTTTTTTTTATTTTTGTAATTTATTTGTTATATACAAACAATAACGCTTCATGGACATTGATGCATTCCCTTTGTGGTTGACATTAATGGACGTTGGGTGTTACATATCAACTATTAACATCTCAATAATCATAATAACACAAGAGATTACATCAAAACATAACCACAAACCAAAGCACAAATTAGAAGTTAAAAACTTGTGTAAAGTGTGAGTTTTTCTCACCCAGGGATTCACTCCTTCGTTCTCAAAGGCTAATTTCCTAGATTTCTTACTTTAAAGTGATTCAAGTTACTTCTGATCTTCAAGAAGACGGTACTCTGGCATCTCAAATTATTTTTCACTTGAGATTATAGCAAAATATTTCTATGCTTACTAGATCTAAACAAAAACTAAAAAGGAGGCATCTTTATTTTTAAAATGGGTTAAAGGTTGGATTTTTATGGTGTATAAGCTTAGATCTTTGAAGGAAAGAGGTGTGTGAGTGGTTTAGTGGTGCTAATGGTGGAGGAGGGGTAGGATTAGTTTCGGCCGAAACTTAGGAAGATGATGGGAGAGTAATGAAGGTAGAGATAAAGAAAGGAGAAGAGGAAAATGCAAAGGAAGGAAAAGTGAAGGGAAGTGGCACCTATTTATACACATGAGATTGAGTCCATAGTGCAAATATGCTCACTTAGATGTCGCCATGAGAGGAGATTGATTCATGGTGAAGTAATGGGGTTTTAAACAATTTTCCATCCATGGTTTATTAATTAATTCATGTATTAAGTTTTGTTTCATTCCTTATTTTGTGTGCCAAACTTAACATCACATTGTGCATTGTGCCAAGCTATCATTATCTAGGTAAGTCATTATGGAAGAGTGCAAATAGTTGCTAATGAGGTGTCAAGGAGGGAATAAACTAAGGAAACATGTTTTTGATTAATTTAAGCTTGCATTTAAGTAAACGACCTTTTACGCTTTCAACTTGCACGATCAAACCGTAAGTCCGATTGATACGAAATTTGAAATCCTACAATATTTCATAGATACGGATCTAATGAAATTGGTCTCGTCGAATTCGGAGAATGTTTATAAAATGATCTTTTTGTGCTATTTTAAATTTCAATGGATTTTCAACACGCGTTTATATTATGCATGCTCACATACTAACTTCGATTGATACGAAATTTGAAAACTTACCATAATTTAACGTTTTAGATCCAATAAAAGTAGTTTCGTCGAAATCTGAGGTTGTTTGCAAAATGGTTATTTTTCCAATATTAAAATAATATTAAATTATTGAATTTTAATATATTTACTTTAAATCAATTTTAAAAGTTCATTAACCTTATTTTAACTTCAGTGAAATATAAAACAAAATTAGAATTCATTTTCCATAATTTTTCAAGTCTAGATTCAATATTGGTGAATAGTGTCAAATTCTCATTTTCGACGACATACGATAAATTGTTTGAACCGGTATGTTGATAAAACTGATATAAATAACTTATATAATCATTATAGGTTTTGAAATTGTATTCAAAATTGAGTGTATATATCTAGAACCGTGTGTGGTTATTCCAAATTCTTAAAAACTCGAATTTTCAAAATATCAGAAAATCCGGGTCGTTACATTCTTCTCATAAGAGGTGAAAAAATTCACATCACTGCAAATGCGAAAACCGGATCTTGGATTCATCTTCCAAGTCTTAGCTTCACTAAAGAGGACATCACTAGAAGCATCACTATTGGTAACTTTAGCAAAACGTTCTTGTGCATCACCACTACTATCACCATGCGTAGCCTTCTTTTTATCCATTTGATAAGCATAACACTTTCTACGTATGTGACCTTTATTACCACAATAGTGATAAGTGATAGCACCCGTACCACTAGATTCAGTCTTCCTTCAACTTGTATCTTTCTTTAAGTCTCTTACCACCATAGCCTCACTTTGAACTGATTTCAAATCTGATTTTTTCTTCTTCTAAACTTCTCATTCAAATGGCTGCTTCATACAGTTTCCGAAGAGATAGTTCCATTAGCATTGGAATTACTCAATGAAATAACTAAAGTTTCCAAACTTTTTGAAAACGAACTCACCAATAAAAGAGCCTGTAATATATCATCAAAATTGGCCTTCAACTTTACCAATTGATTTATTAAATCATAAAGTTCATTCATATGCTCTGCAATAGGCTTTTCTTCGTCCAATCTTAGTTACACCCACTTTCGTACTAGAAAAACCTTACTTGTACGTAGCACTCATTGGCAAAATACAAAGATACCAACTTGTCCCATAAGTCCTTCGTGGTTTCACAACTAGCCACATGGTAGAAAACCAAATCATCAAGGTATTGGCAAACCAAAGCACTTGTTATCTTATCCATCTTCTTCCATTTTCTCTCATTCATATCAGAGGGCTTCTTCCCATCTTCCTCACTTGGATCATGAAGATCGTTGAGGTATAAAACATCATCTATCTTACGCTTCCAAATCCCCCAATTTCTTCCATCAAAAATTTTCATCTTCGAGAGCAAAATTCATATCCAACATTAAAAAACAATTTTTTCCAATCTATAATTACTTTAAATTTTGCAATGATCTGGCTCCGATACCAGCTGTTGTAGAAATTTGAGGCTTTTGCGGAAACATATACCCCAAGATCTTAGTCACCCAAATCACAAAGATAAAACTTTGATAAAAAAAAATAAGTTGATTATACAATAAAATACACGTACAAGATATCCCACTCATGAACCCTCTTTATTGATTCACCAAAAACGAATTTTGTTTACATTTATTGGAATAAAGAAAAAATAAACAAATTACAACTGAATCAGTAACCAAATTGGGAAAGAGAGAGAATATCTAAATGAGTAAAATGTTGAAGAAGAAAAGACAATGAAGAACAACGACATAAACTGCTTCTATTGGCACTAAATAGGAATAGCTTTTCTCAACCCAAATTTGTTAATTTTCCACACTTTAAAATGGTGATAATTAGGTCTTGTATAGATTACCTAATTAATCCAAACCAGTGGATAATCATCCCTTCAAAAAATGCTGCAAATTTCTTAGAAAGACCAGGTCCAAATTAGGTATTCGTCGGTCCACACAGCTGGCCTAGTAAGTCAGATGTCTGTTGGGTTTCCCTCCTAATTTATTGGAAAGCTCAACAATTATTATTGAAAGATGTGTAGACACATCAAATTTCTATGCATATTTATGTTAACCCAATGGAAACATTATTTCCAAGGAAGAATTTTGAAAGCCACATTGTGAGAGAACCTTTTGTATTCCACACCTATATATATGAGTGTGAGAGAGTGTGTAAAAACATATAAAAAGAAAGAGAGAAATACACAATAAGAGAGATAGCTTGAGAAGTCTTTATCCTCAAGCTTGAGTGAGCCACTGAGTGTGAGATATATACAAGTTTTTGTAATCCTACTATCATCTTATAGTGGAAGAATTGGACTTCTAGTCCCGCGGTTTTTCCCTCATTGGGTTTTCCGCGTAAACAAATCTCTTGTGTTGCCATTTGTTATTTTTTATCTGTTAATTGTTTTACTGCACTTCACTTCTAAGCTTATCTACACAGAGGAAATATAAAGTTTTACTCAACAGTGGTATCATAGCTTGGTTCAGCAATATATATTTCCTTCTTGTGTAAGCCAAAATGGAGACCACCATACACATGATGGTGAAATGTTTAAGCTCACTGCAGAGAATTTTTCTTACTGGAAGCCAATGATGGAAGATCATTTGTACTGCAAGGATTTGTACGAGCCAATCACAAAAGCAGATAAGCTGGAAGGAAAGCCCGAAAAAGATTATGAACTTTTGAATCGGAAAGCAGTTGCCATGATCCGAAAATATATAGATCAAAGTTTATTCGAGCATGTATCTACTTATACTAATGCCTATCAGTTGTGGGAGAAACTTGAGTCTATGATTCAAAAGAAGACACCTCAGAACAAAGCTCATCTAGTAAGACGATTAGTTAAATCAGAGTACAAAGATAGTCAAAGCATGATTGAGCACCTGAACAGTTTTAAGGGCTTAGTAAACAAGTTAACCAAGATTGAAATAAAGATAGATGATGAACTGCAAGCCTGTCTTCTTTTAAGCTCTTTACCTGAGAGTTGGGATACTTTGGTTGTTACTCTAAGTAACTCAGCTCCAGAAGGAAATCTCACCATGGATGCGGTTGCTGATAGCCTTCTAAATGAAAAGGCAAGAAGAAAAGAGCATGGAACAACACAAAATGAGGCTCATATAGCAGAGAATCTTGGCATAAGTGAATTTCATGGAAGAAATAAAAATAAGGGACGTGATAAGTCAAGAGGACGCTCCAAATCCCGCTCTCGAATCACTTTTTATTATTGTGTCAAACCAGGTCATAAAAATCTGAATGTCGTAATTTTAAAAGAGATTAAAAAAACGGAACTGTGAAGCCAGATCAAGTTGACCCGAGAAAGAAGGAAGAACAAAACACTACAGCAGTTGCAGTCAAAGAAGAATCGGATGTATTCTTTATTGGAGATGACAATTATCTCAATTTGACTTATGATGACAATATATGGATTGTCTATTCAGGTGCTTCCTTTCACATTACTCCATATGAATGGTTATTTTCTTCTTATCAAAAAGGTAATTTTGGTACTGTTAAAATGAGTAATCAAGTTACTAGCAAAATTATTGGCATAGGAGATGTTCATTTGAAAACTAACACTGGTTGCAAGCTCATATTGAAGGACGTAAGACATGTTCCAGATATGCGCCTCAATCTAATATCTGCAGGTAAGCTTGATGACGCTGGTTTAGTTAATCAATTTGGTTCTGGAAAATGGAAACTCACAAATGGAAACATGGTCATTGCTCGAGGAAAAAAAGGAGGGCTCTTTGTATTTAACACGTGGTTGCTTACGCGATGAAGTCAATGTTGTCCATGATGATTCAGTATTGGAACTATGGCATAAGAGATTAGGACACATAAGAAAAAAGAGAATGCAAATACTTGCCCAAAAGGAGATGATCCCTAAAGCGAAAGGTAAAACACTTGAACCTTGTGTTGATTGTTTCACTGGAAACAACATAGAGTTTCCTTTTATAGATCAAACAGACCATCAAGAAGAAAGCATATCCTTGATTTAGTACATACTGATGTCTGCTCTATGACTGGAAAATCTCTTGGAGGTGCATTATATTTTGTAACATTCATTGATGATCACTCAAGAAAGGTTTGGGTGTATTTGTTAAAAACAAAAGACAATGTACTTGCGGCTTTAAAGGAGTTTCATGCCATGGTGGAACGACAAACAAACAAGAAGTTGAAGTGTGTCCGAGCTGATAATGGTGGTGAATATTGTGGTCCTTTTGAAGAGTACTGCAAGACATTTGGCATCCGTCTTGAGAAAACACCTCCAAAGACACCTCAACTAAACGGTGTTGCTGAGAGAATGAATCGAACTATCGCAAAAAGAGTTTGATGTATGATATCTCATGCTAAACTCTCTAAATCATACTGGGGAGAAGCTGTGAAGACTGCTGTTGATATAATTAATCTCTCACCATCAGGTCCACTAAACAAAGGCATTCCAAATGAAGTTTGGTTAGGCAAGAAGATCTCTTATGACCACTTGAAGGTGTTTGGTTGTCTTGCATTCGTTCATATTCCTAAAGACGAGCGAGCTAAACTTGACTCAAAAACCAAGCAGTGTATTTACTTTGGTTCACCTAAAAATGAGTTTGGATATCGGTTATGGGACCCAGTTAAAAGAAAGATTATTAGAAGCCGGGATGTTATCTTCTTTGAAGACAAGAAAATAGAAGATCTTAAGCAAGCAGAAAAGTCCAGACCTAAGCAAACAATATATTCAGATCTTGCACCATCCTCTGTGATGCAAGATGCAGGTGGAATGCAAGAGGAGGAGCATAATCGTAATGGGTTGCAAAGACAACATGAAGTTACTGAACAATCAATTGAAGAGCCATCATTACATGAACAATCTCAGTCAAATACAGAGATGACAGATGAAACAAATGCCACAACACAACCTCAATTACGACGCTTTAAAAGAGAAAGACGTGCCTCTGTTAGATATCCTAGAGATGAGTATGTGGTAATCGCTGATGAGGGGGAGCCTCAAAGTTATGAACAACTTATAACCAGTGAACACAAAGGAGAATGGGAGAAAGCTATGCAGGAAGAAATGCAATCCTTGCATGACAATCATACATATGATCTGATGGAGCTACCCAAGGGAAAACGATCCTTAAAATGCAAATGGGTGTACAAGTTAAAAACAGAAGAGAAGAATAGTCTACCCAGATACAAAGCTCGAATTGTTGTTAAGGGTTGCAATCAAAAGAAAGGTATTGATTTTGATGAAACATTTTCTCCGGTGGTAAAAATGTCATCTATTAGAGTTGTAATGGGTTTAGCAGCTTGTTTAGACTTAGAAGTTGAACAACTTGATGTTAAAACAGCATTTTTACACGGAGACCTAGAGGAAAAGATCTATATGGAGCAACCTGAGGGGTTCAAAGTTGCGGGAAAAGAACATCTTGTGTGCCGTCTTGAGAAGAGTCTATACGGTTTAAAACAAGCACCACGCCAATGGTATAAGAAGTTCGACTCATTCATGACTCAACATGAGTTCAAGAAGACTCTATGCGATAACTGTGTCTATATAAAGAAGTATGCTGGTGGTGATTTCATCATACTTTTATTATATGTTGACGATATGTTGATTGTTGGACAGGACAAAAAGAAAATTACAGCTCTCAAGAAGGCTTTAAGTGAATCTTTTGCAATGAAAGATCTGGGAGCAGCACAGCAGATTCTTGGAATGAAAGTCACTCGTGATAGATCCAAAGGACTATTGTGGTTATCGCAAGAAAGATATATAGAGAAAATTCTTGGAAGATTTAACATGCACAAGGCCAAGACTGTAAGTGTACCACTTGCCAACCACTTTAAATTAAGCAAGGAACACAGTCCAAAAACTGAAAATGAAATGGCTGAAATGGAGAATGTCCCGTATTCTTCCGCTGTTGGCAGTTTAGTGTATGCCATGATATGTACACGACCGGACATTGCATACGCTGTTGGAGCCATGAGTCGATATTTATCAAATCCTAGAAAGCAACATTGGGCTGTTGTTAAATGGATATTTCGCTTTCTCCGAGGAACAACCAGAAGATGTTTGTGCTTCGGAAAAAGAAAACTTGTGTTAAAAGGATACATAGACGCAGATATGGCAGGAGATGTTGACTCTAGAAAATCAACATCAGGATATTTGATTACTTTTTCGGGAGGAGCAGTATCTTGGCAATCAAAGCTCTAAAAATGTGTTTCCTTGTCTACAACTGAAGCCGAATTTATTGCAGCTACAGAATCATGCAAAGAGATGATATGGCTGAAAAACTTCCTATTAGAATTGGGCCAAAAACAAGAAAGTTATGATCTCTATTGTGACAATCAAAGTACAATTCAACTTGCTAAAAATTCAGCCTATCATTCCCGATCGAAACACATCGATGTTCGATATCACTGGATTAGAGATGCATTCGAAGCAAAGCTGTTACAACTCAACAAAGTTCATACTGATGATAATTGGTCAGACATGTTGATGAAGGCCATACCAACTAAGAAATTTGATGACTGTTGTGATGGTGCTGATATGGAAGTGCTTCCTGATTAAGTCGGGAAGGAGAAGATTTGTTGGGTTTCCCTACTAATTTATTGGAAAGCTCAACAATTATTATTGAAAGATGTGTAGACACATCAAATTTCTATGCATATTTATGTTAACCCAACGGAAACATTATTTCCAAGGAAGAATTTTGAAAACCACATTGTGAGAGAACCTTTTGTATTCCACACCTATATATATGAGTGTGAGAGAGTGTGTAAAAACATATAAAAAGAAAGAGAGAAATACACAATAAGAGAGATAGTTTGAGAAGTCTTTATCCTCAAGCTTGAGTGAGCCACTGATTGTGAGATATATACAAGTTCTTGTAATCCTACTATCATCTTATAGTGGAAGAATTGGACTTCTAGTCCCGCAGTTTTTCCCTCATTGGGTTTTCTGTAACACCCCACTCCCGCTATGATCACTCACTAAGGGAATGCCATAGCATCGGTGGAGTATTTTAGTGAATATAGAACAGAAAAATTACAACAAGACAGATATAAATAGTACTTGAAATTTTTAAAACATCATCTCATAACAGCGGAAGTAAAACATGTCTGGTTACATCATAAAACCACAATAAAGGTCAAGTACAATATCCATCAAAATAAAGAAGTACATAATCCCACTCTCATACAATAGCCAAACAAAAGAAAAGATAACTGGATAACTGGAGCTTTACATCTATCCAAGCTCCTAAAGACTGGAACAGCAATCCGATCAAGCTCCACTACTGCTAGGATCCACCGTAGGACCTGAGGGTTGGGAAAAAGATAAAAACAACGGGGTCAGACATAAGTCTGAGCGAGTCCTATAACTTTAACAATACAATCGTTAAAGTAACCAGAGAAGACATAAACTGATATACGGTAACATATAGGGATGAATGGCTACCCTAAGCAGTCAACTAAACGAAGATAAAGGATAAAGACGCATCTACCCTCCCTAAGGTAAATTACTAAACTGCACCACACCAGTCGTTCCTAACTTAAAGGTTGATCCCACCCAAGGACTTATAAAATTTACTAATTAGTACCTGCGTACCCCTAGGTGACCAAGTAGGCGCCACGGGGCCCTACAATCCACTAGGTGTACACACTACTTCCCATTCGATCGGCTCCCTAACGTAGATACCCGTGCTGGCCCCACCGTGGGATGTATCATTCCCCAATGTGGCAACCTGATGGAACTAAAGGTGCACGGCTTATATCTACTCGATGCAACAACGGCTTACCTACCAGCCCGGGCCCACTCACGCATATGAAGCCCGTTGGACTTGCGTTGCCACCGCTAACCCGTTTGCCTCTTACAGTCAAGCCCAGTATGCGTGTCCCGTCCTCGACATGGGTCGAGCCCACAAAGATACGTATGGGTTACTGGTTGAAATGGGCCTCCACAAGCTACCCACCTAAGCTTGTCCCTTTTTCTAGTATATCCCACTTAACCCTTTAATCATGTTTTAATTACATGTTCCATTTTGGTTAAGTATTCTAATCGTATTTTCTATTGCCACCCAAGGCAACCACTAGATTTTCTCATGCCACCCGAGGCACCCACTTAACCCCTCATGTCCCTCTACATGCTAATATGGTTAAGTGTTTCTTAATTAATTAATTAAGAACGTAACCTTTGTAAAGACCTCTCACATTAGACTGTCTTTTATGACCGCTGGTTAAGCCGGTTGGGTCCGGGCAGCCTTATGTCATAACAGAGTCTAACCTCGTGTCTTTACATTAATTACGTATTTAGTTTGTGCCTAAGACCTCTCACATTGGGCTAACATTTGTAGCAACTGGTTAAGCCGGTTGGGTCCGGGCAGTTTTACGCTACAACTGAGTCCAACCTCGTGTCTTAGTCAATTAATTACACCTAATTAATCACCCTCATAATTTTATATTAATTATCCCTAATTAATCAAGTTTTCTTAACATGGGTAGACCTAACTTAATAGGTAAATTCCCATGGGGTAGACCTAACTCAATAGGTAAATTCCCAACACATAGTATGGGTACACCTAACCAAATAGGCAAATTCCCATACTATGTTTATTTATTTTGTGTTATGCATAATTATATTAATTTCACACAATCTTATTAACTTATGCATTTAATTACCCCATCGTTCCCACGTAATTTCGTTCATGATATAACACATATAAAAGGTGTCAACTTGCATATGAATGAACATGTTTCAAAGGTGCCATCTTGCATATTAACAAACACATAACTTGCATATGAACTTGCATAACATGTCCCATAACTTGCA
The DNA here is from genome assembly GCA_030737875.1 of Allium sativum. Lineage (NCBI taxonomy): Eukaryota > Viridiplantae > Streptophyta > Magnoliopsida > Asparagales > Amaryllidaceae > Allium > Allium sativum. The sequence goes on along the minus strand of CM060910.1, from coordinate 606,809,235 downwards.
TATAATATGTCACATAACTTACATATTCATTTTGCATAACAAACTTGCATATTAGCTTATAGACTTGCATAATGTGTCATCATGAACTTGCATATTAATAAACATGTAACTTGCATATTTACATACATGTAACTCGCATATTAACAAACATGTAACTTGCATATAAAGAAACATGTAACTTGCATATTTACATACATGTAACTTGCATATTAACAAACATGTAACTTGCATATTAACAAACATGTAACTTGCATATTTACATACATGTAACTTGCATATTAACAAACATGTAACTTGCATATTTACATACATGTAACTTGCATAGCATATTACCATGAACTTGCATAACATGCATATGATTACATAGCCCACAACTTGCATATTTAGCATCATGCAAACATAACATACATCATATTAAACTTGCATAAGCTTACATACTCAACATGCATAAACATAAGATTAATGCTAACATCATATCATATGATTCAAAGCTCATTAACCCACATACAAAACCATAAATCTCATCACATCTCATCTAATTAGTTTACCAAAAGATCATCAAAGTGATAGAAACTCACAACTAGCAACTTTGAACACCAAATGAAGAAGATTAAGATGCTAAGAAGGGATTAGAAGTTGATTAGAGAGTGATTAGTATGCAACCCTCTTCATAAAATTAGTGGAGGCCATGAGAGCTAGCATTTTGCCATAGTTTAGTCACTAGGTTTAATTATGAATGAATTAGGGTAGGTTAGGGTCTTATTTATAGATTAGGCAAGTGTTTTAGGCCATAGGATTAACCCTAGATTCAATCCAAGCCATCAAAGCATGTCTTGGGGAAGAAGTCAAGTGTAGGAACCATCTAGGGCCTTTAGATTAAAGATGGACCATGAGAACCATTCAAATGCAAAATCTGCACTTGAGCGAATCGGCCCACGGGTTGACAGCCAAACACCCTGGATTAACCCCTAGTCGACCCAGCGGGCTCGGGTCGACTTCAAAAATCGGCCGGTTCGGTTATTCCCCTCTCCCAATTCGCTGTTTTGAGCATTTTTGCATATTTATTTATTAAATTTTCAATTATATATATATATATATATCAATATATATATATATATATATATCTACACAACCCATTTCACTTAATTAAGTATACTTTAATTTGGGAATTTTCGTGAAACTTCGCGAGGCCATATCTTGGTCATACGGACTCCGATTTTCGAAAACTCGGACTCTATTTCGCGTATTTTTCCGAGACGAATGCAATGGCATAGCCCGTTTCCCTTGATTCCCATTTTAGAATTAAATTCTGCCTCGATTTATGTTATTACAGGTTATTGAAAATACGGGTTGTTACATTCTCCCCTCCTTAAAGGATTTCGTCCCCGAAATCTTCAAGTTAGGAAGAACGTATCCTACCATCCAATCATCCATCTACTCAAAGCATCATCCACGAGCAATCATTGTCCTTACAAGATTCTAAATGCTGGATGGATATATGCAAAAGTGTGTGTATATGTACTTACCTAATGCAAAAATCAGGCGGTTACTGATACAGTAAACCTCCTTAATGCAAACCATGATAGTGCCATGCATCCAATATGTATGCGAAACCCTATTGACACATACAAATTTCTACATGCGTGCACAACCATACACAAAAATGCATCATCCATATGATAACACAGCCATGATACATCCATCAATCTAACTACCACATCCATTTATGCAATATGCAACATGAAGTGACTGAGCCGATCTAGTGCCTAATGTGTGTGTATATGCATCCACGAGCAACCACTAGCAAACAATTGCATCCATATGCATCCATCAACCATAACATGTTTCAAACACATGTTTCAACCATAGGTTTTACCCTATCTAAAGGTCATAGGTATTAGCGAGAGGATATACTAAAGATAAGATAAGTACTAGACAAGCAATAAAGGAGAAGTTAAAAGACATACTCTCAAAAAGAAATGGATACAAAGAACGCATCTTTGCTTCCGTCTCCCAAGTAGCATTGCTTTCGTCATCTCCCCATTGCACTTTAACTAGCTGAACTTCTCTGTTCCTCAACTTCCTAGTTTCTGACCCAAGGATGCGAGTAGGAGCTCGTCGAATCGTCGCATCACGCTCTACCTCTACATCTCTAAGCAAGCTCGGCTCTACCACCTCCGCGGTCTCATGTAAGCACTTCCTCAAATGTGATACATGGAATACATCATGAACACCACTAAGTCTGTCGGGCAACTCCACCCTATATGCCATCCGTCCAATCCTTTCCTTAATAGGAAACGGCCCAACAAATCTCGGTGCTAACTTCCCTACGGACCCAAAGCGAACAACATTTCTCAATGGAGATACTTTGACAAAAACCATGTCCCCAACCTCAAACTCAAGATCCGTCCTTCTCCGATCCGCATAAGATTTCTGTCTATCTTGCGCTGCTTTCATCCTTTTTCGAATTAAATCAATCTTCTCTGAAGTCTCTCTAACCATATCCGGCCCAAGCAAGATCTTATCCGTAGATTCCCACCAACATGTAGGAGATCGACAAGGCCTTCCATAAAGAGCTTCGAAAGGAGCCATACCAATACTGGACTGAAAGCTGTTATTATATGCGAACTCCACCAAAGGAAGATGTTCTTCCCATGTACCTCCAAAATCCAAGATACAAAGCCTCAAAAGATCTTCTAAGATACGGTTCACCCTCTCAGTCTGACCGTCCGTCTGAGGATGATATGCGGTGCTCAAACACAACTGAGTCCCTACCGCCTCTTGCAAACTTCTCCAAAACTCACTAGTGAAAATAGGATCTCGATCACTCACAATGCTGGATGGTACGCCATGCAATCTAACAATCTCTCTAACATAGACTGAAGCAAGCCATGGAGCGGTCCTCTTACTCTTTACGGGTATAAAATGGGCACTCTTGGTAAGTCTGTCTACCACAACCCAAATTCCCGTATTGCCCTTCCTCGATCTCGGTAACCCGTCGATGAAATCCATCGAGACACTATCCCACTTCCACTGTGGAACTTCCAATGGGTGTAGCAACCCACCGGGTTTCCTTTGCTCCACTTTAACTTGTTGGCACACTAAGCATCTAGCCACATACTCGGCCACATCTTTCTTCATACCGGCCCAGAAGAAAACTCTCTTCATGTCTTGGTACATTTTGTCTCCACCGGGATGAATAGTCATTCTTGAACGATGTGCATCATCCAAAATAGCCTTCTTCAAACCCTCATCTTGCGGTACACAAAGTCTACCGTCTCTATGCAACCATCCCTTATCATCTATGGTGTATCTACCCAAATGGCTGGACGACTCCCCTCTTATAAGCTTCTCTACCAACACAACCAACTGTGGGTCGTCTCGCTGAGCCTCGCCAATCCGTCTCAAAAGAGTAGGTCTAACCTCCAAGGATGCCAACAAACCAGGTACAAAATCAACAGAAGGTCTGAAGTCAAACAAAGAAAGAAACTCCAAGCTTCGTCGTTCCACGAACAATGGACTCAAAGATAGCCTTTTTCTACTCAAGGCGTCTGCCACCACGTTACCCTTACCAGGGGTATACGCTATCTCGAAATCATAGGATGCTAAGAACTCCATCCACCTTTGCTGTCTTAAGTTTAAATCCTTCTGAGAGAATAAGTACTTCAATGATTTATGGTCGGTGAACAACTCGAATCTCTCACCAAGAAGATAATGGCGCCAAGACTTAAGTGCGAAAACAATCGCGGCCAACTCTAGATCATGGGTAGGGTAATTCTTCTCATGCACTCTCAATTGTCTCCCTCCATAGGCTATTACCCTTCCCTCCTGCATCAAGACTGCGCCTAATCCTGTTCCACAAGCATCGGTATAAACAACAAACGGCTTACTCCCATCCGGGAGCACTAAAACTGGAGCGGTGGTCAAAGCTCTCTTTAACCGTCGGAAAGCATCATCACAATCTACATCCCACGAGAAAACCAGATTCTTTTTCGTCAAGCGGGTTAATGGGGCTGATATCTTCGCGAAGTCTTTGATGAACTTCCTATAATATCCTGCCAACCCCAAGAAACTTCTTACCTCGGTAGCATTTCTAGGAACTTTCCAATCCTGGATAGATACTATCTTTGTGGGATCCACAGCTATCCCTTCCTTAGAGACCACATGCCCTAAGAATCGCACTTCTCTTCTCCAAAAATGGCATTTAGAGAATTTAGCTTTAAGACTATGCGCTCGAAGAGTCTCCAACACTTCCTTGAGATGTAAGGCATGCTCTTCTTCATTCTTGGAAAAGACCAAGATGTCATCCACAAAAACTACTACAAACTTATTCAGATACTCTCTGAACACTCTACTCATGAGATCAACAAAGTATGCGGGGGCGTTTGTCAACCCAAATGGCATCACTAGCCACTCATAAAAACCATCCGGAGTCCGGAAAGCAGTCTTCTCTATACTGTCCTCCGCCACTCTTAACTGATGAAACCCTGTAGCTAAGTCCATCTGCGAAAATACTGACGCGCCAACCAACTGATCAAAGAGATCATCTATCCTCGGTAATGGGTGTCTATTCTTCTTCGTGAGCTTATTAAGTTCTCTATAATCCACACAAAGTCTGAGGGACCCATCCGCCTTCGTGGCAAACACTACTGGAGCTCCCCACTCCGATATACTTCGCCTTATGAACCCCTTCTCAAGCAACTCCCCTACTTGCTTATGAAGTTCTCTTCTCTCACGAGGAGCCATGTGGCGTACTGGCAAAGACACTGGTTTGGCATTATCCACCAAATAAATTCGGAAATCTATCTCCCGCTTCGGAGGCAAACCCTTTACTTCTTCAAACACATCCGGATATTCCCGGACTACTCTGACAGAACACAAACTCTCGACCGAAGCATCGAGCGATTCAAGATAACTTAGCAAAACAGATTCCATGGGATTGCAAGAGATCTCGAGAGTGTTACCCAAGCGGGTCATGAGCCTGACAACTCTCCTTTCGCAATCAAGAACGGCACCATTACTGGATAACCAGTCCATGCCCAAGATCAACCCATAGCCCGTGAAGCCCAATACAAAAGCATCACATCTAAACTCAACGCTAAGTATAGAAATCTTCAAACCCAAACATATCATAGACAGATATATGGAGCCCCCAATTGGGTTTGAGACAACCAAGGGATCATCAACTAGACTGGTGTCTAAGTGCAGTGACTCAACTAACGATGATGAGATAAAAGAATGCGATGCGCCAGAGTCAAACAAAGTACGAACTGGATGATCAAACAGAAAAACCAGACTTTCAACGGAAATAGTTCTACCTCTCTGCTGAATCGGTGGAACTGAGAGAACCTGAACTTGCCCCCCTGACTGAGGTGGTGCTATAAGAGCTTGCACCTGGCCTCCTGAGGTAGACCCCGTCTTCTGCCCCTTCTTTGGGCAGTTTTTCACAAGATGCCCTGCTTCACCACAATGAAAGCAACCGGTTTTCTTCTTTTTGCGACAATCCTTACTAAGGTGTCCTGGTGTTCCACAATTGAAGCACTTCTTCTTCGTCTTCTTTTTGTCACCATTGCCTTTTCCGCCCTTGCCTTGTTGTTGCTGTTGCGGTTTCTTCTGATCCCCCTTTTTCTCTGGTGCCTTAGAATTCTTATCATCCTCATGCATAAGTGCCATGTAGACAAGCTTCTCAAAAGTGGCCCCCATAGGAATGTGAGTCATAGCTATTCCTTGCAATGGTTCGTTCAAGCCTCTAACGAACCTCAAAGCCTTCTTCTCCGGTGTATTCACCAACTCTATGCCAAACCTTGCTAATTGATTGAATTTGTTGACATATTCTTTCACCGTGAGATTCCCTTGCTTCAAATTCAAGAACTTCTCCATAAACAGATTCTCTTCCGCCCTTGAGAGAAACTTAGCCCCAAACCTTTGCTTAAAATCTGCCCAAGAGTCAACAGGGCGTTCTCCATTAGTGACCTCCCACCAGAATGAGGCCTCTCCCTTCATTAACCAAGCCGCCAACTTGACTTTCTTTCCCTCTTCCACTTCAAAGATATCTAGCAACTCTTCCACTTCCTTAAGCCAATCTCTAGCCTCTACGAAAGTCTCTGAACCAAGAAAAGGTTTTCCTCCTATAGCCTTGAACTCCTTGCAAACCTTAGCAAAATTATCCACTCTAGGCTGAGGAGGAGGAGCGGTTGTCTCTGGTGTAGTAGCATTGGCCGGACCCGCAGCCGCGGCCCTAGCCTCTTGCAACCTCCTATACCATAGTGGTATAACTAAACCCTCCGGGATGTTAAGATCTTCAGCCATGCTGAAACGAAAGAGGAAAGATTCAAAAAGGAGATTCCGAAAGATAAAGATATGGCTATTGGGGATTATGCTTTTCTTTTTCAAAAACTTTTTCTCTTAGAAGACATGCTTTTAAAAATCCTTTCTTCGAAAATACTCTTAGAAAGTAGTTTTTCTCAAAAATTTTATCTGTTCTGGTAACCTTAAGCTCTGATACCACGTGTAACACCCCACTCCCGCTATGATCACTCACTAAGGGAATGCCATAGCATCGGTGGAGTATTTTAGTGAATATAGAACAGAAAAATTACAACAAGACAGATATAAATAGTACTTGAAATTTTTAAAACATCATCTCATAACAGCGGAAGTAAAACATGTCTGGTTACATCATAAAACCACAATAAAGGTCAAGTACAATATCCATCAAAATAAAGAAGTACATAATCCCACTCTCATACAATAGCCAAACAAAAGAAAAGATAACTGGATAACTGGAGCTTTACATCTATCCAAGCTCCTAAAGACTGGAACAGCAATCCGATCAAGCTCCACTACTGCTAGGATCCACCGTAGGACCTGAGGGTTGGGAAAAAGATAAAAACAACGGGGTCAGACATAAGTCTGAGCGAGTCCTATAACTTTAACAATACAATCGTTAAAGTAACCAGAGAAGACATAAACTGATATACGGTAACATATAGGGATGAATGGCTACCCTAAGCAGTCAACTAAACGAAGATAAAGGATAAAGACGCATCTACCCTCCCTAAGGTAAATTACTAAACTGCACCACACCAGTCGTTCCTAACTTAAAGGTTGATCCCACCCAAGGACTTATAAAATTTACTAATTAGTACCTGCGTACCCCTAGGTGACCAAGTAGGCGCCACGGGGCCCTACAATCCACTAGGTGTACACACTACTTCCCATTCGATCGGCTCCCTAACGTAGATACCCGTGCTGGCCCCACCGTGGGATGTATCATTCCCCAATGTGGCAACCTGATGGAACTAAAGGTGCACGGCTTATATCTACTCGATGCAACAACGGCTTACCTACCAGCCCGGGCCCACTCACGCATATGAAGCCCGTTGGACTTGCGTTGCCACCGCTAACCCGTTTGCCTCTTACAGTCAAGCCCAGTATGCGTGTCCCGTCCTCGACATGGGTCGAGCCCACAAAGATACGTATGGGTTACTGGTTGAAATGGGCCTCCACAAGCTACCCACCTAAGCTTGTCCCTTTTTCTAGTATATCCCACTTAACCCTTTAATCATGTTTTAATTACATGTTCCATTTTGGTTAAGTATTCTAATCGTATTTTCTATTGCCACCCAAGGCAACCACTAGATTTTCTCATGCCACCCGAGGCACCCACTTAACCCCTCATGTCCCTCTACATGCTAATATGGTTAAGTGTTTCTTAATTAATTAATTAAGAACGTAACCTTTGTAAAGACCTCTCACATTAGACTGTCTTTTATGACCGCTGGTTAAGCCGGTTGGGTCCGGGCAGCCTTATGTCATAACAGAGTCTAACCTCGTGTCTTTACATTAATTACGTATTTAGTTTGTGCCTAAGACCTCTCACATTGGGCTAACATTTGTAGCAACTGGTTAAGCCGGTTGGGTCCGGGCAGTTTTACGCTACAACTGAGTCCAACCTCGTGTCTTAGTCAATTAATTACACCTAATTAATCACCCTCATAATTTTATATTAATTATCCCTAATTAATCAAGTTTTCTTAACATGGGTAGACCTAACTTAATAGGTAAATTCCCATGGGGTAGACCTAACTCAATAGGTAAATTCCCAACACATAGTATGGGTACACCTAACCAAATAGGCAAATTCCCATACTATGTTTATTTATTTTGTGTTATGCATAATTATATTAATTTCACACAATCTTATTAACTTATGCATTTAATTACCCCATCGTTCCCACGTAATTTCGTTCATGATATAACGCATATAAAAGGTGTCAACTTGCATATGAATGAACATGTTTCAAAGGTGCCATCTTGCATATTAACAAACACATAACTTGCATATGAACTTGCATAACATGTCACATAACTTGCATATAATATGTCACATAACTTACATATTCATTTTGCATAACAAACTTGCATATTAGCTTATAGACTTGCATAATGTGTCATCATGAACTTGCATATTAATAAACATGTAACTTGCATATTTACATACATGTAACTCGCATATTAACAAACATGTAACTTGCATATAAAGAAACATGTAACTTGCATATTTACATACATGTAACTTGCATATTAACAAACATGTAACTTGCATATTAACAAACATGTAACTTGCATATTTACATACATGTAACTTGCATATTAACAAACATGTAACTTGCATATTTACATACATGTAACTTGCATAGCATATTACCATGAACTTGCATAACATGCATATGATTACATAGCCCACAACTTGCATATTTAGCATCATGCAAACATAACATACATCATATTAAACTTGCATAAGCTTACATACTCAACATGCATAAACATAAGATTAATGCTAACATCATATCATATGATTCAAAGCTCATTAACCCACATACAAAACCATAAATCTCATCACATCTCATCTAATTAGTTTACCAAAAGATCATCAAAGTGATAGAAACTCACAACTAGCAACTTTGAACACCAAATGAAGAAGATTAAGATGCTAAGAAGGGATTAGAAGTTGATTAGAGAGTGATTAGTATGCAACCCTCTTCATAAAATTAGTGGAGGCCATGAGAGCTAGCATTTTGCCATAGTTTAGTCACTAGGTTTAATTATGAATGAATTAGGGTAGGTTAGGGTCTTATTTATAGATTAGGCAAGTGTTTTAGGCCATAGGATTAACCCTAGATTCAATCCAAGCCATCAAAGCATGTCTTGGGGAAGAAGTCAAGTGTAGGAACCATCTAGGGCCTTTAGATTAAAGATGGACCATGAGAACCATTCAAATGCAAAATCTGCACTTGAGCGAATCGGCCCACGGGTTGACAGCCAAACACCCTGGATTAACCCCTAGTCGACCCAGCGGGCTCGGGTCGACTTCAAAAATCGGCCGGTTCGGTTATTCCCCTCTCCCAATTCGCTGTTTTGAGCATTTTTGCATATTTATTTATTAAATTTTCAATTATATATATATATATATATATCAATATATATATATATATATATCTACACAACCCATTTCACTTAATTAAGTATACTTTAATTTGGGAATTTTCGTGAAACTTCGCGAGGCCATATCTTGGTCATACGGACTCCGATTTTCGAAAACTCGGACTCTATTTCGCGTATTTTTCCGAGACGAATGCAATGGCATAGCCCGTTTCCCTTGATTCCCATTTTAGAATTAAATTCTGCCTCGATTTATGTTATTACAGGTTATTGAAAATACGGGTTGTTACATTTTCCGCGTAAACAAATCTCTTATGTTGTCATTTGTTATTTTTTATCTGTTAATTGTTTTACTGCACTTCACTTCTAAGCTTATCTACACAGAGGAAATATAAAGTTTTACTCAACAATGTCTGGCCATGCTCTTTGAAATTCTCTATTTTTGAGCCTAGGCGTTTGGCCAAACATGTCAGACATTTGGCATTTGTTTCTACTAGCATGTAATTTAATATCACAAAAGCTCGACAAGGATTAGGGAGAGGAGAGTATAGAAGAAAGGCTAGTTCGGTCTTAAGAGTTGTAAATGTTTTTGTAGTTAATATTGTGAATTAGAAGGAAAGATTGGATTGTTGATGATGTTCATTGTCATAACCGTTGAAAGTTTTTGATCGCTTAAGAAAATAGGCACATAAAATTTTTTATGCACTAAAACTTATTACAAAGCTAATCTTTTTTTTTTTTTTCCAGTTGGCTAGGAAACATAAATTAAGTTATGCAACTGCATAATGTCTGCTCATCTTTTTTCATTTCTACGTTATTTCAAGGATTTTTTTGCATTTGACATTGTGTTGAAAATATATTACAAAAATTGTCTTGTTTCAAAACATATTAAAATACAGTTCAGTTTAGACCAACTCAACGTTGAGTTGGTCTAAATACACTTATATCATTTCAAATCGCGCCAGTGTAATTTTATTTCTTTTATTTATATGGCCTCAGGCAAAAAAATAAAAACTTGTATAATGCATTGGTGCCATTTGAAATGGCCACAATGAAACTTTTTATTCAAAAAAAAAATTGCATTGATGCGACTTCAAATGAAGCCAATGCATTTTTTTTATAAAAAAAATACATTGACGACATTTTCATATGGTATTAGTATATTTTTGGAAAGCTTTGCGTTGAGTTTGTAATATGTATTGGAACAGGACTATTTTTATTAAAAAAAAAAAAAAAAAATAGAGGCCAAACTCTGTAGAAATTCCTTATTTCAAAGGTCCAACAGCAGCCGTAGGTACTGTACCAATCTACTTTTATCTGTGATCTATTTTTACCACGACACAGTAAAAGCATCTTGGTTACCTTCAATAACTTTCTATACAATAAATAAATCGGTATATTTATTTCGTAGACGAGAATCTCAACTATTTGTATAGTACAAAGAGCAGATATATTCAAGATTTTTACGTTGAATAAAGCTCTTAATTGTTCAGGTAAGTTGTACCATGCAAAACTAGGCGGTGTCAGAGAATACCAACAAGTAGAAGAAGCTCAAATATATGTTGACAAATTCATCGCTTCTGTATCATTATATTATAAAATACAACCATTATATCAGTGTTGTACTAAATGCTTTCGTAACATCATTGTCTTTCTAGATTCTTCAGTGAGGGAAAATTAAAAAAAAAACAGCAACAACAACAAAAACAAAAGCCGTTCAGCTACATTTAATCGATCTTGTGTAAGAATTCTGAATATAAATTACTATTTATTTAAAAATGAACAAGATAAATACAAATTTTGGCTACAAACAAAGAATAAAAAACAAAATAAAAGGGAAAAAAGTACTAATAAATAAGACATAAAATACTAAAATAGTCAAAAAGTAACCAGGGAAAAAAATACAACAAAGTAGAAGCTGAGGGGCCTCCTTATACAAATAAAATCATGAGTGGTTAAGATCCTATCGTATGAAAAAGTAATGTTTTCTTTCCTGTCTTATGCTGATAGCAGCCTTGTAATCCATAAATCTTCATTCCTACACATGCTTTCTACAAATACAAATTGTTGCAAAATTATTTCAAGACACTCTATGATATATCAATCACACATTTGCACATTAAACTGGCAAAAAAATAATGGCAAAAAGCAAAATGAGAGTTGGTGAGCAATCAACGTTATGATATATAAACAGCTTGCCGACATGTAATTTTTAGTTTTGGCGAATACGTAAGTATAAAAGCAACAATTGACTACTCTACGTTCCTATTTTTCCACAAATAGTAGTTGTGATGTCCATGCCTACTTTATTAAGCAAATATACATCTTTCTCATATGCGAAATGTCATGCGTTCAAACCGCGCCTTGCGAGATTCAACCAATTTTGTTATGTAGTATGTTATGTACTACGTAGAAGTGTATATAAAGCATCGCATTGAATGCACGATCGATTTATTTCTTAATGAACACGAACTGATTCTTGAATGCATGAGAGCTAAAAGGTTTATCCGGCTCAAATCAATCCATATTCCATATGTGGAGATTTGAATATCCATGTCAAAATCAAAATTTGGGATTTTTTAGGACTAAATAAGTTTAAGATGTGGCGAAGTTATTTATTGGCAGTAAGCAACGTTCACAAAACGAACCATGAGGAACAGTGATGAAGAATAAGATGGCAAAAGCTTGATTTTGAAACTGATATTGACAAGGAAAGGAAAAGAAGAGAGAAAATATGGATACCAGCATAAAAAAATTTAATACGGTGTATCACAAGGGAAATAGCATAAAAATCATAGTCATTTCAGTGAGGTTCTTTTCTATTCAATGTTGCCTTTGTAGTTCAGTGTTTCTATGTCATGCACATCACTTTGTGTTTCTTGGACGAATTTATAGGTAACTTTTGGGAGTTGTGTCATTTTAGGTGCCTCTCTTGTCCATGCATGGTCCATGTAAAATCATGATGAAAACACAGTGTGTACGTAGTCTGAGGTATTACATATATGGTATGCATCATTAAAAGTTTGTGGAAAGCATCTACCTGATCTATATTAAACAAATACAAATACTTTTTTTTTTTTTTTTTTCTTTCTAGTTAATTATTGTATGCACACAAACTAGCTTTATATATATATATATATATATATTCCATTATTAGCTCAAACTCAACCCAAAAAAAAGGTACATGCCAATTCCATGCAAGTTAGTTTTCTACAACATGTCAAAAGTTTAATTATGTATCTACATTTTCACACAAGGAATCATATATGTATAAAGATGTAGACAGTTATAAGATGATGGAGCTTACACTTTTTGGACACACAATCTTTTTTATATGCATCAAATGCGCCCCATCTCTCTATTATGTACTACATGCATACTTTTTTGTACCATGACAATGAAAAAGTTGCTTCATTTAAATTCAATGGGAATTGAAAAAAGTATTCAATAGGTGCCACGATATCGCAATATGGAGGACATATTTGTGAAACTGGAAGCTTTTTTGGTGTTTGCATGTTCTTCCTCTTAATTACATTGTTTCTAGTTTAGTCAATTTTTTCACGTGGAGTTATGTAGAGATTGATTTGATTGTTTCATCGAATTTGCACATACGGTTATTCACATTTTGTGATGTGCAGTATTAGTGCGTGGATTCTTGTGGTTGGTGGTAGATAAATGGACATAATCTTGGTACATATGAGATGGGAACATTTTGTATGTATATGATGATGAGATTTATAAATGTTGAACTGAGGTCAAGTATTATGTAGAATTTATCATATAAATGTTAAACTGAGGTCAAGTATTACGTAGAATTTATCACGGGAGAAAGAAGAATGAGATTTTTCTTTTCCAGAGTTTTATTTAAGGTTATTACAGTGATCTATAATCTGCTTGCTGGAAAAATAAAAATCATTTTGCTTTTTAGTTAACCTTTCATTAAAATGAAAAGAGATATTGTACGCATAGGTTTTGTTCATGCATGAAATGGTAATGGGATGGAGTCCAAAAGAATTAATCTCCCCATAAATAAATCTCCCCATATCATGCATGTTGGATGATACATTGCTATTTCAAATATTGATATTAATATGAACAACAATTTTATTTCTATACACCTATGCTTCTAGCTCGGTTGGTTAGAGGCGGACGAATTAAAATGAGACATAGGACTCAAGTTCGAGGTTCGCTTCTGTCAAATTTTAAGGAAACTATCTAGTTGGTGCGAAAGGCATTGAAAATCGAGGTATATACCACTCATGGTGTTTACAAGGACCGACAAACAATGTCTTGCATGAAGTATTCCTTGTGTGAAAATGTCTTGCGTGAAGTATTCCTTGTGTATGTGTGTTAGGAATGTTGGTGTATGTGTATGTGTGCGTATATAAGAGGTGCTTCATAGTATTCCTCTGCCCAAAAGGCCCTCTGCTATAGTAATAGGTTTGCTATAGGTGAAAAGGACACTATTAGAACAGCTATCATTTGTGCCACAAACTATTAGAACAGCTTTATAGTATTCTGCATGACTCATTAGCGGCTAATGTCAATTAAAAGCTACATGAGTGGGCATTTTGGGGATTTTCCAAGGAAAATGATTAGGGTTTTAGGTTTTTCTGATCATATATATAAACCCCTTTGTTGCATGTATTGGAGGATATTTTTTTTTAGAAAATGAAAGTGTAATTGATGAAATAAACAAATATGGCTCTTCTATGTCTCTCTCGTGTTTCTTTTAATTTCTATGCTCTACTTTATTTTAGTAGTTTAGATTTTCTTTTCTGCAAGTAGTGTATTTTTTTTTATGCAATTAGTTTGTAACAACCCGTATTTTCAATAACCAGTTATAACATAAATCAAGGCAGAATTTAATTCAAAAATCTGAATCAAGGGAAACGGGCTATGCCATTGCGTTCGTCTCGGAAAAATACGCGAAATAGAGTCCGAGTTTTCGAAAATCGGAGTCCGTATGACCCGATTAAGGCCCAACGAAGTTTTCAGAAAAATTCAAAGTAAAAACAGATTTCAAATTCAAGTTTGAATTTGGAAATTTGGGCCAGTTTGGGTCAGGTGGGAAAATTCCCGCCAGAGCACCCAAGTCGACAGGCCTGTCGACTTGGGAGTCGACTTGGTTGGACCCAAGTCGACAGCCCTGTCGACTTGGCTGTCGACTTGGTCCAGCCGGGCAGTTTTGCCTGGTGCACCATTTTGGGTTTGTGTTGAGTATGGGGGCCAGATTCGGTTTTGAGGGCTGAGATTAGAACTAGGGTTTAATCCTAAGGTTGAAACTAATCCTAATCTCTATAAATAAGCCCCTAACATAACCCTAAATCATCATTATTCATTCTAGTAACTAAACTATGGCAAAATCAATCCTCTCATGGCCTCCACTCTCTTCATAAAATTCCTAAATAAATTTCTATGAGATTTTCCATGCATACAAGTGTTTTCAAGCTTGTATGAGCATCATTAGCTTGCATTCAAGTCAAGTTTCTATATTTGCATCATAAAGAAAGAGTTTTGATCATTTTGGCTCAAGGGTTTTTATGTTAAAGCTTGCATTTTGGGTCTATTTGATTGCATAAGGGCTTTGTCATATCTTTTGTGACTTCCTAAGCATTGTAAGCCCTATTCTACTTTCATACTTAAACTCTAAAGTTAAATGTATGATATGCAAGTTTGCCATGATATGCAAGTTTACTATGTCATGTTATGCAAGTTTGAGATGTTATGATAGGCAAGTTTTGTTATGCAAGTATGCCATGTTATGCTATGCAAGTTTATCATGTTATAATATGCAAGTTTATATGCAAGTTTGCCATGTTATGATATGCAAGTTTATATGCAAGTTTGCCATGTTATGATATGCAAGTTTATCATGTTATAATATGCAAGTTTATATGCAAGTTTGCCATGTTAGGTTATGCAAGTTTGGGGTGATCATTTTGTTCATGTTATCATGTTGTGCAAGCTTATCTTAAGTATATGAACATAAAGCTTCAAGCTTTATGCTAAAGGTTGCATTTTGCAACATGTAAGTTATCATATCCCTTATGATAACTTGCATGTGAGGCTAAATGCGAACTTATGGCCATTTCTACATGTCATTTATCACCATGTATCACCAATATGCTAAGTTTGGTTTTATGCATGCTTTTGAGGCCTAAAAATGTAATATGCAAGTATATGAACATATGTACATTTCATATGCCACCATGTTGAACTTGTGGCTTCAACACCTTTATGTCATGATTATGTCAAGTTCCCTCTTTCTATCCTTTATGCGCTATTGCGATATGTAAGCGATGGGATTGCATTTGGGGTTGGGTAAACTTAAAAGACATAAAAACATAAGCTTGGGAATTTACCTATTAAGTTAGGTCTACCCTTTGGGAATTTACCTATTAAGTTAGGTCTACCCAAATGCTTGAAAACTTGTAACATGTTTTGGAAACATGATGGACATGACACTTAGAAAAGATAAGTGTGACCAACTCGAGGTTGGGTTGAGTTTGTAGCGTAAACCTACCCGGAACCGACCGGCTTAACTAGTTGCTACAAACAATAGGACCCAATGTGAGTAGTTGGCCATGTTGTACCTTGAACCCGAGGTTAGACCAAGTTGTGGTGTAAAGCTACCCGGACCCGCCCGGCTTAACTAGTAACCACAACAAGGTCTAATGTGAGAGGTTAAGGCGCATTAAATTAATTAATGCCTCGTGATTAGGGTTAAGTCATGGTCCACTTAGTACTTAACCAATTTGGGCTTGGTAGATTAATCGGGGTTAAGTCGTGAACTCATCGTTACACTTAACCAAGTTAATCCATGATTAGCAAGAGGGTTAAACCGTACTTAACCCACTAGAAAAATCCTAGCAATGGGGGTCCACTCCAGCAGTAATCCCAAGTTTGTATCATTAAGGCCCTAGGGTCTAGGCTAGGGAGGGAGCACGATTACTGAACTGGAGGTAAGTGACCAAAAACAACGGCAGAGTGGTACGCCGGTGTAGTTCCGGGCGGACTTATGGTCGTGCACATAGTCCGAAGCCGGGGAAAACATGCACGGGTACCAGTAGATCGAGACTGTGCACGCATATTTATGGTGTCCAGGGGTTGCCACCCTAGGGCTTGATACACCCGACGGGAGACCCGGCACAGTCTGACTACAATCATGTTTGGGTCATATGGACACCAACACGTGACGAGTTAGGCTTATAGGGAGCCGATCGACTAGACCGTTTGGTTAGACCTTGTATTAGGGTCATGTCATGTTATTGGGCCAAAGCTTGGGCCAAGGGATCAATACTTGTTTATTCAAGTCATGTTAGTTTGCTAGTACACCTGTGGTGCAAAACCTTAAACATGATTATGCGATGACACCTTTATCTACCTTGTTGGTTAATCATCATGCTAGTATGTTGTTATCCTTATGATCATACCTGCTTCTCATGCCAGTTAACTTTATCAGTTTACATTGATTGTAGTAGGGCTTACTCAGTCTTTTTAACTGACCTGTTTTCTTTCGCCTCTTTTCTTCCGTTCCCCCCCCCCCCCAGGTTCTCAGGGTGGGAATATTGGAGCTTAGCTTGGATTTCTGATCGCTTGCTTGTGGGATTTTAGCTCATGTACGGTCTTGACATGAAGCAAGCTATGGTTATCACTTATTTTAAGGGTAGTACTTATGTATTTCATTTTTTCAGTAATGTTGTTTTTATCTAGACTTGTGTATTTGGAAAATTGACATTATGTTGTACCAGACTTGTTTTGAAATGGTTTGAAATCTTCCGCTGTTTTATCTATGTTATTTACTCTGTTTACATATATACATATGTTCTTGTTCTGCCTTGATATATCATTATGCATGTTTACCTGATTCAAACGCCCCTCCAAAGTCAGAGTGCTTGCAAGAGACACCCTGGCGGAGGTGGGGTGTTACATTTGGTATCAGAGCATATGGTTTACGAGAAGGAACAAAAAGGTCTTTAGAAAACTTTTGAAAAACTATTTTCAAAATCAAGTATAAAGTATTTTCCAAAGAAAAGTCTAGTTTATTTTAAAGGCTATTCCCCAAAAAGCCATTAGCAAAATTCCTTCGTTTTTCTCCATTCTGAATCTGTCTTTTTTTTTCTTCGTTTTCAGTATGGCCAATAACTTTGCCATTCCGGAGGGAGTACACGTACCTATTTGGTATAGGAGACTTTTGGAGGCTAGGGCGACCGAAGCCGGCCCCGCAGATGTTCCTCCCCCTCCTCCGGTAGTTAATGATCCTCCTCCTCCTGTCGCTGAGGTTCCTCTTCCTCCTCCCCCTCAGCATCCACAAAAGGATTTCGCGGAGATTTGCAAAGACTTTAGGGCGATGGGTTGCAAGAATTTCATTGGAACCGAGACTTTCGTAGAGGCCAGGAATTGGTTGAAAGAAACCGAAGATCTTTTTGCCTTCTTTGATATAGATGACCGTAGGAAGGTTTTATTAGCAGTATGGTTGCTAAAGGAAGAAGCTGCACGTTGGTGGGTGGTCACCACCGCTACTAGGCCAATTGAGACTTGGGATGACTTTCGGGGAAAGTTTGGACTAAGGTTCCTATCACTGAAGCAAGGGGGACATGGCTATTAGGGAATACATAGATAAGTTTAATCAACTGGCTCGGGTCGGTTTAGACTTGGTTAACACAGCTCAGAAGAAGGCCCTATACTTTGCTCTAGGATTAAACGAGCCATTACATGGTTTAGCCATGACTCATATACCCTTGGGGGCAACTTTCGAAAGTTTGGTGAATATGGCCCTACTCAATGAAGAGAATAGGAGTGACAAGAAGGAGATCAAGATGAATGGTACTCAAGCCAAGAAGACTGATTCCCAGTGGAAAGGAAATCAGGGTAATCCAAGTGGTCAGAGCAGTCAAGGCAATCAGAACAAGAACAAGAACAAGAGTCAAGGCAACAAGGGGAACAACAACAAGGGCAATAACAAAAAGGGGAAGTTCTATTATTGTGGTTCAGTTGGGCATCTTATTAAGGATTGTAAGAAGAGGAAAAGGAAGAATGGTGAATGCTTTTTCTGCGGTGAGACTGGACATTTCAGTAAGGATTGCCCGAGGAAGCAAGGGCAAGGCCAGGGTCAGACTCAGCGTGCTGGACCTTCAGGAGGGCAAGTTCATGCTCTCAATGTCGCTCCAGTTCCCAATCGAGGTAGTATTTCTGTTGAGAGCCTTGTATATATTTCTGATTTTTCAGTTCGTACCTTGTTTGATTCTGATGCATTGCATAGCTTTATCTCATCTGATCTTGTTGATAGTTTGCACCTAAGTACTAGTCTAGTTAATGATCCCGTGTGTGTTTCAAATCCAATTGGGGGTTCCGCCCATTTGTCTATTATCTAGGTGGATTTGAATTCTCGCGTGATGCTTATATTCTCGGTTTCATGGGGTATGGGTTGATTTTTGGGCATGGATTGGTTGTCCAGTTTTGGGAGCCATTCTTGATTTTTGAGCATAGGGTTGTGAGGCTCATGACTCGCCTCGGTAATACCCTAAAAATTTCTAGTAACCCTACGAGTCCCGTCATGTTGTGTTATCTTGAATCCCTCAACTCGTCTATCGATAGTTTGTAATCGGTGAGGGTGGTCCGAGAATATCCTGATATCTTGGGTGAAGTGAAGGGTGGTTACCCCTAAACGAGAAATAGATTTCCGCATTTATCTGGTTGATAATGCCAAGATAGTTTCGTGGCCGGTTAGGAACATGGCCCCGCAAGATGAGAGTTAAGAAAGCAAGTCAAGGAGTTGCTTGAGAAGAACTTCATTAGACGAAGTATATCTGAATGGGGAGCGCCTGTGGTATTTGCTACCAAGGCTGATGGTTCTCTTCGACTTTGTGTTGATTATCGTGAGTTAAACGAAGAGAATAGACAACCATTGCCAAGGATCGATGATTTGTTTGATCAGCTTGTAGGAACATCTGTTTTCTCTTGATCTTGCTACTGGATTCCATCAGCTCAGAGTAGCTGAGGATAGTATAGACAAGACTGCGTTCAGAACTCCGGATGGATTCTTAGAATGGCTGGTCATGCCATTCGGTTTGACTAATGCACCCGCCTACTTCGTGGACTTGATGAGTAGGGTGTTCAGGGAGTTCTTGAACAAGTTTGTCGTGGTCTTCGTAGATGATATTCTAATCTTCTCTAAGGATGAGGAAGAGCATGCAAGGCATCTCGTGGGGGTGATGGATACGCTTAGAGCGCATCAGTTTGAAGGCCAAGTTCTCCAAGTGTCACTTTTTGGAGAAGGGAAGTTAGATTCCTTGGGCATATAGTGTCTAAGCAAGGCTTAGCGGTGGATCCCGCTAAGGTAGTTGCAGTTCAGGATTGGAAGACTCCAAGGAATGCAACCGAAGTAAGAAGTTCTCTCAGTTTAATTAGTTAGTTAGCGTCCCTTCAGTTTAGACCTACCCTTCTGGATCAAGTAGGGACTTCACAGAAAGAAGACCCGCAGTTAGTCGAGATCATGGACAAGTTGACTCGAGGCGAGATGATAAGTCACCTCGCTATAGATGACAAGGGATGGCTAAGACGCGATGAGAGAAAGAAGGTTCTTGAAGATGCACATCACCTGAGGAGGTGACCAAGTTTGTCCCAAGGTGCATGTTGTGCCAACAGGTTAAAGGCCAAGTCATAGAAGCCCGGTGGGCTATTACATCCATTGGAGGTCCCCGCAATGGAAGTAGTAAAGCGTCACGAAGGATTCCGTGGATGGACTGCCTAGGTCAAGGAAAGTGAATACGAACATGTGGGTCATGGTAGGTAGACTCACGAAGAGTGCTCATTTCACTCCGGTAAAGAACGAAAGGACTGCATCATAGCTAGCGACAGTTTACTTTCAAGAAATAAAGCGATTGCACGAGGTTCCCTAAAGTATAGTTAGTAACCATGACTCAATCTTCACTGGCCAGATAGTCTACGGGAAGTCATGGGCAAGCAACTGAATCTAAGTATGGCCTATCATTCACAGGCGGATGGTTCAAGCATGATTTATAGAAAATCACGTTAGTAAGAGCAATTGGCAACGTGGATTGGTATTTTCAAGAAGAGTTCTGCTGCGTGGAATACTTTATAGTAAGTAAACGAGATCCAGGATTCACTAGTGAATTTTGGAGAGCTTACATGAAACCATGGGGTCATAGTTATGTTTAAGCCAAGAATGATAGAAGAGTAAGTGAAAAAGGAAGACGAGAGGCGATAATGAAATGGGTTCCAACTCATATTGGGAAATAGGAGTTAAGAAGCCAAGAAATCATGAGGTAAAAGACGGTCAAAGCACAGTGGAGTTAAACTCAAGGAAACGTGACTTAGAAGATTGAAGGCTGGATACGCGCATCATATCTCTTTTTAAGAACACATCCTTGATCCTTGTTTTCCTGTGGAACTTCTCGGATGTTATCTTTTTACGTATATCCTCTCGGTCCTATTTCTGTCAGGAGGTATGACTTATTGGCTAGTAATACATGTCAGGGTTTAAAGGGGTCCGTTAGGTTGACTAAACCTTTTGGGCTTTTATAGAACATGGGTTGGGTTAGGAAGGGATTTCTTGTAATCCGAAAGGGGTATATCCTGCTTATCTTCCCGATCTCTTTGTAGCATATCTTTTGCTATCCATGTTTGTCTGGATTATCTAGTATATCGTGTTAATCTTGTCATGAGAACCTTAGGTAGAAACCCTTTGGATGAAACATGTGTTTGAAACATGTTATGCTTGATGGTTGCAAGTGGTTGCAAGTGTTTGCAAGTGGTTACTCGTGGATGCATTATACACGTTCGGCACTAGATCGGCTCACACACTCCTCATATTTCATATGCATGAGTGTTTACGCTTATTCATGGATGAAAATTTTGGTGTTATCACAAGGATGTTGCATATGGATGTATGTTATGTGCACGCATATAGATGTTATACATTATGTTAGGAATTGCATACATATGGATTCATTTCACTAACATAATTTGCATTGATGATATTTGCATTAGATAAGTACATATACACACACCTTTGCATATGTTCATACAACATTTAGAATCTTGTAAGGACAATGATTGCTCGTGGATGATGTTTTGAGTAGATGGATGATTGGATGGTAGGATACGTTCTTCCCAACTTGAAGATTTCGGGGACGAAATCCTTTAAGGAGGGGAGAATGTAACAACCCATATTTTCAGTAACCAGTTATAACGTAAATCGAGGCAGAATTTAATTCAAAAATCTGAATCAAGGGAAACGGGCTATGCCATTGCGTTCGTCTCGGAAAAATACGCGAAATAGAGTCCGAGTTTTCGAAAATCGGAGTCCGTATGACCCGATTAAGGCCCAACGAAGTTTTCAGAAAAATTCAAAGTAAAAACAGATTTCAAATTCAAGTTTGAATTTGGAAATTTGGGCCAGTTTGGGCTAGGCGGGAAAATTCCCGCCAGAGCACCCAAGTCGACAGGCTTGTTGACTTGGGAGTCGACTTGGTTGGACCCAAGTCGACAGCCCTGTCGACTTGGCTGTCGACTTGGTCCAACCGGGCAGTTTTGCCTGGTGCACCATTTTGGGTTTGTGTTGAGTATGGGGGCCAGATTCGGTTTTGAGGGCTGAGATTAGAACTAGGGTTTAATCCTAAGGTTGAAACTAATCCTAATCTCTATAAATAAGCCCCTAACCTAACCCTAAATCATCATTATTCATTCTAGTAACTAAACTATGGCAAAATCAATCCTCTCATGGCCTCCACTCTCTTCATAAAATTCCTAAATAAATTTCTATGAGATTTTCCATGCATACAAGTGTTTTCAAGCTTGTATGAGCATCATTAGCTTGCATTCAAGTCAAGTTTCTATATTTGCATCATAAAGAAAGAGTTTTGATCATTTTGGCTCAAGGGTTTTTATGTTAGAGCTTGCATTTTGGGTCTATTTGATTGCATAAGGGCTTTGTCATATCTTTTGTGACTTCCTAAGCATTGTAAGCTTTATTCTACTTTCATACTTAAACTCTAAAGTTAAATGTATGATATACAAGTTTGCCATGATATGCAAGTTTACTATGTCATGTTATGCAAGTTTGTGATGTTATGATAGGCAAATTTTGTTATGCAAGTATGCCATGTTATGCTATGCAAGTTTATCATGTTATAATATTCAAGTTTATATGCAAGTTTGCCATGTTATGATATGCAAGTTTATATGCAAGTTTGCCATGTTATGATATGCAAGTTTATCATGTTATAATATGCAAGTTTATATGCAAGTTTGCCATGTTAGGTTATGCAAGTTTGGGGTGATCATTTTGTTCATGTTATCATGTTGTGCAAGCTTATCTTAAGTATATGAACATAAAGCTTCAAGCTTTATGCTAAAGGTTGCATTTTGGCAACATGTAAGTTATCATATCCCTTATGATAACTTGCATGTGAGGCTAAATGCGAACTTATGGCCATTTCTACATGTCATTTATCACCACGTATCACCAATATGCTAAGTTTGGTTTTATGCATGCTTTTGAGGCCTAAAAATGTAATATGCAAGTATATGAACATATGTACATTTCATATGCCACCATGTTGAACTTGTGGCTTCAACACCTTTATGTCATGATTATGCCAAGTTCCCTCTTTCTATCCTTTATGCGCTATTGCGATATGTAAGCGATGGGATTTCGTTTGGGGTTGGGTAAACTTAAAAGACATAAAAACATAAGCTTGGGAATTTACCTATTAAGTTAGGTCTACCCTTTGGGAATTTACCTATTAAGTTAGGTCTACCCAAATGCTTGAAAACTTGTAACATATTTTGGAAACATGATGGACATGACACTTAGAAAAGATAAGTGTGACCAACTCGAGGTTGGGTTGAGTTTGTAGCGTAAACCTACCCCGGAACCGACCGGCTTAACTAGTTGCTACAAACAATAGGACCCAATGTGAGTAGTTGGCCATGTTGTACCTTGAACCCGAGGTTAGACCAAGTTGTGGTGTAAAGCTACCCGGACCTGCCCGGCTTAACTAGTAACCACAACAAGGTCTAATGTGAGAGGTTAAGGCGCATTAAATTAATTAATGCCTCGTGATTAGGGTTAAGTCATGGTCCACTTAGTACTTAACCAATTTGGGCTTGGTAGATTAATCGTGGTTAAGTCGTGAACTCATCGTTACACTTAACCAAGTTAATCCATGATTAGCAAGAGGGTTAAACCGTACTTAACCCACTAGAAAAATCCTAGCAATGGGGGTCCACTCCAGCAGTAATCCCAAGTTTGTATCATTAAGGCCCTAGGGTCTAGGCTAGGGAGGGAGCACGATTACTGAACTGGAGGTAAGTGACCAAAAACGACGGCAGAGTGGTACGCCGGTGTAGTTCCGGGCGGACTTATGGTCGTGCACATAGTCCGAAGCCGGGGAAAACATGCACGGGTACCAGTAGATCGAGACTGTGCACGCATGTTTATGGTGTCCAGGGGTTGCCACCCTAGGGCTTGATACACCCGACGGGAGACCCGGCACAGTCTGACTACAATCATGTTTGGGCCGTATGGACACCAACACGTGACGAGTTAGGCTTATAGGGAGCCGATCGACTAGACCGTTTGGTTAGACCTTGTATTAGGGTCATGTCATGTTATTGGGCCAAAGCTTGGGCCAAGGGATCAATACTTGTATATTCAAGTCATGTTAGTTTGCTAGTACACCTGTGGTGCAAAACCTTAAACATGGTTATGCGATGACACCTTTATCTACCTTATTGGTTAATCATCATGCTAGTATGTTGTTATCCTTATGATCATACCTGCTTCTCATGCCAGTTAACTTTATCAGTTTACATTGATTGTAGTAGGTCTTACTCAGTCTTTTTGACTGACCTGTTTTCTTTCGCCTCTTTTCTTCCGTTCCCTCCCCCCCCCCCCCCCCCATGTTCTCAGGGTGGGAATATTGGAGCTTAGCTTGGATTTCTGATCGCTTGCTTGTGGGATTTTAGCTCATGTACGGTCTTAACATGAAGCTAGCTATGGTTATCACTTATTTTGGGGATAGTACTTATGTATTTCAGTTTTTCAGTAATGTTGTTTTTATCTAGACTTGTGTATTTGGAAAATTGACATTATGTTGTACCAGACTTGTTTTGAAATGGTTTGAAATCTTCCGCTGTTTTATCTATGTTATTTACTCTATTTACATATATACATATGTTCTTGTTCTGCCTTGATATATCATTATGCATGTTTACCTGATTCAAACGCCCCTCCAAAGTCAGAGTGCTTGCAAGAGACACCCTGACGGAGGTGGGGTGTTACATAGTTAGTAGTTAATTTCTTTTCTTCATTTTTTGCTCTTTATTTTTTTTGTTCTTCAATGTTGAAATCTAATAATTGTGTTGAATTAATCACACAAATGAGGAGCTAAACCCCTACAATTTAGGGGTGATGAAGCTTTTCCTCTCAATTAATGTAAACTCAACATGAATTTGTATAATGATCTCTTTGGGTTTAATGGCAATGGATGTTTTTGGTGTATTTGTGTTTCATATTGAATTTGATAGCCTCTTTTGTTCATTTCATAACATTGAGGCTATGTTTATGACATATACAACAAATTGCCTCTTCATCTAAAATTTTGATTATGGCAATGAAATGATTTTGAGTTGAAATTTGATGATCTATATTACTAACCAATAGTAAACAGATCATACTTAAATTAGATTTTAGTTTCATCTCGATGGCCTGTTTCATAATAGTTAAAAAGTTAGATTAATTGTGTATTATAGTTTGATAGCGTATTTTGTGTTAATTATTAACGCAAATAAGTTATGCTTATGATAATTACATAATTAATCTTACTTAAGTTATTTGAGAGATCTTTGTGCTATTTTACGTTGAACAATGTTGAAAGAGAGAAAAGTGAAGTTGCCCCTAAATTGTTTTTAATCTCATGGTTTTAATCTATAATTTAGTTTACTTTTTTTTCTACTAGTTAATCACAATCCAAATTTTGGTTTAATTTGACTGAATAAGAATGAAATTACTTCTTTCCATGCGGATCGACTCGTGTTCGCCACGTACTAACAATTGTAAGATGTGCGCTTGCGGTTTATTATTAAAATATTTTGTTAACGGTTTTTTAATTCGATAGAAAATCCATTTGCAAACACATTCCATCCAATATATTAAGAGACCGAGACCCCTTATTCACAAGTGAATTTTGGAGAAGTTTACAAGCAGCATGGGGGACAACCCTCAATTTGAGCGCAAGTTACCATCCACAAATTGATGGACAAACGAAAAGAGTAAATCAGATCCTAGAAGATTTGCTCAGAGCCCACATTATTGATCTATGAGGAGTTTAAGAGCAACACTTGTCGCTTATGGAGTTTACGTATAACAATAGTTACCAAGTGACGATTGGTATGGCCCTTTTTGAAGCGTTGTTTGGTAGGCCACGCTAATCGCCAACTCGTTAGCGGGAGACAACCGACAAGGTTCCACTCGGACCAGACTTCAACCATGATTCCACTGAGATGATTTCTTTGCTTAGGCAGAGAATGAAGGCAGTCAAAGACCGTTAGAAATCATATGCTGACAAGAGGAGGAGTGAACTTGAGTTTGATATAGGAGACTTGGTATTTGTAAAGGTTTCTCTTCTTAAGAAGAATGTTCGGTTTGGGAAGACCGAGAGCTGGCTGGCAGGTTTATCGGGCCTTTTCGATCATCGAAAGGATGTAAGCTTTGGCTTATAAGATGGATCTTCCTGAGCGACTGTCCGGGATCCATAATTTTTTTCATGTATCACATCTGAGAAAGTGCCTTCATGATTCTGTTGAGATACTCGAGCTTAACGATATTGGGGACATAGGAAAACTCGAGTTAGAGTCCTGGGTGCCCCGTGCCACCGCGAGGATCGTAAAGCACAAAATCAAGAGACTTCGCAATAAAACCGTTCGCCTTGTCCAAGTATAGCGGGGAAACGATCCTGCGGAAAGCACATGGGAGACTGAGGATAAGATAAGATAGACCCACATAGAGCTTTTCTCGTGTAATTTTCCCTCTACTTTGCGTTTATGGATGCATTGTGGTTATTAGATTGGATATTAGGAAAAAGATGCAACATAATTGCACAACGCAGTCATATAGAAATATATGCATATTAAGATGTTTGCATACATACGACATCTCACATTTCACATACACGCTAGTATTGGGCTCACTTTAGTAAGTTTACAATTCATAATCACTACAAGTAATGAATACATATGGATGAATTTAAATAACATGAGTGTACAACATGGATGTTTAGAGTGAGTTGTGTTCTTCGCCCCTTCAGATATATTTCGGGACGAAATCTATTTTAAGGGGGGAGAATATAACACCTCGTAAAAATATAGCTAAATATAATAATAATAATAATAAACGAAAATAAAAAATTTAATAATATAATATAAACAGGCTGAAAAATGGATTTTTTCAGTATCAGGAATTTTTCCACAAAGATACCATAGTTGTATTCATGACAAAATTTTGATCAATTTTCTTATATAATATGTTGAAAACAGTGTCTGTTTGAATAAATTACAATTTAAAGAAATCATACGGTAAATATATATATATATATATATGTGTGTGTGTGTGTGTGTGTGTGTGTGTGTGGTTGAATTAATAATACATATATCTAAGAGATAAAATAATTTGGATAATAATAACATTCCCTTAGGTAGATTTGAATTTCAAACAAAGAGATAAAGATAAGGGGACAAGAATAATGTTTATAAGGTAAGAAACAAACAAAATTAATAAACATTATACAATAAAACTTTCCAGCCCTCCTAAGCATTTATTCGGCAAATCAACGACTAAGAGGTTAACCTCCCCCTAGAAGAGGTGTCGCCCTCCTAGGGGAGCGGTCGACCGTTTGGCACTTGAAATGCCCAATAAGGTTTCTTTTAGGTCAGGTTTTGGTGTTAATTTATAAGTATAAATCGCCAGGATTTAATCATGATACTCTTATGGCTATTATTTACACACACCTATAAATAATACCCTGGACTCTAGATCTAAACATAGCCTCTTTCTCTATCTGTGCCTCCACTCTGCCATTGATTCCAGAGGAATTTATAACAGGTTTTCTTCTTCTCATAATTTTTTTTTCTTCTTTTTCTAACCTCTTTTCTAATAGGATTTGAATTACAATATAGATCTGGAATCACAAGATTTATATATATATAGGAATTCTAATTATTTGATTCTTATATATATATATATATCTAGTATATATATATCTAGGGATTGGAGTTTGGATCAAATAGGCAGAACATCGTCGGATCCACGACATTTCCAATCACTGTGAGTGGAATTAGTAATTGCTTAGGCATATTCTACATTTGTAGATTATTATATGAATTAGTATGCCTAATGACATTTGGAATAATGATAATATCAAACTATAAAACCCCAAAATCTCCTATTTTTTATATGTTTCACAAAGAATTGTCAATGATGTTGGGTTTGTTGAATTGTTTGAATCATGGGAGTAAGAGCATCTTTAATGATTACTTTTGTTTGATTTGATTTACCCCTTTATTCAAAAAGAGTATGTGATGTAAAAAGGTTTGGATTTAATTTAGTTTTATTATTTGAATAGGTTTGTGTTTCCATTCTAAATAGACAATTTGAATGTATTCGGATTTAACATAAATCAAATGTCAACATTTTTATGAACAACATAAGAAGGGTAAATCAGGTTAAATAAAGGTCTATGTGTGTGTGTGTGTGTGTGTATATATATATATATATATATATATATATATATATATTCACATGTGTATATGATTAACACCTCGTTCATGATTCTTTACTTGAATTGTAAAAATAAGCTGATGGATGCAAGTTTTGGTTTGTTATGTTGTATTTTTCCATTACTGTTGTCATTAATTATGCCCTTATGCCATGTATATAGCGGTCTGATGTGGATATTAAACTTGTATGCCTTGAATGTAGATTAAATTGACAATATATACCGTTAAAACGTTTCTTCGTTCATACGAAAACTAATGCCTATTATACGCATTAAAATTTTTATTTATATAGCATAATCAACTTAATTCAACGTAATAATGATGTAATTAGTACGTTGGAATATGGTTAGAATTTGAATTATCCCCATATAATGTTAGCTTATTTGTGTGTATAGAATAGTTTAACTATATATTAAATAATGATATACAGACACGAGGTTAGTTGTCATTTGTGGTAGAAGTCTGCCCGGAACCAACCGATAAATCCAGCAACCACAATTGGGTCCAGCTAATGTGAGAGGTCTCGGTGCCATGGGTTATTCAAGTTTAGTACATTATGACACGAGGTTAAGCCCACCTATAATAGAAGTCTGCTTGGAACCGCCCAGTATATCCAACGTCGATAGGTAGACAGTTTAATGTGAGAGGTCTAGTGTGTGTGTGTGTATATATATATATATATAGTTATCGTGTTGGAAAATAGGCAGGTTTAATATGCCTTGGGAAGGTCTTAAGTGGCTTACTCTCTTCATTCTAGTTTAGGTCTTAAGTGGTTAGGACTAAGATCATTTCCAAAGGTTTATTCCTTGATAGGTAACACAGTCATGTGACCTACCTTATTAGATTCGAAGTAAGTCTATGGGCCCTCCTTCTATGAAAGTGGTTAGGCGTAGTGGTAATGGAGTAAAGTAGTTCACGGGAACCGCCCAGCATATCCAACGTCGACAGGTAGACAGTTTAATGTGAGAGGTCTAGTGTGTGTGTATATATATATAGTTATCGTGTGGGAAAATAGGCAGGTTTAATATGCCTTGGGAAGGTCTTAAGTGGCTTGCTCTCTTCTTGTCTAGTTTAGGTCTTAAGTTGTTAGGACTAAGATCATTTCCAAAGGTTTATTCCTTGATAGGTAACACAGACATGTGACCTACCCTTATTAGATTCGAAGTAAGTCTATGGGCCCTCCTTCTATGAAAGTGGTTAGGCGTAGTGGTAATGGAGTAAAGTAGTTCACGGGTGATGTCCACTTCCTTTGGGAGCTTGTAAGGGCCCACCTAGGGATGGATTTGGTTTACATGGGACGTAGCGTGCTATTTAATTCACCAAGTGTCTAAGGGAAGTCTTAAGCGGTATAGGTATTTTACCATAATATCAGTTAAGTAGTAACATGCGACGTCCGCCGGAGGGGTCTTAAATGGCAATGTGTGGGCCTACCTTAAAACCAATATTAAGCAGAGAGATACTACTTCTCATATTACTTGTGAGAATATAGATTTAGGAACGGTGATGTATTAGGATGGGGTCTTAAGGGGCTAGGGTCCGCCTCAGGGTTATAAGAGATCATAAGAATCCACCTTTATTAAATAAGTTAATATGGGCCTTACGTGATCTAGAATTCCCACCTCGTGGGCTCTTCACCCTAAATGCACGGATGGAGGTCTTAAGTGCTTGACTTGGATATCCACCTCATTGGTTATATACCTTTTGTTTATGTGTGTGCTTGTGTGCTTCTTAGACATACCATGGTGTGGGTGTGTGTGTGTGTGTGTATAGGTATATATATAACCTACTAAATTTAGGGTATGGTCTTTAAGCAAATACTATTTTTAGTCACACATGACTTTATGTTCTGACCCATCTTCTTAACATATCCAACAAGTCAATAGGTGGGGTAGATTCAATGGACAAAGCAATGATGGAGACTTAAGAGGACGATGGGGATATTACGATATTGTTAGTTATCATTGCGGTATTGCTTATGGATACTCTAAGTGATCAATTTTAATGATGTACCAATTGAATAATTGTATCTTGACAATCTATGTTTGAATTCTGTGGCTTTTTATGAAATGGCGCATCTTATTTTGGTATTATATTTTCTCGTTTCGCTATGTGAGATTCCATAACGTTGTGTTTATCTGTTATTCTATTCAAATATAATTCCTTACAGGAACCAACGATCCGTTTAGAGTGGCTATAAGTTTTGATGGGCCTTTCCTGTGTCAAAATTCAGGCCCACTTCGGGTGGATGGATACAAATATACGGGCGATAATGACACAAATGACATATAAAGGATCTTGGGTCAAGAAGGAGATAGCTCAGCAAAAGCATCAATTGGCAAAGTTCAATGACTAGTGGATTAATGGAGAATTGGCATAGTTATTAAATGAGCAGAAGATTGGCTCGGCTGCTAGATAAGCGGATTTAGACATATTTATCAGACCACAAGAAAATGTCTAGGGAGGATGGTCAAAAGAAGATGACAATGAGTAGGTATATATGGCTGTTTTTTTTTGGATGTTGATTATTTCGTTTTGTAAATATTCGACATGTGTTGATGGATTTGATACTCGATACCCAATTGTTGGTTATGGAGTTTGATAGATTTATGAAAATTTTATTTGATGAACATAAATCTTTGTTGGTATAGTTGTATCGATTGATGAAACAGTCGTGTCATTTGATGAAAATTTCATCTAAGTATTCATATTTGCATTGTATACTTGATTATATGTGATATGTATGAAACTATACGATGCATGAGATGGTGGCAGTTGTGAAATTAAGTTTATAGGAGTTGTATATGAAATGGATAGATATGTGGATACAAATGTTATATTATTTGCTTGGTTGGATTACTTAAACAGCTACTGCAATTAGAAATTGAATTTCCAATTTTGCAATAATTCTTTTGTTGGGGTTAGCGCTGGCTAGCATTGGTAGTTTTAAAACGATGGAGAAGCAGTTTTGGTTTTATTGCGAATATAATGTTTCATACATAATGTAATAAATGGATTGTAATGTAACATAACAGTATTATATATACACGAGAAATACTAAAACAGAAATTGGGTCAAGACCCAACCATAACAAGACCGAAGATTAATATAAAAGATACCCATGACCCTTTTTATCACTTTTGCCCTGCCTCAACTGCAGCTAGGGTTTTTACCCCTCTCTTGTCCATGTCGGCTTCTTATTCCGCTTTCAAATCAGCTTTTAATCTCATGAAATTTCTGCTAGATAATGCTTTTTGAAGTCATCAGCATGTTGGTAGAATAATGGTATGTGATTTATCATCATTTTGGCACTGCTGATTCTTTCGTGAACAATGTGAATGTTGATTTCAATATGTTTGGTTCGAGAATGTTAAATTGGGCTCGTAGAAAGAGAAATTGAGCTCCGTTTGTCACACTAGATGATCAGCTTGCGTCGTGGTCCATACCATAATTCCTCGAGTAAACTTTCTATCCAGATAATTTCAGACGTCGTGCTGGCTATAGATCGATACTCAGCTTCCATACTAAATCGAGTACTAAATCGAGAGACCGTGGTTTGCTTCTTAGTGCACCATGATACGGGATTACTGCCCAGATAAACATAGTACCCAGTGACAGATCTTCGATCATCGGGGTCATTAGCCCGGCCAACATAACTGTAAGCATTTAAATTTTGGTTACTACTAGATCTGATAGTTTAGTTGTGATTAATGGTCACCTTTGAGGATTATACGTTTCACGGCTTTCAAGTGATCAGTAAGTGGGTTTTGTATAAACTAACATACTCTGTTGACACTAAAACATATGTTTGGTTTAGTGATTGTAACATACTGTTGAGCACGTCCTATACTCCTATGCTGCTTGACATTTTCAATAGGTTCTCCTTCGTACTTCGACAATCTAAGATTACTTGTCATGGGAGTGGGTGGAGCCTTAGCGTTATTTTTTTTCTCTTTCTAGTATTTCTACAATGTAATGTCTCTAAGGTAAAAACATTTTTCCTTGTGATATCCTTTTTATGTGAATACCCAAAAAATAATCTAACGTACCAAGATTTTTAATGGCAAATGATTGTTCTAGATAGTTTACCGCTTTGTTTATTTCTTCATTGCTGCTCCTAGCGATTAATATTGTCATCAATGTATACCAAAATGTAGACAGTAGCATGTTCATTAATTCTGATATATAAAGAAGTGTCTAACTTGGTGGCATTGAATTTAAATTTAGTCGAAGTATACTTGAGTTTTTTATACCAGGCTCTAGATGCCTGCTTTAATTCATAAATAACCTTGTGTAGTCTACACACATTATTTGCATCATCAATATGGCACCCCTTTGGTTGTTGCATATGGACCTCTTCCTGTATTTCACCATAAAGAAAATCATTGTTAACATCAAGTTGCCTTATTTTGTATTGTTTGTACATAGCTAAGGCTAGTATTATTCGAATGGTTATCATTTTAACCACTGGCGAGAATGTTTCATTAAAATCAAAATCAAATTGCTGAGAATATCCCTTTGCCACAAGTCTAGTTTTATATTTTTCAATACTACCATCTGCTTTTGTCTTGATCTTATATGTCCATCTGCATCCAATAATGTTTTTGTGCTTTAGTGCTTTTACAATGGTTCAGGTCTCATTCTTTGTGAGTGCATTCATTTCTTTGTCTATAGCCTCTTTCCATATTTTATCTTTAACTGCCTCTTCATATGAAACAGGCTCTCTATTATTGAATGATGCAGTGTATACCTTGGGTTTAAATATCCCATTTTTTCCTCTTATAACCATGTGATGACCAACATTAGTTTTATTCTGTTGTTGATCCTATCCATGATCATTTGAGTGTAAATTGTTGGTGGATTCAATCTCATTGTTTCTGTTACTATTTTCACTACATTGGTCAGCATCACCCTCCCTCATTATTTCTGTTACTATTTTCACTGCATTGATTCGCATCACCCTGATGCAATGACATATGAGCATTAGAGTCACTTGAACTGTAATCTAATTTAGTTGTAGAGATGGTTGGCTATTTATTGTCAGACTGACTTTGACATGCTGTCACTCCAACTTTATCAACCCACTCAGTTAGAACAGGTATGGTAGGTGTTTCAATACTGCAGTTTTCATTTTTTTTCTTTTGTATTTGTTATCCTTTTCTGCAAAAGGAAAAATAAGTTTCTTAAAAATAACATGTCATGATGTAAACATTATGTCTTTCTTATCTAAGCACTTGTACTCTTTTCGGTTGTTTGCATATCTTAAAAAGGTGGAAGGGGTGGATCTTAGGCTAATTATATGCTTGTTGTATGACTAAGGTAGGGAAAATATAAACATCCAAAAGTTTTCGAACTTCTATAGTCAGGTTTACTATTATACAACATTTCATGAGGACTTTTGTAATTCAAAATTTTGGTAGAAAGCTTATTTATTAGAAAAATAACATTATTCAAACATACATACCAATATTTCTTTAGTAAATATGCTCGTTAAAGAAGGGTAAGACCAATATCTACTATGGGTTTATGTTTTCTCTCCAAAGACCGTTTTGCTTAGAGCTATGTGGGCATGTTGTTCTATGCAAAATGCCTTCATCAAGAAAATATTTCTTAAGAGACATGAATTCACACCCTCTGTCAGTTTGAATTTTTTTTAACATTACAGTTTGTTTGCTTCTCAATAAAAGTGATGAATTGTATTACAGTACTATATGCATCCGATTTGGCTTTGAGAAAGTAAATCCAGGTATATCCAGTATGAGCATCAACAAAAGAAAGATAGTACCTATGATTTTGAGTAGAGTTTAATGATGCTAGATCCCACAAATCCATAGCAACAAGTTCGAAAGGCTCGCTGTATTCAGTTTTAGAGTTGCCAAAAGGCAATTTGTGGCTTTTTCCATGCTGGCAGTGTGTGCACGTGTGTGATGCAGGTAAGTTTTACAATTAATATTTTTATCCTGGAAAATTTGTTTCACAATTTTGATACTGGGGTGTCCCAATCTACAGTGCCAAGATTCAAAAGTGCTCTTATCAAATCATCATTGGAACAAATATTGCTGTCATGATCATGACTAATATCATCATTAATATCGACTAAATTACTGCATATTTTTTAACAGCATTTCCACTATTATTTCTTTAATTACACATGTTTACACAAGTCTTACTATCAACATGATGACTCTTATCAGTATTAGCATTGTCAGTACATGCATTACTACACCAGCTTGCTCTATATAGTAGAATTCTTGGAATTGATATTGTTGGACTTGTATAATCCACTGTGCAAATTACCCTGCAATAATGTGGTTTTATTTAGTAAGTCTTTTACAAGACAAAATTTAGGGTGAACTCAAAGTACACATTGCTGCAGTTGGAAAATTGAGATATACTTATTAAATCCTTCTTTATGCCTGATACTCTTATCAAATTATATAAGTATATTTTCCTTTTATCTTTTATATAGCCACTGCCAATATGTGAAATACTTATAGCTTTAATATTACCAATATGTAATTTATGCATACTTGTATAATTTTTGTTTTCAAGTTTAAGATTCTGAAGATTATTGGTAATGTGATTAGTTACACCAGAATCTGGATACTAGTCCTTTATGTTGATATCATCACTTTTCATACAATCATCACCATTAGTGCTTTGTCCCCCGGTAGCATCAACGTTGCACTAGTTTTGCTGACTGATTTGTGTCATGTTAGCACTGGGTCCTTTCTGTTGAGATGGGTTCTATTGAGCAATGTTTTATTCTGCATAATTTCTAAAATAACATCTGTTTTTCATATGTCCAAATTTCTCACAGATGGCACTTCACATGATTATTGTAGTTGTTCCTTCCTCTGCCATGATCTCTTTGGGGTTGACAACCCTTTTGACCTTGACTTTCTTGCTTTTGTTGATTGTATGTGTTTCTTTGTTGAGACTTGTTTCTAGATGTTGCAGCAAAATTAGTAGAGTAGTCCATTTGCATCGCTTTCCTTTGTTCATGTAATGACTCAGATTTTCGACCTTTGAAAATCGACACTTAATACATACTTGGTATTCAAATGTCGGAGATTCAAATGTCGTAATCCGCATCGCCTGGGGTAATAAAACATCAGAACTGAAACAAAATGAAACTTTCATTGATATAGCAATATTTTACATCAGAGTTTACAAGATATATCAGAGTACATTGAATTGACAGTAGAATATTACGATACCAGATAAAGAATATAAAATGATCCAACTTTTAGCTCCAGCCTTAATCCAGCGCCTGCTCAATAACGACTCCAAGACTATCTGCAAACCCTAACTAGGTTGTCCGTGTGGAAAAATATGGGCACCCAGGCGAAGGAACAATAAACTCCAGATCAATCATGAGACTGGTGTGAGAATTTAAAAATTGTTTATTATATATATAATGAGGTAAATCATAAGACCACGCCATATAAACACAGAACGAGTTTCCCTTATGAATACCAGTATAGAAACAATTGTAATGTTTTTAGAAAATGAAGCTATCATAAGGCTCACCATATAACATACAATGCAAGCGCACATAATTGGGCGAGTTTTGTTCTTATGATAACTGAAAATGCCTGATACACGAAAACCATTTGATGTTATTATTAATGCATAGTATGGAAAATCACTTCGCAATTGAATGTATCAATCTTAGCCAACATAATATCCCATCCTATTATGTTGACATATGTATACAACTAAAACCGTAGAAGCTCATAATGGAGAGTGGATTTCCAACGTGATGGTTCCTGATATGAAAGATCAATATGTGCACTTAAAACCGATGCACAACACAGCATTCAACGAGTAACATCCAAGGACTCGGACCCTTCGCTATATTATTGAAAAATTCGAATATTCAGCGAGTAACATCCAAAGACTCGGACCCTTTGCTATATTCTTTTATGATAGGACATTGAGTCCTATGTGATCACCAAAATATCCAACTCCGAAAGCATACAAATCTGACCACTGGTTGTCATCATACCGGGGTGTGAGGCTTGACGAAGTCACGTTACACAAAGTTACGCTTATACAAAGCCATGCTTTGATCATCTAAAGCTCATTCAATTGGAATGTCATGTTGTCTTTTCATAACATATAATTGATAATTAATAACCATATCACCTTTGAGCTCATACGTCTCAAAGATGGGTGCTAAGATGAGATAATAGATTCTCCGCCACCAATAGAAATATGTTTAGTAAAAATCAATTAATACATTACAAAGTAAAATGTCATACATATAACCATACAAGTTCGTTCTGCGACCGAACGAAACCGAAGGCGCTTTATTTCTCGTCCAATAAAGGAGAGAAACCCTTGCAAATGCGCAAATTCTCCAAGTATGTCTGGATCATTGTTATAAACAATCTTGTAATTGTAACTAATCATCTAAGACACCTATAACAAGCAATCATTTCGATGTGAAAATTCCTGGTCTTCAACCACCATCTTCAATATTTTCAGTTGCACCATTTTGTCTTATCATTATTCGAAATGATTTTCAGATAGAAATCCGATTTCGGGCTTTTCGAATAATGAGTCCTAGTTTTAAAATCATACAGAAATACATGATTTTCTAAATCTCTTCCCAATATGATTGGTTAACTAAAACCTTTAGTTATTGGTGAAAATCCTTAATCATTCATTTCATAACTTGGAATAGAATTCACAACATCGCCTTATTTGATTTTGAAAACCAAGACTTATAATTCAAAAAAAAACTTCCTTTACAAAGCCTTTACTATTGATTATCAGAAATCAATCCCATATTCATTCCCTTATCATTTTAATCCAATATTTATCTTTTCTTTACCTCAAAAGAGATTTTATCGAAACTCATTAAATCTTAATCAAAGGGAATTTCCCTTAACAATCTTTTATTAATTTCTTAACCTCTCATTCGTTAAATATAAATTATTTAAAAACCATTTGTTAAATCTTTAACGAAGATTTACTTAAATCAGAACTTATTTCTCAATCAAAAATTATTTCTCAACCAAGATATTGTACTTCATCTTGACAAATCTGTGTTGTATTAGAACACAAAAGAGTCAATTATACTTTTATACAAAATCCTGTAAAGGGGGAGAAAAATCCTGTAAGTAATTTAGGTGGTCATAAGTCCTGCAAGTAAGTCCATACAGAAAAATCCTTGATGGTATAGTCTGGGTGGTCAGAAGTCATGTAAGCAAGTCCAAGCGGAAAAATTCTAGCTAGTATAGTCTAGGAGATAAGAAGTCTTGTAACGATGTTAGAGACATGTTCCTCTGGATAAAGAGAGGGTTTATAGTTAAAGTCCTAAGGGTAACTTAGAGACTGGACGTAGGACGGTGCTCCGAGCCAATGTAAAAATTTCTCATGTTCTTTACTTTATTTACATCCTTTATATTTCTTAACCGTGGTATCATATTTAAATAGTTATTTCATTAAATATTTACTTGCAAACTAAGAGATAATATATCGTCTATCATAACTTCCGCATTTAGTATATTACTCTCATTTCCATATTACTCGATCCTACTAGGTTCTTTTC
This sequence comes from Allium sativum, assembly GCA_030737875.1. Lineage (NCBI taxonomy): Eukaryota > Viridiplantae > Streptophyta > Magnoliopsida > Asparagales > Amaryllidaceae > Allium > Allium sativum. The sequence continues at coordinate 606,771,428 of CM060910.1, read as the reverse complement.
AACTACCACGTGTTCAAAATTCCAACATTAGCCGTCATTAATATGACAACGAAGTCGCCGTTGAGCTGCTAACAGGATCTTTTTGCTGTGGATTTTAGCGACGGCTAGCGCCGACAGACGATTATTACTTGTCATCGTTAAAGTCATGCTTCCTTATGGTAGGAACACTCCTCATATATATGCACACACACTCACACACTTGCGCGCACACACACACACACACACACACACATATATATATATAGGTGAAATTTTTGAATATATATAAGTGAGCATTCAATAGCACCCCAAATAGTGTTAGCACCTCTTTGTCTCCCCTGTTTTCCACCACACATCCATTTTCTCTCTCTCTCTCTCTCTCTCCACTGTCTTATTCTAATATAAACGAGTGGATATAACTCGGGTGTAAATGGGGTGCCACTGAACGCTCCTTAAATATATATATATATGTGTGTGTGTGTGTGTGTGTGTGTGTGTGTGTGTGTATGTGTGTGTGTGTGAAACTCTATTTAGATATAAAATTGTGGTATAAATTCGAACATAAAAAGTCTCAACCATTATATCTCATTTTGAATTTCAACTTTCATAAAAAGATAAAAAATTAAATGGTTCACAACTTATGCATCTAATTATAGGTTTAGTTTTGTATCTCTCTGTGTGTGTGTGTGTGTGTGTCATTAATTATGAGGAGCATTCTGGGGTACCCCTGTTTTGCAACACCTATTTAGCATCCCTACCCTAACATGAGATACACTATTCCAAATCCAACAAGAATTTGTAGATGTTCAATCCACATATATATTATTATATATCCAAATTGAGCTCGTTTCGACATTCATAGAATAATATATTTGATGTTTGAATTTAACGGTTCGAATAAAAGTCTGAACGGTGAATAATTGAGCTAAGATTTTGAAAAGGTTACGAATGTCGAAACGAGTTCAAATTTCGGATAGATGATAATATATGTGGATTGAACTTCTACAAAATCTTGTTAGATTTGGATTAGTGTAGTTCATGGTATGGTAGGGGTGCTAACGAGGTGCTACAATACAGAGATGCCCCAGAACGCTTTATATATATATATATATATATATATATATATATATATATATGTATATGTATATGTATATATATGGAAGTGCATATGATTTACACATGATAATGGCGGACAAGCGGGATCCCTTCCTGCCTAAAAGTATTTTTATTCAAATTCAAATTGCAATCCAACTCAATCCAAATCTGGCCTTAATTCAGTTGAATCTACAGTGAAAGGTCCTTAAGGAGCAGATCTGAAGTCTCTTCAATATATGAAACCTTCAGCAAACCGTATTATCATTTTAGAGGAGATTTTTATCGAATTAGTAGAAATCTAGAATGATACGATTGCTTTGCACCCTATTAAATTTAGACTATCAGTTACAAAATTGAAGGATTATATTCGTAAAGTTTGGAGGCCGAAAGGTAATTTTATTGTTCATATTGTTGATGGCTTTCATTGTACTATTCAACTTGAGGATTCTACGGAATTCTCTTTGGTGATTCAATCATCTACGTATTCTTATTTTTGGAAATTTGCTGTTGATTGATAAATGGTACCCTGGATATGACTTTGCTAATTTCACTTTCGATAAGGTCCATATCTGGTTTAAGCTTTTTGATGTGGATATGGAATTGTGGTCTAATAAAACTTTGTCTATGATTGCTAGTTATATAGGGATACCTATATGCATTGATGATAATACTGTGAATAAGAGGATTACAAGGTTTGTTTGAGTACTGGTTGTTATAGACCTTGCCGTTGAGTTGCCTGATAGAATTCCTATTCCGTTACATAATGGTATTGAAAAAGAAATTCGAGTAGAATACGAATTTATCCCTCTTAGGTGTGTTAAATGCAAATTATTTGGTAATCAGACATTAGTGCGTAAGCTAGAAAAAGATCCAACATGGTTGAAAAGCATAAGATGACTTCTAATATGACAGGAGTTAAAACAGATTTAAACCTTCAAACTAATTCAAACAAACAGAATGAAGCTTCTACATCTGGCAATGTAAACGATGAAGGTGATTTGAGTTTTTTAGATGAAGTCTTGCTGCTGGATATTTTACCAGATGATGTAAGCCATGTAGCTGAAATTTTGGATGAGTCTAATGTTGAAGAAGAAAATCAAGACGTATCTCAAGGTGTTAGCAAAAACAGTGAATACATTGGTCATTTGAAAGGGAAAGAACAAGTTACCTCAACCTATAAAGATCCTTCTAAAAGAAATCTCAGGAGCTCTGTTACTATTAAATGACAATAATGAGTTGGAACATTAGAGGGATGAATTCTCCATTTCGTATGCCAGAAATTTTATCTCTTCTGACGAAATTTAAGCCAACTATTGTTGGCTTGGTTAAGAGTAAAATTAGTGAGGTAAATTTAAGATGTTTTAGAAGATTACTTCCTGCAAATTGGGATTTCATTCCTCATCAAGTAGAACCTTTTTCAGGCAGGATATTGCTTATTTGGAATGTAGAAATTTGGTCTATATTTATTATTTCTTCATCTAAACAAAAACTGTGGAAGCTGCTAATAAAGCGGTATGGGAGTATTCATTACTGTAGTTTATGCAAGCAATAGTTTCTATGAAAGACAAGAGCTATGGCATTATATTGTTTTTGAATTTGGAGTGATAGGAGGAGAGTGGATTCTTATTGGTTATTTTAATAACTCTATTTCTCTACTTGATAAAAAAGGAGGTTTGCCTATAACTTTTCAGCAACTCATAGCTTTTAATAATTGCTTATCTCAATCGGGATTGATAGAAATTAAATCTGTTGGCTTCAATTATACATGGAGGAGAAGGGGCATTGCTAATCATATAGATAAGATCTTTGTTAATCACTCATGTTTGCATAAATATAATGATATGAAAGCTTTGTCTTTAACTCAAATGTCAAGTGGCCATAATGCTTTATTGCTTGATCTCATACCTTCTGCTATTTCAAAGGTCTTCTATTCAGATATTGTAATGACTTGTGTTTCAAGGCAGGCTATATGGAATGTACAGAAAAGGGTTTAATGGATAATGTGTGGGGGTTTTCAAGCGATAAATTTATGCAGAAATTAAAAGCTTGTAAAAAGGAGTTCAAAGCATGGAATAGAGTTAGAATAAAAGATGAAGCTCTTCTAAGGGAAGGAGAGAATAAATTCCATGAACCTAAAGCTGCAGTTGATTTAGAACCTGGAAATGTGATATTATATGACAGTATACTAGAGGCTAAACATCAGCTTTTGATACGAAAACAGATCAAATTCTGGAATTTTAGGTAGAAAGCTAAAGTGTCATGGCTTCAAAAGGGAGACATAAACTCTAAGTTTTTTCATTCTAAAATGTCTACTTGAAAGCAATGTAATAATTTAAAAGCTTTAATAAATTCTGTAGGTGAATTGATTTATAAGCAGGAAGAAATTTCTGTTGCAGCCATAGAGTATTTCACAAACATGTTCAATGATCAAAGCAGTGAAGAATTTCCCTTTTTTCAATCTTTATATACTATAAACCAGCAAGGGGAGATTGATTTGCTTAAGCCAATTTCTATAGAGGAAGTTAAGAAGGCATTTTTTTCTATTCATGAAGACATAAGCCCAGGACCAGATGGACTCAATTCAAAGTTTTTTATGTTGCGTTGGGAGTTGTTGAAAGATGATTTATTAGCTGTTGTTCAAGACATATTTGTTTCTGCAAAGCTTCCCGACGGTTCTAATCACACTTTTATTACTTTAATTCCCAATGTTGAGAGACCATCAGAAATATCTCACTTTAGACCCATTTCATGTTGCAATCTATATTATAAGATTTATAGCAAAGTTTTATGCAGTAGATTCAAATGGTTTTTGCCATACCTTGTACCTACTAATTAATGTGCCTTCATTCCATCTAGAGATATTGGAGATAATATTTTATTAGCTCATGAGTTGACCAGAGATTTTAGAAAACCTGGGGTAAATGAGTTTTGTGTGAAAGTGGATTTACATAAGGCCTACAATAGAATTAATCGCAAGTTCATTTGTCATATTGTAACACCCCGAATTTTAGTTAATACTAAAATTCACTAACTACAGGATAAATAATTTCAGATGTGGGAATTGGGGGAAACGGGCTGCGTCATTGCGTTCGTCTCGGAAAAATACGCGAAATAGAGTCCGAGTTTGCGTAAAACGGGTACCGTATGAAAGAGATAAGGACGAACGAAGTTAGGCAGAAAACCAGAAACAGGCCAGAAATGCACTGGCGCACTTGTGAAGTGCGCCAGTACAAAGATACACTGGCGCACTTGTGAAGTGCGCCCGTGCCGAGCCAAGGAACCTGCACAGTTTCTAGAGAGTCCTGTGGTTGGGTGCACCAGTTTGGGTCCTTGTGCTGGCCTAGTGGGCTGGTTCTAGAGATTTCCTAAATCTAAGGGTCCTAATTTAATCTAGGGTTAATCTAAGGGCTTAAAACACTACCTAATCCTATAAATAAGACCCTAACCCTACCCTAATTCATTCATAATTAAATCTTATAATTAAACTATGGCAAAATGAAACTTGGTCATGGCCTCCACAAATCAAATGAAGAGAGTTGCAAGCTAATCAACCCCTAATCACCTTCTTCTTCATATTTGGCAACTAGTTTTACTTCATTGATTTGCTAATCTTGGTTTTGGTGAGTTTCTATGGCTTTAATAATCAATTGTTAAATTGATTATGGTAGGATGTGATAAGACATGGCTATGTTTGTGGATAAATGTATTTATGCAAGTTTGTATGATATGTGATTTGCAAGTTTTATGTTAAATGCAAGTTAAGGCCATGTTTTATGATGCAAAACACCATGTTAAACATTTATGCATATGTGACATGTTATGCAAACTATATGTGAGGATATATGCAAGTTATATGTAACATGATATGCAAGTTATGCATGTGATTTTATGCATGCTAAGTAGTTGGTGTTATGCATGTTAAGTATTTGATGTTATTCATGCTAAAGTATTTGACGTTATGCATGATAAGTATTTGATTGTATGCATACTAAGTATGGGGTTTTATGCATGTTAAGTGTTTGGACTTATGCAAGTTAAGTGGTGGGTTTATGCATAATAAGTATTTGGTTTTATGCATAATAAGTATTTGATTTTATGCATAATAAGTATTTGATTTTATGCATAATAAGTATTTGGTTTTATGCATAATAAGTATTTGATTTTATGCATAATAAGTATTTGGTTTTATGCATAATAAGTATTTGATTTTATGCATAATAAGTATTTGATTCTATGCATGATAAGTAAGTGGTTATATGCATGCTAAGTGTTTGGTATTATGCATAAATCATGACATGCAAGTATACCCTTTTAAAATATGGTATATACATATGCAAGATGGCATCCTTATATGCTATGCATATTTACCCTCCTTTAAGATGCAAGTCATATATGTAAGATTCGACATATTATGCAAGTTATGTGTATGAGGGTATGCAAGTTGTGTGCATAATGTTATGCAAGTTAAGTTTATGAGATTATGCAAGTTATGAGCGTGATGTTATGCAAGTTATGTATATGCTTAAATGCAAGTTTAATGTGATATGCAAGTTATGCATGTTCATGCAAGTATGTGAATGCTCATGCAAGTATGTGAATGCTCATGCAAGTATGTGAATGCTCATGCAAGTATGTGAATGCTTATGCAAGTATATGAATGCTTATGCAAGTTATGTGTATGCTTAAATGCATGATTAACATGTTATGCAAGTTATGAGAATGCCTATATGCAAGTTCAACATGTTATGAAAATCATGTGTATGATAATATGCAAGTTTGGGTTATATGTAGTTGGGTTAATATATGTTCATATATGCAAGTTGACATCCTCTTAACCCATGACAAAGTTATATGTTAAACCCATGATATTTGTGATGGATCTTTCCCTTTATTATGTCGTGAAATGAGAACGATTTACGTGGGGAACGATGGGGTAATAAATATGTTAATAAAAGTATGATTGGGTATGATTAAGCATACCATAAAAATAAATTACCATAGGAGGGAATTTACCTATTGAGTTAGGTCTACCCCATGGGAATTTACCTATTGAGTTAGGTCTACCCATGTTATGGAAAACTTGGTATTAATTAGGGATAATTAATATGGGGGTGATTAATTAGGTATAATTAATCGACTAAGACACGAGGTTGGACTCATTTGTAGTGTAAAACTGCCCGGACCCGACCGGCTTAACCAGTTGCTACAAATGTCAGCCCAATGTGAGAGGTCTTAGCCATAAATTAAATACGTGATTAAGGTAAAGACACGAGGTTAGACTCTGTTATGACGTAAGACTGCCCGGACTCTACCGGCTTAACCAGGCGGTCATAACAGCCAGTCTAATGTGGGAGGTCTTTATGGGAGATCACGGTCTTAATTAATTAAGAAACACTTAACCAAATTAGCATGTAGTGGGACATGAGGGGTTAAGTGGGTGCCTTGGGGTGGCATGATGAGACTAGTGGGTTGCCTTGGGTGGCAATAGAAAAATACGATTAGAATACTTAACCAAGGTGGAACATGTAATTAAACATGATTAAGGGGTTAAGTAAGTGCCATGGGTGGCATGTGGAAATCTAGTGGGTGCCCTAAGTGGCAATCGAAATATGATTAAAGGACTTAACCAAGATTTATAACATGTAAGGGGACATGGTTAAAGGGTTAAGTGGGATGCACTAGATTAAATGACAAGCTTAAGTAGTAGCTTGTGGGGGGCCCATTTCAACCAATATCCCAAACGTATCTTTGTAGGCTCGACTCAAGTCGAGTGACGGGACACGCATATTGGGCTTGACTATAAGAGGCCAAAACGGGTTAGCGGTGGCAACGCGGGACCAACGGGTTTCATATGCGTGTGTGGGCCCGGGCTGGTTGGTAAGTCGTTGTTGCATCGTGTAGATATAAAGCCGTGCACCGTGATATTATCTGGTAGCCACTTTAGGGGAATGATACACCCCAATCGTGGGACCAGCACGGGTATCTACGGTAGGGAGCCGATCGATGGGTAGTAGTAGGTACACCTAGTAAAGATAGGGGCAGACGGCACCTGTGTAGGGGTACACGAAACTACTGGGTAAGATTACTAGGTACACCTAGTGGATGTAGGGGCAGACGGCACCTACGTGGTCAGTTATACACCTAATGGATGTAGGGGCAGACGGCACCTACGTGGTCAGCTAGAAGTACCAGAAACTACTAGTTATATTTTCTAAGACTTTAGATGGGATCAACCTTTAAGTAGGAATTACTCTTGGTGGGTAGAACTGGTGTGGTGCAGTGTAGGAATTACCCTTGGGTGAATAAGTCTGGGGTGGTGTAAGAATTATCCTTGGGTGGATAAATGCGTCTTTTCGGTTATCGTAGTACATCCGGTGTTTAGTTGGCTACATAGTGTAGTCATTATCCCCAGAGGTACCGTACCTTATTTATGTCATACCCTAATTACTTTAATGGTTGTATTGTTAGGGTTATAGGACTCACTCAGACTTATGTCTGACCCCGTTGTTTTTATCTTTTTCCCAACCCTCAGGTTATCAGAGTGGGCCAAGCACTAGTGGGCTTGGATCAGACTGCTATATCTATCTTTTGGGCTTGGATCGTAGAAGTAAAGCTCGGTTTATCTTTTCTATTATGGCTATTGTCTATGTAATGGGATTATGTAATTCTATTTTATCAGGATGGATATTATGTACTGGACTCTTGTTACGGTTTTGTGATGTAACCAAACATGTTTTGTTAATGAAATGATGTTTTAAAATTTTCAAGTATTACTTATATCTGTCCTGTTGTAATTTTTCTGTTCTATACTCACTAAAAATACTCCACCAAAGCTAAGGCATTCCCTCCGTGAGTGACCTTAGCGGGCGTGGGGTGTTACACGTGGTATCAGAGCTTAAGGTTACCGGAACAGATAAAATTTTTAGAAAAACTATTTTCTAAGAATATTTTTGGAAAGGAGTATTTTCAAAAACATGTCTTTTAAGAGAAAAGTTTTTGAAAGAAAAGCATAATCCCCAATATCCATATCTATATCTTTCGAATTCTCCATTTTGAATCTCTTCCTTTCTCTCGTTTTGAGTTTCCCCTCCGCGTATAGATGATCTTTCTAAGATAGATAAGGATGGAAAACCACTTCAAGGGACTTAGACGTTAGTCGGATTAGAAGTTGGTTCAAGAAGGAGGAGGACTGGTAGGTATCTATTGGATAAACGATGGGAGGAAGGCTCAAATAGTTGTTTGGTTAATGAAAGATGAGACCTCATTGGTGGGAGGTTATGAGTGGAGGATAGGGAAGAAGAAGGCTGGTAGTTATCCTTTTGGGAGGAATAGGACACGTATTAGGATTGTCCAAAGAAGCAAAGGCAAGGTATGGAATCTTCTGGAGGGTAGTTGTATTCCCTCACGACTTGGGTACCAGATGGGGATATGACCGTTTAGGTTGGAATTTGGATTTCTTTATTATCCGATCCAAGCTTTATTTGATTCTGATATATCGAGTTCGTTTATCTCATCATGGTTAGTTGAGTCACTGCACTTAGACACCAGTTGGTAGATGATCCCTTAGTTGTTTCAAACCCAATTGGGGCTCCATGATATGTTTGGGTTTGAAAGTTTCTATACTTAGCATTGAGTTTAGATGTGATGCTTGTTGGGCTTCACGGGCTATGGGTTAGTTTTGGGCATGGACTGGTTATCCAGTAGGAGTGTTGTTCTTCATTTTGAAGAGAGAGTTGTTAGGCTTATGGGCCGCCTGGGTAACACTCTCGAGATCTCTTGTAATCCCATAGAATCTGTTATGCTAAGGTATCTAGAATCGCTTGACACGTTGGTCTAGAGTCTGCGATCTGCTAGAGCGGTCCGGGAATATCCGGATGTGTTTGAGGAGGTGAAGGGCTTACCTCCGAAGCGGGAGATTGACTTCCAAATATATCTGATGGATAATGCTAAACCAGTATCTTGGCCAGTGTGCCACATGGCTCCTAGTGAGAGGAGGGAACTCCATAAGTAAGTAGGCGATTTGCTTGAGAAGGGGTTCATAAGACGAAGTATATTGGAGTGGGGCGCTCCAGTAGTTTTTGTTATGAAGGCGGATGGGTCCCTCAGACTTTGTGTAGGCTAAAGAGAGCTAAAGAAACTCACAAAGAAGAATAGATACCCATTGCCGAGGATTAATGATCTCCTTGATCAGTTGGCTGGCGCCTCAGTATTTTTGTGTAGTAGGACTTAGCCACGGGACTTCATCAGTTGAGAGTGGCTGAGAATAGTATAGAGAAGACTGTCTTTAGGACTCCGGATGATTTCTTTTATGAGTGGCTGGTGATGCCATTGGGTTTGAAGAACGCCCCCGCATACTTTGTTGAGAAGGGTGTTCAGGGAGTACCTAAATAAGTTCGTGATGGTCTTTGTAGATGACATCTGGAGCGAAATAAGTTTTCGCATGTGCTCAATAGGCTGAGCAGAGCCAGTATAGGACAAACGACGGTTTTGGAGCAAGACTGGCGAGAACATCCAGAATTGGACGAGGGCTTAATTATTTAGCCATTTTTACTAGTATCATCTCACGTAGGTCGTCTGAATTCGAAGGAGGTATCCCTTGGGTGTTTGTCTGATATTGGTTTAGGCCTTTGGGGCTTGCATTTGGGGGATGCCGAATTCGACTAGGGTGGTCTGCGTGGGAGACAGTTGTGATGATTTTGGATGATATCCTGGTGGAGAAGAGCATGCCCTACATCTTAGGGAAGTGTTGGAGACTCTTCGAGCGCATAGTCTTAGGACAGCAAAAGTGGATGGGATCCTTAGCGTCCTATGAGTAAGGGTAACATGGTAACGGACACCTTAAGTAGAAAAAGGTTGTCCTTGAGTTCATTGTTCGTTGAACGATGGAGCTTAGAGTTTATTTCTAAGTTTGACTTTAGACCTTCCGTTGACTTTGTACCCGGTTTGCTAGCTTCTTTGGAAGTTAGACCTACTCTTTTGGGGCGGATTGGAGAAGCACAGAGGGGCGACCCACAGTTGGTTGAGTTAGTAGAGAAGCTCATAAGGGGGGAGTCGTCCAGCCATTTGAGTAGGTACACCCTAGATGATAGAGGGTGCTTGCGTAGAGACGGTAGACTTTGTGTACCGCAAGACGAGGGTTTGAGGAAGGCTATTCTTGATGACGCACACCGTTCTAGGATGACCATTCATCCCGTTGGGGGTAAGATGTACCAAGACATGAAGAGGGCTTTCTTCTGGGCCGGTATGAAGAAAGATGTGGACGAGCATGTCGCTCGATGCTTGGTGTGCCAACGAGTGAAGACGGAGCGAAAGAAACCAGGTGGGTTGCTTCGCCCATGGGAGGTTCCACAATGAAAGTGGGACAGCGTCTCGTTGGATTTTATTGACAGGTTACCCAGATCGAGAAAGAGTAATACAGGAATTTGGGCGGTGGTAGACGGACTTACTAAGAACACCCATTTCATACCTGTGAAGAGTAAGTGGACTGCTCCATGGCTAGCTTTTGTATATCTTCGAGAGATAGTTCGATTGCATCGGGTACCCTCCAGTATAGTGAGTGATCGAGATCCTATCTTCACTAGAGAGTTTTGGAGGAGTTTGCAAAAGGTGGTAGGGACTCAGTTGCGTTTGAGTACCGCATATCATCCTCAGACGGACAGCCAGACCGAGAGGGTGAATCATATTTTAGAAGACCTTTTGAGGCTATGTATCTTGGATTTTGGAGGTACATGGGAGGAGCATCTTCCATTGGTGGAGCTGCCCGACAGACTTAGTAGTGTACATGATGTATTCCATGGGAGGAAGTGCCTATATAAGACCGCAGAGGTGGTAGAGCCAAGTTTGCTTAGAGAAGTGGAAGCAGAGCGTGATGCGACTATTCGACGAGCTCCTACTCGCATCCTTGGGTCAGAGACTAGGAAATTGAGGAATCGAGAGGTTCAGCTAGTCAAAGTGTAATGGGGAGAAGAGGAGAGCAACGCAACTTGGGAGACGGAAGCGAAGATGCGTTCTTTGTATCCATTTCTTTTTGAGAGTATGTCTTTTAACTTCTCCTTTATCGTTTGACTGGTACTTATCTTATCCTTAGTATGTCCTCTCGTTAGTACCTTTGACCTTCAGATAGGATAGTCCTATGGTTGAAACATGTGTTTGAGACATGTTATGTATGATGGATGCAAGTGGATGCAAGTGTTTGCTAGTGGTTGCTCGTGGATGCATATACACACACTCTAGGCACTAGATCGGCTCAATCACTTCATATTGCATATTGCATAAAAATTGTGTGTAGGAAGCTATATTTATGGATGTATAATGATTGTGTTATCATATGGATGATGCATTTTGGTGAATGATTGTGCACTCATGTAGATATTGTATGTGTCGATAGGGTTCCCTCGCATACATAATGGATGCATGGCACTATCATGGTTTGCATATGTTCATACATTAGATAGGGAACATATACACACACTTTTTGCATATGCTCATACATCATTAGAAATTGTTTTAAGGACAATGGATGCCCGTGTTTGATGGATTGAGTAGATGGTTGTTTGGATGGTAGGATATGCATTCTCCTTAGCTTAGAGATTTCGAGGACGAAATCCTTTAAGGAGGGGAGAATGTAACACCCCGAATTTTAGTTAATACTAAAATTCACTAACTACAGGATAAATAATTTCAGATGTGGGAATTGGGGGAAACGGGCTGCGTCATTGCGTTCGTCTCGGAAAAATACACGAAATAGAGTCCGAGTTTGCGTAAAACGGGTACCGTATGAAAGAGATAAGGACGAACGAAGTTAGGCAGAAAACCAGAAACAGGCCAGAAATGCACTGGCGCACTTGTGAAGTGCGCCAGTACAAAGATACACTGGCGCACTTGTGAAGTGCGCCCGTGCCGAGCCAAGGAACCTGCACAGTTTCTAGAGAGTCCTGTGGTTGGGTGCACCAGTTTGGGTCCTTGTGCTGGCCTAGTGGGCTGGTTCTAGAGATTTCCTAAATCTAAGGGTCCTAATTTAATCTAGGGTTAATCTAAGGGCTTAAAACACTACCTAATCCTATAAATAAGACCCTAACCCTACCCTAATTCATTCATAATTAAATCTTATAATTAAACTATGGCAAAATTAAACTTGGTCATGGCCTCCACAAATCAAATGAAGAGAGTTGCAAGCTAATCAACCCCTAATCACCTTCTTCTTCATATTTGGCAACTAGTTTTACTTCATTGATTTGCTAATCTTGGTTTTGGTGAGTTTCTATGGCTTTAATAATCAATTGTTAAATTGATTATGGTAGGATGTGATAAGACATGGCTATGTTTGTGGATAAATGTATTTATGCAAGTTTGTATGATATGTGATTTGCAAGTTTTATGTTAAATGCAAGTTAAGGCCATGTTTTATGATGCAAAACACCATGTTAAACATTTATGCATATGTGACATGTTATGCAAACTATATGTGAGGATATATGCAAGTTATATGTAACATGATATGCAAGTTATGCATGTGATTTTATGCATGCTAAGTAGTTGGTGTTATGCATGTTAAATATTTGATGTTATTCATGCTAAAGTATTTGACGTTATGCATGATAAGTATTTGATTGTATGCATACTAAGTATGGGGTTTTATGCATGTTAAGTGTTTGGACTTATGCAAGTTAAGTGGTGGGTTTATGCATAATAAGTATTTGGTTTTATGCATAATAAGTATTTGATTTTATGCATAATAAGTATTTGGTTTTATGCATAATAAGTATTTGGTTTTATGCATAATAAGTATTTGATTTTATGCATAATAAGTATTTGATTCTATGCATGATAAGTAAGTGGTTATATGCATGCTAAGTGTTTGGTATTATGCATAAATCATGACATGCATGTTTACCCTTTTAAAATATGGTATATACATATGCAAGATGGCATCCTTATATGCTATGCATATTTACCCTCCTTTAAGATGCAAGTCATATATGTAAGATTCGACATATTATGCAAGTTATGTGTATGAGGGTATGCAAGTTGTGTGCATAATGTTATGCAAGTTAAGTTTATGAGATTATGCAAGTTATGAGCGTGATGTTATGCAAGTTATGTATATGCTTAAATGCAAGTTTAATGTGATATGCAAGTTATGCATGTTCATGCAAGTATGTGAATGCTCATGCAAGTATGTGAATGCTTATGCAAGTATGTGAATGCTTATGCAAGTTATGTGTATGCTTAAATGCATGATTAACATGTTATGCAAGTTATGAGAATGCCTATATGCAAGTTCAACATGTTATGCAAATCATGTGTATGATAATATGCAAGTTTGGGTTATATGTAGTTGGGTTAATATATGTTCATATATGCAAGTTGACATCCTCTTAACCCATGACAAAGTTATATGTTAAACCCATGATATTTGTGATGGATCTTTCCCTTTATTATGTCGTGAAATGAGAACGATTTACGTGGGGAACGATGGGGTAATAAATATGTTAATAAAAGTATGATTGGGTATGATTAAGCATACCATAAAAATAAATTACCATAGGAGGGAATTTACCTATTGAGTTAGGTCTACCCCATGGGAATTTACCTATTGAGTTAGGTCTACCCATGTTATGGAAAACTTGATATTAATTAGGGATAATTAATATGGGGATGATTAATTAGGTATAATTAATCGACTAAGACACGAGGTTGGACTCATTTGTAGTGTAAAACTGCCCGGACCCGACCGGCTTAACCAGTTGCTACAAATGTCAGCCCAATGTGAGAGGTCTTAGCCATAAATTAAATACGTGATTAAGGTAAAGACACGAGGTTAGACTCTGTTATGACGTAAGACTGCCCGGACTCTACCTGCTTAACCAGGCGGTCATAACAGCCAGTCTAATGTGGGAGATCTTTATGGGAGATCACGGTCTTAATTAATTAAGAAACACTTAACCAAATTAGCATGTAGTGGGACATGAGGGGTTAAGTGGGTGCCTTGGGGTGGCATGATGAGACTAGTGGGTTGCCTTGGGTGGCAATAGAAAAATACGATTAGAATACTTAACCAAAGTGGAACATGTAATTAAACATGATTAAGGGGTTAAGTAAGTGCCATGGGTGGCATGTGGAAATCTAGTGGGTGCCCTAAGTGGCAATCGAAATATGATTAAAGGACTTAACCAAGATTTATAACATGTAAGGGGACATGGTTAAAGGGTTAAGTGGGATGCACTAGATTAAATGACAAGCTTAAGTAGTAGCTTGTGGGGGCCCATTTCAACCAATATCCCAAACGTATCTTTGTAGGCTCGACTCAAGTCGAGTGACGGGACACGCATATTGGGCTTGACTATAAGAGGCCAAAACGGGTTAGCGGTGGCAACGCGGGACCAACGGGTTTCATCTGCGTGTGTGGGCCCGGGCTGGTTGGTAAGTCGTTGTTGCATCGTGTAGATATAAAGCCGTGCACCGTGATATTATCTGGTAGCCACTTTAGGGGAATGATACACCCCAATCGTGGGACCAGCACAGGTATCTACGGTAGGGAGCCGATCGATGGGTAGTAGTAGGTACACCTAGTAAAGATAGGGGCAGACGGCACCTGTGTAGGGGTACACGAAACTACTGGGTAAGATTACTAGGTACACCTAGTGGATGTAGGGGCAGACGGCACCTACGTGGTCAGTTATACACCTAATGGATGTAGGGGCAGACGGCACCTACGTGGTCAGCTAGAAGTACCAGAAACTACTAGTTATATTTTCTAAGACTTTAGATGGGATCAACCTTTAAGTAGGAATTACTCTTGGTGGGTAGAACTGGTGTGGTGCAGTGTAGGAATTACCCTTGGGTGAATAAGTCTGGGGTGGTGTAAGAATTATCCTTGGGTGGATAAATGCGTCTTTTCGGTTATCGTAGTACATCCGGTGTTTAGTTGGCTACATAGTGTAGTCATTATCCCCAGAGGTACCGTACCTTATTTATGTCATACCCTAATTACTTTAATGGTTGTATTGTTAGGGTTATAGGACTCACTCAGACTTATGTCTGACCCCGTTGTTTTTATCTTTTTCCCAACCCTCAGGTTATCAGAGTGGGCCTAGCACTAGTGGGCTTGGATCAGACTGCTATATCTATCTTTTGGGCTTGGATCGTAGAAGTAAAGCTCGGTTTATCTTTTCTATTATGGCTATTGTCTATGTAATGGGATTATGTACTTCTATTTTATCAGGATGGATATTATGTACTGGACTCTTGTTACGGTTTTGTGATGTAACCAAACATGTTTTGTTAATGAAATGATGTTTTAAATTTTTCAAGTATTACTTATATCTGTCCTGTTGTAATTTTTCTGTTCTATACTCACTAAAAATACTCCACCAAAGCTAAGGCATTCCCTCCGTGAGTGACCTTAGCGGGCGTGGGGTGTTACACATATCTTGAAAATCATGGAGTTCCCGAGGCATTTTATCAATGTTGTATATGAGTGTATCTCCACACCTACCTTTTCTATAATGATACAAGGGGAGCCGAAAAGTTTTATTGAATCAAATAGGGGTATAAGGCAAAGAGATCCTTTGTCACCGTATCTTTTTGCGATTGATATGGAATAATTTTCTTTTTGTATGAATGAGGTGATGGTGCAGAAAACTTTCATACCAGTTCATAATTTTGATCCAATTATTTCCCACCTGTTATATGCCGATGATCTGATGGTTTTTGGGAGATATACACCTTCTTGTGCTAACGCTTTGAAGTTTGTGTTTGATAAGTTGGAGATATTTAGCGGTTTATCAGTTAGTTCTATGAAAGCTAAGATATATTTCAGTAATTTTGCTTCCTCATCAAATGAAATAGTGGATATATTCTTGAATGTAATGTTGGTAGTCTGCCAATAAAATATCTGGGGGTCCCTTTGTCATCGAATTATATTCACTATTAAGACTGTCAAGCCTTATTGCATAAGATTCAGCAAAAACTGCAATCATGGGATACAAAAATTTTTAGTTTTGCCGGTAGAGCTGAAATGATTCAGTCTGTTATAAATCCAATTGTCTTGTGTTGGCTGCTTGTGTATCAACTGCCTAAGTACACTATAGAGAAGTTGAATATAATGTATGCAGACTTTTTCTAGGGGTGTTCGAAACAAAAAATGAAATAGGAAAAGCTATGTGCTCCTAAAAGTGAGGGTGGGATAGGATTAGAATCATTTAAAGATTTGAAAAAGGCTACTAGCATAAAATTAATGTGGAAATTCCTTACTGATAATTCTCTGTGAAGTAGGTGGATGACATCGAAATACTGTAAGGGTAAAAAAATTTGGAGCATGCATTTGGATAAAATTTCATCTTGTACGTGGAAGTCTATCATGAGAATGAGATCAAGTGGTGAGCAGTTTTTTAATAAAATCATTACTAATGGCTCTTCATCTTATTTGTGGTTCGAACCATGGGTTAATGGGAAGTGTTTAATAGACTTGCTTGGGTTTTCTAGATTTCAAGCATTGGGAAGGGACAATGAAATGGTTGATACTATCATCTGTGATGCTAGAATATGCAGTAACATACACCCAGCTACTAGAGAATTACAACAGTTAGTTGAAAGTGTGGAGGTGAGGGAAAATAGGCAGCATGATTTCTATGAATGGATAGATGGAGGGGAGTTTTCTTTCCATAAAGCTTGTGATAAAGCTAGAGAGAATGCTTCTATGAGGCAGTGGGATAAAGTTGTGTGGCATGCAAAGAATTCGAAGAGGTTGTTCTTTATATATTTTTTAGTAGTGAAGAACAAATTAAGCACTAAAGATAGGTTGAAGAGACGTGGTGTTATATATTGATGATAGCATGTGTTTGTTATGTAATGATCAGGAGGAAAGTGCTAGTCACATATTTTTGAATGTTCTTATTCGAAGTTTGTTTGAGTCTCTTTGAAAAGGAAGCTTGGTTTAAATACATGCAGTATTGGATCAACTGAGGAGGAAGCAAGTCAGCTAGCAAGTGTTTTTCATGAGACGAATCAAGTGAAAGATGTAGTATGTGCAGTTTTTACCATTGCAGTGTATCATCTATTGGTTGAAAGGAATGCGAGACAATTTAAGAATCAGTATTTCAGTAAAGAGGTTAGACTACAGCTGACAGAGAGGGAGGTTGGCTTTTTGGTGAGAGATAATGGCAGTAAGACAGTGAGATCATTGGCGAATGAAGAGTTCTTGAGGAGGTGGGGAGTGGAGTTGTTAGATACTGGTTGAGGTTGATATGGAAGCCTGTTTTGTAATGGGAGGGTTATAGTGGTGTTTGTTATATGTTTTGGTTTGTTTTTCTTTATAGCTGATGACGTATTTCTGATTGGTGTTTAGTTCGAAATAAAAGTGAACCGATTTTCAAAAAAAAACATATAGGAGCGGCTACTGAGACACAAAATAAGACACAAATTTATGTACACAAAATTTAAACCACAATATATGTTTGTCTTTAAGTGAAAGATTAAATTCAAGGGTAAATTTAATGGTTTAGATTTTATGTGTTTAATTTTGTGTCAGCATTCTGTGTCCATTTAGACTTCTCTGTATTTCCCGATGGGGCAAGTTCGATGGCACCCCAAACAGTGCAGCACCCAAAAGCCCCTCAACCGCAGCCAAATATTTCACACTCTCTCTCATTCCACTCATTCTCTGTTAAAATGGTGCTTCAAAGTCGTCCCACATCGGGAAATACTGAACTAAGATCCTGGATATAAACTAAGATGTTCCCCATCACATAGCCAATTGGTTTTGTGATAATAAGGGGATTAATAAACTTTAAAATGGTATCAGAGCCTGGTTGAAATTATGACATTTTTATTTCATTCGACGTTTGTTCTCACAAAAGAGAATTTTGAGGAATGGAGAAGTAGAAAAAAAGAGGAGCTAATCTCCAAAGGTCCGTGGGAAATTGTTGAAAATGGCTATGAATGTCGTAAAGACTTCGAAAGCATGTCGCAAATAGACAAGAAAGCCTTTGCGAAATTAAAACGGAATGATTACCGTGCTCTTTCTGTGATTGCTGAGAACGTCGATAAGAGCTTCGGATCTCATTTTTAGAGGAAGGTGTACAAAAGATTCATGGAATCTCTTGAAAAAGGCGTACGGAAAAGATGATGCAAAGATAATGAATGAAGATAAGTTGATTGTTGAGAAAGATGAAAAGAAGGATACCGAGAGTGTGAACGAGAAGGAGCAAGAGAAGAAGAAAGAAGAGACTGTGCCAGAGCCTATAGAAGAAGAGATGATGGATGAGACAGAGGAGGAAAAGTTGGATGAAGAAAAACTTTTAGAGAATAAAGAAGAAGATGCAATTGCTAAAGAAAAGCAAGAAACTGTAGTGGAGAATACCGCTAACCATATTGATGTGGCACTAGCAGGGAACAAAAGAGAAGAAAAGGCAAAGGCTATCAATAGGGAAGAAAACCACGAAGAAGACTTCCAAGATGGACAAGAGAGAGCTGAAATTGTGATTAAAGAAATTAAAAGTAAGAAGTCACTAGTAATCGACGAAGAAATCAAAGAGAAAGTCAAAGATGAACAAGTTGAAGAGCATACCAAGACAAATGAAGTGAAGAAAGAGAGCGCCAAAGAATTAAATATGAAAGGAAATAAAGTATATGAAGATGACGCCAATGACAAAAAGTATGAATGGAAAGGTAACGAAAATGAAGAACAGAAGAAACATGGAGAAACTGAAGAGCTATGTGAAAATTTGAAGCACGAGCAAAATTTTGAAGAAATTTGGAAAACAAACAAAGAAATGGAATTAATCAAATACTGTAAAAGTGAATTTTTTTAAAGAATTTAAAGATGCCACATATGACCCATTCAAAGTTTATGACATCGGAATGAGATGGAAGCTTGAACGCACACTTTTTGGAACGTCTTGTGCAAATGAAGGAGGACAAAAAGAAAGGAGCACCGTTGAAGAAATTGCATCGAAGATCTTCATATTGGGAAAAAGGAAGAAACGAAAAAAGAAAATTTGGATAATTTCTTCATTTCTGCCCAAACAAATGAGATACAAAAGAATCTGCTTGGAGTAATAAAACCAAGTTTACGGGGGGATGTTGAAAATAAAAGGAAACAAATAAACTTGGTTTTATAACGTCAATGATGTAACAATTAAATTCTTGTATTAGGAAAGGTCTAAATTAGTGGAAGTAAAATCTAGATTTCTTAATTATGTAACTTGAAAATTCTAGAGAATGAAAAATCTAGAAAATAAGAGAATTAAGGAAAGACCTAGAAAAAAGAGAAGTGTAGAAAAAGAAAACTTTAGAAGTAGAAAAGTGTAGAAGCATGACTATGTTATAAATAGGGTCTACTCCCTCACTTGTTGTATCAAGAAGAATGAAGCATATCATGTAATCAAGTTATATTTAGTAATAAAAAGTTTTCCCTTCTTCTCACAAACAAATTATTCTTCTTTCTTACAATTCATCTTTCTCCTCTAAAATTCTAACAAAGTGGTATCAGAGCTACACAAATTTTCCAACATTCTCTTACTTCTCACTCACATTCTTTAATATAAATGAGTGGTTATGGTTCAAATGCAAATAGGAGGTTAAAATTCGGGGCCTCCCTGATCCTATATATATATATATATATATATATATATATATATATATATATATATGACAAACGTTCAATAGCACCCTCAAACTGTAGCACCCCTTTGTCTCCCATGAATTCCACCTTTCATTTATATTAGTTTAGGTTTGTGGGAGATGAAGAATGAGTGAAATGAGAATCAAATAAGTTCATACCTGTTGAAAATCCCAACACAAAGAACATTATTTGTAATACAATTGCAAGCAAGCTATCAGTTCTTACAGTGCAGTTGGTAGTTATTATGGGTCTGGCTTTAATACATTGCTTTCAACTCCTGCAAAATAAAACATTGCCTTAACTAATTTTGATTCCAGTCCCCACCATAAGAATAGTCTAGTAAGATAGCAGTTAGCTTCAAATTGAAGAATTAGGCATGAACAAACAACTTCCATTGTTATTTTTTTGGAAAAGTACTAATCTATTCACAGTAACACATAATAGGAATAAGAAATAACACCAAATTAAGTAGATTTTTTGCTAACACAGAAAAATAGGGAAACCAATAGCTACTAGGGATAATTTGTGTGATGTATACGAGAAAGATAACGACTTTCTTTCATATATACAGCATAAATTTGTATTGGCCATACAGTGGATTACCATTGTTATTTTTGCATGTATGTAGAGGTGCACATGAGCATTAAACAATTGTTCCAATAATTATGCACTTATTTTGTATTTAAACATGATATTTATTTAATATACGCCAAAGGGGGAAAGAAAAAAAGTTGAAGCACTTTCCAAAAGATATTCACACTGAGCCAGTACAATATAAAACACATGCTTTATGTGTGCACTTATCAATCAGCTACAATATTTCAACCAACATAACTAAAATGACTTACATTGCCTGAAACCGATATAAAAATCTTTGCATGAAGCAAAACTGAATTGCCATTTGATCAATGGGGGCATATAGAATTCCACTGCAAGAATTCTACTAAATCCTATAAATCCAACTCTAATAAAACACACTAAAATAAACTACAACCATAACCAAAAAAAATAATTTAAAAAAAAAAAAAAATTACAAAGAAGAAGAAGGATCGCCATATCCTTCGTTAAGCACATCATCATCTTCATCACCAAACAACTCATCCTCCTTTTCCTCCTCACTTGAAAAATCTCTCCTCTCCAACTTCGAATGAGCCGCAACAAACACCAACTTCTTCACACGCTCCATTCCTTCCCTCGACTTGCCATGTCTACAAACCCATTTAACCATAGACCCACTACATCTATACCCATAAGAAGTCGCATGAAGAAAAATTAGTCTAACTGCAACTTTAGAAAGAGATTTAAACCCATCTTTCAAATAAGTTTCCCAAACCAATCTACCACTTTGAGGGTTTGCAATCTTCATCTTATTAGTTCTTGGGTCGAGTTGCTTCAACTGAACTGCTTGAGCATAAAGCGGGTCAAGTCCTTCCGTTCTCCATTTCATCAACTCCATCAACACAACGTGAGCTTCTTCTCTAGACACCAATCTCGTTATCAACTTATCTACATCTTTCTCTTGCTCCGAAGTTAAGCATCTGAAGGGCGGAAGGTAACTACCACTTGCGTCTTTAACTAAGTACAACGGGTCTAATACGAATGCTGCAGCCCAAGCCGGATGATAGTTCCTTTTAAACCGCTTATCGACTACTTGCTTAACCAATATTTCGTCTATGTTGAATTTTGAGCACCAATCTTTGATTTTCGATTTTAGCTCTTCCCATAATGGTAAACATTGGGAAACAAATGGCCGTTCGGACTTCATGATTTTAACAGTTTCATTGACTATTGTTATGAATGAATGAACTGCTTCTAAGTTTGCCCAAAAAGCCATGCCATTTACCAACTCTCCGATTTCTCTAACGTTTGAATCTTCCAAACATAGCAACTTGTACGAATCATCGAGCACGGTTAACCTTAATGGTCGGGCCGATGTATATATATCATCAAGCATTGAAAATACGTTGACATTATCGACTTTCAGAAGAGTAGAATGCTCAAACTCTTGCAACTGGTACTTCTGAAAAATGTGTCGAGCTTGTGTGTTTGTGTTGAAAAAAATTGAAACTCTTGAACAGTCGTTCAATATGGTACCAAACCAAGGAACGGAGTTCTTGAAATCTTTGATAAGGCTTGTAAAACCTTGTATTTGACATGAAAGATTAACCATCCAATGATTTTGATTCTCTATACCACGCAAAGCTTTTGAGTTGAACTTATCAGAAACAATCCCAACACATCTACTAACTTCACTACCACAAATTTCAGTAATATTCTCCCATAAAATTTCCTCAACGTAGTCGGATGGTACTTGCCCATGCTTAGGCACAACCTTTCTAAAAACAGTAGTGCCATTAGGGAGGTTCACAGTAATACTAACCAAAGAATCAGGACATGGCGACTTCCATCCATCACAAGATAACTGAAAAAATAAAGCATCTCTAATCCTATTTTCAGCGTCTAACCTAGCCTCTTCATACTTAGCATCCAATCGAGTGCTTATAAGCTCTCTAGGAGAAATAGAAGGCAACCCAACTTGGTGAAGAAAAGCTTGAAACTTAGGATGATTTATAGTAGTGATGGATGCGTAATTACTGGACTCGTAAAACCAATCTGAAAGCATGGAAATAGCGGAATCTACCTGTGAAATTGATAAGGACGGACATGGGTCGGCTTTTGGGCTTTTGAGCTTTTTCACACTGTCTTCCAACAAAGCAAATGCACCCAAATCATCCTTGCCTCCTGAAAGCACAAAATGATGCTGAGGAGTAGAGGAAGATGAATAAATTACGTCGCTCCCACCATGAACGTTACTGAGGTCCATTAATGCAAGCGGGCCAATTTGCAAGGAAGAAGTTGATCTTTTTCTGCAAATGGTTGGAGGAGGAACTGATGATATTGGTTGAGGAGAAGTTTGCATTTGAGACTGAGTTGATGATGGAGATTGAAAATTAGGACAGGTGCCCCTTTTCAGGTGCTCGGAAGCTGTTCTTGATGGATTTGAAGCTGAGAAAACTGCTTGGCATAAGGAACATTTGAGTTTAACTGCTTTAGGAACTCCGATTTCCGAATGCAGTAGAATCGGCTCGAGATGTTGCCAGTACCAAGCCCCTTTGCCTTTGATTGCTTTAGTTTTCACAGTGAGCAATCCTTCATATCTCTTGTGAACTGCCTTGATGGTTAACTCTTCTGTATTGGTTGCAGTTGTTGCTGTTTCCGGTGTTGCTTCGTTAGAAGTACTTGCCATGGTTGTAAAAATAACGAGCAAAAAGGCGGTAAAAACGATTTGTTTTTTTTTTCAGCTTTCTTTCATATCTTTCATCAGAAGAAGATGTTTTTCCATGGGGATATGAAAGAAAAAGTAAGAGATTTTTAAAAAAAATAAAAATAAAAGGAATTCTGCTTCTTGTAATTGTTTTCTTTGTATTATTCAGTTCAGGAATTTAGAAGTGGAGAGGTTAAAATAATTGCAATATGCTTTGAGGAGATATAAAGAAATCTAGCAGAAAAATTCTTAGTCTTAGCAGCAGGTTGACTGTATTTTAAAGAAAAAAGAAAAGAGAGCACATGTGTGTATAATTATTTTTCAAATCTGTGAAGATCGTACAAATATATACACAGAAATATTGTGCTTTTAGGAAAAGATAATGGACCTATACAGTAATATTTGTACCTTATGTTCTGCTACAACTGTCAGCAAAGCAAATACCAATTGAATGGAGTAAAAATTTATGAGTAGGTAGTAATTTAGAGTTGCTCATGCTTTCATGCAGCAATCAATCAATAATTTTCTACCACTATTGGGTTTGGGAATTAGATCAAAAAAAATGGACCACACTGTTCTGGTTTGGAGTGCATGTGAGTTCACCAATTGGAGTTTAATTCCTATTAGTGCACATCAGGTTGCTCTTTTGGTTATGCCTAGGTTTTTTATTTAGGTTTGCTACACTCGGCTAAACTATTCAAAGCCATGACTAAGATTTCGTATTTGCTGCATTGATGAGCTTTACCGATCATGTACATGGGATGTGAATTTATTGTCAACTGAAGAAAACAGGTAGTTCATTTTATATAAGTCATGAACAGTAGCCTGATACACATGAGTTCTAAACTTATCGAATCATTGCTAAGTTTACAGGGGTGTTTCTAAACTATTACTTCAAGCTTGTTTGGGTATTAGGATAATAATATGAACAATGGTGGATTACAAAATAAGAGAAAGAACACAAAAAAGAGAGGAAAAGTATGCCAAGCTAAACAATACTAGAGCCATAGGTATTTTGGCATACTATACCCTATTTTAAAGCCTCCCTATCAAATGAGAACTCAGTATTATTATTTTTTAATCAAAAACTCCAAAAACTAAAGGCAGTGCTAATTACTATTTACAGTTAGTTGTTTCTAATAAATTAATACAAAGTGACATATTAATTGAGAACAAAACAAATCTTTAGTGCAAGATTTCCCCCACTAATTTGTATTTAAAAATTAAAAAAGGCAGTATTAACCATATAGGGTCAAACAATTCCTTGTCATACCTCAACATCCTACCTGCTATCATGATACACCTTGTATTACATACAAATACTTACGTACACAGACAACAATAGGATGGGAAAAATGCAAATTTTGTGCTCTTTCTGAAGAATAATTTTATTTTTCAGGTAGGTCTTTGATTTGATTTTTCTTTTGAATATATATTCATGCATACGTCGGCGTATCCGATTAACATGAATATTAAATTGTGAATACGGTTAGGTGTAGTGGTTTTAAGTGGGTTCATGATACGGTGGGCGTTTTATTTACGAATGTTGGTGACTCATTTGTTAGAAAGTATGATAAAAGGAGAATCGAAAAATCTAATGGTATTGACTAATTAAGATGTAAAGGGAATGGTCACTAACCTGCTCTGTTTGTTTAATACATAATCTCCCTTTATTTCCTATTTCATTCTCACCAAATCACAATCCATATATCTTTGTCTCTAGTTATAGTCCATAGAGCCATAAACTTTCCTGTAATAATAACCATAAATAGATACCATTAGCTCAAATCTTCATCTTTAATTTATCATATAATAGCATAACAAAGATTTGTAATATGATCCTAGATGTATGCTGCAAATTAAACTTACAACTGAACCTTTTGTCTGAAAGCTATATGATATTGTTTTATCACACAAGCAGAAGCCTTTATTTATAGCAAAGAAATTTTCTACTGATACTTTAGAAGTTTGATTGCAAGTTGAAAAAAAAAAAAAAAACACTCTACAGCATTGGATAATTTCAAGTTTACTTTTTGAATGTTTGTTTGTCTAATCCTATTTATAATTAACATGTTTATTATTAAGTTTATGGTTTACTGTTATTGCGACGGCTTATAAAACAACATTGTCAAAAAATAATAGTATGATCCAAGCAACTATTTACTCTTAAATGATGGAGAGTAAAATATCTTCCTACCATAGTATTAAGGCAACTGACTCGAGTACAATCACTATTGAGTGGTACAATTTTTAAAACGACTAATCTCGCTACATGCATTGAGAAATCTCATATGGTTTGATAAATTTCCTTAAAGAGCACAATAGAACAATAGAAAAAGGAAAGGAGAACACAAAGAGAAAATAGATGAAAGTAGTAATTCGTTTGGGTGTGTGAAATGGGGAAGCATGAAAAAGAAAATTAAAAAAATATCGAATAAATAACAACAACCCAAGAAGAAAAGAAGAAAAAAGGGTCGTTGATTATTGAGAAAGCTTTTAATTAACTTTTATTTTCTCTCACTCTGAGTACAATCAAACCAATCTCAAAAAGGCTCAACTGACTTAAAGTTGAAATGAACCACTGACAAACATGTGATGATGGCCAAATAAAAGTAATGAACAAAAAATGTTTCTACTCAATAAACATGAAGAGGAATCTCGTATGTTCATAAAATCAGTTGATAAAACAAAGTAACTGTGCAAGTGCATGTTTCTCCATGTAACAAATATAATGAAAATACTAGTAAATTATATTTTTTTGATTTACAAGAAAAAAGGCCAATATATAACAGCAGTGTTTTAAAGATTCAACCCAATCTTGGCTTGACGACGGATAACTTTTGACCTTGAAACGTAACGATTTTAAAAATGAAATAACTTTTCACGTGCATAAATTTGTGGTTTAACTTCAAAACCTTTAAGAACCCTAATCTTGCTTTTTTGAACTCATGATTCTTTAAATTTGGAAAAAAAATAATCGCTTCGCTCTTCATTTTTTGACATAATAATTTTAACGAATAATTTCATAACAATTAACATTAAATTTTGGATGACATAATTCATTATTAGTGTATATATATTTTACGAATTAATGTTGAACTAATGCTCTATTATTATAAATAATTAGTAAATTTACAACTTTGTCATGATGAGTTATTATATAAAAAAAAAATCCAATTAGGTAGTATATAACATATTACATGACAAGTGGGTTGAAAACCAAAATCGAACCATGACATCTTGCATTATATTAAAATGTCACAACCAGTTTGAAAAAGAATGCTTGTCATAATCGATTAAATTTTATCTATATTTAAAATAATTTTAAGTTCAAATCAGAAAAGTAGAATTAAATTATCAGCGTGACTCTCACAGTTTTACAGATTGAACCACGAGAACCTTGAACCTTGTACTACCACGATTTGACTTATAGTTCGGTCTTCGCAACTATGCATAACGGCCATATGTGTTAGTCTTGTCCAACATCAAACAATTTATGTCATGTTTTCTGTATATATACTATGAGATCGTTGTTTCTATTATCAATTGGTTTTAAAAACACTTATTTGGTTCTCTAATATTTTACATGGTATCAGAGTTTGGTTTCAACTCGTGTAGCTTGAGCACGTATTGGTCAGTGGTGTCATCGGTGTAGGGGTGGTGTTAGTCTTGTCCCACATTGAGCAATTTGTGTTCTGTTCTCTGTACATATACTATGAGATCGTTGTTCCTGTTATCGATTGGTTTTAGACACACTTGCTTAATTCTCTAGTATTCTATATCATGTAATTCATATCCTAGACATAATATGATAAATGAAAGTTAAAAGTTTAGACTCTGTTCACGCTCAAATAGTCACTAGTAGGTATGAATAATACTCTTCTGTAAATTGTAAGAATTTTGCTACAATGCGCGAAGTAGTTTCGGTTGTTTTAGCCGAATAAGAGATAAAAATATGAGACCCTACGTCCTATTTTAAAATCCTTCTGGTAAAGTAGTATTTTCCAAATTGTAATAACTAACTATTATTTTTAATACGGATGGTCTTTGTGTTGTTCATATTCAAAAAATACAGCGCTTGTTCACGTTCAAGGTAAAACCAGTCTCCCGATAGAAACTTCAACGGTAGAAAACGTAAATATAAAATAACTCTTCTGATGCAACCGTAGATGGATTTCAAAAGATTGGGATTGCACATGCACGGGCCGCAGGTTCCAAAAACAAAGAAATGGAAAACTTATCATGCTCCGGGTTTTCTGAATCCGAAATGATTTTAACAAAGGCATGGTTTCATGCTAGAGGTTTCGACAAGCCCAAAGCATAAAATGGGGGAATCATTCTAATTTTTCCGTTTACTCGGTATTTCAATGCGCATTGTTACTGACATTTCGGATTTGATTAAAATGAGAATATAGTTGAAATTCGGTAAAACGCTACCGAACATATCAACTGGATTCGCCGGGATATGTCGAGTACAAATCTAAAAGTCGACAAAATAGTTAAAATCGAAAAACGGTGTGAGTATACCGAATTTTTGTTTTAAAACTTGACGTCTTTTAAACAAGACGGAAGTGTCACTGCTTAATTTAATTACACTGCTGAGGCGTTAGCCTTTGAGTATAAGCGAGAATGGTTGCTTTCACATCCGTTACAGGGGTTGAGATGGTGAAGTAACTGAGATTTTGGTTCAAAGCAGTCTCAGTAAATGATGGAAGCAGACAAAAGGATTTGATCATTTTTCTAATCAATCCTAAAAAGGAGTAATCAATAATGAAAAAGAAAACGAATGCCTGTCATATGTATCATTGGGTAGGATGGCTACAGTAATGTTATCATACCTTGATTGAATAAGGACTGAAATTGCATTGTTTTTGCATGAGTTATTCGTATGTTAAAACAACAAGGCCCCATGCGTTCTGCCATTTTGAGTTCCCGTCCAAGCAAAATTACGCTTAGCGCATGTAGTTTTTGATAATAATCATTTTGGAAATAATGCCGAAGTATGAAAAAAAAAAAAAAAAAAAAAAAAAACAAATATATTTTATTTCAGTGTTGCGGAAAATAATAAAAACGTAGAAAAGAATTGATCATTTCCTATGTCCCTTCATCATCGTAATGACAATATTTGTTTTAAAAAAAATCTTGTCCACCGCTCTGCTCATATTTTACAATTCAAGTTAAAATTACAAAATACTAAAATCAAAATGAAGCCAAATAACCTCTAAATCTGTATAAATTATCAGAAACGTTGGAAATAATCGAAGTTGTATAATGATTCATTTCTTTCTCTATTGGCTTATGGTTGAGCAATTGTTGGCTTAAATTAAAACTGAATAAAAATGTTAAATCCGAAACAATGATCCATAAAACATAAACCAAACTTAACCGGCACTTTTAAAAACCAAACCCAAACCAATAATATTTGGTTTTATTTTGCTGGTTTGTTTGGTCTATCTTAAAATGGATTAGAATTAGATATTTTGGTTGTTCATATTAAAAATATACAACAAGAAGATACAACTATTCCAACGGCTCAGAATCGTTGGAATAGCTGTAGCAATACTGTTCACGGGTTCAAACGATTTTCAATGGATTCCACGGACTCTTTCCAATGGTCTCCAACGATTGTTAGCCATTGGAAACCGTTTGAAATATATGACCCATTAGCCATTGGAAATGCAGGTAATTTATTTTTTATAACAGGAAGCCTATTATCTCTCAGCCACGTCAATTCAATTTCCATTTTATTTCCAATCCATTCCACGCATATATTATACATATATAACAATAACAATACAAACATCCAACATAAATCAGATCAACACCAATATATACAAAACAAACGACCAAACATAAAAAACCAACTCATCAACATTACATGTCAAAAAGCCAAGTATATACCATGCAAATACATCCAAAATATATATCATTCTCGTCAACTCCAAACCAACATATACAACAACAAAACACAATTCTCACCATCTCCAAGTCAATATATACATCATGCAAACACAAATAAAAAAACATACCTCTCAAGCATCTTCGTCACCTCTGTAAGCACTAGATGACAAAGAGAAGGAACCATGTTGCTATACATACTCCGCTAGCTTTTGATTCAACTACTCCATCTGTATAGTATGAAGACGATTCTCCTCTTGTAGATGCTCAACCAGTGCTCTAAGCTCTTTTATTTTGGCTTTGTCCTGGGTTTTTTCATACGCCTTTTGAGCTGCTCGAGCTGCAAACATAACGAAAGATATTCAAAAAAAAGAAAGATGATAAGCTAGTTTAAAGTCACAAACAAATACATGCAATAGGGCTGCCAATACATGAAAAATAGCACATGCAAAAAAGTATCAAAATTTGAATCTCCGATCTTGTTGACTCATTCTAATTAGTAATTTTATTATATATATATATATATATATATATATATATTGAAAATTTATCATATATACATGTGTATAAACATATATATATATATATATATATATATATATATATATATATATATATATATGTGTGTGTGTGTGTGTGTATGAAATTTTGTATTGAATAAGCTAGGTATACATGGAGCTGAAGTGGGTTCTGTAGAGAATGAAGCAGTGAAGATCATGCAAAATTTCAAAGAAAAGGATCAATGCAAGGATGTAGCTTGTGCAGCTATTATGACAGCAATCTATCAAGTTTGGCAAGAAAGGAATGCAAGATTTTTTTAACCAGAAGAAGATTATGAAGGAAATGAGACTGAAGATGATAGAGAAGGAGGTAACTTTCTTCATCAATGGTAATGGATCTAAAACTAGAGGATCTGAAGTGAAGAGGGATTTCCTGAGAAGATGGGGAGTTGAAGTTTTAGATACTGGTTAAATGTTAATATGATTTTGTAATGTCTATATGTTTTTTTCTATTACAGTATAGTGAGTATGTCAAATGAGACCGAGAGAGAGTGAGATGAGCTGGTTATAGCTGTTTTGTTTTACTGTTTGAACTTCGATCATGTAATGTTAATATATGGAGTTTATACGTGCGATTTTCCCTTATGTGGTACCCATCTAGGTTAGGAGGGCATAAGGTTTTGATAAGGCATACAAATAAAGTATATGATTGGTTTTTTGTTATAATAGTGAACCAATATTTGATATATTTATATATATATATATATATAAAATTCTAGAGATTGTGTTAGATTCTTATTTTACATGAAAAATAGCACAGGCAAAAATAGTATCAAAATTTGAATCTCCAATCCTGTTGACTCATTCTAAGTAGTAATTTTATCATATATATATATATATATATATATATATATATATATATATATATATGTGTGTGTGTGTGTGTGTGTGTGTGTGTATGAAATCCTAGAGGCTGTGTTAGATTCTTATTTTCTGTCAAGTGTCGTCAAATGGAGAAGCAACATGATTCATGTATAAATCATATCACCTTATTTTTAATTGGGTTGCCAGCATATAAAATATCATAATACTATATATCTACTTTTTAATTTTGTTGTATATATGCAAAAGGATTGATTACCGTTTGGTTCCCGTAGTCATAACATCTACTACAATGCGTCGAATTCATATGGTGTTGAATAATTCATCTTCCTCATCCCGTATCAGCGCATCGTGACTGAATCCATTAAGCAGTTGTGCACGTGCCTCCTGAAATTTTGCCTATATGAAAAAAAAATACAGTTGAAATATTATATATTTTATTTTTATTTTACATAGCTAGTAATTACTAAACTTATGGATGTAAGTAATAAAATTTAAAATATGCATACAAATGCACTTGTCACTCTACTCTAATCATGTCACTGATATATGATGTTGTAATCCTTATATATTTGTCTTAATGAGTCGGTGTGAGCAAATACGTCTATGTAAGACACAGTGAAACAACCCGCATAATTTACGATTATTTAGTTAAGAGATTTAATTAAATATCATACCGTGTCTTCGATTTAAAACCTGAAATTTGTGACTTTTTGCAAATGAATGAATTTAGACTCGAAACCACTTCCATTGAGTACAAAATGACGTTTACGATATTTAAAACTGTAAACATCGATATGTTGGAGTTAGGAAAATCTGGGCCTCCGGGTGGGATTTAGGTTAGCCAACAAAAACATGTTGGCAAGCCTTTTGGCAAGGCCGCCAACCCATGGACCCTTCACAGAATCGGTCATGACTCGAGCATGGGCTTGGACAAACCTAGACATTCTCAGAAGAAGTGATAGAACATTCCCAGACTCTGAACATTCTTAGATCGAAGCACTTGGCTCGATGGATCTGGGCTCGATGGTCTTGAGCTGAGTTTACACAGCAGCAATGACTTGGTCATGAGACCTATTTCATAGCCTGCATACTTGGTCCAACTACCTATTCTAAAGCTTAAAAAACTGGATCGAGCTACACATATGACGCCACGTACTAGAGGGTACCTCTCCACGTAATCAAGACTCAGCTCCATCATCTACTATTCACATGGATCAATCGACACATGGCACTTCGAATTGTTGAGGCCTGCGGCCTATATATACACCAAGCTTCATAACAAAGGGAGGACCTTGGCTGAGATTCGAGCCTAACTTTTGGCCCGTGCATGCTCTCTACAACTCAATCATGGCTGCCAATCACCTTCATCTTGAAATATTTGCCATATTCATCAAAAAACGACTATGTACTAGAGATTTTGACGATATCATTCATTGTATTTCCAACCTTATTACATTATTGTGAGATTATAAAGTGGATGTAGGCTCGTTAACATCGAACCACTATAAAAATGTTGTCGTCTTGCTTTTTCTTGCTTTTTTCAGATATTTCTTCATATATCATGCTCCAAACCCGACTATTGGGTGTTGGTGCCACTTTTTGGCGTCAACATAACCCATTTTAGCCCTAGTTGACAAATCCTCCAACCTCATCTCTTCATTCATTCACCACACTTAAGAAAAATAGAAATAGAGAGGGGAATGGGAAACTAAAATTCCCTAAACCAAGTTTAATCCTAGGAGCTCCAATTCATGCAGAAATCAAGTGCAAATCCAAAAAGAAAAGAGGTAAGCTCAATCTCCATATTCTCCAACTTGTCTCCTCTTCAATTTTGTTATTTCCTAAACCTAATTCTTAGGAAATATTATGTGTTTATGTTTAGATTTGAAGATTAGCAAGTTATATTGGAAGAGAGAGTGATCTAGCTTGGTTTTGCACTTCCTCCTTTCCTATTAAGCCTAAAGGCGA
The DNA here is from genome assembly GCA_030737875.1 of Allium sativum. Lineage (NCBI taxonomy): Eukaryota > Viridiplantae > Streptophyta > Magnoliopsida > Asparagales > Amaryllidaceae > Allium > Allium sativum. Next base: position 606,739,213 of record CM060910.1, on the reverse strand, counting down.
GTTCTTGTGAGCTTACATTTAGATAATCAAACTTATAGGCTTGACATGTGTGCCTTTAGCACTTATATGTTGTGTTTGTGTGACGGCCCGCCCTGCACCAACCGACATTTACTCCAAAAGTGCGTTGTACACATGTCCAATTAGCACGGAACGGATCGTCAGAAGAAAAGGGAAGAAGGAAATGAACTAACAAGGAACCTGTAGAATGTCTCACAGCGCATGGAACAAAATATAATAACAACATACTTTATATAAAACAGGTGAGACAGTGCATAAGCTGAAAACAACTAACATACCAGCGGAAAATCCAAGTACAGCTTATGATCCAAAGTTAACATTATTACAACTTTTCAAACTGTCTCAAAGAGCAAAAGCAAGATAAAGGAGGTACACCACTAATGCCCAAGTAGCGACCACCAACGACACAGGGAGAATATCTATATATCATACGTGGAAGCCCCCTGCTCGCCTCCGAATCAGCTACTCGCGCATCACCAGCTAACCTGTCTCTAGTCTGCTCGTGTGAGCACCCAGAGTAATAAGAAGAGACATAAAACTCTGGGTCAGACATAAAGCCTGGTATGAGCGATAAGCATCTAAATAGAACAATAAAAGGTAGACTAAACCATACCTGAACCTGGACCTGCAACCAAAGAGTTAGCACTACATACTATACAACACTCTAAGGTGCCATTTCAAATGGTGTAAAGATAACGGGGGTGGGGGTGTGCATGTCATAGTGATGGCAAACAATCAAACATAGCAACCATCCTCACATCTCTCACTCAGTGCGTAAAGCATACGATATTCACCACTTCGATCACCCAACATACTTTGCTATGATCACCTTGCCCCATGAAGTCATAAATGACTTCACTGCACTGATACATAGCCACTAATCCTTCGCTATGTCCACTTTGCCCCATGGAGTCGCAATGACCCCACTGCACTGGCTCATAGCCTCACTAATCCTTTACTATGTCCACTCTGCCCCATGGAGTCACAACGACCCCACTGCACTGGCTCATAGTCTTACTACGCATCACTTTGCCACTTGAGTCATAATGACTCTACTGCACTGATAACGTAGTCTTGCTACCATCACCTTGCCCCTCGAGTCATAGTGACTCTGCTGCACTGATAAGTAGCCCAACATCCATTTTCAGTGGTGAATCGAAGTTATTAACGTCGACAACTCCTTAGCACACGTCCCGCAGCAAAGCCCAACTATGAAGTGAACTCATTGGTTCCCAACTGGATCCTGAGCTCTAACTTCCATTTGGACTAACTTTGCATCTCGGGTTATTGGTCATCACCAGATCGGTTCGGATCTCCCATAATCATCAGTTCGGTTCGGATCGTAGTGCTCCTCTTCATTGAATCGGATCAGATACATCAGGCTCTCTCACAGCACGTCGGTTCGGATCGGTAGATGTCGCCCCTAGTCGGGTCGGGTTCTTCAAGCTCGATCGTTACGGATCGGTTCGGAGGTGGCTAAACGAATCGGGTCGAGGTGGCACATCGGATCGGTTCGGAGCACGGGCTTCACCCTTTCCCCCCCAACGTTGGATCGGTATCCATCTCCACGCGGATCGGGTCGGGGAGCTACTGGCGGTTCGGATCAGAGAGGCTAATCACGATCGGGTCGTTAGGTCCGATCCGGTCCGGTTCCTGCAACATTCCTGCAACTTCCAGCAACTTGTTAATATGCCACTCGACGGCGTTTCGACCAATCTGACACTTCTAATCAATCACAAAGCATACCATACAGTCATAGCAACATAGGGAATCGACCACAAACACCAAAACAACAAAATGATAGGTTAAAATGGATCAAACGTGGCCAAAACCCCATATTTTCCCTTAAGCATGTTTAGGTGAAACTAATGGTATGATTAGCAAAACTTAACCAAATTAACCCAAATTCATGTCAGTGGTCTAAAACATCATTTCGAATTTTATAAATATTTTTCCAGAATTTTATCATGTTTAAATTTACTAATTAACACTAATTACCCTTAATTAGCCCTAATTAGTGAGGAACTATGCAAATCACTCACCTTAGCCACAAATAAAACTTTAGATATGAAATAGATCTCTGATTTGGTGCGAATCCCAATGCTAAACAGCAGCTCCAATGTTGATTTGGTGAAGTTCTCCCTTGATTTGATGTTGCTAAGCTTAATCATTGATTAGAAGATGATTTGGAGGTGATTTAGAGATTGGAGGCCATTTTTAGGGTTTCTAGGAGGTAAGTGGAGGCTAGAAAATTGAAATGGAATGAATCTCTAACTCTTTTCAGCCCTCCCAAAACCCTAATCCCGAAATGGGTTATGGGCCCATTCACTAATCACCCTATTTGGCCCGGTTAAGCAGTTTTCACCTTTCAAACCTTATTTCAGCCATATCTCCCAAACGGTAAGTCCGTTTTTCACATATGACCACTCTACGGAAAGGTAAACCATCAAACGAATCTAATAGAAGTGGTTTCAGGTCAAAATTCCTTTCTAGCCAAAAGTTATGGCCAATACAAGATCAACTAGGGGAAAAATGGTCATTTAAAAATCGACAAAAATCATGATCATAGGAAATGACTCTAATGATTGTTTCCCAAAGTTACATGACCATACGACTTCTATGGGAGAGAAATAAATTTTTTACAATCCTCCAATGTGTAGAATGCGGGTTATTACATCCCCCCCCCTTAAGAAATTTCGCCCCCGAAATTTCCTAATCAAAACACACACAAGGGTCATGCATGCCTATCAGTCATAAAACAACAATCAAACATGCAAAACAAGCAAAACAAGTCTATCCTAGCATGCGGAATAACTTAATCGCAAAGTAAATCTTACCAGGCAAAGAGTTCTGGATACGTCTTTCTAATGCTCTCCTCTGTCTCCCAAGTATAATCATTCTCGTTCTCGCCCCACTGAACCTTGACTAGCTTCACCACCTTCCTTCGAAGTTGCTTCGTATCGTGCTCGACAATACGAATCGGCTTGCGGTTCCCAACCGCCTCGGGTTCTACTTCGAAGTCCTCCAACTGATCAGGTGAAATAGTCACATCTGGGTCGTGTACGAACTTCCTTAGTTGGGAAACATGAAATACGTTTTGAACTCCCGCCATCTTCTCTGGTAAGTCAACTCTATATGCCAAATTCCCAACTAGTTCAAGAACTGGGAATGGGCCAACAAATCTTGGTGCCAACTTGCCTCTCCTGCCAAATCGTATCACGCTCTTCAATGGAGAAACCTTGACAAACAACAAGTCGCCAACGGAGAATTTTAAATCTCTTCTCCTCTTATCAGCATAACTCTTCTGCCTATCTTGGGCAGCTTTCATTTGTTGTTGAATGATCTTAATCTTATCTGAAGTTTCCCTCACCACATCTGGTCCAAGCATAAACTTCTCGCCAGTCTCTATCCAACGTGATGGTGAGTTCCACGGTCTTCCGTACAAAGCTTCATATGGATCCATACCGATCTGGATTGGTAGCTATTATTATATGCAAACTCTACTAGATGCAAATGGTCATCCCATGATCCACCAAAATCCAATATACATGCTCTCAAGAGATCTTCCAATATACGATTCACCCTCTCCGTCTGACCGTCGGTCTGAGGATGATATGCGGTACTGAGATGTAATTCTGACCCTAGAGCCTCTTGTAAGCTCATCCAAAACCCACTAGTAAACAACGGGTCTCGGTCACTCACAATGCTTTTAGGTACTCCATGAAACCTCACTACCCACTTCATATACAATTCTGCTAACTTAGCTGCCGTTCTGGTCAATTTGACTGGTATAAATCTTGCACTCTTAGTCAATCGATCCACAATTACCCAAATGCTATCATGTCTCGATCTAGTCCTTGGTAAACTATCGTTGAAATCCATCGAGACTTGCTCCCATTTCCATTCGGGAATTTCTAATGGTTGCAACAAACCACTAGGCTTCTTTTGCTCGGCTTTAACTAGCTGGCAGTTCATGCATTTGGATATAAACTTCCCAACGTCTCTTTTCATCCCTCCCCAGTAGTAAATCTGCTTCATGTCTCGATACATCTTATTACCACCGGGATGTATAGTCAGTTTTGAGTGATGAAATTCTCTAAGCACTTCATCTCTCAAACCATTCACGTTGGGTACAACTAGCCTTCCATTCATTCTAAGCCATCCATCTCGATCAAGCCCATACAAATTCATCTCCTCACCGTCGATATTCATCTCTAACCTGGAGATGATTTCCAATAGATTAGGATCGTCCCTCTGGCTGGAACCAATCCGCTCTATCAAAGTGGGTCTGATCGCCAAACTAGCTAGCATGTCTGGATCCAATTCACACTTTGTTCTGAAATCAAACCCCGTGATATACTCCAGTTGCTTCCATTCAAAAACATAGCCCCTAAACTGGCATGTCTCATACTCAAGGCATCGGCTACCGCATTACCTTTCCCCGGTGTGTATGCGATATCAAAATCATACGAAGCCAAGAACTCTAACCATCTCTGTTGACGGAGATTCAGATCCTTCTGGGAGAAGAGATACTTTAACGATTTATGATCGGTAAACAACTCAATTCTTTCTCCCAAGAGATAGTATCTCCACATCTTTAATGCAGACACAATCGCTGCCAGTTCCAAATCAAGGGTAGGATACTTCTTCTCATGCGGCTTTAGCTGCCAACTAGCATAAGCTACAACCCTACCTCCTTGCATCAACACAGCACCTAGTCCGGTACCACAAGCATCCGTGTATACCGTCATCTCTTCATTCCCTTTAGGAATGACTAATATAGGCGCACGCGTCAACTTTTCTTTTAGACTCCTGAATGCATTCTCACACACTCCTTCCCAGACGAAGGACCGATTCTTCTTAGTCAACCAAGTCAATGGTGCTGCTATCTTGGAGAAGTCCTGGATAAACTTACGATAATATCCAGCTAACCCCATGAAACTTCTTACATCTGTTGCATTCTTGGGCGTAGGCCAATCCTGTACCGTAGCCACCTTCGCAGGGTCCACGGCAATACCATTCTCTGAAACAACATGGCCCAAGAATCTCACTTCCCTTCTCCAAAAATGACACTTAGAGAATTTCGCTTTCAATTGGTGTTTCCTCAACACCTCCATCACTATCCTCAAGTGTCCCTTGTGTTCCTCCTCTGTCCTCGAGTAAACAAGGATGTCGTCTACGAACACAAGAACAAATTTATTCAACTGATCTCTGAATACTCGATTCATAAGATCCACAAAGTAGGCTGGTGCATTGGTGAACCCAAATGGCATGACCAACCACTCATAGAATCCAGACGGCATCCTAAATGCCGTTTTCGGAACACTCTCATCCGCTACTCGAAGCTGATGAAATCCTGTCGCAAGGTCCAACTGGGAGAACACTCTTGCTCCTTCCATTTGATCAAACAAATCATCTATCCGCGGTAGAGGATACTTATTCTTCCTCGTTACCTTATTCAACTCGCGATAGTCCACACACAAACGAAGGGAACCATCTGCCTTAGTGGCAAACACAACAGGTGCTCCCCACTCGGAGACACTTCTTCTAATAAATCCCTTCTTCAAAAGATTGCTGACTTGCACCCCGAGCTCTCGCTGGTCCCTTGGTGCCATACGACGAAGTGGCATCACTATAGGTCTGGCATCTTTCACTAAATCAATACGGAACTCAATCTCTCGGTGTGGTGGAAGCCCGATCACCTCCTCGAAGACGTCCGGATACTGGCCAACCACGGGCACATCTGACAACTCATCCTGCGGGATGTCGAGGGAATTTATAAAACTATCCATTACCCCATCACTAGGTAGACAACCAAACACTACCCTCCGCCCATCATCCGCCCTAACTGTCAGCAAAAAGCCCTCACAGTCTACCACCACCCCGTATCTTTGGAGCCAATCGACCCCCAATATAATGCCATACCCAGTAAAGCCCAAAACAAAGCAATCACAAACAAACATACATCCATGACTCGATAAGACCAAATTTCGGCAAATCATACTAAGGTTAGTCGAACCACCAATCAGGTTCGTCACAACCATGGTCTATCGACTATCTCGGGTTCCAGTCCCAGCCTATCTACCAGGTCACTAGATATGAAGGAACGGGAAGCCCCAGTATCAAACAAAACTCGAACTGGTACATCGTAAATAGAAAGCATACCTTGAATAACGACATTCTTTCCTTTCTCCGCCGCAGTTGGGGCATTCGACGAAGTAGGAACAACATCAATAGCATATGCTTTCACAATCTGCTTCTCCTTAAGAGGTTGCGGACACTTATCCTTATGATGTCCCACTTGGCCACAGTTATAGCACTTCCTATCCGCTGGCTTGGCCCGACATTCTTTAGCATAATGGCCCTTCTTACCACAGCTGAAGCACCCAACTTCTTTCTTGTTCTTTTTCTGGCCATCCTTAGATTGACTATGCTTCCTCTTATTCTGAGAGTTATTCTTGCCTCCACCGCCTGCTTGCGGCTTCGGCCCTTCTGCAGATGCAGCCTCAGTCTTTGACTTAGGGTAAAGACTCTTTGATCTCAAAGCTTTCCCCACAATCGATTCAAAAGTCTCATCGATGTGGTTGATAAGCCTTTCCCCCAAGTATCCATCCAACCCAGTAATGAACTTCTCGTTCTTCTTCTCAGGAGTATCGATAAGAGATAGTCCATACTTCGACAAAGTGTCGAACTCAGCAATATATTCCGAGACTGCCCTACCATTCTGCTTGAGTTCCAAGAATCTCTTAACCAACACTGACTTCTGGGCAGCTGGAATGAATTTCTCGCTAAAGCGAGCCTTGGACTGATCCCAAGTAACCTGATCTTCTGGAGTAGCTGTTCTAATGGCATTCCACCAATTCATCGCTCGCCCTTGCAGCTGGCGAGACGCTAGCCTTCTCTTCATCGCATCCTCGATACCCAAATCGTCGAAGATACGATCACAACTATCCACCCAATCCTGAACATCTGTGGCCGACTCCGTTCCGTGGAACGGCTTCCGACCAAGGTTAGTGTAATCCTTGCACAACTTGGCGAAATCGACCCTAGGCGCCTGCACTACTGGACCACCACCAATTCCGGGATTGGGAACTGCCCCTTGCATCTCCTTAAGCATGTCTCTCATGAGGTCAATAAACATCGCCCTCATGTCAGCAACATTCCCATTATTGGCTCCCCTACCAGCACCTCTTGCATATCGGCTCATCGTTCAATCTGTAAGGGGAAACGATTAACGACCCCATAGTGGTGCTAGTGCAGTACGACTTCATTTTATACTACTAATAGTGTATATATATATATATAGCTTTTGAAAACCAAAGTAATCACAAATACGCGCTCTCATATACGTACTATCTCTCCCTAGTGTCTTTCCTTAGGTTAACTACGCAACCTAGAGCTTTGATACCAAATGTGACGGCCCGCCCCGCACCAACCGACATTTACTCCAAAAGTGCGCTGTACACATGTCCAGTTAGCACGGAATGGATCGTCAGAAGAAAAGGGAAGAAGGAAATGAACTAACAAGGAACCTGTAGAATGTCTCACAGCGCATGGAACAAAATATAATAACAACATACTTGACATAAAACAGGTGAGACACTGCATAAGCTGAAAACAACTAACATAGCAGCGGAAAATCCAAGTACAGCTTATGATCCAAAGTTAACATTATTACAACTTTTCTAACTGTCTCAAAGAGCAAAAGCAAGATAAAAGAGGTACACCACTAATGTCCAAGTAGCGACCACCAACGACACAGCGAGAATATCTATATATCATACGTGGAAGCCTCCTGCTCGCCTCCGAATCAGCTACTCGCGCATCACCAGCTAACCTGTCTCTAGTCTGCTCGTGTGAGCACCCATAGTAATAAGAAGAGACATAAAACTCTGGGTCAGACATAAAGCCTGGTATGAGCAATAAACATCTAAACAGAACAATAACAGGTAGACTAAACCATACCTGAACCTGGAACTGCAACCAAAGAGTTAGCACTACATACTGTACAATACTCTAAGGTGCCATTTCAAATGGTGTAAAGATAACGGGGGTGGGGGTGTGCATGTCATAGTGATGGCAAACAATCAAACATAGCAACCATCCTCACATCTCTCACTCAGTGCATAAAGCATACGATATTCACCACTTCGATCACCCAACATACTTTGCTATGATCACCTTGCCCCATGAAGTCATAAATGACTTCACTGCACTGATACATAGCCACTAATCCTTCGCTATGTCGACTTTGCCCCATGGAGTCGCAATGACCCCACTGCACTGGCTCATAGCCTCACTAATCCTTTACTATGTCCACTCTGCCCCATAGAGTCACAATGACCCCACCGCACTAGCTCATAGTCTTACTACGCATCACTTTGCCCCTTGAGTCATAATGACTCTACTGCACTGATAACGTAGTCTTGCTACCATCACCTTGCCCCTCGAGTCATTGTGACTCTACTGCACTGATAAGTAGCCCATCATCCATTTTCAGTGGTGAATCGAAGTTATGAACGTCGACAACTCCTTAGCACACGTCCCGCAACAAAGCCCAACTATGAAGTGAACTCATTGGTTCCCAACTGGATCCTGAGCTCTAACTTCCATTTGGACTACCTTTGCATCTCGGGTTATTGGTCATCACCGGATCGGTTCGGATCTCCCATAATCATCAGTTCGGTTCAGATCGTAGTGCTCCTCTTCACTGAATCGGATCGGATACATCAGGCTCTCTCACAGCACGTCGGTTCGGATTGGCAGACGTCGCCCCTAGTCGGGTCGGGTTCTTCAAGCTCGATCGTTACGGATCGGTTCGGAGGTGGCTAAACGGATCGGGTCGAGGTGGCACATCGAATCGGTTCGGAGCACGGGCTTCACCCTTTTCCCCCCAACGTTGGATCAGTCTCCATCTCCATGCGGATCGGGTCGGGGAGCTACTGGCGGTTCGGATCAGAGAGGCTAATCACGATCGGGTCGTTTGGTCCGATCCGGTCCGGTTCCTACAACATTCCTGCAACTTCCAGCAACTTGTTTATACGCCACTCGACGACGTTTTGACCAATCTAACACTTCTAATCAATCACAAAGCATACCATACAGTCATAGCAACATAGGGAATCGACCACAAACACCAAAACAACAAAATGATAGGTTAAAATGGATCAAACGTGGCCAAAACCCCATATTTTCCCTTAAGCATGTTTAGGTGAAACTAATGGTATGATTAGCAAAACTTAACCAAACTAACCCAAATTCATATCAATGGTCTAAAACATCATTTCGAATTTTATAAATATTTTCCAGAATTTTATCATGTTTAAATTTGCTAATTAACACTAATTACCCTTAATTAGCCCTAATTAGTGAGGAACTATGCAAATCACTCACCTTAGCCACAAATAAAACTTTAGATCTGAAATAGATCTCTGATTTGGTGCGAATCCCAATGCTAAACAGCAGCTCCAATGTTGATTTGGTGAAGTTCTCCCTTGATTTGATGTTTTAAAGCTTAATCCTTGATTAGAAGATGATATGGAGGTGATTTAGAGATTGGAGGCCATTTTTAGGGTTTCTAGGAGGTAAGTGGAGGCTAGAAAACTGAAATGGAATGAATCTCTAACTCTTTTCAGCCTCCCCATAACCCTAATCCCGAAATGGGTTATGGGCCCATTCACTAATCACCCTATTTGGCCCGATTAAGCAGTTTTTCACCTTACAAACCTTATTTCAGCCATATCTCCCAAACGGTAAGTCCGTTTTTCACATATGACCACTCTACGGAAAGGTAAGCCATCAAACGAATCTAATGGAAGTGGTTTCAGGTCAAAATTCCTTTCAAGTCAAAAGTTATGGCCAAAACAAGATCAACTAGGGGCAAAATGGTCATTTAAAAATCGACAAAAATCATGATCATAGGAAATGACTCTAATGATTGTTTCCCAAAGCTACATGACCATACGACTTCATATGGCAAGGAAATAAATATTCTACAATCCTCCGATGTGTAGAGTGCGGGTTGTTACAGTTTGCATATGGTGAATTTCTTTGGTTTTGTGAATTTGCTCATTTTAGTGTTTTAAAAGCAAATTCTTTGCAATCCTTTAAATGAATGTTTATGCATGTTGGTTTTTGGGCATTAAAGAGTGTATGTGACCTCTCTAAACATTTGGAGTCATTATGGGAAGTTCGGAGTTGCCAGAAGTCTTCGATATAAGAGTCCCTTTCTTCATTTTCTGACTAGCAACAGGTAAGATGTTTGATCCAGAGTAAATTTTTGACCCAAACATAAGGTCTGACATCTCGAACCTTGGTGCAGACATTTGGAAATGAGGCTCAAACGTCTTATCTGGATCGTTGTTTTGCGATCAATAGCAGGTTAAACGTCTGACCCTTGGGTTCAAACGTCTGAAACATATTTTTGTGTTATTGACCAATGAAGACCATGGTCAACAGTTTAGGTTGTTCTAGGCTTATCCCCGACCGAGTTTTGGACCGTTTTCTATTTTCCTCTGACTTTTCAGTTGCTATAATCCTTGTTTTCAATAGCTTAGTTAGATAGACTTTCAGTTTATTCGTAGTGAATGAATTTATAATCGACATTCATAGGATTTGACTCATATTTTTAAAATGTGAATTTTGAGATCAAATGCTATTACAATCAATATTTTAGGAGATTTTCCACTTTAAACTATATTGTGTTTTATATTACTAGTAGATGCCGAATCTTTTACTAAAATGGTTTCTAATCCTACTTTGTTATATGAAGTTATTTTACAAATTGTCTTCCAATCTACTAGTATTTATTTATATAAACTTTTTGCTCGTTCGTATAAGAAATCCAATTAAACGCCTTAGTAAAACAAGGACAATGAACCCTTGCGTTTTCTTTAACGGTTAATTCTTGAACTTGTTTGATTAAAAATCGTGACAATGATCATTTCGTATTTTAGTGGAATATACAACTTATTCATAAATATTTGTGTGGAGCAAGTGGTTATGGGACATATAGCTTAACTCATATACTTACTAGCTTGGAGTAATTTACACTATACTTGACCAATTATGATTTTTTTTTAGATTTAGACTAGCTTTATGTGACGTCTCTGAGTTGTGGAATTTATTCCACATTTTGAGGAACTTCGGTTCATCCTTCATGGTCAATCTTTGGATCATTGTGGGAACTTTAGTTCATTACGTGGAATTGTTTGTTACGTGAGGAATTGTGTATTTGGCGATCTTTGGATTCGCGAGGAACTTTGGTTCTTCTTTTCTAATGGATCTTCGAATCATTTTGAGGAACTTCAGTCCATAGAATTTTCATACTCTAATTGAAACACCCCACCTCCGGTAAGGTCACTCACAAAGGGAATGCCTTAATTTTGGTGGAGGTTTATAAGTAAAAGACACAGATAAAACACAAGACAGATATAAACACATATAAATAAGCAGTGGAGAAACCAACATACTTTTACTATCATAAATACGTGTTTATACAGAACATTTCCAACATTGTCTCAAAACAAACTTCCAATTATTACAACCATAATACTGTCTTGATTTTAAAAGTTAAAGAAGCATGAAACATAAATAAAGCTGCATAATCCCCATAAATGATATCCAAAGCCATGGTCCAATTGAAAGAAATCCAAGCAATACATTCTCTCTCTTCAAGCTGGATGAAAAACTGACTAAGCTGCGGTGTTTCCTCCATGTGGACCTGGGAGGGAGGGGGGCGGAAGAATAGAAGACGAAAGGAAAATGGGTCAGACATAAGTCTGGTAAGTCTAGCTATATTCCTAGAATGTTAATAATAAAAAGATCATGACTTGCATAAAGTGAGAACAGGACGATATCAGGATAATAGACTATCCTAGAACTAGATAAGGTGTCCTAAAATGAACATCCCTTCGCACCCTATTTTAAATCTCTATCTCTGCACCTACTAATTCTTATACCAACAAGCACCCCGTGATTGGGGTGAAGTGATCCCTTTCTCTTTCTTTACAAGATCGGCTCCTACTCGTATATTCACATGTGTCCTACGACCCTATATGGTAGATACCTATGCTGGTCCCACCATGGGGTGTATCAAGTCCCATTGTGGCGGCCCCGACACAATTCTAGCAAGCATAGGGTATACTATTGATGCTCCAGTGCCCTGATTTGTCTGCTCCAGAGTTTTTGCACGCCCGCACTCTGTTAGAACCCACACTGTGCACCAACCGCCGTCGCTTCTGACCGCTTACGATCAGCCCAGTAATCGTGCCCCACCCTGCCTAGTTCAGGGTACCATGATGCCTAATTGGGTTACTGCTAAAACGGGTCCCCGTTACTAGGTTTTCTAGTCAAACATTGTAAGTGGTTAAGTGTTTGAATGAACCTAACCCCCACCCATCCAAATTATTTAACATGTTGAATTTGGTTAAGTATTTATTAAATTGACTTAACCCTATCAGTCCTAACTCATCTCTAATTGTCTTATTAGAGCACCAACCTCTCAGATTAGACAGATATTGTTGTGGCTGCATGTATGCCGGTTGGGTCTGGGCAGTCTTACGCCACAACTCAGTTTAACCTCAGGTCATTATTTGGCCCCATGCCTTAACCTCTCACATTGGATAGCTATTGTTGTGACAACTGGACAGCCGGGCGGGTCCGGGCAGGTTTACGCCACAACTCAATCCAACCTAGGGTTAAGCGCGTTCGTATTTTCTAATTTACATTTTAATTATGTAAATTATTCAAATTCAAATTACTGTCACATTCATTTCCAATTAATCTCACTAATTAAGGTAATTAATGCCTTTTTATGCCATAAATCACTTATGTGATTAATGACCAATATGTAAATTAGAAAATATTCAAATTACTGTCACATTCATTTCCAATTAATCTCATTAATTAAGGTAATTAATGCCTTTTTATGCCATAAATCACTTATGTGATTAATGACCAATTTATGGCAAGTTTTCCTAAAATTATCATTTTAACCCAACGTTACCCCGTCCAATATTAGGCTAACCATCTCAGCCTAATTTACGTTCGCATGATTTTTGGTGTAAAGTATTAGGCTAAAAACTTAGCCTAATTTAATATACGCAAATTGGCATAAATTAGCATAAACATGACAAGGGTATAACTTTGGTATTGATGGCATAATCAATATGAACATAATAGGGTGTACTTGCAAAATAACTAACATGAACATTTTAGGGGTGAACTTGCAAAATAACTAACATGAACATTATAATGTCATAGGTACAAACTTGCAAAAAGACTAACATAAACATTATAATGTCATAGGTATGAACTTGCACTTATAGACTAACTCAACATATATGTGTTTTTTAACATAGGCCATATTAACAACATACATGAGAATTAGCAATATGAACTAATCCATATACATATGTTAATTTGCAACATAGGCGAATCAACATACGTATATGTGAGTTAGCAACATAGGCTAATCAACATACACATGTGTTAATTAGTAACATAGATTTAAACATACTTGCAAATTAATCCCAACATATGATAAGTGTGAACATGACATAAGTTTTGCATAAACATGAACATATAGATTTGACAATTGGTCGCATAACTTCACTACATAAACTTGCATAATAAACTACACAATTCTCATAAGATTTTACAATCCATGTCCATGCTTATACAAATAATCTAATCTAATAATCCCAAATTTAACATGATAATAGAATCAAGTCACTGGCATAGATTAATATTATAAAACATAATAAACATCATACTTAATAATTCTCAATTCAACATGATAATAGAATCAAATCACAAACGTATATTAATAACATAACGAATATCGTACTTTTATCATTTCATCGCAACGCATGATATTCATATTAATTCGCATTCTAAAAATGTAGCTAAACTTACAATCATAGATGGTCTTGTTTTCTGAGTTCTAAAATTATGAATTTGCAAAGCTTTACTTTGGAAGACGTTGCTTTGATTCTAATTTGTTGTTGCTTTTTAATCTTTTAGTTTGTATTCGCTATGTTGTTCGTCTCTTTCAAGTGGAGGCTCCCTCTAGTTCTCAGCAGACAGCATGGTGGCTCCAATTCTTATTTATTTTTTGTGAATTTTTAGTTTGAGACCTAGGGTCTTTTCATAGAGTTGCAAGTTAATTTGAGCCGTCGATGAAGCTAGGGTTAACCAGAGCCGTCCGTTGTAAAGAGAAGCCAATTATGTTCACCATTTCTTTCTTAATGTACATTTACTATTATTTGTCAATCCATATAAATACGTACGCATCAGATACATCTTCCCTTTACACATTTATTATTATTATTGTATGCACATTAGATACATCTCCCCTTTACACATTTATTATTATTCTTGTATGCACATTAGATACATCTCCCCTTTACACATTTTTTTTGTATTAGTAACTATAGTGTTATCAGAAATATGGGGTGTTACATTCTCCCCTCCTTAAAGGATTTCGTCCCTGAAATCTCCAAGTCTAGGAGAACATATATCCTACCATCCAAATGTCCATCTACTCAGTCATCAAACGCGAGCGTCCATTGTCCTTAAAAGACTTCTAATGCTTCATGATCATATGCATCGTGTGTGTACATGTCCTTATCTAATGCAAAAATCAGGCGGTCTACTGATTCAGTTGACCTCCTTAATGCAAATTATGTAAGTGTCATGAATCCATTATGTATGCAAACTTTTTCCTATTCATAATTCTACATGAGTGCGCAATATTCAAACAAATGCGACATCCATATGACAACATATTATGCTTCAACCATATACAAACATAAACACATAAATGCATATGCAATATGAAGTGACTGAGCCGATCTAAAACCCTAGATTGTGTGTGTATATGCATCCACGAGCAACCACTAGCAAACATTTGCAACCACTTGCAACCATCATCCATAACATGTTTCAATTACATGTTTACATCCAAAGGGGTTTCCACCTAAGGATAAAAGGGTAAGGTCGGGGAGATATACCTAAAAAGATAGATACTAACATGACTTTAAGGAAAAAGAGAGATCAAAAATGTACCCTCAAAAAGAAAAGGGTAGGCTGCGCGTATTCTATCCTCAGTTTCCCAAGTCGCGTCTTACTCGGCGTCGCTCCACTGAACTTTGACGATTTTGACTTCGCGGTTGCGTAGCTTTTTCACTTCAATTCCTAAGATGCGAGTTGGAACTTTCCTCACAGTTGCTTCGCGTTCTACTTCGGCTTCTTCTAGAATGTTTGGCTCTACCACTTCCACTGACTCATGTAGATACTTCCGGAGGTGAGAAACATGAAAGACGTTGTGAACTCCGGCCAGTCTCTCGGGTAACTCTAACATGTAGGCCATCTTCCCAATTTTCTCGATGATAGGAAACGGCCCTACAAATCTTGGTGCTAGCTTCCCTGTGGATCCAAAGCGAACGACGTTCCTTAAAGGAGATACCTTAAGGAAAACCCTGTCCCCAACCTCAAATTCAAGGTCGGTCCTTCTCTTGTCTGCGTAGGATTTTTGTCTGTCTTGGGCTGTCTTCATTCTTCTCCGTATTAAGTCTACTTTCTCTGAAGTCTCTCGGATCATATCTGGTCCAAGTATGAGCTTGTCAGTAGACTCCCACCAACAAGTGGGCGATCGGCACGGTCTTCCATATAAAGCTTCGAAGGGCGCCATTCTGATGGTTGCTTGGTAGCGGTTGTTGTAGGCAAATTCCACCGAAGGAAGATGGTCCTCCCAAGTCCCTCCAAAGTCAAGGATGCAAAGTCTCAAAAGGTCTTCCAAAATCCTGTTCACTCTTTCCGTCTGACCATCGGTTGGGGGTGATAGGTCGTGCTCAAACATATCTGTGTACCTACAGCTTCTTGCAGACTCCGTCAAAACTCGCTTGTGAAGATAGGATCTCTGTCGCTAATAATGCTAGAAGGTATTCCATGGAGTCGAACTATCTCCTTAAGATAAAGAGATGCTAGAGACGAGGAAGTCCTTCTACTCTTGACAGGTAAAAAGTGGGCGCTTTTAGTAAGCCTATCCACTATTACCCAAATGCTAGTGTTGCCTCTTCTAGACCTAGGCAGCCCATCAATGAAGTCCATTGAAATGCTATCCCACTTCCACTGTGGGACCTCTAGAGGATGGAGCAGACCGCCAGGCTTCTTCTGCTCCGCCTTGACTTGTTGGCAAATCATGCACTTAGAAACAAAATCTGCCACGTCCTTCTTCATGCCACTCCAAAAGAAAACTCTCTTTAAGTCCTTGTACATTTTGTCCCCGCCTGGATGTATTGTCATCTTGGAATGATGTGCCTCCTCAAGAACTTTCTTCACCAACTCCTTTGCCTGTGGGACGCATAGTCTTCCATCCCGTCTTAACCACCCTTTGTCGTCGATGGTGTATCTATCGAGGTGACTAGAAGTCTCACCCCTGACGAGCTTATCAACCACTTCTACAAGCTGAGGGTCTTCTCCTTGTGCGGTCCCTATTGAGTCTAAGAGAGTGGGCTGCACTTCTAGCGATGCTAACAGACCGGGTACAAAATCAGAGGAGGGCCTAAAGTCAAAACTGGCTATAAACTCTAGGCTTCGCCTTTCAACAAATAGCGGGCTAAACGTTAGCTTCTTTCTACTCAAGGCATCTGCGACTACGTTGCCCTTGCCAGGAGTGTAGGAAATCTCGAAATCATTCGAGGCAAGAAACTCCATCCACCTTTGTTGCCTTAAGTTAAGGTCCTTCTGCGAGAAGAGATACTTCAAAGATTTATGGTCAGTATACAGTTCAAATTTCTCACCTAGGAGATAGTGGCGCCAAGACTTAAGCGCAAAGACGATGGCGGCCAACTCAAGGTCGTGGGTTGGGTAGTTCCTTTCATGAACTTTCAAATGTCTTTCGCCATAAGCTGCTACCCTTCCTTCTTGCATTAGGACAGCGCCTAGTCCTGTCCCGCATGCATCCGTGTATACTGTAAACATTTTGCTTCCATCTGGCAAGGTCAGAACTAGGGCTGTTGTAAGAGCCCTTTTTAAGCGTTGGAAAGCAAACTCGCAATCCAAATCCCAAGAGAAAACTAGATTCTTCTTTGTTAGCCTCGTAAGAGTAGCTGAGATTTTTGCAAAATCTCTGATGAACTTCCGATAAAAGCCTGCAAGCCCGAGGAAGCTTCAGACCTCGGTTGCATTCCTTGGTGCCTTCCAATCTTGCACCGCTACTACTTTTGCGGGGTCTACAGCTAACCCCTCTTTGGACACTATATGCCCAAGAAATCTCACTTCTTCTCTCCAAAAGTGACACTTGGAGAATTTAGCTTTAACTGATGTGTTCTAAGAGTCTCCATGATTGCCTTTAGGTGCTGAGCATGCTCTTCCTCATTTTTTGAGAAGATCAAAATATCGTCTACGAAGACTACCACGAATTTATTGAGGAAATCTCTGAACACCCTACTCATTAGGTCCACGAAGTAAGCGGGTGCGTTTGTCAAGCCAAATGGCATGACAAGCCACTCAAAGAATTCGACTGGGGTTCTGAAAGCTGTCTTATCGATGCTATCATCAGCTACCCTTAGCTGATGAAATCCGATCGCCAAATCAAGTTGGGAGAAAACTGACGCTCCTACAATCTGGTCAAACAAATCGTCAATTCTGGGGAGAGGGTGCCTATTCTTTTTAGTCAGCTTGTTTAGCTCCCTATAGTCAACACATAGACGGAGTGAACCATCCGCCTTTGTAGCGAACACCACTGGAGCGCCCCATTCTGAAATGCTCTGCCTAATGAACCCCTTTTCTAAAAGCTCTTTAATCTTCTTACTGAGCTCTTTCCTTTCCCTAGGAGCCATGTGCCTAACAGGCAAAACAACGGGCTTCGCATTGTCAACAGGATAGATGCAGAAGTCTATTTCCCGTTTCGGAGGTAAGCCCTTCACCTCATCAAAGAAATCCGAATATTCTCGGACCACCTTAACTGACTGCAAATTCTCAACAGAAGCGTCAAGCGATTCAAGATAACTAAGAATAACCACATTCGAGGGATTACAAGTAATTTCCAGAGTGTTACCGAGTTGGGTTAAAAGCCTAACCACTCTTTTATCACAATCAAGGATGGCACCATTACTGGATAGCCAGTCCATGCCCAAAATCAATCCATACCCCGAGAAGTCCAAAATAAAGGTACTACATCTAAATTTTACACTTAGAATAGAGATTTTCAAATTCATACAGATCATTGACAAATAAGCTGGGCCTCCAATTGGATTGGAGACAACCAAGGGATCCTCTACCATACTAGTTTCTAGGGGCAGAGATTCTACTAAAGCAGATGAAATAAAGGAGTGTGATGCACCAGAATCAAATAAAGTGCGAACTGGGTGATCATAAAGATAAACTACACTTTCTACAGAAGTATTTCTACCTCGCTGTTGCAGAGGAGGTGCCTCCAGTGCATGAACTTGTCCACCCGAAGTGGATGCAGCTTTCTGCGCCTGCCCTCGCCTCTTAGGGCAGTCCTTAGCTCTGTGTCCTGTTTCTCCACAATGAAAGCAACCACCATTCATCTTTGCCTTCTTCTTCCTGCAGTCTTTCACCACATGTCCAACCACACCACAGAAATTACACTTTCTTGTTTCGCGAGCTTTGTTGTTTTTCCCGCCCTTCTTAAAGTCTGTTTTCTTAGGTTGTAAAGCTTCTTTCTTTCCCTGAGACCCTTCCGCCTTTGTCTCCTTCTTGCCTTTATCCTCCTCATGTAGTAACGCCATCTGTACCAGCCTTTCATATGTAGCTCCCATAGGTATATGGGTTATGGCCAGGCTATGAAGCGGCTCATTCAGTCCCTTGACAAAGCGGAGAGCCTTCTTGTGTTGGGTGTTGACTAGGTCCAGTCCGAACCTAGCCAGCTGATCAAACTGGTTGACATACTCTTTGACGGTCATACTCCCTTGCTTAAGGGATAGGAACCTCTCCATTTGAAGACTTCTCTCAGCTTCTGAAAGGAACTTCAGCTCAAATCTAAATCTGAAATCTTCCCACGTTTCTACTGGTCTTTCTGCATTGGTGACTTCCCACCAGTAGGAAGCCTCTCCTTTGAGCAACCACACTGCCAGTCTTACCTTCTGCCTGTCTTCTACCTCAAAGATAACGAAAAGATCTTCGGTCTCTTTCAGCCAGTTCCTGGCTGCTACGAAGGACTCGGTTCCATGAAAGTCTTTCCCACCCATAGCTTTAAAATCTCTACAAGTCTTGGCAAAAGCATTTCCTCTCGAAGGAGGAGGAGGAGGAGGGGGAATTTCAGCAATTGGGGGAGGAGGAGGAGAAATTGCTGCAGCTGGGGGAGGAAGATTCGCTGGGCCCGCCTCATTGACCCTAGCTTCCAAGTACCTTCTAAACCAACCAGGTACAGTCACACCTTCTGGAAGGTTAAATTCTCCCGACACGCTAAAACGAAAAAGGAAAGATTCAAAACGAAGGATAGACAATTCACATGGCTTTGGAGGATTATGCCTTTCTAAAACTATAAAATAATTCTTTTTCTTGAAAAATGCTTCTTTAAATTTTAATTTGAATATAGTTTCAAAAACTTTATATCTGGTCTGGTAAACCTATGCTCTGATACCAAGTGAAACACCCCACCTCCGTTAAGGTCACTCACAAAGGGAATGCATTAATTTTGGTGGAGGTTTATAAGTAAAAGACACAGATAAAACACAAGATAGATATAACACATATAAATAAGCAGCGGAAAAACCAACAAACTTTTATTATCATAAATACGTGTTTATACAGAACATTTCCAACATTGTCTCAAAACAAACTTCCAATTATTACAACCATAATACTGTCTTGATTTTAAAAGTTAAAGTAGCATGAAACATAAATAAAGCTGCATAATCCCCATAAATGATATCCAAAGCCATGATCCAAATGAAAGAAATCCAAGCACATTCTCTCTCTCCAAGCTGGATGAAAAACTGACTAAGCTGCGGTGTTTCCTCCCTATGGACCTGTGGGGGGTGGGGGGGACGGAAGAAAAGAAGACGAAAGGAAAATGGGTCAGACATAAGTCTGGTAAGTCTAGCTATATTCCTAGAATGTTAATAATAAAAAGATCATGACTTGCATAAAGTGAGAACAGGACGACATCAGGATAATAGACTATCCTAGAACTAGATAAGGTGTCCTAAAACGAACATCCCTTCGCACCCTATTTTAAATCTCTATCTCTGCACCTACTAATTCTTATACCAACAGGAACCCCGTGATTGGGGTGAAGTGATCCCTTTCTCTTTCTTTAAAAGATTGGCTCCTACTCGTATATTCACATGTGTCCTACGGCCCTATATGGTAGATACCTATGCTGGTCCCACCATGGGGTGTATCAAGTCCCATGGTGGCGGCCCCGACACAATTCTAGCATGCATAGGGTACACTACTGATGCTCCAGTGCCCTGACTTGTCTGCTCCAAAGTGTGTGCACGCCCGCACTCTGTTAGAACCCATACCGTGCACCAACCGCCGTCGCTTTTGACCGCTTACAATCAGCCCAGTAATCGTGCCCCACCCTGCCTAGTTCAGGGTACCATGATACCTAATTGGGTTACTGCTGAAACGGGTGCCCGTTACCAGGTTTTCTAGTCAAACATGTTAAGTGGTTAAGTGTCTGAATGAAGCTAACCCCCACCCATCCAAATTATTTAACATGTTGAATTTGGTTAAGTATTTATTAAATTGACTTAACCCTATCAGTCCTAACTCAGCTCTAATTGTCTTATTAGAGCACCAACCTCTCAGATTAGACAGATATTGTTGTGGCTGCCTGTATGCCGGTTGGGTCCGGGTAGTCTTACGCCACAACTCAGTTTAACCTTGGGTCTTTATTGGGCCCCATGCCTTAACCTCTCACATTGGATAGCTATTGTTGTGACAACTGGACAACCGGGCGGGTCCGGGCAGATTTACGTCACAACTCAATCCAACCTCGGGTTAAGCGCGCTCGTATTTTCTAATTTACATTTTAATTATGTAAATTATTCAAATTCAAATTACTGTCACATTCATTTCCAATTAATCTCATTAATTAAGGTAATTAATGCCTTTTTATGCCATAAATCACTTATGTGATTAATGACCAATATGTAAATTAGAAAATATTCAAATTACTATCACATTCATTTCCAATTAATCTCATTAATTAAGGTAATTAATGCCTTTTTCTGCCATAAATCACTTATGTGATTAATGACCAATTTATGGCAAATTTTCCTAAAATTATCATTTTAACCCAACGTTACCACGTCCAATATTAGGCTAACCATCTCAGCCTAATTTACGTTCGCATGATTTTTGGTGTAAAGTATTAGGCTAAAAACTTAGCCTAATTTAATATACGCGAATTGGCATAAATTAGCATAAACATGACAAGGGCATAACTTTGGTATTGATGGTATAATCAATATGAACATAATAGGGTGTACTTGCAAAATAACTAACATGAATATTTTAGGGGTGAACTTGCAAAATAACTAACATGAACATTATAATGTCATAGGTACAAACTTGCAAAAAGACTAACATAAACATTATAATGTCATAGGTATGAACTTGCACTTATAGGCTAACTCAACATATATGTGTTTTTAACATAGGCCATATTAATAACATACATGAGAATTAGCAATATGAACTAATCCGTATACATATGTTAATTCGCAACATAGGCGAATCAACATACGTATATGTAAGTTAGCAACATAGGCTAATCAACATACACATGTGTTAATTAGTAACATAGATTTAAACATACTTGCAAATTAATCCCAACATATGATAAGTGTGAACATGGCATAAGTTTTGCATAAACATGAATATATAGATTTGACAATTGGTCGCATAACTTCACTGCATAAACTTGCATAATAAACTACACAATTCTCATAAGATGTTACAATCCAAGTCCGTGCTTTCCTTTGGGTTCTGAAATTGGTCTTGTTTTCTGAGTTCTGAAATTCTGAATTTGTAAAGCTTTCCTTTGGGAAGACGTTGCTTTGATTCTAATTTGTTGTTTCTTTTTAATCTTTTAGTTTGTATTCGCTATGTTGTTTGTCACTTTCAAGTGGAGGCTCCCTCTAGTTCTCAGCAGACAGCATGGTGGCTCCAATTCTTACTTTTTTTTGTGAATTATTAGTTTGAGACCTAGGGTCTTTTTATAGAGTTGCAAGTTAATTTGAGCCGTCGATGAAGCTAGGGTTAACCAGAGCCGTCCGTTGTAAAGAGAAGCCAATTATGTTCACCATTTCTTTCTTAATGTACATTTACTATTATTTGTCAATCCATATAAATACGTAAGCATTAGGTACATCTCCCCTTTACACATTTATTATTATTCTTGTTTGCACATTAGATACATCTCCCCTTTACACCTTTATTATTATTCTTGTATGCACATTAGATACATCTCCCCTTTACACATTTATTTTTGTATTAGCAACTTTAGTGTTAACAGAAATACGGGGTGTTACACTAATCATGTGGAGTTTTCAGGCTCCCTTCTTGTAACGATCTTTGTATGGTTTTGGTCTAGGAACGTATCTATGTTTTAATATCGTGTTATCAATTTCGTGTTGATTTGATAGGAGAGATCATTTCTTCTGAGTAGCTATATGTTTTAGAATGTGATATTCTCTTGTAGCTCTGAGCTTTCTTTGAGAAATTATGTGGACATTATTGGGGTTTGACATTTACATGTGAACATTGTTTTTATTGGATATACGTCATTATCAGTTTATATCTCTATTTCTATCTTAGTTTATTATGATAAGTACAGCTACACTGATTTGTTTATTGTTTGTTTTCTTATAAATAATACTCGGGTTAGACCTAGGTGTCATAGGTGCCTCACATGACTTCTAGTAGGGACCATCGCTTTACTTTTGGCAACTACATTATCATTGTAGTAATTTGGTGTTACATGAATATGAAACATCTATGCATACATATTCTTTTGGCTAGAACATATATCTATTATTTTGTTGTATAGTGGATCTTGTATGACCACTTTCATTGTGTATACTCTTATGTGTTATATTCATATCTATTTTCGCCTTAGTGAAGTAAATATCTGTGTCTGACTCTGAATATATTATTATGTATTATATATTGATTCCAAATTATATATAGCCACTATGTAGTGAGTTTGAACTTGAATTAGATGTGTCGGATTTCCTCATGAGATTTAAAAAGTAATACCATATTATCCAACATGTTTAACACTCTTTCAAAGCTATTATATAAATGGTCGCTCCTCAATATACTTATTCTTCGGGTTAATTGATATCATTGCTTGCAATGACCTTGGCTAATGCGAGCATAGAAGTAGGGCGTCACAACTTAGTATCAGAGCCAAGTTCGGAACAATATAAGATATTATGTCGAGGATCATTGTCCTAAGTCTCTCTTAGTAAATCGCGTTTTAGGATTTAATTCAAGTCTTAGGACCCATCATATCCTATCTTATATTATGATCCTTTGTTCAACCAATAAAATTTATTTAAGTTTGATTTGAGTTCATCTTTGTGGAATCTTAGCCTGGGAAAACCTAGAGTCCTGTCCCTTTCGTGAGTGTGAATTTAAAGTTGTTTCCTAGTTTGAGTTGAAATAACCTTTGGAACTTGGTTGTGAAGATTTCTAGAAAGAAAACTAACGCCTATTACGGTACTTTTCTCTCTATTCTTTATGATGATTTACATGATCTTCTCATTCGAGTTCTTTTGAATTGTGATCATATCTACGTTCTTTGCGTCAAAGGAACTTGGGGACACTATGTCCTTAGATGTCACAAATTAAGTATTTACATACTTACGTTGAGTTTTCGTTACCCATTTATTTTGCTATCGAAACGTCTTTAGCTTTCTTTGGGTAACGACTGAGTATTCTCGTTTTCTTTGGAGTAGCACTTGTTTCAAACAAGTAATTTCATCTTTTTGATTGAAAAAGGAATTTAATTAAGCATCTTGGTAAAAACATGTGGGTCGACACACTCATGTTTACTTCGTCGATTAATTTCTGGACTTAGTCAGCTGAGATTCGATTTTACTTTTGGATGAAATCTCAGGATCATGTATGGTTATTTTGTTGCTTTTTGTGTGTTGTATATCTTTATATACATCGATGAGGGATCACATGTATTGTATATCTTATTATACATTGATGTTGATCATTTTCGTTTGAGCTCATGTGTTGTATATATTTATGTACATCAATGGGAACCTTATGTATTGAATAGTGCAGTGTGAAGCCACCATGTTAGTGAGACAAAATACTTAGTGAGGTGTGAGGTCACCTTATCTTTGGATGAAAAGCTTAGTACGACGTGAAGCCACCTTGTCGTGAGACGAAATGCTTAGTCAAATCTCTTTACGGTGTGAAGCCACCACATCGGTGAGCTGAAGCGCTTAACGAGGTGATAAACCACCTTGTCTTCGTATTAAACGCTTAGTGAGGTTGACGCCACCTTGTCTTCGGACGAAGCGCTTAGTTAAATCTCTTTGCGGTGTAAAGCCACTGCGTCGGTGAGATGACACACTTAGTGAGGTGTGAAGCCACCTAGTCTTCAGACGGAACATTTAATGAGGTGTGAAGGCACTATGTTTTCGAATGATGCGCTCAGATAAATCTCTTTGTGGTGTGAATCCACCACGTTGGCGATACGAAACACTAGTGAGGTGAAACCATCTTGTCTTCGGACGAAATGCTTAGTGAGGTGTAAAGCCACCTTGTCTTCAGATGAAACACCCAGTCAAATCTCTTTGCAGTGTGAAGCTACCATGTCGATGAGACAAAAAATTTAGTGAGGTGTGATGCCACCTTATCGTTAGAAGAAATGCTTAGTCAAATTTGTTTGCAGTGTTGGACCACCTTATCGAAAGACGAAAAGCTCCATGTGAACTTATGGTGCACAAAATTGCTTATCCCTTCATCAAGTTCAAAACTAATTGATTTGGTGATTTACGTGTTTAAGTCCACCCTTTATTTTTTTTGGCTATTTCTACATTTCATAGATGTTTAAACTCTTTCTTTGATGAGTGACCATTTATGGACTACACTTATGTTTACAAGTGTATTGATGACACATATTTATTTTGTGTTCATTTGTGGAGTCGTGTGCTCGTTTTTGATTTATAGTGGATTTTGTGATTTATTCATAAATGCTTGAGTTAAGTCAATGGTTAATGTAAACTACGCTTTCTTGTTGATCGTTAATGATCACTTTCTTGTTTTGATCTTAAGATCATTCATGGAGAATTTTAGTTTTTCAATCTTGTGGCACATTCTATGGATAAACGACGAAACTGCTTAAACTTGGAAGGTGTTAGCAACCTTGCCGGGGTTGCCTAAAATAATGCTTAGCGAGTGTTAACAACCTAGCCATTATGTTGAAGCTACATGGGGAGGCAACATCAACCTTATCGAGGCCATTGGGTGTCAGCAACCTTGCTGCTGAGGCGAAGCTGCTCGGGCGGGTGTAATCTTTGTGGATCCACCTCATGTTGTCTCTGTGTCCATTTTGTGGTGTGGGAACCATTGAGAGTCACATTGGGATTTACGGATTTGTACGCTCACACTTGTTATGGTTTGAGTGTCTTTCCATTTTATGTTCTTCTGGATTACTTTGAGTGATTTCTAGAATTTTGGTGATTCAAGTTTTCAAATTATCTCGAATCTTTTTTTGAAAAGTAATAATCTATATTTTTCTTATTAATCTTAACCTCATATTTCCGGGTTCCGATTCTTGATCTTTCGGCTTTCTTGATGTGGGAATCTTGTGTGATCCTCAATTTTCATCTCTGGTGTGCTAAGTTGGGTTGAGTATAATTCACATTGCTCGTGACTTTTCTGGGATCTTTACAACCATTCTAGGATGACCACCTTACTAGGTAATTGAGTTCGAAATTGATCTTTAGTTTCCGTGGCTCAGTCTATTTTTGTCCGCCATAGTGACCCACCACTAAGGACAAATTAGATCTATTTTGTGGAATGATCCGATGGAATGTTTTATCTTTGTGACCACGGGAAGCTTAACAAGATCCCTTGCCTCGGATCAATGGTATATCCAATAGATTAGTCGTGCTAAAAGTCATTTCACTATTAGACATAGCAATCGGTTTTCACCAACTTTTGATTAGAAAGGATAGACATCTTCTACCTCTGTTTGTGCTCATTTTGTCATTTTGGGTTAACAAATATTTCAGTTTATTTTCTTAACCTTGATGAAACAAATATTCGAGGTCATATCTCTTGACTGGTTTGACCTCATCCTTGTTGGCGATATTTTTGTATGTTTGAAAACTAAAGTTTTCAACTTTTGTGTCATTCATTCAACTTCTACCATTTATCATATTCGCATGATTTAGAAGTTGTTTTTGAAATATTAGAGAACGTGCTAAGATTTCAAATTTGTGATATTAGTGATTAATTGAAAATTAAAAGTTGAAATTTATTTTCTTATAGAATATTAGAGGACATGCTAATATTTGCAATTTGTGGTGCATAGCCCGGATTTTTGTTTCCTGGTCTTGTTTCCCACTGGATCGCTTATCAGTGTGAATGAGATATATATGACCATCATATACAACCTTTTGTTTTCAAGAAAAATTTGTCAACTAGAATATTTTTGAGAAATTTTTTAAGGAATATATTTTGTAGATAAAACGTGATGGAGAATGTACGACGATTTTGGATAGTCGATATTTCCAAGTTGAATTTGAAATGTTTAATTATTTTATGTTGAAAAAGTAAGAGAATAGGTTTTTAATTTATACACTTATTGAACATTAAATGAATTAGTTAAATTTAATTAAAACGAACTTGCCACATAGCGCTAGATTTTTGAGAAGTGAACTTAAATTAAGAGTATATGATCTAATATAAGCCGGAATTCTTGGAAACAAGAATCATCCAGACCTAATGTATTATACTTTTCTAATGAAAGAGAAAGATTTAAATTTGAACCTGTAGATTTTTAGATAATGTTGATTTTGAGATAATTCTAACTCAATTTTCCTAAAAAATCACAATGTGGTAATTCCCGATTTAAAATTAAAAAATTAATGAAATGAAAGTTTAGAGTATTTAGAATTTAAGAAAAACTCTAATTTGTTGAAAACAATTATGAGAAGAATAACCTAATTGTCAATGTATGTTCATGACTTTTATTGGAATATTATACGTGTAAAAACTTAAGTTATATCATGATTTATGACTCAAAGCTTAATATTTGTGCAATGATTCATAAATGATATTAGTATAAGAATGATATACTAAATATGAAAAAAAAAGTGAATTTCTGGATTTAATCTATTTTTATATAGATTTTGGTTAATGCATGGTTGTAACTATTTGGGTTTTTCCTTAAGTATTTGCGGGGATGCAATTTCTTTAAGAACTGGAGTTTGTAACAACCCGCATAATTTACAATTATTTAGTTAAGAGATCTAATTAAATATCGCACCGCGTCTTTGGTTTAAAACCCGAAATTTGTGACCTTTTGCAAATGGATGAATTTAGACTCGAAACCACTTCCATTGAGTTCAAAATGTCGTTTACGATATTTAAAGCTTTAAACATTGATATGTTTAGAGTTACGAAAATTTGGGACTTCAGGTGGGGTTTCGGTTAGCCATCAAAACCCATTTCAAACCTATGTAACAACTCCTCCCTCACCTCTTCATGCATTCACCACACTTAAGAATAATAGAAATAGAGAGTGTAATGGAAAATTAAAATTCCCTAAACCTAGTTCAATCCTAGGAGCTCTAATTTGTGTAGAAATCAAGTGCAAACCCAAAGAGAAGAGAAGTAATCCCAATCTCCATCTTCTCCAACTTGTTTTCTCTCCAATCCTTTTTATGTTCTAAAACTAATTCTTAGGAAATATTGTGTATTTGTGTTTAAATTTGAAGATTACCAAGTTGTATTGTAAAATAGAGTGATCTATCTTGGTTTTGCATTCCTCCTTTCTTATTAAGCTCGAAGGTGAGTTCTTGCGAATAATGTCTATGTAATTAAGCTTATAGGCTTGACATGTGTGCCCTTCGCCCATATATGTTGTGTATTAATTTAGTGAATTGCTTTGGTTTTGGGAATTTGCTCATTTTATTGTTTTTAAAGAATTTTTTTTTGCAATCCCTTGAATGAGTGTTTATGCATGTTGTTTTTGGGCATTAAAGATTGTATATGACCTCTCTAAACATTTGGAGTCATTATGGGAAGTACAAAGTTGCTGAAACTCTCCGATCTGAGAGTCCATTTCTTCATTTTCTGACCAGTAGAGGTCAGACATTTGATCCACGGTCAATTTTTGACCCAAACACCAGGTCTGACATCTGGAACCTTGGTCTTGACATATGAGATGGCTAGACATTTGAAAAATGTATGATCCAGATCACTGTTTTGTGATCAGTAGTAGGTGAAACATTTGACCCATGGGTTCAGACGTTTGAAGCCTGTTTCTGTGTTGTTGACTAGCGGAGACTACAGTCAAAAGTTTAGGTTGTTCCAAGCTTATCCCCGGTCGAGTTTTGGGTCATTTGCACTTTTCCTCTAACTTTTCAGTTGCTCTAATCTATGTATTTCAACAGCTCGGTAGATGGACTTTTAATTTATACATGGTGAACGAATTTATAACCGACATTCGTACGATTCGATTCATGTTATTAAAACGTGAATTTTGTGATCAATTGTTATTACAATGAATATTTTACGAGATTTTCCACTTTAAACTATAAACGGTTTTATATTATTAGTAGATACCAAATCTTTTATTAAAATAGTTTCTAATCCTACTTCGTTATATGAAGTTATTTTATGAATTGTCTTCCAATCTACTAGTATATGTTTATATAAACCATTTCCTCGTTTATATGAGAAATCCAATTAAATGCCTTAGTAAAAACAAGGATTGTGAACCCTTGCATTTTCTTCGATGGTTAATTATTAAAATCGTTCGATTGATAACTTTGGCAATGATCGTTTCGTGTTTCAAGTGGAATATACAACTTGTTCGTAAATATTCGAGTAGAGCAAGTGGTTATGGGACATGTAGCTTGACACTTATACTTACTAACTTGGAGTAATTTACACTATACTCGATCAATTATGATCTTTTTTAGATTTAGGCTAGTTTTATGCGAAGTCTTTGAGTTGTGGAATTTATTCCACATTTTGAGGAACTTCGGTTTATCCTTCGTGGTCGATCTTCAGATCATCTTAGGTAACTTCGGTTAACTACGCGGAATTGTGTGTTCCATTAGGAATTGTGTATTTAGCGATCTTCGAATTCGCGAGGAACATCGCTTCATCTCTCATAGTGGATATTTGGATCATTTTCAGGAACTTCAGTTCATAGTGTTTTCATACTCCAGTCTTGTGGAGTTTTATGACGATCCTCGTATCATTTCGGTTTAGGACCATATTCATGTTTTGATATTGTGTTGTCAATTTCATGTTGATTTGATAGTGGAGATCATTTCTTGTGAGTAGCTATATGTTTTAGAATGTGATATTCTCTCATAGCTCTAAGATTTCTTTGAGATATTGTATGGACATTCTTGAGGTTTCACATTTACATGTGAACATTGTTTTTATTAGGTATATGTCATTATCTATTTGTATATCTATTTCAATCTCAGTTTATTATGATAAGTACAACTACACTTTTCCATTTACTATTTATTTTCTTATAAATAATATTCAGGTCAGAATGAGGTGTCATAGGTGCTTCACATGACTTCTAGTAGGGACCGTCACTTGACTTTTGTCAACTACATTATCATTGTAGTAATTTTGTGTTACACATATGTGAGAAATCTATGTATACATATTTTTTTAACTAGAACATGTACTTATTCTTTTGCTGTATAATGGATCTTGTATGGCCACTATCTTTGTGCATACTCTTATGTGTTACATTCATATCTATTTCCGCCTTAATAATGTGAATATCTGTGTCTGACTGTGATATATTGTTATGTATTTTATAATAATTCTGAATTATATATAGCCACTGTGTAGTGGGTTTGAACTTGAATTAGATGTATCGGATATCCTAATGAGATTATTAAAATAAGATCATATTATCTGACATGTTTAACACTTGTTCAAAGCAATTATATAGATGATCGCTGCTCAACAGCCTTATTCTTCGGGTTTGTTGACATCATTACTTGTAATGACCTTGGCTAATGTGAGCATAGTGGTGGGGCGTCACACACGGAATGTCCACAAGCTCATTCCTGCGATAGATAATTTATATAATTCAATTACACATAGATAAATACATCCATGTAGGACACGGGATGACAATAATGGCTGTTTATTCCACTAAGTCTTCCTTTTTATAGTCGACATATCTATGAAGATTGGAAGAAATTTCATCGGGAAATCGTAATCCTTCCACCCATTTTAACAGTACTTTAATGTAGTGTCCCGAAATTCCGGTCCAATTTGAGCTGACCAAATAACACAAGTCCAACCCCAATTGCACTAGAAAACTAATGGAAAGAAAATAGATGGTGAGGATAGATAAGATAGAAACTTAGAATAGAAGAAGAAGAAGAAGATACAACATCAGAGTAACACGAATCTCACAGCGGAACGAACAACATATAATAGATAACATATCCTTGAAATAAAATCAGTATATGTATACAATAACATTATCAGAGTACAACACTTACACTTACAACACAGCGGAAATAACTATAGCTATATAATCCTGAAGCCCCCTGCTCCAAGCTCTTCCAGTATATCTGTAAATCCTGACTACTTAACTGCCCGTACGAAATTAGGCACCCAAGAGTTTAGGGAAAACAAAACAAAATAAACTCTGGGTCAGTCATGGGACTGGTATGAGTAAAACAGTTTAAAACAGTTTGAGACATTAAATGATATCTCATAAGACCATGCCGTATAACGGAATGGGTTTTTCCCTTATGAGAATCCAAAATAATATTTATATCAAAACTCATTGATATTATAATAGTGTCTATCAACCACAATATAATAATCATCTAGTAGAAACGCTTTCATCTCACGTTCTACATATATAGTATACAATGAAAACCGCAAGCACGTATTGGGTAATGGATTTCCAACTACGACAAGGTATGGAACCACCTTTCGCTAGTGTACCTCTAGAGAGAATGCACTGGGTTCAACAAGAACATCTTGCAACCCGACCACACATGACCGACCACTCATTTCGTTTGAGTGTATCGAATGTATATCACCAACGGTTGGGATCAGCAACCGTTTCCCGAATGGGACAGCATCAACAATAGATTTTTAGAAGTAAATGAAACTCTAGATCAGGTGATTATACACCCTAATAGGTACGACCTACATAGCCATGCTGCCTGCCCGATTTTTTTCATTTACCGGATGTGAGGCTAGAAGCTATGCTTATCTTTTACATGCCACATCTTCATTCACTTAGAATGTCACATCGTCATACCCGCTAAATCACAAATTGATTTATCCAAAAATAACATGGGTATACAGCTAAGAGAAACGAATTCCTCCACCACCAAATGTGAATACGTTTGAAGAGATTAACTTACGCGATCTATTAGATATACTCTGTCAGACCTTCGTCCATACAAGTTTTCCTGGAAATGGACAAACCGAAGGCACTATTCAGTACATCCATCTTAGGCAATTGTTATCTAAGATTTATACAACAGCCCATGCATTTTACTCCGGCTTCAATTATCTATATGACTCGCAAGGCTTATGCCAATACAGAGTGGTTCTTTTTATAAAAATCCAACAGGTCTCTCCATATTAACAACGTTAAAATGGTCAAAAACTTCGATAGTCGGTGAGTTAACTATCAAAGAAAAATAGGTGTGCAAACAACGATATTATTTCCAGATGGAAATTTTATCGATCAATCATCATTCAACATTTATCTCTTTAGTTCATTAATTTTCTTATCTCATGTTTCCATATATTTTAAATTCTTATCTTCTATTATCAGAAAACATTTCTGATTTCTTATTTGGAAAACATGTCCAAACTTCTTCACGATCAAACCTTACCATTCCTTAGTTAAGAAGGAAGTCAATCAAGTTGAGGTATAATTAACTCTCAGACCTTAACTGAACAACGTTTTAACTTCGAAATAGTCAAAGTTTATCTTTTAAACCTTTAACAACTTCCTTACTTCTCTCTCGGATTCTATTTACGAATCCACTTCTTTATTGAAACATTGGTTATAACGATAACGTTAAAAATCCCTACTTTCGAAATATCTAACTTCAATTTATAACTCTTATTCCTTAATTTGAATAATTAACCTACTCTAATTTATTTATAAATAAATAAATCTTGATTTAAAATCTGGAAAGTAAATAATACTTTCCCGAATTCATGTAATCGAATTCGACGTATAACTCCCTATCGAG
This sequence comes from Allium sativum, assembly GCA_030737875.1. NCBI lineage: Eukaryota > Viridiplantae > Streptophyta > Magnoliopsida > Asparagales > Amaryllidaceae > Allium > Allium sativum. The sequence continues at coordinate 606,706,736 of CM060910.1, read as the reverse complement.
TAAATCTTTATTTGATTAACTCTCCTTCGAATAACCTATATTCGATTATCTCTCTTCGAATAACTTATATTCGATTAACTCGCTCTTTCGAATAAACTATGTTCGATCTCTTTCTTTCGAATACGTTATATTCGATAATCTCCTTTCGATTAAACTATAATCGATTAACTTTTTTCGATTAAACTACAATTGATAACTCCTTTCAGTTAAACTACAATCGATAACTCCTTTCGATTAACTAATATTCGATGAACTCTATTCGAATAACCAAATTCGATTAACTCGTCTCGAATAACTTAATTCAATTAACTCGACTCGACTAACTTGGTTCGACCAACTTGATTCGATTAACTAGGCTCGACTAACTTGGTTTGACTAACCATACTCGATTAACTCAACTCGATTCACTTAACTCGATTTACTTAACTCGATTTACTTAACTCGATTCACTTAACTCGATTCACTTAACTCGATTAACTTAACTCGATAATCTAACTCAATAACTTAACTCGATAATCTTAACTCGATAATCTTAACTCGATAATCTTAACTCAATTAACTTAACTCGATAATCTAACTCAATAACTTAACTCGATTCACTTAACTCGATTCACTTAACTCGATTAACTTAACTTGATTAACTCCTATCGAATAACTAATATTCGATTTAGCTCCATTCGCTTGACTCTAAATCGCAGCGATCACAATGGTTACGCCTGATTCCCTCAGGAAGCATCCGACCACCTTAGGCTATCTGCACCCCTGCGAATTAAGCTAGAAGTCATGCTAAATGGCAAATCATTTGGATTAACACTTATTCGAATAACTTATATTCGATTTACTTAACTGGTTAACTCTAACTGGTTAACACTTCGTCCTTATTCAGTTTCAAATATCGATGTTGAAATCAATTCTTACTTCTCTATATAAGTCCTAACTTATATATTCTATTTATCCAATGATAAATATTTAACTTAATTTATAAATGTTATTTATAAATTTATCTGCTCCATTTATCTGTTTACTTCTTCATATATAAGTTCAGACTTATATATATCTTTATTTATCAAAAGATAAATATTTCCTTTAATTTATAAACTATTATTTATAAATTATTCTTCTTGATTCATCTGTTAAAAACCGATTCCTATTTAATATTTACTTAAATTAATCTTTTGAGAATCCCTTATATAACTCAACCATGTCCTTTAATTAATCCTATTTATTTCCTAATAAACATCTCTTATTTAATATCTTATTTATTTCCTAAATAAATCCTTTATAGTTCTATTTGTAAATGTTTTTACAAATATTTCCCTTTCTATTTTATTTGTAAATGGTTTACAAATATTATCTCTTATATCTGTTTCACAAATATGTCCTTGTATATTTGTTTTCACAATATTTTCCTTGTATATCTTTATTTATTTTCTAAATAAATAACTCGTTTAATATCTCCTATTTATTTAACAAATAAATATCTCCTTTATGAAATCTTATGATTTTATAAATATTTCATTTATAAAGATTTCCCTTTATTTATAATTCGATTTATAAATATTCTCTTTTATAAAATCTTATGATTTTATAAGCATTTCCCTTTTTTTAAATCTTTTGATTTTATAAATAAATTCCTTCTTTAAAAGCTTTGGATTTTTAAAGTAAATCCCTTTTATAAAATCTTCTTTGATATTATAAATAATTTTTTCCTTTATAAAATCCTATGATTTTATAAATAATTAATTTCCAATATTCACTTTGAAATTGCCTTTTTTAACCATCCGGCATGCTAGGGTTTTTAACATATCAAATCGTGTTGATCAATATCGTCCAACACACATAATCGACAACAGATTATATATCACATCATATATTACAATATATGAACAGAAAAGTATTATAAATATTGAGGAACCCAGTTGGGTCCCTCCAACCTGTTTCCCTGCATCACAAATGTTAAACAACACGACTATAAAGTATTATGTTAAACAGAATCAATATTCGATTAACGATATATATATATATATATATATATATATCGTTATCTATGATTTCAATTAATACACAAACAATTCAACCAAACAGTTCACACACAGCAATCCGTCATCATTTATCAGTTCTAAATATACGTTATAAAAATAGAACTGTTCAGAGTTGGTGAGTTTTTCTCACATTGGACGATCATCGTTAATAACGATAACCATCGCTTGATTCAGACGGACAATTTATTTCGCTATAAATTACGATCCTGTCGGATCTTGTTTTGTCCAATTCTGATATCGTATGGTCAAGTTATGATAAATACAAGTTAAGACCTTATTTAAAATTTAAAATTAAACATACGTATAGCTTCGTTGGGCTTTACCATATTAACATGGCCCAATACCACATTGTCACTACTAGGCCCGTTCGCTCTTGCCTTCTCCTTCCCCAACCTGGAAACCACGCACGCTGTTCTCCCAAATGGCCATTCACGAAATCTTCAAACCACAATCGCAGCTCCCATTTCTCCATCGAACTCGAAACCGAACTCACCACTCATCTCCTCTTTCCCCACACTTCAACTCCATCACCACAATAATCAACTCGCGACCACACAGCGATTTTCGTCGTCGACACCTCCAGTAAACCCTGACCTCAAACAAGCATCAGACAACACAAAAACCCCACCACGAGTTATCATTCGATCTCCTAAACTCAATTATCAACACCCCTTCATGAATCAAAGCCTCCCCTTGTCGAATAACCCAACCATATATTGCGCTGTATATTTTCAATGAACCAAAATAGCCGTCGACCCATGTGAAACCCATCCAGGATTGAAGAGCAACTCTTCACGAACTCATAAACACTCACTTTGAATTTATAGAGTTTTATTTGAATTGTTATGATTTTTAAACATCACGATTTTAGGTTTTGAGAATGAAGTAGTGCGGCGGATTTTCCAGCATTTTAAATGTTGAAGGAGAGGCTGAAAGGAAGTAAACATGGCCTTAGTTTTGATCATAAATAGATTAGGTTATTGTTATTGATTATTATAATTGGTTTTTATTGTATCATTGTTTGCATTGATCTTCTAAAAATTCCTGTGATCACATACGATACCCAAAAATCATGAAAACTGGCACGTAGCTAGAGTTCGACATTACGATCCCAACAAAACTGGTTTCGTCGAACTCCGACTCCGTTTGCTAACACAACATATTTTTAAAAGTCGAATTACCGACTGTTTTTCACATTAAAATCCCGTATGGCCACATACTGACTCTAAAAATCACGAAACTTGACATCTAACAATAATTTGACATTGTGGGTCCAACAAAATTAGTTTCGTCGAATTCTGAGGTCGTTTGCAAAACTGGCTATTTTTAAAGCCCTAAATAACCCTTTTAAATATATAAATATATTTAAAAACAATTAAATTAAATATTTATAAATAAATATTATCGTATATATTCACATACGATATCATACAACTCTAAAATATTCCTATATGAATTTCTAACTCGATATTTCAAATCCCGTTTAAATCGATATTCGATTTAAAATGAAATTCCTTTTTTAAAATATTAGTAAATCGTTATAAATTATAAAGGAATTCCATAGCGACTTTTCTAAAATTTGATTTGGACATAAATCAAAATCTACACGACGAAATCTCGATTTTTCTCCTTCACTAGGAAAATATACTTCACCAGCTCCTAGCGTTTCTTGTTTCACATAAATCCGATTTAAAATGGCTTCTGTATATTCGTTTAAAGTTCGAATCACCAATTCGTGAACTACCGCGCCTTTTCGAGCTCGATTTTAATTATAATATAATTATACGTTCAAACTGCCGTTATTTAAATATATTCGTTATTCAAATTAAATTCTAAACTGAATTATATATTTTGAATTTGCCCAGTTCACACCAGGTCGCCATTTCAGCCCATTCTAATCATATCAGAATTAAATATATATTATTTAATTATTAGTTTAATTAATTATTCAAAGTTATTTAATTCAACGACCATTATATTCTCTAAACCATTATTTAAATAATTAAATAAATTAATTATTATATCGCTGAAAATGTGGGTCATTACATTTAACTTGGTTGTTTTTTTATTCATAGTATGCTTTGGGTTTTTTACTGTCATTTGGCTTCATATGAAGCTCAGGACGATTACATATTTTTTTCAATATCACGTCTTGATTTCAGGTCGTCCTTGGTCTTGCCGTTAACATTCAAACTGTATTAAAAACATTATTAGATAAGTTTTTCTCATTATGCATCACATTGATGTTATGATGGATTAAGAGATTTTTCCAATAAGGCAACTCCCAGAATATACTCTATTTGCACAAATTATGAACCATCGATTTACCGTGGCTTTTAGTTTGCTGTTCGGTTTTGTGTATCTATGGATAATCTTTTACAAATTCATATATATCCTCGCTTAATCAAATTGTTAGTTCTCATAGAGTCTCAAATCTATTACCCCTGAAGCTTTTTTGTTTCTTCTAAAAGGATTATTAATATGAAGAAAACATCGATGAAAATCAAACCATGAAATTTTTTTCCCATGCGATAAGGGAGATGCTCGTGTTTCTTTCATGCAATAAGGACAAACAAAATGATTGATTGTACTCCAACCCGAAAGCATTGCATATGCAGGAAAATCATTAATAGTCCATAAAAAAGAAGCGAACATAAAAAAAAAATCGTTTTTGATATGTCGTTTGTTTGAACTCCTTCATACTATAATGTTTTCAACTCTTCGATTAACGGTTGTAAGTAAACATCGATCCCCTATGTCGGATTACCAGGGCCATGGACTATAGTTGTGAGAAACATATACAGAGTTTTCATACACATCCATGGGGTAGGCTGTAAGGTGTAATTTATTATAGGTCAAGAAAAATATTTAGAACCAAACCGAGAATACGATGAGAAGTCGTCCACAAATAAACCTAGTCCAACGTTGCGGCTCTCTGCTGTGAAATCGGTATATTCTTATCAAAACGTTTCCATATTTCTCCATCAGATGGGTGTGTTAATGTACATTCTTCTAGTGTTCTCAAACTATATCACTCATATGATGCACTGTTACAGATGATGCATATAACCTTTGAAGTCTAGGATTGGTAGGTAAATAATGCATATGTTTGTACGGAACTTCTTTTTTCTTGGTTTACATTTTTCATGATTACATATTTTACAATTTCTAAGATTGTTGTCTTCTTTTCAAAACAATATGCAACCATTTAAACATGTAACTTTTTTTAAATGGTAAAGCGAAATATGACATAAGTTTTTTCACTTCATAACAATTTTTGCACATTAAATTATTGGATGACATATGACGTCTAACAACTTGAACAACAGTTGTAAACCCATCCAAGTTGTATTTTGATTTTATTGCAATGTACTCTGTAGTTATTGATAATTGAGTTCCGCTTATACATCCCTTCCAAAGGTTTTTTTAGCAGCATCCAATAAATCAATTTTTTTTTGCTTCAGCGTTTGATTTTCGTGTGGAACCTATGACTTCACTCAAGACATTGCTTGTCGGTCTTAGTAAACCCCATAGGTGGTGTATACCCCGATTTTTCAACGTCTATGCACCACCAAGATAGTCACCCCTAGAAGTTGGCAGAGGCGACCCTCGAACCTGAGACCTCCTATGTCTTATCCCAATTCGCCCGCCTCTAACCTACTGAGCTAGAAGTGTCGGGTTTTCGCTCTAGCATTTGCTTCCTCTTCATCGTTATCAATTTCAATAGTAGAGAACATTGATCGTGTTGCATCTTCGACCGTATATTCTATGAGATTCGTCGTACTAACTTCATCACCATTGCCCTCCGCTGACAGCTCTTGATTAGGGGCTACAATTTCTTCATGATGATCCCACACCAAATTATTGGGTACAAAACCGTATTGATGCAAAATGAACCTTAACCATATCCGATATTAAATGGTTCAACAATTTGCACCTACTACATGAACAACGAATTTCTTCACCATTTCCAATATTACTTAAAGCAAATTCGATGAACACATGTACCTTGTTAAGAAAATGTTCACATATTGAGCCACCAATTTCCCTTCTTTGATACATCCAGCTCCGATCAATAAAATAATTGACCATTTTTCCTACTTTAAAACCTATAATGAAAAGTAAAAAATTATTAATCGTTCGTTTTATATTTTGTTTATATTTTAATTATTGCTATAGTAACTATACTAAATTATATTAGATTTTTACAAACTTTATTTTAAATAAATAATCAATGGTCATTGACATTTATTTGTCTTCTGTGATGGTCGGTCATCCTACTTCCCATTATAAACACTACAGTAATTACATTCCGTAAATCAAATCATTTTAAATGATTTTTCAAAATTTCGGTAGCACTTTCCCATGTTCCTTGTATCGTACACAAATGCTCGTTACACAAGGAATGAAAAGGAAATACCGTCGAATTTTTTTGAATCGTTTAAAGTGATATGTTTTACGAAACGTAATTACTTTATAGTGTTTATAACTTACCCAGTACAAGGACAAATCCAACAAATATTGTATTAGACGAATATGCATGTCCGTTTTGTAATCAAAACGAATATCCATATAATGATCATATACAATACATGTCAGACAGGGCCAAATAATATATAAAGGGATTTAATATTTGTTTATATTACATTTAAAAATATAATCTTTTACCGTTTTATTAGATATATACTAAATTATATATTTTTACTATTTCGCATAATACATAACCCATTTTTGCTTATATACTAGATTATACACTAAATTAAATACATATTTTGTTTATATACCTAAATTATACTATTTAATGAATTCTAACTACGATGATTTCTATCAAAATCATTTAAAGTCATCCAAAACTTATTATGCACCAAATCAATTTGCGTGTTCGCATAAGCACATTACTCGTGTTCGCATAAATTATTCAAAATTATGATCAATCCTTAGCATATTTTGTAATTTGTGTTTGCATAAATTATACTATTCGCAAATCCTATCATACACCTACGTTCAATACTAAGAAATCATCCTAAATAAACACAATAGGCTAAATTAGAAAATTTTGCAATTACTAATAATTTGACCATTATGATGATAATAAAAGCATTTAGCATGTAATATGATGTAATAAACATACACTAGCAAATATGAATCAATCATAATGCAAATTAGGTCTAAATCAAAAAAACCTAAAAAAATAGGATTCAAGAAAAAAAAACTGATTTTGCAAGTGGAGGAGGGCGGAGAGGGGCTGTAGCACGTAATAAGTGGCACCTGAGGTCGTTTGAAGTGGTGGCAGCGTTGGGGAAGTTGGGTAAATGGCGGAGTATGGCTTTTTTCGTTTTCTTTTGGTTGGAAGGGAAATAGAGGAGCTGGTCGCGGGTTCTAGAAATATATATATATTGAGAATTTCTAACGGATTCCAATTACCGCAAACAGTCATTATTCCAACGGCTTCAGACGACAAGTTTATTAGAATAACAATTTACCACGAAATCAATGGGTCGTTGCTAACCGTTGAAAATGCCATTGGCAGCCGTTGGAAACTTCTCATGGCAATACACTGTAGCCTAGTCGTGATAAGATAAAACAATTAAATAAGTTCATATGATGCAAATATTATAGAAAACAAATTTTCTTCTAAAAGTATTAATGTAAATTGAAAAAAAAACTAATATTTTCATAAAAATGTTGTAAATAATAACATTGTCATTAGTTATTCTGAAATTTTAAAATAACTTTAATGTTAAGCTTAGTTCAATTGGTTTGTTTGATTTTCAAATATTAAAAACCAAAACTTACCAATAAACCAAAGAAATGTAAAAACAAAAACAAACTAACTAGCAAAGGAAACTAAACCAAACAATTCATATTTAATTGGTTTGGTTGGTTTATTCGGTTTTATCCAAATAATATTCACCCCATGTTTACATGAAAGAACTTAAAAGACAAAATACATGTCTTATTAAAGTTTGTATATGGGACAAGTTTGGCTTGAACCCAGTCTGAGTCCATCATGTTTATGCTGTTATGAGTATAGCCATAACTACCCAAACTCAGGTCAGTGCCGACCCTAATTATTATGGTCGAATACGGTTTGATCACAAGCCAATCCCGTTTGAGCCTAATCCAATTATTAGATTTTTTGTAGTATTAAAGTATGTGTTATTTGTTTAACAATTTTCTTATTTGGATACTTTTTTTTTTTGGGGATATTTATTCTTGTGAATCTGGTTTAACCAATAATCAATATGTATATTAACATTTTTTATGCATATTTTTTTTAATCAAAATTGCAATTTTCACATATGTTTTAGCATATATATTATGAGATAGGTATACATGTATTACCTCATGGCTTGAAAAGCTGAACTAGCCAAGCATGGGTATTGGTTCGAAATACCTAGTGGGCTCAAGCCACGCTTGGGTAGATTATTGTAACCGAGACCATATCCGGATTTTGAAATACCTGGATCTAACGTGGCTCATTGACAAGCCTGAGCTTAATAATAAGCTAGGAGCTAGCTTAAAGTTATTCTCATTTCTAGATGAAACTGAATATTAAACGCTGTAATTTGTACAAAGAACAAGTATGTGTTAGTTGGACAAAATTTATGGTATTTAGTTTATATTGTGTTTTTTATTTTGAGTTTTTCAAAATTAATTACAAAAAATAAAAAGAGTTGAGAGGCGGCGGAGGAGAAAGAACGATGAAGAGGAAGGCGGATGAGGATTGCGTGTCTCACGCTCTTTGGTTACTTTTCAAAATAAGAAAAATAAATCAAAGTTGTGTTCACAAATTTTCATGATATACATGTGTCGCATTTTTACATGGATGAAAACCAAAACCAAAACTAAAATGGATAAACTAAACACCGCGTAATTCATTTCAACCTTTAAATTAATTTGCTTTCTCGATCGAAAGGCATTCAAATAGAAAGGCAGGACTATATGGATGTATTTTTTTTAAACCGAAAGGGTTAAGTGAAGGGACTGAAAAAGGGGAAAATTCGCGAAAGCGAAATGCGTTTTTTTCCGAAAGGGCAAATGCGAAATGGGAAGAAGGGGATAAGTTGGTTGGAATTTTATCCGTTTAGAGTCAGACACTTGGAACGCGACGTCCTACACTTCGCAAGAATGGATAAAATTCTACCGTTTGGTTTGGATAGACGGTTCGGTGAGGTCCATGCCCGACGCGTCCGATTCGTCGGTTATATTGGTCAATGTGAATTGTCCGAATTTGAAAAACGATCGCTCCCTATATTTATTAATTTGAATTTTCCATTGCTTCGATTAAAACAGCTAACTAGAAATAACGGACTAGCCAAGTAAAAATATGAAATGATAAATGCTGAGATCACACTAGAGCACAGTTAAAGAATAAACTGGTAGTTTTGACAAAGACTGTAGATTGAATCATTCACTTATATAAAAATGAACTTAGTTATTCATAGTAACATTGTTTTTCCTTAGCTCCTATTGACAATAGGGCAGCAGTGCTTATTAATAAGCAAACAGTTAACACACATAAACATCATCAACTACTTTTCAACTTGGTAGCATGTTGAATAGATCAAGCTTTAGAAGTTCAAAAGTGAGCAAAGAAATGGCAGTTAGGAAAAATGAAATAATATGCTTACATAACACATTAGAATGGCCACCTCCGACTTTTCATGGATGACAAGTTAGTTGTAAGCAATTTCCTCGCCTGAAATGGATTATCTACAAGCTTCTGTACATACATCTGAAAGATTCATTCATAAATCAGGAGTTGTTCGGCCATATGTACAGTTTAAAACTTTGATATACTAAATGATGCACAGAAACAATGGTTGCAGTCAAAAATCATCTTCCAAATTTCTAGCACGCACATAGCTTAAGAAGTTAACGTAATCTTTGATTTGAGATTTTGGGTTTTCAATTTCTATGTCGATTGGCTTGGAAGAGATATCTGAAATTATTAGAAATGAGAAACAAACACAGCGGCTACTCATTTATTACTTCGCTGAAGACTATTTACGTGGCACCACATCTGCCATCAATTCATTTTCATCTGCACCGTTTAATCTTCTGATCTGTAATTACACTTTGTAACCAATCAGAGTCTAGCCCATAAAGCCCATTATGTTCAGTATATAAACATGGGCTGTACATTCGTTTGTTATGAGTTTCATTGTGTAAAACGTTGATAATAGTGAAAACATTTTACATTTTTGCTATCTCAAAAAAACTTTTCTTGGTATCAGAGCAATCTAAAAGCCTAACGGCATCAGTCGGTCTGAAAATTGTTATACCCATCAGCTAAACTTCATCATTTGGGTATATTTTCTCTCATCAGTGAATAATCACTTCATTTGAGAGATTGAATATAGAAAGATCATCGCTGCCTTGCCTCGGATTCACTGATCGTTTGGCGGCAACTTGACAATTCAATCTATATTCATTAAAACTCAGCATCAATCATCAAGAATCCAATACAAGAAAGTTAAAGAAACTCACCAAGAACTCAGTCAAAAGCCTCGCCAGAGAGTTTCATCAGATTCTTGTATTAACTATACATACCTCATCATCAAAACTCTTGGCTGCTTCATCCTGAGCCTCAGGAGTTTCATTCTTCCGATCAGAATCGACATTTGATCCAGAAGTTTGTTTCTTAAATTTTGTTTGTCAACATGGTAGATACGTCTACTTCGGGTGCATCAGTAACTGGAATCAATGCTGGAAATTCTGGCAACCCACCAAATCCACCGAGTGGACCTGTACATCAATTAGTTAAGACTGGAATTAGCCCCCAAAGTCAATTAATTACTATTCAATTACAAGAAGAAAACTACTTGTTATGGAAACTACAAGTAGAGACTGCAATACAGGGCTACAGATTAGAGGGATTCATTCTTGGTACTACTCCTGTTCCCGCCAAGTTTATTACTGATCAAGACAACCGAACAGTTGCCAATGAGGCATTTGTTCAATATCATAGGCAAGATAGACTAATCAGTTCATGGTTATTATCTTCAATAAGTGAAGACTTGTTACCAACCGTCATTGGATGTTCGTCCGCTAATGATATATGGACCACTATAGAAAAAGAATTCAACAATCAATCATCTGCCAAGGTCTTGCATTATAAAAGACAACTTCAAAACATAAAGATGGAAAATTCAAATATGAGAGAGTACATAGCTAAGGTAAAAAAGTTATGTGATTTACTTGGAGCTACAGGCAACAAAGTATCCAATGGAGATCACGTCCTATACTTACTAAATGGTCTAAATGAAGATTATGAAGCCGTTGTTGCTGTTATCACAACCCAAAGGGTTGTTCCTCCAATTGATGAAGTTCATGCAATATTATTATCTCATGAATCAAGAATTAGCAGTAAAAGGATTCAAGAAATCGATCTTAATGCAAACCTTGTTACTGGCAACAAGAATAAGAACCAAAACACAAATAACAGATCAGAATCATCTTACCAGAGAGGTGGTGGTCCAAATAGAGGAAGAGGCAGAGGCAGATGGTCCAATAACAACAAACCCAAATGTCAAATCTGTGAAAAGATAGGCCATACTGCATTAAAATGTTACTTCAGATATTCAAACAGTAATCAAAACCAGAAAAGTAGCAGCAATCCTAATGCAAACATTGCACAGATGAATCAAGAATCCAGCAATCAAGACAAAGGAAATGACACAGCGAGAATAGATCATTTGCAAGACGACAGTTGGTATCCTGATTCTGGAGCAACCAATCATCTTACAAATAATCTGGATAATCTTAACATTGGGTGCAAGGAATATCGAGGTAATAAATCTGTTTCTATTGCTAATGGCAAACACATTCAAATTACTCATGTAGGTAACACTTATATTAATGGTAGTAAACAACTACAGCTATGCAACTTGCTTAGAGTACCAAAAATTACCAAAAATTTAATTAGCGTATCTCAGTTTGCCAAAGACAACAAAGTTTATTTTGAATTTTTCCCAAGGTATTGTTTAATCAGGGATATTCTAACTAGAAAAATCATATTACAGGGTGACTTGGCAAATGGCTTGTACAAATTTAGTTCGATTAAATGCCAGAATGATGTGAATCACGAGAAGTGCAATGCCACATGCAATTTGAACGTTAAAACTGATAACAATATGAATGTATTTGATTTTTGGCATTGCAAGCTTGGACATCCTAGCACTAAAATTGTTCAGACTATATTGAATGACAATCATATCAAATTTGATCCTGTATCCTTACCTTATATTTGTGAATTTTGTCAAATGGGCAAGAATCATAGACTCCCATTCAATGATTCAGACACTACATATACTGAACCTCTACAGTTAGTCGCTATAGATCTATGGGGTCCATCTCCAGTATATTCTGACTATGGTTATAAGTATTATGTATCTTTTGTAGATGCTTATACCAGATTCACTTGGATATATTTTTTAAAAGCCAAATCAGAAACATACAATGCTGTTATAAGCTATATTATCATGGCTGAGAAACAACATAGTCACACAGTTAAAGTAATTCAAACTGATGGTGGTAGTGAATTTAAAAACTTACACAAGTTCTTTCAGAAAAAGGGTATCATTCATAGAACTACCTGTCCCTATACCTCACAACAAAATGGACTGGTAGAAAGGAAACACAGACATTTGGTCGAATCTGGATTGATATTGCTTGCACAAGCAAGTATGCCATTAAAATTTTGGCCAGAAGCTTTTAATATGGCTGTTTACCTGATTAACAGGCAACCAACAGGTGTATTAAAAGGCATATCACCATTTGAAAAATTATACAATGTCAAACCAGATTATAAACAACTTAAAATGTTTGGATGTCTGTGTTTTCCATACTTAAGACCCTATAATACTAATAAACTAAATTTTAGATCGAGACAGTGTACCTTTCTAGGGTATGCTACCAACCAGAAGGGATACAAATGTATTGACAATACTGGCAGAATATACATCAGTAGACATGTTGTGTTTGATGAAAAAGTTTTTCCATATAGTACGAAGGATATAAGTACAACAGGTAAGGTCAGAAATTCAACAATTTCCATACCTGCCGTGCCTCAAATCAATGAAAGCTGGCAGCAAATAGAGAATCATCAACAGTCTGATGCTCAAAGCTCACCAATCAATGATGACCATGAGAGCTTTGAGCCACCCAGTGTGACTTCTCATTCACCTGTTCAAAGTCAGAATCAGAATGAAGAGTCAAATGATCAACAACAAACTCCTGAAAGGTCTGAAAGCAGCAATAACTCACCACCAACCAGACAACCAGTTCAAACTGGTCATCCTATGATCACTAGATCTAAAAGTGGTATCTTTAAACCCAAAATATTCACTACTGCTGCCAGTACTAGTGAACCTGAATCATTTGATCAAGCAATTAAAAACAAGCACTGGAAAGCAGCAATGGTTGAGGAATACAATGCCTTAATCAAGAATAATACATGGGATATTGTATGTCCACCTGTTAACAAAAACATAATAGGTTGCAGATGGACATACAAACTAAAGAAAAATCCTGATGGGTCAATAAATAAGTACAAGGCCAGGCTTGTAGCTAGAGGTTTTACACAAGAGTATGGTTTTGATTTCAATCAAACATTTTCTCCTGTTGTAAAACCCACAACCATAAGACTGGTACTTACTATTGCTGTAAGTAAAAATTGGCATATCAGACATCTGGATGTCAATAATGCATTCTTAAATGGCATTCTCAAGGAAGAAATCTATATGAGTCAGCCACCCGGATATAGTGTTAACTCAAACTATGTCTGTAAATTAAATAAGGCTATATATGGCCTGAAGCAGTCCCCTCGTGTATGGTTTGATAGACTGGAAAACACACTACATAAATTAGGTTTTCAGTCTACCAAATCCGACAATTCTCTATTCACTAGAATTAGTCAATCATCTACAGTTTTTATATTAATATATGTAGATGATCTGATAATTACTGGTAACAATATTAAAGACATAGATGAGTTAACACAGTATCTAGACAGACAGTTCTCTATCAAAAACTTAGGGAATATTAATTATTTCTTGGGCATAGAAGTAATCAGAAATAATGACAGTTTATTTCTATGCCAAAGAAAATACATCACAGAATTGCTCAATAAGACAAAGATGTTAGATGCTAATCCTCAACCAACTCCCATGATAAGTAACCAACAATATTCTAAATTTAGAGGAGAAGCAGTTTCTAACATCACTGAATACAGGATGGTTGTAGGAGCACTACAGTATGCTACTATAACTAGACCTGATATTTCCTACAGTGTAAATAAAGTATCTCAATTTATGCAGGAACCACTGGACACACATTGGAAGGCCGTTAAAAGAATTCTAAGATATCTCAAAGGTACTATTGACTATGGTCTCATACTGAAGAGGAGTCAACACCTTAACATAGTGGGGTACGCAGATGCTGACTGGGCCTCTGACCCTGATGATAGAAGATCCACAAGTAACTACTGTGTATATGTAGGTCAAAGTCTAATATCATGGAGTTCAAAGAAACAAGTTACAATTTCAAGGTCAAGTACAGAATCTGAATACAGAAGCATAGCTAATGCTGCGGCTGAAATAAAGTGGATCCAATCAATACTAAAGGAACTTCAAATTACTACTTCAGCTAAGCCAGTAATTTGGTGTGATAACAAAAGTGCGGTCTACATGTCAGAAAATCCAATACAACATGCAAGAACCAAACATATTGAAATAGATCTACACTTTGTAAGGGATATGGTTCAGAAAGGAGAAATTGAAGTTAATCATATACCTGGAACTTACCAAAAGGCCGACATACTGACTAAGGGTATAAGTGTGAAAAACTTTACTAGATTCCGTTCAGAGTTCAACGTCAGTGAAAACAAGGGGCAATCGGAAAGCGACACCAGTACAAGCAAATCCAACAAAGAAGCACTCAGATCTAGTAGATCCAGCAAAGAGTTGAGCAAATCGGATGAAGGAGCTCTCGAAGTCATCAAGTCCAGAAAAGAATTGAGCAAATCTGACGAAGAAGCACTCAAACTCTGTAATACTACAGTCAGAAGAATCTTAACAAAGGAATATAAGAACGATAATCTGAAGAAACCAAGTGCGCCGCCATAGCTAAAGTGAAAATTAGGCTTTGAGGAAACCCTAGTTTTCAGAGGGGTGTATTAGAAATGAGAAACAAACACAGCGGCTACTCATTTATTACTTCGCTGAAGACTATTTACGTGGCACCACATCTGCCATCAATTCATTTTCATCTGCACCGTTTAATCTTCTGATCTGTAATTACACTTTGTAACCAATCAGAGTCTAGCCCATAAAGCCCATTATGTTCAGTATATAAACATGGGCTGTACATTCGTTTGTTATGAGTTTCATTGTGTAAAACGTTGATAATAGTGAAAACATTTTACATTTTTGCTATCTCAACAAAACTTTTCTGAAATGGCACTATAACAAAAAGGAGAAGGAGATGCGGGGCTGTATGTGCATTTTAAAGAAGTAAAAAACATAAAACCCAACTTAAACCAAATGCTAACTAGTAGATGTGATATATATATAGGGGATTAAAGTTGTTTTAAGTCAGAAGGTAACAACATGGTAAACATTTACTTATAGATAAAGAACTCGATGTCAAACTTTACGAGAAAGTGCTTGATGCGATCGATGGCAACATTTCTGACCACTGGAATTCAAGCAAAACCAACTAATAAAGTGTTTCAATTCTTCTGTCTCAGTTTTTCCTATTTTCCAGGCCAAATCATAGCTTTTTATACTTTAATAGCAAGGTCATGAGACTACTCGTTCATCAATTCAGTCTTATGATGTGTGATCGTCACTTTTTTTCATGATCTGATTACTTCTGTAATTAGGTGAGACTCATTCATCAATTCATTCTTATGATGTGTGATTGAGATCTAATTGAACATACTAGAATAGAAGAACCAAATCTAGAGGAATTGAGCTGCCAGTAGCCCTCACTAAATTCCGAATAAACAACTTATCTATCCTGCTCTTAGGCACAGTTGAGTGGGCCAGCTACTTTTTTTAGCTTGATTTTAATACTATACTTATCAATCAAACTGTATATTATCAATGTCAAGAAAATTAATTGCAGGCAGGGAAATTATAAATATGATGTTATCTTCACGTAAAACACCTTTAATCGCTGTCATGTGTTTACTACAAACATGTTCATGGTAGGCGTTGATCCACAAGCTCTCACCCCTGTATACTATTCTTGCGTAAGCATGAAATTGGTTTATAATGATCCACCTACCTTCTTAGAATTTACAACCAGAGCTAGCTTATGTAAGTCTTTAAACAAAAACCAAAAAAAGAAAAGAAAAAAAAATGTTATTTCTCTTGCCTTTGTTATTGATTGAATCTGAAGAGTAACGGGCCATAGTATGCACTTTTAACTGAACTGTAGTTGTAAATGTGTGATGGTAGATAATTATAAAAGATGACTAGGTCAGAATGCAATTAATAAACTGTTCGCGTTCAGAGAATATTAAGTTGCATAGCTTTCATAAACAATGCTTTAAAGTAGAACATCACTGCATTCCACAAGAAAATTATATGTAATGAGTACGATGAACATGCGCTGCTCAGCTGATACAACTACATAACATTGATTACATTAATTAAGGTGTAGAATTAGATAGTATACATTTTAAGTAACTTGTATGTGTGAGTGAACTCGAAAATGGCAATTAAGTGAAATTAATAGTTTAGGATTGAAATCTTAAGTCAGATTTATTTTCAAATTTGGGTTAAATTATAAACTTAAACTGCAGTAGATGCTTCAAATGAACATTTAAACTATACTTGATAAGGAAGAACTTAGAAACCCTGCACATCTAATCACCATCATTAATTTTCTGACGAACTCCAAGTGATAGCTTAAGCACCTAGCAATAAATTTAACTCTTCCCTTTCAAGAGATGTTTTTTCATAACAGTTCTTCAAACCCATCGTCGTATTCATCTCAAGCAAGGAAAAATCAGTTGCTTGAATACCTGAATAAATTAAATAAGAAATAAAATAAATACACGTTGACGCCAAATCATCGTTTGACTTCTTATATTTATATGTATTTTTCTTTGTCTAAATAAAATCTGTTGCATCATCATCATCCTTGTGCCTTTTTTTTTTCCATATGACCAATGATAGGCAAAATGAATTCTCGATTTCTATATATGTCTATATAAAGTCATAACTATAGTGTTATTATTATTTTTTTCCAAATAATTTCTGATACTTGCTTCTCATTAACAAGAAACAAGCGAATTGGATCTTCTTGAAGAGAAAAGTAGGGGTGTCACGGTTACGGCAACCGTTAATTTTACCTCCAACCGTAACCGCAACCGTTGTTGATGGTTGACAAATTTTATAACCGTTACCTTAACCGTCTAACCGTTACCGCAACCATTACCGTAAATTTACATTGTTATC
Source organism: Allium sativum (assembly GCA_030737875.1). Classification (NCBI taxonomy): domain Eukaryota; kingdom Viridiplantae; phylum Streptophyta; class Magnoliopsida; order Asparagales; family Amaryllidaceae; genus Allium; species Allium sativum. The sequence goes on along the minus strand of CM060910.1, from coordinate 606,689,221 downwards.
CATAAATAATTCAAGTTTTAACGTTAATATTAAAAATTAGTTTATTTATGAAACAAACCATCCATGTGCATGTTGTCTATAAATAAAGATGCAAATAATTCATATATATGTTATTTCTCTAACTTAAGTTATTGAAAATCATATATATTTTTATGAAATACTACAAAAAAAATCATGTGCGGTTGGTACGGTTTACCGCGGTTATCAAAATCCACAACCGTCACCGTCACCATTACCGTAGTAGACGGCAACCGTGTGAACGACGGTTCGATGGTCGAACAGTCCAATCGTAACAGCCCTAGAGAAAAGTAATGCACAAATGATACAATAGTTTGTGATGATTCGTACAGAACTAATTTACAATAGTTTGTAATGATTCGTATAGAAAAGAATAACACTGATGGACTGCATTGTATACATTGAGAAGCCTGAAAGTATTTGAATTTGGGCCTCGGCCTGTTAACCAAATAACTAGAATAAGTCCTTCGGCAGAATATGACGCCCATTTTATTTTCGTGTCCTTCATTTTATGTTTTTTTTTCTTCTATTGAAACGTTTTTTTGATAGTTTGTTATTTTCTAGTCATATGAAACGATAGTAGATTGTCATCATTTTATCGAATTTGTGTTAATTAAGCTAGTAATATCGTAACTTTTTTTATTTTTTCATCTTCTTTTTATATTATTAATCAAGATATTAAATCATGTTTATTTTTTCAATATTTAATTTTGTAAATTCATCAGAATTTCTATTTTTTTGGAAAATTTGGTGCTTAGACGGTAATACAGGTCTTATGTAAGATATAGCATACTACATCTCGCATCATGTTGAAGTGCTCTTTAACAACTCAGATGATCGTGCTTATTGTAAATTTTCATAGCACATGATTGGTTTTAGTTCTATTACATTTAAACACTTTTTGGCTCTAGAACATTTATCCATTTTCTAGTTTGAATTCTACCTTTCCTAGTTAGAAACGTTATGTACCATGCTATATTCCTTTGACTTATTTATGTTATTTTATCCAAAATTAGCAGAAATAGAAATTAACTCATAACAATTCCTTAACGTAACAATGCTGAATGCACTAATCCCTTCGCATGCAAAGTGTACTTCCGCTTCATATCTTCCACGCAGATCATGAATTAGTTGCAATTAACTTGCAAAATCCATTTTTTATTTAGCGTTCATCAAATTATGTCTCTTAGTATCTTAATATAAGTTTCCATTTTTAGATATATAAATAAAGCATATTGATCTTTTTGTTTATTCTAAATAATCTTATTAACCATCTTATTAAATGTATAACTTTTATTGTCTTGCATAAACCGCACCGATTATTTGATACCGATAACTAGCTTTATAACTATAGTTTAATCATAGTTTAGTTGTTCGACTCATTAGTCTAGCTCCTGTTGGAGTTTTGTGCGCAGCGGAACTTTGACAAAACGCCAGAAAATACATGATCTTTTTCACCCAATCACTTGGTGATAAACATGATTGAAAAACAAACAACAACATAATATCGGAAATATGAACACACGATATTCCAGCCAACCACCCTCTTTATTAATTCACAAAAAAAAAAAGTTTACAATCGATCTCAACTATCGTTACAAACAAGCACAACTTGAACCAATAAACTTATTGAGAAATAAGTAAAGAATATCTAATGGTTAAATAATTTGAGGAGAAAGACAATGAAGAACAATGACAAATTTCCACACCTACTGAAGATGTCAATTAAGCCTTTTATAGAGTGAATTGTTTCATACTCAAGTTTTCTTGACAACCAAGTAAACTTGACAGTCAAATTATCTTCATATATTTCATAAATTTATTTGGATAAACACCAAATAATCCTTGCCTTGAATATCTCACAAATATAGCAGTAACTCTCTCCACAAGATCAGCATGGATAATTTGTTGTCCACAATTATAATTTGCATATCATAAATTTCATCATTCTACCTTGATACCAAATCACATCTCCTCCGCTCAACAACAACCAACCTAGCTTTCACTTTCAACCTTCTTTTCTCAATTAATATCATTACAAACCTCCACCATCACCCACTAATGGTAAACCTCCACCATCACTCTCTAATGGTAAACCTCCAACATCGCTCACCACGTCAATAGCGATCTTCAAAAGCGTTTGTAATACCACAAAGACCTCCATTTCGTCTTTGTGGATTTCACAACTCGACATCCGTCTTCCGCTTGACATGATCTCTTCATTTCCGGGATCACTCGAGCATCATCAACATCTAGGCCCTTGTCGATACCATGATCCTCCACCTTAGTACCATCAGCAGTGACCATATTAACCTCCCCACCTTGCTGTGGACTAGGATCTTCAACCGTCATCCGCCTTCCACTGTCGACCACTGAACCGACCAAACTATATAGGTTTCCCTCTTCCAAAACTCCTCGCATCATCACAGGACCATCCTTCTTTACTCTCAAAACTCCACCTCGAGTCTCATAAATGCAACTACGACGATTTAACTGATCGAGAGATATGAGGTTATGCGAACAAGTGTACATGTGCCTCACACTGGCCACTTCTTTCACCACTCCATCATGCATCCGAAGCCTAACAGCTCCAATTCTACAAATTGGTAGCTCTACTCCATTAGTCGTCTTTATTATGCCAACACTCTTTTCATACAAAGAAAAAAAATTCACATCTCGACATATGTGAAAACTGGCTCCTGAATCCATCTTCCAAGGCTCCACAACACTAAATAGGACATCACATGAAGAATCACTTTTGATACCTTTAGCAAAGCCTGTCTGTGCCACATCACTATTATTATCACCTTGCGCTTTCATCTTCTTCATATCTCGTATATATGAATATCAATCATTGCGCTTGCGACCTTCCTTCTTGCAATGGAAACAAGTGATTACACTTTACCCTTGGCTCCCTTTTTCTTCCAAACTGTATCCTTCGAGTCCTTTGCTACCATCACCTCATTTTGAGCCAATTTCAACTCCGACGCTTTTCACCTAAGCTCCTCAGTCAAAAGATTGCTTCTAACCATTTCTAAAGAGATAGTTCCATTAGTATTAGAATTACTCAATGAAACAACCAAAGTCTTCCGTAAGAGAACTCATCAACAAAAAAAGCCTGTAATTCATCATCAAAATTGACCTTCAAATTTGTCAATTGATTGATCACATCTTGAAATTCGTTCAAATGCTCTGCAACAGACTTCTCCTTGTCCAATCGAAGTTGTACCAACTTTCGAATCAGAAAACCTTACTTGTAGCACTCTTCGACTCATATAGCGATACTAATTTGCCCCACAACGCATTCATCGATTCACAACTAGCCGCATGGTGGAATACCGAATCATCCAAATATTGGCGAATCAACGCATTAGCCTTTTTGTCCATTTTCTTCCACTTTACCTCATCCATATCCGAGGACTTCTCTCCATCTCCATCATCGGGATCATGCAAATCATTGAGATATAGAACGTCCTCCATCTTGGGCTTCCTTATACCCCAATTATTCCCATTCAAAATAGTCGTCTTTAAAAACGTCATCATCTCCGACATCTACAATCTTCAATCCAACAAACACTCCAAGTTATGCGATGATCTGAGCTTCGATACCAACTGTTGGGATTTTATGCGCAGCGGAAGTTTGAAAAACATCCTAAAAACAGGATCTTTTTCACATAATTACTTGGAGATGAACGTGATTGAAAAACAAATAACACAAACAATATCATAAATATGAATAAACGATATTCCACCCAACCACCCTCTTTATTAATTTACCAAAAAAAAAAGTTTACAACCAATCTCAACTATCATTACAAACAAGCACAATTTGAACCAAAAACCTTATTGAGAAATAGGCAAATTTTCCACACCTAAGAAAAATGTCAACTAGGCGTTTTGCAGAGTGAATTGCTTAATACCCAAGTTTTCTTAACAACCAAGTAAACTTGACATTCAAATTATCTCCATATTTTTCGTAAATATATTTGGAAAAGCACCAAATAATCCTTGGCTTAAATATCTCCCAAATATAGCAACAAAGCTCTCCACAAAATCTGCATAGATAATTTGTTTCTCATAATTATGATTTTCGTATCACAAATTTCAACAGCTCCTCCACAATTACCATAAATTTGTATACCTCCTTTTTTCTCTAAAAACAATATCATCATGCTCTTCCCTACATGTTTGCATTTCTCATTGTTTTATTAAATAGCCGTTCAATTTTAATACTTCTTCCTTTTGCGCTTTTAATGGTTGTATGATCATGATCTATCACTTTTTGGTGTGACCTTATATATTGGCTCAAATGAATAAATCAACTGAACCAACTAAGCTTGATCGATTTGGCTTTGTTTTTTCAAATAATTGATTGGTTTTGTTTCTTTTTTATACTTCATTATGTGTTAATACCTTAAGTATTGATTTTGATGATAATAACTTTGGTAAATAATACAAAATAATATATAACATTCACTACCACAAAATGACCCTATTACAGCGGTGGAACACCGTTGTAATATACATTTTACAACGGTGGGCAAACCGTCGTGTATTAAGAAGTTGTAATACATTAATATCTTTTACAACTTTTTTGCACTGTTGCAACACCGTTGTAATATGTATATTCTACAACTTTTTTCCACCGTTGTAATAAACTTTATTACAATAGTTATGCACTATTGTAATAAAATCTACTACAACTGTTATACACCGTTGTGATTGACATTTGAATTTTAAAAAATAAACATCTTTTGCAATTAAAAAGAACGATACACTAAATATAGCAATACTCCATAAGAAAATCCGATATTACAGTTGTTTGCAAACTAATTTATTAGAATACTCAAATATTCAGTATTACAAACAATATGTTTTAGACAACATTTCGTACATTATTACATACTTGACCGTTACAAGCAACTTAGTACAAGCACAAGTTATCCACAAAAAAATGCATATCCTACGGGAGAGTACACTAGTCGAAGACAAGGAAATCTTTACGCCATTTATCTTTTTGGTGCAAGAATTCCGCTGCTCACCCCTTGTTGGTCACTCGAGTATGGCAAGAAAGCTGCAAAGGATCAAAAATGATTTTGTAAAAATCTACAGCAAAATCAATATTCTATGACGAATCACAAAGAAAATTACCAAAATGCCCCAGTGAATTCCTCCAAATAACCCCAAATATCCTGTTCTTACAGTCTGACTGAAAATTCATTTTGTCCCCTTAGCAAAATCCTAAAATTTGTCAACTGAGGTTATAAGACGGCCATAATTGGTCAAAAAGGACAGCACTTTTCTTGTTTCACGATTCATACAAGGAACTGTTTTCCTTTCACGTTTATGGCCATAATTATTGATGATGTACTGGATTAACTTTATTATTGCCTGTTTACACATTAATGGATGTTGGGGCTTGGGAGTATAAGATAAATAAGCGGATAAAATATACACATTTATGTGTATATCAGGAGTATTCTGAGTTAAACATTTACCTACAACAGTAATTGAGTTAAGCAACATCCAAAGCATGGTTTAATCAGCTGGAGTTTTATAACATAGTAGAATGTACAAAAGTATATCACTAGCTTCCTTCAGTCAATTTCTGCATAGTATTAAAAAAACCAGTGCTTTTCCAAATTTGTTTCTTCATTTTCCAAGCCTCTTACCATTTATATATTTTTCCAAATTTCAACATTTGTCTAGACCAACAACAGAAATAACATGACTATCAATGCAATTCTATTTTATTGTTGAAGAATATGCTTCATATTTACCCCTTAAAGTGATTGAGACTAGTGATGCTGATGTTTTTTAACCACAAATAAAAGAAGTCAACCAGCTTGAAATTGCGATCATAATATAGAGTATCTGCATAGTGATCTTATTGGTTTCAATATATACAATAAAAGTGCATGCCTGCTCTTATGGATCACGACACTAATGTTAAAGAAATGTCAATGTCTTTTACCCTCTTTTTCTAACCAATTTATTTTAGAATAAAAGCATGTTGCTTCATTGAACTGAATTTACAGCATATAAACAAATTTTCTAATATGCAAATGAAAAGGTATAGTGAATTCAAATGTAAACCCGTATTTTTGTTTTATACTAAACAAAGAATATCAATCTTGAAGTTAGTTGGTAATGAATGATGTCTTAAATATGTAAAGGGAAAGCCTATTAACATGTTCTCTTATTTGTGGAAACTTTGGAACCAAAATAAGCATCCAAGCTGCAATATAAATCACTGTAAATGCTGGAATACAATAAGTTTTAATTTTAGTCATTTGATATTTGTAATGATATATAATCTCCATGCTAAAATGAAGCATTACACACATGATTCTTCTGGTTATAAGTGGATTTTATACACTGCCTGAACTGATCAAAGATGCTTCCAATAAAACCATATACTTCAGAAAAATCGGGCATACCTCGAGATGATGCTACCTGGTTTCTCTGACCTTTTGTATCACCAGCTGAATGTGTATTAGGACTAAGAGCGCTTTCAGTTCCATTGCAATTGAAAAATTGGGCACTGCACTTCTTTCCAGCCCCTTGCGATCGAACCTCTCCAGCCTCTTGCGATAACCAGCGCATCCCTCCTCCGACCACTTGAAATTCGTCGACTGCCTGCACCGAGACCAACGCCTCTCCAAGCGCCTCAGCCCCAAGCTCCCCAACGTCGACCCCACTGCTTCGCAAGATCCGAATTGATATTTTAATATTCGTACGAAATAAAATTGGAATCAAAGTATAGAAAGGCAAGAAGTGAAATGAAAGCATGAATGGCAGGAAGTGAAATGAAAGCGTGGATCCATCAATATCTGGCATAAGTGGCTGGAGATTGTTAGCATCGAATTGGGGAAGAAAGAATTCAGATAGGTTTTGATTTAGGGTTAGTAGCATGAGAGAATAAAATACGAGACTGCCAATCTTTGGAGCCAAAATTTCGTAATTTCCCACCTAAATTTCATTGCTAACATTTGGAGACCGATCTTTTCATTGTTCGTTTCACCGAGATGTACAGAATTAAACGTTACAACCTAGAACCAGTACAAATTTACTGAATATAATATTTAAACGTTACAACCTATAACCAGTACAAATTTATTAAATATGGACGTGTTAGGAAATATTTTGCTGAAGCATTAGATATTGCTCATTAATAATAACTATGGTTAACTATTCTTTATTTCTTCTTATTTATAATTAAATACAACTTATTAAAAGTTTATTATGTATATTTTACTAATAATTATTCACTATTAAATACTTAACAATCATTATTAAAAAACTAGTTTTTACTTCTTAAATAGTGATACTTACTTCTTATTTATTGATTACTAAAATTAATTATTCATTACTAAAAACTAATTTTTATGTATTTATTTTTAATTTCTAACAATAATACACAAATATTATTTATTAATTATTATATAGAGAAAAGAAATTATTAATATTAGTTATTACATATTTTCAAATAAACTATTTATTATTATAATTAAACAATAGTTATTGAGTATTAACATTTTTATTAATTATCGAATTTTTATTAATTATTAATATGGTATTTTTGCTATAGTGTAGTCATATATTACAACAGTTAAAAATAAAAGTTGTGATAGGCTTTTAATACAACTGAAAAATAACACAGTTGTTAAAAATAAGTTTATTACAACTTTTCTGGAAAAAAGTTGTAAAAAAACATTTATTACAACGGTGATTTTACCACCGCTGTAAAATTAAAGTTGTAATATGGTGTTTTTGTTGTAGTGATTGTATCATGATATATATATATACACACACACACACAAAAAAAAAAAGTATATAGTGAAGGATATTAGACGAATATTGATTAAAAAGACTTTACAGTATCTAGTATAGATTCCAGATTCTTCAAACATTTGATACAGAGACTAAAAATTTAAAGAATGAACTCATGATTATTAAAGAGCTCAAGCAATCATGATATCTCAAATGAGTTATTGAGTTTTAGATTATATATTAAAACTCTAATAACATTTTTCTGATCTCTTATCTAATTTTATTTCAATGTTTTTCAAAATATTCCTATATCATTTCACAATAGTTTTCAAAAAAGGCTAATTATATATTATAGTTTTAAATTTCCTTATGTTCTAAATATTAAGTTTTGGACTATTTATAAATTGATATAATTTTAGTGTTTGTTATAGATTTGAGTTTAATATATTCATTTATACTTTGATATAATTTTATGGTTTGGTATTTATACTTTGATTTTAATATTTACTTATAATTTATAATTATATTAGTTTTGTATGATATTACTTAGTTAAACCTTTCAAAATTATTTTATAAAGTTCTGTTAAGTTCTATTATAATTAGAATGTATATAAGCTATGTTTAAGTGATTTTACAAAGTTTCAATTTATTTATAAAGCGATAGTTCTTCAGAATTACAAAAAGTACTTTTCAAAAATACAAAGAGTATGTCAACATAATTTACCCCTATATTTCGACATACTAGCTATGATTTTCATAATTCAAATTTAAGTTGAAGTGTATTTTTCGTTGCTTCTCTCCATGAATAGACATGACCATTATTTCTCTATAAATATCAAACTTTCAAACGAATTTTCAACAACAACTTTTGTATTTATCTCTTATTTCTTTATTCTCTACTTTTTTAAATTGAATTATACTCAAAATCTACCGAAATTCAACCAGGCTGCAATTCTTTTTCTATTGAATTGATTCTCTTAGATCTCTCCACTCCCTCTCTCTCAGATCAAGGTCAAAGTGTTATTTAAGAGTTATAAGATCAATTGTAATAAAATAAAAAACCATGTTTGAAATACTTGAGCAAATTTTATTACCACAATTATGAGTGTGGTTGATCCCAAAAATCTACTAGGTGTGGTTGAACTTCAAAAATCAATTAATCCATGCCAAGCCTTGGAGTATGTAGTGTTGATATGAAACATATTTGACATTGTTTTCTGAACTACTTGTGTTGCATACCTACAAAAAGAAATTGATCAAATTACAACCATAATAAGTAAACGTAATTCACAAAAAGATTTGAATACTTACCAAGTTATTGTTTACGACTGAACTGGAATGCTACCATCCAAACAATGGATCTCTTGAAAATCTTTTGTATGTATGGCGTCAACTGTCAAACATTATAGCTCTTCATCTTTAATGATTCTACATTTTTAAATGTATAGTCTTTCACTTTAATTTCAACTAAAATCATTGAATTTGTATCTACATTCATCTACAACAGTAGCTTTGACTAACCATTATCCCTTACCCGGTATGTTACTAGCTTTATATCAAATTATCTTAAAGATATTTTGGTTGCATCATAAGCGTCATTCTTTAATGTTTCGAATGTGCAATATTTCTTAATTTTGCTTTCTTTTCTTTTTCCACCAACATATTTAGGTTTAATGTCTCTTGCAATTAATAATTGACTATCATAGTAATAAATAATTAGTATGTTTGTCATTATCTACAAAATTATGGCATTGCAAAACATTAAAGATGAACAATTGGGGACATGGCAAAATAAGGAAAAATACAAAAATTATTACATTTTCGATTTGAAATGAGGTTTATGACTGGGATTTGGGTTTCGGAGTTAAGGATTTTGAGGTAGAACAAAATAGAGTGGAAAGGGGAAGAAGATGGGTTGCCCAGATAAAACCCAAAATCCTCTTTGTGCATTCCATAACACACATGAACAAATTTGTTCCTGCACGTTTGTGGAATGCGCATGATTTTTTTAACCAGCGCATTCCCTTAACGTGCATAAACAATTTTGTTCATACGTTTTTATGGAATGTGCATACTAACCAATCAAAAGTTCAAAACAGATTTAGTTTCATAATAAGTTCTGAAACAAGTATATTTTTCATATAAACAATTTCCATAAGACAATTTCAGAAATTTATCCAATTATAAACCAATGATTTCTAAATGAATTTTTTATACATATACAAGATAGATGAAAATTATTTTGTAAAGTATTTGAAGCAAAAATTGGAATTTTACCTATTTTATTATTTTGGACTGAATAGACATTTGGCTAGTAGCAATGATAATATTTTCAAATTTTGAAGTCAAAATTTGAATTTTTACAATCTTCAACTTAACTAATACTTCAGTAATAAAGATATGTTACTGATTAAAATTGATATGCTTAAACATATAAATTTTTTTAAAATATTTCAAATAATTTAACATTTCCTAAATTTCATTTAAAATTGACTACTCTCCTTATAAGTCGAACAGACCTTTTAAATATGGTAATATTTCAAAATATATGAAAAATTATAAATTGCATACTTATTCATGAATTTTTTTTGTATTACAATGTATATTCTGATTTACTTAGATAAAAATTTCATAATAAATTCGAAATTGAACCATTTTATTATTGTCGAATAAACCGTCGCTTGACGGTTAATATAATAAACATTTTTCTTATGTAGGCAATTACAATTCTATATTTTTACACAAAATTTTCCATCATAGAACTGTTATTTTCTAGGGTATAATTGGTAGATATATAAATATATTGAAATTTCTAATCACTTTGAATTAACTGAACAATTTCTTTTATTTGCTAAATTCGAACAGACACTTCAATTACTAAGTTATGAATTTTTTTTGGCATAACCGACCGGTTTTTAAGGTGACCGCAAACACCTTTTATTATAACTAATAATAAAAATCAGTATAGTATAGGTGATTGTTAGTAGACATTTGGCTATTCAGTTTTTAAGGTGGATCGTCCATCATCTACAGAATTTAAAGCGTTCCATCCACTCTACCTATATAGGCTTACAACATTGGAGCTAGCTTATTTACTAGACTACATCTCATCTCCACGCGGGGGTACATAACATCACATTACATTTCATTCTACACATAGTAGAGGAATTACATTCATGTACAGCAAGACACAATACAATGCACACAAAGTACATGGTACAGCCGCAAGCATTTTTAGCATAGTATACAAGAAGGTGACTTGAAAGGCAACAATAGCTGCTCCATGATTTGACCATACTATAGCAAACAACTACAGTCATGATTTGGCAGCATCACATGCATGAGCGAAGCTACCATGTCAGGCTACACTGAGTATTCCTATCAGATGGCCATACTGCAAAAAACAGAGCATATGAACCATGTATGAACCATTGAGTTTCATAACAGCACTTCATGGTGACTCTTGACAATGATTGGATCTAGCTCAGTCAGGCAATTACCTCTATCGAACAAAACAGCTAATATCAGTGTCATAACATCTCGTGTATAGCCATTGCTCTACAAAGATAACCCAAACAAGTAGATCCAAAACAGAGCCACGTCCATGGAGATTGCTACATAAGTGTCATTGAACTTAGCTCTAGAAAACCAAAGAAGACAACCTAACACCTCAAAAAAATCACAATTCTCCCAATAAACATAATGCTGATTCCACATACTACCAACAAGATGGATATATGGCCCACATTGAATACCCAATCAACAAATTGTTCCATCACAGACCAATAGTCGAGACATAACAACAAAAAACGCATCTAAGAGTTGTTGCTTACCCGTAACTCTATGCTAGTTACAAAACCCCATCTATTCCATTGCCACTATTTGAATAAAAGATTCTAATAAAGCACCAGAAGGAAAGTAGTTGCCTGTAAATGGCCACCGCAAAATGGATAGGGTCGAAATGAGTAAGGGTTACAAAGAGAAGAAGGGAGCAGAGATGAGATTGAACAAATTAGGGGAAGTAGGAACTCAGATCTGATTTCATTGCTAAAGCTTAGATCTGAAAAGGAATAAGTGTTTAAAGGAGGAGCATCCACGCATGGAGAAAATATGGAAAGGAGAAGTTTAGAATGGTATGGAGATAAGAGAGATGTGACACTCCACGTTCGTTAATGTCACTCTTTAAATGAATGCATTAAGTTTCGTGAAGCGTTATAAGTAAACAGAACAGAACCTCACAAGACAGACATATAAAAATAGCGGTAGAAATTTTAAAACTTTATTTTTTTTCAACAGAAAATATCATGGTCTCAAAATCCAGTTACAACATTAGACTGAAATACTGGAATAAAATACATCAAATAAAAACATTTGTCTTGTGCTAGAAACCATCAGAGTACAGAAGTAAAAAGCCATAGTCCCCATAAGTAGCCATAAAAAAGTAGACAAGAATCAAAGCGGTACATCAAAGAAAATCCAAGTCCAAGCAGAAAACAGAAGAGAAAGTTCTAATCAAGCCTGGCCATTCCCACCCTGTGAACCTAGGGTTGGGGGGGGGGGAGGGGAAGGAAGAGAGAGAAAATGAAACAAAATGGGTCAGACATAAAGTATGGAGAATCGAGTTGTTTTTAGCATATAAATAAGTAAAATATCATGATAGGCATATAAACTAGATTAGAGATAACAATATCATATAACAAGAATGAACATGATGGACATGATAACTAGAATAAACAGAATAGACTATGCTTCTCAAATACTTTTCTCTGCACCAATACTAGTATAGCGAATTAAGTGTTTTCTAATTACTTAACCGAAACAAAATGATCCCAACAGAACATAAATGGTAGACTTAGGTGTACTTCTAGCAACGGGTTTTACCAAAAACAAAAATAACAGGTACCTAAACAGAAATAACGGGTGCTACCCCAAATAGAAATATTATGTACCTAAACAGAACTAGATGTACCCTAATTACTAGCCCCAATGATCGGCTCCCTACTATGTAAACACTCCGTGTCATCCCCACAGTAGGGTGTATTATTTCCTAAAGTTGCAACCACCAGAAGGACACAAACCTATTTACAGATGTTATGGCATCTTATTTTCCCAAACAGACCAGACCCATGCACGCACATGACCCCGTTGGAACGTGCCATCAGAACACCCCATCCCAAATGGACCTCTTATAATTAGCTCAGTAAGCGTTCCCTGACCCCTACCTAGTGCAGGGTCCCCTTTTAATACTAAAATGAGTTACTGACTAATAAGGGTCCCACACAACGGATGACACAAGTCAAACCCCTAAACTTGGGTCCCCAATCAACTAGGATTCACACATGTTAAGTTTTACATGGGTTAATAGTGTCCCTACAACCCCAACAGAATAACGATTTTACTTAACCCCAACAGATTAAACAGATCACATAGGTGACATACAGATTCAATAACATGTTATATTTAATCTTTAAATTAAGTCTACAGGTTCACATGTTCATGCACCCCAACTTTCAGTCATAATTCATAGTATAGGTTATGACCCCAAATCCCAGTCATATACATAGTAAATTATTCCCCCAAATTATCATTCCCAATCATCCTCAGTTAATTCTAATTTCGCTAGTATGCATATTTCAGCGGTATTGACCTAGGCTCGAAGGTAGCGTAGGCTACAAAAATAGAAAGCGAATGAGAGAGGAAGAAGAACTGAATAGGCATATAAAAACAAAATAAGCATAAGATGGCAGGGATGGGCATATGATAACAAAAATAGGAATATAAGAACTGAACAAAGAATCAGGTGTATAGAGGGATACATGTAATAACGTATCTATTTAGATATGAATCAGATTCATAACAGGCATAGGTTTTAGATCCAGATTTATAAACATATCAGCATTACTTATTAAATGTTTATATCTAAAAATAACATGAACTCACAGAGGTTGGATCCAAAGAACAGAGAATAGTATGTTGATGTTGCACAAGAGATTCTTGTACATGTATAAGCTATTGTTGAAGAAAATAGGCTAATTCGATCCAAGCTGAAGCAGCATCTCCTTGTTTCCAATGTTTTAGGTATATAAAAAATAGAAGTCCCGGCCCTTATATAGACTTTTTCCAACGATTCTCGTTTGGGAAAAAGTCCAGCATCAGGAAATGAACCTAGATGGATATGGCGTGGGTTAACACCCCCTTGAACAAACACTCCTGGGGTATGGGTCGACCCCCAATAGGTCCAACTCCCGCGTCCTTTTCCTACTTTTTCGAACTATTTTGAAATTTATGGTTTGATTTTTATATATATATTTCTCTTATATGTATACAAACTTGTAACCTCAATAGCTTCCTCATATGATGTCCGTTTTATGAAAACTCACAGTCTATCTTCTGTAGAATTCCTTCAGAAGAACGCAATGGTATGGTCTGTTTTACTTAATTACCAATATTTAATTAAGTATTCTTTAGTTTATATTTATAATATCTTTTAAAATTATGGCCTGTTACATTCTCCCTTACTTAAAGGATTTCGTCCCCGAAATCTCTAAGTGTAAGAAGAATGTTTATCCTAACACCCATCAACCATCTACTCATCCATCAATCATAGGCATTTATTGTCCTTAAGGGATTTCTAATGTTTATATGAACATATGCAATGGTGTTTATATGTCCTTACACTAATGCGAAAAAAATCTGGCTGTCTACTAATTCAGTTGGCCTCCTTAATGCAATGTATGTTAGTGCCATGAATCCAATATGTATGCAAATAGTTCCAGTATATCATGTAAACGCTATATGTATGCACAATCATTCATCCAAATGCAACACCCATATGATGATACAATCATTTCCATTCAAAAAATTTAAAATATGCACGCATCCATATGCAATATGTAAGTGATTGAGCCGATCTAGTGCCGTGTGTATGCATCCACGAGCAATGTGACAACCACGGGTCTCGAACCCCCGACCTCCCGTAAAGAAACACTACACACTAACCACTGTGCTTAAAGATCTTTGTGTTAGCTTTTCGAGAAGGGTGTTACAGACTACCCCCTTAAAGAGCCCAACGTCCTCGTTGGCTCATATCACTCACCACCTAGGCGGTGTGCATGTAACCCGCATCAGTACATCACCGACTGACATCCGTAGCATTACAAGCACAATTTCGGTTGGGTATAGGCTCTGATACAAAATGTGACAACCGCGGGTCTCTAACCCCCGACCTCCTGTAAAGCAACACCACGCACTAACCACTGTGCTAAAAGATCTTTGTGTTAGCTTTTCGAGAGGGGTGCTACATACAAACACTTGCATCCATCAAACATAACAAGTTTCAAACACATGTTTACATCCATTGGTTTTCCCTACCTAAAGGTCGAAGATTCGATTGATAGGATATGCTCAAAAGATAGAAGCAAGTATGAATAAAAGCTTCGAAAAAGAAGTTAAGAACATATCCTTAAAAAGAAGGGTACAAAGCACGAATCTTGCGTTCAGTCTCCCAAGTTGCATCTTCGTGGTCTTCTCCCCATTGAACTCTCATCAATTTGACCTCTCGGTTGCGAAGCTTCTTAACCTATGATCCAAGTAAACGGGTAGGAACTCTTCTAACTATCACATCCCGCTTTACCTCTATTTCCTCAAGCATGGTCGGATCAACTACCTCTGCTGTATCGTGCATACACTTCTGTAATTGAGTGAATAGTGACTAAACAGCGGTAGGATCGTGTAGTATAGAGAATAAATATAGAATGGTAAAGTAGTAACTGTAAGTAAAATCACACGGTCGGTTTTATACTGGTTCGGATCACTGTCCTACGTCCAGTCCCAGACTCACTTTTGGAATTTCACTAACACAACAATCCTCACTTCACCCGGAGGAATAGGGTTACAACTACCCGAATAGCCGAACGGTATTTCTTTCCTCAATTGCTAAAGAGGACTTCCTTAATGCAAAATAAATGATGACTTGTTTGTGTTTTTGTTAACACGGATATGCCAAGTTGAAATACACCCTTCTTATAACTTTTTCTTGATGATAGTAGTGTAATTCGTGAAGGAATATAGAAGGTTTAAAAGATTAAAATCTATAGAGTACGAAGATGAAGTGCTTAGAGATCTTTTAGAAAAGGTAGAAAGAATTGTAGTAAGATTTGATGGTTTGATCACTTAATCAAGTCTCTATTAGTAATATACAAAAGGATATAACTTATCACGAAGAGATTCAATAAAAAGATATGGATTAGAAAGTTGTGACTCTTCATTTAAAGTTGCATCTCTTCATATTCAGATGTCTGAATGAAAATTTCATATGTCTGTTTTGATTTAAAAACAAAACAGCAAGAAAATAGGCAATTTCGAAGCAGATTCAAATGTCTGATTTTGAATAAAATTCAAACAACAAGGAAATAGGCCATTTTGGAGGTTATTCAGATGTCTGAAATTTTTGACTCAGATGTATGAATATTATGGGAAATGTATTCTTTAGACCTATGCCTTGTGCATGTCATATATAAAATCATATATGTATTAAAGCATGGTTGTGTTTCATCAAGGAATATTTTAACAATTAATACTAATACTAACAGACTCTAAACATATTTAATCTTCAATTATAGCTCTTGAATCTGTTGTTGAGTATCTTCCTGCAAAACAAAGTTAGCCGATAATAATATGTATGTACATGTATGGTTGTCATAATCAAAACGCCATATATCGAGATCCAACATTCTCCCCCTTTTTGATAATGGCAATTATATATGTGACTCCCCCTGTAACACCCTGAATTTTCTGTGACTATTATAAGAACGAATTTTATAATACTTAATTGTTAAATTAAGAATTAAGGGAAATGGGTTATGCCATTGCGTTCGTCTCGAAATTCTGCTTGGAATAAAGTTCAAGTTTTCGCAAATCGGACTTCGTATGAGAAAGTTATAGCCCTCAGAAGTTTCAGTAATTTAAATAAATTAATAACAGTTCAGAATTAAATTCAAAATTCAAATGAGGAAGCGGGCTGGGCGGGATTTCTCCTGCCCAAGGCCAGGTCAACCGGGGGTCGACCTGGGGGTCGACATACCCTCCAGGGGCAGATCTGAAATCAGATGATTCTGACTTGTTGTTGAGTGTTTCCTGACCTATTGCTGAGTCACTAGGGCGTGGTGACAATTCTGGATAACTCTATTTAGTCTGGACGGTTGTGATTGCTCCTATGATAATCTAAAGGGTTATGTTGATTTAAATTTCTATATAAGCACGCATAGACTCAAGCCCTAAACCTAAACTAAATTAGTCTCATGGCCTCCATGCTGCTGCTAGGATAATTCTTCTTCCTAAAGCTTAGGGATTAGCAAGTCAGAATTCTAATTCAAAAGACGAACGAATCATTCTCTTCTCTAACCTGTCTTTATAAGTACAATTTCTTTCACAAAATAATTAATAAATTAATTACAATGAGTTATAATTTGGATTATGAGAATATGAATGTTGAATCATGTGATGTTACTTAACTTTGTTATCGTTTGTTGGTGAACATATGACAGTTTTGTTAACTTATGTTGGTAGATCCATTTCATATGTCTAATCACATATGTTTAACTTGATTCATTTTATGACATCAGTTTATATGCCAGTTTGGGATGTAAATCATATGCTAGTGAATCTTATGCAAGTCGGTTTTTACATATGCTAGTTTGTATGTGAATGTTATGCAAATCTTTATGCGAATTATACACAAGTTTTTTATGTGAATCAAGTATATACATATGCTAGTTTATACGCAAGACGTGTGATATTAGTTTACATGTTTGATTCATGATGTTGGTTCACGTGTCTAATCACATGTGCTAGATTTTGTTCTTTTTGTGACATTTACATGTCTAAATCATATGCAAGTGAAAATGTAAATCTTAATTTACATGTCTAAATTATATATGCAAGTTTATATATAAGTTTGATGTGAATCATATGCTAGTTTATATGTAATATTGTATAAGAATCATATGTAAGTTTTAATTTACATGTCTAAATTGCATATGCAAGTTTAATACAAGTTTGTATGTAGATTATATGCAAGTTTATGCGAAAATCATGTTCATATATGCAAGTTCACTTTTATGTGTACAGATGTATGCAAATCATATCTTATATAATT
The DNA here is from genome assembly GCA_030737875.1 of Allium sativum. Taxonomy (NCBI): domain Eukaryota; kingdom Viridiplantae; phylum Streptophyta; class Magnoliopsida; order Asparagales; family Amaryllidaceae; genus Allium; species Allium sativum. Next base: position 606,671,274 of record CM060910.1, on the reverse strand, counting down.
TGATCATGCCAGTTTGTAGTTTATTCAAATTATGCCTACTGCCTATGCAAGTTATTGATTATACAAATTTATGATTATTATAATCATGCAAGTTTTGATCCATGCTAGCCTATTTTTATTTGCAAGTTAGATCTATTTTTATGGGTTATGCAAGTTGTGATGTTTTTGTGAGTTAGGCTATTTTCTAGCCTACGTATTATATGTATTACTCGTACAAACAACGTGGGGGCAATGGGAAAATATTAAATATTAATATTGTGAAAATTGGCTTAAATGGTTTAAAAGCATATAATAAATTTGAGACATTAATTGGCTTAATTTATATACATAGAAATTATGACATAATTTAGGTGACAATTATGGACATAGATTAATTTGGAAGTTATTGACAATTTGAAATAGGGATATTAATTCAAATTGGGGTTGAACAATAATGTGAAATAATAAAGGCCTGAGACACGAGATTAGACTCGTTTGTGAAATAATAAGGCTTTATTCACCCCCAGGTTCTCAGGGTGGGACTAGTGCTAGTGGTGCTTGATTTGGATCTTTCGCTCTCTTTTGGAAGTGCTTGGATTGCTGAAAGTAAAGTTCAGCTCATCTCTTTTATGGCTACTTATGTTAGGGTTATGCTTTTTACTTTATGTACTCAGAAAACAATTTGTCAAGATGGATACTAAGTGTACTTGGTTTTACTGTTGGTTTATGATGTTGTTGTAATCAAACCATTTCTTCGCTGCAATAAAAGTTGTTTTAAAATTTTCAAGTACCAATATATGTATGTCTTGTTATATTCTGTTCTATACACTAATAATACTCCATGAAAGTTAATGCATTACTGTAACGACCCGTATTCTACGCATCATAGGATCGTAGGATATTTATTTCTTTCACATACGAAGTCTTATGGTCATGTAACTTTAGGAGACGACTATTGTGGTCGTTTCCTATGTTCATGATTTTTCCCGATTTTTAAATGACCATTTTACCCCTAGTTGGCACTGTTTTGGCCATAACTTTTGACTGGAAATGAATTTTGACCTGAAACCACTTCCATTGGCTTCGGATGATGGTTTCTCTTTCCGTAGAGTGGTCACATTAGTCAAACGGACTCACCGTTTGGGAGATATGGCTGAAACAAGTTTCAGATGGTGAAAAAACAGCTTAATTGGGCTTAACCGGGTGATTAGCAGCTAGGCCCAGAGGGGAATTTCGGGTTTAGAGGTATAGGAGGACTGATTATGGTTAGGTTATCACTTTCATTTCAATTTTGAGCCGCCACAAACCTTCTTGAGACCTTAGTAATGGCTTCCATCCTCTAAAACCACCCCAAAACACATTTTAGTGAAGATTAAGCCTAAACTACATCAAAGCAAGGCCAAATAGCAACAAAGCAAGGTTGGAGCTGCTGCTATACATAGGAATTCGACCCAAACAGAGAGTATTTCAGATTTGGTGTTTCATTTGTGGCCAAGGTGAGTGATTTGCATAGTTTTTGCACTAATTACGGTAATTAAGGGTAATTAGTGAAGATTAGCAAATTTATACGTAAATAAATTCTGGAAAAATTCTTAAAATTCTAAAATAATATTTCATGCCTCTATTAGAAAATTTAGACGATTTGATTAAGTTTTACTAAGTATGTGCTTAAACATGATTAAGAAGGATTATAGGAAAATGTGAGGTTTTAGCCACTTTTGATCTATTTTGATTCATTTGGATTGTTGTTTGGTGTTTGTGGTTGTTCTTACATATTGCTATGACTCTATGGTATATTTTATGATTGATTAGAATAGTTAGATTGGTCGAAAGCGCCGTCGAATGGCGTAGAAAGCTCGCTGGAAAGTTGCAGAAATGTGCAGGTTCCGAACCGGATCGGATCGGAGTAGGGGGTCGGATCGGATTTGTGAACTGACCGAGGGGATTCGAACTGGATTGGAACTTGTCACTGGAGGAGGCTTGGCGAGAAGGAAGGCCATTTACTTAGAGTTGGAGTGGACAAGGGGATCGGATCGGAAGAATAATTGGGGGCCAGATCGGATCGACTTGGAGACGCAGGGCTCGGATCGGAAGTAAACATTTGGGAGAACTAGCAAGAGGGAAGGCCACGCGGATCAGATGGTAAGGAGGGATCGGATCGGAATACGTGAAGAAATGAGGGAGCGGATCGGAGCACTGGAAGGAAGGACACCCGACCCGACCCGGAGGAAGATACCGACCCGACCCGAAGTGGAGTACCCGACCCGAACCGAATGGAAAGATGACAAGAAAGGAGGACCGACCCGAACCGATGAAGGTGATGACTACCGAACCGAACCGAATTCTAAGACTGTTAATGCGCGACAACTCTTCTGAAGACCCACTCCAATTCGACCAAACCCGAGATGCAAAGGAAGTCCAAATGAGAAGTTAGAGCTTAAGATTCAAATGGGAATCAACGAGTTTGCTTCATGGTTGGGCTTTGCTGCGGGACGTGTGTTAAGGGGTTATCGATGTCTATAGCTTTGGACCACTATGGTAGGAGGTTCGGAGGCGGATTCAGGGCCATTATGGCATTGGTAGAACCAAGGGCTACGACCAATGAAGTGGGTCATTGAAAATGTTTGGTCATGACTCCAAGTGTTTGGCTTGGTCACAGCAGGGTTTCTATAAGTCGGGATTCGTCGTTGCCTCAGTTTGTCTAGTGTTCCAAAGTGGTAGATATCGTATGCTTTACGCACTGAGTGAGAGATGTGAGGATGGTTGCTATGGATGATTTGTTTGCTATCGTTGTGACATGCATACCCCACCCCCGTATTCTTTACACTATTCATTATGGCACCTTGGAGTATTGTACGGTATGTGGTACTAACTCTTTGGTTGCAGGTCCAGGTTCAGGTATGGTTTAGTATACCTGTTATCATTCTGTTTAGATGCTTATCGCTCGTACCAGGCTTTATGTCTGACCCAGAGTTTTATGTCTCCTCTTATTACTCTGGGTGCTCACACGAGCAGACTAGAGACAGGTTAGCTGGTGATGCACGGGTAGATGATCCGGAGACGAGCAGGAGGCTTCCACGTAATATATATAGTATTCTCCCTGTGTTGTTGAAGATCACTGCTTGGGCATTGGTGGTGCATCTTCTACTTTAGTTTTCTATTGTTAGAGACAGTAAATTTGGAAAGTTGTAATAAGTTGTATTTGGATTTCCGCTGCTCTGATGTTGATATTGATTATTAGTTATCAGCTTATGCACTGTCTCGCCTGTTTTATGTCAAGTATGTTATTATTATATTTTATCATATGCGCTGTGAGACATTCTACAGGTTCCTTGATTAGTTCATTCTCTTCTTTCCTTCCTTTGGCGACCGTTCCGTGCTAGTCGAGCATGTGCACAGCGCACTTTCGGAGGAAATGCCGACTGGTGCGGGGCGGGCCGTCACACTTGGTATCAGAGCTCTAGGTTGCGTAGTTAACCTAGGGAAGTTATCAGGGAGAGATAATATACATATACGAGAGAGCGTATTTGTGATTACTTTGGTTTTTAAAAGCTACATATATATACTATTAGTAGTATAAGGATGAAGTCGTACTGCACTAGCACCACTATGGAGTCGTTAATCATTTCCTTTTTCAGATTGACGATGAGCCGATATGTTAGAGGTACCGGTAGGGGAGCCAATAATGGGAATGCTGCTGACATGAGGACGATGTTTACTGACCTCATGAGAGAGATGCTTAGAGATGTGCAGAGGGCAGCTCCCAATGGTGGAAATGGTGGTGGCCCAATAGTGCAGGCGCCAAGAGTCGACTTCGCCAAGCTGAATAAGGATTATACTAGCCTTGGTGGGAAGCCGTTCCACGGAACGGAGTCGGCTACGGATGTTCAAGATTCGTTGGACAGTTGCGAACGCATCTTCGAGGATTTGGGTATCGAGGATGCGATGAAGAGAAAGCTAGCGTCCCGTCAGCTGCAAGGGCGGGCAATGAATTGGTGGAATGCTATAAAGGCAGCTACTCCCGAAGATCAGATTACTTGGGAGCAGTTTAAGGCTCGCTTTAGTGAGAAGTTCATTCCAGCTGCTCAGAAGTCAGTGCTGTTTAAGAAGTTCTTGGAGCTCAAGCAGAATGGCAGAGCTGTCTCGGAATATATTGCTGAATTCGACACTTTGTCAAAATATGGGTTATCTCTTATTGATACTGCCGATAAAAAGAATGAGAAATTCATAACTGGTTTGGATCAGTACTTGGGGGAAAAACTTATTAACCACATCGATGAGACGTTTGAATCGATTGTGGGGAAAGCGTTAAGATCGGAAAGTCTCTACCCTAAGCCGAAGACTGAGGTTGCATCCGCAGATGAGCCAAAGCCACAAGCAAGTGGTGGAGGCAAGGGTGGTTCCCAGAATAAGAGAAAGCAGAATCAGACTAAGGATGGCCAGAAGAAAAAGAATAAGCAAGATGTTGAGTGCTTCAGCTGTGGTAAGAAGGGCCATTATGCTAGTAATTGTCGGGCCAAGCCAGCGGATAGGAAGTGCTTCAACTGTGGCCAAATGGGACATCACAAGGACAAGTGTCCACAGCCCCCTAAAGAAAAGCAAATGGTGAAAGCATATGCCCTTAATGCTATTCCTTCTTCGTCGAATGCCCCAACTGCGGCGGAGAAGGGAAAGAATGTCGTCATTCAAGGTATGCTTTCTGTTTATGATGTTCCTGTTAGAGTTTTGTTTGATACCGGAGCTTCTAGTTCTTTCATATCTAGTGACCTGGTAGATAGGTTGGGATTGGAGCCCGAGATTGTCGATAGACCTTTAGTAGTGACGAACCCGATTGGTGGTTCGACTAGCCTTAGCATGATTTGTCGTAATGTGGTCTTATCGAGTCATGGATGCATGTTTGTTTGTGATTGCTTTGTTTTGGGCTTTACTGGGTTTGGCATTATTTTGGGAGTAGATTGGCTCCGAAGGTACGGGGTGGTGGTAGACTGTGAGGGCTTTTTGGTGACAGCTAGAGCGGATGATGGGCAGAGGATAGTGTTTGGTGGTCTACCCAGTGAGGGGGTATTGGCTAGTTTTCTAAACTCGCTCGACATTCCGCATAGTGAGTTGTCAGGTTTGCCCGTGGTTGGCCAGTATCCGGATGTTTTCGAAGAAGTGACTGGACTTCCACCACACCGAGAGATTGAGTTTCGTATTGATTTGATAAAGGATGCCAGGCCTATAGTGATGCCACTTCGCCGTATGGCACCAAGGGAGCAGCGAGAGCTCGAGGTGCAAGTCAGCGATCTTTTGAGGAAGGGATTTATCAGAAGGAGTGTTTCTAAATGGGGAGCACCAGTTGTGTTTGCTACCAAGGCAGATGGTTCCCTTTGTTTGTGTGTAGACTACCGCGAGTTGAATAAAGTGACGAGGAAGAACAAGTATCCTCTACCGCGGATAGATGATTTGTTCGATCAGTTGAGTGGCGCGAGAGTATTTTCTCAGTTGGATCTCGCGACAGGTTTTCATCAGCTTAGAGTGGAAGCTGAGAGTATAGCTAAAACGGCATTTCGGACGCCGTCTGGGTTTTATGAGTGGTTGGTCATGCCATTCGGGCTGACCAATGCCCCAGCATATTTTGTGGATCTTATGAATAGGGTATTCAGAGATCAGTTGAATAAGTTTGTCCTTGTGTTCGTTGATGATATTTTGGTCTACTCAAGGACAGAGGAAGAACACAAGGGACATTTAAGAATAGTGATGGAGGTGTTGAAAAAACACCAATTGAAAGCAAAGTTTTCGAAGTGTCACTTCTGGAAGAGGGAAGTGAGGTTCTTGGGCCATGTTGTATCAGAGAATGGTATTGCCGTGGACCCGGCAAAGGTGGCTACGGTACAGGATTGGCCTACGCCCAAGAATGCAACAGATGTAAGAAGTTTCTTGGGGTTAGCGGGATATTATCGTAAGTTTATCCAAGGTTTCTCCAAGTTAGCAGCACCATTGACCCAGTTGACCAAGAAGAATCAAGCTTTTGTCTGGGATGAAAGGTGCGAGAATGCATTTAAGAATCTAAAGGACAAGTTGACAAGCGCACCAGTGTTAGTCATTCCTAAGGGGGATGAAGAGATGACGGTATACACGGATGCCTGTGGTACCTGACTGGGTGCTGTATTGATGCAAGGCAGTAGGGCTGTAGCTTACGCAAGTCGGCAATTGAAACCGCACGAGAGAAGATACCCTACCCATGATTTAGAGTTGGCAGCAATCGTGTTCGCGTTAAAGATGTGGAGACACTATCTCTTGGGAGAAAGATTTGAGCTGTTTACAGATCATAAGTCGTTAAAGTATCTCTTCTCTCAGAAAGATCTGAATCTCCGTCAGCAGAGATGGTTAGAGTTCTTAGCTTCCTATGATTTTGACATCGCATACACACCAGGAAAGGGCAATGCGGTGGCTGATGCATTGAGTAGAAGACATGCCAGCTTAGGGGCTATGTTCCTTGAATGGAAGCAACTGGAGTCTATCGCGGGGTTTGATTTCAGACCAAAGTGCGAATTGGATCCAGAAATGTTAGCAAGTTTGACGATCAGACCCACTTTGTTTGAACGGATCGGCTCTAGTCAGAGGGACGACCCTAACCTATTGGAAGTCATCTCCAAGTTAGAGATGGGTATCGATGAGGAGATGAACAAGTATGGGCTTGATCGAGATAGACGGCTTAGAAAGAATGGAAAGCTTGTTGTACCCAATGTCAATGGATTGAGGGATGAAGTGCTTAGAGAATGTCATCACTCAAAGCTGACTATACACCCCGGTGGTGACAAGATGTATCGAGATATGAAGCAGACTTACTACTGGGAAGGAATGAAAAGAGACGTTGGGAAGTTTATATCCAAATGCATGAATTGCCAGCTAGTTAAAGCCGAGCAAAAGAAGCCTAGTGGTTTGTTACAGCCCTTAGAAATTCCCGAATGGAAATGGGAGCAAGTCTCGATGGATTTTATTGATGGTTTACCAAGGACTAGATCAGGACACGATAGCATTTGGGTAGTTGTGGATCGACTGACTAAAAGTGCAAGGTTTATACCAGTCAAGTCGACCAGAACGGCAACTAAGTTAGCAGAATTGTATATGAAGTGGGTAGTGAGATTTCATGGAGTACCTAAAAGCATTGTGAGCGACCGAGACCCGTTGTTCACTAGTGGGTTTTGGAAGAGCTTACAAGAGGCTCTAGGGTCAGAGTTACATCTCAGTACCGCATATCATCCTCAGACCGACGGTCAGACGGAGAGGGTGAACCGTATTTTGGAAGATCTCTTGAGATCATGTATATTGGATTTTTGTGGATCATGGGATGACCATTTGCATCTAGTAGAGTTTGCATATAATAATAGCTACCAATCCAGTATCGGTATGGCTCCGTTTGAAGCTTTGTACGGAAGACCGTGTAACTCACCATCATGTTGGATAGAGACTGGCGAGAAGTTTATGCTTGGACCAGATGTGGTGAGGGAAACTTCAGATAAAATCAAGACCATTCAACAACGAATGAAGGCTGCCCAAGATAGGAAGAAGAGTTATGCTGATAAGAGGAGGAGAGACCTAAAATTCTCCGTTGGTGACTTGGTGTTTGTCAAGATTTCTCCGTTGAAGAGCGTAATACGATTTGGCAGGAGAGGCAAGTTGGCACCAAGATTTGTTGGCCCATTCCCTGTTCTTGAACTAGTCGGGAATTTGGCATATAGAATTGACTTACCGGAGAAGATGGCGGGAGTTCATAACGTATTTCATGTTTCCCAACTAAGGAAGTTCGTTCACGACTCAGATATGACTATTTCACCTGATCAGTTGGAGGACTTCGAAGTAGAACCCGAGGCGGTTGGGAACCGCAAGCTGGCCTGTATTGTCGAGCACGACATGAAGCAACTTCGAAGGAAGGCGGTGAAGCTAGTCAAGGTACAGTGGAGCGAGGACGAGAGTGATTGTACTTGGGAGACAGAGGAGGACATTAGGAAGACACACCCAGAACTCTTTGCCTGGTAAGATTTTGACTTCGATTTAGTTTTCCGCATGCTAGGATAGGCTTGTTTGCTTGTTTTGCATGTTTGATTGTTGTACGTGGTTGTTAGGCATGCGGGATCCTTTGTATGTTTTGGGTTAAGGAATTTCGGGGACGAAATTTCTTAAGGGGGGGGGGGGGGGGAGTGTAACGACCCGTATTCTACGCATCATAGGATCGTAGGATATTTATTTCTTTCACATACGAAGTCGTATGGTCATGTAACTTTGGGAGACGACTATTGTGGTCGTTTCCTATGTTCATGATTTTTCCCGATTTTTAAATGACCATTTTACCCCTAGTTGGCACTGTTTTGGCCATAACTTTTGACTGGAAAGGAATTTTGACCTGAAACCGCTTCCATTGGCTCCGGATGATGGTTTCTCTTTCCGTAGAGTGGTCACATTAGTCAAACGGACTCACCGTTTGGGAGATATGGCTGAAACAAGTTTCAGATGGTGAAAAAACAGCTTAATTGGGCTTAACCGGGTGATTAGCAGCTAGGCCCAGAGGGGAATTTCGGGTTTAGAGGTATAGGAGGACTGATTAGGGTTAGGTTATCACTTTCATTTCAATTTTGAGCCGCCACAAACCTTCTTGAGACCTTAGTAATGGCTTCCATCCTCTAAAACCACCCCAAAACACATTTTAGTGAAGATTAAGCCTAAACTACATCAAAGCAAGGCCAAATAGCAACAAAGCAAGGTTGGAGCTGCTGCTATACATAGGAATTCGACCCAAACAGAGAGTATTTCAGATTTGGTGTTTCATTTGTGGCCAAGGTGAGTGATTTGCATAGTTTTTGCACTAATTACGGTAATTAAGGGTAATTAGTGAAGATTAGCAAATTTATACGTAAATAAATTCTGGAAAAATTCTTAAAATTCTAAAATAATATTTCATGCCTCTGTTAGAAAATTTAGACGATTTGATTAAGTTTTACTAAGTATGTGCTTAAACATGATTAAGAAGGATTATAGGAAAATGTGAGGTTTTAGCCACTTTTGATCTATTTTGATTCATTTGGATTGTTGTTTGGTGTTTGTGGTTGTTCTTACATATTGCTATGACTCTATGGTATATTTTATGATTGATTAGAATAGTTAGATTGGTCAAAAGCGCCGTCGAATGGCGTAGAAAGCTCGCTGGAAAGTTGCAGAAATGTGCATGTTCCGAACCGGATCAGATCGGAGTAAGGGGTTGGATCGGATTTGTGAACTGACCGAGGGGATTCGAACTGGATTGGAACTTGTCACTGGAGGAGGCTTGGCGAGAAGGAAGGCCATTTACTTAGAGTTGGAGTGGACAAGGGGATCAGATCGGAAGAATAATTGGGGGCCAGATCGGATCGACTTGGAGACGCAGGGCTCGGATCGGAAGTAAACATTTGGGAGAACTAGCAAGAGGGAAGGCCACGCGGATCAGATAGCAAGGAGGGATCGGATCGGAATACGTGAAGAAATGAGGGAGCCGATCGGAGCACTGGAAGGAAGGACACCCGACCCGACCCGGAGGAAGATACCGACCTGACCCGAAGTGGGGTACCCGACCCGAACCGAATGGAAAGATGACAAGAAATGAGGACCGACCCGAACCGATGAAGGTGATGACTACCGAACCGAACCGAATTCTAAGACTGTTAATGCGCGACAACTCTTCTGAAGACCCACTCCAATTCGACCAAACCCGAGATGCAAAGGAAGTCCAAATGAGAAGTTAGAGCTTAAGATTCAAATGGGAATCAACGAGTTCGCTTCATGGTTGGGCTTTGCTGCGGGACGTGTGTTAAGGGGTTATCGATGTCTATAGCTTTGGACCACTATGGTAGGAGGTACGGAGGCGGATTCAGGGCCATTATGGTATTGGTAGAACCAAGGGCTACGACCAATGAAGTGGGTCATTGAAAATGTTTGGTCATGACTCCAAGTGTTTGGCTTGGTCACAGCAGGGTTTCTACAAGTCGGGATTCGTCGTTGCCTCAGTTTGTCTAGTGTTCCAAAGTGGTAGATATCGTATGCTTTACGCACTGAGTGAGAGATGTGAGGATGGTTGCTATGGATGATTTGTTTGCTATCGTTGTGACATGCACACCCTACCCCTGTATTCTTTACACTATTCATTATGGCACCTTGGAGTATTGTACGGTATGTGGTACTAACTCTTTAGTTGCAGGTCCAGGTTCAGGTATGGTTTAGTATACCTGTTATCATTCTGTTTAGATGCTTATCGCTCATACCAGGCTTTATGTCTGACCCAGGGTTTTATGTCTCCTCTTATTACTCTGGGTGCTCACACGAGCAGACTAGAGACAGGTTAGCTGGTGATGCACGGGTAGATGATCCGGAGACGAGCAGGAGGCTTCCACGTAATATATACAGTATTCTCCCTGTGGTGTTGAAGATCACTGCTTGGGCATTGGTGGTGCATCTTCTACTTTAGTTTTCTTTTGTTAGAGACAGTAAATTTGGAAAGTTGTAATAAGCTGTATTTGGATTTCCGCTGCTCTGATGTTGACATTGATTATTAGTTATCAGCTTATGCACTGTCTCGCCTGTTTTATGTCAAGTATGTTATTATTATATTTTATCCCATGCGCTGTGAGACATTCTATAGGTTTCTTGATTAGTTCATTCTCTTCTTTCCTTCCTTTGGCGACCGTTCCGTGCTAATCGAGCATGTGCACAGCGCACTTTCGGAGGAAATGCCGACTGGTGCGGGGCGGGCCGTCATAATTCCCTTTGAGAGTGAAATTAATGGACGTGGGGTGTTACACCCCCTGTCAATATGCATATATTATCATATATTTCTCCCCCTTTGTCATTGGCAAAAAGGACATACTTATGTAAATAATTCATGAATATCCACAAACACACAAACAATACGCATACGTAATAAGTACAAACAAACAAACAGATGATAGACATTTTAAGTTCATTCAAACGACTAAATTATGGGATAAAATTTTGATCTCATGAATATTCAGACAACTGAATCTGGGATTATTCGGCTGAATATATAGTTTTTCTGAGTTATGCATATGATATTCATGTTTATATATAACTTGTAAGTTTATATTCAAGTTCAATATATATTTCATGTCACATACTACAATTTAATCATACAAAAGCATATTTACACAATCGTTTAGAGATGTATTCATATATTAGTCAAAAGAGAAATTGTAAGCTTTATTTACTTATAAGCTTGTGATACATGAAGTATTTCCATAAGAAACTGTATAAAAATATGTAGAAATGATATAGTATATCAATTGACCATTAATATGAAATATGATGTGTAAAAGAATAATTGCATATCAATATAAATATATAAGATTACCAATTTTTCCAATTTATTCTTCATTTTGAGCTCTGTTACCAAAAATTCCAGATTTATTGGAATAACCTTATTGTTGTGGTGTACCTACAAAAAATATGATAAATACTTTGGTACCCACTTTCTTTGTCAGCCTCCAAGGGTTAAATGGAAGGTAACCATACCCAAGAGGGTGTAATGGAACCTTTAAAAAAAAATTCATTATTAACTACTGAATCAAAATAATCATCTATATATCTTTCTCTGTTTTTCCAATTTACAAGAACCCAAATACTTAAAAAAATTATACTGATATTTTCTTTGGTACTTCTAGATTTATTATAAATATCTCTAGTCATAGGGTTATTCGAATTTCGATAAAAATTGAATCTTGGATTTATTCGTGCTTTAGTACTAACTGTAACACCCTGTATTTCCTGAGAATATTAAAGTAACGAATTAAAGAATAATTAATTACAAATTTGAGAAATAGGTGAAACGAGTTATGCCATTGCGTTCGTCTCGAAATTCTTCTTGAAATAGAGTCCAAGTTTTCGAAAATCGGACTTTGTATGAAGAAGTTATGGCCCTCGGAACTTTCAGAAATTTATATGAAACAATTCAGAAAATTAAGTACCAAGGCAGGTCGACCTGGGGGACAACCTATCCCAGGCCAGGCCGACCTGGGGGTCGACTAGGGGGTCGACCTCCCTATATACAGGTCGACCTCCCCCTCGGGTCAGATATGAAATCTGACGTTTTTCTTTATGTGACGATCTGCTGTGTCATTAGGGCTTGTATGTCAAGTTCTGGTTGGTTCTCTTAGGTTTGAATGGCATTGATTTGCTCTAGGTTAATCTGACGGCTCCTTTTAAATCAAACTTCTATATAAGCAACATAAATCTAAACCCTAAGCCACACAAAATATTCCTAAGACCGTAATGTTGTCAACACTCAACCTAGAGTAGCCACCATTCTCATTCAACTAGAAAGCAAGTTAGGAATTACAAATCAAATCTAATTCAACTAAGAGAATTCAACTTCTACAACAAAGGAGGGCTATTCAATTTTAGAAAACAGATCCCAGAAAAACAAGACTTTCTTTTCTTTGTAACTCCTGTTATTATTTAGATGTGAACGATTAAAAGTTGTGATTTGTAATAAAATGAAAACTAGAATAAATCCTAGTTGTAAGATAATGACGATGCTAATTTATGCCTATTCTTGTAACGATTCTATCGTATATGTTTGTGAGATTATTGTGGTTATATGTTGATGTTAAACCAATCGTATATTACGTGGTATATTTTGATGATGACATAAATTGGCGATGACATATTATAATTTGGCGATGGAATATCATATTGTGTAATTTGGCAATGACATACCATATTGTATAATTTGGCGATGGATATCATATTGTGTAATTTGATGATGACATACCATATTGTATAATTTGGCAATGACATTTCAAGTTGTATGATTTGGTAATGACACCTATATGTTGTATGACAATTCGGGAATTTTGCTATGTTTATTGAATCATGCAAGTTGTTTTGATCTATGTCTATTGAATCATGCAAGTTGTTTAAATCTACGTTTAGATCTATGTTTATTGAATCATGCAAGTTATGTTTAGATCTACGTTTATTGAATCATGCAAGTTATTTAGATCTACATTTAGATCTATGTTTATTGAATCATGCAAGTTGTTTAGATCTATGTTTATTGAATCCTGAAAGTTGTTTAGATCTACATTTAGATCTATGTTTATTAAATCATGCAAGTTGTTAGGCTAAGAAACGTATTATGTTTAGATTCACATTTAGATCTATGAAAAGTAGATCCAAAAATTTAAGCTCATATTTACATGCCTTGTTAAACTTGTGTAAAACCATATGCTTAAGATTCATGTTTGTTGGATCCAAGATAAAAGTTCATATTTACGTATCTTGTTAAAACCTGTGTAATTCCATATGTTTAAGATTCATGATTATTAGATCCAAATTAAAGTTTACATTCACATGTCTAGTTGAACTTGTGCAATTGTATATGCTTAAGGTTTATGTTCGTTGGACCCAAAATAAAAGTTTGCATTTACACACCAAGTTGGATTTGGGTAATTTTGTATGTTTAAGACACATGTTAATTAGATCCAAAAATGCAAGTTCACCTTTATATGACTAATTGGAATTGTGTAGTTCTATGTAAACTCTAGTCCATATGCTTATGGTTCATGTTTAGGTTCAAAATTGCAAGTTCATAATTTAACATATATTTATTCTATACCAAATTTATGTGACATATGTTGGATCCATATTATGCTTGTCTGGAATGCTATGTGTCTCTTCCTTTTACCCTCTTGATTTTGACTTAGGCTAAATTGCGAAGCCTAATATTCTATGAAATTTATGCGAACGTTTAGCGGGGGTAACGTTGGGAAAAACATGAAGTTACATGTTATTGGCATATTTTAAATGAATAGTGGCATTGAAATGGTATAATTTATATACCTAAAATTATGAACATGATTTTGAGAGAAATTGGGCATTACTTAAATGACAATAATTTACATATAAATATAGAAGGTAAATATGTAAATTTAGAAAAGAAAAATATGTCTAACCCGAGGTTAGATTGAGTTATGGTGTAAGACTGCCCGGAACAGCCCGGCACATCCAGCAACCATAACAATATATATCTAATGTGAGAGGTTAGTGCATCAAGCCCAAAATAACCCGAGGTTAGACTGAGTTGCGGTGTAAAACTGCCCAGAACTGCCCGACACATCCATTAACCGCAACAGTACCTGTCTAATGTGAGTGGCTTGTGCTTTAATGAATGAATTAAAGCTAAGACAGGAGTGGTAGGGTTAAGTTAATTAAGGTAAAACTTAACCAATATAACAAGATGAATGACTAGGGTTAAGTTAATAGGAAACACTTAACCAGTATAGCATGATAAATGGGTAGGGTTAAGTAATAAGAAACACTCAACCAATATAACTTAATTTGTGGTAAGGTTAAGTTAAAACAAGAGGGCAACACTTAACCAATATAACTTGATTTGTGGTAAGGTTAATTGAAATAAGAGGGAAACACTTAACCAATATAACTTGATTTATGGTAAGGTTAAGTTAAAACAAGAGGGCAATACTTAACCTATATAACTTGATTTGTGGTAGGGTTATGTTGACATAAGAAGGCGACACTTAACCAAAGTAACATGACAAGTAGGTGGGTTAAGTTAACTTGAATTAATTGATGACACTTAACCAATATAACATGATGAACACGTGGGGTTAAGTTAACAAGAAAACACTTAACCAATATAACTTGATGAACGAACGGGGTTAAGTTAATAAGAAATGCTTAACCAACATGACACGATGAATGGGTGGGTTAAGTTAACACGAATGGACAACACTTAACCAATACGACATAATGTGCGGGAGTGTTAAGTACATATCGGGTTGGTGGGTAATATTAGTAAATATAGGCCCACAAAACTTAACCGTTTAATAAACATGCTTGAATCAACGAGAGGGTTAAGTACATATCAGGTTGGTGGTTAATATTAGTAAATATAGGCCCACAAAGCTTAACCGTTCAATAAACATGCTTGAATCATTGGAAGGGTTAAGTACATCTCGTGTAGGTGGGTAATATTAGTACATATAGGCCCACAAACTTAACCATTAAATAGACATGCTTGAATCAGTGGGAGGGTTAAGTACATATCGGGTTGGTGGGTAATATTAGTAAATATAGGCCTACAAACTTAACCAATAGGAAACCCTAGTAACGTGGACCCATTTCAGCAGTAACCCACATAGATGTATCATGGTACCCTGAATTAGGCAGGGTGGGGCACGATTACTGGGATGATTATAAGAGGTCAAGACAGCGGCTAGGGGTACGTCAGTTTAGGTTCCGACGGTTTACGGGTGTGCACGTACTCCGGAGCGGGAAAAAGCAGGCACTGGGTACTAGTAGTTATACACTGTGCATCTTGAATCGTGTCGGTTCGCTATCATAAGGATTGATACACCTTATGGTGGGACCAGCACAATGTATTTACAGGCAAGAGAGGGCTAATTAACACAGACACATGGAACATTAATGCAAGTAAGGAGCCGATCGATAGGGTAGTAAGGGTACATCTAACATGTTCATGGCAATTAGGCTGATTGAGGTGGAATCCTCACGATAGATGTACACCTGAAGGCTACCACAATTACGGGGATTGGGATCACATTATCATTTTATACAGATTACTAGTTGGGACACTAGTTAGGTGGTGCAGAGAAATAAAATGGGTGCGATAACATATTCAGCCTTATTATCTTATTTCTAGGGTGATGTCCTAGATTCAATTTATTCATATCATAACCCTTTTCTTGTTTACATGCTAAATAGTCACTGGAATTACCAGACTTATGTCTGACCCATTTTCTTTCGTCTTCTTTTCTTTCGTTCTCCCCAAAGGTCCACAGGGAGGGAATACTTCAGCTTAGATCGGATAATTTCCAGCTTGAAGAAAGTAGATGTATTGCTTTGGACTCTCTCTTCCACTGCTATGGCTGGTTCACGCTTTATTGGGGAATATCATTGTTATTTTTATGCTTCTTTTATATTTGGAAGTTTTTGAATCAAGACAGAAGTTCTATGTATTACTTTTAAGTATGATTGAGATAACTGTTGTAAATGCTTGACTGAACCATATTATTTATAAAAATGACTTTATTTTCCGCTGCTTTATTTGTCTGTCTTGTAATTTATCTGCATCTTTTACCTAAAATGCTCCACCAAAGTTAAGGCATTCCCTTTGTGAGTGATCTTAATGGAGGTGGGGTGTTACACTTGGTATCAGAGCTGAAGGTTACCGGATCAGATAAAAGATTTGAAAAATAATTTTCAAAACGGTTTTAAAATAAGCATTTTCAAAAGAAAAGTTTTGTTTTTAAAGGCATATTCCCCAAAGTCGTATGCACTATCTTTTTGATCCTCTGTTTGAATCCTTGTTTCCTTCATTCCTAAGTCTCTGGACTCCTGGCTTTCTGGGAGGTAACCTCATCGCGGCAGGGTTCCGTAGGCTTGATGAGACTACGGCACTTGTCAAAGGGCTAGTAAGCACCCAACTTCCATCTATAGCCGCAGTAGCTTCACCTACGGCTAATTTTCTTTCTAGCTTTGTATGATTTTCCATGCGACGGAGACAGCTTTCAATAGACCTGTCAATAAGTTACACAAGGATGGCAAAGATGAGAATGAGGGAGTTTGGTTAAGGAGCACAACCCAAGGACGAAGAACTCATGGATATAGACTTAGTTCGCAAAGGAGGGGAGGAAAGAATAGTAAAACCTAAAACAAGAGGAAGTATATTTATTATGGTATAACGGGTCGTATAATTAAGGGAAAGGGCAAGAACAAATGACAGGGTTTTTAGGAGGGCAAATGCATGTTCTCACCGCCAGCGTACCCGAGAGAGTGGTAATAAGGTTTCTGTTGAAAGATTTTAGTTTTTTTCCTTTTTGATCATCCTGTTAGTACTCTTTTGATTTTATCGCTTCACATTTATTTATATCTGCTTCCGTAGTTGAGTCTCTGCACCTTAGTACTAGTATAATAAGAAGATCCCACTATTATCTCAAATCCGGTTGGTGGTTCGGCTCATTTATCTTTGGTTTGTAAGGATTTGAGAATAGCTATGTTAAGTGTAATACTTATCTTTTCGGGTTTCATGGGCTTTGGGTTGATTCTAGGCATGGATTGGGTAGCTAGTAATTGTGAAAGGAGGGTAGTTAGACTTTCGACTTGCCTTAGGAATATCCTCGAGATTTCGTGCGATCCTAAGGGATCAGTTTGCCTTAGCTACTTAGAATCACTTTATGTATCTATCGATGATTTTCGATCCGTTGGAGTAGTCCATGAGTATGCAAGATGTTTTTGATTAGGTTAGGGATTTTCCCCCTAAAACTCGAGATGGACTTCCACGTATATCTAGTTGACAATGCAAAGCCAGTTATGCGATCAACGATAGTTTCGGAACAAGATTGGCGAGGATAGCCAGAGTCGGTTAAGTGCACAATTTGTTTGGTTATTTTGCTAGTATCATCTCACATAAATCGTCCAAATTCGGAGGAGGTATTCCTCGGGTGCTTGTCTGATATTGGTTTAGCCCTTTGGGCCTTGTACTTGAGGGATGTCAAGTTCGACTAGGATGGTTTGCATGAGAGATATTGACCCTCAGATTTGTGACATTATGGATAAGCTAAGTAGAGGAGAGACCTCTAATCATCTTAGTATATACACTTGGTATCTTGGCTCACACCTGTTTATCTTGGAAAGATAGTTCGACTACATCGGATACCCTCTAGCATAGTAAGTGATCGAGGCCCTATCTTTTCTAGTGAGTTTTGGAAATGTAGGTCAAGAAGCTTCGCAACTGTGAAGTTAAAATAGTTAAGGTACAGTGGAGTGAAGCTCAAGAAAATGCGACATGGAAGATTGAAGATAAGACACGCGCATCATACCCTTTTTCTTGAGGGTATATCCTTGATCTCTTTTTCTAGGAATTCTATGCATGTTTGTTTCTATCTTTTTTAGGAATATCCTCTAGGTCATATCTTCAATCCTTAGGTAGAAGCCAATGGATGTAAACATGTGTTTGAAACATGTTATGATTGGTGGTTGCAAGTGGTTGCAAGTGGATGCATATACACACATTAGGCACTAGAACGGCTCAGTCACTTTCATATTGCATATGCATGAGTGAATTTTTATACATATGAATTGAAACTTGATGTGTTATCATATGGATGTTGCATTTGAATGAATGATTGTGCACTCATGTAGAAGTTATAAAGTACTATTAGGAATAATTGCATACATGATGGACTCATGGCACTGATATAATTCGCATTGACGAGGTCAACCGAATAAGCAGATCGCCTGATTTTGTATTAGATAAGGACATGTACACACACTATGCATATGATCATGAAGGCATTAGAAATCTTTTTGAGGACAATGGATGCCTGTGATTGAATGGTTGAGTAGATGGATGTTGGATGTGATATACGTTCTTCCTAACTTGAAGATTTCGGGGACGATATCCTTTAAGGAGGGGAGAATGTAACACCCCGTATTTTCTGAGAACATTAAAGTAACGAATTGAAGAATAATTAATTACAAATGTGAGAAATAGGTGAAACGAGTTGCGCCGTTGCGTTCTTCTCGAAATTCTGCTTGGAATAGAGTCTAAGTTTTCAAAAATCGGACTTTGTATGAAGAAGTTATGGCCCTCGGAACTTTCAGAAATTTATATAAAACAATTCAGAAAATTAAATACCAAGACAGGTCGACCTGGGGGTCGACCTACCCCAGGCCAGGTCGACCAGGGGGTCGACCTCCCTATATATAGGTCGACCTGGGGGTCGACCTCCCCCTCAGGTCAGATCTGAAATCTGACGTTTTTCTTTGTGTGACGATCTGCTATGTCATTAGGGCTTGTGTGGCAAGTTTTGGTTGGTTCTCTTAGGTTTGAATGGCTTTGATTTGCTCTAGATTAATCTGACGGCTCCTATTAAATCAAACTTCTATATAAGCAACCGAAATCTAAACCCTAAGCCACACAAAAATATTCCTAAGACCGTCATGCTGTCAACACTCAACCTAGAGTAGCCTACATTCTCATTCAATTAGAGAGCAAGTTTGGAATTACAAATCAAATCTAATTTAACTAAGAGAATTCAACGTCTACAACAAAGGAGAGCTATTCAATTTCAGAAAACAGATCCCAGAAAAACAAGACTTTCTTTTCTTTGTAAGTCCTGTTATTATTTAGATGTGAACGATTAAAAGTTGTGATTTGTAATAAAATGGAAACTAGAGTAAATCCTATTTGTAAGATAACGACGATGCTGATTTATGCCTATTCTTGTAACGATTCTATCGCATATGCTTGTGAGATTATTGTGGTTATATGTTGATGTTAAACCAATCGTATATTATGTGGTATATTTTGGCAATGACATGAATTGGCGATGACATATTATAATTTGGCGATGGAATATCATATTGTGTAATTTGGCAATGACATACCATATTGTATAATTTGGCGATGGATATCATATTGTGTAATTTGACGATGACATAACATGTTGTATAATTTGGCAATGACATTTCAAGTTGTATGATTTTGTAATGACACCTATATGTTGTATGACAATTTGGGAATTTTGCTATGTTTATTGAATCATGCAAGTTGTTTAGATCTACATTTAGATCTATGTTTATTGAGTCATGCAAGTTGTTTAGATCTAAATTTAGATATATGTTTATTGAATCATGCAAGTTTTTTAGATCTACGTTTATTGAATCATGCAAGTTGTTTAGATCTACATTTAGATCTATGTTTATTGAATCATGCAAGTTGTTTAGATCTATGTTTATTGAATCATGCAAGTTGTTTAGATCTACATTTAGATCTATGTTTATTAAATCATGCAAGTTGTTAGGCTAAGACAAGTATTATGTTTAGATTCACATTTAGATCTATGAAAAGTGGATCCAAAAATTTATGCTCATATTTACATGCCTTGTTAAACTTGTGTAAAACCATATGCTTAAGATTCATGTTTGTTGGATCCAAGATAAAAGTTCATATTTACATGCCTTATTAAAACCTGTGTAATTCCATATGTTTAAGATTCAAGATTATTAGATCCAAATTAAAGTTTACATTCACATGTCTAGTTGAACTTGTGCAATTCTATATGCTTAAGGTTTATGTTCATTGGAACCAAAATAAAAGTTTGCATTTACATGCCTAGTTGGATTTAGGTAATTTCATATGTTTAAGACCAATGTTAGTTAGATCCAAAAATGCATGTTCACCTTTATATGACTAATTGGAATTGTGTAGTTCTATGTAAACTCCAATCCATATGCTTATGGTTCGTGATTAGGTTCAAAATTGCAAGTTTATAATTAAACATATATTTATTCTATGCCAAATTTATGTGACATATGTTGGATCCATATTATGCTTGTCTTGAATGCTACGCGTCTCTTCCTTTTCCCCTTTTGATTTTGAGTTAGGCTAAATTGCGAAGCCTAACATTCTAAGAAATTTATGCGAACGTTTAGCGGGGGTAACATTGGGAAAAACATGAAGTTACATGTTTTTAGCATATTTTAAATGATTAGTGGCACTGAAATGGTATAATATATATACCTAAAATTATGAACATGATTTAGAGAGAAACTGGGCACGACTTGAATGACAATAATTTACATATAAATATAGAAGGTAAATATGTAAATTTAGAAAAGACAAATATGCTAAACCCGAGGTTAGATTGAGTTACGGTGTAAGACTGCCCAGAACCGCCCGACACATCTAGCAACCGTAACAATATATATCTAATGTGAGAGGTTAGTGCATCAAGCCCAAAAGAACTCGAGGTTAGACTGAGTTGCGGTGTAAAACTGCCCGGAACCACCCGACAGATCCAGTAACCGCAACAACACCTAACTAATTTGAGTGGTTGGTGCTTTAATGAATGAATTAAAGCTAAAACAGAAATGGTAGGGTTAAGTTAATTAAGGTAACACTTAGCCAATACAACAATATTAATGAATAGGGTTAAGTTAATAAGAAACACTTAACCAGTATAGCATGACAAATGAGTAGGGTTAAGTAATAAGAAACACATAACCAATATAACTTGATTTGTGGTAAGGTTAAGTTAAAACAAGAGGGCAACAATTAATCAATATAACTTGATTTGTGGTAAGGTTAAACTAACAAGAGGGCAACACTTAACCAATATAACTTGATTTGTGGTAAGGTTAAGTTAAAACAAGAGGGCAACACTTAACCAATATAACTTGATTTGTAGTAGGGTTACGTTGACACAAGAAGGCGACACTTAACCAAAGTAACATGACAAGTAGGTGGGTTAAGTTAACTTGAATTGATTGATGACACTTAACTAATACAACATGATGAACACGTGGGGTTAAGTTAACAAGAAAACACTTAACCAATATAATTTGATGAACGAACGAGGTTAAGTAAATAAGAAACACTTAACCAACATGACACGATGAATGGGTGGGTTAAGTTAACATGAATGGACAACACTTAACCAATATGACATAATGTGTTGGAGGGTTAAGTACATATCGGATTTATGGGTAATATTAGTGAATATAGGCCCACAAAACTTAACCGTTTAATAAACATGCTTGAATCAACGGGAGGGTTAAGTACATATCGGATTGGTGGGTAATATTTGTAAATATAGGCCCACAAAACTTTACCGTTTAATAAAAATGCTTGAATCAATGGGAGGGTTAAGTACATCTCGTGTAGGTGGGTAATATTAGTACATATAGGCCCACAAACTTAACCGTTAAATAGACATGCTTGAATCAGTGGGAGAGTTAAGTACATATCGGGTTGGTGGGTAATATTAGTAAATATAGGCCCACAAACTTAACCAATAGGAAACCCTAGTAACGGGGACCCATTTCAGCAGTAACCCACATAGATGTATCACGGTACCCTGAACTAGGCAGGGTGGGGCACGATAACAGGGCTGATTATGAGCGGTCAAAACAGTGGCAGGGTGTACATCTGTGTAGGTTCCGACGGTTTACAGGCGTGCACGTACTCCAGAGTGGGAAAAAGCAGACACTGGGTACCATTAGTTATACACTATGCATCTTGAATTGTGTCAGGTTGCTATCATAAGGATTGATACACCTTATGGTGGGACCAGCACAGGGTATTTACACGCAAGACAGGGCCGATTGACACAGAGACATGGAACATTAATGCAAGTATGGAGCCGATCGATAGAGTAGTAAGGGTACATCTAACATGTTCATGGCAATTAGGCCGATTGAGGTGGAATCCTCACGATAGATGTACACCTGAAGGCTACCACATTACGGGGATTGGGATCACGTTATCATTTTATACAGATTACTATTTGGGACACTAGTTAGGTGGTGCAGAGAAGTAAAATGGGTGCGATAGCATATTCAGCCTTATTATCTTATTTCTAGGGTGATGTCTTAGATTCAGTTTATTCATGTCATAACCCTTTTCTTGTTTACGTGCTAAATAGTCACTGGACTTACCAAAATCATGTCTGACCCATTTTCTTTTGTCTTCTTTTCTTCCATTTCCCCTCCCCTTAGGTCCGCAGGGAGGGAATACTTCAGCTTAGATCGAATCATTTCCAGCTTGAAGAAAGTAGATGTATTGCTCTGGAGTCTCTCTTCCACTGCTATGGCTGGTTTACGCTTTATTGGGGAATATCATTGTTGTTTTTATGCTTCTTTTTTATTTGGAAGTTTTTGAATCAAGGCAGAAGTTCTATGTATTACTTTTAAGTATGATTGAGATAACTGTTGTAAAACCTTGACTGAACCATATTATTTATAAAATGACTTTTTTTCCACTACTTTATTTGTCTGTCTTGTAATTTTTCTGCATCTTTTACCAAAAATGCTCCACCAAAGTTAAGGCATTCCCTTTGTGAGTGACCTTTACAGAGGTGGGGTGTTACACTAACAGTGATATTTTTCGTAAAAGCATATCTAGTACTGTTCCTCTGATTAGTTTTATTATATCCTAAACCACTTTTGTCGTGTAAAGGACTAGAACTAGATAAAATCACATTTAAATCATTTTTACCTTTATTGAATTTTGCAAACTTATTTGTACATTTTTCAAATTTGATTCCAAAGTCACGATTAACACTTTCAAAAGAAATTTTGCTACTTTTTAAATTATCATTTTCCTTAATTAAATCAGAATTCTTCCTTTTCAAAGTGCTATTCTCATTTTCAATATGCTAAATTTGAGATTCTAAATTAAGAGACGATTGTAAATTTTCAAAATTTTCTTTTGAGTCACAAATTTCTATTATATTTAAAAATAGGTTGACCTGTTATTTTTAACAGGTTGACCTGTTTTTGTCAATATACAGTAAAAACGATTTTTCATGCATAATTTTGAAAGCAATGAGAAGTATGATTATTTGAGGATAGATTTTAACATAAAATACTCTAAATAACCAACTTCTAACCTATGAAACCATTGAATCTTCTTTTTGTCGATCATGAAGCTTCTTCTCGTCATTAATCAAAACGATCATTAAAAGTCCTTGACTCAACAAATACTAGTCCGATAACTGTTGTTGTAGGCGAACTCCACCAATGGAAGATTCTCCTCCCATGTCCCTCCGAAGTCTAGGATTCACAGTCTCAAAAGATCCTCCAGAACTCTATTCACTGTCTTGTTCTGTCCATTGGTCTGAGGGTGATATGCGGTGCTCAAGCACAACGGTATACCGAATGCCTCTTCCAGAACTCACTAGTTTAGATGGGATCACGATCACTCACCATGTTAGAAGGTACTCCATGTAGACGAACTATCTCACGAAGGTAAATTGATGCCAACTCTTAACAGGGATAAAATGAGCGCTCTTAGTAAGCCTGTCTACTATAATCCAGATGCTGGTATCGCCCTTCCTCGATCTAGGCAAACCATTGTTGAAATCCATAGAGACGCTCTCCCACTTCCACTGTGGGACCTCCAGTGGATGAAGCAAAACACCAGACTTTCTCTACTCAGCTTTAACTTGCTGGCAAACCAAACATCGAGAGACAAATTCGGCTACATCTTTCTTCATCCCAGCCCAAAAGAAAACCCTCTTCATGTCTTTATACATCTTATCGCCACCCGGATGGATAGTCATCCTAGAATGATGGGCTTCCTCAAGGTCTGTCTTCAACAAACTCCCTACTTAGGGAACACAAAGCCTCCCATCGCGCCATAGCCATCCTCCGACATCCACAGAATATCTACTAAGGTGACTAGAAGTCGCCCTTCTACCGAGCTTATTCAAGATGTCTGCTATCTATGGGTCCTCTCGCCACGAAGATCCTATCTGATTTATAAGAGTAGGTCGCACGTCTAAAGATGCCAACAAACCAGGTGTAAGATCCGTAGATGGCTTAAAATCGAAGATCGATATGTACTCCAAGCTCCGCCTCTCTACGTGTGACACCCCACGTCCGTTAATGTCACTCATTAAGGGAATGCATTAAGTTTCGTGAAGCGCTATAGGTAAACAGACACAGAATAATTACAAGACAAATATAATAAGGCAGCAATGGAAAATTTAAATTTTTATTTCAAACATAAAGCATAATACCGTGATCCACAATTTCATAAGTCATTAAAGCCATTAAAATAAAATAACTTTTGTCTTGCACCATCAGAGTACATAAGCAAAATAAAACCATGTTTCCCCAATTAAAAGAGTTAAGCCATAGTAGAGACAAGAACTTGAACCATACTTCAAAAGTAGATCCTAGCAAGATGATATCTGAGTCCTGATTAAGTTTGAGTGTTTCCTCCCTGAGAACCTTGGGGGGAGGACGGAAGAAAGAAGGATAAACAACAGGGTCAGACATAAAGTCTGGTGAGTCTAGTTACTTTTAGCCAGTAGATAAATAAAAGCGACATGATAGGCATATAAAGTGGATAATAGAGAGATCACTACATAAATGGAAGGTGTGACAAGGTAAGCAAGATAAGGTGTATGCGCCTCACTAATGATTACTCTGCACTACTACTAGTATAATTAAAATGAGATGATCCCTTCCACTATAAGTTGGTAGACTTAGGGCATACGTCCGAGTATGCGCTAACTGCTACCCTAATCGATCGGCTCCCTACCCCGTAGATATCCTGTGCTGGCTCCACAGTAGGAGCTATCAATCCCTAAAGTGGCAACTCTAAGCTCCCAAGATGTGCACAACCATATCTACTGGTGTCACGGTCGTCTTATCCCCTTCTGCCCGGCTCATGCACGCACATGTCCTGGTCGGTTTGCGCCGCCCACACCATTCGTTTTCTTTGGAACTCTTATATTCAAACAGTAAGCATGCCCCTTCTCCACATAGTATGGAGTTCTTTTTTTGATACCTACTTCGGGGTACTGACTTGAAATGGGTCCCATATACCCTTTGTCTTGTATCCCCACTAGGTTTTTCACTGACTATATACACCCTTAGGTGTCTTTAATTACATAGCCCCAGGTCAGTTATGCTTACCCTAAAGGGTGTATTTAATTACATAACTTTATTTTATTTTCCATTGGTTATGTACACCACTAGGTGTCTATAATTACATAACCTTATTGGGTTAAGTTCGTGGGCCTATATGTATATTACCCACCCCCTCTAATTTACTTAACCCACCCACTACCCATCCCAGTTTATTTAATCCTAACTTAAGTTCATAATCATACAATCCTTACAGATTAAATTAGGTTAAGTAGTCCAATTCATTGCCATGTCCAATTATGGTTATAATGGGGTAGATCTCCCATATTAGGCCTACAACGCGGGGATGCTGGATATGCCAGTCGGGTCCGGGCAGTCTTATTCCACAGTTGGGCCTAACCTCATGTCTTAGCCCGATTCGTGTTTGTGCACTTAGACCACTCACATTAGGTTTAGCGTTAGTGTTTGCTGGATATGTCGTGTCTTATAGTGGAAGGGATCATCTCATTTTCGTTATACTAGTAATAGTGCAGAGTAATCATTAGTGAGGCATATACACCTTATCTTGCTTACCTCGTCATACCTGCCATTTATGTAGTGATCTCTCTCTTATCCACTTTATATGCCTATCATGTAGCTTTTATTTATCTACTAGCTAAAAGTAACTAGACTCGCCAGACTTTATGTCTGACCCTGTTGTTTCTCCTTCTTTCTTCCGTTTCCCCCCGGGTTCTCAAGAGGAAACACTCAGACTTAATAAGGACTCAGATATCATCTTGCTAGGAGCTACTTCTGAAGTATGGCTCAAGTTCTTGTCCCTACTATGGTTTAACTCTTTTAATTGGGGAATCATGCTTTTTATTTACTTATGTACTCTGATGGTGCATGACAGAAGTTATTTTATTGTAATGGTTTTTGTGACTTATGAAATTGTGCACCACGATATTATGCTTTATGGTTGAAATAAAATATTAAATTTTCCGCTGCTGTCTTATTTATATATGTCTTGTAATTATTCTGTGTCTGTTTACCTATAGCGCTTCACGAAACTTAATGCATTCCCTAAGCGAGTGACATTAACGGACGTGGGGTGTCACACTTTGTATCAGAGCTGAAGGTTACCAGATTAGATAAAAAGTTTTGGAAATTATTTTCAAAAAGGATTAAAAGAAAGCATTTTCAAAAGAAAAGTCTGCTTTGAAAAACATTTCCTAAAAAGCCATATGTAGTATCCTTCGGTCCTTTATCTAAATTTCTTCCTTTTCCCTTTTTCGGCTTGTCTGGGGAACAAAACATCCCTAATATCTCAGAGGGCGTCACAATACCCGAATGGTTCCGTATGTATTTGGAGGCCACGGTGCCTGCTCAAGGCCAAGAAAATGTTCCTCCCCTGGCTGCACCATTTATTCTTCCTCCCCCTCCAAGAGCTGGTAACTTTGCCAAGATGTGCAAAGACTTCCGGGCTATGGAAGGAAGGCCATTCCATAGGAACGAGACATTCATCGAAGCTCGGAATTGGCTTAAGGAGTCCGAGGACTTATTTGTAATCTTTGAAGTGGAGGACCGAAGAAAAATCCAGTTAACTGCTTGGCTGTTAAAGGACAAAGCCTTATTTTGGTGGGAAGTCACCCAAGCTAGATGTCCGGTGGAAACTTGGGAAGACTTTAGACAGAGGTTCGAAATGAAATTTCTTTCCCAAGCTGAGAGAAGCATATATATGGAGAGGTTCTTAACACTCAAACAAGGAAATTTGGCGGTGAAGGAGTATGTGAACAAGTTCAACCAACTGACAAGGTTCGGGTTAGAGTTGGTGGATACACCACACAAAAGGGATTTGCGGTTTGTTAAAGGGTTGAATGAGCCTCTGCATGGTTTAGCCATGTCCCATATTCCAATGAGGACTACTTTTTAAAAGCTTGTTGATATGGTCCTAATGCATGAGGAGGAAAAGGGAGAGAAGATGGAAGCAAAGACTGAGGGGACATAACAGAATTAGAAGGTGTGGCCCAATAAGGGGCAGCAACAACAGCAACCACAACAGCAACAACAGAAGAAAGGAGGGAAAGATGACAAAGACAGGGATAAGAGAAAATGTCACAATTATGGAAAGGAGGGTCACTTGATCAAAGATTGTAAGAGAAGGAAGGCCAATTGCTTTAATTGCGGAGAGGTCGGACACTTGCCTAAAGAATGCCCAAAGAAACAGGGATCGCAGGGACAAGGTCAAAGTGCAGGGACTTTTGGAGGGCAAGTGCATTGCTCTCGCGATTAGTGCTCCTGAAAGAGGTATAAAAATTTCAGTAAAAGTTTGGTTTCTCTTTTAGACCATCCAGTTAGAACACTTTTTGATTCTAGTGCTTCACACTCGTTTATATCTAGCTCTTTGGTTAAATCTCTGCACTTAATTACTAGTATGGTAGTAGATCCCGTAGTTGTTTCAAACCCCATTGGTGGTTCGGCTCATTTATCGATGATTTTTCGGGGTTTGAAAATATCTGTGTTAAGCGTCGAAATTGAATGCAACGCGTATGTGCTCGAGTTTATGGGCTATGGGTTGATTCTAGGAACAGATTGGCTTACCATGTACGGGGCCATTCTGGATTGCGAGAGGAGGGTTGTTAGACTCCTGACTTGTCACGGGAAGACCCTCGAAGTTTCTTGTGACCCCCAAGGGTCTATTGTGCTTAGCTTCCTAGAGTCTCTAGATGCATCCAAAGATGATTTGCAATCTGTTCCAGTGGTTCGAGATTATTCCGATGTTTTTGATGAGGTACGGGGTTTACCTCCAAGGCACGAGATTGACTTCCGCATATATCTGGTGGACAATGCAATGCCAGTTGTATTACCAGTGCGCCACATGGCTCCAAGGGAAAGGAGGGAGCTGAGTAAGAAAGTAGTTGAGCTAATTAATAAAGGGTTTATCAGAGGAAGCATATTGGAATGGGGTGCTCCAGTAGTATTAGCAAATAAAACGGATGGTTCACTTCGTTTGTGTGTTGGCTATAGCGAGCTGAATAAGTTCACCAAGAAGAATAGGCACCCACTTCCGAGGATTGATGATTTATTTGATCAGCTTGTTGGTGCCTCGGTATTTTCTCAGTTGGACTTGGCTACGGGTTCCATCAGTTGAGGGCGACTGAGGATAACATAGATAAGAATGCTTTCAGAACTCCGGATGGTTTCTTTGAAAGCCTAGTTATGCCTTTTTGGTTGACAAATGAACCCACCTATTTTGTTTATTTGACGAGTAGGGTGTTTCGGGAGTTCCTGAACAAATTCGTCGTAGTCTTCATTGTTGATATTTTGATCTTCTCTAAGAACGAAGAAGAGCATACCCAGCATTTGGGAGAAGTTGTGAAAACTCTCCATGACCATCAGCTAAAAGCAAAGTTCTCCAAATGCCATTTCTCGAGAAAGTAGGTGAGATTCTTGGGGCTTGTAGTCTCCAAAGAAGGGATAACTATAGATCCAGCGAAGGTGGTCGTAGTGCAAGATTGGCAGATTCCTAAAAATGCAACTGAGGTGAGAAGCTTTCTTGGGTTGGCAGGTTATTACAGGAAGTTCATTAAGGACTTCGCGAAGATGTCAGCCCCTCTCACCAGGCTGACAAAGAGGAAGTTAGCATTCTCACAGGACATAGACTGTGATGTTGCTTTCCAACGACTAAAAAAGGCTCTGACAACAACCCCAGTCTTGACCTTGCTTGATGGAAGTAAAGTGTTTACTGTTTATACTGATGCGTGCGGTATAGGGCTTGATGCAGTTCTGATGCAAGAAGGGATAGTAATATGTTATAGGGGTAGACGGTTGAGAATTCATGAGAAGAACTACCCCTCCAATGATCTAGAGCTAGCTGCCATAATATTCGCGTTAAAGACATGGCGTCATTTTTAACTTGGAGAAAAGTTCGAGCTATACACCGATCATAAATCTCTCAAGTGTTTATTCTCACAGAAGGATCTCAACTTAAGGCAACAATGATGGATGGAGTTCTTAGCTTCATATTATTTTTAGATTGCTTATACCCCTGTTAAGGGTAATGTGGTGGAAGACGCACTAAGTAGGCAGAGGATGGCCTTGAGTCCTCTATTTGTGGAGAGGAAGAGCTTGGAGTTCATATCAGCTTTTGATTTTAGACCCTCCATTGAGACTTTTCCTGATTTGTTTGCATCCTTAGAGATACGACCGACCCTTATGGACCAGATAGGAACTTCGCAACAAGGTAACCTACATATTCTAGACATCATGGATAAGCTCAGAAAAGGGGAGACTTCTAGTCACCTCAAATGATATGCCATAGATGAAAAAGGGTGGTTGCAAAGGGATGGAAGGCTTTGTGTTCCTCAAAATGGAAGCTTGATAAAGGAAGTCCTGGAAGAATTCCATCATTCTAAGATGACCATTTATCCAGGTGGTGATAAGATGTACAGGGACATGAAGAGGGTTTTCTTTTGGGCTGGGATGAAGAAAGATGTGGCCGAATTTGTTTCTCAGTGTTTAGTTTGCCAGCAAGTCATGGATGAGCAAAAGAAGCCAGGAGGATTACTTCATCCATTAGAGGTTCCGTAGTGGAAATAGGAGAGCGTCTCTATGGATTTCATAGATGGTTTGCCTAGATCGAAGAAAGGTAACACCAGTATTTGGGTGGTAGTGGATAGACTCACTAAGAGCGCTCACTTTATTCCAGTTAAGTAAGAGGAAAGCATCATGTTTGGCAGCAACTTATGTTCGAGAGATAGTTCGTCTTCATGGATACCTTCCAACATCATGAGCGATCGCGACCCCATCTTTACCAGCAAATTTTGGAGGAGTTTGCAAGTAGCATTAAGTACACAGTTTTGTTTGAGCACCGCTTATCATCCTCAGACCGATGGACAAACGGAGAGGGTGAAAAGAATTCTAGAAGATCTTTTAAGGCTGTGTATCCTAGACTTCGGAAGGACTTGGGAAGAGCATCTTCCTTTAGTAGAGTTTTCCTATAATAACAACTATCAGGCCAGCATCGACATGGCACCCTTAGAAGCATTGTATGGACGACCCTGTAAATCGCCAACTTGTTAGTGGGAATCCACAGAAAGATTATTACATCGACCAGATATGGTTAGGGAAACATCCGAAAAGATTGACCTTATTCGACGGTGGATGAAGATAGCTCAAGATAGGCAGAAGTCCTATGTAGACAAGAGAAGGACTGACATCGAATTCGAAGTGGGAGACTTAGTTTTTATCAAAGTATCGCCTTTAAGGATTGTAGTTCGCTTCGGATCAGTAGGGAAGTTGGCACCTAGGTTTGTGGGACCATTTCCCATAATCGAGAGGATTGGCCAAATGGCCTACCGAGTAAAGCTTCCAAAAAATCTATCCGGTGTTCATGACATTTTCCATGTCTCTCATCTGTGGAAGTGCCTGCATGACACCGCAGAAGTTGTTGAGCCGAGTACGTTGGAAGAAGTCAAAGTGGAACGGGAAGTGATAGTTAGACGAGTCCCTACCCGTATTCTTGGGTCAAAAGTTAAGAAGCTGCGTAATAAGGAGATTAAGTTGCTAAAGGTTCAATAGGGAGATAACCCAGAAGATGCGACTTGGGAGACCGAAGACAAGATTCGTGCTTCGTACCCTTTTCTTTTCAAGGGTATGTTCTTAACTCCTTTTCCTAAGTTTTGTCAGTGCTTGTTTCTGTCAATAGAGTATATCTTATCCATGGTATTTTTGACCTTTAGATAGGAATCCTATGGATGTAAACAATTGTTTGAAACATGTTATGTTTGATGGATGCAAGTGGATGCAAGTGTTTGCTAGTGGTTGCCTATGGACGCATGTACACACACATTAGGCACTAAGATTGGCTCAATCACTTTCATACTGCATATGGATGTGTGTGAATTTTCTTTTCTTTTATGGATGAAAATGGATGAACTAGCATATGGATGTTGCATTTGGACGGATGGGTGTGCACACTTATAAAACTTATATGATACTATAGGTTTATTTTCATACATATTGGATTCATGGAACTAACATAGATTGCATTAAGGAGGTCAAATGAATCAGTAGACCGTCTGATCTTCACATTAGTGTTGGGACATATACACACACCTTCGCATAAATTCATTTAAGCATTAGAAATCTTTAAGGCCAATGGATGCCAGTGATTGATGGATCAGTAGATGGATGATGAATGGTAAGATATGCATTCTTCTTAACTTGGAGATTTCGAGATGAAATCCTTTGAGTAGGGGAGAATGTAACACCACGAATTTTTAACAATATTAAAGGGAATAAATTAAATAATAATTTAATATTCAGAATTAGAGGAAACAAACTGCACCATTGTGTCCGTCTCGAAATTCTGGTTAAGATAGACATTTGGTTTGCATAAAACGGACCTAGTATGAGGAAGTTACAAGGGTTTTAATTTTGTATACGTGCAGGAGAATTATATATACGCATGAGTCAGTGATGAGTCATAATTTTATCCAGAAAGATTCAAATTCGAAAAATTCGTCAGTGCGGCAAAATTCCTGCTCTAAGGAGTCGACCCCCCTGAAGGGGTGTCGACCTAGGGGTCGACCCACACACAGGGGTGTCGATACCCCTAGGGCTGAGGTGACAGTCAGTTTCAGAGGGTTCTGCAGCTATAAATATGTGGCTATTTCTCATATTTTCTTCATTGGAAGTCATGGAGGCCATATGCTGCTGGAGTGCAAACTGAACCGATTTCTACAACAACATACTTTGCAAATCAAATTCAGAAATTCTAGATCCGTTCTTTCTCAATTCTCTAAACCTAACGTTGGAGTTTCTAGTTGTTTTTAGGTTAAGATAAATAAAAGTAAATTGTGAAAGACTATGACTTGGATATGTTGTATAGTATGATTCGGTTCTTGTGTAAATCCTATACTGTGTCATGATAGATCTATTCCCCTAGATCTAATACAATTGTAGTTGTTCTATTATATTGCCTATGTGGATCTTGACATGTAGCCATATTATGGTGAATGTACATCTATTAATTTGGAAAATTGTAACAATAGCTAGATCTAGTTCCTTTTGTAAATTACCTTCCACTTGTCATTGTGATCAATGTAATATGCTGTAAACTTGACATGTAAAGCCATTTTTAGATCTAAATATGTTACTATGTTACCCTGATTATGCTAGATATAAATAGCTGGACACGTAAAGGGTTAATTTAGATCTCATTATGTTTGCTTTGACATCATAGTAATTGCCACAAGTTATCAACTTTATGTCCACCTTGTGATGATGTTAATTACATATCCATTCACCTTGCTATCATGTTAAGTTTATGTGTATGCCAAAATATGTTGAAAACTATCACCCTTTTCATATTCACTTTTTCATTGTTGTGGCTAGGCTACTTTATAGCCCAGATGCTGCAAAAATACGTGTGAATATGTTAGTTAGGAAACGGGGAAAAGGGGTTTATAATTGGCATAATTTATGTAATGTTGGACATTTAATTCAAATGGGGAAACATAGAAATAATTACCGATAATGACATAGGTAAATTTGGATAATAATGGAATATTTAGTAATTGTAATTAGGAATTGTAATTGTACTTATGACATGAGGTTAGGTTGCATTAGTGACGGAAGTCTACCCGGACCAGACCGGCATATGCAGCAGCCACTAATGCTGAACCTAATGTGAGAGGTCTAAGTGCGCAAATACGAATCGGGCTAAGACATGAGGTTAGGCCCAACTGTGGAATAAGACAACCTGGACCCGACTGGCATATCCAGCATCCACAGGTTGTAGGCATAATGTGGGAGGTCTAGCCCATTATAACCATAATTGGACATGGTAATGAATTGGACTACTTAACCTAATTTAATCCACAAGGATTTTATGATTATGAACTTAAGTTAGGGTTAAGTAAAATTGGAGGGTAGTGGGTGGGTTAAGTAAATTAGAGGGGGTAGGCAATATATACATACATACATATATATATATATATACACATACATACACACACACACACCACGAACTTAACCCAATAAGGTTATGTAATTAAAGACACCTAGTGGTATACATAACTGGTGGAAATATAATAAAGTTATGTAATTAAAGACACCCTTTAGGGTAAACATAACTGACCTAGGGCTACGTAATTAAAGACACCTAAGGGTATACATATTCAGTGAAAAACCTAGTAGGGATACAAGACAAAGGGGGGAGCTTGTATCATATTGTGTGGGACCAATTTCAAGTCAGTAAC
Organism: Allium sativum; assembly: GCA_030737875.1. Taxonomy (NCBI): domain Eukaryota; kingdom Viridiplantae; phylum Streptophyta; class Magnoliopsida; order Asparagales; family Amaryllidaceae; genus Allium; species Allium sativum. The sequence goes on along the minus strand of CM060910.1, from coordinate 606,637,603 downwards.
CCCGAGTAGGTATCAAATAAAGAACTCCGTACTAGGCAGAGAAGGGGCACGCTTACTGATTGAATACAAGAGATCCAAACGAAATGGATGGTGTGGGCAGCGCAAAACGACTAGGCCATATGCGTGCATGAGCCGGGAAAAATGGGATAAGACGATCGTGACACCAGTAAATATGGTTGTGCACATCTTGGGAATTTAGGGTTGCCACTTTAGGGATTGATACCTCCTACTATGGGGCCAGCATAGAATTTCTACGGGTAGGGAGCTGATCGATTAGGGTAATGGTTAGGGCACACTCGGATGTATGCCCTAAGTCTACCAACTTATAGTGGAAGGGATCATCTCATTTTAGTAAGTAATAGTGTAGAGTAATCATTTGTGCGGCACATACACCTTATTCTGCTTACCTTGTCACACGTGCCATTTATGTAGTGATCTCTCTCATATCCACTTTATATGCCTTTCATGTTGCTTTTATTTATCTACTGGCTAAAAGTAACTAGACTCGCCAGACTTTATGTTTGAACCTATTGTTTCTCCATCTTTCTTCCGTTACCCCCCATGTTCTTAGGGAGGAAACACTCAGACTTAATCAGGACTCAGATATCATCTTGCTAGGAGCCGCTTCTGAGGTATGGCTCAAGTTCTTGTCTCTAATATAGCTTAACTCTTTTAATTGGGGAATCATGCTTTTTATTTACTTATGTGATCTGATGGTGCAAGACATAAGTTATTTTATTCTAATGGTTTATGTGACTTATGAAATTGTGGACCACGGTATTATGCTTTATGGTTGAAATAAAAATTTATGTTTTCCGCTGCTGCCTTATTTATATATCTTGTAATTATTCTGTGTTTGTTTACCTATAGCGCTTAACAAACTTAATGCATTCCCTTAGTGAGTGACATTAACGGACGTAGGGTGTCACACTACGAATAGAGGACTCAAAGTCATCCTCTGCCTACTCAACACGTCTGCCACGACATTACCCTTGCCAAGGGGTATAAGCAATCTCAAAGTCATAGGACACAAAGAACTATGTCTATCTCTATTGTCTCAAGTTGAGATCCTTCTGTGAGAACATATACTTGAGAGATTTGTGGTCCGAGTATAACTCGAACCTCTCCCCAAGTAGATAATGTCGAAAGACTTAAGTGCGAACATTATAACAGCCGATTCCAAGTCGTGATTAGAGTAGTTCTTCTCATGAACCTTCAACTGTCTACTTCCAGAGCATACCACCCTTCCTTCTTGTGTCAAAACGGACCGATCCCTGTACCACATGCATCAGTATACACTGTGAATACCTTGCTCCCATCAGGCAATGTCAAAACTGAGGTTGTTGTCAGGGCCCTCTTTAAACGCTGAAAAGCATCTTCACAATCAATACTCCAATCAAAAGTTAGATTCTTCTTTATCAGTCTGGTGAGTGGGGCTAATATCTTTGCGAAGTCCTTGATAAACTTCCGATAATATCCCGTCAACCCGAGAATACTCCTTACGTTCGTTGCATTCTTTGGAACTTTCCAATCTAGAACTGCAGCTATTTTGTGGGATCCACTGCTATCCCATCCTTGGAGATCACATGCCCTAGAAATCTTACTTCCTTTCTCCAAATGTGATATTTAGAGAATTTTTTCTTAAGCTGGTGCATTCGGAGAGTCCTCAAAACCTCCCATAAATGTTGGGCATACTCTTCTTCATTCTTTGAGAAAATCAGAATGTCATCCACAAAGACCACAACCAATTTATTCAGAAACTCCCTGAACACCCTACTCATTAGATCCACAAAATATGTGGGTGCATTCGTCAAACCAAAAGGCATGACTGACCACTCGAAGAAACCATTTGGAGTCCTGAAAGTAGTCTTATCTATATTGTCTTTAGCCACCCTCAACAGATGAAATCCTATGGCCAAGTCCAACTGAGAGAAAATAGATGTATCAACAATCTGGTCAAACAGATCATCTATCCTCGGAAATTGGTGCCTATTTTTCTTAGTAAGCTTATTCAACTCCCTCTAATCCACATACAGGCGAAGCGAGCCATCTTGCTTAGTTGCAAAGACGACTAGAGCACCCCATTCTGATATGCTTCGCATAATAAACCCCTTCTCAAGTAGCTCCCCTACTTGCTTGCTGAGATTCCCTCTTTCCCTAGGAGCCATGTGGCGCACAGGCAATGTGATTGGCTTCGCATTATCCACCAAATATATCCGGAAATCAATATCACGCCTTGGTGGTAAGCCCCTAACCTCATAGAAAACATCTGGATACTCATAGACTACAGGTATAAATCACAAATCATCTATAGAAGCATCAAGTGACTCTAAGAAACTAAGCATGACAGACCCCCTTGGGTTACAAGAAATCTCGAGATGCATCCCATGGCAAGACAAAAGTCTAACGACCCTCCTCTCACAGTCTAGAATGGCACCATACATGGCTAGCCAATCCATCCCTAGAATCAAACCATAGCCCACGAAACCAAGCATATATGCATCACACTCAAACTCGACGCCCAACGGAGATATCCTTGAACCCCGACAAATCATAGACAGATGAGCCATGTCCCTAATGGGGTTTGAGACAATAACGGGATCAGAAACAATACTAGTACTAAGGCGCAGAGACTCAACCAAATAATCAGATATAAAAGATTGAAAAGCGCCAGAATCAAAAAAGGGCCCTAACTGAATGATTGGAAAGAGAAATCAAACCTTTAACAGAAACTTTCCTATCTTTGTCTTGTTTGCTAGCCTTTGAGCATGCACTTTCCCTCTAGAAGGTCCTTCCCTTTGCCCCTGTCCTTACTTCTTCGGGCATAACCTACTGTAATGTTCAGTTTCAACGAAGTTGAAACAAGAATTCTTCCTTTTTCTGTAGTCCTTGATCACATGACCCAAGCCTCCACAACCATGACATTTCTTCTTAACTTTGTCGTTCTTCCTGTTTTTCTTTTGCTGTTCTTTCTTGGGCCTTACCTTCTTGTTTTGTCTCTCATCAGTCTAAACCTCTTCCTTTTCGCCTTTATCCTCTTCGTGCACCAACACCATATCAACGAGCTTCTCGAAAGTTGCCCCCATCGGAATATGATACAAGGCCAGTCCAGGGAGGGGTTTATTCAATCCTCTTTTGAACCTCAAAGCTTTCTTGTGCGGAGTATTTACCAGCTCCAGACCAAACCTCGCCAACTGGTTGAACTTATTGACATGCTCTTTGACCGACATACTTCCTTGCTTAAGTGCTAGAAACCTCTCCATATGCATACTCTCTTCGTCCTAAAAAGGAACTTCATCTTGAACCTCTGTCGAAAATCAGCCCAAGTATCGACTGGACGCCTTGCTTGAGTCATTTCCCACTAGAACGAAGCCTTAACCTTCAACTGCCATGCAGCAACCTTAATCGTCCTACAGTCGTCAACCTCAAAAATCCCAAACAAATCCTCCGTCTCTTTTGAGCCAATTCTGCGCTTCCACAAAGCTTTCAGTTCCACAGAATCGTTTTCCTCCCATAGCACAGAAGGCCTTACATGTCTTAGAAAAATTATCCACTCGCAAAGGAGGAGGTGGAGGAACGACGGTTGTGGCTGGGGGAGGTGCATTTTCTTGGCCTCCGGCATGTATCGTAACCTCAAGATATCTATGGAAGAAAGTTGGTATCTGAACACCCTCGGGAAAATTCGGTTCCCAGACATGCTGAAAACAAAAGGCAAAGGGATTCAAACAAAGAACCGAAAGATATTTCATATGGCTTTATGGAATATATTTTTCAAAAATAGACTTTCCTTTGAAAATACTTTCTTTTTGAAACTTTTTGAAAAACAATTTTTAAAACCTTTTAACCGATCTTGTAACCTTCAGCTCTGATACCAAATGTGACACCCCACGTCCGTCAATGTCATTCTTTAGTAGAATGCATTAAGTTTTGTAAAGTGTAATAAGTAAACATAACAGAACCTCACAAGACAGACATATAAAAATAGCAATAGAAATTTTAAAACTTTATTTTTCCAACAGAAAACATCATGGTCTCAAAATCCAGTTACAACATCCGTGATCATACTGAAATACTAGAATAAAATACATCAAATAAAAACATTTGTCTTGCGCTAGAAACCATCAGAGCATAGAAGTAAAAAGCCATAGTCCCTATAAGTAGCCAAAAACAAGTAGACAAGAAGTCAAAGCATTATATCGAAGCAAATCCAAATCCAAGCAGAAAACAGAAGAGAGAGTCCTAATCAAGCCTAGTCGTTCCCACCCTGAGAACCTAGGTAGGGGGGAGAGAGGGAGGAAGAAAGAGAAAAGGAAACAAAACGGTTCAGACATAAAGTCTGGCGAATCCAGTTACTTTTAGCATATAAATAAGTAAATGTATCATGACAGGCATATAAGCTAGATGAGAGATAACAGTATCATATAACAGGTGTGAACATGATGGACATGATAAATTGAATAAATAGAATAGACTATGCTTCTCAAATACTTTTCTCTGCACCAATACTAGTATACCGAATTAAGTGTTTCCAATTACTTAATAGAAATAGAATGATCTCAACAAAACATAAATGGTAGACTTAGGTGTACTTCTAGCAATAGGTTTTACCCCAAAAAGAAATAACAGGAACTTAAACAGAAATAACGGGTGTTACGCCAAACAGAAATAACAGGTACCTAAATAGAACTAGATGTACCCTAATTACTACACCCAACGATCGGCTCGCTACCACATAAATACCCTGTGTCGGCCCCACAGTAGGGTGTATTACTTCCTAAAGTGGCAACAACCAGAAGGACACAAACCTATTTACAGGTGTTATGGCATCATATTTTCCCAAACAGACCAGACCCATGCACGCACATGACCCCATTGGAACGCGCCATCAGAACACTCCATCCTAAATGAACCTCTTACAATTAGCTCAGTAAGCATTCCTTGACCCATACCTAGTGCAGGGTCCCCTTTTAATACCAAAATGAGTTACTAACTTATATGGGTCCCACACAGCAAATGACACAAGTCAGACCCCTAAACTTGTGTCCCCAATCAACTAGGATTTCCACATGTTAAGTTTTACACGGGTTAATAGTGTACCTACAACCCCAACAGAATAACAAGTTTACTTAACCCCCAATAGATTAAACAGATTACATTGGTGACATGCGGGTTCATTAACATGTTCCACTTAATCTTTAAATTAAGCCTACAGGTTTACATCTTCATACACCCCAAATTTCAGTCATAATTCATAGCATAGGTTATGCCCCCAAACCCCAGTCATATACATAGTAAATTATTCCCCTAAATTATCATTCCCAATCATCCCAGTTAATTGCAATTTCGTTTGTATGCATATTTCAGCAGTATTGGCCTAGGCTCGAAGGTAGCCTAGGCTATAAATATAAAAAGGGAATGAGAGATGGGGAGGAACAAAATAGGCATTTAAAAAAAAAAGCATAAGATGATAGGGATGGGAATATGATAACAAAAATAGGCATATAAGAATTGAACAAAGGATCAGGTGTATAGAAGGATACATGTAATAACAGATCTATTTAGATATGAATCAGATTCTTAATAGGCATAGGTTTTAGATCCAAATTTATAAACATGTCAGGATTACTTGTTAAATGTTTATATCTAAAAATAATATGAACTCACAGAGATTGGATCTAAAGAACAGAGAATAGTATGCTAATATTGCACAAGAGATTCTTGTATACGTATAAGCCGTTATTGAAGAAAATAGGCTAATTCAATCCAAGTTGAGGTTGCATCTCCTTGTCTCCATTGTTTTAGGTGTATAAAAAAATAGAAGTGCCAACCCTTATATAGAGTTTTTCCAACGAATTTCATTCAGAAAAAAGTCCAGCTTCAGGAAATGAACCTGGATGGATATGGGGTGGGTCGACACCCCCTTGAATCAACACCCCTGGGGTATGGGTCGACCCCCAACTGGTTTAAATCCCGCGTCCTTTTCCCGCTTTGATTTCGAACTATTTTGAAATTTATGGTTTGATTTCTATATATATATATTTCTCTTACATGTATACAAACTTCTAACCTCAATAACTTCTTTATGTAATGTCCGTTTTACGCAAACTCGGAGTCTATCTTATGTAGAATTCTGAGATGAATGCAATGGTACGGTATGTTTTACTTAATTCCCAGTATTTGATTAAGTATTATTTAGTTTATATTTATAATATCTTTTAAAATTATGGGCTATTACATTCTCACCCACTTAAAGGATTTCGTCCCCGAAATTTCTAAGTTTAAGAAGAATGTTTATCCTAACATCCGTCAACCATCTACTCATCCATCAATCACAGGCATCCATTGTTCTTAAGGGATTTCTAATACTTGTATGAACATATGCAATGGTATGTGTATATGTCCTTACACTAATGCAAAAAAATTTGGCTGTCTACTGATTCAGTTGACCTCCTTAATGAAATGTATGTTAGAGCCATGAATCCAATATGTATGCAAATAGTTCTAGTATATCATGTAAACGCAATATGTGTGCACAATCATTCATCCAAATGCAACACTCATATGATGATACAATCATTTCCATCCATAAAAATTATAATTTTGCATACATCCATATGCAATATGTAAGTGATTGAGCCGATCTAGTGCCTAGTATGTGTGTGTGTGTATGCATCCACGAACAACCACTAGTAAACACTTGCGTCCACTTTCATCCATCAAACATAACATGTTTCAATCACATGTTTACATCCATTAGTTTTCCCTACGTAAAGGTCGAAGATTCAATCGATAGGATATGCTTAAATGATAGAAGCAAGCATGAATAAAAGCTTGGAAAAAGAAGTTAAGAACATAGCCTTGAAAAGAAAAGGGTACGGAGCGCGAATCTTGTGTTCGGTCTCCCAAGTTTCATCTTTGTGGTCTTCTCCCTATTGAACTTTCATTAATTTGACCTCTCAGTTGCGAAGCTTCTTAACCTTTGATCCAAGTAAACGGGTAGGAACTCTTCGAACTGTCACCTTCCGCTTTACCTCTACTTCCTCAAGCATGCTCAGATCAACTACCTCGGCTATATCGTGCAGACACTTCTTCAAATGAGAGATGTGGAAAACATCATGAACACCCGCCAATCTCTCTAGTAGCTTTACTCTATAGGCCATTTGACCTATTCTTTCCACTATGGGAAATGACCCTATGAATCTTGGCGCCAACTTCCCTGTAGATCCAAAGCGAACCACATTCCTCAAGGGTGATACTTTGATGAAAACCATGACTTCCACCTAAAACTCAATAATTGTACTTCTCTTATCTATGTAGGCCTTCTGCCTATCCTGAGTTGTCTTCACGCGTCTGCAGATAAGATCAATCTTCTCTAAAGTATCTCTAATCATCTTAGGTCCAAGTAGAAGCCTATCCGTAGACTCCCACCATCGAGTCGGTGATCTACAAGGTCATTCGTACAGTGCCTCGAAGGGTCCCATGCCAATACTAGTCTGATAGCTGTTGTTGTAGGCGAAAACCACCAATGGAAGATTCTCCTCCCAAGTCCCTCCGAAGTCTAGGATACACAGTCTCAAAAAATCCTCAAGAACTCTATTCACTATTTCGGTTTCTCCATCGGTCTGAGGGTGATATGCGGTGCTCAAACACAATGGTGTACCCAATGCCTCTTGCAGGCTCTTCCAGAACTCACTAGTTTAGATTGGATCACGATTGCTCACTATGCTAGAAGGTACTCCATGTAGACAGACTATCTCACGACGGTAAATTGATGCTAACTCTAAAAAAGAATAAAATGAGAGCTCTTAATAAGCATGTCTACTATAACCCAGATACTGGTATTGCCCTTCCTCGATCTAGGCAAACCATTATCGAAATCCATAGAGACACTCTCCCACTTCCACCGTGGGACCTCCGAAGGATAAAGCAAACCACCAGGCTTTCTCTGCTCAGCTTTAACTTGCTGGAAAATAAAATATCGAGAGACAAACTCGGCTACATCTTTCTTCATCCCAGCCCAAAAGAAAACCCTTTTCATGTCTTTGTACATCTTATCACCACCCGGATGGATATTCATCCTAGAATGACGGGCTACCTCAAGGACTATCTTCAACAAACTCCCTACTCGGGGAACACTAAGCCTCCTATCGCGCCGTAGCCATCCTCCAACATCCACAGAATATCTACTATGGTGACTAGAAGTCGCCCTTCTACTGAACCAATTCGAGATGTCTGCTATCTGTGTGTCCTCTCGATGAAAAGATCCTATCTGATCCATAAGAGTAGGCCGCATCTCTAAAGATGCCAACAAACCAGGTGTAAGATCTGTAGAAGCCCTAAAATCGAAGGTCGATATGTACTCCAAGCTCCACCTCTCTACGAATAGAGGACTCAAAGTCATCCTCTGCCTACACAACGTATGTGCCACTACATTACCCTTGCTAGGGGTAAGTAATCTCAAAGACATAGGACGCAAGGAACTCCATCCATCTCTGCTGTCTCAAGTTGAGATCCTTCCGCGAGAGCAAATACTTGAGAGAGTTGTGATCTGACTATAACTCGAACCTCTCCCTAAGTAGATAATATCGCAAAGACTTCAGTGCGAACATTATTATAGTCAATTCCAAGTTGTTAGTAGGGTAGTTCTTCTCATGAACCTTCAACTGTCCACGTCTATAACATACCACCCTTCCTTCTTGCATCAAAACGGACCGATCCCTGTACCATATCCATCAGTATACACTATGAATACCTTGCTCCAATCAAGCAATGTCAAAATTGAGGCTATTGTCAGGGCCCTCTTAAATCACTGAAAAGCATCTTCACAATCAATATTCCAAGCAAACGTCAGATTCTTCTTTGTCAAACTGGTGAGTGGGATTGATGTAACACCCCGTATTTTCTACAAACGTTAATGTAAAAAAGCAAAGTATACTTAATTTTTAAGGGAAGAATTAAGGGAAACGGGTTATGACATTGCGTTCGTCTCCGAATTCTGCTTGAGATAGAGTCTGAATTTGTGTGAATCGAACATCGTATGAAGATGTTAAGGCCTTTGGGAGTTTCAGCTCAAATTTAAAAACAGCTCGAATTGAATTCAAAATTCAAAACAGAACCCAGAAGCGGGTTAGGCGGAAAATTTCCCGCCCAGGACCCAGGTCGAACATGGGGTCGACCTCCCCCCTATAGGTCGACCTGGGGGTCGACTTGGGGGTCGACCTGCCCTGTTTTTCCAAATCCGAGGCAGAATTCATTTTTATGTATCTGGGCTGATTTCTGGACCAAATTCATGAGTTCTACGCTATATAAACGCCCCCAAACTTCACTTTCTCCACATTACTTCATTACGCCTATATCTGCCTCAATCCAAATTAAAATAAATCTTATTCTCTATTAAAACAAGTTATAATTCTTCTTCAAATTGGAGATTCAAATCAAGATAAAGCTTCAAGTTGGACCATAGGCATTCCGCTTCAAGCAACGTCACTCGAATCATAGCAAATCGCCTTTTCTAAACCGATCACCGTAAGTTCGGTTATTCCTCAGATTTGAACGTGTAATTGGAATTGTGAATGTAATGAATCAAAATATAGAACTATACCAATTTGCAAGTTAATTTTCTTTGATTCGTGCTTATGTCAAATCTAACGTTATCTATGCCTTTGGATCTGATTCTCGGTTGTAGCCTAGAACTTATTGTGGCTAATTACCAATGACTATGATTATGGGACTTTTGCCTAAGACTATGACTATGAAACTGTTGCCCATGAAACTATCGCCTATGACTATGATCCATGACAAAGAGACTTTTACATATGACTATGACTATAAGACTGTTGCCTATGACTATGACTATGATTCATAATTTTGAGACTATTGCATATGATTCATGACTATGAGACTATTACCAATATTTATGACAATGAGACTATTGCCTATGACATTGATGAAGAAACTATTGTGATTAGTCGCCCATGACTATTGTGGTTAATTGCCTATAACTATTGTAGTCAGTGACTTATGCATATTCCCATTAACCTATTAGGTTGTACTTTGAACTAGCATTATGTTGGACCAAGTCACCTATGCCAATTCCCTTAATTATGTTGGATCCCATTTTTTAGGGTGTAACTTGTCTAGTTTATTCCTATTCACTGTTATGTACATCAAACCCATTGGAACCATCATTTTTGTATTTGGTTCATTCTTGCATGGCTATTCTTTTATGTCAATTCTCGTGCTTATCTCATATTCCTTGCTTTGATACTATTAGTTTCATTTCATGAGTACTTTAAAACTTGTAAAATCATGTTATACGTATGATTACGGCGCGAGAATTTGGGCGTAGCTTAATTAAGTTAGTTTGGCATAATAAATATGTTGGCATAGTCTAAATTGGCTATAATAGTGAATGATTTACATGCATATTTGACTTGGGCATAAGTTGATAAATTTAATTGGCCGCAAAGTGTGTAATTGGCGGGTAAACTATGTTTTGTAAGTAAACGGTAAACTAGAATATTAAATCTAGTTTTGACATGAACCGTAAATTGGAATATTAATCTAGATTGGGCATGAATTGTTAAAGGGGAATATTAAATCTAAAATTGGCATAAACTTCAAGTTGGGCTGATTGATAGGTAAATCAAGTTTTGGGCATAAAATATAAATATGCAACTTTGCATGACAAATAAATATGATCTAGGCTAAATTGATTTACGAAAAATTTACATAAATAGTAAATATGTAAATTTAGTAAAAGAGGAATATGCCTAACCCAAGGTTAGACTGAGTTGTGGTGTAAAACTGTCCGGAACCGACCGACACATCCAGAGACCACAACAATACCTGTCTAATGTGGGTGGTTAATGCATCAAGCCCAGAAAGACCCGAGGTTAACTGAGTTGTGGTGTAAACGTTAATGTAACAAATCAAAGTATACTTAATTTTTAAGAGAAGAATTAAGGGAAATGGGTTACGCCATTGCGATCGTCTTGGAATTCTGCTTGAGATAGAGTCTGATTTTGCGTGAATCGGACTTCGTTTGAAGAAGTTATGGCCTTCGGAAGTTTCAGCTCAAATTTAAAAATAGCTTGAACTGAATTCAAAATTCAAAACAGAACCCAGAAGTGGGCTGGGTGGGAAATTTCCCACCTAGGACCCAGGTCGACCAGGGGGTCGACCAAGGGGCTGACCGCCCCCTTATAGGTCGACCTGGGGATCGACCTTCCCTGTTTTTCCAGATCTGAGGCAGAATTCATTTTTATGTATCCAGGATGATTTCTGGACCAAATTCATGAGTTCTACGCTATATAAACGCCCCCAAACTTCACTTTCTCCACACAACTTCATTATGCCTATACTCCGCCTCATCCTATTTAAAATAAATCTTATTCTCCATTAAAACAAGTTATAGTTCTTCTTCAAATTGGAGATTCAAATCAAGATAAAGCTTCAAGTTGGACCATAGGCATTCCGCTTCAAGCAACGTCACTCGAATCATAGCAAATCTCCTTTTCTAAACCGATCACCGTAAGTTCGGTTATTCCTCAGATTTGAACGTGTAATTGGAATTGTGAATGTAATGTATCAAAATATAGAACTATACCAATTTGCAAGTTAATTATCTTCGATTCGTGCTTATGTCAAATCTAATATTATCTATGCCTTTGGATCTGATTCTCGGTTGTGGCCTAGAACTTATTGCGGCTAATTACCAATGACTATGATTATGGGACTTTCACCTAAGACTATGACTATGAAACTGTTGCCCATAAAACTATCGCCTATGTCTATGATCCATGACAAAGAGACTTTTACATATGACTATAAGACTGTTGCCTATGACTATGACTATGATTCAAAATTTTGAGACTATTGCATATGATTCATGACTATTAGACTATTACCAATATTTATGACTATGAGACTATTTCCTATGACATTGATGAAGAAACTATTGTGATTAGTCACCCATGACTATTGTGGTTAATTTCCTATAACTATTGTAGTCAGTGACTTATGCATATTCCCATTAACCTATTAGGTTGTACTTCGAACTGGCATTATGTTGGACCAAGTCACCTATGCCTATTCCCTTAATTAAGTTGGATCCCATTTTTTAGGGTGTAACTTGTTTAGTTTATTCATGTCATGACCGTTTTCCTCGTTTAAATACTAAGAATCACTGGACTTACCAGACTTTATGTCTGACCTAGTTTGCTTTCGCCTCTTTTCTTCCGTTTCCCCCCAGGTAGTCAGGGAGGGAATAGCACAAGTTTGTTTGGTCCGTTACTCTTTCCAAGCATGAAGACTCTTTGACGTGTTGCCTTGGACTCTCTCTTCTACTGCTATGGCTGGCTCATTTTGGGGAAATCATTTTATGCTTCTTTGTTTTTGTAAGCAAGACAGGATACTTTGGTATTGCAAAACAATCTTTGTACAAGCTGTTTATCAATGAAATCAAGTTTTATTTATTTGCCGCTGCTTTAATTGTTTGTCTTGTAACTTATCTACATCTTTTACCAATAATGCTCCACCAAAATTAAGGCATTCCCTTTGTGAGTGACCATAACGGAGGTGGGGTGTTTCACTTGATATCAGAGCTGAAGGTTACCGGATCAGATAAAATGATTTGAGAAATTATTTTCAAACAATTTTAAAAGAAGCATTTTCAAAAGAAAAGTTTTGATTTAAAGGCATATTCCCCAAAGCCATATGCACTATCTTTTGATCCTCTATTTGAATCCTTGTTTCCTTCTTTCTTGATTCTCCGGGGCTCCTAGCTTTCTGGGAGGTAACCTCATCGCAGCATGGTTTCGTAGGCTCGACATGACTACGACACTTGTCAAAGGGCAAACAAGTGCACAACTTCCATCTGCAGCCATAGCAGTTTCACGTGCAGCTAATTTTCTTTCAAGCTTTGTAGGATTCTCTGTGCGATGGAAGCTGCTTTCGAGAGACATATCAACAGGTTACACAAGGATGGAAAAGTTGAGAATGAGGGGGTTTGGCTATAGAGCACAACATAAGGATGGAGAACCCATGGATATGGACTTGGCTCACAAAGGAGGGAAAAATAAAAATAAAAAATAGTAAAACCTAAGACAAGAGGAAGTATCTTTACTAGGGTATAACGGGTCATATAATTGAGGACACGGGCAAGAACAAGGTATAGGATTTTCCGGAAGGCGAGTGCATGCTCTCACCACAACATACCTGAGAGAGAGGCAGTAAGATTTTGGTTGAAAGAGTTTTTCCTTTTTGATTATCCTGTTAGTACTCCTTCCGATTTTAGCGCTTCACATCCGTGTATATCTGCTTCCATAGTTGAGTCTCTGCACCCTAGATATTGTGTAAGTAGAGGATCCTATTATAGTCTCGAATCTAATTGCTCGTTCGTCCCATCTATATTTGACTTGTGAGGATTTGAGAATAGCTATATATATGCTTATGTTTTTTGGGCTATGGGTTGATTCTAGGCATTGATTGGTTAGCTAGTAATTATGAAACAAGGGTAGTTAGACTTTCGACTTGCCTCGAGAATACCCTTGAGATTTCGTACGATCCTAAGGGATCAGTTTGTCTTAGGTACCTAGAATCACTTTACTTATCTATCAACGATTTTCGATCCGTTGGGGTGGTCCATAAGTACGAAAGATATTTTGATTAGGGTAGGGGTTTTCCCCCTAAATATTCGAGACAGACTTCCGCATGTATCTAGATGACACAACAAATCTAGTTATGCGATCAACGATAATTCTGGAGCAAGATTGGCAAGGATTGCCAGGGTCGGTAAAGTGCTCAATTGTTTCGTTGTTTTAGTATCATCTCACATAGATCTTCCAAATTTGAAGGAGGTATCCCTTGGATGCTTGTCTGATATTGGTTTAGGCCTTTGGGGCTTGTACTTGAGGGATGTCGAGTTCGACTTGGATGGTTTGCGTGAGAAATAAATGGTTGGGGCTGGCACCCTAAGTTAAACTGACCTTAAGAGAGGTAATAAGCGCATAGTAACCATTAGCTTTAGACCCTCAGATTTGCAGCATGATGGATAAGCTAAGTAGAGGAGATACCTCTAATCATCTTAGGTATATACACTTGGTATCATGATTAACATATGTTTTTCTTAGGAGGATAGTTCGACTACATTGGATACCCTCTAGCATAGTAAGTAAGCGAGCTCATATTTTTACTGGTGGGTTTTGGAAATGGAGGCCAAGAAGCTTCGCGATCGTGAAGTTAAATTAGTTAAGGTACAGTGGAGTGAAGCACAAGAAGATGCGACTGAAAAGACTGAAGACCAGATATGCTCATCATACCCTTTTTGAGGGTATATCCTTGGTTCCACTTTCTCTGTAATGTTTATCTTTTAAATATATCCCCTAGGTCGTATCTTCGATCCTTAGGTAGGAACCCATTTGGATGTAAACATGTAATTGAAACATGTTATGATTGATGATTGCAAGTGGTTGCCAGTGGTTGCTAGTGGTTGCTTGTGGATGCATATACACACATTAGGCACTAGATCGGCTCAGTCACTTTCATGTTTGCATATGCATATATGTATTTGTATATGGATTAAAAATTGATGTGTTATCATATGGATGTTGCATATGGATGAATGAATATGCACGCATATAGTACTTACATGACTACTGATAATTGCATACATGATGGACTCATGGCACTGACATAATTCGCATTAAGGAGGTCAACTGAATCAGTAGACTGCCTGATTTTACATTAGATAAGGACACATACACACACTGTGTATAGAATCTTGAAAGCATTAGAAATCCTTTTGAGGACAATGGATGCCTGTGATTGAATGGCTGATTAGATGGATGTTGGATGTTAGGATACATTCTTCTTAACTTGAAGATTTCAAGGACGAAATCCTTTAAGGAGGGGAGAATGTAACACCCCGTATTTTCTATAAACGTTAATGTAACAAATCAAAGTATACTTAATTTTTAAGTGAAGAATTAAGGGAAACGAGTTATGTCATTGCATTCGTCTCGGAATTCTGCTTTAGATAGAGTCAGAGTTTGCGTGAATCGGACTTCATATGAAGAAGTTATGGCCTTCGGAAGTTTCAGCTCAAAATTAAAAACAGCTCGAACTGAATTCAAAATTCAAAACAGAACCCAGAAGCGGGCTGGGCAGGAAATTTCCCGCCCAGGACCCAGGTCGACCAGGGGGTCGACCTCCCCCTATAAGTCGACCTGGGGGTCGACCTGCCCTGTTTTTCCAGATCCGAGGCAGAATTCATTTTTATGTATCTGGGCTGATTTCTGGACCAAATTCATGAGTTCTACGCTATATAAACGCCCCCAAACTTCACTTTCTCCACACAACTTCATTATGCCTATACTTTGCCTCAATCCTAATTAAAATAAATCTTATTCTCCATTAAAACAAGTTATAGTTCTTCTTCAAATTGGAGATTCAAATCAAGATAAAGCTTCAAGTTGGACCATAGGCATTCCGCTTCAAGCAAAATCATAGCATATCGCCTTTTCTAAACCGATCACTGTAAGTTCGGTTATTCCCTAGATTTGAACGTGTAATTGGAATTGTGAATGTAATGAATCAAAATATAGAACTATACCAATTTGCAAGTTAATTATCTTTGATTCGTGCTTATGTCAAATCTAAAGTTATCTATGCCTTTGGATCTGATTCTCGGTTGTAGCCTAGAACTTATTGTGGCTAATTACCAATGACTCTGATTCTGTGATTTTTGCCTAAGACTATGACTATGAAACTATTGCCCATGAAACTATAGCTTATGACTATGATTCATGACAAAGAGACTATTACATATGACTATGACTATAAGACTGTTGTCTCTGACTATGACTATGATTCATAATTTTGAGACTATTGCATATGATTCATGACTATGAGACTATTACCAATATTTATGACTATGAGACTATTGCCTATGACATTGATGAAGAAACTATTGTGATTAGTCGCCCATGACTATTGTGGTTAATTGCCTATAACTATTGTAGTCAGTGACTTATGCATATTCCCATTAACCTACTAGGTTGTACTTTGAACTGGCATTATGTTGGACCAAGTCACCTATGCCAATTCCCTTAATTATGTTGGATCCCATTTTTTAGGGTGTAACTTGTCTAGTTTATTCCTATTCACTGTTATGTACATCAAACCCATTGGAACCATCATTTTTGTATTTGGTTCATTCTTGCATAGCTATTCTTTTATGTCAATTCTCGTGCTTATCTCATATTCCTTGCTTTGATACTATTAGTTTCATTTCATGAGTACTTAGAAACTTGTGAAATCATGTTATACGTATGATTACGGCGCGGAAATTTGGGTGTAGCTTAATTAAGTTAGTTTGGCATAATAAATATGTTGGCATAGTCTAAATTGGCTATAATACTGAATGATTTACATGCATATTAGAATTGGGCATAAGTTGATAAATTTAATTGGCCGCAAAGTGTGTAATTGGCGTGTAAACCAAGTTTTGGACGTAAACGGTAAACTAGAATATTAAATCTAGTTTTGACATGAACCGTAAATTGGAATATTAATCTAGATTGGGCATGAATTGTAAAAGGGGAATATTAAATATAAAATTGGTATGAAATGCCAGATGGGCTGATTGATAGGTAAATCATGTTTTGCGCATAGAATATAAATATGCAAATTTGCATGCCAAATAAATATGATCTAGGCTAAATTGATTTACAGCAATTTACATAAATAGTAAATATGTAAATTTAGTATAAGACGAATATGCCTAACCCGAGGTTAGACTGAGTTGTGGTGTAAAACTGCCCCACATCCAGTGACCACAACAATACCTGTCTAATGTGGGTGGTTAGTGCATCAAGCCCAGAAAGACCCGAGGTTAGACTGAGTTGTGGTGTAAACCTGCCCGGAACCGACCGGCACATCTAGTAACCACAACAATATCTGTCTAATGTGAGTGGTTGGTGCTTTAATTAATTAATTAATTAAGGCTCATGAATAAATCAAGCTAGAAATGGTGAGGTTAAGTAATTAGGGAAACACTTAACTGTAATAACATGTTAACTAGGCAAGTGGGTGAGGTTAAGTAAAATTAGAACACTTAACCGTTACAACATGTTCATTAGACAAGTGAGTGAGGTTAATTAAATTTAGAACACTTAACCGTAGTTACATGTTAATTAAGCAGATGATAGGGTTAAGTTAACTAAGGTAACACTTAACCAAAATATATAATGACATGTGGTGGTGTTAAGTAATACAAGAGGAAAACACTTAACCAATTATATAACATGATGGATGGGAAGGGTTATGTTAACACGAGAACAACACTTAACCAATATAACATTATTTGAGGTAGGGTCAAGTCAACACAGGAATGAAACGCTTAACCAACATGACGTGACGGGTGGATGGGTTAAGTCAACTTGAATTGATTAATGACACTTGACCAATATAACTTGATGAGAGAATGGGGTTAAGTTAAATGGGAAATACTTAACCAATATAACCTGATGAATGAACAGGGTTAAGTTAATAAATCACACTTTACCAATCCAGCATGATAAGCAAGAAAGGTTTAGTTAATAAGAACCACTTAACCAACACGACTTGACGAGTGGGAGGTTAAGTACACGTCGGGTAGGTGGTTAATATTAGTAAATATAGGCCCACAAAACTTAACCATTAAATAAACATGCTTGAATCCACGGGAAGGTTAAGCGCACGTTGGGTTGGTGGGTAATATTAGTAAATATAGGCCAATAAAAACTTAACCGTTAAGAAAACAAGCTAGAATCGGTGGGAAGGTTAAGTACATCTCTTATAGGTGGGTAATATTTGTATATATAGGCCCACAAATTTAACCAGCAGGAAACCCTAGTAACGGGGACCCATTACAGCAGTAACCCACATAGATGTATCATGGTACCCTGAAATTAGGCAGGGTGCGGCACGATTACTGGGCTAATTTTAAGCGGTCAAAGGTTCCAACGGTTTACGGGCGTGCACGTACTCCAGAGTGGAAAAAGCAGGCATTGGGTACCAGTAGTTATACACTGTGCATCTTGAATCATGTCGGGTCGCTATCATAAGGCTTGATACACCTTATGGTGGGGTCAGCACAGAGTATCTACACGCAGGAGAGGGCCGACTGACACAGACACATGGAAACTTAATACAAGTAGGTGGCATAATCCCTAGTTGGACCTAGGTCGCATAAACCCTGAATCCAAAAAGTGTTCAATAGGTAGCATAAACCCCAGTGGCCCTCGGTAGCGTAAACCCTGGTTGAATCTAGTAAGCACTCGATAGTAAACCTTAGATTAGATCTAGGTAATAAACGAAATCCCCATAATAGACGTACACCTGAAGGCAACCGAAAATATGTGGATTGGGATCACGTTATCATATGATCATAGATTACTAGTTTGGACACCAGTTAGGTAGTGCAGAGATATAGAAATCAGTATAAACAGGGTAGTTCCGAAGCAGAAGAGGAGTAGAAGTGCATTCAGTTTATCGGTACATTCAGTTTATCTTGCCATACCCCATACTTATCCCATATTATCTTGTTACTATGGTTTAGTCTTATATTTAGTTTATTCATGTGATGACCCTTTTCCTTGTTTAAATACTAAGGATCACTAGACTTAAGTTAATGTAACACCCCGTAATTTTGTAACGTTAAGTTTCAGAAATTAAAGTATAAATAATTTTTAGAAGAAGAATTAAGGGAAGTGGGTTACGCCATTGCGTTCGTCACAACATTTAGCTTGAGATAGAGTCCGAGTTTGCGTAAATCGGACTCCGTATGAAGAAGTTATGGCCTTCAGAAGTTTCAGCAAAAATTCAGAACCAGCTCAGAAATTCAAAAATTGCAGAACTGGGCTGGGTGGGAAAATTCCCGGCCAAGCAGGTCGACCTAGAGGTCGACCTACCTCAAGGAGGTTGACCTACCCCAAGGGAGGTCAACTGGGGGTTGACCTACCCCCCAGATCTGGGCAGAATTCATACTTTTGAACCTAGACGCGATTTTGGCCCTATGCATTGATCTAACAGCTATAAAAACACCCCTAGGCCTCATATTTTCTCCTTACAACTTCTCTACGTCTATACTCTGCTCTAATTCTAGTTAAAATAAAATAATATATAAATCTAAGATGAGGTTATGCTGCTTAAGTTTTTCAAGAAGAGATTTAAATTAAGTTAAAGCTTCAAGAAGGGAATCAAAGGCTAATTCAACGGCTTCGAGCAATGCCTCGCAAATCATAGCAAATCGCCTTTTCTAAACCGATCACTGTAAGTTCGGATATTCCTTAGATTTGAACGTGCAATTGGACTTGTGAATATAATAATATTAAAATATAGAACTGTGCCCATTGGCAAGTTAATTACCTTTGATTCATGCTTATGTCAAATCTAACGTTATCTATGCCTTTGGATCTGATTCTCAATTATGGCCGAGAACTTATTGTGGCTAATTTCCTATGACTATTGGACTTTTGCCTAAGACTATGACTATGAAACTGTTGCCCATGAAACTATCGCCTATGACTATGATTCATGACAAAGAGACTATTACATATGACTATGACTATAAGACTGTTGCCTATGACTATGACTATGATTCATAATTTTGAGGCTATTGCATATGATTCATGACTATGAGACTATTACCAAGATTCATGACTATGAGATTATTGCCTATGACATGGATTAAGAAACTATTGTGATTAGTCGCCTATGACTATTGTACTTAATTGCCTATAATTATTGTAGTCAGTTACTTATGCCTATTCCCATTAACCTATTAGGTTGTACTTCGAACTGGAATTATGTTGGACCAAATCACCTATGCCTAATTATGTTGGGTCTCATTTTTTTGGGGTGTAACTTGTCTAGTTTATTCCTATTCAAGGTTATGTACATCAAACCCATTAGAACCCATTTTTTTGTATTTGGTTCATTCTTGCATGACTATTCTTTTATGTCAATTCTCGTGCTTATCCCCATTTCCTTGCTTTGATACTATTAGTATTATTTCATGAGTACATAGAAAAACTTGTGAAATCATGTTATACATACGATTATGATGCGGGGATTGGGCGTAGCTTAATTAAGTTAATTTGGCATAATAAACATGTTGGCATAAATCTAAATTGGCTATAATAGTGAATGATTTACATGCATATTAGATTTGGGCATAAATTGATAAATTTTAATTAGCCGCAAAGTATGTAATTGGCATGTAAACCAAGTTTTGGACGTAAACGGTAAAACTAGAATATTAAATCCAGTTTTGACATAAACTGTAAATTGGAATATAAATCTAGATTGGGCATGAATTGTAAAAGGGGAATATTAAATCTAAATTGGTATAAACTGCAAGTTGGGTTAATTGATTGGTAAATCAAGTTTTGGGCATAGAATATAAGTACGTAAATTTCCATGACAGATGAATATGATCTAAGCTAAATTGATTTACGGAAAATTTATATAAATAGTAAATATGTAAATTTAGTAAAAGACGAATATGCCTAACCCGAGGTTAGACTGAGTTGTGGTGTAAAACTGCCTGAAACTGACCAGCACATCCAGTGACCACAACAATACATGTCTAATGTGGATGGTTAGTGCATCAAGCCCAGAAAGACCCGAGGTTAGACTGAGTTGTGGTGTAAACCTGCCCGGAACCGACCGGCACATCCAGTAACCACAAAAATATCTGTCTAATATGAGTGGTTGGTGCTTTAATTAATTAATTAATTAAGGCTCATGAATAAATCAAGCTAGAAATGTTGAGGTTGAGTAATTAAGGAAACACTTAACCATAATAACATGTTGACTAGGCAAGTGGGCGAGGTTAAGTAAATTTAGAACACTTAACCGTTGTAACAAGTTAATTAAGCAAATGATAGGGTTAAGTTAACTAAAGTAACACTTAACCAATATATAATGACATGTGGTTGGGTTACGTAATACAAGAGGAAAACACTTAACCAATTATATAAAACGATGTATGTGAAGTGTTAAGTTAACACGAGAAGGCAACACTTAACCAATATAACATGGTTTGAGGTAGGAAACTCTTAACCAACATGACGTGGCGAGTGGGTGTGTTGAGTTAACTTGAGTTAATTATTGACACTTGACCAATATGACTTGATGAACGAATGGGGTTTAGTTAAATGGGAAATACTTAACCAATATAACCTGATGAATGAACGAGGTTAAGTTAATAAACCACACTTAACCAATCCAACATGATAAGCAAGATAGGTTAAGTTAATAAGAACCACTTAACCAACACGACTTGACAAGTAGGAGGTTAAGTACACGTCGGGTTGGTGGGTAATATTAGTAAATATGGGCCTACAAAACTTAACCATTATAAAAACATGCTTGTATCGATGGGAAGGTTAAGTACATCTCGTGTAGGTGGGCAATATTAGTACATATAGGCCCACAAACTTAACCGTTAAGAAAACATGCTAGAATCAGTGGGAGGATTAAGTACATCTCGTATAGGTGGGTAATATTTGTATATATAGGCCCACAAACTGGACCAGCAGGAAATCCTAGTAACGGGGACCCATTTTAGCAGTAACCCACATAGATGTATCATGGTACCCTGAAACTACGCAGGGTGGGGCACTATTGCTGGGCTGATTATAAGCAGTCAAAATAGCGGCAAGGGGTACGTCAGTGTAGGTTCCGATGGTTTACGGGCGTGCACGTACTCCGGAGTGGAAAAAGCAGGCACTGGGTACTAGTAGTTATACACTGTGCATCTTGAATCGTGTTGGGTCACTATCATAAGGCTTGATACACCTTATGGTGGGGCCAGTACGGAGTATCTACATACAAGAGAGGGCCGACTGACATAGACACATGGAAAATTAATACAAAGTAGGTAGCATAATCCCTAGTTGGACCTAGGTCGCGTAAACCCTGAATCTGAGAAGCGTTCAATAGGTAGCATAAACCCCAGTTGCCTTAGGTGGCGTAAACCCCGGTTGAATCTAGTGAGCATTCGATAGTAAACCCTAGATTAGATCTAGATAATAAATGGAATCCCCATAATAGAAGCACACATGAAGGAAACCGCAAATACGAGGATTGGGATCACGTTATCATACGATCATAGATTACTAGTTTGGACACCAGTTAGGTAGTGCAGAGATATAGAAATCAGTATAAACAAGGTAGTTGCGAAGCAGAGAAGGAGTAGAAGCGCATTCAGTTTATCAGTACATTCAGTTTATTGGTATATTCAGTTTATCTTGCCATGTCCCAAGCTTATCCCATATTATCTTGTTACTATAGTTTAGTCTTATATCTAGTTTATTCATGTCATGACCCTTTTCCTCGTTTGAATAATAAGAATCATTGGACTTACCAGACTTTATGTCTGACCTAGTTTTGCTTTCGCCTCTTTTCTTTCGTCCCCCCCCCCCCCCCCCCAGGTAGTCAGGGAGGGAATAGCTCAAGTTTGTTTGGACCGTTACTCTTTCCAAGCTTGAAGACTCTTTGACGTGTGGCCTTGGACTCTCTCTTTTACTGCTATGGCTGGCTCATGCTTTATTTGGGGAAATCATTTTATTCTTCTTTATTTTTGTAAGCAAGATAGGATACTTTGGTATTGTAAAACAATCTTTGTACAAGTTGTTTATCAATGAAATAAGGTTTTATTTATTTGCCGCTGCTTTAATTGTCTGTCTTGTAATTTATCTGCATATTTTACCTATAATGCTGCACTGAAATTAAGGCATTCCTTTTTTTGAGTGACCTTAACGGAGGTGGGGTGTTTCACTTGGTATCAGAGATGAGGGTTACCAGATCAGATAAAAAGATTTGAAAAATTATTTTCAAACGATTTTAAAAGAAGCATTTCCAAAAGAAAAGTTTTGTTTTAAAGGCATATTCCCCAAAGCCATATGCATTATCTTTTGAACCTCTATTTGAATCCTTCTTTCCTTCTTTCTTGAGTCTCCGGGGCTCCTGGCTTTCTGGGAGGTTACCTCATCGTGGCATGGATCCGTAGGTTCGACAAGACTACGACACTTGTCAAAGGGCAAACAAGTGCCTAACTTCTATTTGTAGCTGTAATTTTCTTTCGAGCTTTGTAGGATTCCCCATGCGATGGAGGCAGCTTTCGAGAGACATGTCAACAAGTTACACAAGGATGTTAAAGTTGAGAATGAGGGGGTTTGGCTAAGGAGCACAATACAAGGATGAAGAACCCATGTATATAGACTTGGTTCACAAAGGAGGGGAGGAAAGAATAGTAAAATGTAAAACAAGAGGAAGTATCTTTATTTTGGTATAACGGGTCGTATAATTAAGGGCAAGGGCAAAGAACAAGGGACAGGATTTTTCGGAAGGCAAGTGCATGCTCTCACCGCGAGCATACCTGAGGGAGAGGCAGTAAGATTTCGGTTGAAAGATTTTTTCCTTTTTGATTATCCTGTTAGTACTCCTTTTGATTTTAGCGCTTCATATTCATATATATCTGCTTCCATAGTTGAGTCTCTGGATCCTAGATATTGTATAGTAGAGGATCCCATTATAGTCTCAAATCCAATTGCTGGTTCGACCCATTTATCTTTGACTTGTGAGGATTTGAGAATAGCTATATTTATGCTTATGTTTTTGGGCTATGGATTAATTCTAGGCATTGATTGGTTAGCTCGTAATTATGAAACAAGGGTAGTTAGACTTTCGACTTGCTCAAGAATTCTCTTGAGATTTCGTACGATCCTAAGGGATCAATTTGTCTTAGCTACCTAGAATCACTTTACTTATCTATCGACGATTTTCGATCCGTTGGGGGTAGTCCATGAGTACGCAAGATGTTTTGACTAGGGTAGGGGTTTTCCCCCTAAGAACTCGAGACAGACTTCCGCATGTATCTAGATGACACTGCAAAGCCAGTTATGCGATCAATGATAATTCTGGAGCAAGATTGGCGAGGATAGCCAGAGTCAGTAAAGTGCTCAATTATTTGGTTGTTTTGTTTGTATCATCTCACATAGATCTTCCAAATTCGGAGGAGGTATCCCTTGGGTGCTTGTCTGATATTGGTTTAGGCCTTTGGGGCTTGTACTTGAGGGATGTCGAGTTCGACTAGGATGGTTTGCGTGGGAAATAAATGGTTGGGGCTGGCACCCTAAGTTTTGACTGACCTTAAGAGAGGTAATAAGCACATAGTAACCATTAGCTTTAGACCCTCAGATTTGCAGTATGATGGATAAGCTAAGTAGAGGAGAGACCTCTAATCATCTTAAGTATATACACTAGGTATCATATGTTTTTCTTGGGAGGATAGTTCGAACTACATTGGATACCCTCTAGCATAGTAAGTGAGCGAGGTCCAATCTTTACTAGTGGGTTTTGGAAATGGAAGCTCAAGAAGACGCGACTTAAAAGACAGAAGACCAAATACGCGCATCTTACCCTTTTTGAGGGTGTATCCTTGATTCCTCTTTTTCTGAAAAATCTATTTGCATGCTAGTCTTTAGCTTTTAAGTATATCCTCTCGGTCCTATCCTCAATCCTTAGGTAGAAGCCAATGGATGTAAACATGTGTTTGAGACATGTCATGTTTGGTGGATGCAAGTCTTTGCAAGTGTTTGCTAGTGGTTGCTCGTGGATGCATATACACACATAGGGCACTAGATCAGCTCAGTCACTTCCATATTGCATTTGCATATATGTATTTGTTATGGATTGAACTTAATGTGTTATCCTGTGGATGTTGCATTTGAGTGAATGGTTGTGCACTCATATAGAAATGATATGTATCTTTAGGATTGCACACATGTTGGACGCATGACACTGACATAACTCGCATTAAAGAGGTCAACTGAATCAGTAGACCGCCCGATTTTACATTAGATGAAGACATATACACACACTATGCATATGAACATGAAAGCAATAGAAATCTTTTAAAGGACAATGAATGCTTGTGATTGAATGGTAGAGTAGATGGATGACTGAATGGAAGGACACATTCTTCCCGACTTGAAGATTTTGGGGACGAAATCCTTAAAGGGGTGAGAATGTAACACCCCATAATTCTATAACATTAAGTTTCACAAATTAAAGTATAAATAATTTTTAGAAGAAGAATTAAGGGAAATGGGTTACGCCATTGCGTTCGTCTCGAAATTCTTCTTAAGATAGAGTTGGAGTTTGCATAAATCGGACTCCGTATGAAGAAGTTATGGCCTTCAGAAGTTTCGGCAAAAATTCAGAACCAACTCAGAAATTCAAAAATCGCAGAACTGGGCTGGGCGTGAAAATTCCCGCACAAGCAGGTCGACCTAGAGGTCGACCTACCTAAAGGGAGGTCTACCTAGAGGTCGACCTACCTAAAGGGAGGTCGACCTACCCCCAGATCTGGGCAGAATTCACACTTTTTAACCTAGACGCGATTTTGGCCCTATACATTGATCGAACAGCTATAAAAACACCCTATGCCTCATATTTTCTCCTTACAACTTCTCTATGTCAATACTCTGCTCTAATTCAAATTAAAATAAAATAATATATAAATCTAAGACGAGGTTATGCTGCTCAAGTTTTTCAAGAAGAGATTTAAATCAAGTTAAAGCATCAAGAAGGGAATCAAAGGCTAATTCAACGGCTTCGAGCAACGCCACGCAAATCATAGCAAATCTCCTTTTCTAAACCGATCACTGTAAGTTCGGTTATTCCATAGATTTGAACGTGCAATTGGACTCGTGAATATAATAAATTAATATATAGAACTGTGCCTATTGGAAAGTTAATTACCTTTGAATCAAGGTTATGTCAAATCTAACATTATCTATGCCTTTGGATCTGATTCTCGATTGTAGCCTAGAACTTATTATGGCTAATTGCCAATGACTATGATTATGGGACTTTTTCCTAAGACTATGACTATGAAACTGTTTCCCATGAAACTATCGCCTATGACTATGATTCATGACAAAGAGACTATTACATATAACCATGACTATAAGACTGTTGCCTAGGACTATGACTATGATTCATAATTTTGAGACTATTGCATATGATTCATGACTATGAGACTATTACCAAGATTCATGACTATGAGACTATTGCCTATGACATGGATTAAGAAACTATTATGATTAGTCGCCCATGACTATTGTGGTTAATTGCCTATAATTATTGTAGTCAGTGACTTATGCCTATTCTCATTAACCTATTAGGTTGTACTTCGAACTGGCATTATGTTGGACCAAATCACCTATGCCTAATTATGTTGGATCTCATTTTTTTGGGGTGTAACTTGTCTAGTTTATTCCTATTCACTATTATGTACATTAAACCCATTGGAACCATTATTTTTGTATTTGGTTCATTCTTGCATGGCTATTCTTTTATGTCAATTCTCGTGCTTATCCCCTATTCCTTGCTTTGATACTATTAGTATCATTTCATGAGCACATAGAAAAACTTGTGAAATCATGTTATACATATGATTATGATGCGGGGATTGGGCGTAGCTTAATTAAGTTAATTTGGCATAATAAATATGTTGGCATAAATCTAAATTGGCTATAGTAGTGAATAATTTACATGCATATTAGACTTGGGCATAAATTGATAAATTTTAATTGGCCTCAAAGTATGTAATTGGCATGTAAACCAAGTTTTGGACGTAAACGGTAAAACTGGAATATTAAATCTAGTTTTGACATAAACTGTAAATTGGAATATAAATCTAGATTGGGCATGAATTGTAAAAGGGGAATATTAAATCTAAATTGGTTTAAACTGCAAGTTGGGTTAATTGATTGGTAAATCAAGTTTTGGGCATAGAATATAAGTATGTAAATTTGCATGACAGTTGAATATGATCTAGGCTAAATTGATTTACGGAAAATTTATATAAATAGTAAATATGTAAATTTAGAAAAAGACGAATATGCCAAACCCGAGCTTAAACTGAGTAGTGGTGTAAAACTGCCCGAAACCGACCGGCACATCCAGTGACCACAACAATACCTGTCTAATGTGGGTGGTTAGTGCACCAAGCCCAGAAAGACCCGTGGTTAGACTGAGTTGTGGTGTAAACCTGCCCGGAATCGACCGGCACATCCAGTAACCACAACAATATCTGTCTAATGTGAGTGGTTGGTGCTTTAATTAATTAATTAAGGCTCATGAATAAATCAAGCTAGAAATGTTGAGGTTAAGTATTTAAGGAAACACTTAACTGTAATAACATGTTAACTAGGCAAGTGGGTGAGGTTAAGTAAATTTAGAACACTTAACCGTTGTAACATGTTAATTAAGCAAATGATAAGGTTAAATTCACTAAAGTAACACTTAACCAATATATAATGACATGCGGTGGGGTTAGGTAATACAAGAGGAAAACACTTATCCAATTATATAACACGATGTATGTGAAGGGTTAAGTTAACACGAGAAGGCAACACTTAACCAATATAACATGGTTTGAGGTAGGAAACACTTAACCAACATGACGTGATGAGTGGGTGGGCTGAGTTAACTTGAATTGATTATTGACACTTGACCAATATAACTTGATGAACGAATCTAGTTAAGCTAAATGGGAAATACTTAAACCAATATAACCTGATGAATGAACGAGGTTAAGTTTATAAACCACACTTAACCAATCCAACATGACAAGCAAGATAGGTTAAGTTAATAAGAACCACTTAACCAACACGACCTGACAAGTAGGAGGTTAAGTACACATCGGGTTGGTGGGCAATATTAGTAAATATAGGCAAATAAAACTTAACCATTATATAAACATGCTTGGATCGATGGGAGGGTTAAGTACATCTCGTGTAGGTAGGTAATATTAGTACATATAGGCCCACAAACTTAACCGTTAAGAAAACATGCTAGAATCGGTGGGAGGGTTAAGTGCATCTCATATAGGTGGGTAATATTTGTATATATAGACCCACAAACTTAACCAGCAAGAAACTCTAGTAACGGGGACACATTTCAGCAGTAACCCACATAGATGTATCATGGTACCCTGAAACTAGACAGTGTGGGGCACGATTACTGGGCTGATTATAAGCGGTCAAAATAGCGGCAGGGGGTACGTCAGTGTAGGTTCCGACAGTTTACGGGCGTGCACATACTCCGGAGTGGAAAAAGCAGGCAATGGGTACCAGTAGTTATACACTGTGCATCTTGAATCGTGTCGGGTCGCTATCATAAGGCTTGATACACCTTATGGTGGGGCCAACACATAGTATCTACATGCAAGAGAGGGACGACTGACACAGACACATGGAAAATTAATACAAAGTAGGTGGCATAATCCCTAGTTGGACCTAGGTCGCGTAAACCCTGAATCCGAGAAACGTTCAATAGGTAGCATAAACCCTAGTGGCCCTGGGTAGCATAAACCCTGGTTGAATCTAGTGAGCACTCGATAGTAAACCCTATATTAAATCTAGGTAATAAACATAATCCCCATAATAGAAGCACACCTGAAGGCAACCGCAAATACGGGGATTGGGATCACGTTATCATATGATCAAAGGTTACTAGTTTGGACACCAGTTAGGTAGTGCATAGATATAGAAATCAGTATAAACAGGGTAGTTGCGAAGCAGAGAAGGAGTAGAAGCGCATTCAGTTTATCAGTACATTCAATTTATCGGTACATTCAGTTTTTTTGCCATGTCCCATGATTATCCCATATTATCTTGATACTATGGTTTAGTCTTATATTTAGTTTATTCATGTCATGACCCTTTTCCTCGTTTAAATACTAAGAATCACCGGACTTACCAGACTTTATGCCTGACCTAGTTTTGCTTTCGCCTCTTTTCTTCCATTTCCCCCTCAGGTAGTTAGGGAGGGAATAGCTCAGGTTTGTTTGGACCGTTACTCTTTCCAAGCTTGAAGACTCTTTGACGTGTTGCCTTGGACTCTCTCTTCTACTGCTACGGCTGGCTTATGCTTTATTTGGGGAAATCATTTTATGCTTCTTTATTTTTGTAAGCAAGACAAGATACTTTGGTATTGTAAAACAATCTTTGTACAAGTTGTTTATCAATGAAATAAGGTTTTATTTATTTGCCGCTGCTTTAATTGTCTGTCTTGTAATTTATCTGCATCTTTTACCTATAATGCTCCACCGAAATTAAAGCATTCCATTTTTGAGTGACTTTAATGGAGGTGGGGTGTTTCACTATGGCAAGATAAACTGAATGTACCGATAAACTGAATGTACTGATAAACTGAATGCACTTGTACTCCTTCTCTGCTTCGCAACTACCCTGTTTATACTAATTTCTATATCTCTCCACTACCTAACTGGTGTCCAATCTAGTAATCTATGATCATATGATAATGTGATACCAATCCCCGTATTTGCTGTTGCCTTCAGGTGTGCTTCTATTATGGGGACTCTGCTTATTACCTAGATCTAATCTAGGGTTTACTATCGAGTGCTCACTAGATTCAACTAGGGTTTACGCAACCCATGGCCACTGGGGTTTATGCTACCTATTGAACGCTTCTCGGATTCAGGGTTTACGCGACCTAGGTCCAACTAGGGATTATGCTAGCTACTTTGTATTAATTTTTCATGTGTCTGTGTCAGTCGGCCCTCTCTTGCATGTAGATACTCTGTGCTGGCCCCACCATAAGGTGTATCAAGCCTTATGATAGTGACCCGATACGATTCAAGATGCACAGTGTATAACTACTGGTACCCAGTGCCTGCTTTTTCCACTCCGGAGTACGTGCACGCTCGAAAACCGTCGGAACCAATACTGACGTACCCCCTGCCACTATTTTAACCGCTTATAATCAGCCCAGTAATCGTGCCCCACCCTGCCTAGTTTCAGGGTACCATGATACATCTATGTGGGTTACTGCTGAAATGCTCCCGTTACTAGGGTTTCCTGCTGGTTAAGTTTGTGGTCCTATATATACATATATTACCCATCTATACGAGATGTACTTAACCCTCCCACCGATTCTAGCATGTTTTCTTAACGGTTAAGTTTGTGGGCCTATATGTACTAATATTACCCACCTACACGAGATGTACTTAAGCCTCCCATCGATCGAAGCATGTTTATATAATGGTTAAGTTTTGTGGGCCTATATTTACTAATATTACCCACCAACCCGACGTGTAGTTAACCTCCTACTTGTCAAGTCATGTTGGTTAAGTGGTTCTTATTAACTTAACCTATCTTGCTTATCAAGTTGGATTGGTTAAGTGTGGTTTATTAACTTAACCTCGTTCATTCATCAGGTTATATTGGTTAAGTATTTCCCATTTAACTTAACCTAATTTGTTCATCAAGTAATATTGGTCAAGTGTCAATAATCCATTCAAGTTAACTCAACCCACCCACTCGTCACGTCATGTTGGTTAAGTGTTTCCTACCTCAAACCATGTTATATTGATTATGTGTTGCCTTCTCGTGTTAACTTAACCCTTCACATACATTGTGTTATATAATTGGTTAAGTGTTTTCCTCTTGTATTACCTAACCCCACCATATGTCAATATATATTGGTTAAGTGTTACTTTAGTTAACTTAACCCTATCATTTGCTTAATTAACATGTTACAACGGTTAAGTGTTCTAAATTTACTTAACCTCACCCACTTGCTTAGTTAACATGTTATTACGGTTAAGTGTTTCCTTAAATACTTAACCTCAACATTTCTAGCTTGATTTATTCATGAGCGTTAATTAATTAATTAAAGCACCAACCACTCACATTAGACAGATATTGTTGTGGTTACTGGATGTGCTGGTCGGTTCCGGGCAGGTTTACACCACAACTCAGTCTAACCTCGGGTCTTTCTGGGCTTGATGCACTAACCACCCACATTAGACAGGTATTGTTGAGGTCACTGGACGTGCCGGTCGGTTCCGGGCAGTTTTACACCACAACTAAGTCTAACCTCGGGTTAGGCATATTCTTTTTACCTGTACCACATGTCATTATATATTTTGGTTAGTGTTACCTTAGTTAGCTTAACCCTATCATCTGCTTAATTAACATGTTACAACGGTTAAGTGTTCTAGTTTTACTTAACCTCACCCACTTGTCTAGTTAACATGTTATTACGGTTAAGTATTTCCCTAATTACATAACCTCACCATTTCTAGCTTGATTTATTCATGAGCCTTAATTAATTAATTAATTAATTAAAGCACCAACCACTCACATTAGAAAGATATTGTTGTGGTTACAGGATGTGTCGGTCGATTTTGGGCAGGTTTACACCACAACTCAGTCTAACCTCGGGTCTTTCCGGGCTTGATGCACTAACCACCCACATTAGAAAGGTATTGTTGTTGTCACTGGATGTGCCGGTCGGTTCCGGGCAGTTTTACACCGCAGCTTAGTCTAACCTCGGGTTAGACATATTCATCTTTTACTAAATTTATATATTTACTATTTATGTAAATTTTCCGTAAATCAATTTAGCCTAGATCATATTTATTTGTCATGCAAATTTGCATATTTATATTTTATGCCCAAAACTTGATTTACCTATCAATCAGCCCAACTTGCATTTTATACCAATTTTAGATTTAATATTCCCCTTTTACAATTCATGCCCAATCTAGATTAATATTCCAATTTACGTTTCATGTCAAAACAAGATTTAATATTCTAGTTTACCGTTTACGTCCAAAACCTTGTTTACACGCCAATTGCACACTTTGCGGCCAATTAAATTTATCAACTTATGCCTAAGTCTAATATGCATGTAAATCATTTACAATTATAGCCAATTTAGACTATGCCAACATATTTATTATGCCAAACTAACTTAATTAAGCTACACCCAAATTTCCGCGCCGTAATCATACGTATAACATGATTTCACAAGTTTCTAAGTACTCATGAAATGAAACTAATAGTATCAAAGCAAGGAATATGAGATAAGCACGAGAATTGACATAAAAGAATAGCTATGCAAGAATGAACCAAATACAAAAATGATGGTTCCAATGGGTTTGATGTACATAACAGTGAATAGGAATAAACTAGACAAGTTACACCCTAAAAAATGGGATCCAACATAATTAAGGGAATTGGCATAGGTGACTTGGTCCAACATAATGCCAGTTCAAAGTACAACCTAGTAGGTTAATGGGAATATGCATAAGTCACTGACTACAATAGTTATAGGCAATTAACCACAATAGTCATGGGCGACTAATCACAATAGTTTCTTCATCAATGTCATAGGCAATAGTCTCATAGTCATAAATATTGGTAATAGTCTCATAGTCATGAATCATATGCAATAGTCTCAAAATTATGAATCATAGTCATAGGCAACAATCTTATAGTCATAGTCATATGTAATAGTCTCTTTGTCATGGACCATAGTCATAGGCGATAGTTTCATGGGCAATAGTTTCATAGTCATAGTCTTGGGCAAAAGTCCCATAATCATAGTCATTGGAAATCAGCCACATTAAGTTCTAGGCCACAACCAAGAAACAGATCCAAGGCATAGATAACGTTAGATTTGACATAAGCACAAATCAAAGATAATTAACTTGCAAATTGGTATAGTTCTATATTTTGATTCATTACATTCACAATTCCAATTACACGTTCAAATCTAAGGAATAACCGAACTTACAGTGATCGGTTTAGAAAAGGCGATTTGCTATGATTCGAGTGACGTTGCTCGAAGCGGAATGCCTATGGTCCAACTTGAAGCTTTATCTTGATTTGAATCTCCAATTTGAAGAAGAACTATAACTTGTTTTAATGGAGAATAAAACTTATTTTAATTAGGATTGAGGCAAAGTATAGGTGTAATGAAGTTGTGTGGAGAAAGTGAAGTTTGGGGGCGTTTATTTAGCGTAGAACTCATGAATTTGTTCTAGAAATCAGCCCGGATACATAAAAATGAATTCCGCCTCGGATCTGAAAAAACAGGGCAGTTCGACCCCCAGGTCGACCTATAGGCGGAGGTCGGCCCCCTGGTCGACCAGGGTCCTGGGCGGGAAATTTCCGGCCCAGCCCGCTTCTGGGTTCTGCTTTGAATTTTGAATTCAGTTCGAGCTGTTTTTAAATTTGAGCTGAAACTTCCGAAGGCCATAACTTATTCATACAAAGTCAGATTCATGCAAACTCAGACTCTATCTCAAGCAGAATTCTGAGATGAACGCAGTGGCATAACATTTTTCCCTTAATTCTTCTCTTAAAAATTAAGTACACTTTGATTTTTTACATTAATGTTTACAGAAAATACGGGGTGTTACATTCTCCCCTCCTTAAAAGATTTCATCCCCGAAATCTTCAAGTTAAGAAGAATGTATCCTAACATCCAGCATCCATCTACTCAACCATTCAATCACAGGCATCCATTGTCCCTAAAAGGATTTCTAATGCTTTCATGATTCTATGCATAGTGTGTGTACATGTCCTTATCTAATGTAAAATCAGGCGGTCTACTGATTCAGTTGACCTCCTTAATGCGAATTATGTCAGTGCCATGAGTCCATCATGTATGCAATTATCCCTAGTCATGTAAGTACTATATGCGTGCATATTCATTCATCCATATGCAACATCCATTTGATAACACATCAAGTTTTAATCCATATACAAATACATATGTGCATATTCAAACATGAAAGTGACTGAGCCGATCTAGTGCCTAATGTGTGTATATGCATCCACAAGCAACCACTGGCAACCACTTGCAATCATCAATCATAACATGTTTCAATTACATGTTTACATCCAAATGGGTTCCTACCTAAGGATCGAAGATACGACCTAGGGGATATATTTAAAAGATAAACATTACAGAGAAAGTGGAACCAAGGATATACCCTAAAAAGTGTATGATGCGCGTATCTGGTCTTCAGTCTTTTAAGTCGCATCTTCTTGAGCTTCACTCCACTGTACCTTAACTAATTTAACTTCACGATCGCGAAGCTTCTTGGCCTTCATTTCCGAAACCCACCAGAAAAGATAGGACCTCGCTTACTTACTATGCTAGAGGGTATACAATGTAGTCGAACTATCCTCCCGAGAAAAACATATGTTAATCATGATACCAAGTGTATATACCTAAGATGATTAGAGGTCTCTCCTCTACTTAGCTTATCCGTCATGCTGCAAATCTGAGGGTCTAAAGCTATTGGTTACTATGCACTTATTACCTCTCTTAAGGTCAGTCTAACTTAGGGTGTCAGCCCCAACCATTTATTTCTCACGCAAACCATCCTAGTAGAACTCGACATCCCTCAAGTACAAGCCCTGAAGGCCTAAACCAATATCAGACAAGCATCCAAGGGATACCTCCTTCGAATTTGGACGATCTATGTGAGATGATACTAAAACAACCAAACATTTGAGCACTTTACCGACTCTGGCTATCCTTACCAATCTTGCTCCAGAATTATCGTTGATCCCGTAACTGACTTTGCAGTGTCATCTAGATACATGCTGAAGTCTGTCTCGAATTTTTAGGGGGAAAACCCCTACCCTAATAAAAATATCTTGCGTGCTCATGGGATACCCCAACGGATCGAAAATCGTCGATAAATAAGTAAAGTGGTTCTAGGTAGCTAAGACAAACTGATCCCTTAGGATCGTACGAAATCTCAAGGGTATTCTCGTGGCAAGTCGAAAGTCTAACTACCCTTGTTTCATAATTACTAGCTAACCAATCAATGCCTAGAATCAACCCATATCCTTAAAAACATAAGCATAAATATAGCTATTCTCAAATCCTCACAAGTCAAAGATAGATGGGCCGAACAAGCAATTGGATTCGAGTCTATAATGGGTCCTCTACTTACACAATATCTAGGATCCAGAGACTCAACTATGGAAGCAGATATATACGTATGTGAAGTGCTAAAATTGGAAGGAGTACTAATAGGATAATCCAAAAGGAAAAACTCTTTCAACTGAAATCTTACTGCCTCTCTCTCAGGTATGCTGGCGGTGAGAGCATGCACTCGCCTTCCGGAAAATCCTGTCCCTTGTTCTTGCCCTTGCCCTCAATTATATGACCCGTTATACCCTAGTAAAGATACTTCCTCTTGTCTTAGGTTTTAATATTTTTTATTTTTTCCCCCTCCTTTGTGAGCCAAGTCCGTATCCATGGGTTCTTCATCCTTGTGTTATGCTCCGTAGCCAGACCCCCTCATTCTCAACTTTGCCATCCTTGTGTAACTTGTTGACATGTCTCTCGAAAGCTGCTTCCATCGCACGGAGAATCATACAAAGCTCGAAAGAAAATTAGCCGCTGGTGAAACTGCTACGGCTACAGATGGAAGTTGGGCACTTGTTTGCCCTTTGACAAGTGTCGTAGTCTTGTCGAACCTACGAAACCATGCTGCGATGAGGTTACCTCCCAGAAAGCCAGGAGCACCAGAGACTCAAGAAAGAAGGAAACAAGGATTCAAATAGAGGATCAAAATATAGTGCATATGGCTTTGGGGAATTTGCCTTTAAAACAAAACTTTTCTTTTGAAAATGCTTCTTTTAAAATCTTTTGAAAATAATTTTTCAAATCTTTTTATCTGATTCGATAACCTTCAGCTCTGATACCAAGTGAAACAACCCACCTCTATTAAGGTCACTCACAAAGGTAATGCCTTAATTTCAGTGGAGCATTAAAGGTAAAAGATGCAGATAAGTTACAAGACAGACAATTAAAGCAGCGGCAAATAAAGAAAACATTATTTCATTGATAAACAGCTTGTACAAAGATTGTTTTACAATACCAAAGTATTCTTTCTTGCTTACAAAAACAAAGAAGCATAAAATGATTTCCCCAAAATGAGCCAGCTGTAGCAGTAGAAGAGAGTGTCCAAGGCAACACATCAAAGAGTCTTCAAGCTTGGAAAGAGTAACGGTCCAAACAAACCTGAGCTATTCCCTACGTGACTACCTTGGGGGGGGGAACGGAAGAAAAGAGGTGAAAGCAAACTAGGTCATACATAAAGTCTGGTAAGTCCAGTGATTCTTAGTATTTAAACGAGGAAAAGGGTCATGACATGAATAAACTAAATATAAGACTAAACCATAGTAACATGATAATATGGGATAAGTATGGGGTATGGCAAGATAAACTGAATGCGCTTCTACTCCTTTTCTGCTTCGTAACTACCCTGTTTATACTGATTTCTATATCTCAGCATTACCTAACTGGTTTCCAAACTAGTAATCTATGATCATATGATAACGTGATCCCAATCCCCGTATTTGCAGTTGCCTTCAGGTGTACATCTATTATGGGGATTCCGTTTATTACCTAGATCTAATCTAGGGTTTACTATCGAGTGCTTTTTAGATTCAACCAGAGTTTACGCTACCCAGGGCCACTGGGGTTTATGCTACCTATTGAACGCTTTTCGGATTCAGGGTTTACGTGACCTAGGTCCAACTAGGGATTATGCTACCTACTTGTATTAAGTTTCCATGTGTCTGTGTCAGTCGGCCCTCTCTTGCATGTTGATACTCTGTGCTCGCCCCACCATAAGGTGTATCAAGCCTTATGATAGCGACCCGACATGATTCAAGATGCACAGTCTATAACTACTGGTACCCAGTGCCTGCTTTTTCCACTCCGGAGTATGTGCACGCCCGTAATCCGTCGGAACCTACACTGACGTACCCCCTGCCGCTATTTTGGACCGCTTAAAATCAGCCCAGTAATCGTGCCCCACCCTGTCTAGTTTTAGGGTATCATGACACATCTATGTGGGTTACAGCTGAAATGGGTCCCCGTTACTAGGGTTTCCTGCTGGTTAAGTAATACAAGAGGAAAACACTTAACCAATTATATTACATGATGTATGGGAAGGGTTAAATTAACACGAGAACAACACTTAACCAATATAACATGATTTGAGGTAGGGTCAAGTCAACACCAGAAGGAAACACTTAACCAACATGACGTGACGGGTGGATGGGTTAAGTCAACTTGAATTGATTAATGACACTTGACCAATATAACTTGATTAGCGAATGGGTTAAGTTAAATGGGAAACACTTAACCAATATAACCTGATGAATGAACAAGGTTAAGTTAATAAATCACACTTTACCAATCCAACATGATAAGCAAGAAAGGTTAAGTTAATAAGAAACACTTAACCAACACGACTTGACGAGTAGGAGGTTAAGTACACGTCGGGTAGGTGGGTAATATTAGTAAATATAGTCCCACAAAACTTAACCATTAAATAAACATGCTTGAAACCCTTGGAAGGTTAAGTGCACGTCGGGTTGGTGGGTAATATTAGTATATATAGATCCATAAAAACTTAACCGTTAAGAAAACATGATAGAATCGGTGGGAGGGTTAAGTACATCTCGTATAGGTGGGTAATATTTTTATATATAGGCCCACAATCTCAACCAGCAGGAAACCCTAGTAAGGGGGACCCATTTCAGCAGTAACCCACATAGATGTATCATGGTACCCTGAAACTAGGCAGGGTGGGGCACGATTACTGGGCTGATTTTAAGCAGTCAAAAATAGCGGTAGGGGGGTACGTCAGTGTAGGTTCCGACGGTTTACGGGCGTGCACGTACTCCGGTGTGGAAAAAGCAGGCACTGGGTACCAGTAGTTATACACTGTGCATCTTGAATCGTGTCGGGTCGTTATCATAAGGCTTGATACAACTTATAGTGGGGCTAGCATAGAGTATCTACATGCAAGAGAGGGTCGACTGACACAGACACATGGAAACTTAATACAAGTAGGTGGCATAATCCCTAGTTGGACCTAGGTCGCGTAAACCCTGAACCTGAAAAGCGTTCAATAGGTAGCATAAACCCAATGGCCCTGGGTAGCGTAAACCCTGGTTGAATCTAGTAAGCACTCAATAGTAAACCCTAGATTAGATCTAGGAAATAAACGGAATCCTCATACTAGATGTACACATGAAGGCAACCGAAAATACGGGGATTGGGATCACGTTATCATATGATCATAGATTACTAGTTTGGACACCAGTTAGGTAGTGCAGAGATATAGAAATCAGTATAAACAGGGTAGTTGCGAAGCAGAAAAGGAGTAGAAGCGCATTCAGTTTATCGGTACATTTAGTTTATCTTGCCATACCCCACACTTATCCCATATTATCTTGTTACTATGGTTTAGTCTTATATTTAGTTTATTCATGTCATGACCCTTTTCCTCGTTTAAATACTAAGAATCACTGGACTTACCAGACTTTATGTCTGACCTAGTTTGCTTTCGCCTCTTTTCTTCCATTTCCCTCCTCCCTCCAGGTAGTCAGGGAGGGAATAGCTCAGGTTTGTTTGGACCATTACTCTTTCCTAGCTTGAAGACTCTTTGACGTGTTGCCGTGGACTCTCTCTTCTACTGCTATGGCTGGCTCATTTTGGGGAAATCATTTTATGCTTCTTTGTTTTTGTAAGAAAGACAGGATACTTTGGTATTGTAAAACAATCTTTGTACAAGCTGTTTATCAGTGAAATAAAGTTTTATTTATTTGCTGCTACTTTAATTGTCTGTCTTGTAACTTATCTGCATCTTTTACCTATAATACTCCACTGAAATTAAGGCATTCCCTTTGTGAGTGACCTTAACGGAGGTGGGGTGTTTCGATTGATATCTTTGCGAAGTCCTTGATAAACTTCCTATAATAGCCCGTTAGCCCGAGAAAACTCGTTACATTCGTTGCATTCTTTGGAACTTTCCAATCTTGAACTGCAACTACTTTCGCGAGATCCACCGCTATCCCATTCTTGGAGACCACATGCCCTAGAAATATTACTTTCTTTCTCCAAAAGTGACATTTAGAGAATTTTTCCTTAAGCTGGTGCATTCGGAGAGTCCTCAAAACCTCCCTTAACTGTTGGGCGTGCCCTTCTTCATTCGTTGAGAAAATCAGAATGTCATCCACGAAGACCACAACGAATTTATTCAGAATCTCCCTGAGCACCCTACTCATCGGATACACAAAATATTCGGGTGCATTCATCAAACCAAAAGGCATGACTAACCACTCAAAGAAACCTTCTGGAGTTCTGAAAGCAGTCTTATCTATATTGTCTTCGGCCACCCTAAACTGATGAAATCCGGTGACCAAGTCTAACTGAGAGAAAACAGATGCATCAACAAGCTGGTCAAACGGATCATCTATCCTTGGAAGTGGGTGCCTATTTTTCTTAGTGAGCATATTCAATTCCCTGTAATCCACACATAAGTGAAACGAGCCATCCTCCTTAGTTGCAAAGACAATTGGAGCACCCCATTCTGATATGATTCGCCAAATAAACCCCTTCTCAAGTAGCTCCCCTACTTGCTTGCTGAGATCCCTCTTTCCCTAGGAGCTATGTGGCACATAGGCA
The DNA here is from genome assembly GCA_030737875.1 of Allium sativum. Lineage (NCBI taxonomy): Eukaryota > Viridiplantae > Streptophyta > Magnoliopsida > Asparagales > Amaryllidaceae > Allium > Allium sativum. The sequence goes on along the minus strand of CM060910.1, from coordinate 606,598,219 downwards.
ATGCGACTGGCTTCGCATTATCCACCAAATATATCCATAAATCAATCTCGCTCCTCGGAGGTAAGCCCCTAACCTCATCGAAAAAATCTGGATACTCATAGACTACAGGTACAGATTGCAAATCATATACAGAAGCATCAAGTGACTCTAGGAAACTAAGTATGACAGACCCCCTTGGGTCACAAGAAATCTCGAGTGTCCTCCCATGGAAAAACAAAAGTCTAACAACCCTCCTCTCACAGTCTAGACTGGCACCATGCATGGCTAGCCAATCCATCCCTAGAATCAAACCGTAGCCCATGAAACCAAGTATATATGCCTCACACTCAAGCTCGATGCCCAAAACAGATATCCTCAAACCCCGAAAAATCAAAGACAAATGAGCCATGCCCCCAATGGGGTTTGAGACAATAACGGGATCAGAAACAATATTAGTACTAAGGTGTAGAGACTCAACCACAGAATCAGATATAAAAGAATAAAAAGTGCTAGAATCAAAAAAGGTTCCCAACTGGATGATCGGAAAGAGAAATCTAACCTTCAAGGGAAACTTTCCTACCTATGTCTAGTTTGCTAGCCTTTAAGCATGCACTTTCCCTCTAGAAGGACCTTCCCTTTGCCCCTGTCCTTGCTTCTTTGGGCATTCCCTACTATAATGTTCAGTTTTACCGAAGTAGAAACAAGAATTCTTCCTTTTTCTGCAAACCTTGATCACATGACCCAAGCCTCCACAACCATGAAATTTCTTCTTAGCTTTTTCATTCTTCCTATCTTTCTTTTGCTATTCTTTCTTAGGCCACACCTTCTTGTTTTGTCTCACATCAGTCTTAACCTCTTTCTTTTCACCTTCATCTTCTTCGTGCATCAACGCCATATCAACGAGCTTCTCGAAAGTTTCCCCCATCGGAATATGATACATGGCCAGTCCATGGAGGGGTTCATTCAATCCTCTTTTGAACCTCAAAGCTTTCTTGTGAGGAGTATTTACCTGCTCTAGACCAAACCTTGCCAACTGGTTGAACTAATTGACATACTCTTTGACCGACATATTTCCTTGCTTAAGTGCTAGAAACCTCTCCATCTGCATACTCTGTTCGGCCTGAGAAAGGAACTTCATCTTGAACCTCTATCGAAAATCAGCTCAAGTATCCACTGGACGCCATGCTTGTGTTACTTCCAACTAGAATGAAGCCTTATCCTTCAACTGCCATGCAGCCAACTGAATCTTCCTACGGTCATCAACCTCAAAAATCCCAAAAAAATCCTCCGTCTCTTTAAGCCAATTCTGTGCTTCCACAAAGCTTTTAGTTCCACGAAATGGTTTTCCTCCCATAGCATAGAAGTCCTTGCATGTCTTAGAAAAATTATCCACTCGCAGAGGAGGAGGAACATCAGCTGCAGCTGGGGGAGGTGCGTTTGCTTGGCCTCCGGCATGTGCCATAACCTCAAGATTTCTACGGAACGAAGCCGGTATCTAAATGCCCTCGGGAATATTCGGTTCCTCAGACATGCTAAAAACAAAAGGAAAAGGGATTCAAACAGGGAATCAAAAGATATTTCATATGGCCTTGGGGAATATATTTTTCAAAAATAAACTTTCCTTTGAAAATACTTTCTTTTTGAAACATTTTGAAAAACAATTTCTAAAACTTTTTTTCCGATCTTTTAACCTTCAGCTCTGATACCAAATGTGACACTCCACGTCCGTTAATGTCACTCTTTAATAGAATGCATTAAGTTTTGTGAAACGTAATAAATAAACAGAACAGAACCTCACAAGACAGACATATAAAAATAGCAATAGAAATTTTAAAACTTTATTTTCCCAACAGAAAACATCATGGTCTCAAAATACAGTTACAACATCATTGATTAGACTGAAATACTAGAATAAAATACATCAAATAAAAACATCTGTCTTGCGCTAGAAACCATCAGAGTACAGAAGTAAAAAGCCATAGTCCCCATAAGTAGCCAAAAACAAGTAGACAAGAAGTCAAAGCGGTACATCGAAGCAAATCCAAATCCTTTCGAAAAACAGAAGAGAGAGTCCTAATCAAGCCTGGTTGTTCCTACCCTAAGAACCTAGGGGGGAGGAGGAAGAGAGAGAAAAGGAAACAAAACGGTTCAGACATAAAGTCTGGCGAATCCAGTCACTTTTATCATATAAATAAGTAATAGTATCATGAAAGGTATATAAACTAGATGAGAGATAACAATATCATATAACAGGTACGAACAGGATGGACATGATAAATAGAATAAACAAAATAGACTATGCTTCTCAAATACTTTTCTCTGCACTAATACTAGTATACCGAATTAAGTGTTTTCCAATTACTTAATAGAAATAGAATGATCTCAACAAAACATAAATGGTAAACTTAGGTGTACTTCTAGTAATGGGTTTTACCCTAAATAGAAATAACAGGTACCTAAACAGAAATAACGGGTGTTACCCCAAACAGAAATAATAGGTACCTAAACAAAAATATATGTACCATAATTACTACCCCCAATGATCGGCTCTCTACCACATAAATACCCTGTGTCGGCCCCATAGTAGGGTGTATTACTTCCTAAAGTGGCATCCACCAGAAGGACATAGACCTATTTACAGGTGTTATGGTGTCTTATTTTTCCAGACAGACCAGACCCATGCACGCATATGACCCCATTGGAACGTGCCATCAGAACACCCCACCCCAAATGAACCTATTGTAATTAGCTCAGTAAGTATTCCCTGACCCCTACCTAGCGCGGGTCCCCTTTTAATACCAGAATGAGGTACTGACTAATATGGGTCCCTAACAACAAATGACACAGGTCAAACCCCTAAACTTGTGTACCTAATCAACTTGGATTTCCACATGTTAAGTTTATCACGGGTTAATAGTGTCCCTACAACCGCAACAGAATAACAATTTCACTTGACCCCTAACAGATAAAACAGATCACATAGGTTGACATACATATTCATTAACATGTTCCATTTAATCTTTAAATTAAGCCTACAGGTTTACATGTTCGTACACCCCAAATTTCAATCATAATTCATAGTATAGGTTATTCCCCCAAATCCCAGTCATATACATAGTAAATTATGCCTTTAAATTATCATTCCCAATCATCCTCAATTAATCCAAATTTCGTTCATACCATATTTCAGCAGTATTGGCCTAGGCTCGAAGGTAGCCTTGGCTATAAAAATAAAAAAGGAATGTGAGAGGAAGAAGAACTGAATAGGCATATAAAAACAAAATAAGCATAAGATGACAGGGATGAGCATATGATATCAGAAACATGCATATAAGAACTGAATAAAGGATCAGGTGTATAGAGGAATACTTGTAATAAAAGATCTGTTTAGATATGAATCAAATTCTTAACATGCATAGGTTTTTGATCCATATTTATAAACATGTCAAGATTACTTGTTAAATGTTTATATCTAAAATAACATGAAATCACAGAGATTGGATCTAAAGAACATAGAATAGTATGCTGATATAGCATAGGAGATTCTTGTATACGTATAAACTGTTGTTGAAGAAAATAGGCTAATTCAATCCAAGCTGAGGCAACATCTCCTTGTCTCCATTGTTTTAGGTGTATAAAACAATAGAAATGCCAGTCCTTATATAGACTTTTACCAATGAATCTTGTTCAGAAACAAGTCTACGTTCAGGAAATGAACCTGGATGGATCTGGGGTTGGTCAACCCCGGTGTTGACCCTAGGGTCGACACCCCCTTGAGTGGGTCGACCCTTGGGTCAACACCCTTGGGATGTGGGTCGACCCCTAATGGGTCCAAATCCCGCGTCCTTTTTCCACTTTGATTTCGAACTATTTTGAAAATTCTAGTTTGATTTTTGTATAAATATATTTATCTTATATAAAAACTTCTAACCTCAATAACTTCCTCATACATGTCTGTTTTACGCAAAATCGACGTCTCCCTTAAGCAGAATTCCGAGACGAACGCAATAGTATGGTCTGTTTTACTTAATTCCCAATATTTAATTAAGTATTCTTTAGATTATGTTTATATTATCTTTTTGAGGTGTTACAAGAGTGGAAAGAGTCGATTTCGGGCAGAGAATGGTTGTGTGAAGAAAAGAAAGGAAAATAGGGGATTTCCTTGATGCCATTAACTAACGTCCTCTGCTAAAGAAGCTTGTTCCATACCATATTTCACAAAGTAAATTTAAATTTAAAAAGTCATGCCTCTTCGCAATTGATCATATCTCTTCCCTAATGACTTTTAGTTTTTAGTTCTACTTACATTTCACTGTTCTAATTACATTTCTTTAATAACTTATAATGAGTATAATATTAGAAAAGCATACATTTTCCATGATTTCAACTCTATAAATGTAGATTTTACCCTTTTCACCATTATTTCTTTCTATATTAGGAAGAAATATCATGCTTATAGTTTCATGAAATTAATTGAATGAATTTAGAATATGTGAATACGCCTAAATATATAGATGTATTCTATCAAAATGAACGTGCACATCATGTGACACCTGTTATATAAATAAATAATAACACACATGCAAAATGACATGTGTCATTACACTTGACAATTAGGAAAATCATTATATGCATGCAAGATGCCAAGCATCTTTACATATGTAACTCATCCAAATAATTGTAATTTAAATAATAATACAACATATATTTTATATTATGGGTATTTCACTTAAAGAGCTTATTTCTTTAGGGTAATAAGGTTTAAGGACAACCCTTCTGGAAAATTAGCATTAAGGATATTTTATGAGAAAAAGATAAAAGAATTTACCATTTTTAGTTATATATAAATAAAAATAAAAGAATTTATTATTTTCCTATATAACTTAAAAAGATAAAAAAAAATTATTTTCCCCTATAAATTGTCCTTCAAACTAATTATTCATAAGTACTGTCCTTAAAACTTATTACCCTGAAATAAAATTCACTTCGACCTAATTTCCACTTATATTATATGCTAGAATCAATTATCTTACATAATCATGTTACAGATGAATTTTAGAACTTTATTTAGGATTTTTGATTTAACATTATGTTTTTCGTTCTTGTTCATGAACTTTTAAAATATTGGGTTTTGATTTAACATTATGATTTTCATTCATGTTCGCGAACTCTTAAAATGTTGAGTTTGACTTATGACAAATTAACCATATGAATCCAACATAATAAGGATATCGGTATAAATATGATCTGTTTTTTAGGTACTGCGCACAATAAGACAAAATATTTTCTAGATAAGAAATAATGTTGAAACATATAATTAAACATTTTACTATCATTGCCAGGATCATTTTATTTTAAATTTATATGATATTTTTAAATGATATTTCTACTCTACATCTCTCACTTATACTTTTCATACAAATGTTTGGAAATAAATTATTACGACCTTTGAGAAATAAACAATATATACAACAAATAATATTTACTTCGAAATTTTAAAAAAGTTTTATCATAAACATAGTTTCACTTATTATATATTTTGATAAGACTATGATTAAGTTTCAAAATTAATGTTGCCATATAGTAAGTATCATGTTTTGAACTATTTCCCATACTCTGCTCGTTAAATTTTGATTATGCATATATTACGTTTGTGTGTCATCTAGGTTATATTAATTTTGATACACTAGTATATCATATTTAGTCCCCTAAAAATGGCATTACATTTAAGAGGAGAATTTATTTAAACCATTTTAAAAAAATGTTACATACATATACATAATAATAACATGGATTAAAAACCATTGTTATAATTAAGGGTTTGACAAGATTTGAATAAATTATGGTAAATAATAATTTTATTATCCTACTTATTTTCTAAATATTTAATATATAACTTATTGATCATTGAATATTTTGATACATATAATATTTTCTTTATTTATGTCTTGCATATTACATCTTATATCACATTTAGTATTTACACTGTTAGTCTCAGTATTTAGTGTGTGTATGTCTATATATAACAAATTTAGAGCTTTTATCTCCAATGGAGATAGAGTATTCCCCGCCACCTCTCTCTTCATTTTATTTTATCATCCTTTATTCTTAGTCCTCCTCTTTTCTTCATAATCTCCATCCATTCTCTCTAACCCATCTTTTCTAACCATGTTTTTGTCGTTGTGGATTCTAGCTCCATTTTGCCTTTCTCTAAATCTTACTTTCTAACTGCTAGCCCTTTTCTCTGATTATCCTTTGCCTTTATACCTCACTTTCCCCTTGCTAGTTTATATCTCTTACACCAAATCTTAGTTGTTCAGGTATTGAATTTCATCCTTAACTCATATGAGTTCCTCACCTAAAATCAATTGCATAGCTACTAGTGGTTTCCTATGACAACTTGCAAAAGTTCAATCTAGACTCTCTGCTTTGTTTCTGTAACAACCCGGAATTTTAGCAATAATTAAATTAGTAATTGTCTTATATTCCAAAAATAGAATTTTTGCAAACGATGGAATTTGACCACGAAACATGCACTGTTTTGTTCATAACGGAATTCTGGTTAACTTTCTTGTTAGGAACTTTACGAACGGAGTTTGTATGAAGAAGTTATGAATGAAATACGAAAACAGATGGAAAATAAATAAAATAGAGTAATATATATAGTAATAAATCCTACCATTATCTCCCCTGTCCCACCATTGTCATGTAAACTAGGCGGTCGACCACTGGATCGACCTCCGGTCGATTCAAGCAGGAACGGTTAAGGTTTTTATAATATAAAATTTTATATCGATGGACGAATTTTTATGAATTAAATATAACTTTTCAGGTTCACTTCTATGCCAATAAATAAAGAGCTAGACCCCCACTTTTTTTTCATATTTTCTAGCGGCAGCAGCAAAGCTCTGTCATTCCCAATCCTCTAACCTCTTCCAAAGTCCAAAATATAAACCTATACAAATCTGATTAAAGGGTATTGGAGGGATTAGATAAGATTTATGAAAAAGGGTTGGTTATTCGAATAAGTAAGTTTAAGTTTCCTTATTTTCCATTTTCTATTCTAGATCTACGATTTAAATAAGTATATGTATATCACATTTTATACAAATTATAGATTTGTGAGATTTGAAAATTGTAAGCCTAAAAGCTGAACTTAGATTCAAGTTTGGATAACTTTCAGGTGAGTGGGAAATTTATTCATTATTTATAATATGTTATATAATTTGTTTGCATTAAATCTTGATTATATGCCTAAGATTTATCAGATATGTTTTGTTACTATCAAATCTAAAATAATATGTATGAAATTTTGATATGAATTTGTGGGCCTTTTAGTTTAATATTGTAATATTGCCTACAATTTGTCTTGGATTGTTTGTGGTCATTATAAACAGCCTGAATCTGGAAATTTGTCACAAAATATTGTTAGATATGTAGTTTATTATCTCAGATTCATAGGATTTAGGTGTAAGTATATGATTTGATTTTAGAATTATAAGCCTGTTTGTGTCTGATATTGTTTGGGGTTTTTACTTAATTGTTGTTATTTTACCCTTTTTGTTCTTTTTATATAAAAATGCGTTAATTGAAATATAAACAAACTAAATAGGAAGAGATGCACAAATTAACGTATTTTGTACATAGTTTGCAACGTCTATTCCAAATAGGATATTAACTGTTTTCCTTGTGATTTGAAATATGTAAATTTTCCTCTTTTAAAAAGTTTGGGCAAAGATTTACAATAAATATAGCAAATAATATTTTCATGAGATTTTTAATCTTAAATAAGATTATAAACAAAAAGGATTATTTGAGTTCTTAGTTTAGACTAGAATATAAAAGAATAATTTTGATAATAAAATATAATTAGTAACTACGTTAACATCGCGCTTAAGATATAAAAATATAATTATTATAGTTTTATCTGTCCAAACCTACGTAAATGACGCTATTATATTAAATAAATGTTTGTTATTGTGTATTTGAAATTGCATGGTTTCCATTTGATGGGAATATATATGGAAAACAAAACTATATTAAATGGAAATAAATATTTGTGATCGTTATAGTGATAAATGTGAAACTGGTTACTATAATTAAAAGATCATCAATAGAATAATAAATATTGTAACCATGTATGCTTTGGGAAATAAATTGAATAGGAAATAAATGCTAAAATGACTACAAATTAAATTGTGATTAGGAATAAGTGTTGTAATAACAACTAGGGAAATAAATCGATAATAAACTTATATATATACACATATATTCAAACAAGGATTAAATGAAATTAAATTAATAAAGTAATGTCTAAGAGTGACAACAATTAGATTAGGATTTTAAATGGTACCGAAGTAAATGACATTTAAGATTTTTTCCGTTGCCTTAGGAAACATGACCATTAGGGTCATTAATGACACACGATAATTAGAGAATTAAATTGATTGAGTGTTTGTTGCCTTAGGAAGTATGACCATTAAGGTCACTAATGACATGAGACTATTATAAGAATAAATGGAATTAAAGGGAATTTATTTATTTCCGTAGTAAATACTATGTCCAATAAGGAAATAGATAATTAAACGTCCTAGGATGGGAAGTTATAGAGAATTATCCTTAGCTTATTCTTATTTAAATCTAGAATTAAAACCTTTAATTAAAATTTAAGTATTGGACTTAGTAGGTTAATGATATGATGTCAGTTGCCTTATTCGTAGAAGTATGCACTTTAAGGAGTCAAATATATGTACAATTGATATGAGATATCACTGAACCATGTGGCGATAGTTAACATTGTAGCAAGAATTATTCCTAAAAAGGGTTTACTTAAAGTGTGAGGTATTAAGTGGCTATAGGGCCCTCTTCCCTTTCGAAAGAAGAAACCAAAAAGGAAATAATTCATAGCGTAGCCTACCTAGAGAATTATTAGAAAGGCTAATTGGGTGCGAGATTGGTAATCCTCTCGACGATTCGCTTCCTTAAGGAATTAAGTGACAGGAATTAGAGTCCTTCTTGGGATAAGGTATTAAATGACCACTATGGAGGTTCCATAAGTCTTCCTATCATATGGGAAGTATTAAATGACTACAGGATGATCTAATTAGACCATCTATATAGTAATACAGAGGTCCACCGGGGGAATGTCATAAATGGCGGTCGTCTACCTAACTTATAGGTCATAAGTGATTGCTTACTATCTCTCGGCTTATGTGAGGTTTGGTGTAGCAGCCCGCATTTTACATATCGGAGGATCGTAAAATAGTTTTATTTTATTCCCTGAGGGTTGGATCAATCTCGTATTTTAATATGTTGTTTATGGGTATGTGAGACATGTCCATAATTTTTACCAATTTTTTTTGTCTCCATTTTTGTCTATCAGTCTTATACATGGCATAACTTTTGACTCGGATCAAATTAGGTGTTGAGACATGTGCCATTGGCAAGGAAATGATGTTTCCCTTTCCGTAGAGCGGTCACATTAAAGATTTGGCTTAGTGGTTTGGGAGGAATCGTTTTTTTAAGGTTTAACGGTTGGTTGTTCAGGTTTGATAAGCCATAATGGGCTGATTTGGGGAGGCCCATTAGTGGGCTTATAGAGGATATAAATATGGGGTAGGAGGCATGGAGAATAGTTTACTTTCTCCGTTCTCTCATTTGGAAGAGCTAGAGTTCATGCATTCCTCCATTCTCTTTACCTTTCCACCATTAAAGCTTAACGAATCAAAGATCTACAACATTTGAGGCTAGATCTACGCAAATCAAAGGGAGAGATAATCGAGTTGAGGACTTTGGATCAAATGCTTCGCTGTTCGGATCTAGATCTAGGTGTTTTTGGGTTATTTTGGAGAATTGGCAAGTGATATGCATCTCTCACGAGGATTCAATCAAGTATATGAGTTGTATGATCTTAATTCCACCATTTTCAAGTCATTTTCCTTAGATCTTCATCATGGTGAGTCCATTTGCATATGAATCGCCATAGGATCTAATTTAGCAACTTAAAATCGGTAATTTCCATATATTTCCATTTGTTTATGCAAGTTAGATCCATAATTTAGTTTATATGTTCATTTATCATGATTTTGGTGAAGTTTGCATAATTTTGATGAAAATCGTCATATTCAAGTTGTTAATGATTCCATATCATGTTTGTGGTTGAATTGGGTGAATTAGTTGAGTAGATTTCATCGATCTTGTCATTTAACAAAATTTTGGTGGAATTTGGTCGTGGATTGCGCTGGTACGAGCCACGGGTCTGTCGTATAGTAAGTGTGTAGTACAGGCCCCGGTCGGTCGATGGGACTTGGTCGGTCGTGCACCAAGAAGGGTCGGGTCGGTCATGATGGTCGGGTCAATCGGGCTTAGAAGGTTGTTCGATTGGTCAAGGCTATGGATCGGTCGTTCAACACGGGGGTGCATGGGTCGGTCACTATTTTCTATTATGGGTCGTTCGTGAATTCTAGAGAAGGGGGTCAGTCGGGCTACATACTGGCCGGTCAATCATGGTGGTGAGGGATCGCTCGGTCGGTCGGGGTGAAGGTGAGAACTGGTGATCGGTTGGGTCAGTAAGAAGGGTTCGGGTCGGTCAGGGTGAGGGAATTCTGGTTGGTCGGTCAGCTCCATGAGGATTAGTCAGTTGCACAAGGTTATTTCTGAAAATTTATATTTTTTGGGTACGAACCAGATTTGAACAAAAAGGGTTTTAAAAAAATTCGAGCAGTAGTTCCCGAACCCTTGTCGCAACACAGTGCAGTCTAAATGCTGTGGTTGGTGGCATGAACGCTGTGGTTCAGAGATGTTGTGACTTCGAGGGGAATCTAAGTGGGGATATTGGTAGTGTTGAATGTATTCGTTGATCGGTGTGGGACAACGAATGAGATGAAAACTCAAAGGTCGTGAGTTAGTGGATAATGGTTACTTGAGAAGGTTGCTTGAGCTATGAAAAGTCGTTGGGTTGGATGACTAGAGATGTGAAGGCCAAGAAGTTATTATTGTCATAAGTTCTAGCAGGCTCAAAGTAGGGGTACAATGGGGGAACCCAAAAGATTGGAAGGTTGTTGGTCGAGTACCCTGGGTATCATTGAAAGGCCTAGTTGTCAAGGTTGGACAAACATACATATTGTTGAAAGGCGTATGGAGTTTATGCTAGAACCGGGGTTACCATTAGCCGTTGACATATGACAAATTTTGCCGTTATACGATTAACGATGATTTCGAAGCTGGATTGGTGGTGATAACCAAAGTCTGTCATGGTTGACTAGTTGTTTGGTTTGTACCATCTCACGTAGGTTGTCTAACGTCGAAGGAGATATTCCTTGGGTGCTTGTCTTATATTTGTTTAGGCTCCAGGGCTTGTGCTTGAGGGATGTTTAATTCAATTAGGATGGTTTACATTAGATACATATAATCTGGATGCTACGAGTGCTAGTGGTGTTTGCTTCTGATTGCAATAAATGAATGGTTGTTCTGGTTTCCATGAATAAATGGTTGAAATGTTTGATGTAAAGGCTATCACTGTCCGATGTAGGGAAGACAAGGTTGAGTTTTTCTCTTGTGTTGTGGGTAGATTACTTCGTTTATTTACCCATTCTCATATACTTTATTGATGATGTTAGTTAGTTGTTTTATCGCTCATTAAGACTATTGTTTGACTCAATGTTTTATGTTTCCCTCTTATTAATTTGGGATGTTAATCCAGTTGTGGATGGGCAAACTAGGTGGAAGGTGACAGGTAATAGCTTAGTGAGGATGATGTTGTAGTTCAGAGTCGAGCAGGAGGTTGGCGTATTATCTTATTTACTATCTAGTATTTCTATTTTCGATGTTTGAGTTGCTCTCTGAGTGTTGTAGTGAGGCTTCATGTACAGACTTTGATATTCCTATGATGTATGGATAACCTTTCAGGATGTTGTGAAAGTTTTCAAAAGTTTGTTATATGACGATCCACTATTTCTACCTGTTGTATATGTTCTATTATATTTTATCCTTGCGCTGTGAGTCTTACGATAGGTTTCGATGGTGTTATCATACCTTGATGATTGTCCATAACTGCTTAGCACGTCTTTCAGCACATCATTCCTCTTGTTTAGTGCAGGTGTTATGGGCGGTTGTCACATTTGGTATCAAAGCTCTAGTTAACGATTTTAGGCAAAGTTCGAAGACGTAATTACGTATGAGAGGCGTACTTGTAGATTTCAGTTGGTTGTATACTATATGATATAATATAGTATAGTAGCGTTTGTACTTCTTTAGCATCTTTTCCTACAAGTGGCTAATCATTCTAATTTGCAGATTTAGAATGAGTCGACATGCTTTAAGACATACTGCTAGCGAAGGGGCTGTGCCTGGATGGGGTAATGGCGGTACACCAGATTACCCAGCGATGCTTGAAGCCATGGAGGAAGCATTCATGCAAAGGGTACCTGCTCCGGTGGAAGTCACAGTAGATGTAGGTGTGCGAGTTCCTAGAGTTGTGGATTTTACAAAGCTGTGCAAGGATTTTACATCTCTAGGAGGGAAACCATTCATAGGAACTCAGCCAACTGAAGGGGTTCAGAGGTGGAAAGATTCTTGTATTCGTATTTTTGGAGACTTGGGTTTAAATGATGCAACTAAGAGGAAGTTTGCGTCAAGGCATTTGCAAGGCAAGGCCACGGAGTGGTGGAATTCTGTTACACTTGAGACTCCAGAGGAAGAGATGTCATGCGAGCAGTTCCAAGTTAAATTCGAGATGAAGTTTATCTCCGTTACTCAAAAGTCTGCTCTATTCCAAAAGTTCTTAAAGCTAAAACAGAATGGTCGTTCTGTGCTTGATTATGTTTCTGATTTCGAGGCCTTGTCCAGTTATGCTAGTTTATACATTGACACACCCTACCAAAGAACGAGAAGTTTGTTATAGGTCTGGATACCTATATTGGAAAGTCGTTGGTGGATCATCTTAACTATCCATTTGAGAAGATTATAGAAAAAGTTGTTCGCCATGAGAGCTTGTTTCCTAAGGAAGCAAATGTTGTCGCTGCAACCAAGGAAGTTTATAAACCACAGCAAGGTGGTAATAATAAAAAGTGGAAGTAGCAACAAAAGAAATGGAAGGATGGCCAAAAGAAGCCTAAAAGTGAGGTGGTTTGCTTTAATTGCCAACAGAAGGGTCATTACTCGAATGAGTGCAAGAATCCCAAAGCTGAGAAGAAGTGATTCAAGTGTGGAAAGCTTGGGTATGAGAAGAAAGACTACCCAAAATCAGCTAAATGTAAGCAGGTCGTGAAGGCATATGCTTTGGAAGTTCTTGCAATCTTCTTCGAGAGCTCCTACTGCAGAGGAAAAGGGAAAGGGTGTCGTCATGCAAGGTACTCTTTCAATTAATGATGTTTCGGTTCGTGTGTTGTTTGATACTAGAGCATCGCTTTCTTTCATCTGTAATGAGTTAGTGTACCGCTTGGGTTTGGAACCCGAGATTTGTGATAAACCATTGGTCGTGACTAATCCAGTTGGGGGTTCTTCCAGTTTGTGCATGTTATGTCTTGGTCTAGTGTTGTCGAGTCATGGTCGCTCTTTTATGTGTGATTGCTTTGTGTTTAACTTCGCTGGGTTTGGGACCATCTTGGGCATGGATTGGCTTAAGAGGTATGTAGCAAGGGTGAATTGCGAGAAGCTAGAGGTGAGTTTCGGGGATATGGTAGGGCGAAAGGTGTTGATTAAATGTAAGCCCGAAGACCTGGTCTTCGTAAGCTATCTATATTCACTTGTGATTCCACAGGAAGACTTGTCATCAGTGTTGACCGCGAATGAGTTTGAAGATGTCTTTGACGAGGTCAAAGGGTTGCCGCCGCATCATGAGATTGAGTTTAGGATCGATTTGGTTGGGGGCGCTATACCAATCGTTATGCCTCTTATGCGGATGGCGCCTAAGGAAAACCGAGAGTTAAAGGTGTAAGTTCATGACCTTTTGGATAAATAAAGAATAATTAATATAATATTCAGAATTAAGGGAAACGGACTACGCCATTGCATCCGTCTCGAAATTTGGTCAAAATAGACACCTGGTTTGCGTAAAACGGAAGACATATGAAGATGTTATGGATGGTAGAAGTTTGGCAGAAAAAGCATGAATTCCCGGTGCACTTGACAAGTGCGCCCATGTATTTTTACACTGGCGCACCTGTAAAGTGCGCCCATGTATGTTTTTGGGCATCCGGACCCAATTGGGTGTCGGCCCATGACCCGATTCACACGAGGGCTGAGGTGGCATCCGAGTTCTGTAACGTAGCAGCTATAAATATACCTCAATTCCTTGTTTTCTTCACAAAGAAACAATGGCAGCTAAACTCTACCGGAGTGCGAATTAAGATGGATTCGTTTTCTTCAACAACGTACAATATTTCAATTTTGCAAATCATTTCTAGAAATTCAAGATCCATTCTCTCTATTCTCTAAACCTAACGCTGTGAGTTTCTAGTTATTTTTAGGTTTAAATGAGTAGAAGTAAATTATGAAAGACTTTGATTTGGATATGTTGTAAACCTTGAATCTATGTTATTGTTAGATCTGATAATATGTCATGATAGATCTAATTCTTTAGATTTACTGCAATTGTGGTTATTATATTATATTTCCTATGTGGATCTTGACTTGTAACTATGTTGTGGTGAATGTAAATCTATTTATTTTGGCAGTTATATCATTGGACAGATCTAATCATTTATGTAAATCTTGAACATATGTCACCTTGAATTGGTTAGGATTGGGTCTAAATCTTTGTCTTTATTATAACTTCTATGACATGCTATGATGTGGATTTGTGTAGATCTATTTCTAAACTAGTAGATCTAATTTATGTGGATATTAAAACTGTTTGTCAGATCTAGATTATCACTTTGTATTTATCATGTTAGATCTATTCTAACCTCTAGATCTGAACTATGCGATCTAATTTATCACCTTGGGTTATCATGTTGGATCTATTCTAACCTCTAGATCTGAATTATGTGTTCTAATTTATCACCTTGTGTTATCATGTTAGATCTAAACCGATTGGACATCTAAATTGCTAATTTAGATCTTACTGTGTTTATTGTGACATCATAGTTTTGTTAGAATCAATTGAAGGCCAACCGTTCATCAGTTTTATGTCCACCTTGTTATGATGACAATTTCATGTCCACGCCAGTATGTATGTCCACCTTATTATCATGCTAGTTTATGTTTATGCTAAGATGATCACTTTGGTTATATTCCCATTATTTTCCCTATTATCATTTATGACTAGGCTGTTGTCTAGCCTAGGCATGCTGCCAATTTTGTGAGGGCGCTAGTTAAGGAACGGAGGAAAAAGGGTTAAAAATGGCATAATTTGAATATGAACATTTTTGGACATATAATTCAAATTATTGGGTAAAATGGGTATTAACACAAAAAAAAGAAAGGATTAATCAATTGGATAATTAATTAAAAATGGAATGTTTAGTAATTACAATTAGGAATTGTAATTGTACTTATGACACGAGGTTAGGTTACATTAGTGGTGGAAGTCTGCCCGGACCTGACCGACATATCCAACAGCCACTAATATTGAACCTATTTTTGGAGGTATAAGTACGTAAATACAAATCGGGCTATGACACGAGGTTACGACCAACTATGGAATAAGTTTGCCCGGACCCAACTGACGTATCCAGCATCCACATGTTATAGGCCTAATGTGGGAGGTCTAGCCCATTATAAACCACCAGTACATTAGGCACGTCCGTCGGACGTGTGCATAGTTAACCAAGAGTAAATTTATGGATTGTGAAATTTTCGCCATATGCATAGACAATGTGTTGATACAAATAAATATGTAAGTTAACTTCTGTTTACATTAAAATATACACACTTATATGCAAAGATCTCACTGTTATATTCTCAAGCATGAATTTGATTTATATCTTAATATTAAATGGAGAAAATATATTTTATAGATTTACAATGGTAAAAGTAAATAAGAATATGAAAAAAAAAAATATAACATATATTAGACTATGTGGAATAGTCATAAGGATAAAAATACAATGAGTGATTGGAATAGTTAGAAGGATAAAATTAGTGAAGCAGATATTGTTATTTCAAGCACGGAAATTTTATTATTTATATATACAATTAGATCGTATGTATAATAAATATATCCACTAATTTGGTGAATGATTTAAAAGAAATATCATTAATTCATTTTATGTTGAATTTTATGGTCAAAATAAGGGATTTGCCTATAATATTCATTTTAATCTCATAACTTAATTCCAGAATATTTTCTAGTCCTTAACAATCTTAGTTAGTAATATTTTTAAACTCTCTTGGTTTAATTTTGAATCTTTTATCCACTGCGTCAACCTTTGCTCGCATACGTACTACAATTGTATGATGACCATTTGCGATTTTTATTACGATGTAATTTGGTGGTTTTCTAATAAATATAAACATAATTTTCTAAAAAGTTAAATGTGTCATTTGTGGAAAAGGTAATTTAATTTTGTTTTTATCCTCCAAATTAAATTTTCTTCTTCTTTTATTTTGTGCTAGCTATCGTTAAAAGAAACAAAGAAAAACTTTATTGTTTTTCTTCATTGTTTAAGAAAATAATATTTCACAACATCTTGTTATCAGTACCTTGCTCTTTCACTTGTGCGTACTCTATGCACCTTACAATTTAGTAATCTCAATGTTCATTTACACATTTCCATTTGGTTATTGTGTTAATTTTTATTTAGCTCATGTGTTGTGCATGGTATAATAGTCCTTTTGTTTTCCCATTTCATTATTTTTATTTTCAGAATAAAAAATGAACAATTTTAAATCGATATTTCGATAATTTACATCTATATTTGCTAAAACGTGGCATTCGTATTCGTTTATATTTCATATAAGAAGAAAATGTTTCATTCACAACTTCGTATATTTTATGTATTTCCTGCATCCCTTCCACTTCCATACAACATCACATACAACATCAGCATCATATCAAGATGGCGCCCCACATCCAAACAACCACCTTCAACCTACAACAATAAAAACACCAATCACCCTACACAATCACTCGAACTCAACACAAACCCTGCATTAAAACATCAACCCAAAAAACAGTTAAATCACCAACCTCTAGAACTATGGTGCATCTCCAACAACCTACCATTGTCTACAGCACAAAACTAAAACACAAATCATCAACACAATTCCATATTACATCAACTTTATCTTAAAAACGTATTACCATCACTACCATTCATTAACTATAGCAGAACCTAGAAAAAAAAACCATAATTCACTTCGGCCTTACTTGCGCCACAAAAATACAATCACCCCTCATAGCATGAAACCTCCATTAAGGATTTAACCATCCGTGAAACTTTAGTCCTCCACAATTCATACAATCATAAACCTAAACCACGATCTTAACAGCAAAATGACTCATCTGCAAAACCAACAAACAGCGCAGCCTACCATTGATTGTCATGGCCATCAATAGCAATTGGGACTTGCAAATTCAACCCAATGTAACCAATTGATTGCATCAGCTTTTACTTGAGTGCGCAAAACTCTTCAACTGTGCAAACACAACCACTCAAATCAGCTTGATTCCACTGGAACCCAAATAGTCCAGCACGTTCGTCGGACATACACGTAAAAAATTGAAAATACATTTATTTGTCGTCAAATAGCGGAAATTTAAATGAATAAAGTCATTTTTGTCTTATGCAAGTATCACCAAAACAAAATATTTTAAAATCTACCCAAAGAAGTAATAATGGACATTAATTTCAAGGAAAATAATTTACGAATAATTGATTATTTCCATTGATGGATAGAAAACCTTACTTATTAATAACAACTAAACAAAATAAAAATAAAAAACATTTAAAAGCATTGAAATTTGTAAATTTAGTTATTGGTATTTGATGATTTTCAAATCTGTTTATAATAAATATAACTATTTGTTAAAATTTCAATTGTAAGAAAAGAATATAAAAAGTCTCAATAATTAACTGAAAATTAACCTAAATGGTCATATGTGGGAATAGAAAACTCACACAATTAACAGACTTAAATGTGTAGTAATGAAGGGTTATTGAAAATTACAGCTGAAAAAAGAAGACAAACAAAAGTATCGTAACAAAAAATATAGTAGGTTATTTTAGTTTATAAAGCAGTAATAGAAGGCATGGAGAAAAGTTACAGAAACCTGGCTTGCCAGCTGAAATTTATATCCCGTAGGTTTCAAATTTTTGTAGTTAATTTTTGTAGCTTTACATAGAAACACCAACATCAATGTCTTTGATGCTTCCAAACTCTGGATCCTCCTCCTCTTTCTTTTTCTGTGTACTATCATCAATAAATCATCCTTCGCTTCTCCTCCTTAGCAATCCTGAACTGAATCCTAGAAAAATGAACTGATAAGAATAAAAAATGATAAATATAATTAGTACACATGCATTAGTAATTTTCTCCTCGTGAGAATGAATTATAATAGAAGAAGAAACAATTAGGATTTGTAAGTATACATGGCAGTAAGGAAAAAATATATCAGTTTTACCACAATTGATTAAGCTGTTCATGCAGAAATAACAGACAACACTTTTTATGACATATCACATATGGTATAAACAAAATATGTACATCACAGTGAATTGGAGTGATAACATAAACATGATAGTTTACATTGGCTTATTATTATGAAATTAGGTAAAGGTAATTTAATTTCGATGACCAATGTAAGCAGATACTATTACCAAATAAATTGTCGATATAATAAAATCAATAGTAATATCTACTTGCTTAAAAAAGCACATAGCACTAACCATTTTGCAATTGTCCTGCTTGCTTCTGATATTTAACATTTTTAGGGCTAATTCATACAATCATAACAGTGGCGATATATTCAAAACCTAAGCAAGCATCCTCTTTCTTTTCCTGTATACTATTATTAATAAATCATCCTTCCCTTCTCCTCCTCAGCAATCCTACATTGAACCTAATAAAAATGCACTGATAAGAATAAAAAAATGATAAATATAATTAGAGAACATACATTAGCAATTTGATCCCTATGAGAATGAATTATAATAGAAGAAGAAACAATTAGGATTTTTAAGTATACATGGTGGTAAGGGAAAAAATAACAGTTTTACCATAGTTGATCAAGTTACCATAGTTGATCAAGTTGTTCACGCAGAAACCATTACCAAATAAAATGTCGATATAATTAAATCAGCAGTAATATTTATTTGCTCAAAAAGACACATAGCGCTAATTGTTTTGCAGATTGTCCTTCTTGATTGGTATGTAATATTTTTAAGGCTAATCCATACAATCATAATAGTGGCGCTATGTTCAAAACCTGAACAAGCACCCTCTTTCTTTTTATGGTACTATCATCAACCTTCCCTTCTTTTTGCTAGCAATCCTAAACTGAACCCAATAAAAATGCACAAATAAGTATAAAAAAATGATAAATACAATTAAAGCACATACATTAAAAAAATTCTCCCTGTGAGAATCAATTATAATAGAAGAAGAAACAATTAGGATTTCTCAGCATACATGGAAAAAAGTGAAAGAAATAATAGTTTCACCATAGTTGAGCAAGCTGTTCATGCGCAAATAACAGACAACACCTTTATGACATATCACATATGATATAAACAATATACGTACATCACACTGAATTAGAGTGATAACATAAACATGGTAGTTTTTTATAATGGCTTATTATGAAATTAGGACACTTTCCAAATTTAAATCTAGAAACAAAATATTCAGTAAAAGAAAGAGAATTAGCTACTTTTTAGTTTTACGGTCAAGTTTGAGGGGATAAACGTTGCCTTTTAACTCCATCTTCCAATTTCAAATTCAATAATTTACAGATCTGGCTATAGAAAATCTTGAAATTGAAATGGTTGTCAAACATGGCCACAAAGAAATCAAATATTTTGTTAACAGTCCAGAAACAAAGCTTTAAATACCTCAAATCATTGTCAAGCCTTTTCAGAATAGATCAAACAGCCTCCAAAACTTAAGTTGCTACCTTCATTCACTTCTCCTTCATTATTTTTCCTCCAAAACCTGGCAGTCGCCTACTGTTGACAACACCATTTACAGTGTCTTGCAATTAATAACACAGAATCATGCTTAAGCTCCTTTGTCTTGCCTACAAACAAACGCCTGTCAAAACTTAGGTAAAAAATCATTAGTGAATGAATTTTTTTCCATGTTACTAACATACTGCAAAACAATCAAGAAATTGCTTCACCTCTACAATCTTTGAAGTCGCAAGCGCATCAGCCCCCAATCAGCAAAGACACCTCGTGATTTACACTTGTCCTTCAGCGATGAATGTTATGCAAAATTTGGGGTTTTGCAATGAAATGGAAAACAAAGTTACAGAACAATCAGTAGACAGATTTAGCTATATCAAATTGTACTCGGTGTCGCAATTTTCAAATATCTAAATTGAAAGAGAAGACAAAAAGAGGAAAAACTGGGAACGTGAGGAACAAACGAGGACCAGAGAGAAGTGCGTAATTTTGGTAGTGGACTTCGTGGATATAAGTGGAGGTGGAAGCGATTAGGGTCTAGTAGAGTCGAGTGTAGATTAAAGTGTTGGATGAAGGAGAAGGAATAGACGAAGAAGAAAGAGAAGTAGATTTGGGAAGAAATCGGTTGGAAGTAGCAGTGATTAGTTTAGCGGAGTGGGTGAATACGTGAAACGTGTGGGGGTTCAACGTTACATTTATGCCCTCAACGTATTGGTATTGCCTTACAGGGTTAATTTGGTAAATTCAAAAGCTTCATTTTAAGGTATTCTTATTATTATATAGATAAATGGACATAGTAATGAGTTGGACTACTTCACCTAAGTTAATCCATAGGGATTGTATGAACTTAAAGTTAAGTTGGGGATTAAGTAAACTTGGTTGAACAAAAGGGGTGGGTTAAGTAAATCTGAAGGGGGTAGGGGGAGGGTGGGTAATATTCACATATAGGCCCACAAACTTAACCTATTAAGGTTATGTAATTAAAGACACTTAGCGGTATACATAACCGGAGGAAATAATAAAGTTATATAATTAAAGACACCCTTTAGGGTAAGCATAACTGGTAGAAATAAATAAGGCTATGTAATTAAAGACACCTAGTGGTATACGTAGCCAATAAAAACCTAGTGGGGGTACAAGACAAAGGGGAGAGCTTGTATCATCTTGTGTGGGATCCATTTCAGTTAGTAACTCTTAAATAGGTATCAAACGGGTACTTCGAACTAGGTCGGAGTGGGGCACGCTTACTGAACTGATTGTAAGAGATCCAAACATGTAGGATGGTGTCATGATGGCACGTTCCAACGGGGTCATGTGCGTGCATGACTCCACCTGCTCGGGAAAATAAGACGTTGTAGCATTAGTAGATATGGTTGTGCACATTCGAGAAATGAAGGGTTGCCACTTTTGGGAGTGATACACCCTACTGTGGGGCCAGCTCAGGGTACCTACGGAGTAGGAAGCCGATTGACTAGGGTAGTAAATAGCGTACATCTAGTCCTGTCTGTTTCCCTGGGGTACCTGTGTTTCTGTTGGGGTTAACACCCGTTATTCCTATTTAGGTACCGGCTAATTCTGTTTGGATTAAAACCCTTTACTAGAGTGCACCTAAAACTACCATTATATTTCTATTGGGATCATCCTGTTTCTTTTAAGCAATCAGGGAGTTTGTAATCCTGTTACGTACTTGTTATACTAGTATTGGTGTAGAGAATAAGCAGAGTAATCATTAGAGAAGTGTATACACCATACCTTGTCTACCTTGTCACACCTGCTATTTATGTAGTGATCTCTCTTATCCACTTTATATGCCTATCATGTTACTTTTATTTATTTACCAGCTAAAAGTAACAAGACTCGCCAGACTTTATGTCTGATCCTTTTGTTTCTCCTTCTTTCTTCCGTTTTCCCCTAGGTTCTCAGGGAGGAAACACTCAGGCCTAGTCAGGACTTAGATATCAACTTGCTAGGAGCTACTTCTAAAGTATGGATCAAGTTCTTGTCTCTACTATGGCTTAACTTTTTCAATTGGGGAATTATGTTTTTATATTCTTATGTATTCTGATGATGCAAGAAAAAAGTTATTTTATTGGATTTTTGTGACTTATGGTATTGTGGGCCACAGTATTATGATTTATATTGAAATAAAAAATTAAATTTCCGCTGCTATCTTATTTATATTTTTTTGTAATTATTCTGTGTCTGTTTACCTATAACGCTTCATAAATCTTAATGCATTCCCTTAGTGAGTGAAATTAACGGACGTGGAGTGTCACACTTGGTATCAGATCTGAAGGTTACCAAATTAGATAAACGTTTTTGAAAATTATTTTTCAAAAAGGTTTTAAAAGAAAGTATTTTCAAAAGGAAAAGTCTGTTTTGAAAAGTATTCCCCAAAAAGCCATATGTAATAACCTTCGGCCCTTTGTCTAAATCTCTCCCCTTTTCTTTTCAGCATGTATGGAGAACAAACCATTCCTAATATCCCAGAGGGAGTTATGATACATGGATGGTTCCGAAGGTATCTAGAGGCCACGGCGCCTGCCGAAGGCCAGGGAAACGTTCCTCCCCCAGCTGCACCAGTCATTCCTCCTCCTCCAAGAGCAGATAACGTCGCCAAGATTTGCAAAGACTTCCTTTCTATGGGAGGGAAGCCATTCCATGGGAACGAGACATTCGTAAAAGCGCAGAATTGGCTTAAGAAGACCTAGGACTTATTTGTAATCTTTGAAGTAGAGGATAGAAGGAACATTCAGTTAGCTGCTTGGCTATTGAAGGACGAAGCCTCATTTTGTGGGAAATCACCCAAGCTGGACGTCCTGTGGAAACTTGGGAGGATTTTAGACAAAGATTTGAAATGAAATTTCTTTCCCAAGCCGATAGAAGCATACAGATGGAGAGGTTCTTTACACTTAAACAAGGGAACTTGATGGTGACAGAGTATGTGAACAAATTCAACCAACTAGCAAGGTTCGGATTAGAATTGGTGGATACGCCGCATAAGAAGGCTTTGCGGTTTGCTAAAGGGCTAAATGAACTCCTACATGGGTTAGCCATGTCCCATATCCCAATGGGAGCCACTTTTGAAAAGCTTATTGATATGGCCCTAGCGCATGAGGAGGACATGAGAGAAAAGAAGGAAGTAAAGGCTGAGGAAGCAACGCAAAATGAGAAGGTGTGGCCTAAGAAGGGACAACAACAGCAACAACAACAGCAGAAGAAAGGAGAAAAGAATGACAAGGTTCAAGATAAGAGGAAGTGCCATAGTCGTGGGAGAGAGGGACACTTAGCCAAGGACTATAGGAAAAGGAAGAATGCTTGCTTCGCTTGTGGAGAGGTCGGGAATCATATTAAAGATTGCCCGAAGAAACAAGGACAAGTCAATGGGCATGAACTTCTGTAAGGTAGGTGCGTGCTCTCATGATCAGTGCTCCTGATAGAGGTAGAAAAAAAATCCGTGGAAGGTTTAATTTCTTAGAACACTTTTTGATTCTATCGCTTCACATTCATTTATATCTGGTTCTGTGGTTGAATATCTGCACTTAATTACTAGTATGGTAGTTTATCCCGTAGTTGTCTCAAACCCCATTGGTGGTTCAGCTCATTTATCTATGATTTGTCATGGTTTGAGAATATCTGTATTAGGCATTGAGTTTGAGTACGACGCACATCTTGTTTCATGGGCTATGGTTTGATTCTAGGGATGGATAGGCTAGCCATGTAGGGTGCCATTTAGATTGTGAGAGGAGGGTCGATAGGCTTCTGGCTTGTCATGAGAGGACCCTCGAGATTTCTTGGGACCCGTAAGGGTCTGTTAAGCATAGTTTCCTATAATCTCTTGAGGCATCTATAGATGATCTATAATTGGTACCATTAGTCCGTGAGTATCCTGATATCTTTGATGAGGTTCAGGGTTTACCCCCCGAGGCGCAAGATTGATCTCCGTATATACCTGGTGGACAATCCAAAGCCAGTTGCATTACTGTGCGCCATACGGCTCGTAAAAGAAAAGAGAGAACTTGATAAGCAAGTGGAGGAGCTACTTGAGAAGAGGTTTAATAGGTGAATCATATCAGGATGGGAAACCTATTGAAGACAATCCTTAAGGAAGCCCATCATTCTAAGATGACTATTCATCCAAGCGGTGATAAAATGTATAGAGTTCAAGGTAGTGGAGCCAAACTTGTGAAAGGAAGTGAAAGTAGAGAAGGAAGTAATGATTGGATGAGTTCCGACTTGCATACTTGGATCAGAGGTTAAGAAACTGCGCAATGGAGAGGTTAGGTTAATAAAAGTGCAATAGGGAGAAGACACCGAGGATGCGACTTGGGAGACTGAACATAAAGATCGCGCTTCATACCCTTTCCTTATTAGGACTATGTTCTTAACTTCTTTTTCCAAAGCTTTTTATTTGTACCTATTTCTATCATTCGTTTGTATCCTATTGATCGAATCTTCAACCCTTAGGTAGGGAACCCATGGATGTAAACATGTGTTTGAGACATGTTATGTTTGATGGATGCAAATGGATGCAAGTGTTTGCTAGTGGTTGCCTGTGGATACATATACATACACATTAGGCACTAGATCGGCTCAATCACTCTCATACTGCATATGGATGTGTGTACATTTTCTTTTCTTTCAGGGATGGAAATGGATGTACTAGCATATGGATGTTGCATTTGGACTAATGAGTGTGCACACTTATAGAACTTACATGTTATAATAGGATTATTTGCATACATATTGGATCCATGGCACTAACATACAATGCATTAAGGAGGTCAACTAAATCAGCAGACCGCCTAGTTTACGCATTAGTATTGGGACATATACACACACCTTTGCATATACTCATATAAGAATTAGAAATCTTTAAGGACAATGGATGTCTGTGATTGGTGGATGAGTAGATGGATGGTTGGATACATTCTTCTTAACTTGAAGATTTTGGGGACAAAATCCTTTGAGTAGGGGAGAATGTAATACCCTGAAATTTTAACAACATTAAAGTGGATAAATTAAAGAATAACTAATTTAATATTCAGAATTAAGGGAAATGGACTGCGCTATTGCGTCCATCTCGAAATTCTGGTCAAAATAGACACCTATTTTGCGCAAAACGGATGGCGTATGAAGAAGTTATGGATGGTAGAAGTTTTGCGGAAAAGCAGGAATCTCAGTGCACTTGGCAAGTGCGCCCATGTATTTTTACACTGGCGCACCTGTAAAGTGCGCCTATGTACGTTTTTGGGGATCCAGACGAATTGGGTGTCGGCCCATGGCCTGATTAACCCTAGGGCTGAGGTGACATCCGAATTCTGTAACTAGCAGCTATAAACAAACATCAATTCCTTTGTTTTCTTCAAAAAGAAACAATGGCGGCTAAACTCTGTCGGAGTGCGAATGAAGGCAGATTCGTTTTCTTCAATAATGTACAATATTTCAGTTTTGCAAATAAATTCCAAAAATTCAAGATCCATTCTCTCTATTCTCTAAGTCTAATGCTGTGAGTTTCTAGTTATTTTTAGGTTTAAATGAATATAAGTAAATTATGAAAGACTGTGATTTGGATACATTGTAAACCTTGAATCTATGCTACTGTTATATATGATAATATGTCATGATAGATCTAATTCTTTAGATCTAATGCAATTGTGGTTATTATATTATATTGCATATGTGGTTCTTGACTTGTAACTATTTTGTGGTGAATGTAAATTTACTTATTTTGGTAGTTATATCATTGGATAGATCTAATCATTTATTTAAATCATGAACATATGTCACCTTGAATTGGTTAGGATTGGATCTAAATCTTTGTCTTAATTGTGACTTCTATGACATGCTATGATGTGGACTTGTGTAGATCTATTTTTAATAAAGTAGATCTAATTTATGTCGATATTGAAACTACTAGCGAGATCTAGATTATCTCTTTTTGTTTACCATGTTAGATCTATTCTAACCTCTAGATCTGAATTATGTAATCTAATTTATCACCTTATGTTATCATGTTGGATCTATTCTAACTTCTAGATCTGAATTATGTGATCTAATTTATCACCTTGTGTTATCATGTTAGATCTGAACCGATTGGACATCTAAATTGCTAATTTAGATCTTACTATGTTTATTGTGACATCATAGTTATGTTAGAATCAATTGAATGCCAGCCGTTCATCAGTTTAATGTCCACCTTGTTATGATGACAATTTCATGTCCACGCCAGTATGTATGTCCACCTTATTATCATGCTAGTTTATGTTTATACTAAGATGATCACTTTGGTTATATTCCCATTATTTTCCCTATTATCGTTTATGACTAGGCTGTTGTCTAGCCTAGGCATGCTGCCATTTTTGTGAGGGCGCTAGTTAAGGAACGGAGGAAAAAGGGTTAAAAATGGCATAATTTGAATATGAACATTTTTGAACATATAATTCAAATTATTGGGTAAAATGGGTATTAACACAAAAAAAAGGATTAATTAATTGGATAATTAATTAAAAATGGAATGTTTAGTAATTACAATTAGGAATTGTAATTGTACTTATGACACGAGGTTAGGTTGCATTAGTGGTGGAAGTCTGCCCGGACCCGACCGGCATATCCAGCAGCCACTAATGTTGAACCTAATGTGGGAGGTCTAAGTACATAAATACGAATCGGGCTATGACACGAGGTTAGGCCCAACTGCGGAATAAGTCTGCCCGGACCTGACCGACATATCCAGCATCCACATGTTGTAGGTAATGTGGGAGGTCTAGCCCGTTATAAACCATAAATGGACAAGGTAAAAGAATTGGACTACTTAACCTAAGTTAATCCACAGGGATTGTATAAACATAAATTTAAGTTGGGGGTTAAGTAAATTTGGTTGAACAAAAGGGGTGGGTTAAGTAAATCTTATGGGGGGTGGGTAATATTCACATATATGCCCACAAACATAACCCGTTACGGTTATGTAATTAAAGACACCTAGTGGTATACATAACCAGAGGAAATAATAAAGTTATGTAATTAAAGACACCCTTTAGGGTAAGCGTAACTGGTAGAAATAAATAAGGCTATGTAATTAAAGACACATACTGGTATACATAGCCAATAAAAGCCTAGTGGGGTATACAAGACAAAGGGGAGAGCTTGTACCATCTTGTGTGGGACCCATTTCAGTCAGTAACCCTTAAAATAAGTATCAAACGGGTACTTCGAACTAGGTCGGAGTGAGGCACACTTACTGAACTGATTGTAAGAGATCCAAACATGGAGGACGGTGTCATGACGGCATGTTCCAACGGGGTCATGTGCGTGCATGACTCTGCATGCTGGGGAAAATAAGATGTTGTGGCATCACTAGATATGGTTGTGCACATCCGGGAAATGAAGGGTTGCCACTTTAGGGAGTGATACACCCTACTGTGGGGCCAACACATGGTATCTACGGAGTAGGGACCCGATCGACTAGGGTAGTAAATAGGGTACATATAGTCCTATCTGTTTCCGTGGGGTACCTGTGTTTCTGTTGGGGTTAACACCCGTTATTCCTGTTTAGGTACTGGCTAATTCTGTTTGGGTTAAAACACGTTACTAGAGTACACCTAAAACTACCATTATATTTCTGTTGGGATTATCCTGTTTCTGTTAAGCAATTAGGGAGTACATAATCCTGTTATGTACTTGTTTTACTAGTATTGGTGTAGAGAATAAGCAGACTAATCATTAGAGAAGTGTATACACCTTACCTTATCAACCTTCTCACACCTACCATTTATGTAGTGATCTCTCCTATCCACTTTATATGCCTATCATGTTACTTTTATTTATTTACTGGCTAAAAGTAACTATACTCGCCAGGTTTTATGTCTGACCCTTTTGTTTCTCCTTCTTTCTTCCGTTTCCCCCAGGTTCTCAGGGAGGAAACACTCAGGCTTAGTCAGGACTTAGATATCATCTTGCTAGGAGCTTCTTCTGAAGTATGGCTCAAGTTCTTGTCTCTACTATGGGTTAACTTTTTCAATTGTGGAATTATGTTTTTATACTCTTATGTATTCTGATGATGCAAGACAGAAGTTATTTTATTGGTTTTCTATGACTTATGGTATTGTGGACCACAGTATTATGATTTATTTTGAAATAAAAAATTTAAATTTCCGCTGCTATCTTATTTATATATGTCTTGTAATTATTCTGTGTCTGTTTACCTATAACGCTTCACGAAACTTAATGCATTCCCTTAGTGAGTGACATTAACGGACGTGGGGTGTCATAGTTTGCAACCAAGGCAGATGGCTCGTTAAGATTTTACGTGAGCAATCGTGAGATGAACAAGGAGACCAAGAAGAGCAAGTATCCATTGCCGTGGATTGATGACTTGTTCGATCAGCTTCACAAAGCCAAATGTTTTCTCAAGTGGATTTGGCAATGGGATTTCACTAGTTGAGGGTGGCTAAGGATAGTGTGGTAAAGACTGCTTTTAGAACACCATCTGTTTTCTTTGAATGGTTGGTGATGCCATTCGGGTTGACTAACGCGCCAGAGTATTTGTGGATCTTATGAATAGAGTTTTCAGAGATCAGTTGAACAAGTTCGTGGTTGTGTTCATGGATGATATCCTGGTTTACTCTCGGAACGAGGAAGAACATAAGACGCACTTGAGACTTGTTTTGGAAATCATGCGAAAGCATCAGCTGAGAGCTAAGTTTTCAAAGTGTCACTTATGGAAGAGTGAAGTGAGGTTCTTAGGCCTTTTTGTTTCTGGAAATGGGATAGCAGTTGACCCTGCTAAAATGATATCAATCTAGGACTGGGATAGACCTAAGAACGCGACTTAGTGAGAAGTTTCCTTGGGTTGGCTGGTTATTACCGACGGTTTATCAAGGATTTATCAAGATAGCCGCACCATTGACATGATTGACGAAGAAGAACCAAGTGTTCACATGGGATGCAAAGTGTGAGCAAGCATTTGGAATCCTAAAGGAGATACTGACGAGTGCTCCTGTGTTAACCACTCCAAGTAGGAATGAAGAGATGGTGGTATACACCAATGCATGTGGTACTGGGATGGGAGCAGTGCTGATGCAGAAGGATAAGGTTGTGGCCTATACAAGTCTACAGCTGAAACCGCATGAGAGAAATTACCCTACTCATGATTTGGAGTTGGCAGCAATTGTGTTTGCTCTAAAGATGTCGAGGCATTACGTGACGGGATTTCGATTCAAGTTGTTTACGGATCACAAGTCGCTGAAATATATTTTCTCCTAAAAGGATATGAATCCTCAGCAGCAATGGTGGTTAGAGTTTCTAGCATCATATGATTTTGGTATAGCCTATACTCCGGGCAAGGGTAATGCAGTTGCAGATGCGTTGAGCCAAAGACACGCAAGTTTAGGAGCGATGTTTTCGGAATGGAAGAGCCTCGAATATTTGGCAAGGTTTGATTTCAGGACAAGGTGCGAGTTGGAACCTGAAATGTTAGCAATCTTATCGATAAGACCTAGTCTTATCGAAAGGATTGGCGGGAGCTAAAAGCGATATGTGAAACCAATCTTTGAATTAAGTGGTCTTCCAAATGCATCAACAATTAAAATAATTTCTGGCACATGCAAACTCCACGACCTGGAAGTGCTTATTCAAACTTAATGATATTCCTTTACCTAAAATCAAACTTGATGTTGTGTATAGTGGCATTGGTAGTATCTGGAATGATCCTTATATCAAATCTGGTTTGATTTTAGGCAAACTTCTCGGTTTTCAGCAAATCCTGCAGACTGGGATTAGCAGGCAAGCCAAAGTTTATGAACTCATTTATGATGGTTTCATACAAAATATTATAATTATAAAATATGTTTCTAAAATTGTTCAATGGCATCCGGTATTGATATTTTCTTCAAAATGTATTTTCTAACACACTACTCGTATTTGGGGCAAGACTAGGTCGTTAGGCCTGTGCAACAAGACCATTTTTCTAATGAGCCAGGCTTATTTGATCAAAATATAAATGATGTTTTAGTTTCTGAATGGATAAAGAGTGAATTACCTGCTGTGTAGTTACTTGTCGAATGATTCAAAATATCGCCTCTCTCAATCTCAGTAGCCTGTGATTTGCTACATTTAAAAGAAAGAAAATCTTTAGGAATAAGTTTAAAATAAGTATATGACAGATTTTCAAATAGTTATGTATAAATCTAATCTATGTATACAATATCAATGAATAAATTTTAAAGTAAGTATATGCAATTTTCAATATCAGCACGACAGTATTACGTAAAAAAATCATTCTTAATGCTTACATTTTGGGTCACTATGTCATTAGGTCACTATGTTGATGACCTTTGGTCGTTGACAAGTAAAACGAAGTCTTGATTAGTTTCTACACATTTCAGTCTACAAGTGGCATAATAAAGAATATACAATTTTTCTTCTCACAGATAATGTAACAACCCGTATTTTTCGATAACATGTTAAAACGAGAATCAAGGCAGAATTTATTTTTAAATTCTGAATCAAGTGAAACAGGCTATGCCATTGCGTTCGTCTCGGAAAAATACGCGAAATAGAGTCCGAGTTTTCGAGAATCGGAGTCCGTATGACCAAGTTATGATCCGTCAAAGTTTTCAGGGTTTTCAAGTTTGAAAATCACCTTGGAAGTTCAAGTTTTGGGGTAGGCGGGAATTTTCCCGCCAGAGCCCATGTCGACAGGGGAGTCGACAGGGCTGTCGACACCCCTGGACCCCAAGTCGACAGGGCTGTCGACTTGGGTGTCGACTGGGTCCAAAAACACAACTCCGTGTTTTGTGGCCTGGTGCACCTGGATGCAGTCTTGGTCTGGTCTGATGGGCCTGTGACGATTTCTGTGGCCTAGATTAATCCTAGATCTAATCCTAGGGCCTAAAACTATCCTAATCTCTATAAAAAGACCCTAAACCTAACCTAAATCCCTAAAAATCAAACCTAGCAACTAAGTGCTACCAAAATCAATCTTGATCATGGCCTCCATCTCCAATCCCTAGAGCCTATGCATTCAAATCGGGTTCAAATCAAGAGTTGCAAGCTTGCTACACCAAATAGAGGCCAAACCAACATTGTTATGCGAGTTTCATGATGGTTCTTCTTCAAAGGAGCCACCTTTCTTCGTCAAGAGGATGCATGATCCCTTTCCTAAGCCTTGCCTATGTAAGTTCTAGCTACTTTTGGATCAAAACGGTATTTTTAATGTTGACATGGGATAAAATGAGGCTAAACATGATTGTGCGAACCTATATGAACCTTACCTTGCCTCGTGTGTTCATATTTATGATTTTAGGCCATGTGAGTGACTTAATCATGCCTCTCATGCTATGCATAACCTAGTTTAACTTGCAAGTTTGGATCTTTATGCATGAAATGCTAGCATGAACCTTTAGGAACCACTTTATGTGTGAAACATTGGCTAAGACAAGATTTTGGGGCTTATGCATGCATATGAACACAAACCCCTTATGATTCATGCATGTTTGTGGCAAAAACCTCCTTATGATAATATGCAAGTTTGTGGCCAAATCCTATATGATAGTATGCATGCTTATGGTCAATCCCTATATGACTCTATCATGCATGTTTTAAGGCCAAACCCCCTTATGACGCCATGCATGTTTGGAGCCAATCCCTTTTGTGGCATCATGTATGTTTTGGGGTCTACATGTAGCCATAGTATACCTACTATGTTGACTCGCTTTGCTTGCGTTGGGAAAACACGATTTTGGGTAGTTAGATAAACATGAACATGTCACGAAATCTTAACTTGAATAATGACATGTGTTTATACTTGAAAATATGACTTGAAAGATAACATGGAAGTTGGCATGTAAGTATGCATAAAAACATGAGCTTGGGAATTTACCTATTAAGTTAGGTCTACCCTTTGGGAATTTACCAATTAAGTTAGGTCTACCCAAATGCTTGAAAACTTGTAACATGTTTTGGAAACATGATGAACTTAGATAATACAAGTGTGGCCAACTCGAGGTTGGGTTGAGTTTGCAACGTAAAACTACCCGGAACCGACCGGCCTAACTAGTAGTTGCAAACAATAGGACCCAATGTGAGAAGTTGGTCATGTCGCGCTTAAGACCCGAGGTTAGACTAGGTTGTGGTGTAAATCTACCCGGACCCGCCCGGCTTAACTAGTAACCACAACAAGGTCTAATGTGAGAGGTTAAGAGTGCATTAATTAAATTAATGCCACATGATAAGGTTAAGTAAATTTGACTAATGACACTTAACCGATATGACACGAATGGGTAGGTTAAGTGGGACCGGGCTTGATTTCCTTAATGACACTTAACCAATTCAGACTGGGTAATTAGATGAGGTTAAGTAATTAAGACTTAACTAACCTAACCACGATAATTAGATGGGGTTATGTAATCCACACTTAACTAATCTAAACACGGTAATTCGATGGGGTTAAGTTAAACACTTAACCAATTTAAACTTGGTAATTCAATAAGGTTAAGTAACCAATACTTAACTAACTAAAGGTGATAATTTAATGGGGTTAAGCAACTTATACTTAACCAATTATACATGATGATTTGATGGGGTTAAGTGACCTAAACTTAACCAATCTAACTCGTTAATTTGATGTGGTTAAGCGACCTAAACTTAACCAATCTATCTTGTTAATTGGATGTGGTTAAGTGACCTATACTTAGCCAATCTAACTCGTGAATTTATGGAGGTTAAGTTAACCCATACTTAACCGATATAACGTGAAAACATGATAAGGCTAAGTCACGAATCACTTGAATACGCTTGACCGATTTGACTCGGTAATTTGACAAGGTCAGGTTAATTTATATAATTAACCAATCTAAAATGATAATTAGACGAGGTTAAGTTATGGATTGCCTAATATACTTAGCCAACTTGACACATGGTTTGTAGGGTTAAGTATTGGACTTGGTTACTTAGCCAATTTTGACATGGTTTGTAGACGGGCTAAGTGACACTTAACCCATTAGGTAAACCCTAATTCGGAGGATTAGGTAAATAACCATAGTTAACAAGGATTATGGAAATAAGGCTAAGTGGTAAACCTTAGTTAAGGGAAACTAAGTAATAATTCTTAGTCAAGGAAATTTGGACCATTTCTTAGATAGATTAGTAACCCGATACGTTAGGTCAACGTTTAAGTATACGTGTAGGAGCGGGCTATCTGATTTAGATAAAGGCTCCAGCGAACTGGGTAATGAAGCAGCGGCTTCGGGGAACGTGAGGATATTCTTGGGATCCCTCTGTGAGCTGCCAGGTCATTATACTAGGCTCACGAGAGGTTGAGGTCTGCGGTAGAAGAACCAAGAATATGCCTTGGTTGCTATGCGAGCGACCTAAAGACTGGGGTGGATAGCAGTGAGTCGACGAATACATAAGGTGCCCGAGATAGCAAGTTCGTCGATCATCTACCATCTTGAGTCAAGCGTGTACGTACGGAAAGGCAGGGAACACCCAACAGACCATAATTGCTATCTAATTATGGGTGAGGTACGCCGTAGGATGTGGGCTGGCCGGAGTGTAGTTCTCATGCAAGATTTTCTCTTGTGTTGCCTTTCACTAGTTGAGGGAGGGGTCTCGTGGGACCATAGCCACGTGTAGAAAAGCAGACCTTAGTATCTGCATCGGCAGATAAATCTAAAGCTCCCGACCGAGTCCTGTATTTCTTGTTTTGCCCTGTGACAGGACTCGGATGGCACGATGTGATACATGTGCATACAGTTATAGAAAAACGATTCACGATGAATGCGGGGGAAAAAGGGCGCGGTTGAGGGTTAGCGTAATCCCTAGTGCCCTAGGTGGTTTAACCAAAACCGAAATACGAAAGCATGCAATAGGTAAGCGTAATCCCTAGGGGTGCTAGGTGGCGTAAGTCCTAGTAGTTCAAACGATGATTCATATGGAAGAGCCTAGCTAGAACAAGGGTGACAGTCCAAACGACTTCAAGGATAATACGACATGAGGAAGCCCGTACGAGGTACGGCAAAGGACTGAACTTATATACATGGAAAGAGACATATGATTTGAGTAACCTATATATGTGATACATTAGGTTGACATGGACCATTACACAACTTTGAGCAAGGGACGTTCATGGTTAACACATGACGCGGGTAGGGATACTAGTACGAGAGGTGCAGAGCAAATATACATGTTAGAACTAGGAAGAATATACATAATAGATACCGTGGGATGTTAGACGGGGTAGATACCTTGGGATAATGTACTCGATAGAAATCTGACGATGCGATACCTTGACTTATCATAACACCGTAGTTATCATGATACCTTAGTTTACTTTGCCACAGTAGTTCAACCGGCTATCCTGGTTTATCTATCTTGTAGTTATCCTTATGTTTACTTTCAGTTTATGCATGTCATGTTACCTTTACCTGTTTTTATACTGGAAGTAGATAGGACTTACTCAGTCTTTTTGACTGACCCGTTTTGTTTCGCCTCTTTTCTTCCGTTTCCCCCCCCAGGTTTCAGGGAGGAAACAATGCTGTTTAGTTCGGACTTCTTCCGCTTGAAGGTCATCATGGATGGCTTGGACTTCTCTTGGCTATGGCTACTTTACTGTTTTTACTTGGGGAATAATTTATAAAAAAGCCATTATGCTTCTTTACTATTGCAGGACAGGTTTTGATGTACTCTGATGTAAAAGGCTTTAGACCTTATTTATTTAATTTATGAAAGTTTGATTTTACTTCCGCTATTTATATATGTTCTGTCTTGTGATATTTCTGTGCATGTTTACCAATAATGCCCCTCTAAAGCTAGTGCATTCCTTTGCGAGTGACCCTAGCGGAGGC
Organism: Allium sativum; assembly: GCA_030737875.1. Taxonomy (NCBI): domain Eukaryota; kingdom Viridiplantae; phylum Streptophyta; class Magnoliopsida; order Asparagales; family Amaryllidaceae; genus Allium; species Allium sativum. Next base: position 606,563,328 of record CM060910.1, on the reverse strand, counting down.
GGGGTGTTACATTTGGTATCAGAGCAGAAGGTTACCAGGCTGGGCAAAAGTTTTTAAAGACCTTCTGAATTTTTTTTTTGAAAAACCGTTTACAAAGAAGCATTTTTCAAGAAAATTTTCTTTTAAAAAGAAAAAGGCTATTCCCCAAAGGCCATTAGCACTATCCTTGTTTCCTTAATTGAGTCTCTTTTCCTCTCTTTCCTCCATCTGTAGTCACAGTAGTTTTAACTGCGACTAGTCTTTTCTACCTACGAAAGTGCTTTCCATACGATGGAGGTGGTTCTCGAGAGACCAGTGACCGCGTTATGAGAAAGGATCGTGAGAAAGAAGGATAAAGGATACGAGCTTAAGGATGAGCAACTTGTTGGTATGGCTTAGTCCTCAAAGGAGGGAGAAAGATGAACAATGAAACCCATGACGAGAGAGTACCTTTGGCATAACGGGGCGGATAGTTAAGTATTATGGGACAAGGACAAGATCATCGGGAGGGCAGTAGTATGCTCTCATTTCTAGAGTACCTCGGAAGGAGGGTAACGATCTTGTCAAAGGTTTAGCTTTTCTTCTCTATCATCCTGTCGGGACTTTGTTTTGATCACCGCATCTTTTAAGTCCGCTTCGATAGTTGAGTCTCTGCACCTTAGTACTAGCATAGTAGAGGATCCCGTTTTTGTCTCAAGTCCTATTGGAAGATCGGTCCATTTACTCCTGGCTTGTTTGGTTTTGAGAATGTCTACGCCAAGTGTTGAGTTTGGAAATAATGCTTATGTTTATAAGTTGTGGATGGATTCTAGGGATGAAGTGGTTATCCAGAAAGGGGTGCCACTCTCGGTTTTAGAAGGAGGGTAGTTAGACTCTTGGCTTGCTTTGGTAATACCCTTGAAGTATCGCGTAACCTTTTGGGTTCTGTCATGATTAGTTACTTAGAATCCCTAGATGCCTTTGTTGGAAATTAGAAACCCGATCGAGTGGTGTTCGCTAATAAAACGGATGGCTTACTTCGCTTACGTATGGGTTATGGGAATTACCCTAGTAAGTGCGCATGGTAACCTGTTTACTTGCAAGGGAAAGTTTTTCTACATGGAATACCTTATGGTACAAGGTCCAGGATTCACTAGTAAATTTTGAGGGCTCGCATGGAATAATGAATACGCAGTCCGGTTTGCGCTAAGTATTCTAGAAGGAGAATAAGTGCAGGTGGAACGAGAGGCGACGAGGAAATGAGTTCCAACTCATGTTATGGAAACAGGAAATAAGAAGCTGCGAAATCGTGAAGTAAAAGGGGCGGTCAAGGCACGATGGAACTAAGCTCGAGGTAATGAGACTCAGGAGACTGAAGACTAAAGACATGCATGATATCCCTTTTGGGAATATATCCTCGATCCCTGTTTTTCTGTTGAGCTTGCTTGTAGGCTATCTTTTATGGATATCCTCTCGGTCCTGTCTCTGTTACAAATCCCGTAAGGAGTTTGTTTTGTTTATCTTCTCGACCCTGTTTCAGGGAATCTTAGGTAGAACCCTATGGATGTAAACATGTATTTGAAACATGTTATGGTTGATATGGTTGCAAATGGTTGCAAGTGGTTGCTCGTGGATGCGCGAATACACATTAGATACTAGCGCAACTCGGTTACATTTCATATTGCATATGCATGAGTATTTATACTTGCTTATGGATGAAATTGAATGTGTTATCATGCGGATGTTGCATATGAATGAATGATTGTGCACGCATATAGTATTTACATGACTAGGGCTATTTGCATACATGTTGGATTCATGGCACTAAACATACTTTACATTAGAAAGTTTTTTTCCAGGCCTGATCATTAGCATTAGCTAAGGAACATGTACACACACGTTTTGCATATATTCATACAGCATTAGAAATCATTTAAGGACAATGGTTGCTTGTGGATGATGTTTTGAGTAGATGGATGATGGATGGTAGGATATGTTCTTCCTAACTTGGAGATTTCGGGGACGAAATCCTAAAAGGTGGGGAGAATGTAACAACCCGTATTTTTCGATAACATGTTAAAACGAGAATCAAGGCAGAATTTAATTTTAAATTCTGAATCAAGTGAAACAGGCTATGCCATTGCATTCGTCTCGGAAAAATACGCGAAATAGAGTCCGAGTTTTCGAGAATCGGAGTCCGTATGACCAAGTTATGATCCGTCAAAGTTTTCAGGGTTTTCAAGTTTGAAAATCACCTAGGAAGTTCAAGTTTTGGGGTAGGCGGGAATTTTCCCGCCAAAGCCCATGTCGACAGGGGAGTCGACAGGGCTGTCGACACCCCTGGACCCCAAGTCGACAGGGCTGTCGACTTGGGTGTCGACTGGGTCCAAAAACACAACTCCGTGTTTTGTGGCCTGGTGCACCTGGATGCAGTCTTGGTCTGGTCTGATGGGCCTGTGACGATTTCTGTGGCCTAGATTAATCCTAGATCTAATCCTAGGGCCTAAAACTATCCTAATCTCTATAAAAAGACCCTAAACCTAACCTAAATCCCTAAAAATCAAACCTAGCAACTAAGTGCTGCCAAAATCAATCTTGATCATAGCCTCCATCTCCAATCCCTAGAGCCTATGCATTCAAATCGGGTTCAAATCAAGAGGTGCAAGCTTGCTACACCAAATAGAGGCCAAACCAACATTGTTATGCGAGTTTCATGATGGTTCTTCTTCAAAGGAGCCACCTTTCTTCGTCAAGAGGATGCATGATCCCTTTCCTAAGCCTTGCCTATGTAAGTTCTAGCTACTTTTGGATCAAAACGGTATTTTTAATGTTGACATGGGATAAAATGAGGCTAAACATGATTATGCGAACCTATATGAACCTTACCTTGCCTCTTGTGTTCATATTTATGATTTTAGGCCATGTGAGTGACTTAATCATGCCTCTCATGCTATGCATAACCTAGTTTAACTTGCAAGTTTGGATCTTTATGCATGAAATGCTAGCATGAACCTTTAGGAACCACTTTATGTGTGAAACATTGGCTAAGACAAGATTTTGGGGCTTATGCATGCATATGAACACAAACCCCTTATGATTCATGCATGTTTGTGGCAAAAACCTCCTTATGATAATATGCAAGTTTGTGGCCAAATCCTATATGATAGTATGCATGCTTATGGTCAATCCCTATATGACTCTATCATGCATGTTTTAAGGCCAAACCCCCTTATGACGCCATGCATGTTTGGAGCCAATCCCTTTTGTGGCATCATGTATGTTTTGGGGTCTACATGTAGCCATAGTATACCTACTATGTTGACTCGCTTTGCTTGCGTTGGGAAAACACGATTTTGGGTAGTTAGATAAACATGAACATGTCGCGAAATCTTAACTTGAATAATGACATGTGTTTATACTTGAAAATATGACTTGAAAGATAACATGGAAGTTGGCATGTAAGTATGCATAAAAACATGAGCTTGGGAATTTACCTATTAAGTTAGGTCTACCCTTTGGGAATTTACCTATTAAGTTAGGTCTACCCAAATGCTTGAAAACTTGTAACATGTTTTGGAAACATGATGAACTTAGATAATACAAGTGTGGCCAACTCGAGGTTGGGTTGAGTTTGCAACGTAAAACTACCCGGAACCGACCGGCCTAACTAGTAGTTGCAAACAATAGGACCCAATGTGAGAAGTTGGTCATGTCGCGCTTAAGACCCGAGGTTAGACTAGGTTGTGGTGTAAATCTACCCGGACCCGCCCGGCTTAACTAGTAACCACAACAAGGTCTAATGTGAGAGGTTAAGAGTGCATTAATTAAATTAATGCCACATGATAAGGTTAAGTAAATTTGACTAATGACACTTAACCGATATGACACGAATGGGTAGGTTAAGTGGGACCGGGCTTGATTTCCTTAATGACACTTAACCAATTCAGACTGGGTAATTAGATGAGGTTAAGTAATTAAGACTTAACTAACCTAACCACGATAATTAGATGGGGTTATGTAATCCACACTTAACTAATCTAAACACGGTAATTCGATGGGGTTAAGTTAAACACTTAACCAATTTAAACTTGGTAATTCAATAAGGTTAAGTAACCAATACTTAACCAACTAAAGGTGATAATTTAATGGGGTTAAGCAACTTATACTTAACCAATTATACATGATGATTTGATGGGGTTAAGTGACCTAAACTTAACCAATCTAACTCGTTAATTTGATGTGGTTAAGCGACCTAAACTTAACCAATCTAACTTGTTAATTGGATGTGGTTAAGTGACCTATACTTAGCCAATCTAACTCGTGAATTTATGGAGGTTAAGTTAACCCATACTTAACCGATATAACGTGAAAACATGATAAGGCTAAGTCACGAATCACTTGAATACGCTTGACCGATTTGACTCGGTAATTTGACAAGGTCAAGTTAATTTATATAATTAACCAATCTAAAATGATAATTAGACGAGGTTAAGTTATGGATTGCCTAATATACTTAGCCAACTTGACACATGGTTTGTAGGGTTAAGTCTTGGACTTGGATACTTTATCAATTTTGACATGGTTTGTAGACGGGCTAAGTGACACTTAACCCATTAGGTAAACCCTAATTCGGAGGATTAGGTAAATAACCATAGTTAACAAGGATTATGGAAATAAGGCTAAGTGGTAAACCTTAGTTAAGGGAAACTAAGTAATAATTCTTAGTCAAGGAAATTTGGACCATTTCTTAGATAGATTAGTAACCCAATACGTTAGGTCAACGTTTAAGTATACGTGTAGGAGCGGGCTATCTGATTTAGATAAAGGCTCCAGCGAACTGGGTAACGAAGCAGCGGCTTCGGGGAACGTGAGGATATTCTTGGGATCCCTCTGTGAGCTGCCAGGTCATTATACTAGGCTCACGAGAGGTTGAGGTCTGCGGTAGAAGAACCAAGAATATGCCTTGGTTGCTATGCGAGCGACCTAAAGACTGGGGTGGATAGCAGTGAGTCGACGAATACATAAGGTGCCCGAGATAGCAAGTTCGTCGATCATCTACCATCTTGAGTCAAGCGTGTACGTACGGAAAGGCAGGGAACACCCAACAGACCATAATTGCTATCTAATTATGGGTGAGATAGGCCGTAGGATGTGGGCTGGCCGGAGTGTAGTTCTCATGCAAGATTTTCTCTTGTGTTGCCTTTCACTAGTTGAGAGAGGGGTCTCGTGGGACCATAGCCACGTGTAGAAAAGCAGACCTTAGTATCTGCATCGGCAAATAAATCTAAAGCTCCCGACCGAGTCCTGTATTTCTTGTTTTGCCCTGTGACAGGACTCGGATGGCACGATGTGATACATGTGCATACAGTTATAGAAAAACGATTCACGATGAATGCGGGGGAAAAAGGGCGCGGTTGAGGGTTAGCGTAATCCCTAGTGGCCTAGGTGGTTTAACCCAAACCGAAATACGAAAGCGTGCAATAGGTAAGCGTAATCCCTAGGGGTGCTAGGTGGCGTAAGTCCTAGTAGTTCAAAAGATGATTCATATGGAAGAGCCTAGCTAGAACAAGGATGACAGTCCAAACGACTTCAAGGATAATACGACATGAGGAAGCCCGTACGAGGTACGGCAAAGGACTGAACTTATATACATGGAAAGAAACATATGATTTGAGTAACCTATATATGTGATACATTAGGTTGACATGGACCATTACACAACTTTGAGCAAGGGACGTTCATGGTTAACACATGACGCCGGTAGGGATACTAGTACGAGAGGTGCAGAGCAAATATACATGTTAGAACTAGGAAGAATATACATAATAGATACCGTGGGATGTTAGACGGGGTAGATACCTTGGGATAATGTACTCGATAGAAATCTGACGATGTGATACCTTGACTTATCATAACACCGTAGTTATCATGATACCTTAGTTTACTTTGCCACAGTAGTTCAACCGGCTATCCTGGTTTATCTATCTTGTAGTTATCCTTATGTTTACTTTCAGTTTATGCATGTCATGTTACCTTTACCTGTTTTTATACTGGAAGTAGATAGGACTTACTCAGTCTTTTTGACTGACCCGTTTTGTTTCGCCTCTTTTCTTCCGTTTCCCCCCCCCCCAGGTTTTAGGGAGGAAACAATGCTGTTTAGTTCGGACTTCTTCCGCTTGAAGGTCATCATGGATGGCTTGGACTTCTCTTGGCTATGGCTACTTTACTGTTTTTACTTGGGGAATAATTTATAAAAAAGTCTTTATGCTTCTTTACTATTGCAGGACAGGTTTTGATGTACTCTGATGTAAAAGGCTTTAGACCTTATTTATTTAATTTATGAAAGTTTGATTTTACTTCCGCTATTTATATATGTTCTGTCTTGTGATATTTCTGTGCATGTTTACCAATAATGCCCCTCTAAAGCTAGTGCATTCCTTTGCGAGTGACCCTAGCGGAGGCGGGGTGTTACAGATAAACTCATAGGGGATCTACAATGGTTGTTATATCAGAGAACATTTGCCTCATGTAGCTCTTTGCATGTTCCTGTACTATATATGCCCTTTAACAAACACCCTTCCACTTGCTATTGTAAAAAATTGGCAACCATAAATCGTTTAGCCACCAAATGTCAGAAGACTTTAAAATGGATACTTCAGTATGTGAGATCAATTGTATGAAAATTTGGTATAAGGGCCACCTGAGTTAGTGAGTTGTATACTAACATAGGAATGGTAAATAGCAGTTTCAATATATAGTAGGTGCTACTATATATTACAATGAGTGAAATTAAATGAGGATTCATATAGATATATCAAATTACCTGATCAACCTGAAGAATAATAGTGTAGCCATCTGAACTATTAACCATGATCACAACTGAACTTTCCATTGTTTTTCTCAAACGTGACATCTCTTTTATCAGTCCATATACAACCTCATTAGCACACAACATTTGTTTTCTTGAAAACTCAAATGACAGTAGAGATCACTGCCAAACACAAGCGCTTACCTATCACTCTTTTGAGCAGTTCCTTTTCAATATCCCTTTATTTGGAGAAAGGAAATGGCTCCTATCAGTTCTACTTGTGGAAACTTCTTCAGATGTTTGATTATCACAATGAATAAGTTGAATGTTGGGTGTTAAAATATTTTTAAAATGATTAACAGGACGTTGCCGCATTTGCCGCTTTCTTCTGAATTACTGAAGTTTCATGACACAGATGTTTTGAACTTTCATATCCATGTTAACAGATAGCCTAATAAGTCCAATAACTGAAGGTTCCTTCTTTTCAATTTGAATGAAGACAATGGATGTCATGCATGTAAAAGAGATTAAAAGCTACATTAGTTTCATACTTTAATGGCAAATAATAACTTATATATCATTATTCCACCTTGAAGAAACTACAGCTTATTCAATTCAATACCACTTATAAATATCACAAAATACAATCACTAAACCTACACAACAAAATGAAGGAAACTTCTCTTCTAACCACTATACTACTTGGCTTACATTCATATTCTTAACCCAATGCATTCCATTTACCGAAAAGGATCTGGAATAAAACACTGGCAAAGAAAACAACTCGTTAAAGATTGGAAATTCAAACTGAGAATTTTCAATTTCAAATAAAAGACGGACTAAAGACTGAAAAATATCCGTTTTCAATTATAATATTAGTGATCGAATTTTAGTTTCAAATCCGTTGTAAAAATTTTGAAATATATAAAGACTGAATTTTTATTTTTAATTCACTCACTAGCCTGTTATTTAAGGTAATGAATTTGCGACCATTGAAATTTTTGTTCTATTCCAAAATCTAACGGTTAGATTTAATCATCCATGTAATAGTGTTCATTAGCGCCACCTCTAAGTCTCAACTTATTTTTCTGTTTCATTTTCGAGATAACAAGCTTGGTCTAATGAAACAAATCCTATCATCTCTATACAAACAACAATATCCAAACACTACCTCAAGATTACTTGAGCTGGTTGATCCATGATATCCAGAGACCATAACTATAGTAGCAAAACTGAATACCAACATGACCCAGTATAGCCGAAAATTATACGAATGCTAATACTTACTCGTATCTCTAGACCCAAATTCATAGAAAATAATCTGGCTAAAATCGAAATGATATTGGATCACTGTAAAGATTTTACGATTTGTGAACGATAAATTGGTATGTCATTTCATACTGCTAAAGGTCGTTAAGTGTAACCATTACATATGTTGAAGGTCATATGTATAGCACACAAAAAGTGATGATAGGGCAAAACCGCAGGAGTGAAAATAAACATAGAATGATGTGCATCAACTTCAGTTTGAAGTTGGCAACTTAATGGGTTTGTAATCCAAACCCAAAAATACATATTAAAGAAATTGAAGTCTAAATTGGCTTAAATTATCAGGAAGGATTTTGATGACATTTATTCAAATAAATTAAGTGTGCTGCTATTCACACCCCACTTTCCTCTTCTGACCACCACACAATTCTGTTCAAATGTAAATGGTCGTTCGTCAACCATAAATGACCGTCGAGCAGTGTAAATTTTGGGGATTACGCCGTTCGACGGTGAACAACTGAATGAGGCCGATGGCCCCAAGTGTAAAGCGGGTTACGAATAGCAACACACTAAATTTATTTTTATGCATGTTGCTTTGATAAAATGCTTGGTAAGCAATATGTCTATTCAAATAATAAACTAATGGTATTTGATTTCTACTTCCTCATCAATGGTACCAGCTGACATCATGGCAATCTAAAAAATATAATCAAATGCATCAGAATACGGTCCCAACAGAGCCCGATGACAACCATGCAAATTAATTAAATGAAATAGTCCACACTTAATAAGGTAGGTGGACCTAAACTAATTAAAAGAATTAATGTTTTTGAAGCCTTATTGAATCCTTAGTTATAATAAATTCAGAGTCCATGATAAAATTGCTGGAGCTATCAATATGTAAGGAAGATGAAATTAACTTAGGTGTCTTAGATGACTGAATGGATCTTTGAGGAAGTCAGAGTTTTGATGTCATCACAAATTTTGTAGCCTTAGCATATTCAAGGCATTGGAATGCAGAAATCCCCCAAAGGCTTGAGAAGGCGAATCTACACTAGAAGAGGAGATAAACGGTGAGGAAAAGAACTCACGAATAGGCAAGCTACACTTGAAGAAGAAATTTGATAGAATGAGTTTTAAACGAGAGAACAAATAGCTGAATGTTTGTGGTAACTTACAATAAAAAGTATGCGATGACAGATCATGATTTAAGATCAATAAGTCATTTGAAAATCATCTTTAGATCAAGTCGAATCAATCATTGACCATCGATTCGCTTTTGAAACTGAATCCTTAAAACCTACTCATTGAAATAGAAGTAGGTTAGTCCAAAGAGGAAAAATTACCAATGTTAACAAGTAGACGGTAGCTTGGCCCATAAATCGATGAAGCTCAAATCCATTAATACAGAAATTTGTTCCTCATCTTTTTTCTATTTTGGAACAACAAAGTAAAGCGGTGAGATAGTCAAATGAATTGGAACTGTTTAGCGGCCAGAGAGTTTGAGAAAGAAGTTTAAGAAGTTTGAACAACTGTGGTACGTGGATTACATTTAATTCTTAGCAAATAACTAATTTTAATTAACTATGAAACTAAATTTAACCAACTGAAACACTGGAAGACTGTACTAGTCTTGAAATGCAGCCTAACCATTTCAAATTAAAATTACAGCGTTTCAAATTCTCCAATTTGGTGTATTGTTGGATTAGGACTTATAAGCTAGTGTCCTCTAATATATGATAGTGTATAATAAACCACCTAGTAAGGTATTAGGTGATTAATGGATCTGCCTTGGGCCTTAAGTGATCATACGGATCCACCCTTATATTATATTATATTATATTATAGTGAGGCCTTAAGTGGCTATATGGAATAACCCACCTCCTTTATAGGGTATTGAGTAGTTGGAGAGCATGCCTCTTAGTTTTGGTATTTATTTGAGTGGTGGCTTAAGGGCTTCATATTTATGCGTTAAAGTTCTATCTCAGTATGTTGCGTTAAAATTATCTTTGGGAAGTTCTACCTTGGGTTATGGTAGTTTACTCGTCGTGCACAAATCTTTACAAGGTTAGGTTAGAATTACTAGCCTTGTTAGATGTGACACCCTACGTCCGTTGATGTCACTCATAAGAGAATGCATTAAGTTTCGTGAAGGGAAATATGTAGATATATAGAAATTCACAAGACAAATGTAAAGTAAGCAGTGGAAAATTTCAACTTTATTATTGAAAGGTAAACATAGTCTCAAAATAGGTTACATCATCAAACCAATTTACATTATCAAACCAGTTTAATCATCAAACTAGTTTACATCAAAACCAAGTATCTCAAATCTGTCTCATAATGAAAAATAAAAGTGTGCAGTAATATAAAATCATATCCCTCATAGCAAGCCATAACAGAGTAGAAAGTAAGTCAAAGTGGTACATCTCAGAAAGTCCAGATCCAAGCTGGAAGAGAAAGTCTTAATCACTGAGGAGTGCTACCACTCTGAGGACCAGGGGGTGAGGGAGAAGAAAGAAGTGAAAACAAAAGAGTCAGATATAAATTCTGGTGAGTTCCAGTAATTTTCAAATGTGCATAAAATAGAGATACCAAGATAGGTAAACAAGACTGGACGAGAAAGTATAATATCATAAAATAGGATAAACTGGAATAACAGGAATAAACAGTGATCGAGTACTGCTTTACATTTACTTCCCTAAAAACAGGTTGTGTCTGCACCAATACTAGTGTAACAGGATTAGGCGTTAGCTTAATTACTTAATAGAAATAGCAGGACTAGGCGTACCCTAATTACATAAAAAGATTAGATATTACCCTAATTACATAACAACATAATTAGGTGTACCCTAATTAATACCTACGTGATCGGCTCTGTAACACCCCGTAAATTTAACAATATTAAAAGAGGATAAATTAAATAATAATTAATTTAATGTTCGGAATTAAGGGAAATAAACTGCGCCATTGCGTCCGTCTCGAAATTCTGGTCAAGATAGACGCTTGATTTGCGTAAAACGGACACCGTATGAAGAAGTTATGAGGAATTTAAGTTTGTATACGCGCAGAAGAATTATATATATACATATGAGTCAGATATGAGTAAGAACTCATCTAGAAAAGGGTTCAAAAATCAAATTTCGTAAGGCGGAAAATTTCCCGCTCTTGGGGGTCGACCCCCCTAGGGGGATGTCGACACCGGGGTCGACCCCCTTATAGGGGTGTTGACACCAGAGTCGACCCCCTTACAGGGGTGTTGACACCCCTAGGGCTGACGTGGCAGTCGGTTTCTAGAGGCTGACAGCTATATATATAGGTCCATTTCTCTTGTTTTCTTCATTGGAATTTAGTGGAGGCCAAATACTGCCGATATCTGAACTGAACAGGATCCGTTATCTTCTACAACTATCAACTTAAGCAAATCAGTTAGAGATTCAAGATCCATTCTTTTTCTATTTTCTAATCCAAACTCTGTGACTTCCTAATTGCTTTTGATTTAAATATTTAAAAATAACGTGATATGACTATAGTTTGGATTTATTCATATGACTAAATTATACCAGATCCATTATAAATTGTGAATATATGACATTCTAGATTGGTTAGGATTTGGATCTCAATCTTTATCTTATCAGATCTATTGTAACTTCTATGACATTCTATGATGTGGACCTTAAACCATATTTGTGTCATATTTACTTTTAACTATTAGATCTGAATTATGTGAATATCTAAATTATTTATCAAATGTAGCCTATTACTTAGATTCCCTTGTGTTTATCATATTAGATCTTAACCTACTGGACATCGAAATTAATATTTAGATCTTGTCATGTTTATCTTATCACCTTTACTATATTACAACTAGTCAACTGCCACAAGTTCATCGATCTATGCTTATATGTTTACCTTGTCACCATGTTAGTATTTATTTATGCCAGTTATGTTATAACATTCACTCTTGTTATATTCCCATCACCTTTCCCTTTTTTCGTTTATGACTAGGCTATTATCTAGCCTAGGCATGCCGCAAATTATGTGAATGTGTTAGTTAGGGAACGAGGGAAAAAGATTAGTATTGGCATAATTTGAATAATGCTTATGACATGAATTGAACATATAATTCAATAAATGGGAAAATGGGTATGAACACCTATAAAGACATAGGTAAGAATTTGGATAATAATGAAATGTTTAAGATTACAATTAGAAATTGTAATTGCACTTATAACACAAGGTTAGGTTGCATTAATGGTGGAAGTCTGCCCGGACCCGACCGGCATATCCAACAACAGCTAATGTCGAACCTAATATGAGAGGTCTAAGGGCATAAATACGAATCGGGCAAGACACGAGGTTAGGCCCAACTTGTGGAAGAAGTCTGCCAGGAACCGACCGGCATGTCAGCATTCACAAGTTGTAGGCCTAATGTGTGCGGTCTAGCCCATTATAACCATAAATGAAAATATGGTAATAATAGAAATACTTAACCTAGTGGAATCCATAGGGATTGTGTGAAACATAAACATGAATAGGGGTTAAGTAAATTTGGTTGAATAGTGGGTAGGTTAAGTAAATCTAAGGGGGTGGGTAATATTTACATATAGGCCCACAAAATTAACCTGATAAGGTCATTTAATTAAAGACACCTAGTGGTATACATAACCGATGGAAATAATAAAGATATGTAATTAAAGGCACCTAGTGGTATACATAATCAAATGGAAAACCTAGTTGGGGATACAAGACAAAGGGGAGAGCTTGTATCGTATTGTGTGGGACCCGTTCCATCTAGTAACTCAGAGTAGGTATCAAACATGTACTTTGAACTAGGTCGGAGAAGGGGCACGCTTACTGGACTGATTGTAAGAGATCCAAACGTGGAGTGCGTTGTGGGCGTTGCAAACCGAGGGGCCATGTGCGTGCATGAGCTGGGCAGAGGGGGATAAGACGACCGTGACACCTGTAGATATGGGGCCATGCATATCGGTGAGGGGTTGCCACTTTAGGACGTGATACATCCTACGGTGGGGCTGGCATAGAGTATCTACGCGGATTAGGGAGTCAATCAATTAGTGTAGTAGTTAGGGTACACTTGGATGTATGCCTAAGTCTACCACCTTATAGTTGAAGGGATCATCTCATTCTTGATATACTAGTAATAGTGCAGAGTAATCACTAGAAGCGTATACACCCTATCATGTTTACCTTGTCATACCTGCCTTTTATGTAATATTCTCTCTCTTATCCAGTTTATATGCCTGTCATGCTACTTTTATTTATTTACTTGCTAAAAGTAATTGGACTCGCCAGACTTTATGTCTAACCCTTTTTGTTTTCTCTTCTTTTTTTCGTTTCACCCCTAGGTTCCAAGGGGGGAACACTCAAAGTTGACCGTGATTCTTCTTACTTTTGCTGGAGCTGCTGAGATGTATGGCTCAAGCTCCTAACCTTGTTTCTATGGCTATATTTTGGTTTTGGGGAATTTTATTTCTTTTATCTACTCTGATATTTTTGAAGTACAGGACAGTAGCTTTTAATGTTGTAATGGGCTTTGTGTTTCAGACATGTGATGTTTTTGGACCACGGTATCTTATGATAAATAAAGTTTTTATTCCACTGTTATTTTATATGTCTGTCTTGTAATATTTCTATTCTTCTTACTATAACGTTTCAAGAAACTTAATGCATTCCCTTTGTGAGTGACATTAACGGACGTAGGGTGTCACACTTGGCATCAGAGCTGAAGGTTACCATATTAGATAAAACATTTTGAAAGCTATTTTCAAAAAGATTTTAAAAGAAAGCATTTTCAAAAAGAAAAGTATATTTTGAAAAACATTCCCCAAAGAGCCATAAGTAATATCTTTTGATCCCTTGTCTGAATTTCTTTCCTTTTCTTTTTCGGCATGTCTGGGGAACCCAATGTTCCAGAGGGCATTACGGTACCAGGATGGTTCCGTAGATATCTGGGGACCACACCGCCTGCCGAAGGCCAAGGAAACGTTCCTCCCTCAACTGCACCCGTTGCTCCTCCTCCTCCGCATGCATACAAGGTCTCAAAGATCTGCAAAGATTTTCGTGCTATGGGAGGGAAGCCATTCCATTGAACCGAGACGTCTGTGGAGGCAAGGAACTGGCTCATGGAGACCGAACACTTGTTTGTAATCTTTGAAGTAGAGGATCGAAGAAAGATTCAGTTAGCTGCTTGGCTATTGAACGATGAAGCTTCATTTTGGTGGGAGGTAACCCAAGCAGGCCGTCCGGTGGAAACTTGGGGGACTTTAGATAGAGGTTTGCGATGAATTTCCTTTCCCAAGCTGAGAAGAGCATGCAGATGGAGAGGTTTCTAGCACTCAAACAAGGGAACTTGACGGCTAAAGAGTATGTGGACAAATTTAACCAGCTGACAAGATTTGGACTAGAACCGGTAGACACGCCATATAAGAAGGCTTTATGGTTTGTTAAAGGGCTAAGTGAACCCCTTCATGGGATAGCTGTGTCCCATATTTTAGCCGGAGCCCCTTTTGACAAGATTGTCGATATGGCCCTAATGTATGAGGAAGAAAAGGAGAAGAGAAGGAAGTAAAGGCTGAGGAAACAACGCAAAATAAGAAGGTGTGGCCCAAGAAGGGGCGACATCAGCAACAACAGAAGAAAGGTGGGAAGAATGACAAGGCCAAGGATAAGAGGAAATTTCATAGTTGTGGGAAAGAGAGTCACTTGATCAAAGAGTATAAAAGAAGGAAGAACACTTGCTTCAATTGTGGAGAAGTCGGACACTTTGCTAGGGAGTGCCCAAAGAAACAGGGATCACAGGGACAAGGTCAAAGGGCAGGAACTTCTGGAGAGCAGGTGCATGCCCTCGTGATCAGTATTCCTGATAGAAGTAGAAAAATTAATGTGGAAGTTTTAATTTCTCTTTCAAACCATCCTATTAGAACAATTTTTGATTCTGGCGCTTCACATTCATTTATATCTGGTTCTATGGTTGAATCTCTACACTTAATTACTGGTATGGTGTTGGATCTCGTAGTTGTCTCAGATCCCTTTGGTGATTCGGCTCATTTATCTATGATTTCTTGGGGTTTGAAAATATATGTGTTAGGTGTCGAGTTTGAGTGCGACATTTATGTGCTCGGGTTTACGGGCTATGGGTTGATTCTAGGGATGGATTGGCTGACCACGTATGGTGCTATTCTAGATTGTGAAAGGAGGGTTGTTAGGCTTCTGACTTGTCATGGAGGACCCTCGAGATTTCTTGTGAGCCACAAGGGTCTGTCATGCTTAGTTTCCTTGTAACAACCCAGAACATGCGAGCCAGTTTAAAAAATTTATTTTGGCAATTTCAGTGAATTTTGAATATTTAAAATGAATTATTTTAAATAATAACGACGAGAAATTTATTTTGAATATAATTCGAACGTATATATTTATATACGGCGTCGTTAGAATATAAATATTTTATTTTAATTATAAAGGAATTGAAAATGGCGCGGTAGTTCGATAAGTCGATTTCAAATTTCAATTGAACATACCAGGTGCAGAATAAACCAGATTTTAACGAAACCAAAAATATTAGATTCTAATTGAGAATATCTTTCCAACGAATCCGAAAAATTGAAATTTCATAGCGGGAATCAAAAGATATGCCCAGTTGAAAATTCAGAATAGTCGCTATGGAACTCTGGCCCTTAAAAATGGCCTTTTGCAAACGACCTGGGTTTTCGATGAAACCACTTTTATTGGATCCGTGATTTCAAGTTATTGCTCGATTCAAAATTTCATAATTTTTCAAATCAGTATGTGAGCGTGGCAAAGGAAAATGCGTTTGACCAGTTTCAGTTGATTTTAATCAACTGGAAAATGGCCATTTTTCAAACGGTCTCAGAATTTGATGAAATAAGTTTTGTTAGGACCGTATCGTCAATACGAAGCTAGAAATAATTTTTTCTGGAATTTTAGAAGTCTGTATGTGGCCCCGGTAAATTGAAATGTGCGTTTAAATTGAATATATAAAGATTATATTTTAAATTTGATGGAAACTTTGCGTAACAGCCGAATTGGCTTGCGAAACATATCTCATTGTGTTCGGAATAGGGGTAATTAGCTAGGGACGATAGTCGGTGGGCCTCGTTCCGAGTCCAAATAAGAAAGTTGCTTTTTGAAATTTAAATAATAATAAAATATATATAAATCCTCCTTTTCCCTTAACCCCCTCCTTCCCTCTTCAGAAAAGTCAAACCCGACTTTTTTAAATTAAAAAAAAAGAAAAAAACGATGACGCGGGTTGGGGGGCGCGATTCGCTGCCGCCGCCCATGCCGGAGCACCCCACCGCCGGCCAACCTGCGCCGCCCCTCCTCCCAACCTGCTACGCCCCTCCTTGCTCCCCACCCCCACCCAATTCGAGCCCTAGCCCCACCAATTAACCCCGTCGCCGCCCTTACTCCACCGCCACCGCTGCCCTAGCTCGACCCCCTCCTCCAACCGCCACCTTCTCCTTCTCTTCCCTCCTTCTTCATTTCCCAATCGACGCCCTAACCCCAATTCAAAGCAAATCGAAACCCAAACCCATTTCAGTCGCTCCAGCCGATGCGGGACCCACTGCGCCACCATCCACCACCACTGGACCGCCTCCAACCATCCCAGCGACGCTTTCCCCGCCTCGAGCGCTGTAGGTATTTATTATTTTTATTCTTTTCTTTGTTTCCTTCTTAACTTAGTAATGGTTTTTTTTAAAAGGAAGTAATGAATTTTTAAAAGAAGAATAGATTTTTTTTAACAATAGAAATTTGAGATTATTTTTAATTAGGAAAGCTTATATTTTTAAAGTGTAAAAAGTCGGATTTTTATAATATGAAAGAAGTTGAAAAAAATCGAATTTATAGAAGTTGAAATAAAAATTCGATTTTTATATATATAAAGTGAAAATAAAAATTCGATTTTTTTTATATATATGAAGTGAAAATAAAGATATGATCTTTATAGAAGTAGCAATATAAAAATACGATTTTTTATATTATAGAAAGAATAAAAATATGATTTTTATTATATTTGAAAAGGCGAAATCTTTATATTTGAAAATGCGGAATCTTTATATAGAGAATAACGTGATAAAAATATAATCTTTATTATATTAGCATCGATGTAAAAATAGAATTTTTATCTATATAGCATCGATGTAAAATTAGAATTTTTTATCTATATAGTAGTAATATAAAAATGTGATTTTTTTTATACATTGTAGTAATATAAAAATGTGTTTTTTATATACATGGCAACAATATAAAAATGTGATTTTTATAAATGTAGTGGCTACGGGCAACGAAATTGACAAAAGGCAAGAGCGACGAAGATTTCTACATAGGAAGAGTCGTGGCGTTTGGATTAGCTTTAGGTGAGAACTTCTCACTTTAAATCTTCTTTTCTAGTTATAAATTTATACTTGATATACACGTAAATGTGTATATCTTATCCGCTTATTTATCTAGTTTTCTATATAAAATAATTAATATTGTGTATTTATAGCTGTGTTTTCAGATTGTTGATAAAAAGCTTGGTTTAGAGCATTTGATGGATAAAGCATGAAGAATTTTCTTAAAAAGAGTGAAGTTGAAATTACTAAAGCTTGAAGTGTTTAAAGCTTGAAGAACGGTTGCAAATAGAGTTCAGTTGGGAAGATTTGGTTCACTAAAGACTCATATTGCGTTCACATTGGTTCATTTGCAAGGCCTCTCACTCTATAGCTGCGTTCACACTAGCTTATGTGTTAGTTGGGCTAATTCTTTAGTCCCACATTATGGAATTTGCCAAGTAGCCTTTGTCATATTAGCTATAAATACACTTTATCTCATTCATTGTAAAACACACTTAGTTTTATTCTATAATATTTCTCTTGGAATAAACTCTTCTTCCCTATTCTCTTTAGTTGTAGTTTTTTATGTACATGTTATTTTCTTTTCTGCAAGTAGATTAGATTTATTTTATGCAAATAGAATAGGTTGTCCTTTATTTTTATTTTTATTATTTTTCTCTTGATTTTTTTATGTTGCAATTTACGTTCGTTGTTAGAATAATAAACATGAGAGGTTAATCCCTTTCAACTTAGGGGTAATGAAGCTCTCTTGATCATGTGGTTGCAACATAATCTTTTCATTATCTCTTTGTGTTTCATGTTATGTTGATGTCATGATGATTAAGTGGAGGTTGAAACCAAAAATTTGATGGTCTATAGTTCTAATTAATAGTTCATAGGCCATGCTTAAAGTATATTTCAATTTCAACTTGTTCATTTTTCATTAGATCTGGTATGGTGATTTAGTGGGTATGATATAGTTTGATAGTTTATGTTATGCTAGTTAATAGCATGAATAAGATATACTTATAATAATCATATCAACTAAATTCACAAATGACCAAAAGAAAAGAGTGGTAGTAATTTCATAACTTGTTGTACTACATGATCTAGAATGTGAATTTATTCCTAAGTTGTCATTTATCACATAGTTTTTTATTAATTTTAATTTACTAGTTTAGTTGTAGTTAAATCATCACTCGAATTTGGTCTAATTTGATTGAGTAATTTTAGAATTAATTCTTTCCCTGTGGATCGACCGGTATTCGCTACATACTAACAATTGTATGCCGTGCGCTTACGGTTTATTTCAATATTCGCGACGATTTTCTAATTCATAGAATATTCGTCGTCGAACAAGTTTTTGGCGCCGTTGCCGGGAAAAGAATTTAATTTTAGTTTTATTCTTCGAGTTAATTTTCTTATTTGTTATTTTTCTAAAAAAAAATGTGTTGTTCATAGTTTTCTGTTTTGTTTTGATCTTTTGTTGTTCCATTTTGTTTGTGCTTGTTTATGTGTTCATTAAAAAAAAGGAAAAAAAAAGAGTTGTGTTTTTTTTTCATTATGTGTTTGTGTTTTGTTTTACTTTTGTTTGTGTATTTGTTTCTTCTCGTGTGTGTTTTTATTTTGTGTTTTTTTTATTTAAAAAAAACTTTTGCCAATTTCCTTTATTTCTTTCCCTTTCTTTTCCTCTCACTTATTTCTTTCCTTCCCTTTCCTTGCTTATTACTTGCCATTTCTTTTCTAATTTATTTCTCAATCTTCTCTCCAATTGTTTTCCTTTATTTCTTTCCTTTTTCCTCTCCCATTAATTGTCTTTCGGTTTTCTGCCTTAATACCTTTATACCCCCACACTCATTTATTCCTTCCCTTTCTCTAATTTATTTCTTTTCCCTTTCTATTCATTTTCAATTCTTACACGTAATAAAAGTCTTCCTATTTTTCTCTTTTATTTCTATCCTTTCATTAATCTCTTTCTATCTTTCTTCCATTTACTATTCTTACTAATAAATAAAAAAAAAATTCTATTTCCTATTTTCTCTTTTGTTTCAATCTCATTTATTTCTTTCCTTCTCTTCCTCTCATTCACTTCTTTCCTCTTTACAATTCTTGCGAGAAAAAAAACAATAAAAACAATTTATTGCTTTCCTTTTCTTGTCCTCCCTCTATAATTTTCTGCTCTTGTTTGCCTTATATTTACTTCTGTTTAAAGCCCTCTATAAATCAATCCTCTCTTTCCACTGCAAAGTATCACTTTCTCTAAACTTCACCACAAATTCACAGTTTTCACAAAAACACAGTCCCCTTCATCACTCCATACGAACAATCTTCCAACCACCTACAACACTTCAGTCCCAAATCTCCACTGACATCAAACAAACCCCAAGTACACATACATCATCCACGCACAAACCATTCTCACCAACCACCCACAAATCACTTTCCCTGCTACGGAGTTCCACATACCAAAACCACACATCAATCGCTCCACTACTAGTTTAATCACGCAACACACGTCTCTAAACCAAACACAAAGGCACTCCACCAAAGCAAATCCCTGCATCTTCGCACCGCTCCATCCTTGAAGATCCGAACACCTTACCCCCCTTCGAGCAGATCGATGCTTTCTGATCAATTTCGAATATAAAAAAAAGGAGTCTTTTATTTTCCTGAGACAAGAAAGGGGACGCATGAGTTTTTATTTTGGGGTGAGATATCTGGGGGAGTAGCTATCTCCTTTTATTGAGGGTGAAGTTTATTTCAAGGGTATTTTTGTTTCCTGGTATATAAGTTGAGGTGTATTTGTTTAAAGTGAGAGAAGGGTGCGTAGGTCTTTAGTGCTGAACGTTGGTGCGCCTGCCTGATTGAGTTGTGTCTTCTGAGTTTGTTAAGTTAGTTTGTATTTGTTGTTTATTTCAAAAAAAAAAAATCAATCCCTAGGCCTTTTGATTTTGTTAAGCACCTTCTGCATCCTAGTATTGTTAGCTGGGTTGCTTGTAGTTTGTTTTGATTTTGTTTTTCTTCCTTTTTGTTTTTCACTCGTTTCTTTTCAATTTGGTTCATAGCTTATAGTTTTTGTTAAAAAAAACAATTGGTTTTAACTTTTGGTTCTCATTGGTCTGTTTTCTTTTAAATTACTTTTGTATAAACTTGTCTTTTCTTTGTCTACTTGTCTCAGATTGCTCAAATAAAAAAAGGGGAAAAATTAATTCAAAGGATCAAGAAAGAATTCAAGCAAAGCGAACAAGGATTCAAAGGTCAAGTATTTTGCAAGTAGAAGAATTTGAATTGTTGGAGCGGTTGCACACCAAGTGGGGTGTGAACGCGCTAGCGCGACTCAACTGCACTGGACGGACTGCTGATCGAGGTGGGAAATTTTCTGAACTCTACAAGGACTGCTGCTGCATATAAAAAATATTGACATTGCTTGTAAAAATCTTCTGCAGGGCATCGACTTACTTGTAAAAAATTTTTTTTCTATAATTTCTTGTTCTGTGACTGTTCTTTGACTGTTCATTTTGTGACTGTTTAAAATATTCTAAAAAAATTGCATCCATCTTAGTTTTGTTTTTATTTTCTAAGGACTTCATTATATTTTGACAAACTGGTTTGTTTCTAACGGATTATTTCTCGGTGTCTAGATTACGGTAGAGTAATAACCGCTTATAAATATTACGGTGATTCGTAAATATTATATCGGTTGTTCCTCAGAAGGTACTTAAACCTTCGACTGCATTGCTAGGGTGATTGCTGGTGCACCGATAACTCCTGTCCGTTAACTGGCTGAGAAATCGTTTGTTGAAATAAATCTAACCGTCATTATATAATTCTAGAAAAATTGTAAATTGCATTATGTTCATCCATCTTTAAAAAGAAAAAATAGAAGGAAAAAAAGCCATTACTATTTTCCTTTTTGTACAAATTTAACTTTTCTCTCTTAAAAAAAATCGCTTCGATCCTCTTCTCAAATTTATCCTTTCTCCTTTTCTCATCTTCTTTGCGCTAGTGCATGCGCAGTTGGACTCGAGATAAATCTACTAATCGTTTAGTCCGAACAAACATTCCTTTTTAACCAAATTTGAACAAGTTTGTGCAACCATGAAATTTCAACAATTAAGTGACGATGGAATCAAACTTAGGTTAATTCCATTTGCACTTACCGATTATGCTGAGAAATGGTTGTATAGCTTGCCTTCAAATACGATTGGAACTTGGAGTGAATTTGTGAACATTTTTCTAAAGAAATTTTACCCTCTGGAAAAAACATCCAAAATTCAAAACGAAATCGTCGATTTTCATCAATTTGGAGGTGAATCCTTTGCAAAATATTTTGAAAGATTTAAAGAGCTTCTAGTCAAATGTCCACATCACAATTTCGAAAAATGGACTCTTTGTCAAATTTTATATGATGGACTTGAAAATAGTTCTCGAACCATGCTTGAATCGATGTGCCATGGAAATTTTCTAGCCCAAGATCGCAATGCCGCTTGGCAATTTATCGAAAATTTGGCCGAAAAATCAGCTCAATGGGAAAGATCTAACGAGAAATCGATTTATTCCCGATCTAACGCTCATTCAGTAGGATCATCAGTAGCCTTAGAAGCAAAAATAAACGCGATGATAACCAAATTCGATAATGTCCTTTCATCAACTCAAATAAATCAAGCTCAAGCGTCTCAGCCCTCATGTTACAAATGTAACGATCCTAACCACATCGCCGATCAATGTCCACATTTGTTAGAACAACTCAACGCATTTAATAAAGCTAGGAATGAACCATTCTCCCCAACGTACAATCCAGGTTGGAGAAATCATCCTAACTTCTCTTGGTCCCAAAACAATGGAAATTCGAATTCAGTTTGACATCCTTTTCAATCATTTTCAAATAATCCTTCGAATCCTCCCTTTTAACAAAATCAATTCCATAATCTTGCTCCACCTTCTCAAAATCATGCACAACCATCTTATGTTCCTCAAGACAATAACCGATTGACATCACTTGAAAAAACTCTCGAAGAATTGAGTAAAGCAACGACTCAAAATCTCAAATCCAATACCAATCTTCAAAATTCATTGACTTCACACATGCAAAACATGAGTCAATCTATTGCTAAACTTGAAATGCAAATGAGTCAGTTGGCTACTTCTATAAGTGAACGGGGAAGAGGCACTTTCCCGAGTCAACCTATTCCAAATCCTAGGAGTCAAAATTCTAATCCAAACCAAGCTCAAGTCATTCGGGATAGCAATCAAACTCAGCTGAATGCTATCATAACTTTATGACCCAGTAAGAAAATCGATCATCAAGTTGAAAATCCAAATAACTTACCGAGTGTCCCTCTCGACTCTTCTAAAACCACGAACGATCTCGATCCAAATTATGAGTCCAGTTCTGCTCCAGCTCAGGTAGACCGACCTATTGAGTTCCGCGTTCCATTTCCTCATCGTCTTCGACCAAAGAAACATTCCGACCAAATGGAAAAGATGTTGGAAATTTTTAAACAAGTAAAAGTTAACATCCCTCTTCTTCACATCATTCAACAAGTCCCAACTTACGCCAAATTTCTCAAAGACTTGTGTACCCAAAAACGACACACTCATGTACCCAAGAAAGTCTTCTTAGCTGCTGGACTTAGCGAAGTCTTGACTCAATAAATCCCGATCAAATACAAAGATCCTGGATGCCCTACGATCTCATGCACGATCGGAGATAAAACAATTAATAAATGTCTAGTTGATTTCGGTGCAAGTGTCAATTTGATTCCATATTCTGTTTACCAACAACTTGGTTTGGGTGAACTTAAACCAACGAAAATAACTCTTCAATTTGTTGATCGTTCAATTAAGAAACCCGTTGGAGAAATCGAGGACGTACTCATCAAAGTTGGTCAATTCATTTACCCTGTCGATTTCATTGTTTTGGAAACTCATCCTATCAATAATCCAATGAGTCAAATTCCATTGATTTTAGGTCAACCCTTTTTAGCTACTTCAAATGCTTTGATAAGTTGTCGCAATGGTTCAATGAAAATCTCTTTTGGAAACATGACTCTAGATCTTAACATTTTCAATCTTGAAAGTAATTCAAATGAATCATGTAACCAAACCTTGGAAGTTAATGCCATCCACGAAAACTCTGAAAACGAATCCATTGACCTTAATGATGAGCGTGAGGCCGAGTACAAAAAAATGTTCCAAGACACTCCTAACGAAGTCGAATACACACTACCTTTTGAATCGCTTTCAGTTGAGTCCAAATCTCAACCAAGCTCTTTGATCGAGAAACCTCCAAAGTTTGATCTTAAACCTCTTCCCGATCACCTTAAGTATGTATACCTAGGTGATGACGAAACTTGTCCTGTCATAATTTCTTCAAATTTAACTCTTGATCAGGAAACTTCTCTTCTCTCAACTCTTTCTAAAAACAAAGATGCAATCGGTAGGTCCATTTCTGACATCAAGGGAATTAGCCCTGCAATAGTTCAACATCGTATTCACTTAACCAATGAAGCCAAACCCACTCGTGAAGCGCAGCGTAGGCTTAGCCCTAAGATGAAAGAGGTAGTTCGCGAAGAAATTCTTAAACTTCTTGATAACGGTATCATTTACCCCATTTCTAATAGCCTATGGGTTAGTCCCATTCACGTTGTTCCTAAAAAATCCGGACTCACCGTTGTCGCAAATTACCAAAACGAACTTCTCCCAACTCGTACTCAAACGGGTTGGCGTGTTTGCATCGATTATCGAAAATTGAATGCTGCAACACGTAAAGACCACTTTCCTCTTCCCTTCATCGATCAAATGCTCGAACGTTTAGCCGATCACGAATTTTACTGCTTTCTTGATGGTTATTCCGGTTATAATTAAATCCCAATCGCTCCCGAAGATCAAGAAAAAACGACTTTCACATGTCCATTCGGTACACTTGCTTACCGACGTATGCCTTTCGATCTTTGCAATGCTCCTACAACTTTCCAACGATGTATGGTTGGAATTTTTTCTGATATGATCGAACGCTTTCTTGAAGTCTTTATGGAAGATTTTTCAATCTTTGGAGATTCTTTTTCATCTTGCTTACATCATCTTGAACTTGTTTTAAATCGATGTAAAGAAAAACACTTAACGTTGAATTGGGAAAAATGCCACTTTATGGTCAAACAAGGCATTGTCCTTGGACATGTAATTTCAAATAATGGCATTGAGGTGGATAAAGCGAAGTTGACGTTATTTCAAAACTACCCATTCCAAAATGCATTAAGGACATTCGTTCATTTCTTGGGCATGCTGGTTTCTACCGACACTTTGTGAAAGATTTTAGCAAAATTGCTCGTCCTTTGACTACTCTTCTTGGAAAGGACATCCCATTCGAATTTAACTTTGAATGTGTCGCTTCTTTTGAACGTCTTAAAAAAGAACTCATTTCATATCCGATAATCTATTCACCCAACTGGGACCTTCCTTTTGAAATCATGTGTGACGCTTCTAACTTCGCTGTTGGTGCTGTCTTAGGACAGCGCATCAACAAAATCCTTCACGTCATTTACTACGCTAGTATGACCTTAAACGACGCTCAACTGAATTATACGACCACCGAAAAAGAACTCTTAGTTGTCGTTTTTGCGCTTGAGAAGTTTCGACCTTACTTGATTTGTTCCCATGTCACGGTCTACACTGACCATTCTGCTCTTCGACACCTTTTTGCTAAAAAGGATGCTAAGTCACGCTTAATTCGGTGGATCCTTTTACTTCAAGAATTTGATCTTACAATCAAAGACAAAAAAGGATCCGATAATGTCATAGCCGATCACTTATCTCGTCTTCCGAACACATCAACTTATTTGCCAATCAATGAAAATTTTCCCGACGAACAACTCCTTTCTGTTTCAATCGACCCTTGGTTCGCCGACATAGTGAACTATCTAGTCACTAAGGAAACACCCTCTTTTTGGTCCAAACAAGATAAATACAAATTCCTTTCCCAAGTAAAATACTACTATTGGGATGATCCATACTTGTTTAAGTATTGTTCAGACCAAATCATTCGTCGATGCGTTCTTGATAGCGAAATTAGGAGTGTTCTCTCATTCTGCCATGATCATGTGTGGGTGGACATTTTGGTCCTAGGAAAACCACTGAAAAGGTGCTTCAATGTGGTTTTTATTGGCCTACTGTCTTTAAAGACTCGTTCGAATTCTGTAAAACTTGCAATCGTTGTCAAATGCTAGGAAAGATTTCTCGATGGAATATGATGCCTTTGAACCCCATCCTTACGATCGAGCTCTTTGATGTATGGGGTATTGACTTTAAGGGGCCTTTCCCAAACACCTTTGGAAACTTGTATATTCTTCTCGCTGTCGATTACGTTTCGAAATGGGTCGAAGCCATTCCATGTAGAACAAACGATCATAAAATTGTTGTGAGATTTCTAAAAGAAAACATCTTTTCGAGGTTTGGTATACCTCGCACAATAATAAGCGACAATGGAACACATTTCTGAAATCGATCTTTTGAATCCTTAATGAAGAAATACTCAATAACCCACAAGTTATCCACTCCTTATCATCCGCAAACTTGTGGCCAAGTCGAAGTGTCTAATCGTCAAATCAAACAAATTTTGGAGAAAACTGTAAATAAAAACCGGAAAGATTGGTCGCAAAAATTGACCGACGCGCTTTGGGCTTACCGTACTGCTTTTAAAACTAATATTGGAATGTCCCCTTTCCGATTGGTTTACGGTAAAGCCAGTCATTTACCTATTGAAATTGAACATAAAGCGCTTTGGGCAATAAAGAACTTAAACTTTGATCTTGAACAAGCTGGCGAAAACCGAAAATTGCAACTCAACGAATTGGAAGAAATTAGGAATGATGCATATGAAAACGCAAAAATTTACAAGGAAAAAACCAAAGTTTTTCATGATAAATCAATTTTACGTAAAACTTTCATGCCAGGTCAAAAAGTTCTTTGTATCACTCAAAACTGCATTTATTTCCGGGTAAGTTAAAATCTAGATTGACAGGACCTTACACTGTACGGACTGTTTTTCCGTATGGTACTGTAGAAATTGAGAATCCAACTGATGGATCATCCTATAAGGTCAATGGTCAATGCCTTAAACCGTACTTGGAACCAATACCAAACCAAGAGGAAGAGCTCATGGTCCTCCATGAGCCACATTACATTCGGTAAGACGCACTAACCCTCTTTTGTACATATGTAAATAGTCTCTTATTTTATTTTCCCTTTCACTAAGATATGTCTGATTAACGACTGTGAGAACACAGTAACACTCAAGTGTGGGGGGAATTTACATTACATCAGCGATCAAATTTTATGAAGTAGGTCATTCATTAAACAAGGATTAACTTAAATTCATAAATAACACCTTAGTTCTTGTTTGATAAGTTGAATTGTTGGGTGATGGGAATGAACATTATCTATTCATTGAATCGTAATGTGTCTTTTTAAGATGCTAGCTTGAGACTGTGTAGATGTTAGTCGTGTTCTGGAGTAAGCGTGTCAACCCTTGTTATACATGTTAGAATGTGTAAGTAAAAAAATCAAAAAAAAAAATCAAATAATAATGATTTTGCACTTACATTTTTTGGATTTTCTGAGTTTGTTTTCATGCATAATATTTTCTTTTCCACTCAAATTTTCAAAATCGTAAGTTCTAAAATCCACTTGGCCTAATTAAGGAGAAATGACTCATTGTAGCGTTCTTCTTCGATACCCCACATTATTCAAACCCAAGTTTTCAGTCGATTTATATCCATGTTTCGACAAGTTTATCTTATATTGGTATACTCAAGAACCTTTGTTTAAATGTCAAAAACATCACTTTTTATACCAATATTACACCACCCACTCTGTACTTGTTTTAAGGTAGGATAACCATATACCACATCTTATTTTATATGGGTTATCTATCTTACGAAACTTTGCTTATCATTCCTTTCAGCTTTTTGTATAACATCAATCCAGACTTGTGTGTTGAATTAGGGTTATAGAAGTAGAGTAACTAGGGCACAAAACTTTCCTTTCATGAAGTGTTGGTTATGATTCGCTTAGTAAAGGAGGAATCAAATGAAATAATGTACGGCATCATTCCATTCCATCTCCAGTCATCATTCATCATGCCAAAAAAAAAAGAAAAAAAATAGAGAAAAAAGAGAAAAAGGAAAAAAATGAAATAAAGAGAGAGTTTCTCAGAATAAAATAGTCATTCATCATTCTTGACTATAAAGCATTCAGTTCCATTCCATCCACATCCATTATACCGTACTTGGAAGTGAGGATTGTAGTAGAGGAGATGAAAGGAAAGAAAATGTTCATTTGTGCTTTAGTATTACTTTATCTTTTATAGCTTGAAATTCAACTAATACACTTGCCCTCTTATCTATAATCTTTTTAGAACTTACAAAATTCTCCTTCATTTATGCATAACTCACATCAAATACACTACAGTTACACTGGTGCAAATTTTTTCGAAAAAAAAAGAATAAATGATTGGGTGTGCATTGTCGATGTGTAGAACTTTGGTTGATACCACGCTCCTAACCTTCAAGACAATTACAGTGTTATCAAGGAATTACGATTCAGCTTGAAATTTTTTATTCATTTTTGCACCAACAATGGGATGGACAATTTGGGATTGAACCGTTATTATTAGAGTTAGTTAAAGTCCTTGGAATGTGAAAGACCTTAAATATATTTTTTGATTAATCCGCGTACATAAGACGCTTTGGATTTTGTGGGTAGTATCCGCTGAAAACCCTCACGAGACAACACTCGTCCTACTGGGGACACCCAGAGGTTTAACGGCTTGTTGCATACGCTAAATGCAATCGTGTTTCCTACGAAAGTGTGACATATCTTAGTTTAGATTATTCGAGGACGAATAAAAAGATAAGTGTGGGGGTATTTGATATACATGTAAATGTGTATATTTTATCCACTTATTTATCTAGTTTTCTATTTAAAATAATTAATATTGTGTATTTATAGCTGTGTTTTCAGATTGTTGATAAAAAGCTTGGTTTAGAGCATTTGAAGGATAAAGCATGAAGAATTTGCTTAAAAAGAGTGAAGTTGAAATTACTAAAGCTTAAAGAGTTTAAAGCTTGAAGAACGGTTGCAAATAGAGTTCAGTTGGGAAGATTTGGTTCACTAAAGACTCATATTGCGTTCACATTGGCTCATTTGCAAGGCCTCTCACTCTATAGCTGCGTTCACACTAGCTTATGTGTTAGTTGGGCTAATTCTTTAGTCCCACATTTTGGAATTTGCCCAGTAGCCTTTGTCATATCAGCTATAAATACAATTTATCTCATCATTGTAAAACACACTTAGTTTTATTCTATAATCTTTCTCTTGGAATAAACTCTTCTTCCCTATTCTCTTTAGTTGTAGTTTTTTATTTACATGTTATTTTCTTTTCTGCAAGTAGATTAGATTTATTTTATGCAAATAGAATAGGTTGTCCTTTTTTTCTCTTGATTTTTGATTTCTGTTGCAATTTACATTCGTTGTTAGAATAATAAACATGAGAGGCTAATCCCTTTCAACTTAGGGGTAATGAAGCTCTCTTGATCATGTAGTTGCAACATAATATTTTCATTCTCTCTTTGTGTTTCATGTTATGTTGATGTCATGATGATTAAGTGGAGGTTGAAACCAAAAATTTGATGGTCTATAGTTCTAATTAATAGTTCATAGGCCATGCTTAAAGTATATTTCAATTTCAACTTGTTCATTTTTCATTAGATCTGGTATGGTGATTTAGTGGGTATAATATAGTTTGATAGTTTATGTTATGCTAGTTAATAGCATGAACAAGCTATACTTATAATAATCATATCAACTAAATTCACAAATGACCAAAAGAAAAGAGAGGTAGTAATTTCATAACTTGTTGTACTACATGATCTAGAATGTGAATTTATTCCTAAGTTGCCATTTATCTCATAGTTTTTTATTAATTTTAATTTACTAGTTTAGTTGTAGTTAAATCATCACTCGAATTTGGTCTAATTTGATTGAGTAATTTTAGAATTAATTCTTTCCCTGTGGATCGACCAGTATTCGCCACGTACTAACAATTGTACGCCGTGCGCTTGCACTTTATTTCAATATTCGCGATGATTTTCTAATTCATAGAATATTCGTCGTCGTCGAACTATAAGCTATGAACAAAATTGAAAAGAAACGAGTGAAAAACAAAAAGGAATAAAAACAAAAATCAAAACAAACTACAAGCAACCCAGCTAACAATACTAGGATGCAGAAGGTGCTTAGTAGCACCCAACACCCGTCATCCACAGACCATGGATGGCTTGTATGTTTGATTGTTTGTTGTGGTGAAAATTTTTGTGTGTTGTGAGAAGAAATAAAATATTTATATAGTTAAAAATATTTTATCGTTAAAAATATAATTTTTAATGGGTATGTGAATGAATAAAAATCTGTGTTTGTTGATTTGAAACCCCACACGGGTATTGGGATGATATTTGGCATAAACTAATCCCAATTATTTAATTGTATGTCGACCGATTGGTCGACAGGCTGTGTAAGCGTTAATTATTTATATTTGATGCTTATGCAGTTGTGTTGTGCACTTTGGATGATGGTTGATTATTTGTCGTTGCTATTATATACATGTGTTGTATGAAATCCATATAATTAACATTATATGGTGATTGATTGGGCCTCATTCCAATTGGGAAATAATAAATATTATAAAAGTGTATTCATGTGTTGAATAAAATATTTATACAATAAAACTTACCATTTTATTGTAAGTAAGAAGAAATATAGATTCATGTGTTGAATGGAATAAATATTCATTTGTTGAATAGAATAACGAATTTATTGAAATATATAAAGCCGTGTTGATTAGAGATGCACCATTTTGACGTGAACGATATTTATATCGATTTTATTCATTTTTTTAAAGAATATCGAAAAGTGATTTCAAAATTTAAATTAAATAGAAATGAATTCGAATTGAAATCGAATAGAAATGAATTCGAATTGAAATAGAATTGAAATGAATTCGAATTGAAACAGAATTGAAATGAATTCGAATTGAAATAGAATTGAAAAGAATTCGAATTGAAATTGAATAGAAATGAATTCGAATTGAAATTGAATTAATTTGAAATTCAATTTTCATTTGAAATTGAAAGGGAAGTTGAAATCGTTTCGAAAACAAAATTAAAATGATTTATAAAATAAGTTTTAAAAAGGAAATCGACGAAATATAATATATATATATATATATAATGGCCTGAAAAGAGCGCGTCGCGCCGCGGTAGTTCGTGAATTTCGACCATTGACTTCGAATTGACGTTGTGGGAGATCCGACCGTCGGATTCTCCTAAACCCAGAACCGTTGGGTTTGTATCGAAAAGAGATTTCCAATGAATATTCGAAATTTGAAATCTAACGGTTGGATTTGGAATTACGTCCAAATCAAATTTGGAAAAGGTCGCTGTAAGTGAAGTTCGATGGCCGTTGATGGAAATCGACTGTACGGGCCTTGATAAAATTATTAAAAATATCAATAATTTGTGTAAAATCATAAGAAATAATTTGTGAAGAATTGGGATGAAAAACTCCATATTTGAAAAGATAAAAATAGATTTTTATCGAAATGAACTAGTTTTGAACTAGAATAATAATTTATTTATTTTTAAAATAAACAAATTGGATTTGAAATGGTTTTGAAAATAACCAGAATTTCCAATAATTGCATTGGAATGGATTTGAATCGAATTTGTCTTCAGAATATTTCGATGTTGGATTTCGTGATTATACAGATATTGTTATGGAAATTTGAAAGATATATATATCGTTATTTCCATTACGATATTTGTTGGTCGTAGATTTTGATATTGAATATAAGCCGATATATTTTCTATTCAGAGCCTTGTATTTAATATCAAATGTGATTTGGGTTTGTCGTGAATGGTGTCTTCATTAACACTGTTCTTAAGCCCAGTTGAGAAAAAGATTAAATCCTTCTATTTAGATTTAATAAGGGGTACCGATTAAATAATATTAATTGGAATTGAATTTAAATTGGTTCTTGATTTTATCGTGAGCGGTGTTTTGAATAACACCTGTTCTTTAACCTGATTAACAATAGAAAGTGATTTTGGGTTTATCGTGAACCGTGTTTTAGATGACATTGGTTGTTTAACCCAGTTAAAGACATGATATTGATTTTTGAAAAGATTAAAACTAAGTGGAGTTTTAATGAATCTTTAATTAGATTGAAATGTGAATTGATAATTTAAATTATCAAATCTGAAAGGTGATCGAGAATGGAGTACCACCAGTTTTGCTCCAAAGCGATAGTTAAATCTTTAATTAGATTTGAACGTGAAATGGTAATTAATTTTACCGATTGCACCGTGGTGTTAGATATGGAGTATTACCAGTTTTGCTCCAGGGGATGAATAGGTTGGGATTGGGAAATAAAATAAATAATTGCTTCGGTGTGCTTCGCTAATCCCGACTAGTTTGGAAAACCATAATATGGTTTGAAATGATATCCAAAGGAAGATTAAAGAATAAATTTAGAAGAATTTATCTTTGATAAAATTAATGGGAACCTTTCCCTAAGAAAGTGAAAATTTGAATAAAAGAATATACTGAATTGGAATGAGGCGTATGTTGTGTTTGTATAACACGTGTTTATTATATACGCGGGTTATTCGGAAAGGCTGGGTTTATACCCATTCTGATTAACCGATTCTTGATTGGGCTGTACACCCAAGATCAGGGAATCAGTTGGTGATCGTCCAGACGTACTTGGAGACGGATGGATATGCGAGGAAAGTGCCTCCGGTTTCGTTCAGACCCAGAACGAACTTTTAAATGGGCCGTGTGTCTGACATTGGATTTTATTCTGTGTTGATTGACCTCTATTAAATATACATCTGTTTAGCGGCGGAGAATTTATTCTCTTGCTTAACGCCCTTCTTAGAGACGTACGAGCTCAGAGGTTGTATAACGATGGACATCAGTCGCATGGAGTGAATTGCCTGTGTGGCACACCTAAGTGGCAGATGATCAGGGCTTCTGTTGAAAAGCAAAGTCTTGTGGTTGATGATCAAAGCACGGCCTGTGTGGTGCAACTTTGTGTATAACGTGAATTCGCGAGCCTCACACCTCGGTATGTGTCAAAAACGGGATACGGACCGTTGGGAGGACACAACGTTTCTTTCTAGCTATGGGTGATGTCAGTGACCTACCAGCCCTGACATTTATATACTTTTTACCTGTGTGGATGTTGGAATGCGAGGCGCCTCGGATATAGGTCTGTTAGGACCAGGAAACGTGTGTTCAGGAATTCCCAATCCTCCAAAGTTAGGTGAGGACCGGCCCAACCGATTCCAAGGATCATAGTGGGGTCCTGAGACATTTGCTAGAGTGTCTCGAATGGAGAGGAGCTTTCCCCTTGCCTCGACTCATGATGGAAATCCAATTTCCAATACGTGATATTGCGTTTTTATTTGTAGAACCTAGTATGGCGACATAGTGGTATGGGTCATTAATGTCGTCTATGATTGATATTTATGATTGAAATTGTTTTGACACTATACACTTAAAATAGTATCAAATAATGTGTTTTTAACGTATCAAGCATGCTTTGGCTATTATAAGGTAAAAACCCTATCCTCCGGCTTGCGTTGCATTGTGTGATGGGACCTGGGTCTTATAATAGCTTCATCTTTCTTTATTTAGCATTGCGCTGTTTGTTTTATGCACTAGTATTCTTGGGAGGAAACCCGTTCCGTGTTATACGGCGTGGTCCCTTGATTTACCGAACTTTAAAAACCAATATTAATAACTATTTTAGTTCTCACACCAGTCACATGACTGACCTGGAGTTTATTGTTTTAACCTAAACTCTGGGTGCCCTTATTTTCGACACGGGCGGCTAGTAGTTTTGGTTTTGCAGATTTATATTCACAGGAACCTGGTTTACAGCTGGAATGATATCCGGAAAGCTCTGTATCCGTATATCTCTTTCAGTTGTGTATTGTATTATTTTCCGCTGCTATGTAAATGTAATCTAAATCTCTGATATTTGTCAAATGTGTAATATTTATTCATACTCTGTATATTCTTGTATTCTGATGGAATTGTTGTAATATACAATGAAATGTTCTTCTATTTGCGTTCTGATTGGCCTTGTCCTCAACTCAATCCGGGCTTTCCTTACCGGGGAAGTTCGGGTCGTGTTATTTTGGTATCAGAGCTTTGGTTTACAGAGCTTGAGAACAAGACATATTAGAACCGAACGAAAGAATTCATCGGATATTAGATTAGTAATATCCAATTAGAATGACTCGTTAGATATAGGATCAGTAGTATCCTAGAACGAGTGTGAAGAGTGTATTTTTCAAATGAAAACAATATTGTTTTGAAAATTTAACCATTTTATTTGTGTTGAATTTGGACAATCGAATATATAAAGATTTTGCGTATACGCGTCATGAACGTATATTCGAAGTTTTAATATACTGGATAGATATAGAATCACACTCTAGTCGCCCGGAGATGATCTTGATAATGGCCATGGCATCATCTATATTTATGTTCATGTTTCGAAGGTGTGATATCTATATATTTCCATTAGACTGGTGTGAGAACCAAAATTTACTTAGGATCATTTGTTGTGATTTGGCATCAAAAATATGATTTTCTGTATATATGTATCAAAATTATGAATTTGAAACGTTAGTCCACTAATTGATTAATGGTTGTATTGTTTGACTGTTGGTTTGATTAATTAAAATGTTGAACCATTTAGCCTAATTGAACCGAATTTTGAACTGTATTGAAAAATGATTACAAATGCATGCATATACGTGTACTTACATTGAACAGGTCATAGCAAGGAAGCTAGAGCAGAGAAATAAAATTGTTTGCCCGACAAATAGGTACATGTTACAATAATTTACTGTTTTGTTTGGGTGATGATGATTTTGTGAGCCGATTGGCTTTTTCTTTTTCTTTTTGATTGAAGAAGGCCATGGGAGGCTATATGAAATATCCCGAAGTCCCCGGTGAAGGGGAGATTATTGCGAAATTTTTCGGAAATTTAGGGTGTTAGCCAAATTTTTGAAAAATTTGAAAAGTTCTTAGAAACTGAAAAGTTATAGAACTTAAGCCGTTATGAAAATAATGGAAGTTGAGTTGATTAGTTAAACAACTTTTGGCTTCGTTCCTTTTCGGGACGAAATGTTTTAAGTGGGGGAGAATGTAACAACCCGGAAAATGCGAGCCAGTTTAAAATTTTTATTTTGGCAATTTTAGTGAATTTTGAATATTTAAAATGAATTATTTTAAATAATAATGACGAGAAATTTATTTTGAATATAATTCGAACGTATATATTTATATATGGCGTCGTTAGAATATAAATATTTTATTATAATCATAAAGGAATTGAAAATGGCGCGGTAGTTCGATAATTCAATTTCAAATTTCAATTGAACATACCGGGTGCAGAATAAACCGGATTTTAACGAAACCAAAAATATTAGAATCTAATTGAGAATATCTTTCCAACGAATCCGAAAAATTGAAATTTCATAGCGGGATTCAAAAAATATGCCCAGTTGAAAATTCAGAATAGTCGCTATGGAATTCTAGCCCTTAAAAATGGCCATTTTGCAAACGACCTCGGTTTTCGAAGAAACCACTTTTGTTGGATCCGTGATGTCAAGTTATTGCTAGATTCCTAATTTCATAATTTTTCGAATCAGTATGTGACCGTGGCAAAGGAAAATGCGTTTGACCAGTTTTAGTTGATTTTAATCGACTGGAAAATGGCCATTTTTCAAATGGTCTCAGAATTTGATGAAATCAGTTTTGTTAGGATCGTATCGTCAATACGAAGCTAGAAATAATTTTTTCTGGAATTTTAGAAGTCCGTATGTGGCCCCGGTAAATTGAAATGTGCATTTAAATTAAATATATAAATATTATATTTTAGGAAACTTAGCGTAATAGCCGAATTGGCTTGCAAAACATATCCCATTGTGTTCGGAATGAGGGTAATTAGCTAGGGACGACAGTCGGTGGGCCTCGTTCCGAGTCCGAATAAGAAAGTTGCTTTTTGAAATTTAAATAATAATAAAATATATATAAATCCTCCTTTTCCCTTAACCCCCCCTCCTTCCCTCTTCAGAAAAGTCAAACCCGACTTTTTTAAATAAAAAAAAATAACGACGCGGGTTGGGGGGGCGCGATTCGGCGCCGCCGCCCATGCCGTAGCACCCCACCGCCGGCCAAACTGCTCTGCCCCTCCTCCCAACCTGCTACGCCCCTCCTTGCTCCCCACCGCCACCCAATTCGAGCCCTAGCCCCACCAATTAACCCCATCGCCGCCCTTACTCCACCGCCACCGCCTGCCCTAGCTCGACCCCCTCTTCCAACCGCCACCTTCTCCTTCTCTTCCCTCCTTCTTCGTTTCCCAATCGACGCCCTAACCCCAATTCGAAGCAAATCGAAACCCTAACCCAATTCAGTTGCTCCAGCCGACGCGGGACCCACTACGCCACCATCCACTACCACTGGACCGCCTCCGACCATCCCAGCGACGCTTCCCCCCCCCCCCCCGCGAGCGCTGTACGTATTTATTATTTGTATTCTTTTCTTTATTTCCTTCTTAACTTAGTAATGGTTTTTTTTAAAAGAAAGTAATGAATTTTTAAAAGAAGAATAGATTTTTTTAACAATAGAAAGTTGAGATTATTTTTAATTAGGAAAGCTTATATTTTTAAAGTGTAAAAAGTCGGATTTTTATAATATGAAAGAAGTTGGAAAAAATCAAATTTAAAGAAGTTGAAATAAAAATTCGATTTTTATATATATAAAGTGAAAATAAAAATTCGATTTTTTATACATATGTAGTGAAAATAAAGATGTGATCTTTATAGCAATATAAAAATATGATTTTTTATATTATAGAAAGAATAAAAATATGATTTTTATTATATTTGAAAATGCGAAATCTTTATATTTGAAAAGGTGAAATCTTTATATTTGAAAAGGCGGAATCTTTATATAGAGAATAGCGTGATAAAAATATAATCTTTATTATATTAGCATCGATGTAAAAATAGAATTTTTAATTATATAGCATCGATGTAAAAATAGAATTTTTTTATCTATTAAGTAGTAATACAAAAATGTGATTTTTTTATACATAGTTGTAATATAAAAATGTGATTTTTATATACATGGCAGCAATATAAAAATGTGATTTTTATATATGTAGTGGCTACAGGCAACGAAATTGACAAAAGGCGAGAGCGACGAAGATTTCTACATAGGAAGAGTCGTGGCGTTTGGATTAGATTTAGGTGAGAACTTCCCACTTTAAATCTTCTTTTCTAGTTATAAATATATACTAGGATGAAGACGGTACTTAGTAGCACCCGACACCCGTCATCCACAGACCATGGATGGCTTGTATGTTTGATTGTTTGTTGTGGTGAAAATTTATTGTGTGTTGTGAGAAGAAATAAAATATTTATATAGTTAAAAATATTTTATCGTTGAAAATGTAATTTTTAACGAGCATGTGAATGAATAAAAATCTGTGTTTGTTGATTTGAAACCCCACACGGGTATTGGTATGATATTTGGCATACACTAATCCCAATTATTTAATTGTATGTCGACCGATTGGTCGATAGGCTGTGTAAGCGTTAATTATTTATATTTGATGCTTATGCAGTTGTGTGGTGCACTTTGGATGATGGTTGATTATTTGTCGTTGCTATTATATACATGTGTTGTATGAAATCCATATAATTAACATTATATGGTGATTGATTGGGCCTCATTCCAATTGGGAAATGATGAATATTATAAAAGTCTATTCGTGTGTTGAATAAAATATTTATACAATAAAATTTACCTTTTCATTGTAAGTAAGAAGAAATATAGATTCATTTGTTGAATGGAATAAATATTCATTTGTTGAATAGAATAACGAATTTATTGAAATATATAAAGCCGTGTTGATTAGAGATGCGCCATTTTGACGTGAACGATATTTATATCGATTTTATTATTATTTTTAAAAGAATATCGAAAAGTGATTTCAAAATTGAAATTAAATAGAAATGAATTCGAATTGAAATCGAATAGAAATGAATTCGAATTGGAATAGAATTGAAATGAATTCGAATTGAAATAGAATTGAAATGAATTCGAATTGAAATAGAATTGAAATGAATTCGAATTGAAATTGAATAGAAATGAATTCGAATTGAAATTGAATTAATTTGAAATTCAATTTTTATTTGAAATTGGAAGGGAAGTTGAAATCGTTTCGAAAACGAAATTAAAACGATTTATAAAATACGTTTTTAAAAGGAAATTGTTAGACCGAAATTTGGGCCTAACACCCAAACTCTATGTGAAATCCTCACAAATCGCAGATTATAGATAAAAAGCAGTAAAAACAGGGAACACACGAGATTTTTATAGTGGTTCGGCTCAATCCAAGCCTACGTCCACTTTATAGTTTCTCATATCCTGAGGAATTACAATTACAATGGTGTCTCACAATCTGTGAGATTCGATTATACCCAATAGCCTTGTGTTGTAATGAAGAAGAGGAGAAAAGAGATTGAATTTATGCACGATAGCCTCGTGTTTGATTGAGTTGAGGAGTACCCAAAATCCTTGAATACTTGGTAATGGAGGTCGGGAGGTGTTAGTGCCGGAAAGTCCCCTGAAATGACCATCTCGTGGTGTATTTACAGGCGTAGAGAAGCTGGTAGGTGCTCTGAACCGGTTCGGATCGGGTGGACACGTGGCACATGGCGAGGCTATCCCAGAGATAATGGAGAACGTGGTCTCCAGATCGTATGCAGACAGGTGGAGCTCGATCCACATTTGTAGGAGCGGTTATCCCTTAGAATCGGTCAAAGCTGCTGCGTCTGAGCAGGTGCAGGAGGTCGGTTTGGGTCCGACCCGAACTGGATTGGTGTCTTCAAACCGAAGATGAACAGCACTCCGGTGCAGAAGAAACTAGGCGGATCAGATCGTCCTACCCCGATCCGAATCGAAAGAGATGCATGCCAGAATTTCAGGTGCAGAAGCAGGTCAGGTCAGTTCGGATCGGATCCGAACCGAACCAGTTTCCTGGGCTGAATGCGTGTGAGCACTTCTGTTCAGATGTCCAAATCGGATCGGGTCTTCCTATCCCGATCCGAACTGATGTGTGCCAAGTTTCCAATGCCAATTTATCTCATCCGAACCGACCCTTCCAGGGGTGATCCAATCCGAACCTGCGTGGTGATGTCTCCGATCCGAAGGCTGGAGATACTTCAGTGCGAAACACTTCAGGCGGGTCGGGTCTTCTGTGCTCCGATCCGATCCGTAAGGGTTGTGCCAATGCCAGATTCCAAGTTCCCGGTTCTGCACGTGTTCACGGAAACGGGCATAACTTTCAAACCGTAAGTCCGATTGAGTTGAACCAAAGCT
This sequence comes from Allium sativum, assembly GCA_030737875.1. NCBI lineage: Eukaryota > Viridiplantae > Streptophyta > Magnoliopsida > Asparagales > Amaryllidaceae > Allium > Allium sativum. The sequence continues at coordinate 606,524,412 of CM060910.1, read as the reverse complement.
CAAACTGAAGCTAATTCAGAGAGCTACAAGAGTTACAGAGCTAAGCTCCATAATCGCTGTTTTCGGGCCCAGAAAAGGTCATCTTGTAGGAGTTCAGGGTCATTCTTCGTTTGTGATGCGATTTCAACCAAATCACTTCATGTCTTCTGATGATATTCCCAACACTTGAGCGTATTGTTGAGAAGAGATTCCATGTATGACTGCTTTGACTAAAAAGCGGGTCAACAGAAATTGACGAAATATATATAATGGCCTGAATAGAACGTGCCGCGCCGCGGTAGTTCGTGAATTTCGACCATTGATTTCAAATTGACGTTGCGGGAGATCCGACCGTCGGATTCTCCTAAAACCGGAACCGTTGGGTTCGTATCAAAAAGAGCTTTCCAATGAATATTCGAAATTTGAAATCTAACGGTGGATTTGGAATTACGTCCAAATCAAATTTGGAAAAGGTCGTTGTAAGTGCAGTTCGATGGCCGTGCATTTCGATGGCCGTTGATGGAAATCGACTGTACGGGCCTTGATAAAATTATTAAAAATATCAATAATTTGTGTAAAATCATAAGAAATGATTTGTGAAGAATTGGGATGAAAAACTCCATATTTAAAAAGATAAAAATAGATTTTTATCGAAATGAACTAGTTTTGAACTAGAATAATAATTTATTTATTTTTAGAATAAACAAATTTGATTTGAAATGGTTTTGAAAATAACCGGAATTTCCAATAATTGCATTGGAATGGATTCGAATCGAAATTGTCTTCGGAATATTTCGATGTTGGATTTCATGATTATACAGATATTGTTATGGAAATTTGAAAGATATATATATATATCGTTATTTCCAATACGATATTTGTTGGTCGTAGAATTTGATATTGAGTATAAGCCGATATATTTTCTATTCAGAGCCTTGTATTTAATATCAAATGTGATTTGTCGTGAATGGTGTCTTCATTAACACTGTTCTTAAGCGCAGTTGAGAAAAAGATTAAATCCTTCTATTTAGATTTAATGAGGGGTACCAATTAAATAATATTAATTGGAATTGAATTTAAATTGGTTCTTGGGTTTATCATGAGCGGTGTTTTGAATAACACCTGTTCTTTAACCCGATTAACAATAGAAAGTGATTTTGGGTTTATCGTGAACCGTGTTTTAGATGACATTGGTTCTTTAACCCAGTTAAAGACAGGATATTGATTTTTTAAAAGATTAAAACTAAGTGGAGTTTTAATGAATCTTTAATTAGATTGAAATGTGAATTGATAATTTAAATTATCAAATCTGAAAGGTGATCGAGAATGGAGTACCAACAGTTTTGCTCCAAAGCGATAGTTAAATCTTTAATTAGATTTGAACGTGAAATGGTAATTAATTTTACCGATAGCACCGTGGTGTTAAATATGGAGTATTACCAGTTTTGCTCTAGGGGATGAATAGGTTGGGATTGGGAAATAAAATAAATAATTACTTCGGCGTGGTTCGCTAATCCCGACTAGTTTGGAAAACCATAGTATGGTTTGAAATGATATCCAATGGAAGATTAAAGAATAAATTTAGAAGAATTTATCTTTGATAAAATTAATGGGAACCTTTCCCTAAGAAAGTGAAATTTTGAATAAAAGAATATTCTGAATTGGAATGAGGCGTATGTTGTGTTTGTATAACACGTGTTTATTATATACGCGGGTTATTCGGAAAGGCCGGGTTTATACCAATTCTGAATAACCGATTCGATGATATGTTGAAGATGAAGACGGTGGTTGAAGACCGGAAGTCTTCACATCGTTTGGGTGATTACTGATGATCTTAAATGGGCTGTACACTCAAGATGAGGGAATCAGTTGGTAATCGTCCAGACGTACTTGGAGATGGATGGATATGCGAGGAAAGTGCCTCCGGTTTCGTTCAGACCCAGAACGAACTTGTAAATGGACTGTGTGTCTGACATTGGATTTTATTCTATGTTGATTGATCTCTATTAAATATACATCTGTTTGGCGGTGGAGAATTTATTCTCTTTCTTAACGCCCTTCTCTGAGACGTACGAGCTCAGAGGTTGTATATCGATGGACATCAGTCGCATGGAGTGAATTGCCTGTGTGGCACACCTAAGTGGCAGATGATCAGGGCTTCTAATGAAAAGCAAAGTCTTGTGGTTGATGATCAAAGCATGGCCTGTGTGGCGCAACTTTGTGTATAACATGAATTCGCGAGCCTCACACCTCGGTATGAGTCAAAAACGGGATACGGACCGTTGGGAGAACACGACGTTTTTTCTAGCTATGGGTGATGTCAGTGACCTACCAGCCCTGACATTTATATACTTTTTACCTGTGTGGATGCTGGAATGCGAGGCGCCTCGGATATAGTTCTGTTAGGACCGGGAAACGTGTGTTCAGGAATTGCCAATCCTCCAAAGTTAGATGAGGACCGGCCCAACCGATTCCAAGGATCATAGTGGGGTCCTGAGACATTTGCTAGAGTGTCTCGACTGGAGAGGAGCTTTCCCCTTGCCTCGACTCATGACGGAAATCCAATTTCCAATACATGATATTGCGTTTTTATTTGTAGAACCTAGTATGGCGACATAGTGGTATGGGTCATTAATGCCGTCTATGATTGATATTTATGATTGAAATTGTTTTGACACTATACACTTAAAATAGTATCAAATAATGTGTTTTTAACGTATCAAGCATGCTTTGACTATTATAAGGTAAAACCCTATCATCCGGCTTGTGTTGCATTGTGTGATGGGACCTGGGTCTTATAATAGCTTCATCTTTCTTTATTTAGCATTGCGCTGTTTGTTTTATGCACTAGTATTCTTGGGAGGAAACCCGTTCCGTGTTATACGGCGTGGTCCCTTGATTTACCGAACTTTTAAAACCGATATTAATAACTGTTTTAGTTCTCACACCAGTCACATGACTGACCTGGAGTTTATTGTTTTAACCAAAACTCTGGGTGCCCTTATTTTCGACACGGGCAGCTAGTAGTTTTGGTTTTGCAGATTTATATTCACAGGAACCTGGTTTACAGCTGGAATGATATCCAGAAAGCTCTGTATCCGTATATCTCTTTCAGTTGTGTATTGTATTATTTTCCGCTGCTATGTAAATGTAATCTAAATCTCTGATATTTGTCAAATATGTAATATTTATTCATACTCTGTATGTTCCTGTATTCTGATGGAATTGTTGTAATATACAATGAAATGTTCTTCTGTTTGTGTTCTGATTGGTCTTGTCCTCAACTCAATCCGGGCTTTCCTTACCGGGGAAGTTCGGGTTGTGTCATTCCTAGAGTCTCTTGACGCATCTATCGATGATCTACAATCTGTTCTAGCTGTACAAGATTATTCTGATGTTTTTGATGAGGTGTGGGATTTAACTCCGTGGCGCGAGATCGATTTCCGCATATATCTGGTGGACAACGCAAAGATAGTTGCATTACCAGTGCGCCATATGGCTCCAAGGGAAAGGAAGGAGTTAATTAAGTAAGTAGGGTAGCTAGTTGAGAAAGGATTTATCAGACGAAGCATATCTGAATGGGGTGCTCCAGTTGTATTCGCAACTAAGGCGGATGATTTGCTTCGTTTGTTTGTCGACTGTAGAGAGTTGAATAAACTCACTAAGAAGAATAGGCACTGCCCCCGAGGATTGATGATTTATTTGACCAACTTGTTGGTGCCTCGATGTTCTCTCAGTTAGACTTGGCCATGGGTTTTCGTCAGTTGAGGGTGGATGAGGACACCATAGATAAGATTGCTTTTAGGATTCTGGATGGTTTCTTTGAAGGCTAGTTATGCCTTTTGGGCTAACGAATGAACCCGCCTATTTTATCGATCTGATGAGTAGGGTGTTTCAGGAGTTCCTAAATAAATTGTCGTAGTCTTTGTTGTTGATATTTTGATCTTCTCCAAGAGTGAAGAAGAGCATACCCAACATTTGAGAGATGTTTTGAAAACTCTCCGTGACCATCACCTTAAGGCGAAGTTCTCCAAATGTCATTTTTGGAGAAAAGAGGTGACATTCTTAGGGCATGTGGTCTCCAAAGAAGGGATAGTTGTAGATCCCGCAAAAGTATTTGCAATGCAAGATTGGCAAATTCTGAAAAATGCAACAGAGGTGAGAAGTTTTCTTAGGTTAGCTGGTTATTATAGGAAGTTCATAAAGGACTTCACAAAGATATCAGCCCCACCCACCAGGCTGACAAAGAATAATTTAGCGTTTTCATGGGATAAATTGTGATGTTGCTTTCCAATGACTGAAGAGGGCTCTGACAACAGCCCGGTCTTGGCCTTGCCTAATGGAAGTAAAGTGTTTACCGTTTACACTGATGCATGTGATACAGGGCTTGGTGCCGTTCTGATGCAAAAAGGGAAAGTGGTGTGTTATGGGGGTAGATAGTTGAGAATTCATGATAAGGACTACCCCACCCATGATCTAGAGCTAGCTGCCATAGTATTCACGCTTAAGACGTGGTGACATTATTTACTTGGAGAGAAGTTCGAGTTATACACCGATTAGAAATCTCTCAAGTATCTGTTCTCACAGAAGGATTTTAATTTAAGGCAACAAAGGTGGATGGAGTTCTTAGCTTCTTATGATTTTGAAATCGCTTATACCTCTGGCAAGGATAATGTGGTGGTTGACGCACTAAGTAGGCAGAGGATGGCCTTAAGTCTTCTGTTTGTGGAGAGGAAGAGCTTGGAGTTCATATCCACCTTTGACTTTAGACCCTCCGTCGAGATTTTGCCTGATTTGTTTGCATCGTTAGAAATACGACCAACTCTTATGGATCAGACAGGTGCTTCGCAGCAAGGTGACCCACAGATTTTAGACATCAGGAATAAGCTCAAAAAAGGTGAGACTTCTGGTCACTTTAGTAGATATACCGTAAATGAAAAGGGGTGGTTGCGACAAGATGGAAGACTTTGTGTCCCTCAAACTGGAAGCTTGATAAAGGCAGTCCTAGAAGAAGCTCACCATTCTAAAATGACTATTCATCCAAGCGGTGACAAGATATATAGAGACATGAAAAGGGTTTTCTTTTGGGCTGGGATAAAGAAAGATGTGGCAGAATTTGTTTCCTAATGTTTAGTTTGCCAACAAGTTAAAGCTGAGCAAAAGAAGCTCGGTGGTTTATTTCATCCTTTGGAAGTTCCGCAGTGGAAATGGGAGAGCGTCTCTATGGGTTTCATAGATTGTTTGCCTAGATCAAAGAAAGGCAACACCATTATTTGGGTGGTAGAAGATAGACTTACTAAGAGCGCCCATTTCATTCCAGTCAAGAGTAAGAGGACGACATCATGGTTGGCAGCAATTTATTTCCGAGAGATAGTTTGTCTTCATGGAGTACCTTCGAGAATCATGAGCGATCATGACCCCATCTTCACCAGTGAATTTTGGAGGAGCCTGCAAGAAGCATTAGTTACGCATCTGTGTTTGAGCACCGCTTATCATCCTAAGACCGATGGGCAGACGGAGAGGGTGAACATAATTCTTTAGGATCTTTTAAGGCTGTGTATCCTAGATTTAGGAGGGACTTGGGAAGAGCACCTTCCTTTAGTAGAGATTTCCTATAACAACAGCTATCAAGCCAGCATTGACATGGCACCCTTTGAAGCATTGTACGGACGACCTTGTAGATCACCAACTTGTTAGTGGGAATCTACAGAAAGGTTATTACTTGGACTAGATATGGTTAGAGAAACATCCGAGAAGATTGATCTTATTCGATGGTGGATGAAGACAGCCCAAGATAGGCAGAAATCCTATGTAGACAAGAGAAGGACCGACATAGATTTGAAGTGGGAGACTTAGTTTTTATTAAAGTGCCACCTCCGAGGAATGTGGTTCGTTTCAGATCTTTAGGGAAGCTGGCACACAGATTTGTGGGACCATTTCCCATAACCGAAATGATTAGCCAAATGGCCTATAGAGAAAAGCTTCTAGCAAATCTATCCGACATTTATGATGTTTTCCATGTTTCTCATCTGCGGAAGTGCTTGCATGACACAGCGGAAGTTGTTGAGCCAAGTATATTAGAGGAAGAAGAAGTGGAACGGGAGGCAACAGTTAGACGAGTTCTTACTAGTATTCTTAGATCAAAAGTTAAGAAGCTACGCAATAAAGAGATCAAGATGATAAAGGTTCAATGGGGAAATAACCCAGAGGATGCAACTTGGGAGACGAAAGACAAGATTCAGGTTTCGTAGCCTTGTCTTTTCGAGGGTATGTTCTTAGCTCCTTTTCCAAAATTTTATCTGTGCTTGTTTCTATCATATGAATATACCCTATCATTAGTATTTTCAACCTTTAGATAGGAATTCTATGGATGTAGACATGTGTTTGAGACATGTTATGTTTGATGGATGCAAGTGTTTTCTAGTGGCTTCCTGTGGATGCATATACACACATTAGGCACTAGATCGGCTCAGTCACTCTCATACTTCATATGGATGTGTGTGCATTTTTTTCTTCTATGGATGGAAATAGATGTATTAGCATATGGATGTTGCAATTGGATGAGTGAGTGTGCACACATATAGAAATTACATATTATAATAGGATTATTTTCATACATATTGCACTCATGGCACTAACATACATTGCATTGAGGAGGTCGACTGGAACAGTAGACCGCCTAATCTTCGCATTATTATTGGGACATATACACACACCTTTGCATATGTTCATATACACATTAGAAGTCTTTAAGGACAATGGATGCTTGTGAATGGTGGATGAGTAGATGGATGTGGATGGTAGGATACATTCTTCTTAACTTGGAGATTTCGGGGACGAAATCCTTTGAGTGGGGGAGAATGTAACACCCCGTAATTTTAACAATATTAAAAGAGGATAAACCAAATAATAATTAATTTAATATTCGAAATTAAGGGCAACAGATTGCGCCATTGCGTCTCTCTCGAAATTCTGGTCAAGATAGACATTTGATTTGCGTAAAACGGACATTGTATGAAGAAGTTATGAGGATTTTAAGTTTGTATACGCGTAGAAGAATTATATATATACATATGAGTCAGGTATGAGTCAGAACTTATATAGAAAAGGGTTCAAAAATAAAAAAATTGTAAGGCGGAAAATTTCCCGCTCTAGGGGGTCAACACCAGGGTCGACCCCCTTACAGGGGGTGTTGACACCCCTAGGGCTGACGTGGCAGTCGGTTTCTGGAGGCTGGCGGCTATATATACGGGTCCATTTCCCTTGTTTTCTTCACTGGAATTCAATGGAGGCCAAACGCTGCAGGTGTTTGAACTAAACTGGATCCGTTATCTTCTACTACTATCAACTTAAGCAAATCAGTTAGAGATTCAAGATCCATTCTTTTTCTATTTTCTAACCCAAACTCTATGAGTTCCTAGTTGCTTTTATATTTAAATATTTATAAGTAAACGTGATATGACTATATTTTGGATTTGTTTATATGACTAAATTATACCAAATCCATTGTAAATTGTGAATATATGATATTCTGAATTGGTTAGGATTTGGATCTCAATCTTTATCTTATCAGATCTATTGTAACTTCTATGACATTCTATGATGTGGATCTTAAACCTTATTTGTGTCTACTTTTAACTATTAGATTTGAATTATGTGAACAAATAAATTATTAATCAGATCTGGCCTATTACTTAGATTCCCTCATGTTTATCGTATTAGATCTAAACCTATTGGGCATCTAAATTAATATTTAGATCTTGTCATGTCTATCTTATCACCTTTTCTATGTTACAACTAGTCAAATGCCACAAGTTCATCCGATCTATGCTTATATGTTCACCTTATCACCATGCTAGTATATATTTATGCTAGTTATGTTAGAACATTCACTCCTGTTATATTCCCATCACCTTTTCTTTTTTCATTTATGACCAAGCTATTATCTAGCCTAGGCATGCTGCAAATTATGTGAATACGCTAGTTAGGGAACGGGGGGAAAAGATTAGTATTGGCATACTTTGTATAATGCTTATAAACATGAATTGGACATATAGTTCAATAATTGGGTAAATGAGTACGAACATCTATAAAGACATAGGTGAGAATTTGGATAATAATGAAATGTCTAAGATTACAATTAGAAATTGTAATTGCACTTATGACACGAGGTTAGGTTGCATTAGTGGTGGAAATCTCCCCGGACCCGACCGGCATATCCAGCAACTGCTAATGTCGAACCTAATGTGAGAGGTCTAAGGGCGTAAGTACAAATCGGGCTAATATACGAGGTTAGGCCCAACTTGTGAAAGAAGTTTGCCTGGACCCGACCGGCATATCCAGCATCCACAAGTTGTAGGCCTAATTGGGAGGTCTAGCCCATTATAACTATAAATGAAAATATGGTAATAATTGAAATACTTAACCTAGTGGAATCCATAGGGATTGTGTGAAACTTAAAAATGAATAGGGGTTAAGTAAATTTGGTTGAATAGTGGGTAGGTTAAGTAAATCTGAGGGGTGGGAAACATTTACATATAGGCCTTCAAACTTAACCTGATAAGGTTATGTAATTAAAGACACCTAGTGGTATACATAACTGATGGAAATAATAAAGATATGTAATTAAAGGCACCTAGTGGTATACATAGTCAAATGGAAAACCTAGTGGGGGGATACAAGATAAAGGGAAGAGGTTGTATCGTATTGTGTGGGACAGGTTTCATCCAGTAACCTGGAGTAGGTATTGAACATGTACTCCGAACTAGGTCGGAGAAGGGGCACTCTTACTGGACTGATTGTAAGAGATCCAAACGTGGAGTTCGGTGTGGGCGGTGCAAACTGACCAGGCCATGTGCGTGCATGAGCCGTGCATAAGACGACCATGACACCAGTAGATATAGGGCTATGCATATCATTGAGGGGTTGCCACTTTAGGATGCGATACCTCCTACGGTGGGGCCGGCACAGAGTATCTACGCGGATTAGGGAGCCGATCGATTATGGTAATAGTTAGGATACACTTGGACGTATGCCTAAGTCTACCACCTTATAGTGGAAGGGATCATCTCATTCTGGATATACTGGTAATAGTGCAGAGTAATCACTAGAAGCGTATACACCTTATCCTGTTTACCTTGTCATACCTACCTTTTATGTAGCATTCTCTCTTTTATCCATATATATATATATATATATATATATATATATATGCCTGTCATGCTACTTTTATTTATTTATTTGCTAAAAGTAACTGGACTTGCCAGACTTTATGTCTGACCCTTTTTGTTTTCTCTTCTTTCTTCTGTCCCCCTCCTCCCGCCCCCGTTCTAAGGGCGGGAACACTCACGCTTGACCGTGATTCTGCTTACTTTTGCTGGAGCTGCTGAGACGTATGGCACAAGCTCCTTTCCTTGTTGCTATGGCTATATTTTGTTTTTTGGGAATTTTATTCCTTTTATGTACTCTGATATTTTTGAAGTACAAGACCTTAGCTTTTAATGTTGTAATGGGCTTTTGTGTTTCAGACATGTGATGTTTTTGTACCACGGTATCTTATGATAAATAAAGTTTTTATTATGCTGCTATTTTATATGTCTTTTTTTTGTAATATTTCTGTTCTGTTTACTATAACGCTTCACGAAACTTAATGCATTCCCTTCGTGAGTGACATTAACGGACGTTGGGTGTCATAGGTTTTGTACTACGTAAATACCCTGTGTCAGCCTCGGTAGTAGGGTGTATCACTCCCTAATAACACAAATCTATTTGCTAGTTTAACAGCGGCTTTGTTTCCCTAATCAGATTCATGCATGCTCATGACTCTATCAAAATGCGCCCGTACCCGCCTTCCCCATGTGAACCTCTTACTATCTAATTTAGTAAAGCATGCCCTGGCCCTTACCTAATGTGAGGCACTCTAAAAGAAATACCAACAGAGATACCGACTGATATGCGTTCCAAATAGCAGATTGACACAAGCCAAACCCCTAATATTGTGCCCCCAAGTAACTAGGATTTAAGAGTTCCCAAAACCTGATAGAACAGTATAACGATGGACCTCTTAGCTTATTAATAATCATGTTTTAACCTGGCAGATTTAGGTTTATCAATAAGCATGGTTGTAATATTACATGTTATTATGTGTGTACAACCCTTTCCCAAAACACCTGCCTAATGGTATGTATAATTACTATAGTGATTCAGTTTATGAACCTACATCTAGTACTTACATAATTTTAATATGTCATTTTACTTAATGTTTGCATTAAGCTATATTTAACATGTTTATACATATACATACTATTCCATTTAATTGTACCCTAAATTACAAAATGTACAAGTATTATGCATATTATCCATTTCTTTTACATTCCCAATTTACAGTAGGTACAAGTATATGCATATTATCCCTTTCCCAAATTACAATCAAACAGTCCTCCTTTTAACAATATTCCCGAATTCCTTATTTCTTGTCATTTCTTATTATCCCAATTCTTATTATACACAAACTTTAATCGGACATGTCCTAGGCTTCCAAAGGCTTAGCGTAAACAAAAGGGAAAAATAGAGAAAGGAGAATAGAATCAAGTTACATAGGCATATAGGCTAGACTGGAAATAAATTATAACAGTAGAAATAGGGAAAAGGAAGATAGATACACATAACTAATTAGTTATCCGATAGTAAAATGCATATATTTACTTATAACAACGATATAGGTGATTAACAATGAAAAGCAGGCACAATTATTATGTAACGAACCACATTTTACGTGTTGGAGGATCGTAAAATATTTTTATTTAATTCCTTGAGGGTTGGATCATTCTCATATTTTGATATGTTGCTTATGGGGATGTGAGACATGTCCATAATTTTTACCAATTTTATTTGTGATCATTTTGCCCTTGTCAGTTTTGTATAGGGAATAACATTTGACTGGGATCAAATCAAGTGCTGAGATCGATTTCATTGGAAAGGAAATGAAGTTGGCAATTCCGTAGAGTTGTCACATTAAAATTTTGATTCAGCGATTTGGGAGGAATTGCTGTTTTAGTGCTGCACAATTTCTATATAGGTTTAGCTAGTCATTAATGGGCTAAATTGCTGTGGCCCATTAGTGGGCTAGTTAGAGGCCATTAATAGGGGGTAGAGGCATGGAGAATAATTTGGTTTCTACATTTCTCTCATTTGGTTGAGCTTGTGATCCTCCTTGCTCAATCAGATACACCTTTCCTCCATTAAAGTCCTAGATCTACATTTAAAGATTGAAAATCTACATCAAGGAAAGCTAGATCTACATAAAAAGAGAAGAGATTGCATCAAATTGAGAGATTTGAAGATCGTTCTTAGCTTTCCGAATTACAGATTAGTTGTTTTCAAGCTATTTTGAAGATTTGGTGAGTGATAAGCATCTCTCGCACAGATTTAGTCAAGTATATGAGTTGTTTGATCTTATTTTTTATCATTTCAAGTTGTTTTCACCTAGATCTACATCATGGTAAGTATGTTTCCATTCGAATCACCATAGAATCTAATCTAACAACTTAAATCATTAAGTCTTATGTTAATTCATATGTTTATGCAAAATTTAGATTCAGTATTTTGTTCATTCATTGTTTTACCATGATTTGGTGAATTTTAAAGGGATTTATGATGATACTTGTTGTGATAGCCTTGTTTGATGATTGCACAAAGTGTTGCTGGCTAAGTCATTGAAGTCGATCAATTTGAATGAGTTATGTGCATTGATGCTGTAGTTTGGTGACGAATTGGTTGAGACTGGAGATGGATCGGTCAAGTTTGGAGTCAGGTTGTTTGACTTATTGCCGAAGAAATGATGCATCGACCAAGTCTTCAGGTCGTTGGTGCATTGGGTCTTTGGTGCATTGGGTCGTTGGTGCTTCAGGTCGTTGATGCATCGGGTCATTGGTGCATTGGATCATTGGTGCTTCAGGTCGTCGGATCTTTGGGTCGTTGATGAGTCGGGTCGTTCAAAGACCTGATGAGTCGGGTCGTTTTTATTATGGATCGAGCCGAAGATACTACAATGTTTAACCAACGTTGTGGATGGGAATTCAAAGGCTACGGTACATTTTCCATAGCGGAAAGGCTGAAGTGCTATGGATTGAATGTCGACCAAAAGTGATGATTATTTTTGTTCGAGAATGGATGTGGTTTCGTAGTTGATTCAAGGAGAATATTCGAAGTGATATGAAGTGTCCATTGATTGGCGAAATGTAATGAATATGCAGACGACTCTAGTGTGTTTTGAGTTCATGGATAATGGTTGTTCAAGCGTGTTTTGAGCTTATGGATAGTCGTCGGTGACGACGACTAGAGTTATGAAGGCCGAGGAATTACCGTTGTCGTAGGTTCTAGCAGACTCAAAGTAGGGGTATAATTGGGACGCTTAAAAAACTGGTTGAATTGTCAAGTACCCTGGGCAGTCGTGATGGGCCTAGAGATAGGAGTCACGATGGCGTATGGAGATTTTGCTAGAACCGGGGTTTACCATTAGCCCTTGACGTATGACATGATGTTGAGCTGGTCATACGATCAACAATGGTTTCTAAGAAGGATTGGCGATGATAGCCTAAGTCATGGATGATGATTGTTTTGCATGTATCGTCTTGTGTAGATTGTTCGACGTCGAAGGAGATATCTCTTAGGTGCTTGTCTGATGTTGGTTTAGGCCTTTGGGGCTCGTGCTTGAGAGATGTCGATATCGATTAGGATGGTCTATGCTTGATAACAGATTGCTATGAACGTACTATTGTTTTTACTTGATTGTTGTAAAGGTTATCGTTGTCGAATGTGGAGAAGACAGGTTGGGTTCTTCCCTGTGGATGTATTGGTATATTAGTTGATTAATCTTCCTATTTCTCATATGCTTAATTGATGATGTTAGATAGCTATTTATCCCTCATTAAGACTGTTGTCTAACTCAAGGTTTTATGTTTTCTATTATTACCTTGGGTTGTCCATCCATGTGGTGGATGGGCAGACTTAGTAGTAGGTGAAAGGTAGATGATCTTGATGAGGACGATGCTGCTGAGCGATGATGAGCTGGCGGCTTACGTATTAGTTTCCTATTACCTACTATTTCTTGTTTTTCTGTTGCTATGTTGATGTATTCTCTAAGTGACTTGTTGTGAGGCACCTTACACAGATTCTTATAGTGTTATCCAATGTTGTATGGATTTTTCATGGTGATATGAAAAGGTTAAGATTCTGCTTCACTATTTTTGCCTGTAGTATATGTTCTATTATACTTTATACTTGCATTGTGAGTTATATGATAGGTTATGCATATTTATCTTACCCTAATGATCGTCCATAGCTTCTTGGCGCGTCTTTCAGTGCATTATTTCCCTTGTTAAGTGCATGAGTTATGGGTGGTCATCAAAAATTATCTTATAAACACTGTATATTCTAAACCCAATTTATTTAACTGTCATAATATAGTTCTAGGTATCAGATCTGAAAATAACAAGGAACTCACAACGGGTCTTGGTGAAGAAGAGATTAGATCTTATATATATATATACACACACACACGCACACACACACACATATGTCGTTGCAGAAAAGTTCACTTCAATCCCTTCTGTTGTTGTATGCAAATCTTGTATTTTGAGTTATTTCTGTAGATCTAGGCTTCAGCAGCATCTCCCCATTATATATATATATATATATATATATATATATATACTAGAATAGATTCATGGAGGCAAAAGGTATGAAGAATAATTGTGTGTGTATTGAAATGGGAGAGGGCCACCTATTTATAGATTTACAGAGTTAACCCCAACCTTTAGATTCTAGGGTTTCAATCAAAGCCGTACTTGTAGCGCTGAGTCAGCGAATGAATCTAGCTAACAAAATAGTTCGAATTCGGAAACCAGAATATACCCCGAATCTCATTGGGTCGACCCGCCGACCTACGGGGTCGACCCATAAGTCAACCCGGGGACGTTGTGGGTTGTCCCATGCTACCTTAATTCCTGCGTTTTGTGGTTTGAATTTTGTTGGAATTATATTTATATATAAGCCCCTTATATGTATACAAACTTCTAGGGTTCATGAATTTTTCATAAGTTATCCATTTTACGCAAACTTAGGGTCTATTAGAACCAGAATTTCGAGACAAACACAAGTTACAGTCGGTTTTACTTAATTCTAAATATTTATTTAAGTCATATTCATTTTATTGCCTTTACAGTATGATTATAGTGTATCAAAGTTTTGGGTGTTACATTCTCCCCTACTTAAAGGATTTCGTCCCCGAAATCTCAAGTTAAGAATAATGTTGTTGTGACGGCCCGCCTCGCACTAGCCTGCATTTCCTCCAAGAGTGCGCTGTACACATGCCCGACTAGCACAAGACGGTCGTCAGAAGAAAGGAAAGAAGAGAATGAACTAATCAAAGAACCTGTAGAATGTCTCACAGCGCATGGGATAAAATATAATAATAACATACTTGACATAAAACAGGCGAGACAGTGCATAAGCTGATAACTAATAATCAATGTCAACATCAAAGCAGCGGAAATCCATATACAGCTTATTACAACTTTCCCAATTTTACTGTCTCTAACCAAAAGAAAGCTAAAATAGAAGATACACCAACAATGCCCAAGCAGTGATCTTCAACAACACAGGGAGAATATTATGTATATAGTACGTGGAAGCCTCCTGCTCGTCTTCGGACCATCTACCCGTGCATCACCAGCTAACCTGTCTCTAGTCTGCTCGTGTGAGCACCCAGAGTAATAAGAAGAGACATAAAACTCTGGGTCAGACATAAAGCCTGGTATGAGCGATAAGCATCTAAACAGGGAAATAACAGGTATACTAAACCATACCTGAACCTGGACCTGCAACCAAAGAGTTAGTACCACATACCGTACAATACTCCAAGGTGCCATAATAAATAGTGTAAGAATACGGGGGTGGGGTGTGCATGTCACAATGATAGCCAACAAATCATCCATAGCAACCATTCTCGCATCTCTCACTCAGTGCGTAAAGCGTACGGCATCTACCACTTTGAAACACTAGACAAACTGAGGCAACGACGAATCCCGACTTGTAGAAACCCTGCTATGACCAAGCCAAACACTTGGAGTCATGACCAAACATTTCAATGACCCACTTCATTGGTCGTAGCCCTTGGTTCTACCTATGCCATAATGGCCCTGAATCCGCCTTCGTACCTCCTACCATAGTGGTCCAAAGCTATAGGTGTCGACAACTCCTTAGCACGCGTCCCGCAGCAAAGCCCAACCATGAAGCGAACTCGTTGATTCCCTTCTGAATCTTGAGCTCTAACTTCTCATTTGGACTTCCTTTGCATCTCGGGTTTGGTTGAATTGGAGTGGGTCTTCAGAAGAGTCGTCGTACATTAACAGTCCTAGAATTCTGTTCGGTTCGGTAGTCATCACCATCATCGGTTCGGGTCGGTAGTCATCTTCTTTATCGGTTCGGGTCGGTAGTCATCTTCTTCATCGGTTCGGGTCGGTAGTCATCTTCTTCATCGGTTCGGGTCGGTAGTCATCTTCTTCATCGGTTCGGGTCGGTACTCCACTTCGGGTCGGTTGTCTCTGTTTGAGTTCGGTGGTTGCTCCCTTCTGAGTTCTCATGCCCGATCCTGTCCTCCTCCAATTGCCGATCCGCTCCGCCCCCTTAGCGTACTCCGATCCAATCCTCTCCAATCCGATCCACTCTCTAGTTTTGATCCGATCCGCTCCCTAGTTCCGATCCGATCCCCCTTGTCCACTCCAACTCTAAGCAATGGCCTTCCTTCCTGCCAAACTTCCTCCAGTGGCAAGTCCTCATCCAGTTCGAATTCCCTTGGTCGGTTCCCTAGTCCGATCCGACCCCTTTTCTCCGATCCGAACCGGTTCGGAACCTGCACACTTCTGCAACTTTCCAGCGAGCTTTTTACGCCATTCGACGACGTTTTCGAGCAATTTAACTATTCTAATCAATCATGAAACATACCATAGAGTCATAGCAACATGTAATAGCAACCACAAACAGCAAACAACAATTTAAATGAATCAAAATGAATCAAAAGTAGCTAAAACCTCACATTTGCCTATAACCCCTCTTAATCATGTTTAAGCATACGATTAGCAAAACACATCGAAATTAACCCAAATTTCTAACAGAGCCTTAAAACATTATTTTAGAATTTTAAGAATTTTTCCAGAATTTATTTACGTATAAATTCGCTAATCTTCACTAATTACCCCTAATCACCGTAATTAGTGCAAGAACTATGCAAATCACTCACCTTGGCCACAAATGAAATTCTCAGAACTGAAACTCCTCTGATTTGGGGCGAATACTGATGTCTAACAGCGGCTCCAACCTTGCTTTGGTGCTTTTTCTCCTTAATTTGGTGTTGCTAAGCCTAATCTTCAATTAGAGAGTGATTTGGGGTGTTTTAGATGTAGGAAGCCATTACTAAGGTCTCAAGGAGGTTTGTGGCGGCTCAAAACTGAAATGAAAGTGATAACCTAACCCTAATCAGACCTCCTAAACCTCTAAACCCGAAATTCCCCTTGGGCCTAGCTGCTAATCACCCGGTTAAGCCCAATTAAGCTGTTTTTCACCATCTGAAACTTGTTTCAGCCATATCTCCCAAACGGTAAGTCCGTTTGGCTAATGTGACCACTCTACGGAAAGAGAAACCATCATCCGAAGCCAATGGAAGTGGTTCCAGGTCAAAATTCCTTTCCAGTCAAAAGTTATGGCCAAAACAGTGCCAACTAGGGGTAAAATGGTCATTTAAAAATCGGGAAAAATCATGAACATGGGAAATGACCCCAATAGTCGTCTCCCAAAGTTACATGACCATACGACTTCGTATGTGAAAGAAATAAATATTCTACGATCCTATGATGCGTAGAATGCGGGTCGTTACACTCTCCCCCCCTTAAGAAATTTCGTCCCCGAAATTCCTTAACCCAAAACATACAAAGGATCCCGCATGCCTAACAACCACATATAACAAAGATCAAACATGCAAAACAAGCAAACAAGCCTATCCTAGCATGCGGAAAAACTAAATCGAAGTCAAAATCTTACCAGGCAAAGAGTTCAGGATAAGTCTTCCTAATGTTCTCCTCTGTCTCCCAAGTACAATCATTCTCGTCCTCACCCCACTGAACCTTGACTAGTTTCACCGCCTTCCTTCGAAGTTGCTTCATGTCGTGCTCGACAATACGGGCCGGCTTGCGGTTCCCAACCGCCTCGGGTTCTACTTCGAAGTCCTCCAACTGATCAGGTGAAATAGTCATATCTGAGTCGTGAACGAACTTCCTTAGTTGGGAAACATGAAATACGTTATGAACTCCCGCCATCTTCTTCGGTAAGTCAATTCTATATGCCAAATTCCCGACTAATTCAAGAACATGGAATGGGCCAACAAACCTTGGTGCCAACTTGCCTTTCCTGCCAAATCGTATTACGCTCTTCAACGGAGAAATCTTGACAAACACCAAGTCACCAACGGAGAATTTTAAGTCTCTCCTCCTCTTATCAGCATAACTCTTCTGCCTATCCTGGGCAGCCTTCATTCGTTGTTGAATGACCTTGATCTTATCCGACGTTTCTCTCACCACCTCTGGTCCAAGCACAAACTTCTCGCCAGTCTCTATCCAACATGATGGTGAGTTGCATGGCCTTCCATACAAAGCTTCAAACGGAGCCATACCAATACTGGATTGGTAGCTATTATTATATGCAAACTCTACTAGATGCAAATGGTCATCCCATGATCCACCAAAGTCCAACATACATGCTCTCAAGAGATCTTCCAAAATACGATTCACCCTTTCCGTCTGACCGTCGGTCTGAGGATGATATGCGGTACTGAGATGTAACTCTGACCCTAGCGCCTCTTGCAAGCTCTTCCAAAACCCACTAGTGAACAACGGGTCTCGGTCGCTCACAATGCTTTTAGGTACTCCATGAAATCTCACTACCCACTTCATATACAATTTTGCTAACTTAGCTGTCGTTCTTGTCGATTTGACTGGTATAAACCTTGCACTTTTAGTCAGTCGGTCTACAATCACCCAAATGCTATCATATCCCGATCTAGTCCTTGGTAAACCATCGACGAAATCCATCGAGACTTGCTCCCATTTCCATTCGGGAATTTCTAATGGCTGTAACAGACCACTAGGCTTCTTTTGCTCGGCTTTAACTAGCTGGCAATTCATGCACTTGGATATAAACTTCCCAACGTCTCTTTTCATTCCTTCCCAGTAGTAAGTCTGCTTCATATTTCGATACATCTTGTTACCACCGGGGTGTATAGTCAGCTTTGAGTGATGACATTCTCTAAGCACTTCATCCCTCAATCCATTGACATTGGGTACAACAAGCTTTCCATTCTTCCTAAGCCATCCATCTCGATCAAGCCCATACTTGTCCATCTCCTCATCGATACCCATCTCTAACTTGGAGATGATTTCCAATAGGTTAGGATCGTCCCTCTGACTAGAGCCGATCCGCTCAATCAAAGTGGGTCTGATCGTCAAACTTGCTAACGTTTCTGGATCCAATTCGCACTTTGGTCTGAAATCAAACCCCGTGATAAACTCCAGTTGCTTCCATTCAAGGAACATAGCCCCTAAGCTGGCATGTCTTCGGCTCAATGCATCGGCCACTGCATTGCCCTTTCCCGGTGTGTATGCGATGTCAAAATCATAGGAAGCTAAGAACTCTAACCATCTCTGCTGTCGGAGATTTAAATCCTTCTGGGAGAATAGATACTTTAACGACTTATGATCCGTAAATAGCTCGAACCTTTCTCCCAAGAGATAGTGTCTCCACATCTTTAACGCGAACACGATCGCTGCCAATTCTAAATCATGGGTAGGGTATCTTCTCTCGTGCGGTTTCAATTGCCGACTTGCATAAGCTACAACCCTACCGCCTTGCATCAATACAGCACCCAGTCCGGTACCACAGGCATCCGTGTATACCGTCATCTCTTCATCCCCCTTAGGAATGACTAACACTGGTGCGCTTGTCAACTTGTCCTTTAGGCTTTTGAATGCATTCTCGCACCTTTCATCCCAGACAAAAGCTTGATTCTTCTTGGTCAACTGGGTCAATGGTGCTGCTATCTTGGAGAAACCTTGGATAAACTTACGATAATATCCAGCTAATCCCAAGAAACTTCTTACATCAGTTGCATTCTTGGGCGTAGGCCAATCTTGTACCGTAGCCACCTTCGCTGGGTCCACGGCAATACCATTCTCCGATACAACATGGCCCAAGAACCTCACTTCCCTCTTCCAGAAGTGACACTTAGAAAACTTTGCTTTCAATTGGTGTTTTCTCAACACCTCCATCACTACTCTTAAATGTTCCTTGTGTTCTTCCTCTGTCCTTTATTCAACTCGCGGTAGTCTACACACAAACGAAGGGAACCATCCGCCTTGGTAGCAAACACAACTGGTGCTCCCCATTCAGAAACACTCCTTCTGATAAATCCCTTCTTCAAAAGATCGCTGACTTGCACCTCGAGCTCTCGCTGCTCCCTTGGTGCCATACGACGAAGTGGCATCACTATAGGCCTGGCATCTTTTACCAAATCAATACGAAACTCAATCTCTCGGTGTGGTGGAAGTCCGGTCACTTCTTCGAAAACATCCGGATACTGGCCAACCACGGGCAAACCTGACAACTCACTATGCGGAATGTCGAGGGAGTTTAGAAAACTAGCCAATACCCCCTTACTGGGTAGACCACCAAACACTATCCTCCGCCCATCATTCGCTCTAGCTGTCACCAACAAGCCCTCACAGTCTACCACCACCCCGTACCTTCGGAGCCAATCTACTCCCAAAATAATGCCAAACCCAGTAAAGCCCAAAACAAAGCAATCACAAACAAACATGCATCCATGACTCGATAGAACCACATTACGACAAATCATGCTAAGACTAGTCGAACCACCAATCGGGTTCGTCACTACCAAAGGTCTATCGACAATCTCGGGCTCCAATCCCAACCTATCTACCAGGTCACTAGATATGAAAGAACTGGAAGCTCCGGTATCAAACAAAACTCTAACAGGAACATCATAAATAGAAAGCATACCTTGAATGACGACAGTCTTTCCCTTCTCCGCCGCAGTTGGGGCATTCGACGAAGAAGGAATAGCATTAAGAGCATATGCTTCCACCATTTGCTTTTCCTTAGGGGGCTGTGGGCACTTGTCCTTGTGATGTCCCAATTGGCCACAATTGAAGCACTTCCTATCCGCTGGCTTGGCCCGACAATTACTAGCATAATGGCCCTTCTTACCACAGCTGAAGCACTCCACATCTTGCTTATTCTTTTTCTTCTGGCCATCCTTAGCCTGATTCTGCTTTCTCTTATTCTGGGAACCACCCTTGCCTCCACCACTTGCTTGTGGTTTTGGCTCTTCTGCAGATGCAACCTCAGTCTTCGACTTAGGGTAGAGACTTTCTGATCTTAACGCTTTCCCCACAATCGATTCAAACGTCTCATCGATGTGGTTAATAAGTTTTTCCCCCAAGTACTGATCCAAACCAGTTATGAATTTCTCATTCTTTTTCTCGGCAGTATCAATAAGAGATAAACCATATTTTGACAAGGTGTCAAATTCAGCAATATACTCCGAGACAGCTCTGCCATTCTGCTTGAGCTCCAAGAACTTCTTAAACAGCATTGACTTCTGAGCAGCTGGAATGAACTTCTCGCTAAAGCGAGCCTTAAACTGCTCCCAAGTAATCTGGTCTTCGGGAGTAGCTGCTTTTATAGCATTCCACCAATTCATTGCCCGCCCTTGCAGCTGACGGGACGCTAGCTTTCTCTTCATCGCATCCTCGATACCTAAATCCTCGAAGATACGTTCACAACTATCCAACCAATCTTGAACATCCGTGGCCGACTCCGTTCCGTGGAACGGCTTCCCACCAAGGCTAGTATAGTCTTTATTCAGCTTGGCGAAGTCGACCCTCGGCGCCTGCACTATTGGACCACCACCATTTCCGCCATTGGGAGCTGCCCTCTGAACATCCCTAAGCATCTCTCTCATGAGGTCTGTAAACATCGCCCTCATGTCAACAGCATTCCCATTATTGGCTCCCCTACCAACACCTCTAGTATCTCGGCTCATCGTCAATCTGAAAAAGGAAATGATTAACGACTCCATAGTGGTGCTAGTGCAGTACGACTTCATCCTTATACTACTAATAGTATATATATATATATATAGCTTTTAAAAACCAAAGTAATCACAAATACGCTCTCTCGTATACGTATATTATCTCTCCCTGATAACTTCCCTAGGCTAACTACGCAACCTAGAGCTCTGATACCAAGTGTGACGGCCCGCCTCGCACTAGCCTGCATTTCCTCCAAGAGTGCGCTGTACACATGCCCGACTAGCACAAGACGGTCGTCAGAAGAAAGGAAAGAAGAGAATGAACTAATCAAAGAACCTGTAGAATGTCTCACAGCGCATGGGATAAAATATAATAATAACATACTTGACATAAAACAGGCGAGACAGTGCATAAGCTGATAACTAATAATCAATGTCAACATCAAAGCAGCGGAAATCCATATACAGCTTATTACAACTTTCCCAATTTTACTGTCTCTAACCAAAAGAAAGCTAAAATAGAAGATACACCAACAATGCCCAAGCAGTGATCTTCAACAACACAGGGAGAATATTATGTATATAGTACGTGGAAGCCTCCTGCTCGTCTTCGGACCATCTACCCGTGCATCACCAGCTAACCTGTCTCTAGTCTGCTCGTGTGAGCACCCAGAGTAATAAGAAGAGACATAAAACTCTGGGTCAGACATAAAGCCTGGTATGAGCGATAAGCATCTAAACAGGGAAATAACAGGTATACTAAACCATACCTGAACCTGGACCTGCAACCAAAGAGTTAGTACCACATACCGTACAATACTCCAAGGTGCCATAATAAATAGTGTAAGAATACGGGGGTGGGGTGTGCATGTCACAATGATAGCCAACAAATCATCCATAGCAACCATTCTCGCATCTCTCACTCAGTGCGTAAAGCGTACGGCATCTACCACTTTGAAACACTAGACAAACTGAGGCAACGACGAATCCCGACTTGTAGAAACCCTGCTATGACCAAGCCAAACACTTGGAGTCATGACCAAACATTTCAATGACCCACTTCATTGGTCGTAGCCCTTGGTTCTACCTATGCCATAATGGCCCTGAATCCGCCTTCGTACCTCCTACCATAGTGGTCCAAAGCTATAGGTGTCGACAACTCCTTAGCACGCGTCCCGCAGCAAAGCCCAACCATGAAGCGAACTCGTTGATTCCCTTCTGAATCTTGAGCTCTAACTTCTCATTTGGACTTCCTTTGCATCTCGGGTTTGGTTGAATTGGAGTGGGTCTTCAGAAGAGTCGTCGTACATTAACAGTCCTAGAATTCTGTTCGGTTCGGTAGTCATCACCATCATCGGTTCGGGTCGGTAGTCATCTTCTTTATCGGTTCGGGTCGGTAGTCATCTTCTTCATCGGTTCGGGTCGGTAGTCATCTTCTTCATCGGTTCGGGTCGGTAGTCATCTTCTTCATCGGTTCGGGTCGGTACTCCACTTCGGGTCGGTTGTCTCTGTTTGAGTTCGGTGGTTGCTCCCTTCTGAGTTCTCATGCCCGATCCTGTCCTCCTCCAATTGCCGATCCGCTCCGCCCCCTTAGCGTACTCCGATCCAATCCTCTCCAATCCGATCCACTCTCTAGTTTTGATCCGATCCGCTCCCTAGTTCCGATCCGATCCCCCTTGTCCACTCCAACTCTAAGCAATGGCCTTCCTTCCTGCCAAACTTCCTCCAGTGGCAAGTCCTCATCCAGTTCGAATTCCCTTGGTCGGTTCCCTAGTCCGATCCGACCCCTTTTCTCCGATCCGAACCGGTTCGGAACCTGCACACTTCTGCAACTTTCCAGCGAGCTTTTTACGCCATTCGACGACGTTTTCGAGCAATTTAACTATTCTAATCAATCATGAAACATACCATAGAGTCATAGCAACATGTAATAGCAACCACAAACAGCAAACAACAATTTAAATGAATCAAAATGAATCAAAAGTAGCTAAAACCTCACATTTGCCTATAACCCCTCTTAATCATGTTTAAGCATACGATTAGCAAAACACATCGAAATTAACCCAAATTTCTAACAGAGCCTTAAAACATTATTTTAGAATTTTAAGAATTTTTCCAGAATTTATTTACGTATAAATTCGCTAATCTTCACTAATTACCCCTAATCACCGTAATTAGTGCAAGAACTATGCAAATCACTCACCTTGGCCACAAATGAAATTCTCAGAACTGAAACTCCTCTGATTTGGGGCGAATACTGATGTCTAACAGCGGCTCCAACCTTGCTTTGGTGCTTTTTCTCCTTAATTTGGTGTTGCTAAGCCTAATCTTCAATTAGAGAGTGATTTGGGGTGTTTTAGATGTAGGAAGCCATTACTAAGGTCTCAAGGAGGTTTGTGGCGGCTCAAAACTGAAATGAAAGTGATAACCTAACCCTAATCAGACCTCCTAAACCTCTAAACCCGAAATTCCCCTTGGGCCTAGCTGCTAATCACCCGGTTAAGCCCAATTAAGCTGTTTTTCACCATCTGAAACTTGTTTCAGCCATATCTCCCAAACGGTAAGTCCGTTTGGCTAATGTGACCACTCTACGGAAAGAGAAACCATCATCCGAAGCCAATGGAAGTGGTTCCAGGTCAAAATTCCTTTCCAGTCAAAAGTTATGGCCAAAACAGTGCCAACTAGGGGTAAAATGGTCATTTAAAAATCGGGAAAAATCATGAACATGGGAAATGACCCCAATAGTCGTCTCCCAAAGTTACATGACCATACGACTTCGTATGTGAAAGAAATAAATATTCTACGATCCTATGATGCGTAGAATGCGGGTCGTTACACTTGTCATCCTAACAACCACTACAACCATCTACTCATCCATCATCCACAGGCATCCATTTCCTTAAGAATTTCTAATGCTTGTACGCACATATGCAAAGGTGTTGTATGTATATGTCCTTACACTGATGTGAAAAATCAGGCGGTCGACTGATTCAGTTGACCTCCTTAATGCAATATATGTTTGTGCCATGAATCCAAAATGTATGCAAATAATCCTAGTATAACATATAAACTCTATATGTGTGCACAATAATTCACCAAAATGCAACATTCATATGAAGATTCACCCATTTCCATCCATAGAAAATTAACATGCACATATCCATATGCAATATATAGGTGCTTAAGCCGATCTTGTGCCTAGTGTATGTGGATGCATCCATGAGAAACCACTAACAAACACTTGCATCCACTTGCAATCATCAATTATAACATGTTTCAAACACATGTTTCCAACAATTGGGTTCTACCTAATGATTGAAAGGTTCGGACGATAGGGTAAACATACTTGACTGAAACAAGCAAATGAAAGTAAAAGCTCAGAAAAGAAGTCAAGAACGTACTTTTAAAAAGAAAAGGATAAGAAGTGCGAATCCTATCTTCAGGTTCCCATGTTGCATATTCGCGGTCTTCTACCCATAATACCTTTACCAATCTAATTTCTTTATTGCATTGCTTCTTCATTTCTGATTCAAGAATATGAGTAGGAACTCTTCTCCTGATGCTTCCTTATCAACTTCTACGTCCCCAAGTGATCTCGGCTCCACTATCTTGCCACATCATGCAAACATTTTCTCAGATGGAAAACATGAAACACATCATGTATGCCCGCTAGTCTATCTGATAGCTTAATTCTATAGGCCATTTGACCTATCCTCTCCACTATAGAGAATGGCCCTACGAATCTTGGCCCCAACTTCCCTACCGAACTAAAGCGAACTGCATTCCTAAGCGTTGATACTCTAATGAAGACCATATTTCCTACTTTGAATTCCAAATCGGTCCTCCTTTTATTGGAATATGATTTCTGTTTGTCATGAGCTGCTTTCATTCTTTGGCAGATAAGATCAATCTTCCTGGAAGTATCTTGAATTATCTTAGGTCCAAGAGAAAGTATGTCCGCAGACTCCCACCAACAAGTCGGCAATCTGCAAGGTGGTTTATATAGTGCTTCGAAGGGTGCCATGCCTATACTTAATTGGGAATTGTTGTTGTTGGCAAACTCAACCAATGGGAGATGCTCTTCCCAATCCCCTCCGAAATCTAGGATACACAGCCTTAGAAAATCCTCCAGAACTCTATTCACCCTCTTAGTCTGTCCATCGGTCTGAGGGTGGAATGTCGTGCTCAAACGTAGTTGTATACCTAACGCCTCTTGTAAGCTCTTCCAAACCTCACTAGTAAAGATGGGGTCGCAGTCGCTTACTATATTTAAAGGTACCCTATGAAGTCGGACTATCTCTCGAAGATATATAGATGCCATCCAAGCTATCGTCCTCTTATTTTTGACAAGAATAGAGTGAGCGCTCTATGTAAGTCTGTCTACTATTACCCAAATGCTCGAGTTTCCCTTCTTTGATTAGGGAAATCCATCGATGAAATCCATATAGATGCTCTCCCACTTCCATTGTGGAACGTCCAAGGGCTGAAGCAATCCGCTAGGTATCCTTTGTTCAGCCTTTACTTGCTGGCAAGTCAAACATCGAGCTACAAATTCAGCCACATCCTTCTTTATGCCGGTCCAAAAAAAACCTCTCTTCGTGTCTCAATACATTTAGTAGCCACCCGGATGGATAGTCATCCGAGAATGATGAGCTTCCTCAAGCACCGCCTTTAGCAATTCCCTAGTTTTTGGGACATATAGCCTTCCATATTGTCTCAGCCACCCTTTCTCATCCATAGTGTATCTAGCTAGGTGACTAGAAGTCTCTCCTCTACCAAGCCTATCCAAGATGTCTGATATTTGTAGGTCCTCCCGTTGCATAGATCCAATACGCTCCACTAGAGTAGGTTTACCTCTAATAATGCTAACAATCCCAATGTGAAATCCATAGATGGCATAAAATCAAAGTTTCATATGTACTCCAAGCTTCATCTTTTTACAAATAGAGGACTCAAAGTCAACCTTTGCCTACTCAATGCATTTTCCACTACATTACCCTTTCCCGGGGTATACGCTACCTCGAAGTCGTAGGATGCTAGGAACTCCATCCATCGTTGCTGCCTTAGGTTGAGGTTCTTCTGTGAGAGAAAGTATTTGAGTGACTTATAATCTGTTTATAGCTCAAATCTCTCTCTAAGTGAATAATGTCACCAAGATTTCAATGCGAACTCTAGATCATGGGTAGAGTAGTTCTTCTCATGAACTCTGAACTGTCTACTACCATAACATACTACCCTTTCTTCTTGCATCAGAAAGACACATAGTCCTGGGCCACCAGCATCTGTGTAAATCGTGACCATCTTGGTTTCATCGGGGGAGTCATGACTGGGGCTATTGTTAGATCCCTTTTCAACCTCTGAAGCACATCTTCGCAATAAATGCTCCATGAAAAAGTCAAGTTCTTTTTCGTTAATCGAGTGAGCAGGGATGATACCCTTGCAATGTCCGTAATAAACTTTCTATATTAGCTTGCTAACCCTAGAAGACTTCTCACCTCCGTTGAATTCTTGGGAGCCCTCCAATCCTGATCTAGGTGGCTTTAGCGGGGTCCATTGCTATCCCATTCTTGGAAAACACATGCCCTGGGAACCTTACTTCCTCTCTCCAAAAGTGACACTTAGAAAATTTTTCCTTGAGTTGATGTGATATAAGAGTGCGTAGAACCTCTTTTAAATGTTGGGAATGATCCTCCTTATTCCTTGAGAAGATCAGAATGTCATCCACAAAGACCACCACAATCTTGTTCTGAAACTCCCTAAACACCCTACTCCTCACGCCCACAAAATATGTGCGTGCATTGGATAGCCCAAAAGGCATAAACAACCACTTAAAGAAACCATCTGAAGTTCTGAATGCAGTCTTATCAATGTTGTCCTCTTCCACCCTCAACTTATGAAATCCTGTGGCCAAATCCATCTGCGAGAAAACTGATGCGCCTACTAGCTGATCAAACAAGTCGTCAATCCTCGGAAGCGGGTGCCTATTCTTTTTTGTGAGCTTATGCAGCTCCTTATAATCCATGCATAGATGAATTGAGACATCTGCCTTAGTTGCAAAGATGACTGAAGCTTCCCGCTCTTATATGCTTCACTTAATAAAACTTTACTCGAACAACTCCCTATTTTCTTGCTGAGCTCCCTCCTCTCTCTAGGAGCCATGTGGCGCACAAGTAGAGCAACTGGCTTAGCATTCTCTATCAAATAAATTTGGAAGTCTATCTCATGCCTTGGAGGTAACCCCTTAACCTCCTCAAACACGTCCGGAAAATCTCTGACTATGGGTACAGATCGCAAATCGTTAACAAGATTATAAAGGGATTCTAGAAAACTGAGCATCACCGACCCTTGTGGGTCATAGGAAATTTCGAGAGTTCTACTATGGCAAGTAAGTAATCTAACTACTTTCTTTTCACAATCAAGGATGGCACCATACATTTCCAGCCAATCCATTCTTATAATCAAACCATAGCCCATAAATCCCGGCACGTATGCGTGGCATTCAAACTCAACACCCAAGATAGAAATTCTAAAACCCCTACATATAATGGATAAATGAGCCATACCTCCTATGAGGTTTGGGACTACTACAGGATCAGAGACTATACTAGTATTAAGGTGCAGGCTATCTACTAAAGAACAAAATATAAACGAATCTGAAGCACCAGAATCAAACAGGGTTCTAACAGGATAGACAAAAAGGGAAATCAAACCTTCAATCTTGAATTTCCTACCTCGATCAGGTCCACTAGCATCAAGAGCATGTACTTGTCCAGACCCCTTATCCTTGCTTGCTAGGGCATTATTTAGTGAAGTGTCCTACTTGTCCATAATTAATGTAGACTTTCTTTGTCTTTCTATAAACCTTTACAAAATGACCCATAGCTCCGCAACTATGACACTTTATATGTTTCTTGATCTGGGCCTTGTCAGGCTTTCCTCCTTTCTTTTGTGCACCTTTCTTGGGCCACCATTTCTGTTTCTTGGCCTTGGGTTGTTCTCCTCAGTCCCTTATTTTCCTCGTGCATCATGTCAACAAGCCTCTCGAAAGTTGCATCCATCACATAGGAATCCTCACAAAGCTTAGATAAGATTAGCCACTGGTGGCACTACCGCGACTACAGATGAAGGTTGGGCACTTCTTTGGCCTTCAGCAAGCACCATAGTTTTAACATTCCTACGGAACCATGTTGCGATGGGGACACCCTTTGGGAAGTTGGGAGCCCCAGATATTCAGAAAAGAGAAGAAACAAAGATTCAACAAGTGATCGAGAGAATATCGAATATGGATTGAGGGGATATGTTTTCAAAACCTGGTTTTTTATTTGAAAATACATTGCATTTGAAAACAATAAAAAAATTCAAAACCTTTTATCCGATCTTGTAACCTTCAGCTATGATACCAAATGTGACACCCCACATCCGTTATTGTCACTCATAAGAGAATGCATTAAGTTTCGTGAAGCGCAAAAAGTAAACAGTACAAAAATTCACAAGATAGGTATTAAATAAGCAGTGCAAAATTTCAACTTTATTATTGAAAATAAAACATAGTCCCAAAACAGGTTAAATATCATTAAACCAGTTACATCAAAACCAAGTATCTCAAACCTGTCTCATAATGAAAAATAACAGAGTTTAGTAATATAAAACCATATCCTTTATAGCAAGCAATAACAAATAGAAAGTAGATCAAAGTGGTACATCTCAGAAAGACTAGATCCAAGCAGAAAGAGAAAGTCCTAATCACTGGGAATTGCTATCGCTTGAGGACCTGGGGTGAAAAGAAGAAAGAAGCGAAAACAAAAGGGTCAGACATTAAGTTTGGTGAGTTCCAATGATTTTCAAATATGCATAAAATAGAGATACCAAGACAGGTAAACAAGACTGGATGAGAAAGTACAGTATCATAAAATAGGATAAACTCGATAAACAGGATTAAATAGTGATCGAGTAATGCTTCACATTTATATCTATAAAAACAGGTTGTGTTTGCCCTAATACTAATATAACAGGATTAGGCGTTATTCTAATTACTTAACAGAAACAACAGAATTAAATAGCGGGATTAGGCATACCCTATAACAGGATTAGGTGTTACCCAAACTACATAATAGCATGATTAGACGTACTCTGATTATTACCAATGTCATCGGCTCCCTACTACGTAAATATCCTATGTCGGCCCCGGCAGTAGGGTGTATAATTCCTAACCCAACAACTTATATAACACAGACCTATTTACTAGTGTTACAGAGGCTTAGATTCCTTAATCGGATTCATGCACGCTAATGACTCCGTTGAAACACGCCACCTGATATAATGATAGAACGATGGACCTCTTAGCTTATTAAAAATCATGTTTTAACCTTGTAGGTTTAAGTTGACTAATAAGCGTGGTTGTAATATTACATGTTATTATATGTGTACAACCCTTCGCCAAAACACCTGCCCAGATTTTTGTATAATTGCTATTGTGATTCAGTTTACTAACCTACATCTGGTACTTACATAATTTTAACATGTCTGTATTAAGCCATATGTAACTTGTTCATACATATGCATACTATTCCATTCAATTATACCCCAAATTACAGCATGTACAAGTATTATGCATATTATCCATTTCTATTACATCCCAAATTTATAGTAGGTACAAGTATATGCATATTATCCCTTTCCCAAATTATAGTCAAACAGTCCTCATTTTAACAATATGTCCAAATTCCCTATTTCGTATTATCCTAATTCTTACTATTTGCAAACTTTAATCGGACATGGCTAAGTCTTTCAAAGGCTATTCGACGACGAATATTCTATGAATTAAAATTCTATCGTACGAAATATCATGATAATAAACCGCAAGCACACGATGAACAATTGTTAGTACGTGGCGAATACGAGCCGATCCGTAGGGAAACAAGTATTCTCAATCTTATTCAATCAAATTAAACCAAAATTCAGATTGTGATTAAGTACTAGAAAAAAAGTAAACTAAAACATAGATTAAAACTATGAGATTAGAACCAATTTAGGGGAAACTTCACTTTTCTCTCTTTCAACATTGTTCAATATAAAATAGTACGAAGATCTCTCAATAACCCAAATAAGATTAATTATGTAATTATCATAAGCATAACTTATTTGCGCTAATAATTAACACAAAATAAGTCATCAAGCTATAATACACAATTAATCTGACTTTTTAACTTTTATGAAACATGCCATCGAAATGAAACTAAAATCTAATTTAAGTATGATCTATTTACTATTGGTTAGTAATATAGATCATCAAATTGCAACTTAAACCTCTTTTCATTGCCACAATCACAATTTTAGATAAAGAGGCAAATTGTTTTTTATGTCATAAACATAGCCTCAATGTTATGAAATGAACAAAAGAAGGTATTAAATTCAATATGAAACACAAACACAAAAACATCCATTCCCATTAAACCTAAAGAGATATAAAAATCCATGTTGATTCTACATTAATGAGAGGAAAAGCTCCGTCATCCCTAAATTGTAGGGGTTTAGCTCCTCATTTGTGTCATTATTTTAACACAAATAGATTTCAACATTGAAGAGCAACGAGTAAGTAATGAAGAAAAGATATTAACTAACTAATGGCATAAAATAAAGCTACACTACTTGCAGAAAAGAAAATAGCATGTAAATAAAAGAAAACAAATTAAGATTGCATTAAGACAAGAGGTTACAAAAAAGAAATGGCTAAGAGGCCATGGAAGAAAAGTAGAGGTTTTGATTTCTGCCAATCTAAACTAAATAAAATCCAAGATGATTTTTACATCAACAAACAGGGGTTATTTATACATGTGAAAAACCCTAATCCAACTTTAGCGTGCTACCAAGAACGCCCTTTAGGAAGTGTGGCCACCAATTAATCATCATGCTTTAGTTACTCCATCATCAAATTTGCCTGAAGCTTTATCATCCACTAATTTGTCCATTATCTTTTAAGTGTAGTAAGTGGGGTCCTCCATGATTATATATGAGAATTATTTCCTCTTTATTCCTTTTGTATGCATATAAATCTTTATGAAGCTCTCTTCCAAACGCACCATATGTCTGCAAAAACAATGAAAAATGTCGATGTAAAAATTCTCAAAATAGCTTAAGCACAAAAATTACCATTTTTTCTTTGTATGACGATTAATGTGAGATATTTAGAAATCAATTGAATTATGATTTAAACATGATAAAATACCCACATATGACATTTACTAATAGTAAACAAGAATAAATATGTGAATATAAATGTGCATTTTTACGTGCACATCAAATACCCCTATACTTATCTTTTTATTCATTCTCGAATAAACTGAAAAACTAAGCTAAATCCGTTTTCATAGGGAGAACGATTGCATTGAGTGTAGGCAACAAGCCTTTAAACCTCTGGGTGTCCCCAGTAGGACGAGTGTTGTCTCCTGAGGGTTTTCAGTGGATACTACCCCCAAAATCCAAAATTTGAATGCAAAAGATGAATGCAAGCTTTTAAAGGAATATTTACAAACGGATAATTTACATTTAAATATTACACAAATGTGTTAACACAAATTTGGGTCATCATTATGAAATTTGAGTCCGTTACTAATCAAAACTTCAAACAAAAGTCATGTTATCGTCACAAAATCCTCCAGCTTGGCCAATTGTTTTGGTAGAAACATGGTGCAAATATGAAATGAATTCTATAATCGATATCAACAATCATAAAATGGCATTTCAATTTCCTTTTTGTTAACAAGTTAGGTCAAATAAGCGAAGTGTGTGCTTGGATTTGAAGTGCTAACTCTCTGTTTATTATAAAATATTCACATTATTATTATTTACAAATACCTAGGTATACCATCCCTACACTGCATTACGACTTACATAAGGGTCGGTAATCCATAGGTGTCCAACTCATAAAATGAGACCAAGGTATACCAACACTGACTTTGTCAACAAGGTGTCGGAAAGAGCTTGGTGGGTTCGCACATCAACGCGAGATGTACTAGCAACGTTGGGTACCCTTGGATTATTATTATATATATACATTCTTTTATTTTCTTCTTTTTTATACATAAGAGAGAGTTAAGCGAGGATATCTTAGCACAGCTTCACTTAAAAGATCTAAAATGTTATCGCTAGTAGTCTAAACCAACAATTCATTTAATCGGATTACAATTCAGAAAACTTTTCATACTCATCATCTATGAATTTCCCAATATACCTATTACACCAAATTTGCTTATAATTCAAACTTTCCTTTTGTTATCTGCTAAGAGAAGTAAATCTCCAAACATTTTAATTGAACGACCAAAATTGTATGCTTACCCCATCATGTCTTATTTAAAAGTAAATAGAAATGCAAAATTCTTTTTCTTTTTTGATTTTTTTAAATGAAAAAAAGAAAGGAAAATTCTATGCAAAACCAAAATAAATATGAATCTCCCCCCACACTTAATTTGGACTGTGTCTCGATAGTCAATGCATGACACAATGAGTGAATGGAAGAGAGATATTTACATATTTACAAAGGAGGGTTAAACTTAACTTTCTTACTTCACGTGGCATGGCTCATGAAGAATCATGAGCTCCTCCGCTTGATCAGTGGGAAATTCCAAGAATGGTTTTAGATGTTGACCATTGACTTTGAATATGGATCCCCTTTGGGTTTTCTATTTCAATAGCACCATATGGAAAAACCGTTCGAACAACATATGGTCTTGTCCATCTCGATTTTAATTCCCAGGGAATAAATGAAGTCATGTGTCATACAGCAGAACTTTTTGGTCTAGCAAAAATGTTTTTCTTATGATTGACTTGTCATGAAAGACGTTGGTTTTTTCCTTGTAAATTTTCGCGTTTTCGTACGCATCATTCCTAATTTCTTCTAGCTCATTGAGTTGCAATTTTCGGTTTTATCCAGCTTGTTCCAGATCAATGATTAAGTTCTTTATCGCCCAAAGCTCTTTATGTTCAAATTCAACAAGTAAATGACAGGCTTTATCGTAAATCAATTGGAAAGGGGACATTCCAATATTAGTTTTAAAAGTATCACGGTAAGCCTAAAGTGCGTCGGTCAATTTTTGTGACCAATCTTTTTGGTTTTTATTTACAATTTTCTCTAAAATCTGTTTTATTTGACGATTCGATACTTCGACATGACCACAAGTTTGCAGATGATAAGGAGTGGATAACTTGTGGGTTATTGAGTATTTCTTCATTAAGGATTTAAAAGATCAATTACAGAGATGCATTCCATTATCGCTTATTATTATGCGAGGTATACCGAACCTTGAAAAGATGTTTTCTGTTAGAATTTTCACAACAATTTTATGATCATTTGTTTTACATGGAACGACTTCGACCCATTTCGAAACATAATCGACGGCGAGAAGAATATAAAAGTTCCCAAAGGATTTTGGGAAAGGTCCCAGAAAGTCAATAACCCATACATCAAAGATCTCAATCATAAGGATGGGGTTCAAAGGCATCATATTTAGTCAAGAAATCTTTCCTAGCATATGGCAATGATTGCAAGGTTAAAAAAATTCGAACGAGTCTTTAAAGAGAGTAGGGTAGTAAAAACCACATTGAAGCACTTTTTCAGCGGTTTTCCTAGGACCAAAATGTCCACCGCATGCATAATCATGACAGAATGAGAGGACACTCCTAATTTTGCTATCAAGAACGCATCGACGAATGATTTGGTCTGGACAATACTTAAACAAGTATGGGTCGTGCCAATCGAAGTATTTCACTTGGGAAAGAAATTTGTATTTATCTTGTTTGGACAAAGACAAAAACAAGGGTGTTTCCTTAGTGACTAGATAGTTCACTACGTCGGCGAACCAAGTATCAATTGAAACAGAAAGGAGTTGTTCGTCGTGAAAGTTTTCATTGATTGGCAAAGAAAAAGGCACATTTGGAAGATGAGACAAGTGATCGGCTATGACGTTATCGTATCCTTTTTTGTCTTTGATTGTAAGATCAAATTCTTGAAGTAAAAGGATCCATCGAATTAAGCGTGACTTAGCATCCTTTTTAGCAAAAGGGTGTTGAAGAGAAGAATGGTCAGTGTAGACTGTGATGTGGGAACCAATCAAGTAAGATCGAAACTTCTCAAGCGCAAAAACGACACCAAAAAATTCTTTTTCGATGGTCGTATAATTGAGTGAACGTCATTTGAGGTCATACTCTCATAGTAAATGACGTGAAGGATTTTTTAACACGTTTTCCTATGACAGCACCAACCGCGGAGTTAGAAGCATCACACATGATTTCAAAAGGAAGTTCCCAATTAGGTGAGCAGATTATCGATGCTGAAATGAGTTCATTTTAAGACGTTCAAAAGGAGCAATACATTCAGAGTTAAATTCGAATGGGATGTCCTTTCCTAGAAGAGTAGTCAACGAGCAATTTTGCTAAAATCTTTCACAAAGCATCGGTAAAAACCAGCATGCCCAAGAAATGAACGAATGTCCTTAACGCATTTTGGAATGGGTAGTTTTGAAATAACATCAACTTTTGCTTTATCTACCTTAATGCCATTATTTGTAATTACATGTCTAAGGACAATGCCTTGTTTGACCATAAAGTGGCATTTTTCCCAATTCAACGTTAATTGTTTTTCTTTACATCGATTTAAAACAAGTTCAAGATGATGTAAGCAAGAAGAAAAAGAATCACCAAAGATCGAAAATTCATCCATAAAGACATCAAGAAAGTGTTCCATCATGTCTGAAAAAATTCCAACCATACATCGTTGGAAAGTTGCAAGAGCGTTGCAAAGACCGAAAGACATACGTTGGTAAGCAAAGTTACCAAATGGTCATTTGAAAGTCATTTTCTCTTTATCTTTAGGAGCGATTGGAATTTGGTTATAACCGGAATAACCATCAAGAAAGCAGTAGAATTCGTGCCCGACTAAGAAAGTGGTCTTTACGCATTGTTGCATTCAATTTTCAATAATTGATGCAACCACGCCAGCCCATTTGAGTACAAGTTGGAAGAAGTTCATTTTGGTCATTTGCGACAACGGTGATTCCGGAATTTTTAGGAACAACATGAATGGGACTAACCCATAAGCTATCAAAAATGGGGTAAATGATACTGTTGTCAGGGAGTTTAAGAATTTCTTCGCGAACTACCTCTTTCATCTTTGGGTTAAGCCTACGTTGCACTTTAAGAGTGGGTTTGGCTTCGTATGTTAAGTGAATATGATGTTGAACGATTGTGGGGCTAATTCCCTTGATGTCAGAAATGGACCAACCGAGTGCATCTTTATTTTTAGAAAGAGTCGAGAAAAGAGAAATTTCTTGATCATGAGTCAAATTTGAAGAAACTATGACAAGACAAGTTTCTTTATCACCTAAGTATACATATTTAAGGTGATTGGGAAGAGGTTTAAGATCCTACTTTGGTGGTTTCTCAATCAAAGAATTTGGTTGAGATTTGGACTCAACTGAAAGCGATTCAAATGGAAGCGTGTGTTTGACTCTGTTAGGAGCGTCTTGGAACAATTTTTCGTACTCAGCCTCACGCTCATCATTAATGTCAATGGATTCGTTTTCGGAGTTCTCGTGAATGGCATTAACTTCCACAGTTTGGGCACATGATTCATTCGAACTACTTTCAAGACAGAAAATATTAAGATCTAAAGTCATGTTTCCAAAAGAGATTTTCATTGAACCATTATGATAATTTATTAAAGCATTTGAAGTAGCCAAAAGGGGTCGACCTAAAATCAATGGAATTTGACTCATTGGATTATTGACAGGTTGAGTTTCCAAAATAATGAAATCGACAGGAAAGATGAATTAACCAACTTTGATGAGTACATCCTTGATTTCTCCAATGGCTTTCTTAATTGATCGATCAGCAGATTGAAGAGTTGTTTTCGTTAGTTTAAATTCACCTAAACCAAGTTGTTACTAAATGGAATATGGAATCAAATTGACCTCGCACCTAAATCAACTAAACATTTGTTAATTGTTTTATCTTCTGTCGTGCATGAGATCGTAGGGTATCCAGGATCTTTGTATTTGATAGGGATCAATTGGGTAAACACTTCGCTAAGTTTGGCGGCTAAGAAGACTTTCTTGGGTACATGAGTGTGGTGTTTTTGGGTACACAAGTCTTTAAAAAATTTAGCGTAGGTGGGGACTTGTTAAATGATGTCAAGAAGAGAGATGTTAACTTTTACTTGTTTAAAAATTTCTAACATTTTTCCCATGTGGTCGGAATGTTTCTTTGGTCGAAGACGATGAGGAAATGGAATGCGAAACTCGGTAGGTCGGTCTACTTGAGTTGGAGAAGAACTAGACTCAGAATTTGGATCATTCATGGTTTAAAAAGAGTCGAGAGGAACACTCAATAAGCTATTTGGATTTTCAACTTGATTATCAATTTTCTTACCGAATCGTAAAGGATAGCATTCAACTAAGTTTGATTGCTATCCTGGATGATATGAGCTTGGTTTAGATTAGGATTTTGACTCCTATGGTTTGTAATGGGTTGACTTGGGAAAGTGCCTCTTTCCCGTTCACTTATTTAAGTGGCTAACTGACTCATTTGCATTTCAAGTTTAGATATCGACTGACTCGTGTTTTTCAAGTGTGAAGTCAATAAATTTTGCAGATTGCTATATGATTGGTGATTTTAAGTGGTTGCTTTAGTCAATTCTTCGAGACTTTTCTCAAGTGACTTCAATCGTTTATTGTCCTGGGGAACAAAATATTGTTGCGATTGATTTTGAGGTGGCACAAGATTTTGGAATTAAGTTTGTTGAAAGGGAGGATTCGAAGGATTATTTGAAAATGGTTGAAAAGGGGATTAAACCAAATCGAATTTGCATTGTTTTGTGTCAAAGAGAAGTTAGGATGATTTCTCCAGCCCGGATTGTATGTTGCGGAGATTGGTTCATTTCTAGCTTTGTTAAATGTGTTGATTTGTTCTAACGAATGGGGGCATTAATCGATAGTGTGGTTAGGATCATTACATTTGTAACATAAAGGATGAGACACTTGAGCTTGATTTTTTTGAGCTGATGAAAGGACATTATCAAATTTGGTTAACATCGCGTCTATTTTCGCTTGTAAAGCCGTTGAGGATCCCACCGAATGAGCATTTGAATAGGAATAAATAATTTCTTGTTAGATCTTTCCCATTGAGCTGATTTTTCAGCCAAATTTTTGAGAAATTGCCAAGCAGCATCATGACGTTATGCTAGAAAGTTTCCTTGGCACATCGATTCGAGCATGGTTCAAGAGTTATTTTCGAGTCCATCGTATAAAATTAGACAAAGAGTCCATTTTTCAAAATTGTGATGTGGACATTTGACTAGAAGTTCTTTAAATGGAATTAACAATTTCAAGCTCAAGCGGTAAAATTTCTATTCGAATTTTGGATGTTTTTTCCAATGGGTAAAATTTCTTTAGAAAAACATTCACAAATTCATTACAAGTTCCAATCGTATTTGAAGGCAGGCTATACAACCATTTTCCGGCATAATTGGTAAGTGCAAATGGAATTAACCTAAGTTTGATTCCATTGTCACTTAATTGTTGAAATTTCATGGTTGCACAAACTTGTTCAAATTTGGTTAAGAAAATATAAGGATCATCTCATTCATGATTGTCGAATTTTGAAACAGTATTTATGTGGTTCTAATGAATTTCAAAGTGATTACGCATTGTGGCGGGCAGTATGATGCAAGAGGGAATGGAAACTCGATCGAGGAAGTATCTATCCAGAAGAGTTCGAGGGGGATTTTGCTCAGCCATGGTTAAAGGAATGTTTGTTCCGACTAAACAATTAGTAGAAGGATCATGGGTCCAACTACGCATGCACTAGCGCAAAGAATACGAGAAAAGGAGAAACAATAAACTTGAGAGGAGGATTGCTGCGAATTTTTTTTAAGAGAGAAAAGTTAAATTTGTACAAAAAGGAAAATACTACTGGCCTTTTAAAAAAAAAGATGGATGAACCTAATGCAATTTACAATTTTTCTAGAATTATATAATGATGGTTAGATTAATTTTAACAAAAGATTTCTCAGCCAGTTAACGGGCAGGAGTTATTAATGCACCAGGAATCACCCTAGCAATGCAACCGAAGGTTTAAGTACCTTCAGAGGAACAACCGGTATAATATTTATAACTGGTTATTACTCTGCCGCAGTCTAGACACCAAGAAATAATCCATTAGAAATAAACCAATTTGTCAAAATATAATGAAGTCTTTAAAAAATAAAAATAAAACTAAAATGAATGCAACTTTTTTGGGAATTTTTTAATAAATCACAGAACGAACAATCTCAGAATAGTCACAGAACAAGAAATTGCAGATTTTTTTTTTACAAGCAAACCGCGGCACCTACACAAAATCTTTACAAGCAAATTATATATATATATATATATATATATATATATATTTTCAAGTAGTAGCAGCAGGCCCTGTAGAGTTTTAAAAATTCTCTCCTAGATCAACAGTTAGTCCAGTGCAACTGAGTAGCGCTAGCGCGTTCACACCCCACTTGGTGTTCAAATGCTCCAACGATTCAAATTCTGCTAATTGCAAAATGCTTGGCCTCTAAAATATCTGTTTGATTTGCTTGAATCATTCTTCTTCTTCTTCTTTTGTGTGTGAGAGAGAGAAATAGAATGAAAACAAACTGAAACTAAAAAAATAATGAGTGAAAAACAAAACAAAACAAAACTAACCCTAGTTAAACAAAAGAAAGACGATTTTTCTTTTCAAATGAGAACAAAAGAAAGACGATTTGCTTACTTCTTTTTTTAAGGAAAAACTAACACCAAATCCAAAAACTACAAGCCAAATTAAACCAAGAAACCAAATAAAAGTGAATTGAAAATAAGGCTAGCCCAGTGGCCCGCTATCACACAAGCCCATATTAAAATCAATTTTAATACAAATAAATCACTCACGCATTACAGGATAGTTCCTTACCCAGAAAAACGCACACCTCCCTAAACTAAAAAAATGCTCATGCCTCCAGCCCGTTTTTAGTTTTCAAAGTGTCGATTACTGGGTTTCTAGGGTGTTCAGGCATTCGACTTGGCAGTTGCGTCGGGTAATAGTTCACGGTTTGGGTGGTGAACTGTGTGCGTCCTATTTTTGATGATTGGAGCTTCGCGAGTTTGAGAATAATTGAAGTGAGGTAGTTGTTTGAAGGGAGGTGAGGTTTCCAGTGGTTTCGAATTAGGAGTGAGGAAGGGTGGTTTTGAATTTGGGTTAAGTTGTGATGGAGGGCTATGTTTTTAGCAGAGAATTATTATAGCAAGCTGGTGTTATGTAGAGGGTATGGTGCTGTGTGAATAGAGGAGTAGCCAGTCAATTTGGTTGATGTTATGAAGACGTAGCAGGTTTGACTGTTTGCGGTGGGGTTTATGGATTTGGAGTGAAGTCAGTAGGTTTGTGGTATGGCTATGGACTTGGCCGAGGTGTTAGTGGTAGGAGTATGAACTATAATGGTGTATGAATGGTGGCAAACTGAATGGTTGTGAAGTGTATGAATGGGAGTCATGTATGGTGATCACTATTTCAAATCTCGCAAATATCGCCCGAGATCTCCTCCGAGATCTCGTTTTGGGCTCTTTCCGAAATGAAACAGCAAATATCACTCTAAATCTCCTTTCGAATATATTGCCCGAGATATTGCAATATCGTACGATATATTGACCGAGAAGAAATACTGGAATATCGTCCGATATCTTAGTTTTTTTGGTTAAAATTTAAATTTGTGCCTGAACTAGAACTATAATTAAAAACTCAAATCTAGCCATATCAATCATTTGTTATTTTACATTTTGCATGTTAAATGACTATATTGTATGTTTGTATATGTTTTATAATGCTTATGATTTTCATATTTATCTTTTTACATACATGTTACTTATGAAATTATGTATTTTATGGTCTATTTATGCTGGATTTTTTAATGTTTTGGATCCTTTTAATGTTTCCTATCTAACAATATTCCTTTTTTAAGCATGTTACGATTTAGAGTATGAATGATCTTTCGCAAAATAAAGAATAATAAAGTTACTATGTTTTTGATAGCATTCATAAAAATCATCTTGTTAAAATATCATTTTTAACATATCATGTACCCAAAGATTGTTCTGATATGAACTTTCAGACCCGAGATGAAAATCCGAGATGAACTCCCGAGTTAGACTCATCACGTCCGAGATCTCCCCCGATACGAGACTACAAAATCCCAGAGACGAAACGCGACCGATATCCAAGATTTAAAACATTGATGATGACTGAGCATAAGATCTGAGTTTCGATCTGAGTTTTCGATCTTATTACAGATCTGGTTCATGGTTCGGGGAAGAAGATTGTTTGGGTTATTAGTGTAGGATGGTATGGATGCATCGAACTATAGGAGCTATGATCGTGGGTTTGAAATTGGAAGAGATGGTTTCTAGTTTTGAATTGAGTGTAAAATGGTAGACAATGGATGTGATGGAGGGTTTCTGAGTGATGGAAATTGTGGTGTACAAACAAGGCAGAGGCAGTGAAGGGAAAGTAATGGCAATGGACGTGATTCAAGGTGGAGGCAGAAAACGAAAAGAGAAAGAAAACAAAAAAAATTTGTATATTTTTTTATTTTGTTTTGATTTGAAAAAAGTAAAAAAAGAAAGTAATTATGAAGAGAATTTGGGAAAGAAATCAGAGAGGACAAAGAAATGAAGAATTGGAAAGCAATAATGTTAATTAATTTCTAGAAATAAAAGGAGTAATGCAATAATTAAAGAGGGAGTAAAAGGAAAGCATTATTTTTTTTTAAAAAAAAAATCAAAGATGGAAACACCAAAAACAAACGATGCACAATTGAATACACACAAACACAAGAAAACAAAATAAACACAAGTTTTTTATATGAAGACTAAAGCAAGTACACAAAACATATTTTGTTTTTTTGTTTTTTCAGAGATGACCTAAACTAATTGAACAAATAAAAATACACACAAACAATGTTTTTTTAATATTAATAAAAAAGAACACTATGAGAACAAAGAACAAAAACAACAAATACACAAATGCAAGTGAACCAAAAGAAGTTAACAAACTACACAATGAATTAACACAATTATTTTACGAAATAAGAACAATAAACAAGAAAATCAATACAAAGAATAAAATCAAAATTAAATTCTTTCCCTGGCAACGGCGCCAAAAACTTGTTCGATGATGAATATTCATGGCGAAAACAAGTCGATCCGCAGGGAAAGAAGCAATCTCAATCTTATTTAATCAAACTAAACCAAAATTCAGATTGTGATTAAGTACTAAAAAAAGTAAACTAAAATATAGATTAAAACTATGAGATTAAAACCAAGTTAGGGGCAACTTCACTTTTTTCTCTTTCAACATTGTTCAACATAAAATAGTACGAAGATCTCTCAATAACCTAAGTAAGATTAATTATGTAATTATCATAAGCATAACTTATTTGCACTAATAATTAACACAAAATATGTTATCAAGCTATAATACACAATTAGTCTAACTTTTTAACTTTTATGAAACATGCCATCGAAATGAAACTAAAATCTAATTTAAGTATGATCTATTTACTATCGGTTAGTGTTAGATCGAAATTTCGACCTAACACCCAAATTGTTATGAACGCTAGACAATTTCAAATGAAGAACGAGGAAAAAGAAAATAACACTCAGAATTTATAGTGGTTCGGCGTTAACGAGCCTACGTCCACTTTATATATTATTGATTATGCTTTAAAAGCTAATACAACAATGATTTCTCTCAATATTTCAGTAGTTTGACAACAATGGCGGATTCAGTACTCAATATTGCTAAAAGATCCCGAAAAATGCCAAGCTCTGGGCTATTTATAGCTGATTTTGTCAGGCGAGTCGTGATAACACGTGGCACAAATCCCGAGAACATCAGATCGCATCGCCACCGTTGAGGAAATGGACAAATTAGCCGTTGTGGACAGGTGTCGCGATCTGCTTGAAAATCGGATCGTGCAGATGGGGAGAATTGGTCCAGATGACGGTTAGGGACACGAGTCGCCAGATCCGTGCGATTCGGATCGCTGAAGACCAGCTCGCGCTTGAACGGGTCAGAAGGTTCGCCATGCACCAAGGGATCAGATCGGTTCGCTCTGGGCAACAATATAAGTTTGGATCGGATCGCCTGGATGTGCTGTTCGCTGATGAGATGGGGGCGATCCGTCGAGACGCGATCCTTCGTGGGCGAGTCGATAGAGTGCGATCCGTTCCTGGGCGAGTCGATAGAGTGCGATCCGTTCCTTCATATTATTGGGGAACGTGGTTTCTTGCTTTCCTCTTACGAAT
The DNA here is from genome assembly GCA_030737875.1 of Allium sativum. Taxonomy (NCBI): domain Eukaryota; kingdom Viridiplantae; phylum Streptophyta; class Magnoliopsida; order Asparagales; family Amaryllidaceae; genus Allium; species Allium sativum. The sequence goes on along the minus strand of CM060910.1, from coordinate 606,481,914 downwards.
GATCCTGGGTGGCTTGGTCAAAAAGCGAGCCAACATTTTGCCCCCTCGAAGTATGTTTTATCGATGATGGAACAAGCTTCGAAGATTCTGATCTACCATTTCCTGAAAGGACGCAAATCAACAGTCGCACTGGTTCAAATCAACGTATGCATGAATCGGGTCGCCATAGAGCGCCACGGTCTGAGTGGTCATGTGCTCGTCTCGAGCTGAGTATCTAGGCTTTTGTGCGAGACGCGGCAGACTTTTCTTCGAGCCATGTTGGGCTTCGAGCTTGGTGGGCCATCGTTTGAGGCGGTCCGTGGGCTTCTATGCGACACAAGCTTTGGATCGTGGCCTGTACGGTGTTTCGTGGACCGAATAGGACAAAGAAAGGGAGACAAACGGTCGCCCTCTTTGCCTATATAAGCCGACCCCCTCCTCTTCATTCTCCTTCTTCTTTTTTTCTGCCGAATCGTTTCGCCTGCTCCTTCGAGGAACGAACCCCAGTATTTCGAACCTTCAAATATCCGATCACTTTCCCAATTTTTAGAAAGGTAATTCCACGGAAGACATCCTTACTTGTTAACGCTACTGTTTCACGAAATTTTTCGAATAATTTGTGGAAAACAACGATGGAAATTTACGATCTTTGGAGAATCCATCGAGACACCATGGCTGATGGGCGTGGAGCTTGGAGTTCGAGGGTGAGAAGAAGAGACGGAAAACAAAAGACGAAGAAGAAGAGAGGAGGCCGGTTCGGATCGTGAGCAAGGAGAGAAGACGAAAGCGAGTGACGAGACGAAAGATCGTGGTGGCAGCAAAGGGACGTATCGTGGGGATCGCAACGGTTTGTGAAGGAGCGATCCCTTCACCCGGCGATTCAATGGGGGGCGATTCCTCTGCCCTGCGATCCGAAAGGGGCGATCCTTCTGCCATGCGAGTCGAAAGGGGCGATCCCTCTGCTTTGCGATCCGACTCATAGCTGACGATACGAAGAAATTTCAGACTTTAATCAACGCCTTGTCACCATAAAACTCTGAACAGTTAGGATAGAGCCTTGACGTTTGGACTTTCTGGACTAAATGACCTCATAATTTGACTGCATACGACGACTAATGTTTTGATGATCTTGATTGCTTTCACGCTTTATTTTTAATGCACACACGAGTACACACACTAGTACTTGCACACACAGGGGACGGGTAGTGTTAATCTTATTGTTCATATTTTCTCGTCCTAGCAGCAATGTCGAATGATCACTCTTCTTCAAGATCTGTGACAGAAGCGGAATCCGAGATTCCTGAACAGTACAACCCTGAAATTCCTCCAATCAATCCGGGAGGTGAAAATTCTGGATCTGAGTACGAAGCCACAGAATCAGATCCGACAGAAAGTACTTCATCCAGCGACGATTCTGAGACTGATGAGAGAGCTCCTGACGAGATCCCAGGCGCACTCGGGATAGATAAATTTTCTGATTCTTTAGCATCCAAGCTTGATGAGATAAAACTTAAAAGAATCTGCTTAAGACACGGAATTCCTTGGGACGATGTCTTGACGCCTGGAAGCGAAGATAGACCCCACCTAGCTCCGGAAGGGTATATGGCGATCAGTCGAACAATGTGTCTAGTAGGAGCTATTCCTCCGTTTCCTCCGATCGCCATCGAAACTTTAAGACGACTAGGTATTAATCCGATGCAGCTTCATCCAAACGCCTACGCATCTCTATACTCTCTATATGTTGCATATGCGGAGATCCTGCACGCCGAACTTAAATTCAGAGATCTGGTGTTCTTCTTTCTTTTCAAGCACCGTTCTTCGGCAACTCCAAATTTCTCTTTCTTTGAATCGGTTGCGAATAGGAAAGTTCTGTACGACGGGTACAGCAACATTGGGGATCCTAAGTCCGACTGGTTTTATATAAGAAAACAGGCTGGATGCTCACGAAGATGGCTCAAATCAAGTAAACTTTGATCACCTAGTCGAATATCTTGCTCAAGGAGTCTAAGTATTAACACTCTTCCGCTTTTTCCTTTGTCTTAAACAGATCACATCTTCCCGAAAACGGAGGGTCCGTTATACAACCATCGGTTATCTATTCTTCATCAAAGCAGATCCGACTTTTTAAGGATTAAAAAATGCATTACTGATGACAATCTTCATAAGCATCGTCTTCTGGACAGAAGATTTGGACTAGGGACCGACGACAAACCTTATAAGTATGTGCCCCCAACGGAAGGAGAGGGAACTTCGCAAGTGGAAGAAACAACTAAGTTTCGCAAGAGCCCTTCTCCGATAGTCATCCAAGATGATGAGGACCTGAACATATACAGAGGGGATGAGGTCCGCGATGACGTGTCCAAGGAAATTCCTATTTCTGCTCCAATTGAAACCGTTGCTCCCGATGACTTGACAGAAGAGCAGTTATTTGACGAGCTGAATAAAATCCCTCTTCCCGAAGTTGTATATAAAGAAAAAGACTTTGAAGAGGGGCCTTTCTTCCTTGCTCCTGAAGAGATCAGTGTTCCAACTAGAGGACGAGAAACTGGTCAGACGAGCCGGTCTTCGGGCCCGGGTCTGTTAGGGGGAATTATATGGGATGCACACATCACTCACACTATCTGACCCAGCACTCTTATATCGTGGGTATTCAAAGTTTTAATATGCTCTTCTCTTTTTTTTTTACAGGAACGATGTCCCGCAGGAAATCTTATTCGTATCGTTCTCTTCGTGAGGGCACACCCAGCCTTCGCCCGGATACTGAGCGCTCTCGCGGTCCTTCTCATAGGCCGAGTTCCTTGCAACCTCGATCTCCCCCAAAATCAACTTCTACCAAACCTTCCAGTCTCCCAGCAGTTCCTACAGGGGGAAAGAAGCTTCCTAAAGAGTTAACTCCTCCAAAGAGTGCTCCTTCTCACAGCCGGTCATCCAAGAGGCATCACGAATCTAAAGATAGGGGCAAGGATTTGTCCAAAGAGTCTGAAAAGGAGAGAAGTGATGTTGTTCTTTCTAGTCAGCCAGAGTTGGCTCCCCCAGGGTCACGGGATTACATGCATGGTTCCGAGATTCAAGGCAGGTTGGAAAAGCTTTGGGAACAATTCCCAGACATATTCTTTGACCGGATGACATTTGTTCCAGCCTTGGAACCGGTCCCCAAGAACTGGGATAGCGAAGTTGTCGGACATATCCGCCATGTTGCCAGGCAATATGAGATGATGAAAAAACACGCAGTTAACCTTTCGGAAGTCATCCGAACACTTGAAATAGAAGCTCACAGATCTAAAGCAAAACTTGAAAATAACGAAAGGGCTAGGACAAAATTGGAGAAGGACCTGGAAGATGCTCAGGCCCAGCTTGCTTTAGCACAGAGAGACGCTGAAAATTATAAGACTGAATTAGAGAATGCTAAGCAGCACTTTCATTCAGAACTGGACTCCAATAGCCAAGAGAAAATGGCCTTAAAGAAGGAGGTTGAAGATCTCAAAATGGCCAACATCGAGTTGAAAACAGCGCAAGGCCATTTTGAAACTGAGAAGGCTGCTTGGGAGGCATAAAAAGCGAGTTTAAAAGAGAGTTTGGCTCTGGCTAAAGCAGAAAAGGTGATTTTGAACGACCAGGTCTCGGACGCGGAGAGAAGGGCAGCCCTTGCCGAAAAGAACGTTGAAAGTGCCATTGAATTGGCCACTGCTTCTAACAAAAAGCTCCTTGCAAGAGAGAAGGAGATTGAGGGGTTTGAAGAGATGATTTTCGATTTTCTTGGCCAGGTTCTCAAAACTCGTAACATCTCGTGGATCCCAGATTACCATGTTACTTTGGCCAATTTATGGGATGCCATTGTGGAGGGCAAAAAATACAGATTGGGGGTCGAAGAGATCGATGAGGATGAATTGATGAAGAGCATCCTAAGAGACATTGAGCCTGAGGACCTGGCAGAGGGTCGTCGCCTAATCCTGGCGGAAATGGAAAAGGAGAGAGCCTTGGCTAAAGGTAAAAGCAAAATTGACGAAGGTTCCAGTTCCGCCGCGAAGCCTAAAACCTCCGGAGTTGAGGAGTACCATCCTGATGATCCGCTAATACCTTTGGGCCTAACTCCCGTGGTTGTTGGAGCCTCTGGAACTACATAAGAGGGAGGATCTGCTGAAGGTATCTCTCTCTTTTCCCCGCAATTTGCTAAAGCAATTGCGAATTGTCGTTATCTGGCAGAACAACCAATTGAATTAGTAATGTGTGCTCCTCATTATACAGGTGGCGAGCCCGTCGACATGGGTGCTGAAAAAGAAAAGGAAGCGGAGAAGGAGGCTATCTCACAGGGTGCCGGTGCTGATCTATCAAGACAGGCTGAGGTCACAACAGCAGAAAGAAGCATCCCGGCCCCTAGCACCGATGTACCCACAGATGCTGAGACTATCGAAGCTTTGAAAGACATGGATGGTCGTCATGTAGATGACGAAGAGGACATTATCGGCACCAAAAAGGCCGATGATGACGACGAGGAAACCTTGGCCAGCCGAAAAGCCAGACAGGAGAAAGAGTTGGCTTCAAAGAAGGTGGGAGATGAGGCTTTGGACGTAGTCCCCCTTGCAGAATTCGATCCCAAAACTGGGATGATTGTGAAAATCCAGCCCAAATCCATCAGCCGGCAGCTTCACTTCGCAAACCCCGATGACTTCCCGGCTTCCCTCTCTGGCAGAAGCAAGAGGAAAGAGGTGGAAGAGGAGACTTCTGAGGAGTCGGATGTTCCCCTCATAGACAAGCGGAAGAGGAAAAAAGGGGATCCATCTGAAGCCGACAAGGAGAGGCTGGAAAAGCAGAAGCAAGAGAAGAGGTCAAAGCGTAAATAGGATGTTTGTTGTTTGTTGATATTTTGTCTTTAGGTTTTCCACTGGCCAGGAAGTGTAATTGTGAGACTGGTCCTCACTTTTGTTTCTAGGTTGTTTTTCACTTTGTTGATTCGCAGTATATAAACAAGGGTTTATCTCTCCTTGCATCATTGTGTTCCTGTATTCAAATAAACTTTCCATGTTTAGTCATTAGCTAACTAATAATAACTAAAAATCAGTCAATCAAAAAGGCAGAAGAATTTTCATGCTATGTTACACTGCTGTATCAAAGTTTAGTGCATGTATACGAGCGCATGGTGCCCCCCAATCAGTTGTTACTGTAGCACCTGACTGGGGTTTACTAGGGATTGATTAGTACTGTCGGCAAGTTGCCCCCTATTTCCGAATATGGGGGCATAGGAGATTTCATGGGATAACAGTAGTTCAGTCAGCTCTTGTTCCTTTAGCAGGGAATAAGTTCTTTCTCAGCGCTCAATAGGAGACGCTTTTATACTGTCTCTCTCTCTGGAGAGTTAGAGTTTTGCGCTCGGCGATTCATTCGCTCCCCGATCCTTCAGCGGGGAAGGAGCTATTTCTCAGCGCTCAATCGGAGACGCCTTTATACTCTCTCTCTCTCTGTAGAGTTAGAGTTCGAGCTCAGCGATTCACTCGCTCCCCGATCCTTCAGCGGGAAAGGAGCTCTTTCTCAGCGCTCAATCGGAGACGCTTTTATACTCTCTCTCTCTCTCTCTGGAGAGTTAGAGTTTATGCTTAGGCAGCTCTGATCATGGTACACCGCCGTTATTCGTGGATGTCGATTTTCGTGTCCTTTATACTCTCTCTCTACTCTGGAGAGTTAGAATCACGGATCAAGCAGTCTGCAATCATGCATTCTCATCAAACTCATCCTAGGTGTATACTTTAACCCATGCTTCGTGGATTAAAGCTAGTCGGACAAGCAGTTGGAGCCTTTGCCAAAGCTTTGGGTTCCTCCGATTAGTCTACGGGAGGAACGGTTGGCGCCGGACTTCGGGTACCTGCATTATTCACATTGATTTTTATAAAAATAAACAGGCAAATAAATAAAGATGCAATAAAAGCAAATGACACACAGTATTTTTATAGTGGTTCGGTCGAATCATGACCTACGTCCACTTTATAATCTCTTGCTTTAAGGAATCAGACTGTTCTAGGCAAGTCATGCCCTGTACATAGTTTTTTAACAAAGCAAAAGAATAGATTTGAAACTCTCATGTTAAATATGGCCGTAAATGTTGGGCATTCCACACTCTGGGGATTTCCTTTCCATCTACGGTTGCCAGCTTGAAGGTTCCATTATCAAGCTTGCTCAGAATAGAGAACGGTCCTTCCCACTTCGCTCCCATATGAGTTGGGGTGGAAAGACACGTTTCGGAACCAAGTCTCCGGGTTCCCAGGTTCGGGCTCGGACCTTTTTGTTGTAATATCGGGCGACCTGTTGTTTGCATCTCAGGGCACGCAGGTCTGCTTCATCCCTCTTTTCTTCGATCATATCCAGGGACTCAAGGAGCAATTCATTATTGGTCATTGGATCATAATAGGTCACCCGATGAGAAGGTACCTTTATCTCAACCGGGATGACTGCTTCCGTTCCAAAAGCAAGGGAGAATGGGGTATGTCCTGTTGCCGATTTATATGTCGTCCTGTAGGCCCATAGTGCCAAGGGCAATTCATCAGCCCACATGGCTCTAGCCCGCTTCATTCTTCTTCAGAATGGACTTAATTACTTTATTTGCCGCTTCAACTAGCCCGTTCGATTGTGGGTGCGCCACAGAGGTGTACCGATTCTCGATGTGGTATTTTTGGCAGAAGTTTCTGAATTCAGCACTATCGAACTGAGTTCCGTTGTCTGTTATTACAATCTTTGGAATCCCAAATCGACAGATGATGTTTCTCACGATGAAGTTGATCACTCGTTTGGTTGTGATTGTAGTTAGTGGTTCAGCCTCGACCCACTTAGTGAAATAATCTACGGCCACAATAGCGAACTTCGCTCCGCCCCTTGCTATGGGGAGACTTCCTATGATATCAATTCCCCACGTAGCGAAAGGCCATGGACTCATCATTGTTTTTAACTGACTTGGAGGCGCTCTAGGTATCTTTGAAAATCTCTGGCACTCATCACATCGTCGTGCATATCTTACTGCATCCTTGTTTATGGTAGGCCAGAAATAACCATGCCGTAATACCTTTTTTGCCAAAGTTTGCCCTCCAGTGTGGTCGCCACATTCGCCTTCGTGGACTTCTTGCAGCACACGTTTGATGTCATCGTGGGCTATACACCGAAGGAGGGGCATTGAAAACCCTTGTCTATAAAGAACTCCGCCTTGCAGAACGTATCGGGCGGCTTTACGGATCACTTTACGCCTCTCGCTTTTCTTGGTCGGAAGCGTTCCATTCATCAGGAAATTCTTTAGAGGGGTCATCCAGGACTCCCTTTCTGGTTCCGTCTCTAGTACTAGATCGATTTCCATCTGATCTATGCTAGGGGACCGAAGTACTTCAACGGGGGCTAGCCCAGTCACTTCAGGATCGTTAGAACTAGCCATCTTTGCCAACTTGTCTGCCTGCTGATTCTCTGACCGCGGAATATGAGATATGCTGTAGTGATCAAAATCATTCAGCAGTTCTTTCGCTTTCTTAAGGTATAAAATCAATCTTGCACTTTTAGCTTGGAATCTTCCAGTGACTTGATTCACAATTAACTTGGAGTCGCAGAAGATGTTCAGCTTTGTGACTTCTAGTTCCTTTGCAATCTTTAATCCGGCTATCAGAGCTTCATATTCGGAATCGTTGTTAGTGGCATGAAACTCCATTCGAATTGCATAGGTTATCAATCGTTTCTCGGGGGTTTCAAGCACTATTCCAGCGCCGGATCTTTCGTCGTTCCTAGCGCCATCAGTATACAATCTCCAGGCATTAGGATCGAAAAGTAACTTTGAAGGATCCACTTCTTCGTTTGCTATATCTTCTTTAGGGACAGTGAACTCTGCTATGAAGTCGGCTATCACTTGCCCCCGAATTGACCGTCTGGGCTGAAAGTTCAAATCAAATTGACTTAACTCAATATTCCATTTGAGTAACCTTCCAGATGCCTCCGGTCTCTGTAAAACTTGCTTGAGTGGATGATCAGTGTATATGGTGATAGGATGTGCCTGAAAATAGTGCCGAAGTTTTCTAGAGGCAATCAGTAAACTATACGCCAACTTTTCTATCCGTGGATAATTACGCTCTGCTGCTGTCAATTTTTTGCTCACATAATACACAAGTTTTTGGACCTTATCCTCTTCCCTTACCAATGCTGAGCTGATCGCATGGGATGACACTGCCAAATACACGAATAAATCCTCGTGATCTATTGGCTTAGATAAAATCGGAGGTTTCTCTAAGTGCCTGAGCAAATTCTGAAACGCTTCTACGCAGTCAGTTGTCCATTTAAAGTGGCGTTTTCCTCGCTTTATTAATTCGAAGAATGGGATGCACTTATCCGTAGCCCTGGAGATAAATCTGCTTAGTGCGGCCACTTTTCCGGCAAGGCTTTGCACATCCCTAATTTGCCTAGGTTCCTGAATGTTCCTGATTGCCGCGATCTGATCTGGATTAATCTCGATACCGCGGGAACTGACAATGAATCCCAAGAATTTTCCAGAAGCAACACCGAATGAACATTTGGTTGGATTGAGTTTCATTCCATACTTTCGAAGAATGCCGAACATCTCCGCCAAGTCAGTAGTGTGTTGAGAAGATTTCTTGGACTTAACCAACATATCGTCGACGTATACTTCCATTGTTTTCCCGATCTGGTTATAAAACATTCTGTTGACCAAACGTTGATACGTAGCGCCTGCGTTCTTCAAACCAAAGGGCATTACCACATAACAATATAATCCCAGATCCGTAATAAAACTAGTGTGCTCTTGATCTGGAACATGCATCGGAATCTGGTTGTATCCTGAATAAGCATCCATAAATGAGAGAAGCTCGTTACCTGCCGTCGAGTCTACCAACTGGTCAATCCGAGGTAACGGGAAACTATCTTTTGGATAGGCTTTGTTCAAATCCGAGAAGTTGATACACATTAGCCACTTCCCGTTGGCCTTCTTTACCAGGACTGGATTCGAAATCCAGTCTGGGTAGGTCAAATCTCTGATAAATCCATTACTCTTTAGCTTTCCAACCTCTTCTTTCAAGGCAGCGGACCTCTCTGGGCCCAGCATTCGCCTTTTTTGCTTTACTGGAGGATGTTTTGGGTCAATGCTCAAGGAATGGCTCATGATTGATGGGGATATCCCACACATGTCCGTGTGGGTCCAAGAAAATACATCCAAATTGTTTTTTAAGAAATCCGTTAATTCTTTAGCAAGATTCAGACTTAACTGGGATCCAATCTTAAGGACCTTCTCCGGGTCACTGTCATCGATCGGTACATCCACAATTGTCTCATTGGGAGTCGCTATTCTGCCCCCGGGTTCTTGATCCTCTCTGGGATCTATATCCTCGGGCATCTCTCTGGGCGACTCTCCAACGATTATCCTCTTTGGTTGCTATAAGGTCTCCGCCCCCGAAGGGGGAGAGGTGCCTTTAGTCTCGATATCCCTTCCATTGCGAAGTAACTTTAGTTCGGCAACATAACACGCTCGTGCAGCAACTTGATCCCCTCTGACGATACCAATGCCAGCTTCTGTGGGGAATTTCAATAACAAGCACCAGGGGGCTATACAGGCTCTAAACTTTGCGAGGGCCGGTCGGCCCAAGAAGGCATTGTATGGCGATTCAACATCCAAAACTACAAAGGGAAGGATTCTCACTCTCTGGTGTTCTCCTTCCCCAAGTGTAACTGGCAACTCTACATAACCCATTGGAGCGGTGGATGCTCCGTTGAACCCACGGATCCATCCTTGGCAGGGTTTCAAGTCTTTTATTTCGAGATTCATCTGGTCAAAGGCCTTTTTGAAAAGAATATTAACGGAACTCCCATTGTCCACCAGAACCTTATGTACAGTGGCTGGCCCAATGGGTACTGTAATTACAAGTGGATCTTCAGTTGGAGCATGGACTCCGATGCTTTCTCGTTCTCGGAAAACAACATCATCGGTCATCATCTTTTGCTGTTTCACCGGGGTACTGTCCTCGGGGTTGCTACATTCCCCTACCTCGAGGTGCTGTTTGGCCGCATTGACATATTGATCCAATGCTTTGGAACTGTGCCCAGCGAGATAAAGTCCTCCGATCACGGTGTTGATAACAATATTCTTTCCTTTTTGCCGAGCAGTCGGCCTAGCAGCAAGTTGATTTTGATTCTGATTCGGGGCCTGCACTGCTTGCCCCCTGTCCCTGGGCGTTACCCTGTATTCATCTAGCTTTCCTTCTCGAAGCATCCTTTCGACTACATCCCTCAGGTGACGACATTCATTCGTCGAATGGCCGTGGATTTGATGAAAGAGACAAAACTTCCCTGTTTCACGCTCTTTCTCTGTCGACTCTCTAGGAGGTGGCCTCTTATTCTGGAGGACTTCGTACGCATCCATGAAGATATTTTCCAGAGTATCACTTATTGGTGTATAACTTTCAAAGGCCCTGGGACGAGTCCTTCTCTGGGAGTCGTTCCCTCGGTTCCTCTTTCGGTTATTGCCGTTACCATTATTATTGTTGTTACCTGGCTGGCGTCCACCCTGATTCTGATTTCCGACGTTAACTTCAACTTTCCCCGAGCTGTCTCCCGTCTGTTTGATGGCGACATTGCTCTGAATTTCCTCCTTATCAGTTGTTTTAGCCTTTCGGTTAGCATACACCTCTTCCCGGCGTAAATGTACGTTGGCTTTCTCGTAGAATAACTCCCTAGTGTGAGGCGGTTTGCCTGCCAGGTACCTCCCGAATTCAGTGTCCTTATCCACTCCGTCAATCAGTGCTGCGACAACGGTCGGTTCATGAGGATCTTTAACCTCAGTAGCGGCCAAATTGAAACGATCCAAGTACACCTTTAAACTCTCACCTGGTCGCTGCTTGACAAGGAATAAATCGATCACACTTTTTATCTTCTGTGCGTAGATACGGAATTGTTCTACGAACTTCTCGCTCAGCTCCCTGAAGCTAGAAATCGATCTCGCCGACAGGCGAGTAAACCATAACAGAGCCACGTCTTCCAGGAATATGGGAAACGCTTTGCACTTAACAGCGTCAGAGGCTGCGGCAGCGGTCATAGACCAAGAGTATCTCATTAGGTGCTGGACAGGATCAGATCTTCCCGCATATCGGTTCATTTGTGGCATATTGAAACGCCTTGGAAAAGTCGCATCCAAAGTATCATCAGTGAAAGGGGTGTGACTGCGGTCGATCCCCCAATCTTCATTCCGCTGTCCACGGCTGTCTGCCAGAATCTGGTGGACCATGGCTGCAACATTTGCACTAGTTAAAGGAGGTTCAGGGTCAGTGCCTCTGGCTCGGCGAGGCTCTCTGATCTCTCTTCGGGGAGCAGTCACAAAATCCGGGGCTCGGATAGGGCTCCGCTGCCCCTTGTTATCATGAGTATGCGTGCGGCGACGGGGGTGAGGTGGTCTGTTATGCACAGGACTGTTCACATCTCGAGTCTTGAGAGCCGTCGCTTGACCATTCACATTATGGTTTGAGGGTCCCGCCCCTAGCTCTTCTTCTTCCTGTGAGGGCAGGGTTCCGAACCGAAGCTGTTCTATGTTTTCGGCTCTCTCATACGGTCGCCGCGGAGGTCTCGGCGATTCTTCGGATGAAGAAGAATATACTGGGGTGAGTGGACGAACCGGCGATGTTCTTTGCCTTGCTAGCTCATCAAGTCTTCTATCCATAGCCGTCAAATTTTGCCGCAGGATGGAACTTTCCTGCCTTTGGGTAGCCAACTCATCAAACAACCTATCCCACATTTCGGCGAAGCGAGAGAGATCCCCCTCAGTAACAGAAGCAGCAGGATCATAGTGGTCATCATCACTCTCTCTTATGCGCAAAGAGCTCGAACCGGGTCGAGCAGAGGTTCCGGGACGATAGGAGTGGGTCATAGGTTCTTTTCCAGGTCGAGTTGTAGTCTGACCATCAGTTCGGATAGCTGCGGTTCGTGGATGGAGATTCGCTGCGCCCCCCTGAGATCGACTCGTGGTCGTGGTACGCGGAGGCTGCGAGGTGTTACCTCGGGATCGAGTAACAACCCCTTCAGTGGCACGGATCGTCTCGTTCTCATCGACTCGGTACGTGGTGTCTTCGTCGGATCGGTTCGCTCCCTGCGCTCCGCGATCCAGAGTTTCTTCGTTGCCCAGTTCGTGCACACTCTCCTCAATCGTTTCGTTGGTCTGTGAAGCTTTAGATCTTTTTCCAGCCATGATATCCGAATCGCTGGAATCCTCAAAGAAGCGAATAGTGAAACCTTAGGACTGAGTCTCTCAGTGAAAGCACCAAAAATGTTAGATTGAAATTTGGACCTAACTCCCAAATTGTTATGAACGCTAGACAATTTCAAATGAAGAACGAGGAAAAAGAAAATAACACTCAGAATTTATAGTGGTTCGGCGTTAACGAGCCTACGTCCACTTTATATATTATTGATTATGCTTTAAAAGCTAATACAACAATGATTTCTCTCAATATTTCAGTAGTTTGACAACAATGGCGGATTCAGTACTCAATATTGCCAAAAGATCCCCAAAAATGCCAAGCTCTGGGCTATTTATAGCTGATTTTGTCAGGCGGGTCGTGATAACACGTGGCACAAATCCCGAGAACATCGGATCGCATCGCCACCGTTGAGGAAATGGTTAAATTAGCCGTTGTGGACAGGTGTCGCGATCTGCTTGAAAATCGGATCGTGCAGATGGGGAGAATTGGTCCAGATGACGGTTAGGGACACGTGTCGCCAGATCCGTGCGATTCGGATCGCTGAAGACCAGCTCGCGCTTGAACGGGTCAGAAGGTTCGCCATGCACCAAGGGATCGGATCGGTTCGCTCTGGGCAACAATATAAGTTTGGATCAGATCGCCTGGATGTGCTGTTCGCTGATGAGATGGGGGCGATCCGTCGAGACGCGATCCTTCGTGGGCGAGTCGATAGAGTGTGATCCGTTCCTGGGCGAGTCGATAGAGTGCGATCCGTTCCTTCATATTCTTGGGGAACGTGGTTTCTTGCTTTCCTCTTACGAATGATCCTGGGTGGCTTGGTCAAAAAGCGAGCCAACAGTTAGTAATATAGATCATCAAATTTCAACTTAAACCTCATTTCATTGCCATAATCACAATTTTAGATGAAGAGGCAATTTGTTGTTTATGTCATAAACATAGACTCAATGTTATGAAATGAACAAAAGAGGCTATTAAATTCAATATGAAACACAAATACACAAAAGCACCCATTCCCATTAAACCTAAAGAGATCACTCATACAAATTCATGTTGATTCTACATTAATGAGAGGAAAAGATTCATCACCCCCAAATTGTAGGGATTCAGCTCCTCATTTATGTTATTATTTTAACACAAATAGATTTCAACATTGAAGAGCAATGACTAAGTAATGAAGAAAATATATTAACTAACTAACAACATAAAATAAAGCTACACTACTTGCAGAAAAGAAAATAATATGTAAATAAAATACATCAAATTAAGATTGCATTAAAACGAGAGATCACAAAAAAGAAATGGCTAAGAAGCCATGGAAGAAAAGTAGAGGTTTTGATTTCAGCCACTCTAAACTAAATAAAATCCAAGATGATTTTTACATCAACATATAGTGATTATTTATACATGTGAAAACCTTAATTCAACTTTAGCGTGCTACCAATAATGCCCTTTAGGAAGTGTGGCCACCAATTAATCATCATGCTTTAATTACTCCATCATCAAATTTGCCTAAAGCTTTATCATCCACTAATATGTCCATAAGCTTTTAAGTGTGGTAAGTGGGGTCCTCCATGATTATATATGAGAATTATTTCCTCTTCATTCGTTTTGTATGCATACAAATCTTTATGAAGCTCTCTTCCAAATGCACCAAATGTCTAAAAAACATTGAAAAATGTCGAAGTAAAAATTCTTAAAATATCTTAAGCACAAAAATGACCATTTTTCCTTTGTATGACGATGAATGTATGATATTTTGAAATCAATTTAATTATGATTTAAACATGATAAAATACCCACATATGACATTTATTAGGACTAAACAAGAATAAATATGTGAATATAAATGTGCATTTTTATGTGCACATCAAAGGCCTGAGCTTAGCATAAACAAAAGGGAAAAATAAAGAAAGGAGAATAGAATAAAATCAAATCGCATAGGTATATAGGCAAGGCTGGAAATAAAATAAACAGTAGAAATAGGGAAAAGGAAGATAGATACACAGAACTAATTAGTTATCCGACATTAAAGGTATTTATTTACTTATAACAACGACATAGGTGATTAACAGTAAAGAGTAGTCATAGTAATTATCTAATAAACACTATATATTCCAAACCCAATTTCATTTAATTGTCATGGTATAGTTCTAGGTATCAGAATAGGGAACTCACATTGGGTCTTGGTGAAGAAGAGATTAGATCTTATATATATATATATATATATATATATATATGTCATTGTAGAAAAGTCCACTTTTATCCCTTTTTGGTGTATGCAAATCTTGTACTTTGAGTTATCTCTGTAGATCTAAGCTTCAGCAGCATCTCCCCATTATATATATATATATATATATATATTAGAATAGATTCATGGAGGCAGAAGGTATGAAGAATAACTATGTGTGTATTGAAATAGGAGAGAGCCATGTATTTATAGATTTACAGAGTTAACCACAACCTTTAGATTCTAGGGTTTCAATCTAAGTCGTACATGTAGCGTTGAGTCAACAAATGAATCTAGCCAACAAAACAGTCTGAATTCAGAAACCAGAACTTGCCCTGGAACTCATTTGGTCGACCCATCGACCCACGGGGTCGCACTAATGTGACTTGGGTCGACCCATAGGTCGACCTAGGCTCATTGTGGGTCGTCCATGCCCCTTAATTCCTGCGTTGAATTTGAATTAATTTCATATTTGAATTTTATTTGAATTTTATTTATATATAAGCCCATTATATGTATACAAACTTCGAGGGTTCATAGCTTCTTCATACATTTACCATCTTACGTAAACTTGGGGTCTATATTAACTCGAATTCCGAGACGAATGCAATGGTATAGCAAGTTTTACCTAATTTTGAATATTTAATTATGTTGCATTCATTGTATTGCCTTAACAGTATGGTTATAGTGTATTAAATTTTAGGGTGTTACATTAGACATATGACTTTGGGTAAAACCAAACAGATTGCATTTGTGTACTGTGAGCAGTGTTATACATTTTCTACTCATCGGGACTTGTTCTAACTTCCTCCTCATAAAAACTCCCAGGTTTATCTTGAGGAAGAAAGGTCTTTGCAAGTGTTCAAGTTTGTTTCTCCGTTCTTGTTCTCTCATGCTCGGTATTGATGTGGCAATTGATTTTCGAGGTAGCTGCCTAAGTCGATACTAGTTATCCTATCTTGTTTCTACTGTGAGCTAGTTTTATTATACTCTGAATATGTTCATGCTCATTACTGCAGGTACCAGATTTATACTCTCTATGCTAGAATGGGTTAGAGCTTTGATTTTTGTCGAACTTCGGGCTCAGAAAAGTGTAGGGTATTACATTTGGTATCAGAGCTCAGGTTTAGATGATCAGAGGAACTAAAAATAAGGACTAGTGAGAGAATGAGATAGTCATGGGCCTACTAATCTAGAATGGGTTTAAAACGAATGGAATTTAGAAGTATTTTGAGTTCGAGTATCTGGCCGACCCCAACTTACCCTACGGTATTTAGTAACTTATTTTAAAGGGTATGAGGGCGACATACAGTGAATCCCGTGGATTTGAGTTTGGTAATTGGATGAAAAGCTAGCTACAACTAAGATAGCCATGACTTCAGATTGGTTTCGTAGGAGTTCCGGTCGACAAACTTTTTTTAGTCTAAAATTTAGTGGGAAATTCACGTTAGTGTGTCATAATGGTCCGGAAATATAGTTACGAGGTATATCCATTTGATGCTTCATTGTGAAATCTGGGTATTCATTAGTTAGAGCTATTTCTTTGGATCCTTGGTCTTAAATTTGGTGAGAGTTCAGAATTTTAAAATTGTTTAAAAAGAATAAGGAGCTTTGAAAGTTTAAATTGTATTTTTTTTCAAGAAAAATATTTAATAAGAATAAGATTTATGAAAGTTAATAAATTTTAAATTTATAAACCCACCCATGTTTTGGATTGTTTGGGTTTTGTGTAATTTTAATGAATAAGGAATTTGGAAATGATAAGGAATATGCCTTAAAAATGAAAAATTATTATTACCTATTCCTTGTGATTTTTAATATTCCTCTTTTTGGATATTTTGGACGTTTATGTAAATTATTACAAATAACCTTTTTGTGATTTGAATAATCTCGATGATTCTGAACATGTAGGGTTGTACCAGTCGGTAATACGAACTGAAATATGAATTAACTAATACAATAAAACATATTTATAGTACGAGACCCGCAGTTCATAAATAAAACTGAATTTCGAAATGTTTTCAAAATAATTCTCTCAATTAGACTAGGAAAATTTTTATTTAACTTGGGTATCTGATTTCTTAAGTCGTTCGATTTTCTTATCAACTAAGGGGAAATTCAGTTTTAATTTTATTTTCGATTTCTAGCTGAATTTTCTATTTGGGAATACGTCTGTTTTTAGATGGTTGCAATTGTTCTAAGGCGAAAGAGTAGCATTGGGAAACTGTTACACAACTTGACAGATGGTGGACGTCGATACGAAATTGCTGAAAAAGTTGAGAAGGCGATACAATTTTATTTTAATTTTATTATAATTTCTTTTCAAAGTCAAACTAGCCCGTTGGGTCCAGGTTCAGGCCGTGCTCCGAAAAGGACAGGCGGTCGACCCTTAGTGATCGATCGGGCAGTCGACCGCCCTCCTCCCTAAGGGTCGACCGCTCTCCCTATTCGGGTGCGACCCGAACCTGTGAAGCGATGTATAATAATATAGCTTCCACATGGAGTAGCTTATTTCTTTGGTCTCCCTCAATTTACAACTGCCGAGTCCTAACTCCACCATCTCTCCGAGATTCAGACTCGAGTCTCCAACCTCCTTTTCCCCTCTAATTACCATAAAAGTTCCTACATCATAGATCTAACCCCTCCTATACTCTAAATTTACACTTTCCTTTTCCGATTCTGCCGATTTTTATGGTGCCTCATCGAGCTTCCAATATTCTTATGCAACACCAAGGTCTCATGCCTTAAGAGGCCACATGGCTTGACCGAACAGAAAGAAAGATAGATGCTTACTTATGCGAATTATGTATTTCACTAAGATTGTCAGGTGAAATTTCCTGATTTCTCTACTATCCACCTTGTGGAGCTATTTGACATCGTAGGCTTGACACCGATCCTACATCATGACACTTTTGAGCACGAGTGTTATCCACGCTGCATTGATCTCTTCAACACCCAATTGGCTGTTAATTTTGATGAGGGCGTTAGTCTGATTCAATCCAAGGTGAAAGGGACCTACATCGAGTTCACCGACCAGGATATGTATGAATTTTTAGGGATTTTCATGGTCAGAGAGGATTTGGTTAATACAGAAATGTAAACCCTTAGATTCTTTCTTGCATCTTCTTAGAGCTTCTGGTATTTGGAACACTGGTAATTTTTGACATATGGCCTGTCTGGTTGTGCGCATCATCCAGCACAATATTATTCCTTAGACGAGGGGCCTCTAGCAGATTTATCCTTCTGTGCGTCGAGCTACCTACGCCATCATCAGCGGCCCAGCCATCAATTAGGTGCACGATTGATGATACACTTTGCCAAGACCTCGGTCGACACACTGAGGATCCATTTTCCATACAGTCATCTTCTTACCCGTGTCTTTCGACACTTTCAGGTGAATCTTTGTGGAGAATCTATGATCAAGATGACCCCTACTATCATCGATCGTGCCTCTCTCCAAAGTATGGGCATTCAGCTGCCCACAACTTCCGCCCCTGCTCCTACTTCATCTCCAACACCTCCCACTCCAATCCAACTGCAGCCGACCGCAGTAGGCCAAGAGAGCCCTTAGCTTGCCACTCTCCGCCAAATCTTGGCTAAGCTCCATGAAATTTGCAGCGAGCAACATCGATAAGCACACGAGATTGAATACATTTCATCTTTCCTACGTTCCTTGCACGGATGTGGCAAATGGATCGAGTTTCAGTCATGGAACTCAACCTTCTTGTATCCCAAAAGCGATGTCTTATGTATTTTATGTATCATATGTATCTTTCCCTTTTCATCATTTATCTTTGTTGCTGGTAGTAGTGGTGTTTATGACTGTTTGTGTTGTTGTTTCTAAATATCACACGACAGTGTAATGGGATTTTAGTTGTTTGATTATAAATGAAATATCATTTTCTTAATCTAACAACTATTTTAGAGCTTGAAAAAAAAAGAATTTTGTTGTAGTTAAATTTTAGTGAAGGACAGGTTTTTCTTTGTTTCATTACGGGTATATTTATTATTTATTGCTATTCCTACCGAGCTAAAATTTATTTTGATTTTTATGTATGGTTTCAGTTTTTGCATTTTTCTGCATAATTGACTTCCTTCTACGTCAAAACACGACCTCCGTCGTTTAAGTTTCCAAAAATATATCTTTGGCAATTTTACAAATGTCATTGAAAAAAATCCTTTTAGATTTTAAATATTTAGTCTATTTTACTTTCTTCCCATTTTATTACAAATCCGATTTATGCGAAAGCACATATTTGGATTTGGTAACTTATATATTTTTAAAACATCTGTTTTGTTTAAAATAGACGGTTCAAATGTAGTAAAACGCTTGTTACCGATAACTTAATTTTTTTGCAAATCTTATGCGAAATGTAAAGCGGTCCAAAAGGAATTTCAAAAATTCACATGAATTTTTAAGTGAAAAATTATTTTTATGAGAAGATTTTGATCTCATGTTCACATGTAAAGCGAAAGCTAGATTTCATATGATTAGTTTATGTGTTTTAGCAGTGCATTAAGGGCGATGATACGTTAAAACGTTAATGATAACAAAGGAAAAGTTGTTTTAGCTAAGGAAATATTGTTTGCATACCTTATCACAACGCACACGAGTTGTTATTTAACTCATTTTACATTTTAAGCTTATTTTAAGCCTCTTTGTCATCTACAAATGGAAAATTTTGGAGTATTTTGGGAAATTGAGGAAAAATTCCACTGTAGGATGGGAACTGGAACATTTATATGTAGAAAGAATGTTGAATTCCTCCGCTTTAATTTTCTTTTTCAAACAGAGGAGAAATTAATAGGAAGCGATTATATTGGTTGACGAATTGGATGTTAGGGTTTGGATGTAAAATTGGTTGCTTCACACTTCTATTCGTAGTCGTGTGAGGGTTTAAAATGAAAAATGTTTTCAAAAACAACATTTATATAGAGTTGCCCATATATTTTAGAATGTTTGAATCACCTCTACGGAAAGTATTTTCAAAATGAAATACATATATAAGGGATAATCCGATTTGGAATCATTATGCATGCATATTTTATTGTTGTGACTCGTTATCTACACTGAGCACATGTGCATGTTTGGTTGCAAAATGGATATATACTAATTGTTTATGTAGTTCAGGATAATTAGATGCTTGCATCATGGCTTAGTCATTGGTAAAATTTCAGAATGAAATTTCTTTCTAGGAGGGAAGAATGTAACAACTCGGAATTTTGGCGATAATTAAATTAGTAATTTAGTTACATTCCAAAAATGGAATTTGACCATGAAACTTGCACATTATGTTCCTAACGGAATTCTAGTCAACTTTCATGTTCGGAACTTCACGAGCGGAGTACGTACGAAAAAGTTACGTACGATGTAACACCCCATAATTTCATAACACATTAAGATGATAAACTAAGGAATACTTAATTAAATATTGGGAATCAAGTGAAACGGACCACGCTATTGCATTCGTCTCGGAATTCTTCTTAAGATAGACACCAAGTCTGCGTAAAATGGACATTGTATAAAGAAGATATTAAGGTTAGAAGCTTGTATACATATAAGCCACTTATATATAAATAAAATAAGTCCAACATTCAAATAAATTCAAAATCAAACAGCGAAGGGGGGGGGGGAAGCGGGAAATTTCCAGCTGCGGGTGTCGACCCATGGGTCGACCCCCGGGGGTGTTGTCCCCTGTGTCGACCCCTGGGTCGACACACTAGGGGGGTCGACCCCATACAGATCTGGGTAGATCCCTTCTTCCGAACGTGGACTGATTTCTGTGCAAGTTTCGTCGGCTGATGGCTATATAAAAGAACCTATACCCATTGTTTTATTCATCTAAATCAATGGCGAAGGTGAGGTGCTGTTCCAACTCAGATTAAATTAGAATTTTCTTCAAAAACAACGATTCATACGTATTCAAAGATCGTTGATTCAACATCAACACACTTTCCTCAGTTTCTTAGATCCATTTTCTGTGAGTCTATATTATTTTTAGATATGAATACTTAAAAGTTAATCTTGACATGTTATGAATTGGATCTAAGCCTGTGACTAATTGAATCATATCAGATCTGCCATTATTTGTATATCTAATTCACTGTCTAGATCTAATGTGCCTATTTGTGACATCCCTATTATGTTAATTGGCCTAATCATGTCATTATGCCTAATTAGTTCTATTATCACATGTTCATCAGATCTGTTCTTATATGCCTATCTTATTATTTTGCCCAATTCTGTAACTGTACGCTTATTCAGTTGTCATGCCTATTTTTGCTATCATATGTCTATCTTCTTAGTATACTTATTATTGTCCTCTACGCTTCTTCTTTTCCCTTTTTATTTGATAGCCAGGCTACCTTCGAGCCTAGGCATACCGCTGAAATCTGAGAACGCGTGAAATTGGGAATGAGAGGAAAACGTTAAATTGGGGCATAACTTGTATTGGGAAATTTGGGTCATAACTTGAATTGAAAACATGAATATGGATTTGGGGAATAAACCAAACTTTGATTAAAAAACTTAATTTGGGGCATATGGTACATAATGAATATAACTTGGGAAAGGGTCATGAAAACCTGTAATGAAATAGAGGTAATTGTTAAAGAATTAAAATTCCTAAATTTACAGTAATTTGAAACTGTAACTGCACGCTTGGACACGAGGTTAGATTACACTTGTGGTAGAATTCTACCCAGACCTGACCGGCATATCCAGCGACCACAAGTGGTGAATCTAATGTGAGGGTCTAAGTGCATAAACACGTAACGGGCTAAGGCACAAGGTTAAGTCCAACTCGTGGAAGAAGTCTGCCTGGACCCGCCCGGCATATCCAGCGTCGACAAGTTGAAGGCTTAATGTGGGAGGTCTAGCACATTATAACCATAAATGAATAAATGGTAACAAACTTGAATGCTTAACTTATTTGAATCCATAGGGATTACAAGAACACGTTAACTTGAGTAGGAGTTAAGTAAACTTGTTTGAAACAGTGGGTGAGTCTAGAAAATCTTGGGGTGGTGGGTAGCATTTATATATAGCCCCATAAACTTAACCTGTTGGGGTTATGCAATCTTGTTACACTTGTATGGCATAACCTGTGGAAATCCTAGCAATGGGGATGCAAGCCTTGGAGAAGCTTGTATCATCTTGTGTGGGGGACCCGTTTCAATCAGTAACCCATATATAGGTATCAAACGAGTACTCCGAACTAGGTTGGAGTCGGGGCACGCTTACTGAGCTGGTTGTAAGAGATACTAAAGGGGGAATGGTGCGGGCGGCGCATTCCGACGGAGTCATATGCGTGCATGGGTCCGGACAAGGGAAGATAAGACGTCGTGGCATCAGTAGATATGGTTGTGCACATTCTGGAAACGAAGGGTTGCCACTTTAGGAGGTGATACATCCAATTGTGGGCCAGCACAGGGTATCTACGGAGTAGGGAGCCGATCGATTGGGGGTAGTAATTAGGGTACATCTAGTCTCGCCTATTTAGTAGCCTGTTATTATCTTTAGGGGTAACACCGGTATGTTCAGTTGGGCCGCCTGTTATTGTATGGGGCAAAACCTCTCACTAGAAGTACACCTAAGTCTACCATCTTATTGGGGATCATCTTGTTCATATGATACTAATATTGGTGCAAGGATAAAGAAATGTATTAGAGAAGAGCTATACATATATGTTCTATTCGGTTTATCCTGTTTACCTTGTCATACCTGCCTTATATATTGTTATCCTTCTTATTAAGTTTATATGCCTGTCATGATGCTTTTACATGTTTATATGCTAAAAGTAAATGGACTCTCCGGACTTATGTATGACCTATTTTGTTTCCTCATCTTTCTTTTTCGTTTCCCCCTCTCCCCAGGTTCTCAGGGTAGGAATACTCAAGCTTGATTAGGATTCTTCTTTCCTTCTTCTTGGAGCTGCTTAGATGTACTGCTTGGTTTCGTACCTTCTCTATTATGGCTATGTTTTTTTGGGGATTATGCTCTTTTCATGTTTATTGTACTCTGATGATTTTAGTACAAGACATAAGTTTTATATTGATGTACTGGATTTTATGCATTTCAGACTCATGATGTAACCATGTTTTGAACCACAATGTTTTCTGTTCAATAAAGTTTTAAATTCTGCTATTATTTTATATCTGTTTTGTAATATTTTTGTTTACCTATAACGCTTCACGAAACTTAATGTATTCTCTTAATGAGTGAAATTAACGAGCGTGGGGTGTCACACTTGGGTACCAGAGCCAAAGGTTACTAGATCGGATCAAAAAGGTTATAAAAAGAAAGCATTTTCAAAAGAAAAGTCATCTTTGAAAAACATATTCCCAAAGCTATATGTAATATCTTTTGATTCTCTGTTTGAATGCCTTTTTCCTTTTCTTTTAAGCATGTCTGGGGAACCTAATATTCCTAAGGGCATCATGATACCAGGCTGGTTCCATAGGTATCTTGAGGCCACGGCGCCTGCCGGTGGTCAAGCAGACGTTCCTCCCCCACATTTACCCGTTGTTCCTCCTCCTCCACGTGTTGATAGTTTCTCTAAGATATGCAAAGATTTCCATGCTATGGGAGGAAAGCCATTCCATGGAACTGAGACTTTCATAGAGGCAAGGAATTGGATTAAGGAGACAGAGGATTCGTTTGAAATTTTCGAAGTTGACGATCGTAGAAAGATTCAGTTGGCCACTTGGTTGCTGAAAGACGAGGCTTCATTTTAGTGGGAAGTGACGCAAGCAGGGCGTCCAGTGGAGACTTGGGATTATTTCTGATAGAGATTCGAAATGAAGTTTCTTTCTCAAGCCGAGAAAATTATGCAAATGTAAAGGTTTTTGGCGCTCAAGCAAGGAGGCATGACTGTAAAAGAGTATGTTAACAAGTTCGATCAATTGGCGACGTTTGAGTTAGAGCTAGTAGATACCCCGCATAAGAAAGCTTTGCGGTTTGCTAGAGGATTGAATGAACCCCTCCATAGGTTAGCTATTTCTCATATTCCAATGGGAGCAACTTCTAAAAGGCTAGTTGATATGGCATTGATGCATGAGGAAGATAAGGGTGAAAAGAAAGAAGCTAAGGTTGAGGAAACGCAAAGAAGAAAGTGTGGCCTAAGAAAGAACAACAACATCTACAAAAGAAAGGCGGAAAGGACGAGAAGACTAGAGATAAGAGGAAATGTCATAATTGTGGGCGTAAGGGTCATTTGATCAAGGAATGCAAAAGAAAGAAGAATGATTGTTTCAATTGTGGAGGGGTCGGACACTTTTCTAAGTAGTGCCCGAAGAAGAAAAGACAAGGTCAAAGGGCAGAATCTTCGGAAGGGCAAGTGCATGCTCTCGTGGTCGGTGAGCTAGACAGAGGTAGTAAAGTTTCTGTTGAAGGTTTGATTTCTCTTTCCAATCATCCTATTAGAACTCTTTTTGATTCAGGAGATTCGCATTCTTTTATATCCGATTATGTGGTTGAGTCTCTGCACCTTAGTGCTAGTATGGTTTTGGACCCTGTGGTTGTCTTAAACCCCATTGGTGGTACGGCACATTTGTCTATGATTTGTCGGGGTTTGAAAATATCTGTGTTGGGCGTCGAGTTTGAGTGAGATGCATATGATCTTGGTTTCTTGGGCAATGGTTTGATTCTAGGGATGGATTTGCTAGCCATGTATAGTGCCATTCTGGATTATGAGAGGAGGATCGTTAGACTTTTGACTTGCCATGGGAGGATCCTCGACATTTCATGTGACCCTAAAGGGTCTTCCATGCTTAGTTTCCTATAATCGCTTGATGCATCTATCTATGATTTACGATCTGTACCTATAGTCTGTGAATATCCTAATGTTTTTGGTGAGGTTCGGGGCTTTCCCGTGAGGCACAAGATTGATTTCCGGATATACTTGGTGTACAATGAAAAGCCAGTTGCATTGCATATGCGCCATATGGCTCCAAGAGAAAGAAGGGAGCTCAGCAAGAAAGTAGGGGTGCTACTTGAGAAAGGGTTTATCAGGTGAAGCATATATGAATGGGGTGCTCCGGTAGTATTCACAACTAGGGGAATGGTTCACTTCACTTATGTGTGGATTATAGGGAGTTGAATAAACTAACTAAAAAGAATAGGCACCCACTTCTGAGGATAGATGATCTGTTTAACCAGCTTGTTGGTGCATCTGTTTTCTCTCAGTTAGACTTGGCCACGGGGTTTCATCAATTGAGGGTGGTCGAGGACAGTATAAACAAGACCTCTTTTAGAACTCCAGATGGTTTCTTCGAGTGGCTCGTTATGCCTTTTGGGTTGACGAATGCACCCGCCTATGTTGTTGATGTGATGAGTAGGGTGTTTCAGGAGTTTCTAAATAAGTTTGTTGTGGTCTTTGTTGATGATATCTTGATTTTCTCAAAGGGCGAACAAGAGCATGCCTTACTTTTAAGGGTGGTTTTAAAAACTTTCCGTGCACACCAGCATAAGGCGAAATTCTCCAAATGACATTTTTGGAGAAAAGAAGTGAGATTTTTAGGGCATGTGGTCTCTAAAGATGGGATAGCAGTGGATCCCGCGAAGGTAGTTGCAGTTCAAGATTGGCAGATCCCAAGGAATGAAATGGAGGTGAGAAGTTTTTTTGGATTTGAGGGCTATTATAGGAAGTTCGTTAAGGACTTTGCAAAGATATCAGCCCCACTCACCAGGCTGATGAAGAGGAATCTGACAATTTCATGGGATTTAGATTATGACAATGCTTTCTAGCGATTGAAGAGGGCTATGACAACAGCCCCAATCTTGACCTTGCCCGATGGGAACAAAGTGTTCACCGTATACACTGATGCATGTGGTACAGTGCTTGGTGTGGTTCTGATGCAAGAGGGAAGGGTAGTATGTTATGGAGGAAGACAACTAAGGTTTCATGAGAATAACTACCCTACCCATGACTTAGAGCTAGCTACCATAGTATTTACGCTTAAAATTTGGCGTTATTATCTACCTAGAGAGAAGTTTGAGTTATACATCGATCATAAATCTCTCAAGTACTTGTCCTCACAGAAAGATCTCAATTTGAGGCAACAAAGATGGATGGAGTTCTTAGCATCCTATGACACTGAGATTGCTTAAACCCCTGGCAATGGTAATGTGGTGGTAGACGCATTGAGTAGGTAGAGGATGGCCTTAAGTTCTCCGTTTTCTAAGAGGAAAAGCTGGGAGTTTATATCGACTTTTAATTTTAGACCCTCCACCGAGTTTATACCTGGTTTATTGGCATCACTGGAGGTGCGACCTAATCTTTTAGATCAGATAGGAACTTCGCAATGAGGGGATCCACAGATTTCAAACATCTTGGATAAGCTCAGTAAAGGGGAAACTTCTAGTCACCTCAGTAGATATTCCACAAACGATAGAGGGTGGTTGCAACGAGATGGAAGGCTTTGTGTTCCCCGAGTAGGGAGTTTGTTGAAGACAGTCCTTGAGGAAGCTCATTATTCTAAGATGGTTATTCATCCAGGCGGTGACAAGATGTATAGATATATGAAGAGGGTTTTCTTTTGGGCTGGGATGAAGAAAGATATGGCGGAGTTTGTTTCTCGATGTTTGGTTTGCCAACAAGTCAAAGCTGAGCAAAGGAAGCCTGGTGGTTTACTTCATGCTTTGGAGGTCCCACAGTGGAAGTGGGAGAGCGTCTCGATGGATTTCATTGATGGTTTGCCTAGATCGAGGAAAGGCCACACCGGTATATGGGTTATAGTAGGGGGACTTACTAAGAGCGCTCATTTCATTCCGGTTAAGAGTAAGAGGACGACAACATGGTTGGCAGCAGTTTACATTCGTGAGATAGTCCGTCTTCATGGAGTACCTCCTAGCATCGTAAGTGATCATGACCCCATTTTCACTAGTGAATTTTGGAAGAGCTTTCAAGAAGCATTAGGTACACAGTTATGTTTGATCATCGCATATCACCATCAGACAAATGGATAGACAGAAAGGGTGAATAGAGTTCTTGAGGATCTTGTAACACTGTGTATCCTAGACTTCGAAGGGACTTGGGAAGAGCATCTTTCATTAGTAGAGTTCGCCAACAACAGTAGTTATCAAGCTAGTATTGGCATGGCACCCTTCGAAGCATTATACAGACAACCCTGTAGACCACAGACTTGTTGGTGGGAATCTACAGAAAGACTTCTATTTGGGCCAGAATGGTTAGAGAGACTTCAGAAAGGATTGATCTGATTAGATGGTGAATGAAGATAGCTCAGGACAGGAAGAAATCCTACGCAGATAGGAGAAGGACTGACATTGAGTTTGAGGTGGGAGACATGGTTTTCATCAAGGTATCACCTTTGAGAATGTAGTTCGCTTCGTATCTATGGGAAATTGGCACCAAGATTTGTAGGACAATTCCCTATAACGGAAAGGATTGTCCAAATGGCCTATAGAGTAAAGCTAACAGAGATATTGTCCGGCATTCATGATATTTTTCACATTTCCCATTTACGGAAGTGTTTGCTTGATACCGTAGAAGTAGTTGAGCCAAGTATGCTTGAGGAAGTAGAGGTAGAACGGGAGGCGACAGTTAGACGAGTTCCTACCCGTATTCTTGGATCAGAAGTTACGCAACCGAAAAGTCAAGATGATGAAAGTTCAGTGGGGAAGTAACAAAGAAGATGCAACTTGGGAGACTGAAGACAAGATTCGCACTTCTTACCCTTTTCTTTACAAGAGTATGTTCTTAACTTTCTTTTCCAAAGATTTTATTCATGCTTGTTTCTGTCATTTGAGTATATCCTATCAATCGAATCTTCGATCCTTAGGTAGGAATCCCATGGATGTAAACATGTATTTGAGACATGTTATGTTTGATGGATGCAATTAATTACTAGTGGTTGCTCATGGATGCACAAACACACACATTAACCACTAGATCGACTCAATCACTCTCATGTGGATGTTACATTTGGATGAATAATTGCGCACACATATAGAACTTACATGATATAATTGGAATATTTGCATGCATGTTGGATTTATGGCACTAGCATACATTGCATTAAGGAGGTCGACTGAATCAGTAGACCGCCTGATCTTTCACATTAGCATAAGGACATATACACACACCTTTGCATATGTTTACATAAGCATTAGAAGTCTTTATGGACAATATTTGCCTGTATTGATGGATGAGTAGATGGATGATGGATGTTAGGATATACATTCTTCTTAACTTGGAGATTTCGGGGACGAAATCCTTTAACTAGGGGAGAATGTAACACCCCGTAATTTCATAACACATTACGATGATAAACTGAGAAATACTTAATTAAATATTGGGAATTGAGTGAAACGGACTGCGCCATTGCGTTCACCTCGGAATTCTGCTTGAGATAGACACCAAATTTGCATAAAACGGATATCGTATGAAAAATATATTAAGGTTAGAAGTTTGTATACATATAAGCCACTTACATATAAATAAAATAAGTCCAGAATTCAAATAAATTCAAAATCGAACAGCGGAGGGGGAGCAGGAAATTTACCGCCATGGTTGTCTACCCATGGGTCGACCCTATCAAGGCGGTGTCGACCCCTATGTCGATCCCTGGGTCGACACACTAAGGGGATCGACCCACAAACGGATTTGGGCAGATCCCTTCTTCTGAACATGGACTGATTTCTGTGCAAGATTCAGCAACTGATGACTATATAAACGACCCTATACCCATTGTTTTATTCATCTAAATCAATGGCGATAGTGCGATTCTGCTCTAACTCAGATTAAATTAGCCTTTTCTTCAGTAGCAACGATTCATACGTTGTCAAAGATCGCTGATTCAACATCAACATGCTTTCCTCAGTTTTCTTAGATACATTATCTGTGAGTCTACGTTATTTTTTGATATGAATACTTAAAAGTTAATCTTGACATGTTATGAATTGGGTCTAAGCCTGTGGCTACTTGAATCATATCAGATCTGCCATTATTTTTATATCGAAATCACTGTTTTGATCTCATGTGCCTATTTGTGACATCCCTATAATGTTAGTTGGCCTATTCATGTCACTATGCCTAATCAGTTCTATTATCACATGTTCATCAGATCTGTTCTTATATGCCTATCTTATTGTTATGCCCAATTTTGTCACTATATGCTTATTCAGTTGCCATGCCTATTTCTACCGTCATATGTCTATCTTGTTTGTGCAGTTGTTTCTACCCTCTTCCCTTTTTCTTTTTCGTTTTTATTTTATAGCCAGGCTACCTTCGAGCCTAGGTATACCGCTGAAATATGCGAACGCGTGAAATTGGGAACGAGGGGAAAATGTTAAAATTGGGGCATAACTTGTATTGGGAAATTTGTCGCGTAACTTGAATTGAAAACATGAATATGGATTTGGGGCATAAACCAATCTGTAATTAAAAATCTTTATTTGAGGCATATGGTACATGATGAATATAACTTAGGAAAGGGGCACGAAAACCTATAATGAAATAGGGATAATTGTTAAAGAATGAAAATGCCTAGATTTACAGTAATTAGAAAATGTAACTGCGCTTAGACACAAAGTTAGATTACACATGTGGTAGAAGTCTGCCCGGACCCGACCGGCATATCCAGCGACACAAGTGGTGAATATAATGTGAGGGGTCTAAGTGCATGAACACGTAACGGGCTAAGACACGAGGTTAAGTCCAACTTGTGGAAGAAGTCTGACCGGACCCGCCCGACATATCCAGCATCCACAAGTTAAAGGCATAATGTGGAAGGTCAAGAGCATTATAACCATAAATGAATAAATGGTAATGAACTTGAATACTTAACCTGTTTGAATCCATTGGGATTACATGAACATGTTAACTTGAGTAGGGGTTAAGTAAACTTGTTTGAAACAGTGGGTGGGTTAAGAAAATCTTAGGGTGATGGGTAATATTTATATACAGGCCTACAAACTTAACCTGTTGGGATTATGCAATCTTGTTACACTGGTATGGTATAGCCTATGGAAATCCTAGAAGTAGAGATGCAAGCCTGGTGGAAGCTTGTATCATCTTGTGTGTGGGACCCGTTTCAGCCAGTAACCCATATATAGGTATCAAACGAGTACACTGAACTAGATCAGAGTCGGGGCACACTTACTGGGCTGATTGTAAGAGATCCAAAAGGGGGACGGTGCAGGCGGCGCATTCCGACGGAGTCATGTTCATGCATGGGTCCGGACAAGTGAGGCTAAGACGCCGTGGCATTAGTAGATATGGTTGTGCACATCCTAGAAACGAAGGGTTGTCACTTTAGGAGGTGATACATCCTACTATAGGCCAGCACAAGGTATCTACGGAGTAGGAAGCCGATCGATTGGGGTAGTAATTAAGGTACACAAAGTCTCGCCTGTTTAGGAGCCCGTTATTATCCTTAGGGGTAACACCGGTATGTTCGGTTGGGATGTGGGGGTAAAACCTCTCACTAGAAGTATCCATATGTCTACCATTTTGTTGGGGATCATCTTGTTCATATGATATTAGTATTGGTGCAGGGATAAAGAAATGTATTGGAGAATCGCTATACATATATATTCTATTCGGTTTATCCTGTTTACCTTGTCATACCTGCCTTATATGTTGTTATCCCTCTTATCCAGTTTATATGCCTATCATGATGCTTTTACTTATTTATATGCTAAAAGTAAGTGGACTTGCTAGACTTATGTCTGACCTATTTTGTTTACTCTTCTTTCTCTTTCGTTTCCCCCATGTTCTCAGGGTGGGAATACTCAAGCTTGATCAGGGTTCTTCTTTCCTTCTGCTTGGAGCTCCTTAGATGTACTACTTGATTTCGTACCTTCGCTACTATGGCTATGTTTTTTTTGGAGATTATGCTATTTTCATGTTTATTGTAATCTGATGATTTTAGTACAAGACAAAAGTTTTAAATTGATGTACTGGGTTTTATGCATTTCAGACTCATGATGTAACCATGTTTTGAACCACAAAGTTTTCTGTTCAATCAAGTTTTAAATTTTGCTGTTATTTCATATCTGTCTTGTAATATTTATGTTTCTGTTTACCTATAGCGCTTTAGGAAACTTAATGCATTCTCTTAATGAGTGACATTAACTGACTTGGGGTGTCATAGACGAATAACAAAAATGGATAGCAAATAAGTAAAATAGAATAATATATATAATAATTTCGACATTATTTCCCTTGTCCCAACACCTGCCAACTTGACCTAGGGGGTTGACTGCTGGATCGACCCTTCGTTGATTAAGGCAGTGGCGGTTAAAGTTTTCATGATATAAAATTTTATATTAACGGACAGATTTTTCTAAAATTAAACCAAATGGTTCAGGGTCATTTCGACACCTTCAAATAAAGGGCTAGACCCTTACTCTTTTCCCATGTTTTTTTGGTGGTAGCAACAAAGCTCTCTAATTTTTAACCTCCAACCTCATCTAAAATCTAAAATATAAACCTAAACAAATCTAATTAATAGGTGTTGGAGAGATTGGATTCATATTTATGAAAAAAGGGTTGGATCTTTGAATAGGTAATTCTTTTCTTTAATTTACTTTTTTTTCAATTTCTCTTCCAGATCTACAAATCAAAATAAGTATATATATATATATATATATATATATTGAATATAATAGTATGATTTTTACTTGATAATAACAATCGTATATTATTCTATAAATGAGTTTTTAATTGTACTATTGTATACAACATCACATACAAAAATATATATTTAATTCGAAAAAAATGTTATTACACAAGAATTTAGTATTCAAACAGTGATTTATTTAAATAAATATTTTATTAATATTTGGAATAGTACAAACTTATAACTCCACTATTGTACATTTCTTTGTAATATAATACCATCAATTCACACATACATTCAATTTCATATACGTTAGTTCCTCACTATAGTACACTCATATTCACTCAATTTCATGTACAGACTCTTACTCACATACCGACACTCACTTTATCTTCAGTCTGCTTCAGATTCGGTCCAGTCACATACATACCTATCATAGAAACACACAGAGTAAACTGGAACAAAAATATATTTACATTCTAGAAAATATGTGTTTATTTCAGATTTTATTAGCCTCAAAATTTTGTAGTGTTTCTCATAATATTTCTAGACTTGGTCTGATATGTATATACATTTATTTGATCCTAGACTACTTGTCATATTCACAGTGATTCACTGTAAATACCACAAGGCAGACTATATGCTAGTGCTCGCAGATCTGCCTCAATACAGCTATAGTGGTCTGTTGATCAAGACCATCGTCAACTAGCATTTGCGGTCTGTTGATCTTGACCAGCCACAACCACTACAACAAAACTAGTCTTTTACGACGCTTATGTGACGCTATTAAGAATAGCGTTGCATAAGCGCCGTAAAAGACATACCCTTTTGCGTCGTTTAAAAAACAATTTTGTTGTAGTGAACATATCGTATAGTGCTCTACTGATAAAAAATATAATTCCACATGCACTATACATGTATATGCATACATGTGCATGTATGTACACATATATAATATAATGTGTAGGTGCATTAGTGAAGAATCCAAACAACACGGCAAGTATGGAAAAGTAGAACTGGAAAAACTAAGGAGATATGGCGCAGCATGCACATGAACCAAGAAATTCAATGCAAGTAAAAAAGGCAATCCAAGAAGACACACAATACAAACACATATATTGTAACACCCCACGTCCATTAATGTCACTCACGAAGGGAATGCATTAACTTCCATGGAGGTTATAAGTGAATATAGAACAGAAAAATTACAACAAGACAGATAATAAATAGTACTTGGAAATCTAAAACTTCATTTTATTGCAGCGGAAATTAAACATGTTTGTTACATCATAAAACCATAGATCATAACCAAGTACAATATCCATCTTCATAAAAACAAAATACATAATCCCATTACATAAATAGCCATTAAAAAGATAACAAGTTGGACTTTACTTCAACGGTCCAAGCTTTCCAAAGAGAGATGAAGCAATTCAATCAAACTCCACTAGAGCTAGGCCCAACCTGAGGACCTGGAGGTGGGAAAAAGGATAGAAATAGAGGGGGTCAGACATAAAGTCTGGCGAGTATGATAATTCTAACAATACTATTATCAAAATAACTAGACTAAGGCATAAGCTGGAAGACAAGTAAATGTCTATGAACTCTTAGGAAGATAAAGATAGCGTTTAAGATAACGTTAAAGATAACGGTAAAGGCACACCTAATTACTAACGAATGATTACTACACTGCACCGCACATTACTACACTGCACCGCACCAGTCACCCTAAAGGTTGATCCCACTTGCTTCACACAGAAACTTTATAAATAGCCTTGCGTACCCCTAGCTGACTACATAGGTGTTGTCTGCCCCTATCTCCACTAGGTGTACCCCACTACCCACTTTCGATCGGCTCCCTACTCGTAGATACCCGTGTTGGCCCCACAGTGGGGTGTATCACTCCCCTAAAGTGGCAACCTGATACAACTTGAGAATGCACGGCTTATACCTACACGATGCAACAACGTCTTACCTACCAGCCCGGGTCCACACACGTATACGAAACCCGTTGGACTTGCGTTTCCACCGCTCCCCGTTTTGGCCTCTTACAGTCGAACCCAGCATGCGTGTCCCGTCCTCGACTTCGGTCGAGCCCACAAAGATACGTTTGGGATACTGGTCGAAATGGGCCCCCACAAGCTATCCACCTAAGCTTGTCACTAGTATATCCCACTTAACCCTCTTAGTCATGTTCATTTACATGTGTGTTTGGTTAAGTCTTACTAATCGTATTTCACATGCCACTAAGGGCACCCCCTAGATTCCTCATGCCACCCAAGGCACCTACTTAACCTCCATGTCCCACTTTACATGTTTATCTGGTTAAGTATTTCTTAATTTATTCAGGCCATAACCTCATAAAGACCTCTCACATTAGACTGGCATTTATGGCAGCTGGATTTGCCGGGCGGGTCCGTGCAGTCTTACACCATAAAAGAGTCTAACCTCGTGTCTTTACAACCGTTATGCTTTAGTTTAGGCCTAGGACCTCTCACATTGGGCTGACATTTGTGACCGCTGGATTTGCCGGGCGGGTCCGGGCAGGTTTACGTCACAAACGAGTCCAACTTCGTGTCCTAAGCATTGATTAACACTTAAAATCTTTTACCCCAGTTTTAATAATTCCCTATTCAAATTATTAATTACTTCCAATTTTAATGATGTCCATAACTGACTCAATTATGGCCATCCACTTATGGCATGCAAAATCATATCAATTGCACCCCACTTTTTAATATTAAATCCTTAATATTACCCCTACCCCACGTTTATATGTTCACTTATTCAACGCATAATATATGCTAGACTTGAATAGTCCAACACATAGCATAAAGATAAATTATCACAACATATAGACAATTAAAATAAATCTAATCATAATAGTGGTGAAACTTGCATAAACTACACATGTTAAGGATCAAAAGGTGTCAACTTGTTAAATGTCTCAATTTACATGATATGATCATAGCCCAAATCTATACATAAACATGCATATGGGGTTTTTAGGCAACATAATGATGGTGTGAACTAGCATAGGATATCACATATGTCATAGCATAATTCTAGATGTCATAATAGATGTCTTGGCATTTGTTCATAACTTTTCTAATCAATCTAACTTGCATATGTGACTTGTCATATAGATCAACATAACCCAAACATGATGATTTAATTAATATGAACTAACTAGCATAGATGGTAACATCATGGCCTTTTTGATATGTATGATTCATCACAACTTAGCATAGAAACTTTCAACATACATAACATAATCATAGCATGATTTACAACATATAAGATATCATCATAACATAACATTGGATTTACAATATACATGATAGCAAAAGGGGTTTACAACAACATATATGATAATTCACATCATCTACTCATAATCCATTCATAACTCAACCTAATTAAAATGATAATAATCTTGTTAAGATCATCATACTCACAATTTAGAGCAGAAAAGAGAGAGTTTTGCTTTGCTTTAAGGTTGAGAGAATTAGAATTAAATTTGCTTTTCTTCTTTCTTAGTTGGCGGCGGCTCCATTGATTTCCATGGCGAAGGTATGACGATAACTATTCTATTTTAATTAGGTCTAGGGTTAGCATTAGGATGTATTTATAGGTGTAGGAAGTTATTTAGGACCATTAGATTAACCCTGAACCATGAGAACTAATCAAATGCAAAATCTGCATTTGAGCGAATCGGCCCACGGGTTGACAGCCAAACACCCTGGATTAACCCCTAGTCGACCCAGCGAGGCTCGGGTCGACCTCAAAAATGGGCCGGTTCGGTTATTTCCCTTCCCAATTCGCTGTTTTGAACTTTTTCGCATATTTATTTATTTAATTTTTAATTTTATATATATATATATCAATATATATATATTTCTCTGCGCAACCCATTTCACTTAATTCTTTTCTAAAAATTAAGTATACTTTAATTTGTGAATTTTAATGTTATAAAATTACGGGGTGTTACATTCTCCCCTCCTTAAAGGATTTCGTCCCCGAAATCTCCAAGTTAAGAAGAATGTATGTCCTACCATCTAATCATCCATCTACTCAACCATCAAACACCAGCATCCATTGTCCTTAAAAGACTTCTAATGCTTTAATGTTTATATGCACAGTGTGTGTATATGTCCATATCTAATGCAAAATTAGGCGGTCTACTGATTCAGTCGACCTCCTTAGTGCAATTCATGATAGTGCCATGCGTCCAATATGTATGCAAAAGATTCCTAATGATACATATTAATTCTATATGCGTGCACAACCCTCCACCCGAATGCAGCAACTATATGATAATACAACCATTATACATCCATTTTACTGAATACATCAATATATATGCAATATGCAATATGAAGTGACTGAGCCGATCTGGTGCCTAATAGTGTGTGTATATGCATCCACGAGCAACCAATAGCAAACACTTGCATCCACTTTGCATCCACCATACATAACATGTCTCAAACACATGTTTCAACCATAGGATTATCCTAACTAAAGGTCAAAGATACTAGCGAGAGGATATACTAAAGATAAGATAAGTACAAGCTAAGCGATAAAGGAGAAATTAAAGGAAATACCCTAAAAAAAAATAGGGTATCGTGAACGCATCTTCTCTTCCATCTCCCAAGTAGCGTTGCTCTCATTATCTCCCCATTGCACTTTGACTAGTCTAACCTCTTGTAACGGCTGGAAATTTCCGACTCCTCGAGAGTCGGAAATTCCGAGAACGTTAGTGAAAGAATTTAGAAGGTGAGAAAGAAAAGATAGAACTAATAGAATAGAAGAAGAAGAAGAACATCAGAATCATCAGAGTAACACGAATCTCACAGCGGAACGAATAACATATAATATATAACATAACTTTGAAGTAAACAGTTATATATATACAATAGCACTTATCAGAGTACAACACTTACAACACATCGGAAATAACTATAGCTATAGAATCTTGAAATCTCCTGCTCCAAGCTCTCCAAGCATATCTGTAAATCCCGACTACTTGACTGCCCGTACAAATTTAGGCACCCAAGAGTTTAGGGAAAACAACAAAGTAAACTCCGGGTCAGTCATGGGACTGGTATGAGTAAAACAGTTTAAAACAGGTATATGATATCTCATAAGACCACGCCGTGAATACGGAACGGGTTTTTCCTTATGAGTATCTAAACAACTTTGACAAACAATATCATTGTGATATTATAATAATGTCTAAGTACAAATAGGTATCAATCTAGCAGAAACGCTTGCATCTCACGTTCTACATACATAGTATAAAATCATAAACCGCAGGGCGCTTATCGGAAAATGGATTCCAAGAGACAAGGTATGGGAGCACCTTCTGAATAGTGTACTCTAGAGGTGATACACTCAGGGTTCAACAAGAACGTCTTGCAACCCGGCCACACATGACCGCTCACTCATTTAGCTTGAGTGTCGCGAATATATTGCCACCACGGTTATAGGCCATCAAACCGTCATCCGAAGATACAGAATCAAAAAGAAGTATAAATATGGATATTCCCTAGATCGGTGACAATACACCCTGCTTGGGAATGACCCAACTAGCCATGCTGCCTAGCCCAACTTTTGTTACTTCCCGGTGTGAGGCTAGAAGCTACGTCTATCTTCAGAACATCTGATCACCATTCACTTTGAATGCCACATCGTCATACCCGCCAAATCACAAATTGACTTATCCAAAAATAACACGGGTATACAGCTAAGAGAAACGAATTCCTCCACCACCAAACGTGAATACGTTTGAACAGATCAACTTACGCGATCCATTGGATATACTCTGTCAGACCTTCTTCCATATACGTTGTCCTGGGACTGGACAAACCGAAGGCACTATTCAGTATATCCATCTTAGTCACTGTTATCTAAGACTTATACAACAGCCCTTGCACTTTACTCCGTCTTCAATTTATCTTTGGCATATATTGCTCGCAACGCTTATGCCAATACAGAGTGGTTCTTTGGATAATAATCCAACCGGTCTCTCCATATTAACAACGTTAAAATGGTAAAAACTTTGATAGTCTGTGATTCAACAATCAAATGAAAACATGTCGGTGTACAAACAACGATCTTATTTCCAAATGGAAATTCGATCGATCAATCATCACATGTTCATATTTCCTTATTTCATATATTTAGAAAATATATGTTATTAATCATTGGAAAACATTTCCATAGCTTATTTTCACATCACTATTATTTCGCAACTATCAGTCCCTAACTGTAACTAGTATGAGAACAATTCTCTAAGTATCAATCCGGAAGGTCGAAACCAACATCAGATCGTCACTTAGAAAACCGTTCAACTTACCCTCTCCAGTCAGTTTCTGAATTTGCTTAACTCTATTTCTTAAATTCTTATCATGAAAACATTTCATTTTCTATGTTTAGAAAACATATCTGACTATATTTGGAAAACGTTTCCAAAACTCATTTACGGATTTCCAATGAACATTGTATAAAACATCGTTTCGCTTAATCCATTTATCGCTTATTCCTTAACTATATTTCAAATCAACCTTTTCTATCGAACCACAACTATTCCTTTGTCAATTCTGAAGTCAATCAAGTTGGGGTATAATTACCTCTCAGACCTTAATTGAACAACGTCCTTTACTGTGAAATAGATGAAGCTCGTCACTCACTTTTTACAATCATCTGTTTACGCAAATTCTCGGATTCAGGTTACAAATCCACTTCTTATATGACAGCGTTTGATTATAACCATAACGTTATAATTCCTACTTCTGAAATATCTCCTAAATTATAACTTTATCTCCTAACTCGAATAATTTAACAGACACCTAATTTCTAAATCAATAACTAAATCTTGATTTAAACCCTGGAAAGTAAATAGTACTTTCCCGAATTCGCTATAATCGAATTCGACGTATAATTCTCTCTCGAGTAATCTCTATTTGATTAACCCTTCTTCGAATAACCTATATTCGATTATCTCTCTTCGAATAACTCATATTCGAAATCTCTCTCTTTCGAATAAACAATATTCGATCGCTTTCTTTCGAATATGCTTTATTCGAAAATCTCCTTTCGATTTACTAATCGATAACTCCTTTCGATCAAACTAAAATCGATAACTCCTTTAACTCTATTCGAATAACTAATATTCGACTAACTCCTTTGGATCGACTCATTGATTAACTCCTTCGAATAACTTACCTTCGAATAACCAATATTCGATTTACCCTAACTCGATTAACTTAATTCTAATCGATTTACTCCATTTCGATTCAACTTAATTCAAATCGATTAACTTAACTCAAATTGATTAACTCCTTTCGAATAACTAAATTCGATTTAACTCTAATTGAATAACTAATATTCAATTTACTCTTACGTGTTTAACTCTATTTGAATAAGTAATTCGAATCACTCTAATGTGTTTAACTCTATTTGAATAAGTAATTCGAATCACTCTAATGTGTTTAACTCTATTCAAATATCAAATTCGAATAACTCATTTCGAATAACTAAATTCGATTAACTCTTTTAACTTTACTCGAATAACTATATTCGATTAACACCTTCTTTCGAATAACTATATTCGATTAACTCTTCGACTAACTCCTTTGGATTAACTAACTTTGAATATCTCCTTTGGATTACTCACTTCGAATAACTCCTTTGGATCAACTAACTTCGAATAACTCCTTTGGATTACTAACTTCGAATAACTCCTTTGGATTAACTAACTTCGAATAACTCCTTCGGATTAACTCTTCGAATGAATAATATTCGATAACTCTTCTCAAATGAATAACATTTGATTTTCTCCACTCGAATAAACTATATTCGATTACTCTTCTCTCGAATACCCTATATTCGATAACTCTACTTCGGATATGTGATATTCGACAACTCTACTCGATTAACTCTACTTGGATAACTCTAACTGATCCACTCTAACTGGTCAACTTTAACTGGTCAACTCTAACTGGTCAACTCTAAGTGATCAACTCTAACTGATCAACTCTAACTGATCAACTCAAACTGGTTAACTCAAATGGTCAACTCTAATTGGTTAACTCAAATGGTTTACCCTAACTTGATTTACTTGTCTTGATTAACTGAACTAATCCCCTTAGTTTAACTTAGTTAATTCACGTCGATTAACTCTAGCCGGTTCACTTAGTTTAACTCAACTAATTTACTTTGATTAACCACTTGGTTAACTTAACTAATTCACATCGATTAATCCTTTAGTTTAACTTAACTAATTCACTTCGTTTAACTCAACCAATTCACTTGGTTAACTCGACCAATTCACTTGGTTAACTCCTATTTATTTAACAAATAAATATCTTCTTTAGTTTAATTCTATTTATTTAATCTCTAAATAATTGCCCTTTATAATATTCTATTTATTTAATCTCTAAATAAGTATCCTTTATATTTGTTCTAACGAATATAATTCCTTTATATTTTGACTAACAAATATATCCTCTTATATTCGATTAACATATATATTCCCTTATATTGATTTACAAATAAAACTCTTTTATATTTGTTTTACCAACTATATTCCTTAATATTCAAAAATCCCTTTTCTTATATATATATATATATATATATATATATATAAAATCCCTTGATTTTATATAAATAAACTATTTTCAAAACATACTTTGAAAACCCCTCTCCTACAGTCTGGTATTTCTCATGGTATTTAACACACCATATAACAACGATAAATATCGTCCCACCACACATAATTACACAGATCATATACATCACATTATATATCACAATATAAAAATCACAGTAAAATAACTGTTGAGGAATCCAGTTGGATTCCTCCAACCTGTTTCCCTGCACCACAGACGTTAGACAACACCAGTATAATATTCTGATAAACAGAATCAACATATAACTATTTGACGGTTTATATATATATATATATATATATATATATATATATGTATATATACATATATATATAATCTCTACTAACTGACTAGCAGTTCAATCAAACAGTCAACACACAGTCAAACAGTCAAACAGATAATATTTTAACAGTTCTAAGAATACAACGTGAAAATAAAACTGTTTAGAGTTTGTGAGATTTACTCACATTTGGACGATCATCGTCAATGACGATAACCATCGCTTGATTCAGACAATTTATATTTCTATAAATTGTGACGTGCTCTAATTGACTCGCGGTCAGTTCCATTGTGGAGTACTCGTCCATACGATCCCAACGCAAATTACGGTTCGTGATTCTGATATTATATGACAGAGTTATAGCTTAAACAAGTTCGAATACTATTTAAATTAGAATTAATTAAATTTCCTTTGAAGTTTGGGCTTTAACCTTTTTCTTGGCCCACCATCCACCCTTTAAAAGTCCACACCGTATAACCCATGACCACTTCCCACGGTATTTCTCCCCCAAATCCAAAATAGAACTCGTAACAGCTTCAATCACGTTGACCGATTCTTTGACCGCTGCCGCCCTCCACCTCGTTCATCCATCGATGCTGCCACCTCTGTCGTTCAACTCAGCGCGTCCTTCTCCTCCCGATCACCCCCCTTAGGCCAAACTCGATCCCAACCGTCGAACCCGAACTGGTGCCTCGAACAGTGGCAACCACTGTCGCCTTTCACCCGAGATTACCGGAGTCCACCTCTTCGTCGTCGAGCTGACCCCCTCGTTCCTTTTTCACACCCCCTCCCTATCTCCCCTTGGATCCACGGCTATCATCAACCCTAAGTCGCTGCTCCATTTTTGAGCATTTCAGATCCACGTCGCACCAAACAAAATGGGTGTTAAACTGAAAAGGGATCCTTGCTGAATCGATCTCTAATTGTGTCTGGATTTTTAGTATTTTGTATGAATTGTTTGAGATTTTTCATTGATTTTGCTTTTGGGATTTTGCCTTGCTGTGTTCGTTGTTTGGCATTTATAGGCTGTTGTGGTAGATGATGTTTGTGGCTGAGAAGAATGGGGTGCGTGGCCTTCCTTAGGCCAAGAAAAAAATGATTTTTTTTTTTATTGATTCTTATATTTTATTCTATCAATTTTATATCTGTTTTCTGTCCTTAAAAATCCCTGTGACCATATATGATACCTAAAAATCACGAAAACAGACATACCACTAGAGTTTGACATTACGGTCCCAACGAAACTGGTTTCGTCGAATTCCGACTCCGTATGCTCACACAGCGTATTTTTAACCATCGAAAAACTGACTGTTTCTCACTCTCCGTACGACCTCACAGTACCTCTAAAAATCACGAAAACTGGACCGTAGCATAAATTCACTATTCCGGATCCAACAAAATTGGTTTCGTCGAATTCCGACTTCGTATGCTCACACAGCATATTTTTAACGCTCTGAATGACCCATTTAAATATATAAATATATTTAAATATTATTAAATTAAATATGAATAAATTAATATTATCGTATATATTCACCGAGGAATATCATACAGCTCCAGTATAATTATATACTCGCTATTCCGAGTCCAGATTGAATCGATTTTCAATTTACATTGAAAAATCCTTTTATAACGTATATAAAGCATTACGAATTATAAAGGAATTCCACAGCGACTTTTCTGAAATTTGATTTGGACATACACCAAAATCTACACGACGAAATCCCGATTTTTCTCTTTCACTAGAAAGATATACTCTACCAGCTCCACGCGTTTCTTGTTTCACAGAAATCCGGCTTAAAATGAATCATGTACATTCAGTTAAAGTTCAAATCGCCAAATAGCGAACTGCAGCGACGTTTCGGGTTCGTTTTAATTATAATTATAAATTATAAGTTCGAACGTTGTACTTTAAGTTATCGATATCGCCAAATCGATATATAAATAATTAAATAAATTAATTATTCGGCAGCTATCAAAACGCGCCATTACAGACTTCCTCCCTTAAAATAATTTCGTCCTCGAAATTGCTAAGCTAGGAAAATGCTACCAACTTTACTAACTAGATTCAAATATCTTTTAGTTTACTTCTCAACTCCAGTTTCAACTGAACCATTAAATTTTCAATTAAATTATTAATTCATTTCCGACCAACTAAAATTTTCAAAAATTCTGAAAATTTTCTAACACCT
Source organism: Allium sativum (assembly GCA_030737875.1). Classification (NCBI taxonomy): domain Eukaryota; kingdom Viridiplantae; phylum Streptophyta; class Magnoliopsida; order Asparagales; family Amaryllidaceae; genus Allium; species Allium sativum. The sequence goes on along the minus strand of CM060910.1, from coordinate 606,439,768 downwards.
TTAAATTTTCGAAAAACTTCGCCATAACCTCCTTTGTATTGGTCAATATGACAAACCACAACTCGCCTCTCTAGGCCTTCTCCAACCCAAAAGAAAATCAAACAGCCAAGCGGCTTGCCAATTCGGCTCATAAAATCCAAACTCATATATAATATAAACTTGTACCTTTTTGTTGGTCGTATCATTATATCCTTTTGATCTGTTATCACTTCTGCATATATCATGGTCATTCCACTCAGTTTATATCCTCAAACCAAATCGAATTTCATTCGAACTCTAATATCAAATTCCAAATTATTGACTTATCAATTTGGTTCCATTTTAGATTATCTCTAATCCCACTTCAATTTTATTTAACTCGGTTCAAGTTAAATTTCAATTTATTTTTACCATCTCATTTTATTTAACTTCATTAGTTAAATTTTTAATTCCAGAACTTAAGTTCCTGAGTTTCTTTCAAATCAATTTGAAATCATAATGCCAATTCAAAACCTTTGAATTTCTGAACAACTTGTTTTCTCAAAACAATTCAAAAACAAAAGCTTTGGTAGTAATCCGTCACTTAGAACTCGAAAATGAACACTGATGATGTCTAGATTCATCATCGGAATCTATTTTCCAGCTATTGAAGTGAGTTCAATACTATATCATTTCCAATTTGAAAAACATTTTCAAAATCTCCCAGGAACTTAAAATTTCCTTATTTTAATTCCAAATCTGATTTAAATTCATATTTAATTCAAACTATTTCATATATCACATTCATATGAATTCTGATTGGTCATTTATAACCATTTCACCCTTTTATAATCTTATTCGATTATAATAACAACCAACACAATCCATATACTATAATAATTTCAAGATATATATTTCTTCTATAAACAAATATATTTTGGGAAAAATTATTTCATTTACCCTCTTTCAAAACATACCATGACGGTTCATCGTATTCGAGTGTTTAGTAACCCTTATCGATACAGTGGATCAAAACTGATCGACCAGAATTCATAAGCCACTCAACCAATGAGTCTCCACAATATAAAACCATTTTATATTGTATAACATATACGCACTCATATATATACACTCAAACTCAATCTAGGATATTACTAATCCAATCTCTATCGAGTTATGCCACAGAGCCAAGGTAATCACTTAACTTAAGCTCTGATACCAACTGTAACGGCTGGAAATTTCCGACTCCTCGAGAGTCGGAAATTCCGAGAACGTTAGTGAAAGAATTTAGAAGGTGAGAAAGAAAAGATAGAACTAATAGAATAGAAGAAGAAGAACATCAGAATCATCAGAGTAACACGAATCTCTCAGCGGAACGAATAACATATAATATATAACATAACTTTGAAGTAAACAGTTATATATATACAATAGCACTTATCAGAGTACAACACTTACAACACATCGGAAATAACTATAGCTATAGAATCTTGAAATCTCCTGCTCCAAGCTGTCCAAGCATATCTGTAAATCCCGACTACTTGACTGCCCGTACAAATTTAGGCACCCAAGAGTTTAGGGAAAACAACAAAGTAAACTCCGGGTCAGTCATGGGACTGGTATGAGTAAAACAGTTTAAAACAGGTATATGATATCTCATAAGACCACGCCGTGAATACGGAATGGGTTTTTCCTTATGAGTATCTAAACAACTTTGACAAACAATATCATTGTGATATTATAATAATGTCTAAGTACAAATAGGTATCAATCTAGCAGAAACGCTTGCATCTCACGTTCTACATACATAGTATAAAATCATAAACCGCAGGGCGCTTATCGGAAAATGGATTCCAAGAGACAAGGTATGGGAGCACCTTCTGAATAGTGTACTCTAGAGGTGATACACTCAGGGTTCAACAAGAACGTCTTGCAACCCGGCCACACATGACCGCTCACTCATTTAGCTTGAGTGTCGCGAATATATTGCCACCACGGTTATAGGCCATCAAACCGTCATCCGAAGATACAGAATCAAAAAGAAGTATAAATATGGATATTCCCTAGATCGGTGACAATACACCCTGCTTGGGAATGACCCAACTAGCCATGCTGCCTAGCCCAACTTTTGTTACTTCCCGGTGTGAGGCTAGAAGCTACGTCTATCTTCAGAACATCTGATCACCATTCACTTTGAATGCCACATCGTCATACCCGCCAAATCACAAATTGACTTATCCAAAAATAACACGGGTATACAGCTAAGAGAAACGAATTCCTCCGCCACCAAACGTGAATACGTTTGAACAGATCAACTTACGCGATCCATTGGATATACTCTGTCAGACCTTCTTCCATATACGTTGTCCTGGGACTGGACAAACCGAAGGCACTATTCAGTATATCCATCTTAGTCACTGTTATCTAAGACTTATACAACAGCCCTTGCACTTTACTCCGTCTTCAATTTATCTTTGGCATATATTGCTCGCAACGCTTATGCCAATACAGAGTGGTTCTTTGGATAATAATCCAACCGGTCTCTCCATATTAACAACGTTAAAATGGTAAAAACTTTGATAGTCTGTGATTCAACTATCAAATGAAAACATGTCGGTGTACAAACAACGATCTTATTTCCAAATGGAAATTCGATCGATCAATCATCACATGTTCATATTTCCTTATTTCATATATTTAGAAAATATATGTTATTAATCATTGGAAAACATTTCCATAGCTTATTTTCACATCACTATTATTTCGCAACTATCAGTCCCTAACTGTAACTAGTATGAGAACAATTCTCTAAGTATCAATCCGGAAGGTCGAAACCAACATCAGATCGTCACTTAGAAAACCGTTCAACTTACCCTCTCCAGTCAGTTTCTGAATTTGCTTAACTCTTTCTTAAATTCTTATCATGAAAACATTTCATTTTCTATGTTTAGAAAACATATCTGACTATATTTGGAAAACGTTTCCAAAACTCATTTACGGATTTCCAATGAACATTGTATAAAACATCGTTTCGCTTAATCCATTTATCGCTTATTCCTTAACTATATTTCAAATCAACCTTTTCTATCGAACCACAACTATTCCTTTGTCAATTCTGAAGCCAATCAAGTTGGGGTATAATTACCTCTCAGACCTTAATTGAACAACGTCCTTTACTGTGAAATAGATGAAGCTCGTCACTCACTTTTTACAATCATCTGTTTACGCAAATTCTCGGATTCAGGTTACGAATCCACTTCTTATATGACAGCGTTTGATTATAACTATAACGTTATAATTCCTACTTCTGAAATATCTCCTAAATTATAACTTTATCTCCTAACTCGAATAATTTAACAGACACCTAATTTCTAAATCAATAACTAAATCTTGATTTAAACCCTGGAAAGTAAATAGTACTTTCCCGAATTCGCTATAATCGAATTCGACGTATAATTCTCTCTCGAGTAATCTCTATTTGATTAACCCTTCTTCGAATAACCTATATTCGATTATCTCTCTTCGAATAACTCATATTCGAAATCTCTCTCTTTCGAATAAACAATATTCGATCGCTTTCTTTCGAATATGCTATATTCGAAAATCTCCTTTCGATTTACTAATCGATAACTCCTTTCGATCAAACTAAAATCGATAACTCCTTTAACTCTATTCGAATAACTAATATTCGACTAACTCCTTTGGATCGACTCATTGATTAACTCCTTCGAATAACTTACCTTCGAATAACCAATATTCGATTTACCCTAACTCGATTAACTTAATTCTAATCGATTTACTCCATTTCGATTCAACTTAATTCAAATCGATTAACTTAACTCAAATTGATTAACTCCTTTCGAATAACTAAATTCGATTTAACTCTAATTGAATAACTAATATTCAATTTACTCTTACGTGTTTAACTCTATTTGAATAAGTAATTCGAATCACTCTAATGTGTTTAACTCTATTTGAATAAGTAATTCGAATCACTCTAATGTGTTTAACTCTATTCAAATATCAAATTCGAATAACTCATTTCGAATAACTAAATTCGATTAACTCTTTTAACTTTACTCGAATAACTATATTCGATTAACACCTTCTTTCGAATAACTATATTCGATTAACTCTTCGACTAACTCCTTTGGATTAACTAACTTCGAATATCTCCTTTGGATTACTAACTTCGAATAACTCCTTTGGATCAACTAACTTCGAATAACTCCTTTGGATTACTAACTTCGAATAACTCCTTTGGATTAACTAACTTCGAATAACTCCTTCGGATTAACTCTTCGAATGAATAATATTCGATAACTCTTCTCAAATGAATAACATTTGATTTTCTCCACTCGAATAAACTATATTCGATTACTCTTCTCTCGAATACCCTATATTCGATAACTCTACTTCGGATATGTGATATTCGACAACTCTACTCGATTAACTCTACTTGGATAACTCTAACTGATCCACTCTGACTGGTCAACTTTAACTGGTCAACTCTAACTGGTCAACTCTAAGTGATCAACTCTAACTGATCAACTCTAACTGATCAACTCAAACTGGTTAACTCAAATGGTCAACTCTAATTGGTTAACTCAAATGGTTTACCCTAACTTGATTTACTTGTCTTGATTAACTGAACTAATCCCCTTAGTTTAACTTAGTTAATTCACGTCGATTAACTCTAGCCGGTTCACTTAGTTTAACTCAACTAATTTACTTTGATTAACCACTTGGTTAACTTAACTAATTCACATCGATTAATCCTTTAGTTTAACTTAACTAATTCACTTCGTTTAACTCAACCAATTCACTTGGTTAACTCGACCAATTCACTTGGTTAACTCCTATTTATTTAACAAATAAATATCTTCTTTAGTTTAATTCTATTTATTTAATCTCTAAATAATTACCCTTTATAATATTCTATTTATTTAATCTCTAAATAAATATCCTTTATATTTGTTCTAACGAATATAATTCCTTTATATTTTGACTAACAAATATATCCTCTTATATTCGATTAACATATATATTCCCTTATATTGATTTACAAATAAAACTCTTTTATATTTGTTTTACCAACTATATTCCTTAATATTCAAAAATCCCTTTTCTTATATATATATATATAATCCCTTGATTTTATATAAATAAACTATTTTCAAAACATACTTTGAAAACCCCTCTCCTACAGTCTGGTATTTCTCATGGTATTTAACACACCATATAACAACGATAAATATCGTCCCACCACACATAATTACACAGATCATATACATCACATTATATATCACAATATAAAAATCACAGTAAAATAACTGTTGAGGAATCCAGTTGGATTCCTCCAACCTGTTTCCCTGCACCACAGACGTTAGACAACACCAGTATAATATTCTGATAAACAGAATCAACATATAACTATTTGACGGTTTATATATATATATATATATATATATATATGTATATATACATATATATATAATCTCTACTAACTGACTAGCAGTTCAATCAAACAGTCAACACACAGTCAAACAGATAATATTTTAACAGTTCTAAGAATACAACGTGAAAATAAAACTGTTTAGAGTTTGTGAGATTTACTCACATTTGGACGATCATCGTCAATGACGATAACCATCGCTTGATTCAGACAATTTATATTTCTATAAATTGTGACGTGCTCTAATTGACTCGCGGTCAGTTCCATTGTGGAGTACTCGTCCATACGATCCCAATGCAAATTACGGTTCGTGATTCTGATATTATATGACAGAGTTATAGCTTAAACAAGTTCGAATACTATTTAAATTAGAATTAATTAAATTTCCTTTGAAGTTTGGGCTTTAACCTTTTTCTTGGCCCACCATCCACCCTTTAAAAGTCCACACCGTATAACCCATGACCACTTCCCACGGTATTTCTCCCCCAAATCCAAAATAGAACTCGTAACAGCTTCAATCACGTTGACCGATGCTTTGACCGCTGCCGCCCTCCACCTCGTTCATCCATCGATGCTGCCACCTCTGTCGTTCAACTCAGCGCGTCCTTCTCCTCCCGATCACCCCCCTTAGGCCAAACTCGATCCCAACCGTCGAACCCGAACTGGTGCCTCGAACAGTGGCAACCACTGTCGCCTTTCACCCGAGATTACCGGAGTCCACCTCTTCGTCGTCGAGCTGACCCCCTCGTTCCTTTTTCACACCCCCTCCCTATCTCCCCTTGGATCCACGGCTATCATCAACCCTAAGTCGCTGCTCCATTTTTGAGCATTTCAGATCCACGTCGCACCAAACAAAATGGGTGTTAAACTGAAAAGGGATCCTTGCTGAATCGATCTCTAATTGTGTCTGGATTTTTTAGTATTTTGTATGAATTGTTTGAGATTTTTCATTGATTTTGCTTTTGGGATTTTGCCTTGCTGTGTTCGTTGTTTGGCATTTATAGGCTGTTGTGATAGATGATGTTTGTGGCTGAGAAGAATGGGGTGCGTGGCCTTCCTTAAGCCAAGAAAAAAATGATATTTTTTTTTATTGATTCTTATATTTTATTCTATCAATTTTATATCTGTTTTCTGTCCTTAAAAATCCCTGTGACCATATATGATACCTAAAAATCACGAAAACAGACATGCCACTAGAGTTTGACATTACGGTCCCAACGAAACTGGTTTCGTCGAATTCCGACTCCGTATGCTCACACAGCGTATTTTTAACCATCGAAAAACTGACTGTTTCTCACTCTCCGTACGACCTCACAGTACCTCTAAAAATCACGAAAACTGGACCGTAGCATAAATTCACTATTCCGGATCCAACAAAATTGGTTTCGTCGAATTCCGACTTCGTATGCTCACACAGCATATTTTTAACGCTCTGAATGACCCATTTAAATATATAAATATATTTAAATATTATTAAATTAAATATGAATAAATTAATATTATCGTATATATTCACCGAGGAATATCATACAGCTCCAGTATAATTATATACTCGCTATTCCGAGTCCAGATTGAATCGATTTTCAATTTACATTGAAAAATCCTTTTATAACGTATATAAAGCATTACGAATTATAAAGGAATTCCACAGCGACTTTTCTGAAATTTGATTTGGACATACACCAAAATCTACACGACGAAATCCCGATTTTTCTCTTTCACTAGAAAGATATACTCTACCAGCTCCACGCGTTTCTTGTTTCACAGAAATCCGGCTTAAAATGAATCATGTACATTCAGTTAAAGTTCAAATCGCCAAATAGCGAACTGCAGCGACGTTTCAGGTTCGTTTTAATTATAATTATAAATTATAAGTTCGAGCGTTGTACTTTAAGTTATCGATATCGCCAAATCGATATATAAATAATTAAATAAATTAATTATTCGGCAGCTATCAAAACGCGCCATTACACCTCTCGATTCCTCAACCTCTTGATCTTCGACCCAAGAATGCGCGTAGGAGCTCGTCGAATTATCGCATCACGCTCTATCTCCACCTCTCTAAGCAAGCTCGGCTCTACCACTTCCGCAGTCTCATGCAAGCACCTCCTCAAATGTGACACATGGAATACGTCATTTACACCACTAAGTCTCTCGGGCAACTCCACTCTATACGCCATCCGTCCAATCCTCTCCTTAATAGGAAACGGCCCTACAAACCTTGGTGCTAATTTCCCAACGGACCCAAAGCGAACAACGTTTCGTAATGGAGACACTTTGACAAAGACCATGTCCCCAACTTCAAACTCGAGATCTGTCCTCCTCTTATCCGCATAAGATTTCTGCCTATCTTGCGCTGCTTTCATCCTCCTTCGAATCAAGTCGATCTTCTCCGAAGTCTCCCTAATCATATCGGGCCCAAGTAAGATCTTATCCGTAGATTCCCACCAACATGTAGGTGAACGACAAGGTCGTCCATATAGAGCTTCGAATGGTGCCATACCAATGCTGGACTGAAAGCTATTATTATATGTGAACTCAACCAATATAAGATGCTCTTCCCATGTACCCCCAAAGTCTAGGATACATAGCCTCAACAGATCCTCTAGAATGCGATTCACCCTCTCAGTCTGGCCGTCCGTCTGAGGATGATATGCGGTGCTCAAACATAACTGAGTCCCTACCGCCTCTTGTAAGCTTCTCCAAAATTCGCTAGTGAAAATAGGATTGCGGTCGCTCACTATGCTAGAAGGAACACCGTGCAACCGAACTATCTCTCGAACGTATACAGAAGCTAACCATGGAGCAGTCCTCTTACTCTTCACGGGAATAAAATGGGCGCTCTTAGTAAGTCTATCTACTATAACCCAAATTCCCGTATTCCCCTTCCTCGATCGCAGTAATCCATCCACAAAATCCATCAAGATGCTTTCCCATTTCCATAGTGGAACCTCCAATGGGTGAAGCAACCCACCGGGTTTCTTTTGCTCCGCTTTTACTTGTTGGAACACCAAGCATCTAGCGACATACTCGGCCACGTCTTTCTTCATGCCGGCCCAAAAGTAAACTCTCTTCAAGTCTTTGTACATCTTGTCCCCGTCGGGATGAATGGTCATCTTCGAACGATGTGCTTCGTCAAGAATAGTCTTCCTTAGGACATCGTCTTTTGGTACACAAAGTCTACCGTCCCTACGTAACCAACCCTTATCATCTAGGGTATACCTAAAGAGATAGCTTGATGACTCCCCTCCTTTGAGCTTTTCTACTAACTCAACTAACTGTGGGTCGTCTCGCTGTGCCTCACCAATCCGTCCCTAAAGCGTAGGTCTGACCTCCAAGGATGCTAGCAAACCGGGTACGAAGTCAACGGAAGGTCTAAAGTCAAACATCGAAATGAATTCTAAACTTTGCCGCTCAACAAACAAATGACTTAAGGATAATATTTTTCTACTTAAGGCATCGGCCACCACGTTACCCTTGCCAGGGGTATATGCTATCTCAAAGTCGTAGGACGCTAAGAACTCCATCCACCTTTGCTGCCTTAAGTTCAAGTCCTTTTGAGAGAATAGGTATTTTAAAGATTTGTGGTCAGTGAATAGTTCGAATTTCTCGCCAAGAAGATAATGACGCCAAGACATAAGCGCGAAAACAATAGCGGCCAACTCTAGGTCATGTGTGGGGTAATTCTTCTCATGCGCTCTCAACTGCCTTCCACCATAGGCTATTACCCTGCCCTCTTGCATTAAGACTGCGCCTAGTCATGTCCCACAAGCGTTAGTATAAATGGTAAATGGCTTACTCCCGTCTGGCAATACTAAGACTGGGGCTGAAGGAAAAGCTCTCTTCAAACGTTGGAACGCATCATCACAATCTACGTCTCATGTGAAAACTAGGTTCTTCTTCGTCAAGCGTGTCAATGGAGCTGATATCTTTGCGAAGTCTTTGATAAACTTCCTATAGTAGCCAGCCAACCCCAAGAAACTTCTCACTTCGGTAGCATTTTTAGGAACCTTCCAATCTTGGATGGCCACCACCTTCGCGGGATCTACAGCTATCCCTTCTTTGGAAACCACTTGTCCTAAGAACCATACTTCCTTCCTCCAAAAGTGACACTTAGAAAATTTAGCTTTAAGCTTATGCGCTCGAAGAGTCTCCAACACTTCCCTAAGATGTAGGGCATGCTCTTCTTCATCCTTAGAAAAGATCAAGATGTCATCTACAAAGACTACCACAAATTTGTTAAGGTACTCCCTAAACACCCTACTCATCAAATCAACAAAGTATGAGGGGGCGTTTGTCAAACCGAAGGGCATCACTAGCCATTCATAGAAACCGTCCGGAGTCCTAAAGGCAGTCTTGTCAATGCTATCCTCAGCCACTCTCAACTGATGGAAACCAGTGGCTAAGTCCAACTGCGAAAACACTGAGGCGCCAACTAACTGATCGAAGAGATCGTTAATCCTCGGCAGTGGGTGTCTGTTCTTCTTAGTAAGCTTATTAAGTTCTCTATAGTCCACACAAAGTCTAAGGGACCCATCCGCCTTCGTGGCAAATACTACTGGAGCACCCCACTCCGATATACTTCGTCTTATGAACCCCTTCTCAAGCAACTCCTTCACTTGCTTACCGAGTTCCCTCCTTTCACGTGGAGCCACGTGGCGTACTGGCAAAGATACTGGTTTCGCATTATCCACAAGATATATTCGAAAATCTATCTCCCGCTTCGGAGGCAAGCCCTTCACCTCCTCAAACACATCCGAATATTCTCGGACCACTCTAACAGATCGTAGATTTTCCTCAAACGCTTCAAGCGATTCTAGATAACTTAGCATAACCGAATTTATGGGATTACAAAAGATTTCGAGAGTGTTGCCAGGGCGAGTCACGAGCCTAACTACTCTCCTTTCACAATCAAGAACGGCCCCATTTTCGGATAACCAATCCATTCCTAAAATTAGCCCATAGCCCGTGAAGCCCAACACATAAGAATCAAATCTAAATTCAACGCTAAGTATAGAAATTTTCAAATCCAAACACATCATAGACAAATAAGCCGAGCCCCCAATTGGATTCGAAACAACTAAGGGATCCTCTACTAAACTGGTGTTTAAGTGCAGTGATTCAACTAATGATGTAGAGATAAACGAATGTGATGCGCCCTAATCGAATAAGGTACGGACATGATGATCAAACAGAAAAACTAAGCTTTCAACAGAAATGGTTCTACCTCGTTCTTGCAGCGGTGGGACCGCGAGAGCCTGAACTTGTCCCCTTGCCTGCCCTGGTGCCATAAGAGCCTGCACCTGTCCTCCCGAGGTAGCTCCTGCCCTCTGCCCCTTCTTTGGGCAGTCCTTCACTAAATGTCCCGCATCGCCACAATGAAAACAGCCTGTCTTCTTTTTCTTTCGGCAATCCTTGCTGAGATGGCCTGGTGTCCCACAGTTAAAACATTTCTTCTTTCCCTTGCCGTTATTGTCTTTACCACCCTTCTTGTTTTGCTGTTGTGGTTTCTTCTGATCCCCCTTCTTCTCGGGTGCCTTATCAGCTTTAACGCTTTTCTCCTCATGCATAAGCGCCATTTCTACTAACTTCTCAAAGGTGGCCCCCATAGGGATGTGGGTCATAGCCAACCCTTGCAATGGTTCATTCAAGCCATTCACGAACCTTAGAGCCTTCTTCTCCGGCATGTTTACTAAGTCCAAGCCAAACCTTGCTAACTGATTAAATTTATTGACATATTCTTTCACTGATGAGCTTCCTTGCTTCAATGTCAAGAACCTTTCCATATATAGATTTTCTTCCGCCCTTGAGAGAAACTTCGCCTCGAACCTACGTCTGAAATCCGCCCAAGAGTCAACAGGACGCTCCCCATTAGTGACCTCCCACCAAAACGAGGCCTCTCCCTTCATCAACCAAGCTACTAATCGAACTCTCCTCCCTTCTTCTACTTCAAAGATTTCTAGCAATTCTTCCACCTCCTTAAGCCAATCTCTAGCTTCCACAAACGTTTCTGACCCTTGAAATGGTTTTCCACCCATAGCCTTGAATTCCTTGCACGTCTTTGCAAAAGTATCTATGCGAGGAGGAGGAGGAGGAACGTGTGCAACTGGTGGTGGAGGAACATTGGCTGGACCTGCAGCGGCCCTAGCCTCTAATAACCTCCTATACCATCCTGGTATCGTTACACCGTCGGGTAGATTAAGATCTTCAGCCATGCTGAAACGAAAAAGGAAAGATTCAGAATGGAGAATTCGAAAGATAAAGATATGGGCTATTGGGGATTATTATTTTTTTCTAAAAAACTTTTCTCTTTAAATTTCTCATTAAAACATGTTTTTGAAAGCACTTCTTCCAAAAATAACTATTTTTCTAAAGTATTTTTATCTGTTCTGGTAACCTTAAGCTCTGATACAACGTGTAACACTCCACGTCCATTAATGTCACCCACGAAGGGAATGCATTAACTTCCATGGAGGTTATAAGTGAATATAGAATAGAAAAATTACAACAAGACAGATAATAAATAGTACTTGGAAATCTAAAACTTCATTTAATTGCAGTGGAAATTAAACATGTTTGTTACATCATAAAACCATAGATCATAACCAAGTACAATATCCATCTTCATAAAAACAAAATACATAATCCCATTACATAAATAGCCATTAAAAAGATAACAAGCTGGACTTTACTTCAACGGTCCAAGCTTTCCAAAGAGAGATGAAGCAATTCAATCAAACTCCACTAGAGCTGGGCCCAACCTGAGGACCTGGAGGGGGAAAAAGGATAGAAATAGAGGGGGTCAGACATAAAGTCTGGCGAGTATGATAATTATAACAATACTATTATCAAAATAACTAGACTAAGGCATAAGCTGGAAGACAAGTAAATGTCTATGAACTCCTAGGAAGATAAAGATAGCGTTTAAGATAATGTTAAAGATAACGGTAAAGGCACACCTAATTACTAACGAATGATTACTACACTGCACCGCACATTACTACATTGCACTGCACCAGTCACCCTAAAGGTTGATCCCACTTGCTTCACGCAGAAACTTTATAAATAGCCTTGTGTACCCCTAGCTCACTACATAGGTGCCATCTGCCCCTATCTCCACTAGGTGTACCCCACTACCCACTTTCGATCGGCTCCCTACTCGTAGATACCCGTGCTGGCCCCACAGTGGGGTGTATCACTCCCCTAAATTGGCAACCCGATACAACTTGAGAATGCACGGCTTATACCTACACGATGCAACAATGTCTTACGTACCAGCCTGGGTCCACACACGCATACGAAACCCGTTGGACTTGCGTTGCCACCGCTCCCCGTTTTGGCCTCTTACAGTCGAACCCAGCATGCGTGTCCCGTCCTCGACTTGGGTCGAGCCCACAAAGATACGTTTGGGATACTGGTCGAAATGGGCCCCCACAAGCTACCCACCTAAGCTTGTCACTAGTATATCCCACTTAACCCTCTTAGTCATGTTCATTTACATGTGTGTTTGGTTAAGTCTTACTAATCGTATTTCACATGCCACTAAGGGCACCCCCTAGATTCCTCATGCCACCCAAGGCACCTACTTAACCCCCATGTCACACTTTACATGTTTATCTGGTTAAGTATTTCTTAATTTATTCAGGCCATAACCTCATAAAGACCTCTCACATTAGACTGGCATTTATGACAGCTGGATTTGCCGGGCGGGTCCGGGCAGTATTACACCATAAAAGAGTCTAACCTCGTGTCTTTACAACCGTTATGCTTTAGTTTAGGCCTAGGACCTCTCACATTGGGCTGACATTTGTGACCACTGGATTTGCCGGGCGGGTCCGGGCAGGTTTACGTCACAAACGAGTCCAACCTCGTGTCCTAAGCATTGATTAACACTTAAAATCTTTTACCCCAGTTTTAATAATTCCCTATTCAAATTATTAATTACTTCCAATTTTAATGATGTCCATAATTGACTCAGTTAGGGCCATCCACTTATGGCATGCAAAATTATATCAATTGCACCCCACTTTTTAATATTAAATCCTTAACATTACCCCTACCCCACGTTTATACGTTCACTTATTCAACGCATAATATAGGCTAGACTTGAATAGTCCAACACATAGCATAAAGATAAATTATCACAACATATAGACAATTAAAATAAATCTAATCATAATAGGGGTGAAACTTGCATAAACTACACATGTTAAGGATCAAAAGGTGTCAACTTGTTAAATGTCTCAATTTACATGATATGATCATAGCCCAAATCTACACATAAACTTGCATATGGGGTTTTTAGGCAACATAATGATGGTGTGAACTAGCATAGGATGTCACATATGTCATAGCATAATTCTAGATGTCATAATTGATGTCTTGGCATATGTTCATAACTTTTCTAATCAATCTAACTTGCATATGTGACTTGTCATATAGATCAACATAACCCAAACATGATGATTTAATTAATATGAACTAACTAGCATAGATGGTAACATCATGGCCTTTTTAACATGTATGATTCATCACAACTTAGCATAGAAACTTTCAACATACATAACATCATCATATCATGATTTACAACATATAAGATATCATCATCACATAACATTGGATTTACAATATACATGATAGCAAAAGGGGTTTACAACAACATATATGATAATTCACATCATCTACTCATAATCCATTCATAACTCAACCTAATTCAAATGATAATAATCTTGTTAAGATCATCATACTCACAATTTAGAGAAGAAAAGAGAGAGTTTTGCTTTGCTTTAGGGTTGAGAGAATTAGAATTGAATTTGCTTTTCTTCTTTCTTAGTCGGCGGCGGCTCCATTGATTTCCATGGCGACGGTATGACGGTAACTATTCTATTTTAATTAGGTCTAGGGTTAGCATTAGGATGTATTTATAGGTGTAGGAAGTTATTTAGGACCATTAGATTAACCCTGAACCATGAGAACCAATCAAATGCAAAATCTGCATTTGAGCGAATCGGCCCACGGGTTGACAGCCAAATACCCTGGATTAACCCCTAGTCGACCCAGCGGAGCTCGGGTCGACCTCAAAAATGGGCCGGTTCGGTTATTTCCCCTCCCAATTCGCTATTTTTAACCTTTTCTCATATTTATTTATTTAATTTTTAATTTTTTTAATATATATATCAATATATATATATTTCTCTGTGCAACCCATTTCACTTAATTCTTTTCTAAAAATTAAGTATACTTTAATTTGTGAATTTTAATGTTATAAAATTACGGGGTGTTACATATATATACATACACATCTGTGCATATATATGTGTGTGTGTGTGTGGAAGCATCACAAGGCAATGAACACAAACAGGGCAGGTGCAACCAAAATACCCAAAATACTCAAATAATGACAAATGTGCACAACAAAAAAGCTGGACAGAGCATCCTTGGCTTATACAAAAAGGCAAGTACAAGAATGTGCACATTACAACGAGCAGGTGTATCTCCAAGCCAGATACAATGACTCAACCAACAAGGCCTGGCATTTTACAACTGAACAAGCATGGGTGCACAAGCTGAAAAAAGACACAAGTACAAGCACACGGCCACAACAATGGCAATGAACATGAACCAAGTAGAAGGCCATAAGAAAACACAAGCCAGGAGCATGCATTAGAGTAGCCAAGCAAAATTCACAAGAGAAATGTAAATGGAAACATTAAACCTGCATGAACAGGCAAGCACATGAAGATGCAGTTATAGGATTAAGGGTCATGGATCTGCAAACCAAAAAAATGAAGTGGGATGGAAAACAAGTTCAAATGGTCATAGGAAAGTAGACATGCAAAGCATAAATCAGCATGCACTGAAGCAGACATGGGATGGCATCAAGAATAGATGGGGAGCATTAAGCAATCACAATTACAAGTGGGAATTTCAAAATGTCAGATGCTAAGTAGGTCAATTTTTTATATATATGCACATAGGTCAGTGGAAAGCAAGTGAGTAGCAACGTTGTGCAACTGCACACGACTGGATCAGATTTATAGTTTATTTCAGTAACACATGACATGGCATGATCGAATTCAAAGCATGTACATGAAAAAACATGGAAAAGTTACACAAGCACACAAACTGGTTGCAATAACATGGAAACTAGATCAAGAGATATTTCAAGTATAGTATCAGTTCTTATGTAGTTGCTAAATCCAAACAAATCAAGTGCAAGTTAAGATATAAAGTGAACAAATGCAAGTGACCCATACCATGCTCAAGATCAAGAGACACATATATGACAGTATAACATGAATCACCAAACCAAAGTACAACACGTATATGGAGCAGGTAGTAAACAACTGTAGTTTGAACAACCTAGGTGCATGGCATGCATCAGAAGTTAAAAGGAAGCATCAATGAAATATTTTCATGGTTGAATTAGTAAAGAAAAGTTTTTTCTTTTAAACAATTGACTAGTTAAAAATGGGAAAAGATTAAATTTGCAAATATAGATTTTGGCAAAAAATATTTGGTCGAAACATTTCAAATCATGCATGTGTTTCATAATTGCCATAAATCAGTGCAATTAGAAGTTAGTAATTTATTCTCAAATGCACAGTGATGAGAACACAAAATGATACATCAACGAAGATCAAGCATGGATTTATCAACATATCAAGGGTCAGATTTTGGGCAAGGATGAATCTCCGTTTTTAAATACTTTCCAGAAATCACAAGGGAAATCTTTTAAGCATGAAAATCATTTGAGAGTTTCCAGAAATAAATTGAGTATACACGGCAAGCATTTACGCAAGGATGAACAAATCAAGACCAAATCTATGATGAAATCTGAGATAATTAAGGGTCTCTAAAACCCTATTGAAATACCATTCACCACAGGCAATGAAGCATCAAAACATACCAATACAATTGAACATACGAGAAATCTAAAAATCAGAGAACTCACATTTTTTCATTATTTCGATCGCAAGGCCAAATCGTATCGATAAGCGGACAATAATTTCAAATCCAATTAGAGAATACAATACTAAAGCAAACAAGAGTCGCGGTTTGGGTAAATCACAAAACCCTAATTTTGTTTATGTCGACCATCAAAGAAAAGGAAGGAAGCCAACAATATTTTGAAGTATCAAAGCAATTAAAGAGCAAAGACGGGTCGTATTTTTTTAATTTAATTAAGGGGGTTTTGTTTTATTTGTTTTTAAATTTTTAATCGATCCATTATTTTCTAGTTTTCTTTAAACTAGGGTTTTAGCTATAGGATTTTTAGTTATGGGAAATCTGATCTCAAGATTTAAGATCAGTGCATGGTTTTGAGCGTAGAATTAGAACAGTTGGGAATGGGTGTCGCGAGCTTACAAGGAATTGTAGGCGTAGAGATTGTTTTAATTCTTAGTAAGAACCCTTGGGGAATGCAGTAATAGGCAGGGTTTGTTGAAGCTGGGTAAAATCTGCGTCACTTATTTTCTATATTTTTTATTCAACTGTGATTTGAGTTGTGAAAATTTTTATATTCCTCAAAACTGCAATAAACCCTATTCGCCCCCTCTAGGGTTAATTTAGATCCTACAAGTGGTATTAGAGCAGATATTTTTCTAAACTCTAGAGGCCATGGATTTCCCTAACGGTGTCTTTACCAATTGTCAGGCTTGCGAGAGTTAGTCCAGTAATATTCCAACTGTTTTCAATGGAACTAATTTTTTAGTTTGGAAATCAAAAATGGAATTTTATTTGAATATGTTAATTCTAAATATTGGAATGTTATTGAGTGATATGCTAGATAAGAGGAATAAAGTTATCAATGTTCGTTCTATGCATATTATTTATTCTTATCTTAGTATTGATCAGTTTAACCATATCTCTCATTGTTTATCTGCGCAGGATATTTGGAATACTCTCGACTCGATGTATGGTGAAAACGACAACAGTAGCATAGAACCCTCAAAAGTTAACTCAGGTTCATATTTATGCTTAGTAGGTTTTATAGATGATGAATCAGAGGATGGAGACTCAACAGACAATGAAATAGGAGATTTCTCATATGAATATTCGGTTTATCTTTATAATGATTTAACTAAAACCGTTGATAGTCTAAAATCGAAAAATAAAAATATAAAATATGAAAATCATGAGTTGTGATGTAAAAACAATGATATGGAATTAAGGCTCAAAAATGAAATTAAAAGGATTAGAAATCTTAAATGCGATAATTGTGCGACTTTTCAAAAGGAGCAGTTAGAAATAAAAGAGAATAAGATTGGGATTTATAAATGAAAATGTGATTTTGAAAAACAAAAAGATTTGGATTTCGAAAATAATTTACGATTTGGAAAGTGAAATTGAAAAACTTAAGGATTTTGAAAACTTGAATTTGAAAAGTGCAAATAGTTTGAATCTAAGATTTCAGAGTCCAAGACCATAATTTAATGATTGAAAATGAAAATTTGGTTTTGAAATAAACTGATGCTGAAAAGAGAAATATCGCTATTAATCATAGTTCCAATTTAATGAAAGAGAATAGTGATCTTTAATCTAAAATTCAGCAACTTGAATCAATTTTGGTTAAATTTTCAAATGAAGAAAAATCGTTGAATATGTTATTGAAAAACCAATTTTCTATTGGAAACAAAAATGGTCTTGGTTTTGAGAAAACTGATGAATTTGAATAAAGGAGTTCAAATGATTTAAAAGATCCTTTAATATTTTTGGAAAGATCAAATTGGAATTTTGGACTCTGATAACGTCAAAGGATTTTTTAAACACATACGTGATAAGAACTTGTTTTGTAACAATCTTGTTAAACAATTGTCGATCCCAATAAGGAAACAAAATGAATTCAAGAAAGGTTAAACGATTTTGGGTTCTTAAAGGAACATTAGTAAATGAAAATGGATTGTTGTACAAACAAGTTTGTGTAACAAAACATGCAAATGAAGCTATGAGTGGTAAAACAACATTTGTTAGACCACTCGATCCTATAAAAATTTAGCTACCGAAGGAGGCTAAGTAACATGTTCGCGAAAGAGAGATTAAATTCAAGCTGTTCTATATTTTTGAATTATTCAGAGTTCCTTATCCGTGATTGTTGTGTTAGAGATCCACATCATCAATAGTAAATCAGGTATGATCTCTAAACTCAAGTTTCTTTTTTTTGTTTCTATTCTGCTTTTTATTCCTCCTTTTTATTCCTTCTTCTATTTTTCCTATTTGTATTCTTCCTTCTGATAATGCTGATTTATTTTTGACATAGCCACAACAAGATTGCCTATTTTGAAATCAATTATGATTGACTATATATTGAATTTCATGGATACGATTTTTTGGATTTGACTTCTGAAAACAAATTCCATCAAGTGATTTCAAATAACTTGCTTTTGATTTAAATCATGAATTGTCTCTTAGGCTTGTTGTAAATATTGTAAAAATTTGCTTGTGCATCTTGTTTTGAAATAGATTTTTTTCTACTCCTCTGATAAAGGAAACTGAATTACAAAAATTATCTGCTTGGGCTTGGATACGTTGTAATTATCGGCATTAGGACCTACAAGTGATATCAGTTTTTAGAAGTATTGAAATTTTTCACATTCAACTGTTTGATTTTTGAAACTAAATTTTAACTTGTATAGTTCTTTCAAAACTCCTCTTGAAATTGATTTTTTTTTTAAATTTAAAATCATTTATGGTTATTTATTCAAAAATTGAAATTACTGACCAAATTGAACTATATTTGGTGTAATAGCCCGCATTTTATGTATCAAAAGATCGTAGAATATTTTTATTTTATTCACTAAGGGTTGTGGATCATTCTAATCTTTTAATATGTTGCTTATGGGGATGTGAGACATGTTATCAATTTTGTTTGTGACCATTTTGCCCCTATCAATTTTGCACAAGGCTTAACTTTTGACTCAGGTCGAATCAAAGGGTGAGACCTGTCCCATTGGAAAGGAATTTATGTTTTCCTTTCTATAGAGTGGTTATATTAAGGATTTGGCTTATCGATTTGTGGGAAACCGCTGTTTTAAGTTTTTTCAGTGGTTGTTCAGGTTTTGGGAGCCTAATGGGCTAATTTGGGGGAGGCCCATTAGTGGGTTGGTTGAAACTATAAATAGGGGTTAAGGGATATAGGAAATGGTTTTAGTTTTCCATTCTCTCATTTGGAGAACTTGTGCTCCTCCTTCCTCTTACTCCTTTCCACTATTAGAAATCCAAATCCAAGGAGGTAAATTGAAATTCTACACCATTGAAGGCTAGTTCTACATCAATTAAAGCAAGGATTCATCGGATCAAGTTGTTTGGTGCGAGGTGCTTATTGTCCGGATTCCTATTTCATTGATTTTTGCTTGTTTTGGAGAATTAGTGAGTGATATGCATCTCTCACATGGATTTAATGTAGTGTATGAGTATTTTTCATGTTTTTCATCAAATTCAAGTTTTTTCCATAGGTCTATGCATTGGTAAGTTCATTTTCAAATGAATCACCCTATGATCTCATTTAGCAAGTTTAAATCCATGATTCTATGTTATGTCTTTGCTATTTCATATGACAATGCAAGTTAGATCCATATTTTTGTTCATATTTGCATTTATGGTGATTTTGGTGAGTCTCACATAATTATTGATGAAATAGCCAAATTGGTGATGACATTGGTTTCATAACAAGTTTGTGGTGGTATTTGGTGAATTTGTTGAGTTGGTTTCGTCGATTATATCGATTGGCAGAGTTTTGGTCGAAACTGGAGTTGCATTGGAGTTGTGCAGGTTTTGGGTTGCGCGTTAGGGGGTCGTTCGTACCATAATGTCTATCCTGGAGAACAAGACAAGGCTAGTTGGTCGACCAACGTAGCAGAACCTGGTCGAGCAGAATGGAGAGCAGGGCTGGTCGGTCGTTCAGATCCTGTTCCATCGTCCATGTTTTAGTGAAAAGAAAATCTAGATGGTTGTTCGAGCAAGATTAGCTCGAGCAGAAGTGTACAGGTTGAGGAGCTGGTCGGTCGTGCATCTCTCCTGGTCGGTTGTGAAGCTTGAAAGGGGTAAAATGAAAGGGTCAGTCGTACCCCCAAGTGGTTTGGGTCAGTCGTTCCTAGTTGTATGGTTCGGTCGTTCAGGGTTGAAGATGAAGAGTTATGGTAGAGGCTGGTCGGTCGTTCGGGGCTGGTCGGTTGTATATCTAGATGAAGGGTCAATCGTACCCCCAGGTGAGGGGTCGGTCGAACATGGCCAGGGGTGGGTCACAGGGTCATTTTCTGAAAATTTATATTTTGGGGGTACGACTCAGATTTGAATAAAAAGGGCTGAAAAATAAATTTTTTTTTGAGGGCAACCCCCCGAACCCTAGCCGTAGTGCAATGATGCAATTCAACTCAGTGATGTGGTGACTTTGTGGAGAATGACAAAGTGAAGTGATTTGTTTATTTGATGTGATGAACGGAGGGACAACTCAAGGATGTATTGAGTTCGTGTGAAGTGATTGCTCTAAAGTGTTCTGAGCTAATTAATAGTTGTAATTGATAATGACTAGAGATAAGAAGGCTGAGGAATTCCCATTGTCGTAGGTTCTAGCAGACTCAAAGTAGGGGTACAATTGAAGACCAATTGTAGGTTGATTGCCCTGGGCATCTTATATGGCCTAGACACGTGTTGTGTATAGCGTGTAGGTTTTGCTAGAGCCGGGGCGTCGTGTGTGGTCCTTAACAATTGATGACAAATTGTTAGCTAGTCATACGATAATGAGGGTTCCAAAGAAAGGTTGGCAGTGATAGCTAGAGTCAGTCATGGATGTTTGAATTTTTGTTGCAGTAATGGTTGAGTTACTATTGCTATGTGTGAATAATTGTTCTGGTTGCCATGCCTGAATTGTTATTCCTTTGGATGTGTGAATCGTAATGGCTGTCACTGCCAGGTGTGGGGAAGGCAGGTATAAGTTCTTCTCTGGAGCTGGGTAGATTAGTTTTTTATTTACCCATTCTCCTATACTTTATTGACGAATTTTGGTAGTGGTTTTAACGCTCACTAAGACTGTTGTTTGACTCAAGGTTTAGTGAGAATGATGATGCTAATCGATGGCGAGCAGGAGGCTCATGTAGTGAGGCAAATTGTACAACCACCGTTGTTGATATCCACGTGTATGGGAAATACTTTCTAGTTGTCATGAAAGCTTACTATTTTCTGCTTCACTATCACTACCTGTTTTATATATTATATTTTATCCTTGCATTGTGAGTTTACGATAGGTTCCACTTATGTATTAAACCTTGATGATCGTCCAGAGCTGCCATGCACACCTTTCAGCGCATTATTCCTCTTGTATAGTGCAGGGGCTATGGGCGGTCGTCATATTTGGTATCAAAGCTCTGGTTATCGATTTTTAGCCAAAGTTCAAGGACGTAATTACACACGAGAGACATACTTGTAGATTTAAGTTGGATGCTTTCAATATATATTAGCATAAATGGTAGTAGCGGTTGTATTCCTTTAGCATTTTTCTTGAAAGTTGCTAATCCTTCTAATTTAAAGATTTAGAATGAGTCGACGCTATATAAGACATTATGCTAGGGAAGAAATTGTGCTTAGATGGGGTAATAGCAGGGCACCTGACTACCCAGCCATGTTTGAAGCTATCATGGAAGCATGCCTTCAAAGGAACCCCGCTCCAGTGGCAGCTACGGTTGATGTTGGAGTCCAAGTGCTGAGAGCTGTAAAATTTGCAAAGCAATGCAAAGATTTTACATCATTGGGAGGGAAACAATTCAAGGGAAGTGAACTTGTTGAAGAGGTTCAAAGGTGGTTGGATACTTGTATTCGAATCTTCAAGGACTTGGGCATTAATGATGCAACAAGAGGAAACTTGCATCAAGGCAGTTAGTGGGCAGAGCAATGGACTGGTGGAACTCTGTCACACTTGAGACTTCTGAAGAGGATATTTCATGGGACCAGTTCCAAGCTAAGTTTGAAGCAAAATTTATCTCCACCATGCAGAAGTTTGTTTTGTTTAAGAGATTCGTGGAGCTTAAACAGAATGGTCGATCAATTCTTGACTATATTTCTGACTTCGAGGCCTTGTCGAAGTATGCTCGTTCATTTGTGGATACTCCTTATCAAAAGAATGAGAAGTTTGTCTTGGGATTAGATGAATATCTTAGGAATTAGCTTGTGGATCACCTCGATGAAAGCTTTGAGAAGATTGTTGAGAAGGCTTTGAGGCATGAAAGTTTGTTTCCTAAGAAGATGTCTGTTGTTGCAACTAAAGAGGAGCGGAAGCCACAACACGATTGTAATAACAAGAAGAGGAAGCAATACCAATAGAAAGGGAAGGATGTCCAAAAGAAGAAGAAGGGAGAAGTGACTTGTTACATTTGTTGGTAGAAGGGCCATTTTGCTAGTGAATGCAAGAATCCTAAAGCTGAAAAGAAGTGCTTCAAGTGTGGAAAGCCGGGACATGAGAAGAAAGAATGTCCAGAATAACCTCAAGGGAAGAAAGTGGTTAAGACTTATGCTTTAGGGGTAGTATTGTCTTCTTCAAAAGCTGTTGCTGTAGAGGAGAAGGAAAGCCTGCCGTGGTGCAAGGCACTTTTTCTATTTATGGTGTTTCAGTTCGAGTTTTGTTTGATACTAGAGTATCACATTCATTAATTTGCAATGAGCTTGTTTGTGGCTAAGGTTTGGAACCCGATATTTTTGATAGACCATTGATCTTGACTAATCCAGTTAGGGGTTCGTCCAGTTTGACAATGTTGTGTCATAGTCTAGTGTTGTTGAGTCATGCTTACTATTTTGTGTGATTGCTTTGTTCTTAACTTCGATGGGTTTGGGATCATCTTGGGCATGGATTAGCTCAAGAAGTACGCGATAAGGGTGAATTGCGAGAAGCTAGAGGTGAGAGTCTGGGATGTAGAAGGGCGAAAGGTGTTGATAAAGTGTAAGCGCAAAGAGGGCATCTTCGTTTGCTATCTATATTCGCTTGTGATTCCATAAGAAGACTTGTCATCTGTGTTGATCGCTAATGAGTATGAGGATGTCTTTGACGAGGTCAAAGGGTTGTCGCCGCATCGTGAGATCGAGTTTAGGATCGATTTGGTCGAGGGATTTAGACCAATCATTATGCCTCTTAGGCAGATGTCGCCTAAGGAACAATGAGAGTTAGAGGTGAAAGTTTGAGACCTTCTTAGGAAGGATTCATTCGGAGAAGTGTTTCCGAATGGGGTCCACCGGTAGTGTTTGCAACCAAGGCAGATGGCTCGTTAAGGTTGTGTGTGGACTGTCGTGAGCTGAACAAGATGACCAAGAGGAACAAGTATCTGTTGCCAAGGATTGATGACTTATTCAATCATCTTTACGAAGTCAAAGTGTCTTCTCGGATGGATCTGGCAATGGGATTTCACTAGTTGAGTGTGGCAAAGGATAGTGTGTTAAAGACTGCTTTTAGGACACCATCCGGATTCTTCGAATGGTTGGTGATGCCATTCGGGTTGACTAACGCGACAACGTATTTTGTGGATCTTATGAATAGGGTATTCATAGATCAGTTGAATAAGTTCGTACTTGTGTTCGTGGATGACTTTTTTGTCTACTCACGAAATGAGGAAGAGCACAAGACGCACTTGAGGATAGTGTTGGAAATCTTATGAAAACATCAGCTGAGAGCCAAGTTTTCAAAGTATCACTTCTGGAAGAAAGAAGTGAGATCCTTAGGTCATGTAGTTTCCGGTAATGGGATCCCGGTTGACCCCGCTAAAGTGGTAGCAATCTAGGACTAGGATAGACCTAAAAATGCGACAGATGTGAGAAGTTTTGTAATGACCCGCATTCTATGCATTGGAGGATCGTAGAACATTTGTTTCACCTACATGCGAAGCCGTATGTTCGCGTAAATTTGGGAAACGACTATTAGGGTCATTTCCCATGTTCACGATGTTTGCCGATTTTTAAATGACCATTTTCCCCTATCGAATCTTGTTCTGCCTATAACTTTTGATTGTTAGAGAAATCCTTCATTGTCATTTTTACAGCCGCCACTTACCTCTCTTCAACCCTACAAATGGCCCATACCTTCTAAATCACTCCCAAATCACTTTCTAATCACTTATTAACCAAATCTACGCCAAACCAAGGAAGATTAACATCAAATCAGAGCTGAAGCTGTTGTGTTGCATCGGAAACCACGTCAAAACAGTAGAGTTTCAAATCTAAAGTTTTATTAGTGGCTAAGGTGAGTGATTTGCATAAGTTTACACTAATTACGGTTAATTGTGGTGATTAGTGTTAATTAGCGAAATTATGCATGTAAAAAATCTATAAAAATGTGTAGAAATTCTTAAATAATATTTTATGCCTCTATTGGAAATTTGGGTTAATTTGGACATGTTATGCTAATTGTATGCTTAAATCATGATTAAGGGGATTAAGCGGAAAACCATAGATTTAGGTATGTTTGGTCCAAAATAACTCATATGATTGATGTTTGGATGCTTATAGTTGATTCTACTTGTTGTTATTATTGTTTGGAATGTTAAGTAATCCTGTAGGAAAGTTAGAATGGTTGAAAACGCCGTCATATGGTGAAAATGGACGATATATTCTTGCTGGAAAATGTACAAGGTTTCGGATCGGATCGGATTATAGGGCTCGGATCGGATAGGGGAACCGGGAGAGGAAATCCGAACCGAACCGGAACTTGGCATAAGAGGCTTGGTAAGAAGGAAGGCCATTTGCGTAGAGTTGGAGTTGGGTTCGGATCCGAAGCGAGGGCGAGGGGATCGAATCGGAAATGCGGAGTACGACCCGAACCGGAGGAGGGCACCCGAACCGAATCATGATCGAACCAACTCGGATGGAGTACCACGACTGAACCGACCTGCAGGAAGTTTACTGGACCGAACAGGATTGATGGCCAGGAGCTTCATGTCGAAACAAACTGGGGAGGAAAACCAAACCGAACTGGTTTGGACCTCTTCCACTACTGTGTGACGACTCTTCAGAAGACCAACTCCAATTTGACCAAAACCTGGGATGCAAAGGAAGTCCAAATGGGAGGTTATTACTCAGGATACAAATGGGGATCAACGAGTTAACTTCATGAGTTGGGCTTTGCTGCGGGACGTGTGCAAAGGGGTTATCGATGTTTATAGCTTTGACTCGCCACTGAGAGACAGATCATGTAACACCCCACCTCCGCTAGGGTCACTCAAAAAGGGAATGCACTAGCTTTGGTGGAGTATTATCTAGGTAAACATACACAGAAATATTACAAGACAGAACATAAATAAAACAGCAGAAGGAAAACCCAAATTTCATTGCTTTAAAATCTAGTAAGGTCTAAAGCCTTTTACATCAAAATGCTATTAAGTCAATTACATCGAAATCTGTCTTGCAATAGTAAAGAAGCATAAAACCATAGTTATAAATCATTCCCCAATAAAGCAAAGCAAGCCATAGCCAAGAGAAATCCAAGCCGTACATGAAAGAGCTTTGGAGCTTTGTAAGATCCGAACTAAGCTGTATTTCCACCCTGCGAACCTGGGGGGGGGGGGGGAGAAACGGAAGAAAAAGAGGCGAAACAAAACGGGTCAGTCATAAAGACTGAGTAAGTCCTAGTGACTTTCAGCATAAAAACAGGTAAAGATAACATGGAATGAATAAACTTAAAGTAAACATAAGCATAATGACAAGATAAGCTACAGGAAAGATAACTAAGAATAACCTCATATGGTTTTTGTCAAGTATTACATCGCCAGGTTTCCATTCAAGATAAACTAAGTATAATTTCGCAAGATTTCTATCAAGCATCACAAGATTTCTCTGTTTTACCATTAAAATATTTCTATGATATCTATTTGCTCTGTACCAACCGTACTAGTATCCCAACCCGTGTCATGTGTTGACTATAAAATGATCCCTTGCCCAATGTCATGAAATGATCCATTACTTGGTCTCACGAAACGATCTATTAATCGATCGGCTCCCTACAAGTCCTATCTCGTTCATGTGTCTATGTCATACGGCCCTATCACGAATGTAGTCACCTGTTCTAGGTCCACCATAGGGTGTATCAAGCCCTAGGGTGCCAACCACCGACACGAATCAAGCACGCACAGTGTAAACCTACTGGTGCCCAATGTCTGCTTTTTCAACTCTGGACTACGTGCACGACCGTAGTCTGCCTGAACCTACAATGGCGCACCAACTCAGCCGTCGTTCTGGTCGCTTACAATCAGCCCAGTAATCGTGCCCCACCCTGCTTAGTTCCAGGGTACCATGATACATCTAGTGGGTTACTATTGAAAAGGACCGCTTAACTAGGGTTTCCGTCCAGCAGGTTAAGTGTTGTCATTTAAATTCGAGACTTAACCCCATCAGTCTAGCATGTCAAGTTGGTTAAGTGTGGTCATTCAAGTTCGTGACTTAACCCGCCTACGTGTCATGTCAAATTGGCTAAGGGTTGTCGTTCAAGTTCATGACTTAGCCCTACGAATCATGTGTCAAGTTGGTTAAGTATGTTCAAGTAGTTCGTGACTTAACCCTACCAAACCATCATGTCAAATTGGTTAAGTATATTCAAGCGGTTCATGACTTATCCCTATCAAGTCATCGTGTCAAATTGGTTAAGTATATTCAAGCGGTTCATGAATTAACCCTATCAAGTCATCGTTTCAAATTGGTTAAGTATATTCAAGCGGTTCATGACTTAACCCTATCAAGTCATCGTGTCAAATTGGTTAAGTATATGTTAACTTAACCCCATCCACTAGTCATATTATAATGGTTAAGTGTTACTCTCGTGAGTTTACTTAACCTTACCATGCATCACGTTATACTAGTCGGGTGTTATCGACCCATTCAGGTTAAACTAACCCATCCGCTAATCGTGTTATATGGTTAAGTGTCATTAAGTAATCTAGCTCAGTTTTACTTAACCCACCCATTCATGTCATATCGGTTAAGTGTTATTAGTCTAATCATATTGCTTAACCTTATCATGTGGCATTAATTTACTTAATGCACCCCAACCTCTCACATTAGACATGGTTGTGGTTACTCGTTACGCCGGGCGGATCCGGGCAGGTTTATACCACAACCTAGTCTAACCTTGGATTTTAAGCGCGGTATGACCAACTACCCACATTGGGTCCTATTGTTTGCAGTTACTGGATTCGCCGGGCGGTTCCAGGCAGGTTTATACTGCAAACTCAACCCAACCTCGAGTTGGCCACTTTCAAGTTATCTAAGTGTCATGTCCATGTTCAAGTTTCATGCCAAGTTCGTGTCTAGTTTCATGGGGAGTTTCATGTCAAGTTTCATGTTTTCACTTATGCCTATTATCAAGTTAATGATTCATATTCATAACCAATTCATGTTTCAAGTTCATAAGCATGTTTACGTGCCTTCTAGATGTCCAATACATACCAATTACCCAAAACCCAACTTAGGCGCGTTCATATTAAACTTTCTCCAAGTCATAAATTATCATATATGTTTCTACTCCAAATTTTACATAATTAACATATGCCCAAGTCCTAGGTTACATGTCAGTTTTTACATATGCCCAATTCATACCAGATTTACATATGTTCAATTCATGTCGTTTTACATATGTCAAGATTCATGATTTTCATGTTTACAAAGCTATGCTCAATTTAAATAGATCCAGTTTTATACCCAAAATTACATGTATAACATGTTTACACCAATTTACCTATAACAAGTTCTAGCTTTTTACATATGTCACAATCCATGTCAAAATTACATATATCAATTTATATGTGTCCAATCCTAGCCAATTTAGATATATACCAAGTTTCATGCCTTTTTACTTAGATCCTATTAATGCCAAATTCCATGTATATATTATTTATGCAAATTCCCCCATAACAAGATTATACCAAAATTTACAGGTCAAGCCCCAAACTTGCAGATACAGTGATAATTTCCAATTTCATGTTGCCAATAATTCCAACATATTCATATAGGCAATAATCCCATAATTCCCCCGTATATATCTCGTATGCAAATCGCGATTTTAGGCCAAGGTCCGAAATTGGCCAAGGTTCATCAAAAGAAAATAAATAGGGGAAAGGTAGAATTCATATTAAAAGCAAGATCAGGGGGAAAAACATCATCACAGGCATGAAGATTACAATTTGATAATAATATTAACATGAATCGAGAAAACTAATTTACAACAGGCTGAATAGATTATGAACTTGTCATGAGAATAAAGATAGACAAGTCAAAAGCTCAAGATTCAAGAAACAACAGAAATAGATCTAGATCGATAAACATACTTAGATCCAATTTCACTTTAATTCAATGCCGTATTATAATCAAATATTTAAATCGGAAAATAACTAGAACTTACAGATCGTGGCTAACGAATTAAGAAGTGAATTTGTCGTAGAAAGTTGCAGAAGCTTCAATCTCTAGTTTGAATTGAGTTGCTTAGGTTGATGTTGA
Organism: Allium sativum; assembly: GCA_030737875.1. Classification (NCBI taxonomy): domain Eukaryota; kingdom Viridiplantae; phylum Streptophyta; class Magnoliopsida; order Asparagales; family Amaryllidaceae; genus Allium; species Allium sativum. Next base: position 606,410,898 of record CM060910.1, on the reverse strand, counting down.
TTAGCTTCTAGTTTTGATTCCAGCAGAGTAGCGACGCCATTTTTATTTTTATTTAGAACAGAGGCAGAGTAGAAGCAGAATAGAATTGTGTGTAGAGAAGGCTAGGTTTGGGGCTGTTTAAATAGGTTTAGGCAGATGAATCTGGACAGAAATCGGACTAGATACATCAGAACGAACACTGGCCCAAAAATGGGCTCGGGGACCAGGTCGACACCCAAGTCGACTACCCAGTCGACCTGGGGGGAGGGGTCGACTGCCCAGTCGACTCCCCAGTCGACCTGGGTCTGGGAGGGAAATTCCCCGCCCAGTCTGTTCTGCGTTTGAAATTCGAATTTTGAATTCGAATTCGAGCTGTTTTGAACTCTGAAAATTCCTGAAACTTCGGAGGGTCATATCTCCTCATACGGACTCCGATTCTCGCAAACTCGGACATGTTTCCAAGAAGAATTTCGAGATAGACGCAATGGCACAACCTGTTTCCCTTGATTCTGATCTTAAAATTTAATTCTGCCTTGATTTATGATTTTAACATGTTGTTAAAATTCGGGTTGTTACATTCTCCCCTCCTTAAAGAATTTTGTCCCCGAAATCTTCAAGTTAAGGAGAATGTGTCCTACCATCCAATCATCCATCTACTCAATCATCAATCACAGGCATCCATCGTCCTTAATAGATTTCTAATGTTGTATGAACATATGCAGAAAGTGTGTGTATATGTTCCTTGTCTAATGCAAATGATCAGGCCTGATTGATCTTTATAATGCAAAATATGTTAAGTGCCATGAATCCATATGTATGCAAATAATCCTAGTCACGTAAACACTATATGTGTGCACAACCATTCATCCATATGCAACATTCACATGATAACACATTCAAACTCATCCATAAACAAGTATAAACACTCATGCATATGCAATATGGAAAGGTGACTGAGCCGATCTAGTGCCTAATGTGTAAATGCATCCACGAGCAACCACTTGCAGCCACTTGCAACCATCAATCATAACATGTCTCAAACACATGTTTACACCCAATTGTTCCTACTTAAAGGTATAGCCGAATGATAGAAGCAAGTAAAAACTTTGTGCCCATTAGGCTATGTCAAAACTGGAAATATATGTCACATATATATTGATCAGGAGAAGAACTCCCTAAGCACCAGCCCCGGAGTCCGAAATCAACATCAGGCAGACACCCTAAGAATTACTCAATCAAACCAATATACGTTTCGAGGAAACTAAGCATGATGGACTCCTTTTAGGTCACAAGGGAGTCCCTTCCTAAAACCAACATGTATCCTATAAAACCCAAAGAGTTTAGTCAACCCAACGGACAACCTCTAGCCCCAAAATGTATTACTAACAGATGAGTCATACTCCCTATGGGGCTTGCAACAGAAATTTGATTGAGAATAGGACCGAGAGGAAAAAGATAATATGCAAGTAAGCTCTACAGGAAAAGAGGGACCAAGGATATACTCTTAAAAAGAGATATGATGCACGTATCTAGTCTTCAATCTTCTAAGTCGCGTTTCCTTGAGCTTAACTCCATTGTGCTTTTACCATCTTTAACTTCACAGATTCTTAATTCTTGTTTCCAAAATATGAGTTGGAACTCATTTCACTGTTGCCTCTCGTTCCACTTTCACTTATCCTCCTTCTAGTATACTCGGCTCAAACTTAACTACGTACTCATGGTTTCATGCAAGCTCTCCACAATTCACTAGTGAATCTTGGATCTCGTTCACTTACTAGGAGGTATTCCACGCAGAAGAACTATCTCTTGAAAATAACAAATATCAACCATGTTGCCAAATGTACTTACTAAGGTGACTTTCTACAACTCATGCATAAGAGAAATGAACCATCCGCCTTAGTGGCGAACACTACTCGAGCGGATCAATTAAATTACCAGTAAATGTGTCAAGAGATTCTAGGTAACAAATCCTAATAGAACCCTAAAGGTTACACGCGACTTCGAGGGTATTACCGAGACAAGTCAAGAGTCTAACTACCCTCTTTTCAAAACCGAGAATGTCACCCTTACTGGATAACTACTCCATCGCTAGAATCAACCCATAGCCCAAAACATAAACATAAGCATTACTTCTAAACTCAACACTTAGCATAGACATTCTCAAATCCAAACAAATCATGAATACATGAGCCGATTCCCCAACAGGATTTGAGACAAAAATGGGATCCTCTACTAAGCTAGTACTAAGGTACAGTGACTCAACTATCGAGGCAGAATTAAAAGGATGTGATGTATAAAAACAAAGTTCCCATGGTATGATAGAAAAGAGAAGCTAAACTTTTAACAGAAACGTTACCACCTCTCTTAGGTATGCTAATAGTGAGAGCATACAATTGCCCTCTCGACGATCTTGTTATTTGCCCTTGTCCTTGTCCTATGATACTTAACCACATGTCCCTTTTTACCATACCAACGATGTTCTTTCTTGTCATGGGTTTTATTATTCTTTTACTTTGACCTCTTCCCTTTCACATTTTCCTCCTTCGTGGATTACGCCTTATCAACAAGTTTCTCATCCTTAGGCTTGTGTTCTTTATCCTTGTTCTTACTATCCTTGTATAGCTTGTTGACAAGTTTCTTGAAAGCTACTTCCATCGCACGACAACCCTACAAAGCTTGAGATAAGATTGGTCACAAGTAAAACTACTGCGGCTACAGATGGAGGTTGGACACTACTTTGCCCTCCGACATGTGTCGCATGCCTACAAACTATGGTGAAAAAGAAAGGGAGAAGGGACTCAAGGAGAGAATCAAAAGATAGTGCATATGGCTTTGGGGAATAGCCTTTAAATAAAACAAGATTTTTCTTGAAAAATGCTTCTTTGTAAACGGGCATGAAAATAATTTCAGAATGTTTTTTTAAAAAAACTTTTGCCCAGTTTGGTAACCTTCTACTCTGATACCAAATGTAACACCCCCCCTCCGCTAGGGTCACTCAAAAAGGGAATGCACTAGCTTTGGTGTAGTATTATCTAGGTAAACATACACAGAAATATTACAAGACAGAACATAAATAAAACAGCGGAAGGAAAACCCAAATTTCATTGCTTTAAAATCTAGTAAGGTCTAAAGCCTTTTACATCAAAATGCTATTAAGTCAATTACATCGAAATCTGTCTTGCAATAGTAAAGAAGCATAAAACCATAGTTATAAATCATTCCCCAATAAAGCAAAGCAAGCCATAGCCAAGAGAAATCCAAGCCGTACACGAAAGAGCTTTGGAGCTTGGTAAGATCCGAACTAAGCTGTATTTCCACCCTGCGAACCTGGGGGGGGGGGGGGGGAACGGAAGAAAATGAGGCAAAACAAAATGGGTCAGTCATAAAGACTGAGTAAGTCCTAGTGACTTTCAGCATAAAAACAGGTAAAGATAACATGGCATGAATAAACTGAAAGTAAACATAAGCATGATGGCAAGATAAGCTACATGAAAGATAAATAAGAATAACCTCATATGGTTTTTGTCAAGTATTACATCGCCAGGTTTCCATTCAAGATAAACAAAGTATAATTTCGCAAGATTTCTATCAAGCATCGCAAGATTTCTCTGTTTTACCATTAAAATATTTCTATGATATCTATTTGCTCTGTACCAACCGTACTAGTATCCCAACCCGTGTCATATGTTGACAATAAAATGATCCCTTGCCCAATGTCATGAAATGATCCTTACTTGGTCTCACGAAATGATCTATTAATCAATTGGCTCCCTACAAGTCCTATCTCGTTCATGTGTCTGTGTCATACGGCCCTATCACGAATGTAGTCACCTGTGCTAGGTCCACCATAGGGTGTATCAAGCCCTAGGGTGCCAACCACCGACACGAATCAAGCACGCACAGTGTAAACCTACTGGTGCCCAATGCCTGCTTTTTCAACTCCGGACTACGTGCATGACCGTAGTCTGCCTGAACCTACAATGGCGCACCAACTCAGCCGTCATTCTGGTCGCTTACAATCAGCCCAGTAATCATGCCCCACCCTGCCTAGTTCCAGGGTACCATGATACATCTAGTGGGTTACTGCTGAAAAGGACCGCGTAACTAGGGTTTCCATCCAACAGGTTAAGTGTTGTCATTTAAATTCGAGATTTAACCCCATCAGTCTAGCATGTCAAGTTGGTTAAGTGTGGTCATTCAAGTTCGTGACTTAACCCGTCTACGTGTCATGTCAAATTGGCTAAGTGTTGTCGTTCAAGTTCATGACTTAGCCCTACGAATCATGTGTCAAGTTGGTTAAGTATGTTCAAGCGGTTCGTGACTTAACCCTACCAAACCATCGTGTCAAATTGGTTAAGTATATTCAAGCGGTTCCTGACTTAAGCCTATCAAGTCATCGTGTCAAATTGGTTAAGTATATTCAAGCGGTTCATGACTTAACCCTATCAAGTCATCGTATCAAATTGGTTAAGTATATTCAAGCGATTCATGACTTAACCCTATCAAGTCATCGTGTCAAATTGGTTAAGTATATGTTAACTTAACCCCATCAACTTGTCATATTATAATGGTTACGTGTTACTCTCGTGATTTTACTTAAACTTACCACGCATCACGTTATACCAGTCGGGTGTTATCGACCCTTTCAGGTTAAACTAACCCATCTGCTAATCGTGTTATATGGTTAAGTGTCATTAAGTAATCAAGCTCAGTTTTACTTAACCCACCCATTCATGTCATATCGGTTAAGTGTTATTAGTCTAATCATATTGCTTAACCTTATCAGTGGCATTAATTTACTTAATGCACCCAACCTCTCACATTAGACTTGGTTGTGGTTACTGGTTACGCTGGGCGGGTCCGGGCAGGTTTATACCACAACCTAGTCCAACCTCGGGTTTTAAGCGCGGTATGACCAACTACCCACATTGGGTCCTATTGTTTGCAGTTACTGGATTCGCCGGGCGGTTCTTGGCAGGTTTATAATGCAAACTCAACCCAACCTCGAGTTGGCCACTTTCAAGTTATCTAAGTGTCATGTCCATGTTCAAGTTTCATGTCAAGTTCGTGTCTAGTTTCATGGCGAGTTTCATGTTTTCACTTATGCCTATTATCAAGTTAATGATTCATATTCATAACCAATTCATGTTTCAGGTTCATAAGCATGTTTACGTGCCTTCTAGATGTCTAATACATACCAACTACCCAGAACCCAACTTAGGCGCGTTCATATTAAACTTTCTCCAAGTCATAAATTATCATATATGTTTCTACTCCAAATTTTACATAATTAACATATGCCTAAGTCCTAGGTTACATGTCAGTTTTTACATATGCCCAATTCATACCAAATTTACATATGTTCAATTCATGTCATTTTACATATGTCAAGATTCATGATTTTCATGTTTACAAAGCTGTGCTCAATTTACATAGATCCAGATTTATACCCAAAATTACATGTATAACATGTTTACACACATTTACCTATAACAAGTTCTAGCTTTTTACATATGTCACAATCCATGTCAAAATTACATATATCAATTTATATGTGTCCAATCCTAGCCAATTTAGATATATACCAAGTTTCATGCCTTTTTACTTAGATCCTATTAATGCCAAATTCCATGTATATATTATTTATGCAAATTTCCCCATAACAAGATTATACCAAAATTTACAGGTTAAGCCCCAAACTTGCAGATACAGTGATAATTTCCAATTTCATGTTGCCACTAATTCCAACATATTCATATAGGCAATAATCCCATAATTCCCCCGTATACATCTCGTATGCAAATCGCGATTTTAGGCCAAGGTCCGAAATTGGCCAAGGTTCATCAAAAGAAAGTAAATAAGGGAAAGGTAGAATTCGTAGTAAAAGCAAGATCAGAGGGAAAAACATCATCACAGGCATGAAGATTACAATTTGATAATAATATTAACATGAATCGAGAAAACTAATTTACAACAGGCTGAATAGATTATGAACTTGTCATGAGAATAAAGATAGACAAGTCAAAATATCAAGATTCAAGAAACAACAGAAATAGATCTGGATCGATAAACATACTTAGATCCAATTTCACTTTAATTCAATGCCATATTATAATCAAATATTTAAATCAGAAAATAACTAGAACTTACAGATCGTGGCTAACGAATTAAGAAGTGAATTTGTCGTAGAAAGTTGCAGAAGCTTCAATCTCTAGTTTGAATTGAGTTGCTTAGGTTGATGTTGATTAGCTTCTAGTTTTGATTCCAGCAGAGCAGCGACGCCATTTTTATTTTTATTTAGAACAGAGGCAGAGTAGAAGCAGAATAGAATTGTGTGTAGAGAAGGCTAGGTTTGGGGCTGTTTAAATAGGTTTAGGCAGATGAATCTGGACAGAAATCGGACTAGATACATCAGAACGAACACTGGCCCAAAAATGGGCTCAGGGCCCAGGTCGACACCCAAGTCGACTGCCCAATCGACCTGGGGGGGGGGGTCGGCTGCCCAGTCGACTCCCCAGTCGACCTGGGTCTGGGCGGGAAATTCCTCGCCCAGTCTGTTCTGCGTTTGAAATTCGAATTTTGAATTCGAATTCGAGCTGTTTTGAACTCTGAAAATTCCTGAAACTTCGGAGAGTCATATCTCCCTCATACGGACTCCGATTCTCGCAAACTCGGACTCGTTTCCAAGAAGAATTTCGAGACGGACGCAATGGTGCAACCCATTTCCCTTGATTCTGATCTTAAAATTTAATTCTGCCTTGATTTATGATTTTAACATGTTGTTAAAATTCGGGTTGTTACATATCATTGGCTATGGATCGGTGTTGTGGAGTTGCCATGACTCCATGGGGAAAAGTGATCGTAGCAAGGCTATGAGCCAGTGCAGTGGAGTTGTCATGACTCCATGGGGTCGAGCATACATAGCAAAGGATTAGTGGCTATGGATCAGTACAGTGGAGCCGTCATGACTCCGTGGGGCAGAGTGATCGTAGCAAAGAATTAGGTGATCAAAGTGGTAGATATCGTATACGTTATGCACTGAGTGAGAGATGTGAGAATGTTTGTTATGTTTGATGTTTGCTATCACCATGACATGCACACCCCCTCCCTATTATTTTCACACCATGTGTTAGTGTCACCTTAGAGTATTGTACATCCTGTTGTGCTAACTCTTTGGTTGTAGGTCCAAGTTCAGGTATGGTTATGTATACCTGTTATTGTTCTGTTTTTGCTTCTTATTGCTCATACCAGACTTTTGTCTGACCTAGAGTTTTATGTCTCTTCTTATTACTCTGGGTGCTTCTAAACGAGAAGACTAGAGATAGATTAGCAGTTTATGCACGAGTAGATGTCCGGAGACGAGCATGAGGCTTCCACGTACTATATACACATATTCTCCCTGTGTTGTTGCTAGTCACTACCTTGGGCATTAGTAGTGTACCTTCCTATTTTGCTTTAGAGACAGTTTTAAAGTTGCAATAAAAAATGGTTTGGATCATAAGCTGTATTTTGAATTTTCCGCTGCTATGATGGTTTAGTTTTCAGCTTATGCACTGTCTCGCTTGTTTTATATCAAGTTATGTTATTATTATATTTTTGTTCCATGCGCTGTGAAATATACTATAGGTTCTTTGATGATTCATCGTCTTCTTTCTTTTCTTTTGACGACCGTCCCATGCTGCTTGGGCATCGACATGGCGCGTTTCATTGGAAATGTCGGCTGGTGCGGGGCCGGCCATCACATTTGGTATCAGAGCTCTAGGTTGCATAGTTAACCTAGGGAATGACACCAAGGAGAGATAGTAAGTATATGAGAACGCGTATTTGTTTTATTTTGGGTTTTCAAAAGTTATATATATACTATTAGTATATCTAAGGATGAATCCGCATTGCACGGGCACCACAGAAGAGATGGTTAATCGTTTTCTCTTTATAGATTGAACGATGAGCCGATATACGAGTAATACTGGTTCAGGAGCCAACAATAGGAATGTCCATGACAATATGACGATGTTTACTACCTTCATGCGAGAGATGCTGAGAGATGTTCAGGGAGCAGCTCCTAATGATGCAAATGGTGGTGTTGCAGCGGTGCAGGCGCCTAGGCCCGATTTCGCCAAGCTTTGTAAGGACTACACTAGTCTTGGTGGGAAGTCGTTCTATAAAACAGAATCAGCTATAGAAGTTCAGGATTGGCTTGATAGTTGTGAGCGTATCTTCGAGAATCTGGGAATCTAAGACGCAATAAAGAGAAAGCTAACATCCCGCCAACTGCAAGGACGGGCTATGAATTGGTGGAACGTTATTATGGCAGCTACCCCTGAGTATCAAGTTACTTGGGATCAGTTTAAGACCCGGTTCGATGATAAGTTTATCCCAACTTCCTAGAAGTCAGAGTTGTTTATGAAGTTCTTGAAGCTTAAACAGAATGGTGCTGAGTTGGATACTTTATCGAAGTATGGATTATCTCTTATCGATACTGCCGAGAAGAAGAACGAGAAGTTCATAACTGGTTTAGATCAATACTTGGGAGAAAGGCTTATAAAAAGTATTGATGAGACTTTTGAATTGATTGTTGGGAAAGCATTGAGATCAGAGAGCCTTTATCCTAAGCCCAAGACTGAAGTCGTTGTTGCATCTACAGAGGGGCCAAAGCTGCATGCAAGCGGTGGAGGCAAGAATAATTCTTAGAACAAAAGGAAGCATAATCAGATCAAGGATGGCCAGAAAAAGAAAGATAGGAAAGATGTAGAGTGCTTTAGCTGTGGCAAGAAGGGCCACTATGATAAAGAATGTCATGTGAAGCCAGCGGATAGAAAGTGCTTCAATTGTGGCCAAGTGGGGCATCATAAGGATAAATGTCTACAACCTCCTAAAGAGAAGTAGATAGTGAAAGCGTATGCTATTAATGTTGTTTCTTCTTTGTCGAATGCCCCCAATGCGGCAGAGAAAGGAAATAATGTCATCATTCAAGGTATGCTTTCTGTTTATGATGTTTTTGTTCGAGTATTTTTTGATACCGAGACTTCCCATTCCTTTATATCTAGTGACCTGGTAGTAGGTTGGAATTGGAACTCGAGATAGTGGATAGACCTTTAGTGGTGACAAACCCGATTGGTGGTTCGACTAGCCTTAGTATGATTTGTCGAAATTTGGTCTTATCGAGTCATGGATGTATGTTTGCTTGTGATTGCTTTGTTTTGGGCTTTACTGGGTTTGGCATTATTTTGGGAGTCGATTAGCTCCAAATATAAGGGGTGGTGGTAGACTGCGAGGGATTTTGGGTGACTATTAATGTGGATGATGGGCGGAGGGCAGTGTTTGGTGGCCTACCTAGTGATGAGGTGATGGATAATTTTCGAAATTCCCTCGACATTCCGTAGGACGAGTTATTAGGGGTTCCCATAGCTGGCCAGTATCCGGACATCTTCGGGGAAGTGACCGGACGTCCACCACACCAGAGATTGAGTTCCATATTGATTTAGTGAAAGATGCCAGACTTATAGTGATGCCATTTCGTCGTATAGCACCAAGGGAGTAGCGAGAGCTCAGGGTTCAAGTAAGCGATCTTTTGAAGAAGGGATTTATCCAAAGAAGTGTTTCCAAGTGGAGAGCACCAGTTGTATTTGCCACTAAGGCAGATGGATCCCTTTGTTTATGTGTGGACTATCGCGAGTTGAATAAAGTGACTAGGAAGAATAAGTATCCTCTTCCACGGATAGATGATTTGTTTGATCAATTTGAAGGAGCAAGGGTGTTCTCCCAGTTAGATCTAGCGACAGATTTTCATCAGCTCCGGGTAGCAATTGAGAGTATAGCTAAAAAGGCTTTCCGAATGCCGTCTGGATTATATGAGTGGTTGGTCATTCCATTTGGGTTGACCAATGCACCAACATATTTCGTGGATCTTATGAATAGGGTATTCAGGGATCAATTGAATAAGTTTGTTCTTGTGTTCATAGACGATATACTTGTTTACTCAAGGACAGAAGAGGAGCACAAGGAACATTTGAGGATAGCGATGGAGGTGTTGAGAAAACACCAATTGAAAGTGAAATTTTCTAAGTGTCACTTCTGGAGGAGGGAAGTGAGATTCTTGGGCCATGTTGTTTTAGAGAATGGTATTGCCGTAGATCCTGCGAAGGTGGCTACGGTACCGGATTGGTTTACGCCTAAAAATGAAACAGACGTAAGAAGTTTCTTGGGATTAGCTGGATATTATCGTAAGTTTATCCATGACTTCTCCAAGATAGCGACACCGTTAACTCAATTGATCAAGAAGAATCAAGCTCTCGTTTGGGATAGAAGGTGCGAGGATGCATTCAAGAGCCTAAAGGAAAAGTTGACGTGTGCACCAGTGTTAGTTATTCCTAAAGGGAATGAAGAGATGACGGTATATACAGATGCCTGTGGTACCGAACTAGGTGTTGTATTGATGCAAGGAGGTAGCGTTGTAGCTTGTGCTAGTCAACAACTGAAATCGCATGGGAAAAGATATCTTACCTATGATTTGGAGTTAGTAGCGATCGTGTTTGCATTGAAGATGTGGAGACACTCTCTCTTGGGAGAAAGATTCGAGTTGTTTACTGATCATAAGTCGTTAAAGTATCTCTTCTCTCAGAAGGTCTAAATCTCCGATAGCAAGGTTGGTTAGAATTTTCGGCTTCCTATGATTTCTACATCGCATATACACCAGGAAAGGGCAATGTGGTAGCTGATGCATTAAGTAGGAGACATGCCAGTTTAGGGGCTATGTTTCTGGAATGGAAGCAACTGGAATATATCGTTGGGTATGATTTTAGACCAAAGTGCGGACTGGATCCAGAAATGTTAGCAAGTTTGACGATCAGACCCACTATGATTGAGCGGATTGGTTCCAGTCAGAGGGACGATCCTAACTTATTGGAAATCATCTCCAAGTTATAGATAGGCATTGATGAGGAGATGAACAAGTATGGGCTTGATCGAGAAGGATGACTTCGAAAGAATGGGAGACTACTTGTGCCCAATGTTAATGGATTAAGAGATGAAGTGCTTAGAGAATGTCATCATTCAAAACTGACTATACATCCCGGTGGTAATAAAATGTATTGAGACATGAAGTAGACATACTACTGGAAAGGAATGCAGAGAGACGTTGGGAAGTTTATATTCAAGTGCATGAACTGCCAGCTAGTTAAAGCCGAGCAAAAGTAACCTAGTGGTTTGTTACAACCATTAGAAATTCCCGAATGGAACTGGGAACAAGTCTCAATGGATTTCATTGGTGGGTTACCAAGGACTAGATCATGTCATGATAGCATTTGGGTAATTGTGGATCGATTGACCAAAAGTGCAAGGTTTATACCAGTCAAGTCGACTAGAACGGCAGCTAAGTTAGCAAAAATGTATATGAAGTGGGTAGTGAGATTTCACGGAGTACCCAAAGGCATTATGAGTGACCGAGATCCGTTGTTTACTAGTGGGTTTTGGAAGAGCTTACAAGATGCTTTGGGGTCATAATTATATCTCAGTACCGTGTACCATCCTCAAACCGACGGTCAGACGAAGAGGGTGAATCGTGTATTAGAAGATCTCTTGAGGGCTTGTATATTGGATTTTGGAGGGTCATGGGATGACCATTTACATTTGGTGGAGTTCCCATATAGTAATAGTTATCAATCCAGTATTGGTATGGCTCCATTTGAAGCTTTATACGGAAGACCGTGCAACTCACCATCATGTTGGCTAGAAACCGGTGAGAAATTTGTGCTTCGGCCAGATGTTATAAGAGAAACCTCAGATAAGATCAAGGTTATCCAACAGCGAATGAAGGCTGCCCAAAATAGGCAGAAGATTTATACTGATAAGAGACGAAGTGAATTGAAATTCTTCGTTGGTGACTTGGTGTTTGTCAAGATTTCTCCATTAAAGAGCGTGATTCGATTTGGTAGAAGAGGCAAGCTAGCACCAAGGTTTGTTGGTCCATTCCCAGTTCTCGGGCAAGTCAGAAATTTTGCATATAAAGTTGAATTACCTGATAAGATTGCAGGAGTTCACAACGTATTTCATGTTTCCTAGTTAAGAAAATTCGTACACAAACCTGATATGACTATTTCACCAGATCAGTTGGATGACATCGAAGTAGAACCCGAGGTCTTTATTGTCGAGTACGATACAAAGCAACATCGAATGTAGATGGTGCAACTGGTCAAAATCCAGTGGTGTGATAACGAGAATGACTGTACTTGGAAAACAGAGGAGAGCATAAGGAAGTCGCATCCAGAACTCTTTGCTTGGTATGATTTTAATAGCGATAATTGTTCCTTTGTTAGTAAACCACATGCTAGGATAAGCTTGTAGTGTTATTGTGTACATTTTACTGTTTGTAAATGGTTGATAGTCATGTGGGACCGATTGTTGTTTTCTTAGTTAAGGAATTTCGGGGTCGAAATTTCCTAAAGGGGAAGAATGTAACGACCCGCATTCTACGCACCAATGGATCGTAAAATATTCTTTTCACTTACATGCGAAGCCGTATGGTCGCGTAACTTTGGTAAACGACTATTGCGGTCATTTCCCATGTTCACGATTTTTGCCAATTTTTAAATGACCGTTTTGCCCCTATCGAATCTTGTTTCGCCTATAACTTTTGATCGGTAAGGAGCATTGACCTGAAACCACTTCCATTGCATTCAGATGATGGTTTACCTTTCTGTAGAGTAGTCACATTAATCAAACAATCTTACCGTTTGGGAGATATGATTGAAATAGGGTTTGGAAGGTGAAAAACAGTTTAACCGGGCCAAGTAGGGTGATTAGCAGCTAGGCCCTTTGGGGGATTTTGGGATTACGGTTGCATAATGGATGAAAAGGGTTAAAGAAACCCTTCTTTTTCATTTTTACAGTTGTCACTTACCTCTCTTCAACCTAGCAATGGCCTACACCTTCTAAATCACTCCCAAATCACTTTCTAATCACTTATTAGCCAAATCTACGCCAAATCAAGGAAGTTTAACATCAAATCAGAGTTGGAGCTGCTATGTTGCATTGCAAACTGCGTCAAAACAGTAGAGTTTCAGATCTAAAGTTTTATTTGTGGCTAAGGTGAGTGATTTGCACATTTTTACACTAATTACTGTTAATTAGGGGTGATTAGTGTTAATTAGCGAAATTATGCATTTTAAAAATCTAGAAAAATGTGTAGAAATTCTTAAATAATATTTTATGCCTCTATTGGAAATTTGGGTTAATTTGGATATGTTTTGCTAATTGTATGCTTAAATCATGATTACGGGGATTAAGGGGGAAACCATATATTTGGGTATGTTTGATCCAATGTAACTCATATGATTGATGTCCGGATGTTTTAAGGTTGATTCTATTTGTTGTTATTATTGTTTGGAATGTTAAGTAATCATGTAGGAAAGTTAGAATGGCTGAAAACGCCATCGTATGGCGAAAATGGACGATATATGCTCGTTGGAAAATGTACAGGGTTTTGGATTGGAATATAGGGCTCGGATATGATAGGAGAACCGGATGAGGAAATCTGAACCGGACCGGAACTTGGCATAATAGGCTCGGCAAGAAGGAAGGCCAGCAAGAAGGAAGGCCATTTGCATAGAGTTGGAGTTGGGTTCAGATCGGAAGCGAGGGCGAGGGAATCGAATCGGAAATGTTTAGTACAAACCAAACAGGAGGAGGGCACCCGAACTGAATCATGATCGAACCGACTCGGATGGAGTACCATGACCGAACTGACCCGGAGGAAGTTGACTGGACTGAACCGAATTGATGGCAAGGAGCTAAAGCATACCGAACCGAACAGGGGGAGGGAAACCAAACCGAGTCGGTTTGGGCCTCTTCCTCTACCACGTGATGACTCTTTAGAAGACCAACTCCAATTCGACCAAAACCTGAGATGCAAAGGAAGTCCAAATGGGAGGTTTTTACTCAGGATCCAAATGGGGATCAACGAGTTGACTTCATGAGTTGGGCTTTACTGCGGGACGCGTGCAAAGGGGTTATCGACGTCTATAGCTTTGGCTCACCGCTGAGAGACGGATCATTGGCTAGGGATCAGTGAAGTGGAGTTGCCATGACTCCATAGGGCAAAGTGATCGTAGCAAGGCTATGAGCCAGTGCAGTGGAGTTGTCATGACTCCATGGGGCAGAGTGGACATAGCAAAGGATTAGTGGCTATGGATCAGTGTAGTGGAGCCGTCATGACTCCATGGAGCAGAGTGATCGTAGTAAAGAATTGGGTGATCAAAGTGGTAGATATCATATACTTTACGCACTGAGTGAGAGATGTGAGGATGATTGCTATGTTCGATGTTTGCCATCACCATGATATGCACACCCCCTCCCTATTATTTTCACACCATATGTTAGTGTCACCTTAGAGTATTGTACATCCTGTTGTGCTAACTCTTTGGTTGCAGGTCCAGGTTCAAGTTTGGTTATGTATACCTGTTATTGTTCTGTTTTGCTGCTTATCGCTCATACCAGACTTTTTTCTGACCCAAAGTTTTATGCCTCTTCTTATTACTCTCGGTGCTCCTAAACGAGCAGACCAGAGACAGGTTAGCTGGTTATGCACGAGTAGATGTCCGGAGACGAGTAGGAGGCTTCCACGTGCTATATACATATATTCTCCCTGTGTTGTTGCTGGTCACTACCTTGGGCATTATTAGTGTACGTTCCTATTTTGCTTTAGAGACAGTTTTAAAAGTTGCAATAAAGATGGTTTGGATCATAAGCTGTATTTTGAATTTTCCGCTGCTATGATGGTTTAGTTTTCATCTTATGCACTGTCTCGCCTATTTTATATCAAGTTATGTTATTATTATATTTTTGTTCCATGCGCTGTGAAATATACCATAGGTTCTTTAATGATTCATTTTCTTCTTTCTTTTCTTTTGATGACCATCCCGTGCTGGTTGGGCATCGGCACAGCGCGTTTCATTGGAAATGTCGGCTGGTGCGGGGCCGGCCAGAACAAGTTTCCTTGGGTTAGCTGGTTATTACCGATGGTTTATCAAGGATTTCTACAAGATAGCTGCACTGTTGATAGGATTGACAAAGAAGAACCGAGTGTTCACATGGGATGCAAAGTGTGAACAAGCGTTCGGAATCCCCAAAAAGAGATTGCCGAGTGCACCTATGTTAACCATTCCAAGCGGGAATGAAGAGATGTTGGTGTATACCAATGCATATGGTACTAGACTTGAAGTAGTGCTGATGCAAAAGGATAAGGTTGTGGCCTACGCAAGTCAACAGCTGAAGCCGCATAAGAGAAATTACCCAACTCATAATTTAGAGTTGGCGACGATTGTGTTTGCTCTAAAGATGTGGAGACATTAACTGTTGGTAGTACGATTTGAGTTATTTACGGATCACAAGTCGTTAAAATATATTTTCTCCCAAAAGAATTTGAATCTTCGGCAGCAAAGATGGCTAGAGTTTCTGGCATCGTATGATTTTGATATAGCCTAGACTCCTGGAAAAGGCAAAGCAGTTGAGATGCATTGAGTCGGAGACACGCAAGCTTGGGAGCGATATTTTCAGAATGGAAGAGCCTCGAGTATTTAGCAAGATCCGATTTTAGTCTAAGGTTTGAGTTGGAATCTAAAATACGGTCAACCTTGTCGACAAGACCTACGCTTATCAAAAGGGTTGGCAAGGGCCAAAAACGAGATGTGAAGCTTGTTGAGTTTGTCCAAAATCTGAAACCAGGGGATAAAGAGTTCGAAGTCGGTAGAGAAGGTTGGCTTTGGAAAAAAGGACAATTAGTTGTTCCTAATATTGATGGATTGAGAGATGAGGTTCTGGGAGAATGTCATCACTCGAAGTTGACGATTCATCCCGATGGTAATAAGATGTATCACGACATGAAGCGAGTCTACTATTGGGAGGGGATGAAGCAAGATATCGGAAAGTTCATGTAACACCCCACGTCCATTAATGTCACTCACAAAGGGAATGCATTAACTTCCATGGAGGTTTTAAGTGAATATAGAACAGTAAAATTACAACAAGATAGATATAAAATAGTACTTGGAAATTCAAAAACTTTATTTCATTGTAGCAGAAGTCAAAACATGTTTGATTACATCATAACACCATATTCAATGTCAAGTACAATATCTATCTTGGTAAAACAAGTACATAATCCCATTACATGAATAGCCATTAAAAAGAAAGATAACAAGCTGGACTTTACTTCAGCAGTCCAAGCTTTCCAGAAGATAAGCGATCCAACTAGACTCCACTAGAACTTGGCCCAACCTGTGGACCTGAAGGGAGAAAAAGGATGGAAAAGAGGGGGTCAGACATAAAGTCTGGTGAATATGATAATTCTACAATACTATTACCAAAAGCCTTAAATTCAAATCCTTCTGAGAGAATAAGTATTTTAATGATTTGTGGTCAGTGAACAGTTCGAATTTCTCACCAAGAAGATAGTGACGCCAAGACTTAAGCGCGAAAACAATTGCGGCTAGCTCTAAGTCATGCGTGGGGTAATTCTTTTCATGAACCCTCAACTGCCTTCCACCATAGGCTATTACTCTTCCCTCTTGCATGAGGACCGCGCCAAGTCCCGTCCCACAAGCATCAGTATAGATGGTAAACGGTTTATTCCCGTCTGGCAGCACTAGGGCTGAAGTTAAGGCTCTCTTTAAACGTTGGAACGCATCATCGCAATCTTTGACCCACGTAAAAACCAGGTTCTTCTTCGTTAACCGTGTTAATGGAGCTGATATTTTTGCGAAGTCTTTGATAAACTTCCTATAATAGCCAGCCAACCCCAAGAAACTTCTTACTTCGGTTGCATTTTTAGGGACCTTCCAATCTTGGATGGCCACCACCTTTGCGGGATCCACTGCTATCCCTTCTTTGGAAACCACGTGCCCTAAGAACCGTACTTCCTTCCTCCAGAAGTGACACTTAGAAAATTTTGCCTTAAGGTTATGCGCTCGAAGGGTTTCCAACACTTCCCTAAGATGTAGGGAGTGCTCTTCTTTATTCTTAGAAAAGACTAAGATGTCATCCACAAAGACTACCACGAATTTGTTAAGGTATTCCCTCAACACCCTACTCATCAAATCAACAAAATATGCAGGGGCGTTTGTCAAACCAAAGGGCATCACTAGCCATTCATAGAATCCGTCAGGAGTCCTAAAAGCAGTCTTATCTATACTATCCTCAGCCACTCTCAGTTGATGAAAGCCAGTGGCTAAGTCCAACTGCGAAAACACTGAGGCGCCAACTAACTGATCAAAGAGATCGTCAATCCTCGGCAGTGGGTGTCGGTTCTTTTTAGTAAGCTTGTTTAGTTCTCTATAGTCCATACAAAGTCTAAGAGACCCATCCGCCTTTGTGGCAAAAACTACTGGAGCACCCCACTCCGATATACTACGTCTTATGAACCCCTTCTCAAGCAACTCCTTTACTTGCTTATTGAGTTCCCTCCTTTCACGAGGATCCATGTGGCGCACTGGCAAAGATACGGGTTTAGCATTATCCACAAGATAAATTCGAAAGTCTATCTCCCGCTTTGGAGGTAAGCCCTTCACCTCCTCAAACACATCCGGATATTCCCGGACCACTTCTACCGATCGCAGGTTCTCTACAGACGCGTCAAGCGATTCAAGATAACTTAGCATAACAGAATTTATGGGATTACAAAAGATGTCGAGAGCATTACCAAGGCGAGTCACAAGCTTAACTACTCTCCTTTCACAATCAAGAATGGCCCTATTTCTAGACAACCAATCCATTCCTAAAATTAGCCCATAGCCCGTGAAGCCCAATACATAAGCATCACATCTAAATTCAACGCTAAGTATAGAGATTTTCAAATCCAAACATATCATGGTCAAATGAGCCGAACCCCCAATTGGATTTGAAACGACCAAGGGATCCTCTACTAAACTGGTGTTCAAGTGCAGTGATTCAACTAATGATGCAGAGATAAACGAATGAGATGCGCCAGAATCGAATAAGGTACGGACAGGATGATCAAACAGAAAAACTAAGCTTTCAACAGAAATTGTTCTACCTCTTTCTTGCAGCAGTGGGGCCGCAATAGCCTGAACTTGCCCCCTTGCCTGCCCTGGTGCCATAAGAGCCTGCACCTGTCCTCCCGAGGCAGACCCTGCCCTCTGCCCCTTCTTTGGACAGTCCTTCACTAAATGTCCCGCATCTCCACAATGAAAACAACCAGTCTTCTTTTTCTTTCTACAATCTTTGCTGAGATGGCCAGGCGTCCCACAATTGAAGCATTTCTTCTTCCCTTTGCCATTATTGTTTTTACCACCCTTCTTATTTTGCTGTTGGGGTTTCTTCTGATCCCCTTTCTTTTCAACTGCCTTATCCTCATGCATAAGTGCCATTTCTACTAGCTTTTCAAAGGTGGCTCCCATAGGGATGTGGGTCATAGCCAACCCTTGCAACGGTTCATTCAAGCCTCTAACGAACCTCAAAGCTTTCTTCTCTGGCGTGTTCACCAACTCCAAGTCAAACCTTGCTAACTGATTAAATTTATTGACATATTCCTTTACTGATGAGCTCCCTTGCTTTAGTGCTAGGAATTTTTCCATATTTAAGTTCTCCTCTGCCCTTGAAAGAAACTTTGCCTCAAACCTTCGTCTGAAATCCGCCCATGAATCAACTGGACGTTCCCCGTTAGTGACCTCCCACCAAAACGAGGCCTCTCCCTTCATTAACCAAGCAGCTAAACGGACTTTCCTCCCATCTTCCACTTCAAAGATATCCAACAATTCCTCAGTCTCCTTAAGCCAATCTCTGGCCTCCACAAACGTCTCAGTCCCTTGAAAAGTTTTTCCTCCCATAGCCTTGAATTCCTTGCACGTCTTTGCAAAAGTGTCAACACGAGGAGGAGGAGGAGGAGGAGGAATGGGTGCAACTAGGGGTGGAGGAGTATCCGCTGGGCCTGCAGTGGTGGCCCTAGCCTCCAAGTATCGCCTAAACCACCCTGGAATCGTCACACCTTCTGGGAGATTAAGATCTTCAGCCACGCTGAAACGAAAAAGGAAAGATTCAAAATGGAGAATTCGAAAGATAAAGATAAGGATGTGGCTATTTGGGATTATGTTTTTCATAAAAACTCTCTTTAAATAACATGTTTTTTTTGAAAGCACTTCTTCCAAAAATACTTTAGAAAAAAAATATTTTTCTAAAAATTTTTTTTATCTGTTCTGGTAACCTTATGCTCTGATACCACGTGTAACACCCCACGTCCATTAATGTCACTCACAAAGGGAATGCATTAACTTCCATGGAGGTTTTAAGTGAATATAGAACAGTAAAATTACAACAAGACAGATATAAAATAGTACTTGGAAATTCAAAAACTTTATTTCATTGTAGCAGAAGTCAAAACATGTTTGATTACATCATAACACCATATTCAATGTCAAGTACAATATCTATCTTGATAAAACAAGTACATAATCCCATTACATGAATAGCCATTAAAAAGAAAGATAACAAGCTGGACTTTACTTCAGCAGTCCAAGCTTTCCAGAAGATAAGCGATCCAACTAGACTCCACTAGAACTTGGCCCAACCTGCGGACCTGAAGGGAGAAAAAGGATGGAAAAGAGGGGGTCAGACATAAAGTCTGGTGAATATGATAATTCTACAATACTATTACCAAAATAACTGGACTAAGGCATAAACTGGAAAACAAGAAAATGTCTATGAAGAGCAGATTAAGGACATAGACAATCGCTAAAGGCAACGTTATAGGCGCTCCTAAATACTAAAGGATAAACACTATACTGCACCACACCAGTCACCCTAAAGATTCATCCCACTTAGCTTCACTTAGAAACTTTCCCAATGGCTTTACGTACCCCTAGCTGACTACATAGGTGCCGCCTGCCCCTATCTCCACTAGGTGTACCCTACTTCCCATTATTCGATCGGCTCCCTAACTCGTAGATACCCGTGCTGGCCCCACAGTGGGGTGTATCACTCCCCTAAAGTGGCAACCTAATACAACGGACATGCACGGCTTATACCTACACGATGCAACAACGTCTTACCTACCAGCCCGGGTCCACACACGCATATGAAACCCGTTGGACTTGCGTTGCCACCGCTCCCTGTTTTGGCCTCTTATAGTCAAACCCAGTATGCGTGTCCCGTCCTCGACTTGGGTCGAGCCCACAAAGATACGTTTTGGGATACTGGTTGAAATGGGCCCCCACTATTTACCACAAGCATTCCACCTAAGCTTGTCCCCATTAGTCCATCCCACTTAACCCACTTAGTCATGTTCATTTACATGTGTGTTTGGTTAAGTCTAATCGTATTTCAAATGCCTCTAAAGGCAACCACCAGATTCCTCATGCCACCAAAGGCACCTACTTAACCCCCATGTCCCACCTTACATGATTATCTGGTTAAGTATTTCTTAGTTCATTAAGGCCATAACCTCATAAAGACCTCTCACATTAGACTGGCATTTGTGGCAGCTGGATTTGCCGGGCGGGTCCGGGCAGTCTTACACCATAAAAGAGTCTAACCTCGTGTCTTTACAACTGTTATGCTTTAGTTTGGGCCTAGGACCTCTCACATTGGGCCGACATTTGTGACTACTGGATTTGCCGGGCGGGTCCGGGCAGGTTTACGTCACAAACGGGTCCAACCTCGTGTCCTAAGCATTGATTATTAATAATAATCCACTTTCCCCCAATTTTAATAATTCCCTACTTGAATTATTAATTACTTCCAATTTTTAACAATGTCCATAATTGACTCAATTATGGACATTCATTCATGGTATGCAACATCTTACAAAATTGCACCCAATTTATTAATTCCTAATATTACCCATACCCCACGTTTGAACGTTTATTCGCAAAATATATGTTAGACTCGAATAGCCTAACTCATAGCATAAAAGAGATTATCATAATAACAACATGTATATGTGACCAAATGAATCATAATAAGGGGTGAAACTTGCATATGTCCAACTTGCATAGATTATACATGTCATGGATCTAAAGGTGTCAACTTGTTCAAAATTCACCTAATATGATCTCAATCAATTTTCATAAACTTACATATGAACATGTGTGAATCAACATCATCTATTTTTTTAACAACATGGTTTTATATGGGTACACCTAACTCAATAGGCAAATTCCCATAATCAAGTTTTATTTAATTATAGTTTCAAGTTTATGGGTACACCTAACCTAATAGGCAAATTCCCATAAACAAGATCCATTTAAATTAAGAAAAAAAAACATAACTTTAAGCATGATCCAACAACATCATGATTTTTCAACATAATATAGCATGATTTATAACATGGCATAGTATGATAGTATAACATAGCTTGACATGATTCTCAACATAGCACGACATAGCATAAGAGAATTTACAACATAGCATGACATAGCATATATAATTTACATCATACGACAGCATAATAACATAATAAGAGATCCACAATATATAGAATTTACAATTACAAATCACATCACTTTCTTGTGATCCATTCATAACTGAGTCAAATTAGTTTGTAATAGTCTTGTGAGAATCATCATACTCACCAACAAAAGAAAAGAATTAGAGAAAGAGAGATCTTTTGATTTGATTTGTGTAGATTTAGTTGTAGATGATTAGGCTTCCTCTTCTTAGTTTGTGACGGCTATGCTGAACTCAATGGCAGCAGCATGACGGTAGCTTCTCTAATTTTACAAATGATTTAGGTCTAGGGTCTACCCACTTATTTATAGATTTTAGAATTCATTTAGGCCATTAGATTTAACCTAGAAATAACCGCAGCCGTTCAGACAAGATGGGGTTTATCTTGTTGACTCAGCAATGAGTCAGAAGTGACTCAGCAAATACTCAGCATATTAATAAACTTCTATTCATGTCATAAATATATATATATTTTCTATAATGTACATATTAGATACATCCCCCTTTACTTATTATTGTTTTTATATACATATTAGATACATCCCCTCTCTCACACACTTATTAATATTTTTATATTCATATTAGATACATCCCCTCTCTTACACACTTATTAATATTTTTATATTCATATTAGATACATCCCCTCTCTTACACACTTATTAATATTTTTATATTCATATTAGATACATCCCCTCTCTTACACACTTATTAATATTTTAGAAACTTTAGTGTTAATAGAAAATTCGGGGTGTTACACTTCATTTCCAAGTGTATGAACAATCAGTTGGTGAAAGCTGAACAGAAAGAGCTGAGTTGTTTGCTTCAGCCATTAGAGGTTTCTACGTGGAAGTGGGAGCAGATATCGATGGATCTTATCGATGGACTACCTAGAAGCAGGGAAGGAAATAAAGGAATTTGGGTCATTGTAGATCGCTTGACCAAAAGTGCGAGATTCATTCCTGTCAAGTCGACTAGGACGGCGTCGGAACTGCTTGAACTTTATGTGAAATGGATAGTTAGATTACATGGTGTCCCAAAGAGTACAGTAAGTGACTGAGATCCATTGTTTACGAGTGGATTTTGGACGAGTTTGCAAGAAGCTTTGGGAACTAAGTTGAAAACTTTTTGGTATAGTTTAAGCCAACATTTACCAAACTATGTCAACTCAAATTATACAGAAAAGTAGATAGCTATTTGAAAGAAATCAAAGGGTGAGATAAGAAAGAAAGAAACATTAGAATAGAAGAAGAAGAAAACACATCAGAAACAGAATCTCACATCGCAGCGGAATAAAATATAATATAGACGTAATCTTTATAGAGAGCTTGAAAATTTAAAAGTAGAGTCGTCAGAGCACATCAACACATCTGGACAGTTATAATAATATGTCCATATATACAACCACATAGCAGAAAATTATAATATATAATATAATACGTATGAACACATCCAGCTCGTCTATAGACTTCGCAGCATCCGATAACATGAACTTGTACGACCCGGTCTAACCCGAGCATTACAAACGACATGTTAGTTTGGTGAACCAGAGTGAGAAAAACACACTAAGTTTATAGGTATCACACAAGTTGATTTTAAAGTCAAAATCCTTTTGAAAGAAAAAGATAATCGTAGGACCAAATCCATACATAAATACGGACGGTTTTTACCTTACGATAACCCAAAACATTTTTGAAAACAATATTATTCTGATATTATGATAGTGTCTAAATACATATAAATATCAATCTAGCGAAACGCTTGCATCTCACGCTCCATATAAATAGTATATAATCGAAACCGCGGGTTCTTATTGGAGAATGGATTTCCTGGTAAGGTATGGGACCACCTTCCCGACAATGTACCTCTGGAGATGAATACATTGGGGTTCAAGAAGAACATCTTGCAACCCAGGCTAAACATGACCGGCCCCTCACTTCGCTTGAGAGTACCGAATATAATAATATATCATTACCACGGTTGGGAGCCAGCCAACCGAAACGATATCATACATACATAAATAAAGGGACAACCGAAGGCATTTGATTTCTCTAGATCGGGTAATAATATGTCTTTTTGATGGGTGCGACCCACATAGCCATGCAACCTGCCCAATTCTATGCCATTTGCCAGTTGATGAGGCTAGAGGTTAAACATATTGTAACACCCCACCTCCCCTAGGGTCACTCACGAAGGGAATGCACTAGTTTTGGAGGAGCGTTATTGAGGTAAACAAACACGGAAATATTACAAGATAGAACATAAATAAAACAGCGGAAGAATCAAAAGATAAATTTCATTACTTTCAAAATAGTCAAAGCCTTTTTCATTCAAAGTACCAAATAGCCAAAGTCGTTATTTTCCATTACAACAAATTCTGTCTTGCATAAACAAAGAAGCATAAACTTAAAACATCAAGAGTAGCTTAATTCCCCAAAGGTAGCAGAAAATGCAGCCATAGCATAGCCCAAGATCAAACCGTACATGAGCTGAATCAAAAGCAAGCGAAATCCAAGCTAAGTGCTAGAGTTTTCTCCCTGAAAACCTGGGGGGGAACGGAAGAAAAAGAGGCGAAAGAAAAAGGGTCAGTCATAAAGACTGGTAAGTCCAAGTGACTTTCAGCATAAAAACAGATAAAGGTAGCATGACATGTATAAACTGAAAGTAAACGTAAGGATGCTGTCAGGATGGGCAAGATAGACTAAGATAACATGATAAATCAAGTATAAATCAAGTATAGCATCACATATTCAAGGTTCGCTGCATCAACTGTACTAGAATCCCAAACCCATGTCTTATATAAATCATGAAATAATCCCTTGGCCCAATATCATGAAATGACCCATTTCTAGGTCCAACGAAACGATCCACTAGTCGATCGGCTCCCTACAAGTTCTAGCTCGTTGTGTGTCTGTGTCATACGGCCCTATCACGAATGTAGTCAACTGTCCTAGGTACACTATATGGTGTATCAAGCCCTATGGTGCCAACCACCGACACGAATCAAGCATGCACAGATAAACCTACTGATGCCCAATGCCTGCTTTTTCAACTCCGGACCACGTGCACGACCATAGCCCGCCTAAACCTACACTGGCGCACCAACATAGCCGTCATTCTGGTCGCTTACAATTAGCCCAGTAATTGTGCCCCACCCTGCCTAGTTCCAGGGTACCATGATACATCTAGTGGGTTACTGCTGAAATGGACCGCGTAACTTGGGTTTCCGTCCAACAGGTTAAGTGTTGTCATTTAAATTCGAGACTTAACCCTTATCATTCTAGCATGTCAAATTGGCTAAGTGTTTTCATTTAAGTTCGTGACTTATCCCTACAATTCACGTGTCAAGTTGGTTAGGTGTTGTCGTTCAAGTTCATGACCTAACCCTACCAATCATGTCTCAAGTTGGTTAAGTGTTGTCTTTCATGTTCATTACTTAACCCTATCATGTGGTATTAATTCATTAATGCACCCCAACCTCTCACATTAGAGCTGTTGTTGTGGTCACTGGATATGCCGGGAGGTTCCGGGCAGATTTACACCACAACTCAATCTAACCTCGGGTTTCAGGTGCGATATGACCAACTACTCACATTGGATCCTATTGTTTGCAGTCACTGGATTTGCCGGGAGGTTCCGGGCAGATTTACACTGCAAACTCAACCCAACCTCGAGTTGGCCATTTTCAAGTTCATTCTAGTGTCATGTCCATGTTCAAGTTTTCATGTCAAGTTCGTGTCAAGTTTTCAAGGCAAGTTTCATGTAAAGCTTCCTATAATTACCAATTTTTCCCAACGTTATCCCATCTAAATATTAGGCTAACAATCTTAGCCTAATTTTCCATCCGCATGGTTTTTGGCAAATAATATTAGGCTAAAAACTTAATTTAACGTACACAAAATCGGCTTAAGCAATTTATTAACATAAGCATGACATAGGCGTAAACTTGGCATCATCGGCATAGTAAATATGAACATCATAGGTGTGGACTTGCAAAATAATCAACATGAATATCATAGGTGTGATCTTGCAGTGTAGACTAAACCAACATACATATATGTGAATTTGCAGCATAGACTAAATCAACTTACATATATGTGAACTTGCAAATCAATCACGAACATATGAATAAGTGTGAACTTGAATAATGACATAGGTTTAACATATACACATAATCATGTAGATCTAACATTTGGTCACATATGTGATATGATTTCACAACCTAAAACTTGCATAACATGATAAATTGCACAACTTGTCATAACGGGTTATACTCCAAGTTCATATACATATGAATAGACTTATTCACTAATTCCCGATTCAACATGATGATAAAATAGAACCACAGGCATAGATCAACATAATAAACACTGCCCTATTATCAATTTATTTCCAAGGCATGACCTAACTGAATAAATTGATTAAAACATCGCAAGCATAACATTATGAACATTAAAAGGTTTGAATAATAATCTAGATTCAATTTCATAGTCATAATTCTAGGCAATAACCTCTTGGTCATGAATCATAGGTGATTAGTCACAATTGTCCTTGTCATTGTTATAGGCAATAGTCTATTTTGACTGTCATAGGCATAGGCATAGTCTTATGTTCGTAGTCATAGGCATAGTCTTATATTCATAGTCATAGGCATAGGCATATTCTTATGTTCACAGTCATAGGCGTAGTCTTATGTTCACCGTCATAGTCTTAGGCCATTAACAATAGTTTCAACGTCATAGGCAATATTCCCAATAGTCAAGATCCAAGAAGAAAACAAGAATAGATATGAATCATACATAAATCAATTCCAGTTTATAACATGCCCATATTAGATTCATAGTTTTTATCTAAAAGTAACTGGAACTTACAGATCGTGATCTAAGAAATTTAGATGCAGAAGTCAAGTCTAGAAATTAGTCGTTGAATTGTTGAATCGCTGAATCTTGCTTTGATTGGAGAAGCAAATCCCCAATTCCTAGCCGTAGTCTTCAAGAAATAATCTTCGCATTTTATTTTTAATTTAATTTAATTTAGAGGAAGAAGAAGAAGCCATGATCATCAAGAGTTTGAGCAGCATAAGGTTAGAGAAGAATGGTGTGAAGAGAATGTGGCCAGGAGGCTGTTTTATAGGGTTTCAAACTAATTAGAGCCGTCGATGAAGCTAGAGTTAATCAAGGCCATCCATCTCAAGAGAAGCCAATCAGAAAGTGACAAGTTAGCCCTAATGACACACCAGAGCTCAGAAATTCGACCAGAACCCAACCAGACCAGGCAGGGCCTGACCAAGCAGGTTTCTGCTCGGCCTGGGCGCACCTGCCAGGTGCGGCAATGCAAAATTTCATGGGCGCACTTCCCAAGTGCGCCAGTGCAATTTTGTTATGGCGCACTTCCCAAGTACGCCAGTGCATTCTGGCCCGTTTCTGGTTTTTCTGCCTAACTTCGTTCATCCATATCTTCTTCGTACGGTATCCGTTTTACGCAAACTCGGACTCTATTTCAAGCAGAATTCCGAGACAAACGCAAACACTATTGCGTAACTCGTTTCCCTTGACTCTTATTTTAAAAATTAATTATGTCTTGATTTATGGTTTTAACACGTTATTAAAATTCGGGTTGTTACATTCTTCCCTCCTTAAAGGATTTCATCCCCGAAATCTTTAAGTTAAGAAGAATGCATCCTATCATCCAATCAACCATCTACTCAACCATCATCCATAAGAAACCATTGTCCTTGAAAGATTTCTAATGTTATATGAACATACGCAGAAAGTGTGTGTGTATCTTCCGTATCTAATGCAAATGATCAGGCCTGATTGATCTTCTTAATGCAAAATATGTTTAGTGTCATGAATCCAACATGTATGCAAATAGTACTAGTCACATAAACACTATATGTGTGCACAAACATTCATCCATATGCAACATTCACATGATAACACATTCAATTTCATCCATAAACAAGTATAAACACTCATGCATATGCAATATGAAAATGTGTCTGAGCCGATCTAGTGCCTAATGTGTGTTATGCAACCACGAGCAACCACTTGCGACCACTTGCAACCATTTGCAAACATCAACCATAACATATTTCAATCACATGTTTACATCCAAAAGGGTTCTACCTAAGGTTCTCAAGATAGGATTAAGGAGATAAACAAGATAAAACAAAGCATCAAGGAGAAGAAGTTAAAGATGTACCCCCAGAGGGAATTGCCTGCGGGGCTTGCCCTTGCTTCTTAGGGCAGTTCTTGCTGATATGTCCAGTTTCACCACACTGGAAACATGCTCCCATCTTCATCTTCTTCTTTTTACAATCCCGAGCTATATGCGCCTCAATACCACAGAAGTGGCATTTTCTGTTCTCGCATGTCTTGTTATCATTCTTGTTGTTGTTGTTGTTCTTGCCTCCTTTCTCGGAGTCTACCTTCTTGTTTTGAGATTCATTCGCCTTGACCTCCTTCTTGCCATTCTTGTCTTCATCACTTAAGAGTGCCATGTCTACTAGCTTTTCGTAAGTAGCCCCCATAGGTACGTGGGTCATAGCCAAGCTGTGAGGTGGCTCATTCAATCCTTTGACAAAACGGAGAGCCTTCTTATGAGGGGTATTTACTAAGTCCAGTCCAAACCGAGCCAGCTGATTGAATTGATTGACATACTCCTTGACCGTCATACTTCCTTGCTTAAGAGATAAGAATTTTTCCAGCTGTAGACTTCGTTCAGCTTGCGAGAGGAATTTCCTCTCAAACCTTATTCTAAAATCCATCCATGTTTCAACCGGCCTCTCGGCGTTAGTCACTTCCCACCAATAGGAAGCTTCGTCTTTGAGCAACCATACCGCCAACTGTACTTTCTGCCTATCATCCACCTCGAAGATAACGAATAGATCCTCAGTTTCTTTGAGCCAATTCTTCGCTTCTACGAATGATTCAGTTCACTTGAAATCCTTTCCACCCATGGCCCTAAAATCTTTACAGATCTTCAAGAAAGCAATTGCACGAGGAGGGGGCAGAGGAGGAGGAATCGCTGCAGTTGGAGGAGGAATATCTGCTGGGCCTGCATCATTGGCCCTAGCCTCTAAGTACCTCCTAAACCAGCCAGGTATTGGCACGCCCTCTAGAAAGTTAAGATTCCCAGACATGATGAAATGAAAAAGAAGAGATCCAAACGAGGAAACAAAGGATAGTGCTAATGGCTTTTGGGGAATAGCCTTTAAATAAAACTAGTCTTTTCTTGAAAAATGCTTCTTTGTAAACGGTTTTGAAAATAATTTCAGAACCTTTTTTTTTTAAAAAAAAACTTTTGCCCAGTCTGGTAACCTTCTTCTCTGATACCAAATGTAATACCCCACCTCCGCTAGGGTCACTCACGAAGGGAATGCACTAGTTTTGGAGGAGCGTTATCGAGGTAAACAAACATAGAAATATTACAAGACAGAACATAAATAAAACAACGAAGAATCAAAAGATAA
Organism: Allium sativum; assembly: GCA_030737875.1. NCBI lineage: Eukaryota > Viridiplantae > Streptophyta > Magnoliopsida > Asparagales > Amaryllidaceae > Allium > Allium sativum. Next base: position 606,381,995 of record CM060910.1, on the reverse strand, counting down.
ATTTCATTACTTTCAAAATAGTCAAAGCCTTTTTCATTCAAAGTACCAAATAGCCAAAGTCATTATTTTCCATTACAACAAATTTTGTCTTGCATAAATAAAGAAGAATAAAATTAAAACATCAAGAGTAGCTTAATTCCCCAAAGATAGCAGAAAATGCAGCCATAGCATAGCCCAAGATCAAACCGTACACGAGCTGAATCAAAAGCAAGCGAAATCCAAGCTAAGTGCTAGAGTTCCCACCCTGAGAACCTAGAGGGAAACGGAAGAAAAAGAGGCGAAAGAAAACGGGTCAGTTATAAAGATAGGTAAGTCCAAGTGACTTTCAACATAAAAACAGATAAAGGTAACATGACATGTATAAACTGAAAGTAAACATAAGGATGTTGTCAGGATGGGCAAGATAGACTAAGATAACATGATAAATCAAGTATAAATCAAGTATAGCATCCCATATTCAAGGTTCGCTGCATCAACTGTACTAGAATCCCAAACCCATGTCTTATATAAATCATGAAATAATCCCATGGCCCAATATCATGAAATGACCCATTTCTAGGTCCAACGAAACGATCCACTAGTCGATCGGCTCCCTACAAGTTCTAGCTCGTTGTGTGTCTGTGTCATACGGCGCTATCACGATTGTAGTCACCTGTCCTAGGTCCACCATAGCGTGTATCAAGCCCTATGGTGCCAACCACCGACACGAATCAAGCATGCACAGATAAACCTACTGATGCCCAAAGCCTGCTTTTTCAACTCCGGACCACGTGCACGACCATAGCCCGCCTGAACCTACACTGGCGCACCAACACAACTGTCGTTCTAGTCGCTTACAATCAGCCCAGTAATCGTGCCCCACCCTGCCTAGTTCCAGGGTACCATGATACACCTAGTGGGTTACTGCTGAAATGGACCGCGTCACTAGGGTTTCCGTCCAGCAGGTTAAGTGTTGTCATTTAAATTCGAGACTTAACCCTTATCATTCTAGCATGTCAAATTGGCTAAGTGTTTTCATTTAAGTTCGTGACTTAGCCCTATAATTCACGTGTCAAGTTGGTTAGGTGTTGTCTTTCAAGTTCATGACCTAACCCTACCAATCATGTCTCAAGTTGGTTAAGTGTTGTCTTTCATGTTCATGACTTAACCCTATCATGTGGCATTAATTCATTAATGCACCCCAACCTCTCACATTAGACATGTTGTTGTGGTCACTGGATATGTCGGGCGGTTCCGGGCAGATTTACACCACAACTCAGTCTAACCTCAGGTTTCAAGCGCGATATGACCAACTACTCACATTGGATCCTATTGTTTGCAGTCACTGGATTTGCCGGGCGGTTCCGGGCAGATTTACACTGCAAACTCAACCCAACCTCGAGTTGGCCATTTTCAAGTTCATTCTAGTGTCATGTACATGTTCAAGTTTTCATGTCAAGTTCGTGTCAAGTTTTCAAGGCAAGTTTAATGTCAAGCTTCCTATAATTACCAATTTTTCCCAACGTTATCCCGTCTAAATATTAGGCTAACAATCTTAGCCTAATTTTCCGTCCGCATGGTTTTTGGCATATAATATTAGGCTAAAAACTTAGCCTAATTTAACATACACAAAATTGGCATAAGCAATTTATTAACATAAGCATGACATAGGCGTAAACTTGGCATCATCGGCATAGTCAATATGAACATCATAGGTGTGAACTTGCAAAATAATCAACATGAATATCATAGGTGTGATATTGCAGCGTAGACTGAACCAACATACATATATGTGAATTTGCAACATAGACTAAATCAAGTTACATATATGTGAACTTGCAAATCAATCACGAACATATGAATTAGTGTGAACTTGAAATATGGCATAGGTTTAAAATAAACGCATAAACATGTAGATCTAACATTCGGTCACATATGTGATATGATTTCACAACCTAAAACTTGCATAACATGATAAACTGCACAACTTGTCATAACGGGTTATACTCCAAGTTCATATACATATGAATAGACTTATTCATTAATTCCCGATTCAACATGATGATAAAATAGAACCACAGGCATAGATCAACATAATAAACACTGCCCTATTATCAATTTATTTCCAAGGCATGACCTAACTGAATAAATTTATTAAAACATCGCAAGCATAACATTATGAACATGAAAAGGTTTGAATGATAATCTAGATTCAATTTCATAGTCATAATTCTAGGCAATAACCTCTTGGTCATGAATCATAGGTGATTAGTCACAATTGTCCTTGTCATTGTTATAGGCAGCAGTCTATTTTGACCGTCATAGGCATAGGCATAGGCATAGTCTTATGTTCATAGTCATAGGCATAGGCATAGTCTTATATTCATAGTCATAGGCATAGGCATAGTCTTATGTTCACAGTCATAGGCGTAGTCTTATGTTCACCGTCATAGTCTTAGGCCATTAACAATAGTTTCAACGTCATAGGCAATATTTCCAATAGTCAAGATCCAAGAAGAAAACAAGAATAGATATGAATCATACATAAATCAATTCCAGTTTATAACATGCCATATTAGATTTATAGTTTTTATCTTAAAGTAACTGGAACTTACAGATCGTGATCTAAGAAATTTAGATGTAGAAGTCAAGTCTAGAAATTAGTCGTTGAATTGTTGAATCGCTGAATCTTGCTTTGATTGTAGAAGCAAATCCCCAACACCTAGCCGTAGTCTTCAAGAAATAATCTTCGTGTTTTATTTTAAATTTAATTTAATTTAGAGGAAGAAGAAGAAGCCATGATCATCAAGAGTTTGAGCAGCATAAGGTTAGAGAAGAATGGTGTAAAGAGAATGAGGCTAGGAGGCTAATTATATTGGGTTTCAAACTAATTAGAGACGTCAATGAAGCTAGAGTTAATCAAGGCCATCCATCTCAAGAGAAGCCAATCAGAAAGTGACAAGTTATCCCTAATGATACACCAGAGCTCAGAAATTCGACCAAAACCCGACCAGACCAGCCAGGGCCTGACCAAGCAAGTTTCTGCTCGGCCTGGGCGCACCTGCCAAGTGCGCGAATGCAAAATTGCATAGGCACACTTCCCAAGTAAGCCAGTGCTATTTTGTTCTGGTGCACTTCCCAAGTGCGCCAGTGCATTCTGGCCCGTTTCTGCTTTTTCTGCCTAACTTCGTTCGTCCATATCTTCTTCACACGGTATCCGTTTTACGCAAACTCGAACTCTATTTCAAGCAGAATTCTGAGACGAACGCAGTGGCGTAACCCGTTTCCCTTGATTCTTGTTTTAAAAATTAATTATGCGTTCATTTATGGTTTTAACACATTTTTAAAATTCAGGTTGTTACACATTATAGCATGTCTCCATCCACTTTGAATGCCACATTGTCCGATCCGCCAGATAACACTATTTAACGTCCACAAAAATGCTCTGCGTGTTAAATAAGAGAAGGTGTCTTCTTCGCCACCAACAGAAATACGTTCGAAGAAATCAGGGTACGTGATTCCTTAGGAAATATTTTGTCAGACACTCGTTCATACAAGTCATCCAGGAATAGGATGAACCGATGGCACCCTCCCACCATATCCTTGGTATCACCCTATAGTTTGATAGCGAGTAGTCCTTGCAATCCGTAGATTCCAACAACGACAGAATTCTAGTATATCTCTGGCCGCTAAACCAAATATTTTAAGTAGTTCTTCCATTTTATGAAGATCCACGGTCTTCAATGCTCCATCTTCAATCTTTATAATTTAGTATCTGCTGGTTTGGAATGGTTTTTGAATATAAATTTGACCCCGGTCTTTCCGTACCAACAATGCATTTGGCCAGATTTTGATAGTCGGTTATTTAACTATCAAATTAAACAGTTTTTTGAATATGAAAATAAATGAGTTCACTGGTTCAGTTTCAACATCACTTGGCTAATTTAGTTATAAATAGATAACAAATAGTTAATCAACACTGAGGCACGTGCTTCGCACATGGTAGACTTTGGTACAAAATCTGTTATTAAAACAATCAATATATATGTGATGGTTAAAATCATGTATTTGCTTCTTATTTTAACATACTAATGATTCTCACAACCATTTCTTTTTAATATTAGAAAATATTTTACTACTATATTCAAATTCCCTTTTAACTCTCTTTTCAAACATTTACTCTATCGTTCTTCATTATCTATAATTGAGAAATTAATTCAACTTATTATTCGTAAAATAACGTTACGAAATTGCTTTTGTTTTATTACTTGGAAACAATAACCAATGCTTATTCTCATAGAATAAACCTATTTTAAAACTCAAATTTATATTTCCCTTTAACTCCAAAATATCGTCGTATTTTCATGCAATCCTCTTTTATTTTCCTTAGCTTTGGAAACATTATTATATATCCCCTAAACTTTTTAATTTCCTTTACTTTGAAACCCTCATTTTATACTCTTCAAATCTTCACCAATAATGTTACATTATTCCCTCTAATGGAAATAATAAATTATTAATCCTCCTTACTATTACAACTAATATCATCTCAGATAACCCTGAAGTCATTCAAGTTGGGGTATTTTAATTACCTCTCAAATCCTAATCAACAACGTTCTTATCTTAAGATAGAAATGAGTTGTAATTTCAAAATTCGATATTTCAATTATCAGGATAAATACCATTTAACTCGGTTCTTTTAAAACATAGTTTTATTAAACCTTCTTACGTTTGAAATCTCCCTCTCGTATATAACCATTTTTCCTTAATTCATTAACTAAGAAATTTATTATTAAAAGATCACCTTTTACCTTTTACTTCTTTAAACAATTCATTTTATAATTCTAATTTTGTTAAAAAATCTTACTACTCGCTTCTTTACTAAATTCACGTTTAACCATCCCCTTTTCCGATCCATTTCACTATTTCATGCTTTGAAACCTTATTTAAATTGCATTAATTCTTTTAATTCCATTATTAAGAAACGTTAATTTAAAATTAACTCTTTAACACCTCGTTTCATTTTAAAAACTTTGTTTATATAACTCTGGTTTAATCTAAACCTTTGATCTCAATTTCCCTTTTCTTAATTCAAAAATTAAGTAGACATTTAATTTATGCTATCATATTCGCTTAAAATCCCTTTTATAACTTTGTTATAAAAACTAGGGTTTTAATATAAAACCCATTTGTAATCTTTTCACAATTCCATTCAATTCCATTTCAACTTCAATTACTTTTAAATGAATTTCAAATAAAAAGTAATCTCCTAAATTAATAATAATAATAATAATTTACTTCAATCATTAAATACTATAGAAAGTAGTTAATTTCTTTATTAAATAAAATAAATAATAATTTCTCTTTTTAAAATCTTATTAAAATTAAAACAAATATTCATTAAGCCATTTCCTTAGATTAAATGAAAACAAATTAATTAATAATCACTTTCACTTAAAACGGTTGACTTAGTCAACCCAAAGCACAGTTATTTCGTTAACCAATTCCAATTACTCTTTCCTTTAGATTAATTAATAATATAATTAATTTAAATAATTTTATTTAATAGTTTTCTTAAAAATAATTATCACAATCTTAACTGTTAGGTTAATCTTTATATTCTTTTGCTTACAAATATGATTTACATTATAAAACCAATTAATAATTGATTATAAACTTAAATATTAATAACTAATATTTATTCCCTTTAATAAACTTTTATTCAAAATATAGATTTGAAAATCTATCTTCATTTATAAAATAAATTTCATAACTTCAGTTCTATCGATTCGCCTAATGGTAAATCGATATTTATAAAACAATATATTTATAGGCCATCTGCCACCAATACACAACCACTATCACTCATTGGTTTAAACAAAACAATTGTTGAAGTTCCAGTCAATGTCAACAATCAATTCAATAATTCAATCAAAACAGTTAATATGATGATAATATAGAAATAAATAACATTAAACATATTTGAGGAATCTCGTTGGATCCCTCCAACCTGTTCTCCACTGTATCCAAATCGGTTATCTCAAATCAAATCATTCAATTCCATTTAATTGATAATTTCTCTAATAATAAATAACAACTATTTAACATCAACCAGTTAACACATCAATTCAAACAATTTAACACGTTTATTTTATAAACGTGACAAACAAGGTAAGTTACCTCCATTGGGTCCAATCATTAAAATAATGATTTGGTATTTCACTGAAATTAAACAACGGTTTAATTTCATTAGTTCAATCAATATATAAATAACAAACAGTCAATCATTAGCAACCATAGCTTACCAAAATAAAAACCCAACTTATATAAAATATAAGTGGGAAGAACTGAGTGAGTTTAACTCACTTTGATTTGTTTTGGTGTTAAAACAATTCATTTCAGTCAAATTAACCTGGTTTTTAATTTGATAGAAAATCCAGCTGATTTCGATTCCGTCCATTTCTGTTCCACAGCGTAGTACTCATTGAGACGAGCCCAACGTCTCTTGAATCATTCAATTCTGTAAATATATGAATATAATTATTAACATTTAAAGTTGTGACGATAAGGAATTTCGCTCGATCCGAATCGATCGCTAAACCGACCGAGACCTTTCGAAACCCCTGATTGTTTTGAGAACACGACAAATCGGAATGCAAACAGAAGAACATTTCATTGTTAATTACAACAATTCCATCAGAATACAAGAATATATAGAGTATGAATAAATATTATACATCAGAGAAATATCAGAGATTTAAATACATTACTGCAGCGGAAAAATAATACAATACACAACTGAAAAGATATACGGATACAGAGCCTTCCGGATATCACTCCAGCTGTAAACCAGGTTTCTGTGAATATAAATCTGCAAAACCAAAACTACTAGCTGCCTGTGTGGAAAATAGGGGAACCCAGAGTTTAGGTTAAAATAATAAACTCCAGGTCAGTCATGTGACTGGTATGAGAACTAAAACAATTATTAATCTTTATTTTAAAGTTAGGTAAATCAAGGGACCATGCCGTATAACACGGAACGGGTTTCCTCCCAAGAGTACCAGTGCATAAAACAACAGTGCAATGCTAAATAAAGAACAATGAAGCTATTATAAGACCCAGATCCCATCACACAATGCAACACAAAACGAAGGATATGATTTTACCTTATAATAGCCAAAGAATGCTTGATACGTGAAATTTCATCCTTTATTATTACTGTAAGTGTATAGTGTCAAAACAATTTCAATCATAAGTATCAATCATAGACGACATGGGTACCATATATCATGTCACCATACTAGTTCTACAATTAAAACCGCAAAGTCACGTATTGGACGTTGGATTTCCTTTATGAACCGAGGCAAAAGATAGTCCTCAACGAATTCAAGATGCTCTAGTCCGTGTCTTAGGCTACAGCCGCAACTGCACCTAGGAGCCACAGGGCCGGTCAACACTTAGCGAATTAAACTTAAACCCTGAACAATACGTCTCCCCGCCCTATGGGGCGTAAATGAGCCAAATGACTCCACATCCGAGTCGCCTCGCATTCCAACAACCACATAGGTGAAAAATATGTAAATGTCGGGGATGGTAGATCACTGACACCACCTCTAACTAGAAATAGACGCATGTTCTCCCTGGATCCTCTCCCGTTTCTGGTTCATACCGGGGTGTGAGGCTCGCGAATTAACTCCATACACAAAGCTATGCCACACAGGCCGTGCTTTGATCAACAACCACTAGACTCTGCTTTTCAACAAAAGCCTTGATCATTTGCCACTTAGGCATGCCACACAGGCAATTCACTCCATGCGATTGATACCCATCAATATATAACCTCTGAGCTCGTACATCTCAGAGAAGGGTGTTAAGCAAGAGAATAAATTCTCCGCCGTCGAACAGATATATATTTAATAGAAATCAATCAAACAGAATAAAATCCAATGTCAGACACACAGTCCATTTACAAGTTCGTTCTGGGTCTGAACGAAACCAGAAGCACCTTGTACCTCGCATATCCATCGATCTCCAAGTACGTCTGGACGATCACCAATGGATTCCCTCCTCTTGGGTGTCCAACCCAATTAAGATCATCAGTAATCACCCCAATGATGTGAAGACCTCCGGTCTTCAACCACCGTCTTCATCCTCGACACATCATCGAATCAGTTATTCAGAATTGGATAAACCCGGTCTTTCTGAATAACCCGCATGTATAATAAACAAGTGTTACACAAACATAACATACGCCTCATTCCAATTCAGAATATTCTTTTATTCAAATATTCTTATACTTTGGGAAAGGTTCCCATTAATTTTATCAAAGATAAATTCTTTAAATTTATTCTTTAATCTCCTTTTGAATATCAATTCAAACCAAATCATGGTTTATCCAAACTAGTCGGGATTAACGAACTTTACCGAAGTAATCATTTGTTTTAATTTCCCAATCCAAACTTATTCATCCCATGAAGTAAAACTGGTAATACTTCATATCTAACACCACGTTGTTATCGGTAAATTCAATTACCATTTCACGTTCAAATCTAATTAAAGATTTAACTATCGCCTGGAGCAAAACTGGTGATACTCCATTCTCGATCATTTCAATCTAATTAAAGATTCATTAAAACTCCACTTGGTTTTAATCTTCCCAAAAATCAATATTAATGATTGTTTAACTTAGGAAATCATATCCTCTCTTTAACTAGGTTAAAGAACCAATGTCATTTAAAACACGGTTCACGATAAACCCAAAATCACATTCCATTCTATCAACCTTTAACCGAAAATTAGCAAGTAAACAATTCCGCAAGTATTAACCCCGAAGGCCGAAACCAACATCAGATCAATACCCAGGAAACCATTCAACTTGACTAATCTCCAGTTAGTTTCTGATTTTCTTAACTCCATTGTGTCTAAGAACAGTATTATTAAAGATACCGTTCATGACAACCCAAATCCCATTTGATATTAAATACAAGGCTCTGAATAAAAAAATATATCGGCTTATACTCAACATCAAATTCTACGACCAACAAATATCGTATTGGAAATAACGATATAAATATATCTTTCAAATTTCCTAAACAATATCCATATAATCACGAAATCCAACATTGAAATATTCGAAAGACAATTTCAATTCAAATCCATTCCAATTCAATTATTGGAAATTTTGTTTACTTTTAAAACCCTTTCAAATCCAATTTATTTATTTTAAAAATAAATGGATTATAACTCTAGTTCAAAACTAGTTCATTTCGATAAAAATCTATTTTTATCTTTCCAAATATGGAGTTTTTCATCCCAATTCTTTCCAAATCATTTCTTATGATTTTACACAAATTATTACAATTTTTAATAATTTTATCAAGGCCCATACAGTCGATTTCCATCAACGGCCATCGAACTGCACTTACAGCGACCTTTTCCAAATTTGATTTGGACATAATTCCAAATCCAACCATTAGATTTCAAATCTCTAATATTCGTTAGAAAGCTCTTTTCGATACGAACCCAACGGTTCTAGTTTTAGGAGAATCCGACGGTCGGATCTCCCGTAAAGTCCATTCGAAGTCAATGGTCAAAATTCGCGAACTGCCGCAGTGCGGCGCATTCTATTCAGGCCATTATATATATATATATATAATATATTTCGTCAATTTCCTTTTAATATGTATTTTATAAATCGCTTTAAATTCGTTTTCGAAACGATTTCAACTTCATATTGAATTTCGAATCAAAATTGAATATTCCATATCATCGATATATAAATGATAATATTTTCAAAACGTTATATTTTGAAATAACTTCCTTTTCTATAATCATTATAAAAACGAGTATAATCGAAATAAATATCGTTCGCGTCAAAATGGTGCATATCTAACCAACACGGCTTTATATTTTTCAATAACTTCGTTATTCTAATCAACAAATGAATATTTTCTTCAACACATGAATATTTTTTTTTATTCAACACATGAATATATATTTTATTCAACACATGAATTTATATTTTTATTCAACACATTAATATTTATTTTATTCAACACATGAATTTATTTTATTCAACACATGAATTTTTATTCTATTCAACACATGAATTTATTTTATTCAACACATGAATATTCTTTTATAATATTCCTTATTTTCCACATTGGCATGAGGCCCAATCAATTACCATATAACGTCAATTATATGGATTCCATACAACACACGTATATAATAGCAACGATAAATAATCAACCATCATCCAGAGTGCACAACACAACTGCATAAGCATTAAATATAAATAATTAACGCTTACACAGTCTGTCAACCCATCGATTGACATACAACTAAACAATCGGGATTATTGTACGTCAAATATCATCCCAATACCCGAATGGGATTTCAAATCAACAAACACAGATTTTTATTTGTGCAGTTGGGCGATGTGTAAAATTTACCGTCCTAATCAATATCAGTCAAATGGGTGTACATAAACAAATCATTCTGATTTGTTTATAAATATTTATTTTATATACATGTTAAAAAATATATTTTTAACTATAAAATATTTTATTCATTCCACATCACACGATCAATTTTCACAACACATCAATCAAACAAACAAGTCAATCATGGTATGTGGACGACGGGTGTTGGGTTCTGCTAAGCACCGTCTGCATCCTAGTATATATTTCAACTAGAAAACAAGTTAAAAGTGAGAAGTTCTCACCTAGAAGCTAAACCAGATGCCACGACTCTTCATATGTAGGAATCTTCACCGTGTTTCCTTTTGTCACTTTCGTTGTCTATTCACTACATATATAAAAATCGCATCTTTATATTGTTGCTATGTATATAAAAATCACATTTTTATAACTACGCTATATGGATAAAAATCACATTTTTATACTGCTACTATATTATTAAAAATTCTATTTTTATACCGCTACTATATAGATAAAAATTCTATTTTTATAACGGTGTTCATATAATAAAGATCATATAACTTCATAATAAAAATTATTTTTATATCGCCACTCATATAAAAATCACATTTTTATATTCTCTATTATATAAAAATCATATTTTTATTATCTCTATTATATAAAAATCGAATCTTTACCTATATAAAGATATAATCTTTATATTCATAAAACCATGTTTATTTATAAAAACCATATCCTTATTATAAAAATCACCTCTTTATTCTATGATAAAACAAAAATAAACCGATTTAAAATAACATTTTGTATATATTAAAGATCGAAAAATAATGCACTAATCGAATCTACTTACATCGATTGGCTTTTACGTCGACCGGGGGTTTCTTGGCTGCGTTCCAATTGAAAGGGGCGATGTTGTACAAATTAGGACGGGGAAGAGATTAGGGTGCTGGCGAAGGGGGAGGAGGCGCTCGCGGTCTCTGGTGGTTGCGAAAGCTAGGGCGTGGGAGTTTGTGGTTAAGGTTAGGGTGGTTGCGGGTTTGACTGAAGAAGAGGAAGGAGGGGCTAGTCGCGGCAAGGGGGGTCCTAGTGGGCGGCGGCGGCACGAGATGCGGTGGCGCGATTCAGCCCTGGGAGGCGGCGGTGGCTCAATCAGAGGGGGGCGATGGGATACCGAACGAGGTTTTTTCTTTCTTTTTAGATCGAGATTCTATTCAATGAAAGGGGGGGTTGACCGTTAATGATAGAGGGAGGGTGGGAATTTTATAATATATATTTTATTATTTTTAATTTCAAAAAGAAACTTTTTATTTCAACCTCCAAATGAGACCAACTGCCTGTTGTCCATAGCTAATTACCCCCATTCTGAACACAATGGGATATGTATCGTAAACCAATTCGGTTGTTTCGACCAGTTTTCGTCAAAATCAAAATATAAACCTATATATTGATTTTGAACGCACATTTCAATTTACCGGGGCCACATACGGACTCTAAAAATTCCCAAAAAATATTTTCTAGCTTCGTATTGACGATATGGTCCTAACAAAAGTAATTTCGTCAAATTCCGAGACCATTTGAAAAATGGTCATTTTCCAGTCGATTAAAATCAATTGAAACTGGTCAAACACATTTTCCTTTGCCACGCTCACATATTGATTCAGAAAATTACGAATTTCGGAATCTAGCAATAACTTGACATCCGGATCCAACAAAAGTGGTTTCGTCGAAAACAGAGGTCATTTGCAAAATTTCCATTTTTAAGGGCCAGAATTCCACAACGACTATTCTAAATTTTCAACTGGGCATAACTTTTTATCCCCGTTATGAAATTTTAATTTTTCGGATTCGTTTGAAAGATATTCTCTAAGAAACTCTAATATTTTGTGTTTCGCCAAAATCCGGTTTATTTTGAATCCTGTACACTCATTTGAAATTTGAAATTTGAAATCGATTTTTCGAACTACCGCGCCATTTCTAATTCCTTTTATATTTAAAATAAAATATTTATACTCTAACGTCGATTCAAATAATTTCTCGTCGTTATTATTTAAAATAATTCATTTTGAACACTCAAAATTCAATACAATTGCCAAAATAAAAAATTTTAATTGGCTCAGATTTTCGGGTTATTACAATCTCCCCCACTTAAAACTTTTTGTCTCCGAAAAGGAACGAAGCTGAAAGTTGTTTTACAAACCAACTCAACTTTCATTATTTTCATTACGGCTTAAGTTCTTCAACCTTTCAGTTTCTAAGAACTTTTCAAATTATTCAAAAATTTAGCTAACACCCTAAATTTTCGAAAAATTTCGCCATAACCTCCTCTGCACCGGGAGCTTTGGGATATTTCAAATAGCCTCCCATGGCCCTCACCAATCCAAAAAGAAAAAGAAACAGCCAAGCGGTTGGCCAATCGGCTCATAAAATTATCAAAAACCCAAGAAGTACAATAAACATGTACCTATTTGTCGGGCAAACAATTTTATTCCTCTTCTCTAGCCTCCTTTCTATGACCTGTTCAATGTAAGTACATGTATATGTATGCAAATGCGACTAATTTTCAGTACAACTCACTATTTGATCAATTTGGCTAAATGGTTCAAATTTTAATTAATCAACCAACAATCAAACAATACAATCAGCAATCAATTTGTTGATTATCATTTCAAATTCATAGTTTTGACATATATACAGAAAATCATGTTTTTGATGCCAAGTCACAACAATATATTCTAACTATATTTTGGTTCTCACAACAGTCAATTGGAATCATATAGAAATCCCACTTTCGTCACTCGAACATAAATTCTAATGATGTGGCCACATCATCAGAATAATCCCCGGGTGTCTAGAATGTGATTCTATATCTAGCCAGTATATTAAAACTTCGAATACACGCGGATCAGACGTATACGCAAAATCTTTATATACTTGATTGTCCAAATTCAATACAAATAAATTATTCAAATACATTGAATAAGGTTTAAATTTTCAAAACAAAACTTGTTTTCATTTTAAAAATATTCTCTTCACACTCGTTTTAGGGTATTACTGATCCCATCTCTAACGAGTCATTCCCACTGGATATTACTGATCCAATCTCTGATGAATTCTTTCGTTTGGTTCTAACGTGTCTTGTTCTCCGAGCTCTGTAAACCAAAGCTCTGATACCACATGTGACGATAAGGAATTTCACTCGATCCGAATCGATCGCTAAACCAACCAAGACCGTTCGAAACCCCTGATTGTTTTGAGAACACGACAAATCGCAATGCAAACAGAAGAACATTTCATTGTTAATTACAACAATTCCATCAGAATACAAGAATATACAGAGTATGAATAAATATTATACATCAGAGAAATATCAGAGATTTAAAAACATTACTGTAGCGGAAAAATAATACAATACACAACTGAAAGAGATATACGGATATAGAGCTTTCCGGATATCAATCCAGCTGTAAACCAGGATCATATGAATATAAATCTCAAAACCAAAACTACTAGCTGCCCGTGTGGAAAATAGAGGCACCCAGAGTTCAGGTTAAAACAATAAACTCCAGGTCAGTCATGTGACTGGTATGAGAACTAAAACAGTTATTAGTCTTTATTTTAAAGTTAGGTAAATCAAGGGACCACGCCGTATAACACGGAATGGGTTTCCTCCCTAGAGTACCAGTGCATAAAACAACAGCGCAATGCTAAATAAAGAACAATGAAGCTATTATAAGACCTAGGTCCCATCACACAATGCAACACAAGTCGGAGGATAGGGTTTTACCTTATAATAGCCAAAGAATGATTGATACGTGAAATTTCATCTTTTATTATTACTATAAGTGTATAGTGTCAAAACAATTTCAATCATAAGTATCAATCATAGACGGCATGGGTACCATATATCATGTCGCCATACTAGTTCTACAATTAAAATGGCAAAGTCACGTATTGGAAGTTGGATTTCCATCTATGAACTTAGGCAAAAGATAGTCCTCACCGAATTCGAGACGCTCTAGTCTGTATCTCAGGCTACAGCCGCAACTGCACCTAGGAGCCACAGGGTCGGTCCATACGTAGCAGATTAAACTTAAACTCTGAACAATACGTATTCCCGCTCTATGGGGGCGTAAATGAGCCAAATGACTCCACATCCGAGGCGCCTCGCATTCCAACAACCACACAGGTGAAAAATATATAAATGTCAGGGCTGGTAGGTCACTACCATCACCTCTAACTAGAAAGAGACGCATGTTCTCCCTGGATTCTCTCCCGTTTCTGGTTCATACCGGGGTGTGAGGCTCGCGAATTACGCCATACACAAAGCTATGCCACACAGGCCGTGCTTTGATCATCAACCACAAGACTTTGCTTTTCAACAAAAGCCTTGATCATTCGCCACTTAGGCATGCCACACAGGCAATTCGCTCCATGCGATTGATATCTATCGATATATAACCTTTGAGCTCGTGCATCTCAAAGAAGTGCGTTAAGCAAGAGAATAAATTCTCCGCCACCAAACAAAAATATATTTAATAGAAGTCAATCACACAGAATAAAATCCAATGTCAGACACATAGTCCATTTAAAAGTTCATTCTGGGTCTGAATGAAACCGGAGGCACCTTGTACCTCGCATATCCATCGATCTCCAAGTACGTTTGGACGATCACCAACTGATTCCCTCCTCTTGGGTGTATAGCCCAATCAAGATCATCAGTGGTCACCCAAACGATGTGAAGACCTCCGGTCTTCAACCACCATCTTCTCGCTCGACACATCCTCGAATCAGTTATTCAGAATGGGATAAACCCGGTCTTTCTGAATAACCCACGTATATAATAACCAAGTGTTACACAAACACAACATACACCTCATTCCAATTCAGTATATTCTTTTATTCAAATATTCTTATACCTTGGGAAAGGTTCCCATTAATTATATCAAAGATAAATTCTTTAAATTTGTTCTTTAATCTTCTTTTGAATATCAATTCAAACCAAATCATGGTTTATCCAAACTAGTCGGGATTAACGAACCTTACCGAAGTAATCATTTGTTTTAATTTCTTAATCCCAACCTATTCATCCCATGAAGTAAAACTGGTAATACTTCATATCTAATACCACGTTGTTATCGGTAAATTCAATTACCATTTCACGTTCAAATCTAATTAAAGATTTAACTATCGCCTGGAGCAAAACTGGTGATACTCCATTGTCGATCATTTCAATCTAATTAAAGATTCATTAAAACTCCACTTGGTTTTAATCTTCCCAAAAATCAATATCAATGATTTTTTAACTTGGGAAATCATATCCTGTCTTTAACTGGGTTAAAGAACAAATGTCATTCAAAACACGGTTCACGATAAACCCAAAATCACATTCCATTCTATCAGCCTTTAACCGTAAATTAGCAAGTGAACAATTCCCCAAGTATTAACCCCGAAGGCCGAAACCAACATCAGATCAATACCCAGGAAACCATTCAACTTGACTAATCTCTAGTTAGTTTCTGTTTTTGTAACTCCGTTGGGTCTAAGAACAGTATTATTAAAGACATCGTTCATGACAACCCAAATCCCATTTGATATTAAATACAAGGCTCTGAATAGAAAATATATCGGCTTATACTCAACATCAAATTCTACGACCAATAAATATCGTATTGGAAATAATGATATAAATATATCTTTCAAGCTTCCTTAACAATATCTGTATAATCACGAAATCCAACATCGAAATATTCCAAAAGACAATTTCGATTCAAATCCATTCCAATTCAATTATTGGAAATTTTGGTTACTTTTAAAACCCTTTCAAATCCAATTTATTTATTTTAAAAATAAATGGATTATAACTCTATTTCAAAACTAGTTCATTTCGATAAAATCTATTTTTGTCTTTTCAAATATGGAGTTTTTCATCCCAATTCTTTCCAAATCATTTCTTATGATTTTACACAAATTATTACTATTTTTAATAATTTTATCAAGGCCCGTACAGTCGATTTCCATCAACGGCCATCGAACTGCACTTACACTGACCTTTTCCAAATTTGATTTGGAATAATTCCAAATCCAACCATTAGATTTTAAATCTCTAATATTCTTTAGAAAGCTCTTTTCGATACGAACCCAGTGGTTCCAATTTTAGGAGAATCGGACAGTCGGATCTCCCGTAACCTCCATTCGAAGTCAATGGTCGAAATTCGCGAACTGCCGTAGCGCGGCGCGTTCTATTCAGGCCATTATATATATATATATATATAATATTATATATATTTCATCAATTTCCTTTTAAAACATATTATATAAATCGTTTTAAATTCGTTTTCGAAATGATTTCAACTTCATATTCAATTTCGAATCGAAATTGAATATTCCATATCATCGATATACAAATGACAATATTTTCAAAACGTTATATTTTGAAATTACTTCCTTTTCTATAATCATTATAAAAATCAGTATAATCGATATAAATATCGTTCGCGTCAAAATGGCGCATATCTAACCAACACGACTTTATATATTTCAATAACTTCGTTATTCTATTCAACAAATGAATATTTTCTTCAACACATGAATATATATTTTTATTCAATACATGAATATATATTTTATTCAACACATGAATTTATATTTTTATTCAACACATGAATTTTTATTTTATTCAACACATGAATTTATTTTATTCAACATGTGAATTTATTTTATTCAACACACGAATTTTTATTCTATTCAACACATGAATTTTTATTCTATTCAACACATGAATTTATTTTATTCAACACACGAATATTCTTTTATAATATTCCTTATTTTCCAAATTGGAATGAGGCCCAATCAATTACCATATAATGTTAATTATATGGATTCCATACAACACACATATATAATAGCAACGATAAATAATCAACCATCATCCAGAGTACACCACACAACTACATAAGCATTAAATATAAATAATTAACGCTTACACAGTCTGTCAGCCCATCGATTGACATACAACTAAACAATCGTGATTAGTGTACGTCAAATATCATCCCAATACCCGTGTGGGGTTTCAAATCAACAAACACAGATTTTTATTTGTGTAGTTGGGCGATGTGTAAAATTTATCATCCCAATCAATATCAGTCAAATGGGTGTACATAAACAAATCGTTCTGATTTGTTTATAAATATTTATTTTATATACATGTTAAAAAATATATTTTTAACTATAAAATATTTTATTCTTTCCACATCGCACGATCAATTTTCACAACACATCAATCAAACAAACAAGTCATCCATTGCATGTGGACGACGGGTGTCGGGTGCTGCAAAGCACCATCTGCATCCTATTATATATTTCAATTAGAAAACAAGTTAAAAGTGACAAGTTCTCACCTAGAAGCTAAACCAGACGCCACAACTCTTCATATGTAGGAATCTTCGCCGTGTTTCCTTTTGTTACTTTCGTTGTCCGTATTCACTACATATATAAAAATCGCATCTTTATATTGTTGCTATGTATATAAAAATCACATTTTTATAACTACGCTATATGGATAAAAATCACATTTTTATATTCTCTATTATATCAAAATCATATTTTTATTATCTCTATAATATAAAAATCATATTTTTATTATCTCTATTATATAAAAATCGAATCTTTACCTATATAAAGATATAATCTTTATATTCATAAAACCATGTTTATTTATAAAAACCATATCCTTATTATAAAAACCACCTCTTTATTCTATGATAAAACAAAAATAAATTGATTTAAACAACATTTTGTATAGATTAAAGATCGAAAAATAAAGCACTAATCGAATCTACTTATATTGATTGGCTTTTACTTCGACCGGGGTTTTCTTGGCTGCGTTCCAATTGAAAGGGGGGCTGTTGTACAAATTAGGAGGGGGAAGAGAGTAGGGTGTTGGCCAAGGGGGAGGAGGCGCTCGCGGTCTCTGGTGGTTGCGGGAGCTAGGATGTGGGAGTTTGTGGTTAAGGTTGGGGTGGTTGCGGGTTTGACTGAAGAAGAGGAGAGAGGGGCTAGTCGCAGCAAGGGGGGTCCTAGTAGGCGGCGGTGGCGCGAGATGCGGTGGCGCGGTGCATCCCTGGGAGGCGGCGGTGGCTCAATCAGAGGGGGCGACGGAATATCGAACGAGGTTTTTTTTCTTTTCTTTTTAGATCGAGATTCTTTTCAATGAAAAGGGGGGTTGACCGTTAAAGATAGAGGTAGAGAGGGAATTTTATAATATATATTCTATTATTTTAATTTCAAAAAGCATCTTTTTATTTCAACCTCCAAACGAGACCCACCGCCTGTCGTCGATATCCGGTTACCCCCATTCCGAACACAATGGGATATGTATCGTAAGCCAATTCGGCTGTTTCGACCAGTTTTCATCAAAATATAAACCTATATATTGAATTTGAACGCACATTTCAATTTACCGGGGCCACATACAGACTCTAAATATTCCCGAAAAATATTTTCTAGCTTTGTATTGAAGAAACGGTCCTAACAAAATTAATTTTGTCAAATTCCGAGACCGTTTGAAAAATGGCCATTTTCCAGCCGATTAAAATCAACTTAAACTGGTCAAACGCGTTTTCCTTTGCCACGCTCACATATTAATTCAGAAAATTACGAATTTTGGAATCTAGCAATAACTTGACATCCCAGATTCAACAAAAGTGGTTTCGTCGAAAATAGAGGTTGTTTGCAAAATTTCCATTTTTATGGGCCAGAATTCCACAGCGACTATTCTAAATTTTCAACTGGGCATAATTTTTTATCCCCGCTATGAAAATTCAAATTTTTGGATTCGTTGGAAAGATATTCTCTAACAGACTCTAATATTTTTGGTTTCGCCAAAATCCGGTTTATTTTGAATCCTGTATACTCATTTGAAATTTGAAATAGAATTTTCGAACTACCACGCCATTCCTAATTCCTTTTATATTTAAAATAAAATATTTATATTCTAACATCGATTCAAATAATTTCTTATCGTTATTATTTAAAATAATTCATTTTAAATACTCAAAATTCACTAAAATTGCCAAAATAATTAAATTGGCTCAGATTTCCGCGTTATTACAAAAGTTATACCAATCAATTAAATTAACCAACCTTCGTAAAAAAATTAATTACGGTTTGAATTAAAACGCACCCGAACCCTTATTTTTCGTTCTCTAATTTGGCCAGTTAAAACATACGGTGCCAGGTTTAAATAAATTATTTAGTTCCTAGATTGGCTTTTAAACAACTAATTACTATTAAATATAATACGGGCCGATTCCATTCTTCTATATTGTTCTCTATTATGCACAAAGAACTCAGACCAGATTAAAGCCGTTACTGTTGCAGTTCATATAGGCCCCGTACTTCCTTAAATATTAATTACTAACTTAATAAGGTTTTAACATCTAAACTGGTTTCACTTAGAATTAATTTACAAATTACATTATTACTTAGGCATGGTGTCATGTAACTAGGCAACTTTCATTATTATTGGGCACGATATAAGTGAATAAAACTGGACATTAGTTTTTAATTCTTTTCCCTCCATACAGTACTTCGAACCTGCTTGTACATTTCCTTTCCAATTCGGTTGTAGTAGCAGATTATATTTGGCCACATGATCACAACATTTTTCGCATTTTTAATTATTCGGGATGTGTACTTATAATATGTTTTAGGCAAATACAAATATACTAAAGCCACTAATTTGAACTTGAAATGCAAGTATCCGATAATAAGTTTGTATTTATTTAAATTCAAAAGTGTAAATTAACATTTTAGTTTTGCCTTTCCCTTACTCACGTAATTCCTTCTGCCATCGTGTTAGCCCTTCGTTCCAACTCAAACCCATACGCTGCCTCCAAATCCCAATGCCGAGCACCGCTAACATCGATCGAACCCCCATCAGAAATTGCCAATTGTTGTGCCTCCACCTCCTCTGTGTTCGACAATAATCGCACCCCGCCAATCATCTCCTATAATCGCCAGAAATTGCAAAACCGCTGAGCCTTTCACCCCAATTTCCGACCAACTTACAACCCCATATCCCATCTCCGCCGTCAGTATCAAAGATCTATCCAAGCTCAATGTTTTCTTCGTTAGGAGTTTGGTGAATTTAGGCATGGCTAAGGAGGTAGAAGAGGAGGAAAGTCGAGAGTTGTCTGCCACTGATTCATGTTGATGGCAGCTATGGAAAGGTTGACCAACGAATACGGGTTTTGACTCATGCAAATTTGTTTGGTTGTTCTATTTATAGGGAATTATTAATATAATATTATTTGGAAACTTCAACATAAAGTATCATGCTAAAAACACTACATACGATTTCCCTTTTTGATAAACAAATGTAATACTAGCATAAAAATATATTCTAGACCCGATAGGATAGGTTTCATCGAATTCCGAGGTTGTTTGTGAAAAATCCTTTATAATTATCGATGAAAAATCACACGTTTAAAATTCCTATAATTACAGAAAAAGTCCAATAAATTTGAAACCTTGACATTTTACTAGACCTCTTCCTTACGGATCTAATGAAATTTGTTTCGTTAAATTTTGAGTTCGTTAGGCCAGTCGTTTATGCATTTATAGTTACCGCTCTCAAATAATATAACTGATTAAATAAAAACAAGGGCATTTGACACTACCATGGTCAAACCGTAAGTCCGATTGACACGAAAATCGAAACCATAAAATAATTAATTGATATGATTCCAACGGTACACATTTCGTCGCATTCCGAGACTATTTCCCGGTACGCTATTTTTATACGCACCACAATGCTATTTTGATCACCAAATTGCCCGGTCTCCAAAGATAACAAACTATATACCTATCCTGGCTCTAAATGTCGATACGAACTCAACAGAATTAGTTTCATAGCTTAATTCGATCGTCTGCTCAAGTTATACACAAATATCCCTTTATTAAATTAATTTAATTTCACACTATAGAAAATGATTGGACGTTTACGGTTGCCGTTGTCACATACGACATCGGTTCGCCATGAAATTTAATACCATACAATAATTAAACGTTACGGTTTCGATGAAACTAATTTCATCAAAAACAAACTCTATTTGCAAAATGGCCACTTTTAAGTCTTATATAATAATAATAATAAAATATTATATAAATTCCAAAATAATTGAATTAAATAATAATAAATTATTATAATTATAAATACCCGCTGGAAATATCATATAGCTTCAAATATAAATTATACAACTCGATATCATCAATTTCGAGTTAACCGTTATCCAAATTATATAAAAACCCTTATAAATTTAATAGATAAACGTTATATTTTAATAATGATTTCCATAGGGACTATTTTAAAATTTGATTAGGACATGACTAACAAACTATAACACGAAATCTGAATTTTTCTCTTTCGTATGAAAATTATAATAAACAAGATTCCAACGTTTCTTGTTTCATGAAATTCCGACTTATATCGGATCCTGTATATTCAATTGAAGTTCAAAGCAAAATATTACGAACTACTGCCCCATATTGAGCTCGTTTTATTTTATATATAAATTTAACGTTCAAACTTCGCTATATAATCGATATATATTTTAAATACATTTAAAATTCCAAATAAATATTTAAAATAATAAATTAAATGAAATATTTGACTACCAAAAATACGGGACATTACTTCCCCCTTAAATGAATTTCGTCCCCGAAATTACTAAAGTAAGAAAAATATTATAAACCCATTGTAATTTAAAATCCCATTTATTATAAATCAAAAACCAACTCATTATTGTAAATAAAATTTTCAAAAATATCGAAAATTTTCTAACTCTTTAACTTCCCGAAAAAATTCGCCAGAGTCTCCCTATACGGAGTGACATCTGTGATATCGCAGGAACAAATAATATATATACATCAACCCACACGGTCAGAAAACAAAATACAAAACCCAAAATTTGTATTTTTGCGCAAGAGTACCTTTTATGAGCGCTATTGAGCATACTTACGTGCAATATTCACAACCAAAAACAATCCTCATGGTCATCTGACACCTGTACTTAACTCGGTTTACCATGTAAGTAACATATACATGAAATATTTAAACAACACCATAAATCAACAGTTTAACTAACCAATTTCCAAGATTCAACATATAACATAATTCATATGCAAACATAGGGTTAAATTATTAATTTCAAACCATATTCGATTTATTCACATTATTATATTCGAATTTAATTTTTACTTCTTTCAACCCTTGTTAAATTATTGACGAATTTATATCCAACCAATATAACAAACAATGCACAATCAAATCAATCAAATCACTCCATTGAATATATATTCAACATCCATCCTCACTTGATTATTTTCACGGTTTTCATATTAAAATATTAACTAGTTAATACCATATTAATTTCCATTAATTATCATTAATTCAATTTCCAAATTTTTCTAGTTAATTCCAAATTAAAATTCTCATTCACAAATTCCATATGTGAAATCTTTTCGAGTTATATTAAATCATTCAAAATTTGTAATCTAATTTGAAGTCCAATCAAATCAACCAAACATGCCAATACCTTAATAAATTAATAAAATTATCTCTTTTCTATACGAAAATATACTTTGGGTAAAATTATTTAATTTACCCTCTTTACAAACAATATTGTATCCATTGTCAGTTCAATGCTTTACAACACTTGAACCGATAAGCCAACACAATGCAAAACATTTTTATATAAAGTTTACAAGTACGCGCTCATATATAAGCACTCAACTCAATCTAGAGCATTACTAACCCCATCTCTATCGAGTTGTACCATAGAGCCATGGCTATTGATAAACCATTGCTCTAATACCAAGTGTAACGACCCACTTTTTTGCATAGTGTAAGCTGACATTTATCAAACCATGTCAACTCAAATTATACAGAAAAGCAGATAGTTATTAGAAAGAAATCAAATGGTGAGATAAGAAAGAAAGAAATATTAAAATTAAAGAAGAAGAAGAAGAAGAAAACACATCAGAAACAGAATCTCACATCGTAGTGGAATAAAATATAATATAGAAGTAATCTTTAGAGAGAGCTTGAAAATTTAAATTTATAGTCATAAGAGTATATCAACACATCTGGATAGTTATAATAATCTGTCCTTATATACAACCACATAGCGGAAAAATATACTATATAATATCATACGTCTGAACACATCCAGCTCATCTCTGGACTTCGCAGCATCCGATAACCTAAACCTGCACGACCCGGTCTACCCCGAGCATTACAAACGCGGGTCAGTCTGGTGAACCAGAGTGAGAAAAACACATTAAGTTTATAGGTATCACACAAGTTGATTTTAAAGTCAAAATCCTTTTGAAAGAAAAAGTTAATCGTAAGGCCAAATCCGCACATAAATATGGACGGTTTTTACCTTACGATATCCCAAAACATTTTTGAAAACAATATTATTCTGATATTATGATAGTGTCTAAATAAAAATAAATATCAATCTTGCGGAACGCTTGCATCTCACGCTCCACACAAATAGTATACAATCGAAACCGCAGGCTCTTATTGGAGAATGGATTTCCTGGCAAGATATGGGACCACCTTCCCGACAATGTACCTCTGGAGATGAATACATTGGGGTTCAACAAGAACATCTTGCAAACCAGGTTAATATGACCGACCCCTCACTTCGCTTGAGAGTACCGAATATATCATTACCACAGTTAGGGGCCAGCCAACCGAATCGATATCATACATACGTTAACAAAGGGACAACCGAAGGCATTTGATTTCTCCAAATCAGGTAATGATATAATCTTTTGATGGATGCAACCCACATAGCCATGCGACCTACCTGGTTTTATGTCATTTCCCGGTTGATGAGGGTAGAAGTTAAACGTATTCTTCAACATAGCATGTCTCCATCCACTTTGAATGCCACAATGTCAGATCCGCCAGATAATACTAATTGACGTCCACAAAAATACTCTGGGTGTTAAACAAAAGAAGGTGTCTTCTCCACCACCAACAGAAATACATTTGAAGAAATCAACGTACGTGATTCCTTTGGAAATACTCTTTTAGACACTCGTCCATACAAAGTCATCCAGGAATAGGATGAACCAAAGGCACCCTCCTACCACATCCTAGGTATCACCCTATGGATCGATTGCTAGTAGTCCTTGCAATCCGTAGATTACAACCACAACAGAACTTCAGAATATCTCTGGCCGCTAAACCATATATTTTACGAAGTTATTCCGTTTTATGAAGATCCACATCTTCAATGCTCCATCTTCAATCTTTATACTTTCATATTTACTAGTTCGGAATGGTTTTCGAATATAAATTTGATCCCGGTCTTTCCGTACCAACAACGCATTTGGCCAGATTTTGATAGTCAGTTATTTAACTATCAAAATAAACAGTTTTTCAATTATGGAAATAAATGAGTTCATTGGTTTAGTTTCAGCATCACTTGGCCTCTTTAGTTAAAAATAAATAACAAATAGTTGATTAAAACTGAGGCACATGCTTCGCACATGGCAGATTTTGGTACAAAAACTGTGATTGGTGATTAAAACAGTCAATATATATGTGGTGGTTAAAACTGGATATTGCCAAGGCGTATGATCGCATATCGTGGTTCTTCACCATCAAGGTTCTTCGGGAGTTTGGTTTTCCTGAGCCCCTCATTGATGTTGTTTGGAGGCTTATTTCCAACCGCTGGTTCTCCGTTCTCATCAATGAATCAGCCACCAGTTATTTCATTTCCGGGGGAGGAATTCGTCAGAGGACCCCACTCCCCTTACTCTTTTCGTCTTTACCACAAAGGCTTTTATAAGGGGCTTG
The DNA here is from genome assembly GCA_030737875.1 of Allium sativum. Lineage (NCBI taxonomy): Eukaryota > Viridiplantae > Streptophyta > Magnoliopsida > Asparagales > Amaryllidaceae > Allium > Allium sativum. The sequence goes on along the minus strand of CM060910.1, from coordinate 606,356,699 downwards.
CACTCCCTTATGATTGCGTGGCAGATTCTTAGGTTCGGCATCCCTAGGGGGTGGCCCCTTATCTCTTCCTTATCTTTTGCTGACGACATCATCATTTTTACTAATGGAAGTCGTTAGTCTTTTCAAGGCCTGCTAGGCCTCATTCGGCAGTATGAAAGATGCTCGGGTCAACTTTTTAACTCATCCAAAAGCTGCTTCGTCCCCAGGAAAGATCTGACGGCTGTTAGAGCTACTTGGATCGAGTCTTATTCTGGCTTCAATGTGGCTTCACTTCCACTTCCGTACCTGGGCATAGTTTTATATCGAGGAAGGAAGCTCAACGCCATTTTCGATCCTATCACTGACAAAGTTAGGAGGAAGATCCTTAAATGGAATGCGACCCTACTTTCACATGCTGGTAGGCTTGTTCTTGTTAAGGCGGTCCTTGACTCCATGGGATCTCATATCATTGCTGCTATGACTCCCATTGCTTCCTTTTTCCATGCGTACCGTTCCCATGCGTCATCTTTCTTCTGAGATCCAAGGATAACACTTCTCGTCACCACTGGATCTCTTAGAGCGTCGTCTGCAGTCCCAAAAGCGAGGGAGGCCTAGGCCTCCGCAACCCTCAAGATGTTTGTGTGGCCTTTGCTTACAAGCTTCGGGTACGTTTGAAGCGGACAATTCCCTTTGGGCTACATTCCTTCATGCCAAGTACCGAAGGCAGGCAAGTTCGCATTACTCTGGTATCCCATCCCATGCTAATGAGACATGGTACAATCCATGTATGCCATTTCATATGCTCATGGACGGGGTACATCTTGGGACGACAATCCCTTCTCACTCTCTACTACTTGGAATTCCGTGCGGAATCCAACGCCAGAGGTTCCTCTTTTCTATTTCGTTTGGAACACCCGTATTCCACCGAAGTTGTCTCTATTTATGTGTAAAACCATGCATAATGGTTTTCCATTAGATGAGAGACTTCAAAGAATCGGTATCCCGCTCGTTTTCAGATGCAGGAGATGTAGAGAAGGCAACACCAAAACCTCTTTTCATCTGCTGATCTCTGGGGTTTGTGCAAGGTCTATTTGGAATTACTTTGGGAACCTTTTAGGTTTTCGTTGTAATGCAAACTTGTTTGACGACTTCCTGATGTTTTGGTGGACTAGAATTTCAAGTAAAAGTCTGCACGCGGGCCTCTTTCGTTTGATTCTTTATTGATTTGTTGGCACATATGGTGCGCACGGAACAAGGCAATCTTTGATGAAGTGGCTATGGACCCTCCGACAATCATCTGGAAAATTAGGAATGTTGAATTCCTAGCTTTCCTGGGTAGGCCGTTTAGAGGTGCAATTGGTTCCCGATCTAGGAGGTTGGCTGTTAACTTTGACATTTCAGTGCTAGCAGCCACACCCGACAAGGTATTGGTTGATTCTTCTTTTGTACTTGTTTGCTTTGGTAGTCCTTCCCTCCCCCGCCCTCCCCCTTCCCCCTGATACTAACTTTGTTTGCTAGTTGTTCAGATGCTGGTTTTCAGGTTGCTGGGTTGGATTTGCTTGGTGCCACGTGCGGGTTGCTTTCCTCCTGCTTGAGCGGATTTCTAGATCAGCAGGGGCTTAAGTGGCTATTTGGGATCTTGGATGTGTCTTGTGCTTCAATGCGAACTCTTGCCACCATGGTTGTTGGGATCCTTGTCAAATTCTAAGCAAGGATACGTCCCTTCATCGACAGTCGCTATCTAGCATGCGGATCTCTAAGACGGTCTGGGCATTGCTTTGTTGGTTTTCTGTCTCGCCGGTCTTCGTGATCGGTCTTCCTGTAGTGCATCAGATCTTTATAGACATTTTTTCTTCAAGATGTTCTGTTTCTATTGTATTTTTTCTCTGGAGAGATTATTGTATAGTGTAGGAGAAGGACTACTTCACTTTCGGGTGGTGGCCTGGCCGAAACTCGATTTTGAGGTAAGATGGGTGGTGGTTTATTCGGAGCTCATCTACCATTCTCTCTACACATACATATAGTCATTCACATACTAGATTTTCCTTCTTGGTTACCTGCCTAGCACGTTGGCAGTTTTTGTGTACCTTGTGTTCTTTTATATATACACACACTTACAAAAATGTGGTAGTTAAAATCCTGTATTTGCTTCTTATTTTAACATACTAATGATTCTCAAGACCCTTTCATTTTAATACTTAGAAAAAAATTTACAACTATATTCAAATTCCCTTTTAACTCTCTTTTCAAGCCTTTACTCCATCGTTCTTTATTGTCTATATTGAGAAATTAATTCAACTTATTATTTGTAAAATAACATTACGAAATTCCTTTTGTTTTATTACTTGGAAACAATAACCAATGCTTATTCTCATAGAATAAACCTATTTTAAAACTCAACTTTATATTTCCCTTTAACTCGAAAATATCATCGTATTTTCATGCAATCCTCTTTTATTTTCCTTAGCTTTGGAAACATTATTATATATCTCCAAAACTTTTTAATTTCCTTTACTTTGAAACCCTCATTTTATACTCTTCAAATCTTTACCGATAATGTTACATTACTCCCTCTAATGGAAATAATACATTATTACTCCTCTTTACTATTACAACTAATATCATCTCAGATAATCCTAAAGTCGTTCAAGTTGGGGTATTTTAATAACCTCTCAAACCCTGATCAACAACATTCTTATCTTAAGATAGAAATTAGTTGTAATTTCAAAATTCGATATTTCAATTATCAGGATAAATCCCATATAAATATTTTAATTAAAATATAGTTTTATCACACCTTCTTACATTTGAAATCTCCTTCTCGTATATAACCATTTTTCCTTAATTCATTAACTAAGTAATTTATTATTAAAACATCACCTTTTACTTCTTTACACAATTCATTTTATAATTTTAATTTTGTTGCAAAATCCTATTACTCACTTCTTTACCAAATTCACATTTAACCATCCCCTTTTATGATCCATTTCACCATTTCCCACTTTGAAACCTTATTTTAATTCCATTCATTCTATTAATACCATTATTAAGCAACGTTAATTTAGAATTAACTATTTAACACCTCATTTCATTTTAAAAACTTTGTTTATATAACTCTGGTTTAATATAACCCTTTAATCTCAATTTCCCTTTTCTTATTCAAAAATTAAGTAAACATTAAATTTATGCTATCGTATTCGCTCAAAATCCCTTCTATAACTTTGTTATAAAAACTCGGGTTTTAATATAAAATCCATTCATAACTCATTTCACAATTCCATTTAATTCCATTTCAACTTCAGTTACTTTTTAAATGAATTTCAAATAAAAAGTAATCTTCTAAATTAATAATAATAATTTACTTAATCATTGACCACTACAGAAGTAGTTAATTTCTTTATTAACTAAAACAAATGGTAATTTCTCTTTTTAAAGTCTTATTAAAATTAAAACTTAAACCATTTCCTTAAATTAATTCAAAATAAACTTAGTCAACCCAAAGCAAATTTATTTCGTTAACCGATTCCAATTACTCTTTCCTTTAAATTAATTAATAATATAATTAATTTAAATAATTCCATTTAATTGTTTTCTTAAAAAAATTATCACAATATTAACTGTTAAGTTAGTCTTTATATTCTCTTGCTTACAAATCTGATTTACGTTATAAAATCAATTAATAATTGATTACAAACTTAAATAATAATAATTTATATTTATTTCCTTTAATAAACTTTTATTCAAAATATAAATTTAAAAATCTATCTTCCGTTATAAAATAAATTTCATAACTTCATTTCTGTCGATTCGCCTAATGGTAAATCGATATTAATAAAATGATTTATTTATAGGCCGTCTACTGCCAATACTCAACCAATATCACTCATTGGTTTAAACAAAACAATTGTTGAATTTCCGGTCAACAATCAATAATCAATTCAATCAGTCAATCAAAACAGTTCATATGATGATGATATGGAAATAAATAACATTAAATATATTTGAGGAATCCCGTTGGATCCCTCCAACCTGTTTTTCACTATGTCTAAAGCGGTTATCTCAAATCAAATAATTCAATTCCATTTAACTGATAATTTCTATAACAGAAAATAACAACTATTTTACATCAATCAGTTAACAAAACAATTCAAATAATTTAACATGTTTATATTATAAACGTGACCAACAAGGTAAGTTAACTCCGTTGGGTCCAATTATTAAAATAACAATTTGGTATTTCACTGAAATTAAATAACGGTTTAATTTCATTAGTTCAATCAATACATAAATAACAAACAGTCAATCATTAGCAACCATTAGCAACCATAGCATACCAAAATAAAAACCCGACTTTATAAAATATATGTGGGAAGAACTGAGTGAGTTTAACTCACCTTGATTCGATTTGGTGTTAAAAATGTTCATTTCAATCAAATTAAACCTGTTTTAATTTAACAGAAAATCCAGCTGATTCCAATTCTGTCCATTTCTGTTCCACAGCGTAGTACTTGTTGAGATGAGCCCAACGTCTCTTGTATAGTCCAATACTGTTAATATATGGAAATAATTATTAACATTTAAAGTAATATCAATTAATTTAATTAACCAACCTTCCTAAAAAAATTAATTACGGTTTAATTAAAACGCGCCCAAACCCTTGTGTTTCGTTCCCTGCTTTGGCTAGTTAAAACTTACGGAGCTAGGTTTAAATAAATTATTTAGTTACTAAACAGGTTTTTAAACAATTAATTACTATTAAACATAATACGGGCCGATTCCATTTTTCTATATCGTTCTCTGTTCTGCACAAAGAACTCGGACCAGATTAAAGTCATTACTGTTGCACATCATACAGGCCTCGTACTTCCTTAAATATTAATTACTAACTTAATAAGGTTTCAACGTCTAAACTGGTTTCACATAGAATTAATTTACAAATTACATTATTACTTAGGCATGCTATCATGTAACTAGTCACCTTTCATTATTATTGGGCACGATATAAGTGAATAAAATTGGCCATCAGTTTTTAATTCTTTTCCTTCCATACAGTACTTCGAACCTGTTTGTACATTTCCTTTCCAATTCAGTTATAGTAGCAGATTTTATTTGGCCACATGATCACAACATTTTGTACATTATTAATTATCCGGGATGCATACTTATAATATGTTGTAGGCAAATATAGATATACTAAAGCCACTACATTAAACTTGAAATGCAAGTATCTCATAATAAGTTTGTATTGAATCAGGATAAAAACCAAAATTTATTTAAATTCAAAAGTATAAATTAACATCTTTAGTTTTGCCTTTCCCCTACTCACGTAATTCCTTCTGCCATCGTGTTAGCCCTTCGTTCTAGCACAAACCCATATGTTGCGTCCAAATCCCAACGCCAAGCACCGCCAATGTCGATCGAACCCCCATCACAAACTGCCAATTTTTGCACCTCCACCTCCTCCGTGTTCGACAGTAACCGCACCCCGCCAATCATCTCCTATCATCGCCAAAAATTGCAAAACCGTTGAGCCTTTCACCCTAATTTCTGACCAACTTACAACCCCATACCCCATCTCCACTGTCGGTATCGAAGTTCTATCCTAGCTCAATGTTTTCTTGGTTGGGAGTTTGGTGAATTTAGGCGCGGGTAAGGAGATAAAAGAGGAGGAAAGTCGAGAGTTGTCAGCCATTGATTCATGTTGACGGTGGTTATGTAAAGGTTGATCAACGAATAAGGGTTTTGACCCGTGCAAATTTGTTTGGTTGTTCTATTTATAAGGAAGTATTAATATAATATTATTTGGAAACTTCAACATAAAGTATCATGCTAAAAACAGTACATGCGATTTTCATTTTTGATAAACAAATGTAATCCTAGCATAAAAGAATATTCCGAACCCGATGGGACAGGTTTCGTCGAATTCCGAGGTCATTGTGAAAAGTCCTTTATAATTATTGATGAAAAATCACGCGTTTAAAATTCCTATTATTACAGAAAAAAATTCAATAAATTTGAAACCTTAACATTTTACTAGACCTCTTCCATAAGGATCTAATGAAGTTTGTTTCATTAAATTTGGAGTTCGTTAGGCTAGTCGTTTATTCATTTAAAATTACCCCTGTCAAATAATATAACTGATTAAATAAAAACAAGGGCATTTGACGTTGCCATGGTCAAACGGTAAGTCCGATTGACACAAAAATCGAAACCATACAATAATTAATTGATACGATTCCAATGGCACACATTTCGTCGCATTTCGGGATCGTTTTCCAGTACGCTATTTTTATATGCATCACAATGCTATTTTGGACACCAAATTACCCGGTCTCCAAAAATAATAAATTATATACCTATCTTGGCTTTAAACATCGATACGAACTCAACGGAATTAGTTTCATAGCTTAATTCGATCGTCTGCTCAAGTTATACACAAATATCCCTTTATTAAATTAATTTAATTTCATGCTACAGAAAATGATTGGGCATTTACGACTACCGTTGTCACATACGACATATGTTTTCCATGAAATTTAATTCCATACAATAATTTAACATTACGGTTCCAATGAAACTAATTTCATCGAAAACGACTTTATTTGCAAAATGACCACTTTTAAGGCTTATATAATATTAATAACATATTATATAAATTCCAGAATAATCGAATTAAATAATCATAAATTACTATAATCATAAATACCCACCGGAAATATCATATAGCTTCAAATATAAATTATACAACTCGATATCATCAATTTCGAATTAACCGTTATCCGAATTATGTAAAAGCCTTAATAAATTTAATAAATAAACGTTATATTTTAATAACGATTTCTATAGCGACTATTTTAAAATTTTATTTGGACATAACTAACAAACTATAACACGAAGTCTGAATTTTTCTCTTTTACATGAAAATTATAATCAACAAGATTCCAACGTTTCTTATTTCATGAAATTCCGACTTATATCGGATCCTGTATATTCAATTGAAGTACAAAACACAATATTATGAACTACCGCGCCATTTCGAGCTCGTTTTATTTTATATATAAGTTTAACGTTCAAACATCGCTATATAATCGATATATATATATATATATTATGTCCATATAAAATTCCAAATAAATATTTAAAATAATAAAATAAATTAAATATTTGACTACCAAAAATACATGACATTACATAAGTTGTGCTTGTGTATGGCTTATCATCCTCAAACTGATGGTCAGACTTAGAGGGTCAATCGAGTTCTAGAACATCTCCTGAGGGATTGTGTGTTAGACTTCGGAGGATCATGGGAAGACCATCTACATCTGGTTGATTTTGCACATAATAATAGCTACCAGTCTAGCATTGGGATGACATCATACGAGGCGTTGTACGATGTTTCATGTAATTCTCCAACATGTTGGTTAGAAACTGGAGATAAGTTGGTACTTGGGCTTGAAATGATAAGAGAGACCTCAGATTGTATCGAGATCGCTCAACAATGAATGAAGGCAGCCCAAGATCGTCAGAAGAGTTACACCGATAAACATCGTAAGGATCTGGGATTCAACGTTGGCGATATGGTTTTCATGAAGATCTCACTGTTGAAGCATGTGGTTCGATTTGGAAGTAAAGGAAAGTTAGCTCCAAGGTTCATTGGACCGTTTCCGATTATCGAGCGAATTGGAAAGCTCGTATATAGGTTAGAATTACCTAAGAAGATGTCGAGTGTGCATAATGTTTTTCATTTATCATTTATACAGAAGTTCGTGCATGATTCGAATGTGGTGGTATCTCCAAAGCAGTACGAAGACCTAGAAGTAGAAATCGCAGTTGCGAAACCTCGTAAGCCACTTCGTGTTGTGGGGAATGACTCGAAATGTAATAACCCGGAAAATCTGGGCCAGTTTAAAATGATTTTTTTATTTTAAAGACATCAAAAATATAAAGATGTGTGATTTTTATATATGTAGTGACTACGGGCAACGAAGATGGTAAAAAGGCGAGAATGAAGAAGATTTCTTTAAAAGAAGAATCAAAATGATTGGATAGCTATCGGTGAGAACTTCTCACCTTTCAATTTAAATTTTCTAGTTATATATATATACTAGGATGCAGACGGTGCTTAGTAGCACCCGACACAATCGTCCACAGACCATGGACTTGTTTGTTTGGTTGCATAGATTAGTTATATGATTTGATTTGAATTTGGTTGTTTGGTGATTTTGATTGATGTGTGAATGGCGTGGGCCTTCACTAGACCGGGGATAAGGCTAGGCCTCGTCCCGTTTCTAGTATCGTGCCGTTATGCCGCCGAAATCTTCTAAAATATGTTAGAGAAATTCATATGTTAAAAAAAAATGTTTTATCGTTAAAAATATAATTTTTAACGTGAATATGAATATAGTGAATGTGAATAAATAAATATTCATTTACAAACCGGACGGTTTGTTTATGTACACCTATTTGAAAGACATTGATTGGGACGATAAATTTCACACATCGCCCAACTGCACGAATAAAATATGTGTTTGGTTGTTTGAAACCCCACACGGGTGTTGGGATGAAATATGAAGTTCACTCATCCTGATTAATTAAATTTGTCGATCGATGGATCGACAGGCTGTTATAAGTGTTAGATATTTATATTTGATGCTTATACAGTGTAGTGCACTTTGGTTGATGGTTGATTATTTTTCAATGCTATTATATACGCGTGATGTGTGAAAATCCATATAATTAACTTTATATGGTAATTGATTGGGCCTCATTCCAATTTAGAAAATAAAGAATTTATAAAATAAAGGTTCATGTGTTGACAGTACTCATTCGTTGAGATTAGTCATGTGTTGAATGAAATATTTTTATAATAAAATTTACAACTTTATCAATATAAAATGAAGGTTCATGTGTTGACTATACTCATTCGTTGAGATTAGTCATGTGTTGAACGAAATATTTTTATAATAAAATTTACATCTTTATCAAAATAAAGGTTCATGTGTTGACTGTACTCATTCGTGAGATTAGTCATGTGTTGAACGAAATATTTTTATAATAAAATTTACATCTTCATCAATATAAAATAAAGGTTCATGTGTTGACTGTACTCATCCGTTGAGATTAGTCATGTGTTGAACGAAATATTTTGATAATAACAAATATTTTGAAATAGAATATTTGTAAATAGAAATAGATGAAGCCGTGTTGATTAGATTGACGCCATTTTGACGTGAACGATATTTATATCGATTTTGATCATTTTAAAATGATGTTGAAAAGTGATTTCGAAATCGAATATTTTGAAATGAAATTTGAATCAAATTGAATATATAATGATTTCGAAATGAATTGAATATATAATGATTTCGAAATGAATTGAATATATAACGATTTCGAAATGAATTGAATATATAACGATTTCGAAATGAATTGAATATATAACGATTTCGAAATGAATTGAATATATAACGATTTCGAAATGAATTGAATATATATCGATTTCGAAATGAATCGAATAGAAAACCACTTTGAATTGAATCGAAAGCGAATTGAAACGAATTCAAATTGAATTGAAATTTGAATTAAATAGAAATGAATTTTAAAACGAATTTTTAAAGAAGAATTCAATTTTGCTTTGGATTGAAATAGAAGTTGAAATGGTTCTTGAAACGAATTTAAAACTATTTATATAATTCGTTTTAAATAGAAATCGACGAAATATATATTATATATATTATATATATAATATAATGGCCTGAATAGAACGCGCCGCGCCGCGGCAGTTCGTGAATTTCGACCATTAACTTCAAACGGACATTACGGGAGATCCGACCGTCGGATTCTCCTAAAACTGGAACCGTTGGGTTCGTATCGAAAAGAGCTTTCTAACGAATATTAGAAATTTGAAATCTAACGGTTGGATTTGGAGACACGTCCAAATCAAATTCGAAAAAGGTCGCTATAGGTGCAGTTCGATGGCCGTTGTTGGAAATCGACTGTACGGGCCTTGATAAAATTATTAAAAATATAAATAATTTGTGTAAAATCATAAGAAATGATTTGGGAAAATTTGGGGTGAAAAACCCCATATTGGAAATGATAAAAATAGATTTTTATCGAAATGAACTAGTTTTGAACTAAATTTAAAACCCAATTATTTTTAAATAAATAAATTAGATTTAAAAAGGGGTTTTAAATAATCAGAATATCTAATATATTTAAATGGATTTGAAATGGGTTTATCGTGAATGGTGTTTTAAATAACACTAGTTCTTTAACCCGATAATAAATGGAATGTGATTTGGGTTTGTCGTGAACTGTGTTTTAAATAACACCTAGTTCTTTAACCCAGTAAAAAAGAGTTTTAATGAATCTGCAATCAGATTGAAATCCGAATTGATAATCTAAATTATCAAATTTGACAAATAAGCGAGGATGGAGTATCACCAGTTTTGCTCCAAAGCGATAGTTAAATCTTTAATTAGATTTGAACGTGATATGGTAATTAATTTTACCGACAACACTGTGGTGTTAGATATGGAGTATTACCAGTTTTGCTTCATGGGATGAATAGGTTGGGATTGGGAAATAAAATAAATAATTACTTCGTTACGGTTCGCTAATCTCGACTAGTTGGAAAAACCATAATTTGGTTTTAAATGACATCCAAAGGAAGATTACAGGAAATTTTTTAAAGAATTTAGCTTGGATAAAATTAATGGGAACCCTTCCCTAAGAATGTGGAATTTAGAAACTAGCTGTAGGTTGGCTAAGAGAATGGTTTCCTGGGTATTGATCTGATGTTGGTTTCGGCCTTCGGGGTTAATGTTTGGGAAATTGTTCTCTTGCTAATCTGCGGTTAGTGACTAATGAATTGGAATGAGGCGTATGTTGAGTTTGTGTAGCATTTGTTTTTAATATACGCGGGTTGTTCGGAAAGTCCGGGTTTACACCCACTCTGAATAACCGATTCGACGATTCGTTGAATATGAAGACGGTGGTCGAAGACCGGAAGTATTCACATCGTTTGGACAATTACTGACGATCCTGATTGGGCTGTACACCCGAGAGGATGGAAATAGTTGGCGGTCGTCCAGACGTACCTGGAGATGGATGGATACACGAGGAAAGTGCCTCCGGTTTCGTTCAGACCCAGAACGGACTTGTAAATGGATTGTGTGTCTGACATTGGATTTTATTCTGTGTTGATTAATTTCTATTAAATATACATCTGTTTGGCGGCGGAGAATTTATTCTTTTGCTTAACGCCCTTCTCTGAGACGTACGAGCTCAGAGGTTGTATATCGATGGACATCAGTCGCATGGCATGAATTGCCTGTGTGGCACGCTAAGATGCAATGATCAAGGCTTCTGTTGAAAAGCAAAGTCTTGTGGTTGATGATCAAAGCATGGCCTTTGTGGCGTAGCTTTGTGTATAGCGTGAATTCGCGAGCCTCACACCTCGGTATGAGTTAAAAACGGGATACGGACTGCAGGGAGAGCACGACGTTTCTTTCTAGCTTTGGTGGTGTCAGTGACTTACCAGCCCTGACATATATATACTTTTCACCTTTGTGGTTGTTGGATGAGGCGCCTCGATTATAGGTCTGTAAGGACCGGGAAACGTGTGTTCAGGAATTGCCAATCCTCTAACGTAAGTGAGGACCGGCCCTGAAGATCCAGGGGTTACCCAGTGTGCGTAGTCCTGAGGCATTTGCTAGAGTGTCTCGAACGCGGAGAGGAGCTTGCCCCTTGCCTCGACTCATGACGAAAATCCAATTTCCAATACGTGGATTGCGGTTTTAATTGTAGAACTAGTATGGCGACATGATATATGGTACCCATGCCGTCTATGATTTATATTTATGATTGAAATGTTTTGACACTATACACATATTATATTATCAAATGATTTGTTTGAAACGTACCAAGCATGTTTGGCTATTATAAGGGAAAACCCTATCCTCCGGCTTGCATTGCATTGTGTGATGGGACCTGGGTCTTATAATAGCTTCATTTTTCGAAAAAGCATTGCGCTGTTTATTCTATGCACTGATATTCTTGGGAGGAAACCCGTTCCGTGTTATACGGCGTGGTCCCTTGAATCACTCTCTTTTAAAGTAAAGTTTTTAAATAACTGTTTTAGTTCTCAACCAGTCACATGACTGACCTGGAGTTTATTGTTTTAACCTAAACTCTGGGTGCCCCTATTTTCCGCACGGGCAGCTAGTAGTTTTGGTTTTGCAGATTTATATTCACAGGATCCTGGTTTACAGCTGGAATGATATCCGGAAAGCTCTGTATCCGTATATCACCTTCAGTTGTGCTTCGTATTATTTTCCGCTGCTATGTATTTAAATGTAATTTAAATCTCTGATATTTCTGTGTAATATTTATTCATTTATACTCTGTATATTCTTGTAATCTGATGCATTGTTGTAATATACAATGAAATGTTCTTCTGTTTGTGTTCTGATTTGTCATGTTCTCAACGTTCAGGGGTTTCGAACGGTCTAGATCGGTTTAACGACTGATTCAGATCGAGCGAAATTCTCGGCCGTCACATTTGGTATCAGAGCTTTGGTTTACAGAGCTCGAGAACAAGGCACATTAGAACCATACGAAAGAATTCATCAGATATTGGATTAGTAATATCCAATTAGAATGACTCGTTAGAGATAGGATCAGTAGTATCCTAGAACGGGTGTGAAGAGTATATTTTTCAAATGAAAACAATTTTGTTTTGAAAATTTAAATTGTTTTAAACGTATTTGATTATTTATTTATTTTGAATATGGACAATCGAGTATATAAAGATTTCGCGTATACGCGTCATGAACGTATATTCGAAGTTTTAATATACTGGATAGATATAGAATCATACTCTAGTGGCCCGAAGATGATTCTAATGATTGACTAGTCGTCATTAGTATTCATGTTCGAGTAACGAAGGTGTGATATCGATATATTTCCATTAGACTGGTGTGAGAACCAAAACTAATATAGCTAGAACACATTGTTGTAAGTTGGCATCAAAAACATGATTTTTTTTTTGTATGTGTATCAAAATTATGAATTTGAAAACTCTAACCCACTAATTGATTGATGTTTGTGTTGTTTGTTTATTTGTTTGCTAATTTTTAACCATTTAGCCTAATTGTATCAAATATTGAATTATATTAAAAATTGGTTGCTTTTGCTTGCATATACATATACTTACATTGAACAGGTCATAGCAAGGAGGCTAGAGCAGAGAATAAAATTTGTTTGCCCGACAAATAGGTACATGTTTATTACATAATTTCCTGTTTTGTTTGTGTGATGATGATTTTATGAGCCTATTGGCTAGCCGCTGGGCTTTTTCTTTTTCTTTTTGAGATCTGAAGGACCGGGGAAGCTATTTAAAATTCCCCGATGCTCCCATTGCAGGGGAGGTTATGGCGAAATTTTTCGAAAATTTAGGGTGTTAGCCAAATTTTTGAAATTTTTGAAAATTCTCAGAAACTGAAAAGTTGGAGAATGGAAGCCGGATCGAATGTAGAGCTGATTAATCAAACCACTTTCGACTTTGTTCCTTTTCGGGGACAAAAAGTTTTAAGTGGGGGAGACTGTAATAACCCGGAAAATCTGGGCCAGTTTAAAATGTTTTTTTTTATTTTAAAGACATCAAAAATATAAAGATGTGTGATTTTTATATATGTAATGACTACGGGCAACGAAGGTGGTAAAAAGGCGAGAATGAAGAAGATTTCTTTAAAAGAAGAATCAAAATGATTGGATAGCTATCGGTGAGAACTTCTCACCTTTCAATTTAAATTTTCTAGTTATATATATATACTAGGATGCAGACGGTGCTTAGTAGCACCCGACACAATCGTCCACAGACCATGGACTTGTTTGTTTGGTTGCATAGATTAGTTATATGATTTGATTTGAATTTGGTTGTTTGGTGATTTTGATTGATGTGTGAATGGCGTGGGCCTTCACTAGACCGGGGATAAGGCTAGGCCTCGTCCCGTTTCTAGTATCGTGCCGTTATGCTGCCGAAATCTTCTAAAATATGTTAGAGAAATTCATATGTTAAAATAAAATGTTTTATCGTTAAAAATATAATTTTTAACGTGAATATGAATATAGTGAATGTGAATAAATAAATATTCATTTACAAACCGGACGGTTTGTTTATGTACACCTATTTGAAAGACATTGATTGGGACGATAAATTTCACACATCGCCCAACTGCACGAATAAAATCTGTGTTTGGTTGTTTGAAACCCCACACGGGTGTTGGGATGAAATATGAAGTTCACTCATCCTGATTAATTAAATATGTCGATCGATGGATTGACAGGCTGTTATAAGCGTTAGATATTTATATTTGATGCTTATACAGTGTAGTGCACTTTGGTTGATGGTTGATTATTTTTCAATGCTATTATATACGCGTGATGTGTGAAAATCTATATAATTAACTTTCTATGGTAATTGATTGGGCCTCATTCCAATTTAGAAAATAAAGAATTTATAAAATAAAGGTTCATGTGTTGACAGTACTCATTCGTTGAGATTAGTCATGTGTTGAACGAAATATTTTTATAATAAAATTTACAACTTTATCAATATAAAATGAAGGTTCATGTGTTGACTATACTCATTCGTTGAGATTAGTCATGTGTTGAACGAAATATTTTTATAATAAAATTTACATCTTTATCAAAATAAAGGTTCATGTGTTGACTGTACTCATTCGTGAGATTAGTCATGTGTTGAACGAAATATTTTTATAATAAAATTTACATCTTTATCAATATAAAATAAAGGTTCATGTGTTGACTGTACTCATCCGTTGAGATTAGTCATGTGTTGAACGAAATATTTTGATAATAACAAATATTTTGAAATAGAATATTTGTAAATAGAAATAGATGAAGCCGTGTTGATTAGATTGACGCCATTTTCACGTGAACGATATTTATATCGATTTTGATCATTTTAAAATGATGTTGAAAAGTGATTTCGAAATCGAATATTTTGAAATGAAATTTGAATCAAATTGAATATATAATGATTTCGAAATGAATTGAATATATAACGATTTCGAAATGAATTGAATATATAACGATTTCGAAATGAATTGAATATATAACGATTTCGAAATGAATTGAATATATAACGATTTCGAAATGAATTGAATATATATCGATTTCGAAATGAATCGAATAGAAAACCACTTTGAATTGAATCGAAAGCGAATTGAAACGAATTCAAATTGAATTGAAATTTGAATTAAATAGAAATGAATTTTAAAACGAATTTTTAAAGAAGAATTCAATTTTGCTTTGGATTGAAATAGAAGTTGAAATGGTTCTTGAAACGAATTTAAAACTATTTATATAATTCGTTTTAAATAGAAATCGACGAAATATATATTATATATATTATATATATAATATAATGGCCTGAATAGAACGCGCCGTGCCGCGGCAGTTCGTGAATTTCGACCATTAACTTCAAACGGACATTACAGGAGATCCGACCGTCGGATTCTCCTAAAACCGGAACCGTTGGGTTCGTATCGAAAAGAGCTTTCTAACGAATATTAGAAATTTGAAATCTAACGGTTGGATTTGGAGATACGTCCAAATCAAATTCGAAAAAGGTCGCTATAGGTGCAGTTCGATGGCCGTTGTTGGAAATCGACTGTACGGGCCTTGATAAAATTATTAAAAATATAAATAATTTGTGTAAAATCATAAGAAATGATTTGGGAAAATTTGGGGTGAAAAACCCCATATTGGAAATGATAAAAATAGATTTTTATCGAAATGAACTAGTTTTGAACTAAATTTAAATCCCAATTATTTTTAAATAAATAAATTAGATTTAAAAAGGGGTTTTAAATAATCAGAATTTCTAATATATTTAAATGGATTTGAAATGGGTTTATCGTGAATGGTGTTTTAAATAACACTAGTTCTTTAACCCGATAATAAATGGAATGTGATTTGGGTTTGTCGTGAACCGTGTTTTAAATAACACCTAGTTCTTTAACCCAGTAAAAAAGAGTTTTAATGAATCTGCAATCAGATTGAAATCCGAATTGATAATCTAAATTATCAAATTTGACAAATAAGCGAGGATGGAGTATCACCAGTTTTGCTCCAAAGCGATAGTTAAATCTTTAATTAGATTTGAACGTGAGATGGTAATTAATTTTACCGACAACACTGTGGTGTTAGATATGGAGTATTACCAGTTTTGCTTCATGGGATGAATAGGTTGGGATTGGGAAATAAAATAAATAATTACTTCGTTACGGTTCGCTAATCTCGACTAGTTGGAAAAACCATAATTTGGTTTTAAATGACATCCAAAGGAAGATTACAGGATAAATTTTAAAGAATTTAGTTTGGATAAAATTAATGGGAACCCTTCCCTAAGAATGTGGAATTTAGAAACTAGCTGTAGGTTGGCTAAGAGAATGGTTTCCTGGGTATTGATCTGATGTTGGTTTCGGCCTTCGGGGTTAATGTTTGGGAAATTGTTCTCTTGCTAATCTGCGGTTAGTGACTAATGAATTGGAATGAGGCGTATGTTGAGTTTGTGTAGCATTTGTTTTTAATATACGCGGGTTGTTCGGAAAGTCCGGGTTTACACCCACTCTGAATAACCGATTCGACGATTCGTTGAATATGAAGACGGTGGTCGAAGACCGGAAGTCTTCCCATCGTTTGGACAATTACTGACGATCCTGATTGGGCTGTACACCCGAGAGGATGGAAATAGTTGGTGGTCGTCCAGACGTACCTGGAGATGGATGGATACATGAGGAAAGTGCCTCCGGTTTCGTTCAGACCCAGAACGGACTTGTAAATGGATTGTGTGTCTGACATTGGATTTTATTCTGTGTTGATTGATTTCTATTAAATATACATCTGTTTCGCGGCGGAGAATTTATTCTTTTGCTTAACGCCCTTCTCTGAGACGTACGAGCTCAGAGGTTGTATATCGATGGACATCAGTCGCATGGCATGAATTGCCTGTGTGGCACGCTAAGATGCAATGATCAAGGCTTCTGTTGAAAAGCAAAGTCTTGTGTTTGATGATCAAAGCATGGCCTTTGTGGCGTAGCTTTGTGTATAGCGTGAATTCGCGAGCCTCACACCTCGGTATGAGTTAAAAAGGGGATACAGACTGCAGGGAGAGCACGACGTTTCTTTCTAGCTTTGGTGGTGTCAGTGACTTACCAGCCCTGACATATATATACTTTTCACCTTTGTGGTTGTTGGATGAGGCGCCTCGATTATAGGTCTGTAAGGACCGGGAAACGTGTGTTCAGGAATTGCCAATCCTCTAACGTAAGTGAGGACCGGCCCTGAAGATCCAGGGGTTACCCAGTGTGCGTAGTCCTGAGGCATTTGCTAGAGTGTCTCGAACGCGGAGAGGAGCTTGCCCCTTGCCTCGACTCATGACGGAAATCCAATTTCCAATACGTGGATTGCGGTTTTAATTGTAGAACTAGTATGGCGACATGATATATGGTACCCATGCCATCTATGATTTATATTTATGATTGAAATGTTTTGACACTATACACATATTATAATATCAAATGATTTGTTTTAAGCGTACCAAGCATGTTTGGCTATTATAAGGGAAAACCCTATCCTCCGGCTTGCATTGCATTGTGTGATGGGACCTGGGTCTTATAATAGCTTCATTTTTCGAAAAAGCATTGCGCTGTTTATTCTATGCACTGATATTCTTGGGAGGAAACCCGTTCCGTGTTATACGGCGTGGTCCCTTGAATCATTCTCTTTTAAAGTAAAGTTTTTAAATAACTGTTTTAGTTCTCACACCAGTCACATGACTGACCTGGAGTTTATTGTTTTAACCTAAATTCTGGGTGCCCCTATTTTCCGCACGGGCAGCTAGTAGTTTTGGTTTTGCAGATTTATATTCACAGGATCCTGGTTTACAGCTGGAATGATATCCGGAAAGCTCTGTATCCGTATATCACCTTCAGTTGTGCTTCGTATTATTTTCCGCTGCTATGTATTTAAATGTAATTTAAATCTCTGATATTTCTGTGTAATATTTATTCATTTATACTCTGTATATTCTTGTAATCTGATGCATTGTTGTAATATACAATGAAATGTTCTTCTGTTTTTGTTCTGATTTGTCATGTTCTCAACGTTCAGGGGTTTCAAACGGTCTAGATCGGTTTAACGACTGATTCAGATCGAGCGAAATTCTCGGCCGTCACACGAAACAACTTAGGAGGAAGATGATTAAGATGGTCAACATACAATGGAGTGAAGATGGCGAAGAATGTATGTGGGAGACGGAAGAGAACATGAGGGGGACTCATCCAGAACTCTTCATCGGTAGGACCCTTTGATCGTATCTTCATTATAACATTGTATCTTGTGATTGTTTGGTAGAATTCCACATGCTAGGATAAGGCTATGATGCATGGCTTGATGGTTGCTAGTTTGGATGTTAGAATTGGCTTCTCATGGATGATAAGCATGCGCAATTGTTGGGGTTGCCTATATTTACTTGGAATTTTGGGGGTGAAATTCTTAAGGGGGAAGAATGTAACAGCACGCATTTTATGTATCAAAAGGTCGTAGAATATTTTTATTTTATTCCCTGAGAGTTGGATCATTCTCATCTTTTAATATGTTGCTTATGGGGAAGTGGGACATGTCCATAATATTGATTAATTTTGTTTATGACCATTTTGCCCCTGTCAGTCTTGTACAATGATTAACTTTTGACTCAGGTCGAATAAGAGGGTGAGACATGCGCCATTGCAAGGAATTTATTTTTCCTTTCTGTAGAGTGGTTACATTAAGGATTTGGCTCAGTGGTTTAGGATAAACCGCCGTTTTAAGGTTTTTCAATGGTTGTTCAAGTTATGGGAGCCTAATGAGCTGATTTGGGGGAGGCCCATTAGTGGGTTTGTGGAAACTATATATAGGGGGTAAGGGATATGGGAAATGGTTTTAGTTTTCCATTCTCTCATTTGGAGACCTTGTGCTCCTCCTTTCTCTAACACCTTTCCACCATTAGAAATCCAAATCCAAGAAGGGAAATTGAAGATCTACACCATTGGAGGCTAGATCTACATCAATCAAAGCAAGGATTCATCGAATCAAGGTGTTTGGTGCGAGGTTCTGGCTGTTCGAATTCCTATTTCATTGATTTTTGCTTGTTTGGGAGAATTGGTGAGTGATATGCATCTCTCACATGAATTGAATGAAGTATGAGTATTTGTTCATGTTTTTCATCAAATTCAAGTGTTTTTCCATAGATCTATGCATTGGTAAGTTCATTTTCATATGAATCACCCTATGATCTCATTTAGTAAGTTTAAATATATGATTCTGTGTTATGTCTATGCTATTCCATGTGATTATGCAAGTTAAATCCATAGTTTTGTTCATATTTGCATTTATGGTGATTTTGGTGAGTCTCACATAATTATTGATGAAATTTCCAAATTGGCGATGATATTAGTTTCATAACATGTTTGTGGTTGTATTTAGTGAATTAGTTGAGTTGATTTCATCGATTATATCGATTGGTGGAGTTTTGGTCGAAACTGGAGTTGCGCTGGAGTGGTGCAGGTTTTGGGTCGCGTGTAGGGGGGTCGGTCGCACCATAATGTTTGTCTTGGAGAACAAGACAAGGCTAGTCGGTCTCTCCAACGTAGCAGAACCTGGTCGAGTAGAATGGAGAGCAGGGTTGGTCGGTCGTTCAGGTCCTGGTTGGTCGTCCATGTTTTGGTGAAAAGCAAATCTGGGTGGTCGGTCGAGCAAGGTTAGCTCGAGCAGAAGTGTACAGGTTGAGGAGCTGGTCGGTCATGCATCTCTCCTAGTCGGTTGTGAAGCCTGAAAAGGTTAAAGCGAAAGGGTCGGTCGTACCCAGGTGGTCTGGATCGGTCGTTCAGGGTTGAAGCCGAAGAGTTATGGTGGAGGCTGATCGGTCGTTCGCGGCTATTCGGTCATACATCTAGATGAATGGTCGGTCGTACCCCAGGTGAGGAATCAGACGAACATGGCCAGGGGTCGGTAACAGAGTCATTTTCTAAAAATTTATATTTTTGGGTACGACTCAGATTTGAATAAAAAGGGCTGAAAAATATATATTTTTTGGGGGTAGCCCCCCGAACCCTAGCTGCAGCGCAGTAATTTAATTCAACTCAGTGATGTGGTGACTTCGTGGAGAATGACAAAGTAAAGTGATTTGTTCGTTGGATGTGACGAATGTGGGGACGACTCAAGGATGTATTGAGTTCGTGTGAATTGATTGCCCTAAAGTGTTCTGAGCTAATTAATAATCATAATTGATAATAACTAGAGATAAGAAGGATGAGGAATTCCCGTTGTCGTAGGTTCTAGCAGACTCAAAGCAGGGGTACAATTGAAGACCAAATGTAGGTCGAGTTCCCTGGGCGTCGTGTATGACCTAGACACGTGTTGTGTATAGCGTGCGGGTTTCGCAACCGGGGCGTCATGTGTGGCCCTTAACAATTGACGGCAAGTTGTTAGCCAGTTACACGATAATGAGGGTTCCAAAGCAAGGTTGGTGGTGATAGCCAGAGTCAATCATGGATGTTTGAATGTTTATCGTAGTAATGGATGAGTTGTTATTGCTATGTGTGAATGATTGTTCCGGTTGCCATGGCTGAATTGCTATTCCTTTGGATGTATGGATCGTAAAGGCCATCACTGTCAAGTGTGGGGAAGGCATGTGTAAGTTCTTCACTGGAGTTGGGTAGATTAGTTGTTTATTTACCCATTCTCATAAACTTTATTGATGAAGTTTGTCAGCTGTTTTATCGCTCACTAAGACTATTGTTTGACTCAAGGTTTAATATTTCCTTTTATTACCTTGGGCTGTTCATCCGGTTGTGGATGGGAAAACTGAGTAACAGGTGACAGGAAATGCTTTAGTGAGGACGACAATGTTGATTGATGGCGAGCAGAAGGCTACTACCTAGTATTTGTTTCTGCTATTTGTTATTTCCTTGAGTGTTGTAGTGAGGCAAATTGTACAAACACTGTTGTTGATGTCCACGTGTATAGGAAATACTTCCTATTTGTCATGAAAGCTTAGTGTTTTCTGCTTTATAATCACTACCTGTTGTATATGTTCTATTTTATTTTATCCTTGTGCTGTGAGTTTACGACATGTTTCGTTTATGTATCATACCTTGATGATCGTCCACAGCCGTCATGCACACCTTTCAGCGCACTATTCCTCTTCTATAGTGCAAAGGCTATGAGCGGTCGTCACGTTTGGACCTCATCAAAATTATTATTAGATTTATGAAATTGTGATGAGTTGTGACTATAGTATATTTCATAACAAGATGAGATATTATTTAAAGTCTCATGATGATTGGACAAATTTTATAATATCTTTAAATTATTGCTTATTTCACGATCATCTTCTTTCGCTACCAACTTTATGTCATTCATCTTGGTTTTATTTAATATGGAGAGCTTATTATTTTAAAGAAAATACAAGCTTCAAAATTTATGGTGGAAATTTCACTATATTTTTTTTAGAATAAGAGAGAGCTGAATTTTTTTCAAATATCCTTGTACGGTTGAACATATTCCATAATATGATTAATTTAGAAATTTATTTCACGAATATCTCTATCCCTACCATATTTCTATCATTCATTTTGGTTTTATATACTGAGGAGATTTTTATATAATAAGTGTTACTCTAACATCATTTAAAACACATAGATATGGTCATGCATGGTTAGAGAATGGTTATAATTTAAGTTGCAATTACCCTCATTCAAAAGTCATTATGGTTATGCGTGGTTAATGCGCTCTCAAATAAAGGAAAATAAAAGTAAAGAATAAATTATAAATATATATGAAATCCTCCTCATTATGTAAAAACCGACCTATTAATCCATTATCTAAATTGTGAAATGTGTTACTATTTAATGATTTGTTATGATTTTTTGGTAGATAGTTTATGGGTCTGCGATAATTTGATTTTTTTTCTTGATTTGAGTTTATATATATTTTCCAAATCCATCGCTATTTTGTACTTAATTTTAAAATTTAATTGAAAATTATTGGAATTCTTATTCATACAATTATAGATCTATAAATCTCTCCATTTTATAAAATCCATTGTAAATCCATCATTCTGAAATGTGAATTTTGCTTTGAGTTTGAAGAATATTATGATTTTTATTTGATTTGAATGAGGTTTACGATGTACATTCTCGCTCTTAATTTGAATTTATATTTCTAGTCCATATTCACCACTATTTCGATTTCTATATCCTTTTGATGAAAACAAAAGAGGGAGAATGGTTAAGATTTTGGTTGATGAGTGAATAATTTATGAATACTTTTAATGTTGTAAATTCAATTCATTTTTCACTCACTCATATGCACATATGTACGTGGAGTTCTGTTGTAGGGAGAGCATACATATAGGGGGAGTTCTACACTTCACTGTCAAATACATTTATCATATTCAAATTCTTTATATATGTTTGTCATCATCAAAAGGGGGAGATTGTTGAATATAATAGTATGATTTTTGTTTGATGATAACAACATTTATTATTCCATAAATATGTTTGTAATTGTACTATTCTATACTACATCACTTACAAAAATAAATATTTAATTTGAATAAAATGTTATTACACAAGAATTTAATATTCAAACAATGATTTATTCATATAAATATTTATTTCAACATTTGGAATAGTACAAACTTCTAACTCCACTATTCTGCATTTCTCTATAATATAATATATTCAATTCACATATACTTCAATTTCATATACATTGGCTCCTCACTACAGTTCACTCGTATTCACTCAGTTTCATTCACTCAATTTCATGTACAGACTCGTACTCACATACTGACACTCACTTTGTCTTCAGTCCGCTTCAGATTTAGTCCAACCACCTACATACCTGTCACAGAAACACATTCGGTAAACTTGAACTAAAATAGATTTACACTCTGGAAAATATGAATTTATTTTAAGTTTTATTTACCTTAGAATTTCGGTTTTTTCTCATCATATTTCTAGACTTGGTCTGATATGTATATACATCTATTTGAGTCTAGACTACTTGTGATATTAACTGTGATTCACCGTAAATACTACAAGGCAGACTGTATGTTAGTGCTCGCAGATTATCCTCAACATAGCTATTGTGGTCCGCTGATCAAGACATGCCTCAGCACACATTTGTTGTCTGTTGATCTTTACCAACCATCACACATCGTATAGAGGTTTGCTAATAGAAAATATAATTGCACATGCAATATACATGTATACACGTACATGTGTGTGTATATACATATATTATAATGTGCAGGTGCATTAGTCAAGCATGTAAACAACATGGAAAGTGTTGCAAAGTATAACTGGACAAACTCAAGAGATATGGTGCAGCATGCACATGAACCTAGAAATTCAATGTAAGTGAAAAAGGCAATCCAAGCAGACACATAATATAAACACATACACACACACACAACTGTGCATATATGCATACACACACACGTCTATGCATACACACACACACACATATATATATATATATAATATATATATGTACGTATATATGGTAGCATCACAAGTCAATAAACATGGACAAGGAAGGTGCAACCAAATTGCCCAAAATACTCAAACAAAGACAAATGTGCACAACTACAAAATTGGACAGAGCAGCCTTAGCTAATACACAAAGGCAAGTACAAGAGTATGCACATGATATCGAGCAGGTGAATCGTCAAGCCAGATACAATGACTCAACCAACAAGGTTGCATTTTACAACTGAACAAGCTTGGGTGCACAAGCCGAGCAAAGACAGAAGTACAAGCACATGGGCACAGCAATGACAATGAACATGAACCAAGTAGAAAGTCACAAGAAAAACACATAACAGGAGCATGCGTTAGAGCAGCCAAGCAAATTTCACAAGAGAAATGGAAAATTCAAACCTACATGAACAGGAATGCACATAAATATGCAGTTACAGGATTAAGGGTCATGGATCTGCAAACCAGCAAATGAATTGGGATGGAAAACAAGTTCAAATGGTCACAGGAAAGTAGATATGCAAAGCATAAATCAGCATGCACAGAAGTAGGCATAGCATGGCATCAAGAAGTGATGGAAAGCATCAAGCAATCACATGTACAAGTGGGAAGTTAAAAATGCCAAATGCCAAGTAGGTCAGTTTTTCATATATATGCATATAGGTCGTTAGCAAGCAAGTGGGTAGCAAGGTTTTGCGACTACACATGACTAGATTAGACTCACGGTTCATTTCAGTAGCTTATGACATGGCATGATCGAATTCAAAGCATGGAGAAGTCAAGCAAGCCGTGTAAGCACACAAACTGGTTGCAACAACATGGAAACTTTATCAAGAGATATTTCATGTATAATATCATTTCTTATCTAGTTACTGAATCCAAACACATCAAGTGCAAGTCAAGAAAGAAAGTGAACAAACATAAGTGACCCAAGCCATGCTCTATATCAAGAGACACATATATGATAGTATAACATGAATCATCAAACTAGAGTACAACATGTATATGGAGCAGCTAGTAAATAACTACAGTTTCAACAATCCAGGTGCATGGAATGCATCAAAAGTTAAAAGGAAACATCAAAGAAATATTTGCATGGTCGAATTGATAAGAGAAAAGTTTTTTCTTTTAAACAATTGATTGGTTAGAAATGGAAAAGATTAAAATTGCAAATGTAGATTTTGGCAAGAAAATATTTGGTCGAAACATTTCAAATCATGCATGTATTTCAGAATTGCCATAAATCACTGCAATTAGAAATTGGGAATTTATTCTCAAATGCACAGTGACCAAAACACAGCATGATACATTAATGAATGATACATTAATGAAGATCAAGCACAGATTTATCAACATATTATGGGTTTGATTTTGGGCAAGGATGAATCTTCGTTCTCAAGTACTTTCCAGAATATCACAAGGGCAATCTTTTAAGTATGAAAATCATTCGAGAGTTTTCAAAAATAAACTGGATATACACAGCAAGCATTCATGCAAGGATAAACAAATCAAGACCAAATCTATGGTGAAATCAGAGATAGTTAAGGGTCTCTAAAACCCTATTTAATCACCATTCATCACATGTAGGAAAAGAAGCATCAAAACATAGCAATCTAAAAATCAGTGAACTCACATTTTTTTCCACTGTTTCGATCGCAAGGCCAAATCGAATCGATAAGAGACTAACAATTTTGAAGCTAATCAGAGAATACAGTACCAGAGCAAACAAAGGTCGTGATTCGGGAAAATCACAAAACCATATTTTTTAGCTTTGCTATAAAAGAAAAAGAGAGGAAGCTGATAATCTTTTGAAGTATCGAAGCAAATAAAGAGCAAAGAGGGACCGAATTTTTTAAATTTAATTAAGGGGGTTTTGTTTTATTTGCTTTTAAGTTGTTTTCATTTTTGGTAATCGATCCATTGTTTTCTAGTTTTCTGGAAACGAGTGTTCTAGTTATAGGATTTATAGTTAGGGAAATTCTAATCTGAGGGTTTGAGATCAGTGCAGGGTTTTGAGCGTGGGATTAGAATAGTTGAGAGCAAGTGTTGTGAGTTTACAAGGAATTGTAAGCGTAGAGATTGTTTAAATTCTTAGTAAGAAACCTTGGGGAATGCATTAGTAGGCAGGGGTTTGCTGAAGCTGGGTAAAATCTATGTCATTTATTTTTTGCATTTATTTACTCTATTGTAATCTGAGCTGTGATATTTTATATATTCCTCAAAACTACAATAAACCTTATTCACCCCCTCTATGATCAATCTAGATCCTACGATATATCCCCTTTGTATACAAATTATAGATTCATGAGATTTGGAAATTATAAGCCAAAAGTTGTGTTCGGATTCAGGTTTGATACCTTTAGGTGAGCGGGAAATATATTCAATGTTTATAATATATTATATAATTCGTTTGCATTAAATCTGGATTGTATGCCTAAGATTTATCAAATCTGTTTTGTTAGTGTCATATCGGAAATAATATTTATGAAATTTGGATATGGATTTGTAGGCCTTTCAGTTTAATATTATCATATTGCCTACTATTTATCATGGATTGTTTGTGGTCATTATAAACACCTTGAATCTGGAAAGCAGTCCCAAAATATTATTTGACATGCATTGTTATTATTTCATATTAATAGGATTTGGGTGTAAACATATGATTTATGCAGTATTGATTTTAGAATTATAAACTTATTTGTGTTTGATATTGTTCAGGGTTTTTGCTTGACTGTTGTAAATTTGCTTTTTTTATCTTTTTATATATAAATGCGTTATTTGAAATCTGCAAGGAATATAAATAAACCAAATAGGAAGATATATGCAAATTCATGTATTTTGTATGTAATTTGCAACAACTATTCCAAATAAGATATTAACCTATTTCCTTATGATTTGGAATATGCAAATTTTCCCTCTTTTAAATTGTTGGACAAAAATTTACAATAATTAAAGTGATTAACTTTTTTGTGATATTTTGAATATTAAACAAGATTAAACACAAAAATATTATTCTACTTGTTAGTTTAGACTGGAATATAAAATAATAATAATGATAATAAAATATAATTAGTAACCGCGTTAACATCGCGCTTAAAATATAAATATATAATTGTTATAATCTTATCGGTCCAAACCTAAGTAAATAACGCTATTATATTAAATAAATGTTTATTGCTATGTGTTTGAAGCTGAATGATTTCCATTTGATGAGAATATGTATATGGAAAATATAACCCATATTAAATGAAAATAAATATTTGTGAACGTTATAGCGATAAATGTGAAATTGATTGCTATAATAAAAAGGTCATGAGTAGGGTAATAAATATTGTAATGGTGTATGTTTTGGGGAATGAATTGAAAAAGAAATAAATGCCAAAATGATTACAAATTGTGATTAGGAATAGGGGTTTAATTCCCACTAGGGAAATAAATGAATAATAAACTCATATAGAAGTATATATTCAAAAAAGAATTAAATGAAATTAAATTAATAAAGCAATGTCTAGGAGATACAATAATTATATTAGAATTTTAAATGGGACTGATATAAATAGCATTTAGGAGTTTGTCTGTTTCCTAAGGAGACATGACCATTAGGGTCATTAATAGCATGAGAGAATTAGGGAATTAAATTGATTTAGTGTCCATTTCCTTAGGAAATACGACTGGTCATTAATGGCATGAGACCATTATAATAATAAACAGAATTTAAGGGGACTTAATGGATATTAATTGTTGTAGTAAATACTAAGTCCAATAAAAAAAATTAAAGTCCTAGGGTTGGAAGTTATAGAGAATAATCCTTAGCTTATTCTAGTTTAAATCTAGAATTAATATCTTTAAAAAAAATTAGGGATTGGACTTAATAGGTTAATGATATGAGGTCAGTTGCCTTATTCAACAGAAATCTGCACTTTTCAGCTGTCGAATATATGTACAACTATTGTGAGATATCATTAACCTTAGGAACCCCCAACGATAGTTAATTATGTAGCGAGAATTATTCTTAAAAAGGTTCTACTTCAAGTGTGAGGTATTAAGTGGTCGTAGGGCCCGCCTCTCTTCTGAAAGAACAAACCAAAAAGGAAATAATTCTAAGCGTAACCTGCTTAGTCACTATTCAAAAGGCTAATTGGTTACAAGATTCGTAATCCTACGGGAAGTATTAAGTGAATTGGGGATTATCTAATAGGGCAAACAAGATAGTAACACAGGGGTTCGCCGGGGGAAAGTCATAAATGGCGCTGTCGTATCCCTATCCTGTAAGTCATAATTGACTGCTTACTATTTCTCAACTTATGCGTGGCTTGGGAATATGCGAGAACATTAGAAGCCTTAGATTAGAAGGACTTAGTAGCTAGTTCCTTCTAATTAATATTAGCGTATAGTAAACCACCTAGTAACATATTAAATGATAAATGGATCCGCCTTAGGCCTTAAATGATCATAGGGATCCTCCCTTTTATTATATTATGAGTGAGGCCATAAGTGGCTATACAGAATAACCCACCACCTTTATAGGGTATTATACAATTGGAGAGCTTTCCTCTTAGTTTTGTTATTCGTTTGAGTGGAGGTTTAAAGGCTTTACACTTATGCATTAAAATTCTATCTTAGTATATTGCCTTAACGTTATCTTTGAGAATTGCTCCCTCGGGTATGGTAATTTAATCGTCGTGCGTAAATATTTACAAGGTTGGGTTAGAATTACTAGGTTTGTTAGACATATGACTTTGGGTGAAACCAAACGGGATATGTTTGTATATTGTGGATATCGTTATACATTTTCTACTTACTAAGCCTTGTTGTTCTAACCCCCTCCTCATAACAACTCTTAGGTTTATCTCGCGGAAGACGGTTCTTTGCGAGTGTTCAAGTTTGGTTTTCTGTTCTTGTTCTCACATGCTCGATATTGCTGTGGCAATTTGCTTTTGAGATAGTTGCCTAAGTCGATACTAGTTATCCTGTTTTGTTTCCGCTATTAGTTAGTTTTATTATACTCTGATTATGCTCATGCACGTTATTGTAGGCACCAGATGTAACAATTCGCATATTTGATGACAATATATTTAAATATTTAATTTAAATATAACATCGTTACTTGAGTATAGGTCTAAAAAGTTACATTTTGCATACAGATGATTTTGGACTCGAAACCACTTCCATTGAGTTCAAAATGTCGTTTACGACAAGAAAAACTATAAGCATCGATATATTCCGAGTTTTGAAAATTTGGACCTTGGTTTGGGCTTGGGCTAGTAAACCTAGCCTACTTCCTTATAACCAAACTAGCCCCTTCTCTCCTATTTACTCAAAGAAAATAGAAAATGGGGGAAAGAAAGGGAAATTAAATTCCTAAGCTAGGTTTTGCAATTAGAAGCTCAATTCTTGAGGAAATCAAGTATAGAAACTTGGGAAAGCTTCGCCATCTTCTCCAACTCCATTCGTCTTCAACTTCTTATGATTTCCTAAACCTAAATTTAGGAAATTGGTTTATTTTGTGTACAAATTGAAGATTAGTGAGTAATATTGGAAGAGAGGTTGTTCTAGCCAAGCTTTGGATCAATTTCTTGCTTCTAGCAAGCAAAGTTGAGTTCTTTTAGAACTCACATCTATGCCTCAATCTTTAAGCTTATATAGTTTGCCTTTGGCACTTATGTCTTGTGTTTATTGTGTGTTTTAGTTTGTTTGTGTGAACTTTCTAATTCATGAAGCTTTGATTTCATATCATTGAATTCGAGTATATAGGTGTGTTTGAGTCTTGTGATATGAAGTGTTTCGACGAGCCTATGAGGCCTTACTATCGTCAAGATAAAGTGCATAGCCTCCGTAGTTTGCCAGAAATTATTCATATATGATTTAGCTAAAAAAACAGCCAAAATGGTCCATTAACATTCACCAGTCGACTGGTCAAAATGGACCAGCCGATTGGTCCTGCTACCCAAATACTTTCGAGATAAGTTGACCAGTCGACTGGTCAAAAATGGACCAATCGACTGGTCCTACTGTTTTTTGACAGTCAACCAATGGATACCTTGGCCGAATATATAGGTTGTTTCAGGCTCTTTCCCGGCCGAGTTTCGGCCCATTTTGCCTTTTTCTGTGATTTTTCAGTTTCTCTGATTCACATCTTTCAACAGCTTGAATTTTGACCTTTGATGGACTTTCGATTGATTCGTGGTGAATGAATTTATAATCGATAGTCATGAGACTTAATTTATGTTATTAAAACGTGAATTCTTCGTTCGATCGTTATTTTGATCGCTATTACATGAGATTTTCCACTTTGAAATTATATAAAATGTTTTATATTATTAGTAGATACTAAAATCTTTTATTAAAATGGTTTCTAATCATACTTCATTATACGAAGTTATTTTGTAAATTACTTTATAAATCTACTAGTATATATTTGATAAACCTTTTTCTCATTTGTATGAGAAATCTAATTAAACGCCTTAGTAAAACCAAGGACTATGAACCCTTGTGCTTGCTTTGACGGTTAGTTCTTGGACTCGTTCAATTGAAAATTGAGGCAATGATCGTTTCGTATTTCTAGCTGAATATACAACTTGTTCGAAAATATTCGAGTAGAGCAAGTGGTTTTGGGACATGTAGCTTGACCTTGTATTTACTAGCTTGGCGTAGTTTACACCATAATTGATTAATTTTGATCATCGATGATTTCCCGATCATCCTGAGGAACTTCGGTTCATTTAATTATATCTGTGATTTCCAGATCATCATAAGGAACTTCGGTTCATTTGATTATATTGATGATTTCCAGATCATCTTGAGAAACTTCAGTTCATTTGATTATATCGATGATCTACGGATCATCTTGAGGAACTTCAGTTTATTCGAGTTTTATCGATACAATGTTGTCGATCTGAGTTACTATCTTGCGTTGATTTGATGGTTGACATCATTTCTCATGATTATCCATGTGTTGATATCGTATTTTCAATTTCATGTAGATTTTATGGGTGACATCATTTCCATGAATATCCACGTATTGATATCGTATTTTCTATTTCATGTAGACTTGATGGGTGTCATTATTTCTCGTCAATAGCTATATCTTTAGAGTGTGATAATCTTGTATAGCATCAAGATTTCTGTGAGATATATACCGTAGACACTTTATAGAGCCTTCACATTCTTCATGTAAACATTGTTGTTTTTGCATATATGTAATTTTCTTTTTATATCACATATTCTATCTCAGTTTATTACGATAGTACAACTAGGCTGGTCGTTTATTGTTTAATTTCTTATAAATAATACTCGGGTCAGACCGAGGTATTACAGGTACATCTCATGACTTCTAGCGAGGACCATTCTTGGTTTTTGCTATCTACATCCAAGTTGTAGTTATTGTTTTTTATATGTCTACTAGATAGTGACATCTTTGTATGCATATTCTTTTGGCCAGAGCTTGTACCTATTCTTTGTTGTATAGTGGATCGATTATGACCACTATCTTTGTATTTATACTCTTATGTAATATTCATATCTATTTCCGCCTTAGTGATATGAATATCTGTGGTTGACTCTGATTTTATTGTTATGTATTTTATGTTGATTCCGAATTATATACAACCACTGTGTAGTAGATTTGAACTTGATTTAGATATGTCGGATTTCCTCATCAGATTTAAAAAGAAGAACCACATTATCCGATATATTTAACATCCATTCAAAGCTAATATATGGATGGTCGCTCCTCAACAGCCTTATTCTTAGGGTTAGTTGGCCTTGGTTAATGCGAGTATAGAGGCGGGGTGTTACACTTGGTGTTAGAGCCAAGTTCGGAACTATATAAGATATTATAGCGAGAATCATTATCCTGAGTTTCTTAGGAAATCGTGTTTAGAATTTTATTCGAGTCTTAGGACTCGTAATATCCTATCTTATATCATGATCCATTGTTTGACCAATCAAATTATTTGAGTTCATCTTTTTAATCTTGGCCTAGACAAACCTAGAGTCTCATCCCTTTCCTTGTGTAGGAATTCAAAATGTTTTCAAATTTTGGGTTGAAAAAAACTTTTGGGACTTAGTTTAGATGGTTTCTAAATTATTTTATAAAATGGTTTAGTAAAGTAATTTTGGCCAAGTAAAATACTAATTTGTTTGAGATTAGCTTTGTGAGGCAAAATGAATAATTTATTTCTGCTAAGCAATATGAAATGTTTTCATTTATTTATTTATGATTACAAATTTTGTTCATAAATAAACGATTGCACCTCTGATTATTATTTACAAATTTGCGCCCCTATTTGGATGTAATTAGTTTATTGTGTTAAGTTACCTATTGAGTATGTTAGGAATTCTAATCGAGAAGTGGGATGCCGCGATATCGATAGGAGTTTCTAAACACTCTGATGAGATAATTCTAACACAACACTTATATTAAATATTAATGATGTGCATTGCCATTGACCCTTAGCATTAGCAACTTTATATAAATAAATGGAGAGGCAAATCATTAGTATTGATTGTTAATTTGCAACCGTAGGGATTTTTATAAGATAGTGATTTGAGAATGGGATATGTATGACCATCGTATATATCCTTTACACCTTTCATAGTTTGAATTTTTAACTATGAAGTTTGAGATATCTTATTTTGGTAAGGAAACTAATGCCTATAAGGGTACCATCCTCTTTATTCTTTATGATGATGATTACCGTGATCATCTCATTTGAGTTCTTTTGAATTATAATCATCCATCTTCTTTTCATCCAAGGAACTTGGGGACACCTTGTCCTTAGGAATTCGAGGGCGTTCATTTTGTATTTGAGTATGTAGATTTTCCAAACCTACGTTTTGTGAAAATTCTCACATGCTACCTTGAGTTCTCGTTACCCATTTATTTTTCTATCGAGATGTCTTTAGTTTTCTTTGGGTAATGATTTAGTATTCTCATTTTCTTTTGACTGCTACTTGTTTGAAACAAGTAAATTTGCCTTTTCGATTGAATAAGGAATTTAATTGAACTTCTTGATGAAAACGAGTGAGTTGATATACTTGCGTTTACTGCATCGATTAATTCCTGGACTTAGTCAGTTGCAATTCGATTTCGTTTTTAGATGAAATATGAGGATCACAAGTGTTGTGTAATTTATATACATCTTCTTTTGAGATTACATGTTTTGAAATTTCTTTACGGTGTGGAGCCACCACGCCGATGAGGCGGAATTGTTTCCTGTGGTATGGAGCCACTTAGTCTTAGGACGTAATGCTTCGTATGGTGTTAAGCCACCTTGTCTTATGACGAAATTTCTTAGTAAACTTTCTTTGCGGTGTGGAGCCACCACGTCGACGAGATGGAATTTCTTCATATGGTGTGGAGCCACCTATTCTTAGGACGAAATGCTTCGTAGGGTATTAAGCCACCTTGTATTATGACAAGGTTGCTTACTCGACTTTCTTTGCGGTGTGGAGCCACCATGTCGGAGAGACGAAATAGCTTCATATGGAATGGGGCCACCTAGTCTTCGGACGTAACAACTTCATATGGTATGGGGCTACCTAGTCTTTGGACATAATAGCTTCGCATGGTGTGGGGCCTCCTAGTCTTCGAACGTAACCGCTTCGTATGGTGTGGGGCTGAAACACCCCACCTCCGTTAGGGTCACTCTCAAAGGGAATGCCCTAATTTTGGTGGAGGTTTATAAGTATAAGTCACAAATATACAAGACAGATATAAGAACACATATTTGTAAACAGCAGAAAAACAGCAGCTTTTATTTCATAAAAGCAAATACGTGTTACAACAACATTACCATGATTGTTTTACATCCTTTCCAAAAACATAACATAACACTTTCATAATCTGTCTTGATTACATTATTTAAAGAAGCATAAAAAAAACATAAATAAACTGCAAAAGCCCCATAGTGGTTGTCCAAAGCCATAGTTCAAAACGAAAAGGTCCAAGCAATACATTTTTCCTCTTCAAGCTGGATATGAAGGCTGGTCAAGCTGCAGTGTTCCCTCCCTGTGGACCTGGGGGGGGGGGAAACGGAAGAAAAGAAGACGAAAGAAAAGTAGAGTCAGACATAATGCCTGAGTAAGTCTAGGACTATTCTGTCTATGAATAAAGAACTGGGTATGATAAGTATAAAAAAGAAGTTGGAAAGCACTATAAACTTAGTTAAGTTGTCTAGGGTCGAATATACTATCGTACCCCATATTAATCTCTGAACCCATATAAACTAGTTCCCAACTGGCACCCCATAATCAGGGTGAAGTGATCCATTCTATGATGATCGGCTCCTACTCGCATAGTTACATGTGTCTTACGGCCCCCAATGTTGTAGTTACCTATGCTGGTCCCACCATGGGGTGTATCAAGTCCCATGGCGGCGGCCCGACACAACCCTAGAATGCACAGGTATGCTACTGGTGCCCAGTGCCTTATTTTTCTGCGCCGGAGTGTGTGCACGCCCGCACCCCGTTAGAACCTACACTGCTACACCACCGCCGTCGATTTGACCTCTTACAATCAGCCCAGTAATCGTGCCCCACCCTGCCTAGTTTCAGGGTATCATGATACACCTTATAGGGTTACTGCTGAAAAGGGTCCCCCGCTACTAGGTTTTCTATTTCTAGCCAACATGCTAAGTTGGTTAAGTGTTTTATAACCTAACCCCCAATCAGTCTGTTTAGTTTAGCATGTTCCATTTTGATTAGGTCCTTAGTCCACTTAATCCTAACAATCCTGACTCAGCTTTAATTGTCTTATTAAAGCCTTGACCTCTCACATTAGACAGGTATTGTTGTGGCTGCCTGTTGCCGGTTGGTTCCGGGCAGTCTTACGCCACAACTCAGTCTAACCTCGGGTCCTTATTGGGCTCCATGTTTAACCACCCACATTGGATAGGTATTGTTGTGACTACTGGACAGCCGGGCGGTTCCGGGAAGGTTTACATCACAACTCAATCCAACCTCGGGTTAAACATATCGTATTTTCTACATTTACATATTTTGTCTTTCTTCTTTATTTTTCTTATATGTAAATATTTGCGGCCCATTAAAAATCAATGGTGTGATGGTTACACCAATCATGGGCCCAACCCATACTTGAATTTGGGCCCCTTTTCTTTATATCTTCATTTATTAATAAATTTAAACCAACGTTATTTTCCCCCCGTTTAATACGTCCGTTTATTATATATATGTTGGGCTTAGCCTTTTTAAGCCCAACCTAGCCATGCGAAAAGGGGAGGCTTAAAGCGTGATTACATACACAAAAAGGGGAATGTGAACGCATGAACTTGCAACGTGACGTTGGAACTACAAAATAGAAATTGGTGTACTTGCATAGTAGTAACATATACTTTGGTCATAAAGCATAAGTGACATGAATCAAACCATGTAAACTTGTAGTTAAGTTAAGAATATCACTATTGACACATAGGCTTAACTGCAACATAAACCTATATTTTATTTAGGCATAATGTCAAACATAAGCAAATCATGTTTATAAGATTACTACATGTTTACAAAGGTGCTTACTTTTGTGACTAATACAAAAGTATAATTCAACTAGAATTAATCCAACTTAATCATGATTCTAAATCTATTCACATAACCATGGCACACATATACTTATGGCATAAATATTTCTAACATGAAATCATGATTTTTACTTTAGTCATGCAAACTTGCAAATGGGATTTTGAATCTAACCTAGCTATGTACCACATATGTCATCATATAATTCTTATTAACAATATAGACCTAACATGGTTTTCAATTATGCAAAATATCAATCATAGCCTAGTCGTATTCATAAGTTCACAAAGAGGTTTTCTAGTACAAAAGTATGGCTTAATACATAGATCATGATGCCAAATTTTCAACATAATTTCATATGGATTATAATAACCCAAATTTGCTCCAATTACTCACAAAATGATTTTTGTATAAAAATACACATTATGATGGCATAGTAGCAAAACCCCAAACTTGCATGAATTTCAATTAAACAACTACATACATGTAGCTTCAACATGGATTACATAATTTGCGAATATTCCAAACGTATACTTGCATAAAACTACCGCAAACATGTAGTTTTTATAATGAATAACATGCTTTGCGAATATCCAAACGTATACTTGCATAAAACTACCGCAAACATGTAGTTTTTATAATGAATAACATAATTTGAGAATATCCAAACGTATACAATATTCCAAATCGATAAGAATCATAGTAACGCACAAATATGGATTACTTTATCACCACAAATCAAGTATACAAACCAACACAGTTATTTGTTCATACCAAAATAATACTCTACTTACAATCGTGTGGAGAATTCTCCGATTCAGGAATTTGGAGATGCGACTCCTTGTTGATTTGATTTGTTTAAGTTGCTTAATGCTTTATAATTTGCCTCCTAATCTTCTCTCAAATTGGTGGCTACTCCTAGTCGCTCCTCTGCAGCATGATGGCCTCGTTCTTATTTTTGAATGAATAGATTAGGTAGAGTCTAGGGTCATTTTTATAGAGTTTATGAACTGATTAGGACCATCGATGTTGCTTGGATTGATCGTAGCCATTCATTCGAAAGAGAGACCAATTAGAGCCTGCCACCTAGCCCTAATGACAAAGCAAGCTTCTGAAAATCGACCAAACACAGACCTGGCCAGCCAGGACTAGACCAGACCTGGCCAGCAGGTCATTTTTGACCTGGGCGCACTTGGCAGGTGCGCCAGGTCAAAAATGTACTGGCGCACTTCCCAAGTGCGCCAGTGCATTTTTGTTCTGGCGCACTTCCCAAGTGCGCCAGTGCGTTTTGACCCGCTTTTCGGTTTTTCGCCCAACTTCGTTCGTCCATATCTTCTTCATACGATATCCGTTTTACGCAAACTCGGACTCTATCTCGCGTATTTTTCCGAGACGAACGCAATGGCGTATCCCTTTTCCCTTAGTTCTTTGTTTTGAAATTAATTATACTTTAATTTGTAAATTTCACAGTTATAGAATGCACGGGGTGTTACATTCTCCCCTACTTAAAAGGATTTCGTCCCCGAAATCTTCAAGTTAGGAGGAATGTATATCCTAACATCCAGTCATCCATCTACTCATCCATCAAACCCGAGCATCCATTGTCCTTAAAAGACTTCTAATGCTTCATGATCATATGCGAAGTGTGTGTATACATGTACTTATCTAATGCAAAATCAGGCGGTCTACTGATTCAGTTGTCCTCCTTAATGCGAATTATGCAAGTGCTATGAATCCATTATGTATGCAAATCCTCCTATTCATGATTCTACATGAGTGCACAATCATTCATACAAATGCAAAATCCATATGACAACATATTAAACTTCAACCATATACGAATGCAACCATATATGCATATGCAATATGAAGTGATTGAGCCGATCTAAAACCTAGATTGTGTGTGTATATGCAACCACGAGCAACCACTAGCAATCACTTGCAACCACTTGCAACCATCATCCATAACATGTTTCAACTACATGTTTTCATCCAAAAAGTTTCTACCTAAAAGATAGGGTCGAGGAGATATACCTAAAAAAAGATAGATAAAAGCGCAACTTAAGGAAGGATCAAAGATGTACCCTCGAAAAGAAAAGGTTAGGCAGCGCGTATTCTAGCTTCAGTTTCCCAAGTTGCATCTCCTTCGGCGTCGCTCCACTGAACTTTGACGAGCTTGACTTCGCGGTTGCGTAGCTTCTTCACTTCCGTTCCTAATATGCGGGTTGGAACTTTCCTCATGGTTGCTTCGCGTTCCACTTCAGCTTCTTCTAGGATATTTGGCTCTACCACTTTAGCAGACTCATGTAGACATTTTCGGAGATGTGAAACATGAAAAACGTTGTGAACTCCAGCCAATCTTTCGGGTAGCTCAAATCTATAGGCCATTTTCCCAATTGTTCCTATCTAAAGGTATAGTCGAATGATAGAAGCAAGTAAAAACTTTGTGCCTATTAGGCAAATGTCAAAACTGGAAATCTATGCCACATATATATTGATTAGGAGAAGAACTCTCTAAGCATCAGCCCCGAAGACCGAAATCAACATCAGACTGACACCCAAAGAGTTACTCAACCCAACCACCATATATGATTCTAGGAAACTAAGCATGATGGACTCCTTTTAGGTCACAAGGGAGTCCCTTCCTAAGACCAATCTGTATCCTATAAAACCCAAAAACTTTAGTCAAACCAATGAACACCCTCGAGCCCCAACATGTGTTACTAACAGACGAGTCATACTCCCTATGGGGTTTGCAACAGAAATTGGATTGAGAATGGGACCGAGAGGATATACACAAAAGATAGCATGCAAGTGAGCTCTACAGGAAGAGAGGGATCAAGGATATACTCTTAAGAAGAGATATGATGCACGAATCTAGTCTTCAATCTTCTAAGTCGCATTTCTTGAGCTTAACTCCATTATGCTTTGTCTGTCTTTAACTTCACAATTTTCGTAGCTTCTTAATTCTTGTTTCCAAAATATGAGTTGGAACCTATTTCACTGCTGCCTCTCGTTCCACTTTCACTTATTCTCCTTCTAGTATACTTGGCTCAAGCATAACTGCGTACTCATGGTTCCATGCAAGCTCTCCAAAATTCACTAGTGAATCTTGGATCTTGTTCACTTACTTGAAGGTATTCCACATAGATGAATTATCTCTTGAAAATAAACAAATGTCAACTATGTTGCCAAATGTACTTACTAAGGTGATTCTCCACAACTCATGCATAAGAGAAATGAACCTTCTGCCTTAGTGGCGAACACTACTAGAGCGCCCCATTCAGAAATGCTCCTTCTAATGAACCCCTTCTCTAGAAGCTCTTTAATCTGTTTACTGAGCTCTTTCCTTTCCCGTGGAGCCATGTGTCTAACGGGCGACACAACGGGCTTTGCATTATCTACAAGATATATTCGGAAGTCTATCTCCCACTTCGGAGGCAAGCCCTTCACCTCTTCGAAGACATCCGGATATCCCCGGACCACTCTAATTGATTGCAGATTTTTCAACGAAGGCATCTAGCGATTCAAGATAACTAAGCATAACCGCATACGAGGGATTACAAGAAATTTCCAAAGTGTTACCGAGCTGGGTTAGGAGCCTAACAACCCTTTTCTCAAAATCAAGGATGGCCCCATTACTGGATAGCCAATCCATGCCCAAAATCAAACCATATTCCGAAAAGCCCAAAACAAAGGCACTACATTTAAACCCTATGCTTAGAATTGAAGTTTTCAATCCCAAGCAGATCATAGACAAATGAGCTGGGCCCCCAATTGGGTTTGAAACAATTAAGGGGTCCTCTACCGTACTAGTTTTTAGGTGCAGAGATTCTACTAAAGCAGACGAGATAAAGGAGTGTGACGCGCCGGAATCAAATAAAGTGCGAACGGGGTGATCATAAAGATAAACTACACTTTCTACAGAAGAATTTATACCTCGTTTCTTTGGGCAGTCCTTAGCCATGTGGCCTGTCTCACCGCAAGAAAAGCACCCACCATTCATCTTGGCCTTCTTTTTCCGGCAATCCTTCACTAAGTGCCCCACTTTGCCACAGAATTTACACTCCCTCTTCTCTCGGGACTTGATGTCTTTCCCGCCCTTCTCAAAGTCTGTCTCCTCAGGACAGTCTTTGCTGATGTGTCCAGTCTCCCCACAATGAAAACATTCTCCTTGCTTTCTTTTCCTCTTTCTACAATCCTTGGCTATGTGCCCTTCCGTACCACAAAAATTGCATTTCCTTTTTTTCTCATTTCTTATTATTACTATTACGATCCTTTCTTGTTTGACTATTATTCGTCTTCCTACTCTAGGACTCTTCCGCTTGCTGGTTCACGTGGAGGAGGAGGAGTGAAAGCGTCAGCAGCTGGGGAGTAAGGTCTCCAGACATGCTGAAACAGAAAGGATAGATTCATAACGAAGGATAGAAGATAGTACCTATGGCTTTAGGGGGGGACTTTGCCTTTTTTAAAATAAAATAATATTTTTTTTTTCTTTTAAAAATGCTTCTTTAAATTTCCTTTTTGAAAATAAATTTTCAAAACTTTTTATCTTATCTGGTAAACCTATGCTCTGATACCAAGTGAAACACCCCACCTCCGTTTGGGTCACTCTCAAAGGGAATGCCCTAATTTTGGTGGAGGTTTATAAGTATAAGTCACAGATATACAAGACAGATATAAGAACACATATTTGTAAACAGCAGAAAAACAGCAGCTTTTATTTCATAAAAGCAAATACGTGTTACAACAACATTACCATGATTGTTTTACATCCTTTCCAAAAACATAACATAACACTTTCATAATCTGTCTTGATTACATTATTTAAAGAAGCATAAAAAAAACATAAATAAACTGCAAAAGGCCCATAGTGGTTGTCCAAAGCCATAGTTCAAAACGAAAAGGTCCAAGCAATACATTTTTCCTCTTCAAGCTGCATATGAAGGCTGGTCAAGCTGCAGTGTTCCCTCCCTGTGGACCTGGGGGGGGGGGGGGGGGGGAACGGAAGAAAAGAAGACGAAAGAAAAGTAAAGTCAGACATAAAGCCTGAGTAAGTCTAGGACTATTCTGTCTATGAATAAAGAACTGGGTATGATAAGTATAAACAAGAAGTAGGAAAGCACTATAAACTTAGTTAAGTTGTCTAGGGTCGAATATACTATCGTACCCCATATTAATCTCTGAACCCATATAAACTAGTTCCCAACTGGCACCCCATAATCAGGGTGAAGTGATCCATTCTATGATGATCGGCTCCTACTCGCATAGTTACATGTGTCTTACGGCCCCCGAGGTTATAGTTACCTATGCTGGTCCCACCATGGGGTGTATCAAGTCCCATGGCGGCGGCCCGACACAACCCTAGAATGCACAGGTATGCTACTGGTGCCCAGTGCCTTATTTTTCTGCGCCGGAGTGTGTGCACGCCCGCACCCCGTTAGAACCTACACTGCTACACCACCACCGTCGATTTGACCTCTTACAATCAGCCCAGTAATCGTGCCCCACCCTGCCTAGTTTCAGGGTATCATGATACACCTTATAGGGTTACTGCTGAAAAGGGTCCCCCGCTACTAGGTTTTCTATTTCTAGCCAACATGCTAAGTTGGTTAAGTGTTTTATAACCTAACCCCCAATCAGTCTGTTTAGTTTAGCATGTTCCATTTTTATTAAGTCTTTAGTCCACTTAATCCTAACAATCCTGACTCAGCTTTAATTGTCTTATTAAAGCCTTGACCTCTCACATTAGACAGGTATTGTTGTGGCTGCCTGTTGCCGGTTGGTTCCGGGCAGTCTTACGCCACAACTCAGTCTAACCTCGGGTCCTTATTGGGCTCCATGTTTAACCACCCACATTGGATAGGTATTGTTGTGACTACTGGACAGCCGGGCGGTTCCGGGCAGGTTTACATCACAACTCAATCCAACCTCGGGTTAAACACATCGTATTTTCTACATTTACATATTTTGTCTTTCTTCTTTATTTTTCTTATATGTAAATATTTGCGGCCCATTAAAAATCAATGGTGTGAAGGTTACACCAATCATGGGCCCAACCCATACTTGAATTTGGGCCCCTTTTCTTTATATTTTCATTTATTAATAAATTTAACCCAACGTTATTTTCCCCCCGTTTAATACGTCCGTTTATTATATATATGTTGGGCTTAGCCTTTTTAAGCCCAACCTAGCCATGCGAAAAGGGGAGGCTTAAAGCGTGATTACATACACAAAAAGGGGAATGTGAACGCATGAACTTGCAACGTGACGTTGGAACTACAAAATAGAAACTGGTGTACTTGCATAGTAGTAACATATACTTTGGTCATAAAGCATAAGTGACATGAATCAAACCATGTAAACTTGTAGTTAAGTTAAGAATATCACTATTGACACATAGGCTTAACTGCAACATAAACCTATATTTTATTTAGGCATAATGTCAAACATAAGCAAATCATGTTTATAAGATTACTACATGTTTACAAAGGTGCTTACTTTTGTGACTAATACAAAAGTATAATTCAACTAGAATTAATCCAACTTAATCATGATTCTAAATCTATTCACATAACCATGGCACACATATACTTATGGCATAAATATTTCTAACATGAAATCATGATTTTTACTTTAGTCATGCAAACTTGCAAATGGGATTTTGAATCTAACCTAGCTATGTACCACATATGTCATCATATAATTCTTGTTAACAATATAGACCTAACATGGTTTTCAATTATGCAAAATATCAATCATAGCCTAGTCGTATTCATAAGTTCACAAAGAGGTTTTCTAGTACAAAAGTATGGCTTAATACATAGATCATGATGCCAAATTTTCAACATAATTTCATATGGATTATAATAACCCAAATTTGCTCCAATTACTCACAAAATGATTTTTGTAAAAAATACACATTATGATGGCATAGTAGCAAAACCCCAAACTTGCATGAATTTCAATTAAACAACTACATACATGTAGCTTCAACATGGATTACATAATTTGCGAATATTCCAAACGTATACTTGCATAAAACTACCGCAAACATGTAGTTTTTATAATGAATAACATGCTTTGCGAATATCCAAACGTATACTTGCATAAAACTACCACAAACATGTAGTTTTTATAATGAATAACATAATTTGAGAATATCCAAACGTATACAATATTCCAAATCGATAAGAATCATAGTAACGCATAAATATGGATTACTTTATCACCACAAATCAAGTATACAAACCAACACAGTTATTTGTTCATACCAAAATAATACTCTACTTACAATCGTGTGGCGAATTCTCCGATTCAGGAATTTGGAGATGCGACTCCTTGTTGATTTGATTTGTTTAAGTTGCTTAATGCTTTAGAATTTGCCTCCTAATCTTCTCTCAAATTGGTGGCTACTCCTAGTCGCTCCTCTGCAGCATGATGGCCTCGTTCTTATTTTTGAATGAATAGATTAGGTAGAGTCTAGGGTCATTTTTATAGAGTTTATGAACTGATTAGGACCATCGATGTTGCTTGGATTGATCGTAGCCATTCCTTCGAAAGAGAGACCAATTAGAGCCTGCCACCTAGCCCTAATGACAAAGCAAGCTTCTGAAAATCGACCAAACACAGACCTGGCCAGCCAGGACTAGACCAGACCTGGCCAGCATGTCATTTTTGACCTGGGCGCACTTGGCAGGTGCGCCAGGTCAAAAATGTACTGGCGCACTTCCCAAGTGCGCCAGTGCATTTTTGTTCTGGCGCACTTCCCAAGTGCGCCAGTGCATTCTGACCCGCTTTTCGGTTTTTCGCCCAACTTCGTTCGTCCATATCTTCTTCATACGATATCCGTTTTACGCAAACTCGGACTCTATCTCGCGTATTTTTCCGAGACGAACGCAATGGCGTATCCCTTTTCCCTTAGTTCTTTGTTTTGAAATTAATTATACTTTAATTTGTAAATTTCACAGTTATAGAATGCACGGGGTGTTACAGGGGCCACCTAGTCTTCGGACGGAATTGCTTCATAGGGTGTTAAGCCGCCTTGTCTTCAGATGAAATGCTTAGTTAATTCTCTTTGTGGTTTGAAGCCACCACGTCAGTTGGACTAAACACTTAGTGAGGTGTGAATCCACATTGTCGCAAGACAAAATGCTTAGCTGATTCTCTTTAGGGTGAGAAACCACCACGTCGGTTAGACGAAATGCTTCATAGGGTGTTAAGTCACCATATCTTCAAACGAAATGCTTAGTGAGGTGTGAAGCCACCTCGTCGCAAGACAAAATGCTTAGTTGATTCTCTTTGGGGTGTGAAGCCACCACATCAGTTAGAAGAAACGCTTGGTGAGGTGTAAAGCCACCTCGTCATAAAACAAAATGCTTAGTTAAATTTCCTTACGGTGTTGGACCACCATGTCGAAAGACAAAAACCTCCACATGATATTTTTCAACCTCGTAGTGAACAAGATTGTTGATCCCTCCACCAAGTTTAAAATTTATCGACTTAGTTATTTTTGTATTTGAGTTGTGCGCTCATTCATGAATCATAGTGGATTTTGCAATTTGTTCGTAAATAATTGAGTCAAGTCAGCGGTTATGGGACATTTGGCTATACTCGCCTATTTACTAACTTAATGTAAAATTTCGCTTTCCTTGTTGATAATTTATAATCTCTTTGCTATTTATGGAATTTTTACGCTCACCTATTATTGTTTTAGCATCTTTCCATTTTTTATATTCTTCTAGATCCCTTAGTGCGATTTCTAAAATTTGAGTGATTCGAATTTTCATTTGAAAAATTATCTCGAATCATCTTTTGAAAAGTGATAAGATAAATTTTGCTTATTGATCTTAGCATTTTGTTTTCGGATTTTGATTCATGATTTCCAGGCTTTCATGATTAAGGGTTAACAAATATTCCAGTTTATTTTGTTAAACGAGAAATTTTCGAGGTCATAACTTGACTGGTTTAAAATCATCCTTGTTGGTGATATATTTATGAATTTGAAAACCAAAAGTTTATGAGTTCTATGAAATTCTTCCAACTTCTACCATTTATCATGTTTTCATGATTTAGAAGTTGTTCGTGAAATATTAGAGGACGTGGTAATATTTCAAATTTGAGATTTTAGGTGTCTATTGTAAACTAAAAAGTTCCATTTTTTTATTTTGGGAATGTTAGAGGACGTGCTAATATTTCCAGTTTAG
The DNA here is from genome assembly GCA_030737875.1 of Allium sativum. Taxonomy (NCBI): domain Eukaryota; kingdom Viridiplantae; phylum Streptophyta; class Magnoliopsida; order Asparagales; family Amaryllidaceae; genus Allium; species Allium sativum. The sequence goes on along the minus strand of CM060910.1, from coordinate 606,312,364 downwards.
GGTGTATAACCTAGATTTTTATTTCTTGATCTTGTTTCCCAAAAGAGATCGCTTATCCATTTCGATATATGGAAATTTTGTAATCTAGAATACTTTTAAGAAATTTATAACGGATAAAAATCTTCTAGCTAAAACATGATAGGGAATGTACGACGATTTTGGATAGTCGATATTTCCAAGTGAATTTGAATGTTTAATTCGTTTAAGCTGAAAACAGAAGAGCATAGATTTAAGATTTATAAACTTATTGAACGTAAAACAAATTATTTAAATTTTATTAAAACGAGCCTACCGCATAGCCTTTATTTTGTGATTTTAAGAATTGAACTTCAATTGAGTGTATGTAATCCAATATAAGTCAGAATTCTTGGAAACAAGAATCATCCTGATCTATTGGATTATAGTTTTCTAATGAAAGAAAAATATTTGAATTTATACTTGTAGATTTTGAGATATGTCTAAATCAAATTTTCATAAAATTGACAGTAAGGTAGTTCGCGATTGAAATTTAAATAATTATTGAAATTGAGGGTTAGAATATATAGAATTTGAGCAAGAAAATTCTAATTTCTTGAAAACACATATGGGAAAAATATATGTTAGTTTTTAGTATATAATCATGACTTTTATTTGAACATTATACGTGTATAAAGCTAAGTTATATAGTGATTTATAACTCAAAGTTAAAATTTTATTTGAAAGTGAACTTATGAGTTAATCTATCTAGATAGATCTTGTTGATAAGTGGTTATTATTTATGTTGATTCCTTAAGTAATTACGAGGACACAACTTCTTTAAGGGGGGGAAGTATGTAACAACCCGCATATTTAACTATAATATATTTACATATTTTATTTAAATATAATGTCGTTAATTGAATATAGGTCCAAAAAGTCACATTTTGCATACAGATGATTTTGGACTCAAAACAAATCCAATTGAGTTCAAAATGTCATTTATGTTAAGAAAAACTATAAACATCGATATATTTTGAGTTTCGAAAATTTGGACCTTGATTTGGGCTTGGGCTAGAAACCTGGCCTACGTCCTTATAACTAAATCAGCCCCTTTCTCTCCCATTCACTATAACACTTCAACAAAATTAGAAAATGGGGGAAAGAAAGGAATTGAAATTCCTAAGCTAGGTTTTTCAACTATAAGTTTAATTCATGAGGAAAATCAAGTGCAGAAACTTGGGCAAGCTTCTCCATCTTCCTCTCCATCTTCTGCAACTCCATTCCTCTTCAATTTCGTATGATTTCCTAAACATAACTTTTAACAAATTGGTTCGTTTTGTGTATAGATTGAAGATTCGTGAGTAATATTGGAAGAGAGGTTGTTCTAGCCAAGCTTTGGATCAATTTCTTACTTCTAGCAAGCAAAGATGAGTTCTTTTAGAACTCGCATCTATGCCTCAAGCTTTAAACTTGTATAGTGTGCCTTTGGAACATATTTGTTGTGTTTATTGTGTGTTTTAGGTTGTTTGTGTGTAAACTTCCTAATTCTTGAAGTTTTGATTTCATTTTGATGAATTCGAGTATAAAGTTTTAGGTGTGTTTGAGTCTTTTGATATGAAATGTTTCGATGAGCTTGTAAAGCCTTATTATCATCAAAATCAACTGCATAGTCTTTGCAGTTCGCCGAAAACGATTCATATATGGTTTGGCTAAAAAATAGCCAAAATGGTCAATTAACAGTCACCAGTTGACTAGTCAAAATGTACCAGTCGACTGGTCCTGCTACCTAAATACTTTCAAGATAAGTTGACTAGTCGATTGGTCAAAAATGGACCAGTCGACTGGTCCTGTTGTTTTTTGACGGTCGACTATATAGGTTGTTTCAGGCTCTTTCACGATCGAGTTTCGACCCATTTGGCCTTTCCCTGTGACTTTTTCAGTTTCTCTAATTCATAGATTTCAACAGCTTGATTTTCGACCTTTGATGGACTTTCGATTGATTCGTGGTGAACAAATTTATAATCGATAAACGTAAGATTTAATTTACATTATTAAAATGTGAATTCTTCATTCGATCATTATTTTGGTCGCTATTACACGAGATTTGCCACTTCGAAGTTATATAAAAGGATTTTATATTATTAGTAGATAACAAAATCTTTTATTAAATTGGTTTCTAATCTTCCTTCATTATATGAAGTTATTTTATAAATTGCTTTATAAATCTACTAGTATATGTTTGATAAACCTTTTTCTCGTTCGTATGAGAAATCTAATTAAATGCCTTAGTAAAAACAAGGACTATAAACCCTTATGTTTGCTTTGATGGTTAATTTTTGGACTCGTTCAATTGAACACTATGGCAATGATCGTTTCATATTTCTAGTGGAATATACAACTTGTTCGTGAATATTCGAGTAGAGCAAGTGGTTATGGTACATGTAGATCCATTCTTATATTTACTATCTTGGCATAGTTTACATTATACTTGATCAATTTTGATCATCGATGATTTCCAGATCATCCTGAGGAACTTTGGTTCATTTGATTATATCGATGATTTCCAGATCATCATGAGGAACTTCAATTCATTTGATTATATCGATGTTCTTCGGATCATCTTGAGGAACTTTGGTTCATTAGAGTTTTATAGATACTATGTTATCGATCTGAGTTATTTATTTCGCACTGATTTGATGAGTGACATCATTTCTCATGATTATCCATGTGTTGATATCCTATTTTCTTTTTCATGTAGATTTGATTCGTGGCATCAATTCTCATGAATATCCATGCATTGATATCGTACTTTCTGTTTCATGTAGAGTTGATGGGTGACATCATTTCTCGTGAATAGCTATATCTTTAGAGTCTGATAATCTTTTATAGCATCGAGATTTCAGTGAGATTTATCATTGACATTTTATGGAGCCTTCACATTCTTTATGTGAACATTGTTGTTTTTGCATATATGTCACTTTCTGTTTATATCTCTTATTATATCTCAGTTTATTATGATGAGTACAGCTAGACTAATCCATTTATTATTTATTTTCTTATAAATAATACTCATGTCAAACCAAGGTATTATAAGTACATCTCATTACTTCTAGAGGGGACCATTATTGGCTTTTGCTATCTATACATTCGAGTTGTAGTTATTGTTTTTTATATGTATATGAGATAGTGACATCTTTATATGCATATTCCTAGGCTAGAGCTTGTACCTTTTTTTTTGTATAGTGAATCGACTATGACCACTATCTTTGTATTTATACTCTTGTGTTGTATGCATATCTATTACGCCTTAGTGATGTGAATATTTGTGTCTGACTCTGATTATATTGTTATGTACTTTATATTAATTCTGAACTATATACAACCATTGTGTAGTAGATTTGAACTAGATTTAGATATGTCGGATTTCCTCATGAGATTTAAAAAGAAGAACCACATTGTCAGATATATTTAACACTCGTTTAAAGCTAATATAAAGATGGTTTCTCCTCAATAGCCTTATTCTTCCAGTTAGTTGAGGCCATTGCTTGCAATGGCCTTGGGTAACGAGAGTATAGATGTTGGGCATTCCCTATACTCGCAATGCTTGGATGGGTTCGAGTTTCGATTTGTGTCGAAATCCGGGCTCAAAAAAGTGTGGGGTATTACAGTTTCTTTTAATGCAGTGTTTCCCACTGAAAAAGAGGTCGTGCTTTGTGATGACCGCCCATAACCCCCACACTATACAAGAGAAATAATGCGCTGAAAGATGTGCATGGCTGTCATGGACGATCATCAGAGTAGGAAAACACAAGCGGAACCTGTCGTAAAATTCATCGTGCAAGGGTAAAGTATAATAGAACATATACAACAGGTAATAATGGTAAAGCAGAAACACTGGACTTCCATACAAGTAGAAAGTAAGATCCACAAACTGGAAATAGTGTTTATACAAAGTTGCCTCACTACATCACTCAGAAAAGCAAACAGCGGAAATCCAATTATTAGCTAGTAGTAAAACTGGTACGTGAGCCCCCTGCTAGCCATCGATCAGCATCGCCGTCCTCACTAAAGCATTACCTGTCACCTGTTAATTAGTCTGCCCATCCACAATCGGATGAACAACCCAAGGTAATAAGAGGATACATAAAACCTTGAGTCAGACAACAGTCATAGTGAGCGATAAAACAGCTAACAAAATTCAACAATAAAGTGTATGAGAGGGGATAAATAAACATAATATTCTACCCACGACACCAGAGAAGAACTCAACCTTATCTTCCCCACATTAGACAGTGATAGCTTTTACAATAACAATTCAACCATTCATCCATGGAAATCAGAACACCCATTCAATCATGGAAAACACTCATAACATCCAGATTATATAAGTCTCACAAAGACAACCCTAATCGAGTTTAACATTCCCCAAGTACTCTCCCCAGAGGCCTAAACCATTATCAGTTAAGCACTCAAAGAACATCTCCCTCGACTTTGGATAATCTATGTGAGATAGTACAAACAGAACAACCAGTCATCCATGACCGACTTTGGCTATCACCGCCAATCCTGCTTTGAAACCACCGTTAATCGTATGACGGCCAAACTTGTCATATGTCAAGGGCTAATGGTAACCCCGTTCTAGCATAAACTCCATATGTCCAACCTTGACAATGTCCAACCTTGACAACTAGGCCTTTCAATGATACCCAAGGTACTTGACCTGCAATCGGTCTTTTGGGTGCCCCCATCGTACCCCTGCTTTGATCCAACTAGAACTTATGACAACGATAATCTCTAGGCCTTCAATATCTCTAGTCGTCCAACCTTGACGGCTATTTACTACTCAAGCGACCTTCTCGAGCAACCATTATCCACCAACTCACGACCTTTCAGTTGTCTGCTTATTCGTTGCCTTTCACCGATCAACGAACATATCACATCACTTCAAACATCCCCTTTTGGAATCTTGTCGAAGCCATCATCACCAACAAACCAAACAACATCAACATAAGGTTCAATATAGTTTATAGCATTATCACCAGATGGGACACTTTTGAACACTTCCAAACTTCCTAATTGAATTCACTTTGAAGTCACATTATCACTGGAAATGTCCGACCAGAAATAGCCAACCAGAAATGGAAAAAACGGCTGACCAGAAATGGCTGTCCAGAATGGTCCGATCCACTTTCGTCCGATCCGCTTCATCAGACTCACCTACGTTCGATCCACTTTCGTTTGATTCACCTACGTCCGATCCAAATATTGTCCGATCCAAATATGGTCTGATCCAAATATGGTCCGATCCAACTATGGTCCGATCCAAATATGTTCCGATCCAAAACCTGCATATTGCAATTCAACTCCAATTTCGACCAAAACTTCGCCAAATGACGAATCCAACAAAACCAACTCAACCAAAATCATCAAACACAATCATAAACATATTATAACATTACTAATCACACGAATTTGACGATTACCACAAAAACGATGTAAATCTCACTAAAAACCATTAAAATGAACATATGATCAAAATGAGAGATCTATATAACATAAACATGTAAAATGACATGAAATTAACGAGTGAAACTTGTTAGATTAGATCATAGGGTGATGCATATGAAAATTAACATGTAATGATGTAAATATATGGTAAAACATTCCAATTTGATGAGAAACATGCACAAACACTCATATACTTCATTGCATTCATGTGAGAGATGTAAATCACTCACCAATTCTCCTAAACAAGCTAAAATGATAGAATTATGAATCCGAACAGCGAATACTTCAAACCAAGCTCCTTGATCCGATGAATTTGCCCTTGGAACGATGTAGATCTAGCCTCGAATGGTGTAGATCTTCGATTTCCCTCCTTGGATTTGGATTTTTAATGGTAGAAAGGTGTTAGAGGAAGAAGAAGCACAAGGTCTCCAAATGAGAGAATTGGAGAAGTAACCTATTCTCCATACCCCTCACCCTCTATTTATAGTTTCCACCAACCCACTAATGGCCCTTCCCAATTTAGCCCATTGGGCTCTCCAAACCTGAACAACCAACTGAAAAACATTAAAACAGTGATTTCTCCCCAAACCGCTAAGCCAAATCCTTAATGTAACCACTCTACAGAAAGGAAACCATCAATTTCTTTCCAATGACACAGGTCTCATCCTTTGATTCAACCTGAGTCAAAAGTTATGCCCTGTACAAGACTGACAGGGGAAAAATGGTCACAAACAAAATTGGTAAAAATTATGGACATGTCTCACATCCCCATGAACCACATATTAAAAGATGAGAATGATCCAACTGTAACACCCAGTATGTTGAATAACTTGTTATAATATAAAACAGGGCAGAATTAAATTTTAAAGTCTGAATCAGGGAAAACGGGCTATGCCATTGCGTTCGTCTTAGAAAAATACGCGAAATAGAGTCCGAGTTTTCGAAAATCGGAGTCCGTATGACCCAGTTAAGGCCCGAAGAAGTTTTCAGAAATTCAAAACACATTTAAAAAACAGAAATTTAAACATTTCAGAAGTGGCGGGAAAATTCCCGCCAGACCCAGGGAGTCGACCTAGGGGTCGACAGGGGTGTCGACCTGCCCACCAGGTCGACTAGGGTGTCAACCCTAGTGTCGACCTGGGGGTCGACCTCCCTGGTCGAGCCCAGGTGACCTGGGTGCACCAGTTTGGCTTTTAGGCTGTGTTTTGGTGGCTAGGACGAGATCTGACGGCTCTAATCTAATTTAGGTTTAATCTAATGGCCTAAAACACCTAACTAATCTATAAATACACCCTAAGACTACCCTAATTCATACTAAAAATAGATACAACACCGTTATGCCATCAAAATGCAACTTGAAGGAGCCTCCATCAAATTAAAGAGGAAGATAGCTTCTCAAATCAATCTCTAATCAACTCTAGCAACTTAATCTTCTTCTTAGGAGTGCTAATCAACAAGTTGTGAGTTTTCTATAGCCTTAATGACCAATTATTGAAATGATTATGATAGGATATAATGAGGTTATGGCTATGAATGTGAATCAATGCAAGTTATGCAAGTTATATGCTATGTGTTAATGATGTTATGCATGTTATGCAAGTTATATGCTATGTGTTAATGATGTTATGCATGTTATATGCTATGTGTTTGTGATGTTATGCAAGGTATGCAAGTTATATGCTACATGTTCTTGATGTTATGCAAGTTATGCAAGTCATATGCTACATGTTCATGATGTTATGCAAGTTATATGCTACATGTTCATGATGTTATGCAAGTTATGCAAGTGTTAGGCTATGTGTTCATGATGCTAGTTATGCAAATTGCTATGATAAACATTGATCCATTATGACACCATGATTATGCAAGTTTGGTGTATGATTATATGCAAGTTCATATATGATTTGTATGCAAGTTTGGTGTATGATTATATGCAAGTTCACATATGACATGTTATGCAAGTATGGTGTTTGATTTAATGCAAGTAACATGTGCAAGTTTACACCTTTGTATGATATGCATACATATGCAAGTTAACCCCTTTATATGTCATACATACATATGCAAGTTTACCCCTTTGTATGACATAAGAAACTTATGCAAGTTAACCTCTTTATGACATATGTGATTCATGCAAGTTTGGGTTGATTATTTATGCTAGTTGGGTTTGATGCTATATGCATGTTGACACCTTTAAACCCATGTTGATGCTAATGTTATGCAAGTTGAACCCATTGAATTTGTGATGAATCTTCCCTTTTATGTCACGTTAGCGAATTACGTGGGGAACGATGGGGTTAATATACATGTTAATGAAATGGTGTGAAGTTGGTATGATTGTGCATACCATAAAGTGGATGGACATAATTGAGTCAATTATGTACATCGTTAAAATTGGAATTAATTAGGGAAAATTAATTCGAAATATGGGGGTGATTAATTAGGTGTAATTAATCGACTAAGACACGAGGTTGGACCCTTTTGTAGCATAAGACTGCCCGGAACCGACCGGCAAATCCAGCGGCTACAAATGATTGGCCCAATGTGAGAGGTCTTAGGCACAAACTAAATACGTGACAAGTGTATAGACACGAGGTTAGACTCGGTTATGGCGTAAGGCTGCCCGGACCCAACCGGCAAATCCAGCTGCCATAAAAGATAGTCTAATGTGAGAGGTCTTTACAACAGTTACGTTTTTAATCAATTAAGAAACACTTAACCAGATAAGCATGTAGTGGGCATAAGGGGTTAAGTGGGTGCCTTGGGTGGCATGTGGAAATCAAGTAAGTGCCTTGGGTGGCATGAGGAAATCTAGTGGGTTGCCTTGGGTGGCAATAGAAAATACGATTAGAATACTTAACCAAGTGGAAACATGTAATTAAACATGATTAAAGGGTTAAGTGGGATGCACTAGATAAAGTGACAAGCTTAGGTGGTAGTTTGTGGGGGCCCATTTCAACCAGTAACCCATATGTATCTTATTGGGCTCGACCCATGTCGAGGACGGGACACGCGTACTGGGCTTGATTATTAGAGGCCAAAACAGGTTAGCGGTGGCAACGCAAGTCCAACGGGTTTCATATGCGTGTGTGGACCCGGGATGGTAGGTAAGACGTTGTTGCATCGTGTAGGTATAAGCCGTGCACCATTTGTTATATCGGGTTGCCACTTTGGGGAGTGATACACCCCACTGTGGGGCCAACACGGGTATCTACGGTAGGGAGCCGATCGCTGGGGAGTAGTGGGTACACCTAGTGGAGAAAGGGGCAGACGGCACCTATGTAGTCAGCTAGGGGTACACGAAACTACTGGGTAAATTTTCTAAGTCCTTGGGAGGGATCAACCTTTAAGTAGGAATGACTGGTGTGGTGCAGTTAGTAATTACCCTTGGGTGGGTAGATGCGTCTTTACCGTTATCTTAGTTCACCTTATGTCTAGTTGGCTACTTAGTGTAGTCATTTATCCCCAGTCATCCCGTACCAAGTTTATATCATACCCTAATTACTTTAATGATTGTGTTGTTAAAGTTATAGGGCTCACTCAGACTTATGTCTGACCCCATTGTTTTTATCTTTTTTCCCCTCAGGTCCTCAGGTTGGGCCTAGCACTCGTGGGCTTTGATCAGATTTCTCTATCTATCTTTTGGAGCTTGGACCGTGATGTAGAGCCCAGCTTATCTTTTCTTTTATGGCTATTGTTTATGTAGTGGGATTATGTACTTATGTTTTTATCAGGATGGATATTTAGTACTTGACTCTTTATGGTGTTGTAACTAAACATGTTTACCTTCTGCTGCTATGAAATGATGTTTTAGATTTTCAAGTATTTATATCTGTCTTGTTGTAATTTTTCTGTTCTATACTCACTTAAAATGCTCCACCGAAGCTAAGGCATTCCCTTTGTGAGTGACCTTAGCGGGTGTGGGGTGTTACACCAACCCTAAGAGAATAAAACAAATATATTTTACGATCTTCCAATACGTAAAATTCACGTTGTTACATGGTTTCAACTGTGGATCAACTGTGTCTACGTGCTAGTGTTCAATTCATTGTGATGGTCAGTAATGTTGTTTTGATTGGTCTTGTGTTAGTTGAGTCTAATTGGTTTGTTATTTTTTATGTCTGTATTTGGGTGATTAATTTTAGTTCGATGAGTATATCATCTTAGGTTATTTTTGTTTTGTTCTGCTGCTGTTAGTTTCGCGGTTTTCTATGCAAAGAAGGATTGTTAATTTGCTGTTAAAGGGAAGTTGGGTTTGCGGTAGTTGGTTGTTGTTACCTTTTACTGGGAAAAGGGTTGTCACCACCTTGTTGTGGATGATAAGTGTTGGTTCAAATTCCTATCAATCGAGTGTGGTGAGGTTACATGTTATTGTGAATGCTTCAGGTTAGAAGTCCAGTTCTTGCACCTCATCTCTGTGAGTTTATTGAAGCTATATGAAATTCTAGGAATTGTCCTAGCGATTAATGATTGTCTTTTGTGTGTAGTGTCTCCTTCTAGTTAGGCATTATGTAGTTGAGACTGGTTCAGTAGCATATTTGTCAATTTGTAAGCAAATCTATATCTAGTTTGATGTAATGTTGTTAAGTTTTTTTTGTCTCATTTTATTATTTTGTAGTTGCACCCTGTGTGGTGACTGTACCTAGGCTTTTCTTAGAACTATAAAATGACCATAGCTGATAGATATCATGTCTACCTTCTGAGTATTATTGTAATCATTATTTGTTATAATGAAAACTGAACTATCCACTTTAAAAATCGGTTGGCCTTACCCAAAAAATGAATTATATCCACAACATATTATATTTTAAAATGTTATTGGTGATTTGTGTTATTAGTTTGTGCTTTTGAGTGTAATCCCTATTAAATTACATCATACATATGTTTAAATTTAGTATATATACACATATATAACAAGCATCTTTATAAGACATTTTCATTTAATGAATTTTGTTTCAACTCCTTATTTTATAAGCATTTTGTTCAGGGAGAGTTAATATTAGAATTATAGTTTTAGTTAATCATTCTTGACTGATAACAAAGGTGGAGAAATATATAAAATACTAGGCATGGATTAAGGAGGAGTTATATAATATACAAAAGTAATCATCATAAATAAGAGGAAAACTATAAGTATCTTAGGTATTAGTTTTGATGGCAACGACTTTAGAAAATAAAATAAAATATAAATACTAATGTTTTATCAATATATATATACACACACATACATATATATATAGAGAGTAACAGTGCAAGATATTAGACATGTGTTGATCAAGATGATTGTAAACATCAAGTATAAATTCAAGATGATGATAAAGTCAAATAAGATAATATAAAGGCTCAAGAGTTGAAGAATGAAGGCTTATCAGTATACTAAAGTTCAAGAGATCAAGATATCCTAAATGAATTACTGAGTCTTAAATTATATGTTAAAATTCTAATAGCACTTTTACGGTCTCTCTTTCTATCTAGTTTTATTTTAAGGTTTCTAAGAATAGTCGTATAATTTTTTCACAATAGTTTTTAAAAGAAGTCTAATGTTAATTGAAGTTTTAAATTTCCTAATATTTTAAATATTAAAATTTTGACAATTTACAAATTAATATAATTTTAGGGTTAATTATAGATTTAATATATATTCATTTATACTTTGGTATAATTTAATGTTTTGGTATGTATACTTTGATTTTAATATTTACTTATGCTTTATAATTATATTAGTCTTGTATGTATTATTTTATTAAATCTTTCAAAAATATTTTAAAATGCTTTATTAGGTTTTATTGTGATTAAAGTGTACATAAACTATGTTTAAATGATTTTACAAAGTTTCGTTATATTTTACAAAGCGACGGATCTTCGAAATTTAAAAACAAAGTATTTTTAAAAATGTGAAGAGTATATCAACATACTTTACCCCCTATATGTAAACATACTAGCCATGATTTTCAAAATTCAAAATTGAATGGATGTATCTTTTTCATCAATTCCATTTGTTAATGGACAAGTTCATCATTTCATTATAAATATCAGACTTCCAAACAAATTTCAGTAACTATTTTCTTCTTTATCTCTCCTCCCTTTACTTTTTTACTTTTCTAAATCAAATTATTCTTGCATTGTCGAAATTCAACCAAAACTAAAATTCATGACTATTGATTTTATTCTTTCTGATCTCTCTACTCTTTCTCGCTCAAATCAATGTCAAAGTGTTATTAAAGGATTATAATCCCAGTTATAATTAAAGATCAAAAGATACAAGTTTGTGGGTGTAGTTGAGCCTTAAAATCAATTAGAAGTGGTCGAGCCTAGGAAACCAATTGGTCTGCTAGTAGTTGCAGAAATAAAATGGTGCGGTTAAGCCTTAAAATTAATTGGGTGTGCCTGGTAGTCCTAGAAACCTAAGCAACTCTCTTAAGAGATCCGAAATTTTGGAGTATATGTCTCGTAATTTTGAAATCAAGATTTTACATCGACATTATATTAGTAAATTTCATAAAAGATTTGTGCACGATTGGATGTAAGCTAACTCTGAACCTGTATAAAATCCTGATATGTTTTTTTGTTTTACTTCATTGCACTTACTTTTTCTTATATTTTGATTCTATGATTGTATTTATGATTGTTTATTGTATCATTCTAAAGTATAGTTTTCAAAATAATTCAAAAAATACTCATATGAATTATAAAAGATAATTTACCCTCTTATTTAGTGTTAATTTAGCCTTATGGTTCTTATTCAGTAAACTAAACTTTGGTCTATTGGTCGAGTTTGGTTTTCACAATTAAAAAATCAGAGCAACCAATTAAACGAAATTTAAAAATTAAGTTATTTTAAAATTAAAAAAAATATTACTAGAAATGCTACTACTTACAGTATTTCTATAATGTTACTAATTCCCTTCTAGTTTATGCTAATATTTATTAGAAATGGAGTTCGTTTTTCAATTTTTTTGCATGAAACAGACTCATTTAATTGTTTTATTCCCATATTTGTATCAGCAACCGGGAAGATCCAATTATTTCAAGATGAACCAAATAAATCAACGAATCAAACTAAATAAATGGCTGGTTTCAATTTAAAAAATATCAATTTGGTTAGGTTTATATTTCTTGAATGATTATTTTTATTTTATTAATATTTTTGAATGGTTTCAAACCAAACAAACATTTGCTCGCCTCAAATCGCTTTATTTTTTCTTATTTTTTTTAATCGTTCCTTCAAACTCATTATTTCTATTTATATGTAATATCTATTTGTTAGACATACTCTTTAAAAATTATTTTAATTAGGCATACATACAAAATGAAAATCTCAGCTATTTCGTATGTGTGCTGGTACGAGCATCATTTCATTCTTTCAAATATCATAGCTAAAATATATAATAATTTTTTTACAACGTATTCTTCCTAATACCAAATATTTAAGAGATTATCAGAGACATCATTTTAAATCTTTTTTTCACTGTAAACAATCATTGTTCAACATTATTTTCCAGGACGATCAACCACTGAACAATAGTGGTTTAATGGTTGATGGTCTTGGAGACTGGTGTTGATTAGAAGTTGTTTGCTATGCAAAACAACCATAACTAGTGGTTGGCTGTCATGAGAAATATGTGATTTCGATGTTATAAAGCACATAAATTTTACTGCGTTTATTATTTTTCAAGGATATTAGCACGAGGATAGTTGGATGCTCTTAGCAACACACTTTAATATATTTAGTTATGTTATCAATATATTGTTATCTACGCATTAACTATTATTAACATAGTATAATATCAATTTCCATAATTTTATGTATCTTCTTTATTCTTAGAAGTTTTTTTTTAGGTTCATTCTCCAATTGTTGGATGCTTCTCTTTTGCTAACCTCTACCATTTAAAAGGGAATTGATTGAATCGAATATGATCCACAATGCATCATCATTCGTAATAATTGAAATTACCTAAATATATTTTTGAATTTTCATGCTCTTATCACGTTTCAATATTGTGTGCATATGTGCACGCATGTGCATGTCATCTCCAAATAATTCATCAGATGAGCGTGCAGCTCACTAAAATTTAAATTTTCTATGTTTTAAAACTTATGTAGTTATAATATTTAGGTTTAATGTTTTGTTTCGTCCCCCAATATTAGATTATACAACCACTTTATTTTATATTTTCTTATATACCGAGTTTTTCAGAATGGTCCGTAGCAGTAGCCTAGCGATTAAAGACTTTGCGTCATGCTAACAGCGGCGTGAGTTCGAAACCCGGAATGACATTGTAAGATCTTATCATGTGCATACATTAAGATCAACCAATTAAGTGGCGCTCATGGACCAAGCTAGGTGCACTAGGGAGGGTTTTACGAGGTCATTTGGTTTCCCTTATGAACAAATTCAAAGAAAAAAGTTTTTAAGAATGGAGTTCAAAACGTAAATCAGAAGTTACATTTTTAATCAATACAAAAATTAAATCGTAAACCATAGATTCAAAAGATCCATATTTAAGACTTGTACATATTTTAAAATTAATTTTGATGTTTCCACATCTAAGCCAACAACTTATTTTTCTTTTCTGTTTTTATTTTATTTTATTTAGAAAATGCTAGAATTCTAATTGTTGATCCAAATAAGTATATTAAAAGGCAATGTTAGGTTGCTGTATTTTCTCCAAAACTGACTTTGTAGAATTGACGCAATGCTAAATACCTTATTCTATACAAACAATAGTTTATATGTGTTTATTTAGTTTACATTTATATATTATCAAATATTTTTCTCTTTTTCTAAAATACATATATATTTATTATAGGTGGATCAAATGCTGAAAAGTCTTAAAGTGATTCGCTCACTTCATCATGCATCCCGAAACCAAAACCTCTATGAATTCTAACATTATCTCAAATTCTTATTCCTGCAATTTTTTTAAAAATTATTTGGGATAAAAATATTTTTGTGTTTGGTATATTAGACAGTTTCATCAGATGAATCTCAAAATTCTGGTTTTGTTTTCCAGCTCAACCCACATGGAGGATGTATGCACTAATAACATCTGATACATAATCATCCCAACATATTTTTAATGTACATTACTCTCATTATTCTCATTAGTTCTAACAACTACACCTATTTCATTTATGTTATTATCTTTTTTCCCGAGTAGAAAAGTGTGTATTGATCTCCCAGTTTACTAGCTTTTTCCCCTTTGGTATATCATACAGACATCATGAAATTACTTCATCTTTATCGAAAATATCTACCAATCTATGACATTTATCTATCGAAGTTCTAATAATTGATATTGATATTCTAATTTTTGTTGTTGTCGTCATCGTTGGTTTAGCTGTTATCTTTATAGTTTATACAAGCATATGTTTTGTCATTGAGAAGCAAATTTCTTCGACCCTAGCATTCCACAGACTAATTGCTCTGGGCTGGAGTTGGACCATAATAACTTACTATCTACTGCCTACTAGGGCGATTGACCCTTATATTTGGGGTTCATCGAAGTACTAATGTGGTTTACAACTAAACTAACAAAAATTCGTCTTTTTTTTGTTATCCAACATTGCATAGTAGCATTAGAAAAGTCAGCAGTAATATGGGTATAACTATACTTTACAAGTGCTACTCAGACTGATGTATACCCAGTCAAAAAATGTAGCTCAAGCAAAAGGTGTATATAAGGGGGGGGGGGGTAATAATGTAATTTCAATGATGAGTCCTCTAATAATTTGTCATATAAACAGACAAAATTTATTCGGTTCAACGGCATTTTCCAAAGCAGTAGTTTAAGGATGCGTTTGATTTTGAATGAGAAGCGGAATTTGGAAAGGGCATTTTGATGGGTTATTTGAAGGGGAATTGTCATGAACGGAGAATGTCATGTTTTTACGAAAGGGGTAAAATGGAAAGGGTAAAATTATTATTTTATTAATTATTTGTATGTGTTTTATTTGTATGGGTATGTATAAAAGGGTGGAAAAACAGCTGTTCGCTTGCGTCCGACGTGAAAACTTCCTTTTGAACAGTTCAGTTGGAAGGGGCAAATGGTATGGGCTCTACATCGACCCGTTGGAAGCATTCGACGCGTCCGACGCAGACATGAACAATAACTAGGCAGTTTGAAAATCAAACGGCACCTAATAGAAGATGCACGATAGAATGAGATATATTGCTTACGAGATGAATAAATTCAATAAAGAAACAATGTAATGGTGGAAAAATAAAGAAACATGCTTTCATTCCGAGAATTTTATCTTTTACGTTGCTAAAATTCACATGAGTATCTTAAACAAACCAATATTGGTAAGACCAAGTGAATGAATTGTTCAATCTTTTATTTATATTTAACAAAATTTGAATATGATTGCCACCTTGATCAGTTTTATTATTTCACTTTATTCTTTGCTTTCTTGGTGAGAACAAATAGCAATTTTCTTATCCTGATTTGAGTGGGTCTATAACTTGAAAAAGGGAATCATACCCATCTCATAAACAAAAACGGAAATTTAGAAGGTTGCCATTGAAGCTAAACCCACTATCAATAAATCTGTTAGTTTTCCATGATTTAAGATTTTTGAAAAAACTAGAAAAGCAATTTGCAATTCAATTTCAGTTTTTTTTTTTTTTTTTTTTTTTTTTTTTTGCAATATACAAACACAGTGTGTTGCTAAAAGCACCCGAAAAAGAGAAACAGCATAATATTTTGGCCATTACTAGAAGGGAAGAACAAAACAAAATGGTGAACGGGAATGAAACATAAAGGGTAGAAATAAAATACATGGGGAAACTTTTTGTATTTTTATAGCAGAACATTTTTTAAAGTGCACAACTACTAAAGGTATTTTTCTCCCCTTCACCAGCCTATGTTCAAAACAATTAGTTCCACTAATTAGCTTCTTCATACAAGTTCATTCAATTGTT
The DNA here is from genome assembly GCA_030737875.1 of Allium sativum. Taxonomy (NCBI): domain Eukaryota; kingdom Viridiplantae; phylum Streptophyta; class Magnoliopsida; order Asparagales; family Amaryllidaceae; genus Allium; species Allium sativum. Next base: position 606,295,974 of record CM060910.1, on the reverse strand, counting down.
AAAAATAATCAAACCCTGAAATTTCTTGAATTTGTTCTCCTGTTCATACAATCGTGCATATACATGCATGTTTGTGTAAGTATATGTATATATGTATGTACATCAGTGTATGCACACACTAGAGTGTGTGTGTGTGTGTGTATATGTGTGTAACGACAGTCGGAACAAAGACTCCGTCCTTCCGCATATGTCGCATGCATATGAGTTGACACACATATCCTTGTAACAAAACAAATCTCTAATGTTACATGTCCACCAACTCATATTTGTACTCCATTCATTCAATTTATTTCATGATGTGGGACTATTCATTCAAACCACAATTTCTACCTTAATAACATGTGAAACAATCCTAATAGTCTCCCCTTGATTCGCATCATATAAGTATTTTTTGAGAGCATTGCCTTATTTGCATGGCCTAGTCCATAACATTCGGCACTGATGCCACTGTCATGTAACGACGGTCGGAACAAAGCTCCCTTCCTTCCAGAATAGGGTGCACGCATATGAGTTGACACACACATCTTTGTAACAAAAATAATCCTTGTTGTTATGTGTCTACCAACTCATATGTTACTCCACTTCTCTTATTTATTTCATGACGTGAGACTTTTTATTCAAACCCGTCATTCCTCCTTAACAACATGTGAGGAAATCCAAGTAATGTATGTGTACAAAGCCATAATGTACTTGTGGGAGAATGGAGTTTTGATAACAACAACCTTATTTCAATTATCATTGATTACAAACTATATTCTAACACTTTTTGTGTGTGTGTGTATATACACATACACACATATGCAGGAATTATATATAGGAAATAATACTGAAGACTGTATAGTTTAAAGATGATAGAGATTCATAATTCAGACAAATTTCAAGACTCATGAGTATTCAAGATTTCAAGAGTTCAAGATTAATATAGTTATAGAGTCTAGATTTTGTAAGACTCTAAATAGCACTCCAGGTTCAATATTCAAATTGTGATTTTCAAAACCTGATTTTCAAATTCTATTTTCTATCCTCAATTCTCTCTATTTTATTTTTTATCTTTTCTATTTTCTTTTTTATTTATCTTTGATTTTCAAACTTAAGTTTTATATATTTATAATTCTATACTTTATATTTATATATAGTTTAAAACATTATAATTTTATAAATATGTTTATATAGTTTAAATTTATGTTTCCGTATGCTTTTCTACTTTATAATAATAATTTACAACACTGTATTTTTATTCAAGAATTTCCAGAATTATATTTGTATCAAACACTTGAAAAATGTTTAAAATTCAAAATTACACTATGTGGATGTAACACCCCACCTCCATTAAGGTCACTCACAAAGGGAATGCCTTAACTTCAGTGGAGCGTTTTTGGTAAACAGACACAGAATATCACAAGACAGATATAAAAATTTTGCAGCGGAAACAAATAACTTTATTAAATCTCCAGAATACTTTGTTACATAATACCATGAGTCATAAAACCATTACAACAAAACACTTCTATCTTATATCATCAGAGCACATAGGATTTTAAAAGAAAATCATCATTCCCCGGATTAAAGAGCAAGCCATATAAGAAACAGAGACTCGAGCCATACTTCAAAAGTAGCTCCTAGAAGATGATATCCAAATCCTGACTAAACCTGGGTGTTCCCTCCCTGAGAACCTAGGGGGAAACGGAAGAAAAGAGGCAAAACAAACTAGGTCAGACATACGTCTGGTGAGTCCAGTAACTTTTAGCCAGTAAATAAATAAAGGTAAACATGACAGGCATACAAAGTGGATAAGAGGATCACGGTACAGATGACAGGTATGACAGGACAAATAAGGTAAGGTGTACGCATGATTCACTACTAACTGCTATGCACTATTACTAGTCAAATCAAGATGGGATAATCCCTTCTGCTAATCATGATAACGATGGTGGTAGTTTCGTGTATTCCTAGCTGCTGCCATAGGTGTCGGCTGCTCCTATCTCAACTAGTCGTACCCACTACCCTCCTACTACAAATTGGTAGACTTAGGGCATATGTACGGATATACCCTAACCACTACCCTAATCGATCGGCTCCCTACTCCGCAGATACCCTGTGCTGGTCCCACAACTAGGGGGTATCACTTCCCTAAAGTGGCAACCTAAGGTGTGCACAATTATACCTACTGGTGTCACGGTCGTCTTGTCCCCCTCTGCCCGGTCCATGCACACACATGTCCCCGATCGGTTTGCGCCGCCCACACCATCTGTCTCATTTTGGATCTCTTACAATCAATCAGTAAGCGTGCCCCATCCCCGCCTAGTACGGAGATCTTTACTTTGATACCCCTTCAGGTTACTGACTGAAATGGGTCCCGCACAACATGATACAAGCTCTCCCCTATGTCTTGTATCCCCACTAGGTTTTCTACTGACTATGTATACCCTAAGGTGTCTTTAATTACATAGCCCTCAATCAGTTATGCGTACCTATAGGTGTCTTTAATACATAACCCATATTCTACCTATCAGTTATGCGTACCTATAGGTGTCTTCAATACATAACTCTATCTAACCCCATTAGTTATGCATACCCCTAAGGGTGTCTTTAATACATAACTCTATCTATCCCCATTAGTTATGCGTACCCCTAAGGATGTCTTTAATACATAACTTTACTATTCTTGCCCCGATTATGTATACCATTAGGTGTCTTTAATTACATAACCCTTTTTATCCGGTTAAGTTTGTGGGCCTATATATATTAATATTACCCACCTACCCTTCAGTTGTACTTAACCCTCCCACTGATTTAAACCTATTTATTTAACGGTTAAGTTTGTGGGACTATATATACTAATATTACCCACCTACCCATCAGTTGTACTTAACCCACCTACTGATTTAACCCTGTTTACTTAATGGTTAAGTTTGTGGGCCTATATATATTAATCTTACCCACCTACCCATCAGTTATACTTAACCCACCCACAATGCAATTCGTTTTACTTAACCTTAACTTATGTCAATCATCATACAGTCCATATGTATTAAGTTAGGTTAAGTAGTCTTTAATCAGCATTAATTAATTATTGAAATATATAATCGTATTTCACATGCCACCCCAGGCACCCACTTAATTCCACATGCCACCCAAGGCACCCACTTAACCCCTCATGTCCCACTACATGTTTATCTGGTTAAGTGTTTCTCAATACATTAAGACCATAACCTTATAAAGACCTCCCACATTAGACTGGCATTTGTGGCAGCTGGATTTGCCGGGCGGGTCCGGGCAGTCTTACACCACAAAAGAGCCTAAGCTCGTGTCTTTACAATTGTCACGCATTTAATTTATGCCTAAGACCTCCCACATTAGACTGGCATTTGTGACAGTTGGATTTGTCGGGCGGGTCCGGGCATCTTACACCACAAAAGAGCCTAACCTCGTGTCTTAAACGATTAATTACTCCTAATTAATCTTCCCCCAATTTGAATTACTTTCCCTATTCAAATTATCAATTAATTCCAAATTTCACTATGGCCATAATTGACTCAATTTTGTCCATCTATTTATGGTATGAAAAATCATACCAATTTTCATCACAAAATTATTTTATGCCAATTCTTAATATTAAATCTTCAGACTTTAATTGCTTAAACATTCCTTTTTTGATTAATTAAGTCAATTAATTAATCATTTCCTTTTTCATACGTGTCAATACCTATCTTATTAACAATTTGGATTTCTTATCCATAAATGGTCATATTCAAATTATACCATTTTTACCCAATTTTACCCATGTCATAATAGGTAATTATTTATATGTTTTCTTACTTGAATCATGTGTCCAATTGACACAATCACTATGCCTATCACAAATTCCCCTTTCTCCCCGTTTCTTAACTAGCGTAACCGTTTGCGTTTTTGGCGTCATCGAGGCTACAAGGTAGCCCCGTCATAACAATAAAATAAAGGGAATGATAAGGTGATCGTTTTCAGTAGCATAAGCATGACAACTAGGGAAAATGACATGATAACTTCGCATATAATTATGATTCACCACATAATTAACAATTTGCATAGATTCATAACAACTTTCATAGGTTTATGAATTAACAACATAATTAACAACCAACATAGGTTCATGATTCTTAACATAGTCAACAACTTATATGGGTTCATGATTCACAATATAACAACTTGCATAATTCATAACATAACTTCTTGCATAGGTGACTTACATATGTTAATGATCCACAACATAACAACTAGCATAGGTTCATGAATTAACAACTTATCAACTTGCTTAGGTAACTTCATAGGTTCATGATTCATAACATAACAACTAGCATAGATTCATGAATTAACAACGCAACAACTTGCATAGGTTCATAGTTTCTCAACATAATAACTTGCATAACTTCATGATTCACAATAATAAGGAACTTGTATCATTTCATGATTCACTATGATAAACTTGCATAGATTCATGATAACGACTTGCATAGATTCATGATAACGACTTGCATAGATTCATAATAACAACATGCATAGACTCATGAATTCATCACACAATAACTTACATAATTTCCATGATCCACAATAACAATAAACTTGCATAACTACAAACAACATATACCCAAATCATAGTCTACCACGATTCACTTTTATTTATTTAAACCTAAAAGTGTCTAGAACTCACCGAATAAGGGGTCTTGAGTTCTGGGTTCTGAATTCTGTAATTGATTAGCGTTCCCTTGTTGTAGACAATTTCGTTGTTGTAGTTTTAGGCTTGATTTGAATTGAATTGTTGTCTTTAATTTGCTTCTAGCTGGTGGTAGCTACTCTAGGGTTTGGAGTGACAACATGACGGCCACTGATCTAATTCTGATTTGATTCTAGGGTTTGAGTCTACACATGTTCATATAGAATTTAAATTTAATTATAGCCGTTGGATGACCCTAGAGTTAATCAAAACCACTCAGTCCAGATTAGAACTATCCAGAAACCCTAATGATTCATTAACTAGTCAGAAATGACTCAGCACTGACTCACCGGTTGAATCAGAGCCTCAGAAATATGTACAGGTTTTGACCTCGGCCTGGGCGCACCTGCCAAGTGCGCCAGTGCATTCTGGCCATTTCCGGTTTTTCTGCCTAACATCGTTCGTCCATATCTTCTTCATACGGCATACGTTTTACGCAAACTCGGACTCTACCTCAACCAGAATTCCGAGACGAACGTAATGGCATAACCCGTTTCCCTTAGTTCCCACATTTGATGTTAAGTATTCTTAAATTTAGTTAATTTGATTATTCAAAAATTCGAGGTGTTACATTCTCCCCTCCTTAAAGGATTTCGTCCCCGTAATCTTCAAGTTAAGAAGAATGTGCATCCTACCATCCAATCACCCATCTACTCAACCATCATCCACAAGCATCCATTGTCCTTAGAAACCTTCTAATGTTGTATGAAAATATGCAAAAAGTGTGTGTATATGTTCCTTATCTAATGCAAAATCAGGCGGTCTACTGATTCAGTTGGCCTCCTCAATGAAAATCATGATAGTGCCATGCGTCCATTATGTATGCGAAAGAATCCTATCGATACATATTATTTCTACATGTATGCTCAACCATTCATCAAAATGCAGCATCCATATGATAACATAACCATCGTTCATCCATTAACCTAAATATGCACACACAATTAAATGCAATATGAAAGTGATTTGATCCGATCTAGTGCCTAATGTATGTGTAAATGCATCCACGAGCAACCACTAGCAAACACTTGCATCCACTTGAAACCATCAAACATAACATGCCCCAAGCACATGTTTACATACATGGATTTCCTATCTAAAGGTCGAAGATTCGGTAGATGGGATATAAACAAATGATATAACTAAAACAAAAGCTCTGTTCCCATTTGACATCGGTTAAGAGGATAATTCCCTAAGTCTCGGCCCCGAAGACCGAAATCAACATCAGACTGACACCCAAAGAATTACCCCCATTAAACAATGTCAAAACTGAGATCTACTTCATGCTTCGAGTAGAAACCCGTATCCTTCAGAAATATCCAGATACTTACAGACTACTAGTACAGATCAAATTGCAGTATGGTTCTCAGAAAGCTAAGCATAACAGACCCTTGCGGGTCACAAGAAACTTTGGGGGTCTTCCCATGACAAGTTAGAAACTCAACGACCCTCCTCTAAAAATCTAGAACGACCCTCTACATAGAAAGCTGGTCCATTTAGAACCAACCCATGGCCCATAAACTTGAGCACACAAATGTCACATTCAAAATTTTGACGCCTAACACAGATAATTTCAAACCCCTATAAACCACTAACAATTGAGCTGAACCACAAATGGGGTTTGAAACAACTACGGGATCAGAAACAAGACTAGTACTAAAGTGCAAAGTCTCAATGCCAGAATCCAAAAGAGTCTTAACTTCATAACCAGATAAGGAAATTAAACCTTCTACATAAATTTTCCTATCCCTATCCATCAGCCGTGAGAGCATTTGCCTATCCTATCAAGGAAGAGATTCTAGACAAAGGACCGAAGGATACTGCATATGGCTTTTCGGGGAATGTTTTTCAAAACAGGCTTTCCTTTTTGAAAATACTTTCTTTTAAAACCCTTTTTGAAAAATATTTTCAAAACTTTTATCTAATCTGGTAACCTTCAGCTCTGATACCAAGTGTAACACCCCACCTCCATTAAGGTCACTCACAAAGGGAATGCCTTAACTTCACTGGAGCGTTTTTGGTAAACAGACACAGAATATCACAAGATAGATATAAAATTTTTGCAGCGGAAACAAATAACTTTATTAAATCTCCAAAATACTTTGTTACATAATACCATGAGTCATAAAACTATTACAACAAAACACTTCTGTCTTATATCATCAGATTACATAGGTTCTTAAAAGAAAATCATCATTCCCCAGATTAAAGAGCAAGCCTTATAAGAAACAGAGACTCGAGCCATACTTCAGAAGTAGCTCCTAGAAGATGATATCCAAATCCAGACTAAACCTGGGTGTTCCCTCCCTGAGAACCTAGGGGGAAAACGGAAGAAAAGAGGCGAAACAAACTAGGTCAGACATAAGTCTAGTGAGTCCAGTAACTTTTAGCCAGTAAATAAATAAATGTAAACATGACAGGCATACAAAGTGGATAAGAGGATCACGGTACAGATGACAGGTATGACACGACAAATAAGGTAAGGTGTACGCATGATTCACTACTAACTACCCTTCACTATTACTACTCAAATCAAAATGGGATAATCCCTTCTGCTAATCATGATAACGATGGTGGTAGTTTCATGTATTCCTAGCTGCTGCCATAGATGCCGCCTACTCCTATCTCAACTAGTCGTACCCACTACCCTCCTACTACAAATTGGTAGACTTAGGGCATATGTCAGGATATACCCTAACCACTACCCTAATCGATTGACTCCCTACTCCGTAGATACCCTGTGCTGGTACCACAACTAGGGCGTATCACTTCCCTAAAGTGGCAACCTAAGGTGTGCACAGTTATACCTACTGGTGTCACAGTCGTCTTGTCCCCCTCGGCCCGGCCCATGCACGCACATGTCCCCGGTCGGTTTGCGCCGCCCACACCATCCGTCTTGTTGTGGATCTTTTACAATCAATCAGTAAGCGTGCCCCTTCCCCGCCTAGTACGGAGATCTTTACTTTGATACCCCTCCGGGTTACTGACTGAAATGGGTCCCACACAACATGATACAAGCTCTCCCCTATATCTTGTATCCCCACTAGGTTTTCTACTGACTATGTATACCCTAAGGTGTCTTTAATTACATAGCCCTCAATCAGTTATGCGTACCTATAGGTTTCTTTAGTAAATAACCCCTATTCTACCTATCGGTTATGCGTACCTATAGGTGTCTTTAATACATAACTCTATCTATCACCATTAGTTATGCGTACCCCTAAGGGTGTCTTTAATACATAACTCTATCTATCCCCATTAGTTATGCGTACCCCTAAGGATGTCTTTAATAAATAACTTTACTATACTTGCCCCGATTATGTATACCATTAGGTGTCTTTAATTACATAACCCTTTTTATCCGGTTAAGTTTGTGGGCCTATATATATTAATACTACCCGCCTACCCTTCAGTTGTACTTAACCCTCCCACTGATTTAATCCTATTTATTTAATGGTTAAGTTTGTGGGCTTATATATACTAATATTACCCACCTACCCATCAGTTGTACTTAACCCACCTACTGATTTAACCCTGTTTATTTAATGGTTAAGTTTGTGGGCCTATATATATTAATATTACCCACCTACCCATCAGTTGTACTTAACCCACCCACAATGCAATTCGTTTTACTTAACCCTAACTTATGTTTATCATCATACAGTCCATATGTATTAAGTTAGGTTAAGTAGTCTTTAATCAGCATTAATTAATTATTGAAATATCTAATCGTATTTCACATGCCACCCCAGGCACCCACTTAATTCCACATGCCACCCAAGGCACCCACTTAAGCCCTCATGTCCCACTACATGTTTATCTGGTTAAGTGTTTTTTAATTAATTAAGACCGTAACCTTATAAAGACCTCATACATTAGACGGACATTTGTGGCAGCTGGATTTGTCGGGCGGGTCTGGGCAGTCTTACACCACAAAAGAGCCTAAGCTCGTGTATTTACAACTGTCACACATTTAATTTATGCCTAAGACCTCCCACATTAGACTGGCATTTGTGGCAACTGGATTTGCCGGGCGGGTCCGGGCAGTCTTACACCACAAAAGAGCCTAACCTCGTGTCTTAGACGATTAATTACTCCTAATTAATCTTCCCCCAATTTGAATTACTTTCCCTATTCAAATTATCAATTAATTCTAAATTTCACTATGGCCATAATTGACTCAATTATGTCCATCTGTTTATGGTATGAAAAATCATACCAATTTTCATCACAAATTTATTTTATGCCAATTCTCAGTATTAAATCTTCAGACTTTAATTGCTTAAACATTCCTCTTTTGATTAATTAGGTAAATTAATTAATCCTTTCCTTTTTCATAGGTGTCAATACCTATCTTATTAACAATTTGGATTTCTTATCCATAAATGGTAATATTCAAATTATACCATTTTTACCCAATTTTACCCATGTCATAATAGGTAATTATTTATATGTTTTCCTACTTGAATCATGTGTCCAATTTACATAATCACTATGCCTATCACAATTTCCCCTTTCTCCCCGTTTCTTAACTAGCGTAACCGTTTGCGTTTTTGGCGTCATCAAGACTACAAGGTAGCCTTGTCATAACAATAAAATAAAGGGAATGACAAGGTGATCGTTTTCAGTACAATTTTTGGCATAAGCATGACAACTAGGGAAAATGACATGATAACTTCGCATATAATTATGATTCACCACATAATTAACAATTTGCATGGATTCATAACAACTTGCATAGGTTTTTGAATTAACAACATAATTAACAACCAACATAGGTCCATGATTCTCAACATAGTCAACAACTTATATGTGTTCATGATTCACAATATAACAACTTGCATAATTCATAACATAACTTCTTGCATAGGTGACTTACATATGTTCATGATCCACAACATAACAACTAGTATATGTTCATGAATTAACAACTTATCAACTTGCTTGGGTTACTTCATAGTTTCATGATTCATAACATAACAACTACCATAGATTCATGAATTAACAACGCAACAACTTGCATAGGTTCATAGTTTCTCAACATAATAACTTGCATAACTTCATGATTCACAATAATAAGGAACTTGCATCATTTCATGATTCACAATGATAAACTTGCATAGATTCATGATAACGACTTGCATAGATTCATGATAACGACTTGCAAAGATTCATAATAACAACTTGCATAGACTCATGAATTCATCACACAATAACTTACATAATTTCCATGATCCACAATAACAATAAACTTGCATAACTACAAACAACATATACCCAAATCATAGTCTACCACGATTCACTTTTATTTATTTAAACCTAAAAGTGTCTAGAACTCACCGAATAAGGGGTCTTGAGTTCTGGGTTTTGAATTCTGTAATTGATTAGCGTTCCCTTGTTGTAGACAATTTCATTGTTGTAGTTTTAGGCTTGATTTGAATTGAATTGTTGTCTTTAATTTGCTTTTAATTGGTGGCAGCTATTCTAGGGTTTGGAGTGACAACATGACGGCCACTGATCTAATTCTGATTTGATTCTAGGGTTTGAGTCTACACATGTTTATATAGAATTTAAATTTAATTATAGCCGTCGGATGACCCTAGAGTTAATCAAAACCATTCAGTCCAGATTAGAACTATCCAGAAACCCTAATGATTCATTAACTAGTCAGAAATGACTCAGCACTGACTCACTGGTTGAATCAGAGCCTTAGAAATCTGTACAGGTTTTGACCTCGGCCTGGGCGCACCTGCCAAGTGCGCCAGTGCAATATTGCATGGGCGCAATTCCCAAGTGCGCCAGTGAAATTTTGTTCTGGCGCACTTCCCAAGTGCGCCAGTGCATTCTGGCCCATTTTCGGTTTTTCTGCCTAACTTCGTTCGTCCATATCTTCTTCATATGGCATCTGTTTTATGCAAACTCGGACTCTATCTCAACCAGAATTCCGAGATGAACGAAATGGCGGAACCCGTTTCCCTTAATTCCCACATTTGATGTTAAGTATTCTTAAATTTAGTTAATTTGATTATTCAAAAATTCGGGGTGTTACATTCTCCCCTCCTTAAAAGATTTCGTCGCCGAAATCTTCAAGTTAAGAAGAATGTGCATCCTACCATCCAATCACCCATCTACTCAACCATCATCCACAAGCATCCATTGTCCTTAGAAAACTTCTAATGTTGTATGAACATATGCAAAAAGTGTGTGTATATGTTCCTTATCCAATGCAAAATCAGGCGGTCTACTGATTCAGTTGGCCTCTTCAATGCAAACCATGATAGTGCCATGTGTCCATTATGTATGCGAAAGAATCCTATCGATACATATTATTTCTACATGTGTGCTCAACCATTCATCAAAATGCAGCATCCATATGATAACATAACTATTGTTCATCCATTAACCTAGATATGCACAAACATTTATATGCAATATGAAAGTGATTTGAGCCGATCTAGTGCCTAATGTGTGTGTAAATGCATCCACGAGCAACCACTAGCAAACACTTGCATCCACTTGCAACCATCAAACATAACATGCCCCAAGCACATGTTTACATCCATGGATTTCCTATCTAAAGGTCGAAGATTCGGTCGATGGGATATAAACAAATGATATAACTAAAACAAAAGCTCTGTTCCCATTTGACATCGGTTAACAGGATAATTCCCTAAGTCTCAGCCCCGAAGACTGAAATCAACATCAGACTGACACCCAAAGAATTACCCCCATTAAACAATGTCAAAACTGGAGATCTACTTCATGCTTCGAGTAGAAACCCGTATCCTTCAGAAATATCCAGATACTTACAGACTACTAGTACAGATCAAATTGCAGTATGGTTCTTCAGAAATATCCAGATACTTACAGACTACTAGTACAGGTATGACAGGACAAATAAGGTAAGGTGTACGCATGATTCACTACTAACTACTCTGCACTATTACTAGTCAAATCAAGATGGGATAATCCCTTCTACTAATCATGATAACGATGGTGGTAGTTTCGTGTATTCCTAGCTACTGCCATAGGTGCCACCTGCTCCTATCTCAACTAGTCGTACCCACTACCCTCCTACTACAAATTGGTAGACTTAGGTCATATGTCCGGATATACCCTAACCACTACCCTAATCGATCGGCTCCCTACTCCGTAGATATCCTGTGCTGGTCCCACAACTAGGGCGTATCACTTCCCTAAAGTGGCAACCTAAGGTGTGCACAGTTATACCTACTGGTGTCACGGTCGTCTTGTCCTCCTCTGCCCGGCCCATGCACGCACATGTCCCCGGTCGGTTTGCGCCGCCCACACCATCCGTCTCGTTTTGGATCTCTTACAATCAATCAGTAAGCGTGCCCCTTCCCCGCCTAGTACGGAGATCTTTACTTTGATACCCCTCCGGGTTACTGACTGAAATGGGTCCCACACAACATGATACAAGCTCTCCCCTATGTCTTGTATCCCCACTAGGTTTTCTACTGACTATGTATACCCTAAGGTGTCTTTAATTACATGGTCCTCAATCAGTTATGCGTACCTATAGGTGTCTTTAATACATAACCCCTATTCTACCTATCGGTTATGCATACCTATAAGTGTCTTTAATACATAACTCTATCTATCCCCATTAGTTATGCTTACACCTAAGGGTGTCTTTAATACATAACTCTATATATCCCCATTAGTTATGCGTACCCCTAAGGGTGTCTTTAATACATAACTTTACTATTCTTGCCCCGGTTATGTATACCATTAGGTGTCTTTAATTACATAACCCTTTTTATCCGGTAAAGTTTATGGGCCTATATATATTAATATTACCCACCTACCCTTCAATTGTACTTAACCCTTCCACTGATTTAATCCTATTTATTTAATGGTTAAGTTTGTGGGCCTATATATACTAATATTACCCACCTACCCATCAGTTGTACTTAACCCACCTACTGATTTAACCTGTTTATTTAATAGTTAAGTTTGTGGGCCTATATATATTAATATTACCCACATACCCATCAGTTGTACTTAACCCACCCACAATGCAGTTCGTTTTACTTAACCCTAACTTATGTCTATCATCATACAATCCATATGTATTAAGTTAGGTTAAGTAGTCTTTAATCAGCATTAATTAATTATTGAAATATCTAATCGTATATCACATGCCACCCCAGGCACCCACTTAATTCCACATGCCACCCAAGGCACCCATAACCCCTCATGTCCCACTACATGTTTGTCTGGTTAAGTGTTTCTCAATTCATTAAGATCGTAACCTTATAAAGACATCCCACATTAGACTGGCATTTATGGCAGCTGGATTTTCCAGGCGGGTCCGGGCAGTCTTACACCACAAAAGAGCCTAAGCTCGTGTCTTTACAACTGTCACGTATTTAATTTATGCCTAAGACCTCCACATTAGACTGGCATTTGTGGCAGTCGGATTTACCGGGCGGTTCCGGGCAGTTTACACCACAAAAGAGCCTAACCTCGTGTCTTAAACGATTAATTACTCCTAATTAATCTTCCCCCAATTTGAATTACTTTCCCTATTCAAATTATCAATTAATTCCAAATTTCACTATGGCCATAATTGACTCAATTATGTCCATCTATTTATGGTATGAAAAATCATACCAATTTTCATCACAAAATTATTTTATGCCAATTCTCAATATTAAATCTTCAGACTTTAATTGCTTAAACATTCCTCTTTTGATTAATTAAGTCAATTAATTAATCCTTTCCTTTTTCATACGTGTCAATACCTATCTTATTAACAATTTGGATTTCTTATCCATAAATGGTCATATTCAAATTATACCATTTTTACCCAATTTTACCCATGTCATAATAGGTAATTATTTATATGTTTTCCTACTTGAATCATGTGTCCAATTGACACAATCACTATGCCTATCACAAATTCCCCTTCTCCCCGTTTCTTAACAAGCGTAACCGTTTGCGTTTTTGGCGTCATCGAGGCTACAAGGTAGCCTCGTCATAACAATAAAATAAAGGGAATGACAAGGTGATCGTTTTCAGTACAATTTTTGGCATAAGCATGACAACTAGGGAAAATGACATGATAACTTCGCATATAATTATGATTCACCACATAATTAACAATTTGCATAGATTCATAACAACTTGCATAGGTTTATGAATTAACAACATAATTAACAACCAACATAGGTTCATGATTCTCAACATAGTCAACAACTTATATGGGTTCATGATTCACAATATAACAACTTGCATAATTCATAACATAACTTCTTGCATAGGTGACTTACATAGGTTCATGATCCACAACATAACAACTAGCATAGGTTCATGAATTAACAACTTATCAACTTGCTTGGGTAACTTCATAGGTTCATGATTCATAACATAACAACTAACATAGATTCATGAATTAACAACGCAACAACTTGCATAGGTTCATAGTTTCTCAACATAATAACTTGCATAACTTCGTGATTCATGTGACGGCCGGGAATTTCGCTCGATCCGAATCAGTCGTTAAACTGATATAGACCGTTCGAAACCCCTGATCGTTTTAAGAATAGGACAAAACAGAACGCAAACAGAAGAACATTTCATTGTTAATTACAACAATTCCATCAGATACAAGAATATACAGAGTATAATTGAATAAATTACATTCGATAAATATCAGAGATTACAATAAATTACATAGCAGCGGAAAATGATACAAAGCACAACTGAAGGTGATATACGGATAAAGAGCTTTCCAGATATCATTCCAGCTGTAAACCAGGATCCTGTGAATATAAATCTGCAAAACCAAAACTACTAGCTGCCCGTACGGAAAATGAGGGCACCCAGAGTTTAGGTTAAAACAATAAACTCCAGGTCAGTCATGTGACTGGTGTGAGAACTAAAACAGTTATTTAAATCTTTACTTTAAAAGAGAGTAATTCAAGGGACCACGCCGTATAACACGGAATGGGTTTCCTCCCAAGAACACCGGTGCATAGAATAAATAACGAAATGCTTTTTCGAAAAATGAAGCTATTATAAGACCCAGGTCCCATCACACAATGCAACGCAAGCCGGAGGATAGGGTTTTCCCTTATAATAGCCAAACATGCTTGGTACGTTTAAAAACAAATCATTTGATACTATAATAAGTGTATAGCGTCAAAACAATTTCAATCATAAATATCAATCATAGGCGGCATAGCTACCATCTACTATGTCGCCATACTAGTTCTACAATTAAAACCGCAATACACGTATTGGAAATTGGATTTCCGTCATGAGTCGAGGCAAGGGGCAAGCTCCTCTCCTCGTTCGAGACACTCTAGCAAATGTCTCAGGACTACACACTCTGGGCAATCCTGGATGCTTCAGGGCCGGTCCTCACTTACGTTAGAGGATTATTTATTCCTGAACACACGTTTCCCGGTCCTTACAGACCTATAATCGAGGCGCCTCGCATTCCAACAACCACATAGGTGAAAAGTATATAAATGTCAGGGCTGGTAAGTCACTGACACCACCAAAGCTAGAAAGAAACGTCGTGCTCTCCCTGCAGTCCGTATCCCGTTTTTAACTCATACCGAGGTATGAGGCTCGCGAATGCACGTTATACACAAAGCTACGCCACAAAGGCCGTGCTTTGATCATCAACCACAAGACTTTGCTTTTCAACAGAAGCCTTGATCTATGCAACTCAGCGTGCCACACAGGCAGTTTATGCTATGCGATTGATATCTATCGATATATAACCTCTAAGCTCGTAGTCTCAGAGAAGGGCATTAAGCAAGAGAATAAATTCTCCGCCGCCAAACAGATATATATTTAACAGAAATCAATCAACACAGAATAAAATCTAATGTCAGACATACAATTCATTTACTAGTTCGTTCTGGGTCTGAACGAAACCGGAGGCACTTTCCTCGCATATCCATCCATCTCCAGGTACGTCTGGACGACCACCAACTATTTCCCTCATCTTGGGTGTACAGCCCAATCAAGATCATCAGTAATCACCCAAACGATGTGAAGACTTCCGGTCTTCATCCACCGTCTTCATCTTTGACTTATCGTCGAATCGGTTATTCAGAATGGGTATAAACCCGGCCTTTCCGAACAACCCGCGTATATTAAAAACAAATGTTACACAAACACAACATACGCCTCATTCCAATCCAGCAGCTACTAACCGTAAATCAACAAGAGAACAATTTCCCAAATATTAACCCCGAAGGCCGAAACCAACATCAGAACAATACCCAGGAAACCACTCCTCTTAGCTAACCTACAGCTAGTTTCTAAATTTCATATTCTTAGGGAAAGGTTCCCATTAATTTTATACAAGATAAATTCTTTAAAATTTATCCTTTAATCTTCCTTTGGATGTCGTATTAAACCAAATTGTGGTTTTCCAAACTAGTCGAGATTAGCGAACCACACCGAAGTAATTATTTATTTTATTTTCCAATCCCAACCTATTTATCCCATGAAGCAAAACTGGTAATACTCCATATCTAATACTATGGTGTTATCGGTAAAATTAATTACCATTTCACGTTCAAATCTAATTAAAGATTTAACTATCGCTTTGGAGAAAAACTGGTGATACTCCATTCTCGCTTATTTCCTAAATTTGATAATTTAGATTATCCATTCACATTTCAATTTAATTGCAGATTCATTAAAACCCCTTTTACAGGGTTAAAGAACTAGTGTTATTTAAAACACAGTTCACGATAAACCCAAATCACATTCTATTTATTTTTGGGTTAAAGAACAAATGTTATTGAAAACACCGTTCACGATAAACCCACAAATCAATTCTGTTTAAAACCCATTTCAAATCCAGTTTATTTATTTAAAATTAAACGGGTTTAATTTTAGTTCAAAACTAGTTCATTTTGATAAAAATCTATTTTTATCTTTTCAAATGTGGAGTTTTTCATCCCAATTTTTCCCAAATCATTTCTTATGATTTTACACAAATTATTGATATTTTTAATAATTTTATCAAGGCCCGTACAGTCGATTTCCATCAACGGCCATCAAACTGCACTTACAGCGACCTTTTTCAAATTTGATTTGGACGTATCTCCAAATCCAACCGTTAGATTTTCAAATTTCTAATATTCATTAGAAAGCTCTTTTCGATACGAACCCAACGGTTCCGGTTTTAGGAGAATCCGACGGTCGGATCTCCCATAATGTCCGTTTGAAATGAATGGTCGAAATTCGAGAACTGCCGCGGCGCGGCGCGTTCTATTCAGGCCATTATATTATATATATAATATATATTTCGTCGATTACTATTTAAAACGAATTTTATAAATAGGTTTTGAATTCGTTTCAAAAACATTTTCAACTTCCATTTCAAATTCAAATCAAAATTGAATTTCCTATTATAAATCCTTTTTACTTTCATTTCTATTTGATTTCAATTCAAATCGATTTTAATTCGATTCGAATTCATTTCGTTTTCTATTCAATTTAAATTCAATTCGTTTTCTATTCAATTTAAATTCAATTCGTTTTCTGTTCAATTTGAAATCAAATTCGTTATATATTCAATTGAAATCAAATTTGTTTTCTATTCAATTCAATTCGAAATCGTTTTATATTCAATTCATTTCGAAATCGTTTTATATTCAATTCATTTCGAAATCGTTTCATATTCAATTCATTTCAAATTCGTTTTCTATTCAATTCATTTCGAATTCGTTTCATATTCAATTCATTTCGAAATCGTTTCATATTCAATTCATTTCAAATTCGTTTTCTATTCAATTCATTTCGAAATCGTTTCATATTCAATTCATTTCGAAATCGTTTTATATTCAATTCATTTCGAAATCGTTTTCTATTCAATTCAAATTCGAACTTCATTTCAAAATATTCGATTTCGAAATCACTTTTCAATATTCAATTTAAAATGAACAAAATCGATATAAATATCGTTCACGTCTAAATGGCGTCAATCTAATCAACACGGCTTCATATGTTTCTATTTTTAAATATTCTATTTCAAATATTTCTTTTTCAAATATTTCCCTTTCAAATATTTCGTTCAACACATGACTAATCTCAACGGATGAGTATTGTCAACACATGAACCTTTATTTTATAATATTCTTTATTTTCTAAATTGGAATGAGGCCCAATCAATCACCATATAAAGTTAATTATATGGATTCCATACAACACATGTATATAATAGCAACGATAAATAATTAACCATCATCCAAAGTGTACTACACTGTATAAGCATCAAATATAGATATCTAACGCTTATAACAGCCTGTCGATCCATCGATCGACATATTTAATCAATCAGGATGAGTGAACTTCAAATTTCATCCCAACACCCATGTAGGGTTTCAAATCAACAAACACAGATTTTATTTGTGCGGTTGGGCGATGTGTAAAATTTATCGTCCCAATCAATGTCCTTCAAATAGGTGTACATAAACAAACCGTCCGGTTTGTAAATGAATATTTATTTATTCACATTCACGTTAAAAATTATATTTTTAACGATAAAATATTTTATTTTAACACATGAATTTTTATTCAGTTTATTTACAAAATAAAAATGATATTTTTATTTATCGAATTTATTTTAGAAAATTTCGGCGGCATAACGGCACGATACTAGAAACGGGACGAGGCCTAGCCTTATCCCCGGTCTAGTGAAGGCCCACGCCATCCACACATCAATCAAATCAATTTCATTTCACCAAACAATTCAATTCAAACCAAATAATCTAACCAACTACACAACCAAACAATTAAGCAAACAAGCAATCCATGGTCTGTGGATGACGGGTGTCGGGTGCTACTAAACACCGTCTGCATCCTAGTATATATTATAATATAACTAGAGAAAGAAAATTTAAATGGTGAGAAGTTCTCACCGATAGCTATCCAATACCACGACTCTTCATTGATAGAAATCTTCATCTTTCTCGCCTTTTTATCACCTTCGTTGCCCGTATTCTCTACATATGTAGAAATCGAATTTTTACTTCGCTATTCAATTTATAAAAATCGAATTTTTACTTCGCCATTCAATATATAAAAATCGAATTTTTACTTCGCTATTCAATATATAAAAATCGAATTTTTACTTCGCTATTCAATATATAAAAATCACACATTTTTATATCGTTGTCTTTTTGTAAAATAAAAATCACATTTTTAATTGTTTACTTTAAATTTTAAAAATCATATTTTTATAATCACTTCATATATTTAAAAATCAAATCTTTTATAGTTTAAAGATCTAATCTTTTCTATTTTAAAAATATCGTCTTTTCACTTTTAAAAATATCGTCTTTTCACTTTTAAAAATATCGTCTTTTCACTTTTAAAAATCAAACTTTTCAAAGTTAAACATCAAATTCCTTCATAGTTTAAAAATCAAATCTTTTATAGTTTAAAGATCTAATCTTTTCTAATTTAAAAATCTCCGCTTTTTTACTTAGTTAAAAATCAATTTTAAAATCAAATAAATTTCAGTTTTCAAATCAAATAGATCGATAACTGAAAATTGAAAAATAAATAAAATAAAATAAAGAAACTTACAGATTTTGGTCGAAAGGGGGGGCTGTGCTTCCTCGTCGGAGGTCAAGGAGGTGGAAGGGAGGGCGGAGGTCAGGCGAGGGGGGGAAACCGATGGAAATCGAACAGGGGGGGTGTCGACGCGATTAGGAAGGGAAGAGGAGGATGGAGTGAGGGAGAGGAAAACGGGGAAGGGGAGGGGACGGTTGCACCACCGCGACGGTGGTGGTGATCGCCAGGGGAGGATCGATTTCGGGTTTTTTTTCTACTGAAATGAAATTCAATTGGGGGGGGGGCAGAAATTATAGAAGGAGAAGGGGAGAGGAAAGTTTTATTTTTATTTTTTTATTATTTTTACTTTCAAAAAGTTGACTTTTACATACAACCTCTAAACGTGGCCCACCGCCTATCGTCCATAGCGTTTCACCCCCATTTCGAACACAATGGGATATGTATCGTAGGCTGATTCGATCGTTACGATCAGTTTCCGTTAAAATCAACATATAACTCTATATATTAAATTTGAACACACTTTTCAATTTACCGGGGTCACATACGAATTCTAAAAATTGCAGAAAAAATATTTTCTAGCCTCGTATTGACGATACGGTCCTAACAAAACTAGTTTCGTCGAATTCTGAGACCGTTGGAAAAATGGTCATTTTCCAGTCGATTAAAATCAACTTAAACTGGTCAAACGCGTTTTCCTTTGCCACGCTCACATATTGATTCGAAAAATTATTAAATTTGAAATCTAGCAATAATTTAACATCACGGACCCAACAAAAGAGGTTTCGTCGAAATCCGAGGTCGTTTGCAAAATTCCCATTTTTAAGGGCCTGAATTCCATAGCGACTATTCAGAATTTTCAACTGGACATATCTTTTGATTCCCGCTATGAAATTTCGATTTTTCGGATTCGTTAGAAAGATATTATCAATTAGATCCTATAACCAAGGTGGCAGCGAGGGAAGGGGGAGGAAGGGGACACGGCGGCGGTTCATGTGGCATGGTCAGATCGGGGTCAATGGCCCTTTGGCGATGGCAGTAGTTGATCGATGGTTGGAGCAATTATGGGTTTCACGATGTTGAATGGTCACGGGTTCTTACAGAAGAAGGGAGAACGGGGAAGGAAGGTTAATGCGCAATTAGGAATTTAAATTAATAATTAATTATTTAATTGAGTAACCAATTTATAAATGGCATTATCTTCTTCATAATAGGTAGGTTTTACAAACCGTCAGTTGCATTGGAATCATGACAGCAAGCACTACATTTCAGAACTGACTAGAAGTGATTCGGAGAAAATTAGAATTTGAGACGATTTCAAATCCAAACTATTCAGAAATTCAGAAATAAAACTGGCGGATGGGACCGACTGTGAGAACTTTTTCTCACTCAATTTACATTACAATTAAATATATACTAGGATGCAGACGGTGCTTAGCAGCACCCGACACCCTTTATTGTATAAACCATGTTTATTTGAATTGAATGGACTGTATTCTGATGGTTGATTGTCATGTGTTGAGTAAAATATTTAAATAATAAAATATTATTTTTATTGTATAAATAAACTGTATAAAATATTCTTTTGTTGAATAAAATATTATATCATTAAAAATATAATTATTACCATATATATGAACGGTATAAAATTCACCTAAAATGAAAATATATATTCATTTACAAATCAGACAGTTTGTTTATTTACACCCATTTAACTGATATTGATTGGGATGATAAATTTTACACATCGCCCAACTGCACAAATAATAATCAGTATTTGTTGTTTGAAAACCCCACACGGGTATTGGGATGATATTTGACACACACTGATCCCAATAATTAGTGGTATGTCAATCGATGGGTTGACAAACTGAGATGAGCGTTAATTATTTATTTTTAACGCTTATACAGTTGTAAATTGCACTCTGGATGATGGTTGATTGTGTATCATTATTGTTATGTACATGTGTTGTATGAAGTACATATAAATAACATTATATGGTAATTGATTGAGTCCGATTCCAATTCAGAAAGAACGAATATTTTAAAGTAATATTCAGTAAAGGAATATTCAAATTTGATTTGAAATTTGAAATAAAATGGAAATTGTTTTAAAAATGAATTTAAAACGAATTTATAAGGAATATTCAAATTTGATTTGAAATTTGAAACAAAATGGAAATCGTTTTAAAAATGAATTTAAAACGAATTTATGAGGAATATTCCAATTTGATTTGAAATTTGAAATAAAATGGAAATCGTTTTAAAAATGAATTTATAAGGAATATTCAAATTTGATTTAAAATAAAATGGAAATTGTTCTAAAAATGAATTTAAAAAGAATTTATAAGGAATATTGAAATTTGATTTAAAATTTGAAATAAAATGGAAATCGTTTTAAAAACGAATTCATAAGGAATATTCAAATTTGATTTGAAATTTGAAACAAAATGGATATCGTTTTAAAAATGAATTTAAAACGAATTTATAAGGAACATTCAGATTTGATTTGAAAATTGAAAATGAAGTTGAAATCGTTTTAAAAATGAATTTAAAATGATTTATAAAATACGTTTCAAATGGAAACTTTCCCTAAAGATATGAATCTTTCCCTAATGATATGAAAATTCGAATAAAAGAATATTCTGGATTGTAATGAGGCATATGTTGTGTTTTTATATCACTTGATTATAGTATACACAGGTTATTCAAAAAGGCCGGGTTTATACCCATTCTGAATAACTGATTCGACGATAAGTCGACGTTGAAGACGATGGTTGAAGACTGGAGGTCCTCACATCGTTTGAATGATTAATGATGTCTTGATTGGGTTGTACACCCAAGACGAGGTAATAAGTGGTGATCGTCCAGACGTGCTTGGAGATCGATGGATATGCGAGGGCCTCTCTTCCATATTGGACATATGGAACGAGGAATAAGTTGCCTCCGGTTTCGTTTAGACCTAGAACGAATTTGTAAATAGATGTATGTTTGACATTGGATTTTATTCTGTATTGATTGATCTCTATTAAATATATATCTGTTTGGTGGCGGAGAATTTATTCTCTTTCTTAACAACCTTCTCTAAGACATACGAGCTCAGAGGTAATATATCAATAGATATCAGTTGCATGGCGTGAATTGCCTGAACGGCATGCTGAGATGCAAATGATCGAGTCTTCTGTTGAAAAGCAGAGTCTTGTGGTTGATGATCAAAGCGCGACTTTAATATAGCATAGCTTTGTGTATAGCGTTAATTCGCGAGCCTTACACCCCGGTGTGAACTAGGAACGGGAGGGGACTTCAGGGAGGACATGTGTTTCCTTCCAGCTAGGAGTGGTGTCATGGTATGGAGCCTAGACAATTTACTTATGCGGATGATGGAAAGCGAGGCGCCTCGGTTATATCGGTCACTACGGGGCCGATGGATGGTTTGTTCGATATACTGACCAGTTTTACACCCCATAGGGAGGGGAAACGTATTATTCAGGCATTTTAATCAACTCCGTGTGGATCGGTCCTGACGATCCAAAGGCTTGACTGAGTAATTTCCTGAGACATGGGATAAATTGTCTCGAAGCGGTAAGGACGATCCCTGGCCTTGGTTCACAGGAGGAAATCCAATTTCCAATACATGACATTTTGGTTTTAATTGTAGAGCCTAGTATGGCGACATAATATATGGTACCCATGCCGTCTATGATTGATACATTTATATTTGAAGCTGTTTTTGACACTGTACACTTATTATAGTATCAAATGATTTGTTTTAAACGTGCCAAGCATGTTTGGCTATTATAAGGGAAAAACCTATCCTCCGGCTTGCGTTGCATTATGTGATGGGACCTGGGTCTTATAATAACTTCATTTTTCCAAAAAGCATTGCGTTGTTTTGTTATATGCACTGGTATTCTTGGGAGAAAACCTGTTCCGTGTTATACGGTTTGGTCCCTTGATTTACTTTATTTTTAAAGTAAAGATTTAATAACTGTTTTAGTTCTCACACCAGTCACATGACTGACCTGGATTTTATTGTTTTAACCTAAAATCTGGGTTCCCCTATTTTCCACATGGGCAGCTAGTAGTTTTGGTTTTGCAGATATTATATTCACAGGATCCTGGTTTACAATTGGAGCTATATTTAGAACGCTCTGTATCCGTGTATTTCTTTCAATTGTATTTTGTATTATTTTCCGTTGCATTGTAATTTTTATATCTCTGATATTTATCAAATGTATATTATTTGTTCATACTCTGTATATTCTTGTACTCTGAGGTAAATTGTTGCAATAGAAATGAAATGTTCTTCTGTTTATGTTCTGATTTGTCGTGTTCTCAATTCAATCCGGGCTTTCCCGAAAGGGCGAGTTTGGGTCGTGTCAACTTGGTATCAAAGCTTTGGTTTACAGAGCTCGAGAACAAGACACATTAGAACCATACGAAAGAATTCATCAGAGATTGGATTAGTAATATCTAATAAGGATGACTCATTAGAGATAGGATCAACAGTATCCTAGAACGAGTGTGAAGAGTATTATTTGTAAAAATAAATTTAGTTTTGAAATTTTAAATCATATTATATGTATTTGAATAATTTATTTTAAATTGATTCGGACAATCAAGTATATAAAGATTTTGCACATACGTCTGATCCACGTGTATATGAAGTCTCAAATATTCTGGATAGATATAGAATAACACTCTAGTCACCTCGAGATGATTATGATGATTGAAGCTACATTATCAGAATTTATGTTCGAGTTTCCAAATTCGGATATCTATATATTTCCAATTAGCTGGTGTGAGAATCAAAACTAGATAGGGTTTATTGTTGTGAATTGACACCAAAAATATGATTTTTGACTATATATATATTAAAGTAATGCATTTGAAAATCTAATTCACAAATTGATTGCTGGTTTTGTTGTTTGATTATTAGTGTAACTAATAAAAAAATATTGGAATGATATTTAATTAAACCAATAAGGTAAAATTAGCCAAATCGAATCAAAATTTTGAACTGAGTTGAAAATTAATTGAAATTGCATACATGTACATGCATATATGTTGGATAGGTCATAGCAAGGAGGCTAGAGAAGATGAATAAAATTGTATGCCTGACAAATACGTACATGTTTACTAATTTATTGGGTTTGGATGATTTTATGAGCTGCTTGGCTTTTTCTTTTTCTTTTTGGATTGATGAGGGCCCTGCGTGGCTAGTTGCGGTTTTAAAGGTCTCCCCGTACAAAGGAGGTTATGGAGAAATTTTTCAAAAATTTAGGGTGTTAGCCAAAATTTTGAAATGTTAGAAAATTCCTAGAAATTGAAAAGTTGAAGATGAACGTCAGAATGAAAGTTGAGTTGGTTAGTTAAACAACTTTCAGCTCCGTTCCTTTTCAAGGGCAAAAAGATTTTAAGTGGGGGAGATTGTAATAACCCGGATTTTCATTACCAATTTAAAATTTTTATTTTAGCTTTTTAATGGATTATGAGAATTTAAAATGATTTACTTTAAATAATAATGACTACAAATTTATTTAAATCGAAGTTAGAACGAGTACATTTATTTTAATTATAAATAGAGTTTGAAATGGCGCGATAGTTTGAAAATTCGATTTCAAATTCCAAATTTCAAATGAATGTACATAATTCAAAATAAACCAGATTTCAGTAAAACAAGAAATATTTGAATCTGTTTAAAAATATCTTCCAACGAAAGTGAAAAATCCAGATTTCATAACGGGGATAAAAGTTAATCCATTTGAAAATTTGAAATAGCCGCTGTGGAATTTAATATAATATAATAAATTGCCATTTTTCAAACGACCTCCGTTTTCGACGAAACCAGTTTTGTTGGATCCAGAATGTCAAATTATTGTTAGATTCCAATTTTCATAATTTTTGGAATTAATATGTGAGCATGGGAAAAGAAGACGTATTTTGTCAATTTTAGTTGAATTGGATTGACCAAAAAATGGCTATT
Source organism: Allium sativum (assembly GCA_030737875.1). Classification (NCBI taxonomy): domain Eukaryota; kingdom Viridiplantae; phylum Streptophyta; class Magnoliopsida; order Asparagales; family Amaryllidaceae; genus Allium; species Allium sativum. Next base: position 606,270,667 of record CM060910.1, on the reverse strand, counting down.
TTTCAAAAGGTCTCCAAATTCGACGAAATTAGTTTTTTAGGACCGTATCATCAAAACGTAGCTAGATTTATTTTTCTGGAATTTTTGGAGTCAGTATGTGGCCTCGGTAAATTAAAATGTACGTTTAAATTCAGTATATCTTGATTTATATTTTAATTTTTATAAAAACTAATCAAAACAGTCGAATGGTTTTACGAAACATATCCCATTGTGTCCGGAATGAGGTATTTGGCTAGGAACGACAATCGCTGGGTTTGATTTGGAGTTAGGGAGTGAATCAGGTAAAATTTGGAAATTTAATATAATTAAATATATATATATATATTATCCCAAAACCCTAATGAAAATCTCAATCGTCGCTCTCTTTTATAAACGAAAGGAAATCGTTCAAATCTTCTTGCCCCAAATTTGTAAATTCCATGCTATGAAATTCAATGCTCCTTGAATGGAAATTGAAGAGCAATCCTTGCTCTCCAAATCCATATCCGAATGAGGATTTATCGTTGCGTAGTTTGTGAGGTATAGGCGCTCAAATCGGCTGTGTTTGAGCCCAATTCTCGAGGTTGTGGACCCACCGAGGTGGTAGCGATGAGGGGGCGGAAGGGGACACGACGACGGTTCGTGTAGCACGGTCAGATCGGGGTCAGTGGCCCTCTGGCGAGTTAATGATCGATGATTGGAGCAATTATGGGTTTCACGATGTTGAAGAGTCATGGGTTTTTACAGAAGGAGGGAGAACAGGGAAGGAAGTTTAATGAGTAATTAGGAATTTTAATTAATAATTAATTATTTAATTGAGTAACCAACGTATAAATGGCAATATCTTCTTTATACAAGGTCCGTTTTACGAACCGTCCATTGCATTGGATTCATGACGGCAAGCACTACATTTCAGAACTGACTAGAAGTGATCTGAAGAAAATTAGAATTCGAGATGATTTCAAATCCAAACTGTTCAGAAATTCATAAATAAAACTAGCGGAGTGGAAACCGAATGTGAGAACTTTTGCTCACTCCATTTACATTACAGTTAAATATATACTAGGATGCAGACGGTGCTTAGCAGCACCTGACACCCTTTATTGTACAAACCATGTTTGATTGAATTGAATGGACGTATTGTGAGGGTTGATTGTCATGTGTTGAATAAAATATATAAATAATAAAATATTATTTTTATTGTATAAATAAACTATATAAAATATTCATTTGTTGAATTAAATATTATATCCTTAAAGATATAATTTTTACCGTATATATGAATGATATGAAATTCTCCTAAAATGAAAATAAATATTCATTTACAAATCGGACGGTTTGTTTATGTACACCCATTTAACTGATATTGATTGGGAAGATAAATTTTACATATCGCCCAACTGTACAAATAATAATCAGTATTTGTTGTTTGAAAACCCCACACGGGTATTGGGATGATATTTGACGCACACTGATCCCAATAATTAGTGGTATGTTAATCGATGGGTTGACATGCTGAGATGAGCGTTAATTATTTACTTTTAACGCTTATACAGTTGTAAATTGCACTATGGATGATGATTGATTGTGTATCATTATTGTTATGTATATATGTTGTATGTAATCCATATAAATAACATTATATGGTAATTGATTGGGTCCAATTCGAATTCAAAAAGAACGAATATTTTAAAACAATATTCAGTAAAGGAATATTCAAATTTGATTTGAAATTTGAAATAAAATGGAAACAGTTTTAAAAATGAATTTAAAACGAATGTATAAGGAATATTCAAATTTGATTTGAAATAAAATGGAAATCGTTTTAAAAATGAATTTAAAACGAATTTATCGTTTTAAAAATGAATTTAAAACGAATTTATAAAAGAATATTCAAATTTGATTTGAAATAAAATGGAAATTGTTTTAAAAATGAATCTAAAACGAATTTATAAGGAATATTCATATTTGATTTGAAATTTGAAATAAAATGGAAATCGTTTTGAAAATGAAATTAAAATGAATTTATAAGGAATATTCAAATTTGATTTGAAATTTGAAATAAAATGGAAATCATTTTAAAAATGAATTTAAAACGAATTTATAAGGAATATTCAATTTTGATTTGAAATTTGAAATAAAATGGAAATCATTTTAAAAATGAATTTAAAACAAATTTATAAGGAATATTCAAATTTGATTTGAAAATTGGAAACGAAGTTGAAATCATTTTTAAAACGAATTTAAAACGATTTATAAAATACATTTTAAATGGAAACTGACGAAATATATATAATATATAATATATATATTTAATGGCCTGAATAGAACGCGCCGCGCTGCGACCGTTCTCGAATTTCGACCATTGGCTTCAAATTGACATTACGGGAGATCCGACCGTCGAATTCTCCTAAAACCAAAACCGTTGGGTTCGTATCGAAAAGAGCTTTCCAAGAATATAAGAGATTTGAAATTTAATGGTTGGATTGGAACTATGTCCAAATCAAATTTGGAAAAGGACGTTGTAAGTGCGGTTCGATGACCGTTTATGGAAATCGACCGTATGGGCCTTGATAAAATTATTAAAAATATTAACAATTTGTGTAAAACAATAATTAATGATTTGGAAAGAATTTGGATGAAAAATTCCACGTTTGTAAAGATAAAAATATATTTTTATCAAAATGAACTACTATGAATTAGAATTATAATCCACTATTTTTAATTAGACAAATTGGATTTGAAATGGTTTTAAAAATTACCAGAATTTCCAATATATGAATTGGAATGGATTTGAATCGAAATTATCCTCAGAATATTTCGATATTAGATTCCGTTATTATACGGATATTGTGCAGGAATTTGGAAGATATACATCGTTATTCCCAATACGATATTTGTTGATTTCAGAATTTGATATTGAATATTAGTCGATATAATTTCTATTCAGTGCCTTGTATTTAATATTGGATTTTGGGTTTTTCGTGAATGGTGTCTTTATTAACACTGTTCTTAAACCCAGTTGAGGAAAGAATAAATCTTTTAATTAAGATTTAGTGAAGTTTTAAAAATTATTAGGATTTAGTTGGAATTGAATAAAAGAATTAGATTTTGGGTTTGTCGTGAATGGTGTCTTGAATAAAACTATTCTTAAACCCCATGTGAAAAGGATAAATCTTTTAATTAAGACCATTAAAGTTTCCAATTATATTTAATAATTGGAATAAAATGGAATGTGAATTGGGTTTATTGTGAACTGTGTTTTAAACGACGTTCATTCTTTAACCCGATTAACAGTGAAATGTGATTTGGAATATATTAATCTTTTATTATGATTTTTGAAAATTTTCCAAAGTAAAGTTTTTCCCAATTTAATAAAATAAATTGGAAGGGAATGGAATTTGATTTGGTAATAATCGAAGTGAACTTCTATGGAGGAAGACTGTTAATACATATGGAATTTAAAAGGGTTTGTCGTTATTCCATTTATATTATTAGTCAGATACGGAAATTGATATCGATTATATATTGATCTATTTTCTGTGAAGGTTCCATAATTAATGGAAGTTGATTTGGGTTTATTGTGAAATGTGTTTTAAATGACATTGGTTCTTTAACCCAGTTAAAGATAAGATTAATTTCTTAACTTTGAACAATCATTAAGTAATGATTTTTCAAATTAAATCTGAATTAGAGTTTTAATGAATCTTTAATTAGATTGAAATGTGAATCTGATAATTTAAATTATCAAATTTGGGAAATGATCGAGAATGGAGTATCACCAGTTTTGCTCCAAGCGATAGTCAAATCTTTAATTAGATTTGAATGGGAAACGGTTATCAATTTTTACTGATAACACAGTGGTGTTAGATATGGAGTATCACAAGTTTTGCTCCATTAGATGAATATGTTGGGATTGAGATAATAAAAGAAATGATTACTTTGGTACGGCTCGTTAATCTGACTAGTTTGGATAAACCTTAATTTGGTTTGAAATGATATCCAAAGGAAGATTAAAGAATAAATTTAAAAGAATTTGTATTTGATAAAATTAATGGGAACCTTTCCCTAAAGATATGAACATTTGAATAAAAGAATATTACGGACTGGAATGAGGCGTATGTTGTTTTTTTATGTCACTTGATTATAATATATGTGGGTTATTCAGAAAGGCCGGGTTTATACCCATTCTGAATAACTGATTTGACGATAAGTCGATGATTAAGACGGTGGTTAAAGACCGGAGGTAATAAGTGGTGATCGTCCAGACGTACTTGGAGATCGACGGATATTCGAGGGCCTCTCTTCCGTATTGGACATATGGAACGAGGAAAAAGGTGCCTTCGGTTTCGTTCAGACACAGAACGATCTTGTAAATGGATGTGTGTCTTGCATTGGATTTTATTCTGTGTTGATTGATCTATATTATATATATATATACCTATTTGGTGGCGGAGAATTTATTCTCTTTCTTAACACCCTTCTCTGAGACGTACGAGCTCAGAGGTTATATATCGATAGACATCAGTCGCATGGCGTGAATTGCCTATATGGCATGCTGAGATGCAAATGATCAAGGCTTCTTTTGAAAAGTAGAGTCTTGTCGTTGATGATCAAAGTGCGGCTTTAATATAGCATAGCTTTTTGTATAGCGTTAATCCACGAGCCTCACACCCCGGTGTGAACCAGAAACGGGAGGGGACTTCAGGGAGCATGCATTTCCTTTTAGCTAGGAGTGGTGTCATGGTATGGAGCCCAGACATTTTACTTATGTGGATGATGGAAAGCGAGGCGCCTCGAATATATTGGTCATTACAGGGCCAATGGATGGTTTGGTCGATATATTGACCGGTTTTACGCCCCATAGGGCGGGGAAACGTATTGTTCAGGCATTTTAATCCACTCCTTGTGAACCGACCCTGATGATCCAAAGGCTTGACTAAGTACTTGCCTGAGACATGGGCTAGATCATATCGAAGCGGTAAGGATGATCCCTTGCCTTGGTTCACAGACGGAAATCCAATTTCCAATACGTGACATTTCGGTTTTAATTTTAGAGCCAAGTATGGCGACATAATATATGGTACCCATGCTGTCTATGACTGATACACTTATATTTGAAGTTGTTTTTGACACTGTACACTTATTATAGTATCAAATGATTTTTTTAAACGTACCAAGTATGTTTGGCTATTATAAGGGAAAACCCTATCCTCCGGCTTGCGTTGCATTGTGTGATGGGATCTGGGTCTTATAATAGCTTCATTTTTCCCAAAAGCATTGTGCTATTTTGTTATATGCACTGGTATTCTTGGGAGCAAACTCGTTCCGTGTTATACGGCGTGGTCCCTGGATTTACTTTATTTTTGAAGTAAAGATTTAATAACTGTTTTAGTTCTCATACCAGTCACATGACTGACCTGGAGTTTATTGTTTTAACCTAAACTCTGGGTGCCCCTATTTTCCACACGGGCAACGAGAAGTTTTGGTTTTGCAGATATTATATTCACAGGATCCTGGTTTATAGGTAGAGCTATATTCGGAATGCTCTGTATCTGTGTATTTCTTTTAGTTGTGTTTTGTATTATTTTCCACTGCATTGTATTGTGTAAATCTCTGATATTTATCAAATGTATTTTATTTGTTCATACTCTGTATATTCTTGTACTCTGATGTAAATTGTTGTAATAGCAATAAAATGTTCTGTTTATGTTCTGATTTGTTGTGTTCTCAACTCAATCCGGGCTTTCCCAAAAGGGCGAGTTTGGGTCGTTTCGGTTGTATTGTTTGGCAGGAAAAGATGTGCTATATGACTTTTGAAAATTCAAAAGTTGAAAAGATGCGTAAAGTGGCTATTGGTGACCCAAATTCCGAAATGGTAGCTATTGAAAATTCAAATTCTAAAAAGGTGGCTGTTGGAAATTCAAATTCCGAACTGGTGTGTTACATGGGTGTTGAGGATTCTAATTCTGAAGGACAATTGAAGAAGAGTAATGACGATTTGTGAAAAGACATCAAGAGGAAGAAATGGAAATACACAATGTAAATCAACAAAGAAATGGATACTAGATAAATAGAAACCTTTTGATTCTCATATACAAGTAGATTCAATACTATACTTCTCATGATTTGCTTCGTAACGCTGCTGGTTTCATATGAATCCGTCAAGAATTAATCAAGTAATGACCAAATGAAGTTTTGATGAATAAAAGAGAGAAGGAAACCAAAATTGTCGACAATAATCTTCAAATTGCATCCACAGGTTAGACTATTTCATGCCAAATACTTTTCCAAATTGTAGTTCTCGTTCTTGTGTTCGTTGTGATGGGTAGATCATCAAATTCCGATAAAAATTGAGTGAGATATGGCGATTCGAAGTTGACTGTCCGAACAGAAAATTGTTAAGGTATTTTCTATTTTTCTCTTACTGTTTCGACTTGCTGCACCCTAATACCATCCAAATTCATCCCCAAACTGTTACTAGATTGTAGCACTTGGATTTCTCTTCGATTTGCAGCTGATTTCGTCTAATTCCGTAAAGAAATGAAGAAGTTATGCCTCTTGAAAGTTTGATTGAAAATGAAAAACGAAAAGAAGAAGAAGAAGAAGAAGAGAAGTGGTTATGAAGATACAAGACTTTTTGGCCTCTAAATAGTAGTTGAAGTGTCCATTTATTCAAAAGTTCAAAATTCAAATTCAAATTTTGGCGCCAAGTTGGTTGAACTACTAAATCTTCGATATCTTTCTCATATGATGTTCAAATTCAGCAAATGAATATACTATCCCGATTGGAAAAATGAGCCCATCGCAATAGAGCCGATCTCATCATCAAATTCTGGAAGATCAATTCAGAATTCAGAAAATTTCAAAGAAAAGGATCTAAAAACTGGGTATGCCTTAATTAATTTTTAATTTTATTTGGTTGAATGTTTGCTTTGTTATGAATTTAATTTTTTTTAATTTTAAACTTGAAATTTGATTTTTGTAATTCGAAATAGTAATATAATAATAAATAACAAATAAAATAATAAAATAAATTTTTGAACATTTTTATGATTAATATTAATTTAGGAAAAAGTTAAACCTGAAATATAAATCGATAATTTAAAACCAAAGTCACAAAACATATGTTCTTTAAAATTTATGCATGTATGTCGACATACATATGTGCTTATATTGACATAAAGGCTTGTAAAATGAAATTCAAATTTTGAGCTTCAAACACTTAAACTTTCAATCTTCCCTCCATTTTTTAAATAAGAAACTACAAGTTCAAATTCTAGTTATCAACTCTGTTTGTCTACTTATTTTTTTTATATCTTTTTTAATATGGTTAAAATAAATTAAACTTTTCAAACTTTTGATATTATTGTAAAATATAAGTTTATATATCTTTAGTTTAAACACACATAGTTTAACTTTTATATTTTCCACATATAATAACAATTTTGGGTTACATTATAATAAATATTTGTAATTTCATACTAATTTTGATTCATATATTTAGCTTAATATTTTGGTATATAGAAATATATATATATACGATTTTTAGGTTTTAAAAATATTGTTTAAATATAAGAAATTGTAGCTTTATATATTACTTCATTTTGTTATAGATTGTTCTTTAGCAAACAAATATGTTTGAATTTCTAAAATTTGAATTTAAAATTAATTTGTATCAAGAAGAGTACTTTATATCTCATAATAAATTTTAAGTTCTTTTCAAAATCGGTCTTTATATACTATTATGAATATATGTTTATAGTCTACTTTATATATTTTTATACTCTCTTCAAAAAGATCTTCAATTCTTACTATATTTACCTTACTAATATTATTTAACTCTATAACTATTTTGAATATTTTGCTACCTATCATGAGTTTATTAAACTCTTAATTTATTTCATTAGCATCATTAACTTAAGTCTAAAAATTAATATTACCTTTAACCTATTTATAATATATGTAGAATTTTGAATATCTTTTACCAAAATACATATAATCACCAAATCATTTTGCATATTATAATTGCCCATCTTATTTCATATCATACATCATTAAAGTGCATCCCAAATCATTTACGTCACAAATTGCATTTCATTCAATATACCACTTCGTATAGTTTTTCATATGTCATACAGCATTATTACCAACACATTACATTACATGTTAACTTTAACTCCTCATAACAAGTATACTGTAAGAGAATTATTATCTTAGAAATATATAGGATTATTAATTAAACACATAGCATATTTACTTTGATTTAATTGACTTGGTTGATTTGTTTGACTAAATTGACTTGTTAGACATAAATAACTTGATTGACTTGTTTGGCGTGGTTGAATTTCATTAGTGGTGTGTTAGAAATATACTTATGCATTTTAACTTATATCATAGAATTATTTCTTAGTCTAAATTAAATTCTTATTATAGTTTTAATGGAATTAGAGTATAGGCCGGATTTAGTCTTATATTAGATTAAAGGGAAGTTTTATAGTTTCTAGGATTAGTTGAAGGTTCAAGAAGTGCTTAGTAACATATATTAGTTAATTTGGTTGATTTCTTGAATTGATTGCTTGAATTAATTGCTTAAATAGATTGCTTGAATTGCTTGCTTGAATTAATTGCTTGAATTTCTTGTTTGGATTGATTTTTTGAATCGATTATAAACGTTGATTAGATTGCCTTGTTTATTCTTCTTCTTCTATTAGACTAGTATAGTCATAATTTGAGCGGGATTTATAATCTTTTAGGCTTAGAATCATAGATTTAGAGGGAGATATAAGGATATCATAGAATCATGGATAGTTATATAGAATATGTATAGATATATATAGAATTTAGGTGGAGTATTTTATGATTATAGATTTAAGACTCAAGGGGAGTACTTTACTTAAGTATAGGAATTATTTAGATGGTTATAGGATTTAGGGGGAGTGGTTTTAGAATTTCATATTGATAATGCCAAAGGGGCAGAAATTATAAAATATAGACATAGTTTATAGAATTCGTATAGATAGGGGGAGTATTTGAAGAATCATCATCAATAGGTATATACAGGAATGATATTTTATAAACTAAGGTTGTCATCATCAAAAAGGGGGAGATTGTTGGAGAATGGAGTTTTGATGACAACAACCATATTGCAATTATCATTGATTATAAAATGTATACTAGCACGTTTTGTATAGAATATATATATACATATGCAGGAATTATATACAGGAAATATTACCGAAGACTATACAATTTAAAGATGATAGAGATTTAGAATTCGGACAAATTTCAAGACTCATGAGTATTCAAGGTTTCGAGAGTTCAAGAGTTCAAGATTAATATAGCTATAGAATCTAGATTTTGTAAGACTCTAAATAGCACTCCAGGTTCAATATTCAAAATCTGATTTTCAAATTCTATTTTCTATCCTCAATTCTCTCTATTTTATTTTTTATCTTTTCTGTTTTCTTTTTTATTTATCTTTGATTTTCAAACTTAAGTTTTATATATTTATAATTCTATAGTTTATATATAGCTTAAAACATTATAATTTTATAAATATGTTTATATAGTCTAAATTTATGTTTTCATATGCTTTTCTACTTTATAATATTAATTTACAACACTATATTTTTATTCAAGAATTTCAAGAATTATATTTGTATCAAAACACTTGAAAAATGTTTAAATTCAAATTTACACTAGAGTATGTCGACATACATAAAACATTATATCGACGTATAACTATCAGAAATTTAAATTTGAAAGGAAGTGTCTTTTCACCATTTGAAACGTTTCGGAAAGGTTGCAACCTTTCACACACTATAAAAAGGGCTTGAATTCGAATTTTTAATCATATCTTCTTCTCCTCTTTCACTCTCTTTCATTATATAATTATTCTTAATCATTGTTATGATTCAATTCCGTTTTGATCAAACTTCTTCTCTCTACACTCTCTTCTCATCTCTCTCTGAATTAAGTGTTATTGAAGAGTTATAAGGCTGTTTGTAATTTCTTGGGTTGAGTAAAGTTGGAATCGATGTGTTCCTTGTAGCCGTGAAACCAAGGAAGTAGGAACCGGTAATTTCCTTGTAGTCGTGAAACCAAGGAAGTAGTAATCGTTGGTATTGTGCGGGACTGGACGTAGGAGGAATTTGAACTAATATAAAATCTGGTGTGTTCTTTTCTTTTCAGCATTTTTATTTCTGTTTATTTAGCATCTATGTCTGAATCTGTGTCTGTAATTGTGTTTGTAGTGTTTGATTCATTCTGTTATTCACATAAGTTTTTGATTTTGTTTAAATTCTCACAAAAACTATTCACCTCCCCTCTAGTGTTTGTTTTCCCTTAACAATCATTTCCGCAATCCCTAACAGTACTCACTATCATAGTTTCGAAGACCAAACCATGAATCATACCGTCTTGATGCAAGGTTAAAGGTTCTCATGGTTCAACTGGTCAGAGCCACACTGATAGTTTATTTCAATTTTTCTAATTTAAAGGTAAAATTATTTCAGATATACTTGAAATTTAACCAGTTACAATTAATGTGCTAAAATTTAAAACATTTATTTTCGAATATTTCATAACAAATATTAGCTAGATTAACTATATAACAATTTCTTATAGCAAAGTTGTAAATTTACTTATTTTTATACTAAAAGAGGATTTAAACAATAGTGTGTAAAATTTGCATTTATAATGAATTATGTAATCTAAAATTTAATGACAATTGCTATGAAATTACTTGTTAAATTGATTATGTGAAAAAAAGAAGTAATAATTTTTTCTTAATTTTAAGAACCATGAAGTTCAAAAAGGTCGGTGTATGGGTTTATTTAAGGATTTTAACATTAAACCGTGTTTCAGTGCATGCGCAAGTTATTTCATTTTCAAAGTCGAAGTTTAATTGTGATTGAATCGAGGTTGGGTTGGTCTTTATATCACTGCTCATTATAATACCAATATATAGGTCCATATTGCATGTGCAAAATCGCTAATTATAAATTTCATATTTCAAAAGTTACTGAGATTCCATTGTTTTATTCCTGAACTAATTCATCATAAATTACTTCTTTTTCTGAAGGATTGTGCACGCAAATTTTAGTTTGATGCTTTAGATTTGGATGTTCCATTTCAAATGTAAGAGGGGAAAAGAAACAGAAAGTCGGTAATTAGTTTCTTTATGGAAAGCGGATAACGTTGCAATTTTATCAAACCGACCATTATAGAGGTTTGCTTACTGGTACTTGACTAAAATAAACTTTTGTGAAGCCAAAAAATGCTTCTCCTTTTTCGGAGCTGTTTTCTCCGATGTTTCTAACAGCTCAAATTCTAATTTCTAAAATTTCTCTAAAATATCCTTTACATTTCAAATCTACTTTAGATCCACCATTAATATCCTATTTCTACTACGATATCTTTCGATATGTCTAAATATAAAAAAACTAAAAATACAATTTTTTTAATTGATCATGTTTTTTGTAGATTAATATGAAAACACAAAAGTTTTTTTTTTTTTAATTTATATAATCAAATGGTCGGTTTCCCCACTGTTGTGTTGTTATACTAGTAAGGGAAAATTTATTATCATTTGTACTTAGCAATATTTTGGTTGAAGAACTTAGTTATTTTGTATAGTTTTCCCTTGACAATGGACGAAACATTCTATCAGCCTCGAAATTCCTTCTGATCGATATAAATGTAACAATCACTACGCCATAGATGACCTACGACAAACCCAGACAAGTGACGCAGTAGGTGCCAAAAAGTGCTGCTATAGGCAAAAAATAATCTGTGACAACAATTTTATGGAGTTGCCTTTTGTCGCATTGCCTTAGAGTGAAAGGCAACGCCTTTGCAACTCTATGGCAATATCAGTATAGATGTTGCCACAAATACTAATACAAAAAAAAAAAAAAACTCTCTCGCACCTGCTAAAAATAGTTGTAATATGTCTAGTACAGATGGAAATTGTAATAAAATCAACCTTTTTTACAACTGTTTCTACCAGTTGTTAAAATTTGTTTTACAACTGGTAAAAGTAATTACACCTCAACTGCTATTAATCAAAGATTTCATAATATTATAATAAATATTATTATAATACAGTATTTTATTTGAATAAATATTTTATTTCAACATTTCAAATGATACAAATTTTTTGACTGCACTATTGTGCATTCACTCGTATGTTACACAATCATTCATATTTACGTACATTACTCACTACATTGTCACTCGATTCACTCATATACAGACTCACACATACAACCATAAGCAAGAAAAAATACACAAAAAATGATTATATAAACTACTACCTTTATTTTTTTTCCTTCTGACGATTCGCTCGCAAAGTATGCACAACTTCTCTAGTTCAATCATGAATGGCCTCTGACTAAAGAGAGACAAATGAATGCGCAACTTATCTAGTTCAATCATATAAAAATTTATGGTCTTCATCTAGTAGACAAATGATAATACTTGTGTTAACATCGGGTAAACTGGAGCATTCATCCTAAAGGGAGACGCTACCTTTACCATCCATTGCATCAAGATCGATAAGAGCAGCTACTAACAATTCAAGTTGCATTCAAAAGTCGCAAAACTCATTTTATTTGAACAGTTTAAACTTTAAAGATTTTAATATAACCACAATTGAAAATAATTAATCAGTCTTCATGATACTACCTCCTCATGATCAGTGTAATCGATGCCATCAGCCTCAGACAATATAAAGAAGTATTATACACTCAAAGCAGTAGTAATATTTGAGTAAACAGTAATAAACTGAGTTGTGTGAACGGGGTGGTAAATGGATATGCATAACAAGGTGATAAATGGATATGCTTACTTGAAGGAAACACAGAAGTTCTACAGAAATGCTTGTAGGTCTTACATCCCCAGTATCAGTCGGTAGAACAGGGAAATAGAAGTCTTCTGACAATTTTCTCGCCTTTCCCTGTTATATAAGCAAACTGTTCCAAAAAAATGGCTCTATACAGTATAATAGAAAGGTTGTTAGCACACAACTGAGGCTAGGTTCTTTACAATAAAGAAAGCAGCAAGAAAGTCAACTTAACAAAGAAATTCATCAGTTAACCCAGCTTGGAAGGATAAGGAAAGTACTTTTACCATAATTTTTAATCCACTAAAACTCAAAATCACAAATAACAGGCATTTAGATGGGTGACAGTAGCAGTAAATCATTTGTTTAAACTGCTTGAGAAATTTAAAAAAAACACCCAAAAAATGAGCTGGAAGAGCATCCGGTATCCTTTGTCCAACATATTGTGATCTTTTCAGTTTCCCAGTCAAAAGTTGGTTCATATGCTGGTAATGGTGATTCACCATAATTCTGGGACAAATATATAGTGAACAAAAGAAATGACAGATATGCACTTGAAAAAGCAGACGCATTGGAAACTGAAGTTACACTTAAATAAAGTATGCATATTGTTGACCCGCTTTTTAGTCAAAGCAGTCACACATGGAATCTCTTATCAACAATACGCTCAAGTATCGGAAATACCATCAGAAGACAGGCAGCGATTTGGTCAAAGTCGCATCACAAATAAAGAATGGCCCGAAACTCCTACCAGATAACCTTTTTTGGGCCCGAAAACAGCGATTACGGAGCTAAGCTCTGTAACTCTTGTAGATCTCTGAATTAGCTTCATTTTGAGCTTTGGTTTGGCTCAATCGGACTTACGGTTTGAAAGTTATGCCCGTTTCCGTGAATGCATGCAGAACCGAAAACTTGGAATTTGGAAATTGGCTTGACCTCCCGGATCGGATCGGACCTGCTCCGACTCCACACTTCGAAGATGCTCAAACTTGGATTCCATCTCACCTCGGTTCGGATCGGACTATCAGAACCCGACCCGGCTTGCACTCAGCTCAGAAGTATACATCATAACTTCGGTTCGGAGCCTCCTCCTCGGTTCGGTTCGGAGCCGAACCGATCCGACCTCCATCGCACTAACCTGGCACATGAAGTCTTCGGATTGAAGACACCAGCTCGGTTCGGGTCGGACCCGAACCGATTCCCCTGTACCTGCTCAGACGCAGCAAGTTTGACCGCTTCTTAAGGGATAACTACCTCCTACTAATTCGGATCGGCCGCCACCTGTATGCACACGATCTGAAGGCCACTTCTCCACTCTCTCCGAGATGTCCTCTCCGCTCACCACGTCACACCCGATCCGACCCGATTCAGGACTCCCAGCAGCTCCTCTACGCCTATAAATACACCACGAGATGGTCATTTCAAGGGACTTTTCCGGCACTAACACCTCTCGGCCTCCATTACCAAGTATTCAAGGGCTTTGGGTACTCCTCAACTCAATCAAACACGAGGCTATCGTGCATAAATTCAATCTCTTTTCTCCTCTTCTTCATTGTAAACACGAGGATTTCGTGTATAAGCTGTAAACAAACAACATTGTAATAGCTTCTTAGGATTTAAGAAACTATAAAGTGGACGTAGGCTTGGATTGAGCCGAACCACTATAAAAATCTCGTGTGTCTCCTCTTATTTTACTGCTTTTTCTGTATTAATCTGTGATTGTGAGGTTTTCACATAGCATTTGGGTGTTAGGCCCAAATTTCGGTCTAACATTTTGGCGCGCCAGGAAGGGGGGCACACAATACAACTTCTTCTAGTAGCTTGAACGAAAGCGGATTATTTGGCTATTGGATCAATGGTCAAGCGAAAGAAAGACGGAACCTTCTCTCGTGCTGAGGATGTTGGCACTGAAGGCACAAGGAACGAGGCAAGCCAGGAGGCTTCCTCTCATGAAAATCCATCAGCATACTTAACCAGAGATGAAATGGATGGCGTTCTCGATGAATTGAGAACCCAGATGGCTAGGCAAGATGATCTCCTCCGCAAACAACAGGAGATGATCGACCAATTCTTCGCTCGGATGGAAGGTAGGCCGAGTGGCAACACACAACTCGCTGGAAATAGCACGGAAATAGCCCCAGCAGCAGCCACAAACCGGATCGGTTCGGATCCGATCCGAACCGAGGGCCTAAATCTGAATTCAACGCAGATGGAAATGGGAGACATTCCCCACCGGATCGGTTCGGACCCGATCCGAACAGCAACCCTGCATGAGCCTGGGGGCAGCAGCCTCCCCTCTGGAAATCAAGGCTTCGCTCCTGTTCGACCTACATCCGCACCGGTTCGGGTCGGAAATACCACACAAATTCAACATCAAGCTCCCCGGTTCGGAACAGGCGAACCTGTTCGGATCGGCCCCTCCGATCCGAACCGTGCACCTCTCCATAACCTCCCTCGCTTCTCCGAACCGCAGAAAGGGGCACCTCCGAACCGAACCGGATGACCTGCCAAGCTCCTTATACTCTTCCACACTCTTTTGAACTCAACGCTGGGGGCACCAGCCATGGCTTTAGAAGCTTGCAACAGCTCTTTGAAGGCGATCGGCTCGCCAACCTCATTGAACGCCTCTCGAGAGGCCGCACTTATCAGAATGACATGGATGATGTCAATCACAATCCATTCACACAGGAAATTAGGAATTCCCGCAATCCTCCGGATTTCAAACTTCCACAACTGGAACCCTACAACGGCAGGGCAGATCCTACTGTGCACCTAATGCGCTATAAACGACATATGGAAGTTCAATCGGCGTCGGAAAACGTCATGGCAAAGTGCTTCCCTCTCTTTTTGACTGATATTGCTGCTATGTGGTTTCGGCAGCTGGAATCTGAATCGATCAACAGCTGGAACATGTTGGTCGCTCGCTTTATTGAACAGTTTCAGGTCCATATCGCTCGACCCAAAAATGTCATGTCACTCACTACAATCAAGCAGAGACCCAAAGAAACTCTGCGATCATTTCTGGAAAGATTCAACATTGCAGCAGCATCAGTTGATCGGCCTGAGCCATCTATGGTATTGATGGCGGCAGTATCCGGCGTTCTAGACAACTCGGAGTTCAAGAAATCCTTGTACCGAGACCCACCAAGGAATCTCAGCGAATTCTATCTTGAATCGGATAGGTTTTTGCGTGAAGAAGACGCAACCTCCAAGAAGAAAGTTCTCGATGTTAACATGCTCAAAGATGGAGAACCGTCTGATTCTGACAAAGGCAAAGGAAAAGCTGCCGTCAAGAATGACCGCAACGCTCAGCGCCGGAGAGGGCCCAGATATGAAAAGTACACAGAACTCAATTCGTCACTAACCGACATCTACGTGAACACAAACGGTGACGTCTCCTATCCAAAGCCTCCCAGGAGGGAGCCATCACAAAGAGAACGCGATTCTCGGAAATATTGCATATTTCACGATATGGACGGTCATGACACAAATGACTGTAGACACTTGCGAGATCTGATTGAGGAACGGGTTAGACGTGGAGAGCTACCCGAGTATGTGAAACAACCAACAGCACCTGTACCTGTGCTGCCACCACCTGCTCCCCGGAGAGGGAATGACCCTGGAACGAGCTCCCATCGGCTCGTCATCAACTGATCTGGATTGGATCACTCTGCGTTTTCAGCATTTCTTAGGATTTAAGATATGTCTCTTTGCTTTCTTTAGGTTTTCCGATTGGCTAAATCGGAGTACACACGTTCGGGGTTAGGATTTAGCTCCAAATCGTGCTCTGCACTCGATGACAAACCAATCAGGATTTGCTTTGGTTTTGTACTTTGAATTGAATAAGGAAGGACTATCCGAGCATGGATTATATTTGGCAATTTAAGTATCTTGTCAGGTTGTGGCAGGATTCTCAATCTCAACTAAAGTATGGCTTATACTTATCTCGGACCCCTAGGCATGGATTATGCTTAGGGACGGACTATCTTGTCAGGCTTTGGCAAGTATAGCTCCATCTCGGTATGAGTATGGATTGTACTCTACTACATTTCTAAGTATGGGTTATACTCTGGAATGGCTTATTGTCTTGCCAGGATTTGGCAAAGGAACTCAATAAAACTCGAGTATGGCTTATGCTCAGTTTAAACTTCTTGGTATGGCTTATACCCGGAAGGTTAGGTCCCTCGTCAGGTTTTGGCAGGATGATTCGATCGTCCCTTGAGTATGGTTTATGCTCAAACAAACGCCCAAGCATGGTTTATGCTCGAAAGTGTAATCGGTTTTGTTAGGTTTTGACATACCTGTTTGCTTTCTCTTCTTCGCAGGTATGGATTATACTTGCAGCTGGCAGGCCCGGCGTGGCCTTGGATTATCCAGAACACATCTTCCTTCAACCAGCAAGATATGTTCTGGGGGGCAAAATGTTGACCCGCTTTTTAGTCAAAGCAGTCACACATGGAATCTCTTATCAACAATATGCTCAAGTATCGGAAATACCGTCAGAAGACAGGCAGCGATTTTGTCAAAGTCGCATCACAAATAAAGAATGGCCCGAAACTCCTACCAGATGACCTTTTTTGGGCCCGAAAACAGCGATTACAGAGCTACGCTCTGTAACTCTTGTAGATCTCTGAATTAGCTTCATTTTGAGCTTTGGTTTGGCTCAATCGGACTTACGGTTTGAAAGTTATGCCCGTTTCCGTGAATGCATGCAGAACCGAAAACTTGGAATTTGGAAATTGGCTTGACCTCCCGGATCGGATCGGACCCGCTCCGACTCCACACTTCGAAGATGCTCAAACTTGGATTCCATCTCACCTCGGTTCGGATCGGACTATCAGAACCCGACCCGGCTTGCACTCAGCTCAGAAGTATACATCATAACTCCGGTTCGGAGCCTCCTCCTCGGTTCGGTTCGGAGCCGAACCGATCCGACCTCCATCGCACTAACCTGGCACATGAAGTCTTCGGATTGAAGACACCAGCTCGGTTCGGGTCGGACCCGAACCGATTCCCCTGTACCTGCTCAGACGCAGCAAGTTTGACCGCTTCTTAAGGGATAACTACCTCCTACTAATTCGGATCGGCCGCCACCTGTATGCACACGATCTGAAGGCCACTTCTCCACTCTCTCCGAGATGTCCTCTCCGCTCACCACGTCACACCCGATCCGACCCGATTCAGGACTCCCAGCAGCTCCTCTACGCCTATAAATACACCACGAGATGGTCATTTCAAGGGACTTTTCCGGCACTAACACCTCTCGGCCTCCATTACCAAGTATTCAAGGGCTTTGGGTACTCCTCAACTCAATCAAACACGAGGCTATCGTGCATAAATTCAATCTCTTTTCTCCTCTTCTTCATTGTAAACACGAGGATTTCGTGTATAAGCTGTAAACAAACAACATTGTAATAGCTTCTTAGGATTTAAGAAACTATAAAGTGGACGTAGGCTTGGATTGAGCCGAACCACTATAAAAATCTCGTGTGTCTCCTCTTATTTTACTGCTTTTTCTGTATTAATCTGTGATTGTGAGGTTTTCACATAGCATTTGGGTGTTAGGCCCAAATTTCGGTCTAACATTTTGGCGCGCCAGGAAGGGGGGCACACAATACAACTTCTTCTA
The DNA here is from genome assembly GCA_030737875.1 of Allium sativum. Classification (NCBI taxonomy): domain Eukaryota; kingdom Viridiplantae; phylum Streptophyta; class Magnoliopsida; order Asparagales; family Amaryllidaceae; genus Allium; species Allium sativum. The sequence continues at coordinate 606,252,212 of CM060910.1, read as the reverse complement.
GTAGCTTGAACGAAAGCGGATTATTTGGCTATTGGATCAATGGTCAAGCGAAAGAAAGACGGAACCTTCTCTCGTGCTGAGGATGTTGGCACTGAAGGCACAAGGAACGAGGCAAGCCAGGAGGCTTCCTCTCATGAAAATCCATCAGCATACTTAACCAGAGATGAAATGGATGGCGTTCTCGATGAATTGAGAACCCAGATGGCTAGGCAAGATGATCTCCTCCGCAAACAACAGGAGATGATCGACCAATTCTTCGCTCGGATGGAAGGTAGGCCGAGTGGCAACACACAACTCGCTGGAAATAGCACGGAAATAGCCCCAGCAGCAGCCACAAACCGGATCGGTTCGGATCCGATCCGAACCGAGGGCCTAAATCTGAATTCAACGCAGATGGAAATGGGAGACATTCCCCACCGGATCGGTTCGGACCCGATCCGAACAGCAACCCTGCATGAGCCTGGGGGCAGCAGCCTCCCCTCTGGAAATCAAGGCTTCGCTCCTGTTCGACCTACATCCGCACCGGTTCGGGTCGGAAATACCACACAAATTCAACATCAAGCTCCCCGGTTCGGAATAGGCGAACCTGTTCGGATCGGCCCCTCCGATCCGAACCGTGCACCTCTCCATAACCTCCCTCGCTTCTCCGAACCGCAGCAAGGGGGCACCTCCGAACCGAACCGGATGACCTGCCAAGCTCCTTATACTCTTCCACACTCTTTTGAACTCAACGCTGGGGGCACCAGCCATGGCTTTAGAAGCTTGCAACAGCTCTTTGAAGGCGATCGGCTCGCCAACCTCATTGAACACCTCTCGAGAGGCCGCACTTATCAGAATGACATGGATGATGTCAATCACAATCCATTCACATAGGAAATTAGGAATTCCCGCAATCCTCCGGATTTCAAACTTCCACAACTGGAACCCTACAACGGCAGGGCAGATCCTACTGTGCACCTAATGCGCTATAAACGACATATGGATGTTCAATCGGCGTCGGAAAACGTCATGGCAAAGTGCTTCCCTCTCTTTTTGACTGATATTGCTGCTATGTGGTTTCGGCAGCTGGAATCTGAATCGATCAACAGCTGGAACATGTTGGTCGCTCGCTTTATTGAACAGTTTCGGGTCCATATCGCTCGACCCAAAAATGTCATGTCACTCACTACAATCAAGCAGAGACCCAAAGAAACTCTGCGATCATTTCTGGAAAGATTCAACATTGCAGCAGCATCAGTTGATCGGCCTGAGCCATCTATGGTATTGATGGCGGCAGTATCCGGCGTTCTAGACAACTCGGAGTTCAAGAAATCCTTGTACCGAGACCCACCAAGGAATCTCAGTGAATTCTATCTTGAATCGGATAGGTTTTTGCGTGAAGAAGACGCAACCTCCAAGAAGAAAGTTCTCGATGTTAACATGCTCAAAGATGGAGAACCGTCTGATTCTGACAAAGGCAAAGGAAAAGCTGCCGTCAAGAATGACCGCAACGCTCAGCGCCGGAGAGGGCCCAGATATGAAAAGTACACAGAACTCAATTCGTCACTAACCGACATCTACGTGAACACAAACGGTGACGTCTCCTATCCAAAGCCTCCCAGGAGGGAGCCATCACAAAGAGAAAGCGATTCTGGGAAATATTGCATATTTCACGATATGGACGGTCATGACACAAATGACTGTAGACACTTGCGAGATCTGATTGAGGAACGGGTTAGACGTGGAGAGCTACCCGAGTATGTGAAACAACCAACAGCACCTGTACCTGTGCTGCCACCACCTGCTCCCCGGAGAGGGAATGACCCTGGAACGAGCTCCCATCGGCTCGTCATCAACTGATCTGGATTGGATCACTCTGCGTTTTCAGCATTTCTTAGGATTTAAGATATGTCTCTTTGCTTTCTTTAGGTTTTCCGATTGGCTAAATCGGAGTACACACGTTCGGGGTTAGGATTTAGCTCCAAATCGTGCTCTGCACTCGATGACAAACCAATCAGGATTTGCTTTGGGTTTGTACTTTGAATTAAATAAGGAAGGACTATCCGAGCATGGATTATGTTTGGCAATTTAAGTATCTTGCCAGGTTGTGGCAGGATTCTCAATCTCAACTAAAGTATGGCTTATACTTATCTCGGACCCCTAGGCATGGATTATGCTTAGGGACAGACTATCTTGTCAGGCTTTGGCAAGTATAGCTCCATCTCGGTATGAGTATGGATTGTACTCTACTACATTTCTAAGTATGGGTTATACTCTGGAATGGCTTATTGTCTTGCCAGGATTTGGCAAAGGAACTCAATAAAACTCGAGTATGGCTTATGCTCAGTTTAAACTTCTTGGTATGGCTTATACCCGGAAGGTTAGGTCCCTCGTCAGGTTTTGGCAGGATGATTCGATCGTCCCTTGAGTATGGTTTATGCTCAAACAAACGCCCAAGCATGGTTTATGCTCGAAAGTGTAATCGGTTTTGTTAGGTTTTGACATACCTGTTTGCTTTCTCTTCTTCGCAGGTATGGATTATACTTGCAGCTGGCAGGCCCGGCGTGGCCTTGGATTATCCAGAACACATCTTCCTTCAACCAGCAAGATATGTTCTGGGGGGCAAAATGTTGACCCGCTTTTTAGTCAAAGCAGTCACACATGGAATCTCTTATCAACAATATGCTCAAGTATCGGAAATACCGTCAGAAGACAGGCAGCGATTTGGTCAAAGTCGCATCACAAATAAAGAATGGCCCGAAACTCCTACCAGATGACCTTTTTTGGGCCCGAAAACAGCGATTACAGAGCTATGCTCTGTAACTCTTGTAGATCTCTGAATTAGCTTCATTTTGAGCTTTGGTTTGGCTCAATCGGACTTACGGTTTGAAAGTTATGCCCGTTTCCGTGAATGCATGCAGAACCGAAAACTTGGAATTTGGAAATTGGCTTGACCTCCCGGATCGGATCGGACCCGCTCCGACTCCACACTTCGAAGATGCTCAAACTTGGATTCCATCTCACCTCGGTTCGGATCGGACTATCAGAACCCGACCCGGCTTGCACTCAGCTCAGAAGTATACATCATAACTCCGGTTCGGAGCCTCCTCCTCGGTTCGGTTCGGAGCCGAACCGATCCGACCTCCATCGCACTAACCTGGCACATGAAGTCTTCGGATTGAAGACACCAGCTCGGTTCGGGTCGGACCCGAACCGATTCCCCTGTACCTGCTCAGACGCAGCAAGTTTGACCGCTTCTTAAGGGATAACTACCTCCTACTAATTCGGATCGGCCGCCACCTGTATGCACACGATCTGAAGGCCACTTCTCCACTCTCTCCGAGATGTCCTCTCCGCTCACCACGTCACACCCGATCCGACCCGATTCAGGACTCCCAGCAGCTCCTCTACGCCTATAAATACACCACGAGATGGTCATTTCAAGGGACTTTTCCGGCACTAACACCTCTCGGCCTCCATTACCAAGTATTCAAGGGCTTTGGGTACTCCTCAACTCAATCAAACACGAGGCTATCGTGCATAAATTCAATCTCTTTTCTCCTCTTCTTCATTGTAAACACGAGGATTTCGTGTATAAGCTGTAAACAAACAACATTGTAATAGCTTCTTAGGATTTAAGAAACTATAAAGTGGACGTAGGCTTGGATTGAGCCGAACCACTATAAAAATCTCGTGTGTCTCCTCTTATTTTACTGCTTTTTTTGTATTAATCTGTGATTGTGAGGTTTTCACATAGCATTTGGGTGTTAGGCCCAAATTTCGGTCTAACATTTTGGCGCGCCAGGAAGGGGGACACACAATACAACTTCTTCTACTAGCTTGAACGAAAGCGGATTATTTGGCTATTGGATCAATGGTCAAGCGAAAGAAAGACGGAACCTTCTCTCGTGCTGAGGATGTTGGCACTGAAGGCACAAGGAACGAGGCAAGCCAGGAGGCTTCCTCTCATGAAAATCCATCAGCATACTTAACCAGAGATGAAATGGATGGCGTTCTCGATGAATTGAGAACCCAGATGGCTAGGCAAGATGATCTCCTCCGCAAACAACAGGAGATGATCGACCAATTCTTCGCTCGGATGGAAGGTAGGCCGAGTGGCAACACACAACTCGCTGGAAATAGCACGGAAATAGCCCCAGCAGCAGCCACAAACCGGATCGGTTCGGATCCGATCCGAACCGAGGGCCTAAATCTGAATTCAACGCAGATGGAAATGGGAGGCATTCCCCACCGGATCGGTTCGGACCCGATCCGAACAGCAACCCTGCATGAGCCTGGGGGCAGCAGCCTCCCCTCTGGAAATCAAGGCTTCGCTCCTGTTCGACCTACATCCGCACCGGTTCGGGTCGGAAATACCACACAAATTCAACATCAAGCTCCCCGGTTCGGAACAGGCGAACCTGTTCGGATCGGCCCCTCCGATCCGAACCGTGCACCTCTCCATAACCTCCCTCGCTTCTCCGAACCGCAGCAAGGGGGCACCTCCGAACCGAACCGGATGACCTGCCAAGCTCCTTATACTCTTCCACACTCTTTTGAACTCAACGCTGGGGGCACCAGCCATGGCTTTAGAAGCTTGCAACAGCTCTTTGAAGGCGATCGGCTCGCCAACCTCATTGAACGCCTCTCGAGAGGCCGCACTTATCAGAATGACATGGATGATGTCAATCACAATCCATTCACACAGGAAATTAGGAATTCCCGCAATCCTCCGGATTTCAAACTTCCACAACTGGAACCCTACAACGGCAGGGCAGATCCTACTGTGCACCTAATGCGCTATAAACGGCATATGGAAGTTCAATCGGCGTCGGAAAACGTCATGGCAAAGTGCTTCCCTCTCTTTTTGACTGATATTGCTGCTATGTGGTTTCGGCAGCTGGAATCTGAATCGATCAACAGCTGGAACATGTTGGTCGCTCGCTTTATTGAACAGTTTCGGGTCCATATCGCTCGACCCAAAAATGTCATGTCACTCACTACAATCAAGCAGAGACCCAAAGAAACTCTGCGATCATTTCTGGAAAGATTCAACATTGCAGCAGCATCAGTTGATCGGCCTGAGCCATCTATGGTATTGATGGCGGCAGTATCCGGCGTTCTAGACAACTCGGAGTTCAAGAAATCCTTGTACCGAGACCCACCAAGGAATCTCAGCGAATTCTATCTTGAATCGGATAGGTTTTTGCGTGAAGAAGACGCAACCTCCAAGAAGAAAGTTCTCGATGTTAACATGCTCAAAGATGGAGAACCGTCTGATTCTGACAAAGGCAAAGGAAAAGCTGCCGTCAAGAATGACCGCAACGCTCAGCGCTGGAGAGGGCCCAGATATGAAAAGTACACAGAACTCAATTCGTCACTAACCGACATCTACGTGAACACAAACGGTGACGTCTCCTATCCAAAGCCTCCCAGGAGGGAGCCATCACAAAGAGAACGCGATTCTGGGAAATATTGCATATTTCACGATATGGACGGTCATGACACAAATGACTGTAGACACTTGCGAGATCTGATTGAGGAACGGGTTAGACGTGGAGAGCTACCCGAGTATGTGAAACAACCAACAGCACCTGTACCTGTGCTGCCACCACCTGCTCCCCGGAGAGGGAATGACCCTGGAACGAGCTCCCATCGGCTCGTCATCAACTGATCTGGATTGGATCACTCTGCGTTTTCAGCATTTCTTAGGATTTAAGATATGTCTCTTTGCTTTCTTTAGGTTTTCCGATTGGCTAAATCGGAGTACACACGTTCGGGGTTAGGATTTAGCTCCAAATCGTGCTCTGCACTCGATGACAAACCAATCAGGATTTGCTTTGGTTTTGTACTTTGAATTGAATAAGGAAGGACTATCCGAGCATGGATTATGTTTGGCAATTTAAGTATCTTGTCAGGTTGTGGCAGGATTCTCAATCTCAACTAAAGTATGGCTTATACTTATCTCGGACCCCTAGGCATGGATTATGCTTAGGGACGGACTATCTTGTCAGGCTTTGGCAAGTATAGCTCCATCTCGGTATGAGTATGGATTGTACTCTACTACATTTCTAAGTATGGGTTATACTCTGGAATGGCTTATTGTCTTGCCAGGATTTGGCAAAGGAACTCAATAAAACTCGAGTATGGCTTATGCTCAGTTTAAACTTCTTGGTATGGCTTATACCCGGAAGGTTAGGTCCCTCGTCAGGTTTTGGCAGGATGATTCGATCGTCCCTTGAGTATGGTTTATGCTCAAACAAACGCCCAAGCATGGTTTATGCTCGAAAGTGTAATCGGTTTTGTTAGGTTTTGACATACCTGTTTGCTTTCTCTTCTTCGCAGGTATGGACTATACTTGCAGCTGGCAGGCCCGGCGTGGCCTTGGATTATCCAGAACACATCTTCCTTCAACCAGCAAGATATGTTCTGGGGGGCAAAATGTTGACCCGCTTTTTAGTCAAAGCAGTCACACATGGAATCTCTTATCAACAATATGCTCAAGTATCGGAAATACCGTCAGAAGACAGGCAGCGATTTGGTCAAAGTCGCATCACAAATAAAGAATGGCCCGAAACTCCTACCAGATGACCTTTTTTGGGCCCGAAAACAGCGATTACAGAGATGAGCTCTGTAACTCTTGTAGATCTCTGAATTAGCTTCATTTTGAGCTTTGGTTTGGCTCAATCGGACTTACGGTTTGAAAGTTATGCCCGTTTCCGTGAATGCATGCAGAACCGAAAACTTGGAATTTGGAAATTGGCTTGACCTCCCGGATCGGATCGGACCCGCTCCGACTCCACACTTCGAAGATGCTCAAACATGGATTCCATCTCACCTCGGTTCGGATCGGACTATCAGAACCCGACCCGGCTTGCACTCAACTCAGAAGTATACATCATAACTCCGGTTCGGAGCCTCCTCCTCGGTTCGGTTCGGAGCCGAACCGATCCGACCTCCATCGCACTAACCTGGCACATGAAGTCTTCGGATTGAAGACACCAGCTCGGTTCGGGTCGGACCCGAACTGATTCCCCTGTACCTGCTCAGACGCAGCAAGTTTGACCGCTTCTTAAGGGATAACTACCTCCTACTAATTCGGATCGGCCGCCACCTGTATGCACACGATCTGAAGGCCACTTCTCCACTCTCTCCGAGATGTCCTCTCCGCTCACCACGTCACACCTGATCCGACCCGATTCAGGACTCCCAGCAGCTCCTCTACGCCTATAAATACACCACGAGATGGTCATTTCAAGGGACTTTTCCGGCACTAACACCTCTCGGCCTCCATTACCAAGTATTCAAGGGCTTTGGGTACTCCTCAACTCAATCAAACACGAGGCTATCGTGCATAAATTCAATCTCTTTTCTCCTCTTCTTCATTGTAAACACGAGGATTTCGTGTATAAGCTGTAAACAAACAACATTGTAATAGCTTCTTAGGATTTAAGAAACTATAAAGTGGACGTAGGCTTGGATTGAGCCGAACCACTATAAAAATCTCGTGTGTCTCCTCTTATTTTACTGCTTTTTCTGTATTAATCTGTGATTGTGAGGTTTTCACATAGCATTTGGGTGTTAGGCCCAAATTTCGGTCTAACATTTTGGCGCGCCAGGAAGGGGGGCACACAATACAACTTCTTCTACTAGCTTGAACGAAAGCGGATTATTTGGCTATTGGATCAATGGTCAAGCGAAAGAAAGACGGAACCTTCTCTCGTGCTGAGGATGTTGGCACTGAAGGCACAAGGAACGAGGCAAGCCAGGAGGCTTCCTCTCATGAAAATCCATCAGCATACTTAACCAGAGATGAAATGGATGGCGTTCTCGATGAATTGAGAACCCAGATGGCTAGGCAAGATGATCTCCTCCGCAAACAATAGGAGATGATCGACCAATTCTTCGCTCGGATGGAAGGTAGGCCGAGTGGCAACACACAACTCGCTGGAAATAGCACGGAAATAGCCCCAGCAGCAGCCACAAACCGGATCGGTTCGGATCCGATCCGAACCGAGGGCCTAAATCTGAATTCAACGCAGATGGAAATGGGAGACATTCCCCACCGGATCGGTTCGGACCCGATCCGAACAGCAACCCTGCATGAGCCTGGGGGCAGCAGCCTCCCCTCTGGAAATCAAGGCTTCGCTCCTGTTCGACCTACATCCGCACCGGTTCGGGTCGGAAATACCACACAAATTCAACATCAAGCTCCCCGGTTCGGAACAGGCGAACCTGTTCGGATCGGCCACTCCGATCCGAACCGTGCACCTCTCCATAACCTCCCTCGCTTCTCCGAACCGCAGCAAGGGGGCACCTCCGAACCGAACCGGATGACCTGCCAAGCTCCTTATACTCTTCCACACTCTTTTGAACTCAACGCTGGGGGCACCAGCCATGGCTTTAGAAGCTTGCAACAGCTCTTTGAAGGCGATCGGCTCGCCAACCTCATTGAACGCCTCTCGAGAGGCCGCACTTATCAGAATGACATGGATGATGTCAATCACAATCCATTCACACAGGAAATTAGGAATTCCCGCAATCCTCCGGATTTCAAACTTCCACAACTGGAACCCTAAAACGGCAGGGCAGATCCTACTGTGCACCTAATGCGCTATAAACGACATATGGAAGTTCAATCGGCGTCAGAAAACGTCATGGCAAAGTGCTTCCCTCTCTTTTTGACTGATATTGCTGCTATGTGGTTTCGGCAGCTGGAATCTGAATCGATCAACAGCTGGAACATGTTGGTCGCTCGCTTTATTGAACAGTTTCGGGTCCATATCGCTCGACCCAAAAATGTCATGTCACTCACTACAATCAAGCAGAGACCCAAAGAAACTCTGCGATCATTTATGGAAAGATTCAACATTGCAGCAGCATCAGTTGATCGGCCTGAGCCATCTATGGTATTGATGGCGGCAGTATCCGGCGTTCTAGACAACTCGGAGTTCAAGAAATCCTTGTACCGAGACCCACCAAGGAATCTCAGCGAATTCTATCTTGAATCGGATAGGTTTTTGCGTGAAGAAGACGCAACCTCCAAGAAGAAAGTTCTCGATGTTAACATGCTCAAAGATGGAGAACCGTCTGATTCTGACAAAGGCAAAGGAAAAGCTGCCGTCAAGAATGACCGCAACGCTCAGCGCCGGAGAGGGCCCAGATATGAAAAGTACACAGAACTCAATTCGTCACTAACCGACATCTACGTGAACACAAGCGGTGACGTCTCCTATCCAAAGCCTCCCAGGAGGGAGCCATCACAAAGAGAACGCGATTCTGGGAAATATTGCATATTTCACGATATGGACGGTCATGACACAAATGACTGTAGACACTTGCGAGATCTGATTGAGGAACGGGTTAGACGTGGAGAGCTACCCGAGTATGTGAAACAACCAACAGCACCTGTACCTGTGCTGCCACCACCTGCTCCCCGGAGAGGGAATGACCCTGGAACGAGCTCCCATCGGCTCGTCATCAACTGATCTGGATTGGATCACTCTGCGTTTTCAGCATTTCTTAGGATTTAAGATATGTCTCTTTGCTTTCTTTAGGTTTTCCGATTGGCTAAATCGGAGTACACACGTTCGGGGTTAGGATTTAGCTCCAAATCGTGCTCTGCACTCGATGACAAACCAATCAGGATTTGCTTTGGGTTTGTACTTTGAATTGAATAAGGAAGGACTATCCGAGCATGGATTATGTTTGGCAATTTAAGTATCTTGTCAGGTTGTGGCAGGATTCTCAATCTCAACTAAAGTATGGCTTATACTTATCTCGGACCCCTAGGCATGGATTATGCTTAGGGACAGACTATCTTGTCAGGCTTTGGCAAGTATAGCTCCATCTCGGTATGAGTATGGATTGTACTCTACTACATTTCTAAGTATGGGTTATACTCTGGAATGGCTTATTGTCTTGCCAGGATTTGGCAAAGGAACTCAATAAAACTCGAGTATGGCTTATGCTCAGTTTAAACTTCTTGGTATGGCTTATACCCGGAAGGTTAGGTCCCTTGTCAGGTTTTGGCAGGATGATTCGATCGTCCCTTGAGTATGGTTTATGCTCAAACAAACGCCCAAGCATGGTTTATGCTCGAAAGTGTAATCGGTTTTGTTAGGTTTTGACATACCTGTTTGCTTTCTCTTCTTCGCAGGTATGGATTATACTTGCAGCTGGCAGGCCCGGCGTGGCCTTGGATTATCCAGAACACATCTTCCTTCAACCAGCAAGATATGTTCTGGGGGGCAAAATGTTGACCCGCTTTTTAGTCAAAGCAGTCACACATGGAATCTCTTATCAACAATATGCTCAAGTATCGGAAATACCGTCAGAAGACAGGCAGCGATTTGGTCAAAGTCGCATCACAAATAAAGAATGGCCCGAAACTCCTACCAGATGACCTTTTTTGGGCCCGAAAACAGCAATTACAGAGCTATGCTCTGTAACTCTTGTAGATCTCTGAATTAGCTTCATTTTGAGCTTTGGTTTGGCTCAATCGGACTTACGGTTTGAAAGTTATGCCCGTTTCCGTGAATGCATGCAGAACCGAAAACTTGGAATTTGGAAATTGGCTTGACCTCCCGGATCGGATCGGACCCGCTCCGACTCCACACTTCGAAGATGCTCAAACTTGGATTCCATCTCACCTCGGTTCGGATCGGACTATCAGAACCCGACCCGGCTTGCACTCAGCTCAGAAGTATACATCATAACTCCGGTTCGGAGCCTCCTCCTCGGTTCGGTTCGGAGCCGAACCGATCCGACCTCCATCGCACTAACCTGGCACATGAAGTCTTCGGATTGAAGACACCAGCTCGGTTCGGGTCGGACCCGAACCGATTCCCCTGTACCTGCTCAGACGCAGCAAGTTTGACCGCTTCTTAAGGGATAACTACCTCCTACTAATTCGGATCGGCCGCCACCTGTATGCACACGATCTGAAGGCCACTTCTCCACTCTCTCCGAGATGTCCTCTCCGCTCACCACGTCACACCCGATCCGACCCGATTCAGGACTCCCAGCAGCTCCTCTACGCCTATAAATACACCACGAGATGGTCATTTCAAGGGACTTTTCCGGCACTAACACCTCTCGGCCTCCATTACCAAGTATTCAAGGGCTTTGGGTACTCCTCAACTCAATCAAACACGAGGCTATCGTGCATAAATTCAATCTCTTTTCTCCTCTTCTTCATTGTAAACACGAGGATTTCGTGTATAAGCTGTAAACAAACAACATTGTAATAGCTTCTTAGGATTTAAGAAACTATAAAGTGGACGTAGGCTTGGATTGAGCCGAACCACTATAAAAATCTCGTGTGTCTCCTCTTATTTTACTGCTTTTTCTGTATTAATCTGTGATTGTGAGGTTTTCACATAGCATTTGGGTGTTAGGCCCAAATTTCGGTCTAACACATATGCTAACTGAAGTTACACTTAAATGTTGTCGTCGATCAAGTTAAGAGATGAAAGCTTGTATCCAACAGAAAGTTGTTTGTAATTCTTGATTACAAAATATAGTCAAACACGCTAATGACTATTGGTTATTGTAGAGAGTTTGGATTCAGTGCGGTTGGACATAAGTTAAAACAAATGAGCCAATACCATCCTTTTTAAAACACTACATAAATCGAACTTCTAGGCTTCGCATGATTTCAAGGTCTATAGTACATCAAAAATGAATTTAATCTATTTGAGTCTTATACATGCTCATGAAATAATTTTTCTAAGGGAATTAAATAAAGCAAAATTTTCTGATTTGTGTGTTGAACATATTCATGATTTGAATTACAAATTAAATACAAAATATACCATCTTAGAAAACATATTGTAGGACAATATACTTAAGCTAAAAGTTATTACGAAAATATACCTTGTTATATAGGTATAAATCACATAAACTTAATGTTTAGTGTTATGGTGTGTCCAGCAAATCAACAAATCACAATAGGCATCTATTTGTGAGTGGATTTTTGAGTAAAAGTTACACTCAAATATTACCAAGTTACACTCTCAGTGTGTTGCTAGCCAATGACAGGGCAAGAGTAATCAACCTCTTGTATATCTTACGTGCAGTCCAAAAATTAAACAAAATAAAATAGTAGGAATCTAAATAAGATAATAATCTGAAACTCGAACGAAATAAAACAAAAAGTTTCTAACTAAATACGTTATAGCAAGCCATTAAATAGGATCAAATGGTACAATGAACTGTTAATGCTATACACAATTTGCCACTCACTCCGATGCTTTTTTAATACGTATTGGAAATGCAAAACACAGTTTGTTAATACTATACACAAAATCACAATAGCAACCAACACAGCTTATGTTTAAAAGGTACTCTTTAATTACTATATGGAAAAAAATTGTTAATAGTTTTAATTTGAATAAACTAAATACGTGAACATGTCTAAAGTACTTTTATGGTAAACTGCGATGAAACCTTTGAACCACCAACAATTGCAGCAAAAGACTTTTTTGTTTCTGTATCTCAAAATAACATTCAGCTAGTTTAGCATACTTCTTGCTCATTTACCATTCCCTATAGCTATAATTTTTACTAATTAATCCTCGACACTTTATGAAACCTTTCAAACAATTTACAGGTGAAAAACAAACAATTTCATCTTCTTTCTTATCATAAGATAATAATTTGCATATAACCATATATCTAACAAACATCTACCAAGACTATCATATGTAAACTAAACCAATCTACAGAAAAAGCATTTAAGAAAATGACACTTGATTTATGAATCACAGATCAAAAAATTTATTATGTTGACCACATGAGATGATTGAGACATTTCACTCAAACAGTATGACAAAGCAAGAACAAAATGTATTCAGAAAATTAGAAGGGTAGAAAAGAAGGTACCTTCTGCATAAGAAATCCAGCAACAGCTTGCTTCAAATATCTGGTGACTCCTTCAGTTGAAGCATGCGCTTTGTGAGCAGTACCGAAGGCATCATTTACATAAAGATCAGCAATAGATGCCAACTTCTTTGCAAAATCTGGATCATTCTTCTCTTCTTCTTTCTAAAACCTGACGTTCTCAAGGAGTAGTACACCACCTTCAGGTAATGAAGATACCGTTTTCTCAACTTCCTCACCAATGCAATCACTAGCCATCACAACCAGTAAACTGAACATCATCAACCAGATCCTAACTAGACAAGGAAATCGATTTTGATATCTGAAACAAGCCCAAAATTTAGTATTTTGAAAACGCAATAACCTACACAAAAAATTACTCATCCAAACTATATAGGTTGAAACCAGCAAAAATCTTGCCCTGCTCAAAATCGAACTAAATAATGTAACAACCCGGAAAATCTGGGCCAGTTTAAAATTTTTATTTTGGCAATTTAAGCGAATTTTGATTATTTAAAATGAATTATTTTAAATAATAGCGACGAGAAATTTATTTTGAATATAATTCGAACGTATATAATATACGCGTCGTCGTTAGAATATAAATAATTATATATAATTATAAAAGGAATTGAAAATGGCGCGGTAGTTCGAAAATTCGATTTCTAATTTCAAATGAATATACAGAATTCAATATAGGTCAGAATTGAACGAAACAAGAAATATTTGAATCTGTATAACTATATCTTTGTAACGAAGTTAACAAATTGAGATTTCATCTTAGAAATGATAAGATATGTCCAGTTTAAAATTAGAAATAGTCGCTGTGGAATTTATATATATTTTTATATATATAAGGCCCTTAAAAATAGCAATTTTGCAAACGACCTCGGATTTCGACGAAACCAGTTTTTTTGGGTCCGTGATGTTAAGTTATTGCTAGATTCCAAATTTCATAATTTTTCGAATCAATATGTGAGCGTGGCAAAGGAAAACGCGTTTGACCAGTTTCAGTTGATTTTAATCGACTGGAAATTGGCCATTTTTCAAACGGTCTCAGAATTTGACGAAACTAGTTTTATTAGGACCGTATCGTCAATACGAAGCTAGAAAATATTTTTATAGAATTTTTCTAGTTAGTATGTGGCCCCGGTAATTTGAAATGTACGTTTAAAATTCAATATAGTGATTTAAAAGTAAATTTAACGGAAACTGATCGAAACAATCAAATCAGCCTACGATACATATCCCATTGTGTTCGGAATGGGGGTAAAACGCTATGGGCGACAGTCGTTGGGTCTCGTTTGAGATTCGAATTAAAAGTCAACTTTTAAGGAATAAAATAATTAAATAATAAAATAAATAAATAAATAAATAACCTTTCCCCTTATCTCTGGCCCCCCCCCCCTTATTCGAATTCATTTCAGACAGAAAAACAAAAAAAAATAAGGGCTTCGAGCCCTAATCGTCGACGCCGCGCCGCCAGGGGGGGTGACCCATCGCCGCCGCCCTTCTTCCACCAGCCCCCTCCTCTTCTCGAGCTCCTCCGCCTCCGTCCATCCACCTCCGTTCGAAGCCCATCCCCAAAGAAAAACCACGACGCCTCAGATTTAAACCCCACCGCCCCTCCCCCATTTGAACGCGCAAGAGCCTCCGCCCCTTCCTCCCTAATCCGAGCACCCTCCTTCGATCGATTAAGGTAAATTTTCTTTTTTCCTTTTACCCTTTTTTCCTTTATTTTATTAAACCAGTTTTAATGCATTTAGAAAAAAAAAAGAAATCGGTTTTGAAAATATAAATGCAGCAGTTTTTTTTATATAATATAAATGCGGCAGTTTTAAATAAATATAAAGGCAGCCTTTATTTTCATTTTTTTTATATATATATAGCAATATGAAAATAAAGTTAGAAAGGTTTTAAAATAAAATTAGGATTGATTTTGAAAATATAAAGCAGGACAATTTTAGAAAGAAAATATATGAAGTTTAAAAATAGCATAGATCTTTAAAATTAAAAATAGCATAGGTTTTTTTTAGAAAGATAGGATTCCTAATCGTAGAAAGATTAGATTTTAAGAATTAAAAATAGAATTTTTATATATTGAACTTCGATAGAAAAATAGAATTTTTATATATTGAACTTCGATAGAAAAATAGAATTTTTATATATTGAACTTCGATAGAAAAATAGAATTTTTATATATTGAACTTCGATAGAAAAATAGAATTTTATATATTGAATAGCGAAATAAAAATTCGATTTTTATATTTGTAGTGGCTACGGACGACGAAGCTGATGAAGATGCGAAAACAATGGAGATTTCTATCAAAGAAGAGTCAAGATGTTTGGATAGCTATAAGTGAGAATTTCTCACCTTTCAATTTCATTTTCTAGTTATATATATATATATACTAGGATGCAGACGGTGCTTAGTAGCACCCGACACAATCGTCCACAGACCATGGACTTGTTTGTTTGGTTGCGTAGATTAGTTGGATTATTTGATTGAAATTGAATTGTGATGTGAAATGAATTGATTTGATTGATGTGTGAATGGCGTGGGCCTTCACTAGACCGGGGATAAGGCTAGGCCTTGTCCCGTTTCTAGTATCGTGCCGTTATGCCGCCGAAATTTTCTAAAATATGTTAGAAAAATAAAAATATCATTTTATTTAAAGAATGAACTGAATAGAAATTCATATGTTGGAATAAAATGTTTTATCGTTAAAAATATAATTTTTAACGTGAAAGTGAATAAAATAGAATATTCATTTACAAACCAGACGGTTTGTTTATGTACACCTATTTGAATGACATTGATTGGGACGATAAATTTTACACATCGCCCAACTGCACAAATAAAATATTTGTTTGATTGTTTGAAACCCCACACGGGTGTTAGGATGAAATATGTAGTTCACTCATCCTAATTGATTAAATATGACGATCGATTGATTGACAGGCTGTTATAAGCGTTGAATATCTATATTTGATGCTTATACAGTGTAGTGCACTTTGGTTGATGGTTGATTATTTTTCAATGTAATTATATACATGTGTTGTATGAAAATCCATATAGTTAACTTTATATGGTAATTGATTGGGCCTCATTTCAATTTGAAAAATAAAGAATATTATAAAATAAAAGTTCATGTGTTGACAGTACTCATTCATTGAGATTGGCCATGTGTTGAACGAAATATTTTAGTAATAAAATTTACATCTTTATCGATATAAAATAAAAGTTCATGTGTTGACAGTACTCATTCATTGAGATTGGTCATGTGTTGAACGAAATATTTTAGTAATAAAATTTACATCTTTATCGATATAAAATAAAAGTTCATGTGTTGACAGTACTCATTCATTGAGATTGGTCATGTGTTGAACGAAATATTTTGATAATAACAACTATTTTGAAAAAGAAATATTTGAAATAGAATATTTGAAAATAGAAATTTATGAAGCCGTGTTGATTAGATTGACGCCATTTTGACGTGAACGATATTTATATCGATTTTATTCATCTTAAAAATGAATATTGAAAAGTGATTTCGAAATCGAATATTTTGAATTGAATTGAAAACGATTTCGAAATGAATTGAATTGAAAACGATTTCGAAATGAATTGAATTGAAAACGATTTCGAAATGAATTGAATTGAAAACGATTTCGAAATGAATTGAATTGAAAACGATTTCGAAATGAATTGAATTGAAAACGATTTCGAAATGAATTGAATTGAAAACGATTTCGAAATGAATTGAATTGAAAACGATTTTGAAATGAATTGAATTGAAAATGAATTCAAATTGAATTGAAAACGATTTCGAAATGAATTGAATTGAAAATGATTTCGAAATGAATTGAATTGAAAACGATTTCGAAATGAATTGAAAATGAATTCAAATTGAATTGAAATTTGAATCGAATAGAAATGAAGTTTGAAACGAATTTATAAAGAAGAATTCAATTTTGATTTGAATTGAAAAGGAAGTTGAAATTGCTTTTGAAACGAATTTAAAACTATTTATATAATTCGTTTTAAATAGAAATCGACGAAGTATATATTATATATATAATATAATGGCCTGAATAGAACGCGCCGCGCCGCGGCAGTTCGTGAGTTTCGACCATTTATTTCAAACGGACATTGCGGGAGATCCGACCGTCGGATTCTCCTAAAACCGGAACCGTTGGGTTCGTATCGAAGAGAGCTTGCTAATGAATGTTAGAAATTTGAAATCGAACGGTTGGATTTGGAGATATGTCTAAATCAAATTCGAAAAAGGTCGCTGTAAGTGCAGTTCGATGGCCGTTGATGGAAATCGACTGTACGGGCCTTGATAAAATTATTAAAAATAGTAATAATTTGTGTAAAATCATAAGAAATGATTTAGAAAGAATTGGGATGAAAAACTCCATATTTGAAAAGATAAAAATAGATTTTTATCGAAATGAACTGGTTTTGAACTAGAATTATAATTCTATTTATTTTTAAATAAATAAATTGAATTTAAAAAGGGTTTTAAAAATAACCAGAATATCCAATGATTGCATTGGAGTGGATTTGAATCGAAATTGTCTTCGGAATATTTCGATGTTGGATTTCGTTATTGTACAAATGTTGTTATGGAAATTTGGAAGATATATATATATATATCGTTATTTCCAATGCGATATTTGTTAGTCGTAGAATTTGATATTGAATATAAGCCGGTATATTTTCTATTCAGAGCCTTGTATTGAATATCAAATGTGATTTGGGTTTGTCGTGAATGGTGTCTTCACTAACACTGTTCTTGAACCCAGTTGAGAAAAGATTAAATCTTTTTATTTAGATTTAATGAAGTGTACCAATTAAATAACATTTAATTGGAATTGAATCGATATTGATTTTTGGGTTTATCGTGGACAGTGTTTTAAATAACACTCGTTCTTTAACCCGATAATTAATGAATGTGATTTTGGGTTTATCGTGAACCGTGTTTTAAATGACACTGATTCTTTAACCCAGTCGAAGATTAAAACTAAGTGGAGTTTTAATGAATCTTTAATTAGATTGAAATGGTCGAGAATGGAGTGTCACCAGTTTTGCTCCAGGCGATAGTTAAATCTTTAATTAGATTTGAACATGAAATGGTAATTGAATTTACCGATAACACTGAGGTGTTAGATATGAAGTATTACCAGTTTTACTTCATGGGATAAATAGGTTGGGATTGGGAAATTAAAACAAATGATTACTTCGGTAAGTTTCGTTAATCCCGACTAGTTTGAATTGATATTCAAAAGTAGATTAAAGAATAAATTCAAGAATTTATCTTGGATAAAATTAATGGGAACATTTCCCTATGAATGTGAAATTTAGAAACTAACTGTCGGTTGGCCAAGCAGAATCGTTTTCTGCATATTGATCTGATGTTGGTTTCGGCCTTCGGGGTTAATATTTGGGAAATTATTCTCTTGATTAATTTACGGTTAGTGACTGATGAATTGGAATGAGGCGTATGTTGTGTTTGTGTAACACTTATTTAATATATACGCGAGTTATTCGGAAAGACCGGGTTTATCCCATTCTGAATAACTGATACGACGATAAGTCGAAGATGAAGACGATGGTCGAAGACCGGAGGTCTTCACGTCGTTTGGGTGATAACTGATGATCTTGATTGGGCTGTACACCCAAGAAGATGGAAACAGTTAGTGATCGTCCAGACGTACTTGGAGATCGAGGGATATGCGGGGTACTAGGTGCCTCCGGTTTCGTTCAGACCCAGAACGGACTTGTAAATGGACTGTGTGTCTGACATTGGATTTTAGTCTGTGTGTTTGATTTCTATTAAATGTATATCTGTTTGGCGGCAGAGAATTTATTCTCTTGCTTAACGCCCTTCTCTGAGACGTACGAGCTCAGGGGTTATATATTGATGGATATCAAACGCATGGAGTGAATTGCCTGTGTGGCATGCCTAAGTAGCAATTGATCGAGGCTTCTGTTGAAAAGCAAAGTCTTGTGGTGATGATCAAAGCACGGCCTTTGTGGCGTAGCTTTGTGTAACGTTAGCTTCGCGAGTTTCGCACCCCGGTTGTGAACCAAAAACGGGAGAGGACCTCAGGGAGGGCATGCGTTTCTTTCTAGTTAGAAGTGGCGTCAGTGGTTTTACACGCCCTGACGAGTTTGACTTAAGTGGTTGTTGCTGTTGCGAGGCGCCTCGGATTGATCGGTCGTTCTCGAACTGATGGAGTCATTTAGTTGGCTCGTTTACGCCCCAAAGGGCGGGGAAACGTATTGTTCAGGCACTATAATCCACATCGGTGGACCGGCCCTGACGATCGAAGGGGCAGTTGCGGCTGTTCCGGTGGCTCGGGCTAGAGAGTCACGAATCGGTTGAGGACTATCTTTTGCCTCGGTTCATAGACGGAAATCCAATTTCCAAATACGTGACTTTGCGGTTTTATTTGTAAACCTATATATGGTGACATAGTGGGATGGGGCGCTCATGCCGCCTATGATTGATACTTATGATTTGAAGTTGTTTTATACAGTATACACTCATAGTAGTATCAAATGATTTGTTTTAAACGTACTAAGCATTCTTTGGCTGTTATAAGGAAAAACCCTATCCTCGACTGCGTTGCATTGTGTGATGGGACCTGGGTCTTATAACAACTTCATTTTTCTTTATTTAGCATTGCGCTGTTTGTTTTATGCACTGGTATTCTTGGGAGGAAACCCGTTCCGTGTTATACGGCGTGGTCCCTTGATTTACCGAACTTTAAAATAAAGAATTATAACTGTTTTAGTTCTCACACCAGTCACATGACTGACCTGGAGTTTATTGTTTTAACCTAAACTCTGGGTGCCCTTATTTTCGACACGGGCAGCTAGTAGTTTTGGTTTTGCAGATTTATATTCACAGGATCCTGGTTTACAGCTGGAACGATATCCGGAAAGCTTTGTATCCGTATATCTCTTCTAGTTGTGTATTGTATTATTTTCCGCTGCTATGTATTTAAATGTAATTTAAATCTCTGATATTTCTGTGTAATATTCATTTATACTCTGTATATTCTTGTATTCTGATGCATTGTTGTGATATACAATGAAATGTTCTTCTGTATGTGTTCTGTTTTGTCCTGTTCTCAAACGATAGGGCGTTTCGAACGGCCTGGATCGGTTTAGCGACTGGTTCGGACCGAGCGAAATCCCTGCTTGTCACAGTTGGTATCAGAGCTTTGGTTTACAAAGCAGAGAACAAGGCACATTAGAACCATACGAAAGAATTCATCAGATATTGGATTAGTAACATCCAATGGGAATGACTTGTTAGAGATGGGATTAGTAGTATCCTAGAACGAGTGTGAAGAGTAAATTTTTAAAATGAAAATGAAAACAAATTTTGTTTTGCAAATCTAAATCACTTAATCGTATTTGATTATTTATTTATATTGATTAGGACAGTCCAATATATAAAGATTTTTCGTATGCGCCTAGCTAGCGTCTATTCGAAGTTTTAATATACTGGATAGATATAGAATCACACTCTAGACGCCCGGAGATGATTCTGATGATAGTTCGAACATCATCAGAATTGGTATTCGTGTTTCGAAGGTGTGATATCTATATATTTCCTATTGACTGGTGTGAGAACCAAAAATTAGATAAGGCCTATTGTTGTGATTTGGCATCAAAAACATGATTTTTGTATATGTATCAAAATTATGAATTTGAAAATCTAATTCACTAATTGATTGATGTTTGTGTTGTTTGTTCATTGTTTGATAATTTTGAACCATTTAGCCTAATTGAATCAAATATTGAATTGTATTGAAAATTGGTCGCATTTGTTTGCATATACATATATATCATTGAACAGGTCATAGCAAGGAGGCTAGAGCCAGAGAATAAAATTTGTTTGCCCGACAAATAGGTACATGTTTACTACATAATTTCCTGTTTTGTTTGGGTGATGATGATTTTGTGAGCCTATTGGCTAGCCGCTTGGCTTTTTCTTTTTCTTTTTGAGATCTGAAGGACCGGGGAAGCTATTTGAAATTCCCCGATGCTCCCGGTGCAGGGGAGGTTATGGCGAAATTTTTCGAAAATTTAGGGTGTTAGCCAAATTTTTGAAATTTTGAAAATTCTCAGAAACAAAAAAAGTTGGAGAATGGAAACCAGATCGAACGTAGTGTTGATTAATCAAACCACTTTCGACTTTGTTCCTTTTCGGGGACGAAAAGTTTTAAGTGGGGGAGATTGTAACAACCCGGAAAATCTCGGCCAGTTTAAAATTTTTATTTTGGCAATTTAAGCGAATTTTGATTATTTAAAATGAATTATTTTAAATAATAGCGACGAGAAATTTATTTTGAATATAATTCGAACGTATATAATATACGCGTCGTCGTTAGAATATAAATAATTATATATAATTATAAAAGGAATTGAAAATGGCGCGGTAGTTCGAAAATTCGATTTCTAATTTCAAATGAATATACAGAATTCAATATAGGTCAGAATTGAACGAAACAAGAAATATTTGAATCTGTATAACTATATCTTTGTAACGAAGTTAACAAACTGAGATTTCATCTTAGAAATGATAAGATATGTCCAGTTTAAAATTAGAAATAGTCGCTGTGGAATTTATATATATTTTTATATATATAAGGCCCTTAAAAATAGCAATTTTGCAAACGACCTCGGATTTCGACGAAACCAGTTTTGTTGGGTCCGTGATGTTAAGTTATTGCTAGATTCCAAATTTCATAATTTTTCGAATCAATATGTGAGTGTGGCAAAGGAAAACGCGTTTGACCAGTTTCAGTTGATTTTAATCGACTGGAAATTGGCCATTTTTCAAACGGTCTCAGAATTTGACGAAACTAGTTTTATTAGGACCATATCGTCAATACGAAGCTAGAAAATATTTTTATAGAATTTTTCTAGTTAGTATGTGGCCCCGGTAATTTGAAATGTACGTTTAAAATTCAATATAGTGATTTAAAAGTAAATTTAACGGAAACTGATCGAAACAATCAAATCAGCCTACGATACATATCCCATTGTGTTCGGAATGGGGGTAAAACGCTATGGGCGACAGTCGTTGGGTCTCGTTTGAGATTCGAATTAAAAGTCAACTTTTAAGGAATAAAATAATTAAATAATAAAATAAATAAATAAATAAAAACCTTTCCCCTTATCTCTGGCCCCCCCTTCTTCGAATTCATTTCAGACAGAAAAATAAATAAATAAGGGCTTCGAGCCCTAATCGTCGACGCCGCGTCGCCAGGGGGGGTGACCCATCGCCGCCGCCCTTCTTCCACCAGCCCCCTCCTCTTCTCGAGCTCCTCCGCCTCCGTCCATCCACCTCCGTTCGAAGCCCGTCCCCAAAGAAAAACCGCGACGCCTCAGATTTAAACCCCACCGCCCCTCCCCCATTTGAACGCGCAAGAGCCTCCGCCCCTTCCTCCCTAATCCGAGCACCCTCCTTCGATCGATTAAGGTAAATTTTCTTTTTTCCTTTTACCCTTTTTTTCCTTTATTTTATTAAACCAGTTTTAATGCATTTAGAAAAAAAAGAAATCGGTTTTGAAAATATAAATGCAGCAGTTTTTTTTTATATAATATAAATGCGGCAGTTTTAAATAAATATAAAGGCAGCCTTTATTTTCATTTTTTATATATATATATAGCAATATGAAAATAAAGTTAGAAAGGTTTTAAAATAAAATTAGGATTGATTTTGAAAATATAAAGCAGGACAATTTTAGAAAGAAAATATATGAAGTTTAAAAATAGCATAGATCTTTAAAATTAAAAATAGCATAGTTTTTTTTTAGAAAGATAGGATTCCTAATCGTAGAAAGATTAGATTTTAAGAATTAAAAATAGAATTTTTATATATTGAACTTCGATAGAAAAATAGAATTTTTATATATTGAACTTCGATAGAAAAATAGAATTTTTATATATTGAACTTCGATAGAAAAATAGAATTTTTATATATTGAACTTCGATAGAAAAATAGAATTTTTATATATTGAACTTCGATAGAAAAATAGAATTTTTATATATTGAACTTCGATAGAAAAATAGAATTTTATATATTGAATAGCGAAATAAAAATTCGATTTTTATATGTGTAGTGGCTACGGACGACGAAGCTGACGAAGATGCGAAAACAATGGAGATTTCTATCAAAGAAGAGTCAAGATGTTTGGATAGCTATAAGTGAGAATTTCTCACCTTTCAATTTCATTTTCTAGTTATATATATATATACTAGGATGCAGACGGTGCTTAGTAGCACCCGACACAATCGTCCACAGACCATGGACTTGTTTGTTTGGTTGCGTAGATTAGTTGGATTATTTGATTGAAATTGAATTGTGTGGTGAAATGAATTGATTTGATTGATGTGTGAATGGCGTGGGCCTTCACTAGACCGGGGATAAGGCTAGGCCTTGTCCCGTTTCTAGTATCGTGCCGTTATGCCGCCGAAATTTTCTAAAATATGTTAGAAAAATAAAAATATCATTTTATTTAAAGAATGAACTGAATAGAAATTCATAAGTTGGAATAAAATGTTTTATCGTTAAAAATATAATTTTTAACGTGAAAGTGAATAAAATAGAATATTCATTTACAAACCAGACGGTTTGTTTATGTACACCTATTTGAATGACATTGATTGGGACGATAAATTTTACACATCGCCCAACTGCACAAATAAAATATTTGTTTGATTGTTTGAAACCCCACACGGGTGTTAGGATGAAATATGTAGTTCACTCATCCTAATTGATTAAATATGTCGATCGATTGATTGACAGGCTGTTATAAGCGTTGAATATCTATATTTGATGCTTATACAGTGTAGTGCACTTTGGTTGATGGTTGATTATTTTTCAATGTAATTATATACATGTGTTGTATGAAAATCCATATAGTTAACTTTATATGGTAATTGATTGGGCCTCATTTCAATTTGAAAAATAAAGAATATTATAAAATAAAAGTTCATGTGTTGACAGTACTCATTCATTGAGATTGGTCATGTGTTGAACGAAATATTTTAGTAATAAAATTTACATCTTTATCGATATAAAATAAAAGTTCATGTGTTGACAGTACTCATTCATTGAGATTGGTCATGTGTTGAACGAAATATTTTAGTAATAAAATTTACATCTTTATCGATATAAAATAAAAGTTCATGTGTTGACAGTACTCATTCATTGAGATTGGTCATGTGTTGAACGAAATATTTTGATAATAACAACTATTTTGAAAAAGAAATATTTGAAATAGAATATTTGAAAATAGAAATTTATGAAGCCGTGTTGATTAGATTGACGCCATTTTGACGTGAACGATATTTATATCGATTTTATTCATCTTAAAAATGAATATTGAAAAGTGATTTCGAAATCGAATATTTTGAATTGAATTGAAAACGATTTCGAAATGAATTGAATTGAAAACGATTTCGAAATGAATTGAATTGAAAACGATTTCGAAATGAATTGAATTGAAAACGATTTCGAAATGAATTGAATTGAAAACGATTTCGAAATGAATTGAATTGAAAACGATTTCGAAATGAATTGAATTGAAAACGATTTCGAAATGAATTGAATTGAAAACGATTTCGAAATGAATTGAATTGAAAACGATTTCGAAATGAATTGAATTGAAAACGATTTCGAAATGAATTGAATTGAAAACGATTTCGAAATGAATTGAATTGAAAATGAATTCAAATTGAATTGAAAACGATTTCGAATTGAATTGAATTGAAAATGATTTCGAAATGAATTGAATTGAAAACGATTTCGAAATGAATTGAAAATGAATTCAAATTGAATTGAAATTTGAATCGAATAGAAATGAAGTTTGAAACGAATTTATAAAGAAGAATTCAATTTTGATTTGAATTGAAAAGGAAGTTGAAATTGCTTTTGAAACGAATTTAAAACTATTTATATAATTCGTTTTAAATAGAAATCGACGAAGTATATATTATATATATAATATAATGGCCTGAATAGAACGCGCCGCGCCGCGGCAGTTCGTGAGTTTCGACCATTTATTTCAAACGGACATTGCGGGAGATCCGACCGTCGGATTCTCCTAAAACCGGAACCGTTGGGTTCGTATCGAAAAGAGCTTTCTAATGAATGTTAGAAATTTGAAATCTAACGGTTGGATTTGGAGATACGTCCAAATCAAATTCGAAAAAGGTCGCTGTAAGTGCAGTTCGATGGCCGTTGATGGAAATCGACTGTACGGGCCTTGATAAAATTATTAAAAATAGTAATAATTTGTGTAAAATCATAAGAAATGATTTAGAAAGAATTGGGATGAAAAACTCCATATTTGAAAAGATAAAAATAGATTTTTATCGAAATGAACTGGTTTTGAACTAGAATTATAATTCTATTTATTTTTAAATAAATAAATTGAATTTAAAAAGGGTTTTAAAAATAACCAGAATATCCAATGATTGCATTGGAGTGGATTTGAATCGAAATTGTCTTCGGAATATTTCGATGTTGGATTTCGTGATTGTACAAATGTTGTTATGGAAATTTGGAAGATATATATATATATATCGTTATTTCCAATGCGATATTTGTTAGTCGTAGAATTTGATATTGAATATAAGCCGGTATATTTTCTATTCAGAGCCTTGTATTGAATATCAAATGTGATTTGGGTTTGTCGTGAATGGTGTCTTCACTAACACTGTTCTTGAACCCAGTTGAGAAAAGATTAAATCTTTTTATTTAGATTTAATG
Source organism: Allium sativum (assembly GCA_030737875.1). Classification (NCBI taxonomy): domain Eukaryota; kingdom Viridiplantae; phylum Streptophyta; class Magnoliopsida; order Asparagales; family Amaryllidaceae; genus Allium; species Allium sativum. The sequence goes on along the minus strand of CM060910.1, from coordinate 606,226,545 downwards.
AAGTGTACCAATTAAATAACATTTAATTGGAATTGAATCGATATTGATTTTTGGGTTTATCGTGGACAGTGTTTTAAATAACACTCGTTCTTTAACCCGATAATTAATGAATGTGATTTTGGGTTTATCGTGAACCGTGTTTTAAATGACACTGATTCTTTAACCCAGTCGAAGATTAAAACTAAGTGGAGTTTTAATGAATCTTTAATTAGATTGAAATGGTCGAGAATGGAGTGTCACCAGTTTTGCTCCAGGCGATAGTTAAATGTTTAATTAGATTTGAACGTGAAATGGTAATTGAATTTACCGATAACACTGAGGTGTTAGATATGAAGTATTACCAGTTTTACTTCATGGGATAAATAGGTTGGGATTGGGAAATTAAAACAAATGATTACTTCGGTAAGTTTCGTTAATCCCGACTAGTTTGAATTGATATTCAAAAGTAGATTAAAGAATAAATTCAAGAATTTATCTTGGATAAAATTAATGGGAACATTTCCCTATGAATGTGAAATTTAGAAACTAACTGTCGGTTGGCCAAGCAGAATCGTTTTCTGCATATTAATCTGATGTTGGTTTCGGCCTTCGGGGTTAATATTTGGGAAATTATTCTCTTGATTAATTTACGGTTAGTGACTGATGAATTGGAATGAGGCGTATGTTGTGTTTGTGTAACACTTATTTAATATATACGCGAGTTATTCGGAAAGACCGGGTTTATCCCATTCTGAATAACTGATACGACGATAAGTCGAAGATGAAGACGATGGTCGAAGACCGGAGGTCTTCACGTCGTTTGGGTGATAACTGATGATCTTGATTGGGCTGTACACCCAAGAAGATGGAAACAGTTAGTGATCGTCCAGACGTACTTGGAGATCGAGGGATATGCGGGGTACTAGGTGCCTCCGGTTTCGTTCAGACCCAGAACGGACTTGTAAATGGACTGTGTGTCTGACATTGGATTTTAGTCTGTGTGTTTGATTTCTATTAAATGTATATCTGTTTGGCGGCAGAGAATTTATTCTCTTGCTTAACGCCCTTCTCTAAGACGTACGAGCTCAGGGGTTATATATTGATGGATATCAAACGCATGGAGTGAATTGCCTGTGTGGCATGCCTAAGTAGCAATTGATCGAGGCTTATGTTGAAAAGCAAAGTCTTGTGGTGATGATCAAAGCACGGCCTTTGTGGCGTAGCTTTGTGTAACGTTAGCTTCGCGAGTTTCGCACCCCGGTTGTGAACCAAAAACGGGAGAGGACCTCAGGGAGGGCATGCTTTTCTTTCTAGTTAGAAGTGGCGTCAGTGGTTTTACACGCCCTGACGAGTTTGACTTATGTGGTTGTTGCTGTTGCGAGGCGCCTCGGATTGATCGGTCGTTCTCGAACCGATGGAGTCATTTAGTTGGCTCGTTTACGCCCCAAAGGGCGGGGAAACGTATTGTTCAGGCACTATAATCCACATCGGTGGACCGGCCCTGACGATCGAAGGGGCAGTTGCGGCTGTTCCGGTGGCTCGGGCTAGAGAGTCACGAATCGGTTGAGGACTATCTTTTGCCTCGGTTCATAGACGGAAATCCAATTTCCAAATACGTGACTTTGCGGTTTTATTTGTAAACCTATATATGGTGACATAGTGGGATGGGGCGCTCATGCCGCCTATGATTGATACTTATGATTTGAAGTTGTTTTATACACTATACACTCATAGTAGTATCAAATGATTTGTTTTAAACGTACTAAGCATTCTTTGGCTGTTATAAAGGAAAACCCTATCCTCGACTGCGTTGCATTGTGTGATGGGACCTGGGTCTTATAACAGCTTCATTTTTCTTTATTTAGCATTGCGCTGTTTGTTTTATGCACTGGTATTCTTGGGAGGAAACCCGTTCCGTGTTATACGGCGTGGTCCCTTGATTTACCGAACTTTAAAATAAAGAATTATAACTGTTTTAGTTCTCACACCAGTCACTTTACTGACCTGGAGTTTATTGTTTTAACCTAAACTCTGGGTGCCCTTATTTTCGATACGGGCAGCTAGTAGTTTTGGTTTTGCAGATTTATATTCACAGGATCCTGGTTTACAGCTGGAACGATATCCGGAAAGCTTTGTATCCGTATATCTCTTCTAGTTGTGTATTGTATTATTTTCCGCTGCTATGTATTTAAATGTAATTTAAATCTCTGATATTTCTGTGTAATATTCATTTATACTCTGTATATTCTTGTATTCTGATGCATTGTTGTGATATACAATGAAATGTTCTTCTGTATGTGTTCTGTTTTGTCCTGTTCTCAAACGATAGGGCGTTTCGAACGGCCTGGATCGGTTTAGCGACTGGTTCGGACCGAGCGAAATCCCTGCTCGTCACAAATAACGACGGTTACAAACTGATTGTTGGACGGATCGATTGTAAGAAAACAGATTTTCAGCAGTAGAAGTTAGCCAGATAAAAATTATTTCACCAAAATCTCTTTTTCTCTGGTGGCTTGATCCTGATTTGATCGAGTGAAATCATTGGTTATTCCAGATCTAGCAAGGGCAAATTTAGCGAGTATTCAAGGATTTAGCGAGTGGATGAGAAACTAGAGTTTAATTTATTGAACGGTTCGGGGATTTGTAAGTGGATTGGCGATCGGAAATGGACGAAATGTGAATTGGGGATCTGAATGATTTTGAAATTCTTGGATGAGATTGAAATGAAAAAGAAGCGGGTAACCAAAATAAAAGTGAAAAATAGAAATAGCCTTGGTGCGATTGATGTGTAGATTGACGGTTGAGATTTTCTTTCAAATGATGATGTGAATCGCTGAGATGTCAAATTTTATTAATTTGAATATACCTATAGTTACTGCAACACATGTTGATATCTACGCTAACGCTTTGAAGCGTGCATTGTAATAGATAAAAAACAATATAGCAATGACAACATTGTAGTTAACAACACCATAAATTTTCGTTGTAATATGTCATCTATGGCGTATTAAAAATTACCCTCATAATCTAATTCATATTTTTTAGAAAAAAAGGAAGAAAAGAAAAGAAGCAAAAGAGAAGTTGTCATATGAATTCAACATGCGTGCCTATGGCTACAGAGTTAAACGGATGGTTCTATCCGGTTTTCCAACCAGTGCTACAGATAATTAACACTATGTAGTAGTAAGATGTAATATATAAAACGTATATATTATTTCCGTGTATTTTGTAATTTGACTTCAGGTAGAAAGCTAATTAGTACAAAAAGATTGAGAAGGTAACATTAAATATTAATCAATCTTCCAATAGAAAAAATTTCTGAAAGAGAATCGTACTGCTTGGCATATTCAAAGTTCAGTAGTACAATATACGATAATGCAAATGATTAGTATTTCGAATTAGTTGCGAATAGACAGACAAGTAATGATACAGCAGCGCCGGCCTTTGGAGTAGCTGTTAAGCCAACCACCTAGGGCAGTGGGGGAGGAGGAACAATAGAGATAGAAGGGGCAACATTCAATTATTTGGATATGTTTACTGTTATAAAAAAAATATTTCACAAATAACAGTATGTTTTGGTGGTTGTCAATGTTGATTTACAACTTGGTTTCCCTGATGATACATAAAGAGTCAACACACATTTGTAAATTATTGTATATGGAATTCCACCCCTAACAAAATTTTCAAATTCGATCAGAATTGATATTTTGAAGCAAATAATAAGGTAGCCGTAAGCAACATAATGCCGAAGGCATAAATAAGACAAACAACATCCGTAAAGTGATTGAAGATTTTGCATCATGAAAACAACGGCGCGAAACACATAAAGACATGTGTTAGCCTGCTTTGTGACCAGGCTACCCAAAGCAAAGATCGTGTTGACACACCTCTGGGTAAATGCTGCCTCATATGGAATCTCTGGATAACATCACTCTCCGACATTGGAGGCATCGTCAGAAGACACAAGGCAGTTTGTTAAAAATCACAACACCAGTATAAACTGGTCCGAAACCCTTATCAAACGACCTCATTTGGATCTATTCACATCATATGCTTGTAGCCCTCTGAATAAGCTTCAGTTTGAGCTTTGGTTCGGCTCAATCGGACTTACGGTTTGAAAGTTATGCCCGTTTCCGTGAACGGGTCCAGATTAGCATCAACTCGTGTCATTCCTGGTCGGATCGCGTACCGTGGATCGTGGATACTGGATCGGATCGCCCCCTCTGTTCGCGGAGCGTCCTCAAGCCACGATCCGTCCACTCCAGCTCGCAACCAAGCCTCAGATCGTGAAGCCCAAATCACGAACCGAGCCCATATCACGAACCGATCCCAGACCCACGAACCGATCGCCGAACCTGCAGATACATGCACTGTTTTGACCTATTCTTAAGGCTATTCGATCTCCTATTTTTCCGGATCGCATGCCACGTACCCCAGCGCGAACCAGTCATCCCAGAAGCTCTCCTACAGCTATAAATACACCTCCAGAGGGCATTTTTAGGGGACTTTTGGCATCTCCTGGTCCATGGCAGCCATGGCCAACACTTCTCCATGAATAACCACCATCTTCCTCAATAAATTCAATGGATTCGGAGAGAATTATTCATTGAATTCAAGTGATTGAAAGACAATATTCATTGTAATTGTAATCTATGAGGGAAATGAGAAAATATGAAGTGGACGTAGGCTCGTTAACGCCAAACCACTATAAAAATCTCGTTGTCTTGCTTTTTCTCTATTTTTCAGTTATTTCTTCATATCCTATGCTCAAAATACGACGATGTGGGTGTTAGGACCATTTTTTGGTCTAACAACATGATAAAAGATTACTGTATGAATACGTTAAGATTAAACATTTATGTGGTACTCGTGAATCAAACCTGATAAAATTGGAAAGTTTTACGACTTCGTTCATATTTCCATCGAAAAATTCAGAAGAAAAAAAAAGGTAACAATAAGAACTTATGATTTTTCTCCTTTATTCTCCAAGTGTCATAACTACATTTTGATCAATTTCTCCACAAAAAATGTCAAACTAAAAGTCTAAAATGAAAGGATTGTCAGACGAAGTGTAGAGAAAAATGTATGAGAATTGTGACAACCCATTTATGGTGAAACAGATATCTGTGCTCATTTAGGTGCATGGCTTTTTGGTCCAAACATAAGAACTCCAGTACTCATGCTTGCCCACTTATAAAATGTTCTCATTAGCATACATGTAATGGACTTTGATTAGTTATAATTAAAACGATGCTGTTTATTGCTAAATATTTAAGTACTGTAAAAGTAATTTCAGAATGGGACAACGTCTCTTTTACGTGTGCCGTGTACATGAATCCACCAACAGAAAATTCTGTAGAGAATTAATTTGAAACGTCACGTATTGAAGTTATCGAAACATTCAAATAATGGATTTAGCATGATTTGTATGACTTTCCATGACATACAACTGCAATGAACGAGTAACAATTAGGAATGGCAATGCGGCATGTCTAGAGTCCAAACCCGCTTGACCCGCCTCTGTTTTGATCCATTTAGACCTACCCCGTAAAGTCTTTGGAGCGGGTAGATCCGCGACCCGCTTTTGGAGGTCCGTCTCTAGGGTCGAGTCTGGGGCACGGCTAACCTACCCCAACCCGACTCGCACGATTGAAACATCATTAAAACATTTTATAACTATAATGATTACTTGTTAATCTTCTTAGGTACACATGGTTATAACTTGAATATTATATTCTTTCAATCAACAAACAATAAATTTTTCATAGTACTAAGTTGCATCAATGATAATCATACAATAACAAATGCATACATTTTGAACTATTATCATACAACTTATTTTATTATATTCTCTTATCCTTGCGAACACATTAATATATATATATATATATATAGAGTTTATCATTTGGTTATAAAAGATATAAGTATATAATTTGTGTACATTAGAACACAATGTCACTGGGTCGTGAGGCGGGTCGAGTCTACCTTGACCCGTACGGGTATCGGGTACGGGGCGAAATTCCAGACCCGCACTGGGTCTACGGAGCGGGTCTCGGGCGAGGTTTGAAAAGTCCGGGTTGGATCTAGGACACGAGAAACCTGCCCCAACCCGCCCCATTGCCATTCCTAGTAACAATCAAACAACGCACCTAATACTTGACCAAAATGCATCGATTTTCGGCAGTTAATTAAATACTGAAAAAGGAGTTTCCTTTTGCACTGAAACTTTTGTGAAGAAAATTGAAGTTACCATCTGGATATAGAGACCAAGTTTGTTGACACCACTTTATGTGGTGTCAATGCGACCTCGGCTCCTCATTGGAGGAAATCAGGGGGTCCATATGGGTCCCCCTGATTTCCTCCAATCAGGAGGTGAGGTCACGTTGACACCACATAAGTGGTATCAACAAACTTGTATTGTCTGGGTTTACCGTTTAAGGTAGCGCAAGTTTATTATTATTATTATTTTTTAATCCGGCGCATTTTCGAGATCGAATTACATTTGAATAGTGAATATGAAATTTAAGGGATTTTCCACTTATTCTCTAAAGCTGCATAGGAAACCGTGTTCCAGGCTATCTAGCGGTATAGGAAAGAATTTTGCATGATATACCGTATATTTTAGGAAAATTCACGATATTAGACCTGTTTTGTAAGATTATTACATGATTAGCCATGTTTCAGAAATAATTACAAATATAGACCTGTTTTGATCAGGGAGGGATACTGGCGCATTTTGAAAACTCGTCTTCGTTCGCCTTTTCAAAACTCGCCTGTGTATTTAGGATAATTTTCAAACTATATAAGTACTCACTAGCCTTCTCATAATTCTGATTCATACTCAACTACATATATTTTCAAACATGGCTAATCAAACAATGGTTGAGGAAGAGGTTAACTCTTATCCAGTTTGCTGCCACTGTGGTTATATAGCTGAAGTTGTCGTATCTGATGATGGCGAAAACATTGGTCGTCGAAGTCTTCTTTGTCCCAATTATCCCCACAGATGAAATTTTTCAGAATGGATTGACGAACCGCTTTATCGTAGGGCCATAATGTATGCGAATGAGCTGGAGCAAGAAAATAGACGTCTCAAAAAACGCGTAGAGGACTTGCAATTTAAACCTAACCAGTAGTGTTTCTATTATCCTTCGTCGTTGTAGGTGTCTGAAGTTTAGTTTGAATTATTGTATTACCCGTTGTCGTTGTATGTTTCTGAAGTTTAGTCTGAATTATTATTTGTGTGTTTGTAGGAATTGGAAGAGTAATACAAAGTATTGTATGTTTGTGTTATTCTAATGAAATATTTTGTGTTTTTGAAGTCTGAATTAAAGTTTTGTATGTTTGTTGGTTCATACACTATACATTATGACATAAAGATGAATTGAAAACTAGCTTCCACAAATTAAAGTCGGGTTATCTGTTTATGTATTGTACGATCTGCTGCAAATCAGGTGATTTGACTAGACATGGGTAAAGTTGATCCAATATTTCGAAATAGTTGTTTTGGCAAACATCCTCCAAATCTGACCCAACATTTGTCCATTGTAATAAAGCCGTTGTAAGGACAAAGGCCAACGCTTTATTTTGAATTCAAGGCTTTATTCTGCTTTTTTTTTAAATCGATGATATGATTATAGCACTGGCAATTCTGACTTGACAACGACCATACTGAGTTGATTAAAGTTGATATGACAGTGACATATCAAAGCTGGTTTCCCTATTTCATAGGTTATCAGCACATTATGTCTCAAACAATTCAAGTCTATCTTCTAAAACTCAAGAAAAAAATACTCAATCAACAATGGCGCCTACTTTTATTACTGCACTATGCTTCTTCGATGGTGAATTGGTTATGGATGAGCGCCAAAATGGAAGTTATGTGGGAGGATTCTGCAAACCAGGGAGAGTTCGAAGGGGGTTGAACGCTTGATGGTTTGAAAGAAATAGTCTTCCAAACAACAAATTAACCCTCTCGAATATGATATCGAGTTGTCTGTTAACTGGCCTACTGAATCGGGGACGAGAACCGTAGCACTTTTAGAAGATGCAGATGTACAAGTATTGTTTTCTACTATAAAGAAATCGATTGAGTTGTTTGTTGGAAAAACAGCAAAAGAAATCGTGGAAGATGTCGTGGAAGAAATAATCACACCGCCTATAGTGAGTAGCGGTTTCGGTTGTTTCACAGAAATGTTGCAAACTCATGATCCATCAGTCATCTTTAGTTCTCCCTTGTACACAAATCCGTATTTTCCACCAAATGTGGACAAACAGCAGCAACAACAACAAGAACAACAAACAGATTAGTCAGAACTGTTAGATATGAGCCAAAGGTATGTGTTATTGATCAAGTTAGTTTTATAACTACTAACTGAAATGTAAGATTTAACTAAATACATTTATTAACAGATTGACTGTAGAACCCGAAGAAGACTTGGGTGCAGGTCCTTCGCAACAGGCCGAACATATATGGTGGTTGCCACGATAATTGTTGATGATACATGCTGGACCGAAGTAAACAACGAACCATTGGACTATGACTTTCCAAACATAGTAGATACCGAAGAAGATGGTAATGAAGTTCAAATGGAAGTACCCATGGATGATGATCTCTGCACGACGCAAATGATGGCCAGATCCGTAGTGGCTAATCTATAGTTTTCTGGAGAAAAATTCTCGGCTGCCTGCGTTCAAAATGGTTTTGCTGGTGGGATGGTATTCCAAAGCAAGGAACAATTTCTCCACTAACTTACAGAATGGTCTATTCTACACGGTGTTTCATACAAGCCAATCAAGTCGAATAAAACAATATACACCACTGTATGTAACGTTGATGCTACTTGTCCATGGTGAATACATGATATTGTGTCGAAGAGATCACAAAATGGATGTTGGGAAATCAGAAAGTTGCCTCATGAACATAACTGTGTCAACACGATGATTAATTCAAACCACAAGCAAGCAACTTTTGCGTTTCTTGTATCCAAAATCATGGGTTTTGTGAAGGTCAATTTGGATATCTCAGCTGGGACGGTGCAAGTGCTTGTCGACAAGCAACTCTTCATGAAAATCAATTACATGAAAGCTTGGCGAACGTTGAATAAAGATTTGGAAAAAATATACGGTGACCAGGCCGAATCATATTCGTATTTGCCTTAATATTTTGCGGAAATAAAAAGACGTGATCCAGGTTCAGTAGGACATATAGTACATGATGATTATGGGGTATCTATCGTTCTTTCTGGGCATTTGGTCCTTCCGTTGTAGGTTTTGTACACTGTCGTCCAGTGCTCTCTATTGACGGGACACATTAGTACGGTAAGTACAAAGGAATACTGCTAGTTGCTATCGCTGTAGATGCGGACGACTGCCTTTTCCCATTAGCTTATGGGGTGGTCGAATCCGAATTGTATGATAGTTGGGCCTGGTTCTTTTCATGCATGCGTGAGTTCATCTATAGCGTACAAATTAGACACATTACATTCATATCTAACAGAATGAAAGGGATTCCAAGCGTTTTGCAGGGTAGATGGCGATAACCTCACAAACATAGGTTATGTGCAAGGCATCTGAAAGTAAATTTTCAAGCTACAGGTCATCGAGACAAACGACTTATAGGCTTGTTTTACGCTGCTGCATGTGCTTCAGAAGTGGTTGAATATACTAAACTTAGAGAAGAAATCAAGGCAATGGAGCCGGAGGCACATACTTGGATTGAAAGAAGCCTAGGGAATTGCGAAGAAAACTGGGCTCTTTGCAAAGATGACGGTGACCACTTCCATATCATGACGACCAACGTATTTGAAAGTTTTAATAGTGTACTAAAAGATGCCAGATCCTTGCCTATAAAGGCATTGGTTGCAAGAACGTTCTTTCAACCAGTTGAGTATTTTTATAAGAGACGAGAAAAAGGGGAGGGTCTGAATTCGAAACTTACTCCAAAATGGGAAGCTAAAATTGAAGCTCGGGCTATTGACGCACGTCGTTGTAGGCTTGTTCGATTTGGCCGATATAAATGGCAAGTGATTAACAGTTACAGCGATGAATACGATGTTGTGATGGACGGTTCTGATGTCACATGTACATGCAGAATCCCACTTTTGCAGAAGATACCTTATGCTCATGTGATGGCGGCTTGTTCAGCACAGGATTTTGGTAGTAATAGAGCACATCATGATTTTGCTTATGAATGGTACTCCGTCCAAAGTTATAGAGCTACATATGACCCAGAGTTTAATCCTATACATGATAAAAAATACTGGGACCCGTACAACAGTCCTCTAATATTGGCTCCGCCGGTCAGAAGACTAGCCGGACGATCCAAATCAACGAGGTTCAAAAATGTTATGGACGAGCATCAAACACCCAAAACAAACAGGTGCAACAAATGTGGATCGCAGGGAAATAACCAAAAGCGGTGCACTTCAGTAGCCTAAAATGGAGATGTATGTCTGTTGATGCGATGTCTGTGTGTGTGGTATTTCATGTATCTGTATTTGATATGTTTCGAACCTATCTGTCCTTAACCGGACCATGTATCTCTCTTGTATTTGAATATTAGAATTCGGTATTTGTTTTATGTTGTTAGGTTAAGGTATATATACTATTTAATTGTCGTGGTAGTTCGCAGTTTAACATTTACAACTTCATTCGAATATATAAGAATCATAATACATCGGATTTCATTGAAACACAAAATGTTCGAATCTATAAACCTATATTCTAGTAATAAAACCGAAAAATTGGAATTTCATATTATAGATATTGAGTTTTGTCCAAATCAAATTTCAAGAAATCGCTATGGAAATAAATAAAAAATACGGGCGAGTTTTGGAAAGGTGCCTTTGTGCGAGTTTTGAAAACTCGCCTTCGTTAACTGCAAATAGGTCTAAATTTGTAATTATTTCTGAAACATGGCTAATCATGTAATAATCTTACAAAACAAGCCTAATATAGTGAATTATCCTATATTTTAACATCATGAACATGCTGTTCTGGCTGAAAATACGTTTGTCATTTCCTACAAAAGAATATGAAACCTTGTTTCTCCAACTTCCTTGATTTTCTGATCCGAACATATGTTATATTTTAGGAGATTTTGACTTAAAAACCTTATTTGTTTAAAATAAAAACACATAAATGAATTTATCACTGTCATTTGCAATTTAAAAAAGATACAATTTTTTCATTTTTTTAAAAATATTTTTAAAACTTATCATTTGTAAGTGTTTCTCTTAAACTAATTATCATAAAAAATAAGTCTTTTCAACTCAATTTTCACTTCTGCAATTGTAGCAAAACTCAAATCTGCGGTTAGCTGAGCCTATTCAAATCTCGACGCTGAGTTGCCTCAAAAAACACCAAGGATAAAAACTAACCTTCAATTATTTTAAATCTAAATTTATGCTTTATTTTGAAATCAAATACTCAGATGGCAATACATAGTATCACAAGTACTAGATAGTATACAACATACCATATATCAATATATATATTCGAATTGCGCTATGCAAACTTTGATCATGTGACCTCGCACAGTAAAGTCGTTTTTTTAATATTATAAACTATACAAAGCAACTAGATGGTGCCTTTAGGGTGCATGTACGGCCATTGCACATTGCCTTCAATGTACCATATAGAGTAAATGTGTGGAAGAATAATTCTAGACAAAAAACTTAAGAGGAGACGACTAAAAATTTTAAGGGGTCTTGTTAACCACAAAATGGTCAACACCTAAAACGTCGAGCTTTTAGTTAAACTCCTTGATTGACTTTTTATAAGTAAGTAGATAGGACCTTTCGTTCTAATGGGTAGCCCTTAGGGCTATCAGAATAAACTACCATGCAGTTTTTGTATGAAATAAGTGATATTTTGTTAATGAAATAACCCTTTCGACTTCGCCTAAGTTGAAAAGGATTTGGGTACTCCAGATCTTATCCAAAATGACATTCTTACTAAATATTTCAATCAAATTTTTATTGATTGTATCGATAGAAACGATCGCTTTGAAACTATACTAAGATGAAACTACTATTTCAATTAAAAAAATTAGGTTTACTCTCTTTAATTTGAGTAAAAGAATTTAGGCTGAGAGGGTTCGGTCCCAATTCTGGACCCTGAGGTCACTTATGGTTTGTGATATTTATCACATGGATATTAAAGTGGAGATATTGGAAGTTGCGGGATTTTAGGATCTGTGACCGAGTTTTATGGATTTGTTGAGATATTTTAGGGAAAGTTTTATTGAGAAAGTTTTAAGAAATATTTATTTTTGAGATATGTTTAGGTCCAATTGGGTATAGATCTAGTCTTTCCATTTGTCTATATAAGCATCTCATTAGGGATATATTTATTTGTTCTTTTGACGGAGAAAAGCTTTTTTTTTAGGGATTGGGATATCTTCTCGATTTTAGGTCTTTCTTCGTAATAAATTCGTGGAATAATAAAGGTTTGTTTAGAGGAATTCATTTGTTATTGTTATATTCTTATCTCTTTCAAAATCTAATTGTGTAGTGATCTTGTGGAAACCCTAACAATTGGTATCGGAGCCTTCTACACAAATTTTTTGAAGAGGGTTTGAATATGGATAAAATAATTATTGAAAAGCTTAATGGAAGAAATTGGGGATTATGGAGGGCAAAAATGGAAGATTTTCTTTATCTTCATCAACCATTGGATAATAATGGGGGAAAACCTAGCAATCTATCTGAAGCAAAATGGGAGACTTCGGATAGGAAGGCTGCTGTGTCCATTCTATGTTTTTTGGATAATTCAGTGTTTCATATTATTGTTAATGAAACATCTGCTTATGCAATATGGAAGAAATTGGAAGGGGTTTATTCGAAGAAATCCGCAACAAACAAGGCTCTTCTTATGAGAGGATTGGTAAATTTGAAGCTTAAGGAAGGTGGATCAATTGGGGAGCATTTTAATAATTTTCAGAAAATTGTGAATCAATTGGATACCATGAATTTCAAAGTGAATGACAAAAGACAAGCTTTAATGATGATGAGTTCATTACTAGAAAGTTGGGAAACACTTGTGGTTGCGTTGAATAACTCAAATTCGGATGGCGTTTTTTCAATGGGATCTGTGGTTAGTAGCTTGCTTAATGAAGAGATGCGGAGGATGAGCCTCAAGGAAGGAAAAGATAAGGAGGAAACGGAAATTGAAACTCCAATTGAAAAAGCTTTTATTGCAAGGAGGGATAGTCAACGAAATATGGAAAGGAAATCGAATAGATCGGACATGAGAAAGGAATATGTTTGTTTTTACTGTGACAAACCCGGTCAACAACTGAGATTTTGTCACAAGCTTAAAAGGGATAAGGAGAAGATGAAGGCATTGGAAGAAATGTTTGATGAACAAAATAACAATGGTAATGAGGTGAATTTTGGCTAGGAGATTGAAGGAAAGGTTTTATGTGTTAATAAAAGCGAAAGCAAAGATTGGATACTTGATTCAGAAGCTTGTTTCCATGCATGCCATCAAAAGGAAGCATTTATTGATTATGAAGAACAAATTAGTAAAGTGGAATCCGCCGACGGTCGAGATTTGCATGTTAAAGGCATAGGTTTGGTTCGATTGAAGATAAATGATGGAAATGTGGTAAAGCTAATGGGAGTTAGGTACATCCCAGAAATTAAGAAGAATCTTGCTTCAGTTAGACAGTTGGAACAAAAAGGTTGCAATTTCTCGACTAGAGGTAGAGTTACAAGAGTTTGGAAGGGTAACAAAGAGCTTCTGCACGCAAAACGGAAAATAATAACATATATAAATTGCAAAACGGTGGAGAATGTTATGAGTTATCAAATTGGATTAGGAGAGGCGAGTTCATCTGAATCAAGGTGGAGCCATCATCCTAAAGCCACAAAGTCTACATGAAGGCCATTGTGGTATTACAAGCAATTTTGAGATCTTTTATATGGTGCATCTCATTAGGGAAATGCATAGTTTGGGGGTGGTTTTTAGATTTGTTGAGTGTTGGAGTGATTTCATATCAAGGTGGAGTGTTATGGTTTGCGATATTTATCACATGGATATTAAAGTGGAGATATTGGAAGTTGCGGGACTTTAGGATCTGTTGACCGAGTTTTATGGATTTGTTGAGATATTTTAGGGAAAGTTTTATTTTGAACAAGTTTTAAGAAGTATTTATTTCTGAGATATTTAAGGGTCCAATTGGGTATAAATCTAGTCTTTCCATTTGTCTATATAAGCATGCCATTAGGGATAGATTTATTTGTACTTTTGAGGGAGAAAAACTTATTTTTGTTTTTAGGGATTGAGATATCTTCTCAATTTTAGGTCTTTCTTTGTAATAAATTGGTGGAATAATAAAGGTTTGTTTGGAGGAATTTGTTTGTTATTGTTATATTCTTATCTCTTTCAAAATCTAATTGTGTAGCGATCTTGTGGAAACCCTAACAAGGTCATACTTATAAATGTGGTTTGACCTCTCTTTAGCCTTCGTGCTTCCTTCTCTTGCATTTGGTGAATTTAATGTAGGGAGATGGTAGTTGCATCCTTCAACCATTCGTTTAGAAGCCATCATAGCAATTGTGGGAAGTAATGCGGAGGCAGGCCCAAGCAGCAACTTTGGATCGGCTTTTTTCTTTGTAGAGGGGTAATATCTATCTCTTTTGAACACTTGATGTATAACGGAGGTCCTTCTTCAAAATCCCTTATCATGATAACCTCTTATTGCATTGGTTTCAAATGAGGTGTTTGTTGTCTATTGATCTCGTCCTTTCAAAGGAGTTGATTATTGGAACCAACTGTTTCGTAGGAATGCTCTATTTCATATTGTATCTTCCTGGTATCGAAGTAACGTTCCCTTAGTGTCCATGCTATCGATACACGTTCCATCATAGTCAAAGGGATATTTTGGTTTTGCTTGAGTTAAACACAAAATTTTTCTGGTTACCTTTAAATCTCCAGCATGATCTAAATTTCCGAAAAGTGATTCCTTTGAAGGAGATTTATCGTAGCTGGAAGGGTTCAAATAACTATATATATTACATATTTCATGATTTATGTTATCCCAAAATTAGTGAAGAAGAGTTAACTTCTCTTGTAAAATATAGATGGTTACTTCCCTGACTATTGTTTGTAGGCCAGTGTCTAAGAGAATACCACCATCCCTTTCTTACGCATTCATTTAAAAAGTGGTTGAAATATAGAAAATAACTATTCCATCAGTGAAATTCTTCCTTGAAGAATTATTAGAAATCTTATTAATATTAGTCAATTATAGGATCAGAATCAAACCGAAAGTTTCTTCAATATTCCCCAGATTGTAAAGTCGAGGTTTAGCTTGGATAAAAACTACATAAATAATTTTTAAATTTCAGGCATTTAATAGCATCAAAATATACTTAAGAATTCATCCGAATATTATGTTGAGTTGTTGTGACAATGAATGAATAGTCGCTATGCACTAGATCAATGATGTCCAATATATATACGTAGAATTTGAAGTGCATTAATCACTTGTAATAGCAGCAGAAAATATAAGTCACACAATCACTCTTATTCTATTACAGACTTTCCATCCTACCAATTCCCTTTGGTCTTTCTTTACTATTACTAAACCCACACTTCACCCAGAGGAACATGCATACAAACACTACTTAATTTCACGTACCACAAACTTACCCACTTGATTTAGATAGACAACAGGATCACCGAAACATCAAATACAAAGTAAGTAGATTGACTACTATATATTATGTCTTCAATACACTGAGTAGTCACAATGTAATACAACATCCAGAGACTTCAACAATGATGATGTAGATTGAGTGCACTGAGGTTATGAAATGAACTTGGACCAGATTTGAATATTTTGTGTAGTGAAATATCGTTGGCCTAATATATGCTTTGGTATAGATATATAATTGAATGTTTGAGAGCAATATGAGAGTGAATTAGAGAAAAGAATTATTGTTCTTTTTATATGGAGTTCTGCGGCTTATATAGAAGTGATAAGTTGTAATTAAATAGGAATAACTCTTCAACGATTTCTTTTGAAAGAGACGTGTTAGCCTGTTTTGTGACCAGGCTACCCAAAGCAAAGGATTTGGATATGAACATGAATTGATCAGCAAACGCTCGGTCGAAATAGTGGAATAGCATCACTCTCTGGCATTGAACGCATCATTAGAAGACACATCGCGGTTTGATCAAAATCGCAACATTAGTATAAACTGGCCCGAAACTCCTATCAAACTACCTCATTTGGATCTAAACACATCAAAAACTTGTATCCCTCTAAATTAGCTTCAAGTAGAGCTTTCGTTTGGGCCAATCGGCCTTACAGTTTGAAAGTTACGCCCGTTTCCGTGAATGGTTGTAATCTGGCAATCATTTGGATGAAGTGACGAAGCATCACCTCCTGGACCGGCTCGCCCCTCATCGGATCGCCCCACTCCCTCATCACGATCCGTTCGTGACACACCCATGATCCACGATCCGATTCATGGAACCCCTCATGACCACGACCCGATCTGTGGTGAACAACATGGTCACGAACCGCCTGGACCGAACCTGCTTCTATGCATGAATGTTGACCTATTCTTGAGGCTATGACCGCTCCTACTTTCCTGGATCGGGTGCCACATGTCCTTCCACGACCTGATCACCATATGGGCTTTCCTACAGTTATAAATACACCTCCAAGAAGCATTTTCAAGGGACTTTTGGCATCTCAACATCCATGGCTGCCATGGCTAATACTTCCCCATGAATAACCACCATCTTCCTCAATAAAATCAATGAATTCAGAGAGAATTATTCATTGAATTCGAATAATTGAGAGACAATCTTTAATGTAATTGTAATCTGTGAATGAAATGAGAAAATATGAAGTGGACGTAGGCTCGTTAACGCTGAACCACTATAAAAATCCTGTTGTCTTGCTTTTTCTCTTATTTTCCAGTTATTACTTCATGCCTTATGCTCTAAATACGACAATTTGGGTGTTAGGACCATTTTTTGGTCTAACATTTTGGTGCTTTCACTAAGAAATGAATTCTTAGCCTATCGGATTGTTCTCTACTATTTGGATTTTTAAGTCTGAAGAAAACAGTTTGCATTTCTACCATTTTTGAAGATATCAGTTATTTTGGTAAAATCAGAACTTTGTGCCTTCGAAGAAAACAAAGGAATCGCATGCTTCACGACCAAATGATGAACAAGCAGATAACGCGCAGGAGCAGGTGGCTAGTTCGCGGTTCGCGGCTCGCAGGGGGCACCACGAACCGCTCCTAAGTGACTTCCTCGATCCGAACCAAAGATGAGAAAATGTGGACACCGCGGCTCGTGGGGGTGGCCACGAACGGGTCTCAGAATATACCCGCGATCCAACCAGAAGCTTGGAATTTGAAGGCCTTTGCATATCAGTTCGTTCCACGACCCTGAAGGCAACCAAGATCCGGAGATATATCTGATTCACGAACCACGTCCCACGAACTGAAGAAATGTCTGGACCGCAATCCAAAGAGACGCACTCGACCCGCTCGACCTGATGGTGATATCGCGATCCGCGATCCAGAAAAGTGTGGGGCAGACAGCAATCACGACCCGACCTAGAGCAGGTCCCGCGACCCGATACGAAGTTCTTGATTCAGTTAACGACCCCCACCGGCGCTGCGCCCGGACCTGTTGACGGCCTCGCCTTCGGCTCGGAGCACGGCTCGCCTTCGGCTCGAAGTTTGCTTTGTCCTATAGTTAATACTTACCAGTCGGGATTCAGTAGATAGTCTGATCATATCAACAACTAATTGACGATGACTGAGATTCTTCCCAGAGCAATAACACCTATTTATTGATGTTATTCAATATGAGTAGCTATTGAAAAGATTTGACATGCTGGATACGACAGTATACGAGATAATGATTGTCTCATAGCAGCCTCTTCTCCCAGAGTTCTGATGGTGTATTGATTTCACCAAAGCAACTGATGTTTTCCATGAATGAGTAGTAATCACCTGGTTTGCATGACTTAAACCTATCCGATGGGTGGGGTCCCACATGGCATTAACATGGAACCATCCAGGAAGTATTCTGGAGACTCGGATGATCATAGCAATGACGACTCGCAATGACAAGATACTAGAAAGTGACTAAGGATTATTACAAATCTACAATTCACTTGTATGGTATAATGAAAGACATATATCCTACGATCTATACCTGGGAGAGCTTAGTTGACCTTTCCAAAGCATAACTGCTATCCACAACATTAATGAAGATTGATTTCCATTATAAAGGGGTCACATCAACACACTTTGGTACCCAGAGTTAGGTACCAGTTGAACTGCCATAAGCCATGATTGGACATATGGATCCTTGTCCGGATGATAGCAACTTGACTGCTCACCAGCCACCATATGACCTTGGTCAAGAGATAAGATTTTGAGATCAAAGTACCTCACAAGCTATGCTATCATATTCAAGCTTATCTGATCAAGGTACAAATAGACCCGCTCCAACATAATTTAGAGCCTGCATTGCACCCTAGTGTCTTCCGCTAAATATCCCAACCGAAGATAGAGCGGGAATGGTCTATGATGACCAAGTTATGGGAGAAGTCGATTATTTGGCTTGATAGAATATGCTGCGCAACATAGATGGCGTGAAACTCAAAGATGCTTACCCTCCAGATGAAATGGGGTGTGAAGGAGGCGTCAACATTGTGAATAAAGGGAGCATCAAAAAAGGAATTACCCGATGATCTGCTCGAAGACATAGATCCCAGAAAGGATGGTGATTCGGGATGTAGAAAGGTAACATCTAATGACGCAACTGCACGTGTTCCGACTGTCGATGCCGATCTGACAAAGGTCTTGAAATCGGATCTCATATAGACCTCTTCCGAACAAGTGAATTTAGTTGCTTTCTACAGTAAATAAGGCGTATGCTCAGTCCAGGGAAAGCATCTGCCTTGAAAGCCCATGGAAGTCCATGTAGATGATACTCTTGTGGAGTCTGAGCGATCCACCTATTTCGTTTTAGATCTAATAGAAATGTTCAATATTTGGAATAAAGCTAAACCCGTTGAAATGTTTGTTTGCCGATTGCATCAGGAAAGCTTCATGGCCTCATAGTTAGCTTACACAGGATCTAAATCGACCCTGATCAAATTGCGATGATCCTAAACATCCATGAACAACAAAGAATTAAAGTTGTCTGACACTTGGCAGGAAAGTTGGCACCACTTGCAGGTAAGAAGGATAGGGTCCAGAAACTAGCCTATAATGTGAGCAAGAAGATAGCCGTGGTAAAACGCAACTACCCAAAGATTGAAAAGCTTGTCCACAGCTGCTGATTGTTCTGAGAAAGCTCCCCCGCTACTTCCTAGTTCATCCTATTTTGATACACACTCATTAGCCGCAACGACAGAGCCCGAAGCGACTTGAGGCATCTGGAAAGTTGCTCGAACGGAACATAGAGCTAAAACAGTTTGATCTTAATTCCCTCCTAAAGAGGTCCGTACTGGGGAAAGCATTAGCCAACTTCATCACTAAATGTACCGTTCCTGAAGAGGATATGTTAGATGAAGAAAATGGCCCCTTGGAATGAAAGACGAAATCAAGCATCTAGAAACTGTATACAGATGGTGCAAGAAATGATCGATGATCCAACGCCAGAGTTTTGCAGATAACCCCCGAAGGGCGGCTCGAAAGGTATTCCAGTCAAAGAAACCACAACTCGCTTCTTACCTAGAACCAGTAGAAGAGCTGTTGGGTGGATTGGAATGTTACAACATGCCTCATATTCCGCACATAGAAGGTCAGAAGGCATATAATCTGACCAAGTTAGAAGGTTCCGACAATCCAGAAAAGATAGAGATGATCCCAATTAAGACACTACGAACTCTCCGACCATTGATCATATGGAAATTGATCCAGTGTTGGATACTACACCCGAATGAGAATCATCGACAACCTCCGTAAGAAACTTCCTGCAGCACAAAATGCTTTCAGCAACGAGAATGAATGGCGTACCATCGTTTTTTATGTCTCAAGATATGAAGTTCAAGGCGACATGGCTTATTTCCCTTGGAAGGTTGTCCCGAGATAGAAATCGACGACTCTCATTGCTGAATTTACCGCCCTGAATGTTTTGACAGACTTGCTAGTCAACTTCCCGCTAGATGGGAAATGTACATGAATGAAACATCTAACGAGCGAAGCTTTGGAATTAGAAAGTGAAGATTCACACTTCCACTCCTTTCATCAATTGTTTGCCAAGTAACTAGTTCCCCCGACGCTGGGGGCAATTAGAGATTTGAGCATGAATCGCTCAAGATTACATCATCTAAATTCAAAGCTGATACATCAGGAGTTTGCATGGCCAATTGCCTTAGTCTTGCCTAAAAGTTAGCAAGTTGAAAGTTTAGAATGCTCACTACCGAAAGCTAATTGATTGTTTGTGCACCAACCCTTGTCCCGATATGGAATCGAAGGCCTATCAGCAAATCTATGAGATATAACTATCCCACCAGCCGCAATATCCTACTTTCTAGCATAGAAAGTGCAAAAGTTTCTATAAGCGTAAATCCATTGTTCTCATGCCAATTGCCATCCTAACACCAATGCGATGGTGTGCTTCCATTAGCAGTACAGTCGCGACTTCCTGACACTCTATCCTTACCCTCAGCATGGTGGCAAAAAGGTGATTCAAAGGAGATGCGACCTCATCAATCGCTTATGATATTTACCTAACCGCCTTTGCCATCTCAAGATCCTGATCAACATCTATTCATTCTTGGGACCGCCGCCCCGCAATATTTTGAAAAGATATTCGTCATCGTCTTAAGATTCCGGCATCCATCCCATGGTAGAGACAGGATAAGGAAGAGTTAACCGGAATAGAGCATGCAATTCCAATTCCCTCTCAGAATGATATTCATTCCTCTAAAAGGTACCTCAGATCTGGTACCGATCGGACTTTTAACACCCGCACGTAGAGTTATGGAGCATTGCTGTAACGGGCCCGACTGGACTGCTCGTTTACAAAGTCGCGCCCCCGCGTCTAACCAAAGTTGTATAACTTAAAGTGGATCCGAGATGACTATCTAATCCCTGGCTCACACGTGGCAGACCACAAGACAATTGTACATAAATCATTGAATTGCAAAGTCGGAGTCCGACTCCAGACGGACGCGGGGTGACCATCTATATGGCTCGATCCTATCCTCGAGGCGACCGGATTACATGAACCCCGATAGGAGGGGCAGCAGTGCCCATTGATATTCTTATTTTCCAATCATTAAATTTTCTTTTACATGCCTCTTGAGTTATTGACATGACTAACTCATATGATATGAATGATGCAGTTACTCGAAGTTTGGAGCCAACTACTCCTCCCATAGATTGGTTGGAGGAACACAAAGGCTTGGCAAACGTTTCCCAACTATTTGACTGACTAATGTTATCCACAGAGCTTGGGTAGAAATATAAATCTAGGATGAGTGTGACCCGACCGCTTGTCCGAAAATCTCCATTCGCCAGAGTGAAGCATGGAGCATGGACCAGAACCGATGTCGAGATCGACACCCGAAACGGCAGAGTCCCACTCTTTGAACTAGAGTGTAGAAGGAACGCCGGGGCGAATGATATGACCGTTCGCCTGAACCACTCTAACTCTCATGATTCGAGAGAGAGTATAAAGGACCAGAGAGAATGTCCATGAGGCGTAAAGCTGCACCGTGACTAAAACCGCCTCGAAATACACTCCACCCCGCTGAAGGATCGGGAGAGTATAAAGGCGCTAAAGACTTAGCGCCCCCAGAACTTCTGCCCCCCTGAAGGATCCGTGAGCAGACTAAGAACCGCGCTCGAACTCTAACCCGCTGAAGGATCGGGAGAGTATAAAGGTGCTAGACACTTAGTGCAACAATAACTCTTACCCCGCTAAAGGATTGGGAGAGTATAAAGGCATGATGACGCATGCCACTCAAGGGCTCCTATCCTGTTACAGGACTGGGAAAAAGAATGAAAGCGGAGCCCGAATCCTCCATGTCCGGACATGGGGACAACACAGTTATGGTCCTAATCAATCCTCAACAAGCCCTGGCCAGGCACTAAATTAATGATTGATTGGGGGCATACCCATACATACATACTACTTTAGTGCATTTTCATTTATAGTTGTTTTCATTTATAGTTGCATTGATAACTTAAAATGTTTCACGAACTATTTGATTATTTGCTTATGTAATGCTCGCATGTGCGGGATAATGCGAAATAAATAAAATTTCATTTACCAAGTGCAGGTTCACAGAACAAAGCTAAACAAAACGCGGGAGCCGCACTCGCAACAATAATGACAAACCAGTAGGAAGCAACTAAAGGGGGACGTGCAGGAGGCTGACACCAATGCCCAATGCTAAACTTTCTACGCAATTCAAGGCGGCGACCGAAAGGAAGCCTTGAGAATGAATTATTCAATGACATATCATGCAACTTAATATTCACGACTAGGAAAGACCCGGTGAAGCCCTAGTATTTTTGGATTTCTATCCGGCCTATCCTCAGCGGTCGTTGGTTTTTCGGTCATAATACAATCTGGCACAATCGTGGCATTCAGGATTAAACAAATATCCAGAATACGCCATCCTTCATCTAAATTTGAAAGGGAATTGATCCGACTATCTGTCTTATGCTGTTACCCCTGAACTGGGGCCATAACCATTGAAAATATTCACAAACGGCATAGCTTACGTGCATGTATTTAACTTATGTTGTGATCTTTACAGGCCCCTTGAGGTCCACGAAACGTATGCAGAGATAATGTCCATTTGCTAGTCCAAACTTACTTCCAGACTGGAAAGTTCAGATAAGGCCGGGCATAACCTATGCAGCAATTAGGGCTTGGATAGGAGACAAGACATTTGCATGGACCGAGTACCAACATATCGATTTTCACCCAACTCTAACTGATGATGCGAAGAGGGAGTATGAAATACATGGATTCGAAGTCTACTACTCAGAAAAAAAAACCCATTGATGGGGCACGAAATATGAGCCTTAGGCAGCATAGTTTTACTACCTGATGTCTATATTCATAATTGAATGATAGAAGCCTGATTGACGGCTGCTACTCATGTGGAACCAAGAAGCTCGAGGTCGGCCTTTACCTATTTCAAGACTTTACGCTGGTGGTAACAACGATAATTGAAAGGCCAAGCAACAATCATCAATTCGCGGGAAATGATAAAATCGAAGTTCAAGCAATGGCGAACTTGCTCGACTAGATAGCAACCATTAGCTCGGATTGAACACAAACCAATCAGCAGGCGTGCGTCATGCGGCTTCGATTCAGAACATCGTGGATGGAAACATGGAAAACAGAACAGCTACCTGCAACATCCTAGATGAGAATGCAAGAATTGTAACTAACTCAGGTTATGCACGACCAGCTTTAGCTCCAACTCGAATTTCATACTCAGCTCCAGGCAAGAACGCAACAATTCGAAGAACAGGAACCCGGTCGGGCTGAATGAATCGAACCACGACTCGAGGGCAATGTCGACACGGAAATAAGAAATCAACAAAGACCCCCATTTGTATTCTCAGATTCGATGCTGGGGGCACCAACCATGATCTTAACAATGTGCAACAATTCTTTGACGGCAACCTGCTCGCCAGTTTGATTCGGCACCTCTCGAGAAGCGGTACTTCTCACGATGATGTGGGTAACGACCATCATAGTCTTTTCACACAGGACATCAGAATATCCTGGTATTCCCATAGATTTCAATTTTTCACCACAACAAGACTTGCTTAGAGACTTTGATGAATTCAACCCTGATTTTCATGACAAAAAGGTGTTAACATCGAGAAGAATGATCAAGATGCTTTTCCGAACGAAGAATGGAGCACCTTCCAATTCCTGAAATGATAAGGACAAAGGAGAAGCCCTGGTAAACAATGAAAAGAATGTGCAATTCCAAAGAGAATCTATACCACTAATCGAGCTCATGATCATGTTTGTCAAGCGCAATTGAACCGAGCATGAGAAAGAGACTCAACAAGACTGTGACAACCACTTCAGACTATGCTGAAGCATAAACGGAGGGGCCCACCTAACTTCATAACGATATTTATCCACTCGCGTTTAGCAAGCTTACTTAACTTCACAACTAATCCAATGGGTGTAACCGAATTCGGTGATGTCCGATGAGGCAATTCTCACTATTTGACTAAAGAGTAGAGACGATATCAAAGAAAATATAATTCGAAAATTTTCGTATACAACACCAACTCTTGCTTAATCGAGAGAGAGCATAGAATGTTTTGGGTCAACTAAGATTGCTGAACCTGTAACTCTTACCCGATGCAGTGACAGGAAGTATAAGACCCTGAAGATTAGATGCCTGATTGACTTACTTTATCCCCCATCGATGCTGGGGGCATAAGCCCTGATTTTGCTTGTCCTCCGATGGCACTGAGAGCACAAGTGTCGATTCATAGACTAACTCTAAAGACAATCCTGGCATGGAATGAGATTCAAAACATGTACGTTACGCCTCTGGAGTATGACCCGACTCATCTTTTCCGACCAAGAGAGCTAGCTGGTAGATCAAATGTGAACTTAAAGACTCTTACTACACCAGATGGAAGGTGTGACGAACTTATCCACTGCCTTACGACAATGACAATCATACGAGCATTAGTTAACATGATTTCAACTGCATCTCTTAAAGACGTGCACGTGATTATTGAATTACAAAACGATCCAGAGTGATTGTGGCTTTCGGGATCCTTATTATTACGATTTGATGCTATCGCGGAGCCCTATATTAATATCCCGATGCTGAGATAGTTTAAAGTCGAGTACAGATGACAGATTCACATGTTGATTCTGATGTGCTTTATCCCGATAGTTCAGATAACAGCTCGAAGCCTGAAGATCCTCGAACTACCCCATTATTTGGGTGGCTACTTCATACATAGACTCACATGTAAGAGAAAGTCCAACCTGTAACACCCCACTCCCGCTATGATCACTCACTAAGGGAATGCCATAGCATCGGTGGAGTATTTTAGTGAATATAGAACAGAAAAATTACAACAAGACAGATATAAATAGTACTTGAAATTTTAAAACATCATCTCATAACAGCGGAAGTAAAACATGTCTGGTTACATCATAAAACCACAATAAAGGTCAAGTACAATATCCATCAAAATAAAGAAGTACATAATCCCACTCTCATACAATAGCCAAACAAAAGAAAGATAACTGGATAACTGGAGCTTTACATCTATCCAAGCTCCTAAAGACTGGAACAGCAATCCGATCAAGCTCCACTACTGCTAGGATCCACCGTAGGACCTGAGGGTTGGGAAAAAGATAAAAACAACAGGGTCAGACATAAGTCTGAGCGAGTCCTATAACTTTAACAATACAATCGTTAAAGTAACCAGAGAAGACATAAACTGATATACGGTAACATATAGGGATGAATGGCTACCCTAAGCAGTCAACTAAACGAAGATAAAGGATAAAGACGCATCTACCCTCCCTAAGGTAAATTACTAAACTGCACCACACCAGTCGTTCCTAACTTAAAGGTTGATCCCACCCAAGGACTTATAAAATTTACTAATTAGTACCTGCGTACCCCTAGGTGACCAAGTAGGCGCCACGGGGCCCTACAATCCACTAGGTGTACACACTACTTCCCATTCGATCGGCTCCCTAACGTAGATACCCGTGCTGGCCCCACCGTGGGATGTATCATTCCCCAATGTGGCAACCTGATGGAACTAAAGGTGCACGGCTTATATCTACTCGATGCAACAACGGCTTACCTACCAGCCCGGGCCCACTCACGCATATGAAGCCCGTTGGACTTGCGTTGCCACCGCTAACCCGTTTGCCTCTTACAGTCAAGCCCAGTATGCGTGTCCCGTCCTCGACATGGGTCGAGCCCACAAAGATACGTATGGGTTACTGGTTGAAATGGGCCTCCACAAGCTACCCACCTAAGCTTGTCCCTTTTTCTAGTATATCCCACTTAACCCTTTAATCATGTTTTAATTACATGTTCCATTTTGGTTAAGTATTCTAATCGTATTTTCTATTGCCACCCAAGGCAACCACTAGATTTTCTCATGCCACCCGAGGCACCCACTTAACCCCTCATGTCCCTCTACATGCTAATGTGGTTAAGTGTTTCTTAATTAATTAATTAAGAACGTAACCTTTGTAAAGACCTCTCACATTAGACTGTCTTTTATGACCGCTGGTTAAGCCGGTTGGGTCCGGGCAGCCTTATGTCATAACAGAGTCTAACCTCGTGTCTTTACATTAATTACGTATTTAGTTTGTGCCTAAGACCTCTCACATTGGGCTAACATTTGTAGCAACTGGTTAAGCCGGTTGGGTCCGGGCAGTTTTACGCTACAACTGAGTCCAACCTCGTGTCTTAGTCAATTAATTACACCTAATTAATCACCCTCATAATTTTATATTAATTATCCCTAATTAATCAAGTTTTCTTAACATGGGTAGACCTAACTTAATAGGTAAATTCCCATGGGGTAGACCTAACTCAATAGGTAAATTCCCAACACATAGTATGGGTACACCTAACCAAATAGGCAAATTCCCATACTATGTTTATTTATTTTGTGTTATGCATAATTATATTAATTTCACACAATCTTATTAACTTATGCATTTAATTACCCCATCGTTCCCACGTAATTTCGTTCATGATATAACACATATAAAAGGTGTCAACTTGCATATGAATGAACATGTTTCAAAGGTGCCATCTTGCATATTAACAAACACATAACTTGCATATGAACTTGCATAACATGTCACATAACTTGCATATAATATGTCACATAACTTACATATTCATTTTGCATAACAAACTTGCATATTAGCTTATAGACTTGCATAATGTGTCATCATGAACTTGCATATTAATAAACATGTAACTTGCATATTTACATACATGTAACTCGCATATTAACAAACATGTAACTTGCATATAAAGAAACATGTAACTTGCATATTTACATACATGTAACTTGCATATTAACAAACATGTAACTTGCATATTAACAAACATGTAACTTGCATATTTACATACATGTAACTTGCATATTAACAAACATGTAACTTGCATATTAACAAACATGTAACTTGCATAGCATATTACCATGAACTTGCATAACATGCATATGATTACATAGCCCACAACTTGCATATTTAGCATCATGCAAACATAACATACATCATATTAAACTTGCATAAGCTTACATACTCAACATGCATAAACATAAGATTAATGCTAACATCATATCATATGATTCAAAGCTCATTAACCCACATACAAAACCATAAATCTCATCACATCTCATCTAATTAGTTTACCAAAAGATCATCAAAGTGATAGAAACTCACAACTAGCAACTTTGAACACCAAATGAAGAAGATTAAGATGCTAAGAAGGGATTAGAAGTTGATTAGAGAGTGATTAGTATGCAACCCTCTTCATAAAATTAGTGGAGGCCATGAGAGCTAGCATTTTGCCATAGTTTAGTCACTAGGTTTAATTATGAATGAATTAGGGTAGGTTAGGGTCTTATTTATAGATTAGGCAAGTGTTTTAGGCCATAGGATTAACCCTAGATTCAATCCAAGCCATCAAAGCATGTCTTGGGGAAGAAGTCAAGTGTAGGAACCATCTAGGGCCTTTAGATTAAAGATGGACCATGAGAACCATTCAAATGCAAAATCTGCACTTGAGCGAATCGGCCCACGGGTTGACAGCCAAACACCCTGGATTAACCCCTAGTCGACCCAGCGGGCTCGGGTCGACTTCAAAAATCGGCCGGTTCGGTTATTCCCCTCTCCCAATTCGCTGTTTTGAGCATTTTTGCATATTTATTTATTAAATTTTCAATTATATATATATATATATCAATATATATATATATATATATATCTACACAACCCATTTCACTTAATTAAGTATACTTTAATTTGGGAATTTTCGTGAAACTTCGCGAGGCCATATCTTGGTCATACGGACTCCGATTTTCGAAAACTCGGACTCTATTTCGCGTATTTTTCCGAGACGAACGCAATGGCATAGCCCGTTTCCCTTGATTCCCATTTTAAAATTAAATTCTGCCTTGATTTATGTTATTACAGGTTATTGAAAATACGGGTTGTTACATTCTCCCCTCCTTAAAGGATTTCGTCCCCGAAATCTTCAAGTTAGGAAGAACGTATCCTACCATCCAATCATCCATCTACTCAAAGCATCATCCACGAGCAATCATTGTCCTTACAAGATTCTAAATGCTGGATGGATATATGCAAAAGTGTGTGTATATGTACTTACCTAATGCAAAAATCAGGCGGTTACTGATACAGTAAACCTCCTTAATGCAAACCATGATAGTGCCATGCATCCAATATGTATGCGAAACCCTATTGACACATACAAATTTCTACATGCGTGCACAACCATACACAAAAATGCATCATCCAT
Organism: Allium sativum; assembly: GCA_030737875.1. Classification (NCBI taxonomy): domain Eukaryota; kingdom Viridiplantae; phylum Streptophyta; class Magnoliopsida; order Asparagales; family Amaryllidaceae; genus Allium; species Allium sativum. The sequence goes on along the minus strand of CM060910.1, from coordinate 606,198,032 downwards.
ATGATAACACAGCCATGATACATCCATCAATCTAACTACCACATCCATTTATGCAATATGCAACATGAAGTGACTGAGCCGATCTAGTGCCTAATGTGTGTGTATATGCATCCACGAGCAACCACTAGCAAACAATTGCATCCATATGCATCCATCAACCATAACATGTTTCAAACACATGTCTCAACCATAGGTTTTACCCTATCTAAAGGTCATAGGTATTAGTGAGAGGATATACTAAAGATAAGATAAGTACTAGACAAGCAATAAAGGAGAAGTTAAAAGACATACTCTCAAAAAGAAATGGATACAAAGAACGCATCTTTGCTTCCGTCTCCCAAGTAGCATTGCTTTCGTCATCTCCCCATTGCACTTTAACTAGCTGAACTTCTCTGTTCCTCAACTTCCTAGTTTCTGACCCAAGGATGCGAGTAGGAGCTCGTCGAATCGTCGCATCACGCTCTACCTCTACATCTCTAAGCAAGCTCGGCTCTACCACCTCCGCGGTCTCATGTAAGCACTTCCTCAAATGTGATACATGGAATACATCATGAACACCACTAAGTCTGTCGGGCAACTCCACCCTATATGCCATCCGTCCAATCCTTTCCTTAATAGGAAACGGCCCAACAAATCTCGGTGCTAACTTCCCTACGGACCCAAAGCGAACAACATTTCTCAATGGAGATACTTTGACAAAAACCATGTCCCCAACCTCAAACTCAAGATCCGTCCTTCTCCGATCCGCATAAGATTTCTGTCTATCTTGCGCTGCTTTCATCCTTTTTCGAATTAAATCAATCTTCTCTGAAGTCTCTCTAACCATATCCGGCCCAAGCAAGATCTTATCCGTAGATTCCCACCAACATGTAGGAGATCGACAAGGCCTTCCATAAAGAGCTTCGAAAGGAGCCATACCAATACTGGACTGAAAGCTGTTATTATATGCGAACTCCACCAAAGGAAGATGTTCTTCCCATGTACCTCCAAAATCCAAGATACAAAGCCTCAAAAGATCTTCTAAGATACGGTTCACCCTCTCGGTCTGACCGTCCGTCTGAGGATGATATGCGGTGCTCAAACACAACTGAGTCCCTACCGCCTCTTGCAAACTTCTCCGAAACTCACTAGTGAAGATAGGATCTCGATCACTCACAATGCTGGATGGTACGCCATGCAATCTAACAATCTCCCTAACATAGACTGAAGCAAGCCATGGAGCGGTCCTCTTACTCTTTACGGGTATAAAATGGGCACTCTTGGTAAGTCTGTCTACCACAACCCAAATTCCCGTATTGCCCTTCCTCGATCTCGGTAACCCGTCGATGAAATCCATCGAGACACTATCCCACTTCCACTGTGGAACTTCCAATGGGTGTAGCAACCCACCGGGTTTCCTTTGCTCCACTTTAACTTGTTGGCACACTAAGCATCTAGCCACATACTCGGCCACATCTTTCTTCATACCGGCCCAGAAGAAAACTCTCTTCATGTCTTGGTACATTTTGTCTCCACCGGGATGAATAGTCATTCTTGAACGATGTGCGTCATCCAAAATAGCCTTCTTCAAACCCTCATCTTGCGGTACACAAAGTCTACCGTCTCTATGCAACCATCCCTTATCATCTATGGTGTATCTACCCAAATGGCTGGACGACTCCCCTCTTATAAGCTTCTCTACCAACACAACCAACTGTGGGTCGTCTCGCTGAGCCTCGCCAATCCGTCTCAAAAGAGTAGGTCTAACCTCCAAGGATGCCAACAAACCAGGTACAAAATCAACAGAAGGTCTGAAGTCAAACAAAAAAAGAAACTCCAAGCTTCGTCGTTCCACGAACAATGGACTCAAAGATAGCCTTTTTCTACTTAAGGCGTCTGCCACCACGTTACCCTTACCAGGGGTATACGCTATCTCGAAATCATAGGATGCTAAGAACTCCATCCACCTTTGCTGTCTTAAGTTTAAATCCTTCTGAGAGAATAAGTACTTCAATGATTTATGGTCGGTGAACAACTCGAATCTCTCACCAAGAAGATAATGGCGCCAAGACTTAAGTGCGAAAACAATCGCGGCCAACTCTAGATCATGGGTAGGGTAATTCTTCTCATGCACTCTCAATTGTCTCCCTCCATAGGCTATTACCCTTCCCTCCTGCATCAAGACTGCGCCTAATCCTGTTCCACAAGCATCGGTATAAACAACAAACGGCTTACTCCCATCTGGAAGCACTAAAACTGGAGCGGTGGTCAAAGCTCTCTTTAACCGTCGGAAAGCATCATCACAATCTACATCCCATGAGAAAACCAGATTCTTCTTCGTCAAGCGGGTTAATGGGGCTGATATCTTCGCGAAGTCTTTGATGAACTTCCTATAATATCCTGCCAACCCCAAGAAACTTCTTACCTCGGTAGCATTTCTAGGAACTTTCCAATCCTGGATAGATACTATCTTTGCGGGATCCACAGCTATCCCTTCCTTAGAGACCACATGCCCTAAGAATCGCACTTCTCTTCTCCAAAAATGGCATTTAGAGAATTTAGCTTTAAGACTATGCGCTCGAAGAGTCTCCAACACTTCCTTGAGATGTAAGGCATGCTCTTCTTCATTCTTGGAAAAGACCAAGATGTCATCCACAAAAACTACTACAAACTTATTCAGATACTCTCTGAACACTCTACTCATGAGATCAACAAAGTATGCGGGGGCGTTTGTCAACCCAAATGGCATCACTAGCCACTCATAAAAACCATCCGGAGTCCGGAAAGCAGTCTTCTCTATACTGTCCTCCGCCACTCTTAACTGATGAAACCCTGTAGCTAAGTCCATCTGCGAAAATACTGACGCGCCAACCAACTGATCAAAGAGATCATCTATCCTCGGTAATGGGTGAGCTTATTAAGTTCCCTATAATCCACACAAAGTCTGAGGGACCCATCCGCCTTCGTGGCAAACACTACTGGAGCTCCCCACTCCGATATACTTCGCCTTATGAACCCCTTCTCAAGCAACTCCCCTACTTGCTTATGAAGTTCTCTTCTCTCACGAGGAGCCATGTGGCGTACTGGCAAAGACACTGGTTTGGCATTATCCACCAAATAAATTCGGAAATCTATCTCCCGCTTCGGAGGCAAACCCTTTACTTCTTCAAACACATCCGGATATTCCCGGACTACTCTGACAGAACACAAACTTTCGACCGAAGCATCGAGCGATTCAAGATAACTTAGCAAAACAGATTCCATGGGATTGCAAGAGATCTCGAGAGTGTTACCCAAGCGGGTCATGAGCCTGACAACTCTCCTTTCGCAATCAAGAACGGCACCATTACTGGATAACCAGTCCATGCCCAAGATCAACCCATAGCCCGTGAAGCCCAATACAAAAGCATCACATCTAAACTCAACGCTAAGTATAGAAATCTTCAAACCCAAACATATCATAGACAGATATATGGAGCCCCCAATTGGGTTTGAGACAACCAAGGGATCATCAACTAGACTGGTGTCTAAGTGCAGTGACTCAACTAACGATGATGAGATAAAAGAATGCGATGCGCCAGAGTCAAACAAAGTACGAACTGGATGATCAAACAGAAAAACCAGACTTTCAACGGAAATAGTTCTACCTCTCTGCTGAATCGGTGGAACTGAGAGAACCTGAACTTGCCCCCCTGACTGAGGTGGTGCTATGAGAGCTTGCACCTGGCCTCCTGAGGTAGACCCCGTCTTCTGCCCCTTCTTTGGGCAGTTTTTCACAAGATGCCCTGCTTCACCACAATGAAAGCAACCGGTCTTCTTCTTTTTGCGACAATCCTTACTGAGGTGTCCTGGTGTTCCACAATTGAAGCACTTCTTCTTCGTCTTCTTTTTGTCACCATTGCCTTTTCCGCCCTTGCCTTGTTGTTGCTGTTGCGGTTTCTTCTGATCCCCCTTTTTCTCTAGTGCCTTAGAATTCTTATCATCCTCATGCATAAGTGCCATGTAGACAAGCTTCTCAAAAGTGGCCCCCATAGGAATGTGAGTCATAGCTATTCCTTGCAATGGTTCGTTCAAGCCTCTAACGAACCTCAAAGCCTTCTTCTCCGGTGTATTCACCAACTCTATGCCAAACCTTGCTAATTGATTGAATTTGTTGACATATTCTTTCACCGTGAGATTCCCTTGCTTCAAATTCAAGAACTTCTCCATAAACAGATTCTCTTCCGCCCTTGAGAGAAACTTAGCCCCAAACCTTTGCTTAAAATCTGCCCAAGAGTCAACAGGGCGTTCTCCATTAGTGACCTCCCACCAGAATGAGGCCTCTCCCTTCATTAACCAAGCCGCCAACTTGACTTTCTTTCCCTCTTCCACTTCAAAGATATCTAGCAACTCTTCCACTTCCTTAAGCCAATCTCTAGCCTCTACGAAAGTCTCTGAACCAAGAAAAGGTTTTCCTCCTATAGCCTTGAACTCCTTGCAAACCTTAGCAAAATTATCCACTCTAGGCTGAGGAGGAGGAGCGGTTGTCTCTGGTGTAGTAGCATTGGCCGGACCCGCAGCCGCGGCCCTAGCCTCTTGCAACCTCCTATACCATAGTGGTATAACTAAACCCTCCGGGATGTTAAGATCTTCAGCCATGCTGAAACGAAAGAGGAAAGATTCAAAAAGGAGATTCCGAAAGATAAAGATATGGCTATTGGGGATTATGCTTTTCTTTTTCAAAAACTTTTTCTCTTAGAAGACATGCTTTTAAAAATCCTTTCTTCGAAAATACTCTTAGAAAGTAGTTTTTCTCAAAAATTTTATCTGTTCTGGTAACCTTAAGCTCTGATACCACGTGTAACACCCCACTCCCGCTATGATCACTCACTAAGGGAATGCCATAGCATCGGTGGAGTATTTTAGTGAATATAGAACAGAAAAATTACAACAAGACAGATATAAATAGTACTTGAAATTTTAAAACATCATCTCATAACAGCGGAAGTAAAACATGTCTGGTTACATCATAAAACCACAATAAAGGTCAAGTACAATATCCATCAAAATAAAGAAGTACATAATCCCACTCTCATACAATAGCCAAACAAAAGAAAGATAACTGGATAACTGGAGCTTTACATCTATCCAAGCTCCTAAAGACTGGAACAGCAATCCGATCAAGCTCCACTACTGCTAGGATCCACCGTAGGACCTGAGGGTTGGGAAAAAGATAAAAACAACAGGGTCAGACATAAGTCTGAGCGAGTCCTATAACTTTAACAATACAATCGTTAAAGTAACCAGAGAAGACATAAACTGATATACGGTAACATATAGGGATGAATGGCTACCCTAAGCAGTCAACTAAACGAAGATAAAGGATAAAGACGCATCTACCCTCCCTAAGGTAAATTACTAAACTGCACCACACCAGTCGTTCCTAACTTAAAGGTTGATCCCACCCAAGGACTTATAAAATTTACTAATTAGTACCTGCGTACCCCTAGGTGACCAAGTAGGCGCCACGGGGCCCTACAATCCACTAGGTGTACACACTACTTCCCATTCGATCGGCTCCCTAACGTAGATACCCGTGCTGGCCCCACCGTGGGATGTATCATTCCCCAATGTGGCAACCTGATGGAACTAAAGGTGCAGGGCTTATATCTACTCGATGCAACAACGGCTTACCTACCAGCCCGGGCCCACTCACGCATATGAAGCCCGTTGGACTTGCGTTGCCACCGCTAACCCGTTTGCCTCTTACAGTCAAGCCCAGTATGCGTGTCCCGTCCTCGACATGGGTCGAGCCCACAAAGATACGTATGGGTTACTGGTTGAAATGGGCCTCCACAAGCTACCCACCTAAGCTTGTCCCTTTTTCTAGTATATCCCACTTAACCCTTTAATCATGTTTTAATTACATGTTCCATTTTGGTTAAGTATTCTAATCGTATTTTCTATTGCCACCCAAGGCAACCACTAGATTTTCTCATGCCACCCGAGGCACCCACTTAACCCCTCATGTCCCTCTACATGCTAATGTGGTTAAGTGTTTCTTAATTAATTAATTAAGAACGTAACCTTTGTAAAGACCTCTCACATTAGACTGTCTTTTATGACCGCTGGTTAAGCCGGTTGGGTCCGGGCAGCCTTATGTCATAACAGAGTCTAACCTCGTGTCTTTACATTAATTACGTATTTAGTTTGTGCCTAAGACCTCTCACATTGGGCTAACATTTGTAGCAACTGGTTAAGCCGGTTGGGTCCGGGCAGTTTTACGCTACAACTGAGTCCAACCTCGTGTCTTAGTCAATTAATTACACCTAATTAATCACCCTCATAATTTTATATTAATTATCCCTAATTAATCAAGTTTTCTTAACATGGGTAGACCTAACTTAATAGGTAAATTCCCATGGGGTAGACCTAACTCAATAGGTAAATTCCCAACACATAGTATGGGTACACCTAACCAAATAGGCAAATTCCCATACTATGTTTATTTATTTTGTGTTATGCATAATTATATTAATTTCACACAATCTTATTAACTTATGCATTTAATTACCCCATCGTTCCCACGTAATTTCGTTCATGATATAACACATATAAAAGGTGTCAACTTGCATATGAATGAACATGTTTCAAAGGTGCCATCTTGCATATTAACAAACACATAACTTGCATATGAACTTGCATAACATGTCACATAACTTGCATATAATATGTCACATAACTTACATATTCATTTTGCATAACAAACTTGCATATTAGCTTATAGACTTGCATAATGTGTCATCATGAACTTGCATATTAATAAACATGTAACTTGCATATTTACATACATGTAACTCGCATATTAACAAACATGTAACTTGCATATAAAGAAACATGTAACTTGCATATTTACATACATGTAACTTGCATATTAACAAACATGTAACTTGCATATTAACAAACATGTAACTTGCATATTTACATACATGTAACTTGCATATTAACAAACATGTAACTTGCATATTAACAAACATGTAACTTGCATAGCATATTACCATGAACTTGCATAACATGCATATGATTACATAGCCCACAACTTGCATATTTAGCATCATGCAAACATAACATACATCATATTAAACTTGCATAAGCTTACATACTCAACATGCATAAACATAAGATTAATGCTAACATCATATCATATGATTCAAAGCTCATTAACCCACATACAAAACCATAAATCTCATCACATCTCATCTAATTAGTTTACCAAAAGATCATCAAAGTGATAGAAACTCACAACTAGCAACTTTGAACACCAAATGAAGAAGATTAAGATGCTAAGAAGGGATTAGAAGTTGATTAGAGAGTGATTAGTATGCAACCCTCTTCATAAAATTAGTGGAGGCCATGAGAGCTAGCATTTTGCCATAGTTTAGTCACTAGGTTTAATTATGAATGAATTAGGGTAGGTTAGGGTCTTATTTATAGATTAGGCAAGTGTTTTAGGCCATAGGATTAACCCTAGATTCAATCCAAGCCATCAAAGCATGTCTTGGGGAAGAAGTCAAGTGTAGGAACCATCTAGGGCCTTTAGATTAAAGATGGACCATGAGAACCATTCAAATGCAAAATCTGCACTTGAGCGAATCGGCCCACGGGTTGACAGCCAAACACCCTGGATTAACCCCTAGTCGACCCAGCGGGCTCGGGTCGACTTCAAAAATCGGCCGGTTCGGTTATTCCCCTCTCCCAATTCGCTGTTTTGAGCATTTTTGCATATTTATTTATTAAATTTTCAATTATATATATATATATATATATCTACACAACCCATTTCACTTAATTAAGTATACTTTAATTTGGGAATTTTCGTGAAACTTCGCGAGGCCATATCTTGGTCATACGGACTCCGATTTTCGAAAACTCGGACTCTATTTCGCGTATTTTTCCGAGACGAACGCAATGGCATAGCCCGTTTCCCTTGATTCCCATTTTAGAATTAAATTCTGCCTTGATTTATGTTATTACAGGTTATTGAAAATACGGGTTGTTACACAACCCAACCATGTGCTTGACTTACACAGAATGATGACATTGTTTGGTAATGACCTGTGCGTGTAGAATCACGCTCGGCAACCGATGATTTAACATGACTTCTGACGGATGAATTAGATCTTTTGATTCAACAAGGTTTATACAATTTCTTGATTGTCTCGAATACTCCTTCCATGGAACTTGGCCTGACTAGCTCCCAGGGAAGCAATGCAATAGTTGGATAAAGCCTTCTCAAGGATAAATGATGTTCCAGAGAGATTTTGCTCAACATATTCAAAGCACATCTCACCTGCGATAAGATGTACTTTGGGGGAAAAAATGTTATCCTGTTTTGTGACTAGGCTACACAAAGCAAAGGATTTGAATATGAACGTGAATTGATCAGCAAACACTCAGTTGAAATGGTGGAATAGCATCACTTTCCGGCATTGAACGCATCATTAGAAGACACAGGGCGGTTTGGTCAAAATCGCAACATCAGTATAAACTGGCCCAAAACTCCTATCAAACTACCTCATTTCGATTTAAACACATCAAATACTTGTATCCCTCTGAATTAGCTTCAAGTAGAGCTTTCATTTGGCCCAATCAGCCTTACAGTTTGAAAGTTACGCCCGTTTCCGTGAATGAGTATAATATGGCAATCATTTGGATGAAGTGACGAAGCATCACCTCCTGGACCTGCTCGCCCCTCATCGGATCGCCCCCTCGGCTCACCCTCATCACGATCTGTTCGTGACACACCCACGATCCACGATCCGATTCATGGAACCCCTCATGACCATGACCCGATCTGTGGTGCACAACATGGTCACGAACCGCGTGGACCGAGCCTGCTTCTATGCATGAATGTTGACCTATTCTTGAGGCTATGACCGCTCCTACTTTCCCAGATCGGGTGCCACGCGTCCTACCACGACCTGATCACCATATGGGCTTTCCTACAGCTATAAATACGCCTCCAGCTAGCATTTTCAAGGGACTTTTGGCATCTCTACATCCATGACTGCCATGGCTAATACTTCCCCATGAATAACCACCATCTTCCTCAATAAAATCAATGAATTCAGAGAGAATTATTCATTGAATTTGAATGATTGAGAGACAATCTTTATTGTAATTGTAATCTGTGAATAAAATGAGAAAATATGAAGTGGACATAGGCTCGTTAACGACGAACCACTATAAAAATCCTGTTGTCATGCTTTTTCTCTTATTTTTCAGTTATTTCTTCATGTCTTATGCTCTAAATACGACAATTTGGGTGTTGGGACCATTTTTTGGTCTGACAAGACGCAACTAGTGGAAGATTGCATTTGGTTTAGTAGATGCATATGTTGGAACTCCACCTTTCATTTGTTAATGGTATAATAAGACAACCATTGTACTTGTTCTCAAAATGTCTCATATGTTGGGTAGTTGAGGCATCCATTTGTTATACATGAGGTGCAAGTTTCAAATTTGGCCTTTGCCCACTTTTTGCGCCATATAGTTCCACCATTATTGTGTACTATAACAATGATGATTGCTTTAATATTAGGGCTGTCAATGGGTACCCGAAATATCAAATATCCATCTGTATCCATATTCGAAAATATGAGATATATCCATTAACCGACATACAGATATGGATACTCGATATCCGAAAATTCTTTCGGATATGGTTTTAGTGGTATCCGTATCAGAAAAATATCCGTCTGATTTACTAATATGTGTATATAAGTATATATATATACACACACACACCTAAACTTAAATTAACATACAATTTTTTTTTAAAATAACCAAATTAACCCTAACCATCCGTCCATCACCGCTCGTTACACACACCCGTACTCATTTTCTTTTCAATTTGCATATGCCCCCAAACCCTAACATAAATGCCCAATAGTCGCCTCCCTTTCCTTCTTTCCATACAATGTTTCCCAATCTAGAAAAAACACGAAAAAAATGGCATCCTATGTCCTAACCCTAAACCTTCTAGCCGCCTATCACGATTTCAAATCTCTTCCTTGACAAGCGCGCCGGCTTCCACGATCTGCTGCTTCTAGGCTTCCATGAATTACCTCTTCACGCTTCTACAAATCGCCTCTTGACGGGTGTTGATAATTCAGCGCCGATTCTAGGCTGATACTTCCAGGCTAACTAGTTTCTAGGTCGTAAATTTTTGATTTGGGCATCTAATTATGAATTATGCTCTGTTGTTTGACAATGGTGCAGTTTATGAGGTTATTTTATTTGAGAAATTGGGTTTTCTTCGTAAATTTTGTTTCCATTTGGATATATTAAAGATGGTTTAAAGATTGTGCATGGACTCATTGAAAAGATAAGAGATAGTGTCAATTTTACGAAGTCATCACAAAGTTGAAAACAAAGTTGGGAAAATGCATTAACACAAACTCGATTAAGTGGAAAAGGTGTTTCTTATGATGTTCCAACACGTGGAATTCTGCCTATCTTATGCTTTAAAGTGCACTACAAGTGTGTTCCGCATTCGAAGGATTAGTAAATTTGACCGACGATTTCAAACCATTGCCTTTAAATGGAGAATGGGAGATTGGGAAAGAAGGTAGTGAATGTTTGAAAATTTTCTATGAAGTTACATTTAAATTTTCCGGTGTTAAGTATCCCATCGCTAATTTATATTTCAAAAGCATGTGTGATGTTTATGAAAATATCTTAACTTAGGAGTTAAATGAACATGAGTATAATCAATCCATGGAGCAAAAGATGAGAATTAAATTTGATAAATATTAGAGAACTTGTTGTCAAATGATGAGTCTTGGTATGGTTTTCAATCCTCGCTATAAAACGATGACTTATATAGAGTTTTTTTTTGGATTGATCTATGGTGAAAGTTCAAGTGTTCATGTTAGAAATAAGTGAATCTTTAAGGTTTCTTTTCTCTTTATATGAAAAGGAGTAAACTTCATCTTTAAGTGCATCTACAACCGCTTCTTGTGAAAATATGGATTCATCTACTAATGCTCCTAAAAAGAGACCCATAATTGATTTAAGATGGAGAAACTATGAAGAACAAAAAGTCGGAAGCTCAAATGTTTTGAAAATGGAATTAGATAGGTATTTGGAAGATGAATTATTGCCAGTGGGTGAGGATGAAGATAACTTTGACATTTTAATGTGGTGGAAAACTAATAGCCCTACTTATCTCATCTTTGCGAAGATCGTTCATGATATCTTAGTCGTTCCGGTATCAACCATTGCATCCGAGCCGACTTTTAGTAGTGGTGGTAGATTGATTACCGAAGGTAGATTTTCATTATCCTCGGATGTAGTAGAAGCATTGACTTGCATGAAAGATTGTCTACCATCTAATATTGGCTAGTTTTTTTATTTACTTTTAGTTAAACGCATCATTGTTCATATAATTATTCAATTTTTTATTTTTTATAGGTTATAATGTTGAGCTTGTAGACGACTCATCAACTTCTTAATTTATAGATACTCTTCACACGTGGTATGTTGAAATAAATTTCTTCTTTTTTAGAATAATCCTGTGTTATGTCTCCGTGTATATCATAAAGTTTAAAAACAACATGCTATTTTTCTGTGTATATACCCATAAATTTAGAACAGCGGTTTATATACTCAAACTTATGCGTTATATATTATACATGCAGGTGGTTGTAAAGAATTCAAGCTGACATAAAAGCAGCTTTTGCCTCTATTGTAAATTTTTAGATGGCATACTGTTTTTATTCTTCTGTTCATAGCTTGTAGTGCAAATAGCTTTGCAGTGCAAAGAGCATGCACCTACAAGCTTTGCAGTGCAAAGCTTTGTTTGCAAAGCTTTGCACTTTTCTGCACAAAGCTTTGCAGTGCAAAGCTCTGTTGCTTTATAAAGCTTTGTAGGTGCAAAGCTTTGCACCAGCGAGCCTTGCACCAGCAAAGCTATGCACTTTGCTGGTGCAAAAGCCTGCACCAGCAAAGCTTGCTGGTGCAAGCTTTGCACAACCACGACTTGTTGGTGCAAAGCTTTTCACCAGCACAACTTGTATAGTGTTCGCACATTTCGACTTGTATGGTTATCCTTATCCATAATATTTTTGCTTTCTCCAGGTTAAAAAAGAAGGTTGAAGAACTCTTAAGTCTCAACTCTTTTAATCTATATGCAAAGCAAAAGAACATGTATTTGTATTTGTATTAGGTATTATTAAACAATGTCGTATTTGTGTTTGTGTTAGGTATAATTAAGTCACATGATTATTATATTAATGTTTTATTTTAGGCTAAAAATTGTGCATTTAGTATGTTGAACGTTTTGCAAGTATTTGTAGTGTGGAATTTATGTGATTGGTGTATTTTTCGTTCTTTTTTATTAGAATCATCGAATTTGCATGTAAATGATGTATTTGTAAATTTTTATTGTTTAATTTTCGGATATTTTCGAATAATTTCGAATAATTAAAAATATTCATATTCTTTAAGGCGAATACGAATATTTTCGGATATCCGAAAATATCAATGGATATGGATGCAGATATATTTAAGTAAGTATCCACGGATATCGGATGCGAACATGGATGCAGATTTTTTTGGATACGGATACAGATACAGCATTATCCGTATTCAATTGCATCCATTGACAGCCGTATTTAATATCAAATTCTATGATGGTTTGTTGGTTTATACACCTACTTTCTGCACATGGGTTCAAGTCATACCAACCTATTTTTTATTCATGTGGTTTCGCATTTTAGAGAGCAACATATTTTGTTGACTGGCCAGTAAACAATAATGAACATGGTAGAGTGAGAGTGATGTGTGCTTTGCTCCTTGTTCCTCCTTGGTTTAAATAACATCATTGCATTTTTTGGTTTATAATCACCTTTCAATCCATCTTCCAAGCCTAGACCTGAAATAACTCTACAAACACGTTTGTAGTAATATCGTATAATTGTTAACATCAAAACACTAAAATCAGGTTTTCAACATTTACCCCGTTTTGGATGATGACAACTATAGGAATTTCTAAATAAAAAATATTATAATACCCCCCTTAATATTTTCTTCATCCAAATTTATATACTCCCCCTATCATGTGCTAAATTTTCTCTCCCTTTGTCGTCAACAAAAAGGATGAAAATGATTATTGATTTTGGGTCATATATTATTTTAGACCATTTCATAACAACAGCAGGTTCTTTAAATTCTGTAGGTGGCGTAGCTACCGAGACCAATGCAGTTAATTATGTCTCTCCTAGAAGTTGGTTAGCTACCTCTCATTTTGTTCTAGGATTTTTTCTATTTGTGGTTCATTTATGGCATGCGGGAGCCTCCAGAATTTATTTGGCAGAATTGCATGGAGAAAAATGCGGAGGACATCCGGGTGGTCAAACATTAGCAAAAAAGATTCTTCGATATGGTTATTTCTGGCCTGAGATGAACCGAGACTCTGTAGAGTACACCAGAAAGGAGGGAAACGGATACTCAATTTAATGTGAGTAAACAGAATTCCATACTCGATCTCATAGATACATATAGAATTCTGTGGAAAGCCGTATTCGATGAAAGTCGTATGTACGGCTTGGAGGGAGATCTTTCATATCTCTCAACTTATTAATATACTTCCTTCGGTCCTTCCTTTAATATACTGGACCTAGGTATCATAGGCTCAACTTATTAATATACTTCCTTCGGTCCTTCCATTTGGCCTATGGGGACGCTTCGGTAGAAGGGGCCTTAGCGCTGGCTCCCGATCCTGGATAAGCTCCAGTTTCAAAGGTGATTACGTAAGCAGACTTTAGGTCTTTTCGGGGGTTGACTCATAGAAGACTCAGGATTTTAAGTTGGAAAGTGTTTTGGGTTCAAGTAGTTGGAGGAAGCGTAGCTCCGGGAGAAGGTGCATATCATTCCATCGGTGCAAAGTCTCCTAGCAAGAGATGAATAACGACTGTAACGGAAGGAGTATTCCCCACTCCCGGTAGTCGTTCTACTCGCTCTGCTCGGCCCAGACAAAGAAGTGTATAGCCCCGGGATAGTTGAATAGGAATTGGGGCACTACCAACGAAAAGACTAAGCTTCACCACAAACCAAGGACTTTGGAAATTATTATAACCAAGCGCCCTTTAGAGGCCTTCATCGTTTATCTTCCTTGAACCCCCACCAGAAGTCCTTAAGGCTTTTCTCAATAGACGCACATAAAGATTTGGGCAACAAATAAGTGGACTAATATAAAAGGGGGCTGGTATAGCGGATGCAACTGCCCAAATAAGTGTAGTTCGTCCTGCTTGTAATAGAACTCGAATTTGATTCAAATTCTGGCTATATGAGACTGACGTTATTTAGGACAGGAAGAGCAGAAGAGGCGCCTAGTATACCAAGTCCAGTATAAACATTGGGCCAGTATATTCAATTGATCTCAAGTCAGCGACAGATCGCTGGCCTGTGATCGTATTGATCATGGTCGTTCAAAAGCTCTTTGGTACTCATTTTGCAACGGCAACTGTTGTCAGTGCGTTGTCAATGAAAGCCCCTTTGTGTAATACAATAAGTAGTTGACCTTACCGGCGCTTCCCGCTCTGGAGTCTGCTTTGGCGTCCTGTCTTCCGTTTAATGGATAGAGATGTGGGATATGTCAAAAGCAGGTCCGAGCCTCATATGCAATTAAATGGTATAGAATATATATACTCTTATATAAGATCTAATAGCGGGCTCTGGTATCGAATCTACGAACTAGCCCCAGCATTTGAGCATCTCCTGTACTAGCAAGTTTGGCAAGTGAATCCTCTTTCATGTTTTCTTCTCTAGGAATGTGAGATATCATGTAGTATTCCAGGTCATCGAGAAGTTGGCTGTCGAAGATACCATACCGGCTTGTGGGAGTCCACTCGTGAGCTCGTGGATATTCTGAACCATAGCTGCCCCTTTCCCTTATTCTCGCGCGGACTGTAACAACTGTAGCTTCAAGTGCAAGTAGGACTGGCCTTGATGTAGCTTATCGTGAAAGAGAGAGAATCGCTGAAAGTCGGGTAATTGAATAAGGCTCTTCCAACAGTTGCTTATTCGTAGTCGACTGTATCAGCTCGAAGGCTTGAAATAGGTGACAGTTCCAGAGAGGCAGGCAAGTAGAGAGTGCTGATAGGACCGAAGCAAGCCTCTCAACTGAAGGGGGATAGAATGAAAGCCAACGGAAGAAAGCCAAGTGCCGGCAGTACCCGGGCAAAGCGTAGAGGCTCTGCCTGATCTGATCCCCGGAGATGGAAGTACTTCTGACCCGGCTTAACCACACATTTATTCAGTCTAATTGGAAGACTGCTATTGAATCAGTGCTTGAAATGGGGTCTTTTCGCGACTCCACTGCTATTGATAACGCCAACCCTGCTAGCCTCTTGTTAGCTGCTTCTCCCGTCCAGGATTCTTGGATTAGGCTTTACTGGTTTTTTTTAAATGTTGTGACATTCTAATAATTTAAAAAATAGTTAAAAATAGCAACCCCGGAATAAATTATAGAAAAACTAGATATATCGAAGTTGTTACTGTTTCGTTATCCATAAATGCTACTTTTCCTTCATATGTAAGGAACAATTATTGTGCAAAATTCGTATCATCTCTTTATCTTTTTCTGGTACCTGTAAAAAATAAATTATATATTTAACTACCCACTTCCTCCGTTAGGGTCCTGGGGGTTAGTTCGAAGATGGCCTAACCCAAGAGGATTTAATGGTACCTTTGAAAATAAAATTTTCATTATTAACAACTGTATTAAAATAACCATTGATGTATTTTTTTCCCAATTGATAGAAATCCAAATACTTAAACAAATTTTACTCATATTTTCTATCAATAATTTTGCACTTCTGTAAATATTATAAAATTAATAGTCATGGAAGTACTTGATTTACTATAAAGTGATTTCTAGAATTTGCTTGAAATTTAGTAATACCACAAATATATCTACTATACATGAAAGCATATTTAGTACTATTTTTACTACTAGATTAATAATTTACAAGGACAAATCACCTTAAAATTTTATTCAGAAGGACAACCGCCACAAATTTTGTCCAGAAGGACAGCTGCATAGAAATTTCCATCATTTATCACTCTCGTTCGATTTCCCACCACGAAATCATAAATCACAAAATCATAAATAACAAAATCATATGAAATCATAATTCGCGTCACCTCCTACAATTGAACCCAACAATCGTACGAAACAACAAAAATCGGAGCATAAAAAATCAGTCGAACATCAAAAGTCGATTGGAAAACCTAATTGAACGGATTAAAAAGCTTCAACAGCTAATGGAAAGCACAGTTGAAAAAACAAAAGGGTTGAAACTATATTTTTTAGGTGGATTTTTTTTGTTAACATTACAGCAGTTTTTAGGTATTAGTTTGCTAATTTTTAAGGTATCAGTTTTCCTCTACTAACAGTGTTATGCTTTTGTGGTTATAATTTTGATGCTATATTAGTTTTGTACTTGTACTACTGCATTAGCTTTGCAACTAAATCGAAATTATGTCATTTTAATCAATCAAACTGTGATGTAAACATTTTTTGTATTAGTTTTTCTTTAAAATATCATAGCAGATTTGTATCAGTTTTATATTTGTTCAAGTATCAGTTTTTAAGTATTAGCTGTGATATGTATTTTTATTGTCTTTTTCTTACCGTGCTAATTTTGTAGTTGTAGTGTTGCATCAACAGTGTAACTCAGTCGAACTTATTTCATTTTAATCAATCAAACTTTAATATAAACATTTTTGGCATTAGTTTTTCTGTAAAACATTGTAGTAGTTTTTAGGTAGCAGTTTTATATTGTATTAGGTATCAGTTTTTTAGTATTATCTGTGTTATGTTTTTTTTCATGTGATTTTGTTGCTATGCTAATTTTGTAGTTGTACTGTTGCATCAACTTTATAACTCGGTCGAACTTATTTAATTTTAATCAACCAAACTGTGATGTAAAAAAAATTTGCATTAGTTTTTTTGTAAAACATTGCAACAGTTTTTAGGTAGCAGTTTTATATTTTTTAATGTATCAGTTTTCCAGAATTAACTGTGTTATGTTGAGAACATTAATAAAACTAAAACTGATACCTACCGATACATGAAACTGATACCTAAAAACTGAAATCATGAAAATAACATAAAACTGAAGTGAAGAAAAATATTTATTTCGAAAACGATTTTGATTGTCTTTCTTATGTTATTTGTCTTCATTTTTTATTTCTCTTCATTTTCAATTTCTTTATCATGTTTTAGGGTTAATATTTGGATTTTTCCATTTTTAACTGGAAATCGATTAGAGCGATTGCTGATTTTTCAAGAAATTATTTTTGAATTAATCGATTTATTAAGCATCGAAGTTTTTTTTTTTTTTGAATAATGAAGATGAAGGAGAAAGAATGGAAGGAGAGTTGGAGAAACTGGAGAAAGAAGAAGAAGAAGATGTGTTATCCTTTTGAATAATTTTTCAGCCGCATGTCCTTGTGGAGAAATTTGAACCGCATTTGTCCTTAGGAATATTTTCCTAATTTAATATATCCTAAACCACTTTTATCGTGTAAAGGTCTAGAACTAGATAAAATTGTGTTTAAATTATTTTGACCTTTGCTAATTGCAAAATCATTTTTACAATTTTCAAATTTAGTCTTAAAGTTGCAACTTCATTTTCAAAAGAAATTTGTTATTTTTCTAAATATCGGCTTCCTTATTTAATTTAGAATTCTCTTTCTTCAACATACTGTTCTCCTTTTCGAGATGATAAATTCAAGATTCTTAATTTTCTAAAGCTGACTATAATAGATTATTTTTTATTTTCAAATCACAAATTTCTATTTCTTTTCTTTTTTAACTATAGTATATTGTTTATCTGTGAAATCTATAAAACCTTTAAGGTTCGTAAAATTCTTTTTATAACAACCATTTATATTTTCTAAATCTATTTTTTCTTTTCTCAGTTCTCATTTTCAACTTCGATAGATTTCATTTTCTCCAAAATAATGAAATTAAGCTTTAATTTTTACCACTTAAATCATCATTATTTTCCATTGGAATTTCTAAATTAGAAAGTACCTTTTTGCAGTCCTTATTTGTAACAACCCGGAAAATCTGAACCAGTTTGAAAATTTTAATTTGGCTATTTTAATGAATTTAAAATATTTAAAATAAATATTTTAAATAATAACGACGAAAACTAAGTTTGAATCGACGTTTGAAAATGAATATAATTAATTCTAATTATAAACAAGGCCTGAAATGGCGCGGTAGTTTCAAACTTTGAATTCAAACTTTGACTGGCTGTACCGGGTGCAAAACAAAACAGATTTTAGTGAAACCAAAAATATTTACATCTGTTAGTGAATATCTTTCTAACGAATCTGAAAAATTGAAGTTTCATAGCGGGAAGCAAAAGTTATGGCCAAATGAATTTTCAGAAAGGTCGCTATAGAGTTTATTTTGCCCGTGAAAATGGCCATTTTGCAAACGACCTCGGAATTCAACGAAACCACTTTTGTTGGATCCGGGATGTCAAATTATTACTAGGTTTCAAATTTCATAATTTTTGAATCTAGTATGTGAGCGTGGCAAAGGAAAATGTGTTTGGTCGATTTCTATTAAAATGGATCGACCAGAAAAGGGCCATTTTTCAAACGACCTCAGAATTCGACGAAACTAGTTTTGTTGGGACCTTATCATCAAAACATAACTAGATTTATTTTTCTGGAATTTTTAGAATTAGTATGTGGCCCCGGCAAATTGAAATGTACGTTCAAATCAAATATTGAATGTTTTATATTTTAATTTGAAGAAAAACTAACTGAAACAGTCAAATGGGCCTACGAAAAATATCACATTATGGTCGGAATAGGGGTATTTAGCTAGGGACGACAGTCGTTGGGTTTGGATTGATGTTCGTATGTGAAGAGGTGTATTTTTGGATTTTAAAAAATATAAATATAAAAAAAATCATTGGTCAATCCATTTCTCTCTCCCCGATTTAACTGTCGATCGACGACGGAAACCCTTCCTTCCTTCTCTCTTCCTTTCTTCTGATCCACACATCAAAATAAAACACTCTAGTTGGGAAATTTGTAGAGCTCCTCGAGATCTTTAAAATATATGAAGTTTGGATTTTTTTCGTGACCTGTAGAGCTCGAATCAAGCTCGGGAAGTTGGTGGCTTTCAACCGCCGCCGCCACCTCTACAAGCGATCGAGCCTGACCCCTCCTGTAATGACCCGGATATTTCGTGGGTAAATTTAGAATATTTAATGAGGTTTAAATATTGAAATAAAAATATAAAAGAAATTTTATATTTGATTATCGATTTAAAAGCCGAAATATGATTTACTTTGAATTTATATAATTTTCGAAATACGAAGTTAATTGAATTCAATAGTTCAGACTATACTGAAATTGATTCAGATAATCAATAGAAATTCAAAACTGAATAATAACGATAATATTTATTTATTATCAAGGAGAATAAATTGTCTGAAATTAATTTATATTGATTTAAATTAATATCTTTCACAGATGATCGAATTGAACTTCGTGACCTATTCCAGTGGGTTCAGAATAGTGGTTTTACCCTAGAATTGACAGTTGTTCGGTTCAGAAAGGAGTTTGGAATCATGGAGTGTTTTATTTTTAGGATACCGGATTAAAAACAAATTTAAATAAATTAAAGAAATTTCCTTTTCTTTTGTGTGGACCAAAATAAAGGAAATGGTGCCTTTTTTCTCACCACTGAATAAAACAGAACGATGCTTCTTTTACCTCCACAAATCTATGTATAAAATCGCACTTCCCCCTTTGTAATTCCTTCAGAGAGAAAACCAAAACTAAATACTCTCGTGAAATCCTCCTTTACTAAATGGCCATGCTCTTCTCTGATAAATCGCGGCTATCTTTTACCACTTTTTTTTCAATTCGATCTTCACATAATCAATTCCCGTTCGAGTATGGAAAAAAAAGAGATGCGATTTCCTAATCAACATCGCAAGACACCTGTAACTTGAGGTAAAGGATGGGCGCTCTCGAATCAATCACCGATGGATTCATTGAACCCCAACAGACTCGGACTTCGATCTGGTGCCTTGGAAAAAGAGCACGACGCATTTTAAGGTACTCGAACTAAAGCAGTGACCTAAGGCAATCATCGGTTGTCGATTTGGGGTGGAGTTCCTCTGACTGGTGGATGGCGCAATAATCAGCATGGCCAGGAGCAATTGGCGATGAGTGTTTGGGGCGAAGTTGGAGGTCGCAATTAAGAAAATCAAAGGGCAGTGGAGTTGTGACTGCGATGAAGGGTTTGTTGTCAAAGGAGAGAGTTCGGCTATGCCGGTGGTGGCTGGTTCATGCGATGGTATGGTTGCGGAAGGCAAAAGTCTATTGTGGGTTGACTGGAGTGTGCAGGAGCGAAGGTTAACAAGGAATGTTAGGAAGTCAATATTGGTTTGGCAAGCTCGAGGATGGTTAAGGGAAATGGATGTCATTATTCTGTAAAGCAAAGGAGAGGGGTTTTAAAATGATGATTCAGGTAACTAAGTTTATTTATTTAATTTTTAATTAACAAGTAAGAATTTTTTTAATGGTTATGTAGGTTAAATTAAATGTCATATTTAATTTATACAAGGTTTTAACGAATGAAGTCGATCAAAAATGCATAAGCTGGGAATCTCATAAGCTGAAATTAATCTGGATTAAAATGGAGTGGATCGAAATAAAATACCACGGTGAGTAAACCTCACTCACCATTTAATTAGAATTATTTCTAGTTGTTAAAAATAATTGCTATGCTTGTTTGAATATTGTTTAGTTGATTTAAAATATATATTAGTTATTTAGGACTATATATATATATATATATATATATATATATATATATATATATATATATATTGGGTTGATTGATTGGTTGGATTCCCGCAGTCTCATTAGCGGATGCCCGCGGTATCATTAGCGGATGATTACCCTATACGGCCCACGCTATGATTAGTGGATGACCTTCTATACCGCGATATCCTGCCTCGAAGCAGGATGGGTATTACTATGTTGACTAACATCTGTGGATGCAGGGAAACAGGTTGGAGGAATCCAACTGGATTCCTCAAAAATATATTATCTGTTTGTTGTTGTTAAATTTCATATATATTCATATATGATGTGTTAAAAATCAAATGATTGAAAATTGGTTGATTCGATTGTTTAAAATTTCCCTGGGGTTTGAATATTGATTCATAAAAATATCGGAAAGGGTATTTGATATTTAAAAAGGAAATTCTATTTTTATAAATAGAATTTGAATTTTAAATAAAGCTATAGAAAATATTTAACTTGTTCGAAGGTATATAAAACAAGTAATCGAATTTATAAAGTTGTTTATAAATAGAAAGATGGAATTTGAATCGAATTTATAAAGTTGTTTATAAATAGAAAGATGAAATTTGAATCGAATTTATAAAGTTGTTTATAAATAGAAAGATGGAATTTGAATCGAATTTATAAAGTTGTTTATAAATAGAAAGATGGAATTTGAATCGAATTTATAAAGTTGTTTATAAATAGAAAGATGGAATTTGAATCGAATTTACAAAAGTTGTTTATAAATAGAAGGATGGAATTTGAATCGAATTTATAACGTTGTTTATAAATGAAAATATAGGGTTTGAATCGAATTTATAAACTTTGTTTATAAATGAAAATATGGGATTTGAATTGAAGTTATAAACGTTGTTTATAAATAATGCCGAGAATTCAAATGGACTTTGAATATAAGGAATCGAAATATAGATTTGAATATGGGATTCAAATGGACTTTAAACTATAGAATTTGAATATAGAATTCAAATGGACTTTAAACTATAGAATTTGAATATATAATTCAATTGTACTTTAAACCATAGAATTTGAAAATAGAATTCAAATGAAGTTTAAATAAAAAGAATTCAAATAGAACTGAATTCGAATTTGAATGAGGAGTCGATAAGGAAACGAGATTATGAGTATAATTAGAATTTGTTAATATGCAGTTAAAATATATTTGAACATGTCATGTTCAAATATGAAGGTGAAATAGACTGAAAAGTTAAGTAACAGATTTAATTAACAAATTGAGTTAAAACGATTGGTATAGTTAAAATAGATTGGGCAGGTATAGATACAGGAGACAGGTATGGAATAAAGTATAGAAGTGAAATAAATAGAATGCCCGACAAAAAGG
Organism: Allium sativum; assembly: GCA_030737875.1. NCBI lineage: Eukaryota > Viridiplantae > Streptophyta > Magnoliopsida > Asparagales > Amaryllidaceae > Allium > Allium sativum. Next base: position 606,175,816 of record CM060910.1, on the reverse strand, counting down.
TACGTATTTAATTTCCATATGAGATTTTATGCGCCGTATCGGCTAGCCGCTTGGCTTTTTCTTTTTCTTTTTGAGATGAGAAGGACCGGGAAAGCTATTTGAAATTTCCCGATGCTCCCGGTACAAAGGAGGTTATGGCGAATTTTTCCGGGAATTTAAGGAGATAGAATATTTTTAAGATAATTTGATAGTTAGAAATCAACGAATCAAAATATATAGAAGTCGATAAGAAAACGAACTTAGAAATAGAGTAGTATAATGAAAAAGGAAGTATAAGAATAAAATCTAGTAAGAACAGAACGAGAAAATGTATATGTGTTTGAAGGTGAATAATCCGTTGTATGGTATTGATTATTCGAGTAAGTAGTCTTGTCTGTTTTGACGTTAAATGTTATTCAGTCAAGGTCTGAGAGGTAATTATACCCCAACTTGGTTGATTTCATGATATACCGATAAGTAGCAAGATTCAGGCTCGAAGATCAATGTGGAATAAGAATTAGTTAAATACTGTATTTGGGTTGTCGTAACGATGTTTTACACAACATCTGTTTTAACCCAAATATGTGCGAAGCTTGGAAATAGAATAATGAATATTTTCTAAAGTTTAGAAAATAAAAGAAGGCGATATTCGGAAATGTTTTCCAAATAACTTAATAGGCCAAAACGGTTATTGAAAATATTTGGTTGACAAATATTGATAAAGAAATAGAAAAGAGATTTAATTAATGGAATATTAATTAAAGGCTCAGTAAGTGTTGGATGTTTGGATGAACACTTGTTTTATTCGATAGTTAAATCATCGACTATCGAAACACTTGTTTTTATTCGATAGTTAAATCACAGACTATCGAAGTTTTGACCATCGTTGTCAATATGGAGAGACCGGTTGGATTATTATCCGAAGAACCACTCCGTATTGGCAGTAGCGTGCGAATCAGATTATATAAAGATAAAGCGAAGACGGAGTAGAGTGCAAGGACTTTTTCTATAAATAGAAATAGTGCCTTCAGTTCATCCTGTTCCTGGGTGACTTGTATGGATGAATGTCTGACAGAGTATTTCTAGAGAGGTCACGTACATTGATTTCTTCAACCGTACCAAGAGTGGAAGCGGAGAAGGAAACTTCTTTTAGCTAACACGTAATGTACTGTTGAGGACGTCAATCGGTGATTTGATGGATTTGACGATGTGGCATTCAAAGTGAATCTGGTGTGATGATAAAGCGTAGCTTCTAGCCTCATCATCCGGTAAATGACAGAAATCGGGCAAGCAACATGGCTATGTAGGTCGCACCTATTAGGGTGTATAATCACCTGATCTAGAGTTTCATTTACTTCTAAAAATCTATTGTCGATGCTGACCCATTCGGGAAATGGTTGCTGATCCCAATCGTTGGTGATATACATTCGATACACTCAAGCGAAATGAGTGGTCGGTCATGTGTGGATGAGTTGCAAGATGTTCTTGTTGAACTCGGTGTATTCTCCTCTAGAGATATACCAGCGGAAGGTGATTCCATACCTTGTCATAGAAGGAAAACCAAATACCCAATACGTGCTTGCGGTTTTGATTGTATATATATGTGGAACGTGAGATGCAAACGTTCCACTAGATTGTTATCTACTTGATTTAGACATTATTATAATATCAAAAGAGTTTTGATATAAAGATAAGTCAAGTGTTTGGATTTTCATAAGGGAAAAACCCGTTCCGTGTTATACGGCGTGGTCTTATGAGATATCATTTAGTTTTCTGAAACTATTTTAAACTGTTTACTCATACTAGTCCCATGACTGACCCGGAGTTTATTTGTTTTGTTCTACCTAAAATCTTGGGTGCCTAAATTTGTACGGGCAGTCAAGTAGTTCAGGATTTTTCAGATATATCTAAAGGAGCTTGGAGCAGGAGGCTTCAGCGTTATCTAGTTATAGTTTGTTCCGCTATGTTGTAAGTGTTGTACTCTGATAAGTGTATGTTATACAGTTAAGATTTTGTATTTCAAAGATGTGATATATTATATTTTGTTCCGCTGCGATGTGAGATTCTGTGTTGTTATTTCTGTTCTTCTTCTACCTCTTTCTTCTAAAAAAAAATGTCTCGTATTTTCGTGATATTTGGGTTGGACGTATGATGTATATAGTCAACTTTGATGTTGCGGAAATCTGGGTCGTTACAGTTGGTATCAGAGCTTAGGTTGAGCGAATACCTAGGCTGTGTGGAAATGTGCTCATTAGAGATAGGATCAGTAGTATCCTAGAATGAGTTGAGTGTATATATATACGAGAGAGCGTATTTGTTATTTGATATAAAAACTGTTTTATATTGTGTTGACTAGTCTGTTGAGTGGATTATAAATTTTGGTCGAATCGTGGGACGCCACGAAGTCGATAGGAATTTATAAACACTTGAACAGGAGATTGGACACGATATTGTTTTTAAATTGTTAAGTTGATTATTAGGATTATAATCAAATTAGATTATAAAATAGAAATAGTTATATATATAACCAATGGAATTTGTATATAAAATCAAATATACAAATGTGATAAATTGAAATTGAATTCCAACCAGAATTCAGAATATAAAATCCTGGGAAGTTGGAAAAAGTATATTAAAAGAATATAGCTTTATTTTGGAAGGATTTTTGAATAAAAATCATTTGAATGGATTTTGAAAGAAATATAGCACTGGAACTCATTCAGTAGCTGGGAAATAATTCTGATAATGGTCGCAACATCATCAGTGTTCATTTTCGAGTTTCTAAGTGATGAATTGCTGCCTTAGAAAATTTTGATGGAAATTTGTTTGAAAGGAAAAACAAGTTGTATGAAAATTCAAATATTTTGAATTTGGGATAGGTATAAATATATGTATATATTTATATAACTTCAAAGGAATTTTGAAATGTGAAATGGGAATATAGATTTCAAATAGAAGTAAAATAAAGGAATTTGAATATATATATAATTCAAATAGAAGTGAAATAGAATTTGAATTTAAAGGAATTCAAATGAGTTTGAATAAAGGAAAAATTCAAATAGAAATTGTATAAGAAAAATTGAAATGGAATTTGAATTCAAAAGGAATTCAAAGGAATTCAAATAGAAATATATGGCTTTGTTGTTGTTGTTGAATTTGAATTCAAAGGAATTCAAATGGATTTGAATAAAGAAAATTCAAATAGAGATTTGAATATTAGAATCCAAATGGAGAATGGTTAAATAGAATTCAAAGAAAACAAAAGGGGTTTAAATAGAATTTAAATTCAAAAGTATTTCAAATTGGAATTTGAATAAGGAATTTAAATAGAAATTGGATAAAGGATTTCAAATAGAGATTGAAGATAAAGGATTTCAAATAGAAATTGAATAGAAGAAAATTCAAATAGAAATTGAATAGAAGAAAATTCAAATAGAAATTGAATAGAAGTAAATTCAAATATAGAGTTTGAATAAAGAAATTCAAATGGAATTTGAATATTGTAGATGTAGAGGACTTGAATATTTGAAGAGAAATAGATCGGGGATATTATGTTGAAATGGATTTGATATATATTAAAAATATATCAGAATGGAGTTGAATTTATTATAAACAAAGTAAGAACGTTTATATTTATAAATATAATTAAAACGAGCTCGCCATAGCGCGGCAGTTCGTAAATTGGCGATTCGAACTTCAATTTAGTATACAGAACTCAGTTGAAGTCGGAATTCTTTGAAACAAGAATCGTCGGGACCGGTTGAATAAATAGCTTTCTAATAAAAGAGAAAAATCTGGATTTCGTCGTATAGATTTTGAGATAGGTCAAAATCAAATTTCAAAAAGGTGCAGCGCCAGAAACCATTTAAAACCACAATGGTTTATATATGTATAAGTAAGAGGATTTTTAAAGTAAATAAAATCCGAATGGCCATGAGAAAAATATAGACTTGAGTTATAAAATGAATGTGAACTCAAGTAAAGTGATAAAATAATTTGGGAAACAATGATCATATTTCTGATTATTGAATAGAATTAACTAAATTGAAAAATAATTAGTTAAAGGAAAAATTGAATCGAAATTGGGTTTTTGGATAAGTGAAAGAGATTGAGAATTTATATTCGAAATCGAATATATAACTCGAGTTGAAAATATAATTAGATTAGTCTATAATTAAGTTGACGTATATTTGAACAAGTTATATTCAAATAAAAAGGGTGAAATAGGCAAAACGGTTAATTAGCAACCTGTTAATAGGAATTCGAATGATTGAAATTAAATTTAACTTAAGTAAGTTAAATGGATCGAAATGGATAAACTGAGTAAAATCAATGTGAATATGAATTGGGAATGAATAAAGGAAAACCCAAAAGAGTTAAAAAGAAAATATATTTGTAAAGTAAATGTAAAGGAAATATATTTGTGACACAAATACAAAGGAAGTTATGTGCAAACAAATAGAATTCAAAGGGAAATATTTGTAAAATATTTACAAATAGATTCAATGGAAATATTTATTTATAGTAAATAAATAGAATGTTATAAATGAGATATTTATTTGTTAAATAAATAGAAATAAACCAAAGGAATATTCAGAAGATGAATGGAAAATGGGAACCTGTTTTTAATAGATAAATAGAAAAGATTAATTTATAAATAACAGTTTATAAATTAAATTAAATATTTATCATTCGATAAATGGAATATATAAGTCTGAACTTATATAGAGGAGAGATATTGGCTTTTAACACCGATAGTTTTAAATAGAAGGGGTATACAACACTTGTATAAATGAAGTAACGTTATTAAAGAGAATATTTATAAAGTGAAGAACCGTTACTAAAAGTAAATCTTTATAAATGAATAAACGTTATCCAATAGGAGATATTTGAATTGGAGAAGTTAATTAGAGATAGAGATAGTCGATTAGAGTTAGAAATAATCGATTAGAGTTAGAATTAACCAGTTAGAGTTAATCAGTTAGGGTTAATCTGTAGAGTTAATTGAATATTAGTTATTCAAATAGAATATATCGAATATTTGTTATTCAAATAAAGAGTTAACCAGATAAAGTTAATTGAACATAAATACATAATTAATCGAATTAGAATTTAATTGAATGTTAGTTATTCAATTTAAGTTGATCGAATATAGTTGTTGAGATAGAATTAGTCAAACATAGTTACTCAGGATAAGTTGCCATTTCGTACGACTGCTAGCGTAATTCGTAGGGCTGCAGATAGCCTAGGGCGGTCGGATGTTTCCTGGGGAAATCAGGCGTAACCATTGTGATCGCTGCGATCTAGCGTCAAGCGAATGGAGTTAAATCAAATACGAGTTATTGAGATAGAATTAAAGGAGTTATCGATTATTTGGTTATTCGAAAGAAGTTATCGATATTAGTTTAATCGAAAAGAGTTATCGATTAGTTTAATCGAAGTGAGTATAGAACATTGGTTATTCGAATGAGTTATCGATTATAGTTTAATCGAAAAGAGTTATTGATTAGTTTAATCAAAGTGAGTTGTAGAATATTGGTTATTCGAAGGAGTTATCGAATTTAGTTATTCGATGGAGTTAATCGATAAGAGTTAAATCCAATAGAGTTAATTGATAAGAGTAAATTGAATAGAGTAAATCGAATATAGTTTATTCGAAGAAAGATTTTCGAATCTAGTTATTCGAAAGAGAGAATATCGAATATAGTTATTCGAAGGGAGGAGTTATCAAATAAGGATTTATTCGAAAGAGAGGTACGTAAGGAAGTTTGGAATGTTGAATATCAACATAAATAAGTTCTGAAAAGTTAATGGGTTTGTAGCACTTTTTCTACATTAGCAATTTCGAGGACGAAATTATTTTAAGTGGGGAAGAATGTAATGACCCAGATATTTCGTGGGTAAATTTAGAATATTTAATGAGGTTTAAATATTGAAATAAAAATATAAAAGAAATTTTATATTTGATTATCGATTTAAAAGCCGAAATATGATTTACTTTGAATTTATATAATTTTCGAAATACGAAGTTAATTGAATTCAATAGTTCAGACTATACTGAAATTGATTCAGATAATCAATAGAAATTCAAAACTGAATAATAACGATAATATTTATTTATTATCAAGGAGAATAAATTGTCTGAAATTAATTTATATTGATTTAAATTAATATCTTTCACAGATGATCGAATTGAACTTCGTGACCTATTCCAGTGGGTTCAGAATAGTGGTTTTACCCTAGAATTGACAGTTGTTCGGTTCAGAAAGGAGTTTGGAATCATGGAGTGTTTTATTTTTAGGATACCGGATTAAAAACAAATTTAAATAAATTAAAGAAATTTCCTTTTCTTTTGTGTGGACCAAAATAAAGGGAATGGTGCCTTTTTTCTCACCACTGAATAAAACAGAACGATGCTTCTTTTACCTCCACAAATCTATGTATAAAATCGCACTTCCCCCTTTGTAATTCCTTCAGAGAGAAAACCAAAACTAAATACTCTCGTGAAATCCTCCTTTACTAAATGGCCATGCTCTTCTCTGATAAATCGCGGCTATCTTTTACCCCTTTTTTTTCAATTCGATCTTCACATAATCAATTCCCGTTCGAGTATGGAAAAAAAAGAGATGCGATTTCCTAATCAACATCGCAAGACACCTGTAACTTGAGGTAAAGGATGGGCGCTCTCGAATCAATCACCGATGGATTCATTGAACCCCAACAGACTCGGACTTCGATCTGGTGCCTTGGAAAAAGAGCACGACGCATTTTAAGGTACTCGAACTAAAGCAGTGACCTAAGGCAATCATCGGTTGTCGATTTGGGGTGGAGTTCCTCTGATTGGTGGATGGCGCAATAATCAGCATGGCCAGGAGCAATTGGCGATGAGTGTTTGGGGCGAAGTTGGTGGTCGCAATTAAGAAAATCAAAGGGCAGTGGAGTTGTGACTGCGATGAATGGTTTGTTGTCAAAGAAGAGAGTTCGGCTATGCCGGTGGTGGCTGGTTCATGCGATGGTATGGTTGCGGAAGGCAAAAGTCTATTGTGGGTTGACTGGAGTGTGCAGGAGCGAAGGTTAACAAGGAATGTTAGGAAGTCAATATTGGTTTGGCAAGCTCGAGGATGGTTAAGGGAAATGGATGTCATTATTCTGTAAAGCAAAGGAGAGGGGTTTTAAAATGGTGATTCAGGTAACTAAGTTTATTTATTTAATTTTTAATTAACAAGTAAGAATTTTTTTAATGGTTATGTAGGTTAAATTAAATGTCATATTTAATTTATACAAGGTTTTAACGAATGAAGTCGATCAAAAATGCATAAGCTGGGAATCTCATAAGCTGAAATTAAACTGGATTAAAATGGAGTGGATCGAAATAAAATACCACGGTGAGTAAACCTCACTCACCATTTAATTAGAATTATTTCTAGTTGTTAAAAATAATTGCTATGCTTGTTTGAATATTGTTTGGTTGATTTAAAATATATATTAGTTATTTAGGACTATATATATATATATATATTGGGTTGATTGATTGGTTGGATTCCCGCAGTCTCATTAGCAGATGCCCGCGGTATCATTAGCGGATGATTACCCTATACGCCCCACGCTATGATTAGTGGATGACCTTCTATACCGCGATATCCTGCCTCGAAGCAGGATGGGTATTACTATGTTGACTAACATCTGTGGATGCAGGGAAACAGGTTGGAGGAATCCAACTGGATTCCTCAAAAATATATTATCTGTTTGTTGTTGTTTGATTTCATATATATTCATATATGATGTGTTAAAAATCAAATGATTGAAAATTGGTTGATTCGATTGTTTAAAATTTCCCTGGGGTTTGAATATTGATTCATAAAAATATCGGAAAGGGTATTTGATATTTAAAAAGGAAATTCTATTTTTATAAATAGAATTTGAATTTTAAATAAAGCTACAGAAAATATTTAACTTGTTCGAAGGTATATAAAACAAGTAATCGAATTTATAAAGTTGTTTATAAATAGAAAGATGGAATTTGAATCGAATTTATAAAGTTGTTTATAAATAGAAAGATGAAATTTGAATCGAATTTATAAAGTTGTTTATAAATAGAAAGATGGAATTTGAATCGAATTTATAAAGTTGTTTATAAATAGAAAGATGGAATTTGAATCGAATTTATAAAGTTGTTTATAAATAGAAAGATGGAATTTGAATCGAATTTACAAAAATTGTTTATAAATAGAAGGATGGAATTTGAATCGAATTTATAACGTTGTTTATAAATGAAAATATAGGGTTTGAATCGAATTTATAAACTTTGTTTATAAATGAAAATATGGGATTTGAATTGAAGTTATAAACGTTGTTTATAAATAATGCCGAGAATTCAAATGGACTTTGAATATAAGGAATCAAAATATAGATTTGAATATGGGATTCAAATGGACTTTAAACTATAGAATTTGAATATAGAATTCAAATGGACTTTAAACTATAGAATTTGAATATAGAATTCAAATGTACTTTAAACCATAGAATTTGAAAATAGAATTCAAATGAAGTTTAAATAAAAAGAATTCAAATAGAACTGAATTCGAATTTGAATGAGAAGTCGATAAGGAAACGAGATTATGAGTATAATTAGAATTTGTTAATATGCAGTTAAAATATATTTGAACATGTCATGTTCAAATATGAAGGTGAAATAGACTGAAAAGTTAAGTAACAGATTTAATTAACAAATTGAGTTAAAACGATTGGTATAGTTAAAATAGATTGGGCAGGTATAGATACAGGAGACAGGTATGGAATAAAGTATAGAAGTGAAATAAATAGAATGCCCGACAAAAAGGTACGAATTTAATTTCCATATGAGATTTTATGCGCCGTATCGGCTAGCCGCTTGGCTTTTTCTTTTTCTTTTTGAGATAAGTAGGACCGGGAAAGCTATTTGAAATTTCCCAATGCTCCCGGTACAAAGGAGGTTATGGCGAATTTTTCCGGGAATTTAAGGAGATAGAATATTTTTAAGATAATTTGATAGTTAGAAATCAACGAATCAAAATATATAGAAGTCGTTAAGAAAACGAACTTAGAAATAGAGTAGTATAATGAAAAAGGAAGTATAAGAATAAAATATAGTAAGAACAGAACGAGAAAATGTATATGTGTTTGAAGGTGAATAATCAGTTGTATGGTATTGATTATTCGAGTAAGTAGTCTTGTCTGTTTTGACGTTAAATGTTATTCAGTCAAGGTCTGAGAGGTAATTATACCCCAACTTGGTTGATTTCATGATATACCGATAAGTAGCAAGATTCAGGCTCGAAGATCAATGTGGAATAAGAATTAGTTAAATACTGTATTTGGGTTGTCGTAACGATGTTTTACACAACATCTGTTTTAACCCAAATATGTGCGAAGCTTGGAAATAGAATAATGAATATTTTCTAAAGTTTAGAAAATAAAAGAAGGCGATATTCGGAAATGTTTTCCAAATAACTTAATAGGCCAAAACGGTTATTGAAAATATTTGGTTGACAAATATTGATAAAGAAATAGAAAAGAGATTTAATTAATGGAATATTAATTAAAGGCTCAGTAAGTGTTGGATGTTTGGATGAACACTTGTTTTATTCGATAGTTAAATCATCGACTATCGAAACACTTGTTTTTATTCGATAGTTAAATCACAGACTATCGAAGTTTTGACCATCGTTGTCAATATGGAGAGACCGGTTGGATTATTATCCGAAGAACCACTCCGTATTGGCAGTAGCGTGCGAATCAGATTATATAAAGATAAAGCGAAGACGGAGTAGAGTGCAAGGACTTTTTCTATAAATAGAAATAGTGCCTTCAGTTCATCCTGTTCCTGGGTGACTTGTATGGATGAATGTCTGACAGAGTATTTCCAGAGAGGTCACGTACATTGATTTCTTCAACCGTACCAAGAGTGGAAGCGGAGAAGGAAACTTCTTTTAGCTAACACGTAATGTACTATTGAGGACGTCAATCGGTGATTTGATGGATTTGACGATGTGGCATTCAAAGTGAATCTGGTGTGATGATAAAGCGTAGCTTCTAGCCTCATCATCCGGTAAATGACAGAAATCGGGCAAGCAATATGGCTATGTAGGTCGCACCTATTAGGGTGTATAATCACCTGATCTAGAGTTTCATTTACTTCTAAAAATCTATTGTCGATGCTGACCCATTCGGGAAACGGTTGCTGATCCCAATCGTTGGTGATATACATTCGATACACTCAAGCGAAATGAGTGGTCGGTCATGTGTGGCTGAGTTGCAAGATGTTCTTGTTGAACTCGGTGTATTCTCCTCTATAGATATACCAGCGGAAGGTGATTCCATACCTTGTCGTAGAAGGAAAACCAAATACCCAATACGTGCTTGCGGTTTTGATTGTATATATATGTGGAACGTGAGATGCAAACGTTCCACTAGATTGTTATCTACTTGATTTAGACATTATTATAATATCAAAAGAGTTTTGATATAAAGATAAGTCAAGTGTTTGGATTTTCATAAGGGAAAAACCCGTTCCGTGTTATACGGCGTGGTCTTATGAGATATCATTTAGTTTTCTAAAACTGTTTTAAACTGTTTACTCATACCAGTCCCATAACTGACCCGGAGTTTATTTGTTTTGTTCTACCTAAACTCTTGGGTGCCTAAATTTGTACGGGCAGTCAAGTAGTTCAGGATTTTTCAGATATATCTAAAGGAGCTTGGAGCAGGAGGCTTCAGCGTTATCTAGTTATAGTTTGTTCCGCTATGTTGTAAGTGTTGTACTCTGATAAGTGTATGTTATACAGTTAAGATTTTGTATTTCAAAGATGTGATATATTATATTTTGTTCCGCTGCGATGTGAGATTCTGTGTTGTTATTTCTGTTCTTCTTCTACCTCTTTCTTCTAAAAAAAAAATTGTCTCGTATTTTCGTGATATTTGGGTTGGACGTATGATGTATATAGTCAACTCTGATGTTGCGGAAATCTGGGTCGTTACACCTCCGCCGCGCGGAGGTGCGCCGCTCCTCCCCCTCCGACACTACATAGACCAATCCTCTTCAAGCTTCACGGATTTCGAGTAAAATCGAAATCTAGTTTTGAACCTTTCAGCTGAGGTACGGCTGATTTAATTTTAAACTATATTATAGCACTTTAAAGTGCTACGGTTTTTGATTTCACTATAAAAATCATATCTTTTTAGTTTGTTGACAAAATTCAGTGAAACAAGAGACAGTGGACTCGTGCGGACGTCTTCTACATTCTAGAAGAGACAACATATTTTTCTGAGCCTTCTGCTATTTTTGGTGGAGTAGAACCCAATGTGAGATTTCTGAATTATAAAGATGATGTATAAATTATATAGTTGATGTATGAGTTATATAAGCATTGTACATCTCATGTATAAGCATTGTATAAGTTGTATGTTGGATGTATAACTTATATATGCGTTGTAAAAATTATATATGTGTTGAAATAGAAGTGAGATATACTTATATATATATATATATGCCCCTCGTCCACAAACCATGGACGATATTTATTGGTTGTGATTGGTGTGAAAATTGGTTGATAGCGAATGGTTGATTAGAATTGTTTGTGGTTGAAATTGTTTGATTGTGGTTGAAAAATACCCATTTGTGGTTGAGAATTATTTGGTTGAAACCACATAGGATTAGTTTGTGGAAAAGAAAAAAATATACATGCCGCCTGCGTGCGAACTAGATGCGTGAAATCCCCATTGTCAAAAGCTGCGAGGCTTTAAGGTAGAGCGAGGAGCCGTACTAGGGACGACCCCGGTTTTAACTACCCTGCCGTTATGCTATCGAAATTTTCTTAAATATTCATGTGTTAGAATTATTTTCATTTGTTGAAATTATTTTTCATATGCTGAAACCGCATTCATGTGTTGAATAGAAGTTCATTCGTTGAATAAAAATACATGTGTTGAATGGTATTCGTGTTTTAAATAAATTGCTTTAACAATAAAAATCACATTTTTTTATTATATATACGAACTATAGAAAACATTCATGTGTTGAATAAAAGTTCATTCATTGAATAGAAATTCATATGTTGAATGGTATTCGTGTTTTAAATAAATTGTTTTAACAATAAAAATCACATTTTTATTATATATACGAACTATTGAAAACATTCATGTGTTGAATAGAAATTAATTCGTTGAATAGAAATTCATGTGTTGAATGGTATTCGTGTTTTAAATAAATTGCTTTAACAATAAAAATCACATTTTTATTATATATACGAACTATAGAAAACATTCATGTGTTGAATAGAAATTCATTCGTTGAATAGAAATTCATGTGTTGAATGGTATTCGTGTTTTGAAATAAATTGTTTTATAATAAAAATCATATTTTTATCATCTATATGAACTATATAAAATAGTCGTGTTTTGAAACCAATGGCTTTACAATAAAAATCACATTTTTATTATATACATGAATTGTTAAAAATAGTGAAGTGTCCAAATAAATGTCTGTTGGATAAAAATATCATTTTTATCAAATGTATGAAAAGAATATGGTTTTGAAATCGAAGAATGAATTATATTTGTATATATATATATAATTAAAATATATCGAATAATGAAGTTGCAGTTCGTGTTTTGAAACTGTGATTTCAAACGACTAGTGCGGGAGATCCGACCATCGGATTTTCCCGAAACCGAAACCGTTGGGTTCGCCTTGGAAATATCTTTCCAACGACACCCACTTTGTGAAGATCCAACGATTGGATTGTCTGGAATGTTTAATTCAAATCTAAAGAAAAACAGCGTCAGAATCGATTATATTTATATATAAATATAATTAAATTAAATCGAATAACGACGCTGTAGTTCATATTTTGAAATCGAAACTTCAAACTAGTGTACATGGAGATCCGACCGTCGGATTTTCCCAAAACTGAAACCGTGTCATTTTGAAAAGATCTTTCTAATGATATAAAATTTGTGAATATCCAACGGTTAGATTTTTCAGATATGTGTAAATCAAATCTGAAGAAAAACAGCGCCACGGCCGCGTTATGGCCCGAAGCGTCATTTGAATGAAATGGCTATTTTTAAATAAATAAAATTTGCGATAAATCGTTATAAAATATTATAAACGATATGGAATGGAAATAAACTGAATTTACCCGGTTTATTGAATATTTGATGGTTGAATGTGAAATTTATAAACTAACTGGAGGTTAGCTAAGTCGAACGGTTTCCTGGGTTTTGATCTGATGTTGGTTTCGGCCTTCGGGGTTAATATTTGGGAAATCATTCTCTTACTAATTTACCATTAGTGACTAATGAATTGGAATAAGGCGTATGTTGTGTTTGTGTAGCACTTGTTTATTATATACGTGAGTAGCTCAGAAAGACCGGGTTTATCCCATTCTGAATAACTGAATCGACGATAAGCAGTCGATGATGAAGACGGTGGTTGAAGACCGGAGATCTTCACCTCGGTTGGATGATAACTGATGTCCTGATTGGGAGGCATCCCGAAATATGGATAATGAGTGGTGATCGTCCAGACGTACATGAAGATCGATGGGTATGCAAGGTGTATAGTGCCTCCAGTTTTGTTCAGACCCAGAACGGACTTGTAAATGGACTGTGTGTCCGACATTGGAATTCATTCTGTGTGATTGATAGCCATCGGTTGCGTAGTGTGAATTGCCTGTGTGGCATGCTAAGATGCAGCGATCAAGGCTTCTGTTGAAAAGCAAAGTCTTGTGGTTGATGATCAAAGCACGGTCTGTGTGGTGTAGCTTTGTGTATAACGTGAATTCGCGAGCCTCACACCCCGGTATGAACCAGAAACATGAGAGGACCTCAGGGAGGGCATGCGTTTCCTTCTAGCTAGAGGCGGTGTCAGTGATTAAACTGGCTGACATTCATATTATTTTCACCTGTGTAGTTGTTGCTATTGCGAGGCGCCTCAGATATATCAGTGACTATGTGAAGCCGGTGGAGTCATTCGTTGGCTCATTTACGCCCCAAAGGGCGGGGAAACGTAGTGTTCAGGCATAATAATCCACATTGGTGGACCGGCCCTGACGGTCCAAGGCTTGCCTACGCACTTGCCTGAGACTTGGGCTAGACAGTCTCGAATTCGGTAAGGACTATCTTTTGCCTTGGTTCATGACGGAAATCCAATTTCCAAATATGACACAGTGCGGTTTTGATTGTATATATATATATATATATATATATATATATATATATATATATATATATATATAGCGACATGATATATGGTACCCATGTTGTAACACCCCGCAAATTCTATAACTGTGAAATTAACAAATTAAAGTATAATTAATTTCAAATCAAAGAACTAAGGGAAACGGGATACGCCATTGCGTTCGTCTCGGAAAAATATGCGAAATAGAGTCCGAATTTTCGAAAAACGGAGTCCGTATGAAGAAGATATGGCCTTCGGAAGTTTCTGAATTAAATTTAAATTTCAAACAGAATAAAACAGTTTAAAAAAATTAAAAGTGGGGCCCAATGGGCCAGGGCGGAAGAACACCCGCCTCACGCACCAAGGTCGACTGGGCTGTCGACCTGGTCTAACCAGGTCGACAGGCCTGTCGACAGGGCTGTCGACAGGGGTGTCGACCTGGTCCAGACCAGGTCGAACCCAGTCTAACCCGGCTGGCCTATTCTCTGTTGGTCGATTTTCTGTGGTCTGCTTTGTCATTAGGGCTAGGTGGCAAGCTCTAATTGGTCTCTCCTTAGGATGAATGGCTACGATCAATCCAAGCAACATCAATGGTTCTAATCAGTTCATTACCCCTATAAAAAGGACCCTAGACTCTACCTAGGTTTCTTGTACAATTCTCTAGCCTTCATTGCTCTCTTCTTCTAATAAAAAAATAAAAATGGCGTCTCTGCTCTGCTGGAATTAAAACTAGAAGATAATCAACATCAGCCTAAGCAACTCAATTCAAACTAGAGATTAAAGTTCTGCAAAGATTCTACAACAAGTTAAAGTTCTTTCTTTAATCCAATCAAGGCAAGTACAGTTATTCTCCGCTATAAACGTTAATTATAATTTTGATATGCATTTAAATCTGAGTTTGAGGTTGTATTCTCTTCTGTTAGATCTGTTTTCTGTGACTGTTCTATATTCCTTTCTTCTTTTCTGTTTCTATAGCCAGGCTACCACGAGCCTGTGCCTAATCTCATAAGAGATGAACGTATGAACGCAAGTTTTGGGATGAATGATGAGAAATTTGACAAAACCAAATTGAATGTATGACTTTAGGTCTGAGGCATAAAATATATTGGACATATGACTTGGGATTGGATGCATAAATTTGACTATGAACATATAATTTATGCATGTTGTATGCATAATTATGTTGTAATTTAGACCTGTAATTAATTAGAAAAAAAATAGCATATGTTATAAACTAGTTTTAGACCTATGCATATTTTGTGATAAAAGAAGAAGAGGAACCACTGTAAAGATTACATATGATTTGAGACTTTGGACAAAATGCATATAAAAAGGCAAGATCTGATTTTTAGAAGATATGGTTTAAAGATTTATATTATTGGGGATAGTTTGCATAATAATTCATGACATGAAAAGAAGGAAGATATGGAAACTTAAGATTTACATTAATTAGGATATCTATTATTGTAATTACACCTAAATAGGGATTTTTGGATATGTGACATGCATTGAAATTAATGGTTATATTTGGTATAATCTATATTGGAACATATGTTATATGGCAAATTATGTCCATATTCTGCGCTTAAGCAAACATGGAATATATGTTGTGAAACATGAAAAATTATGTAGGCATATGAATTTAGGCCTAATTTATGAATAGGCAAGGCATGTAAATAGAACCTTTAGAATTATTAGATTTGCTAAATCTGCTAATTTGCTAAGTTGCCTAAACTGCTAGTTTTGTTATATTGCCTAGACTGCTAATTAGATTGAAATGCCAAATCTGTTAAATTTGTCTGTTGAGATGCCTAATCTGTTATATGCCAAAATCTGCTAAGTGCTAAATCGGTTAAATCTGTTAAGTCACCCAATCTGCTAAAATCTGTTATCTGCTATATCAGTTGAGTTGATGTGATCATTCTGTTATTGATATAATCTGAATTGGCATATATATTGGGTGTGCGCATAAACGGTAAATAATTAATTAATTGGCCGCAAAGATGAATATGGCTAACTCGAGGTTAGAATGAGTTTGCGATGTAAATCTGCCCGGAACCGCCCGGCACATCCAGTGGCCGCAAACAATAGGTTCTAATGTGAGAAGTTAGTCATAACATGCGTAAGACACGAGGTTAGGTCTGGCTTGTGGCAGAAGTCTGCCCGGAACCGCCCGGCATATCCAGCGGCCACAAGCTACCGACCTAATGTGAGAGGTCTGTGCATTAATAATTAATTAATGCAAATCTAAGATAAGAATGACGTCTAAAACGTATTGGGGAAAATAGGGTTAAACAAAAGGGATTAATAGATGTAGTAAAACCCGTCCATGAATCCGTAGGCCCAATACAAAGTTAGACAAATCTGAAAAATCTGTACATCTGATCCGTTAGTCTGAAAACTTGTTAACTCAATTTGTGAACTAGTAAATCTGAATTCTGTATGTCTGAACTTGTAAACAAATAAATCTGAAATCTGTTAGTTTGGGGACACAAGGTTAGGAGGGGAATTACTTGTGTCATCTGTTGTTTGGGACCCATATTAGTCAGTAACTCTTTCTGGTATCAAAACTTTGACCCAACAGTAGGTAGGGTCCGGGCACGCTTACTGAACTAATTATAAGTGGTTCATTCTGATAATGGCGAGGGGTGTTGATGGTGCGTTCCAACCGGGTCATGTGCGTGCATGGATCCCGGTCTGCCTCTGAGGATGTAAGACGCCGTGACATCTGTAAATAGGTCTGTGCCAATTGGTTGTCACTTTAGGGAGTGATACACCCTACTGTGGGGCCGACACAGGATATTTATGTATTAGGGAGCCGATCGCTTGGGGTAGGGTTTTAGGGTACGCTTAGTTCTGTCTGTTTCTGTTGGTACCGTCTGTTTCTGTTGGGTGGTAACACCTGTCTGTTTCTGTATGGTACCGTCTGTTCGGGTGGTAAAGGCCCATTACTAGTGTACACCTAATTCTACATTCTGTTTCCGTAGGGATAAATCTGTTTCTGCTTCTGTCTGTTTCTGATCGGGTAGTAAAGGCCCATTATTAGCATTCTGTTTTTGTTAAAGTATTCTGTACCCGTTCCTGCTTCAATTTAGACATTAGGGTGACACCTAATTCTGCTATACTAGTATTAGTGCAGAGAAGTGTAAAACAATAGTTTATATCATTCTGTTTTTCTGTTATATCTGCTACACCTGTTATAGTTATCTCACATCCAGTTTTATGTTCATATCATATTATTATTATCTGTTCATATGCTGAAAGTCACTGGACTTGCCAGACTTTTTGTCTGACCCTTGTTGTTTCGCCTCCTTTCTTCCGTTTCCCCCCCAGGTTATCCAAGGAGGGAAATACTTTAGCTTGATCCGGATTTCTCTTTGCTTGAAGTGCTTAAAGTATGGCTTGGCTCTGTATGGCTTCCGTTCCATGGGGATTATGATTTTAAACTATGCGTTTTGAAGGCTTTTGTACAAGACTGATATTTTGTACTTGAATTCTGAAATTGAAAGGATGTAACCATATTAATTTTCTGTTTCCGCTGTAATAAAGTTAAAATTTTTCAAGTACTGTTTTATCTGTCTTGTAAGTTTCTGTTCTGTTTACTAAAATGCTCCACCAAAGTTAAGGCATTCCCTTTGTGAGTGACCTTAACGGAGGTGGGGTGTTACACTTGGAATCAGAGCTGAAGGTTACCAGATTGGGTAAAGTTTTTGAAAACTATTTTCAAAAAGGTTTTGGAAAGGAAGTATTTTCAAAAATAAAGCTTATTTTGAAAAACATGATCCCCAAGAGCCATATATCTTTCTTTCAGTCCTTTTTGTATTGAACCTTTCCTTTTTCGTTCCAGCATGTCTGAAGCATCTGAGATACCAGAGGGTGTTTATGTACCCGGTTGGTTTCGTCAATATCTTGAGGCTAGGACCGCCGCTGCAGGTCCAGCAAGTGATCCCCCTCCTCCACCCCCTCCTCGTGCTATTGCTTTCTCAAAAATCTGTTGAGATTTTAGGGCCATGGGTGGGAAGGATTTCAAAGGAACTGAATCATTCGTAGAAGCAAGGAATTGGCTCAAAGAAACTGAGGATCTGTTCGTTATCTTCGAGGTGGACGATAGGCAGAAGGTACAGTTGGCAGTATGGCTGCTCAAAGACGAAGCTTCCTACTGGTGGGAAGTCACTAACGCCGAGAGACCAATTGAGACTTGGATGGATTTCAGAACAAGGTTTGAGACAAAATTCCTCTCGCAAGCTGAACGAAGTTTACAATTGGAAAAGTTCTTGTCTCTTAAGCAAGGAAGTATGACGGTCAAGGAATACGTCAACCAGTTCAACCAACTAGCAAGATTCGGATTGGATTTAGTCAACACTCAGCATAAAAAGGCTCTCCGCTTTGTTAAAGGATTGAATGAGCCACTGCACAGCCTAGCCATGACCCATGTACCCATGGGAGCAACTTACGAGAAATTGGTGGATATGGCACTACTGCACGAGGAAGACAAGGGCCCGAAAGAGACAAAGAAGGAAGAAACACAGAATAAGAAGGCGGGGCCCAAAAAGGAAACACAAAAGAAGGATGAGAAGTCTGAAGATAAGAAGGGGAAAAAGTGCTTTACTTGTGGGAGCTCAACTCATCTGAACAAGGATTGCAGAAAAAGGAAGGGCGCTTGCTTCAACTGTGGGGAGATGGGACACTTCACTAGGGACTGCCCGAAGAGACGAGGACAAGGAGGGCAGGCGAACACTCTTGAGGCTAGTGGCTAGGATAGAAATAGGAAAGTTTCTATAGTAGGTTTAATTTCTTTATCTGATTATGGAGTTAAGACTTTTTCTGATTCTGGTATTTTGATTTTGTAATCGATACTCTGCACTTTAATACTAGTATTATTTCTGAATTCCGCTATAGACTCAGACCCATAAGGGTTAAGGATCATCTGTTTGAGATTGGGGTTTTGAGGGATATCTGTGTTAGGCGTCAAGTATGACGCATACATTCTGAGTTTTCGTGGGGTATGATTTTATCATGCTTGGCTTCCTAAGAATCATTAGGGAACCTGATCTGTACCAGTAGTCTGTAAATATCTAAATACTTTTTATAGGATTTCCAGTCTTGACATTTCCTCTGGGTGTCAATTTGATGTTGGTTTCGGTCTTTGGGGCCGATACTTAGGACCCATGTCTAATGGGAACCAAATTTTCGTTCTATCCGTACTCGCTTCCATCATTCGACTGTATCCTATCGATCGAATATTTGAACTTTAGGTAGAAACTAATGGGTGTAAACATGTGTTTCAGATATGTTATGTTTGATGGTTGCAAGTGGATGCAAGTGGTTGCTAGTGGTTGTTCGTGGATGCATATACACACACTAGGCACTAGATCGGCTCGAAAGCACTCTCATACTGCATATGGATGTGTGAGCATTTTTAAATTTTTATGGATGCAAAATGGTTGAATCAGCATATGGATGTTGCATATGAATGAGCAGTTGTGCACTCATATAGAAATGATATGTCTCAAGTAGGAAAATTTGCATACATATTGGACTCATGGCACTAACATGATTCGCATTAAGGAGGTCGACTGAATCAGTGGGCCGCCTGATTTTGCATTAGATACGGACATGAACACACACTGTGCATTTAAACATGAAAGCATTAGAAGTCTATAAGGACAATGGATGCCTGTGGTTGA
The DNA here is from genome assembly GCA_030737875.1 of Allium sativum. Taxonomy (NCBI): domain Eukaryota; kingdom Viridiplantae; phylum Streptophyta; class Magnoliopsida; order Asparagales; family Amaryllidaceae; genus Allium; species Allium sativum. The sequence continues at coordinate 606,155,932 of CM060910.1, read as the reverse complement.
TGATTGAGTAGATGGATGATTGGATGGTAGGACACATTCTTCTTAACTTGAAGATTTCGGGGACGAAATCCTTTTAAGTGGGGGAGAATGTAACACCCCGCAAATTCTATAACTGTGAAATTAACAAATTAAAGTATAATTAATTTCAAATCAAAGAACTAAGGGAAACGGGATACGCCATTGCGTTCGTCTCGGAAAAATACGCGAAATAGAGTCCGAGTTTTCGAAAAACGAAGTCCGTATGAAGAAGATATGGCCTTCGGAAGTTTCTGAATTAAATTTAAATTTCAAACAGAATAAAACAGTTTAAAAAAATTAAAAGTGGGGCCCAATGGGCCAGGGCGGAAGAACACCCGCCTCACGCACCAAGGTCGACTGGGCTGTCGACCTGGTCTAACCAGGTCGACAGGCCTGTCGACAGGGCTGTCGACAGGGGTGTCGACCTGGTCCAGACTAGGTCGAACCCAGTCTAACCCGGCTGGCCTATTCTCTGTTGGTCGATTTTCTGTGGTCTGCTTTGTCATTAGGGCTAGGTGGCAAGCTCTAATTGGTCTCTCCTTAGGATGAATGGCTACGATCAATCCAAGCAACATCAATGGTTCTAATCAGTTCATTACCCCTATAAAAAGGACCCTAGACTCTACCTAGGTTTCTTGTACAATTCTCTAGCCTCCATTGCTCTCTTCTTCTAATAAAAAAATAAAAATGGCGTCTCTGCTCTGCTGGAATTAAAACTAGAAGATAATCAACATCAGCCTAAGCAACTCAATTCAAACTAGAGATTAAAGTTCTGCAAAGATTCTACAACAAGTTAAAGTTCTTTCTTTAATCCAATCAAGGCAAGTACAGTTATTCTCCGCTATAAACGTTAATTATAATTTTGATATGCATTTAAATCTGAGTTTGAGGTTGTATTCTCTTCTGTTAGATCTGTTTTCTGTGACTGTTCTATATTCCTTTCTTCTTTTCTGTTTCTATAGCCAGGCTACCACGAGCCTGTGCCTAATCTCATAAGAGATGAACGTATGAATGCAAGTTTTGGGATGAATGATGAGAAATTTGACAAAACCAAATTGAATGTATGACTTTAGGTCTGAGGCATAAAATATATTGGACATATGACTTGGGATTGGATGCATAAATTTGACTATGAACATATAATTTATGCATGTTGTATGAATAATTATGTTGTAATTTAGACCTGTAATTAATTAGAAAAAAAATAGCATATGTTATAAACTAGTTTTAGACCTATGCATATTTTGTGATAAAAGAAGAAGAGGAACCACTGTAAAGATTACATATGATTTGAGACTTTGGACAAAATGCATATAAAAAGGCAAGATCTGATTTTTAGAAGATATGGTTTAAAGATTTATATTATTGGGGATAGTTTGCATAATAATTCATGACATGAAAAGAAGGAAGATATGGAAACTTAAGATTTACATTAATTAGGATATCTATTATTGTAATTACACCTAAATAGGGATTTTTGGATATGTGACATGCATTGAAATTAATGGTTATATTTGGTATAATCTATATTGGAACATATGTTATATGGCAAATTATGTCCATATTCTGCGCTTAAGCAAACATGGAATATATGTTGTGAAACATGAAAAATTATGTAGGCATATGAATTTAGGCCTAATTTATGACTAGGCAAGGCATGTAAATAGAACCTTTAGAATTATTAGATTTGCTAAATCTGCTAATTTGCTAAGTTGCCTAAACTGCTAGTTTTGTTATATTGCCTAGACTGCTAATTAGATTGAAATGCCAAATCTGTTAAATTTGTCTGTTGAGATGCCTAATCTGTTATATGCCAAAATCTGCTAAGTGCTAAATCGGTTAAATTTGTTAAGTCACCCAATCTGCTAAAATCTGTTATCTGCTATATCAGTTGAGTTGATGTGATCATTCTGTTATTGATATAATCTGAATTGGCATATATATTGGGTGTGCGCATAAACGGTAAATAATTAATTAATTGGCCGCAAAGATGAATATGGCTAACTCGAGGTTAGAATGAGTTTGCGACGTAAATCTGCCCGGAACTGCCCGGCACATCCAGTGGCCGCAAACAATAGGTTCTAATGTGAGAAGTTAGTCATAACATGCGTAAGACACGAGGTTAGGTCTGGCTTGTGGCAGAAGTCTGCCCGGAACCGCCCGGCATATCCAGCGGCCACAAGCTACCGACCTAATGTGAGAGGTCTGTGCATTAATAATTAATTAATGCAAATCTAAGATAAGAATGACGTCTAAAACGTATTGGGGAAAATAGGGTTAAACCAAAGGGATTAATAGATGTAGTAAAACCCGTCCATGAATCCGTAGGCCCAATACAAAGTTAGACAAATCTGAAAAATCTATACATCTGATCCGTTAGTCTGAAAACTTGTTAACTCAATTTGTGAACTAGTAAATCTGAATTCTGTATGTCTGTACTTGTAAACAAATAAATCTGAAATCTGTTAGTTTGGGGACACAAGGTTAGGAGGGGAATTACATGTGTCATCTGTTGTTTGGGACCCATATTAGTCAGTAACCCTTTCTGGTATCAAAACTTTGACCCAACAGTAGGTAGGGTCCGGGCACGCTTACTGAACTAATTATAAGTGGTTCATTCTGATAATGGCGAGGGGTGTTGATGGTGCGTTCCAACCGGGTCATGTGCGTGCATGGATCCCGGTCTGCCTCTGAGGATGTAAGACGCCGTGACATCTGTAAATAGGTCTGTGCCAATTGGTTGTCACTTTAGGGAGTGATACACCCTACTGTGGGGCCGACACAGGATGTTTATGTATTAGGGAGCCGATCGCTTGGGGTAGGGTTTTAGGGTACGCTTAGTTCTGTCTGTTTCTGTTGGTACCGTCTGTTTCTGTTGGGTGGTAACACCTGTCTGTTTCTGTGTGGTACCGTCTGTTCGGGTGGTAAAGGCCCATTACTAGTGTACACCTAATTCTACATTCTGTTTCCGTAGGGATAAATCTGTTTCTGCTTCTGTCTGTTTCTGATCGGGTAGTAAAGGCCCATTATTAGCATTCTGTTTTTGTTAAAGTATTCTGTACCCGTTCCTGCTTCAATTTAGACATTAGGGTGACACCTAATTCTGCTATACTAGTATTAGTGCAGAGAAGTGTAAAACAATAGTTTATATCATTCTGTTTTTCTGTTATATCTGCTACACCTGTTATAGTTATCTCACATCCAGTTTTATGTTCATATCATATTATTATTATCTGTTCATATGCTGAAAGTCACTGGACTTGCCAGACTTTTTGTCTGACCCTTGTTGTTTCGCCTCCTTTCTTCCGTTTCCCCCCAGGTTATCCAAGGAGGGAAATACTTTAGCTTGATCCGGATTTCTCTTTGCTTGAAGTGCTTAAAGTATGGCTTGGCTCTGTATGGCTTCCGTTCCATGGGGATTATGATTTTAAACTATGCATTTTGAAGGCTTTTGTACAAGACTGATATTTTGTACTTGAATTCTGAAATTGAAAGGATGTAACCATATTAATTTTCTGTTTCCGCTGTAATAAAGTTAAAATTTTTCAAGTACTGTTTTATCTGTCTTGTAAGTTTCTGTTCTGTTTACTAAAATGCTCCACCAAAGTTAAGGCATTCCCTTTGTGAGTGACCTTAACGGAGGTGGGGTGTTACACATGCCGTCTATGATTGATATTATGATTGTTTATAAAATCAGAAACAAACTGGAAGCGAGCTAAGATGAGTGGTTTCCTGGGTATTGGTCTGATGTTGGTTTCGGCCTTCGGGGTTAATACTTAAAGAATTGTTCTCTTACTAATATACATTTGGAGTCTGATTAAGAATTAAACGACAAAATCTACATTTTAAGCGACTTTACTTTACAAGTATTAAGCATATCTTGGTCGATATAAGGTAAAACTCTATCCTCCAGTTTGTGTTGCATTGTGTGATGGGACTTGAGTCTTATATAGGCTTCATTTTTATAAAAATCATTGCGATGTTTAAAAGATTAATTGTTTTAAAGCACTGGCAATCCAATGGAGTAAACCCGTTCTGCGAAAGTGGCGTGGTCTTGAGATTAGCCATATTGTAAAATATGTTAAGTAGATTTCTCATACCAGTCCCATGACTGACTCGTAGTTTGTTTCACTTGCAAACTCGGGTGCCCTTATTTCTACACAGGCAGCCTTGTCTTCAGGTTTTAGCAGGCTCTTTCTGGATAGCTGGAGCTAAAGATGGATTCTATCATTTATCTCTTTTTATGCTGTTCAGCTCCTATTGTAATATTATGTTTGTTTTCCGCTGTAGACATTTATGTATAGCTGAACTGTATTTGTACTAAGTATGATCCTGTATACTACGTAACTCTAATGATTATATTTATCCAGTGTATTATTTGTACGTTATCTGGTGTATTTATTTATTTATGTTCTGCTATTATCTGTTTATGTGTTATATTCCAAAGATTACCCTTTCCACTGTCAGTACGGGGTTTGGGGTAGTCATATTATTTGTTGCAGCTTTGCAACTTTATGTTTACTGTACTTCTATCATATCTTTTTTCTGGCTATTATTCTATGATGTTGTGACTAACAATAGAATTCCTTGCTTGGATACCAATTGTTGGGGCGGTGCAATGATGAAAGAATAACCGCTATGCACTAAATTGATGATGGCCAATATATGTGTAGAATTTGAAGCCCAGTAATCACAGCAGTAGTAAAATAGTTGTAGTAACAATGGAAAATATAAGTCACATAGTCCATTTTATACTAGTTCGGGCTTCCCATCCCATGTCCAATCCCGAACCTCCACTTCGAAATTTCTTCATTATCACTAAACCCTCACTTCACCAAGAGGAACAGATTTACAAACATCACTTGATTTCACTAGCCATATATAAGTTTACCCACTTGATTTAAACAGGTTACAGGCTTTGAAACTTCGAGTACTAAGTAAGTATATTGACTATATATTGTGTCTTCAATACACTGAGTAGTCGCCATCTAATACAACATCTATAACCTTCAACAATGATGATATAGAGTGTGCAGAGGTTAGGAAGTGGACATGGACCAGATTTGAATATTTTGTGGAGTGAAATGTTATTGGCCTAATATTTGCTTTGGTATAGATATGGAATTGAATGTTTGGTAGCAATACTAGAGTGAATTAGGGAGGAGAACCATTGTGCTATTTGTGTGAGCTTGTGAGACTTATATCGAAGTGATAAGTTGACATTAAATAGGAGTAACCCTTTAGTAATTTCTTTTGAAAGATGTGCAGCCAATAAAGGATTGCATTTGGTTGAATAGATGTGTATGTTGGAACTTGACCTTTTATTTTTTAACGGTATAATAAGATAACCATTTTACTTGTTTCAAAACATCTCATAGGTTTGGGGATTAATGTAACAACATGCGTTTTCTAACCGTTTACGTCGGTAATAAAACCAACTCCAATCGTTCGAGACAACAAATTTTTAATTATAAGGTTTAATAAAGATCAAATCACAGAACACATACAAATCACAGATACAAAATAGTAAAATAACTCGCAGCGAAATAAAATTTAGTAGTTCTTTAAGCTACTTATTACAAAAATCTCAAAATTAATTACATAAAATTTTAGACTCATAATCTAATACATTAGAAAATCTCAATTACATAACTGCCTAGTTTATACAATGAAAAAAATGGATTAATTAATCACGAAGATAGCAATAGTAGATAGATACTAAGATGAATCTCCAATAAATTTCTAGCTCTGAAAAGATGAATCGCCGAAGCTAAACTCCTAAGTCTGACCCGAGCATAAAGTAAAATATAAAGTAACACACTCTGATCAAGATTAACAATCTCAGCGGTAAATAAACTCAAGTGAAATGCTCAAATGGAATGCACAAGTAACTTAAAGAATGTTTTGGGTTCCATTCTTTAAGGATCCCTTAAACTAGAAATTATATAATACAATATGCTATTATAATAATGTCTATGGTTAAACATAATATTCAAAATAACGTAAGTGGGATTACATTTTTACCCTTGTATCGTTTATAATACAGTAGTCTATAAAGATATCATAAAGTCCATCGTAGACTAGTGGCTATCAGAGAGCACTCCATAAGTACGGTACAAATCAAAATCGTAGGGGGTTCGATCATGATAATATGATAAGACACCAAGACCGTGCCTAATGGTAGGATTCTATCGGATTGCAGACCATGACTGGTTGTAACGCATAGCTGCAACTACCGCCCACCTCAGACAATAAACCCATAATAAAAGGGCCTCAATCAAATCACAAAGTAATAAATGGTTCCAAAGAAGCATGTCTGCTAAGAGGAGCTAACTTAGTTTGCTTGGGTATGGCTCATGTTTTAATCATTTTAACTATAACCCAAAGGTCAAGGCCATCCATCATCGTTCTCTTACTTCATTCCAGAATTGTTCGCCTAACTAACCTACTTCATTTAGGATTCTCCACCACATTCACAGTTGTTAAAGTGGTATTGGTATTGGCAGAGAGTATGATAATACCAACTCTGGTCTCTTTAACAAGAAAATGCTTATTTCACACCATGGTCATTTATATTTGAAGTATATTTAAAATATCATAAAACAAATAAAAACAATATTGGTTTATATTCAAATAATTACATTCAAATATTTCAATGTCATAAATCATAATTCAAATCAATTCATTATTTGATTAAGTACATAAATCATAATTTAAATCAATTTATTATCGGATCAAGTTCAAGGTTCATATTTTTCTATTTACAAAATGGTTTATTTACAAACTTGCATTTTGATTTCACATTTCTATATCTCAAGTATCATTATTTCAAAATCTTTCGAATTAAATAGCTCGAAATGGAACAAATTTTATTTAAATTGTTAATATAATATAAATAATTTTATTTTAAAAATATTTATACATATATAAAATAATTTGAACTAAAATCATTATAAAATAAATTACAATTAAATTTAGATTAAAATAATATAGCTGAAAAAGTTACAGAAATAAAGTAGCTAAGTTAAATATATACAAATGTATAATAGTTATAATAATAGTTTACTTTTAATAATAAAATTTAAAATAGTTTAATATAGAATAAAACAACTTTCAAATATTTTAAGATAGTCCAATACAAGCCACTTATCCGTATTTCAAAGTTCAACTTATCCTTATATTCATATTCAGAATTTCAATTCAAAATTAAGTTTAACTTTTAATCGTATATTCTTGATTTCAACTTATTTCAAAATAATATTGAAGTTGGGTTCTGTTTCATTACTTAATCAAAGTCTTTAAATTCTCATTTTCTCTTAAATCATGTCTTAATAGTTTCGTATTAGTTAAATCTCAAATTTCAATTCTTTACTTTAATTCTAAATGGATTCAAACATTTACCTAATAAATTATTTCCTAATCAATTTACGAAGCTCCATAATCATAGCAAATTCATTAAAACCCATTCATTATTTGAATTCACATCTTAAGATCATTTTTTCTTAACTTGATAAGTCTTATTTTTTATTAAGTCATTTAAACAAATCAGATTGTCATTAATCGTGAACTTATATTTAAAACTTTTATATATTTAAATTTTGTAAAATCTATCTATATATAATTTTAATAATTACTAAACTATATTAACAATTTATTTATTTACTTATAAAATAATTTAAGTCACTTAAAATTTAAAATTAAACGGTTTTATAATTTAAATTCTTAAATGTATATTTTAAAACATATAGTAGTTTATATGTTAAAATTTTATATTATATAATTTATTTAAAAATTTAAATTTAAAGCTTTATAAAATATAAGTTCAAATAAAATTCTAAATCAAGATTTCAAAATATTTCTACTAAATCAGAATATTATTATAAATTCATAAAATACTTTTCAAAACTTATCAACGGTGTCCATATATAATTTTTTACCTAGGCCAAGTAATACAATTATATATCATTTCAATTCATTTACTATTGAATATAAGGGTTTTTATCATTTCAGCCCGCATCCCAATAAATTAAGTTATAAATTCATAAACTATATAGTGATTCGAGTATATATCATTTCAACCCATAATGATTTTATGAACGTATAAGGAACTTACAACACGAGAACAAAATAAATGTAACATTTCAAATAACACATATAAATCCACACATATCATAGCAATCAAAGTTGTGTCATATATGTCAGAAGTGTGTGTATCACATATTCATAAGTTGTATAAAAATTAAATCGCTTTTCTTAAGCGATCATAACATTTCATACATCATTTCAAATGATGTTAATTTACATATTAAAATTGCTAATCGTGAGTGAGGGTTCTCACCATGACTGGAAAAGTAGAAATAGATAAGATAGGTTGAAACAGACATGGAAACTGACATGAAAGCTAATACAGAACGATCCAACAAATGGATCAAATCACAAACTTGAATAAAAAATCCTCCAGGACAAATCACGATAATCTATCCAACCTAAAATCACGGTTCCATATCAACAGTCTTATAATTATATATATATATATATATATATATATATATATATATATATATATATTCACATGGAGCAAAATATATACATTCGTATAAAATTTTACACATACAATTTGCAAAATAAGATAGAAATCTAGTTATCTTAAAGGACACCTATTAATAACAGAATAGAAAAAAATTACTCAACTAAAAAATTTTATAAAATTATTTTATCTTTAATTTTAAAGAAGGAAAACTGGATTTAGTTAAAATTTAAGGAAGATATGGCTGAAACTACGATAGATAATTTTTGAGTAAAAAAATTAAGCCTAAAAATTAATCTGAAAATTTGCGATTTAGACCTAGAAAAGTTCAAAATCTGAAAAAGTCTTCAAAATGAAAATTTTAGCTATTTCAATTTTAAATGATTTGGAAAAAAATAAAAGTGAATTTGGGTTCCTAACAGAAAGTTTTGGCCTTTACAACACAGATCAAAATCTGCAAAAAAAAAAAAAAAGAAAGAAGATGAAGAAATGGGGATAAGGGTTAGGATTTATGGCTTGTTTGGGTTCGGGTCTGCTCAGCAAGGGTTGAAGCAAAGCTAGGAAAATAGGAGAAAGAAGAGGAGGGTTTAGGATATGATTTTGATCTTCTTTTTTTCTTCATTGAATTTAGTTTCAGTGAAAATATTCTAGGAGATCTAGATTTTGATCTAGACCGAGAAGAGGGAAGAGAAAGAGAAATGAGGAAATTTCTGAGAGAAAGAGATTGAGACTTGAAGAGAGATATACATAATTTTTTATTTGCACAAGAATGACAGTTATCAAAAATTAAGTATCAACTAATAGATGTCCCCATAAATTAACTTCACCCATTCAAATTCAAATCACAAGTAATACTAGTGAGAATGTCTAAGAAGGTATAGATTAATTACTAACAAATATACACATGACTACATCATCCGTTTTGCACGTTTTTATAGTTATACGAATTTTGGACAAACGATATTTAATTTTAATGAAATGAAAATGCAAGATGCTCAGAATTCAATATAGGTTCGTAAAAAAAGAAATTCAACTTTTGAAGTTTTTTAAATTTTACCTTGAATTCAAAATTTAGCCAATCTTGACTAAAATAGACTTTTTCAATTTTTTTAACATTTTAATAGATTTGGTAAACAAAAATATTCATTAATTCAATTTTGTTATTTAAATTCAAGTTTATTTTATAAATTTACTTAAATTCAAATAACACAAATTGAGTCGTTAAACAATTAAATTCAAATTTGACAGTTGTTTAATTTCGTTGTACACACCATACTTATTATTGTTCATTTACAAAATCAAACTCATTTATTTCGTTAAGTTCAGAATAAATTAAAGTTTTAAATATTAAAATTATAAATTCCAATCAATTTATTAATTACGAATCTATTAAAAATTCAGGTTGTTATAGTTAAGCCATACATATGTTATGCGCCAGGTGTAAGGTTCAAATCTTGTCTCTGCCTACTTTTTGCTCCATCCGCCTTTAATATGCAATATAAGATTGCTAATTGTTTTAATACCAAATTTTTGATGGTGTGGTGGTTTGTAAACTTTCTTTCTTCCTTCATGCGCGTGGGTTCAAGTCCCACCTACCTAATTTTTATTCATGTGGTTCCGCATTTTTAGAGAGTGACATATTTTGTTTATTTGCCACTAAACAATGATGCACATCATCGAGTGAGTGTGATGTGTGCTTTGTTCCTTGTTGACCATTAGTTTAAACAACATCATTGCATTTTTTTAATTTTTTTGGTTTAAACTCACTTTTCCATCTATCCTCCAAGCCTTGACCTGAAATAACTCAACAAACGCATCAGTAATAACGCCGTATAATTGCTATCATCAAGACATTGAAACTAGGTTTTCAGCAGATTAGTGTAAACATCATGTAACATATGAAGATAGGAAATTGTCAAAATGAAAATCTTAGTGATCACTCATTGATCGTGAAGTCAGAAATTTATCGGAATGGTTGTGATCCATCGGCGATCACAAATAATAAAAAAGAATGAAAGTATTATAGAATTAAATGGGTGGCCACAATGAGCGAAAGAAATGGAATTTCACTAATGAATTCCAAATTATACCATAAATGAATTCAATTAAACCATCATATAAAAAACCAATAACCAGAACTAACCAAAAACATCTGAAGGCATCACACAATTATGCTGAAACCAACGAAGATACATACATAAGATTCAGAAAAATTATGAAATTATAGAATTGAAATTTACTTTACATCGCGAACTCAGAGGCAATAACAATCTGAATTATAAAAAATCATCAAATAAAAATTTCCAAAATTATAGAAGTTTTATCAGAAATCATCAAATCAAGAAAATTATTTAGGTGAATACATCATCCATTCATAAGGAGATAAATAAATAGCTCATGCAATAATTGGGGATCGGGGTCGTAATCTTAAAATTTGTCAAGGAAGTTAAAATAATGCCGAAATTCTTCAGTGATTTCCAAAATGATACATAATTCAAATATAAGTAACAACCAAAATAATATCAAAAGCAAAATTCATCAAATAAAAAATATTCAACATAATGGGGTTGAACAAATCTGAAACCATCTGGAAAGATAAAAATAGAATTTTACTAGTGATTCATGGATATTACCCTTGTGTAACATAAAGCGAGGGCATTAGTCAAAAATCGGTTCATATATATCCGAAGTCATCATATAATTATCCGAGTAAACCAGAATTGCCAACTCATGGGCAAAGACCTTAAATTGAATAAGACGTTGGAATTCATTCCAAAACCGCCGAATTATGGACCGAAATTTTTATTAAGGTAATGGTATGAAGTTGGAAGTTCTACATAAAGAGAAATCTTTGTAGAAGTTATGGAGAGTCAAATAGTCATGAAAACATTATCTATTTACCCAATAGTGAGTTAAATATGAAATTCATATGAAAACATCCAATAACAATATGTAATTAAGAACTGTCCGAATGACATTTAAAGTATAATCGTTGAAACAAAACAAAATATCCCAATGAGGTAGCATTCGAAAGTTGTCAATTACTCTTTGCAGGGATTATCATTCACTCATAAGGTATCACAAAGCAGTATATAGTTCAAAACCATCCACATGGTACTAGGAAAGTTACATATCGATGAAAATTATCAAGAAAATATATATTCAATCATTATTAAATAAGAAATTCACTTGAAAACATCTAATACTGACATGAAATTATAACAGGTTCCAAGAGTTCAAAAGATGAAATTCTAAAAATTAGAAGGCTATCCTCAAACAGAAGCATTTGGTAGAACACTCATTAATTAAAATTTAATCAATCAATCTTGAATTCACTAAGTAAAGGATTAAACTAGACTTCTTCCATACATGCTGATTCATGAAACATGCAAAGATAGGAAGCAAGAATTATAAAATCACAATCATCTGATATAAGGAAATAAAGTAAGTTAGGAGATCATGTATCAAATCAAAATAAGATTTACGGTCCAAATAAATTGAGTAAAATTATTATAAATTTGGATTCATAATCCTGATTAATCAAGCAGAGCCATTAAGGGCAAATATTAATAATTAAATAAGTGAAATAAACATCCATAGTTCTACAAAGTGCAAGAAATTCATAGCTCTCAAAAGCATTACGAATTGGCTAGGTGATGACTAGAATTTTGAAAATCCAATTATAAAGGAAATTTTTAAATCTATTCTTAAAATAAATTAATCCTATTTAGCCTTTTGTATGATAGACCATTCAGTTGAAGTTCTGTTCAATTGTTTAGTTATTTATTCATTTAACGATAGTTCCTTTTAGTCGTCTGGCTTATCCAACTATCTGACTATTTAATAGAGTAATTCTGTTTGGTCATTTAGCTATTCAACCATTCACTAAGTAGTTCTATTTAGTTTTTAGTTTATTCGACTACTACCATCTTATCCTAATTATTAATATATAGGAGAAATGATTATGCTTGACACCCTTGTGACACCCCACATCCGTTAATATTGCTCATTAAGAGAATGCATTAAGTTTTGTGAAGCATTATAGGTAAACATAAGCAGAATCATTACAAGACAGATATAATATAGCAGCGAAATTTAAAATTTTATTAAGTAGAAAACATCGTAGTTCAAAAAATAGTTACATCATATGTATGAAATGGATAAAACCCAGTACATCATTAAAATTTCTGTATTGTACTTAAAACATCAGAGTACAATAATAAAAGAAGCATAATCCCCAAAACATAGCCATAGTAGAGAGATATGAAATCAAGCAGTACATCTAAGCGGCTCTCAAGAAGGATGAAAGCAGAATCCTGATCAAGCTTGAGTATTCCTACCCCAAGAACCGGAGGGGACGAGGGGACAGAAGAGAAAAAAGAGGAAACAAAATGGATCAGACATAAAGTCTGGCGAGTCCAGTTACTTTCAGCATATAAATAAGTAAAAGTATCATGATAGGCATATGAAGTGGATAAGAGAAATAACATCATAAAAAGGCAAGTATGACAAGGCAAACAGGATAAACATGATATAATATATTATGCTTCTCTAGTACTTTCTCTTTCTCTACACCAATACTAGTATAAACAGAATGAGATGATCCCAACAACTATAAGATAGTAGACTTAGGTGTACTTCTAATGAGAGGTTTTAACCCCATACAATCAACATGCAGCCCAACATTCTGGAGTTACCCCTAAGGATAATAATGGGCTCCTAAACATACCAGAGTCTTGATGTACCATAATTAGTTACCTAATCGATCGGCTACCTACTCCGTGGATACCCTGTGTTGGCCTTAAAGTAGGATGTATCACTTCCAAAAGTGGCAACCCTTCGTTTTCAGGATGTGCACAACCATATCTACTGATGTCACGGTGTCTAAACCTCCTCTGCCGGAACCATGTATGTACATGACCTCATCGGAACACGCCGCCCATACCACCCCTTCGTTTGGATATCTTACAATCAGCCCAGTAAGCGTGCACCGACTACGACCTAGTTCAGAGTACTCGTTTGATACCTATATATGGGTTACTGACTGAAACGGGTCCTACACACAAGATGATACAAGCTTCCCTCTACGCTTGCATTCCCACTAGGTTTTCCACAGGTTATGACATGCAGGAGTAAAAGATTGCATAGCCCCATAGGTTAAGTTTATGGGCCTATATATAAATATTACCCACTACCCCAAGAATTACTTAACTCACCCACTGTTTCAAACAAGTTTACATAACCCCTAATCAAGTTAACATGTTCATACAATCCCTATGGATTCAACCAGGTTAAGTATTCAATTTCAGTTCTGTATATTCATTTATGGGTATAATGCGCTAGACCTCCCACATTAAGCCTATAGCTTGTGGATGTTGGTCATGTCGGTTGGTTCCGGGTAACCTTCTTCCACAAGTCGGGCTTAACCTCGTGTCTTAGCACGTTTCGTGTTTATGCACTTAGACCCCTCACATTAGATTCACCACTTGTGGTCGCTGAATATGCTGGTCAGTTCCGGGCAAACTTCCACCACATGTGTTATCTAACCCCGTGTCTAAGCGCGGTTACAATTTCCAATTACTGTAATTCTAGGCATTTTCATTATTAACCAATTATTCCTATGTCATTATAGGTTTTCAAGCCCTTTTCCCAAGTCATGTTCATAACGAACCATATTCCCCAAATTCAGGTCTTTAATCAAAGGTTGGTTTATGCCTAAAATCCACATTCATATTTTAATTCAAGTTATGCCCAAATTTCCCAATACAAGTTATTCCCCAATTTCAACATTTTCCCCTTGCTCCCAATTTCACGCATTCGCATATTTCAACAACATGCGTAGGCTCGAAGATAGTGTAATGACCCGAGTTTTTGACGATCTTGGTTATCCGATATACAACACATATCGAACATCCAAGGATCGAAAAATACCGGTCATTAATGAAAGAAATTAGAGGGTGAGGAAAGATAAGATAGACACTTAGAATAGAAGAAGAAGAAGAAGAACAACACAACATCAGAGTAACACAAATCTCACAGCGGAACGAATAACATATAATATATAACATAACTTTGAAATATAACTTTATTCTTGAATATACATCATTTTCAAAGTACAACACTTAAAACACAGCGGAAATAAACAATAGTTATATGATCCTGAAGTCTTCTTCTCCAAACTCTCCAAGTATATCTGTAAAATCATGACTACTTGACTGCCCATACAAAATTGGGCACCCAAGAGTTTAGGGAAAACAAAACAAAATAAACTCCGGGTCAGTCATGGGACTGGTGTGAGTAAAACAATTTAAAATAGTTCGAACAAGTAAACGATATCTCATAAGACCACGCTGTATAACAGAACGGGTTTTTCCCTTATGAGAATCCAAAATATCTTTATATCAAAAACCTTTTGATATTATAATAATGTCTATCAACCACAATATAATAATCATCTAGCAGAAACACTTTCATCTCACGTTCTACATATATAGTATACAATCAAAACCGCAAGCACGTATTGGGTAATGGATTTCCAACTATGACAAGGTATGGAACCACCTTTCTCTAGTGTACCTCTAGAAATGAATACACTGGGTTCAACAAGAACATCTCGCAACCCGGCCACACATGACCGACCACGCATTTCGCTTGAGTGTATCGAATGTATATCACCAACGGTTGGGATCAGCAACCGTTTCCCGAATGGGACAGCATCAACAATAGATTTTTAGAAATACATGAAACTCTAGATCAGGTGATTATACACCCTACTTCGGAGCGACCGACTTAGCCATGCTGCCTGCCCGATTTCTGTCATTTACCGGTTGTAAGGCTAGAGGTTATGCTTTATCGTCACACCAGATTCACATCGAATGTCACATCGTCAAATCTATCAAATCACTGATTGACGTCTACAACCATACATTATGTGTCAGCTAAAAGAAGTTTCCTTCTCTGCTTCCACTCTTGATACGGTTGAAGAAATCAATGTACATGACCTTTCTGGAAATACTCTGCAGACATTCATCCATACAAGTCATCCAGGAACAGGATGAAACGAAGGTACTATTCAGTATATCCATCTTAGGCACTGTTATCTAAGATTTATACAATAGCCCTTGCACTTTACTCCGTCTTCAATTTCCTTTGGCATATATGATTCGCAACGCTTATGCCAATACAGAGTGGTTCTTTGGATAATAATACAACCGGTCTCTCCATATTAACAACATTAAAATGGTCAAAACTTCGATAGTCTATGATTTGACCATCAAAGAAAAACAGGTGTGCAAACAACGATTTTATTTCCAGATGGAAATTTATATCGATCAAACTTCATTTAACATTTATTTCCTTATTTCATTTTTCATCTCCTGTTTCCCTATATTCAACATTTATTATTTTCTAAATTTAGAAAATATATGTTATTACCATTGGAAAACATTTCCATTTCTTGTTTCCTATATCAGAAAACATTTCTGGTTCTTATTTGGTAAACATTTCCAAAACTCCTTCATTGGGCTTAGACAGATGTTTAAACAAATCATCGCGATGCCAACTCAAACCATTACGCTTATTAACTAAATTCCTTTAACCCACCTTCACTATTGAACCTTAACCATTCCTTAGTTAAAAATGAAGTCAATCAAGTTGGGGTAATACTACCTGTAATAACCAGCAAAATCTGGGCCAGTTTAAAATTTTTATTTTGGCAATTTTAGCGAATTTTGCATATTTAAAATCATTATTTTAAATAATATCGACGAGAAATTTATTTTGAATATAATTCGAACGTGTATATCTATATACGTCGTCGTTAGAATATAATAATTATATATAACTATAAATAGAATTGAAAATGGCGCGGTAGTTCGATAATTCGATTTCAAACTTCAATTGAATGTACCGGGTGTAAAACAATCCGGATTTTAGCGAAACCAAAAATATTAGAATCTATTCGTGAATATCTTTCCAACGAATCTGAAAAATCGAAATTTCATAGCGGGAATCAAAAGTTATGCCCAGTTGAAAATTCAGAGTAGTCGCTATGTAAATTACATACGGCGCCAAAAAGTCATATTTTGCATACGGATGAATTTGGACTCGAAACCACTTCCATTGAGTTCAAAATGCCGTTTAGGACTCCGAAAATTATAAGCTTCGATATATTCCGATATCCGGAATAGTGGCTATGGGCTGGAGTTGTTCGGTTAACAATACATAGCCCTTAAAAAGTGAAATTTTGCATACGAGCTCAGAATTCGACGAGATAAATTTTTATGGATTCATAATGACAAATTATTGTTGAGTTCCAAATGGCGCGCCGAACGGAGTTAGTATGTGGCCGTGCGAGCTGAAACAGTTCAGGGTAAAGCGGGCAGTCATTTTACAAAGGAACATTACTGATACGACCTCGGAATTCGATTCTACTTTTTTTTCTAGATTCGTATCGTCTAATAATGGTTAAATCCAAGAGGGCTTGATTTTTTGAGTTAGCATGTGAGCGTGCGAGAAGAAAAGGTGCGCCAAAATCGCATTTTTTGAGCTTATCTGAGCATTTTTGTGATTTTTGTTGAACGGTCAAACGAACTCGGAATTCGACGAAACTTGTTTCGTTGGACTCGTCTTCACGTCTACTATCTCGTGTCCGAAATCCGCGGCCATCGGAGATCGCTAGCGTTCAGGCGATATGCGAGAAACTAGCATATAAACACTTTTACTTCCTTTTCTTCTTCACTTTCTTCATATTCCTCTTTCTTCACAAAAACTCAAAAATGGAGACCACCCCTCCTCCCGCCGCTGCTCCTCCTCCACCGCCCACCACCAGCCTCCGGCGAGCCGCCGCACCCCCTCTTCCTCCCCTCCTCCTCCTCTTCCTCCTCCTCCTTCTCTCTCCTCTTTTCATAACCCTAAACCCCCTAATCACCAAACACCATCACCGCGGCCACCACGGGCCCCACCACCGCCACCTACACCCTCCCCCACGTCCATCCGGCCCGCGCCCCCCCTCCAGCCCCCTCAATTCCGGCCGTGGGCCCCGCTACACCCAAAAACCCATTTTCACCAAAATTACCCGTTTTGCAAATAAGTCCCTGACCGTATTTCGCGAATAACTCCCAAACGGTGCGTTTTTGGCCAAAGTCCCTCAAGACCAAAGTCGTAGAGCACGAAATTCTCTTCGATTTGGCTATATGGAAGTCATGTTTTGGAGTTCGGAGCTGCCCGGAAAACGCGTTTAAAGTCTGCTGTCCGGAAGCGACAAAATTCGTGTACTTTCGCGAATTCCGGCGAAATGGCAAATTTCCGGCAAGAAGACCACTAGGCAAAAGTTGTTCAGAATGGCGTGCTTGTGCTAGAAAAAAAGATGGTGTGAAGATTGAAGCTTGTTTGCAAAGTCTGGAGCTCGAACAACAATTCAGCAGTTCGGAAAAGGCGTTAGAGAAAAAAGTGAGTTTTCTCCGCTTTAAAGCTTCTATGATTTTTGACATATGAAGTTAATAAAAATATGATTTTTATGATATAGAGATGATAAAAATATGATTTTTACATTATAGAAGTATTAAAGATTTGATCTTTATTATGTAGAAGAAGCAAAGATGTGATTTTTATATAAGTGGCGATATAAAAATATAATCTTTATTATATGAACACCGTAGTAAAAATAGAATTTTTATCTATATAGTAGTAGTATAAAAATGTGATTTTTATATACATAGCAACAATATAAAAATGTGATTTTTATATATGTAGTGACTACGGGCGGTGAAAGCGACAAAAGGCGAGAACGACGAAGATTTCTACATAAGAAGAGTCGTGGCATTTGGTTTAGCTAGTCGGTGAGAACTTCTCACTCAAATCTCTTTTTCTAGTTATATATATACTAGGATGCAGACGGTGCTTAGTAGCACCCGACACAATCGTCCACAGACCATGGACTTGTTTGATTGGTTGTGTAGTTGGCTAGTCTAATTGGTTTGAATTGAATTGTTTGGTGAAATGAATGGATTGATTGAGGTGTGAATGGCGTGGGCCTTCACTAGACCGGGGATAAGGTTAGGCCTCGTCCCGTTTCTAGTATCGTGCCGTTATGCCGCCGAAATTTTCTAAAATATGTTAGAAAAATAAAAATATCATTTTTATTGTGTAAATGAACTGAATAGGAATTCATGTGTTGAAATAAAATATTTTATCGTTAAAAATATAAATTTTAACGTGAATGTGAATAAATAAATATTTATAAACAAATCGACCGATTTGTTTATATACACTGATTTGACTGATATTGATTGGGTCGATAAATTTTACACATCGCCCAACTGCACAAACAAAAATATGTGTTTGTTGATTTGAAACCCCACACGGGTGTTGGGATGATATTTGGCGTACACTAATCCCAATTATTTAATTATTGTCGATCGATTGGTCGACAGACTGTGTAAGCGTCGATTATTTATATTTGATGCTTATGCAGTTGTGTGGTGCACTTTGGATGATGGTTGATTGCTTATCAATGCTATTATATACATGCGTTGTATGGAATCCATATAATTAACGTTATATGGTGATTGATTGGGCCTCATTCCGATCGGGAAAATAAGGAATATTATAAAAGAAAATTCATGTGTTGAATATAAAAATAGTCATGTGGACGATGTTCATGTGTTGAGTGAAATATTTTATACAATGAAATTTACATCTTTATCATATTTAAAATTAGAACTACTTCCCAGTAGAAGTCTAATTAAAAATCAAACGATAGATACCATAGTTTTATAAAATATTTTACATAACAAAAATAGTGATGTGTTGACAGTACTCATGTGTTGAGATTAGTCAGGTGTTGGAAGAAATATAGATTCATGTGTTGAATGGAATAAATATTCATTTGTTGAATAGGATAACGAATTTATTGAAATATATAAAGCCGTGTTGATTAGAGTTGCACTATTTTGACGTGAACGATATTTATATCGATTATATTCGTTTTTATAATGAATATAGAAAAGAAGTGATTTCAAAATATAACATTTAGAAATATTATCATTTATATAGTAATGATATGAAATATTCAATTTTGATTAGAAATTGAATATAGAATTGAAATGGTTTTGAAAACAAATTTAAAACGATTTATAAAATACGTTTTAAAAGGAAATTGACGAAATATATATATATTATATATAAAATGGCCTGAATAGAACGCACCGCTCCGCGGTAGTTCGTGAATTTCGACCATTGACTTCGAATTGACGTTGCGGGAGATCCGACCGTCGGATTCTCCTAAAACCGGAACCGTTGGGTTCGTATCGAAAAGAGCTTTCCAATGAATATTAGAAATTTGAAATCTAACGGTTGGATTTGGAATTATGTCCAAATCAAATTTGAAAAAGGTCGCTGTAAGTGCAGTTCGATAGCCGTTGATGGAAATCGACTGTACGGGCCTTGATAAAATTATTAAAAATATTGATAATTTGTGTAAAATCATAATATGTGAATTGGAAAGAACTGGGGTGAAAAACTCCACATTTGAAAGGATAAAAATAGATTTTTATCAAAATGAACTAGTTTTGAACTAGAATTAAAATCAATTTATTTTTGAAATAAATAAATTGAATTTGAAAGTGATTTTAAAAATAATCAATATTCCCATACGTGAATTGGACTGGAGTTGAATCGAAATTATCTTCGGAATATTTCGATGTTGGGTTTCGTGACTATACAAATATTGTTATGGGCATTTGAAAGATATATTCATATCGTTATTTCCAATACGATATTTGTTGGTTTCAGAATTTGATATTGAATATAAGCCGATATATTTTCTATTCAGAGCCTTGTATTTAATATCAAATGTGATTTGGGTTTATCGTGAATCGTGTCTTAGATGACATTGGTTCTTTACCCCAGTTAAAGGCAAGATGTTGATTTTTGAAAGGATTAAAACTAAGTGGAGTTTTAATAAATCTTTAATTAGATTAAAATGTGAATAGATAATTTAAATTATCAAATCTGAAAGGTGATCAAGAATGGAGTACCACCAGTTTTGCTCCAAAGCGATAGTTAAATCTTTAATTAGATTTGAACGTGAAATGGTAATTAAATTTACCGATAACACCGTGGTGTTAGATGTGGAGTATTACCAGTTTGCTCTATGGGATATATAGGTTGGGTTTGGGAAATAAAATAAATAATTACTTCGGTGTGGTTCGTTAATCCCGACTAGTTTGAAATGATATCCATAGGGGGATTAAAGAATAAATTTAGAAGAATTTATCTTGGATAAAAATTAATGGGAACATTTCCCTAAGAATGTGATTTTGTGAATAAAAGAATATTCTGAATTGGAATGAGGCGTTTGTTGTGTTTGTGTAACATTCGTTTATTATATACATGGGTTATTCAGAAAGGCCGGGTTTATACCCATTCTGAATAACCGATTCGACGAGATGTCGAAGATGAAGACGGTGGTTGAAGACCGGAAGTCTTCACATCGTTTGGGTGATTACTGATGATCTCGATTGGGCTGTACACCCAAGATGAGGGAAACAGTTGGTGATCGTCCAGACGTACTTGGAGATGGATGGATATGCGAGGAAAGTGCCTCCGGTTTCGTTCAGACCCAGAACGAACTTGTAAATGGATTGTGTGTCTGACATTGGATTTTATTCTGTGTTGATTGATCTCTATTCAATATACATCTGTTTGGCGGCGGAGAATTTATTCTCTTGCTTAACGCCCTTCTCTGAGACGTACGAGCTCAGAGGTTGTATATCGATGGACATCAGTCGCATGGAGTGAATTGCCAATGTGGCATGCGTAAGTGGCAATTGATCAAGGCTTCTGTTGAAAAGCAAAGTCTTGTGGTTGATGATCAAAGCACGGCCTGTGTGGCGTAGCTTTGTGTATAACGTGAATTCGCGAGCCTCACACCTCGGTATGAGTCAAAAACGGGATAGTGACTGCAGGGAGAGCACGACGTTTCTTTCTAGCTAGGGTGGTGTCAGTGACCTACCAGCCATGACATTTATATACTTTTCACCTGTGTGGTTGTTGGAATGCGAGGCGCCTCGGATATAGGTCTGTAAGGACCGGGAAACGTGTGTTCAGGAATAACTAATCCTCAAAAGTAAGAGAGGACCGGCCCTGAAGATCCAAGGATCATAGTGGGGTCCTGAGGCATTTGCTAGAGTGTCTCGAACGCGGAGAGGAGCTTGCCCCTTGCCTCGACTCATGATGGAATCCAATTTCCAATACATGTGTTTCGGTTTTATTTGTAGAACCTAGTATGGCGACATAGTGGTATGGGTCATTCATATCGCCTATGATTGATATTTATGATTGAAATTGTTTTGACACTATACACCTATAATAGTATCAAATAATGTGTTTTAAACGTATCAAGCATGCTTTGGCTGTTATAAGGTAAAAACCCTATCCTCCGGCTTGCGTTGCATTGTGTGATGGGACCTGGGTCTTATAACAGCTTCATTTTTCTTTATTTAGCATTGCGTTGTTTGTTCTATGCACTGGTATCCTTGGGAGGAAACCCGTTCCGTGTTATACGGCGTGGTCCCTTGATTTATCGAACTTTAAAATAAAGAATTATAACCGTTTTAGTTCTCACACCAGTCCCATGACTGACCTGGAGTTTATTGTTTTGACCTAAACTCTGGGTGCCCCTATTTTCCACACGGGCAGCTAGTAGTTTTGGTTTTGCAGATTTATATTCACAGGGTCCTGATTTACAGCTGGAACGATGCTCGGAAAGCTCTGTATCCGTGTATCACTTCTAGTTGTGTTTTGTATTATTTTCCGCTGCTATGTAATTTATTGTAATCTCTGATATTTGTCGAATATAATTTAATCATTTATACTCTGTATATTCTTGTATCTGATGGAATTGTTGTAATAACAATGAAATGTTCTTCTGTTTGCGTTCTATTTTGTCTTGTCCTCAATTCTATCTGTGCTTTCCTTCACGGGGAAGTTCGGGTCGTCTCAGTTTGGTATCAGAGCTTTGGTTTACAGAGCTCGAGAACAAGACACATTAGAACCGTACGAAAGAATTCATCACATATTGGATTAGTAATATCCAATTAGAATGACTTGTTAGAGATAGGATCAGTAGTATCCTAGAACGAGTGTGAAGAGTATATTTTTCAAATGAAAACAATTTTGTTTTGAAAATTTAAATCGTTTTAAACGTATTTGAATAATTTATATATTTTGAATATGGACAATCGAGTATATATAGATTTCGCGTATACGCGTCATGAACGTATATTCGAAATTTTAATATACTGGATAGATATAGAATCAGATTCTAGACACCCGGGGGTAATTCTGATGATGTGGCCACATCATCAGTATTTATGTTCGTGTTTCGAAGGTGTGATATCTATATATTTCCATTAGACTGGTGTGAGAACCAAAACTTATATAGATAGATTCATTTGTTGTGAATTGGCATCAAAACAAGATTTTCCGTATATATGTATCAAAATTATGAATTTGAAACTCTAATTCACTAATTGATTGATGTTTGTGTTGTTTGTTTATTTGTTTATTAATTTATAGCCATTTGGCCTAATTGAATCAAATATTGAATTGTATCGAAAATTGGTCGCATTTGCTTGCATATACATATACTTACATTGAACAGGTCATAGCAAGGACGCTAGAGCCGAAGAATAAAATTTGTTTGCCCGACAAATAGGTACATGTTTGCTACACAATTTACTGTTTTGTTTGGGTGATGATGATTTTATGAGACTATTGGCTAGCCGCTTGGCTTTTTCTTTTTCTTTTTGAGATTAGAAGGACCGGGGAAGCTATTTGAAATTCCCCGATGCTCCCGGTGCAGGGGAGGTTATGGCGAAATTTTTCGAAAATTTAGGGTGTTAGCCAAATTTTTGAAGAATTTGAAAATTCTCAGAAACTGAAAAGTTGGAGAATGGAAGCCAGATCGAATGTAGAGCTGATTAATCAAACCACTTTCGACTTTATTCCTTTTCGGGGACGAAAAGTTTTAAGTGGGGGAGATTGTAATAACCAGCAAAATCTGGGCCAGTTTAAAATTTTTATTTTGGCAATTTTAGCGAATTTTGCATATTTTAAATAATATCGACGAGAGATTTATTTTGAATATAATTCGAACGTGTATATCTATATACGTCGTCGTTAGAATATAATAATTATATATAACTATAAATAGAATTGAAAATGGCGCGGTAGTTCGATAATTCGATTTCAAACTTCAATTGAATGTACCGGGTGTAAAACAATCCGGATTTTAGCGAAACCAAAAATATTAGAATCTATTCGTGAATATCTTTCTAACGAATCTGAAAAATCGAAATTTCATAGCGGGAATCAAAAGTTATGCCCAGTTGAAAATTCAGAGTAGTCGCTATGTAAATTACATACGGCGCCAAAAAGTCATATTTTGCATACGGATGAATTTGGACTTGAAACCACTTCCATTGAGTTCAAAATGCCGTTTAGGACTCCGAAAAGTATAAGCTTCGATATATTCCGATATCCGGAATAGTGGCTATGGGCTGGAGTTGTTCGGTTAACAATACATAGCCCTTAAAAAGTGAAATTTTGCATACGAGCTCAGAATTCGACGAGATAAATTTTTATTGATTCATAATGACAAATTATTATTGAGTTCCAAATGGCGCGCCGAACGGAGTTAGTATGTGGCCGTGCGAGCTGAAACAGTTCAGGGTAAAGCGGACAGTCATTTTACAAAGGAACATTACTGATACGACCTCGGAATTCGATTCTACTTTTTTTTCTAGATTCGTATCGTCTAATAATGGTTAAATCCAAGAGGGCTTGATTTTTTGAGTTAGCATGTGAGCGTGCGAGAAGAAAAGGTGCGCCAAAATCGCATTTTTTGAGCTTATCTGAGCATTTTTGCGATTTTTGTTGAACGGTCAAACGAACTCGGAATTCGACGAAACTTGTTTCGTTGGACTCATCTTCACGTCTACTATCTCGTGTCCGAAATCCGCGGCCATCGGAGATCGCTAGCGTTCAGGCGATATGCGAGAAACTAGCATATAAACACTTTTACTTCCTTTTCTTCTTCACTTTCTTCATCTTCCTCTTTCTTCACAAAAACTCAAAAATGGAGACCACCCCTCCTCCCGCCGCTGCTCCTCCTCCACCGCCCACCACCAGCCTCCGGCGAGCCGCCGCACTCCCTCTTCCTCCCCTCCTCCTCCTCCTCTTCCTCCTCCTCCTTCTCTCTCCTCTTTTCATAACCCTAAACCCCCAAATCACCAAACACCACCACCGCGGCCACCACGGGCCCCACCACCGCCACCCACACCCTCCCCCACGTCCATCAGGCCCGCACCCCCCTCCAGCCCCCTCAATTCCGGCCGTGGGCCCCGCTACACCCAAAAACCCATTTTCACCAAAATTACCCGTTTTGCAAATAAGTCCCTGACCGTATTTCGCAAATAACTCCCAAACGGTGCGTTTTTGGCCAAAGTCCCTCAAAACCAAAGTCGTAGAGCACGAAATTCTCTTCGATTTGGCTATATGGAATTCATGTTTTGGAGTTCGGAGCTGCCCGGAAAACGCGTTTAAAGTCTGCTGTCCGGAAGCGACAAAATTCGTGTACTTTCGCGAATTCCGGCGAAATGGCACATTTTCGGCAAGAAGACCACTAGGCAAAAGTTGTTTAGAATGGCGTGCTTGTGCTAGAAAAAAATATGGTGTGAAGATTGAAGCTTGTTTGCAAAGTCTGGAGCTCGAACAACAATTCAGCAGTTCAGAAAAGGCGTTAGAGAAAAAAAGTGAGTTTTCTCCGCTTTAAAGCTTCTATGATTTTTGACATATGAAGTTAATAAAAATATGATTTTTATGATATAGAGATGATAAAAATATGATTTTTACATTATAGAAGTATTAAAGATTTGATCTTTATTATGTAGAAGAAGCAAAGATGTGATTTTTATATAAGTGGCGATATAAAAATATAATCTTTATTATATGAACACCGTAGTAAAAATAGAATTTTTATCTATATAGTAGTAGTATAAAAATGTGATTTTTATATACATAGCAACAATATAAAAATGTGATTTTTATATATGTAGTGACTACGGGCGGTGAAAGCGACAAAAGGCGAGAACGACGAAGATTTCTACATAAGAAGAGTCGTGGCGTTTGGTTTAGCTAGTCGGTGGGAACTTCTCACTCAAATCTCTTTTTCTAGTTATATATATACTAGGATGCAGACGGTGCTTAGTAGCACCCGACATAATCGTCCGCAGACCATGGACTTGTTTGATTGGTTGTGTAGTTGGCTAGTCTAATTGGTTTGAATTGAATTGTTTGGTGAAATGAATGGATTGATTGAGGTGTGAATGGCGTGGGCCTTCACTAGACCGGGGATAAGGCTAGGTCTCGTCCCGTTTCTAGTATCGTGCCGTTATGCCGCCGAAATTTTCTAAAATATGTTAGAAAAATAAAAATATCATTTTTATTGTGTAAATGAACTGAATAGGAATTCATGTGTTGAAATAAAATATTTTATCGTTAAAAATATAAATTTTAACGTGAATGTGAATAAATAAATATTTATAAACAAATCGACCGATTTGTTTATATACACCGATTTGACTGATATTGATTGGGTCGATAAATTTTACACATCGCCCAACTGCACAAACAAAAATATGTGTTTGTTGATTTGAAACCCCACACGGGTGTTGGGATGATATTTGGCGTACACTAATCCCAATTATTTAATTATTGTCGATCGATTGGTCGACAGACTGTGTAAGCGTCGATTATTTATATTTGATGCTTATGCAGTTGTGTGGTGCACTTTGGATGATGGTTGATTGCTTATCAATGCTATTATATACATGTGTTGTATGGAATCCATATAATTAACGTTATATGGTGATTGATTGGGCCTCATTCCAATCGGGAAAATAAGGAATATTATAAAAGAAAATTCATGTGTTGAATATAAAAATAGTCATGTGGACGATGTTCATGTGTTGAGTGAAATATTTTATACAATGAAATTTACATCTTTATCATATTTAAAATTAGAACTACTTCCCAGTAGAAGTCTAATTAAAAATCAAACGATAGATACCATAGTTTTATAAAATATTTTACATAACAAAAATAGTGATGTGTTGACAGTACTCATGTGTTGAGATTAGTCAGGTGTTGGAAGAGATATAGTTTCATGTGTTGAATGGAATAAATATTCATTTGTTGAATAGGATAACGAATTTATTGAAATATATAAAGCCGTGTTGATTAGAGTTGCACTATTTTGACGTGAACGATATTTATATCGATTATATTCGTTTTTATAATGAATATAGAAAAGAAGTGATTTCAAAATATAACATTTAGAAATATTATCATTTATATAGTAATGATATGAAATATTCAATTTTGATTAGAAATTGAATATAGAATTGAAATGGTTTTGAAAACGAATTTAAAACGATTTATAAAATATGTTTTAAAAGGAAATTGATGAAATATATATAATATATATATATATTATATATAAAATGGCCTGAATAGAACGCGCCGCTCCGCGGTAGTTCGTGAATTTCGACCATTGACTTCGAATTGACGTTGCGGGAGATCCGACCGTCGGATTCTCCTAAAACCGGAACCGTTGGGTTCGTATCGAAAAGAGCTTTCCAATGAATATTAGAAATTTGAAATCTAACGGTTGGATTTGGAATTATGTCCAAATCAAATTTGAAAAAGGTCGCTGTAAGTGCAGTTCGATAGCCGTTGATGGAAATCGACTGTACGGGCCTTGATAAAATTATTAAAAATATTGATAATTTGTGTAAAATCATAATATGTGAATTGGAAAGAACTGGGGTGAAAAACTCCACATTTGAAAGGATAAAAATAGATTTTTATCAAAATGAACTAGTTTTGAACTAGAATTAAAATCAATTTATTTTTGAAATAAATAAATTGAATTTGAAAGTGATTTTAAAAATAATCAATATTCCCATACGTGTATTGGACTGGAGTTGAATCGAAATTATCTTCGGAATATTTCGATGTTGGGTTTCGTGACTATACAAATATTGTTATGGGCATTTGAAAGATATATTCATATCGTTATTTCCAATACGATATTTGTTGGTTTTAGAATTTGATATTGAATATAAGCCGATATATTTTCTATTCAGAGCCTTGTATTTAATATCAAATGTGATTTGGGTTTATCGTGAATCGTGTCTTAGATGACATTGGTTCTTTACCCCAGTTAAAGGCAAGATGTTGATTTTTGAAAAGATTAAAACTAAGTGGAGTTTTAATAAATCTTTAATTAGATTAAAATGTGAATAGATAATTTAAATTATCAAATCTGAAAGGTGATCAAGAATGGAGTACCACCAGTTTTGCTCCAAAGCGATAGTTAAATCTTTAATTAGATTTGAACGTGAAATGGTAATTAAATTTACCGATAACACCATGGTGTTAGATGTGGAGTATTACCAGTTTGCTCCATGGGATATATAGGTTGGGATTGGGAAATAAAATAAATAATTACTTCGGTGTGGTTCGTTAATCCCGACTAGTTTGAAATGATATCCATAGGGGGATTAAAGAATAAATTTAGAAGAATTTATCTTGGATAAAAATTAATGGGAACATTTCCCTAAGAATGTGATTTTGTGAATAAAAGAATATTCTGAATTGGAATGAGGCGTTTGTTGTGTTTGTGTAACATTCGTTTATTATATACGTGGGTTATTCAGAAAGGCCGGGTTTATACCCATTCTGAATAACCGATTCGACGAGATGTCGAAGATGAAGACGGTGGTTGAAGACCGGAAGTCTTCACATCGTTTGGGTGATTACTGATGATCTCGATTGGGCTGTACACCCAAGATGAGGGAAACAGTTGGTGATCGTCCAGACGTACTTGGAGATGGATGGATATGCGAGGAAAGTGCCTCCGGTTTCGTTCAGACCCAGAACGAACTTGTAAATGGATTGTGTGTCTGACATTGGATTTTATTCTGTGTTGATTGATCTCTATTCAATATACATCTGTTTGGCGGCGGAGAATTTATTCTCTTGCTTAACGCCCTTCTCTGAGACGTACGAGCTCAGAGGTTGTATATCGATGGACATCAGTCGCATGGAGTGAATTGCCAATGTGGCATGCGTAAGTGGCAATTGATCAAGGCTTCTGTTGAAAAGCAAAGTCTTGTGGTTGATGATCAAAGCACGGCCTGTGTGGCGTAGCTTTGTGTATAACGTGAATTCGCGAGCCTCACACCTCGGTATGAGTCAAAAACGGGATAGTGACTGCAGGGAGAGCACGACGTTTCTTTCTAGCTAGGGTGGTGTCAGTGACCTACCAGCCATGACATTTATATACTTTTCACCTGTGTGGTTGTTGGAATGCGAGGCGCCTCGGATATAGGTCTGTAAGGACCGGGAAACGTGTGTTCAGGAATAACTAATCCTCAAAAGTAAGAGAGGACCGGCCCTGAAGATCCAAGGATCATAGTGGGGTCCTGAGGCATTTGCTAGAGTGTCTCGAACGCGGAGAGGAGCTTGCCCCTTGCCTCGACTCATGATGGAATCCAATTTCCAATACGTGTGTTTCGGTTTTATTTGTAGAACCTAGTATGGCGACATAGTGGTATGGGTCATTCATGTCGCCTATGATTGATATTTATGATTGAAATTGTTTTGACACTATACACCTATAATAGTATCAAATAATGTGTTTTAAACGTATCAAGCATGCTTTGGCTGTTATAAGGTAAAAACCCTATCCTCCGGCTTGCGTTGCATTGTGTGATGGGACCTGGGTCTTATAACAGCTTCATTTTTCTTTATTTAGCATTGCGTTGTTTGTTCTATGCACTGGTATCCTTGGGAGGAAACCCGTTCCGTGTTATACGGCGTGGTCCCTTGATTTACCGAACTTTAAAATAAAGAATTATAACTGTTTTAGTTCTCACACCAGTCCCATGACTGACCTGGAGTTTATTGTTTTGACCTAAACTCTGGGTGCCCTTATTTTCCACACGGGCAGCTAGTAGTTTTGGTTTTGCAGATTTATATTCACAGGGTCCTGATTTACAGCTGGAACGATGCTCGGAAAGCTCTGTATCCGTGTATCACTTCTAATTGTGTTTTGTATTATTTTCCGCTGCTATGTAATTTATTGTAATCTCTGATATTTGTCGAATATAATTTAATCATTTATACTCTGTATATTCTTGTATCTGATGGAATTGTTGTAATAACAATGAAATGTTCTTCTGTTTGCGTTCTATTTTGTCTTGTCCTCAATTCTATCCGTGCTTTCCTTCACGGGGAAGTTCGGGTCGTCTCACTACCTCTCAGACCTTAACTGAACAACGTTTCTAGCCTTGAAATAGACAAAGTTCACCTTTTAATTCTTTAACAAACTTCCTTATGTAACTCTGTTTCGAATCATCTCTATTCGATAATTCTTTCCTTCGATAAGGTATATTCGATAACTCTATTCAATTTACTCTATTCGATTAACCCTTATCGATTAACTCTATTGGACTAACGCTATTGGATTAACTCTATTTGATTTAACTCTAGTCGATAACTCCTTTAACTCTATTCGAATAAACCAAATTCGATTAACTCCTTTTACTATATTCAATTTGATTAACTTGACTAACTTCACCCATTTATTTAACTTGACTAACTTAGCCCATTTGGTTAACTTGACTAACTTAGCCCATTTGGTTAATCTGGTTTAACTAACTTATTTGACAAATATGGTTTAGCTAACTCATTTGACCAATCCCTTTTAATAATCCTATTTATTCCCTAAATAATTATTCTCTTTTTATAATTCTATTTATTCCCTAAATAAATATTCCCTTTTTGTTTTCTCTGTTTATTTTCCAAATAAATATTTACTTTTATTTATTTTCTAAATAAATATTTCTTTTATAAAATCCTATGATTTTATAAACATTTCATTTTCAAAATACATATTTGAAAAATCCTTTTGATATTCTAGTATCACTGATGGTGTTTAACATACCACGCTATGATGTCCAATATCGTCCGTACATATATAATCAACAACAGATTATAAATCACATCATATATCACAATATATGAAAACAATAAAATAACTGTTGAGGAATCCAGTCAGATTCTTCCAACCTATTTCCCTGCATCCACAGATGTTACACAATAAAATCAACATCACTTTCAGTTCCATATGATATATTCTGTTAAACAGAATCAATATAGAAATTCAACTAACTGACCAACAGTTCAATCAAACAGTCAACACACAGTCAATCAGCCAATATTTAACAGTTCTAAAAATACAACATGAAATTTTAAACTGTTCAGAGTTAGTGAGATTTACTCACATTTACAGTTCATCGTTAAAGAAAGACAAACTGTTATTTGATTTGAATCAAACAATTTATTTCACTATAAATTCAAACGAGCTTCAATCCACTCCCAGTCAGCTTCATTGTGAAGCTCTCGTCCATACGGTCCTAATGTGACTGACCGTTCAGAAATCTAACAATTTATGCTCAAGTTATAACCTTTCAAAGTTTGAACACTTATTTAATAAATAAAACATGAATTTTACTTTTATTTAAAGGCCTTACCCTTTGATTTTCTTTCCTGGCCCGTTAACAACCCTTAGGCCCAACGCCCCTTCAAACAGACCCGTACCCGCCTCTCGTTCTTCCACATTTTTGCTCCAGGTAGCCACTCCTTTCATGTCCAAAACAAACGTGTTCTTCCTCCCACAAACTCCTTCTTCTCTTCTTTAAAAATTGTACTGAAAATACCACTAGCCTCCACTTCCCGAGCTCTTTCCTCTCCACCACTTAACGCAAAACTCGAGCTCCACCTTTCACGTTCATCGCCGGTCCCAATTCAGGCATCACCGAACAAAACTCCACCGAGTTCATCAAGATTCCACAACCCGATGTCAATTCCACTCCTGAACCCAAATCTAATATCAAAAACACAAATTGATGCTTCTATTTTCCCATAACCTCAAACCTAGTTTTACTGCCCAATATCCCATCCACCAAATCATGCGTCGAACTACTCAGAACGGGTACCAAAACGAAGAGAATTACTCCAGGATCCCATATATATAAGTATTTTGATTTTTAGATTTTTCTAGGAATTTCTTTTTTTGATTTTCTTTGTTCAAACTTTTTGCTGTGATGGGTTTACATGGTTATATATATACCTATGGGTGGTAGGTAGGAATTGTGGTTGAAACAGGGTGATGCGTGGCTTGTGTTTCCACCAGAAATAGGTTAGGTTATTTTTAATTTGATTTTTATATTTTTATTTATCGATTCTACTCGTTTTTGGTCTTTAAAAATTCCTGCGACCACATACGATACCCAAAAATCACCAAACTAGACATGCAGCCACAGTTCGACATTACAGTCCCAACGAAACTGGTTTCGTCGAATTCCGACTTCGTTTGCTCACACAGTGTATTTTTAACCGTCAAAATACTGACTTTTTAATCTCTAAAAAACCGTACGACCACACAGTGACTCTAAAAATCACAGAACTTGGAATCTAGCGATAATTTAATATTGCGGATCCAACAAAATTAGTTTCGTCGAATTCTGCGGTCGTTTGCTAAACTGGCTATTTTTAAAGCTCATAATGACCCATTTAAATATATAAATATATTTAAATATGATTAAATTAAATATAAACAAATTTATATTATCGTATATATTCATAGTGGAATACCATACAGTTTAGAAAACCCTATATGGATTTCTAACTCGAGATTCACTTCTGGGTCAACCCGATATTCGATTTATATTGAAATTCCTTTTTAAAATATAGATAATTCCTTTATAAATTATAAAGGAATTCCGTAGCGACTTTTCTAAAATTTGGTTTGGACATAAATCAAAATCTACACGACGAAATCCCGATTTTTCTCTTCCACTAGAAAGATATACTCCACCAGCTCCACACGTTTCTTGTTTCACAGAAATCCGGCTTAAAACGAATCCTGTACATTCAGTTGAAGTTCAAATTGCCAAATTACGAACTGCAGCGCCATTTCGAGCTCGATTTTAATTATAATATAATTATACGTTCAAACTGTCGTTTATATAATATATTCGTTATTCAAATTCAATTCCAAGATGAATTAAATATCACAGATGATCCGGTTCACACCATATCGCCATTTCAGCCAATTCTTATTATTTCAGAATTAAATATATTATTTAATTATTATTTTAATTAAATATTCCAAGTTATTTAATTAAACCACCATTTAATTCACTATATCACTGTTTATATAATTAAATAAATTAATTATAATACCTCTGCAAATGCGGGTCATTACAATCTTCCCCACTTATAATAATTTCGTCCTCGAAATTGCTAAGGCAAAGATTGACCCTATCGACTGGTTAGAACATATTTGTTCACCTTTTAACTTTAGTTTCAACTGAACCAATTTAATTTCAATTAAATTATTAATTAATTCTTATCAAAGAAAATTTTCAAAAATCCTGAAAATTTTCTAACACCTTAACTTTTCGAAAAATTTCGCCAGCACCTCCTTTGTACTGGTCAATCGGTCAAACTCCAACTTGCCTCTCTGGGCCATCTCCATCCCAAAAGAAAATCAAACAGCCAAGCGGCTTGCCAATTCAGCTCATAAATCTTATGTCCAATAGAAATATAAACTTGTACCTTTTGTCGGCATATCATTATATCCTTTCCACCTGTTATCAATTCAGCAGATGCAAGGGTCATCCCAATCAAATTCCAATCTTCTTTTATCCACCACACAACCATTCGCTTATATCTGGGCCAAATATCATTTCAACTCGAGTTTCTTCTTGATTCCCAACTCTTAACTTGATTATCACATTACACTTCAAATTTGAATCTCACAATCCAATTTGTCTTGATATCATTCTAATTCAATCTCAGTTACCACTTTACTGGCTTTACTTTAATTCAATTTTGCTTTCATAAATTTCTGTTAAATTTGTTTATAATTCAAAGAGTCCTTCCCTGGGAATTTTTAAACAGTTTACTCTTTTCAAAAATCAAATTTTCCTTTTGAACATGTCACTGAGCCCTTAATTAATATTCCATTAGTTAAATCACTTCTCTATTTCTTTATCAATATTTGTTAACCAAATATTTTCAATAACCATATTGGCCTTTTACGTTATTTGGAAAACATTTCCGAGTTTCGCCTTCCTTTATTTTCTAAACTTTAGAAAATATATGCTATTTATAATTGGAAAATATTCCAATTACTTATCTCCTTTTCGATCTCGTTTATGTCTATACTTAGGAAATATCCTTTATTATATTTCCAAGCTTACACTTATTAGGGTTAAAACAGATGTTGTGTAAAACATCGTTACGACAACCCAAATACTATATTCAACTAACTCTTATTCAACATTGATCTTCAAGACTGAAATCTTACTATTTATTTGTTAATAATGAAATCAATCAAGTTGGGGTATAACTACCTCTCAGACCTTGACTGAATAACATTTATAACGCCAAAACAGATATGACTACTTACTCGAATAATCAATACCATACAACTACTTATTCACTTTTAAACACGTATACACTTCCTCTTTCTATTCTTACTAGATTTTATTCTTAGTCTTCCTTTCTGATTTTACTATTCTATTTCTAAGTTCGTTTCCTTATCGGCTTCTATATATATATATATATTTATCTATATATATATATATATATATATATATATATATATATATATATATATCGATACGTTGATAACGCCAAAATAGATATGACTACTTACTCGAATAATCAATACCATACAACTACTTATTCACTTTTAAACACGTATACACTTCCTCATTCTATTCTTACTAGATTTTATTCTTAGTCTTCCTTTCTGATTTTACTATTCTATTTCTAAGTTCGTTTCCTTATCGACTTCTATATATATATATATTTATATTTATATATATATATATATATATCGATACGTTGATTTCTAACTATCAAATTGTCTTAAAAATATTCTAACTCCTTAAATTCCCGGAAAAATTCGCCATAACCTCCTTTGTACCAGGAGCATCGGGATATTCCAAATAGCCTCCCATGGCCCTTACCAATCCAAAAGAAAAAGAAAAAGCCAAGCGGCTAGCTGATACGGCGCATAAAATCTCATATATGAATTAAATACATACCTTTTCGTCAAGCATTCTATTTATATACCTTCATACCTTATCCATACCTATCTCATGTATATTTATACCTGCCCAATCTATTTTAACTATACCTGATTGTTTTAACTCAAAAGTTAATTAATTTGTTAATTAACTTTTAAGTCTATTTCACTTTTATATTTGAACATGACATGTTCAAATATATTTTAACTTTCTTATTAACTAATTTGAATCCAAATTTCAAATTTAATTTCAATATTCGATTTCGAATATCCATTTACAAATCCAATTCACCATTCAAAGTTCAACTTCAAATTCAAAACTCGATTAACTAATTTGTCTTCGACTTAGTTAATTCTATTCAATTTCTATTCAAATTTTATATCACTTCTATTATTCAAATCTATATATCAAATTCTATATATCAAATTCTATTCAAATTCTATATTATAAATCCCATTTGAATTTCTACACAACTTGTCTTTCCCAAAACAAATTCAAAACAGTATCTCTGGTAGTAATTCGTCACTTACAACTCAAAAATGAGTACTGATGATGCAGCTATCATCATCAGAATCTATTTTCCAGTGATTGAAGTGAGTTCAATACTATAAAACCATTTCTAAACATTTCCACTTTGAAATTCATTTCAAAATATAATTCACACTTCTTGTCAAACAATTTAAAATCTCCCAGGATCTTAAATTTTCCTTATTTTTAATCCAAATCCATTTACAAACACTTATCCGATTTTCCAGAATTTTAATTCAATTTCTGGTTTGAATTTCAGATTTAACTCATCTGATTTCACGTATTTCACTTATATGAATTCTGATTGGTTATTTACATAACCATTTAATTTATAATCTTACTCGATTATAATAACAACCAATATATCCAATATATTAGAATCACTCCGATATAAATCCTTTATATCAAAATATAATTTGGGTAAAATTATTCCATTTACCATCTTTTCAAAATATATTGTGTCGACCCATCGTATTCAAGTGTTTATTGCCTCCTATCGATACAGTGGATCAAACGGATCGACCGGAATTCATAAACAACTCAACCAATAAATCTCCACAATATAAAACCATTTTATATTGAATAACAAATACGCTTTCGTATATATACACTCAAAATCAATCTAGGGTATTGCTAACCCCATCTCTACTGAGTCAAGCCACAGAGCCAAGGTAATTCTTAACTTAAGCTCTGATACCAATTGCAACGACCCGGGTTTTTGACGATCTTGGTTATCCGATATACAACACATATCGAACATCCAAGGATCGAAAAATACCGGTCATTAATGAAAGAAATTAGAGGGTGAGGAAAGATAAGATAGAAACTTAGAATAGAAGAAGAAGAACAACACAACATCAGAGTAACACGAATCTCACAGCGGAACGAATAACATATAATATATAACATAACTTTGAAATATAACTTTGTACTTGAATATACATCATTTTCAAAGTACAACACTTAAAACACAGCGGAAATAAACAATAGCTATAAGATCCTGAAGCCTTCTTCTCCAAGCTCTCCAAGTATATCTATAAAATCCTGACTACTTGACTGCCCATACAAAATTGGGCACCCAAGAGTTTAGGGAAAACAAAACAAAATAAACTCCGGGTCAGTCATGGGACTGGTGTGAGTAAAACAGTTCAAAATAGTTCGAACAAGTAAACGATATCTCATAAGACCACGCCGTATAACAGAACGGGTTTTTCCCTTATGAGAATCCAAAATATCTTTATATCAAAAACCTTTTGATATTATAATAATGTATATCAACCACAATATAATAATCATCTAGCAGAAACACTTTCATCTCACGTTTTACATATATAGTATACAATCAAAACCGCAAGCACGTATTGGGTAATGGATTTCCAACTATGACAAGGTATGGAACCACCTTTCGCTAGTGTACCTCTAGAAAGGAATACACTGGGTTCAACAAGAACATCTTGCAACCCGGCCACACATGACCGACCACTCATTTCGCTTGAGTGTATCGAATGTTTATCACCAACGGTTGGGATCAGCAACCGTTTCCCGAATGGGACAGCATCAACAATAGATTTTTTTGAAATACATGAAACTCTAGATCAGGTGATTATACACCCTACTTCGGAGCGACCGACTTAGCCATGTTGCCTGCCCGATTTCTGTCATTTACCGGTTGTAAGGCTAGAGGCTACGCTTTATCATCACACCAGATTCACATTGAATGTCACATCGTCAAATCCATCAAATCACCGATTGACGTCCACTACCATACATTACGTGTCAGCTAAAAGAAGTTTCCTTCTCCGCTTCCACTCTTGATACGGTTGAAGAAATTAATGTACGTGACCTTTCTGGAAATACTCTGTAGACATTCATCCATACAAGTCATCCAGGAACAGGATGAACCGAAGGTACTATTCAGTATATCCATCTTAGGCACTGTTATCTAAGATTTGTACAATAGCCCTTGCACTTTACTCCGTCTTCAATTCCCTTTGGCATATACGATTCGCAACGCTTATGCCAATACAGAGTGGTTCTTTGGATAATAATCCAACCGGTCTCTCAATATTAACAACATTAAAATGGTCAAAACTTCGATAGTCTGTGATTTGACCATCAAAGAAAAACAGGTGTGCAAACAACGATATTATTTCCAGATGGAAATTTATATCGATCAAACATCATTTAACATTTATTTCCTTAGTTCATTTTTCATCTCCTGTTTCCCTATATTCAACATTTCTTATTTTCTAAATTTAGAAAATATATGTTATTACCATTGGAAAACATTTCCATTTCTTGTTTTCTATATCAGAAAACATTTCTGGTTCTTGTTTGGAAAACATTTCCAAAACTCCTTCATTGGGCTTAGACAGATGTTTAAACAAATCATCGCGATGCCAACTCAAACCATTATGCTTATTAACTAAATTCCTTTACCCCACCTTCACTATCGAACCTTAACCATTCCTTAGTTAAAAATGAAGTCAATCAAGTTGGGGTAATACTACCTCTCAGACCTTAACTGAACAACGTTTCTAACCTTGAAATAGACAAAGTTCACCTTTTCATTCTTTATCAAACTTCCTTACGTAACTCTCTTTCGAATCATCTCTATTCGATAATTCTTTCCTTCGATAAGGTATATTCGATAACTCTATTCAATTTACTCTATTCGAATAACCCTTATCGATTAACTCTATTGGACTAATGCTATTGGATTAACTCTATTTGATTTAACTCTAGTCGATAACTCCTTTAACTCTACTCGAATAAACCAAATTCGATTAACTCCTTTTACTAAATTCAATTTGATTAACTCGACTAACTTCACCCATTTGGTTAACTTGACTAACTTAGCCCATTTGGTTAACTTGACTAACTTAGCCCATTTGGTTAATCTGGTTTAACTAACTCATTTGACCAATCCCTTTTAATAATCCTATTTATTCCCTAAATAATTCTTCTCTTTTTATAATTCTATTTATTCCCTAAATAAATATTCCTTTTTTACTTTCTCTATTTATTTTCCAAATAAATATTTACTTTTATTTATTATCTAAATAAATATTTCTTTTATAAAATCCTATGATTTTATAAACATTTCATTTTCAATATACATATTTGAAAATTCCTTTTGATATTCTAGTATCACTGATGGTGTTTAACATATCAAGCTATGATGTCCAATATCGTCCATACATGTATAATCAACAACAGATTATAAATCACATCATATATCACAATATATGAAAACAATAAAATAACTGTTGAGGAATCCAGTCGGATTCCACCAACCTGTTTCCCTGCATCCACAGATGTTACATAATAAAATCAACATCACTTTCAGTTCCATATGATATATTCTTTTAAACAGAATCAATATAGAAATTAAACTTACTGACTAGCAGTTCAATCAAACAGTCAGCACACAGTCAATCAGCCAATATTTAACAGTTCTAAAAATACAACATGAAATTTAAACTGTTCAGAGTTAGTGAGATTTACTCACATTTGCAGTTCATCGTTAAAGAACGATAAACTGTTATTTGATTTGAATCAAACAATTTATTTCGCCATAAATTCAAATGAGCTTCAATCCACTCCCAGTCAGCTTCATTGTGAAGCTCTCGTCCATATGGTCCTAATATGACTGACCGTTCAGAAAACTGACAACGTATGCTCAAGTTATAACCTTTCAAAATTTGAATACTTATTGAGTAAATAAAACATGAATTTTACTTTTATATAAAGGCCTTACCCTTTGATTTTCTTTCCTGGCCCGTTAACAACCCTTAGGCCCAACGCCCCTTCAAACAGACCCGTACCCGCCTCTCTTTCTTCCACATTTTTGCTCCAGGTAGCCGCTCCTTTGATGTCCAAAACAAACGTGTTCTTCCTCCCACAGA
Organism: Allium sativum; assembly: GCA_030737875.1. Taxonomy (NCBI): domain Eukaryota; kingdom Viridiplantae; phylum Streptophyta; class Magnoliopsida; order Asparagales; family Amaryllidaceae; genus Allium; species Allium sativum. The sequence continues at coordinate 606,116,717 of CM060910.1, read as the reverse complement.
CTCCTTCTTCTCTTCTTTAAAAATTGTACTGAAAATACCACTAGCCTCCACTTCCCGAGCTCTTTCCTCTCCACCCCTTAACGCAAAACTCGAGCTCCACCTTTCACGTTCGTCGCTGGTCCCAATTCAGGAATCACCGAACAAAACTCCACCGAGTTCATCAATATTCCACAACCCGATGTTAATTCCACTCCTGAACCCAAATCTAATATCAAAAACACAAATTGATGCTTCTATTTTTCCATAACCTCAAACCTAGGTTCACTGCCCAAAACCCCATCCACCAAATCATGCGTGGAACTCCTCAGAACGGGTACCAAAACGAAGAGAATTACTCCAGGATCCCATATATATATATATAAGTATTTTGATTTTTAGTTTTTCTAGGAATTTCTTTTTTTGATTTTCTTTATTCAAACTTTTTGTTGTGATGGGTTTACATGGTTATATATATACCTGTGTGTGGTAGGTAGGAATTGTGGTTGAAACAGGGTGATGCGTGGCTTGTGTTTCCACAAGAAATAGGTTAGGATATTTTTAGTTTGATTTTTATATTTTTATTTATCGATCTTCTACTCGTTCTTGGTCTTTAAAAATTCCTACGACCACATACGATACCCAAAAATCACCAAACTAGACATGCAGCCACAGTTCGACATTACAGTCCCAACGAAACTGGTTTCGTCGAATTTCGACTTCGTTTGCTCACACAGTGTATTTTTAACCGTCAAAATACTGACTTTTTTCACTCTAAAAAACCGTACGACCACACAGTGACTCTAAAAATCACAGAACTTGGAATCTAGCGATAATTTAATATTGCGGATCCAACAAAATTAGTTTCGTCGAATTCTGAGGTTGTTTGCAAAACTGGCTATTTTTAAAGCTCAGAATGACCCATTTAAATATATAAATATATTTAAATATGATTAAATTAAATATAAATAAATTTATATTATCGTATATATTCATAGTGGAATACCATACAGTTTAGAAAACCCTATATGGATTTCTAACTCGAGATTCACTTCTTGGTCAACCCGATATTCGATTTATATTGAAATTCCTTTTTAAAATATAAATAATTCCTTTATAAATAATAAAGGAATTCCATAGCGACTTTTCTAAAATTTGGTTTGGACATAAATCAAAATCTACACGATAAAATCCCGATTTTTCTCTTCCACTAGAAAGATATACTCCACCAGCTCCACACGTTTCTTGTTTCACAGAAATTGATTGACATAGAAATGTGTTTATTTTATGCTCTTATATCTTATCTTTTGTATATAAATAAATATTACTTGGGTATTGTTTTGTTATTTTTACAGATATTCCAACCCAGCCCGCATGCAACCAGAAATGTAGAGAAATAGAGTTCAATTTGCTGTGTATTTGCATTTTGAAGAATTGTAGATAAAGATATCACATCTAGTTGCTGTTGGACAAGAAAAGGATTGATAACAAGGCTTTGCACATCACAAATCAATGAAGAAGTGTCAAGGAAGCAAGAGGAAAAGAGAAAAGGCCCAAATTTGCCTTATTTATCTAAGGCCCATTTATGTTTCTCATTTTAAACTAATTAGTGATGTAATGACAAGGCCCATTTATCATTAGGGTTAGGGTTAGGGTTTGGTTATCCCCTATATATACCCTTGTAACGGCATTGTAGCCACCAACCTATATCCCATTTTCTATTTCTAATAAAGTTTCTAGTTCTTCTTCTTCTTTTTATTTTCTGCATTTTTTTTCTATTTCTTAGCAATTAGTGTTGTCTACACGATTAGATTCGGTAGAACACTATTTGTATTTTGCATTTCTTTTCATTAGTGATTGACCGTCTGATTAGATTCAGCGGTAATCCTAATTTTATTTCCTGTTGTTATTTATATTCTGCACTTTTATTTTCTGTATTTATATCGCGTTCATAGGTTAAATTGGATTTGATTAGATTTGAATCTGATTTATAGTTTCATTGCTTTTCCATTGAAATTGTGATTTGATCGTCGGTTCAGTTAGATCTGTTCTGAATCAAATTACAGTTTTAATTTCGTTTTGTTTTGCAAAATCAACCTCCCGCTTCGTCTAACTCGCCCAAGAGATTAGATAAATAATTAATTTAATTCACCTCCCTGTGTTCGACCTGTATGCTACACACCTGTATGCTTGCAGAATTTATTGCAAATGTCGCGCTTTTCTAGCGTCGATCAGAAATCCGGCTTAAAACGAATCCTGTACATTCAGTTGAAGTTCAAATTGCCAAATTACGAACTGCAGCGCCATTTCGAGCTCGATTTTAATTATAATATAATTATACGTTCAAACTGTCGTTTATATAATATATTCGTTATTCAAATTCAATTCCAAGCTGAATTAAATATCACAGATGATCCGGTTCACATCATATCGCCATTTCAGCCAATTCTGATTATTTCAGAATTAAATATATTATTTAATTATTATTTTAATTAAATATTCCTAGTTATTTAATTAAACCACCATTTAATTCACTATATCACTATTTATATAATTAAATAAATTAATTATAATACCTCTGCAAATGCGGGTCATTACAATCTTCCCCACTTATAATAATTTCGTCCTCGAAATTGCTAAGGCAAAGAATGACCCTATCGACTGGTTAGAACATATTTGTTCACTTTTTAACTTCAGTTTCAACTGAACCAATTTAATTTCAATTAAATTATTAATTAATTCTTATCAATGAAAATTTTCAAAAATCCTGAAAATTTTCTAACACCTTAACTTTTCGAAAAATTTCGCCAGCACCTCCTTTGTACTGGTCAATCGGTCAAACTCCAACTTGCCTCTCTGGGCCATCTCCATCCCAAAAGAAAATCAAACAGCCAAGCGGCTTGCCAATTCAGCTCATAAATCTTATGTCCAATAGAAATATAAACTTGTACCTTTTGTCGGCATATCATTATATCCTTTCCACCAGTTATCAATTTAGCAGATGCAAGGGTCATCCCAATCAAATTCCAATCTGCTTTTATCCACAACACAACCATTCGCTTATATCTGAGCCAAATATCATTTCAACTCGAGTTTCTTCTTGATTCCCAACTCTTAACTTGATTATCACATTACACTTCAAATTTGAATCTCACAATCCAATTTGTCTTGATATCATTCTAATTCAATCTCAGTTACCACTTTACTGGCTTTACTTTAATTCAATTTTGCTTTCATAAATTTCTGTTAAATTTGTTTTTAATTCAAAGAGTCCTTCCCTGGGAATTTTTAAACAGTTTACTCTTTTCAAAAATCAAATTTTCCTTTTGAACATGTCACTGAGCCCTTAATTAATATTCCATTAGTTAAATCACTTCTCTATTTCTTTATCAATATTTGTTAACCAAATATTTTCAATAACCATATTGGACTTTTACGTTATTTGGAAAACATTTCCGAGTTTCGCCTTCCTTTATTTTCTAAACTTTAGAAAATATATGCTATTTATAATTGGAAAATATTCCAATTACTTATCTCCTTTCCGATCTCGTTTATTTCTATACTTAGGAAATATCCTTTATTATATTTCCAAGCTTATACTTATTTGGGTTAAAACAGATGTTGTGTAAAACATCGTTACGACAACCCAAATACTATATTCAACTAACTCTTATTCAACATTGATCTTCAAGACTGAAATCTTACTATTTATTTGTTAATAATGAAATCAATCAAGTTGGGGTATAACTACCTCTCAGACCTTGACTGAATAACATTTATAACGCCAAAACAGATATGACTACTTACTCGAATAATCAATATCATACAACTACTTATTCACTTTTAAACACGTATACACTTCCTCTTTCTATTCTTACTAGATTTTATTCTTAGTCTTCCTTTCTGATTTTACTATTCTATTTCTAAGTTCGTTTCCTTATCAGCTTCTATATATATATATATATATATATCGATACATTGATAACGCCAAAATAGATATGACTACTTACTCGAATAATCAATACCATACAACTACTTATTCACTTTTAAACACGTATACACTTCCTCATTCTATTCTTACTAGATTTTATTCTTAGTCTTCCTTTCTGATTTTACTATTCTATTTCTAAGTTCGTTTCCTTATCGACTTCTATATATATATATATCGATACGTTGATTTACAACTATCAAATTATCTTAAAAATATTCTGACTCCTTAAATTCCCGGAAAAATTCGCTATAACCTCCTTTGTACCAGGAGCATCGGGATATTTCAAATAGCCTCCCATGGCCCTTACCAATCCAAAAGAAAAAGAAAAAGCCAAGCGGCTAGCTGATACGGCGCATAAAATCTCATATATGAATTAAATACATACCTTTTCGTCGAGCATTCTATTTATATACCTTCATACCTTATCCATACCTATCTCATGTATATTTATACCTGCCCAATCTATTTTAACTATACCTGATTGTTTTAACTCAAAAAGTTAATTAATTTGTTAATTAACTTTTTAGTCTATTTCACTTTTATATTTGAACATGACATGTTCAAATATATTTTAACTTTCTTATTAACTAATTTGAATCCAAATTTCTAATTTAATTACTATATTCGATTTCGAATATCCATTTACAAATCCAATTCACCTTTCAAAGTTCAACTTCAAATTCAAAACTCGATTAAATAATTTGTCTTCGACTTAGTTAATTCTATTCAAATTTTATAACACTTCTATTATTCAAATCTATATATCAAATTCTATATATCAAATTTTATTCAAATTCTATATTATAAATCCCATTTGAATTTCTACACAACTTGTCTGTCCCAAAACAAATTCAAAACAGTATCTCTGGTAGTAATTCGTCACTTACAACTCGAAAATGAATACTGATGATGCAGCTGTCATCATCAGAATCTATTTTCCAGCGATTGAAGTGAGTTCAATACTATAAAACCATTTCTAAACATTTCCACTTTGAAATTCATTTCAAAATATAATTCACAATGCTTGTCAAACAATTTAAAATCTCCCAAGATCTTAAATTTTCCTTACTTTTAATCCAAATCCATTTGCAAACACTTATCCGATTTTCCAGAATTTTAATTCAATTTCTGGTTTGAATTTCAGATTTAACTCATCTGATTTCACGTATTTCACTTGTATGAATTCTGATTGGTTATTTACATAACCATTTAATTTATAATCTTACTCGATTATAATAACAACCAATATATCCAATATATTAGAATCGCTCCGATATAAATCCTTTATATCAAAATATAATTTGGGTAAAATTATTTCATTTTCCCTCTTTTCAAAATATATTGTGTCGACCCATCGTATTCAAGTGTTTATTACCTCCTATCGATACAGTGGATCAAACAGATCGACCAGAATTCATAAACAACTCAACCAATAAATCTCCAAAATATAAAACCATTTTATATTGAATAACAAATACGCTCTCGTATATATACACTCAAAATCAATCTTGGGTATTGCTAACCCCATCTCTACTGAGTCACGCCACAGAGCCAAGGTAATTCTTAACTTAAGCTCTGATACCAATTGCAACGACCCGGGTTTTTGACGATCTTGGTTATCCGATATACAACACATATCGAACATCCAAGGATCGAAAAATACCGGTCATTAATGAAAGAAATTAGAGGGTGAGGAAAGATAAGATAGACACTTAGAATAGAAGAAGAAGAAGAACAACAACACAACATCAGAGTAACACAAATCTCACAGCGGAACGAATAACATATAATATATAACATAACTTTGAAATATAACTTTATTCTTGAATATACATCATTTTCAAAGTACAACACTTAAAACACAGCGGAAATAAACAATAGTTATATGATCCTGAAGTCTTCTTCTCCAAACTCTCCAAGTATATCTGTAAAATCATGACTACTTGACTGCCCATACAAAATTGGGCACCCAAGAGTTTAGGGAAAACAAAACAAAATAAACTCCGGGTCAGTCATGGGACTGGTGTGAGTAAAACAATTTAAAATAGTTCGAACAAGTAAACGATTTCTCATAAGACCACGCTGTATAACAGAACGGGTTTTTCCCTTATGAGAATCCAAAATATCTTTATATCAAAAACCTTTTGATATTATAATAATGTCTATCAACCACAATATAATAATCATCTAGCAGAAACACTTTCATCTCACGTTCTACATATATAGTATACAATCAAAACCGCAAGCACGTATTGGGTAATGGATTTCCAACTATGACAAGGTATGGAACAACCTTTCTCTAGTGTACCTCTAGAAATGAATACACTGGGTTCAACAAGAACATCTTGCAACCCCGCCACACATGACCGACCACTCATTTCGCTTGAGTGTATCGAATGTATATCACCAACGGTTGGGATCAGCAACCGTTTCCCGAATGGGACAGCATCAACAATAGATTTTTAGAAATACATGAAACTCTAGATCAGGTGATTATACACCCTACTTCGGAGCGACCGACTTAGCCATGTTGGCTGCCCGATTTCTGTCATTTACCGGTAGTAAGGCTAGAGGCTACGCTTTATCATCACACCAGATTCACATCGAATGTCACATCGTCAAATCCATCAAATCACCGATTGACGTCTACAAACATACATTACATGTCAGCTAAAAGAAGTTTCCTTCTCCGCTTTGACTCTTGATACTGTTGAAGAAATTAACGTACGTGACCTTTCTGGAAATACTCTACAGACATTCAACCATACAAGTCATCCAGGAACAGGATGAACCGAAGGTACTATTCAGTATATCCATCTTAGGCACTGTTATCTAATATTTATACAATAGCCCTTGCACTTTACTCCGTCTTCAATTTCCTTTGGCATATATGATTCACAACACTTATGCCAATACAGAGTGGTTCTTTGGATAATAATCCAACCGGTCTCTCCATATTAACAACATTAAAATGGTCAAAACTTCGATAGTCTGTGATTTGACCATCAAAGAAAAATAAGTGTGCAAACAACGATATTATTTCCAGATGGAAATTTATATCGATCAAACATCATTTAACATTTATTTCCTTAGTTCATTTTTCTTCTCTTGTTTCCCTATATTCAACATTTCTTATTTTCTAAATTTAGAAAATATATGTTATTACCATTGGAAAACATTTCCATTTCTTGTTTTCTATATCAGAAAACATTACTGGTTCTTATTTGGAAAACATTTCCAAAACTCCTTCATTGGGCTTAGACATATGTTTAAACAAATCATCGCGATGCCAACTCAAACCATTATGCTTATTAACTAAATTCCTTTACCCCACCTTCACTATCGAACCTTAACCATTCCTTAGTTAAAAATGAAGTCAATCAAGTTGGGGTAATACTACCTCTCAGACCTTAACTGAACAACGTTTCTAACCTTGAAATAGACAAAGTTCACCTTTTCATTCTTTAACAAACTTCCTTACGTAACTCTCTTTCGAATCATCTCTATTCGATAATTCTTTCCTTCGATAAGGTATATTCGATAACTCTATTCAATTTACTCTATTCGATTAACCCTTATCGATTAACTCTATTGGACTAATGCTATTGGATTAACTCTATTTGATTTAACTCTAGTCGATAACTCCTTTAACTCTACTCGAATAAACCAAATTCGATTAACTCCTTTTACTAAATTCAATTTGATTAACTCGACTAACTTCACCCATTTGGTTAATTTGACTAACTTAGCCCATTTGGTTAACTTGACTAACTTAGCCCATTTGGTTAATCTGGTTTAACTAACTCATTTGACCAATCACTTTTAATAATCCTATTTATTCCCTAAATAATTATTCTCTTTTTATAATTCTATTTATTCCCTAAATAAATATTCCTTTTTTATTTTCTCTATTTATTTTCCAAATAAATATTTACTTTTATTTATTATCTAAATAAATATTTCTTTTATAAAATCCTATGATTTTATAAACATTTCATTTTCAATATACATATTTGAAAATTCCTTTTGATATTCTAGTATCACTGATGGTGTTTAACATATCAAGCTATGATGTCCAATATCGTCCATACATATATAATCAACAACCGATTATAAATCACATCATATATCACAATATATGAAAACAATAAAATAACTGTTGAGGAATCCAGTCGGATTCCTCCAACCTGTTTCCCTGCATCCACAGATGTTACACAATAAAATCAACATCACTTTCAGTTCCATATGATATATTCTGTTAAACAGAATCAATATAGAAATTCAACTTACTAACTAGCAGTTCAATCAAACAGTCAACACACAGTCAATCATCCAATATTTAACAGTTCTAAAAATACAACATGAAATTTAAACTGTTCAGAGTTAGTGAGATTTACTCACATTTGCAGTTCATCGTTAAAGAACGTTAAACTGTTATTTGATTTGAATCAAACAATTTATTTCGCCATAAATTCAAACGAGCTTCAATCCACTCCCAGTCAGCTTCATTGTGAAGCTCTCATCCATATGGTCCTAATATGACTGACCGTTCAGAAAACTGACAACGTATGCTCAAGTTATAACCTTTCAAAATTTGAATACTTATTGAGTAAATAAAACACGAATTTTACCTTTATATAAAGGCCTTATCCTTTGATTTTCTTTCCTGGCTTGTTAACAACCCTTAGGCCCAACGCCCCTTCAAACAGACCCTTACCCGCCTCTCTTTCTTCCAAATTTTTGCTCCAGGTAGCCGCTCCTTTCATGTCCAAAACAAACGTGTTCTTCCTCCCACAAACTCCTTCTTCTCTTCTTTCAAAATTGTACTGAAAATACCACTAGCCTCCACTTCCCGAGCTCTTTCCTCTCCACCCCTTAACGCAAAACTCGAGCTCCACCTTTCACGTTCGTCGCTGGTCCCAATTCAGGCATCACCGAACAAAACTCCACCGAGTTCATCAAGATTCCACAACCCGATGTTAATTCCACTCCTGAACCCAAATCTAATATCAAAAACACAAATTGATGCTTCTATTTTCCCATAACCTCAAACTTAGGTTCACTGCCAAAAACCCCATCAACCAAATCATGCGTGGAACTCCTCAGAACGGGTACCAAAACAAAGAGAATTACTCCAGGATCCCATATATATAAGTATATTGATTTTTAGATTTTCTAGGAATTTCTTTTTTTGATTTTCTTTATTCAAACTTTTTGCTGTGATGGGTTTACATGGTTATATATATACCTGTGGGTGGTAGGTAGGAATTGTGGTTGAAACAGGGTGATGCGTGGCTTGTGTTTCCACCAGAAATAGGTTAGGATATTTTTAATTTGATTTTTATATTTTTATTTATCGATCTTCTACTCGTTTTTGGTCTTTAAAAATTCCTGCGACCACATATGATACCCAAAAATCACCAAACTAGACATGCAGCCACAGTTCGACATTACGGTCCCAACAAAACTGGTTTCGTCGAATTCCGACTTCGTTTGCTCACATAACATATTTTTAACCGTCAAAATACTAACTGTTTTTCACTCTAAAAATCCGTACGACCACACAGTGACTCTAAAAATCATAGAACTTGGAATCTAGCGATAATTTAATATTGCAGATCCAACAAAATTAGTTTCATCGAATTCTGAGGTCGTTTGCAAAACTGGCTATTTTTAAAGCTCAGAATGACCCATTTAAATATATAGATATATTTAAATATGATTAAATTAAATATAAATAAATTTATATTATCGTATATATTCATAGTGGAATACCATACCGTTCAGAAAACCCTATATGGATTTCTAACTCGATATTCACTTCTGGGTCAACCCGATATTCGATTTATATTGAAATTCCTTTTTAAAATATAAATAATTCCTTTATAAATTATAAAGAAATCCCATAACGACTTTTCTAAAATTTTATTTGGACATAAATCAAAATCTGCATGACGAAATCCCGATTTTTCTCTTCCACTAGAAAGATATACTCAACCAGCTCCACACGTTTCTTGTTTCACAGAAATCCGGCTTAAAACGAATCCTGTACATTCAGTTGAAGTTCAAATTGCCAAATTACGAACTACAGCGCCATTTCGAGCTCGATTTTAACTATAATATAATTATACGTTCAAACTGTCATTTATATAATACATTCGTTATTCAAATTCAATTCCAAGCTGAATTAAATATCACAAATGATCCGGTTCACACCATATCGCCATTTCAGCCAATTCTGATTATTTCAGAATTAAATATATTATTTAATTATTATTTTAATTAAATATTCCCAGTTATTTAATTAAACCACCATTTAATTCACTATATCACTATTTATATAATTAAATAAATTAATTATAATACCTCTGCAAATGCGGGTCATTACAGGTAGCCTGGCTATAAAAATAAAAGGTAAAAGAAGAAGGGAAGAGGACATAAATGAAAATAATAACAAGATTGATATATAATGGCAAAAATAGGCATAGCAACTAATAAGTATACCGTGACAGAGTTGAGCTTAATGACAAGATAAGCATATAGGAACAAATCTAATGAACATGTGATAATAGAACTGATTAGGCAAAGTGTCATGGTCATAAACATGCATGATGAGATGTAATTAGTGATTTTGATATACAAATAATGGCAGATCTGAGATGATTCAATAGGCATAGGCTTAAATCTAGTTCATAGTCATGTCAATAATAACTTAGATACACAGTTTACGACAGATCTGATAAGATTCACATAGTCATAGGATTAGATCCAATTTATAATCATATAAAGAATAACTTTTAAATATTTAGATCCAAAATTAACATAGACTCACTATGATTGGATATAGAAAATAGAAGAAAGATTGCAGATATTGAATCATAGATCTCTAAACTTGAATGACTTGATTGTTAAAGAAGAAAAGTCTTAATTTAATTTGGGCAGAGGAAGCATCTAGTCCTCCACTGTTTTTAGAATGAATAAAACAATGAGAATGGGATCATATATATAGCTGTCTCAGGAAACGCTAAAATGTGCCCAGATCTACGAGGGGGTCGTCCCCCCTTGGTGTGTTGACCCCGGGTTGAACCATGGATCGACACCCCCGTGATGGGGTCAACACCCATGGGCGGGAAATTTACCACTCCCATTTTTCTACTTGAATTTGAACTATTTTGAATTTTTGGACTTATTTTATTTATATATATTCTTCTTATGCGTATACAAGCTTCAAACCTTAGTAACTTCTTTATACGGTGCCCATTTGTAACACCCCACATTTTTTTAATCTAAAAATGTCTATATACATGGTGGTGATGTGCAGTTTAAATTAATACATACGATGAAGAGAAGAAAATTTATACGGTAACATTTTATGTAACGGAAAGGATAATGAAACAAATGTACTTAATCCTATTATCCGGGATTAGGTAAAACAGACATCACCATTGCTTCCGCCTCGAAATTCTGGTTCAGATGGACACTAAGTTTGCATAAAAAGAATAACGTATGAAAAAGTTATAAGCAATCAAAGTTTGTATATGCGTAAGATTATGCATGTATATATATAATCATCCCAGAAATTCAAACCATTTCAAATTCAGTCCAAATTGGGCTGAGCGGGAAATTTCCTGCTCAAATGTGTTGACCCCTCTTAAGGGGGTCGACATAGGTGTCGACCCCCCTTAAGGGGAGTCGACATAGGGGTTGACCCCCTTATAGGGTGTTGACCCCCATAAACAGATCTGGACTCTGTTCGTTTGTGCGCATCTGGGAAGATTCGTGGCTCCATTCTTGACCTACCAGCTATATAATAGACCCTAGACTCATGGTTTTATTTGTTTAATTCAACGACAATAACGATGTTCTGCTTCAACATAGTTTTCTCTAGTCTTTTCCCTTTTCAAGCTATTAGAGGAATTCAAACCTGGAGATTTGGGTTTTTACTTCAACAATTCCTCTTTCTCTTTTAGTCGCAATGAATCTATGTAGATTTTGGATCTCTTAACCAAGTAAGGTAATCCTTTGATCCGGTCTACTATTCAATTTATTTCTTAGTTCCTCTATTCTTCATTTCGAAGAAAAAGAATTAATTACAAGTTCATTTTACTAGGCTTGGAAATCAAATTAAAGCGGGAATGAAAACTATGATTAATAGAAATGATCAAATCTAAAGGTCTTTGGAAAGCAAGCTGGTGAGTGGGTTTAAATCACCCTTATGAATAATTATATGCAGATCGTTCAAGAATTCCCCAAAAATTAAAATGCTTAATTCAATTAAAATCTTATGGTTTATACTTTTTCCTATTCTGTTCTCTTTCCCATTCCTTTTCATTTATAGACTAGGCTAATTTCGAGCCTAGTCCAGATCTCGCCGAAATGGCATGCGTACAAATGATACTTGTAGTGGTGAAAGAATGTTTGGGAAATTGAAATAACTTATATGGTATATTTTAGGCAAAACTTGTGATTTGGGGAATTGTTATATAACCTATAAAATACTAGAAATAGGAATATCAATAATTGGGCATATAATTGTTGATATTAACTTTAGACATTACTGAAAAGATATGCAAATTTAGTAGGAACAATTAGGTGGGTTCGGAGCAAAGATCATGGGAAAAAGAGAATGGAATAAATATGAGCGTAAGTCAATCGTGTATAAATTAGATTATTGGCATAACTACGAAGTAAGTATAGTTATTATGCAGGTTTCATAAAAGTAATGACTTATGATAAATTGAAACTAGAATTTGTGCATACTTGTAAGATAAACAATTTTGATTTATGTTTACCTCTTTGACTAATCTGAAATCACCTATGTCCATAAGGCTATTATACCTATAATGTTGTATATTAATTTGGTGATTCTTTTATGATATGTTATATATAAATCCCTAAGCTAAGCCATGTTCTTATATGTTTACATGTCTAGATCCACATGTTTTATATGTTTAGATCTATGTTAATTGAACCAAACTAAAATATAAGTTCACAATTGTACGCTAAATTAAATTTAGGATGTTCCATACCAAATTTGAATTATATGCTATCGGCATAGATCGGTTCAAAAATCGTGTAAATGGTTAGTAGCATGAAATTGTATAATTTGTATACCTAGAATTTATGGACATTATTTAAATGGTAAATGGGACATGACTCGAATGATAACACTTAGGGATAATTTACATATAAACATGAATGGAAAATATGTAAATTAAATAAAAAGACGAACATGCCTAACCCGAGGTTAGACTGAGTTGTGGTGTAAAACTACCCGGAACCGCGCGACACAATCCAGCAACTAAAAAAACAGGTCTAATGTGAGAGGTTGGTGCATCATGCCCAAGAAAAACCTAAGGTTAGAATGAATTTGCGGTAGAGGTCTGCCCGGAACCGCCCGACACATCTAGCAACTACAAACAATAGTTCTAATGTGAGAGGTTAAGGCATTAAGGAACGAATTAACGCTATCAAACAAGACATGCTATGAATGAGTAGCGTTAAGTTAATAAGAAACACTTAACCAATATAACATCATGAATGAGTAGGGTTAAGTTAATAAGAAAAACTTAACCAATATAACACGATGAATGAGTAGGGTTAAGTTAATGAGAAACACTTAACCAATATAACATGATGAATGAGTAGGGTTAAGTAAATAAGAAAACACTTAATCGATATAGCATGATGTGTGGGAAGGTTTAGTTAACGTGAATAGACAGCACTTAACCAATATTACATGAACAAAGTGGATAGGGTAAAGGAAAACTGAACTAATAGTACATATTGACTTGATAAGTGGGAGGGTTTAGTACATATCGGGTTGGTGGGTAATATTAGTATATATATGCCCACAAACTTAGCCATTAAATAAACGTGCTTAAAGCAGCAGGAGGGGTTAAGTACATATCAGGTTGGCGGGTAATATTAGTATATATAGGCACACAAACTTGACCAATACAACATGTTAATTAAACAGATGGATGGGGTTAGGTCAAATTGGGAACACTTAACCATTATAACATGTTGATTAGGAAACCCTAGTAACGGGGACCCATTTCAGCAGTAACCCACATAGACGTATCATGATACCCTGAACTAGGCAGGGTGGGGCACAATTACTGGGCTGATTATAAGCGGTCAAAACAACGGTGGGTGGTGCGTTAGTGTAGGTTCCGATGGAGTACGGGCGTCCACGTACCCCGGAGTGGAAAAAAGCAGGCACTGGGCATCAGTAGTCATACATTATGCATCTTGAATAATGTATCAGTAGTCATACATTATGCATCAGTAGAAGCCGATCGATGATGGGATCATTTTATTATGAGTACATGAGGCTAGTAGTTGCAGAGAAATAGAAATGGATACGATAGCATACTCAGTTTTTCTTACCTTGCCTTATCTTATCTTATGTTATTTTGTTACTGTGATATCATGGAGGAGACTGTGCGAGTGGGGTGCCACGGGGTGTACCCTCAGTTTGGGGGTAGCTACATATACATTATAGGTTAATCTACTAAGGAGTAGATGGTTACGACGGGTGTGTGAAATCCTTGAGTGCTAATGACATGAATAACTTAATAAGAGAGAAAATGTAATTGAATGGTATATGTAGGATTATCCAGGAAGTGTAATTTAAATTCATTCACACTAAACTAATGTTCTGACCCCCTCCTCATTACATTCGCAGGTTAGGCTCATGACAGGGACTGTATAGCTTTGGATACTGGTTTAGCAGTGTTATTGTTAAGGTAAAGCTATATCTTAATTACACTATATTTACCTTCCACTGTGATATGTTTTCTGAACTCTGACATGTTTTATGTCTCTGTCTTTTCTGCAGGGTACCCGAGCAAACCAACTCGGTTTCGATGGACTGGATTTCTAGAAAAAATCGGTCTGCTGGAATACGGGTTGTTACATCTGGTATCAAAGCTTAAGTTTAGTGTTCCTAGGTAAATAATGAGTGGGCGTACTTGTGTCTTCTAAAATATAATTATGGATATACTTAGACTAATCGAGGACTCACTTGCAAAAGAGGAAAAGACTTTAGATGAAATATTTCTTGTGTACACTAGAATATAGAATAGGGAATTTTTTTTTTTAGAAGAAACAAAAGTGTACAGAATAATGGATATTTAAGATTATATATCCCATGGAAGATGATAATATGTTTAATTATGGAATTGGAATGGATACAAGGAAGGGATAAGTGGCCCCTAGTAAACCCATCAGAAAATAGAAACAGTGGGACACAGGGAATGGAGATGGATCGTCAAGCAATAATACATCTGAGCGAGAATAAGAAAATAAGGAAGGAGTCGACGCCTGGGTCGACACCCCATAAGGGGGGTCGACATAGGTGTCGACACCCCTTCAGAGGGGTCGACATAGGTGTTGACCCCCCCACGTCCGAAAAAATTATATAAAACAAAGGCCGAAGCCTTCGTTCCCCATTCCACCCAACACTCTCCATCCACCCGAAAACCCAATTTCACCACCCCTTTCCAAGCCCACCACCACCACAAAACACCACCATTTCGGGAAAGGTTGGTACCAAATCGAAGCTAGCGACGCCCTCTACCGGATCTACACAAATCCCCTCTCTATTTGAGGAGAAATCGCCATGGAAGAACAACCCTCTCTTCTTGCCTCTTTTCCCCATTTAACACCCCAAGAAATTGCATGGTGTAGCAATCGGAGGGAGATAGTCGAAGCATACGAGGCAAACGCGGGATTGAATCTTTTGCTAGGGCGACTAGTCAAGTTTGGGGATTTTATAGGAACCCCGTTGGAAACATTGTTCATGGCAGCGGGTTTGACTGCGATTTTGGATGTCAACATAGTAGAGCAGAAAGGCTGTAAAAGGTTAGTTCGCCTTTTTGACGCTAATTTAGTTGTTAGGAAAGATGGCCACGGAATGATTACTTATGAGTCCGAGGTAAAAGGGACCATGATTAGGTTTAATGAAGTACAATTTGGAGATATGCTTGGTATTCGTGGGTTTGGACTCAATTTGGAAGATGTAGATATGACTGTTTGGCATATGATTTTCTTTAATGTACATCAAAGGGAGTGTGATATGGCTCATTTATGCCCCATAGCTAGATTAGTCATACGCATTCTACAGTATAATCTTTTTGTTAAGACTGGGGG
This sequence comes from Allium sativum, assembly GCA_030737875.1. NCBI lineage: Eukaryota > Viridiplantae > Streptophyta > Magnoliopsida > Asparagales > Amaryllidaceae > Allium > Allium sativum. The sequence continues at coordinate 606,100,594 of CM060910.1, read as the reverse complement.
TTTCGATAAGATTTCCCATACAGTCAAACTTGCTACATATTCCATCTTTGCGGGACTTCACGTGAATTGGGCCCGCATCATTTTACAGTATTACGAAGCTACTAGGGAGGCGAGGCAGACCAACATCGCTTTTGGAAATTTTTGGACAGTAGTGTTTACTCGATACAATGTCCTTTTGCCAGAGAAAGTTATATATATCACCCTCCTCTCACCCTTCCCGCATCATAGATTTAGGTGCATTGTCTAGGATGCATATTGAGCTACGGGAATTAGTGGACTTAGACCCTCAGCCTATGGAACATGAGGGTGAAGAAGAAGAAGAAGGGGAAGCGTAAAAGGAGGGGTATTCACATGATTTTGGATACCAGCCCACACTAGAGAGGGAGCCCCACTATGCACCATTTGGAGGATCAGATCCACATCAGCAGATAGAGCAGGCTTGGAGTGAAGCTCAGACCCCCAAGCTTCTGGATGGGATACATGGACCTCTAGGGAGAAAGATTGGAGAGACGAGCTATGAAACACCCCACCTCCGTTAAGGTCACTCACAATGGGAATGCCTTAACTTCGGTGGAGCATTTTAGGTAAAAGATATAGATAATTTACAAGACAGACATATGAACAACGTAAAAAATAAATTTATTTCAAAAGTACATGGCTCAGTTAAAACATTGCAACAACTGTCTCAAACTAACTTCCAAATTATTACAACAAAATCACTGTCTTAATTAAAACATAAAGAAGCATAAAATAACAATAAGTTAGCATAAATCCCCAATAAGAGTGTATCCAAAGCCATAGCCCAAGGAAAGAGAATCCAAACGATACATCTACTCTCTTCAAGCTGGAAATGGTCCGAACTAAGCTAAAGTATTCCCTCCTTGCAGACCTGGGGGAAGGTGGGAGGGAAACGGAAGAAAGAAGATGAAAGAAAAATGGGTCAGAAATGAGTCAGGTAAATCCAGTGATTATTTAGCATGTAAACAAGAAAAAAGATTATGACATGAATAAACTGAATCTAGGACAACACCCTAGAAATAAGATAATAAGACTGAATATGTTGTCGCACTTATTTCAACTTCTCTACACCCCCTTACAAGTGTTTCAACTAGCACCACGTGTTCAAGATAAATGATCCCCTTTTTATCGATCGGCTCCTACTCGTATACGTTTACCACTTGTGTCATTTGGCCACGCATGTTTGTAGATACCTGTGCTGGTCCCACCATGGGGTGTATCAAATCCTATGGTGGCAACCCGACACAATTAAAGATGCACAGTGTATAACTACTAATGCCCAGTTCCTTCTTTTTCCACTACGGAGTACGTGCACGCCCGCACTCTGTCGGAACCTACACTGACGCACCACTCACCGTTGTTTTGGCAGCTTATAATCAGCCCAGTAATCGTTCCTTACCCTGCCTAGTTCAAGGTACTATGATACATCTATGTGGGTTACTACTGAAATGGGTCCCTGTTACTAGGGTTTCCTAATCAACATGTTAAAATGGTCAAGTGTTCTCAAATTAACCTAACCCCGCCCATCAGTTTAGTTAACATGTTGTATTGGTTAAGTGTTGCCTTAATTAACTTAATCCTACCTTTCCTGTCTTAGCTTTAATTCATTCATTAAAGCACCAACCACTCACATTAGATATGTATTGTTGCAGTCGCTGGATGTGCCGGTCGGTTCCGGGCAGTCTTACACCGCAACTCAATCTAAACTCGGGTTTTTTTTGGGCTTGATGCGCTAACCTCTCACATTAGATCTATATTGTTATGGTTGCCTGATGTGTCGGGCGATTCCGGGCAATCTTACGCTGTAACTCAATCTAACCTCGGGTTAGGCATATTTGTCTTTTACTTAATTTACATATTTACTGTAACAACCCAAATTTTAACAACACGTTAAAACAAGGAATCAAGGCAGAATTTAATTTTAAAATCTGAATCAAGGGAAATGGGCTATGCCATTGCGTTCGTCTCGGAAAAATACGCGAAATAGAGTCCGAGTTTTCGAGAATCGGAGTCCGTATGACAAAGATATGGCCCGTCGAAGTTTTCCGAATTTTCAGAGTTTAAAACAGATTAAAAATTCAAAAAGTCAACCCTGGTCAAGGGGGTGTCGACTGCCAAGTCGACACCCCCCCCCAAGTTGACTGCCAAGTCGACTGGGGAGTCGACATAGGTGGCCAGACCAGTTTTGGCCTGGTGCACCTGACTTCTTCCCCAAGACATGTTTTGGGTCTGATTTGTTGGCAGGTGACGGATTTTGATGGCTAGGATCTGAATTGGGGTTAATCCTATGGCTAAAACTAGTCCTAATCTCTATAAAAAGACCCCTAACCTAACCTTTAAACCCTCATAAATTGATCCTACAACTAAACTATGCCAAAATTTCTAATGATCATGTCCTCCACTCAAAACCCTAGCCTCCATCCTCTTGTCATAAATTTTATCTTCATTCACATGAGAGATTACATGATCATATGAGTGTATGAGAGTTTCTATGTTCATATGAGAGCTTCTAAACTTGATTTCAAGGCAAATCTTCATCAAAGCAAGGATCTTTCTTATTATTTTCTCAAGGGTTTTATTGGAGCTTATTGATTTGGGGTTTTTGCTAGTGTGGCTTCGTCTCAATCTTTTTATATATTGATTTGTGCCCTCATAGCATTGTAAGCCCCCTCCTACTCTTAGATATTAACTATGAAGTTAAATGTTCATGTTGCAAGTTTTGGGTTTGAACTTGAGTAGGTTACATGCTCAGAAACTATCATGTTATGTGTAGATTTATCCTATGCATATTCGTAAAGTCATCACCTTGATTTTGTGGGCTAAAAGCTATAAGCTTTATGTTGAAATGTTGCATTATGCAACATAAGAACTCTCTTATCCCTTAAGTTAACTTGCATAGAATGCTAGATGCGAATTTCTAGCCATTTTTCTATGTCATCTATCACCATGATTCACCTATATGCTAAGTTTTGGGGTTATGCATGTTTTTGGGGCTTAATAATGTAACATGCAAGTTTGTGAACACATTATGTCTCATATGCCACCATGTTTAACTTGCGGCCTTATACCCCTTTTGTCATACCTTTGCCAAGTTCCTTCTTTTAATCCATTATGCGTTGTTGCGAATGTATATGCGAGTTTAAAAGCGTTGGGGTTACGTTATGGGTAAACTTTAATGACATGAAACATGATTTGGGTAAATTGGTATAAACATGACAACATGTAATTTTGGCTATGAACATGGGACTTGAAAACTTGACACGTATGGGTTGTAAGTGTAATAAAACACTAGACCAAACATGAAAGTGGCCAACTCGAGGTTGGGTTGAGTTTGTAGCATAAATCTACCCGGACCCGCCCGGCTTAACTAGTGGCTACAAACAATAGGACCCAATGTGGGTAGTTGGTCATATAGCACTTAAAACCCGAGGTTAGACTAGGTTGTGGTGTAAATCTACCCGGACCCGCCCGGCTTAACTAGTAACCACAACAAAGTCTAATGTGAGAGGTTGGGGTGCATTAATCTAATTAATGCCACATGAAAAGGTTAAGTAATTTTGATTAATGACACTTAACCGATATGACACGAATGGGTAGGTTAAGCTAAACCGGACTTGGTTCCTTAATGACACTTAACCATATAAGACAATTAGGGGATGGGGTTAAGTAATTTACACTTAACTAATCCGACTTGGTAATTGGATGGGGTTAAGTAACCTACACTTAACTAATCTAACCACGGTAATTAGATGGGGTTAAGTAATCCATACTTAACTAATCTAACACGGTAAATTCGATGAGGTTAAGTAATTTACACTTAACTAATCCGACTTAGTAATTAGATGGGGTTAAGTAACTTAGACTTAACTAATCTAAATACGGTAATTAGATGGGGCTAAGTAACCTTCACTTAACTAATCTAAGCACGATAATTCGATGGGGTTAAGTTAAACACTTAACCAATCTAAACCTGGTAATTTAATGAGGTTAAGTAGCCAATACTTAACCAACTTAACATGATAATTTAATGGGGTTAAGTAACTTATACTTAACCAATTATACATGATGATTTGATGAGGTTAAGTAACCTATACTTAACCAATCTAATATGCGGACCTGATAGGGTTGAGTTACAAGACCTTTTAACTTAGGCTTAACCATTGTAATACGATTAGTGGATGGGGTTAAGCTAACCGATACTTAACCAATCCGACTCGATAATCTGATGGGATTAAGATAATCTATGCTTAATCAATCTAACATGATAATCTGATAGGGTTAAGACAAATAAATACTTAACCAATTTGACTTGATAGGGTTAAGTCATGCGCTTCTTGGTATACTTAACCACCTTGTAGGGCTAAGCCTTGAACTTAAATACTTAGCCAATCTTGACATGTTTTGTAGGCGGGCTAAGTCATGAACCTGAATAACAACACCTGACCCAATAGACAAAACCCTAGTTAGAGGAACTAGGCGGAAAATCGTGGTTAATCAAGGGTAACGGGGAAAAGAAGCTAAGTGGCAAACCTTAGTTAAGTATAACTAAGTAATAATTCTTAGCCAAGGACGTGGGACTAGTTCATGAATGGATGAGTAACCCGATATGGTAGGTCATCGCTTAAACACCTGAGGAGGAGCAAATTATCCGACTTGGATAAAGGCTCCAACGAACTGGGTGACGAAGCTGTAGCTTCGGGGGACGTGAGGGTACTCTTGGTATCCCTCTGTGAGGTGGCAGGTGGTCCATACAACCCGGCCTCACAGAGGTTAAGGTCTGCGATAGAAGAGCCAAGAGTATGCCTTGGTTGCTATGAGAGCGACCTAAAGACTGGGATGGATTAGCGTGGAGTCGACGATACTTGATTTTTGCCCTGGATAGCACGTCGTCGACTACCTACCATCTTTAGTCAATCGTGTACGTACGGAAAGGCAGAGAACCCCCAACAGACCATGTTCTTGCTATCGAGTCATGGGTGAGGTTGGCCCGTAGGAAAGTGGGGCTATAGTGGGGCTGGGATGTGGTTCTCATACATGATTTTTCTTGGATTTCCTTTCAGTAGTTGAGGGAGGGGTCACGTGGGACCATAGCCACGGGTACAAAAACAGACCTTGATATCTGCATCAACAGACGACTTAAAGCTCCCGACCGAGTTCCGTATTTCTTGATTTGCCCTGGCACGGAACTCGGATGGCACATTGAGGAACATGTGCGTCTAGACAAGGAAAACGATTCATGATACATACGCGGGATAAAGGGGGCGGTTGACGGGTGGCATAATCCCTAGTGGCCCTAGGTGGCTTGGACCCAAACCGAGACACGGAAACGTTCATTGGGTAGCATAATCCCTAGTGGTCCTAGGTGGCATAAATCCTAAGTGAACGCGCGATAGTTCATGGTAAGGAAACATAACTAGATCAAGGGTGGCAGCCCAAAATAACTGCAAGGATAAAATGGTACTACGTTGAGGTGGTATAGATTTACATGGGAAAGCCCGTACGGCCTACGGCAAAAGACTGAACTTATGCATGGAAAGAATCATACGAATCAGGAAACCTACATGTACGATATATTAGGATGACATGGACCATTACATGACATTGGGCAAGAGACATTCATAGTTAACACATGACACGGGCCGGGATACTAGTACGGGAGGTGCAGAGCGAATATACATGATAGATACCTTGCGATATTGTACTTGATAGAAACCGGACGATGTGATACCTTGACTTATCTTGACACCGTAGTTTATCATGACACACTTGTTTATCTTGGTACAGTAGTTCATCTTGTTATTTTGGTTTACCTTATCTATCTTGTCATCATACTTATGTTCATCTCAGTTCCTCATGCCAGTTAACTTTACTAGTTTATATACTGATAATAGATAGGGCTTACCAGTCTTTATGACTGACCCCGTTTTGTTTCGCCTCTTTGTCTTCCGTTTCCCCCCAGGTTACAGTGAGGAAATGCTATTGTTAGTTCGGACTTCTTCTGTTTGGAGGTCATCATGTATGGCTTGGACTTTTCTTGGCTATGGCTACTTTACTGTTTCACTTGGGGAATAATTTATGAAAAGGTTTTTATGCTTCTTTACTATTGCAAGACAGGTTTTCATGTAAGAAATTCTCTGATGTAAAAGGCTTTAGACCTTATTTATTAATGATATGAAAGTTGGTTTTACTTCCGCTATTTTATATGTTCTGTCTTGTAATATTTCTGTACATGTTTACCAATAATACCCCTCTAAAGCTAGTGCATTCCTTTGCGAGTGACCCTAGCGGAGGTCGGTGTTACATTTGGTATCAGAGTAGAAGGTTACTCGATTGGGCAAAAGTTTTTAAAACCTTCTGAAAACTATTTGAAAAACCATTTACAAAGAAGCATTTTTCAAGAAAAGTTTTTAAAGGCTATTCCCCAAAAGCCATTAGCACTATCCTTTGTTTCCTTGATTGAATCTCTTTTCCTTTCTTTCCTCCATCTGTAGTCACAGTAGTTTTAACTGCGACTAATCCTTGTCTAACTACGTGAGTGTTTTCCCCGTGCGATGGAGAAAGTTCTCGAGAGACCTGTTACCGAAGTTATAAGAAGGGATAATAAGAGCAAGGATAAAGGACACGAGCTTAAGATTAAGCAACTTGTTGGTATGGCTTGATCCACAAAGGAAGATAAGGACAAGATCAGTGAGAGGGCAATTGTATGCTCTCATTTCTAGCGTACCTAAGAGAAATGGTACCGTTTCTGTTAAAGACTTAGCCTTTCTTTTCTATCATCCCGTCCAGACTTTGTATTGATCATCGTATCATTTAAGTCTGCCTCGATAGTTAAGTCTCTGCACCTTCGTACTAGCATGGTAGAAGATCCCACTTTTGACCCAAAAATCTGGCTGGAGAGTCGGTCCATTTATTCATGACTTGTTTGGAATTGAGAGTGTAAATGTCAAGTGTTGAGATTAGAAGAAATACTTCTATTGTTGAGCTATGGATGGATTCTAGGGATGAAGTGGTTATCCAGTAAGGGATGCCATTCTCGGTTTTGAAAGGAGGGTAGTTAAACTCTTAGCTTGCCTTGGTAATACCCTCGAAGTCTCGTGTAACCTTTTGGGTTCTGTCATGGTTAGTTACCTAGAATCTCTTGATGCATTTATCAGAAATCTCTGATCCGATCGAGTAACGTTCGCCACTACGGCGGATGGTCCATTCCGCTTAAGCATGGTTTATAGGAATCACCCTAGTAAGTGCACGTGGTAACATGGATTGGCATTGGTAAACGAGATCTAGAATTCACTAGTGAATTTTGGAGAGCTTGCATGAGTACGTAAATATGGTTGAGCCAAGTATACTAGGGAAAGAATAAATGAAAATGGAACGAGAGGCGACAGTGAAATGAGTTCCAACTCATACCTTGGAAATAGTAATCAAAGAGCTACGAAATCATGAAGTCAAAGGCATTCAAGGCACACTGGAATTAAGCTCAAGGAAATGCGGCTTAGACGCGCGCATCGTGTCTCTTTGTAAGAGTATATCGTCGATCCTTGGTTCTCCTGTAGAGCTTGCTTGCATGCTATCACTTGGTGGATATCCTCTCGGTCCTGTTTCTGTTGCAAACCCCGTAAGGAGTTCGTCTTGTTTAACTCCTCGATCTTATCTTGGGAACCTTAGATAGAACCCTATGGATGTGAACATGTATTTGAAACATGTTATGATTGATATGGTTGCAAATGGTTGCAAGTGGTTGCTCGTGGATGCGCGAATACACATTAGAAACTAGATTGACGCGGTCACGTTTCATGTTGCTTATGCACGAGTATTTATACTTGTTTATGGATGAAATCGAATGTGTTGTCATGTGGACGTTGCATGTTTGTGCACGCATATAGTACTTATATGACTAGGACTATTTGCATACATGTTGGACTCATGGCACTAAACGTATTTTGCATTAGAAAGATCATTCAGGCCTGATCATTAGCATTAGCTAAGGAGCATGTACACACACATTTTGCATATGTTCATATAGCATTAGAAATCATCTAAGGACAATGGTTGCCTGTGGATGATGTTTTGAGTAGATGGATGATGGATGGTAGGATACGTTCTTCCTAACTTGGAGATTTCGGGGACGAAATCCTTTAAGGAGGGGAGAATGTAACAACTCGAATTTTAACAACACGTTAAAACAAGGAATCAAGGAAGAATTTAATTTTAAAATCTAAATCAAGGGAAACGGGCTGTGCCATTGCGTTGGTCTCGGAAAAATACGCGAAATAGAGTCCGAGTTTTCGAGAATCGGAGTCCGTATGACCAAGATATGGCCCGTCGAAGTTTTCAGAGTTTAAAATAGATTAAAAATTCAAAAAGTCAACCCTGGTCAAGGGGGTGTCGACTGCCAAGTCGACACCCACCCCCCCAAGTCGACTGCCAAGTCGACTGGGGAGTCGACACAGGTGGCCAGACCAGTTTTGGCCTGGTGCACCTGACTTCTTCCCCAAGACATGTTTTGGGTCTGATTTGTTGGCAGGTGACGGATTTTGATGGCTAGGATCTGAAATGGGGTTAATCCTATGGCTAAAACTAGTCCTAATCTCTATAAAAAGACCCCTAACCTAACCTTTAAACCCTCATAAATTGATCCTACAACTAAACTATGCCAAAATTTCTAATGATCATGGCCTCCACTCAAAATCCTAGCCTCCATCCTCTTGTCATAAATTCTATCTTCATTCACATGAGAGATTACATGATCATATGAGTGTATGAGAGTTTCTATGTTCATATGAGAGCTTCTAAACTTGATTTCAAGGCAAATCTTCATCAAAGCAAGGATCTTTCTTATTATTTTCTCAAGGGTTTTATTGGAGCTTATTGATTTGGGGTTTTTGCTAGTGTGGCTTCGTCTCAATCTTTTTATATATTGATTTGTGCCCTCATAGCATTGTAAGCACCCTCCTACTCTTAGATATTAACTATGAAGTTAAATGTTCATGTTGCAAGTTTTGGGTTTGAACTTGAGTAGGTTACATGCTTAGAAACTATCATGTTATGTGTAGATTTATCCTATGCATATTCGTAAAGTCATCACCTTGATTTTGTGGGCTAAAAGCTATAAGCTTTATGTTGAAATGTTGCATTATGCAACATAAGAACTCTCTTATCCCTTAAGTTAACTTGCATAGAATGCTAGATGCGAACTTCTAGCCATTTTTCTATGTCATCTATCACCATGATTCACCTATATGCTAAGTTTTGGGGTTATGCATGTTTTTGGGGCTTAATAATGTAACATGCAAGTTTGTGAACACATTATGTCTCATATGCCACCATGTTTAACTTGCGGCCTTATACCCCTTTTGTCATACCTTTGCCAAGTTCCTTCTTTTAATCCATTATGCGTTGTTGCGAATGTATATGCGAGTTTAAAAGCGTTGGGGTTACGTTATGGGTAAACTTTAATGACATGAAACATGATTTGGGTAAATTGGTATAAACATGACAACATGTAATTTTGGCTATGAACATGGGACTTGAAAACTTGACACGTATGGGTTGTAAGTGTAATAAGACACTAGACCAAACATGAAAGTGGCCAACTCGAGGTTGGGTTGAGTTTGTAGCATAAATCTACCCGGACTCGCCCGGCTTAACTAGTGGCTACAAACAATAGGACCCAATGTGGGTAGTTGGTCATATAGCACTTAAAACCCGAGGTTAGACTAGGTTGTGGTGTAAATCTACCCGGACCCGCCCGGCTTAACTAGTAACCACAACAAAGTCTAATGTGAGAGGTTGGGGTGCATTAATCTAATTAATGCCACATGAAAAGGTTAAGTAATTTTGATTAATGACACTTAACCGATATGACACGAATGGGTAGGTTAAGTTAAACCGGACTTGGTTCCTTAATGACACTTAACCATAAAAGACAATTAGGGGATGGGGTTAAGTAATTTACACTTAACTAATCCGACTTGGTAATTGGATGGGGTTAAGTAACCTACACTTAACTAATCTAACCACGGTAATTAGATGGGGTTAAGTAATCCATACTTAACTAATCTAACACGGTAAATTCGATGGGGTTAAGTAATATACACTTAACTAATCCGACTTAGTAATTAGATGGGGTTAAGTAACTTAGACTTAACTAATCTAAACACGGTAACTAGATGGGGCTAAGTAACCTTAACTAATTTAAGCACGATAGTTCGATGGGGTTAAGTTAAACACTTAACCAATCTAAACCTGGTAATTTAATGAGGTTAAGTAGCCAATACTTAACCAACTTAACATGATAATTTAATGGGGTTAAGTAACTTATACTTAACCAATTATACATGATGATTTGATGAGGTTAAGTAACCTATACTTAACCAATCTAATATGCGGACCTGATAGGGTTGAGTCACAAGACCTTTTAACTTAGGCTTAACCATTGTAATACGATTAGTGGATGGGGTTAAGCTAACCCATACTTAACCAATCCGACTCGATAATCTGATGGGATTAAGATAATCTATGCTTAATCAATCTAACATGATAATCTGATAGGGTTAAGACAAATAAATACTTAACCAATTTGACTTGATAGGGTTAAGTCATGCGCTTCTTGGTATACTTAACCACCTTGTAGGGCTAAGCCTTGAACTTAAATACTTAGCCAATCTTGACATGTTTCGTAGGCGGGCTAAGTCATGAACCTGAATAACAACACCTGACCCAATAGAAAAAACCCTAGTTAGAGGAACTAGGTAGAAAATCGTGGTTAATCAAGGGTAACGGGGAAAAGAAGCTAAGTGGTAAACCTTAGTTAAGTATAACTAAGTAATAATTCTTAGCCAAGGACATAGGACTAGTTCATGAATGGATGAGTAACCCGATATGGTAGGTCATCGCTTAAACACACGAGGAGGAGCAAATTATCCGACTTGGATAAAGGCTCCAACGAACTGGGTGACGAAGCGGTAGCTTCGGGGGACGTGAGGGTACTCTTGGTATCCCTCTGTGAGGTGGCAGGTGGTCCATGAAACCCGGCCTCACAGAGGTTAAGGTCTGCGATAGAAGAGCCAAGAGTATGCCTTGGTTGCTATGCGAGCGACCTAAAGACTGGGATGGATTAGCGTGGAGTCGACGATACTTAATTTTTGCCCTGGATAGCACGTCGTCGACTACCTACCATCTTTAGTCAATCGTGTATGTACGGAAAGGCAGAGAATCCCCAATAGACCATGTTCTTGCTATCGAGTCACGGGTGAGGTTGGCCCGTAGGAAAGTGGGGCTATAGTGGGGCCGGGATGTGGTTCTCATACATGATTTTTCTTGGATTGCCTTTCAGTAGTTGAGGGGGGGGGGTCACGTGGGACCATAGCCACGGGTACAAAAACAGACCTTGATATCTGCATCAGCAGACGACTTAAAGCTCCCGACCGAGTTCCGTATTTCTTGATTTGCCCTGGCACGGAACTCGGATGGCACATTGAGGAACATGTGCGTCTAGACATGGAAAACGATTCACGATACATACGCGGGATAAAGGGCGCGGTTGACGGGTGGCATAATCCCTAGTGGCCCTAGGTGGCTTGAACCCAAACCGAGATACGGAAACGTTCATTAGGTAGCATAATCCCTAGTGGTCCTAGGTGGCATAAATCCTAAGTGAACGCGCGATAGTTCATGGTAAGGAAACATAACTAGATCAAGGGTGGCAGCCCAAAATAACTGCAAGGATAAAATGGTACTACGTTGACGTGGTATAGATTTACATGGGAAAGCCCGTACGGCCTACGGCAAAAGACTGAACTTATGCATGGAAAGAATCATATGAATCAGGAAACCTACATATACGATATATTAGGATGACATGGACCATTACATGACATTGGGCAAGAGACATTCATAGTTAACACATGACACGGGCCGGGATACTAGTACGGGAGGTGCAGAGCGAATATACATGATAGATACCTTGCGATATTGTACTTGATAGAAACCGGACGATGTGATACCTTGACTTATCTTGACACCGTAGTTTATCATGACACACTTGTTTATCTTGGTACAGTAGTTCATCCTGTTATTTTGGTTTACCTTATCTATCTTGTCATCATACTTATGTTCATCTCAGTTCCTCATGCCAGTTAACTTTACTAGTTTATATACTGATAGTAGATAGGGCTTACCAGTCTTTATGACTGACCCCATTTTGTTTCGCCTCTTTGTCTTCCGTTTCCCCCAGGTTACAGGGAGGAAATGCTATTGTTAGTTCGGACTTCTTCTGTTTGGAGGTCATCATATATGGCTTGGACTTTTCTTGGCTATGGCTACTTTACTGTTTCACTTGGGGAATAATTTATGAAAAGGTTTTTATGCTTCTTTACTATTGCAAGACAGGTTTTCATGTAAGAAATTCTCTGATGTAAAAGGCTTTAGACCTTATTTATTAATGATATGAAAGTTGGTTTTACTTCCGCTATTTTATATGTTCTGTCTTGTAATATTTCTGTACATGTTTACCAATAATACCCCTCTAAAGCTAGTGCATTCCTTTGCGAGTGACCCTAGCGGAGGTCGGGTGTTACATTTACCATTCATATTTATATGTAAATTATCCACAATTATTGCCATTTAAGTCATGCCCCATTTACCCACTAAATCATGTTCATAATTTTTAGGTATATAAATTATACCATTTTTATGCCACTAATCATTCATATATTTATGTGCCAAATTATGCCAATAATATGAAATTTAAGGTTTTCCCAATGCTACCTTCGTTATACGTTCGCAAAATTCCCATAGAATGTTAGGCTTGCAACTTAGCCTAACTTATATACAAAAGGGGAAAGAAAAGGAGCATGTACCATTCATACAACATAATAAGGATCTAACTAAACATGAGTCATGTAAATTTGGCATAAACAATGAACTTACATTTTTGGATCCAATTAACATTAGTCTTAAGCATATGAAATTACCTAAATCTAACTAGACATGTAAATGTAAACTTGCAATTTGGATCCGTTTAATATGAATCTTAAGCATATGAGATTACACCAATCCAACTAGGCATGTAAATGTAAACTTGCAATTTGGATCCAATAAATATGAATCTTAAGCATATAAACGGGGACTTACATAGAATTACACAAATCCAATTAGACATGTAGATATGAACTTGTATTTTGGATCCAATAATCATAGATCTAACATATGAGAATGTAGGTCTAAACATATATATAAATTAGCCTAAAAGCTTACATGTAACATAACATGAAAGAGTCACCAAATTTACATAATACACAATTTGGTTTAACATACATAATAAGTCCAATAAACCACAATAGTCCCATAGGAATATATGATAGAATCATTACAAGAATAGACATGAATCAACATTACCATTATCTTACAACTTAGGCACAACTCTAGTTTTCACTTTATTACAAATCATAACTTTTAATCGTTCACATCTAAATAATAATAGGACTTACAAACAAAAGAAAGTCTTGTTTTCTAAGATCTATTTTCTGAAACTGAAAAGCAATCCCTTGACGAAGACTCTCTAATTTTGATTTGATTCGTGGCTCCTAACTTGCTTTCTAGTTGAAGAAGAAATGGTAACTAGGCTATGACGATCATGGACATTATGGTGGCTCCTTGGGAATGAATTTGTGTGATTTAGGGTTGAGGACTAGGGTTGCTTTTATAGAGGTTTAAACTTATATGAGCCGTTAGACCATCCTAGGAGCAATCACAACCGTCCAGACTAGATAAATTTATCCAGAATTGCCACCTATGCCCTAGTGACTCAGCAGTAAGTCAGATAAGACTCAGCAATATGTCAGAAAATTGTCACTATTTGGATCTGGACGAGGGGGTAGGTCGACCCCCAGGTCGACCTGTATATGGGAGGTCGACCCCCTGGTCGACCTAGCCTGGGGTGGGAAAAATCCTGCCCAGCCTGCTTCTTTGTTATCGTTTGAATTTTGAATTTAAATCTGAGCTATTTACTTTATTTAAATTCCTGAAACTTCCGAGGGCCATAACTTCCTCATACGAAGTCTGGTTTACGAAAACTTGGACTCTATTCCAAGCAGAATTTCGAGACGAACGCAATGGCGTAACCCATTCCCCTTAATTCTCACTTTAAAAATGAAGTATTCTTTAATTCGTTCTTTTAATAGATATAGAAAATTCATGGTGTTACATTCTCCCCTCCTTAAAGGATTTCGTCCCCGAAATCTTCAAGTCAAGAAGAATGTATATCCTACCATCCAATCGTCCATCTACTCAACCATCAAACATAGGTGTCCATTGTCCTTAAAAGATTTCTAATGTTTTCATGATCATATGCATAGTGTGTGTACATGTCCTTATCTAATGCAAAATCAGACGGTATACTGATTTAGTTGACCTCTTTAACGCGAATTATGTCAGTGTCATGAGTCCATTATGTATGCGATTGTTCCTAATCATTGTTTCTACATGAGTGCACAATCACTCATACAAATGCAACGTCCATATGATAATGCATCAAGTTCAATCCATATACAAATACATATATGCATATGCAATATGAAAGTGACTGAGCCGATCTGACACCTAATGTGTGTGTATATGCATCCACGAGCAACCACTTTCAACCATCAATCTTAACATATTTCAAATACATGTTTACATCCATTGGTTTCTACCTAAGGATAAGGAATAGGATCGAGGAGATATACTTAAAAGGTAGATACAAGCATGCATAAACTTAAGGAAAGAGAGATCAAGGATGTACCCTAAAAAAGAAAAGGGTAGGCTGCGCGTATTTTGTCCTCAATTTCCTAAGTCGCATCTTCCTCAGCATTACTTCACTGAACTTTAACAAGCTTGACTTCACGGTTGCGTAGCCTTTTGACTTATGTACATAAGTTACGAGTTGGAACTCTTCTCAATGTCGCTTGTCGTTCCACTTCTATTTCCTCTAGTATGCTGGGCTCCACAACTTCCGCAGACTCATGTAAGCACTTTCGTAGTTGAGAAACATGAAAAACATTATGAACTCCAGCCAGTCTTTCGGGTAGCTCTACTCTGTAAGCCATCGTCCTAATCCTTTCAACGATAGGAAATGGTCCTACAAATCTTGGTGCCAACTTTTCTGCGGACCCAAAGCGAATGACATTCCTCAAAGAAGATATTTTAACGAACACCCTATCTCCAACCTCAAACTCAAGGTTGGTCCTTCTTTTGTCTGCGTAGGACTTCTGCCTATCTTGGGCAGTCTTCATTCGTCTTCTTATCAAGTCTACTTTCTCTGAAGTTTCTCTAATCAAGTCTGGCCCAAGTATGAGCTTGTCTGTAGACTCCCACTAACAAGTTGGTGATCGGCATTGTATTTCATATAAAGCTTCGAAGGGCGCCATGCCTATGGTGGCTTGGTAGCTATTGTTGTAAGCGAATTCCACCAAAGGAAGATGATCCTCCCATGTCCCTCCAAAATCAAGAATGCACAATCTCAAGAGGTCTTATAATACTCTGTTCGCCCTTTCCGTCTGACCATCGGTTTGGGGGAGATAGGCCGTGCTTAAGCATAGCTGTGTGCCCACAGCCTCTTGCAAGCTCCTCCAAAACTCACTTGTAAAAATAGGATCTCGATCACTCATTATGCTGGAGGGTATCCCATGGATTCTAACTATCTCTTTAAGATAAATGGATGCTAAAGATGAGGCAGTCCTTCTAATCTTAACAGGTATAAAGTGAGCGCTTTTAGTGAGCCTGTCCACTATTACACAAATACTGGTATTGCCCCTTCTTGACCTAGGCAACCCATTAGCAAAGTCCATCGAAATGCTATCCCATTTCCATTGTGGGACTTCTAGAGGATGGAGCAAACCACTAGGCTTCTTCTACTCCGCCTTGACTTGCTGGCATATCAAGCACTTAGAAACGAATTCAGCTACATCCCTCTTCATGCCATTCCAAAAGAAAACCCTTTTCATGTCTTTATACATCTTGTCTCCACCTCGGTGTATGGTTAACTTAGAATGGTGTGCTTCTTCGAGAACCGTCTTTACCAAATCCCTTGCTTGTGGGACGCATAGTCTTCCATCCCGTCTCAACCAACCCTTATCATCGATGGAGTATCTATTGAGGTGACTAGAATTCTCACCCCTAATTAGCTTATCCATTACATCAACCAGCTGAGTGTCTTCACGTTATGCGGTCCCTATTGAGTCCAAAAGAGTAGGTCGACTTCTAACGATGTTAATAAACTAGGTATAAATTCAGAGGAGGGTCTAAAGTCAAAGTTTGCTATGTACTTCAAGCTTTTCCTTTCTACAAAGAGAGGGCTTATGCTCAACCTCTTTCTACTCAAGGCGTCTGCTACCACATTGCCCTTGCTAGGGGTATAAGAAATATCAAAATCATACGAAGCAAGAAACTCCATCCACCTTTGTTGTCTTAAGTTTAGATCCTTCTCTGAGAAAAGTTACTTTAACGATTTATTATCGATAAACAATTCAAACCTTTCTCCTAGTAGGTAATGACGCCATGACTTTAGAGTGAAAACAATGGCAGCTAGCTCCAAATCATGAGTTGGGTAATTCTTCTTATGTACCCTCAATTGCCTTCCCCCATAACATACTACCTTGCCTTCTTGCATCAAGACAGCGCCCAACCCTGTACCGCATGCGTTTGTGTTTACGGTAAACAATTTGCTCCCATCAGGCAATGTCAAAACTGGGGCTATTGTTAGAGCTATTTTTAAACGTTGGAAAGCAACATCGCAATCCCAATCCCAAGCGAAAGTTAGGTTCTTCTTCGTTAACCTTGTAAGTGGAGCTGAGATTTTTGTAAAGTCTTTAATGAACTTTTGGTAAAAGCCTGCTAGCCCAAGAAAGCTTCGGACTTCGGTTGCATTCCGTGGAACCTTCCAATCTTGCACTGTAACTACTTTTGCCGAGTCCACATCTATCCCCTCTTTGGATACCACATGTCCAAGAAACCTCACTTCTTCTCTCCAGACGTGACATTTGGAGAATTTGGCTTTCAGCAGATGTG
This sequence comes from Allium sativum, assembly GCA_030737875.1. NCBI lineage: Eukaryota > Viridiplantae > Streptophyta > Magnoliopsida > Asparagales > Amaryllidaceae > Allium > Allium sativum. The sequence continues at coordinate 606,083,530 of CM060910.1, read as the reverse complement.
CACGAAGAGTATCCATGACTTCCATTAAATGCAAAGCATGCTCTTCTTCATTCTTCAAGAAAATCAAAATGTCGTCTACGATCACCACAAACTTATAAAGGAACTCCCTGAACACCCTGCTCATCAAGTCAACGAAATAAGCGGGTGCATTTGTCAAGCCGAAAGGCATGATAAGCCATTCGAAGAAACCATCAGGGGTTCTGAACGCGGTCTTATCAATGCTATCTAGTGGGGAGAAAACCGACACACCTACAATCTGATCAAACAAGTTGTCTATTCTTGGAAGTGGGTGCCTATTCTTCTTGGCCATCTTGTTTAGCTCCCTATAGTCAACGCTAAGCGAAGTGAACCATCCGCTTTGGTTTGGAATACTACTGGAGCACCCCATTCAGAAATACTCCGCCTTATGAACCCTTTTTCGAGCAGCTCGTTAACTTTCTTGCTGAGCTCTTTCCTCTCCCTTAGAGCCATATGTCTAATCGGTAGAGCTACGGGTTTTGCATTATCAACAAGGTATATGCAGAAGTCTATCTCTCGGTACGGAGGTAACCCTTCACCTCTTCAAACACATCGGAGTATTCACGGACTACTCTAACAGACCGCAAGTTTTCAACAGACGCATCAAGAGATTCTAGGTAGCTAAGCATAAAAGAATTCATGGGATTACAAGAGATTTCGAGAGTGTTATCGAGGCGAGTCATAAGTCTAACCACTCTCTTTTCACAATCGAGGATGCCACCATTACTGGATAACCAATCCATGCCTAGAATCAACACATAGCCCGTGAAGCTCAAAACATAAGCATTACATCTAAACCCAACGCTTAGTATAAAATTTCCAAATCCAAACAAATCATTGACAAATAAGTCGAGCCCCCAATTGGTTTTGAAACAATCAAGGGATCCTCTACTATACTGGTGTCTAGGTGCAGAGATTCAACTAAAGCAGTAGATATAAAAGAGTGCGATGCGCCAGAATCAAAGACTGTACGAACATGATGATCAAAAAGATAAACTAAACTCTCAACAGAAATATTTCTACCTCGTTCTTGCGGAGGTGCTACGAGAGCATGAACCTGCCCTCTAGAAGTAGATCCAGTCCTCTGCCCTTGCCCTTGCTTTCTTGGGCAGTCCTTAGCCATGTGTCCTGTCACGCCACAGTGAAAACAACCACCCATCTTCCTCTTTTTCTTTCTGCAGTCCTTAATCAGATGTCCAGGAATGCCACAAAAATTACACTTCCTCTTGTCACGGGGTTTGTTTTTCTTCCCATCCTTCTTTGAGTCTGTCTTCTCATTCTGCGATCCCTCCACTTTCTTATCTTGAGGTACTTCCACCTTTGCCTCTTTCTTGCCATCCTTATCTTCCTCCTGTGATAGTGCCATGTCCACTAGTCTCTCATAAGTTGCACCCATAGGTATATGGGACATAGCTAGGCTGTGCAGTGGCTCATTCAACCCTTTAACAAAATGGAGAGCCTTCGTATGGGGAGTGTTCACTAACTCCAGTCTGAATCTAGCCGGCTGTTTGAATTGGTTGACGTATTCCTTGACCGACATACTTCCCTGTTTGAGAGCTAAGAACTTCTCCATCTGTAGGCTACGTTCTGCTTGTGAGAGGAATTTCATTTCAGACCTCATTCCGAAATCCTTCCAAGTTTCAACTGGTCTCTCAGCATTAGTAACTTCCCACCAATAAGAGGCTTCGCCTTTAAGCAACCACACGGCCAACTATATCTTATGCCTATCGTCCACTTCGAAGATAACAAACAAGTCCTCGGTTTCTTTGAGCCAGTTTCTTGCTTCTACAAATGACTCAGTCCCATTAAATTTCTTTCCACCCATGGCTCGAAAATCCCTACATATCTTTGAGAAAGCATTTGTACAAGGAGGAGGAGGAACAGCTGCAACTGGGGTAGGAGTAACGTCTGCTGGTCCTGCATCATTAGCCCTAGCCTCTAGGTACCTTATGAACCAGCCAAGTACCGTTACACCCTTTGGAAGGTTATGATCCCCAGACATGTTGAAACGGAAAATAAAAGATTCAAAACAAAGGATAGAAATGATAGTGCACATGGCTTTGGGGGGCATTATGCCTTTTAAAACAACCCTCTTTCTTGAAAAGGCTTCTTTAAACTTCTTTTTAAAAATTAGTTTCTAAAAATTTTATCTGATCTGGAAACCATCAGCTCTGATACCAAGTGAAACACCCCACCTCCGTTAAGGTCACTCACAAAGGGAATGCCTTAACTTTGGTGGAGCATTTTAGGTAAAAGATACAGATAATTTACAAGACATACATATGAATAGCGGAAAAACTAAATTTATTTCATAAGTACGTGGCTCAGTTAAAACATTGCAACAACTGTCTCAAACCAACTTCCAAATTATTACAACAAAATCACTATCTTGATTAAAACATAAAGAAGCATAAAATAACAATATGGTAGCATAAATCCCCAATAAGAGTGTATCCAAAGCCATAGCCCAAGGAAAGAGAATCCAAGAAATACATCTACTCGCTTCAAGCTGGAAATGGTCCAAACTAAGCTGTAGTATTCCCTCCCTGCGGACCTGGGGGGGAATGGACGAAAGAAGACGGAAGAAAAATGGGTCAGACATAAGTCTGGTAAATCCAGTGATTATTTAGCATGTAAACAAGAAAAAGGATTATGACATGAATAAACTGAATCTAGGACAGCACCCTAGAAATAAGATAATAAGACTGAATATGCTATCGCATTCATTTCAACTTCTCTGCACCCCCTTATAAGTGTTTCAACTAGCACCATCTGTTCAAGATAAATGGTCCCCTTTTATCGATCGGCTCCTACTCATATACGTTTAACACTTGTGTCATTCGACCCCGCATGATTGTAGATACCTGTGCTGGTCCCACCATGGGCTGTATCAAATCCTATGGTGGCAACCTGACACAATTCAAGATGCACAGTGTATAACTACTGATGCCCAGTGCATGCTTTTTCCGCTCCAGAGTACGTGCACGCCTGCACTCCATCGGAACTTACACTGACGCACCACCCGCCGTTGTTTTGACCGCTTATAATCAGCCCAGTAATCATGCCCATCCTTCCTAGTTTAGAGTACCATGATACATCTATGTGGGTTACTGCTGAAATGGGTCCATCTTACTAGGGTTTCCTAACCAACATGTTAAAATGGTTAAGTGTTCTCAAATTATCCTAACCTCACCCATCAGTTTAGTTAACATGTTGTATTGGTTAAGTGTTGCCTTAATTAACTTAACCCTACCATTCCTGTCTTACCTTTAATTCATTCATTAAAGCACCAACCACTCACATTAGATATGTATTTTTGCGGTCGCTGGATGGCCCGGTCAGTTCCGGGCAGTCTTACACCGCAACTCAATCTAACCTTGGGTTCTTTTGCGCTTGATGCGCTAACCTCTCTCATTAGATCTATATTGTTATGGTTGCTGGATGTGCCGGGCGGTTCCGGGCAGTCTTACACTGTAACTCAATCTAACATCGGGTTAGGCATATTCGTCTGTTACTTAATTTACATATTTACCTTTCATATTTATATGTAAATTTTCTACAATTGTTACCATTCAAGTCATGCTCCATTTACCCACTAAATCATGTTCATAATTTTTAGGTATATACATTATACAATTTTTATGCCAATAATCATTCATATATTTATGGGCCAAATTATACCAAAAATATGAAATTTAAGGTTTTCCCAACGTTGCCTCCGTTATACGTTCGCAAAATTCACATAGAATGTTAGGCTCGCAACTTAGCCTAACTTATATACAAAAGGGGAAAGAAAAGGAGCATGTAATATTCATACAACATAATAAGGATCTAACTAAACATGTGTCATGTAAATTTGGCATAAACAATGAACTTGCATCTTTGGATCCAATTAACATGAGTCTTAAGCATATGAAATTACCCAAATCCAACTAGTCGTGTAAATGTAAATTTGCAATTTGGATCCAGTTAATATGAATCTTAAGCATATGAGATTACACCAATCCAACTAGGCATGTAAATGTAAACTTGCAATTTGGATCCAATAAATATGAATCTTAAGCATATAAACGAGGACATGCATAGAATTACACAAATCCAATTAGACATGTAGATATGAACTTGTATTTTGGATCCAGTAATCATAGATCTAACATATGAGAATGCAGGTCTAAACATATATATAACTTAGCCTAAAAACTTACATATAACATAACATGAAAGAATCACTAAATTTACATAATACACGATTTGGTTTAACATACATAATAAGTCCAATAAACCACAATAGTGCCATAGGCATATATGATAGAATCATTAAAAGAATAGACATGAATCAGCATCACCATATTCTTACAACGTAGGCACAACTCTAGTTTTCACTTTATTATAAATCAAAATTTTAATGTTCATATCTAAATAATAACAGGACTTACAAACAAAAGAAAGTCTTGTTTTTTGGGATTTGTTTTCTGAAACTGAAAAGCAATCCCTTGATGAAGACTATCTAATTTTGATTTGATTTATAGCTCCTAAGTTGCTTTCTAGTTGAAGAAGAAATGGTGGCTAGGCTAGGACGATCATGGACAGCATGGTGGCTCCTTGGAATGAATTTGTGTGATTTAGGGTTGAGAACTAGGGTTGCTTTTATAGAGGTTTAAACTTATGTGAGCCGTTCGATCATCCTAGGAGCAATCAACCGTCCAGACTAGATAGAGTTATCCAGCATTTCCACCTGTGCCCTAGTAACTCAGTAGCAAGTCAGAAAAGACTCAGCAACAGGTCAGAAAATCGTCACCGTTTGGATCTAGGCGAGGGGTAGGTCGACCCCCAGGTCGACCTGTATTGGGGAGGTCGACCCCCTGATCGACCTAGCCCAGGGCAGGAAAAATCCCGCCTAGCCCGCTTCTTTGTTTTCGTTTGAATTTTGAATTTAAATCTGAGCTGTTTTAATTTATTTAAATTCCTGAAACTTCTGAGGGACATAACTTCCTCATACGAAGCCTGATTTACAAAAACTTGGACTCTATTCCAAGTAGAATTTCGAGACGAACGCAATGGCATAACCCGTTTCCCTTAATTCTCAATTTAAAAATTAGTATTCTTTAATTCTTTCTTTTAATAGACATAGAAAATTCAGGATGTTACAAGCTAAGGGCAATCTTTGAGCGATAGACTCGGTTGACGAGGGAGTGTCAAGATATCTTGAGAGGGAAATAAGAGATGCTTAGGACACAGGTTGAGTTTGGCCAGACATAACAACAGGTTATACAGGAGATGTACACCTCCCATCAGCGCTTTGATCAGATGGAGGCTGGGATGCATAATTTATAGTTGGAGGTTAGAGACGGGCATAGGCAGTAGGAGGAGCATCTAGATAGGGTTGAAGGCAAGATTGATGGACTGGAGACCCTCATCCGCAGTTTCTTTGGTTAGAGCCCTAAGCCCCCATTCTAGGATCATTGTGGCAGTACGATCTTAAGAATCTTATGATGTAGTGTCTGATTATCTCATTTTTATTTATCTAGTTGTAGTAACGATGTACTAAAACTTAATTTAACGTAGTAGAATCTAAGGGTTCGTTTGATTAAGTATAATAAAATCTTCTGCCGTGATTAATTCTTCGTAGGACACTTTGTCTTAAAGAGAATAATATGATGACGAAGAAAATGAGAGTTTAAGAATAACTGAATAAAAATGACATTATTATGAGAAAGGTAAGTAAAAGAGAACGGAAAAAGAGTAATTTTCCATTACAAAATATAAGGAAATCAAAATTTAGGAAAATTAGATTTTTCTAACTTTTGAAGCTTAGAGAAGGTTAGTAGGATTTTGGATGCAATAATTATGTGAACTATGCTCTTATTCTGTAGGAGTGTGGGAAAATTTGGGTGAAAAATGTTTTGATTTTTCAAAAAAAAAAATATTACATTCATATAGAACTGCAGGTATATTTAGGATATGAGCATCATGTTTTGAAAGAATTTTTGAAAGATTGCACACATATAGGTGGTACCAAATTAGGCATACATGCATTACTATGATGTGTTTCACTTTGCACATGTGCACAATGTTTGAAAATTTGGATGTACACATGATGGATGGTATAATATGCGAGGGATTATTTGATTTTACCCTTACCAAATTTCGAGGACGAAATTTTTAAAGGGTGGGAGAATGTAACACCCCACATTTTTTTAATCTAAAAATGTCTATATACATGGTGGTGATGTGCAGTTTAAATTAATACATACGATGAAGAGAAGAAAATTTATATGGTAACATTTTATGTAACAGAAAGGATAATAAAACAAATGTACTTAATCCAATTATCAGGGATTAGGTAAAACGGTTATCACCATTGCGCTCTCCTCGAAATTTTGGTTCAGATGGACACCAAGTTTGCATAAAAAGAATAACGTATGAAAAAGTTATAAGCAATAGTAGTTTGTATACGCGTAAGATTATGCATGTATATATATAACCATCCCAGAAATTCAAACCATTTCAAATTCAGTCAAAATTGGGCTGAGTGGGAAATTTCACGCTCAGATGTGTCGACCCCCTTAAGGGGGGTCGACATAGGTGTCGATCCCCCTTAAGGGGAGTCGACATAGGGCTCGACCCCCATAGGGTGTCGACCCCCATAAATAGATCTGGGGCTCTGTTCGTTTGTGCGCATCTGGACAGATTTGTGGCTCCATTCTTGACCTACCAGCTCTATAATAGACCCTGGACTCATGGTTTTATTTGTCTAATTCAACGACAACGACGAAGTGCTGCTTCAACATAGTTTTCTCTAGTCTTTTCCCTTTTCAAGCTATTAGAGGAATTCAAACCTGGAGATTTGGGTTTCTACTTCAGCAATTCCTCTTTCTCTTTCAGTCGCAACGAATCTATGCAGATTTTAGATCTCTTAACCAAGTAAGGTAATCCCTTGATCCGATCTACTATTCAATTTACTTCTTAGTTCCGTTCTTCTTCATTTCAAAGAAAAAGAATTAATTACAAGTTCATTTTATTAAGCTTGGAAATCGAGTTAAAGCGGGAATGAAAAACTATGAATAATAGAACGGATTAGATCAAAAGGTCTTTGGAAGGCATGTTGGTGACTGGGTTTAAATCACCCTTATGAATAATTATATGCAGATCGTTCAGCAATTCCCCAAAAATTAAAATGCTTAATTCAATTAAGATCTTGTGGTTTATACTTTTGCCTATTCTGTTCTCTTTCCCGTTCCTTTTCATTAATAGACTAGGCTAATTTCGAGCCTAGTCCAGATCTCGCCAAAAGGCATGCGTACGAACGATACTTGTAGTGGTGAAAGAATGTTTGAGAAATTGTGGGCAAAAATTGTGATTTGGGGAATTGTTATATAACCTATAAAATACTGGAAATAGGGAATATCAATAATTTGGCATATAATTGTAGATATTAACCTGAGACGTTACTGAAAAGATATGCAAATTTAGTTGGAACAATTAGATGGGTTCGGAGCATAGATCATGGGAAAAAGAGAACGGAATAAATATGAGCGTAAGTCAATCGTGTATAAATTAGATTATTGGCATAACTACGAAGTAAGTATAGTTATTATACAAGTTTAATAAAAGTCAAGACTTGTGATAAATTGAAACTAGAATTTGTGCCAAGTTAAAATATAAACAATTTTGATTTATATTTATCTCTGTGACTACTCTGAAATCACCTATGTCTATGAGACTATTGTACCTATAATGTTGTATATTACCTTGGTGATTCTTTTATGATATGTCATATACAAATCCGTAAGCTAAGCCATGTTCATATATGTTTACATGTCTAGATCCGTCTATTTTATATGTTTAGATCTATGTTAATTGAATCCAACTAAAATACAAGTTCACAATTGTACGCTAAATTAAATTTAGGATGTTCTATGCCAAATTTCAAATATATGCTATTGGCATAGATCGGTTCAAAAATCGTGTAAATGGGTAGTAGCATGAAATGGTATAATTTGCATACCTAGAATTTATGGACATGATTTAAATGGTAAATGGGACATGACTCGAATGATTAGGGATAATTTACATATAAACATGAATGGAAAATATGTAAATTAAATAAAAAGACGAACATGCCTAACCCGAGGTTAGACTGAGTTGTGGTGTAGGACTACCCGGAACCGCCCGGCATAATCCAGCAACCACAACAACAGGTCTAATGTGAGAGGTTGGCGCATCATGCTAAAGAAAAACCCGAGGTTAGAATGAGTTTGCCGTAGAAGTCTGCTAGAAACCGCCCGGCACATCCAGCAACTGCAAACAATAGCTCTATTATGAGAGGTTAAGGCATTAAGGAACTAATTAATGCTAATAAACAAGGCATGCTATGAATGAGTAGGGTTAACTTAATAAAAAACACTTAACCAATATAACATGATGAATGAGTAGGGTTAAGTTAATAAGAAACACTTAACCAATATAACACGATGAATGAGTAGTTAAGTTTATGAGAAACACTTAACCAATATAACATGATGAATGAGTATTGTTAAGTTAATAAGAAAACACTTAACCGATATAACATGATGTATGGGAAGGTTAAGTTAACGTGAATAGACATCACTTAACCAATATTACAGGAACAAAGTGGATAGGGTTAAGGCAAACTTAACCAACAGTACATATTGACTTGATAAGTGGGAGGGTTAAGTACATATCGGGTCTGTGGGTAATATTAGTATATACAGGCCCACAAACTTAGCAATTAAGTAAACATGCTTAAAGTAGCAGGAGGGGTTAAGTTCATATTAGGTTGGTGGGTAATATTAGTATATATAGGCCCACACACTTAACCAATACAACATCTTAATTAAACAGATGGATGGGGTTAGGTCAAATTGGGAATACTTAACCATTATAACATGCTGATTAGGAAACCCTAGTAACGGGGACCCATTTCAATAGTAACCCACATAGATGTATCATGATACCCTGAACTAGGCAGGATGGGGCACGATTACTGTGTTGATTATAAGCGGTCAAAACAAAGGCGGGTGGTGCGTCAGTGTAGGTTCCGACGGAGTACGAGTGTGCACGTACCCCGGAGTGGAAAAAACCAGGCACTAGGCATCAGTAGTCATACAATGTGCATCTTTAATTGTGTCGTGTTGCCACAATAGGGATTGATACACCCCATGGTGGGACCAACATAGGTATCTACAAACAAGCGGGGCCGAATGACACAAATATAAATACCTGCGAGTAGAAGCCAATCGATGATGGGATCATTTTATTATGAGTACATGAGGCTAGTAGTTGCAGAGAAATAGAAATGGATACGATAGCATACTCAGTTTTTCTTACCTTACCTTATCTTATGTTATTTTGTTACTATGATATCAAGGAGGAGACCGTGCGAGTGGGGGTGCCACGGGTTGTACCCTCAGTTTGGGGTAGCTACATATACATTATATTAGGTTAATATACTAAGGAGTAGATGGTTACGACGGGTGTGTGAAAGCCTTGAGTGCTAATGACACGAATAACTTAAGAAGAGAGAAAATGTAATTGAACGGTATATGTAGGATTACCCAGGAAGTGTAATTTAAATTCACTCACACAGAACTTATGTTCTGACCCCCTCCTCATAACATTCGCAGGTTAGGTTCATGACTGGGACTGTATAGCTTTGGATACTGGTTTAGCAGTATTATTGTTAAGGTAGAGCTATATCTTAATTACACTATATTTTCCTTCCGCTATGAGATGTTTTCCGAACTCTGACATGTTTTATGTCTCTATCTTTTCTGCAGGATACCAGAGCAAACCAACTCGGTTTCGATTGACTTGATTTCTGGAAAAAAAATTGGTCTGTTGGAACACTGGTTGTTACACCGTTTTACGCAAACTAGGTGTCTATTTTTACCAGAATTCCGAGACGAACGCAATGGCGCAATCCGTTTCACTTAATTCTGAAAATTAAGTATTATTAAATTTATCATTTTTAAAATTACGGGGGGTTACATTCTCCCCCACTTAAAGGTTTTCATCCCGAAATCTCTAAATTAAGAAGAATGTACATCCTAACATACACATCCATCTACTCATCCACCAATCATAGGCATCCATTGTCCTTAAAGATTTCTAATGCTTATATGAACATATGAAAAGGTGTGTGTATATGTCCCTATACTAATGCGAAAGATCAAGCGGTCTTCTGATTCAGTCGATCTCCTTAATGCAATGTATGTAAGTGCAAAGAATCCAATATGTATGCAAATAATCCTATTACAACATGTAAGTTCTTATGTATGCACAATCATTTGTCCAGATGAAACATGCATATGATTATACACCCATTTTCATCCATTAGAATAAGAAAAATGCATGCACATCCATATGCAGTATGAGAGTGATTGAGCGGATCAAGTGCCTAATGTGTGTGTATATCTATCCACGAGCAACCACTAGCAAACACTTGCATCCAGTTGCATCCATCAAGCATAACATGTCTCAAACACATGTTTACAACCATGGGATTCCTAACTAAAGGTCGAAGATTCGATCGATAAGATATACTTTAAATGAGAAAAACAAGCATAAATAAAGGTTTGTATAGGAAGTAAAGAACATACCTTTTAAAAGAAAAGGGTATGAAGCTCGAATCTTGTCTTCTGTTACCTAAGTACATCTTTTTGGTTATCTCCCCATTGAACTTTCATTATCTTGACTTCTCTATTGCGTAGCCTCTTAAAGTCTGATCCAAGAATACGGGAAGGAACTCGTCTAACGGTTGCCTCCCGTTCCACCTCTACTTCCTCAAGCATACTCGGCTCAACTACTTCTGCAGTATCATGCAAGAACTTCAGTAAATAGGAAACGTGGAAAACATCATGAACACCGGATAGTCTTTATGGTAGCTTTACTCTATAGGCCATTTGGCCGATCCTTTCTGTTATGGGAAATGGCCCTACAAATTTTGGTGCCAATTTCCCTACATATCCAAAGCGAACCACATTCCTTAAGGGTGATACCTTAATGAAAACCATGTCTCCCACCTCAAACTCAATGTCAGTCCTTCTCCTGTCTACATAGGATTTCTGCCTATCCCGAGCTGTCTTCATTCGTCTACGGATAAGGTCAATCTTTTTAGAAGTTTCTCTAACCATATCTAAGTCCAAGTAGAAGCATTTCTATAGATTCCTACCAACAAGTTGGTGATCTACAGGGTCGTCCGTACAATGCTTCGAAGGGTGCCATGCCAATGCTAGCTTGATAACTGTTGTTGTAGGAAAAATCTACTGAAGGAAGATGCTCTTTCCAAGTCCCTCCGTAGTCTAGGATACACATCCTTAAAAGATCCTCAATAACTCTAATCACCCTTTCTGTCTGTCCATCAATCTGAGGGTGATAAGCGGTGCTCAAACACAACTGTGTACCTAATGCTTCTTGCAGGCTTCTCCAAAATTCACTGGTGAAAATGGGGTCACGATCACTTACGATACTGGAAGGTTCTCCATGAAGATGTCACGAACGTAAATTGCTGCTAACCATGCTGCCGTCCTCTTACTCTTAAATGGAATGAAATGAGCGCTCTTAGTAAGCCTGTCAACTACAACCCAAATATTGTTGTTGTCTTTCTTCGATCTAGGCAAACCATCGATGAAATCCATAGAGACGCTCTCCCACTTCCACTGTGGGACCTCCAAAGGATGAAGTAAACCACCGGGCTTCTTTTGCTCAGCTTTGACTTACTGGCAAATCGAACAATGAGAAACAAACTGCGCCACATCTTTCTTCATCCCAGCCCAAAAGAAAACCCTCCTCAAATCTCTATACTTCTTATCACTACCTGGATGAATAGTCATCTTAAAATGATGAGCTATTTCTAGGACTGTCTTCAACAAACTCCCAACTCGAGGAGCGCAAAGCCTTCCATCTCGTTGCAATCACCCTCTATCGTCCATGTAATATCTACTGAGGTGACTAGAAGTCTCCCCTTTACTGAGCCTATCCAAAATGTCTGAAATCTGTGGACCCTCCCGCTGCGAAGCTCCTGTCTAATCCATAAGAGTAGGTCGCACCTCTAGTGATGCTAATAAGCTAGGCAAAAACTCGGTGGAGGGTCAAAAGTTAAAAATTGATATAACTCCAAGCTTTTCCTCTCCACAAACAGAGGACTTAAGGCCATCCTCTGCCTACACAGTGTGTTTGCTACCATATTACCCATACCAGGGGTATAAGCATTCTCAATGTCATAAGATGCTAGGAACTCCATCCACCTTTGTTGCCTTAAATTAAGATCCTTCTGCGAGAACAAGTACTTGAGAGATTTATGATTGGTGTACAACTCGAACTTCTCTCCAAGCAAATAATGGCGCCAAGTCTTAAGCGTGAATACTATGGAAGCTAATTCTAAGTCATGGGTAGGGTAGTTCTTCTCATGAACTCTTAGCTATCTACCTCCATAACATACCACCCTTCCCTCCTGCATCAGAACCGCACCAAGCCCTGTACCACATGCATCAGTGTATACTGTAAAACTTTTGTTTTCATTGGGCAAGGTCAAGACTGGGGATATTGTGAGAACCCTCTTTAATCGCTGGAAAGTATCGTCACAATCTACATCCTAAGAAGACGTCATATTCTTCTTTGTCAGTCTAGTGAGTGGGGCAGATATCTTTGTGAATTTCTTAACTAACTTCCTATAATAGCCTGCTAACCCCAGAAAACTTCTCACCTCCATTGCATTCTTTGGGATTTGCTAACCTTGAACTGCAACTACCTTTGCGGGATCTACTTTTATCCCATCTTTAGAGACCACATGCCCGAGAAATCTCACTTCTTTTCTCCAAAAATGGCACTTGGAGAATTTCACCTTAGGCTGATGACACACAGAGTTTTCAAAACTTCCCTTATATGTAAGGCATGCTCTTCCTCGCTCTTCGAGAAAATCAAGGTATCATTGACAAAGACCATACCGAACTTATTTAGAAACTCTCGAAACACCCTACTCATCAGATCAACAAAATAGGTGGGTGCATACGTCAACCAAAAGGCATAACGAGCCATTCAAAGAAAACATCTGGAGTCTTAAAAGAAGTCTTGTCTATACTATCCTCGGCCACCCTCAACCGATGAAACCCCATGGCCATGTCTAACTGAGAGAAAACTGATGCACCAACAAGTTGGTCAAATAGATCATCTATCCTCGGGAGTGGGTGTCTGTTCTTCTTGGTGAGTTTATTCAACTCTCTATAGTCTACACATAAGCGAAGCGAACCATCCGCCTTATTCGCGAATACCACCGAAGCAACCCATTCAGATATTCTTCGCCTAAAAAACCCTTTTTCAAGTAGCTCCCCTACTTGCTTGCTGAGCTCCCTTCCTTCTCTTGGAGCCATGTGGCACAAGCAATGCAACTGACTTTGCATTGTCCACCAAGTATATACGGAAATCGATCTCGTGCCTCAGAGGTAAACCCCGAACCAAATCAAAAACATCAGGATACTCATGGACTACTGGTATAGATCGTAGATCATCGGTAGATGCATCAAGTGACTCTAGGAAACTAAGCATGACAGACCCTTTTGGGTAACAAGATATCTCGAGGGTCCTCCCATGGCAAGTCAAAAGTCTAACGACCCTCCTCTAACAATCCAGAATGGCACCATACATGGCTAGCCAATCCATCCCTTGAATCAATCCATGGCCTATGAAACAAAGCACATATGCGTCGTATTCAAATTCGACAGATATTCTCAAACCCTGACAAATCATAATAAATGACCCGTACCACCAATGGGGTTTGAAACAACAACGGGATCCACTACTATACTAGACTAAGGTCCAGAGACTCGACCATAGAATCAGACATAAAAGAATGTGAAGCGCCTGAATAAAAAAGATTTCTAATTGGATGATTGGAAAGAGAATTCAAACCTTCAAAGAAAATTTTCCTACCTTGATCTGGAGCACTGGTCGCAAGAGCATGCACCTGCCCTCTAGAAGCTCTTGCCCTTTGACCTTGTCCTTGCTTCTTCGGGCACTCCTTAGAAAAGTGCCTGACCTATGCACAACTGAAGCAAGCATTCTTCCTTCTTTTACAGTCCTTGACCAAGTGACCCTCGCATCCGCAATTATGGCACTTCCTATTATCCTCAGCCTTGTCATTCTTTCCGCCCTTCTTTTGTTGTTACTGTTGTCCTTTCCTTGGCCACACTTTATTATTTTGTGTTTCCTCTACCTTAGTTTCTTTCTTATTGCCTTTATCTTCCTCATGCATGAATGGCATATCAACGAGCCTTTCAAAAGTTGCTCCCATCGAAATATGAGACATAGCTAACACATGGAGGGTTAATTCAGTCCTTTAGGAAACCGCAAAGCTTTCTTATGCGGGGTATCTACTAGCTCCGACCCAAACCTCGCTAGTTGATTAATTTTTTTAACATGCTCTTTGACAGCCATGCCACCTTGCTTGAGTGCCAGAAACCATTCCATTTGCATGCTTTTCTTAGCTTGAGAAAGAAACTTCATTTCAAACCTTTGCCAAAAATTATCCCAAGTCTCTACTTGTAACGAACTGGGATTATCGACTCCGAAAATCAAAATAAAACCCATATCAACTATTCGAGCATCGAACATTCCAGTTCATTAATAGAAAGAAGTCAGCGGGTGAGAAATAGAAAGAAAATTAGAATAGAAGAAGAAGAAGAACATAAATACAACATCATAGTAAACACGAATCTCAAAGTGGAACGAATAAATATATTATATAACATAACTTTAAAATAAAATCAGTATCTCTATACAATACCATTATCAGAGTACAACACTTACAACACCGAAAATAAAAAATAGCTATATAATCCTGAAGCCTCCTGCTCCAAGCTCTCCAAGTATAGCTGAAAAATCCCGACTACTTGACTACTCGTACAAAATTGGGCACCCAAGAGTTTAGGGAAAACAAAATAAAATCTGGGTCAGTCATGTGACTGATGTTTGTAAACTCCAACCATTTGTTTAACTTTAAAATCCTTTTAAAAGAAAGAATAATCATAAGACCAATCCACGCATAAATACGGATGATTCTTACCTTACGATAACCCAAACCATTCTTTTAAAAATCCATACTCTTTTGATATTATAATAATGTCTAAATCAAATAAATAGCAATCTGGTGGAACGCTTTCATCTCTTGTTCCACATATATAATATATGATCAAAAACTGCATGCGCTTATTTAAGTAATGGATTCCAACTGGTAAGGTATGGGACCACTTTCCGACAGTATATCTCTAGAGAGGAACACACTGGGTTCAACAAGAACATCTTGTAACCCGGGCTAAATATGACCGGTCATTCATTTCGCTTTAGTGAACCAATTGTATTACCACCAACGGTTGGGATCAACAGCCGTTTCCCGAAAGAGACAGCATCGAAATAGATTGTAGAAGTAAATGGAATTTCTCTAGATCAGGTGACAATACACCCTAATTGGGAGCTACCCACTTAGCCATGCGACCTACCCGATTTTATACCATTTCTCGATTGTGAGGCTAAAGGCTATAACGTACAGGTCACACCTTTATTCACTTTGAATGTCACATCGCCACAACCGCCAAATCACAAATTGATTTCTACAAAATTACCACGGTTATACAGCTAAGAGAAACGAATTCCTCTGCCACCAAACGTAAATACATTTGAAGAGATCAACTTACGCGATCTATTAATTATCCTCTGTTAGACATTCTTGCATACAGGTCATCCTTTCCTAGGACTGGACAAACTGAAGGCACTATTCTGTAAACCCATCTTAGACAATTTCTACCTAGGATTTGCCAGAACAACCCTTGAATAAACTCCGTCTTCAATTGTCTTCATCATATTTGATTCGGAACGTTAATGCCGATACGGAGTGCTTTTTAGATAATAAATCTGATCCCAGTCTCTCCGTATGGATAGTGGAATAATAGTCAAAACTTTGATTGTCAGTTATTTAACTATCAAAGGAGAATATCCATACACACAATGATCTTATTTCCAATTGGAAATTTTATCGATCAATCATCAATCAGCACTTTTCCCTTTTAAATTAATTTATAATTAGTATACTCATTTCCCTATTTCCCATTTTCCATATATTTCTTAAAACCTGTTTAGCCTCTCGCTACTCTTGGAAAACGTTTTCATCTATTGTAACTACTATTTTCTATATCCTAGAAAATATTTCTTATTTACCAATGGAAAACATTCTTATATATATTCACAACTTTTGTATTTGGAAACTATACGTCATTAACATCGGAAAACATTTCCTTGTTTACTCCTATTTCTTATTTTCTATATTAGAAAACATTTCTAATTTTATTTGGAAAACTTTTTCAAAAACTCCTTCACTGGATTAAAACAGATGTTTAAATAAAACATCGCTTTGCTAACTCAAACCATTAACACTCATTAACTTAATTCACTTAACCATCCTTCATTATCGAACCTTAATTATTCCTTAGTTAAAAATGAAGTCAATCAAGTTGGGGTATAACTACCTCTCAGACCTTAACTGAACAACATTATTAACCTTGAAATAGAAAAAGTTCACCACTTTAATCTTTAACCAACTATTCTTACATGATTCTCGAATTCAATTTACGTATCCACTTCTTTTACAAAATCATGTTATTATAACAAGAGTGTTATAATTCCATGCTTACGAAATATAATAACTTTAATATAACTTTTATCTCTTACTTTGAACAAATAAATAAACAACTAATTTATTAATAATAAATAAATCTTGATTAAAAATCGGAAAGTAAATAGTACTTTCCTATATTCGATATAGTCAAATTCCAATGTATAATTCTCTCTCGAATAACCTCTATTCGATAACTCTCTTTCAAATAACTATATTCAATAACTCTTTTTCGAATAACTCTATTTGATAACTCCCTTTTGAATAAACTATACTCGATATTCTCTCTTTCGAACAAAATATATTTGATAATCTCTCTTTCTCGAATAAACTATATTCGATAATCGTTACGAACTCTAGCATATTTTACCCTTTTAGGTCAACTCATATTTCTTAATTCATTTTTGAATTTAGTACTTCCAAACAATTTCCTATTTTCTTTTATAACAGTTTTAATTCTGCAAAACATTTTCTTTAAAATCGCTATTCACTTTAAAACGTGAATATTATCCCTTTATAGAAAACTAGGCTCGTTTTATCAAATCGAAACTTGATTTCATAATTTAAATACTAACATAGGTTTAAACTCCAATTATTGAGTCAATTTATAATTTCTTATTCACATACCATTTAATTTATCAAATCTCGTTTACATGTCAACTCCATAGTTGATTTTATTTAATAAGTCTTTAATTCTCAATCGCCTTTTTTTAATTATAAAATATTGATTTCTAGCCAAATATTAATTATCTTCTCAAATCCCGATTTATCCAATATATAAGTTCTTAAAATAAATTATTTTATAACATTTGGCCTATTTGAATTCTAATTACAAATCCTTATGGATTTTATTTTAATCCTATTCAAAATTCAAACATTGAAACAAATTCCATCATTTCCTTTTTTAAACAACTCTCCAATTCCCATTTTAAATTCACTACTGAATTCACAATCCAAATTATCCGCTTATAATTATATTTATATCATTTATAAACATTATTTACAAATCATACTACTTGTTTTTATTATTAAACAAGTTATTTATTTCTAGCCCATTCAAATTTCCATTTCTATTTTTAAAATAGATTTTCCCTTTTCAAATTCATATTCCATCCTTTATAATTACCTTTATAAATCTTTAGTTTACATGAAACGACCCAAACTCGCACTTACGGGAAAGCCCAGATTGAGTTGACAACAGGACGAATTAGAACACAAACAGAAGAACACTTCATTGCTGTTACATCAATTACATCATAGTACAAGAATATAACAAAGTATATATAAATAATATACATCAGAAAAATATTCAGAGGTATAAATTACAAAGCAGCGTAAAAATTATACATAACACAACTGAAAGAGATACATGGATACAAAGCTTTCCGAATATAGCTCCAGCTGTAAATCCAGGATCATGGGAAAATAATATCTGCAAAACCAAAACTACTAGCTGCCCGTGTGGAAAATATGGGCATCCAGAATTAGGTTAAAACAATAAACTCTAGGTCAGTCATGGGATTGGTGTGAGAACTAAAACAGTTATTGAAACTATACTTTAAAATAGAGTAAATCAAGGGACCAAGCCGTATAACACGGAATGGGTTTTCTCTCAAGAATACCAGTGCATAAAACAGTTTATAAATAGCACAATGCTTTTCGAAAAATAAAGCTATTATAAGACTCAGGTCCCATCACACAATGCAACACAAGCCGGAGGATAGAGTTTTTCCTTATAATAGCCAAACAGGCTTGGCACGTTTTAAAACAAATCATTTTGATACTACTATAAATGTTTAGTGTCAAAAACAACTTCAAATATAAATGTATCAATCATAGATGACATAGTACCCCATCCTACTATGTCGCCATACTAGTTCTGCAATTAAAACCGAAATGTCACATATTGGAAATTTGATTACATCTATGAGTCGAGGCCAGGGATGGCTCCTCTCCGATTCGATACACTCTAGCAAATGCCTCAGGATCCCCCGCAGTGAAACCTTGGATCGGTTGGGCCGGTCCACACTTACGTTATGTAATGATACAGATTTTCGCTCGATCCGAGTCGATCGCTAAACCGACCAAGACCGTTCGAATCCCGTATATGCTAACTCTGGGCATACAACACATCAGAACAAATAACAGAAGACTTCTATAAACATCATAATAATGTTACATCAGAGTACATAATAATGATTTTTATAGAAGTCTTCTGTTATTTGTTCTGATGTGTTGTATGCCCAGAGTTAGCGTATACGGGATTCGAACGGTCTTGGTCGGTTTAGCGATCGAATCAGATCGAGCGAAAGTTTGTATCGTTACAGCTTTCTATTAAACACATGAATTTATATTTTCTATTCAACACATGAATTTATATTTTCTATTCAACACATGAATATTTATTTCTATTCGGCACATGAATTTATATTTTCTATTCAACACATGAATATTTATTTTTCTATTCAACACATGTATATATTTTCTATTCAACACATGAATATTTATTTTCTATTCAACACATGAATATTTATTTTTCTATTCAACACGTTAGTGGATTGGTTATTCCTGAACACACGTTTCTCGGTCCTATCGGACTTATCCATCGGCCCCGTAGTGACCGATATATCCGAGGCGCCTCGGTATCCATCATCCACATAGGTAAAAATATAAATGTCTGGGCTCCATACCCTGACACCACCCATAGTTAGAAAGAATCGTCGTGCACTCCCAACGGTCACTATCCTATTTTTGACTCATACCAAGTGTGAGGCTCGCGAATTAACGCTATACACAAAGCTATGCTATTTAAAGCCACGCTTTGATCATCAACCACAAGACTCTGCTTTTCAACAAAAGCCTTGATCATTTGCATCTTAGCAAGCCACAATGACAATTCACGCCATGCAACTGATGTCTACCAATATATAACCACTAAGCTCGTGCGTCTCAGAGAAGGGTGTTAAACAAGAGAATAAATTCTCCGCCACCAAACATATATATATTTAATAGAAATCAATCAACACAGAACGAAATCCAATGTTCGACACACATCCATTTACAAGTTCGTTCTGGGTTTGAACAAAACCGGAGGCACCTTATTCCTCATCCCATATGTCCAATATAGGAGAGTGGTCCTCGCATATCCGGTTGATCTCCGAGTACGTCTGGACAATCACCACTTATTACCTTGTCTTGGATGTACAACCCAATAAAGACATCAGTAATCATCCAAACAATGTGAAGAATTCCGGTCTTCAACCACCGTCTTCATCATCGACTTATCTTCGAATCAATTATTCGGAATGGGGATAAACCCGACCGTTCCGAATAATTCACGTATCTTATAATCAAGTGCTACACAAACACAGCATACGCCTCATTCCAGTCCAGAATATTCTTTTATTCAAATATTCTTTTCACAATTTAAACCAAATTATGGTTTTCCAAACCAGTCGGGATTAGCGAACCTTATCGAAGTAATTATTTGTTTTATTTCCCAATCCCAACCTATTCATCTCATGGAGAAAAACTGGTAACACTCCATATCTAACACCACGTGTTATTAGTAAAATTTAATTACCATTTCACGTTCAAGTCTAATTAAAGATTTAACTATCGCTTGGAGAAAAACTGGTGATACTCCATTCTCGATCATTTCAACTCCACTTAGTTTTAATCTTCCAATAATCATTATTTAATGATTATTTAACTTGGGAAACACAAACATGCCGCATCAACAATCTACACCGTACCACTGATTTCTACCAATATATAACCTCTAAGCTCATACGTCTTAAAGAAGGGTGTTAAACAAGAGAATAAATTCTCCACCACCAAACAAATATAGATTTAGCAAAGATCAACAATACAGTTCGAAATAAAATGTTAGACATGTAATCCTGTCTTTAGCTGGGTTAAAGAACCAATGTCATTTAAAACACAGTTCACGATAAACCCAAAATCATATTCCATTAATCATGGAATCTTCACGGAAAACAGATCAATATATATAATTGATATAAATTTCTGTATCCAACCAATAATATAAATGGAATAATGGCAAAGCCTTTTAAATTCCAAATATAGTGATAGTCTTCCTCCAAAGAAGCTCGCTTCGATTATCACTAAATCGAATTCCATTCAATTCCAATTTAATATATTAAATTGGAAAACTTTACTTTGGAAAATTTCCATTAAATCTTAATGATTTATATATTCAAAATCACATTTCACTGTTAATTGGGTTAAAGAACGAACGTCGTTAAAAACACAGTTCACAATAAACCCTATTCACATTCAATTTTATTCCACTTACTAAATATATCTGGGAACTCTAATAATCTTAATTAAAAGATTTATTCTTTTCACACGGGGTTTAAAAACTATCCAAAAATCCGCTTTGATATTAAGCATAAGTTTCCAAACAGAAATTATATTGGCCTATATTCAGTATAAAATTCTGAAACCAACACATATCGTATGGGGAATAACAATATATATCTATCTTCCAAATTTCTCCACAATATCCATATAGTCACGGAATCCAATATCAAAATATTCTTGAGATTATTTCTATTCAAATCCATTCCAGTACATACATTGGAAAATTCTGGTTAGATTAAAACCATTCACAAATCCAATTTATTTATTTAAAAACATTGGATTATCTTTCTAGTTAATAACTAGTTCATTTTGATAAAAATATATTTTTATCCTTACAAACATGGAAATTTTCTTCCAAATTCTTTCAAAATCATTTATTATGATTTTACACAAATTATTCATATTTTTAATAATTTTATCAAGGCCCGTACAGTCGGTTTCCAGTAACGGCCACCAAACTGCATCCATATCAACCTTTTCCAAATTTGATTTGGACATAATTCCAAATCCAACCATTAGATTTCAAATCTCTTATATTCATTGGAAAGCTCTTTCCGATATGAACCCAATGATTTTGGTTTTAGGAGAATAAGACGGTCGGATCTCTCGTAATGTCCATTCGAAGTTAATGGTTAAAATTCGCGAACGGTCGCAGCACGGCGCGTTCTATTCAAGCCATTAACACATATATAATATATATATATAATATGTTTTGTTCAAAACATATATTATAAATTCATTTTAAAAACAGTTCCTACTTCCATTTCAGTTTTAAATCAAAATTGAATACTCCTTATCATTATAATATTTAAATGATAATATTTTCAAAATATTAGATTTTGAAATCATTTCCTTTTCGATATTCAATATTAAAATGAATAAAATCGATAAAAAAATTCGTTCGCTTTTAAATGGCGCATATCTAACCAATACAGCTTCACATACTTCAATATTTTTGTGTCCATCCAACATTGGACATCAAATTCACATTTTAATCCATTACTGAATATTATTTTAAAATATTCGTTATTTTAAAATATTTATTATGTTAAAATACTCATTCTTTCTGCATTTTAATCTGACCCGATCAATTACCATATAATTTATTTATATGGTTTTCATACATCACATGTACACAAAAATAATGATACACAACGAACCATAATCCAGATTGCATTCCATCATCCAGAGTGCATTACACAACTGCAAAAGCATTAAATATAAATAATTAACGCTTAATATCAACTAAACAATTGGGATTCGTGTACGCCAAATATCATCCCGATACCCGTGTGGGGTTTTAATTAACAAATACTAAATATTATTTGTGCAGTTGGGCGATGTGTAAAATTTATCATCCCAATCAATGTCAGTTAAATGGATGTACATAAACAAATCGTTCGATTTGTAAATGAATATTTATTTTCATATTAGTAGAATTTATGCCATTCACATATATGTTAAAAATTATATTTTTAACGATAAAATATTTATTTCAACAACTGGCTATTTTATATAGTTCATACTTTCAATAAAAATGTATTTTTATTATTCAAACATTTTATTCAACTAATGAAAATTTTATATAGTTCATATACACATTAAAAATGATATTTTTAATGAATAAATATTTATTTCAGAAAATTTCGGCATTATAATAGCGCGATATTAGAACCAGAGTAATGTCTAGCATTACCCCTCTCCTGATACTGGCTTGCGCCAAATATAACCATCAATCACAATCAATAAAACCATAATACAATCATTTCTCAGCACAACCAAATTTACAACCACAATTCAATCCATACAAACAAACAATCACAGTTTGTATAAATAAATAGTGTCAGGAGCTACAAAGCCCTGTCTACAACCTACTATATATTTAACTATAAAATAGTTTGAGTGAGAAGGTGTTCTCACGTTGGGATCCACTCCGCCATTATATTCGAACGCTCTGATTTGCTGTTCTGGCTCCAGAATTTGCAAATGAGCTCCAATCTTCACACCGTCTTTTTTTCTAGCTTAAATGCGCCATTCTAGATAACTTTCACTTGGTGGCCTTCCTTCCGAAGATGCTCCAATTCGTCAGAATTTGCAAAAAGACAGTATTTGGATATCAGACCATGGACGCGTTTTCTAAACAACTCCACAATCCAAAATATGGCTTCCATATACTCAAATCGAAGAGAAAATCGCTTTCTTCGACTTTGGCACTATGGAGTTTTGGCCAGAAGCGCACGGCTGGGGAGTTATTGAGGCGGGAAGGCCAGGGACTGTTATGGTCGTACGGATTTACAAAAAATGGATTTTTATTTAATGGGGGGGGGGGGTCTGGGGTCGGAGCTGCATTCTGAGGAGGGGCGGTGCAGGCGTCTGAGGCGGTGGTGGGGGTGCGGCAGCTGCGCAGTGGTCCATGGTGGCGGTTTGGGGACTGTGGCTCGATTTAGAAGAGAAGAGGGAGGAGGGAAGCAGAGGAACATCGGAGGGGGTCGGAGGGTAAGGCAGCGGCGGGTGGGTGGCCGGCGGTGATAGGGAGGCGACAACGACGACGAAGTGAGGGGACAGGGTCTGGGTTCGATCATTTTTTTAATTTCGTTTAAACGATAGAGAGAGAAGGGTGAGGGTTGACCAAGCTATATATTTAATTATTTTAATTTTCCAAAAAGTTAGTTTTTCATTCGAACTCCAAATCGAACCTAATGACTATCACCCTAGCCAAATACCCCCATTCCGGACACAATGGGATATGTCCCGTAAGCAAATTCGACTATTTCAACCAGTTTTGATCAAAATTAAAATATGAATTAATATAACATTCAACATTGATTTCAGTGTACATTTTAATTTACCGGGGCCACATACTGACTCCAAATATTCTAGAAAAATAAATTTAGCTACGTTTTGACGAGACGGTCCTAAGAAAATTAATTTCGTTGAATTTGGATACCATTTGAAAAATGGTCATTTTCCAGTCGATTAAGTTTAGGCTGATATTGCCAAACGCGTTTAAATTCACCGCGTAATAATAATTTGACATTACGGATCCAGGAAAAGTTGTTTCGTCGAAAATGGAGGTCATTTGCAAAATGGCTATTTTCAAGGGCTATTACTAAAATATATATAAATTCTGTAGCGACTATTTCGAATTTTAAACTGGACATAACTTTCAATTTATATTATGAAATCAAGATTTTTCACATTCGTTAGAAAGATATTATTAAACAGATTCAAATATTTCTTGTTTTACTGAAATCCGATTTATTTTGAATTATGTACATTCAATTGAAATTTAAAATCGAATTTTCAAATTACCGCGCCATTTCAGGCTCGTTTTATAATTAAAATAAATTTACACATTCTAACTTAGATTTAAATAAATTTTTATTCGTTAGTATTCAAAATAAATCATTTTAAATATTCAAAATCCATTAAACAGCTAAAATAAAATTTTTATATTACTTACGAAAATACGGGTTGTTACATTACATTTCAAATATCGGTGTTAAAACCGGTTTTTACTTCTCTATATCAATTTAGACTTATATATTCAATTTATCAAATGATAAATAATATACTTAATTTATAAAACATTATTTATAAATTAGTCTTCTCAAATTATACGTTAAAACAGATTTCTATTTAACTTTAATTCCATCTTCTCCTAGTTCTTTTATAACCTAAAATTCTATTTTTATAACTCTATTTATTTTCCAAAAAATATATTTATTCCATAAGGTTCTTTATTTACTTCTTATTACTTCTACTTGGTATTTTAACCAAAATCCATTATGTATTTTAACCAAAATCGGTCTTTTAAACTTCTGTATAACTATTGTTAACTTTATACAGAAGTTTCTTATTTAATTTTCAAATATCTCCATTTATAAAATCCATTTGATTTTATAAAATTCTAAAATTCAATATCCTCTTCACAAATTCTATTTTATAAAATCCCTTGATTTAATATAAATATTTTTATTTCAATATGTACTTTGAAATTTCCCTTTTTACATTCCAGTATTACTTATGGTACTTAAAATACCAAAATAACAAGTCCAATGCCATCATAATCAATCACATATTATATATCACATCATATATCATAATATACGAAAAACATTATTATAAATATTGAAGAATCCAGCTGAATCCATCCAACCTGTTTCCCTGCATCATAGATGTTAAACAATATAAATAACGTCAATTTCATTTCAATACGAAATATTCTGATAAATAGAATCAATATTTGACAAACAATATATATTTATATATATTACTAGATCTATAATTTCAACCAATCAATTAGCAGTTCATTCAAACAATCAATACGCAGCAATTAACCATCATTTATCAATTCTAGAAGTACGTCATAAAAATATAAATTGGCAGAATTAGTGAGTTATACTCACTTTGGTCGGTTTATCGTTAAATAACGATAACCGTCGTTGATTCAGATCAGGCAGTTTATTTCGCTATAAATTGTAACGAGCGCTAATTCACTCTAAATCAGTTCCATGGGGATCCCTCGTCCACACGATCCTAATGGATCATGTTTCGTCAATTTTGGATCATGTATGACATATGATATTTAGTAGTTGATATGTTATTTAGTTTAAACTTGAACTTAAAATAATAAAAATAAAGAAAATGGGCCTTATGTTCAAAACTGGCCCACGCACCATCTCTACCTGCACGCTGCAGGATCCATCCTCTCCGATTTATTTCGCTCCAGTAAAGTCACACAAGGAAGAAGGCCATTGCCGCAACTTTAACTCATCGTTCCTCGTCCATTTTCAAATGAAACTCCATGCAATTTTCTGCATCACCCTTCTCTTCAAATTCCACTACAAGCAATGCCAAACCCAAAGAACTTGATGTTCTAATTCAATGCTGTATTTCCAGACTTGTGAACGCCAACAAATAGTTGTATCGAACAAAAGTTGAATCGGATTTCACCAAACTTAGCCCTAGGTGCCATTCAACACCACAAGATCGAAATCAATACTCGATTCTTGAATTAATGCTTTAATATCTCTAAAACAGCAACCCTAGGTGCATTGTTGTTAGCTGAGCTCTAAAAAACCTAGGTCAAACCAGATGAAACATATACTAGACCGAATATAATCTTACCAGCAATCCATATGTATATGTTTTATAACTATATGATTTTTCTATGAATTATTTAAATTTCTAAACTCACGGTTTTTGGATGGGAAGTGGAGGAAAAAACAATTGACCAGCGTAAGAAATAGTTTAGGGCTTAGAGATGTACAAGGGGTATATATAGGGTAGGGTACTGAGTAGCTTCATAGATTTTTATATTAATTTATATTTTATCATTAACTCAATTTATCATTTAAAAATTCATACGATCACGTACAATATCCAAATTCGATAAAAATGGACATGCAGCTATAGTTCGACATTACGGACCCAATGAAACTTGTTTCGTCGAATTTCGAGTCTGTTTTCTCACATATCGTATTTTTAAAGTCAAATTATTGACTACTTATCACATTAAAATCCCATACAACCACATACCGACTCCGAAAATCATGAAAATTGAAATCTAGCAATAATTTAATATTCCAAATCCAACAAAATTAATTTCATCGAAAACAGAGATCATTTGCAAAAATGACTATTTTCTAAGGCTCTAAATAAACCAATTAAATTTAATATATTTTAAAATAATTAAACTTAATATTAATAAATTAATATTATGGTATATATATATCCCCATAGAATATCATACAGCTCCAAAATATACATATCAGGATTTAAAACTCCATACTTCAAATCCAGGTTAATCGATATTCAGTATATAAAAATAAAAATCCTTTTATTATATAAATAAAATCGTTATAAATTATAAACAGATTCCATAGCGACTTTTTGAAAATTTGATTTGGATATAACTCAAAATCTACACGACGAAATCAAGATTTTTCTCTTCCATTAGAAAAATATAGTTCACCAGATACAAACGTTTCTTGTTTCATAGAATTCTAACTTAAAATGGATTCTGTATATTCAATTAAAGTTCGAATCAAAAAATTACGAAGTACAGCGCCATTACAAGCTCGATTATAATTATTATATAATTTATTTGTTCTATCGTCGTTTTATAAGTAAATTCGGTATTATTATTCAATTCTAAACTTAATTAAATTAGTTCAATCATCTGATTCACACAACATTGCGAATTCTACTATTTCCGACTATTTCGGAAGTTAAATATATTATTTATTTATTAATAATAATTAAATACTCAAGGTTATTTAATTTAAACCATTTAAATTACAAAACCATTATTTAAATAATTAAATAAATTAATTATTCGACTGTTAAAATACATGACATTACATTCTTCCCCCTTAAAACAATTTCATCCCCGAAATTACTAAGGTAGAAAACAAACCCTTTTAGCAGGGTTAAAAATTATTTGTTTACTTCTCTAACTTCATTTTCAACTGGATCAATAATTTCAATAAAAATATCAATTCATTCCGACTAACTAAAATTTCCAAAAATTCTGAAAATTTTCTAACATCTTAAATTTTCAGAAAATTTCACCAGCATCTCCTTTGTACGGCTCAATCGGCACAACTACAACTCGCCTCTCCAGGCCATCTCCAATCCAAAAGAAAATAAAATAGCCAAGCGGCTTGCCAAATTGGCTCATAAATCTCATACTCATATAAAATATAAACTTGTACCTTTTTGTCGGGCATATCATTATATCATTTCTATTTGCTGCCACTTCAACATATATCAATGTCATCCCAATCGATCTCCAATCAGTTTATCCTCAAAACTAAATCACTCGCTTATCCAAGCCGAATTATATTTCAAACTCAAATCCATTTTTCATTCCAACCTCTTAACTTACCAATCCAATACCAGTTCAAATTCCTATCTCACAAATCCAAGTTTCTCGATATCATTATAATCCAATTCAATTACCACTTAATTTGCTTTATTTTAATCTTAATTTGTTTTCCATAGATTTCTGCATAAATCTGTCTTTGATTCAACCAATCTCTTCCTGGAAGTTTTTAAACAACTTACCCTTTTTAAAAGTCAAATAATCCCTTTCGGAATCAAAACAGCTTGTTTTCTCAAAACATTTCCAAAACATATTTTTGTTAGTAATCCATCACTTACGAACTCGAAAATGAACACTGACGATGTGGCCAGTATCATCAGAGTTATTTCCCAGCGATCGAAGTGAGTTCAATACAATATCACTTTTCAAAACCATTTCTTAATCATTTCAGTTTTGCAATTATTTCAAAATATCCTTCAATATACTTGTAAAACCATTTAAAATCTCCCAGGATTTTTAAAATTTCCTTATACTTAAACCAAATCTATTACAAACACTTTTCCAAAACTCCAGGGTGAGACGGACCAAACTCGCACTTACGGGAAAGTCCGGATTGAATTGAGAACACAATAAATTAGAACA
The DNA here is from genome assembly GCA_030737875.1 of Allium sativum. NCBI lineage: Eukaryota > Viridiplantae > Streptophyta > Magnoliopsida > Asparagales > Amaryllidaceae > Allium > Allium sativum. The sequence goes on along the minus strand of CM060910.1, from coordinate 606,054,971 downwards.
CGAACGATAGAACATTTCATTGCTATTACAATAATTTACATCAGAGTATGAATGAATATTACACAGAAATATATCACAGATTTAAAATACATAGCAGTAGAAATTAAAAATGTGTAAATACAATTTGTAGCAGAAATAAATCAACTGACACAACTGAAAGAAATAGACGGATACAAAGAAATCCAAATATATCCCCAACTATAATCCATGATCCTATGAAAAGAAATATCTACGAAAACCAAAACTACTAGCTGCCCGTGTGGAAAATATGGGCACCCAGAGTTTAGGTTAAAACAATAAACTCTGAGTCAGTCATGGGACTGATGTCAGAACTAAAATAGTTATCAACTTGATTATAAAGTTAGCTAAATCAAGGGACCACGCTGTATAACACGGAATGGGTTTACCCCCAAGAATACCAGGGCATAAATCAAATAACTCAATGCTAAAGAGAAAAATGAAGCTCTTATAAGACTCAGGTCCCATCACACAATGAACGTAGTCGAGGATAGAGCTTTTCTTTATTATAGCCAAATATGCTTGATACACAAAATTTCATCTTGTATTATTACTATAGGTGAAGAAATCAATATCAAATATAAATGTATCGGTCCTAGGCGACATGAATGTCCCATACCACTATGTCACCAATAGTATACAACTAAAGTCATAAAATATCATATTGGAATTGGATTTCCATCATGGTGACAACTGATTCAAAAGATCTATCGCGTAATGCAATTCCCTACGGCTTACGTACCAAGCATGAGAAAACCACGTAATGCACATCCGCACAATATCTAGGATATCGAGTATCTCCGTGACTTACATCCTGTTCATGAGAAAACACCGCTTACTCTATCCATTTGGGAATCGGGCGGTGTGCCCTATCCCTACCAGGTGTGTAGTGACCACACCCAGCCTGTCTCAGTCGATTAAATCCATCCATCTCTAAAGTATACTGATCTAACCATCAGTTCACTACCATACTGGAGTGCGAGGCTCGCGAATTAACGGTACACAAAGTTGTGCTACTTAAAGATGTGTTTGATCATCACCCACCAAGCTCTGCTTTTCAAAAAAAGCTTGGATCACTGCAACTCAGCATGTCACACTGTCAATCCATACCATATCATTGATATCTGCTGATATATAACCTCTAAGCTCGTACTTCTCAAATAAGGGTTTTAAGAAAGAGAATAAATTCTCTTCCACCAAACAGATATATATTTAGCAAAGATCAACGAATACAGTATAAAGGAATACAACATCAGACATACCATCCATTTACATATCCGTTCCGGGTCTAAACGAAACCGGAGGCACCTTATTCCTCATCCCGTATGTTCAATACAGTAGAGAGGCCCTCACATATCCGAACAATCAACAAATACGTCTGGACGGCTACCACCGTAGCCCCTTCAAGGTAGCTACTCCAACCATGGGCATCGATAGTAACCCATCCATTCGATGTGAAGATTGTTGGTCTTGCACCGTCATCAATCTCTTCGACTGTTAGTCGTCGTACCAATTATTCAGAATGGGTTAAACCAGGTCTTTTCGAATAACTTGCGCATCTTATAATCAAGTGCTATAACAACACATCATACGCCTCATTCCAATCCATAATATTCTTTTTATTTGTATTTCTTTATTCTGGAAAGGTTCTCATTAATCTTATAAAAGACTATCACTTTTAAACACACTGTTTAATCCATTTCTTTGGAAATCATTTCAAAAGATTTTATAGTATTTTTTCATAGTTTAAACCAAATTAAGGTTTATCAAACAAGTCGGGATTAACGCCTTACCAAAGTAATCATTCCTTTTATTATCACATCCCAACCGATTCATCCTATGGAGCAAAACTGGTAGAACTCCATATCTAACACCACTGTGTTATCGCTAAATTCAATTACCATTTCACATCCAAATCTAATCAAAGATTTAACTATCGCATGAAGTAAAACTGGTGATACTCCATTTTCGAGCACTTTCTTTAATTCGGAAAATTTAACTACCACATTAACATTCCAATCTAATTAAAGATTTATTAAAACTCCACTTAGTTTTAATCTCCAAAAATCATTGTTTAATGATTATTTAACTTTGGGAAATCAATCATGCCACATTGGCAATCTATACTGTACCATTGATTTCTACCAATATATAATCTCTAAGCTCGCACGTCTTAGAGAAGGGTGTAAGCAAGAGAATAAATTCGCTGCCACCAAACAGATATATATTTAGTAGAGATCAACAAAAACAACCCGAAATACAATCTAAGATGTGATATCTTGTCTTTAATAGGGTTAAAGAATGAATGTCCTTTAAAACATAGTCCACGATAAACCCAAAATCATATTCCATCAAACCGGAACTTTCACGAAAAACAGATCAATGTATAATCGATATAAATTTCCATGTCAGACTAATAATATAAATGGAATAATGGCAAAGCCTTTTAAATTCCATATATAATAACGGTCTTCCTTTACAGAAGCTCATCTCGATTCTTGCTGAATCGAATTCCATTCAATTCCAATTTAATATATTAAATTGGAAATCTTTACTTTGGAAAATTCCATTAATCTTAATTAAAAGATTATAAATTCCAAATCATATTCTTCACTGTTAACTGGGTTAAAGAACAAATGTTATTTAAAACACCGTTCACGACAAACCGAAAAATCCAATTCTTAATTCAATTCCAATTAAATATTAATTAATTGGAAAACTTCATCAAATCTTAATTTAAAGATTTATTCTTTTCTCAATTGGGTTTAAAAACAGTGTTAATAAAGACATCATTCACAACAAATCCAAAATCTAATTTGATGTCAAATACAAGAATCTGAATAAAAATTAGGTTGGCCTACAATATCAAATTCTAAAACCAACAAATATCTTATCGGGAATAACGATATGTATATCTTTCAAATTCCTCTACAATGTAACGAACTGGGATTTTCGACTCCGAAAATCAACACAAAGCTACCATGTTGACTATTCAGACATCAGAAATACCTGATCATTAATAGAAAGAAGTTAGAGGGTGAGAATAGTTAACATAGAAAATTAGAATAGAAGAAGAAGAACACAATCAGAGCAAACACGAATTTCACAGCGGAACGAATAAAATATAACTTATAACATAATTTTGCAATAAAAACAGTATAATAACATTATCAGAGTACAACACTTACACACAACGGAAATAACAATAGTTATATAATCCTGAAGCCTCCTTCTTCAAACTCCTCCAAGCATATCTGTAAATACCTGAACTACTTGACTGCCCGTATAAATTTGGGCACCCAAGAGTTTAGGGAAAAACAAAACAAAATAAACTCTGGGTCAGTCATGGGATTGGTGTGAGTAAACTCAAATCATTTGGTTCAACTTTTCAAAATACTTTCCGAAAGAAAAGATAATCATAAGACTGATCCACACATAAACACGGATGTTTTTTGCCTTACGATAACCCAAAACAGTTTTAGAAATCAATACTGCTTTTATATTATAATAATGTCTAATCATAAGTAATTAACAATCTAGCAGAGCGCTTGCATCTCACGTTCCACATATATAGTATACAAACAAAACCGCGGGCACTTATTGGGGATTGGTTTCCAACTATGACAAGGTATGGGACCATCTGCCGATAGTGTATCCCAAGAGGCGAATATACTGGGCTCAACAAGAACGTCTTGCAACCCGTCCCACACATGACCGACCACTCATTTCACTTGAGTGTATCGAATGTATATCACCAACGGTTGGGAGCTAACCACCGTTTCCTCAAAAGGGACAGCATCGATAATAGATAAAAGAATGAAATGGATTTTCTCTAGATAGGTGATATACACCCTAATGGGAGCGACCCACTTAGCCATGCTGCCTCCTGATTTCTGTCATTTCCCGGTTGATGAGGCTTGAGGTCATAACGTATCCTTTGGAATATTTGACCACAATTCACTTTGAATGCCACATTGTCATACCCGTCAAATCACAAATTGATTTCCCCAAATATACCATAGGTATAAAGCTAAGAGAAACAGATTCCTCCACCACCAAACGTAAGTACGTTTGAAGGGATCAACTTACGCAATCTGTTAGATATACTTTATCAGACATTCGTCCATTTATGCTTGTCCTGGGACTAGACAACCGAAGGCACTATTCTGTAAACAGGATAGCCCTTGCATAACTCCGTCTTCCATTATCTTCATCATAATTGATCGCAACGCTAACGTCTATACAGAGTGGTTTTCTGATAATGAATTTGATCCCGGTCTCTCCATATTGACGACCGAAAAATGGCCAAAAACTTCGATAGTCGGTGATTTAAATATCAAAGAAAAATAGGTGTACAACCAACGATCTTATTTCCAGATAGAAATTCGATCGATCAATCATCAATCAACAATTGTCTCTTTTAATTTAATTAATCATTTATTTATTCATTTCCCATTTCTATATATTCAACATTTCTTATTTTCTAAATTTAGGAAATATATGTCATCAATCATTGGAAAACATTTCCATCTCTGTTTCACGTATCACTGTCATTCCAGTATTCTATCTCATTAACATTTCATTTTCTATGATTAGAAAATATCTCTGATTATATTTGGAAAATGTTTCCAAAATTATTCATTTGATTTAAACAAATGTTTAAATAAAACATCACTAAGCCAATTTAAACCATTACACTCTTTAACTAAATTTACTTAATCAATCTTCACTATCGAACCTTAACCATCCCTCAGTTAAAAACGAAGTCAATCAAGTTGGGGTATAATTACCTCTCAGACCTTAACTGAACAACATTTTAAACCTCGAATTAGAAAAAGTTCACCTTTTAGACCTTTAACAACTTCCTTACGTAACTCGGATTCTATTTATGAATCCCCTTCTTTATTTTAAAACATTGATTTTAACTATAGCATTATAATTCCTTTCTTCTTAAATATCCAACTTCAAATTGTAACTTTTATTCCTTAATTTAACTAAATAACTAAACCACTAATCTATTAATAAATAAGTAAATCTTGATTAAACTGGAAAGTAAATATTACTTTATCGAATTCGATATAATCGAATTCAATGTATAATTCTCTTTTTCGAATAATCTTTATTCGATAGCTCTTTTCGAATAAACTATATTCGATAACTCTCTCTTCGATATTCGAAAATCTCTCTTCGAATGATTTACATTCGATTAACTTTCTACGAATGATTTACATTCGATTAATCTCCTTTTGAATAAACAATATTCCGTTAACTCCTTTAATTTTATTCGAATTAACTATTTCGAATAACTCCTTTGGATTAACTCATTTGGATTAACTCGGTTTGATTAACTCATCTTGACTAACTCAAATCGATTAACTCAACTTGATAACTTACTTGATTAACTCAACTTATTTAATTCTTATCGAATAACTAATGTTCGATTAACTTATATTCGAATAACTATGTCTGTTTTAACTTTATTTCGAATGGCTAATATTCGATTTAACTCCATTCGCTTGACTCTAGATCGCAGCGATCACAATGGTTACGCCTTATTCCCTCAGGAAACATCCGACCACCTTAGGCTATCTGTAGCCCTGCGAATTACGCTAGAAGTCGTATGAAATGGCAATACATCCTAAATAACTATGTTTGACTAACTCTATCTCAAATAACTACATTCAATCAACTCTAATTGAATAACTAATATTCAATTAATCCTAATTCGATTAACTCTATCTAATTAACTCTAACTGATTAATAACTGATTAACTCTAACTGATTAACTCCTTTTATACAATTCTACTCACTTTTCAAGTATTCCCTTTTATGATCTATTTATTTACCAAATAAACCCCTTTTTGATAATTCTATTTATTTTACACATAATTCCTCTTTCTATTCTATTTATTTTCAAATAAATATCCCATTTCAATTCTATTTGTAAATAATTTACAAATGTTTTTATTCAATTCTATTTGTAAATGTTTTACAAATATTTCCCTTCAATGTTATCTATTTGATTAACAAATAAGTATTCCTTTTTAATCTATTTATTTTCTAAATAAATAGTTTCTTTTTATAAAATCTTTTAATTTTATAAATATTTCTTTTTCGATATAAGATTGAAAATTTCCTTTTTAACATTTTAGTATTCCTTATGGTATTTAATGTACCATATAACAATGATCGGCATCATTCAACCATACAAAATCAACAACAGATTTCATATCACATCATATAACACAATATATGAAAAAACAGTAAAATAAATGTTGAGGAACCCAGTTAGGTCCCTCCGACCTGTTTCCCTGCATCCACAGATGTTAAACAATAAAATTAACATCAATTTCATTTTACTATGAAATATTCTGCTAAACAGAATCAACATTTGATTAACAATTTATATCTATATCGTTATCTATATTTTAAATCAACTGACTAGCAGTTCAATCAAATAGCCAACACACAGCAAACAACCATTATTTATCAGTTATAAAAGTACATTATAAAAATATAACTAGGAAGAGTTAGTGAGTTTTACTCACCTTGGACGGTTTATCGTTAAATAAAGATGATTGGTCATTGATTTGATTCAGTCGTTTAATTCCACCATAAATACAAATGAGCTCTAATTCACTCCCGGTCAGTTCTATGTTGTATCCACCGTCCATACGATCCCATCGGATCTTGTTTGGCTGAATTTCGTTCACGTACGACCAAGTTATGACTTAAACAAGTTAGTGTACATTTTAAAATAAAATAAAACTTAAATTTTTATTTTTAAAAAGTCCTTAACCTTTCATTCTTTCCTTCCAGCCCATTTAAACCAGACGGCCCACCAAACTTCTCCTTCCACGTTGGCAAACTCATGACCCCAGCTTATTTCCATTTCCAATCCTTCAATCCTCAACTGCTCCTCTGATTCTCCTTGAATTCAAAAGGTAAGATCACCGTAATGCTCCTCTTCTAGAACTCCTTCTCTTCCGCCAACTTTCCATCAACTCGCACGCCCAAGAGAAATCCGACATCGACTGATTTCCTGGTCTGTACAGTGATTCCAGCGACGAAATTTAGAACGGAATCCCCCAAAAACATCCACCAAGGTGCGAAACTACACGCTGAAACCAAAAGCAACCTTTAAATCCTGATCGATCCTCCCCACAGCACAAAATCCCAAACCCTAACTTTTCTCAATAATCCGCGAGCCAGAAAAATCCCATCGAGTTCAACGTAAAGCATGTAGGATCGAAGAGCAACACTTCAGGAACTCAAAGAAATTATCCCATGATTTATAGAATTTTCTTTTGATTTCTTTTGATTTTTCCAGTAACGATTTTTATGTTGATAGCGGCGGTGGAAAATGATTTTGACCATCGAGAAAAGGTTTAGGGCTAGGAAGAATTGTAAGGTATTTATAGGTAGTTTTTATATTTTTTATTCTATTTTTATATCAATATTTAAGCTATCGCTGCTTATATTTGTGTTTAAAACTCCCTGTGATCCCATACAAAAGATTCATCATCTACCTATATTTTTGTTTATGAAATTTATGGTTTCCATTGTTGCAAATCCAATCGCCTCAGTTTGAGAAGAGAAGTAATTCCCCATTGGTAGCAAATAGTTATCTATTAAGTGGAGGAAAGAGTACTATAAGATCTAAGGTACGATTTAATCATGGAGATCAGCAAAGGCAAAAAAAGAGAAAAAAGATAACTTTTGTTTTTTAACAGTTTGGGGAAGAGAAGCAGAGCTACCTTTTGGATCTCCCCGAAAACGACCTTCTTTCTTTGAACCCATCTTTAAAGAACTCGAAAAAAAACGATAAAAGCGAAAAAGAAAATTTCACAAGTTATAAGAGTTTTCAAAGAAAGAGGAAACTTCATTCTCGATTATACGAGAATTTTATGAAAGCGTTTCATTTTCTTCTCTTCAATGGAAGTTTCATTTTCCCAGAATGTATCCTAATTTTTGACCTAATTCTTCTTCTAATGATCGATTCAACCTCTGATAAAAAAGATAGACCTTACCCGAAAATCACGGAAATGGACATGCAACTACAGTTTGACATTGCGGTCCCAATGAAACTGATTTCGTCGTATTCCGACTCTGTTTGCTCACACAACGTATTTTGAAAGGTCAATTTATCGATTTTTTCTCACATTAAAATCGCCCACGGCCACATACTGACTTCAAAAATCACAAAAATTGAAATCTAACAATAATTTAATATTGCGGATCCAACCAAATTAGTTTCATCGAATTCTGACTTCGTTTGCAAAACTGGATTTTTAAAGCCCTAGATAGACCATCTAAATATATAAGTATATTTAAAAACATTTAAATTAAATAAAAATATTTTAATATTATCCTACATATTCACACTAGAAAATTGTACATCTCCCATTTGAATTTATAACTCGATATTTCAAAGCTCCCAGTTATATCGATATTCGATATATATATAAAACCTTTTATAATATAAATATATATTTATAAATTTCAAAGGAATTCCATTTCGACTTTTCTAAATTTTTTTTGGACATAACTCAAATCTATACAATGAAATCCCGGTTTTTCTCTTCCACTAGAAAAATATACTTCACCAGCTCCTAGCGTTTCTTGTTTCACAGAAATCCGATTTAAAATGGACCCTGTACATCCAGTTGAAGTTCAGATCGCCAAATAGCAAATTGTCGTGCCATTTCGAGCTCGATTATAATTATATTATAATTATACGTTCAAACTGCAGTTTAAATAACATATTCGTTATTCTAATTAAATTATAAACTGAATTAAATATCACTGATGATCCAATTCACACTATTTTGTGAATTCCGCTATTTCTGACTATTTCAGAATTTAAATATATTATTATATTATTTATTTTAATTAAATATTCAATATTATTTAATTCTGGTCATTTTGAATAACCAAACCATTATTTAAATAACTAAATAAATTATTTATATACCGTAAAAATACGGGTCGTTACATACAATATCCGTATAATCACAGAATCCAATATCGAAATATTCCGAAGATTATTTCCATTCCAAATCCATTCCATTTTTTTAGTTGGAAAATTCTGGTTATTTTAAAACCATTTTCAAATCTAATTTATATATTTCTAAAATAATTGGATTAATATTCTAGCTAAAAACTAGTTCATTTTGATAAAAATGTTTTTTTTCTTTTCAAATATGGAATTTTTCATTCAAAGCCCTTAATATGAATTTACATAATTTTTTCACATTTTTAATAATTTTATTAAGGCCCTAACAGTCGGTTGCCAATAACGGCCCCTGAACTACATCCATAGCGACCTTTTCTAAAATTGATTTGGAAATATCATAAAATCCAACCATTAGATTTCGAATCTCTTCTATTATTGGAAAGCTCTTTTCGATACAAACCCAATGGTTCTGGTTTTAGGAGAATCCGATGGTCGGATCTCTCGTTATGTCCATTTGAATTTAATGGTCGAAATCCGCAAACGGTCGCTGCGTGGCGCGTTCTATTCAAACCACACACACACACACACACACACACACACACACACACACACACACACATATATATATATATATATATATTCGATTTCGTCTTAAAACGTATTTTATAAATCGTTTTAAATTCGTTTCAAAAACGATTTCCACTTCATTTAAATTTTCAAATCAAAACTGAATATTCCTTCATAATTTCTTTTTAAATTAATTTTAAAACAATTTCCATATCATTTAAATTTTCATATCAAAATTGAATGTTCTACTATAAATTTGTTTTAAATTCATTTTAAAATGATTTCCATTTCATTTACATTTTCAAATCAAAATTGAATATTCCTTTATAAATTCATTTTAAAACGATTTCCACTTCATTTAAATTTTCAAATAAAAATTGAATATTCCAATATAAATTCGTTTTAAATTCATTTTAAATGATTTCCACTTCCTTTAAATTTTCAAATCAAAACTGAATATTCCATTTTAAATTCGTCTTAAATTCATTTTAAAATGGTTTCAATTTCATTTAAATTTTAAAAACAAAATTGAATATTCCATATGATTATAATATTAAAATGATAATATTTTCAAAATATAATATTTTGAAATCACTTTTCGATGTTTATTATAAAATGAATAAAATCGACAGAAAATCCCGTTCGTGTTAAAATGGTGTTTAACTACTTAACACGGCTTCACATTTCAATATTCACTGAATATTATTTTAAAATATTCGTTAATTCTAAACTGGAATTAGACTCAATCAATTACCATATAATTTCAGTTATATGGATTTCATACATCATATGTATACAATAATGATAAACAATCATTAAAAATTCATATAACATCCAGAGTGCATTTTATAACTGTATAAGCATTAGAATAAATAAATAACGCTTATACAGTCTGTCAACCCATCGATTGACATACCACTAATTATTGGGATTAGTGTATGGCAAATATCATCCCAATACCCGTATTTGGTTTTAAAACAACAAATATTGATTATTATTTGTGCATTTGGGCGACGTGTAAAAATTATTGTCCAAATCATTATCAGTAAAATGGGTGTACACAAACAAACCGTCCGATTTGTAAATGAATATTTATTTTATTTTCATGACAAATTTTATATACATTTTATATAAATAATTTTATATACAACAAGATCAATCCATGACAATCCCAATCATAATCCAAACAAACAATCAACCATGGTCTGTACAAAAATAGTGTCAGGAGATACTAAGCCCCATCTGCAACCTGTTATATAATAACTATAAAATAATTTGAGTGAGAGAGAGTTCTCACAGTCAGTTTCCACACCTTCATTCTTTATTGGGCGGTTTGGATTTAATTCTACCCTAAATTCTAACAAGCTCCAAATTTGACCCAGTTAGACTTTTTGTGAAGCTCTTGTCCTCACGATCGCAATGGATACTGTTTCATGTGATTTGGAGTTCGTATGAGAAAGATATGATTTTATAAACATCAATGACATTTTGAAAGTTAATTAATAAAATAATTAATTTAAATTAAACCTCTTCCTTCTTCAATTAACATGGCAACATCTCGTTCAGTTGTGTTCGAAACCTAAGGTTACATCTTACACACAAATCAAGGCAGGAGACAACGATTAGCCAGTACCACCCTACGCGCCTCCACGCGAGCTTCCCAACGCCACAAGCCTTGATGAACTCGGTCACCTCCAGGCTGTGGAATTCCCCACAAACGGCCGCTGTTAGAGCTATAATTTGGAGCAATACACGAAATGATATTCGATCCTAACCATCAGATTTGTAGATCGTGGTGTGCTCTCTAATTTTGCTTTAGATAATTTCGTGATTCACTGTAACACCCTGAAATTTTAAGGACACTAAAGATGATGAATTAAAGAATAATTAGTGTGAAATACACTATTAACGATGAATTAAGGAAAACTTAATTTAACATTCATAATTAAGTAAAACAGACTGTGCCATTGCATCCATCTCGAAATTCTGGTCAAAATAGACACTTGGTTTGCGTAAATCGGACAATGTATGAAGAAGTTATTAAGGTTTGAAGTTTGTATACGCATAGGTAGAATATATATATATATATATATATATATATATATATATATATATATATATGGATCAGAAATTCAAAAATGGGTCCAGAAATTCGAAATTCGGTTCAAAATTCGAAATTTGGGAAGGTGGCAGATTTCCCACTCAGGTGGGTCTACCCACCCAAAGGGGGGTCGACCCACTCAAAGGGGGGGTTGATGCACCCCTGACAGATCTGGGCGAAATACGTCGTTTTGTATCTGGATACCTTTCTAAGCAAGATTCATTGTACCCTAGGCTATATAAAGGACCCTAGACCTAGGTTTTATTCATCTAAAAAATAATACTGACGGCGAAGCTCTGCTGCAATGAAAATCAAAATGGCCTATCTTCTTTTAAATCAATTTAAAGAAGATTATACATATTCAAAGATTTCTACGACAAATTCAGTGATGGCTACAAGAACTTATTCAATATGTTCTTCGCAGTAAATTGGATCCATTTCCTTAGATCTATTCACTGTGAGTTTATGTTATTTTTAGATCTGAGTATTTAAATAGTAATCTTGCTATGTACATAAAAATTGGATCTTGAATCGGTGCCTAATCAGTTATATTATGACATAACTATCAGATCTGCTTTTATATGTTCATATTGCCGCCATGTTAAATCTTGTCATAATACGCCTATTCAGTTTATGCCTATTTATATCAGTTTATTATTGATATTGGAAATTGGATTCATTATTATGTCATAATATCAGTTTATGCCTATTTATATCAGTTTATGCTTTTATATATTAAATCTTGTCATAATATGTAAATTGGATTCATTATTATGTCTATTCTCGATTCTCTTCTCTCCCTCTTTTCCTTTTTATTTTTATATAGCCAAGCTACCTTCGAGCCTAGGCCTAACGCTGAAAAATGGGAACATGCGAAATTAGGAACGATGGGGAAAGACATAATTTGGGGCATATTGATATTGGAAAATATGGATCTAAATTTGGGTATAAATTTGGAAATATACGAATATGGGTTCAAGGGCATATGTCTTGTTGGATAATATGCATTTAGGCACGCATTGGAATAAATGTAAATATGGAATTGGGTATAAAATGGGACATATCTAAATACTGATTTGGGACATAAATTGGGACATATTTGAATATGAATTTTAGGTACACATTGGTAAATATGCGAATATGGATTTGGATATAACTTGTACTGAAATGGGTGAATATGAACTCGGGACATAAATTGGAAAATATGTAGATTTGGGTTTATGCATAATGTGTGTATATATATATATGCCTTGACTTATAACTTGGGGAAAAAGAGCATATGGTGCATAATTAAAAGCTTAATTGAAAAACGGGTGTAAAAGTCTATGATTTGAATAGTGAATTGGGCATATAATTAAATATGGGGAAAAAGAGAAATAATCACCTATAATGACATAGGTAGATTTGAATAAAAATGGAATGTTTAATAATTTCAATTAGGAATTGTAATTGCACTTATGACACGAGGTTAGCTTGCATTAGTGGTGGAAGTATGCCCGGACCCGACCGGCATATCTAGCAACCACTAATGTTAAACTAATGTGAGAGGTCTATGTGTGCAAATACGAATCGGGCTAAGACATGAGGTTAGACCCAACTGTGGAATAAGACTGCATGGACCCGACCGGCATATCTAGTGTGACGGCCCGCCCCGCACCAACCGACGTTTCCTCCAAAAGTGCACTGTACACATGTCCAGTTAGCACGAGACGGTCGTCAGAAGAAAAAGGGAAGAAGGAAATGAACTAACAAGGAACCTGTAGAATGTCTCACAGCGCATGGAATAAAATATAATAATAACATAATCTTGACATAAAACAGGCGAGACAGTGCATAAGCTGAAAACAAAACCAACATAGCAGCGGAAATCCAAATACAGCTTATTACAACTTTCCAAATTACTGCCTCTGAAACAAAGAAAGCTTAAGTAGAAGATGCACTACTAATGCCCAAGCAGTGATCTTCAACAACACAGGGAGAATATCTATATATCATACGTGGAAGCCTCCTGCTCGCCTCCGAATCAGCTACTCGCGCATCACCAACTAACATGTCTCTAGTCTGCTCGTGTGAGCACCCAAAGTAATAAGAGGAGACATAAAACTCTGGGTCAGACATAAAGCCCGGTATGAGCGATAAGCATCTAAACAGAACAATAACAGGTAGACTAAAACATACCTGAACCTGTACCTGCAACCAAAGAGTTAGCACTACATACTGTACAACACTCTAAGGTGCCATTTCAAATGGTGTAAAGATAACGGGGGTGGGGGTGTGCATGTCATAGTGATGTCAAACAATCAAGCATAGCAATCATCCTCACATCCCTCACTCAGTGCGTAAAGCATACGATATCCACTACTTTGGTCACCTAATACTTTGGGCCATGACGGAATCCAATCCCGTGTAACTATCACTACAAGTCCACTATCCATCTCTCAGTGGTGAAACAAAGTTATGAATACCGACAACCCCTTTACACACGTCCCATAGCAAAGCCCAACTCATGAAGTGAACTCATTGGTTCCCAACTGGATCCTGAGCTCTAACTTCCATTTGGACTACCTTTGCATCTCGGGTTATTGGTTTCCTCCTGTTCGGGTCGGTCGATCAAGAATCTTTCATTCTGGTCGATTTTCTTCATCTCTACCCTGGTCGGTCGTTATTGCCCCTGGTCGGTCGAACACTTCACCATTCCTGGTCGGTCATACTTCACCATCCCTGGTCGGTCGAACACTTCACCATTCCTAGTCGGTCGTACTTCACCGTCCCTGGTCGGTCGTACTTCACCATCCCTGGTCGGTCGAACACTTCACCATTCCTTGTCGGTCGTACTTCAACATCCCTGGTCGGTCGAACACTTCACCATTCCTGGTCGGTCGTACTTCACCATCCCTGGTCGGTCTGTATTTCATCATCGTATGGGGTCGGCCGAACATCGCATAGTGGTTGGTCTTGCCCAGCCTGGTCGATCTCCCTAGTCGGTCGAACACTTCATACAGGGTCGGTCGGTCAAAACCCTCCCCTGGTCGGTCTAACTCGACCCAAAGAAAACCTGCACCATTTCAGCAAGCTATTTTCGCCTCTCGACGGCGTTTTCAACCATTCCAACTATTCTAAACAATCATAAAGCATACCATACAGTCATAGCAACATGTATAAACGGATCAAACATAGCAAAAAACCCCATATTTTCCCTTAATCCCTCTTAATCATGTTTAAGAAAATCTAATGATAGGATTAACAAAACTTAACCAAATCAGCCAAATTTTCTAACAGAGGCCTAAAATAATATTTAGCAATTTATAAATATTTTTCCAGATTTTTAACATGCATAAATTCGCTAATTTCCACTAATCACCCCTTAATCCCCCAAATTCTGGGATTTGCAAAATTAGTCGAAATTAACCCAAATTCATATCAGAGGCATAAAATGTTGATTTAGAATTTTAGAAATTTTTCTAGATTTTTCTGAGCCATAATTTCGCTAATCTTCGCTAATTACCATAATTAGCCATAATTAGTGAAAAACAATGCAAATCACTCACCTTTGCCACAAAGTAAACTATAGATCTGCAATGATTCTCTGTTTGGGTCAACCTCCAATGCTTAGCAGCAGCTCCTATCTTGATTTGATGCTAATCCGCCTTGATTTGTTGTAGATCTTGCTAATATGCGATTAGGAAAGCCAAAAATATGTTTTGAAGAGATTAAGAGAGTGGTGGCCATTACTAGGGTTTCAAGAATGAAAGTGGCGGCTCAAAAACTGAAATGAAATGATTTACCAAACCCTATCAGCCTCCCCATAACCCTAATCCCAAAATGGGTTATGGGCCTAGCTATTAACTACCCGGTTTAGCCCAATTAAGCTGTTTTTCACTTTCTAAACCTTGTTTCAGCAATATCCCCCAAACGGTAAGTCCGTTTGGCTAATGTAACCACTCTACGGAAATAGAAACCATCATTCGAATCCAATGGAAGTGGTTTCAGGTCAAAACTCCTATCTAATCAAAAGTTATGGACGAAACAAGACCAGCTAGGGGCAAAACGGTCATTTAAAAATCGGAAAAAATCATGAACATGGGAAATGAACCCAATAGTCGTTTCCCAAAGCCACATGACCATTCGACTTCGTATAAGAAAGAAATAAATATTCTACGATCCTTCGATGTGTAGAATGCAGGTTGTTACGTTCTCCCTCCCTTAAGAAATTTTGCCCCCGAAATTCCCTAACCAAAACACACAAAGGGTCCCGCATGCCTATCAACCATAAAACAACAATCAACATGCAAAACAAGTCTATCCTAGCATGCGGTTTACTAACAAGGGAAGAAACTATCACTGTCAAAACCTTACCAGGCAAAGAGTTCTGGATACTTCTTCCTTATCTCCTCCTCTGTTTCCCAAATACAGTCTTTTTCATTCTCACCCCACTGGACTTTGACTAGTTTCACCGCCTTCCTTCGAAGCTGCTTCGTATCGTTCCCAACAATACGCATAGGCTTGCGGTTCTCAACCGCCTCGGGTTCCACCTCGTTATCGTCCAACCGATCTGGTGAAATAGCCACATTAGGGTCTTGCACAAACTTCCTTAACTGGGAAACATGAAACACGTTGTGAACTCCTGCCATCTTGTCAGGTAGCTCTATTTCCTACGCCAAATTCCCAACTTGTTCGAGGACTGGGAATGGGCCAACAAATCTTGGTGCTAACTTACCTCTCCAACCAATCTGAATCACATTCTCAATGAAGAGATCTTGACGAACACCAAGTCGTTAACGAAGAATTCCAAATCTCTTCGTCTCTTATCGAGATAAGTCTTCTGCCTATCTTGGGTAGCCTTCATTCTCTAATATACAATTCACTCAAATACCATCATGACCTGACCTAGTCCTTGGTAAACTATCAATATAATCCATTTGAGACTTGTTCTCATTTCCATTTAGGAATTTCTAATGGTTGTAACAAACCACTAGGCTTCTTTTGCTCAGCTTTTACTAACTGGCAATTTATGCATTTGGACATAAACTTTCCAACGTCTTTCTTTATCCTTTCCCAGTAGTAGATCTGCTCCATGTCTCAATACATCTTGTTACCACTGGGATGTATAGTCAATTTCGAGTGATGATATGCTCTAAGCTCTTCATCTCTCAGTCCGTCTAAGTTGGGTACAACTAGTCCCTTATTCTTTCGAAGCCACCCTTCTCGATCAAATCCTTACTTGATCATTCTCTTTCCATCGATACCCATCTCTACCCTAGAGATGGTTTCCAATAGATTAGGATCGTCCTTCTAACTGGAACCAATCCACCCAATCAAAATCGATCTAATCGTCAAGCTTACTAGTGTTTCTGAATCCAATTCACTCTTGGGCCTGAAATCATATCCTGTGATATACTCCAGTTGCTTCCATCCTAGAAACATAACCTCTAGACTGACATGTCTCCTACTCAATGCAACTATTACCGCACCTAAATTCTTTACTATGATCACTCTGCCCCATGGAGTCATGGCGACTCCACTGCACTGATCCATAGCCACTAGTCCTTTGCTATGTCCACTCTGCCCCATGAAGTCATAACAACTCCACTGCACTGGCTCATAGCCTTACTAATCCTTTACTATGTCCACTTTGCCCCTCGAGTCATAATGACTCTACTACACTGGCTCATAGTCCTACTACAATCACTTTGTTCCCCATCGCTGGAACCCTACAGGTGATAGTCTACTCAAGAGAAGAAAGATAAGAACAAACATAGCAACCATAACATCCATCAAACAAGTCCTACCTATCACCTGCTAAATTCATAAACACATCGACACCTACATGATTGGTCTAACCAATCCCAATATGTCGATTCTAGTATGTCTGGTCCAACCAACATCAATAACTAATGGAAGCCCAGCCTCCATACATACACCGATGCCTACTTGACTGGTCCAACCAATCCCAGGCCAATGGAAGCCCCACCTCCCTGCGGACTACCATACGTCCAACGTAAGTTTATCCTCCAAGGATAACTAGATCACGTCCAACGGATCCAGGGTAATGGGCGTCCCCAGATACCCCTTCTTTTAGTCCGCCTAAAATACTTGAGTCCAACCCAAGTCTATCCATTGTCTTGCTGCCCTCTCGAGTCCAACTCAAGCCGAATCCAATTCCTTGCAGCCTTCTCGAGTCCAACTCGAGTCAATCTATAACTCAGACCCAGTCTTGAGTATCCATTAGTGACAAACTCTAGTCCAACGTGAGTCGTCTCCCTATTCATTGCATCTCCAAGATCAACGAACACCCATTTTCTTTTACGAGTTCAAGTCCAACTTGAATCGCCCTCATCTTCTTTGTATCTTCCATGATCAACGAACACATCCTATTCCTTCAAAGTTCTACTATCCAATAGAGAACATCAACATAGAGTCCTAAACAATCCATTACTTTGCATCTTTCTCGAGTCCCACTCGAGCAATCTCATAACCCTATCGAGTCTAACTCTGGGCAGTCAATACCATTGAACAGTCTTATCATGTTCTGTCTGCCCATCACTCCTTGAGTAAACCAAGATATCATCCAATGAAAAATCACAACAACTATTTACCCCTCACGCAAACCATCCTAGTCGAAATCGACATTCCCCAAGCACAAGCCCCAAAGGCCTAAACCAATATCAGACAAGCACCCAAGGAACATCTCCTCCGAGTTCGGACAACCCACGTGAGGTGATACTAGCAAAACAATCTAGCACTGGACAACTCATTTGCCTCCCAGAGACAACTAGAACTTATTACAACGATAACCTTTCAGCTTCCATAACTCCAGTTACTATCGCCATCACTAGGTAGGTACCTAATACCACCATATTCCTTTGGAGTAGATCGACTCCCCAAAATAATGCTAAACCCAGTAAAGCCTAAACAAAGCAAACACAAAAAACATATATCCATGACTCGATAAGACCACGTTACGGCAAATCATGCTAAGGTTAGTCGAACCACCAATCGGGTTCGTCACAACTAGAGGTCTATCGACTATATCGGGTTTGTCAAACAATACCCGAACAGAAACATCTTAAATAGAAAGCATACCTTTTATAACGACACCCTTTCCCTTCTGCGCCACACTTGGAGCATTCGACGAAGAAGGAACAACGTTGATAGCATACGCTTTCACAATCTGCTTATCCCTAGGAGGTTGTGGGCAATCATCCTTGTGATGTCCCGCTTGGCCGCAGTTAAAGCACTTCCTTTCCCCTGGCTTTTCTCGACAATTTATGGCATAGTGGCCCTTCTTGCCACAACTAAAGCATTCACCATCTTTCTTATTTTTCTTATTCTGACCATCCTTGGTCGGGTTCTGCTTCCTCTTGTTCTGAGAATTCTTCTTGCCTTCACCGCCTGCTTGCGGCTTTGGCTCCTCTGTAGATGCAATAGCAACTTCGGTCTTCGACTTAGGGAAAAGGCTCTCTGACCTTAATGCCTTTCCTATAATCGATTCAAACGTCTTATCGATGTGGTTTATAAGTCTTTCCCCCAAGTACCCATCCAAGCCAGTTATGAACTTCTCGTTCTTCTTTTCGACTGTATCGATATGGGACCATCCATATTTCGATAAAGTATCGAATTCTGCGATGTACTCCGAGACTGCCCTACCATTCTGCTTAAGCTCCAAGAACTTCCTGAACAATTCTGATTTATGAGCAGTTGGAATAAACTTATCACAAAAGCGAGTCTTAAACTGATTCCAAGTAACTTGATCCTCTGGAGTAGCTATCTTAATGGCATTCCACCAATTCATCGCTCTCCCTTGCAGCTGACGAGACGCTAGCCTTCTCTTCATCGCATCCTCAATACCCAAATCGTCGAAGATATGATCACAGCTATCCAACCAATCCTGAACATTTGTGGCCGACTCCGTTCCGTGGAACGGCTTCCCACCAAGGTTAGTGTAATCCTTGCACAACTTGGCGAAATCGACCCTAGGCGCCTGCACTACTGGACCACCACCATTTCCGGGATTGGGAACTGCTCCCTGAACATCCCTAAGCATCTCCCTCATGAAGTTAGTGAACATTGTCCTCATGTCAGGAGCATTCCCATGGTTGGTCCCTCTACCAGCACCCCTGGTGTCTCTACTCATCGTTCAATCTGTAAAGAGAAAACGATTAACGACCCCATAGTGGTGCTAGTGCAGTACGACTTCATTCTAATAGTATATATATATAGCTTTTGGAAACCAAAGTAATCACAAATACACGCTCTCATATACGTACTATCTCTCGCTCGTATCTTTCCCTAGGTTAACTACGCAACCTAGAGCTCTGATACCAAATGTGACGGCCCGCCCCGCACCAACCGACGTTTCCTACAAAAGTGCATTGTACTCATGTCCAGTTATCACGGGACGGTCGTCAGAAGAAAAAGGGAAGAAGGAAATGAACTAATAAGGAACCTGTAGAATGTCTCACAGTGCATGGAATAAAATATAATAATAACATAATTTTGACATAAAACAGGCGAGATAGTGCATAAGCTAAAAACTAAACCAACATAGCAGCGGAAATCCAAATATAGCTTATTACAACTTTCCAAATTACTGTCTCTGAAACAAAGAAAGCTTAATTAGAAGATGCACTACTAATGCCCAAGCAGTGATCTTCAACAACACAGGGAGAATATCTATATATCATATGTGGAAGCCTCCTGCTCGCCTTCGAATCAGCTACTCGCACATCACCAGCTAACCTGTCTCTAGTCTGCTCGTGTGAGCACCCAGAGTAATAAGAGGAGACATAAAACTCTGGGTCAGACATAAAGCCTGGTATGAGCGATAAGCATCTAAACAGAACAATAACAGGTAGACTAAAACATACCTGAACCTGGACCTACAACCAAAGAGTTAGCACTACATACTGTACAACACTCTAAGGTGCCATTTCAAATGGTGTAAAGATAACGGGGGTGGGGCTATGCATTTCGTAGTGATGTCAAACAATCAAGCATAGCAATCATCCTCACATCCCTCACTCAGTGCGTAAAGCATACGATATCCACTACTTTGGTCACCTAATACTTTGGGCCATGACAGGATCCAATCCCGTGTAACTGTCACTGCAAGCCCACTATCCATCTCTCAGTGGTGAACCAAAGTTATGAATACCGACAACCCCTTTGCACACGTCCCGCAGCAAAGCCCAACTCATGAAGTGAACTCATTGGTTCCCAACTGGATCCTGAGCTCTAACTTACATTTGGACTACCTTTGCGTCTCGGGTTATTGGTTTCCTCCTGTTCGGGTCGGTCGATCAAGAACCTTTCATTCTGGTCGGTTTTCATCATCTCTACCCTAGTCGGTCGGTATTGCCCCTGGTCGGTCGAACACTTCACCATTCCTGGTCGGTCGTACTTCACCATCCCTGGTCGGTCAAACACTTCACCATTCCTGGTCGGTCGTACTTCACCATCCCTAGTCGGTCGTACTTCACCATCTCTTGTCGGTCGAACACTTCACCATTCCTGGTCGGTCGTACTTCACCATCCCTGGTCGGTCGAACACTTCACCATTCCTGGTCGGTCGTACTTCCCCATCCCTGGTTGGTCGGTATTTCATCATCGTATGGGATCGGTCGAACATCGCATAGTGGTCGGTCTTGCCCAGCCTGGTCGATCTCCCTAGTCGGTCGAACACTTCATACAGGGTCGGTCGTGAGCTCGGGACGGTCGGTCAAAACCCTCCCCTGGTCGGTCTAACTCGACCCAAAGAAAACCTGCACCATTTCAACAAGCTATTTTTGCCTCTCGACGACGTTTTCAACCATTCCAACTATTCTAAACAATCATAAAGCATACCATACAGTCATAGCAACATGTATAAACATCCACAAACAGCAAAACAACAATATGGTATGTTAAAAAGGATCAAACATAGCCAAAAACCCCATATTTTCCTTTAATCCCTCTTAATCATGTTTAAGCAAATCTAATGATAGGATTAACAAAACTTAACCAAATCAGCCAAATTTTCTAACAGAGGCCTAAAATAATATTTAGCAATTTATAAATATTTTTCCAGATTTTTAACATGCATAAATTCGCTAATTTCCACTAATCACCCCTTAATCCCCCAAATTCTGGGATTTGCAAAATTAGTCGAAATTAACCCAAATTCATATCAGATGCATAAAATGATGATTTAGAATTTTAGGAATTTTTCTAGATTTTTCTGAGCCATAATTTCGCTAATCTTTTCTAATTACCATAATTAGCCATAATTAGTGAAAAACAATGCAAATCACTCACCTTTGCCACAAAGTAAACTATAGATCTGCAATGATTCTCTGTTTGGGTCAAACTCCAATGTTTAGCAGCAGCTCCTATCTTGATTTGATGCTAATCCGCCTTGATTTGGTGTAGATCTTGCTAATATGTGATTAGGAAAGCCAAAAAGATGTTTTGAAGAGATTTAAAGAGTGGAGGCCATTACTAGGGTTTCAAGAATGAAAGTGGCAGCTCAAAAACTGAAATGAAATGATTTCCCAAACCCTATCCGCCTCCCCATAACCCTAATCCCGAAATGGGTTATGGGCCTAGCTGTTAACTACCCGGTTTAGCCCAATTAAGCTGTTTTTCACTTTCTAAATCTTGTTTCAGCCATATCTCCCAAACGGTAAGCCGTTTGGCTAATGTAACCACTCTACGGAAAGAGAAACCATCATTCAAATCCAATGGAAGTGGTTTCAGGTCAAAACTCCTTTCTTATCAAAAGTTATGGACGAAACAAGACCAGTTAGGGGCAAAACGGTCATTTAAAAATCGGCAAAAATCATGAACATGGGAACTGAACCCAATAGTCGTTTCCAAAGCCACATGACCATACGACTTCGTATAAGAAAGAAATAAATATTCTACGATCCTTCGATGCGTAGAATGCGGGTTGTTACATCTAGCAACCACACGTTGTAGGCCTAATATGCAAGGTCTAGCCTATTATAACCATAATTGGACATGGTAATGAATTGGACTACTTAACCTAATTTAATCCATAAGGATCGTGTAATTACGAACTTAAGTTAGGGTTAAGTAAAATTGGATGGGCAGTGGGTGGGTTAAGTAAAATAGAGGGGGTGGGTAATATTTACATATAGGCCCAGGAACTTAACCCAATAAGGTTATGTAATTAAAGACGCCTAGTGGTATACATAAGCAGTGAAAAATATAATAATTTTTGTAATTAAAGACACCATTGTAGGTTAATCATAACCTGTAGAAATGATAGAATTAGATATGCGTAATAATCTGCTAAGTAAACAACGATAAGTTGTAGTGACAATGTAAATTGAATTTATGATTAAATGAGAAAGAATGAGGAAAACTTGTAAAATAAATAAGTTATATTTAATCATAAATGGTAAGTGACATGTTAATTAGGAAACATGTGAATTGAGATATACTTAATAACGTATTAAGGAGAACATGTTATTGTAATGATGTAACCTAGCAAGAATATAAAATAGATTGCGGATTACAGAACTTGGGCCACAATCTAGTGAATAACATGTTGTGGGCTTATTAATAAACTTAAATGGATTAAGTTATATGATTGAAATTAATAAGCAAGAGAAACTTGGTAAATTCGAATAAGAATTCAATATGAACGGGAATAACCAAGTTAAATGGGAACCGGGTGAGGTAAGGCAAGCGCGTAAAAGAATGTTTAGACATGGGATCCAACAAAATATTAAATAAAGGTGCTTGGACCATTGTGGGTGAATAACCCAATGGGTAGATCATCGAGGTTATATAAGACACGAGAGGGGTGCACATTCATCTGATTGTTATGACGGCTCCAAAGGGCTGGAAGAGGAAGCACGCAGCTTCCTGATGTACGTAAGGTGCTCCTAGTAGTTCTCTGTGTGATGACAGATGTCTTGGGCTATACTCGCAGAGGATGGGTCTGCACGTAACTACTAGGTGGGTGGGCCTTGACTGCAGATGTAGCTATGCAGTCAGAATGCTATGACAAGGTGACACCAGAGTGATTTGACGGTTACCTCACGAGGAGGTAGAGAGGGTCACGACCAACAAGGATAGTAGAGCGTAGGATATCCTTCATCGACAGCCAGTGGGATGCGAAAAGACTAGAGCTAAACCCAAGATATTATTTCACCTTTCACTATCGAGGTATGGGGTTGAGGGTAGATGCCACATGGATGTTTAGATTGGTTATATTAGGGGAAGTTGCTTAGATTTTGTAGTCTTTACTAGTTGATGGAGGGGCCAAGGTGGGGCCATAGCAACCAAGGAAAACAGGACCGAGGAATATCTGTATTTGGAGGCATATAAAGGCGGCCTGTATAGGTATGGAAATGCTCTCGGTCGAGTTCCGTGTTTCTTGTTTAGCCCAGCCATGGAACTTGATGCACATTAGAGGACGTGCGACTGAGGCATCGAGCTTCAATTACAGTACATACATTGGACAGTCTAGGTACATGCATATCTTCTCTGGATGGTGTATCGTAGACTAGAGGGCATTATTCCGATATGGAATCTGACTCGATCGATGGTGTCAGCCTGTACACTTGCGTAGCATAGTAATGACAAATATATGCAGAACGTAACGTTTTATATAGAGATCCGTACATCACTCCGTCGTAGGATGAGGGACTGCGTTCATTAAGGTGGAGATCGTGCGAGTGGGGTACCATGGGGTGTATCTTAATATTGTGAGATGGCTACATATATTGTATTGGGTGACTCCATGGAAAAGTAAATGGGTACGATGCGCGTATAAGTCTTGAGTGCTATTAACCCAAGTAACCTAATAATCAAGAAAATGTAATGGAACGGTATTAGTAGGGATCATTCTATTTCTGATATACTAGTATCTGCGTGTTGCAGAGAAATGTATTTTAGAAGCGCAATATATCCTGTTCATCTTATCTTGCTCAGTTCACACTTGTTAGTGTTACTGTTATCTTGTTCTTCGAGTTTTATATACCTGCCACGATACTTTTATTTATTTATATTTAAAAGTAACTGGACTCGCCAGACTTTATGTCTGACCCTTTTTGTTTCCTCTTCTCTCTCTTCCGTTTCCCCCCAGGTTCTCAGGGTGGAAGTGCTTAGAGTTGATTTGGATTCTTTCAGCTTAGCTTAGATTTTGGACATAGATGCACTGCTTTGACTTTTGTCAACTCTCTTATGCCTTTGCAAGGGAAATATGGTTTTATGCTTTTGTACTTCGATATTTTTGGCAAGACAAATTATTTATGTAATTGGTTACTTCAACTTATGATGTAAACTAAGTATTTAGGACCATAATGTTTTGATTTAAATAAAGTTTTTAATTCCAATACTATTTTACATGTCTGTCATGTGCTATTATGTTCTTATTTACCTATAATGCTTCACAGGACTTAATGCATTCCCTTATTGAGTGACGTTATTGGACGTGGGGTGTAACATTTGGTATCAGAGCCTACACCCAGCCGGAATTGTGTGTGTAATGCTGCGGATGTCAGTCGGTGTGGTACTAATGCGGGTTACATGCACAACGCCTGAGTGGTGAGTGATATGAGCCAACGAGGACATTTGGCTCTTTAAAGGGGAAGTCTGTAACACCCCTCCCGAAAAGCTAACAAAAAGATCTTTTAGCATGGTGGTTAGTGCGTGGTGTTGCTTTACGGGAGGTCGGGGGTTCGATACCCTTGGGTTTCACAATCATTGTGGGGACTGGGAGATCGAACGGGAGGAAGTTTTGAACTATTAATCGCCTTTGAACAATTTGGAGGCGGTGCGGATTTTAGAGAAAGGAATTAGGGCTTCGGAAGAATTTGATTGCCATATATATATATATATATATATATATATATATTAATTTTATATTTCTTTTAATTCTGAAAATACCCATTAATCCATACGAACTCCAAATCAAACCCAACAACTGTCACCTTTAGCTAAATAACCCTATTTTGAACACAATGGAATATGTTTCGTAAGCTGATTCTATTATTTCAGTTAGTTTTTATTTAAATTAAAATATAAATCAATATAAATTGAATTTGAGCACACATTTTAATTTACCGGGGCCACATACTGACTCCACAAATTCCAGAAAAATAAATCTAGCTATGTTTTGATGATATGGTCCTAACAAAACTAATTTAATAGAATTTGGAGAGTGTTTGAAAAATGACCATTTTCTGGTCGATCAAATTCTAACTAAATTGACCAAATGCGTTTAAATTCACCACGCTCACATATTGATTCCAAAGATTATGAAATTTGAAACATAACAATAATTTGACATTCCGGATCCAACAAAAGTGGTTTCGTCGAAAATGAAGGTCGTTTGCAAAATGGCTATTTTTTAGGGCTATATATTATATTATGAAATCTGATTTTTTTCACATTCGTTAGAAAGATATAGCGAAGTAGATTCAAATATTTCTAGTTTTAGTAAAATCCGATTTATATTGAATCATGTACATTCATTTAAAGTTCAAACCCCAGTTTTCAAAATACTACACCATTTCTAGTTGATTTCATAATTAAAATAAATTTATACGTTCTAACTTCGATTTAAATAAATTTTTAGTCATTATTATTTAAAAAAAAAAATTTAAATTCTCAAAATCCATTAAAATATCCAAAATAAAATTTTTTAATTGGTTCTCAAATTCCGGGTTGTTACACAGGGTTTTTAATTTCAATTCAGATTTAATTTATCTAAATTTATATAACATCACTCTTATACTAATTCTGATTGGTTATTTATAACCATCTCTATTTATAATCTTATTCGATTATAATTACAATCTGCACATCCAATATATTATAAAATTTCAATATACATACTTTTTTTATATCAAAATATAATTTTGGTAAAATTATTTCATTTACCCTCTTTTCAAAACATACCATGTAGGTTCATCGTATTGAGTGTTTTAAAACGCCTACCGATACAGTGGATCAAACAAATCGACCAGAACTCATAAACAACTCAACCAATAAATCTCTACAGTACAAAACTTTTTTTGTAAAATCTACAAATACGCTCTCTCATATATATACACTTCAACTCAATCTAGGGTATTACTAACCCCATCTCTGTGACGATCCGAAAACCCCATGCCACGGTGTTAAGGATAATCATTGGAATATAACACATTAATCATAAGCAGAGTACAGATAATAGCATAAACAAGAAATAGAATAATTTACACAAATATGATAGAGGAATCATATATATATATATATATATATATCACCACCTCAGAGAGCACAGTGCAGGATACTACTTAGTGCATAATAATACATAATCAGTCTACATCGCCTGTGGCGGAATCATACATAGAGAGTAGATAAACTAAACATCAGTCTAAATCGCTTGTGGCAGAATCATATACATATATAGTCATGGCGGAAAGAATCATAGTCATCACAATGTAGTCAAGCCTCGCCATGAGCCCAAAAGTGCACCTCTACTGCGGTGCCAAGCCAAAATATGTCAGCTACCTGTAACTAGGCTGCCCGTGTGAAAATAAGGGAACCCGAGTTTGCAAGGTGAAACAAACTACGAGTCAGTCATGGGACTGGTATGAGAAATCTACTTAACTTATTAAACAACAATAATAAGGAAAATCAAAGGACCACGCCACTTTCTCGGAACGGGTTTACTCCAATGAGTGCTAGTGCATGAAATAAAGTAAATGATTAAATCATCGCAATGCTTTTTATAAAAATGAAGCCATTATAAGACTTAGGTCCCATCACACAATGCAACGCAAGCCAGAGGATAGAGTTTTACCTTATAATGGCCAAGAAATGCTTCATACGAATAAAACAAATGTGTTTGATATTATTACTAGTGCATATATGTTTCAAAAACGATTTCAATCATAAATATCAATCATAGACGGCATAAATGACCCATACCACTATGTCGCCATACTAGTAATACAATCACATCCGCAATTTCGTATTGGAAATTGGATCCCATCATGAGTCGAGGCAAGGGGCAAGCTCCTCTCCGTTCGATACACTCGAGCAAATGCCTCAGGACCGCACACAGCAATCCCTGGATCCTCCAAGGCCGGTCCTCCCTTACGTTTGAGGATTAATTATTCCTGAACACACGTTTCCCGGTCCTTATAGACCTATAACCGAGGCGCCTCGCATTCTGAAACACCCCACCTCCGTTAGGGTCACTCTCAAAGGGAATGCCCTAATTTTGGTGGAGGTTTATAAGTATAAGTCACAGATATACAAGACAGATATATGAACACATATTTGTAAACAGCGGAAAAACAACAACTTTTATTTCATAAAAGCAAATACGTGCTACAACAACATCACCATAATTATCTTACATCTTTTCCAAAAACATAACATAACACTTTCATAATCTGTCTTGATTACATTATTTAAAGAAGCATAAATAAAACATAGATAAACTGCAAAAGCCCCATAGTGGTTGTCCAAAGCCATAGTTCAAAACGAAAAGGACCAGGCAATACATTTCTCCTCTTCAAGCTGGATGTTAAGGCCGGTCAAGCTGCTGTGTTCCCTCCCTGTGGACCTGGGGGGGGGGGGGGGGGGAAACGAAAGAAAAGAAGACGAAAGAAAAGTAGAGTCAGACATAAAGCCTGAGTAAGTCTAGTACTATTCTGTCTATGAATAAAGAACTGGGTATGATAAGTATAAACAAGAAGTGGGGAAAGCACTATAAACTTGGTTAAGTTGTCTAGGGTCGAATATACTATCGTACCCCATGTTAATCTCTGAACCTATATAAACTAGTTCCCAACTGGCACCCCATAAATCAGGGTGATGTGATCCATTCTATGATGATCGGCTCCTACTCGCATAGTTACATGTGTCTTACAGCCCCCGATGTTGTAGTTACCTATGCTGGTCCCACCATAGGGTGCATCAAGTCCCATGGTGGCGGCCCGACACAATCCTAGAATGCACAGGTATGCTACTGGTGTCCAGTGCCTTATTTTTCTGCGCCGGAGTGTGTGCACGCCCGCACCCCGTTAGAACCTACACTGCTACACCACCGCCGTCGATTTGACCTCTTACAATCAGCCCAGTAATCGTGCCCCACCCTGCCTAGTTTCAGGGTATCATGATACACCTTCTAGGGTTACTGCTGAAAAGGGTCCCCCGTTACTAGGTTTTCTATCTCTAGCCAACATGCTAAGTTGGTTAAGTGTTTTCTAACCTAACCCCCACCAGTCCGTTTAGTTTAGCATGTTCCATTTTGATTAAGTCTTTAGTTCACTTAATCCTAACAATCCTGACTCAGCCTTAATTGTCTTATTAAAGCCTTGACCTCTCACATTAGACAGGTATTGTTGTGGCTGCCTGTTGCCGGTTGGTTCCGGGCAGTCTTACGCCACAACTCAGTCTAACCTCGGGTCATTATTGGGCTCCATGTTTAACCTCCCACATTGGATAGGTATTGTTGTGACTACTGGACAACCGGGAGGTTCCGGGCAGGTTTACATCACAACTCAATCCAACCTCGGGTTAAACACATCGTATGTTCTACATTTACATATTTTGTCTTTCTTCTTTATTTTCTTATATGTAAATATTTGCGGCCCATTATTAAGTTAATGGTGTAAAGGTTACACCAATCATGGGCCCAACCCATACTTGAATTTGGGCCCTTCTGCTTTATATTCTCATTTATTAATAAATTTAAACCAACGTTATTTTCCCCCGTTTAACACGTCCGTTTATTATATATATGTTGGGCTTAGCCTTTTTAAGCCCAACTTAGCCATGAGAAAAAGGGGAGGCTTAAAGCGTGATTACATACACAAAAAGGGGAATGTGAACGCATGAACTTGCAACGTGATGTTGGAACTACAAAATAGAAATTGGTGTACTTGCATAGTGGTAACATATACTTTGGTCATAAAGCATAAGTGACATGAATCATACCATGTAAACTTGTAGTTAAGTTAAGAATATCACTATTGACACATGGGCTTAACTACAACATAAACCTATATTTTTATTCAGGCATAATGTCAAACATAAGCAAATCATGTTCATAAGATTACTACATGTTTACAAAGGTGCTTACTTTTGTTACTAACACAAAAGTATAGTTCAACTTAATCATGATTTTAAATCTATTCACATAACCATGGCATAAATATTTCTAACATGAAATCATGATTTTTACTTTAGTCATGCAAACTTGCAAAAGGGATTTTTGAATCTAACCTAGCTATGTACCACATATGTCGTCATATAATTCTTGTTAACAATATGGATTTCAATTATGCAAAATATCAATCGTAGCCTAGTCATATTCATAAGTTTGCAAATAGGTTTTCTAGTACAAAAGCATGGCTTAATACATAGATCATGGTGCCAAAATTTCAACATAGTTTCATATGAACTATAATAACCCAAATTTGTTCCAATTACGTACAAAATGATTTATGTACAAAAATATACATTATGATGGCATAGTAGCAAAACCCCAAACTTGCATGAATTTCAATTAATCAACTACATACATGTAGCCTCAACATGGATTAGATAATTTGCGAATATTCCAAACGTATACTTGCATAAAACTACCGCAAACATGTAGTTTTTTATAATGAATAACATAATTCGAGAATATCCAAACGTATACAATATCCCAAATCGATAAGAATCATAGTAACACACAAATATGAATTACTTTATCGCCACAAATCAAGTATACAAACCGACACAATTATTTGTTCATACCAAAATAATACTCTACTTACAATTGTGTGACGAATTCTCCAATTTAGGAATTTGGAGATGCGATTCCTTGTTGATTTGATTTAATTGAGTTGCTTTATGCCTTAGAATTTGCCTCCTAATTCTCTCTCCAATTGGTGGCTACTCTTAGTCGTTCCTCAGCAACATGATGGCCTTGTTCTTATTTTTGAATGAATAGATTAGGGTTGAGTCTAGGGTCATTTTTATATGGGTTATGAACTGATTAGGACCATTGATGTTGCTTGGATTGATCGTAGCCATTCATTCGAAAGAGAGACCAATTAGAGCCTGCCACCTAGCCCTAATGACAAAGCAGACTACTGAAAATCGACCAACATAGAATAGGCCAGCCAGGTTGGGCTGGGTTCGACCTGGCTCTGGACCAGGTCGACAGCCCTGTCGACAGCCCTGTCGACCTGGCTAGACCAGGTCGACAGCCCAGTCGACCTGGGTATCTTAGGCGGGAATTTTCCCGCCCTGGCCAATTGGGCCCGATTATTAATTTTTTTCTGAGTTGTTTTATTCTGTTCGAATTTTAAACTTAATTCAGAAACTTCCGAAGGCCATATCTTCTTCATACGGACTCCGTTTTTCGAAAACTCGGACTCTATTTCGCGTATTTTTCCGAGACGAACGCAATGGCGTATCCCGTTTCCCTTAGTTCTTTGATTTGAAATTAATTATACTTTAATTTGTGAATTTCACAGTTATAGAATTTGCGCGGTGTTACATTCTCCCCCACATAAAAGGATTTCGTCCCCGAAATCTTCAAGTTAGGAGGAATGTATATCCTAACATCCAATCATCCATCTACTCATCCATCAAACACGAGCATCCATTGTCCTTAAAAGACTTCTAATGCTTCATGATCATATGCGAAGTGTGTGTGTACATGAACTTATCTAATGCAAAATCAGGCGGTCTACTGATTCAGTTGACCTCCTTAATGCGAATTATGTAAGTGCCATGAATCCATTATGTATGCAAATTTTCCTATTCATGATTCTACATGAGTGCATAATCATTCAATACAAATGCAACATCCATATGACAACACATTAGAGTTCAACCATATACGAATGCAAACATATATGCATATGCAATATGAAGTGACTGAGCCGATCTAAAACCTAGATTGTGTGTGTTTATGCAACCACGAGCAACCACTAGCAATCACTTGCAACCACTTGCAACCATCATCCATAACATGTTTCAATTACATGTTTCCATCCAAAGGGTTTCTACCTAAAAGATAAGGTCGAGGAAATATACCTAAAAAGATAGATAAAAGCGCAACTTAAGGAAAAGGAAAGATCAAGGATGTACCCTCGAACAGAAAAGGGTTAGGCAGTGCGTATTCTAGCTTCAGTTTCCCAAGTCGCGTCTCCCTCGGCGTCGCTCCACTGAACTTTGACGAGCTTGACTTCACGGTTGCGTAGCTTCTTCACTTCCGTTCCTAATATGCGGGTTGGAACTTTTCTTATGGTTGCTTCGCGTTCCACTTCGGTCTCTTCGAGGATATTTGGCTCTACCACTTCAGCAGACTCATGTAGACATTTTCGGAGATGTGAAACGTGAAAAACGTTGTGGACTCCAGCCAACTTCTCGGGTAGCTCTAATCTATAGGCCATTTTCCCAATTTTCTCGATGATAGGGAATGGCCTTACGAACCTAGGTGCCAGTTTTCCTGTGGTTCCAAAACGAACAACGTTTCTTAGCGGAGATACCTTGAGAAAAACTCTGTCTCCAACCTCAAATTCAAGGTCGGTCCTTCTCTTGTCGGCATAGGACTTTTGTCTGTCTTGGGCCGTCTTCATCCTTCTTCGTATTAAGTCTACTTTCTCTGAAGTCTCTCGGATCATATCTGGTCCAAGTATGAGCTTATCAGTAGACTCCCACCAACAAGTGGGCGATCGACACGGTCTTCCATATAAAGCTTCGAAGGGCGCCATTCCGATGGTTGCTTGATAGCTGTTGTTGTAGGCGAATTCCACCAAAGGAAGGTGATCTTCCCATGTCCCTCCGAAGTCGAGGACGCATAGCCTTAAAAGGTCTTCCAAAACTCTGTTCACTCTCTCTGTTTGGCCGTCGGTTTGGGGATGATAGGCTGTGCTCAAGCATAACTGCGTTCCTACTGCTTCTTGCAGACTCCGCCAAAACTCACTGGTGAAGATGGGGTCTCGGTCTCTAACAATGCTAGATGGTATTCCA
The DNA here is from genome assembly GCA_030737875.1 of Allium sativum. Taxonomy (NCBI): domain Eukaryota; kingdom Viridiplantae; phylum Streptophyta; class Magnoliopsida; order Asparagales; family Amaryllidaceae; genus Allium; species Allium sativum. The sequence continues at coordinate 606,022,344 of CM060910.1, read as the reverse complement.
TGGAGTCGAACGATTTCCTTGAGGTAAAGTGATGCTAGGGATGAGGCAGTTCTCTTACTTTTGACAGGTAAAAAGTGGGCGCTTTTAGTAAGCCTATCCACTATTACCCAAATGCTAGTGTTGCCTCTCCTAGACCTAGGCAGCCCATCGATGAAGTCCATTGAGATGCTATCCCACTTCCACTGCGGGACCTCCAGAGGATGTAGTAGTCCGCCAGGCTTTTTCTGTTCCGCCTTAACCTGTTGGCACACCATACACTTAGAAACGAACTCTGCCACGTCCTTTTTCATGCCGTTCCAGAAGAAAGTCCTTTTTATGTCTTTGTACATTTTATCTCCGCCTGGGTGTATCGTCATCTTGGAGTGATGTGCTTCCTCGAGAACCATCTTTACTAAATCTTTTGTCTGTGGGACGCATAGTCTTCTGTCTCGCCTTAGCAACCCCTTATCGTCGATGGAGTATCTGTTGAGGTGACTTGAAGTCTCACCCCTAATTAGCCTATCAATCATTTCCACAAGCTGAGGGTCTTCGCGTTGTGCCGTCCCTACTGAATCCACTAAAGCTGGGCGCACTTCGAGAGATGCTAGCAAGCCTGGTACGAAATCAGAGGAAGGCCTAAAGTCGAAGCTGGCTATAAACTCTAGGCTTTGTCTTTCAACAAACAACGGGCTTAGGGTCAATTTCTTCCGGCTCAACGCGTCTGCCACTACGTTGCCTTTGCCTGGAGTGTAGGAGATTTCGAAATCGTACGAGGCAAGAAACTCCATCCATCTTTGTTGCCTCAAGTTAAGATCCTTCTGCAAGAAAAGATATTTCAACGATTTATGGTCAGTGTAAAGTTCGAACTTCTCACCTAGGAGATAGTGTCGCCAAGACTTGAGTGCAAAGACGATGGCGGCTAACTCAAGATCGTGGATTGGGTAGTTCTTTTCGTGCACTTTCAACTGCCTCCCGCCATAAGCTACTACCCTTCCTTCTTGCATTAGGACGGCGCCTAGCCCTGTCCCACATGCATCCGTATAAACAGTGAACATCTTGCTCCCATCTGGCAGCGTCAAAACTGGGGCTGTTGTAAGAGCTCTTTTTAGTCGTTGGAAAGCAAATTCGCAATCCAAATCCCAATTGAACACTAGATTCTTCTTGGTCAATTTCGTGAGCGGAGCTGAGATTTTCGCAAAATCCCTTATGAACTGTCGATAGAAATCTGCTAGTCCTAGAAAGCTTCGGACCTCAGTTGCATTCCTTGGTGTCTTCCAATCCTGTACCGCCACTACCTTAGCAGGGTCCACTGCTAACCCTTGTTTGGATACTATGTGCCCAAGGAACCTCACCTCTTCTCTCCAAAAGTGGCATTTGGAGAATTTGGCTTTTAGTCGATGGACTCGCAAAGTTTCCATGATTGCCCTTAAGTGCTGAGCATGTTCCTCTTCACTCTTTGAGAAGATAAGGATATCATCTACGAAGACCACTACGAATTTGTTGAGAAAATCTCTAAATACCCTACTCATCAGGTCCACGAAGTAAGCAGGTGCATTTGTTAAGCCGAAAGGCATGACAAGCCATTCAAAGAAGCCGTCTGGGGTTCTGAACGCCGTTTTATCGATGCTATCTTCAGCCACCCTTAGCTGATGAAAACCGGTTGCTAAATCGAGTTGGGAGAAAATAGACGCTCCTACAAGCTGGTCAAATAAATCGTCAATTCTAGGGAGAGGGTGCCTATTCTTTTTCGTTAGCTTGTTGAGCTCCCTATAGTCAACACATAGACGGAGTGAACCATCCGCCTTTGTAGCGAACACCACTGGAGCGCCCCATTCTGAAATGCTCCTCCTAATGAACCCCTTTTCTAGAAGCTCTTTAATCTGTTTACTGAGCTCTTTCCTTTCTCGTGGAGCCATGTGTCTAACGGGCAACGCAACGGGCTTTGCATTATCTACAAGATATATGCGGAAGTCTATTTCCCGCTTCGGAGGCAAGCCCCTCACCTCTTCGAAGACATCCGGATATTCCCGGACCACTCTAACTGATTGCAAATTTTCAACAGAGGCATCTAGCGATTCAAGGTAACTAAGCATAACCACATACGAGGGATTACAAGAAATTTCCAAAGTATTACCGAGCTGGGTTAGGAGCCTAACAACCCTTTTCTCACAATCAAGGATGGCCCCATTACTGGATAGCCAATCCATACCCAAAATCAAGCCATAACCCGAAAAGCCCAAAACAAAGGCACTACATTGAAATTCTACACTTAGAATAGAAATTTTCAATCCCAAACAGATCATAGACAAATGAGCTGGGCCCCCAATTGGGTTTGAAACAATTAAGGGGTCCTCTACCATACTAGTTTTTAGGTGCAGAGATTCTACTAAAGCAGACGAGATAAAGGAGTGTGATGCGCCAGAATCAAATAAAGTGTGAACGGGGTGATCATAAAGATAAACTACACTTTCTACAGAAGTATTTATGCCTCGCTGTTGCAGAGGTGGCGCTTCCAGCACATGAACCTGTGCCCCTGGGGTGGATCCAGCCCTCTGCCCCTGTCCTCGTTTCTTTGGGCAGTCCTTAGCCCTGTGGCCTGTCTCACCGCAAGAAAAGCACCCACCATTCTCCTTGGCCTTCTTTTTCCGGCAGTCCTTAACTAAGTGCCCCACTTTGCCACATAAATTGCACTTCCTCTTCTCTTTGTTGCCTTTCCCGCCCTTCTTAAAGTCTGTCTTCTTAGGCTGCAAACCCTCTTTCTTCCCTTGAGAGCTTTCTGCCTTTGTCTCCTTCTTGCCCTTATCCTCTTCATTCAGCAATGCCATTTCCACCAATCTTTCATACGTGGCTCCCATGGGTATATGGGTCATGGCCAAACTGTGTAATGGCTCATTCAACCCTTTGACGAAACGGAGAGCCTTCTTGTGCGGGGTATTGACTAGGTCAAGCCCAAACCTAGCCAGCTCATCGAACTGATTCACATACTCTCTGACTGTCTTGTCCCCTTGCTTAAGAAATAAGAATTTTTCCAACTGCAAACTTCTTTCTGCATCTGAGAGAAATTTAGTCTCAAACCTTGCCCTAAAGTCCTCCCATGTCTCCACTGGTCTTTCAGCATTAGTGACTTCCCACCAGTAGGAAGCCTCGCCCTTCAATAGCCACACTGCCAATTGTACTTTTTGTCTATCCTCTACCTCAAAGATGATGAATAGGTCCTCAGTTTCTTTCAGCCAATTCCTAGCTGCTACGAAGGACTCAGTTCCATGGAAATCCTTTCCTCCCATAGCTTTAAAATCTTTACATATCTTAGCAAATGTGTTTCCCCGTGGAGGAGGTGGAGGAAAAGGTGCCGCTGCAGCTGGATGATTTCCTGCAGCTGGGGGAGGAGGAACGGTAGGACCTGGCTGAGTGGATCTTGCTTCTAAGAACCGTCTAAACCAACCAGGTATTGGCACCCCTTCTGGCAAGTTAAGATCTTCGGATATGATGAAACAAAAAGGATAGATTCAAAACGAAGGATAAGAGATAGTACCTATGGCTTTGGGGGGGGGGACTTTGCCTTTTTTAAAATAAAATAATATTTTTCTTTTAAAAATGCTTCTTTAAATTTCCTTTTTGAAAATAAATTTTTAGAACTTTTTATCTTATCTGGTAAACCTATGCTCTGATACCAAGTGAAACACCCCACCTCCGTTAGGGTCACTCTCAAAGGGAATGCCCTAATTTTGGTGGAGGTTTATAAGTATAAGTCACAGATATACAAGACAGATATAAGAACACATATTTGTAAACAGCGGAAAAACAACAACTTTTATTTCATAAAAGCAAATACGTGCTACAACAACATCACCATAATTGTCTTACATCTTTTCCAAAAACATAACATAACACTTTCATAATCTGTCTTGATTACATTATTTAAAGAAGCATAAATAAAACATAGATAAACTGCAAAAGCCCCATAGTGGTTGTCCAAAGCCATAGTTCAAAACGAAAAGGACCAGGCAATACATTTCTCCTCTTCAAGCTGGATGTTAAGGCCGGTCAAGCTGCTGTGTTCCCTCCCTGTGGACCTGGGGGGGGGGGGGAGGGGGGGGAAACGGAAGAAAAGAAGACGAAAGAAAAGTAGAGTCAGACATAAAGCCTGAGTAAGTCTAGTACTATTCTGTCTATGAATAAAGAACTGGGTATGATAAGTATAAACAAGAAGTGGGGAAAGCACTATAAACTTGGTTAAGTTGTCTAGGGTCGAATATACTATCATACCCCATGTTAATCTCTGAACCTATATAAACTAGTTCCCAACTGGCACCCCATAAATCAGGGTGATGTGATCCATTCTATGATGATCGGCTCCTACTCGCATAGTTACATGTGTCTTACGGCCCCCGATGTTGTAGTTACCTATGCTGGTCCCACCATGGGGTGCATCAAGTCCCATGGTGGCGGCCCGACACAATCCTAGAATGCACAGGTATGCTACTGGTGTCCAGTGCCTTATTTTTCTGCGCCGGAGTGTGTGCACGCCCGCACCCCGTTAGAACCTACACTGCTACACCACCGCCGTCGATTTGACCTCTTACAATCAGCCCAGTAATCGTGCCCCACCCTGCCTAGTTTCAGGGTATCATGATACACCTTCTAGGGTTACTGCTGAAAAGGGTCCCCCGTTACTAGGTTTTCTATCTCTAGCCAACATGCTAAGTTGGTTAAGTGTTTTCTAACCTAACCCCCACCAGTCCGTTTAGTTTAGCATGTTCCATTTTGATTAAGTCTTTAGTTCACTTAATCCTAACAATCCTGACTCAGCCTTAATTGTCTTATTAAAGCCTTGACCTCTCACATTAGACAGGTATTGTTGTGGCTGCCTGTTGCCGGTTGGTTCCGGGCTGTCTTACGCCACAACTCAGTCTAACCTCGGGTCATTATTGGGCTCCATGTTTAACCTCCCACATTGGATAGGTATTGTTGTGACTACTGGACAACCGGGAGGTTCCGGGCAGGTTTACATCACAACTCAATCCAACCTCGGGTTAAACACATCGTATGTTCTACATTTACATATTTTGTCTTTCTTCTTTATTTTCTTATATGTAAATATTTGCGGCCCATTATTAAGTTAATGGTGTAAAGGTTACACCAATCATGGGCCCAACCCATACTTGAATTTGGGCCCTTCTGCTTTATATTCTCATTTATTAATAAATTTAAACCAACGTTATTTTCCCCCGTTTAACACGTCCGTTTATTATATATATGTTGGGCTTAGCCTTTTTAAGCCCAACTTAGCCATGAGAAAAAGGGGAGGCTTAAAGCGTGATTACATACACAAAAAGGGGAATGTGAACGCATGAACTTGCAACGTGATGTTGGAACTACAAAATAGAAATTGGTGTACTTGCATAGTGGTAACATATACTTTGGTCATAAAGCATAAGTGACATGAATCATACCATGTAAACTTGTAGTTAAGTTAAGAATATCACTATTGACACATGGGCTTAACTACAACATAAACCTATATTTTTATTCAGGCATAATGTCAAACATAAGCAAATCATGTTCATAAGATTACTACATGTTTACAAAGGTGCTTACTTTTGTTACTAACACAAAAGTATAGTTCAACTTAATCATGATTTTAAATCTATTCACATAACCATGGCATAAATATTTCTAACATGAAATCATGATTTTTACTTTAGTCATGCAAACTTGCAAAAGGGATTTTTGAATCTAACCTAGCTATGTACCACATATGTCGTCATATAATTCTTGTTAACAATATGGATTTCAATTATGCAAAATATCAATCGTAGCCTAGTCATATTCATAAGTTTGCAAATAGGTTTTCTAGTACAAAAGCATGGCTTAATACATAGATCATGGTGCCAAAATTTCAACATAGTTTCATATGAACTATAATAACCCAAATTTGTTCCAATTACGTACAAAATGATTTATGTACAAAAATATACATTATGATGGCATAGTAGCAAAACCCCAAACTTGCATGAATTTCAATTAATCAACTACATACATGTAGCCTCAACATGGATTAGATAATTTGCGAATATTCCAAACGTATACTTGCATAAAACTACCGCAAACATGTAGTTTTTTATAATGAATAACATAATTCGAGAATATCCAAACGTATACAATATCCCAAATCGATAAGAATCATAGTAACACACAAATATGAATTACTTTATCGCCACAAATCAAGTATACAAACCGACACAATTATTTGTTCATACCAAAATAATACTCTACTTACAATTGTGTGACGAATTCTCCAATTTAGGAATTTGGAGATGCGATTCCTTGTTGATTTGATTTAATTGAGTTGCTTTATGCCTTAGAATTTGCCTCCTAATTCTCTCTCCAATTGGTGGCTACTCTTAGTCGTTCCTCAGCAACATGATGGCCTTGTTCTTATTTTTGAATGAATAGATTAGGGTTGAGTCTAGGGTCATTTTTATATGGGTTATGAACTGATTAGGACCATTGATGTTGCTTGGATTGATCGTAGCCATTCATTCGAAAGAGAGACCAATTAGAGCCTGCCACCTAGCCCTAATGACAAAGCAGACTACTGAAAATCGACCAACATAGAATAGGCCAGCCAGGTTGGGCTGGGTTCGACCTGGCTCTGGACCAGGTCGACAGCCCTGTCGACAGCCCTGTCGACCTGGCTAGACCAGGTCGACAGCCCAGTCGACCTGGGTATCTTAGGCGGGAATTTTCCCGCCCTGGCCAATTGGGCCCGATTATTAATTTTTTTCTGAGTTGTTTTATTCTGTTCGAATTTTAAACTTAATTCAGAAACTTCCGAAGGCCATATCTTCTTCATACGGACTCCGTTTTTCGAAAACTCGGACTCTATTTCGCGTATTTTTCCGAGACAAACGCAATGGCGTATCCCGTTTCCCTTAGTTCTTTGATTTGAAATTAATTATACTTTAATTTGTGAATTTCACAGTTATAGAATTTGCGCGGTGTTACATTCTCCCCCACATAAAAGGATTTCGTCCCCGAAATCTTCAAGTTAGGAGGAATGTATATCCTAACATCCAATCATCCATCTACTCATCCATCAAACACGAGCATCCATTGTCCTTAAAAGACTTCTAATGCTTCATGATCATATGCGAAGTGTGTGTGTACATGAACTTATCTAATGCAAAATCAGGCGGTCTACTGATTCAGTTGACCTCCTTAATGCGAATTATGTAAGTGCCATGAATCCATTATGTATGCAAATTTTCCTATTCATGATTCTACATGAGTGCATAATCATTCAATACAAATGCAACATCCATATGACAACACATTAGAGTTCAACCATATACGAATGCAAACATATATGCATATGCAATATGAAGTGACTGAGCCGATCTAAAACCTAGATTGTGTGTGTTTATGCAACCACGAGCAACCACTAGCAATCACTTGCAACCACTTGCAACCATCATCCATAACATGTTTCAATTACATGTTTCCATCCAAAGGGTTTCTACCTAAAAGATAAGGTCGAGGAAATATACCTAAAAAGATAGATAAAAGCGCAACTTAAGGAAAAGGAAAGATCAAGGATGTACCCTCGAACAGAAAAGGGTTAGGCAGTGCGTATTCTAGCTTCAGTTTCCCAAGTCGCGTCTCCCTCGGCGTCGCTCCACTGAACTTTGACGAGCTTGACTTCACGGTTGCGTAGCTTCTTCACTTCCGTTCCTAATATGCGGGTTGGAACTTTTCTTATGGTTGCTTCGCGTTCCACTTCGGTCTCTTCGAGGATATTTGGCTCTACCACTTCAGCAGACTCATGTAGACATTTTCGGAGATGTGAAACGTGAAAAACGTTGTGGACTCCAGCCAACTTCTCGGGTAGCTCTAATCTATAGGCCATTTTCCCAATTTTCTCGATGATAGGGAATGGCCTTACGAACCTAGGTGCCAGTTTTCCTGTGGTTCCAAAACGAACAACGTTTCTTAGCGGAGATACCTTGAGAAAAACTCTGTCTCCAACCTCAAATTCAAGGTCGGTCCTTCTCTTGTCGGCATAGGACTTTTGTCTGTCTTGGGCCGTCTTCATCCTTCTTCGTATTAAGTCTACTTTCTCTGAAGTCTCTCGGATCATATCTGGTCCAAGTATGAGCTTATCAGTAGACTCCCACCAACAAGTGGGCGATCGACACGGTCTTCCATATAAAGCTTCGAAGGGCGCCATTCCGATGGTTGCTTGATAGCTGTTGTTGTAGGCGAATTCCACCAAAGGAAGGTGATCTTCCCATGTCCCTCCGAAGTCGAGGACGCATAGCCTTAAAAGGTCTTCCAAAACTCTGTTCACTCTCTCTGTTTGGCCGTCGGTTTGGGGATGATAGGCTGTGCTCAAGCATAACTGCGTTCCTACTGCTTCTTGCAGACTCCGCCAAAACTCACTGGTGAAGATGGGGTCTCGGTCTCTAACAATGCTAGATGGTATTCCATGGAGTCGAACGATTTCCTTGAGGTAAAGTGATGCTAGGGATGAGGCAGTTCTCTTACTTTTGACAGGTAAAAAGTGGGCGCTTTTAGTAAGCCTATCCACTATTACCCAAATGCTAGTGTTGCCTCTCCTAGACCTAGGCAGCCCATCGATGAAGTCCATTGAGATGCTATCCCACTTCCACTGCGGGACCTCCAGAGGATGTAGTAGTCCGCCAGGCTTTTTCTGTTCCGCCTTAACCTGTTGGCACACCATACACTTAGAAACGAACTCTGCCACGTCCTTTTTCATGCCGTTCCAGAAGAAAGTCCTTTTTATGTCTTTGTACATTTTATCTCCGCCTGGGTGTATCGTCATCTTGGAGTGATGTGCTTCCTCGAGAACCTTCTTTACTAAATCTTTTGTCTGTGGGACGCATAGTCTTCTGTCTCGCCTTAGCAACCCCTTATCGTCGATGGAGTATCTGTTGAGGTGACTTGAAGTCTCACCCCTAATTAGCCTATCAATCATTTCCACAAGCTGAGGGTCTTCGCGTTGTGCCGTCCCTACTGAATCCACTAAAGCTGGGCGCACTTCGAGAGATGCTAGCAAGCCTGGTACGAAATCAGAGGAAGGCCTAAAGTCGAAGCTGGCTATAAACTCTAGGCTTTGTCTTTCAACAAACAACGGGCTTAGGGTCAATTTCTTCCGGCTCAACGCGTCTGCCACTACGTTGCCTTTGCCTGGAGTGTAGGAGATTTCGAAATCGTACGAGGCAAGAAACTCCATCCATCTTTGTTGCCTCAAGTTAAGATCCTTCTGCAAGAAAAGATATTTCAACGATTTATGGTCAGTGTAAAGTTCGAACTTCTCACCTAGGAGATAGTGTCGCCAAGACTTGAGTGCAAAGACGATGGCGGCTAACTCAAGATCGTGGATTGGGTAGTTCTTTTCGTGCACTTTCAACTGCCTCCCGCCATAAGCTACTACCCTTCCTTCTTGCATTAGGACGGCGCCTAGCCCTGTCCCACATGCATCCGTATAAACAGTGAACATCTTGCTCCCATCTGGCAGCGTCAAAACTGGGGCTGTTGTAAGAGCTCTTTTTAGTCGTTGGAAAGCAAATTCGCAATCCAAATCCCAATTGAACACTAGATTCTTCTTGGTCAATTTCGTGAGCGGAGCTGAGATTTTCGCAAAATCCCTTATGAACTTTCGATAGAAACCTGCTAGTCCTAGAAAGCTTCGGACCTCAGTTGCATTCCTTGGTGTCTTCCAATCCTGTACCGCCACTACCTTAGCAGGGTCCACTGCTAACCCTTGTTTGGATACTATGTGCCCAAGGAACCTCACCTCTTCTCTCCAAAAGTGGCATTTGGAGAATTTGGCTTTTAGTCGATGGACTCGCAAAGTTTCCATGATTGCCCTTAAGTGCTGAGCATGTTCCTCTTCACTCTTTGAGAAGATAAGGATATCATCTACGAAGACCACTACGAATTTGTTGAGAAAATCTCTAAATACCCTACTCATCAGGTCCACGAAGTAAGCAGGTGCATTTGTCAAGCCGAAAGGCATGACAAGCCATTCAAAGAAGCCGTCTGGGGTTCTGAACGCCGTTTTATCGATGCTATCTTCAGCCACCCTTAGCTGATGAAAACCGGTTGCTAAATCGAGTTGGGAGAAAATAGACGCTCCTACAAGCTGGTCAAATAAATCGTCAATTCTAGGGAGAGGGTGCCTATTCTTTTTCGTTAGCTTGTTGAGCTCCCTATAGTCAACACATAGACGGAGTGAACCATCCGCCTTTGTAGCGAACACCACTGGAGCGCCCCATTCTGAAATGCTCCTCCTAATGAACCCCTTTTCTAGAAGCTCTTTAATCTGTTTACTGAGCTCTTTCCTTTCTCGTGGAGCCATGTGTCTAACGGGCAACGCAACGGGCTTTGCATTATCTACAAGATATATGCGGAAGTCTATTTCCCGCTTCGGAGGCAAGCCCCTCACCTCTTCGAAGACATCCGGATATTCCCGGACCACTCTAACTGATTGCAAATTTTCAACAGAGGCATCTAGCGATTCAAGGTAACTAAGCATAACCACATACGAGGGATTACAAGAAATTTCCAAAGTATTACCGAGCTGGGTTAGGAGCCTAACAACCCTTTTCTCACAATCAAGGATGGCCCCATTACTGGATAGCCAATCCATACCCAAAATCAAGCCATAACCCGAAAAGCCCAAAACAAAGGCACTACATTGAAATTCTACACTTAGAATAGAAATTTTCAATCCCAAACAGATCATAGACAAATGAGCTGGGCCCCCAATTGGGTTTGAAACAATTAAGGGGTCCTCTACCATACTAGTTTTTAGGTGCAGAGATTCTACTAAAGCAGACGAGATAAAGGAGTGTGATGCGCCAGAATCAAATAAAGTGTGAACGGGGTGATCATAAAGATAAACTACACTTTCTACAGAAGTATTTATGCCTCGCTGTTGCAGAGGTGGCGCTTCCAGCACATGAACCTGTGCCCCTGGGGTGGATCCAGCCCTCTGCCCCTGTCCTCGTTTCTTTGGGCAGTCCTTAGCCCTGTGGCCTGTCTCACCGCAAGAAAAGCACCCACCATTCTCCTTGGCCTTCTTTTTCCGGCAGTCCTTAACTAAGTGCCCCACTTTGCCACATAAATTGCACTTCCTCTTCTCTTTGTTGCCTTTCCCGCCCTTCTTAAAGTCTGTCTTCTTAGGCTGCAAACCCTCTTTCTTCCCTTGAGAGCTTTCTGCCTTTGTCTCCTTCTTGCCCTTATCCTCTTCATTCAGCAATGCCATTTGCACCAATCTTTCATACGTGGCTCCCATGGGTATATGGGTCATGGCCAAACTGTGTAATGGCTCATTCAACCCTTTGACGAAACGGGGAGCCTTCTTGTGCGGGGTATTGACTAGGTCAAGCCCAAACCTAGCCAGCTCATCGAACTGATTCACATACTCTCTGACTGTCTTGTCCCCTTGCTTAAGAAATAAGAATTTTTCCAACTGCAAACTTCTTTCTGCATCTGAGAGAAATTTAGTCTCAAACCTTGCCCTAAAGTCCTCCCATGTCTCCACTGGTCTTTCAGCATTAGTGACTTCCCACCAGTAGGAAGCCTCGCCCTTCAATAGCCACACTGCCAATTGTACTTTTTGTCTATCCTCTACCTCAAAGATGATGAATAGGTCCTCAGTTTCTTTCAGCCAATTCCTAGCTGCTACGAAGGACTCAGTTCCATGGAAATCCTTTCCTCCCATAGCTTTAAAATCTTTACATATCTTAGCAAATGTGTTTCCCCGTGGAGGAGGTGGAGGAAAAGGTGCCGCTGCAGCTGGATGATTTCCTGCAGCTGGGGGAGGAGGAACGGTAGGACCTGGCTGAGTGGCTCTTGCTTCTAAGAACCGTCTAAACCAACCAGGTATTGGCACCCCTTCTGGCAAGTTAAGATCTTCGGACATGATGAAACAAAAAGGATAGATTCAAAACGAAGGATAAGAGATAGTACCTATGGCTTTGGGGGGGGGGGGGACTTTGCCTTTTTTAAAATAAAATAATATTTTTCTTTTAAAAATGCTTCTTTAAATTTCCTTTTTGAAAATAAATTTTTAGAACTTTTTATCTTATCTGGTAAACCTATGCTCTGATACCAAGTGAAACACCCCACCTCCGTTAGGGTCACTCTCAAAGGGAATGCCCTAATTTTGGTGGAGGTTTATAAGTATAAGTCACAGATATACAAGACAGATATAAGAACACATATTTGTAAACAGCGGAAAAACAACAACTTTTATTTCATAAAAGCAAATACGTGCTACAACAACATCACCATAATTGTCTTACATCTTTTCCAAAAACATAACATAACACTTTCATAATCTGTCTTGATTACATTATTTAAAGAAGCATAAATAAAACATAGATAAACTGCAAAAGCCCCATAGTGGTTGTCCAAAGCCATAGTTCAAAACGAAAAGGACCAGGCAATACATTTCTCCTCTTCAAGCTGGATGTTAAGGCCGGTCAAGCTGCTGTGTTCCCTCCCTGTGGACCTGGGGGGGGGGGGGAGGGGGGGGGGAAACGGAAGAAAAGAAGACGAAAGAAAAGTAGAGTCAGACATAAAGCCTGAGTAAGTCTAGTACTATTCTGTCTATGAATAAAGAACTGGGTATGATAAGTATAAACAAGAAGTGGGGAAAGCACTATAAACTTGGTTAAGTTGTCTAGGGTCGAATATACTATCATACCCCATGTTAATCTCTGAACCTATATAAACTAGTTCCCAACTGGCACCCCATAAATCAGGGTGATGTGATCCATTCTATGATGATCGGCTCCTACTCGCATAGTTACATGTGTCTTACGGCCCCCGATGTTGTAGTTACCTATGCTGGTCCCACCATGGGGTGCATCAAGTCCCATGGTGGCGGCCCGACACAATCCTAGAATGCACAGGTATGCTACTGGTGTCCAGTGCCTTATTTTTCTGCGCCGGAGTGTGTGCACGCCCGCACCCCGTTAGAACCTACACTGCTACACCACCGCCGTCGATTTGACCTCTTACAATCAGCCCAGTAATCGTGCCCCACCCTGCCTAGTTTCAGGGTATCATGATACACCTTCTAGGGTTACTGCTGAAAAGGGTCCCCCGTTACTAGGTTTTCTATCTCTAGCCAACATGCTAAGTTGGTTAAGTGTTTTCTAACCTAACCCCCACCAGTCCGTTTAGTTTAGCATGTTCCATTTTGATTAAGTCTTTAGTTCACTTAATCCTAACAATCCTGACTCAGCCTTAATTGTCTTATTAAAGCCTTGACCTCTCACATTAGACAGGTATTGTTGTGGCTGCCTGTTGCCGGTTGGTTCCGGGCTGTCTTACGCCACAACTCAGTCTAACCTCGGGTCATTATTGGGCTCCATGTTTAACCTCCCACATTGGATAGGTATTGTTGTGACTACTGGACAGCCGGGCGGTTCCGGGCAGGTTTACATCACAACTCAATCCAACCTCGGGTTAAACACATCGTATGTTCTACATTTACATATTTTGTCTTTCTTCTTTATTTTCTTATATGTAAATATTTGCGGCCCATTATTAAGTTAATGGTGTAAAGGTTACACCAATCATGGGCCCAACCCATACTTGAATTTGGGCCCTTCTGCTTTATATTCTCATTTATTAATAAATTTAACCCAACGTTATTTTCCCCCGTTTAACACGTCCGTTTATTATATATATGTTGGGCTTAGCCTTTTTAAGCCCAACTTAGCCATGAGAAAAAGGGGAGGCTTAAAGCGTGATTACATACACAAAAAGGGGAATGTGAACGCATGAACTTGCAACGTGATGTTGGAACTACAAAATAGAAACTGGTGTACTTACATAGTGGTAACATATACTTTGGTCATAAAGCATAAGTGACATGAATCAAACCATGTAAACTTGTAGTTAAGTTAAGAATATCACTATTGACACATGGGCTTAACTACAACATAAACCTATATTTTTATTCAGGCATAATGTCAAACATAAGCAAATCATGTTCATAAGATTACTACATGTTTACAAAGGTGCTTACTTTTGTTACTAACACAAAAGTATAGTTCAACTTAATCATGATTTTAAATCTATTCACATAACCATGGCATAAATATTTCTAACATGAAATCATGATTTTTACTTTAGTCATGCAAACTTGCAAAAGGGATTTTTGAATCTAACCTAGCTATGTACCACATATGTCGTCATATAATTCTTGTTAACAATATGGATTTCAATTATGCAAAATATCAATCGTAGCCTAGTCATATTCATAAGTTTGCAAATAGGTTTTCTAGTACAAAAGCATGGCTTAATACATAGATCATGGTGCCAAAATTTCAACATAGTTTCATATGAACTATAACAACCCAAATTTGATCCAATTACGTACAAAATGATTTATGTACAAAAATATACATTATGATGGCATAGTAGCAAAACCCCAAACTTGCATGAATTTCAATTAATCAACTACATACATGTAGCCTCAACATGGATTAGATAATTTGCGAATATTCCAAACGTATACTTGCATAAAACTACCGCAAACATGTAGTTTTTTTATAATGAATAACATAATTCGAGAATATCCAAACGTATACAATATCCCAAATCAATAAGAATCATAGTAATGCACAAATATGAATTACTTTATCGCCACAAATCAAGTATACAAACCGACACAATTATTTGTTCATACCAAAATAATACTCTACTTACAATTGTGTGACGAATTCTCCAATTTAGGAATTTGGAGATGCGATTCCTTGTTGATTTGATTTGATTGAGTTGCTTTATGCCTTAGAATTTGCCTCCTAATTCTCTCTCCAATTGGTGGCTACTCTTAGTCGTTCCTCAGCAACATGATGGCCTTGTTCTTATTTTTGAATGAATAGATTAGGGTTGAGTCTAGGGTCATTTTTATAGGGGTTATGAACTGATTAGGACCATTGATGTTGCTTGGATTGATCGTAGCCATTCATTCGAAAGAGAGACCAATTAGAGCCTGCCACCTAGCCCTAATGACAAAGCAGACTACTGAAAATCGACCAACACAGAATAGGCCAGCCAGGTTGGGCTGGGATCGACCTGGCTCTGGACCAGGTCGACAGCCCTGTCGACAGCCCTGTCGACCTGGCTAGACCAGGTCGACAGCCCAGTCGACCTGGGTATCTTAGGCGGGAATTTTCCCGCCCTGGCCAATTGGGCCCGATTATTAATTTTTTTTCTGAGCTGTTTTATTCTGTTCGAATTTTAAACTTAATTCAGAAACTTCCGAAGGCCATATCTTCTTCATACGGACTCCGTTTTTCGAAAACTCGGACTCTATTTCGCGTATTTTTCCGAGACGAACGCAATGGCGTATCCCGTTTCCCTTAGTTCTTTGATTTGAAATTAATTATACTTTAATTTGTGAATTTCACAGTTATAGAATTTGCGGGGTGTTACACATTCCAACAACCACATAGTTGAAAAGTATATATAAATGTCAGGGCTGGTTGGTCACTGACACCACCGTAGCTAGAAAGAAATGTCGTGCACTCCTTGGGTCCTTCTCCCATTTTGACTCATACCGGGGTGTAAGGCATGCGAATCCACGTTATACACAAAGCTACATCACATAGACCATGCTTTGATCATCAACCACAAGACTTTGCTTTGCAACAGAAGCCTTGATCATATGCCACTTAGGCGTGCCACACAGGCAATTCACTCCACGTGACTGATTTCTATCGATATATAACCTCTGGGCTCGTACGTCTCAGAGAAGGGCGTTAAGCAAGAGAATAAATTCTCCGCTGCCAAACAGATATATATTTAACAGAGATCAATCAGTACAGAAAAAAATCCAATGTCAGACACAGTCCATTTACAAGTTCGTTCTGGGTTTGAACGAAGCCGGAACCACCATATTCCTCGCATATCCGCACAATCAACAATACGTCCGGACGGCTACTACATCAGCTCCTTCAAGGTAGCTACTCCAATCACGAGCATCAGTAGCGCCCATCCATCCAATGTGAAGATCGTCGGTCTTGAACCATCTTCATCTCTTCGACTTCTCATCGTCGATAGATTATTTGAAATGAGAATTAACTCGGACTTTTCATATATTCCACGTATATTTAGATTTTCAAATCAATTCTTCACATGGTTTAATTACTCGACATTCACATTTTAGTTCCTTAGTATAATTTTCATGTTAAATACATTCAACTATCACATATCAAGCAAACCCAGCAAAATCGGTTTATTTCCATTCTATATCGTTTATAATATTGTATAACGATATATCGCCATTTTTATTTATTTAAAAACGGCCATATTTAATTAAACGACGTTTCAGGTCGTGCCAAGGTACTGGCGCTGTTTTTCACTAATTTTTTTTTACACATATCTGAAAATCTAACCATTGGATCTTCACAAATTTTATTTCATTAGAAAGATCCTTTCAAAACGAATTCAACGGTTTCAGTTTTGGGAAAATTCGACGGTCGGATTTCCCCCACTAGTCGTTTGAAGCTACGATTTCAAAATACGAACTGTAGCATTGTTATTTGATTTAATTTAATTATATTTACGTTTATATATAAATATAATCAATTCTGGCGCTGTTTTTCTTCAGATTTGAATTAAACATTCCAGAGAATCCAACCGTCGGATCTTTACAAAGTTGGTGCCGTTGGAAAGATATTTCCAAGGCGAACCCAACGGTTACGGTTTCGGGAAAATCTGATGGTCGGATTTCCCGCACTAGTCGTTTGGAATCACGGTTTCAAAACACGAACTACTTGGCCATGATTCGTTTTAATTATATATATATATAGTTCATTCTACTATTTCTATATCGTTTTCACTTCAAATATTTCACTAACGCCTTTAAATTTTGGAAAATTTCGCCATAACCTCCTTTGTATGGGAGGCGCTGGGAAAATTCCCGAATAGCCACATTGGCGTCTCATCTCAAAAAGGAAAAGAAAAAGCCAAGCGGCTAGCCAATAGGCTCATAAAATCATCACCCAAGCAAAACACTAAACATGTACCTATTTGTCGGGGACACAATTTTATTCCTCTTCTCTAGCCTCTTTGCTATAACCTGTTCAATAAATATGCATGTACATATATGCAATTCCTATCACTTATCATTTTCCATTCAACTTCGTATTTGATTCAATTTGGTTTAAAGTCACCATTCATTCTAATGTTGCATACACAAGCAAAATCATATCATTAGCTAATTAATGAATATTTCAACTCATGCATATTTATTTGAACAAGTCGTTATTTTTAACACTTCACATTTCAAAAATGATATTTTTAGCGAACTAAAATATATTTCAACACATGACTATTTCATTTAGTTCCTATACATGTTAAAAATAATATTCATAGCAAACAAATATTTATTTCAACACTCGTATATTTTTAGCAAATCACATACATGATAAAAATGGTATTTTTATCATCTAAAATATTTATTCAACACATGAATTATTTTAACACTTCATAATTTCAATAAAAATGTAATTTTTATTGTTCAATCTTTTTATTCAACACATGAACGTTTTCCACACACGTACTTCTCAACACATGAGCATTTCCACACATGGATATTTTATATTGTTGGTACATATAAGAATGATGTAATTTTTATTGTTGAAACAATTTATTTATAACGCAAATATTTCACATACTTCATATATATTATAAAAATGTGATTTTTATTGTTTAAACACTTTATTCAGTCAACACATGAATTTAATTTTCAACACATTACTTCTCAACACATGAGCATTTCCAAACATGGATATAGTTTCAACACATGACTTTAGTTTCAACACATGAGAATAATTTCAACATATGAAAATAAATCTAACATATGAATATTATTCAAAATTTCGACAGCATAACGGCAGGGTAGTTAAAATCGGCACCGTCCCGAGTACGGCTCCTCGCTCTACCTTAAAGCCTTGCGGTTTTTAACAATGGAGATTTCATACATCTAATTCTCACGCAGGCGAAAATGATTTTCTTTTCCACAATTATTTAAAATTTGTTTCAATCACCAATGGGTATTTTTCCACCACAACCAAACAATATCAACCACAAACAATTCTATCAACCATTCGCATTATTCACCAAAATTTTCACACCAATTCACAAACAATAAATATCGTCCATGGTTTGTGGACGAGGGGTGCACATACATACATACATACATACATACATATATATATATATATATATATTATTACCATTCCAACACACATATCATTTATACATTGCATGTATAATTCATACTTCGCTCATATAGCTTACACATCGCATGTACATGAGGTATACGACACGTGTATAATTTATATTTTGCTTATATAATTTATACATGACATTTCCATACACATTTCAGTTTAGAAATCTCACATTGGTTTTCGAGGTGCTAAAAATTATAGATAGCTCAGAAAAATCCGCGGTCTCTTCTAGATGGTGGAGAGCCTCCTTGCAGTCACGATGTTTCCTGTTTCATCGAATTTGTCAACACATCATAAAGATATGATTTTTCAAAGTTGGTAACACTTAAAAACGTTAATTTCTATTTAAAATAACTAAAGCCGATACTTTTCAAAATTATTCAAAACTAGGTTTTGAAAATTCGTGAAATCCGTAGCACTTCGTCCCGATCAGGTTGTATGACGTCGAAGGGGGGAGGAAAGGGCTTCAGGCCCAGAGGGGTTTCGTCAGGATCGGTGGTCGGAGGAAGCGGCGGCGGCGCTGGAAAGTCGCGGACTTTGAGGGCGTCATTCTCGTCGATGGGGCGACGAGGGGGGTCGAGGGTTAGTCGGATTTGAAGAGGGGAGGCGGCACTGTCGAGTCTGGGTGGTGGCGAGGTCGGGCGTGGGCTGTGGCGATCAGAAATCGCCTGGGAAGGGGGGAGCGACGTGCGTCGTTCGTCGAGGGGGTTTCTGATGTTTTTTTTATTTAGAGAGATTCTATTGGCAGAGGGTTTTATTAAATTTTAAAATAGTGTTTCTCCTCACGGACACCTATTCAAACCCAACGAATGTCGCCCCTAGCTAAATACCCCCATCCCGGACACAATGGGATATGTTTCCTAGGCCAATTCGATTGTTACAGTCAGTTATTTTTCAAATTAAAGTATAAAACATTTTATATTCAATTTGAACATACATTTCAATTTGCCAGGGCCACAAACTAATTCGAAAAATTCCAAAAAAATAAATCTAGCTATGTTTTGACCCTACAGTCCCAACAAAACTAGCTTCGTCGAATTCTGAGATCGTTTGAAAAATGACCATTTTCTAGTCGATCCAATTTAACAGAAATTGACCAAACACATTTTCTTTTGCCACGCTCACATACTAGCTTCAAAAATTATGAAATTTGAAACCTAGCAATAGTTTGACATCCCGGATCCAACAAAAGTGGTTTCGTCGAATTCCGAGGCCGTTTGCCAAATGTTTATTTCCAAGGGCTATATATTCTCTATAGCGACCTTTCTGAAAATTCATTTGGCCATAACTTTTGATTCCCGCTATGAAACTTCGATTTTTCAAATTCGTTAGAAAGATATTCATAAACAGATTTAAATATTATTTTTTTCACCAAAATCTGTTATATTTTCCACCCGGTACAGTCAGTCAAAGTTTGAATTCAAATTTTCAAACTGCCATACTATTTCTAATTCACTATTTTATTGAAATCTTCTATTTCAATTGTTTAAATTCCTTTGAAATAACCAATTTAAAAATTTTAAATTGGCCCGTATTTTCCGGGTTGTTACAATCTCCCCCATTTAAAACTTTTCGTCCCCGAAAAGGAAACAACAGTAAAGTAGGAAAAAAAATGTAAATGCGAAGTATTGTGAAGGTACCTTGCACCGGAGTTTGTCAGAGAGGTCCACTCTGCATTTGGGTTAAGCTTGCTTAATGCTTTCCTCGGTCTCCCAAGTACATACTCTAGGATCACTTCTCCACTGCACTTTAACTAAATGAACCTTCTTGCTCCTTAGCTCTTTAGTTTCTTTTCCAACAATCTTTAAGGGCTCTCTTCTGACTGCTAATTCTGGAGTAATTTCCAAGTCCTGTTACACTGCTTCGTCTACAACAAGGTCCGGATCATGCACATGTCTTCTAAGTTGAGATACGTGAAACACATTATGTACTCCAGGCAACCAATCAGGTAATTGAACCCTATAAGCAAGAGTTCCAATTCGTTCTAGTGTAGGAAAGGGACCAATAAATCTGGGTGCCAACTTCCCAGTTTTGCCGAATCGGATCACTCCTCTCTTTTGAGATCAGGGATGCCGGGAACACAAATTCTTCCATTCAATCTCAGAACTCCCTCACTATCCACTTGGAAACTGGAGCTTTCGCCCCTTTGAATTCTTTTAATCATCTCTTTTACAAAATTGTCGTTTTTCTGAAGAACAGAGATCTTGTCATTCAACGAAGATGCAACGATAAAACTGGCCATGATTTCGTTCTTTCTACTGAGTGCATCAGCTACTACATTAGCCTTTCCCGGCGTATACAGGATATCTAGCTCGTATGCTTCAAGAAATTCTAGCCAACGCTACTGCCTCAAGTTCAGATCTTTCTGGGTGAACAAATATTTCAATGATTGTTGATCTGTATACAGTTCGAATTTCTCACCCAATAAGTAATGCCTCTAGATTTTCAAAGCAAAAACGATAGCTAACAACTCAAGATCATGAGTTGCATAATTCTTCTCATGCGGTTTTAGCTGGCGGCTTGCATAAGCGACTACTAGGCCTCTTTTCATTAACACTGAACCAAGACCTCTAATAGAAGCATCTGTCCAAACCGTCAAATCCTGATTGCCATCGATAATGGTTAACACGGGAGCAGTTGTCAATTTCGATTTCAATGCATGGAAAGCTTCCTCACAGCCGGAAGTCCGCTTAAATTTTTCGTGCTTCTTCGTAAGCTTTGTTAATGGACCAGATATCTTCGAAAAATCCTTAACAAACTTTTGATAATAACTAGCCAGCCCAATAAAACTTCTGACCTTTGTGGGTGTAGTAGGCTGTTTCTAGTCTTGAATTACTGTAATTTTGCTCGGATCTACAGAAATTACTTCCTTTGACAAGACATGGCCAAGGAACTTCACTTCTTGTTGCCAGAAGACACATTTAGAGAATTTGAATTTGAAGATGTTCTTTCTCAGAATCTCCAATACTTGTTCTAAGTGTTTTTCATGCTCAGGTTTTGATTTGGAGTAGATTAAAATATCATCGATGAATACGAGGACAAATTTATTCAGAACTCTCCTGAACACTCTATTCGTTAGATCGACAAAATATGCTGGAGCATTGCATAGGCCAAACGGCATTACTAACCATTCATAAAATATGTCTGGACCTTTGAAAGCTGTCAAAGGAACACACTCTTCTGGAATTCTCAATTGATGAAAACCCGTAGCTAGGTCCATTCGGGAAAATACACTCGCCCCATTTAATTGGTCTAACAGATCATCGATGCGGGATAATGGGTATTTGTTTCTCAGCGTCTGTTTATTGAGGTCTCGGTAATCAACACACAATCGAAGAGTACCGTCTGACTTTAGGACAAGCACTACAGCTGCACCCCAACTAGAAAAGCTAGGTCTGATCAGACCCTTCCATAGCAGTTGACGAGTTTGATCGCCTAATTCTTCCTTTTCCTTTGGAGTCGTTCTTCTAATTGGATGTACCACTGGTATGGCATTGGAAATTAGATCGATTCTGAATTCTATTTCTCTTTACGGAGGTAAGTTTTCGACTTCTTCAAACACATCCGCATAGTTTCTAACAACAGGAATCTTTTCTAAGGAAGTGGGGATAACTTCTAATGCAGACCAAAATTCTTTTCTTTCTGGATTCGAACCATGACAGGGTATAAATATATGTCCTAGCTTCGTTTCAATTTTAACGATTCTTTCGGCACATCTAACTTCTGCCTTATATTTCGGTAACCATTCTAACCCGAGAATAATGTTGAATTCAGAAAAATTCATGACGATTAAATTGATGGGAAACTTATAGAAGGAATAGGAGATGGGCACTCTGCAATATGAACTGAGGACAAGAGAGCCTCCTATCGGATTTTGAACTCTAATTGGTTCCTTAAGCCTCCTTACTTTTAATTTTAACTTACTAATAGTGTTACTAGAAATGAAGCTACATGATGCACCCATGTCAAAAAGTACAGAAACTGGAATATTTTTAATTGTAAGGGTACCTCCCAAAACATCAGGTTTACCTGCTCCATCGGAAGCAGCAGACGGGTTCGTCCCGTCATATACATGAGCAACCTCGGCCTTCTTAAGCAAGGGACAGTCTCTAACAAGATGACCTGTCCTGCGTCAGTTAAAGCATGAACGAGGGTTCTGAGAGGCCTGGCTTGAACCTTGAGAGTCGGTCTTCTGCCGTTTCGGGGCTGTGCAAACATTTGAGTAGTGCCCCACCTTGCCACAATTGTAGCAACTTCCTTTTGGCGACCTGCTATTCTGCTGATTCAAGGACGCTGCGTTGCTTGCTTCTGGCTGGTTTGTAGCGGACTTGCGCTTATTCCCCGCTTGGCTTTTAGCACGGTCCAGGTCGAGGTTCCTTTGATCCAGGTCCTCATAGTTGCACGCCACACTAATTCATTAAACGCCAGCTTGATGTTGGCCATTGCCCTGTCTTGGTACTTTCGCTTCAGCCCTAAGATGAACCTCTTGTTCTTGGACTTAGCGGTGGCGATGAGCTCGGGAGCATAGCGGGATAATTATGTAAACTTGTTCAGATAGTCTTGCACCGAGAGATCTCCCTGCTGGAGGTTTGCGAATTCGTCGTGCATGCGCTCAAGGGCTTGCTCTGGGGCATACTTCTCTTTGAATAATTATTTGAATTCGTCCCATGTCCTACCAGCATTTCTGTTTGCCGCAGTAAGAGCTTCCCACCATAATTCGGCTTCCTCTTGTAGAAGCCAAGCACCCATGAAAGCTTTATCTTGATCACCCAGCCTCATGCCTCCTAGTATCTTCTCGCATGTTTTCAGCCATGCTAGGGCCTCAATTACAGTGCCTGTTCCAGAGAAGGTTTTCCTCCTAGGTTCTTGTACCTTTTAGCCACGCAGTCCAGCTCGAATGGTTGAGCGGCCAGTGGTTGTATTAAGGGTCCATCTTCAGCTGGGACTTCTCCTTGTCCTCTGCCACGGCCAGCTCGGCCTCCTCTACCAGCGGTTGCTCGGGTAGCCATTGTTCAAGTTCTGTATAAGCAAGAAAAGAGTCAGCCTACAGAAACGATAATTTTATTGTATGGTAAAGCAGAAGAACTTAAGAAAAGACAACGACATGTTGATCAAATTGATTTTGCTATTCTGTTTAGCTCATTCTAGGACATTACTAGTCCTATCTCTAATGAGCTACTCGCCTTAGAATACTACTGATTCTATTTTGACGAAGTATTTAATGTGTTAAATTCCAGAACTAAGGTTAACCAAAGCTCTGATACCAGCTGTGACGATCCCAAAACCCCGTGCCACGGTGTTAAGGATAATCATTGGAATATAACACATTAATCATCATAAGCAGAGTACAGATAATAGCATAAACAAGAAACAGAATAATTTACACAAATATGACAGCGGAATCATACATACATATATATATATATATATATATATATATATATATATATATATATATCACAACATCAGATAGCACAGTGCAGGATACTACTTAGTGCATAATAATACATAATCAGTCTACATCGCCTTTGGCGGAATCATACATAGAGAGTACATAAACTAAACATCAGTCTACATCACCTGTGACAGAATCATATACATATATAGTCATGGCGGAATGAATCATAGTCATCACAATGTAGTCAAGCCTCGCCATGAGCCCAAAAGTGCACCTTTACTGCGGTGCCAAGCCAAAATATGTCAGCTACTTGTAACTAGGCCGCCCGTGTGAAAATAAGGGCACCCGAGTTTGCAAGGTGAAACAAACTACGAGTCAGTCATGGGACTGGTATGAGAAATCTACTTAACTTATTAAACAACAATAATAAGGCAAATCAAAGGACCACGCCACTTTCGCGGAACGGGTTTACTCCAATGAGTGCTAGTGTGTGAAATAAAGTAAATGATTAAATCATTGCAATGCTTTTTATAAAAATGAAGCCATTATAAGACTCAGGTCCCATCACACAATGCAACGCAAGCCAGAGGATAGAGTTTTACCTTATAATGGCCAAGAAATGCTTCATACAAATAAAACAAAAGTGTTTGATATTATTACTAGTGCATATATGTTTCAAAAACGATTTCAATCATAAATATCAATCATAGACGGCATAAATGACTCATACCACTATGTCGCCATACTAGTAATACAATCACATCCGCAATTTCGTATCGGAAATTGGATTCTATCATGAGTCGAGGCAAGGGGCAAGCTCCTCTCCGTTCGAGGCACTCAAGCAAATGCCTCAGGATCGCATACAGCAATCCCTGGATCCTCCAAGGCCGGTCCTCCCTTACGTTTGAGGATTAATTATTCCTGAACACACGTTTCCTGGTCCTTGCAGACCTATAATCGAGGCGCCTCGCATTCCAACAACCACACAGGTGAAAAGTATATATAAATGTCAGGGATGGTAGGTCACTGACATTGCCGTAGCTAGAAAGAAACGTCGTGCACTCCTTGTGTCCTTCTCTCGTTTTTGACTCATACCGGGGTGTGAGGCTCGCGAATCCACGTTATATACAAAGCTACGTCACACAGACCATGCTTTGATCATCAACCAGAAGACTTTGCTTTGTAACAGAAGCCTTGATCATATGCCACTTAGGCATGCCACATAGGCAATTCACTCCACGCGACTGATTTCTCTCGATATATAACCTCTGAGCTCGTACGTCTTAGAGAAGGGCGTTAAGCAAGAGAATACATTCTCCGCCGCCAAACAGATATATATTTAATAGAGATCAGTCATCACAGAACAAAATCCAATGTCAGACACACAGTCCATTTACAAGTTCGTTCTGGGTTTGAACGAAGCCGGAGGCACCATATTCCTTGCATATCCGCACAATCAACAATACGTCCGGATGGCTACTACTTCAGCTCCTTCAAGGTAGCTACTCCAATCACGAGCATCAGTAGCGCCAATCCATCTAATGTGAAGATCGTCGGTCTTGAACCGTCTTCACACTACAACAAAAACACCATATTACAACTTTTAATTTTACAACGGTGGTAAAATCACCGTTGTAATAAATGTTTTTTTACAACTTTTTTCCCGAAAAGTTGTAATAAACTTATTTTTAACAACTGTGTTATTTTGGCAGTTGTAATAAAAGCCTATCACAACTTTTATTTTTTGACTGTTGTAATATATGAGTACACCACAACAAAAATACCATATTAATAATTAATAAAAATTCGATAATTAATAAAAATATTAATACTCAATAACTATTGTTTAATAATAATAATAAATAGTTTATTTGAAAATATGTAATAACTAATATTAATAATTTCTTTTTGCTATATAATAATTAATAAATAATAATTATGTATTATTATTAGAAATTAAAAATAAATAAATAAAAATTAGTTTTTAGTAATGAATAATTAATTTTAGTAATCAATAAATAAGAAGTAAGAATCACTAATTAAGAAGTAATAATTAGTAGTATTTAATAAATAGTAATTATTTTTTGATAATGATTTTTAAGTATTTAATAATGAGTAGTAATTAATAAATAGTAATTAGCTTATAATAATTGCTATTAAATATTTAGTAATTCATAATATATAAATGATAGCTAAATTAAAATAATTAATATTCAATTATAACTTAGATATAAAAATTGATATTAATTAAGAAATAATATTGAGCACTTAGTAAAATTTGTTTTTAGAAATTGATATCATATTTGTTTTAAATATTCATTTATTAATTATAACTTATTAAATCCAGTCTTTTATTAACGTAGTTCTACCAAACAAGAAAAATAGGCGGGCTTGCAGGAAAATTAGGCGGGACAGGGAAATATTGGCTCCAAACCTACTAATGTGATATCACTTCCTCACGTATGCCTCCTCGTATCCCCTTCCTTCAGTAAAGTTTCACCCAAAATCGAAATCTATCCCAAAATCGAAATTAATCCCAAAATTTCAAGTTCAAATCATAAATAATTTAATTCAAACTGATCGCCAAGCACTTGGTATGTTGTTTATTCTCAGGTTTACTTACAAGCTGTTTTGGTTGAAATAATTGCTATTGATGAAGTTCTATTTTCTTTTGATTTAGACTTGCAAATCGAATAGGCTGTAAAAGTGGGAAGAAGGAAATGAAAGAAATAGTAGTGAGGTCAGAGATCGGAAGACGAGATGAGTCACAGGCAGCCACCATCGAGATGGTCGCTCCACTGGCAGCTCTGATCGAGCGCCTCAAGGATTACGGCCAAGAAGACATTTTTGCCTTTTGGGACGAGCTTTCTCCTCAACACAGAGATCTGATTGTTAAGGAAATTCTGAGCTTAGATCTTGCAAGGATTGATAGGATCATTCGATGTTCACTTGGATCTTAAGGTGCACTGCTCTTTCTTCTACTGTTTTATATAGAAAACATATGTCCGAATCAGAACTTCTACTATAACTATGCAATAAACTTACCGCCTTCATTTTGAATAAGAATCATGTTGTGAATAATAAATATTACTTATAATTAACCCGAACATTTATTGTGGTAAGTGACTTAGTGCTTAATGACATAAAGATATTTTCGGAAGGGTAAGTGTCATTCTAGTTTTGGCTTATTTGTTCTTGCGGACCAGTGAAGTTAAGAATAGTTGCTTCTTCATATAAGAGCTTACTATACTTTATCCTTCATTTTATACATCTTTCTCAGCAAAGTACTGTAAAATGCAATCTAAATTTTTGCCTGGTCAAATTATACTGAACAAAAAGATGTGTGTATTTTTATTCAATAATCATTATATGAAATGGGATACTACCGGCTTAACAAATCTGTAGATGGTCCTTAGACAGTTCTTACAAATATTCTATGGGTAGGTGTTGTTATTTCGTTCTGTGAAGCAAAATTTTACTGTGGCTTTGTTATGGATGTCATGGAGTATTTTGCACAACCTTATCATGGTTATTTTCCTATGACATTACCCATCAATTTTCCTTAGATATTACTTCCTTTGTTGTTCAAAAAAAAAAAAAAAGAATTGCAAATCGAATATTTTGTAATAGGTGAATGTTATCAATCTGACCAAGAAATAGAGCTTTATGTGTTGTATATTATTTTTGATATATGGTCAGGGGTTCCTATGGCAAAATAAATTTTGTTAAAAATGAAAGTATAGTATGAATGAAGGAATTCTGTCGTACAATGGTAATTTAATATTTGATTATTCCTAATTATTTTTGTTGAAATAAGTTGGGTGGATGATATTTGGGAGCTGATACCATCATATACGCAACCATATCCGTATTTTTGCATATCAAATATGTATTCAGAAATTTTGGGTATTCGTTTAGGGTTTCTAGGACTTTGGACATTCCATTTTCCAAAATATCTTTTGAAAATTGGATGTATTATTCGACAGACCCACTGCCTCAATGAATAAGTTGTGCTATTTATGAAGTTGAGCAATAATCACAAAATCAGCATTCATATTAATGATGATTTAAAAAAGATGATAATGTCTGTACCATGAAGTATTTCTACTTAAATAAAGAGAGGGGCCTAAGCAATTATCTCAAGGTCTTGAATTATAACAAGTGGAATTTTTTTTTTAGGTTCTACTGTCTTTTCCCTCTGTAACTTTGGACAATTTGCTATTTTTTGAATCTGCCTTGTCAAATACAAGCAATCCAAAGGAGCAAAAGCAACTTATGAAGAACCCACTTCAGGTGGGTTTTGGAAATAAACTAAAAGCACTTGCAGCTCAGAAGATTACAAAAGTGATCACTAATGTTACAGGTGACTTGTTTTTGTGTCTATTTTTTTTTAAACATTAAAGATTTAGTGTTCATATCTTCTCTCATACGGCCACATTTGTCTACATATTCTTTCGACATTTTTTTTGCTTTGATTCTTATTGAATAAAAATACCAAAATATTTATTTGTATGCATAATTCAACTTTATAGGTTTAAGAGGCTTTCTTGTGGAAGACGAATTCCGAAATGACTACCGTTGGAGAAGCTGTTGGATCAACTGTGGCTTGGAATAAAAATTACATTGTCTTTAGCTAGAGTGCTTTTGTAGGGTATGCTTATGTATATTTTGTGTTAGATCGATATATGTGTTTTGAAACGGTTATGATTTTTGTGACGGGCTTAGTTGATGATGTACTATGTGTATGTTGATCGAATATTATGTTAATTAATATATATGAATGATTCCGTATAATTATATTTGTTGTATTGAAATATGAATCATATTATTATTAATATATATGAATTATTTATATTAGTAAGGTGTATATGAGTTACAACAACAAAAAAAGTTGTAATAAAGTTTATTACAACCGTGGTAAAAGTTGTTATACTTATGCTTTGATGTTATAACAGAATATACAACAATGGGGAATAAAAGTTGTAATAAAATTTATTACAACGGTGAGTAAAAGTTGTTAAATACCCTATTTCACAACGGTGTTGCAACGATGCAGAAACGTTGTAAAAGATATAAGTATATTACAACTTCTTAATACATGACGGTGGCTCCACCGTTGTAAAAATTTTTACAACGTTTTTGCACCGTTGTAATATGGTATATTTGTTGTAGTGTCATCTCTTCGACTTCTCATCGTCGATCGATTATTTGAAATGAGAATTAACTCAGCCTTTTCAAATAATCCACGTATATTTAGATTTTCAAATCAATTCTTCACATGGTTTAATTACTCGACATTCACATTTTAGTTCCCTTAGTATAATTTTCATGTTAAATACATTCAACCATCACATATCAAGCAAACCCAGCGAAATCGGTTTATTTCCACTCTATATCGTTTATAATATTGTATAACGATATATCACCATTTTTATTTATTTAAAAACAGCCATATTTAATTAAACGACGTTTCAGGTCGTGCCGAGGCATTGATGCTGTTTTTCACTAAATTTTTTTTACACATATCTGAAAATCTAACCGTTGGATCTTCACAACTTTTATTTCATTAGAAAGATCCTTTCAAAACGAATCCAAAGGTTTCAGTTTTGGGAAAAATCCGACGGTCGGACCCCCCACTAGTCGTTTGAAGTTACGATTTCAAAATACGAACTGTAGCATCGTTATTCGATTTAATTTAATTATATTTATATTTATATATAAATATAATCGATTCTGGCGCTATTTTTCTTTAGATTTGAATTAAACATTCCAGAGAATCCAACCATCGGATCTTTACAAAGTTGGTGCCGTTAGAAAGATATTTCCAAGGCGAACCCAACGGTTGCGGTTTCGGGAAAATCCGATTGTCGGATTTCCCGCACTAGTCGTTTGAAATCACGGTTTCAAAACACGAACTGCACGGCCACGATTTGTTTTAATTTTATTTATATTTATGTATATATATAAAAATATAGTTCATTCATGATTTCTATATCGTTTTCAGTTCAAATATTTCACTAACGCCTTTAAATTTTGGAAAATTTCACCATAACCTCCTTCGTACGGGAGGGGCTGGGAAAATTCCCAAATATCTACACAGGCGTCTCATCTCAAAAAGAAAAAGAAAAAGCTAAGCGGCTAGCCAATAGGCTCATAAAATCATCACCCAAGCAAAACAGTAAACATGTACCTATTTGTCATGCACACAATTTTATTCCTCTTCTCTAGCCTCTTTGCTATAACCTGTTCAATAAATATGCATGTACATATATGCAATTCCTATCACTTATCATTTTCCATTCAACTTCGTATTTGATTCAATTTGGTTTAAAGTCACCATTCATTCTAATGTTGCATACACAAGCAAAATCATATCATTAGCTAATTAATGAATATTTCAACTCATGCATATTTACTTGAACAAGTGGTTATTTTTAACAGTTCACATTTCAAAAATGATATTTTTGGCGAAAGAAAATATATTTCAACACATGACTATTTCATTTAGTTCTTATACATGTTAAAAATAATATTCATAGCAAGCAAATATTTATTTCAACACTCGTATAAAATATTTATTCAACACATGAATGTTTTTAACACTTCATAATTTCAATAAAAAATGTAATTTTTATTGTTCAATCTTTTTATTCAACACATGAATGTTTTCCACACACGCACTTCTCAACACATGAGCATTTCCACACATGGATATTTTATATAGTTGGTACATATAAGAAAGATGTAATTTTTATTGTTGAAACAATTTATTTATAACGCGTATATTTCACATACTTCATATATATTATAAAAGTGTGATTTTTATTGTTTAAACATTTTATTCATTCAACACGTGAATTTAATTTTCAACACATTACTTCTCAACACATGAGCATTTCCACACATGGATATTGTTTCAACACATGAGAATAATTTCAACATATGAAAATAATTCTAACATATGAATATTATTCAAAATTTCGGCAGCATAACGGCAGGGTAGTTAAAACCGGCACCGTCCCGAGTACGGCTCCTCGCTCTACCTTAAAACCTCACGGTTTTTGACAATGGGGATTTCATACATCTAATTAGCACGCAGGCGAGTATGATTTTATTTTCCACAATTATTTAAAATTTGTTTCAATCACCAATGGGTATTATTCAACCACAACCAAACAATATCAACCACAAACAATTCTGTCAACCATTCGCATTATTCACCAAAATTTTCTCACTGACTCACAAACAACAAAATATCGTCCATGGTTTGTGGATGATGGGAGCATATATATATATATATATATATTATTACCATTCCAACACACATATCATTTATACATTGCATGTATAATTCATACTTCGCTCATATAGCTTACATAACGCATGTACATGAGGTATACGACACGTGTATAATTTATATTTCGCTTATATAATTTATACATGACATTTCCATTCACATTTCAGTTTAGAAATCTCACACTGGTTTTCAAGGTGCTAAAAATCGTAGATAGCTGAGAAAAATCCGCGGTCTCTTCTAGATGGTAGAGAGCCTCCTGGCAGTCACGATGTTTCCTATTTCATCGAATTTCGTCAACACATCATAAAGATATGTCTTTTCAAAGTTGGTAACACTTAAAAGCGTTAATTTCTATTTAAAATAACTAAAGCCGATACCTTTCAAAATTATTCAGAACTAGGTTTTGAAAATTCGTGAAATCCATAGCACTTCGTCCCGATCTGGTTGTATGACGTCGAAGGGGGTGGAAAGGGCTTCAGGCGCAGGGGGGTTTCGTCGGGATCGGTGGTCGGAGGAAGCGGCGGCGACGCTGGAAAGTCGCCGACTTTGAGGGCGTCGTTCTCGTCGATGGGGTGACGAGGGGGGTCGAGGGTTGGTCGGATTTGAAGAGGGGGGTCGAGGGTTGGTCGGATTTGAAGAATGGATGCGGCGCTGTCGAGTCTGGGTGGTGGCGAGGTCGGCGTGGGCTGTGTCGATCGGAAATCACCTGGGAAGGGGGGAGCGACGTGCGTCGTTCGTCGAGGGGGTTTCTGATGTTTTTTTTATTTGGAGAGATTCTATTGGCCAAGGGTTTTATTAAATTTTAAAATAGTGTTTCTCCTCACGGACACCAATTCAAACCCAATGACTGTCGCCCCTAGCTAAATACCCCCATCCCGGACATAATGGATATGTTTCGTAGGCCAATTCGATTGTTAAAGTCAGTTATTTTTCAAATTAAAGTATAAAACATTTTACATTCAATTTGAACATACATTTCAATTTGCCAGGGCCACAAACTGATTCGAAAAATTCCAGAAAAATAAATTTAGCTATGTTTTGACGCTACGGTCCCAACAAAACTTGTTTCGTCGAATTCTGAGATCGTTTGAAAAATGACCATTTTCTTGTCGATCCAATTTAACAGAAATTGACCAAACACATTTTCTTTTGCCACGCTCACATACTAGCTTCAAAAATTATGAAATTTGAAACCTAGCAATAGTTTGACATACCGGATCCAACAAAAGTGGTTTCGTCGAATTCCGAGGCCGTTTGCATCATGTCTATATCCAAGGGCTATATATTCTCTATAGCGACCTTTCTGAAAATTCGTTTGGCTATAACTTTTGATTCCCGCTATGAAACTTTTATTTTTCAGGTTCATTAGAAAGATATTCATAAACAGATTTAAATATTTTTGG
The DNA here is from genome assembly GCA_030737875.1 of Allium sativum. Taxonomy (NCBI): domain Eukaryota; kingdom Viridiplantae; phylum Streptophyta; class Magnoliopsida; order Asparagales; family Amaryllidaceae; genus Allium; species Allium sativum. Next base: position 605,989,983 of record CM060910.1, on the reverse strand, counting down.
TTTCACCAAAATCCGTTATATTTTCCACCCGGTACAGTCAGTCAAAGTTTGAATTCAAATATTCAAACTGCCATACTATTTCTAATTCACTATTTTATTGAAATCTTCTATTTCAATTGTTTAAATTCCTTTGAAATAACCAATTTAAAAATTTTAAATTGGTCGTATTTTCCGGGTTGTTACAATCTCTATTGTGTTATGCCACAGAGCCAAGGTGATCACTTAACCTTCAGCTCTGACACCACTGTAACAAATTGGGATTTTTGATTCCAAAAATCGACATAAAACACATGTCAACTATTCGAGCATCGAACATTCCAGATCATTAATAGAAAGGAGTTAGAGGGTGAGAAATAGAAAGAATGAAAATTAGAATAGAAGAAGAAGAACATAAATACAAGATCAGATTAAAAACGAATCTCACAGCGGAACGAATAAATATATTATATAACTTTAATATAAAATCAGTATCTGTATACAATACCATTATCGGAGTACAACACTTACAACACAACAGAAATAAATAATAGCTTTATAATCCTGAAGCCTCCTGCTCCTCCAAGTATATCTGAAAAATCCCGACTACTTGACTGCTCGTACAAAATTGGGCACCTAAGAGATTAGGGAAAATAAAACAAAATAAACTCTGGGTCAGTCATGTGACTAGTGTGAGTAAACTCCAGCCATTTGTTTAACATTTAAAATCCTTTTAAAATAAAGAATAATCATAAGACCAATCCAACATAAACGCGGATGGTTTTTACCTTATGATAACCCAAAACGTTCTTTTAAAAATCCATACTCTTCTGATATTATAATAATGTCAAAATCAAATAAATAGTAATCTAGTGGAATGCTTTCATCTCACGTTCCACATATATAATATATAATGAAAAACCCAGGCGCTTATTTGAGTAATGGATTCCAGCAGGCAAGGTATAGGACCACCTTCCGATAGTGTATCTCTAAAGAGAAACACACCGGGTTCAACAAGAACATCTTGTAACCCAGGCTAAACAAGACTGGTCACTCATTTCGCTTGAGTGAACCGATTGTATTATCATCAACGGTTGGGATCAGCAACTGTTTCCCGAAAGTGACAGCATCAAAAGAGATTATAGAAGTGAATCGAATTTCTCTAGATCAGGTGACAATACACCGTAATTGGGAGCCACCCACTTAGCCATGCGACCTACCCGATTTTATTTCATTTCTCAGTTGTGAGGCTAAAGGCTATAATGTATATATCACACTTTTATTCACTTCGAATGTCGCATCGTCATACCCGCCAAATCACAAATTGATTTCTCCAAAAATACCATAGGTATACAGCTAAGAGAAACGAATTCCTCTGCCACCAAACAAAAATTTGTTTGAAGAGATCAACTTACGCGATCTATTAAATATACTCTGTCAGACATTCTTCCATACAGGTCATGCTGGGACTGGACAAACTGAAGGCACTATTTTGTAAACCCATCTTAGGCAATTTCTTCCTAGGATTTGGCAGAACAACCCTTGCATAAACTGCGTCTTCAATTATCTTCATCATATTTGATTCACAACGTTAATGCCCATACAAAGTGGTTTTCAGATAATGAATCTAATTCTGGTCTCTCCATATTGACAACAGAAAAATAGTCCAAACTTTGATAGTCAGTTATTTAACTATCAAAGGAGAACATCCATACACACAACGGTCTTATTTCCAATTGGAAATTTTATCGATCAATCATCGATCAACACATTTCCCTTTTAAATTAATTTATCATTAATTAACTCATTTTCCTATTTCTCGTTTTTCATATATTTCTTAAAACCCGTTTAGCCTCTCACTACTCTCTAAAAACGTTTCTGTTAGCCCACTTTGTGAACTGGGCAACACAAAGTCGAGATGTGAAACATTGAAGAACTTGGAAAGCGTTATAGCGGATCGGATCGGAGAAGATATAGCGGGTCGGATCAGAGAGGTCTTGCTGTTCGGATCGGTGAGCTATTACTATTGCAATCAGGGAGGCACAGCTGTTCGGATCGGAGAGCAACCTACTGCCAGTCGGAGCGGAGGGCTACCTGCTACAAAGACAGATCGGAACGGAGTGAAAGAGAACGAAGACTTAGCCTTGGGACAAAACCGGATCGGATCGGATACCCCGATCCGAACCCCTCATGTACACTCTTCCGATCCGAACCCATCTTCCACGTCACTCTCCTCCATGATCGCCTGGTTATTCGGAGCGGCTATGACCAGTTCCTACCCACAACGTCCACTGCTCTGATGCGTTGTCAACACAAAAATCCATCCGAACCCGAGGCTGATGGGATGGATGACACGTGGCTCCGATCCAGATCGGGTTCTGAGCGAATTTTCACCTATAAATACCCTGTCTGGAGACAATGAAGGGATCTTCTTTCTAGCACTTTGAGAGTTCAACCACTTTCATAACCCGAATTCCAGCACTCCCGGAAAATCCAAATCGTCTTTCATCATTTGTTTTTAGACAATTGAGTGAATGTTAGTGAGTTGTGAGAGAAATTGAGTGAATATTTCATTGTAATTACAACTACATCATTGAAAATAGTGATTGACGAGTGGACGTAGGCATTTCTTCGCCGAACCACTAAAAATTCCGTGTCTCTATTTTATTTTTGATCTGATTTCATTCTGCTCTTAATCAATTTGGGTGTTAGAACCACTTTTTGGTCTAACATTTTGGTGCTTTCACAGAGAAACATCTGAATTCTTTGTTTTTCGGGATTATCGTTCTACTTTTTGGACCGTTGAGTTCAAAGTAATTAATCCTTAAGTTTCGACGCTCTTGGATATTTGTTGAATTGATTGTTGAAGAACCATGGCCAAAGGAAAAGGCAAAGAAGTTCAATCTAGTCAAGGAAATGGAGTTGGCGAAGATCAGCAAAATGCGGTTGTGACAAGGTCTCGTGGGCAGAGCTCAGCAGCAGGACGGACCGATACAGGAAACCCGAACCGCCTTCAGGGGGAGAGCTCCGATCCGATCCGGGTAGGAGAATCTGAAGCAGTGCATTCCCCCAACTTGAACCGACCTGAGCAACTTGCCATACACCGACCCGACCTGGCGTCCCAGCTCCGACCCGAACAGGCTTCCCAGCTCCGAACCGACCTGATCTTCCATCTCCAAACTGATCCGACACTTGGTGATGTTGGAACCTCTACTCGAGCCCCTACAAATGCTCCGATTCCAGCCACCAGGGTCAATGATCTGGTCAATCCATCCGCGCCCATTACTCAAGGAGATTTCTCGCGCCTACTTGACATGCTTGAGAGTACTAGGGAGGCTATGAAAATCCACGAGCGCACCAATCTCATGATGCAAGAAAATATGAGAATCATGAGCAGGGAAATTAGCGAACTCCGTAGACAGAGAACCCCATCCCCGGTTCGTCACACACCAATGGATCAGTCTTCTTCTTCCGAGGAAGAGCGGCCCCATGAAAGAAGGCCGCTCGAACGACCTCAGAATTTGGAGCAGCTGACGTTCGGATCTTTGGGGTCTCGCGAGGATATTGTACGAGCACTAGGAAACAATGATCCCACTCAGGGGCAAAGGCTTCAGCCCCCTCCTCCCGAGATCGAACGGGAGCGTAGGGAACGAAGTAGAGCAGAAGCAGCTCAAAGAAGAAGGGCATCTCCTGAACAAGAGCCCAGAAGGAACCCGGATACCAGGGCCAGGGAACCTGAACGGCCCCTAACTAATGCCGATGTACAGGCAATGGTACGCCAGATTATGTCCGAGAACCGGAACTATACCAATGAAGATTATGGCATTGAGCGAAGCCATACTCCTTTCACCGACGACGTCCTCAATTTTCAATTTCCCCGACGTTTTAACCTGCCGCAGATGGACAAGTACAATGGGAGAACTGATCCGGGACAGCATTAGATGCGATACTCGTGGCTCATGAACGCTGCTGTTGCTCCTGATGCAGTGAAGTGTAAAGCATTCCCGATCTATTTAGAAGATGTGGCGCTGTTATGGTTTACCCGACTTCCCCCTCGTTCGGTATCGAATTATAAGGAATTGAGCGAACGTTTTATGAATCAGTTCCGACTCCATACCGAAAGTCCAAAAGTGTTATTGAATTATCAAGAATTAAGCAGGCGCCAGGAGCGTCTTTGAGGTCATATCTTGACTGTTTTAACTTAGCTGTGACTGAAGTTAGTGACCCGCATGAGCCCACCATCTTGATGGCATTAAAGGAAGGAGTCGATCCTGAATCCGAGTTTGGAGATTACCTTTCTGGAAAGACGCCCTCCACAAGAGAGATATTCTATGAAAAGGCCGATATTTATTTAAGACGAGAGGAGGCCAGGGCAAACCGAAAGAGAAAAATCTGAAGCGGCTTCAAAAGAAAATGTTCAGAGTAACGTCGTCGAGAAGCAGTCTGGGGAAAGTTCCGGAAAAGTTGAAGTAAATGTGAGAAACAAGGGTGGAAACAACAATTCTGGAAACGGGGGCAATAACAATAACCGTAATGCGAATGGTAACAGAAGGAATAGAAATAGGGGAAGTGATCCTAACAAATGACCCCGATTCCAGACTTATGAGAATTACACACCGTTGAACGACACTTTGGAGAACATTTACTTGGACACATACAATGTTTTGCAATATAAAAGACCGCCACCCCGCGACTCAACAGAGAAAGAAATGGCAACTGGGAAGTTTTGTTTGTTTCATGGAACTCATGGGCATTCAACCAATGAATGTCGGCATTTGAGAGATGTGATTGAGAAGCTGCTGCGCGAAGGGAAACTGGATGAATATAAGGTTGCCCCGAGGGACAGGGGGCAAGGAGAGCAGGCTCCAAAACAGATTCAATCTGCTCCCAAGCCTACAGCGCAGCAGAAAGGCAAGGGAATTGTTATCAACTCCATAGTGGGTGGACCCCACCCAGCAATCCGTAGTTTTAGAGCAATGGATCAATATGTAAATGCTGCCAAGCACGTAGATGTGAATGAAGGTGATGATTTGGAAGATATCGCCCCCATAAAACAACAGAAGACAATGTTTGACGACGTGGTATTCCGTAGCAGAGATAATACCGGGATACAGTCACCCCCCGATGATCCATTGGTCATTACTACCACCATTGGACCGGCCTTGGTTCATAAGGTGTTAGTAGACAACGGAAGCTCTGTTAATATTTTATTTAAAAAGTCATTCGATCAGATGAAGCTTGAATCTGAAGATTTGAAGCCGTGTGAAGGTTGGATCCGAGGCTTCAATGGGGTGTCAACAGCTCCCATGGGGTACATAGAATTGCCCGTAACCTTGGGGCAAGGAGAACGCCGAAGAGTACGGATGCTTCAATTCGTAGTGTTGGACGTAGACTCGCCTTATAATGCATTTTTTGGAAGGCCTGCCCTTGCTGAATTCAAGGCTTGCATCGCCCCTTGGTGTTTATTGCTTAAGTTCCCAACTGAAGCCGGAACTGGGGTAATGAGAGGGGATCAAGTCTCTGGACGGGCCTGCTATGTTGCCGAATTGAAGATGTTGATGAAAGGACTTAACATCGAGAGTAAAGATGCTTCGCCTCCTCCAAAGGAGGGTTCGGCGTAGCAATTAGAGGAACCGGCCCCGAAGGAGTTGCCCAAAGGAACGCCTGAAGACCTGGATCCCAGAAAAGACGAGGAACCAGAGACTAGAAATGCAACTCCTAATGAAGCGACAGTGGACATTCCCATTGATGAAGCTGATCCAACAAGAGTTTTGAAGATTGGATCTCAGTTGGATCCACGTCGGGCCGAAGAACTAACAGACTTCTTGAAGGCGAACTTGGACATGTTTGCCTGGACCCACGCTGACATGTGTGGGATATCACCATCCATCATAAGTCACTCCCTTAATGTAAACCCGAAACACCCGCCTGTGAAGCAAAAGAGACGTATGATGGGCCCAGAGAGGTCGGCTGCTCTCAAAGAAGAAGTGGAGAAGCTGAAAAAGAACGGATTTATTCGAGATTCGACATATCCCGACTGGATATCGAATCCCGTCTTAGTAAAGAAGCCGAATGGAAAGTGGCGGACTTGCATTGATTTTTCAGATTTGAACAAAGCTTGCCCAAAAGATAGTTTCCCACTTCCCAGGATTGACCAGCTTGTAGATTCGACAGCGGGTCATGAACTTCTCTCTTTCATGGATGCATATTCCGGATACAACCAAATTCCTATGCACGTGCCAGATCAAGAACATACGAGCTTCATTACAAATTTGGGGTTATATTGTTATGTTGTAATGCCATTTGGATTGAAAAACGCCGGAGCCACTTATCAGCGCTTGGTGAACAGAATGTTTTATAATCAAATAGGGAAGACTATGGAAGTTTATGTGGATGATATGCTTGTCAAATCGAAACAGTCCTCCAGCCATACGCAAGACTTGGCAGAAATGTTTGGTATCCTACGAAAGTATCGGATGAAGTTGAATCCTTTGAAATGTTTATTTGGAGTGGCATCGGCAAAATTTCTAGGCTTCATTGTGAGTTCCCGAGGAATTGAAATCAATCCTAGCCAAATAGCAGCGATTAGAATCATTGAAGAGCCGAGAAGAATTAAAGATGTCCAAAGTCTTGTAGGGAAAGTAGCCACGTTGAGTAGATTTATCTCCAAAGCCACGGACAAATGCATCCCCTTTTTTGATTTAATTAAAAGGGGAAAGAAAAACTTCGAGTGGACTCCGGACTGTGTTGAGGCCTTTCGAAATTTATTGGAATTGCTAGAAAAACCACCGATTTTGTCAAAACCGGTGGATCACGAAGAGTTATTTTTTTACTTGGCAGTTTCGGCTCACGCCGTTAGCACAGCCTTGGTTCGAGAAGAAGACAAAGTGCAAAGGCCAGTATATTATGTAAGCAAGAAATTGGCGGCGGCAGAACGCAACTACCCAAAGATTGAGAAGCTCGCTTACAGCCTCCTAATCGCATCCCGAAAACTTCGTCACTATTTCCAAGCTCATCCAATAACCATATACACTGACCAGCCCTGAGGCAGGTGTTGCAGAGACCCGAAGCATCGGGAAGGTTGATCAAATGGAATATAGAATTAATTCAGTTTGATTTAAATTTTCAACCACGAAGGTCGATCAGGGGGCAAGCCCTGGCAGACTTTATAGCAGAGTTCACTATCCCAGAGGAGAAAGTGATCAACGACAAAGTGGTCAAGTCCGAAAATGAGTTAAAGATAGATTCATGGAAGCTATACACAGACGGAGCCAAGAACGACCGAAGGTCCGGAGCTGGAATCGTCTTAGTCACTCCTGAAGGACGGTCGTTATATTACGCTCTACGATTAGAATTTTCGGCGACTAACAATGACTCTGAATACGAAGCCCTGATTGCCGGGCTGAAGCTTGCTAAAGACCTCGAAATAAAAATGTTGGACATATTCTGTGACTCCAAGATCGTTGTTTGCCAAGTGCGAGAGGAATTTGTGGCTCGGGGGCCTCGACTTATCGCCTACCTCGGGAAAGTGAGAAAGCTATTGAGCAACCTGGAGCGGTACAGTATAACACATATCCCAAGAGCCGAAAACCAGAAGGCAGACAGGCTGGCAAAGCTAGCTAGTTCCGATAATCCAGAAGAAACTGAAATAATTCCAATTGAAACGTTGGAATCGCCAAGCTTTGAGTCAATGGAAATTGAGTTCGCTTTCGAAGCGGAACCGGAGAAGGAGTCGTGGATGACCCCAATTAAGAATTTCCTTAAGAATGGGACACTCCCATCAAAGAAGAGTGAGAAAAGGGCTAAAGTTCGCCAGGCTACCAGATATGTCATGCAAGATGATACTCTTTATAGGCAAGGATTTTCTATGCCCCTGTTACGATGTATAGCACACGACAACATCAAACGTGTACTAAGACAAGTGCACGAAGGTGAGTGTAGAGATCATACAGGAGGTCAGACTTTAGCGAAAAAGATATTGCGATATGGATACTTCTGGCCCACAATTAATAAAGATGCAGCTGATTATTCACGACGCTGCGATAAGTGCCAGAGATTCGCCAAAATCCCCAGAGCACCGTCGACCCAACTCAAATCAATGGTGAGTCCTTGGCCATTTGCCACGTGGGGAATTGATATCATCGGAGTTCTATCGATTGCTAAAGGAGGAGCGAAATATTCAATAGTTGCTGTGGACTATTTTACGAAGTGGGTGGAAGCTGAGCCCCTAACCAAAATCACGGCGAGAAAGGTGATAAGTTTCGTGGTTAGAAATATTATATGACGATTCGGGATCCCAAGGACCATTATAACTGACAACGGGACCCAGTTCGATGGTACTGAATTCAGAAATTTCTACCAGAAGTATAAGATCGACAAACGATATACTGCGGTTGCTTATCCGCAGTCGAACGGGCAAGTTGAAGCAATAAACAAAGTAATAAAATCCATCCTCAAGAAACGGTTAGAGCGCGCAAAGGCAAAATGGGTTGACGAATTGCCTTTAGCTTTGTGGGCATATCGAACAACATTTAAGACGGCTACCGGTCATACCCCTTTCTCTCTCTCTTTTGATTCAGAAGCAGTAATTCCAGTAGAGCTTGAAGTTTCTTCCCACCAGGTGACGTATTATGACCCGATGACGAATCAGGCACTCTTACTCGAGTCTCTTGATGAAATCGAAGAAAAAAGGGATGAAGCAGATTTGCGTGCGGCAAGACATCGACGTCAGATGGCACGCTATTACGACAAAAAAGTTTGCCTTAGGACTTTCGAACCAGGAGATTTGGTGTTAAAGAGAGTCTTTCCATCCCTTCTTCACCTCGGTCCAAAGTGGGAAGGACCCTTTGTCATCCAACGGAAACTTGAAAAAGGAACCTTCAAGTTAACGACCGTAGATGGCGAAGAAGTCCCCAGGGCATGGAATGCCCAACATTTGATGCGATATTTGGATTAGAAATGTTGTACTCTTTGTTATTTTTCTTATGAACTCTGTAATAAGGCACGACTTGCCTTAGGAAAATCTGATGATATGAATAAAGGACTATAAAGTGGATGTAGACTACGACTTAGCCGAACCACTATAAAAATATCGTGTGTCATTTACTTTCATGCATTATATATATACATTCATCGACTATTCTGTTGTGATTACGAAATATAAGATGATTCAAAACCTGAAAGGTTGAAAACAGTTTAAACATAAGAAAAAGCACAACGACTATTTGTGCGACAAGACATAAAAGAATGAGAAAACGACATTCTTAACTCTAACTCTCCAGAGAGAGAGAGAGTATAAAAGCGTCTCCGATTGAGCGCTGAGAAAGAGTTCCTTCCCCGCTGAAGGATCGGGGGGTGAATAAATTGTTGAGCTCGAACTCTAACTCTCCAGAGAGAGAGAGAGAGTATAAAAGGATGGGAAGACGACGTCCTCTGAGGCGTGAAGGTGCACCCAGACAAGAGACCGCCTCAGTAAGAACTCTAACCTGAGTATAAGACAGGAGAGTATAAAAGAAATGCCAGAAAAAACGACAGGCATTGACGACACAGAAAATGCAGTCCCGTCAGAAAATCGGGAGCATTCAGATTGCTTGATTAAGCCTTGAATAGTTTTTTTTGAGATTGACTGGGGGCATATATTTATACACATATTTCCTCCCTCCGTAACTTCATTACACAATTATAGTGAAACATGCATTCTTACATAAGTGCAGAACTAGTGACTAATAAGCATTGCGGAAAATGAATTATTTTTTATTTACGAATGAATGAATTTATACAGGAAAACAGCCAAAAAGAAGGTGCAAGAGCCACCCTTACAGCAGCAATTATTGATCTACCAAATACTAAAACAACGCAAGGTAACCCACTATTTAGATTTCGAGTGAGGCTTGGACTTCTTGGCGGCTTTCTCCGCATCCTTTGCCTCTTTCTCGGCCTCCGTCAAGATGCGCTTTGATTTTTCTTTCCCGAAGATGCGGCGCTGGAATCGGTTGACTTCTTCCTGGAGGGCGGAGCGCTGGAATCAAGAGAAATTTTTTAGCGAGTTCCTCTGTAATAGATCTAGTTGAAAGCTTAACAACTAACCTTGATCCCGCATCCACAACTGCAAGAGGCTTGAGGACTTCAGGGTCTAAGTCTTCAGCTTTTAACTGCAAGCGTTTTTCTTGATCAGCTTTCATCGCAGCCAAAGTAACATCATCTGCACTTTTCGACTCCCCGACTATTGCCACCTCTGGATCTTCCTCATGTCCTCCGTCGCCGCCATCATCCTTTAAGGCTGCTATCGTTTCTTCATCATGGGGAGTTTCAGCCTTAGATGGTTCGCTTCCTTCTCCCAAATCTATAGGAGCAGCCTTGTCCTTCCCCTCTTTTGCCTTCTCCGTAGGTTCTGCCCCAGACGCGGCTCCCTGAGTCACATCTGTCTTTCCGGATGGCTCAATGCCTACAGAGTGAGAAGCAACAGTTATCAACTCAGGAGAAAATAATGGGTCTTTCATCGATTGCTCAATCACGTGGGAAAGGTAGAAATAGCCTTGACGAATTGAGGAGAAAATGTAGGGATACCTTCCGAAGACTTCTCGGCAGGGGTAGCTGCTGTCTCTGATGCCATTTCGGGGATAGGGGATAGCAGAGTTGTTCGAGGGATTCCCGGGTTTTCAGGATCATACCCCTCTACTTCAGAAGTTGCGGGGGCAGTAGAAGAGGAACCAGCCTTGGGAACGTTCTTCTGTTTAGTCCTCCGCCTCTCTTCTTCCATAGCATCAGCAATGAGGCGGCGCCCTTCAACTAGGCGTTCTGGCTCGTCATCCCTTAAGTATTTCTCCATCAGCTTGTCCTCATCGATGGAATCAACCTTGAGCTCCTCTTTTTCCCACTCAACGATTTGACTCCATACTTGGACTAGAGTAGATGGATAATCCTCAATCCAAGAAATGTTCCGGCGACGGATGATATGTGCAAAGAATTCAATCATTAATTCGCCGAAACCCTGAATCTCTGCCTCCGCCTCTGACAATTGTTTGCGGGCCTCCTCCCCAGATTTGATAGCACACTCAACGTTGCCCTCCGCCAGGGCAGCTTTGTTCTCCGCCTCCAGTATCTTTGAGGCCAAGTCAGCATTTTTCTTCTCTAGCTCAGCATTCCTCCTTGCCAACTCGGCATTTTTCCGTTCAAGGTCAGTGTAAGCAAGGCGCGTTTTAGCGACATCTGACTTAGCATCTTCAGCTTGCTTTTTTAACTCAGAACGCTCTTGAGTGTGAGATTCAAGCAAATCATGATAACGTTTTTGCATATCTTCAAATTGTTGTTTGAAGTTAGTAGCGTCCCTTTGAGCAACAGCAAGCTGGGCCTGTGTGTCCTCTAAATCTTTTCCTAGATTCTTTAAGGCCTTTGCATCTTCTTCCGCGGTTTTTTGCATTGAATCAGCATTCGTGATTAGAGTACGGATAATTCTGGAAAGGTTGCGTGAATATTTGAACATTTCAGAATACTGTTTTTCAACTGCATCTATCTTTGCTTTGGCCTCGTCTGCCCACCTGGAAGAAATAGGTTCGAGGGCAAGTAAAAAAGTCAAAGTCTCGAAGTAATGTTCGGGAAATTGCTCCTCCAAATACGCCCGCTTGATTGCAGTTTCAGCATCTAGTGGTGGAGGGGCGGGGATCGTCAATTCAGTGTCCCTGTGTGTGGAGGATTCAATAGTATCTTTATCTGTTCTAGGCCGTTTAGCAGGGACTTGGCGTTTACTTCGCGACTCAGTATCTTTTGGCGGGCTTCTCTCCCTACCGCGCTTTTCTTGAGAAGAGGTGGAATCTCTTGGTTGCGGCCTGTCCTCTTCCCTACGACCTTGATAACCTTTATATCTCTCTGGGTCCGTCCGAACGGGAGAATGAGAACGTGAGGTTCGAGAGCGATACGGTTCATAAGGCCTTCTCTCCTCCCTATTGCGATCGTCGCAATGATCATATTCAATATCCTGAGGTGGGTTAGACATGCTGCGGCGGAGCTTCCTGATATCGTAGTAGGAACGGGACATCGTGCCTGCACAATAGGACAAATGAAATTCAGAATCAATAGTTCCACAGAAAGAGAGGTGCAATGAATGCTAATGCTATTGTGTAAAGTGTGTCCTAAGTGGTGTGTTTCCCCCCCAACCAACCCGAGTCTGAAGCTAGACTAGTACGGGCAGGCTCTTTGGCCTTAGCAGGAGTGGTCTCTTCAGAAGAGGTGAAAACTAAAGGATCTTTCCTAAAATCCTCTGAAGTGTATATAGTTTCAGGTAAGGGGAGATCCCCCAAACCCTGAAATAATGGGTCATCAGTGCTAGGGACATCTCCCTCGGAAGCATCAGTTGGCGACTCTTTAGAAGACGTTGACCTTTCTGGAGAAATGGCATCCTCAGGAGCAGTATACCCTTCGCGATGCTTTTCGGCCAAGTTAGCCAATTCATCGTCTTGAATAGAAGATGGAGAAGGTGAAGTTTGAAGAGGCATTGTAGGAGCTCCCGAACCTTCTCCTGTCTCTGGGACCACATCCACTGGAGGAATATATACGTATGGAGCCGTCCCATGACCGATGCTACGAAAAACAGATAGCAGTCCATGAAAATGAAGATATTCGTCCTTAAGGACTTCATCGATAGTCAGAAACTTCTGATCGCCATTAAGGAGCTGGTGCATCCGGTCAAAGAACACCTGATCTGATATTTGTTTTGGGTTGTTAACTGCAAACACAAAGAAAAACAAGTTAAGGAGATGACTTGAATATATAGAGCCAAGATTTAGAAAATCAGTGCTTTACTTGATTTCGTCCATCTCCTGGCACACCCAGGTTGTCGCTTCACATAAAACCATTCCAGTCTGGAATCTCCAGCTTTACTACTGAATGGCGTTGAAATTATCTTCCTCTTAGGGACAGACTCAAAATAGCAGAAAGAAGGAGTTTCTCGAGTCCGATGCTTGAAGTTGTAGAAGAAATGAACGTCATCGAAAGTGAGCTCTATGCCTAAGATCTCACGGTATGCTATATATAAAGTGTGTAAGTAAGCATAAGAATTGGGATGCAGCTGCATGGGGGCAACCCGCATTTGTCTTAGAAAATCTACGATGAAGGGAGAAAATGGAGGGATAGCACCGACCATGCACATCAACCGAGTGATTGCCATGTATCCTTCTGGAGGGTTGTGGGGACGGTCAGATCTCGAAGGCACTAGAGTGTCCTTTTTCATTATCCCGTATTTTAAACAAATTCGGATAAGCCGGTCGTTGTCGATTGTTGATTCAACAGAATCTTGGGGTGATTCCAATATGACAGCCGATTCAAACTCATCAGGAGCCCGGTCGTCACCTAACCCTCCTTCCTCTTCAAAACCTAGAGATACTTCATTCTCCAAAGACACATCGTCACTTTCACGATTTCCAACCTCGTAGTCTGAACCCTCATCATTCCATTCTGGATCCGACGGAGAAGATATGTCCTCGAGAGTAATTTTGTTGGAGGTTTCCGGGGCCTCTTTCTTCTCAGCTAGTCTGGAAGAGCGTCTGGGTCTCATTGTCATAAAACTATTGAAGAAGCAATAGCACAAATTAGAGTAAATTAGCCCGTATCCCCCCGTGCATGTGTGCAAACTAAAGTGTAAACGGTGTATGCGGAAAGTGCAAAGTAAATGTTTAAAAGTGCGACGCAAAACTTTGGCAAAATATAAAGAATTGAAGTAGTTCTTGATGTCCAGTTACGTTCGCAAGGCACTATCCTAACTGTCCATTAAGTTGAAGGTTATGCCAAAAGTTGATTGGGCCAATTAAACAAGTTTTTATGCATTATGATGGACTGCACCTCGGTTCGGTTCAGGCGCGTTTATTGGGATCGGATCGGGAATGTGGCCTTGGCTTGGGTTCGGATAAACTTTGAAACTCACAAATCAAAGTCAGATCGGCTTGGAGGTAGATTCCCCTAACGGTTCGGATCGGACCACGTAGCATTGTTTCTCCTCCTTTACTTTACAGTCCGACCCGATCCGGTTAGGTGAACACCCTTCTCCTTCTTTTCACTTTCCAGTCCGACCCGATTTTGAGAATCTTCTCCGACCCGAATCGGTCAGATGAACTCATTCCTCCTATTCGCTCTTATGCCTCTTCACCCAAACCGATCCCAAACCGTTCCCTCTTCTTCTTCTCCTCCATCCTCTTTCCTCCCTAGCCAACACCAAAGTCAGTCTCGTGCCAACCACCCAAATCAAAGCCAAGCACTTATGCGCTGGCACATTCAACAACTGATTCTAACCCCCTCCGTTACTACCTCGAGATGGCGACGAGGCCACTAACGACGATGACGAGGGGGGAAGGGTCATGGTGTCGAGGTCATCCAAGTTTCATGCTCAAATCGTCCTAATCATCTACGAACTCGAATCGAGGTCAATTAAAAAAGGAATTATCTAAAGTTTTGTAACCTACCTATGTTACTACTTCGAGAATTAAGAGGAATTTCGATGCTTCAGGAATTGGGGTTTTTCGTTTTGCAAAACTTGAGGAGCGGTAAAATAATAAAAGGAAATGAGAGAAGGAAGAAGACCCAGTTTATATAGAGAAGTAGAGTGACTATTCGTCTCCCCATTCGGATCGGACCGACAGTCCAGTAGCAGAGCCCCCGTTCGGATCGGATCGACAGTCCAGTAGCAGAGCTTGGCCCAATAGTCCAATAAAAAATAGAAAGAAGAATGGGTCTGTTCGGATCGGAATCCGAACCGAACCGAATTCTTTAGCTCAGCAGCGAATTGAATTGAAATTTAAAGAAGAGGATGAAAGCATGAGGAAAGTCGAAGGAAAGATGACCTAGCAGGCGATATGCAATGATAATCAAAGCATGCTCCATCTCCAACAGAAGCATCCTTTGAGGGGGCAAAATGTTAGCCCACTTTGTGAACTGGGCAACACAAAGTCGAGATGTGAAACATTGAAGAACTTGGAAAGCGTTATAGCGGATCAGATCGGAGAAGATATAGCGGGTCGGATCGGAGAGGTCTTGCTGTTCGGATCGGTGAGCTATTACTATTGGAATCAGGGAGGCACAGCTGTTCGGATCGGAGAGCAACCTACTGCCAGTCGGAGCGGAGGGCTACCTGCTACAAAGACAGATCGGAACGGAGTGAAAGAGAACGAAGACTTAGCCTTGGGACAAAACCGGATCGGATACCTCGATCCGAACCCCTCCTGTACACTCTTCCGATCCGAACCCATCTTCCACGTCACTCTCCTCCATGATCGCCTGGTTATTCGGAGCGGCTATGACCAGTTCCTACCCACAACGTCCACTGCTCTGATGCGTTGTCAGCACAGAAATCCATCCGAACCCGAGGCTGATGGGATGGATGACACGTGGCTCCGATCCGGATCGGGTTCTGAGCGAATTTTCACCTATAAATACCCTGTCTGGAGACAATGAAGGGATCTTCTTTCTGGCACTTTGAGAGTTCAACCACTTTCATAACCCGAATTCTAGCACTCCCGGAAAATCCAAATCATCTTTCATCATATGTTTTTAGACAATTGAGTGAATGTAAGTGAGTTGTGAGAGAAATTGAGTGAATATTTCATTGTAATTGCAACTACATCATTGAAAATAGTGATTGACGAGTGGACGTAGGCATTTCTTCGCCGAACCACTATAAATTCTGTGTCTCTATTTTATTTTTGATCTTATTTCATTCTGCTCTTAACCAATTTGGGTGTTAGAACCACTTTTTGGTCTAACAGTTTCCATCTATTATAACTATTTATTTTCTATATCCCAGAAAATATTTCTTATTTACCAACGGAAAACATTCTTTTATATATTCACAACTTCTACATTTAGAAACTATATGTCATTAACATCTAAAAACATTTCCATGTATACACCCATATTTTATTTTCTATATTAGAAAACATTTCTAATTTTATTTGGAAAACATTTCCAAAAACTCCTTCAATGGATTAAAACAGGTGTTTAAATAAAACATTGCTATGCCAACTCAAAATGCTCATTAACTTAATTCACTTAACCAACCTTCGCTATCGAACCTTAACTATTCGTTATTTAAAAATGAAGTCAATAAAGTTAGGGTATAACTACCTCTTAGACCTTAGCTGAACAACATTATTAAGCTTGAAATAGACAAAGTTCACCACTTTAATCTTTAACCAACTATTCTAACGTGACTCTCAGATTTAATTTATGAATCCACTTCTTTTACATAATCATTTTATTATAACAATAGTCTTATAATTCCATGCTTCCGAAATATAATAACTTTAATATAACTTTATTTATTACTTTGAATACATAAATAAACAACTAATTTATTAATAAATAAATAAATCTTGATTAATAATGGAAAAGTAAATAGTACTTTCCTATATTCGATATAGTTGAATTCCAATGCATAATTTTCTCTCGAATAATCTCTATTCGATAACTTTCATTCAAATAACTATATTCGATAACTCTTTTTTAAATAACACTATTCGATAACTCCCTTTCGAATAAAAAATATTCGGTAATCTCTCTTTCTCGAATAAACTATATTCGATAATCGTTATGAACTCCAACATATTTTACCCTTTCAGGTCAACTCATATTTCTAAATTCATTTTCGAATGTAGTACTTCCCAACAATTTCCTATTTCCTTTTATAATTGTTTTAATTCTGAAAAACATTTTCTTTTAAATTGTTATTCACTTTAAAACGTGAATATTACCCCTTTACAGAAAACTGGGCTCATTTTATCAAATCAAAATTTGATTTCATAATTTAAATGCTAACACAGGTTTAAACTCCAATTACCGAGTCATTTTATAACTTCTTATTCACATACCATTATATTTGTCAAATCTCGTTTACATGCCAACTTCGTAGTTGATTTTATTTAATAAGTCTATAATTCTCTATCGCCTTTTTATTCGATTATAAAATATCAGTTTCCAACCGAATATTAATTCTCTTGTCAAATACCGATTTATCCAATATATAACTTCTTAAAATAAATTATTTTACAACATGTGGCCTAGTCGAATTCTAATTACAAATCCTTATGGATTTTATTTTAATCCTGTTCAAAATTCGAACATCGAAATAAATTCCATCATTTCCTTTTCAAAACGACTCACAATTTCCCGTTTTAAATTTGCTACTGAATTCATAATCCAAATTATCCATTGATAATTATATTTATTTCATTTATAAACATTGTTTATAAATCACACTACTTGTTCTTATTATTAAAGAATTTATTTATTTCTATCCCATTCGGAATTCCATTTCTATTTATAAAATAGATTTTCCCTTTTCAAATTCATATTGCATCCTTTATAATTTCCTTTATAAATCTTTAATTTACATTTCATTTCAAATATCGGTGTTAAAATCTTTTTTACTTCTCTATATCAATTCAGGCTTATATATTCAATTTATTAAATGATAAATAATTTACTTAATTTATAAAACATTATATATAGATTAATCTACTCAATTTATCCGTTAAAACAAATTTCTATTTAACTTTAAATCCATCTTCTCATAGTTCTTTTATAACCTGAAATTCCCTTTTTGTAACTCTATTTATTTTCCAAAAAATATATTTAATCCATAAAGATCTTTATTTACTTCTTATTACTTCCATTAAGTATTTTAACCAAAATCAGTGTTTTAAACTTCCAAATAACTATTGTTGGTTTTATACAAAAGTTTCTTATTTAATTTTCAAATATTTCCTTTTATAAAATCCATTCGATTTTATAAAATTCTAAAATTCAATATCCTCTTCACAAATTCCTTTTTATAAAATCCTTTGATTTAATATAAATATTTTTATTTCAATATAAACTTTGAAATTTCCCTTTTTCCATTCCAGTATTACTTATGGTATTTAAAATGCCAAATAACAAGGCCATTGCCATCATAATCAAACATAGATTATATATCACATCATATAATATATGGAAAAACTTTATTATAAATATTGAGGAAACCAGTTGGATCCCTCCAACCTGTTTCCCTGCATCATAGATGTTAAACAATATAAATAACATCAATTTCATTTCAATATGAAATATTCTGATAAAAAGAATCAATATTTGATAAATGATATATATTTATATATATTACAAGATCTATAATTTCAACCAATCAATTAGCGGTTCATCCAAAAAATCAATACACATCAATTAACCATCATTTATCAATTCTAAAAATACATTATAAAAATGTAAACTGGCAGAGTTAGTGAGTTTTACTCACTTTGGTCGGTTTGTCGTTAAATAACGATAATTGTCATTGATTCAGATCAGGAAATTTATTTCGCTATAAATTGTAATGAGCTCCAACTCCCTCCAAATCAGTTCCGTTGGGTAACCCTTGTCCACATGATCCTAACGGATCCTGTTGCGTCAATTTTGGATCACGTATGACGAAGTTATGATATTTAGAAGTTAATACGTTATTTAATTTAAACTTGAAATTAAAAAAAAAAAATGGGCCTTATGCTCAAAACTGGCCCACGCACCATCTCCACCTGTATGCCACAATATCCATCCCCTCCCATTTATTTCGCTCCAGTAAAGTCATGCAAGGAAGAAGGACATTGCCGCAACTTTAACTCATCGTTCCTCTTCCATTTTCAGGTGAAACTCCATGCAATTTTCTCCATCACCCTTCTCATTAAATTTCGCAACAAGCCATGCTAAACCCAAAGAACTCGATGCTCCAATTCACTGCTGTATTTCCAGACTCGCGAACGCTAGCAAATAGTTGTATCGAACAAAAGTAGAACGGGATTTCACCAAACTTAGCCACTAGATGTCGGTCTCCACCACAATATCGAAACCAATATTAGATTCTTGAATTAATGCTTTAATATCTCTAAAACAGCAACACTTGGTGCATTGTTTCTAGCCGAGCATTGAAAAACATAGGTCGAACTAGCCAAAACATATACCATACTAAATACAATCTCACCAGCAATCCATATGTATATGTTTTATAGCTATACGATTTTTCTTTGAATTTTATAAATTTCTAAACTCACGGTTTTTAGATGGGAAGTGGCGATAGAAACAATTGACCACCGTAAGAAATAGTTTAGGGTTTAGAGATGTATAAGGGGTATATATAGGGCAGGGTAGCTTATCTCAGAAGCTTTGTAGACCTTTATATCAATTTATATTTGATCATTAACTTAATTTATCATTTAAAAATTCCTGCGATCACGTACAATATCCAAATTCGATAAAAATGGACATGCAGGTGCAGTTCGACATTACGGACCCAAAGAAACTTGTTTCGTCGAATTCCGAGTTCGTTTGCTCACACAAGATATTTTTAACGTCAAATTATTGACTATTTTTCACATTAAAATCCTATACGTCCACATACTGACTCCAAAAATCACGAAAGTTGAAATCTTGCAATAATTTAATATTTTGGATCCAACAAAATTAATTTCGTCGAAAGCGGAGATCGCCTACAAAAATGACTATTTTCTAAGGCTCTAAATAAACTAATTAAATTTAATATATTTAAAAATAATTAAATTTAATATTAATAAATTAATATTATCGTATATATATATCCCAATAGATTATCATACAGGTCCAAAATATACATATCAAGATTTATAACACCATATTTCAAATCCAGGTTAATCGATATTTAATATATAAAAATAAAAATCCTTTCATTATATAAATAAAATCGTTATAAATTATAAATGGATTACATAACTACTTTTTGAAAATTTGATTTGGACATAACTCACAATCTACACGACGAAATCCCGATTTTTCTCTTCCATTAGAAATATATAGTTCACCAGATCCAAGCATTTCTTATTTCATAGAATTACGGCTTAAAACGAATTCTGTATATTCAATTAAATTTCGAATCGCCAAATTTCGAACTACCTCGCCATTACAAGCTCGATTATAATTGTAATACATCTTATACGTTCTATCGTCGTTTTGTAAATAAATTCGTTATTATAATTCAATTCTAAACTGAATTAAATTAGTTCAATCTTCTGATTCACACAACATTGCGAATTCTACTATTTCGGAAATTTAATATATTATTTAATTATTAATATTAATTAAATATTCAAGGTTATTTAATTTAAACCATTTAAATTACCAAACCATTATTTAAATAATTAAATAAATTAATTATTTGACTGTTAAAAATATAGGACGTTACACTACTTGATGCCCTGCTTGCGTCACTTCGCACCAGAATGAAGCCTTATCTTTCAATAGCCAAGCGACTAACTGAATCTTCCTACAATCGTCAATATAAAAATTCCAAACAAGTCCTCCATTTCTTTGAGCCAATTCCTTGCCTCTACGAAAGTTTCGGTTCCTAGAAATGGCTTTCCAGCACAGAAATCTTTGTAGATCTTAGAGAAATTGTCTACTCGTGGAGGAGGAGGATGACGAACAACGGGTACAACTGGAGAAGGAGCGTTTGTTGGACCACCACCAGGCATCGTGGCCTCTAGATTCCTACGGAACCAACTTGGTATCGTAACGCCCTTAGAATTATTAGGTTCCCAAGACATGCTGAAAAGAAAGGAAAAGGGATTCAGATAGAGCATCGAAAAGATATTACATATGGCTTTAGACAATATGTTTTTCAAAATATACGTTCCTTTCGAAAATGCTTCCTTTTAAAACCTTTTTAAAAATAATTTTCTAAATCTTTTATTCGATCTGGTAACCTTCACCTCTGATACCAAGTGTGACACCCCACGTCCGTTAATGTCACTCATTAAGAGAATGCATTAAGTTTCGTGAAGCGTTATAGGTAAACAAAAACATAATCATTACAAGACAGATATAAAATAGTAGCGGAATTTAAAATTTTATTAAGCAGAAAACATCATAGTTCAAAACATGGTTACATCATATGTCTAAAATGCATAAAACCCAGTACATCATTAAATTTTTTGTCTTGTACTTAAAACATCAGAGTACAATAATAAAAGAAGCATAATCCCCAAAATATAGCCATAGTAGAGAGATTTGAAATCAAGAAGTACATCTAAGCAGCTCCAAGCAGGATAAAAGTAGAATCCTTATCAAGCTTGAGTATTCCCACCCTGAGAACCGTGGGGCACGGAAGAGAAAGAAGACGAAACAAAATGGATCAGACATAAAGTCTAGAAAGTCCAGTTACTTTTAGCATATAAATAAGTAAAAGTATCACGACAGGCATATAAAGTGGATAAGAGAGATAACATCATAAAAAGGCAGGTATAACAAGGTAAACAAGATAAACATGATAAAATATATTGTGCTTCTCTAATACTTTCTCTTTCTTTGCAACAACACTAGTATAACCAAAATGAGATGATCCCAACAACTATAATATGGTAGACTTAGGCGTACTTCTAGTGAGAGGTTTTAACCCTATACAATTAAAAAGAGAGATTAATATAATAAGAGAAAGCAATTAGGGGATAATGACATAGATTGGATTCATACTTATCAATGGCCAACAAATAAATATAGATCTAATTCATGTTTCTGTCACACACATGAATCAACGATAATTAGATTCTTAGAAACAAATAAGTGAATGACGATAAGCATAGCCTATGCAGGAGCTGACCTCTTAAACAACCATAGGCTATTAGGATAGATTCACTAATTAATTTTTAAAACCCTAAAATTAGATCTAAATCTGATAATTGTTAGATCAAACACGAATATACCCTGTGAAGGAGCATAGCTCTTAAACGACACAGGATATGAAGGTTCAGATCTAACCCTTAATTCAGATTAAGATCTACATGTATAAAGTCCTCATCTATTGGCTATGTGATTCATGTTGTATCATATCTATTAGCGTCATCACCCCCTAATCAAAGGGGATTAGCTAGACATAGCTAAAGAAGAAGAGAAAAAGAAACCAAATAACATGAACATAAATAAAATAAAATAAAATAACAACTGAGAGAAAGGGAGATGAAGAGTTTTATTCCAAGAAGTGAACTACAAAATAAAACTTAGTGTGTTTTTACATGAATAAGATACAAGGTATTTATAGTTGCATTGGCCAAGACCTAGAGGCTAATTACACAATGTGGGACTAAAGATTTAGCCCAAATAACACATAAGCAAGTGTGAACGCAACTGTAAAGTGAGAGGCTTTGTAAGTGAGCCAATGAGAACGCAGTGTGAATGGATTTGCAATTGGCATGCCTTGCGGGCATCAAATGACATCAATTTCAATTGTGTTGAGCATGAATAGGAACTCCATATCATCTGCAACAACCTGTCTTTATGAAAAGGCATTGGATTATTAAAATATGCAGCAGAAGGTGGTTGAACAACAACATTTCTTCAAGCTTTAATCTAACTCTCAAAATCAACACTCTTCATACACCAATTCTTCAAGCTTTTCAATAATTAAGTGCATTAATCCATTCATCATAAATAATATGAAAACACAACTATAAATACACAGTATCAATTATTTTAAATATAAAATAAGATTAATAAGCGGATAAAATATACACAATTACGTGTATATCAACAATCAACAGGTAGCCCAACATATCGGAGTTACCCCTAAGGACAATAACGGGCACCTAAACATACCAGAGTCTAGATGTACCCTAATCACTACCCTAATCGATCGACTCCTTACACCGTAGATACCCTGTGCTAGAGCCAAAGTAGGATGTATCACTTCCTAAAGGGGCAACTCTTCATTTTCAGGATGTGCACAACCATATCTACTGATGACACGGCGTCTAAACCTCCTCTACTGGACCCATGTACACACATGACCTCATCAGAACGCGCCCCCCACACCACCCCTTCGTTTGGATCTCTTACAATCAGCCCAGTAAGCATGGCCCGACTCCGACCTAGTTCGGTGTACTCGATTAATACCTATGTATGGGTTACTGACTGAAACATGTCCCATACACAAGATGATACAAGCTTCCCCCTATGCTTGCATCCCCACTAGGTTTTCCATAGGTTATGTCATACTAGACTAAAATATTTACTTAACCTACCCACTATTTCAAACAAGTTTACTTAACCCCGAATCAAGTTAACATGTTCATGCAATCCCTATGGATTCAACGAGGTTAAGTATTTAATTTCATTTCCATATATTCATTTATGGTTATAATGCGCTAGACCTCCCATATTAAGACTTGTGGATGCTGGTTATGCCAGTTGGTTCCGGGCAGCCTTCTTCCACAAGTCGGGCTTAACCTCGTATTGCAACAACCCGAAAATCTGGGCCAGTTTAAAATTTTTATTTTGGCAATTTTAGCGAATTTTGATTATTTAAAATGAATTATTTTAAATAATATCGACGAGAAATTTATTTTGAATATAATTCGAATGTATATATTTATACGCGTCGTCGTTAGAATATAAATATTTATATATAATTATAAATAGAATTGAAAATGGCGCGGTAGTTCGATAATTCGATTTCAAACTTCAATTGAATGTACCGGGTGCAAAACAATCCGGATTTTAGTGAAACCAAAAATATTAGGATCTAATTGATGATATTTTTCCAACGAATCCGAAAAATCAAAATTTCATAGCGGGAGTCAAAAGATATGTCCAGTTGAAAATTCTGAATAGTCGCTATGGAATTTCGGCCCTTAAAAATAGCCATTTTGCAAACGACCTCGGATTTCGACGAAACCACCTTCGTTGGATCCGTGATGTAAAGTTATTGCTAGGTTTCAAATTTCATAATTCTTCGAATTAATATGTGAGCGTGGCAAAGGAAAACGCGTTTGACCAGTTTTAGTTGATTTTAATCGACTGGAAAATGGCCATTTTTCAAACGGTCTCAGAATTCGATGAAACTAGTCTTGTTAGGACCGTATCGTCAATACGAAGCTAGAAAATATTTTTTGGGAATTTTTCGAATTAGTATGTGACCCCGGTAAGTTGAAATGTGTATTTAAATTGAATATATAAAGATTTATATTTTAAATTTAACGGAAACTAATCGAAACATTCGAACCAGCCTATGATACATATCCCATTGTGTTCGGAATGGGGGTAATTAGCTATAGGCGACAGTCGGTGGGCTTGATTTCGACTTCGAAATAAAAAGTTACTTTTTGAAGAGAAATTAAAATAAAATAATATAAATTTAATTAAAAACTCCCTCACCCCTCTTCTCTCTCTCAGATGGTCAACGAAGGATAAAAAAAATGGCCGAAGCCCTCCCGCCATCGTCGATGTCCCCCTCCCGACGTCGTCGCTCCTCTCTCCGCCACCCACCGTGTCCGTCCCCTCTCTTTCCTCTCTCTCCGACGCAGGTTCGAACCCCAACCCTAAACCGCAACCCTCTCACCCCGCGCTGACTTCCCGCTTCGATTTGGAAGGCCCTCGAACCACTGGAATCACCGCGCAACACCACCAGCCTGCTCTTCCGACCATCCGCCGCTTGAGGCTGCCCCCAGCGCCCATTCCCTCCTCCAACCCCCACGATTTTCACTGTAAGGTTTATTTATTTTTATTTTTATTGCCTAATTAGTTTAATTTACTTAAAGTTTTATCTTTAAAATCTGATTTTTATAAATTAATAGAGATATGATTTTTATATAGTGAAGATCATAAAAGAATGATTTTTAAAAGATAAAGTAAATAAAATTCGATTTTTATTTGAGTAGCGAAGTAAAGATTTGATCTTTATGTATGTAGTGTATAAAAATATGATTTTTATATTTTTAAAAGAATTAAAAATATGATTTTTATATTTTTAAAGTATTAAGAATATAGTCTTTACTATATAGCGATTATAAAAATATGATTTTTATATTTTTAAAGTAGTAAAAATATAATCTTTTATATTGTAGAAAGATAAAAATATAATCTTTGCATAGTAGGAACTATAAAAATATAATCTTTATGAGATATAGATGTAAAAATGTGAAAAGGCGATATTTTTAAATGTGAAAAGGCGATATTTTTAAATGTGAAAAGGCGAAATTTTTAAATGTGAAAAGGCGATATTTTTAAATGTGAAAAGGCGAAATTTTTAAATGTGAAAAGGCGAAATTTTTAAATGTAAAAAGGCGAAATTTTTAGATGTAAAAGGGCGAAATTTTTAGATGTAAAAATGTGAAATCTATATTTTTGAAATGGAATTTTATATATATTGAATAACATAATAAAAATTCGATTTTTACATATGTAGAGAATACGGGCAACGAAGGTGATAAAAAGGCAAGAACGATGAAGATTTCTATCAAAAAGAGAGTCAAGATGATTGGATAGCTATCGTTGAGAACTTCTCACTCTTCAATTTCTTTTCTAGTTATATATATATATACTAGGATGCAGACGGTGTTTAGTAGCACCCGACACCCGTCATCCACAGATCATGGATGGCTTGTTTGTTAAATTGTTTGGTTGTGTGGTTAGTTAGAATATTTTGTTTGAATTGAATTGTTTGGTGAAATGAATTGATTTGATTGATGTGTGAATGGCGTGGGCCTTCACTAGACCGGGGATAAGGCTAGGCCTCGTCCCGTTTCTAGTATCGTGCCGTTATGCCGCCGAAATTTTCTAAAATATGTTAGAAAAATAAAAATATCATTTTATTTAAAGATTGAACTGAATAGAAATTCATATGTTGGAATAAAATATTTTATCGTTAAAAATATAATTTTTAACGTGAATGTGAATAAATAAATATTCATTTACAAACCGGACAGTTTGTTTATGTACACCTATTTGAATGACATTGATTGGGACGATAAATTTTACACATCGCCCAACTGCACAACTAAAATCTGTGTTTGATGGTTTGAAACCCCACACGGGTGTTGGGATGAAATTTGAAGTTCACTCATACTGATTGATTAAATATGTCGATCGATTGATTGACAGGCTGTTATAAGCGTTAAATATCTATATTTGATGCTTATACAGTGTAGTGCACTTTGGTTGATGGTTGATTATTTTCAATGCTATTATATGTGTGTAATGTATGAAAATCCATATAATTAACATTATATGGTGATTGATTGGGCCTCATTCCAATTTAGAAAATAAAGAATAATATAAAATAAAGGTTCATGTGTTGACAGTACTCATCCATTGAGATTGGTCATGTGTTGAACGAAATATTTTAGTAATAAAATTTACATCTTTATCAATATAAAATAAAGGTTCATGTGTTGACAGTACTCATCCATTGAGATTGGTCATGTGTTGAACGAAATATTTTGATAATAACAACTATTTTGAAATAGAATATTTGAAATAGAATATTTGAAAATAGAAATTTATGAAGCCGTGTTGATTAGATTGACGCCATTTTGACGTGAACGATATTTATATCGATTTTATCGATTTCGAAACGAATTGAATTGAAAACGATTTTGAAACCGAATTGAATTGAAAACAATTTCGAAATGAATTGAATAGAAAACCAATTTGAATTGAATCGAATAGAAAACGATTTTGATACCGAATTGAATTGAAAACGATTTCGAAATGAATTGAATAGGAAACCAATTTGAATTGAATTGAATAGAAAACGACTTTGAAACCGAATTGAATTGAAAACGAATTCAAATTAAATTGAATGCGAATTGAAATGAATTCAAATTGGATTGAAATTTGAATTGAATAGAAATGAATTTTAAAACGAATTTATAAAGAAGAATTCAATTTTGATTTGAATTGAAATGGAAGTTGAAATTGCTTTTGAAACGAATTTAAAACTATCTATATAGCACGTTTTAAATTGAAATCGACGAAGTATATATTATATATATTATATATATAATATAATGGCCTGAATAGAACGCGCCGCGCCGCGGCAGTTCGCGAATTTCGACCATTTATTTCAAACGGATATTGCGGGAGATCCAACCGTCGGATTCTCCTGAAACCGGAACCATTGGGTTCGTATTGAAAAGAGCTTTCTAACAGATATTAGAAATTAGAAATCTAATGGTTGGATTTGGAATTATGTCCAAATCAAATTTGGAAAAGGTCGCTGTAAGTGCAGTTCGATGGCCGTTGATGGAAATCGACTGTACGGGCCTTGATAAAATTATTAAAAATAGTAATAATTTGTGTAAAATCATACGAAATGATTTAGAAAGGATTGTGATGAAAAACTCCATATTTGAGAAGATAAAAATAGATTTTTATCGAAATGAACTAGTTTTGAACTAGAACTATAATTCTATTTATTTTTAAATAAATAAATCAAATTTGAAAAGGGTTTTAAAAATAACCAAAATTTCCAATGATTGCATTGGAGTGGATTTGAATCGAAATTGTCCTCGGAATATTTCGATGTTGGAATTCGTGATTATACAGATGTTATGGAAATTTGAAAGATATTCATATCGTTATTTCCAATACGACATTTGTTAATCGTAGAATTTGATATTGAATATAAGCCGATATATATATTTTCTATTCAGAGCCTTATATTGAATATCAAATGTGATTTGGGTTTGTCGTGAATGGTGTCTTCACTAACACTGTTCTTGAACCCAGTAGAGAAAAGATTAAATCTTTTTATTTGGATTTAATGAAGTGTACCAATTAAATAATATTTAATTGGAATTGAATCGATATTGATTTTTGGGTTTATCGTGAACAGTGTTTTAAATAACACTTATTCTTTAACCCGATAATTAATGAATGTGATTTTGGGTTTATCGTGAACCGTGTTTTAAATGACACTGATTCTTTAACCCAGTTAACGATTAAAACTAAGTGGAGTTTTAATGAATCTTTAATTAGATTGAAATAATCGAGAATGGAGTATAACCAGTTTTACTCCAGGCGATAGTTAAATCTTTAATTAGATTTGAACGTGAAATGGTAATTGAATTTACCGATAACACCGTGGTGTTAGATATGAAGTATTACCAGTTTTACTTCATGGGATGAATAGGTTGGGATTAGGAAATTAAAACAAATGATTACTTCGGTAAGTTTCGTTAATCCCGACTAATTGAATGGATATTCAAAAGTAGATAAAAGAATAAATTCAAGGAATTTATCTTGGATAAAATTAATGGGAACCTTTCCCTATGAATGTGAAATTTAGAAACTACCTGTCGGTTAGCCAAGCAGAATGGTTTTCTGGATATTGATCTGATGTTGGTTTCGGCCTTCGGGGTTAATATTTGGGGAATTATTCTCTTGATTAATTTACGGTTAGTGACTGATGAATTGGAATGAGGCGTATGTTGTGTTGGTGCAACACTTTTATAAAATATACGCGAGTTATTCGGGAAGACCGGGTTTATCCCATTCTGAATAACTGATACGACGATAAGTCAAAGATGAAGACGGTGGTCGAAGACCAGAAGTCTTCACGTCGTTTGGGTGATTACTGATGATCTTGATTGGGCTGTACACCCAAGAAGATGGAAACAGTTGGTGATCGTCCAGACGTGCTTGGAGATCGATGGATATGCGGGGTACTAGGTGCCTCCGGTTTCGTTCAGACCCAGAACGGACTTGTAAATGGACTGTGTGTCTGACATTGGATTTTAGTCCGTGTGATTGATCTCTATTAAATATATATTTGTTTGGCGGCGGAGAATTTATTCTCTTGCTTAACGCCCTTCTCTGAGACGTACGAGCTCAGGGGTTATATATTGATGGATATCAATCGCATGGAGTGAATTTCCTGTGTGGCATGCCTAAGTGGCAAATGATCAAGGCTTCTGTTGAAAAGCAAAGTCTTGTGGTTGATGATCGAAGCACGGCCTTTGTGGCGTAGCTTTGTGTAACGTTTACTTCGCGAGTTTCACACCCGGTATGAACCAAAAACGGGAGACGGACCTCAGGGAGGGCATGCGTTTCTTTCTAGTTAGAAGTGGCGTCAGTGGTTTTACACGCCCTGACGAGTTTGACTTATGTGGTTGTTGCTGTTGCGAGGCGCCTCGGTTATATCAGTTTCGGCCGATGCTTCTGGTCGGCTGACGGACCAGACTTACACCCCATAGGGTGGGGAAACGTAGTGTTCAGGCATAATAATCCACATCGGTGGACCGGCCCTGTCGCTCCAAGGCTTTCCTGCGCGCTTGCCTGTGGCTCGGGTTAGAGAGTCACAAATCGGTAGAGGATCTTGCCCCTAGCCTCGGTTCATACCATAAATGATAACCCAACTTCCAATACGACATTGCGGTTTTGATTGTAAACCTATATATGGCGACATAGTGGTATGGGTCATTCATGCCGCCTATGATTGATACTTATGATTTGAAGTTGTTTTATACACTATGCACTTATTATAGTATCAAATGATTTCTTTTAAAACGTATCAAGCATTCTTGGCTATTATAAGGTAAAAACCATATCCCCCGGCTTGCGTTGCATTGTGTGATAGGACCTGGGTCTTATAATAGCTTCATTTTTCTTTATTTAGCATTGCGCTGTTGTTTTATGCACTGGTATTCTTGGGAGGAAACCCGTTCCGTGTTATACGGCGTGGTCCCTTGATTTGCCTAACTTTAAAAATAAAGATTAATAACTGTTTTAGTACTCACACCAGTCATATGACTGACCTGGAGTTTATTGTTTTAACCTAAACTCTGGGTGCCCTTATTTTGACACGGGCAGCTAGTAGTTTTGGTTTTGCTGATTTATATTCACAGGATCCTGGTTTACAGCTGGAATGATATCCGGAAAGCTTTGTATCCGTATATCTCTTCTAGTTGTGTATTGTATTATTTTCCGCTGCGATGTATTTAAATGTAATTTAAATCTCTGATATTTCTGTGTAATATTCATTTTTACTCTGTATATTCTTGTATTCTGATGCATTGTTGTAATATACAATGAAATGTTCTTCTGTTTGTGTTCTATTTTGTCATGTTCTCAAACGATAGGGCGTTTCGAACGGTCTGGGTCGGTTTAGCGACTGATTCGGATCGAGCGAAATTCCTTCTCGTCCCACGTATCTTAGCACATTTCGTGTTCATGCACTTAGACCCCTCATATTATATTCACCACTTTTGGTCGCTGGATATGCCGGTCGGTTCTGGGCAGACTTCCATCACAAGTGTAATCTAACCTCGTGTCTAAGCGCGGTTACATTTTCTAATTACAATAATTCTAGGCATTTCCATTATTAACCAATTATTCCTGTGTCATTATAGGTTTTCATTCCCCTTTACCAAGTCATGTTCATAATGAACTATATGCCCCAAATTAAGGTCTTTAATCAAAGTTTGGTTTATGCCTCAAATCCACATTCAAATTTTAATTCAAGTTATGCCCAAATTTCCCAATATAAGTTATGCACCAAATTTAACATTTCCCCCTCATTCCCAATTTAACGCATTCGCATATTTCAAGCCTAGTCTCAAAGGTAGCCTGACTATAAAAATAAAAGGGAAAAGAAGAAGGGAAGAGGACAGAAATGAACATAATAACAAGATCGACATATAATGACAGATATAGGCATAGTAACTAATAAACATACAGTGACAAAGTTGGGCATAATGACAAGATAGAAATATAGGAACAGATCTAATGAACATGTGATAATAGAACTGATTAGGCATAGTGTCATGGTCATAAACTAACATGATGAGATCTAACTAGTGACCTAGATATACAAATAATGGCAGATCTGACATGATTCAATTAGCATAGGCTTAGATCTAGTTCATAGTCATGTCAGAATAACTTAGATATACAGGTTATGATAAATATGATATGATTCAAATAGTCACATGCTTAGATTCAATTTATAATCATGTCAAGATTAACTTTTAAATATTAAGATCAAAAATTAACATAGACTCACTGTGATTGAATCTAGAAAATAGAAGAAAGATTGTAGATATTGAATCACAGATCTCTAAACTTGAATGACTTTATTGTTGAAGAAGAAAAGTCTTAATTTAAACTGGGCAGAGGCAGCATGTAGTCCTCCATTGCTTTTTGAACGAATAAAACGATGAGAATTAGGTCATATATATATATATAGCCATCTTAGAAAACTCTAAAATGTTCCCAGATCTGCGAGGGGGTCTACCCCCCTTGGTGTGTCGACCCAGGGGTCGACACCCCCCTTATGGGGTCGACCCATGGGTCTACACCCCTTTGATAGGGTCCACACCTATGGGCAGGAGATTTCCCGCTCCCTTTTTTCTGCTCGAATTTGAACTATTTTGAATTTCTGGACTTATTTATTCATACATATTCTTCTTATGCTTATACAAATTTCAAACCTTAATAACTTCTTCGTACGGTGTTCGTTTTATGTAAACCAGGTGTCTATTTTGATAGAATTCCGAGACAAACGCAATGGCGTAGTCCGTTTCATTTAATTCTGAATATTAAATTAAGTCTTCTTTAATTTATCATTATTAGTGTTGTTAAAATCACGGGGTGTTGCAATCTTCACTACAATTATTAACAAGGATTTCTTTGTTGAAGGATCATGTCGATATATGAGACCATACAAAATCCATTGTAGTGGTTTATTTGATTCTTCCATACCGCAGAAAATAGTAACTCTTATGCCTTTTATTGAATTCTAGATTGATATCTCCAGTTGATGATATTCTGAGAGGACTTCCATGTTTTCTATAATGAGTTTATCCTCTTTTAGATTTTAACTTGATTATTCTTTGTTCTTTCACATTGTATTCTATATCCTATAATACAATGCTCCTATTGAACTTTTTATTATAAGAATCCCTTTCCCAACACGGATTCCTCTAAAATCTCATCGAGATTCTCCTCGGAAAGACCATCCAAAGATAGCTTAATCTTCATCTCCAAAACGATGATTACCGTCATAAAATCTATTAAAACTAGACATAACAAATGCGGATGCAGCACAAACAACAATCCTATTCTAAGATCTCGAAGCATTAGACCAGTGCAAGTCCAACTACCACGACAAATTTTCTTAGCCTTAAAACAGTGAGACCTTTTGCTCATTCTGATCCAACCAAATGATCTCTTCCTTAGGATGAGACTTAAAATGGTACTACAAAGATCAAGTAGTGAAAGTAGGTATTATGGACTAATAAATGGTTGGAGAGAAGAAATTAGATCTTGGAGTACTGGGGAGGCAAGATCTAATATGCAAACAAGAACGAAAAAGGAGGAGGCGAGGCGATGATAAAGAAAGAGAAGAAGAATAGAGATATGGTCCAGCTAGATGAGGAAGGAAGGACGAAAGAAAGAAGTTAAGGGGTTGGTTTATACGCAAGTTTTACGGTTGAGTCCTAGATCCAAGTTGTACCAAAATTCATCAACAAGTTGACCATCCTAGGTATAACACTAAACGGTCAAATGCCAAATGGGTTTTGGGCAAAGGTTAAACCTTGACCTTGTCAGGCCGGATTAAAATATTAATCATCCTGCGTCATCTTTTATGATTTGACGCAACCGAAAAACAATTATCATCATAACGGCGGTATCAAAGACCGCAGTCCAACTCTGAACCATCTCCAAAGATTCAAAGTTGTCTCAACAACGATGCTGCGACCACAAAGCGAACGAATTCCA
The DNA here is from genome assembly GCA_030737875.1 of Allium sativum. NCBI lineage: Eukaryota > Viridiplantae > Streptophyta > Magnoliopsida > Asparagales > Amaryllidaceae > Allium > Allium sativum. The sequence goes on along the minus strand of CM060910.1, from coordinate 605,957,478 downwards.
AAATAATTTAGTTAGAAATTCGTAATTAAATTAAAACAGATTTTCGCCTTACCTAGCTGACAAAAACAAACAAACGATTCATGAAATCAAATACCCTAAAAATCAAGATGAAGGATTTTCTTTAGCAATTTCAAAGGAAAATTTAAAACTTTCCAAAAATGGAATTTATTATAATCTAACGGTTTCATAATTATAAATCCATTTTATTATTGCTACTGTTATATTTATATTTTAGTTTGTATTGCAAAATGAAAAACCTTTTCGTGTAAAAAAATTTTGGAGCTTCAAAATTTTAAGGATTAATTGTGATAATTTCAATAAATTATCCAATATATAGGGAGAGGAATACTAAAAATCGCATGGAATGGATATTTATTATTTTTAAGTTTAGTGGCATATTCCTTGCCATTTCTAATTCCTTCCTACCTACCAATCGTATTATGTTTATAAAATTACACAAAGCCCCAATAATTTTGAAACATGAATAGATTAAAATCTAAAAACCATATCTTTATAAAATTAGGCCTTCATAAAACCATTTTCCGAAACCGTAATTCAAAACCTTTGAAACTCATTTTATATTTCTAAATAGTATTAAAAATAAATTTCTTCGAATACAAGGTGTGATGGCCGCTAAATTTTCGACCCAGCAAAATCAACATCCAACACCATGTTGACTATTCAAGTATCGAAAACACCAAGTCATTAATAGAAAGAAATTATAGGATGAGAAAGATAAGATAGAACTTACATAATAAAAGAAGAAGAAAAACACAACTAAATAGAATCAGAGTAAACACGAAACTCATAGCAGAACGAATAAAATATATTTTATAACAAAATCCTGATATACAAATCCGAATTTTTATACACATATCGTATCAGAGTATAATCATATACATTACAGCGGAAGTAATCCCTAAATAACTAAAGGTGAAGCCTCCTGCTTTGAGCTCCTCCCAGTGAATATGTAAAGCCTGAAACACTTGACTGCCCGTACAAATGTGGACATCCAAGAGTTCAGGAAAAACACAAACAAAATAAAATCTGACCCACACTGGTACCCCAACACCTTGTTTTACGGCCAGCCTTTTGACTTCACAACCAACCCACATTTTTGGGACATGCAGGGGTAAGAGTCTCCCATTTGCCACAAAACCGCGAAGCAAGAACCCCCTATCATGCGTACCAAGCACACAACAAACAACAAGGACTGGTGTGAGTAAATTCCAACCATATCGTTTAACTTTGAAAATCCTTTTAAAAGAAAAGGATAATAGTAAGACCATCCCACACACAAACATGGACGGTTTTTACCTTACTATTACCGAAAATATTTTGATATCGAAATCCAGTGATATTATAATAATGTCTAATCAAATAAATAACCAAATAGCATAACGCTTGCATCTCACGCTCCACATACATAGTATAAAATCAAAAACCGCAGGGCGCTTATCGGAGATTGGATTCCAACTATGACAAGGTATGGGACCACCTCTAGATTAGTGTACTTTAGAGGGGATACACTGGGGTTCAACAAGAACATCTTGCAACCTGTCCCACACATGACCGACCACTCATTTAGCTTGGGTGTATCGAATATATTGTCACCCACGGTTGTTGGCCCTCCAACCGTAATCCGTAAGATACAGAATCGGAAGAAGAATAAATAATGAATTTTCTCTAGATTGGTGACAAATATACCCTGCTTGGGAATGACCCACCTAGCCATGCTGCCTGCCCGATTTTTGTCATTTCCTGGTTGTGAGGCTTGAGGCTACGTTAATCTTTTTAGAATATCTGGTCACCATTCACTTTGAATGCCACATTGTCAAACCCGTCAATTCACCAGTTGATCTTCCCAATATATTACAGGCATAAAAAGCTAAGAGAAACGAATTTATCTGCCACAAGACATAGCACCTTAAAAAGATCATCTTATGTGATTTGTTAGGAATACTCTGTCAGACATTCGTCCATACAAGTTGTCCTAGGACTGGACAAACAGAAAGCACCATTCTTGAACAGAACGACCCTTGCATTTTACTCCGCCTTCAATTATCTTCAACATAATCTAATTCACAGCGCTTATGCCTATACAGAGTGATTTCCGGATAATAAATCCAACCGGTCTCTCCATATTGACAACGATGGTCAAAACACTTTGATATTTGGTTATTTAACTATAGAAGTAAAAACAAACACCCATTCAATTGTACAATTAAACATCACACAACAACAGGCACTCTTTATTTAACATTCATTTTTATTATTCAAACTCCGATATCTTACCAGATATTTCTCAAACCCCATTTTAGCCTTTTCACACTTCTTGGAAAAACATTACAGTTATTATAAACTCTTATTCTCCCAGTTCCAAAAAATATACGTTATTAACGTTCGAAACATTTCTATTCTTTTCACATTCTTTATTTTCTACACTTGGATAATATTCCCTATCTACATTGGAAAAATATTTCCAATTTCAATATAAACATCTTAATCTGCCAAATGTTCACTTTTAAAACATTGTTCACTTTAAAATGTGGATATCATCCCTATTATAGAAATCTGAACACCTTTATCAAATAACTCTTTATCCAAGTAATAAATAACCTTATCTTGTTTACCAAAATCTCTTTCATAACTTTATATTCCCATTCCACTTTATAAACACTGTTTCTAAGTCAACTTCTAGTTAAATCAATATCAAATTTGTAACTAAATATTGATTACATATCCTATTATAATTTATTGGTTTAAAACTAAATATCAACTATCCTATTAGATTATAAATCCTAAAAATAATTTACTTTAATACATTTGACATCGTTGAATTATCGTTCCAATTCCTAATAATGTTATTTTGTTCTAATCATATTCCAAACATCGTAATGATGTCATCGTTTTCTGAAACGATTCTCCAATTTCTCTTTCTAACTCATTCTTATATTTCTTTGGACAAACATCATTACTTTTTACTTTAGAATAAATGGATTTCAAACCAAACTGTTTTCATTCCCTAGGGAATAGTGCTATATATAAAAATCACGTTTAAGCTTGGCGAATAATGTTTTTATCGTTATAGTTCAAAACTTGCAATACGCTATAATATTCCCCCTTTTTTTATAACTAATGCAATACACTGCCATATTCCCCTTTATAACTAATCTCGACATCTCTGTCCGTTACAAACTAATACCATTCCTCGGTAATAGTGAAGCCATTTAAGTTGGGTTTTTTATTTACCTCTCAAACCTTGATCGACAACGTTATTATCTTAGAAGAGATATAACCCTGTAACTCTAACTCCTTATTATTTATACTCCGTCAAATCGTATTCCTTGCTTTATTTTAAATATGGTTTTATGATGCCATATCCTTATTTTGGAAGCTCGATTGTTTATAACTATTTATATTAAGTATTAATTCTTCGCGTCATCTTTCTTATATAATTCCAATTATAACTTCCTTACCCAAGTCCATTAACGCTCTTTGTCTTTTGATGTTTCTCTTTCTATTTGAATCATTATACCTTATTCAGGTAACATCTAATTACAAATTCAATCCTATCTTAAACGAATTCCTTTTAAGAAACAATTACTTTAATTACATAATAATTAACTTCATCATTGCTGAAGTAAAACGGTTTACTTCATTATTGATTTAAAAAAAATAGATTAGTTGCTTACTTAATAAAAAATAACTAATTATATTAGTCCGTTAATCATTTAAACTTCTTTAAATGAAAAAGGTCATTCATAATTAAGGAATCCTATTTATTTAGATAATTAATTTCTAAAACCATTATTATTTGATTAATTGAAGATTAATTAATCAATTAATCAATTTCTACCAAAATAGTTGATTTAATCAACTTCAAATCATCAGTTAATTTGTTAACTGATCGTAATTACTCCTTACCATTAGATTAATATAATTAATCTAAAAATATTAATTAATCCTTTTTGTCTTAAAATGACTATCTTCATAGGACAATTTTTATCTTCACCTGATTAAAATAATCGCTTATAATTTCTTAGTAAAAATTAACTACAAAATGTTTATAATAGAACTTCTATTATAATCTAGGACTTAGCATTAATTATAAAAATATAATTTTTATAACTTAACTTCGTTGATTTGCCTGACGGCTAATTAACTTCTTGACAAAAAATGGGTTTATGGTCGACTGTTGCCACTTTCTTAATTGATATCGTCTGTCAAAATAAATGTTGAATTTCCATTGAACATCAATATCCATACAGGGTTTCAATGTCATTTGGGTTCAAACAGTGCATATAAATATTAAGGAATTCGGTTGGATTCCTCCAACCGGTTTTCTGCATCCATAGATGTTAGTCAACACAATTAACACTAATTCCATACTAGGGAATATTATAATCGATGGAATCAGTATCAATGATGTGTACATATGCAATGATATATATATCAACCTATTCAATTGTAATCTACCTAAACGACCATCACACGACATTCAACCAATATTAAAATATAATATTTTAAAATAGATCATAGTTAGTGAATTTACTCATCTTTGCGCGTTAACCGTTAAATAACGATTTGCGTCAGTTGTGTTTAATTTTGCCAAAAATCGAGATGACCTCCAAATAGCTTCAAACTATTTTCATCATGTAGCGTTCTTGCATATGGCTCCAATGTTACGAACGACTCCCTTTACTCCATAACAAAACCCGCTCACCCGAAAAATAACGTATCCTCCCCGATAGTAATTCTGAACGCATGCTTCCTTCATATGCCCATTCTGTTTCTTCTTAAAAAGTAACGCATGATTTTTCTATTATCGGGTCTACAGGCTTGGCCCATCACCAAACGGATCCATCCTCTATTCCTTCATGAAAGGAAAGAACCTACACCAAGTCTCCCACACTAATTCATCAACTCCAAATATATTCCAGTGAGTTATCCTTTTTCATTACCATGCCTTTTTATACCAATCTCTGCCACTACTATCCCTCTTTCTTTCTCTATACAACTTCAATCCAAATGCCTTGTCCCCCACATAGCTCATACTGCACTTGAAGGCCTCATGCCCAGCAGCGCAGCTGCTTCAGTCCATGCGTATACCCATATTCCACTCTAAAACAGCCATATACAGAAAACATGTCCCTTTGCTTTCAATTACCCCCATGTTCTTTCCTTGTATACTACCACTCACATACACTTATGGCCCTACCACTCTAACGCCTCATAGCTGCGATGAAACTCACTCCTGTGCCCCATTCAAACGAGAAAACAAGGTCTGCTTTAATGCAATAAAAAAAGAAATATTTTTAATGTATGAAATGATTCATTATTAAAAGTGACATGTTTATTGTCAAAATTATGTAAACATTAAAAAGAAACATTTATAATGTATAAAATGATTCATTAATAAAAATAACATGTACATTGGAAATTGTTTTAGAGATTAAATGGGACATTTTAATGTACATGTAGTTTCATTAAAATGTTACATTTTTCATGTACATTTAGATAAAAAGGGATTGTAGGTTTAATAGGATTTGTAATTAAAAATGTTACATTTTACATGTTAGTAAAGTAGGAAAATGTTTAAATACTAATATATGCTTTGTTTGTTGAAAACATCACTTTTAATATGTTAGTGAAATCATTGAACGATTTACATATATATATATATATATAAATTAAAATTAAATGAATCGAGCGCGGTAGTTCGCGTTTCGGCATCGTAACTTTAAACGATTATACCGAAAGATCCAACCGTCGGATTTTTCCAAAACTGGAACCGTTAAGTTCGCTTTGGAAAGATCTTTCCAACGATATTAAATTTGTAAATATCCAACTGTTAGATTTCGAGAAATGTGTGATTCAAATTTGGATAAAAACAGCGCCTGGGCCGCATAATGATCTGAAGCGTCATTCGAATTAAATGGACTATTCTTATATAAATAAAAATAGTGATAAATCATTATAAAATATTATTAACGATATGAAATGATTTGAATTATATATATTCGAGAATTATTTGAGAAGACCGAGTTAAATCTCATTTCAAATAATTATACGACGATTTAAAATCGAAGACATTGAAGACGATCGTTGAAGACCGGTGATCTTCACATCAATTGGACGACTACTGATGCCCTGCACTGGTTAGATCCTAGTAAAGTGTTAAAGTGGTAGTTGTCCAGACGTACTTGTTGATTGTCCGAATATGCGAGAACCTCTCTTCCGTATTTGACATACGGGACAAGGAATAAGGTGTCTCCGGTTTCATTCAAACCCAGAATGGACTTGTAAATGGATGTGTGTCTGACATTGGATTTTGTTTTGTGTTAATTGATTTCTATTAAATATATTTCCGTTTGGTGGCGGAGAATTTATTCTCTTGCTTAACACCCTTCTCTGAGACGTACGAGCTCAGAGGTTATATATTGAAAGACATCAGTTACATGGCATGAATTTTCAATATGGCATGCCAAGATGAAAATGATCAAGGCTTTTGTTGAAATGCAGAGCCTTGTGGTTGATGATCAAAGCACAGCTTTATTTAGCATAGCTTTGTGTATAGCGTTACTTCGCGAGCCTTACACCCCGGTAAGAGTTAGAAACGGGATAAAGGAACATAGGGAGTGCACGACATTTCTTTCTAGCTAGAAGTGGTGTCGTGGTATGAAGCCAAGACTTTTTTACTTATGTGGATGATGGAATGAGGCACCTCAGATACTGAGTCCCTAGTGTCTCAGAGATAAGTCCTATAGGACCGGGAAACGTGTGTTCGGGCGCAACTAATCCACTAAAGTATTTGTGAACTAACCCTGCATGATCCAAGTGTTCGCCAGAGTTCGAACCCTGAGGCATTTGCTGGCGTGTCTCGACTTGATAAGGAGATCATCCCTAGCATTAACTCATGATGGAAACCCAATTTCCAATATGACATTACGGATTTGATTGTAAACCTATATATAGAGACATAGTATATGGTAGCTATGCCGGCTAGGGTTGATACATTTATTTTGAAAATGTTTTAAACTAACTAGACACTAATAATAATATCAAATTTTATACGTATCAATCATGTTTGACCATTATAAGGTAAAAATCTATCCTCCGGTTTGCGTTGCATTGTGTGACTTGAGTTGAGTCTTATAATGGTTTCATTTTTCTAGAAAGCATTGCGTTGTTTTTGAAAATTTACTTATTTTATGCACTAGCAATCCAATGGAGTAAACCCGTTCGGCGTTAGCAGCGCGGTCCTGTGATTAGCCTTATTATTAGATAAGTTAAGTAAGATTTCTCATACCAGTCCCATGATTGACTCATAGTTTGTTTCACTTGCAAACTCGGGTGCCCCTATTTCCACATGGGCAGTCGAGTGGCTTGTTTTGCAGATATTTATTTATTGAGCATGATTCTGGATCGAAGCTTAATGCTATTTCCGGAGTATTGATAGTCTTCCATTGTATTAGTTTGTTGGTTCCGTTGTATTGTATTAAATTTATTGTAAATTAATCTTCGCTGTAGTATTATTTATCGACGTACTCTGATATATTCGGTACTATTATGTAACATTATTATGATATTTATAAAAGTCTTTTGTTATTGTTCTGATGTGTTGTATGCACAGAGTTAGAATATGCGGGATTCGAACGATCTTGGTCGATTTAGCGATCCATTAGGTCCCGGTGAAATTCGTATCGTTACAGCTAGTATCAGAGCATTGGCTAACTCAAATCTTTGGGGTACAACTCGCTAGAACTGAACAAAAGAATCATCAAAGATAGGATTAGAAATATCCTATAAAAGAATACTCATAAGAGATAGGATCGGTAGTATCCTAGAATGAGAAAACTCGTTAGAGATGGGATTAGAAATGCCCTATAATGAGTTGAGAGTGACAAGTTTATAATTAACGTATTTGCGATTATATATATAATTAGATTTTAGAAAATATGATTTTTGATATATAAAAGTTATATATATTTGAAAAGCTAAAAACCAATTGATTGACGATTGTGCTGTGTGATTATTAGTTCACATAATAAAATTATTGAAACCAATAAAAGAATGAAAGTTGAGTTGGTTAGTTAAACAACATTCAGCTCTGTTCCTTTTCGAGGACGAAAAGATTTTAAGTCGGGGATATTGTAACAATTTATTTTAATTATAAAAGTATCTTGAAATGGCATGGTAGTTTGAAAATTTGATTTTAAATTTCAATTGAATGCACAGGATTCAAAATAATTCGGATTTCAATAAAACCAAAAATATTTGAATTTGCTTAATTATATCTTTCTAACGAATGTGAAAAACGGAGATTTCATAATGAGAATTGAAAGTTATGTTCAGTTTAAAATTTAGAAAAGTCGTTATGGAATTTATATTTTTTTTAATATATATAGCCCTTAAAAATAGCCATTTTGCAAACGATCTCCGTTTTCAACGAACCACTTTTGTTGGATCCGGAATGTCAAATTATTATTAGAATCCAATTTTCATAATTTTTGGAATCAATATGTGAGCATGGAAAAAGAAAACGTGTTTTGTCAATTTCAGTTGAATTGGATTGAACAGAAAATGGCCATTTTTCAAACGGTCTCCAAATTCGACGAAATTAATTTTGTTAGGACCGTATCGTCAAAACATAGCTAGTTTTATTTTTCCGGAATTTTTGGGATCCATATGTGGCCCCGGTAAATTAAAATATAAGATCAAATCAAATAATTAAACGGTTTATATTTTAATTTAAAGAAAAATGGGAAGAAACGATCAATTATGCAGATGAGACCTAGTCCATTATGTCCGGAATAGGGGTATTTGGCTGGAGGCAACATTTGTTGGGCTAGATTTGGAGTTATTAGGAATTAACGAGCTTTTTCTGAAAATTAGAGAATTAAAATAATATAATATTATAAGTATGGGATTTACAAAACCCTAATTCTTTTCATTGCCGCCATTCCCCTATTCGACACCCAGAATACTCCGATCTTCTTCCCCAAATTTCATGAAATCCAATCAACAAATTTGAACCTTGCTAAGGCAATTCTCTTTAGCTCGACGAGCTCTCGATCCTCAACGGTGGAGATGGTCTGAATCACATCATGGTGACGGGAATTGGAGCTCAAAGCCGCATCTTTTGGCATGGATTTCAAGGCAGGCGGCGGAGTCGAGTGTGGGGTAGTTGGGGGTGTGGTTCGGCTACGCCATGGCGCTCGAAGTGATGGAGTCCGATGTGGCTCAGGCGGCGCGAAGATTGGTGCGGCGTCGGATTTGGATGGCTACGTATGTGTTTCGTGAATACTGAATGTAACAGGAAGGAGATTTAATAATTTAATTAATTTAATTATTAATTATCTTAGATTATGTTGATAATCTAATTAACGTTTATAATATCGTATCTTTCTCATATGATATCAGAATTTTGCAAAACTGGATCCGTTGGAATCCTCTAGACGAACACTACATTTCAGAACAAACCAGGACAAGAATTTTTGATAAAATTAAACGCTTGTTTAATTTTATTAGAACCATCATTATTAATCGATTTCTAAAACCGATCAAGTTGAGAACTCTCTCACTAAATTCTCTTGTACAATTATTTATTTTATATAAACTACCATGATTTTTATCAGTATTTAATCATCACCAATATTTGTTCGCTAAAAATATTATCTTTAGCTTATATGTGAGTTTTCTTATTTAAAAACAAATTTTTTTTTTATTACATTGGGGATTTTTATATATCCGCTGTTAAGATTCAGTTGAGTATTGTACGTGATATGATTTGAAATGTTTTGATTGTGTTGATCTGTTGGATTTAATTGAACGATAGGATTGGACAAAATTGATCGTATAATAAAAATATTCCTTTTTATCGTATATATACTCATGAGGTTGTTAAAATTGATCATACAATAAAAATATTCCTTTTTATTGTATATATAATCATGAAATTGTTAGAATTGATCGTATAATAAAAATATTTCTTTTTATTGTATAATTAATCATGAAATTGTTAGAATTGTACGTACAATAAAAATATTCTTTTTTTGTATATGTTGATAATAGAAATATTTATGCAAATAATTTTTTTATTTGTCATTAGAAACATAGAAATTGTTATGCAAATAAAATTTCTTCTTTTTATTTGTCATGTTGAACATAGGTGTTTTATACAAATAAAAGTTCTTTTTATTTGTCATGTTGAACATAAGAATTGTATACAAATAAAAATTCTTCTTTTTTTCTATCATGTTGAACATAGGAGTTGTATACAAATAAAAATTCTTCTTTTTGTTTGTCATGTTGAACATAAGAACTGTATACAAATAAAAATTCTTCTTTTTATTTGTCATGTTGAACACATGAATTATATACAAATTTAAATTCTTCTTTTTGTTTGTCATGTTGAACACATGAATTATATACAAATAAAAATTCTTCTTTTTGTTTGTCATATTGAACATAGGAATTGTATACAAATAAAAATTCTTCCTTTTATTTGTCATGTTGAACACATGAATTGTATACAAATAAAAATTCTTCTTTTGATTTGTCATGTTGAACACAGGATGTAAAGAACCGAAAATCCCCACCCTTTTAATCGACCATAAACCACACAGGTCTGAACCAAAAGTCGGAAATCTTCTAATACTTTAACTTTGGGAATACAATACATTAGAGTAGATAACAGAAGACTTTTATTACATCATGATAATATAACATCAGAGAACAGAATATATCAGAGTACATTGAAAATAATATAGCAGAAGATTATTTACAATAATTAATACAAAGCAGCGGAAATAACTAAACTGATACAGTGGAAGTCTATCAACACTCTGGACACAGCTTTAAGCTTCGATCCAGAATCCTGCTCAATATATCTGCAAAACAAGCTACTCGACTGCCTGTGTGGAAAAGAGGGCACCCGAGTTTGCAAGTGAAACAAACTACAGGTCATTCATGGGACTGGTATGTGAAATCTTACTTATCTTATTTAATAATAAGTCTAATCACAGGACCTCGCCGCTAACGCGGAACGGGTTTACTCCATTGGATTGACAGTGCATAAATAAAGTAAATCGTTAAAAAACGCAATGCTTTTTAGAAAAATGAAACCATTATAAGACTCAAGTCCCATCACACAATGCAACCCAAACCGGAGGATGGAGTTTTACCTTATAATGGTCAAGAGTTGCTTGATACGATAAAACGGATTTGATATTATTATTAGTGTAAATATGTTTTAAAAACAATTTCAATCATAATGTATCAATCATAGATGGCATAGTACCCCATCCTACTATGTCGCCATATATAGGTTTACAATCAAGACCGTAATGTCGTATTGGAGGTTGGTTTCCATCATGATCAAGGCTAGGGACGATCTCCTAACCGATTCGAGACATCTAGCAATGTCTCAGGATTCAGACACTGGCGAATCCTTGGATACAGAAGGGCCGTGCACAAATACTTTAGTGGATTAGTTATGCTTGAACACACGCTTCCCGATCCTATTGGACCTATAAATTGGACATTGGCGACCAATAAAAATCCGAGGCGCCTCATAATACATCAATCCCATAAGTAAAAATGTCGGGCCATGAAAAAACCCAAATACCACTTCTAGCTAGAAAGAAACGTGTGCACTCCCTGCGTTCCCTTGTCCCGTTTTTGAATCTACCGAGGTGTGAGGTTCGCGAGGTAACGTAATACACAAAGCTATGCCTAAATAGGCTATGCTTGGATCATCATCCACAAGGCTCTGCTTTTCAAAAAAAGCCTTGATCCATGCATCTTAGTATGCCACATTGTCAATCCCTACCATTGATTTCTGCAAATATATAACATCTAAGCTCATACGTCTCAGAGAAGGGTATTAAGAAAGAGAATAAATTCTCCACTACCAAACATATATATATTAGCAGAAATCAACGGATACAATGTAAAGGAATACAACGTCAGACATACCATCCATTTACAAGTCCGTTCTGGGTTTGAACGAAACCGTAGGAACCTTATTCCTCGCATATTCGAACAATCAACATGTACGTCCGGACGGCTACCACTGTAGCCCCTTCAAGGTAGCTACTCCAATCATGGGCATCCGTAGCAACTTATCCATTCGACGTGAAGATCGTCGGTCTTGCACTGTCTTCAATTTCTTCGAATGTTAGTCATCGTATTCATTGTTCAGAATGGGTTAAACCCGTTCTTTCCGAATAACTCGCGTAATTTAAAATCAAGTGCTATAAAAACACATCCAACGCCTCATTCCAATTCAGACTATTCTTTTAATAAAATATTCACAATATTAGGGTAGAATCCCCATTAATTTTATCAAATATAAATCCTTTAAATTTATTCTTAAATCTTTAAAAAAATCATTACTTATATTCAAATTTAAGAAATTAATCTTATCTTTAACTGGGTTAAAGAACTAATGTCATTTTAAACACATAGTTCACGATAAACCCAAAATCATCTTCCATCAAATTGTAATCTACACGGAAATTATAACAGTATATAATTGATATAAACTCTCGTATCAGACTAATAATATAAATGGAATAATGGCAAAGCCTTTTAAATTCCATATATAGTGTCGGCCTTCATTTACAGGAGCTCATCTCGATTATTACCGAACCAAATTCCATTCAATTCCAATTTAATGTATTAAATTGGAAAACTTTATTTTGGTAAATTTCCAATTAAATCTAAATAAAAGATTTATAAATTCCAAATTATCTTTTCACTGTTAACTGGGTTAAAGAACAAATGTCGTTATAAAACACAATTCACGACAAACCAAATTCACATTTCACTTTATTCCAATTACTAAATATAATTTGAAAACTCTATTAATCTTAATTAAACGATTTATTCCTTTTACACGGGGTTTTAAGAATAGTTTTATTTAAGGCACCATTCAAGATAACCCAAAATCCAATTTATTTATTTTAAAACATTGGATTATCTTTCTAGTTAATAACTAGTTCGTTTTGATAAAAATATATTTTACCTTTTCAAAATTGGAGTTTTTCATCTTAAATATTTTTAGGTCATTTATTGTGATTTTATATAATTTTTCTATATTTCAAATAATTTTATTTTCGCCCGTACAGTTGGTTTCCAATAATAGCCACCGAACTGCATCCATAGCGACCTTTTCTGAAATTGATCTGGACATATCTTCAAATCTAACCGTTAGATTTCAAAACTCTTATATTTATTGGAAAGCTCTTTTCGATATGAACCCAACGGCTCTGGTTTTAGGAGAATCCGATGGCCGGATCTCCCGTCACATCAATTTGAAGTTAGTGGTCGAAATTCGTGAGCGGTCACTGTGCGTTGCGTTCTATTCAGGCCATTATATATATATATACATATATACATATATATATACATATATATATATATATACATATATATATATATATATATATATATTTCGATTTCTATTAAAACGTATTTTACAAAATACTTATAAATTCATTTATAATGATTTTATCTTCATTTTCAATTTTAAATAAAAATTGAATATTCTATATTTTATTATATTAAAATATTTAAATTTTCAAAATATTAGATTTATAAATCACTTCTTTTTATATTTATTTTTAAAGATGGAATAAATCGATCGATAAACCTGTTCGGGTTAAAAATAGCATCCCTACATAACACGGCTTCTTATTTTATATTCTTGTGTCCATTATAAGACGGACATAAAAATCATACTTTATTCTTTATATTGCAATGTTCTTTATATTACAATATCCTTTATTTTAAAATTATTCTTTATTTAAAATATTCTTTATTTACAAGAAATCCTGAATCGGAATGCGACTTAATCAGTTACCATATAATTTCGGTTATATGGATTTCATACATTGCATATATTCAACGATAATGATAAACAATCATCAAACAATACATTCACATGCGAAGTGAGATTTATAACTGTGTGAGCATTAAAATAGATAAATAAGTAATGCTCAACACAGACTGTCAATCCATCGATTGACAATTAATTTAATATTGGGGCTAGTGTATATCAAATGTCGTCCCAACACCCGTGTGTGATTTCAACCAACAAACAATAATAGATTATTTGTGCACTCGGGCGATGTACGAAAAATTATCGTCCCAACCACATAAACAAGTCGGATAACTTGTAAATGGAAGTGTAACATTTCAACATCACAAACATATATTTCAAGGCATCGCTACATTATATTTTCAACACATGAATGTTTTCATATAATCTCTTTTTACAATAAAAATGTGTACCTTTATATAGTTAAACATTTTAATGCAACAATGAATCATTTTCAATAAAAATGTAGGTTCTCATGTTAACATATTTTATCAAAAATAATGAATCTTTTCTACTGATTCATTCACATTAAAAATGTAAATTCTAATGTTGACTCATTTAAAATGAAATGTAATCTTTTTATATTACATAAAATGATATCCTTATTACATTGAAAAAATATGTAATCTTTATATTACACTAAAAATGTAATCATTTTTGCGTTGTAATCATTTTTGCATTGTATAAAAATGACATTAAAAATGTACATGTAATACTACTCTTTGTATTGTCTCTTAAGTGGCAATAAAAATGTACATTAAATTCTATTCTTTTTATTGTCCCAAAATGACAATAAAAATATTAATTTTAGTCCTATCATTTTTATCACAGCTAATGTGTAAATAAAAAAATAGCTTTTTATTTTAATGTTTTGTTTGCATCTAAAATTGCAAACAAAAATACAACCTTTATTTTAATGTTTTGTTTGCATCTAAAATTGCAAAAAAATACAACCTTTATTTTACTGTTTTGTTTGCATCTAAAATTGCAAACAAAAAAATGTAACTTTAATTCTAATGTTTTGTTTGCATCTAAAATTGCAAACAAAAATGTAACTTTACAAATCGTGTTATTAATTTGTATCTAAATTACAAATAAAATATAACCTTTTTAAAACTATGTCTTATTTGCATCAAGAAATACAAATAAAAATTTAACTTCCAATTTTAACATTTTACCTGTATCAAAGAATGCAAATGAAAGTATTATTTCAATGTATATTTGCATCAAAGAATGCAAATAAAGGAACAACTTTTTAATTCATTGTATATTTGCATCAAGAATGCAAATAAAAGATTAACTTCTGAATTCATAGTTTATTTGCATCAAGGAATGCAAATAAAAGAGTAACTTTTTAATTCATCGTTTATTTGCATCAAGGAATGCAAATAAAAGAGTAACTTTTTAATTTAATGTTTATATGCATCGAAGAATGCAAATAAGAGAATAACCTTTTATTTAAATATTTGCTCGCATCTAAAAATGCAAATAAAAATTTAACTTTTAATTTCATGTTTCATTTGCATCAGGGAATGCAAATAAAAATGTAATTCTTTATATCACATTTTATTTGCATCGAGGAATGCAAAAAAAAAAAAATACAACTCTTTATTTTAATGTTTTTGTTTGCATCGAGGAATGCAAACAAAATTTTAACTTTTTATTTTATGTTTTATTTGCATCGAGGAATGCAAATAAAATTGTAACTCTTTTATTTTAATGTTTTGTTTGCATCAAGGAATGCAAACAAAAATGTAACTTTTCAATTCAATAAAATGATCAAAATGATATTTTTCACTGAATTGACAATTCTAATTTCAATTCAATAAAATGAACAAAAAGGTATTTTTCATTGAATTGACAATTCTGATTTCAATTCAATAAAATGAACAAAATGGTATTTTTCATTGAATTGACAATCAAATTCAATTCAACAAATATGTCCAAAGTGATATTTTTAATTTTATTTAACTAATATATACAGATTTATAATTATTCATCACCAAACAATAGATTAATCATCATCCAAATTTTAGGCAAAACAGATCTAAATCATATACATACAATCATTACATAGCAAGTAAGATAAATAATTTGATTAATTATTTAAAAATCAGAAATCTCACAGTCAGGTTGCGAATTTGGTCAAAATTTGAACTGCTCGGAATTGGATCTAGTCAGCTTCATGGCGTAGATCTCCTCTCTATGATTGCAACGCTTTAGAAATGGCGTTATTCTGAGTTAGTATGGTTGAGTTATGATTTATTTAAGTTGATAATATTTAAATATAATAAATTAATTAATTTATTTTACGATTTTTATACCTTCTTCCTTAACCAGTATAAGGCCGATGCAAACCCAACTTGCTTCAAATCTAGGTCTCGATTCTTATCGCAATCCGCTCAACTTCGTCTCAATTAGCATACGTCACACCGGAGAGCTACAGGAGGCGCACAAAGGGGGCCCACTTTGGTGCAGCTCGGTCGAGCCTAGGGGGAGAGCAGCGGCAGTTTTTGGTGTGGGTTTAGGGGTCTGGTCCTCGGAGTTCGGGCCACTAGAGATTGATCAAGTCATATAGAAAGGAAGAGTGAGAAAACCTCTTCAATATTCCCAAAGGATTGGGGTCTAACTTGCTGTGGATTGGATGAATTTGAGGAGGGAAGTCGGGAGGTTTTTGGCCATGGATTTAAGTAGAGGCGGCGACTACTGTACATGGTATTAGGGTTTAGTGAAAATGATGTATTTTTATAATATTTTAATGTGAATTTTGCAAATAAATCCATAACGTTTGAACAACTCCAATTCCAGCCAAACCAGAGTTGACCCCACCCCATAGCCCCCGTTTCGGATCCAATGGGATAGGTCCCGTCAGCCCAAACGACTGTCTATGACCTAAAATCTTTAATTTAATATTTTAATCCTTTATTAAATTAATTTGATCGTACAACTAAATCCACCGGGTCTACATACGAACTCTAAAGGTTCTCGAAAAATTATTTCTAGCTGTTTTTTAACGATACGGTCCTAACAAAACTAATTTCGTCGAATTCCGAGACCGTTTGAAAAATGGCCATTTTCAAGTCGATTAAATTTGACTAAATTTGATAAAACACATTTTCGTTTTCCACGCTCACACATTAATTCAAAAAATAACAAAAATTGAGACCTAATAATAATTTGACATTCCAGTCCCAACAAAAGTGGTTTCATCGAAAATAGAGGTCATTTGCAAAATGGCTATTTTTAAGGGCCATATATTACATTAAAATATATATAAATTCTATAGCGACTTTTCTAAAATTTAAAATAGCCATAACTATTTATTTTTAAAGTGAAATTTTAGTTTCTTACATTCGTTAGAAAGATGTGGTTAAACAGATTTAAATTTTTTTGGTTTTACTGAAATCCGATTTATTTTGAATCCTGTACATTCAGTTAAAGTTTAAAATCAAAATTTCAAACTACCGTGCCATTTCTAACTCCTTTTATATTTAAATTAAATTTATTCATTTTAACTTCGATTCAAATAAATTTTTAGTTGTTATTATTTAAAATAAACCATTTTAAATATTAAAATTCCATTAAAATTTCTAAAATAAAATTTTAAATTGGTTCAGAATTTGTGGGTTCTTGCACACGAATTGTATACAAATAAAAATTCTTCTTTTTATTTGTCATGTTGAACACAGGAATTATATACAAATAAAAAATTCTTCTTTTTATTTGTCATGTTGGACATAGGAATTGTATACAAATAAAAATTCTTCTTTTTTTATTTGTCATGTTGAACATAGGAATTGTATACAAATAAATAAATTTCTTTTTATTTTTCATGTTAAACATAGGATGTGTAGATTTTTTTTTATTTGTATACATATTGAACATAGGATGTGTAGAAAATAAAATATTATTTTTGTTTTAGGAAACATAGAATGTGTAGACAATAAATTATCCTTTTTATTGTATACATGTTAATGTAGAATTTGTGTAGACAATAAAATATCCTTTTTTTATTGTATACATGTCAATGTAGAATTTGTTAAACAATAAATTATCATTTTTATTGTATAAATGTTAACGTAGCATTTGATAAACAATAAAATATTCTTTTCATTGAAATATGTTAATGTTAGAATATGATAAACAATAAAACATATTTTTCATTGTAATATGTTAATTTTAGAATTTGATAAACAATAAAATATTCTTCTTATTGTAATATGTTAATGTTAGAAATGTGTAGATAATAAAATTCTTCTTTTTATTTGTACACATGAAACATAGCAATTGTTGTATAAATAAGATTCCTTTATTTATTTATATATATGTAACATAGAAATGCGTAGACAATAAAATATCCTTTTTATTTGTATACATGTAACATAGAAATGTGTAGACAATAAAATATCCTTTTTATTTGTATACATGTAACATAGAAATTGTGTAGACAGTAAAATTCTTCTTTTTATTTGTACACATGAAATATAGAAATTGTTGTATAAATAAAATTCCTCTTTTTATTTTATACATATGTAATATAGGAATGTGTAGGCAATTAAATATGTTTTTATTTTACACATACGAAATGCAGAAATTGTGCAGACAATAAAGTTTTCTTTTTGTTGTATTTATATGGACATAGGAATTGTCAAAATTATGTAAACATTAAAAAGAAATATTTTTAATGTGTGAAATGATTCATTATTAAAAGTGACACGTTTATTGTCAAAATTATGTAAACATTAAAAAGAAACATTTTTAATGTATGAAATGATCCATTATTTAAAGTAACATGTTATTAGCTAATTATGCAAACATTAAAAAGAAATATTTTTAATGCATGAAAGGATTTATTATTTAAAGTGACATTTTTATTGTCAAAATTATGTAAACATTAAAAAGAAGCATTTTTAATGTATAAAATGATTCATTAATAAAAATAACATGTATATTGGAAATTGTTTTAGAGATCAAAAGGGACATATTATTGTACATTTAATTTCATTAAAATGTTACATTTTACATGTACATTTAGATAAAAAGCGACTATAGGTTAAATAGGATTTGTAATTAAAAATGTTACATTTTACATGTTAGCACAATAGGAAAATGGTTTAGATACTAAAATATGCTTTGTTTGTGGAAAACAACACTTTTAATATGTTAGTGAAATCGTTGAACGATATATATATATATATATATATATATATATAAATTAAAATTTAACGAATCGCGTGCGGTAGTTCGCGTTTCGACATCGTAACTTTAAACGATTATACCGAAAGATCCGACCATTGGATTTTTCCAAAACTGGAACCATTGGGTTCGCTTTGCAAAGATATTTCAAAGGATATTTGTTAAGATCCAACAGTTATATTTCGAGAAATGTGTGATTCAAATTTGGATAAAAATAGCGCTAGGGCCGCATAATGATCTGAGGCGTCATTCTAATTAAATGGACTGTTTTATATAAATAAAAATAGTGATAAATCTTTATAAAGTATTATTAACGATATGAATTGATTTGAATTATATATATTCGAGAATTATTTGAAAAGACCGAGTTAAATCTAATTTCAAATAATTATACGACGATTTAAAATCGAAGACATTGAAGACGATGGTTGAAGACCGTCGATCTTCACATTGAATGGACGACTACTTATGCCCTGCGTTAGTTAGCTCACAGTAAAGGGTTAAAGTGGTAGTTGTCCAGACGTACTTGTTGATTGTCCGGATTTGCGAGAACTTCTCTTCCATATTAGACATACGGGACGAGGAATAAGGTGTCTCTAGTTTCGTTCAGACCCAAAACGGACTTGTAAATGGATGCGTGTCTGACATTGGATTTCGTTATGTGTTAATTGATTTCTATTAAATATATATCTGTTTGGGGGCGGAGAATTTATTATTTTGCTTAACACTCTTCTCTGAGACGTACGAGCTTAGAGGTTTTATATTGATACACATCAGTTACATGGCATGAATTGTCAATGTGGCATGCCAAGATGCAAATAATCAAGGCTTTTGTTGAAAAGCAGAGCCTTTTGGTTAATGATCAAAGCACAACTTTATTTAGCATAGCTTTATGTATACCGTTACTTCGCGAGCCTCACACCCCGGTAAGATTCAGAAACGGGATAAGGGAATGCAGGGAGTGTACGATGTTTCTTTCCAGCTAGAAGTGGTGTCATGGTATGGAGCCCATACATTTTTACTTATGAGTATGATGGAATGAGGTGCCCTGGATATTGAGTCCCTAGTGGCACAGATATAGGTCCTATAGGACCGGGAAACGTGTGTTCAGACATAACCAATCCACTAAAATATTTGTGGACCGGCCCTACAGGATCCAAGGGTTCGCCAACGTCTGAGCCCTGAGGCATTTGCTAGAGTGTCTCGAATCACTAAGGAGATCATCCCTAGCCTTGACTCTTTATGGAAACCCAATTTCCAATACGACATTACGAATTTGATTGTATGGCGACATAGTATATGGTAGCTATGATGTCTAGGATTGATACATTTACTTTGAAAATCTTTTAAATCAACTAAACACTAATAATAATATCAAGTTTTATACGTATCAATAATGTTTGACCATTATAAGGTAAAACTCTATCCTCCGGTTTGCGTTGCATTGTGTGATGGGACTATAGTCTTATAATGGTTTCATTTTTCTAAAAAGCATTGCGTTGTTTTTGAAAGATTTACTTATTTTATGCACTGGCAATCCAATGGAGTAAAGCTGTTCCATGTTAGTGGCGTGGTCCTATGATTAGCCCTATTATTAGATAAGTTAAGTAAGATTTATCATACCAGTCCCATGACTGACTCGTAGTTTGTTTCACTTGCGAACTCGGGTGCCCCTATTTCCACACGGGCAGTCGAGTGGCTTGTTTTGCAGATATTTATTTATTGATTAGGATTCTAGATCGAAGCTTAAAGTTGTGTTCAGAGCATCGATAGTCCTCCGCTGTTTTAGTTTATTCGTTCCGCTGCATTATATTAAATTTATTGTAAATTAATCTTCCATTGTAGTATTATTTATCGATGTACTCTGATATAATTGGTACTCTGATGTAACATTATTATGATATTTATAAAATTCTTCTGTTATTGTTCTGATTTGTTGTATGCCCAGAGTTATCATATGCGGGATTCGAACGGTCTTGGTGGATTTAGCGATTGATTAGGTCTGGGCGAAATCCGTATCGTTGCATAATCTTATGTTGATTTCGGTCTTCGGGGTTAATACTTATGGAATTATTCTCTTACCATTTTACGTCAGGGACTATTGAATGTTGAAGTATAGAAATGCATAAATAAGATATGGAAATGTTCCAATCATGAAAAAGGGTTCGAGGAATTATAATAGTAATTCCAAAGTAATGGAAATAAAAAGGATTTGAGAATATAAAATAATATTCCAAATGTAAAGGAAATAAATTACGAAGTAAAGGAACTAATGGGATGAGTTTAAATGGGTTTATTCAAAAGGGGACAAATGTTAGTTTTTGTTTCCCAGCAATGAAAATCAAAGTGATTTCGTGATGATGTTTTTACGTGGGAGTTGATTGAACTCAAATGTTTGGAGTATATATATGTGAATAAATTCTAAAATGTTTAATAAGGGTTCTGCGAACATTCTTATAATAAGATAAGAAGTAATACTGTGTTTTAAAATATTGGGAAATTAAGAAGTTCTAATTTGTTTAAATTAAAAAGGCCGAGTGATGTTGAGTACTGAACCAATAAATTCATTTTTTAGAGTTGAATGGTTGTTTATTTGATAGTTAAATAACCGACCATCAAATCTAATCTATACGATTGTTGGCACGGAAAGACCGGGATCGAATTATATTCGAAAACCATTCCAACAAGCAAATATGATATAGAGAAAATATCAGATATAGATCAGGGTGGAGCAATTGAAGACCAAAGATCTTCATAAAATGGAAGGATTACATAAAATCTCTGGTTAACTCTTATATGTTTTCAAAGTCTACTATATATTAACTTAACCTATATTTTATAACTAAAGATATACTGTGGTTCTATCGTTGTAACGTCCCGGATTTTTAGTTAATTTATTTTAAACATTTAATATTGTTTTAATGTTGATTTGAAAATATAAATGGATTTTATTGAATTTATTGATTTAATAATCGATATACGATTTAATATCGGATATAATGAATTATCGTAATATGAAATTGACAACAATTGAGTTCGCAGTTGAAACTGAATCGAAACGATTCAGTCAATTAATATAAATTCTATTTTGAATTACAACGATAATAATTATTATCGATGAATTTAAGTAGTCTGAAATCGATTTATATTTTAATCAATTGAACTTAATATGTTAATTTACAAATAATCCCGGTTTTCGACGAAACCAATTCTATTGGGTCCGGAACATTAAACCATAGCAGTGTGTCAAGTTCATCGCGATTGGAATTTATATGTGGTCATTTAAACACGAAAACTTTAGGCATAAGTTTCACATGAATAAATTAATAATAAAATCACTTGGCTTTTTTGACACACTTTAATATCTTATAAATTATGATTCACATTTTTCCTTCCACCGGAAGCCCAAATCACCTTTATCTAAACTACCAATGCCTTCCACTTCTCCTTTAATCGATTTGAGCTTCAAAAAATAAAAGAAAATCCATGTCCCCTTCCTTAGATAAAAACCAAGAAATTCATTTCAATATAAATCAAAAATCGAAACCCGTTTTCCCCTTTTATTTTTAAAACCATGGATCTTTTCTGTGTTCCTCCACATTAGAAATTCGAACATCATTTCATAAAAAAGGGGCCGAATTTGAATTCAAGAACCGAATTCTATGGAAGGGCTCAACAATGGAATAGCGAAGCTAGGATTCGGTACTTCACGCCTGTGCCTCGAATTAGTCTGCGTGATGTTTGAAGGAGGCCAAAGGGTCTGTCGACATGATGGTCGGAAAAGGAATCGAGGGTGCAGTGGCAGGTGGGAAGGCCAGAGAATCATGAAAGCAAAGTCTGGTGAAAATTTAGGGATTTTGATTGCAAAAATTATCGTGACCTCCTATGCCTGCGCGATATTGTAGCTGAAGTCATGACTAGGAACTGGGTGTTCGAGTTGTAGGCGAGGGCATTGGACAGGAATTGTATGGGAAGAAGAGGAAACCAATGTTTTAGTTTAGGGAATTATGAAGCTAATTCAAGAAGGGTGCACTGTTTCTTTTTGACTAGAGCTCGATGTTGGATTGGAGAAGAAGGATTTGAAGTTGACAGATTAGGAATGGGTAGCAGCTCGAGATTTGTTTGTGATGGCTGCAATCGTGTTTGTACAGTAAAGTTGGTAGGGTGCATAATATTGGTCTGATGAAGATAGTGGTTGTTGGAGACAAAAAGGAATGGAGATGGTCTATGAAGTGTTTGATAAAATGTCATATTGGGGGAGTTCCAGTTTGGAATTTGTTCGGAGGTATACTTTATCGATTTGATCTGGTTATTTGCAAGGTGGTGAGGTATACTTTTTACAAATTAAATTACATAGAAGAATTTATTTATTTATTAGTTGTCACTTTAAATCAATATTGTTTAATCGTTAAATAAAATTTAAATAATCGTAGGTGCAAATAAATTCATTCAAGTAGATGCGTTGCCGAGACGATATGACATTTTAAATGGATATTCGCCAAATAAAAATCAAGGTAAGTAAACTCACTCTCTCGATTTCGTTTATCATTTTATTATTAACGAAAATTAATTTAATTAATTTCCATATGTTGTTTGTATGTTTGTTGGTTGCATTGTTGTTCATTGATGAATTATGGCAATTATATATATTAGTTTTATTTACGCTTGGTGGTTGTGGCTATTATATACATATATATATTGGATATTTCTTGCTGTACCATTAGCGGGTGCTCGCAGTATCATTAGCAAATGACCTTATCTCCCCATGATATATTAAGTGGATGACCTTCTATACCATGATATCCTACCTTGAGCAGGATGGGTATTAGATATTGTTGACATACTTTTTGGTAAAAGCTGTCACACTGAATATCTGGATAGTGTCGTGCTCGGATATGGAGAACAACATTAGAAGATAGGCAGCGATTTGGTCAAAGTCGCATCACGAAAAAAGAAAGGCCCGAAACTCCTATCAGACGACCTTTTTTGGGCCCGAAAATAGCAATTACAGAGCTGAGCTTAGTAATTCTTGTAGATCCCTGAATTAGCTTCAGTTTGAGCTTTGGTTTGGCTCAATCGAACTCAAGGTTTGAAAGTTACGCCTGTTTTTGTGAATGGGTGTAATCTGGCAATTTCTTGTATAAAGCGACGGTCACACGATCAGAGTACGACTCGTGCATCCTCTCTGGCTCATGGTGCACCCTCGGTTTCCCCTTCATCGGATCGCCCCCCTCGGATCGTGGTGCACCCTCAGACCATGACCCGTTCGTGGTACACCTCCTGATTACGGCCCGTTCATGACACACCAGCTTCACCATACAGCTCACGATTAGACCTCGGTTCGTGGAGCCCATATCACGATCCGATCCCATAACCATGAACCGACCCCTGCACCTGTTGATACATGCACTGTTTTGAACTGTTCTCATTCCACATCTTGCTCCTACTTTTCTAGATCGGGTGCCACGTACCCCATCACGAACCGGTCTTCCCAGAAGCACTCCTGCAGCTATAAGTACACCTCTACATGGAATTTTAAAGGGATTCTCTCCGACTTTTTGGCTGAGACTTTCTCCTACATCTAGACAGCCTCTGCCATTACAGATTGCAAGGACTTTGCACCTTTCTACAAATGAATTCTCCTCTTGTAATCTCAATTAACACACGGATTGTGTGTCTGCATATAACTAATTCTTGTAATCTGTCAGTATAACAATAAGATTATAAAGTGGACATAGGTTACATCTACAGCCGAACCACTATAAAAACTTCATGTGTCTCCTCTTATTTATCATTTTCTACAACCTGTGATCTGTGATCTGCATTTGGGTGTTAGGCCCAGATTTTGTTCTAACATTTTGGCGCGCTAGGTAGGGGGCACACGACAACTTCAACTTTGCTTGGATTTTTTGGCTATTGGATAAATGGCAAACAAAAGGAAGAAGACTGGAACTTCTGCTCATGCCGATGATGCTGACGCTGAAGATGCAAGGTATGAGGTAAGCCTAGAGGCTTCCTCCCATGAAGACCCATCAGCATACTTGACCAGAGAAGAGATGGACGACGTTCTCGTTGAATTGAGGGATCAAATGGTAAAGTAAGATGATCTCCTCAGGAAGCAACAGGAAATGATCAACCAATTCTTCGCTCGGATGGATGGAAGGCCGAGCAACGCTCAAGTCATTGGAAATGAAAACACAGAAGCGGCTCATGCATCACATGGACTCGGGGGCAACCCCCTCCCTATTGGAAATGCACTGCTATCTACTTCAGCTCCAGATCAGATGAACACCGAATTGCGAGCTCCTGCTCCTCAACAGCATCAACCATCTCGTGATACACCTCTGAACCGCGACCCGGATTGTGGCGCACCACCAGGCTCACGAGCCAATCCAACAACTTTCTCCCGCCTGCTCAACACCAACCGGTTCGTGACCTATTTCCAGGACCCGATTGGATCGCTCCTCACGGACCATGAACCGACCACCACGATACACTACACCTCAACCCGCAAGCCGCGAATAGCGAGCCCCATGTACCACGAACGAGCCCCCACGATCCACTCTCGGCAGCTCACCAACTGCTTCCATCCACTCTTGCATTCAACGCTGGGGGCACCAGCTCTGATCTTGGCAATTTACAGCAACTTTTTGAATGCGATCGGCTCGCAAATCTGATTCAACGCCTCTCAAGAGGCCGCATTTATCAGAACGATGTGGATGACGCTAATCACAATGCGTTCACACAAGAAATCTGGAATTCTCGCAATTCCCCCGGATTTCAAACTTCCACAACTGGAGCCATAAAATGGCAGGACGGGTCCTACCGTGCATCTGATGCGCTAAAACAACATATGGATGTTCAATCGGCATCGGAAAACGTCATGGCTAAATGTTTTACCCTCTTTCTAACTGATGTAGCATCCATGTGGATTCGACAGCTAGAAACAGAATCGATCAGCAATTGGAACATGTTGGTCGCACGCTTCCTTTAACAATTTCGGGTCCACATCGCACGACCTAAGAATGTCATGTCCCTCACCACAATCAAGCAGAGGCCCAGAGAAACTCTGCATTCATTCTTGGAAAGATTCAACGTTGCAGCAACATCAGTTGATCGCCCTGAACCATCGATGGTACTAATGGCAGCAATATCCGGCGTTTAAGATAACTTGGAGTTTAAAAAATTCTTGTACCGAGATCCACCACGAAATCTCGGCGAATTCTACCTTGAAGCAGATAGATTTCTATGGGAAGAAGATTCAACTTCCGAGAAGAAAACCCTCGAAGTCAATATGCTCAAAGATGGAGAACCATCTGATTCTGAAAAGGGCAAAGGAGCAGCCAATGCAAAGAATGATCGTAATGCTCCACCCCAGATAGGGTCCAGATACGACAAATACACTGAATTGAATGACACCCTGAGCAATGTCTACGTAGATATAGGGGGTGCTGTCCCATATCCAAGGCCTCCCCAGAGAGAACCAACACTAGCACAACGCAGTTCTGGCAGACACTGCATATTTCATGACATGGATGGTCATAACATTGATGACTGCAGACATTTGCAAGACCTTATCGAGGATCGGGTCAGGTGAGGAGAACTACCCGATTACGTCATTCAACCAACAACGCCTGCATCTGCCCCAGCGCTGCCACCACCGACTCCCCGGAGAGGGAATGATCCTTGATCAAGCAATCGCGGGATTATTATCAACTGATCCCACTCAGCGAATCCCTTCAGTTTTTCGGACTTCGGTTCGTAGTTCATGTTTTTAGGTTTAGGCTACTTCTCGCCCCTCCTTGTTTTCAACGCATGTAATACGCACGGCAACATCGGCCCACACACACAGAACTGACATGTAGTCTCCAGTCGTGTTCGGGGTTAGAATAACTACCGCTTAGCTTTCATGTGAGCTCCGGCTCCCAACTGGATCCGTCCAATACAAACATTAGCTCTGGATCCCAACTGGATCCGTCCAGTATGAACATTAGCTCTGGCTCCCAACTGGATCCGTCCAGTATAAACAAATTCTCATGTGCTTTACCTTGGTCGTCTTACCCCGGCAAAGCTGTCTTGGAACTTCATGTGCTTTTCCTTGGTCGTCTTACTTCGGTAAGGCCGTCTTGGAACTTTCATGGCATTTCCTTGGTCATCTTACTCCGGTAAGGCCGTCTTGGAACCCATCTAACATCTCAACGGATGGTTTACTCCGGTAAGGCCATCTAGGAAATATTCTTGCATTTTTTGTTTTATCTTCTTGCAGGTACAAACTCCTGGTCTTCTTGGATGTCTCTGGCCTTAATACGATCCCGTGTGATCATCGGTTTTCTGGCCTTAATACGATCCGGCGTGATCGTCGCATTCTGGGTTTGGATTTCTCAGATTATCCAGAACACATCTTCCTTCAACCAGCAAGATATGTTCTGGGGGGCAAACATGTTGATGCACTTTTTGTTAAAAGCTGTCACATTGAATATCTGGATAGCATCGCGTTCGGATATGGAGAACAACATCAGAAGATAGGCATCGATTTGGTCAAAATCGCATCACGAACAAAGAAAGGCCCGAAATTCCTATCAGACGATCTTTTTTGGCCCCGAAAACAGCAATTTCAGAGATGAGCTCGGTAATCTTGTAGATCTCTAAATTAGTTTCAGTTTGAGCTTTGGTTTGGCTCAATCAGACTCACGGTTTGAAAGTTACGCCCGTTTCCGTGAATGGGAGTAATCTGGCAATTTCCTGGATAAAGCGACGAAGCGTCACACGATCGGATTATGGCTCGTGCATCCTCTCTCGCTCGTGGTGCACCCTCGGTTCGCCCTTCATCGGATCGCCCCCCTCGGATCGTGGCGCACCCTCAGACCACGATCGGTTCGTGGTACACCTCCTGATCACGTCCCGCTCATGACACACCAGCTTCACCATATAGCTTAAGATCAGACCTCGGTTCGTGGAGCCCATATCACGATCTGATCCCATGACAACGAACCGACCCCTACACCTACTGATACACGCACTATTTTGACCTGTTCTCATGCCACATCTTGCTCCTACTTTTCCGGATTTGGTGCCACGTACTCCATCACGAACCGGTCTTACCAGAAGCTCTCCTGCAGCTATAAATACACCTCTACATGGAATTTTAAAGGGATTCTCTCTGAGTTTTTGGCTGAGACTTTCTCCTACATCTAGAAAGCCTATGCCATTACCGTTTGCGAGGACTTTGTACCTATCTACACATAAATTCTCCTCTTGTAATCTCAATTACCACACGGATTGTGTGTCTGCATATAACCGATTCTTGTAATCTGTCTGTATAACAATAAGATTATAAAGTGGACGTAGGCTACATCTATAGCCGAACCACTATAAAAACTTCGTGTGTCTCCTCTTATTAACCATTTTCTGCATTTTGTGGTCTGTGATATGCATTTGGGTGTTAGGCCCTGATTTTGGTGCGCTAGGTAGGGGGCACACGACAACTTCAACTTCTGCTTGGAATTTTTGGCTATTGGATAAATGGCAAACAAAA
This sequence comes from Allium sativum, assembly GCA_030737875.1. Classification (NCBI taxonomy): domain Eukaryota; kingdom Viridiplantae; phylum Streptophyta; class Magnoliopsida; order Asparagales; family Amaryllidaceae; genus Allium; species Allium sativum. The sequence goes on along the minus strand of CM060910.1, from coordinate 605,928,859 downwards.
GGAAGAAGACTGGAACTTCTGCTCATGCCGATGATGCTGATGCTGAAGATGCAAGGAATGAGGTAAGCCTAGAGGCTTCCTCCTATGAAGACCTATCAGCATACTTGACCAGAGAAGAGATGGACGGCGTTCTCGCTGAATTGAGGGATCAAATGGCAAAGCAAGATGATCTCCTCGGGAAGCAACATGAAATGATCAACCAATTCTTCGCTTGGATGGATGGAAGGCCGAGCAACGCTCAAGTCGTTGGAAATGAAAACACAGAAGCGGCTCATGCATCACATGGACTCGCGGGCAACCCCCTCCCTATTGGAAATGCACTGCTATCTACTTCAGCTCCAAATCAGATGAACACCGGATTGCGAGCTCCTGCTCCTCAACAGCATCAACCATCTCGTGATATACCTCTGAACTGCAACCCGTATCGTGGTGCACCACCAGGTTCACGAGCCGATCCCAGAAAATTTCTCCTGCCTGCTCAACATCAACCGGTTCGTGACCTACTTCCAGGACCCAATCGGATCGTTCCTCACGGACCACGAACCGGCCCCCATGATACACTGCACCTCGACCCGTGAGCCGCGAACCGCGAGCCCCATGCACCACGAATGAGCTCCCATGATCAACTCATAGCAGCTCACCAACAGCTTCCATCCACTCTTGCATTCAACGCTGCGGGGGCCATCTCTGATCTTGGCAATTTACAGAAACTTTTTAAAGGCGATCGGCTCACAAATCTGATTCAACGCCTCTCAAGAGGCCGCATTTATCAGAGCAATGTGGATGACGTCAATCACAACCCATTCACACAAGGAACCAGGAATTCTCGCAATCCCCCGAATTTCAAACTTCCACAACTGGAGCCATAAAACGGCAGGACGGATCCTACCGTGCACCTGATGCGCTACAAACGGCATATGGAAGTTCAATCGGCATCGGAAAACGTCATAGCTAAATGTTTCCCCCTCTTTCTAACTGATATATCATCCATGTGGATTCGACAGCTAGAAACGAAATCGATCAGCAGTTGGAACATGTTGGTCGCACGCTTCCTTGAACAATTTCGGGTCCACATCGCACGACCCAAGAATGTCATGTCCCTCACCGCAATCAAGCAGAGGCCCAGAGAAACTCTGCGTTCATTCCTAGAAAGACTCAACATTGCAGCATCATCAGTTGATCGCCCTGAACCATCGATGGTACTGATGGCAGCAGTATCCGGCGTTCTAGATAACTTGGAGTTTAAAAAATCTTTGTACCGAGATCCACCACGAAATCTCGGTGAATTCTACCTTGAAGCAGATAGATTTCTGCGGGAAGAAGATGCAACTTCCGAGAAGAAAACCCTCAAAGTCAACATGCTCAAAGATGGAGAACCATCTGATTCTGGAAAAGGCAAAGGAGCAGCCAATGCAAAGAATGATCGTAATGCTCCGCCCCGGAGAGGGTCCAGATACGACAAATACAATGAACTGAATGAAACCCTGAGCATTTTCTATGTAGATACAGGGGGTGTTGCCTCATATCCAAGGCCTCCCAAGAGGGAACCAACACTAGCACAACGCAGTTCTGGCAGACACTGCATATTTAATGACATGGATGGTCATAACACCAATGACTGCAGATATTTGCGAGACCATATCGAGGATCGGGTTAAGCGAGGAGAACTACCCGAGTACGTCATTCAACCAACAACACCAGCATCTTCCCCTGCGCTGCCACCACCGACTCCTCGGAGAGGGAATGATCCTGGATCGAGCTATCGCGGGATTATTATCAACTGATCCCACTCAGCGGATCCCTTTAGTTTTTCGGACTCCGGTTCGTAGTTCATGATTTTAGGTTTTAAGGCGGCTTCTCGCCCCTCTTTGTTTTCAACACATGTAATAAGCACGACAACATCGGCCTACACACATGGAACCGACCTGTAGTCTCCAGTCATGTTGGGGGTTAGAATAACTGCCGCTTAGCTTTCATGAATCAATAATGATCACTCTTGGGCTCCGGCTCCTAAGTGGATCCGTCCAGTATAAACATTGAGCTCCGGCGCCCCACTGGATCCGTCCAGTACAAACATTAGCTCCGGCTCCCAACTGGATCTGTCCAGTATGAACATTAGCTCCGGCTCCCAACTGGATCCGTCCAGTATAAACAAATTCTCGTGTGCTTTTCCTTGGTCGTCTTACCCCGGTATGGCCGTCTTGGAACTTCATGAGCTTATCCTTGGTCGTCTTACTCCGGTAAGGCCGTCTTGGAACTTTCATGGCATTTCCTTGGTCGTTTTACTCTGGTAAGGCCATCTTGGAACCCCTCTAACATCTCCTCAGATGGTTTACTCCGTTAAGGCCATCTAGGAAATATTCTTGCATTATTTGTTTTATCTTCTTGCAGGTGAAAACTCCTGGTCTTCTTGGATTTCTCTTGCCTTAATACGATCCCGTGTTATCGTCGGTTTTCTGGCCTTAATATGATCCGGCGTGACGGTAGCATTCTGGATTTGGATTTCTCAGATTATCCAGAACACATCTTCCTTCAACCAGCAAGATATGTTATGGGGGGCAAACATGTTGACACACTTTTTGGTAAAAGCTGTCACACTGAATATCTGGATAGCATCGCGCTCGGATAAGGAGAACAACATCAGAAGATAGGCTGCGATTTGGTCAAAGTCGCATCACGAACAAAGAAAGGCCCGAAACTCTAGACGACCTTTTTTCAGCCCAAAAACAACAATTACGGAGCTGAGCATTGTAACTCTTGTAGATCTCTGAATTACCTTCAGTTTGAGCTTTGGTTTGGCTCAATCGGACTTACGGTTTGAAAGTTATGCCCGTTTCCGTGAATGGGTGTAATCTTGCAATTTCCTGGATAAAGCGACGAAACGTCACACGATCGGAGTATGGCTCGTGCATCCTCTCTGGCTCATTGTGCACCCTCGGTTCGCCCTTCATCGGATCGCCCCCCTCGGATCGTGGCACAATCTCAGGCCACGGCCCGTTCGTGGTACACCTCCTAATCATGACCCGCTCATGACACACCATCTTCACCATGCAGCTCACGATCAGACCTCGGTTCGTGGAGCCCATATCACGATCCGATGCCATGACCACGAACCAACCCCTGCACCTGCTGATACACGCACTGTTTTGACCTGTTCTCATGCCACATCTTGCTCCTACTTTTTCGGATCGGGTGCCACGTACCCCATCACGAACCGGTCTTCCCAGAAGCTCTCCTACAGCTATAAATACACCTCTACATGGAATTTTAAAGGGATTCTCTCTGAATTTTTGGCTGAGACTTTCTCCTACATCTAGATAGCCTCTACAATTACCGATTGCAAGGACTTTGCACCTTTCTACACATAAATTCTCCTCTTGTAATCTCAATTAACACACGGATTGTGTGTCTGCATATAACTGATTCTTGTAATCTGTCAGTATAATAATAAGATTATAAAGTGGACATAGGCTACATCTACAGCCGAACCACTATAAAAACTTCATGTGTCTCCTCTTATTTATCATTTTCTGCATTCTGTGATCTGCATTTGGGTGTTAGGCCCAGATTTTGGTCAAAGATTTTGGCGCGCCAAAATCTGCGGATGCAGGGAAAACAGGTTGGAGGGATCCAACTGGATTCCTCAAATTTATTTATTGTTGTTTAACTATTTATATATGTGTGATGTGTTGAATTGTGTTGATGATTTTGAATGATTAAATATCACTAGACCTTGATATTCATATTTAAAAATATCGTAAAAAGAGATTTTTAGATTTATAAAGGGAAATTTATTTTTTGAAATAGAATTTGGAGTTTGAATTGGCTAAGAAAAATATTAACTTGTTTTTAGTAATAAAAACAAGAACCTAAATTTATAAACGAGGTTTATAAATGAATAGAAAAACTATTATCGGATAATTTAGAAATGTAAATTCAAGTATGATTTTAGAAAGGGAAATTTATTTTCCAAAGTAGAAATTGAATTTCAAATGGAATTTGAAATAGAAACTTGTTTTATTATTTAAAACAAGAAGCGAAATTTATAAATGACGTTTTTATCCCGATGTGCGGAGTGTAAAGTGAATTGAAATAAATCCATATATATTTACGATCTGAATTCAACAACGTTGAATTTATAAAAATAAACTTTATTTCCAGAAGATATTGGAATTGTATTAAATAGAATTTTATTGTGAAAATAGATTCTATGCTTATATATAGGTTATAATAATAAAAATATTTTAAATGGGAATCGAGTTTTAAGTGAAATTTTAAATGGAAGCTTGTTTAATATAAATTAAGGAAGCTAATTTATTGACAACGTTTGTATATGAGAAGAAGTAATTTTCATTAAGTAATTTGGAAATAGATTTCCAAATGTAAGGAATGGAATAAAAGGTGAGATTTTAAATCGAGTTTTTGTATTACAAGCTTTTTTCTATCTCAAGATAAGAACGTTGGTGGTTAAGGTTTGAGAGGTAAATAAAATACCGCAACTTGAACGACTTCACTATTATTAAGGGATGATATTAGTTTGTAATGGTAAAGGATGATGAATTAATTGATTATTACCATCAAAGGAATTTATAATTGCAATTCGATTATATTGATATTTTATAAATAATATAATTCCATGAGAATTGGAATTGAATATAGAAATTTGAGTTTTGAATAAGTTATATGAATATGGAATAAAATATTCAACAAGTTTGAACAATCTGAATTGTTAAGTTAGTTTTGGATAATGGGTTCAATTTATTGAAAATGGAGTTGATACTATTTTATAAATGAAATTTTTTTATCGTTTATATTTAATTTAATTAAAACGAACTCGTCGTAGCGTGGTAGTTCGTAATTTGATGATTCGAACTTCAATTCAATATATAAAACTCAATATAAGTCGAAATTCGATGAAACAAGAAATATTTAGACCTATTTACTGATAGTTTTCTAATGGAAGAGAAAAATCTAAATTTCGTCATATAAATTTTAAGTTATTTCAAAATCAAATTTTTAAAAAAATAGCGCTAACCATAACGGTTTATTAAATTAAATAAAAGGGTTTTGAGCGAATAAAAATCCGAATTTCTATTAGAAAAATTGAGACTTGAGTTGCAATTAAATATGAACTTAAATAGTGTAAATGCATTGATTTTTGGAACAAAAATCAGAATTTTTTTTAATTATCGAATGAAATTAACTAATTTCAAAAGAAATTAGTTAATAGAGTTTTGAATCGAACCTAATTTTGTTTAGGTGAAATTAATTGGTTAATTGGAATTGAGAACTCGAATATGAAACTGGGATTAGAATTTGAAAGCGAAAGGAGTGTGAATTTGATTTGTGCATAAGTGAATACAAATATATTTGAACGTGATATGATCAACTTTAAAATTGATTAAGCAAAGAAGTTAATTAGAAAATTAATTAGCAAATGTTAAGCGATTAAAGTAAAAAGGATTGGATTGATTGAAATGAATTGGAATTGGGTGTTTATATGTTAAACGGGTATGGAATGGAGAAAATGAAGATTATGATTTAAGTGCCCGACAAAAAGGTACATGTTTAATTTTCCGTATCAGATTTTATGATCCTATTGGGCAAGCCGCTTGGCTTTTTGATTTTCTTTTCGAATGTAAAGGACCTAGAGAGGAATTTTGTAGTTGTACCGATTGAGATAAAAAGGGGTATTGGCAATATTTTCCGAAAAGTTAAGGAATTGAAATATTTTTTAAATTTGGTAACTAGTAATTAATATAGAGAAATCGATAAGGAAACCAACTTAATGAAATATTAAAAGGGCCAGTGACTTATTTGATGTTAGAAATTTTGTATGGATGCTTGTTATTCTCTTCGATAGTAAAAAAACTGACTATCAAAGTTTTTGACCATCGTTTGTAACAACCCGGAAAATCTGAACCAATTTAAAGATTTTAAATTGGCTATTTTAGTTGATTTTAAATATTTAAAATAAATATTTTAAATAATAACGACGAAAAGTATGTTTGAATCGACATTTGAAAATAAATATAATTAATTCTAATAATAAACAAGGCCTGAAATGCCGCGGTAGTTTCAAAATTTGCCTGACTATACCGGGTGCAAAACAAAACGGATTTGAGTGAAACCAAAAATATTTAAATCTGTTAGTTGATACCTTTCCAATGAATCTGGAAAATTGAAGTTTCATAGCAGGAAGCAAAAGTTATGGCTAAATGAATTTTTTGAAAGGTCGCTATAGAATTTATATAGCCAGTGAAAATGACCATTTTGCAAACGACCTTAGAATTCAACGAAACCACTTTTGTTGGATCCAGGATTTCAAATTATTGCTAGGTTTCAAATTTCATAATGTTTGAAGTTAGTAGCTGAGCGTGGAAAAGGAAAATGTGTTTGGTCGATTTCTATTAAATTGGATCGACCAGAAAAGGGCCATTTTTCAAACGGTCTCAGAATTCGACGAAACCACTTTTTTTGGATCCGGGATGTTAAATTATTGCTAGGTTTCAAATTTCATAATTTTTGAAGCTAGTATGTGAGTGTGGCAAAGGAAAACGTGTTTTGGTCAATTACAGTTAAATTGGATCGACCAGAAATGGGCCATTTTTCAAACGGTCTCAGAATTCAACGAAACTAGTTTGGTTGGGACCGTATCGTCAAAACATAGCTAGATTTATTTTTCGGGAATTTTTAGAATCAGTATGTGGCCTCGGCAAATTGAAATGTACGTTCAAATCAAATATTGAATGTTTTATATTTTAATTTAAAGGAAAACTAACTGAAACAGTCGAATGGGCCTACGAAACATATCCCATTGTGTTCGGAATGGGGATATTTAGCTAGGGACGGCGGTCGTTGGGTTTGGATTGGTGTTCATGTGTGAAAGAGGGTATTTTGGAGATTTTAAAAATATATAAATAAATAAATAAATCTCATTGGTCAACGAAGCCGTTCTTCTTCCCCGATACCTGTGACGACCCCAAACCCCATACTGACGGTGGCAAGGGTAATCTTTGGAATATAACACATAAACAGATAATAGCAGAAAAGAATTAAATAAATACACCAGATATTGCACCATAGAATACACTGGATAAACGTAATCATTAGAGTTACACAGTATACAGGATCATACTTAGTACAAATACAGTTCAGCTATACATAAATGTCTACAGCGGAAACAAACCAAATATGTACAATAGGAGCTGAACAGCATAAAAAGAGATAAATAATAGAATCCATCTTCAGCTCCAGCTATCCAAAAAGAGCCAGCTAAACCTGGATACAAGGTTGCCCGTGTAGAAAAAGGGGCACCCGAGTTTGAAAGTGAAAAAAACTATGAGTCAGTCATGGGACTGTTATGAGAAATCTACTCTACACATTTAATATATGGCTAATCACAGGACCACGCCACTTTCGTGGAATGGGTTTACTCCATTGGATTGCCAGTGCTTTAAAAACAAATCTTTCTTTTAAACCTCGCAATGCTTTTTATAAAAATGAAGCCATTATAAGACTCAGTTCCCATCACACAATGCAACGCAAACCGGAGGATAGAGTTTTTACCTTATAATGGCCAAGATATGCTTGATACGAATAAAACAAAAGCATTTGATATTACTACTAGTGTTTATATGTTTCAAAAACAATTTCAAATCATAACTATCAATCATAGACGGCATTAATGCCCCATACCACTATGTCACCATATATAGGTATACAATCAAAACCGCACAGTCTCGTATTTGGAAATTGGATTTCCGTCATGAACCAAGGCAAAAGATAGTCCTTACCGAATTCGAGACAATCTAGCCTACCATGTCTTAGGATCAGAACGCATTGACCCTTGGAGCGACAGGGCCGGTCCACCGATGTGTATTAAAATGCCTGAGCAATACGTCTCCCCGCCCTATGGAGCGCAAATGAGCCAACAAATGACTCCATCGGACCCGGATCGTCCGATCTAACCGAGGCGCCTCGCAACAGTAACAACCACAAAAGTAAAATGTCAGGCTGTGTAAAAACACTGACACAACTCCTAGCTAGAAAGAAATGCATGCCCTCCCTGAGGTCCTTCTCCCGTTTCTGGTTCATACCGGGGTGTGAGGCTCGCGAATTTACTTTATACACAAAGCTACGCCACACAGGCGGTGCTTTGATCATCACCACAAGACATTGCTTTTCAATAGAAGCCCTGATCATTTTCCACTTAGGCATGCCACACTAGCAATTCATGCCATGCGACTGATGTCCATCGATATACAACCTCTGAGCTCGTGCGTTTCAGAGAAGGGCGTTAAGCAAAAGAATAAATTCTCCGCCGCCAAACAGATGTATATTTAATAGTGATCAATCAACACAGAATAAAATCCAATGTCAGACACACAGTCCATTTACAAGTCCGTTCTGGGTCTGAACGAAACCGGAGGCACTATATACCTCGCAAACCCATCGACCACCACGTACGTCTGGACGATCACCACTCATTATCCATATTTCGGGATGCCTCCCAATCAGGACCTTGGTTACCATCCAAACGAGGTAAAGATCTCCGGTCTTCGACCACCGTCTTCATCTTCGATTTCTTATCGTCGATTCAGTTATTCAGAATGGGATAAACCCGGTCTTTCTGAGCAACTCACGCATATAATAAACCAGTGCAACACTAACATACACACGCATCATTTCAATTCATTAGTCACTAACCGTCAATCAGTAAGAGAACGATTTCCCAAATATTAACCCCGAAGGCTGAAACCAACATCAGATCAACACCCAGGAAACCATTCGGCTTAGCCAACCTTCAGTTAATTTCTAAATTTCACATCCATATCGTTTATAATATTTTATAACGATTTATCACTATTTTTATTTATTTTAAAATAGCCAATTTATTCAAAACGAAGCTTCGGGCCATAACGCGGCCGTGGCACTGTTTTTCTCCAGATTTGATTTACACATATCTGAAAATCTAACCGTTGGATCTTCACAAAATTTACATCATTAGAAAGATCTTTTCAAAACGAATCCAACGGTTCCAGTTTTGGGAAAATCCGACGGTCGGATCTCCCGGTATAATCGTTTGAAGTTTCGATTTCAAAATACGAACTACAGCGTCGTTATTCGATTAAATATAATTATATATATATATATATAATCGATTCTGGCGCTGTTTTTCTTCAGATTTGAATTAAACATTCCAGACAATCCAACCGTTGGATTTTTACAAAGTTGGTGCCGTTGGAAAGATTTTTCCAAAGCGAACCCAACGGTTGCGGTTTCAAGAAAATCCGATGGTCGGATCTCCCGCACTAATCGTTTGAAATCACGGTTTCAAAATACGAACTGCAGCGTCGTTATTCGATATATTTCAATTCTATTAATATAAATATATCGATTCTTCGATTTCAAAGCTATATTCTTGTGACGGCAAGGAATTTCGCTCGGTCCGAACCAGTCGCTAAACCGATCTAGACCGTTCGAAACGCCCTATCGTTTTGAGAACACGACAAAATAGAACGTAGACGAAAGAACATTTCATTGTTATTACAACAATGCACCAGATTACAAGAATATACAGAGTATGAATAAATATTACACAGAAATATCAGAGATTTAAATTACATTTAAATACATAGCAGCGGAAAATAATACAATACACAACTAGAATGAGATATACGGATACAAAGCTTTCCGGATATCGTTCCAGCTGTAAACCAGGATCCTGTGAATATAAATCTGCAAAACCAAAACTACGAGCTGCCCGTGTCGAAAATAAGGGCACCCAGAGTTTAGGTTAAAACAATAAACTCCAGGTCAGTCATGTGACTGGTGTGAGAACTAAAACAGTTATTAATCTTTATTTTAAATCATTAGGTAAATCAAGGGACCACGCCGTATAACACGGAACGGGTTTCCTCCCAAGAATACCAGTGCATAAAACAAACAGCGCAATGCTAAATAAAGAAAAATGAAGCTGTTATAAGACCCAGGTCCCATCACACAATGCAACGCAGCCGAGGATAGGGTTTTCCCTTATAACAGCCAAAGAATGCTTGATACGCTTAAAACAAATCATTTGATACTATTATAAGTGCATAGTGTATAAAACAACTTCAAATCATAAGTATCAATCATAGGCGGCATGGGTACCATATATCATGTCGCCATACTAGTTTTACAAGTAAAACCGCAAATGTCACGTATTTGGAAATTGGATTTCCGTCTATGAACCGAGGCAAAAGATAGTCCTCAACCGATTCGAGACGCTCTAGCCCGCCCCTCAGGCAAGCGCGCAGGCAAGCCTTGGATCCTCAGGGCCGGTCCACCGATGTGGATTATTATGCCTGAACACTACGTCTCCCCACCCTATGGGGTGTAAGTCTGGTCCGTCAGCCGACCAGAATGCATTCGGCCGAAACCGATATAACCGAGGCGCCTCGCAACAGCAACAACCACATAAGTCAAACTCGTCAGGGCGTGTAAAACCACTGACGCCACTTCTAGCTAGAAAGAAACGCATGCCCTCCCTGACGTCCGTCTCCCGTTTTTGGTTCATACCGGGTGTGAAACTTGCGAAGCAAACGTTACACAAAGCTACGCCACAAAGGCCGTGCTTTGATCATCAACCACAAGACTTTGCTTTTCAACAGAAGCCTTGATCATTTGCATCTTAGCATGCCACACAGGCAAACCATCCTATGCAACCGATATCAGTCACACAGAATGAAATCCGATGTCAGACACACAGTCCATTTACAAGTCCGTTCTGGGTCTGAACGAAACCGGAGGCACCTAGTACCCCGCATATCCCTCGATCTCCAAGTACGTCTGGACGATCACTAACTGTTTCCATCTTCTTGGGTGTACAGCCCAATCAAGATCATCAGTTATCCCCCAAACGACGTGAAGACCTCCGGTCTTCGACCATCGTCTTCATCTTCGACTTATCGTCGCATCAGTTATTCAGAATGGGATAAACCCGGTCTTTCCGAATAACTCGCGTATATTTTAAATAAGTGTTACACAAACACAACATACGCCTCATTCCAATTCATTAGTCACTAACCATAAATTAATCAAGAGAATAATTCCCCAAATATTAACCCCGAAGGCCGAAACCAACATCAGATCAATACCCAGAAAACCATTCTGCTTGGCCAACCGACAGTTAGTTTCTAAATTTCACATTCATAGGGAAAGGTTCCCATTAATTTTATCCAAGATAAATTCCTTGAATTTATGTTTGAATCTCAATTCGAACATGTCGGGATTAGCGAACCTTACCGAAGTAATCATTTGTTTTAATTTCCCAATCCCAACCTATTCATCCCATGAAGTAAAACTGGTTATACTTCATATCTAACACCACAGTGTTATCGGTAAATTCAATTACCATTTCACGTTCAAATCTAATTAAAGATTTAACTATCGCCTGGAGCAAAACTGGTGATACTCCATTTTCGATCATTTCAATCTAATTAAAGATTCATTAAAACTCCACTTAGTTTTAATCTTTGACTGGGTTAAAGAATCAGTGTCATTTAAAACACAGTTCACGATAAACCCAAAATCTCATTCCATTAATTATCGAGTTAAAGAACGAGTGTTATTTAAAACACTGTTCACGATAAACCCAAAAATCAATATCAATTCAATTCCAATTAAATATCATTTAATTGGTACACTTCATTAAATCTAAATAAAAAGATTTAATCTTTTCTCAACTGGGTTCAAGAACAGTGTTAGTGAAGACACCATTCACGACAAACCCAAATCACATTCGATATTCAATACAAGGCTCTGAATAGAAAATATATCGGCTTATATTCAATATCGAATTCTACGACTAACCAAATGTCGTATTTGAAATAACGATATAAATATCTATATCTTTCAAATTTCCATAACAACATCTGTATAATCACGAAATCCAACATCGAAATATTCCGAAGACAATTTCGATTCAAACCCATTCCAATGCGATCATTGGAAATTTTGGTTATTTTCCAAACCATTTCAAATTCAATTTATTTATTTAAAAATAAATAGAATTATAATTCTAGTTCAAAACTAGTTCATTTCGATAAAAATCTATTTTTATCTTTTCAAATATGGAGTTTTTCATCCCAACTCTTCCCAAATCATTTCTTATGATTTTACACAAATTATTACTATTTTTAATAATTTTATCAAGGCCCGTACAGTCGATTTCCATCAATGGCCATCGAACTGCACTTATAGCGACCTTTTTCGAATTTGATTTGGACATAATTCCAAATCCAACCGTTAGATTTCTAATTTCTAACATTCATTAGAAAGCTCTTTTCGATAAGAACCCAACGGTTCCGGTTTTAGGAGAATCCGACGGTCGGATCTCCCGTAATGTCCGTTTGAAATAAATGGTCGAAATTCGCGAACTGCCGCGGCGCGGCGCGTTCTATTCAGGCCACTATATTATATATATAATATATATAATATATACTTCGTCGATTTCTATTTAAAACGAATTATATAAATAGTTTTAAAATTCGTTTCAAAATCTATTTCAACTTCCATTTCAATTCAAAGCAAAATTGAATTCTTCTTTATAAATTCGTTTTTATTCAATTCAAATTTCAATTCAATTTGAATTCAATTCAATTCGCTTTCAATTCATTTCGAAATCGTTTTCAATTCAATTCATTTCGAAATCGTTTTCAATTCAATTCATTTTGAAATCGTTTTCAATTCAATTCTATTCGAAATCGTTTTCAATTCATTTCTATTCGAAATCGTTTTCAATTCATTTCTATTCGAAATCGAATAAATCGATATAAATATCGTTTACGTCAAAATGGCGTCAATCTAATCAACACGGCTTCTTAAATTTCTATTTTCAAATATTCTATTTCAAATATTTCTTTTCGAAACTGGAATGAGGCCCAGATTTTACGGGTTGTTACAATTCTTTTCATACATTTGATAAAAATGATATTTTTATTAACTGTCTTCTATTTCAACACTTCACTATATTTAACAATTCATGTATATAATAAAAATGTGATTTTTTATTGTAAAACAATTCATTTCAAAACACTATTATTTTATATAGTTCATATAGGTAATAAAAATATGATTTTTATTTTAAAACAATTTCTTTCAAAACAAGATTATTTTATATAGTTCATATAGATGATAAAAATGTGATTTTTATTATAAAACAATTTATTTCAAAATATGAATACCACTCAACACATGAATTTCAATCAAACGAATGAATATCGATTCAACACATGGGGTTTTTCTATAGTTTATATATAGAGAGAGAAAATGTGATTTTTTTATATTTAAAACACGAATACCATTCAACACATGAATTTCAATCCAACGAATGAATATCGACTCAACACATGAAGGCTTTCTATTCAACGAATAAATATAGTTTCAACAAATGAAAATAATTCAAACACATGAATATTATTCAAAATTTCGGCAGCATAACGGCAGGGTAGTTAAAACCGGGACCGTCCCTAGTACGGCTCCTCGCTCTACCTTAAAACCTCGTGGTTTTTGACAATGAGGAATCATGCATCTAGTTCACACGTAGGCGGCATGTATATTTATTTCATTTCCACAAACTAATCCTATGTGGTTTCAACCAAATATTTCTCAACCACAAATGGGTATTTTTCAACCACAATCAATCAATATCAACCACAAACAATTCAACTCAACCATTCGCTATCAATCAATTTTCACACCAATGACAACCAATAAATTTCGTCCGTGGTTTGTGGACGAGGGGCGTATATATATATATATATATATATATATATATATATATATATATATATATATATATAGCAATTCACTTCTATTTCAACACATATATAATTTTCACAACGCATATACAACTTATACATCGAACGTACAACTTATACAACGCTTATACAAGAGGTGTACAACGCTTATATTACTCATACATCGACTACATAATTTATACATCGTCGTTTTCCGTATCGTTTATAAATTAGAAATCTCACATTGGGTTCCACTCCACCAAAAATAGCAGAAGGCTCAGAAAAATATGTGGTCTCTTCTAGAATGTAGAAGACGTCCACACGGCCACGATGTTTCCTGATTCATTGAATTTCGTCAAGAAACGAAAAAGATATGATTTTTCAAAGTTTGCAACGCTTTAAAACTATTGAAATCAGTTTTAAATATACAAGGCCGTACCTCTCTGAAAATCTTCAAAACTAGGTCGCGGTTTATCTTCCAATCCGTTGATTGTTGCTTCGATCGACCAGCGACACCTTGTCAGGCTAGGAGAGGCGCACGTGCGCTAGGAGGTGGGGCTAGTTCCGTGGTCCCTGTAGGCGGCGGCGGCGAATTGAAGTCGTCGACTTCGAACTGGTAGATCTCGACGCTGGGGCGACTAGAAGACACGAGGTCGGTCTTGATTTGAAAAGGGGGAAGAGACCTTCGAAAAATTCAACTGGAGGAGGTGGCGAAAACGCCTGTGGCGGCAGCGATCGGGCTGGGAAGCTTCGACCGTGTTTCCGTCATTCGTCAGGGAGAGAGAAAGAGTTTTCTCTTTTTTTTATATAAAAATTATGATTGGCCGGTGGGTTTTAAAGTGGTTTTCTGACACGACCACCAATCTAAACCCAACGACTGTCGTCCCTAGCGTTTTACCCCCATTCCGAACACAATGGGATATGTTTCGTAGGCCCATTCGACTGTTTCAGTCAGTTTTCCCTCAAATTAAAATATAAAACATTTAATATTTGATTTGAACGTACATTTCAATTTGCCAGGGCCACAAACTGATTCGAAAAATTCCAGAAAAATAAATCTGGCTATGTTTTAACGATACGGTCCCAAAACAAAACTAGTTTCATCGAATTCTGAGACCGTTTGCAAAAAAGGCCCATTTCTGGTCGATCCAATTTAACTGTAATTGACCAAAACACGTCTTCATTTGCCACGCTCACATACTAGCTTCAAAAATTATGAAATTTGAAACCTAGCAATAACTTCACATCCCGGATCCAACAAAAGTGGTTTCGTCGAATTCCGAGGTCATTTGCAAAATGGCCAATTTCACGGGCTATATAAATTCCATAGCGACCTTTCTGAAAATTCATTTAGCCATAACTTTTGCTTTCCGTTATGAAAATTTGATTTTTCAGATTCGTTAGAAAGGTATTCACTAACAGATTTAAATATTTGTGGTTTCACTCAAATCTGTTTTGTTTGGTACAGTCCAACAAAGTTTGAATTCAAATTTTGAAACTGCAGCGCCATTTCAGGCCTTGTTTATAATTAGAATTAATCATATTCGTTTTCAAATATCGATTCAAACTCTATTTTCATTGCTATTATTTAAAATATTTATTTTAAATATTTAAAATCCATTATTTTAGCCAATTTAAAATTTTTAAATTGGTTCAGATTTTCTGGGTCGTTACAATCTCCCCCACTTAAAACTTTTCGTCCCCGAAAAGGAACAAAGTCGAAAGTGGTTTGATTATCAACTCTACGTTCGATCTGGCTTCCAGTCTCCAATTTTTCAGTTTTTGAGAATTTTCAAATTCTTCAAAAATTTGGCTAACACCCGGAAATTTCGAAAATTTTCGCCATAAGCTCTTTTGTACGGGGAGAGGTTTGGAAATTTATTGGGCCGTATTAGGTACCCAATAAATCCTAATAAGCATACACATATTTATAGTGATATATTCTGGTGTTTCCAGGGGAGCGTGTATTGATAATAACTCCAGAGAATAAATTCTCGTCACCCTGTCAAAGCCTGAGGGATTGTGTATTTTAAATGCTCTAGAGGATAAATCCTCGTCACCTCGTCCCGTGTGGGAAATAAATAGTCCATGTGCCGTATCTAATAACTAGAGAGACGTGATTATTGTCAGCTCCAGACCCATGTCGTGTTTTTATTAATCTGGCAATTTTATCATTACAATTTAAATAGTCCGTATCAGTCATCAGTTCAACCTGCAAAATATAGTCATCGCCATACAAGCCTCTCGCTCGTATGGTAAATCTTCCACCTCATCACACAAGCTCCAAATGCTTATGTGGTATATGATGAAGTATGCCTATCTTCAAAAGTATACCATGCAGTGTAGTTCAAAATTAATTGTTACTATCCTATGGCGATGTTTATTATTTCAAACAGAATAACCAGCACTCCGCATCCAATGGCATTCACAGGTGTTGATATAATAATATTTCGCATCCAACTCATTAAGGTTTACCTGTTTGTCGGGCACGCAAATAAAACCTTTACTCAACAGCTATACATTTACCTGTTCAAACATATATAATGCAGATGTATATATTTCTATCTATTTTCTAATCAGTTCAATGTGTGATTTAAATGAATAAATTCTACCATTATTCTCTTATTAATTAAATTAACTATCACACAACACAAACAACAATCAAATTATTTTTAACTTTTCAAAAATATACTAATCAATTTCTATACTCTTTTTAAAATCATTCCGACTATAGAATTAAAAGTGCACATCCATGGAAAGAAAATAATCAACAAAGTAGAGAACTAATTGGTAATGCAAAGTATGGTAAATGTACCTTGCACCGGAGTCAATCAGAGATATCCACTCGGCATCGAGGATAGGCTTTCTGAATGCTCTCCTCAGTTTCCCAAGTACAATCTCGCGGATCTCCACTCCATTGCACTTTGACTAAGTGAACCTTCTTGTTCCTCAGCTCTTTGGTTTCTTTGCCGATAATCTTGAGCGGCTCTCTTCTCACAGCTGATTCTGGAGTAATTTCAATATCCTGTTGAGCTGCTTCTTCCACGATCAAGTCTGGATCATGAACGTGCTTTCGAAGTTGAGATATGTTAAATACATCATGAACTCCAGGCAACCAATCAGGCAATTTGACCCTATAAGCGAGAGTTCCGATCCGTTCCAGAATAGGAAACGGACCAATGAATTTGGGAGCCAACTTCCCAGTTTTACCGAACCAGATAACTCCTCTCATCGGCGATACTTTCAAATATACATAGTCGCCAACTGCAAACGATATATCTCTTCTTCTTCTTCCTGGCAGGTTTGCAATTCCTGGTCAAATGCCCTTGTTTCTTGCAGTTAGAGCACGTGGCCGTCGTTATGTGTTCTTTATAAGACTTAGCCCTTTTTCGATTGACTTTAGGCTCTTTACTGACCTCGGACCTCGTAATGGCTTCAGGAATATCAGTTTCTGACTCTTCTTTGTTACTAGAACAGACCACTTCTTCGTCGCGCAACATACCTTTCTTATGGAGATCTTCATACTGATAAGCCATGTATATCATTTTTGAAAAAGGAAGCTTCACATTCCTCATTACACTATTCTGATATCTCCTTTGCAGGCCATGAATAAATCTCAGATTTTTCCTCTTTGGATCTTAAATCAGATGAGGAACAAAGTGAGAAAGTTCGTTGAATTTCTTATGATATTCTGGGATGGTCATATCACCTTGTATCAGATAAGAAAATTCATCACATAATCGCTCAGTCACTTCAGGAGGAGTAAATCTTCCTAGGAAAATCTCTTTGAATCTATCCCAAGTGATATCACCTTCTGGATTATCTTTGATGCTTGTTTCCCACCAGATTAAAGCTTCTCCATTGAGCGCCCAAGATGCTACTAATCTTTTCTGGTCGTCTCTCAGCTGGAAACGCTCAAATATTCTTTCTGCAGAGCTCACCCAAGCTTGAGTTTGAATAATAGATTCATTACCCGAGAATTGTGCTCCACCCAAATTTCGATATCTCTTAAATAGAGCCTCTAGATCTGGTTCTGCATTTCTTCTGTTTCTGACGTTCATTTTTCTTGTACTTCTGCAAACAGCAGATCAAGTGTCAGGTCACAGAAAAGATAATTTAAAATATAGAAATACATACTTCAAATGTAAATGTGTCTATCGAGGTGTAATTTCATTCTGCTTTACTCATACTAGGATATTACTGATCCTATCTGTATAGAGTTACTCGTCCTAGAACACTACTGGTTCTATCTCTGACGAGTTCGTTATTGTGTTATATTCCAGAGCTAAGCTTAACCAAAGCTCTGATACCACGATGTGACGACCCCAAACCCCGTACTGACGGTGGCAAGGGTAATCTTTGGAATATAACACAGAAACAGATAATAGCAGAACAGAATTAAATAAATACACCAGATAATGCACCGTAGAATACACTGGATAAACGTAATCATCAGAGTTACACAGTATACAGGATCATACTTAGTACAAATACAGTTCAGCTATACATAAATGTCTACAGTGGAAACAAACAAAATATGTACAATAGGAGCTGAACAGCATAAAAAGAGATAAATAATAGAATCCATCTTCAGCTCCAGCTATCCAGAAAGAGCCAGCTAAACCTGGATACAAGGCTGCCAGTGTAGAAAAAGGGGCACCCGAGTTTGAAAGTGAAACAAACTATGAGTTAGTCATGGGACTGGTATGAGAAATCTACTCTACACATTTAATACATGGCTAATCACAGGACCACGCCACTTTCGTGGAACGGGTTTACTCCATTGGATTGCCAGTGCTTTAAAACCAAATCTTTCTTTTAAAACTCGCAATGCTTTTTATAAAAATGAAGCCATTATAAGACTCAGTTCCCATCACACAATGCAACGCAAACCGGAGGATAGAGTTTTTACCTTATAATGGCCAAGATATGCTTGATACGAATAAAACAAAAGCATTTGATATTACTACTAGTGTTTATATGTTTCAAAAAAAAATTCAAATCATAAATATCAATCATAGACGGCATTAATGCCCCATACCACTATGTCGCCATATATAGGTATACAATCAAAACCGCACAGTCTCGTATTTGGAAATTGGATTTCCGTCATGAACCAAGGCAAAAGATAGTCCTTACCGAATTCGAGACAATCTAGCCTACCATGTCTCAAGATCAGAACGCATCGACCCTTAGAGCGACAGGGCCGGTCCACCAATGTGGATTAAAATGCCTGAGCAATACGTCTCCCCGCCCTATGGGGCGCAAATGAGCCAACGAATGACTCCATCGGACCCGGATCGTCCGATCTAACTAAGGCGCCTCGCAACAGTAACAACCACATTAGTAAAATGTCAGGCCGTGTAAAAACACTGACACAACTCCTAGCTAGAAAGAAACGCATGCCCTCCCTGAGGTCCTTCTCCCGTTTCTGGTTCATACCGGGGTGTGAGGCTCGCGAATTTACTTTATACACAAAGCTACGCCACATAGGCGGTGCTTTGATCATCACCACAAGACTTTGCTTTTCAACAGAAGCCTTGATCATTTGCCACTTAGGCATGCCACACTAGCAATTCATGTCATGCGACTGATGTCCATCGATATACAACCTCTGAGCTCGTGCGTTTCAGAGAAGGGCATTAAGCAAAAGAATAAATTCTCCGCTGCCAAACAGATATATATTTAATAGAGATCAATCAACACAGAATAAAATCCAATGTCAGACACACAGTCCATTTACAAGTACGTTCTGGGTCTAAACGAAACCGGAGGCACTATATACCTCGCAAACCCATCGACCACCACGTACGTCTGGATGATCACCACTCATTATCCATATTTCGGGATGCCTCCCAATCAGGACCTCGGTTACCATCCAAACGAGGTGAAGATCTCCGGTCTTCGACCACCGTCTTCATCTTCGATTTCTTATCATTGATTCTGTTATTCAGAATGGTATAAACCTGGTCTTTCTGAGCAACTCGCGCATATAATAAACAAGTGCAACACTAACATACACACGCATCATTTCAATTCATTAGTCACTAGCCGTCAATCAGTAAGAGAACGATTTCCCAAATATTAACCCCGAAGGCCGAAACCTATATCAGATCAACACCCAGGAAACCATTCGGCTTAGCCAACCTTTAGTAAATTTCTAAATTTCACATCAATATCGTTTATAATATTTTATAATGATTTATCGCTATTTTTATTTATTTTGAAATAGCCAATTTATTCAAAATGACGCTTCGGGCCATAACGCGGCCGTGGCGCTGTTTTTCTCCAGATTTGATTTACACATATCTGAAAATCTAACTGTTGTATCTTCACAAAATTTACATCATTAGAAAAATCTTTTAAAAACGAATCCAACAGTTCCAGTTTCGGGAAAAACCGACGGTCGGATCTCCCGGTATAATCGTTTGAAGTTTCGATTTCAAAATACGAACTGCAGCGTCGTTATTCGATTAAATATAATTATATATATATATATATATAATCGATTCTGGCGCTATTTTTCTTCATATTTGAGTTAAACATTCCAGACAATCCAACCATTGGATTTTTACAAAGTTGGTGCCGTTGGAAAGATTTTTCCAAAGCGAACCCAACGGTTGCGGTTGCGGGAAAATCCGATGGTCGGATCTCCCGCACTAATCGTTTGAAATCATGATTTCAAAATACGAACTGCAGCGTCGTTATTCGATATATTTCAATTCTATTTATATAAATATATCGATTCTTCGATTTCAAAGCTATATTCTTTTCATACATTTGATAAAAATGAAATTTTTATCTAACTGTCTTCTATTTCAACACTTCACTATATTTAACAATTCTTGTATATAATAAAAATGTGATTTTTTATTGTAAAACAATTCATTTCAAAACACTATTATTTGATACAGTTCATATAGGTAATAAAAATAGGATTTTTATTTTAAAACAATTTGTTTCAAAACAAGATTATTTTATATAGTTCATATAGATGATAAAAATGTGATTTTTATTATAAAACAATTTATTTCAAAATATGAATACCATTCAACACATGAATTTCAATCCAACGAATGAATATCGATTCAACACATGGGTTTTTTCTATAGTTTATATATATAGAGAAAAAATGTGATTTTTTTATATTTAAAACATGAATACCATTCAACACATGAATTTCTATCCAACGAATGAATATCGACTCAACACGTGAAGGCTTTCTATTCAAAGAATAAATATAGTTTCAACAAATGAAAATAATTCAAACACATAAATATTATTCAAAATTTCGGCAGCATAACGGCAGGGTAGTTAAAACAGGGACCATCCCTAGTACGGCTCCTCGCTCTACCTTAAAACCTCGCGGTTTTTGACAATGGGGAATCATGCATCTAGTTCGCACGCAGGCGGCATGTATATTTATTTCATTTCCACAAACTAATCCTATGTGGTTTCAACCAAATATTTCTCAACCAAAAATGAGTATTTTTCAACCACAATCAATCAATATCAATCACAAACAATTCAAATCAACCATTCGCTATCAATCAACTTTCACACCAATCACAACCAATAAATATCGTCCATGGTTTGTGGACGAGGGTCGTATATATATATATATACATATATATATATATATACACACACACATATATATATATATATATAGCAATTCACTTCTATTTCAACACATATATAATTTTCACAACGCATATACAACTTATACATCGAACGTACAACTCATACAACGCTTATACAAGAGGTGTACCACGCTTATATAACTCATACATCGACTATATAATTTATACATCGTCGTTTTCCATATCGTTTATAAATTAGAAATCTCACATTGGGTTCCACTCCACCAAAAATAGCAGAACGCTCAGAAAAATATGCGGTCTCTTCTAGAATGTAGAAGACGTCCACACAGTCACGATGTTTCCTGTTTCATCGAATTTCGTCAAGAAGTGAAAAAGATATGATTTTTCAAAGTTTGCAACACTTTAAAACTGTTGAAATCAGTTTTAAATATACAAGGCCGTACCTCTCTGAAAATCTTCAAAACTAGGTCGCGATTTATCTTCCAATCCGTTGATTGTTGCTTCGATCGGCCAGTGCCACCTTGTTGGGCTAGGAGAGGCGCACGTGCGCCAGGAGGTGGGGCCAGTTCGGTAGTCCATGTAGGCGGCGGCGGCGAATTGAAGTCGTTGACTTCGAACTGGTAGATCTCAACGCTGCGGCGACTAGAAAACACGAGGTCGGTCTTGATTTGAAGAGGGGGAAGAGACCTTCGAAAAGTTCAACCGGAGGGGGTGGTGAAAACTCCTGTGGCAGCGGCGATCGGGCTGGGAAGCTTCGACTGTGTTTCCGTCGTTCGTCGGGGAGAGAGAAAGAGTTTTCTCTTTTTTTTATAAAAATTATGATTGGCCGGTGGGTTTTAAAGGGGTTTTCTGACACGACCACCAATCTTAGCCCAACGACTGTCGTCCCCAGCGTTTTACCCCTATTCCGAACACAATGGGATATGTTTCGTAGGCCCATTCGACTGTTTCAGTCAGTTTTCCCTCAAATTAAAATACAAAACATTTAATATTTGATTTGAACGTACATTTCAATTTGCCAGGGCCACAAACTGATTCGGAAAATTCCAGAAAAATAAATCTGGCTATGTTTTGACGATACGGTCCCAACAAAACTAGTTTCATCGAATTCTGAGACCGTTTGCAAATAGGCCCATTTCTGGTCGATCCAATTTAACTGTAATTGACCAAAACACGTTTTCATTTGCCACGCTCACATACTAGCTTCAAAAATTATGAAATTTGAAACCTAGCAATAACTTCACATCCCCGATCCAACAAAAGTTGTTTCGTCGAATTCCGAGGTCGTTTGCAAAATGGCCAATTTCACGGGCTATATGAATTCCATAACGACCTTTCTGAAAATTCATTTGGCCATAACTTTTGCTTTCCGCTATGAAAATTCAATTTTTCAGATTTGTTAGAAAGGTATTCACTAACAGATTTAAATATTTTTGTTTCACTCAAATCCGTTTTGTTTTGCACCCGGTACTGTCCGACAAAGTTTGAATTCAATTTTTGAAACTACAGCGCCATTTCAGGCCTTGTTTATAATTATAATTAATCATATTCGTTTTCAAACGTCGATTCAAACTCTCTTTTCATTGCTATTATTTAAAATATTTATTTTAAATATTTAAAATCCATTATTTTAGCCAATTCAAAAATTTTTAATTGGTTCAGATTTTCCGGGTCGTTACAATACCCCGAGCGCACGACGGAAATCCTTCAACCATTCTCTCCTCTTTTTCTTCAAATCCACTCAATAAAAACCCATGCCCCAGTTGAGGTTTTTGTAGAGATTCTCAAGGGCTTCACATCCATATAAACTTCACTTCCCATCGTTGAGTATTTCGTTCTCTTCACCTCCTTCAAGTCCCGCCGTTCAGAGCTCCCTCCCACCTCCGATCTGCGTGCGAGTTAGACGAGATTGCCACGCCCTGGTGCGCCGTTCCAAGCTCGACACCGTGGTATAACCCGATCATCTCCAAGCGCTGCAGATTTCGAGAAAACCTAAGACCTAGTTTCGAACAGAACAGTGGAGATACGACCTATTTTATATTAAACTATATTATAGCATTTTAAAGCGCTACGGTTTTGGATTTCATTGTAAAATTCATATCTTTTTCGTTTGTTGACGAAATTCAGTGAAACAAGAGACAGTGGACTCGTGTGGACATCTTCTATATTCTAGAAGAGACCGCATATTTTTCTGAGCCTTCTGCTATTTTTGGTGGAGTGGAACCCAATGTGAGATTTCTGAATTATAAACGATATGGAAAACGACGATGTATAAATTATATTGTCGATATATGAGTTATATAAGCATTGTACACCACATGTATAAGCGTTGTATAAGTTGTACATTCGATGTATAAGTTATATATGCGTTGTAAAAATTATATGTGTTGAATGGAAGTGAAATATACTTATATATATATATATATACGCCCCTCGTCCACAAACCATGGATGATATTTATCGGTTGTGATTGGTGTGAAAATTGATTGATAACGAATGGTTGATTAAAATTGTTTGTTTTTGAAATTGATTGTTTGTGGTTGAAAAATACCCTTTTGTGGTTGAGATTTATTTGGTTGAAACCACATAGGATTAGTTTGTGGAAATGAAAAAAAATATACATGCCGCCTGCCTGAGAACTAGATGCATGAAATCCCCATTGTCAAAAGCTGCGAGGCTTTAAGGTAGAGCGAGGAGCCGTACTAGGGACGACCCTGGTTTTAACTACCCTACCGTTATGCTGCCGAAATTTTGAATAATATTCATGTGTTAGAATTATTTTCATGTGTTGAAACTATATTCGTGTGTTGAATGGAAAACATTCATGTGTTGAATAGAAAGTCATTCGTTGAATAGAAATTCATGTGTTGAATGGTATTCGTGTTTTAAAAAAATTGCTTTAATAATAAAAATCACATTTTTATTATATATATACGAACTATAGAAAACATTCATGTGTTGAATAGAAATTCATTCGTTGAATAGAAATTCATGTGTTGAATGGTATTCGTGTTTTAAATAAATTGTTTTAAGATACAAATCATATTTTTATCACCTATATGAACTATTTAAAATAGTCGTGTTTTGAAATAAATTGTTTTGCAATAAAAATCACATTTTTACTATATACATGAATCGTTAAAAATAGTGAAGTGTCAGAATAAATGTCTGTTGGATAAAAATGTCATTTTTATCAAAAGTATGAAAAGAATATGGTTTTACAATCGAAGAATCGATTATTTATATATATATATATATATATATAATTAAAATATATCGAATAACAAAGCTGCAGTTCGTGTTTTGAAACCGTGATTTCAAACGATTAGTGCGGGAGATCTGACCATCGGATTTTCCCGAAGCCGAAACCTTTGGGTTCGCCTTGGAAATATCTTTCCAACGACACCCACTTTGTGAAGATCCAAAGGTTGGATTTTCTGGAATGTTTAATTCAAATCTGAAGAAAAACAGCGCCAGAATCGATTATATATATATATATATATATAATTAAATTAAATCGAATAACGACGCTGCAGTTCTTATTTTGAAATCGAAACTTCAAACGAGTGTACCGGGAGATCCGACCGTCGGATTTTCCCAAAAATGGAACCGTTGGATTCGTTTTGAAAAGATCTTTCTAATGATGTAAAATTTGTGAAGATCCAACAGTTAGATTTTCAGATATGTGTAAATCAAATCTGAAGAAAAACAACGCCACTGCCACGTTATGGCCCGAAGCGTCGTTTGAATGAATTGGCTATTTTTAAATAAATAAAAATAGCGATAAATCGTTATGAAATATTATAAACGATATGGAATGTGAAGTTTAGAAACTGACTGAAGGTCAGCTAAGTCGAATGGTTTCCTAAGTTTTGATCTGATGTTGGTTTCGGCCTTCGGGGTTAATATCTGGGAAATCGTTCTCTTACTGATTTACGGTTAGTGAATAATGAATTGGAATGAGGCGTATGTTGTGTTTGTGTAACACTTGTTAATTATATATGCGAGTTGCTCAGAAAGTGAAACACTCCACCTCCGTTAGGGTCACTCTCAAGAGGAATGCCCTAATTTTGGTGGAGGTTTATAAGTATAAGTCACAGATATGCAAGACAGATATAATAACACATATTTTTAAACAGTGGAAAACAACAACTTTTATTTCATCGAAATACGTGTTACACAAACCATGCCATAATTGTCTTACAATACTTCCAAAATCATAACTGTCTTGATTACATTATTTAAAGAAGCATAAAGAAAACATAAATAAACTGCAAAAGTCCCCTAATTGCTGTCCAAAGCCATAGTCCAAAACGGAAAAGATCAAGCAATACATTTTTTCTCTTCAAGCTGGATGTGAAAATTGGTCAAGCTGCGGTATTCCCTCCCTGAGAACCTGGGGGGGGGGGGAACGAAAGAAAAAGAGGCGAAAGGAAAAGGGTCAGTCATAAAGACTGAGTAAGTCCGAGTGACTTTCAGTATAAAAACGGTTTTAAAACAACATGTCATGTATGAACTGGAACTAAACTTAAGAATGGGGTCAAGGTGGATAAGATAGACTAAGGTGACCATGATAAGTCAAGGCAAGTCAAATAAAGCATCATATGTTCAAGATTCGTTGCATCGACTGTACTAGTATGCTTAGCCCAAGTCACAAGTTAATCAAGAAATAAATCCCACGGCCCAATATCATGAAATGACCCTGAAACGGGGTCTGACCCAAGTACGGGGTCCTACGGAGCGCTTATCTAGTCGATCGGCTCCCTACAAGTTCTAGCTCGTCAAGTGTCCGTGTCATACGGATAATCACAAATGTAGTCACCTGTGTTGGATCCACCTTCGGGTGTATCAGCCCTAGGGTGTCAACCCCTGACATGATTCAAGATGCACAGATAAATCTACTGATACCCAGTGTCTGCCCCGGAATACGTGCACGACCGTAGTCCACCGAACCTACACTGGCATACCCCACTGCCGTCGTTCACCTCTTACAATCAGCCCAGTAATCGTGCCCCACCCGGCCTAGCCCCAGGGTACCTTGATACATCTAGAGGGTTACTGCTGAAAAGGGTTGTGTCTAGGGTTTCGCTTAACAGATTAGGTCATGTAATTCGTGACCTAACCCGCCTAACCGATTAAGTCATGTAATTCGTGACTTAATCCTTTTCTAGTCTAGTCATGTCAAGGTGGTTAAGTATGTCATTTCAGTTCGCGACTTAACCCGCCTATGTGTCATGTCAAGTTGGCTAAGTGTTGTCGTTTCCAGTTCATGACTTAGCCCTACAAATCGTGTTCAAGTTGGTTAAGTTGTCTTTTCATGTTCATGACTTAACCCTAATTGGCATTAATTGATTCGTTAATGCACCGAACCACTCACATTGGATCCTGTTGTTCATAGCCACTGGATTTGCCTGGCGGTTCCGGGCAGGTTTACGCTACGAACTCAACCCAACCTCGGGTTTCAAGCGCGATGTGACCAACTACCCACATTGGATCCTATTGTTTGTAGCAACTGGATTTGCCGGGCGGTTCCGGGCAGATTTACACTACAAACTCAACCCAACCTCGAGTTGGCCATTTTCTTGTTTTCTAAAGTCATGCCCATGTTCTTAGCAGATTCGTGCTATTTCCAATCATGTTCATATGTCAACTTCGTGCCCAACTAAGGCATGTTTCAAGTCAAGTTATGGCATGTTCAAGTCAAGTTTTCGTGCCATATTTCATGTTCTACTTATGCCAAATTTCACGGTTTATGATTATAATTAATTCAAGTTTTTCCTATTCTACCCAATCGTATCCCCAACGTATATAAACGTACTTCGTTCCCAAGCATAAACAATTCAAGAGATAAAAGGGGAATAACACCAAACATGTGATAGGCATATGTGACAATTCCAACATCACTTGCATAATAAACAAGCTATAACATATCACATGGTTTCAATACTAGCATGATGATAACTTGGCATAGTAATGGTTCCAACTTAGTTTAACATGATGATTTCAACTTTACATCATAGGCATAATAATCATTGCGGGCGTAATAATAATTTTATTACAAACATGAAACATTAAAGGCATGGTAATTCTAATAGGCATAGTGGATTCCAATTTAGCATTTTTAACATAATGATTCTCATCTAACATTATAGACATAATGATTCCAATTTAGCATTTTTAACATAATGATTCTCATCTAACATTATAAACATAATGATTCCAATTTAGCATTTTTAACATAGTGATTCTCATCTAACATTTTAAACATAATGATTCCAACTTTTCATCATAACCTAGCAATTCCCAATTTTTAAATAATCATGATAGGTATATTAACATCACAGGCATAGTTCCATCAACAGTCATAGACATGGTTTAATTAGCATCATAGGCATGGTTTAATCAACATAAAGATTTCAATAAACATAGTGATTCCATGGACATGTATTAGTCCAACTTGCCATACAATTAAACCCAAGTGATTCATAACAACATCAAAATCATGACAAGTTTAACTTGCAACGTTGCCATAGCAATATTCCCAAATTATAAGTCAAAGTTAAACAATATAAACATGGATTAACAATAGTTCCTAAATCCGGTTTCAATTCATGGCATGTCCATATTGTTTTAGCGTTTTTGCCTAAAAAGTGACATAGAACTTACAATATGAAGCAAATAATCCAAATAAAAATCCCAAATCAAATAGCCCCAAATTCGTTGTCTAAAGCGTCGTAGTTGTTGTAGCTTCTAGTTGTAGCCTTCAAGAATCGTCCTTCGTTTTCTATAATTTTGTTCTTTGTATTTTTAATTTAGAGCTCTAGGTTTAATGGCGGCGGCCTGAGGCTAAAATGAAATAGTATGATTTAGGGTTTGTCTTAGGTCCTTTTTATAGTGTTTGCAAGTTGATTTAGACCGTCGATGGAGCTTGATTCAATAATAGCCGTTCGTTTGAAGGAGAGGCCAATCAGGAGCTGACACCTAGCCCTAGTGACAAGGCAAGGCTCAGAAAATCGACCAAACACAGACCAGGCCAGCCAAGACCTGACCGGCAGGTCATTCTGACCTGGGCGCACTTGGCAAGTGCGCTAGGCTAAAGAATGTACTGGCGCACTTCCCAAGTGCGCCAGTTCATTTTTGTTCTGGCGCACTTCCCAAGTGCGCCAGTGCATTCTGACCCGTTTTCTGGTTTTTCGCCCAACTTCGTTCGTCCATATCTTCTTCATACGATACCCATTTTACGCAAACTCGGACTCTATCTCAAGCAGAATTCCGAGACGAACGCAATGGCGTATCCCGTTTCCCTTAATTCTTTGATTTGAAATTAGTTATACTTTAATTTGTGAATCTCACTGTTATAGAATACACGGGGTGTTACATTCTCCCCCACTTAAAAGGATTTCGTCCCCGAAATCTTCAAGTTCAGGAAGAATGTATATCCTAACATCCAAACATCCATCTACTCATCCATCAAACACGAGCATCCATTGTCCTTAAAATACTTCTAATGCTTCATGATCATATGCGAAGTGTGTGTGTACATGTACTTATCTAATGCAAAATCAGGTGGTCTACTGATTCAGTTGACCTCCTTAATGCGAATCATGTAAGTGCCATGAATCCATTATGTATGCAAATTTTCCTATTCATGATTGTACATGAGTGCACAATCATCCATACAAATGCAACATCCATATGACAACCCACTAAACTTCATCCATATACGAATAAATACATTTATGCATATGCAACATGAAAATGTGTCTGAGCCGATCTAGTGCCTAATGTGTATTCATGCATCCACGAGCAACCACTTGCGACCACTTGCAACCATTTCGCAATCATAACATGTTTCAATTACATGTTTACATCCAAAAAGATTCTACCTATGGTTCTCAAGATAGGATCGAGGAGAGAAACAAGATAAAACAAAGCATCTAGGAGAAGTTAACGATGTACCGGCAGAAGGTCCGGTCTGCTTCTTAGGGCAGTCTTTGCTGATGTGTCCAGTCTCCCCACAATGAAAACATTCACCTTGCTTTCTCTTCCTCTTTCTACAATCCTTGGCTATGTGCCCTTCCGTACCATAGAAATCGCATTTTCTTTTATTACATAAGTTGTCGTTCTTGCCTTCTTTCTCGGAGTCTACCTTCTTATTCTGAGAATCGTTGGGCTTGACCTCTTTCTTCCCTTGAGAGTTTTCTGCCTTTGTCTCCTTCTTGCCCTTATCTTCTTCGTTCAACAATGCCATCTGCACCAACCTTTCATACGTAGCTCCCATGGGTATATGGGTCATGGCCAAACTGTGTAATGGCTCATTCAACCCCTTGACAAAGCGGAGAGCCTTCTTGTGCGGGATGTTGACTAGGTCCAGTCCGAACCTAGCCAGCTCATCGAACTGATTAACATACTCTTTGACTATCATATTCCCTTGCTTAAGAAATAAGAATTTTTCCAACTGAAGACTCCTTTCAGCTTCTGAGAGAAATTTAGCCTCAAACCTTGCCCTAAAGTCCTCCCACGTTTCCACTGGTCTTTCTGCATTAGTACTTCCCACAAGTAGGAAGCCTCGCCTTTAAGTAGTCATACTGCCAGTTGTACTTTCTGCCTATCTTCTACCTCAAAGATGACGAATAAGTCCTCGGTTTCTTTTAGCCAATTTCTAGCTGCCACGAAGGATTCGGTTCCATGAAAGTCCTTTCCTCCCATAGCCTTAAAATCTTTACATATCTTAGCAAAAGTGTTTCCCCGCGGAGGAGGTGGAGGAAGAGGCGCTGCTGCAGCTGGATGATTTCCTGCAGCT
Source organism: Allium sativum (assembly GCA_030737875.1). Lineage (NCBI taxonomy): Eukaryota > Viridiplantae > Streptophyta > Magnoliopsida > Asparagales > Amaryllidaceae > Allium > Allium sativum. The sequence goes on along the minus strand of CM060910.1, from coordinate 605,898,668 downwards.
GGGGGAGGAGGAACGGTAGGACCTGGCTGAGTGGCCCTTGCTTCTAAGAATCGTCTAAACCAACCAGGTATTGGTATACCCTTTGGCAAGTTAAGTTCTTCGGACATGCTGAAACAAAAAGGATAGATTCAAAACGAAGGATAAGAGATAGTACCTATGGCTTTGGGGGACTTTGCCTTTTTAAAATATAATATTTTATCCTTTAAAAATGCTTCTTTAAATTTCTTTTATGAAAATAAATTTTCAAAACTTTTTATCTTATCCGGTAAACCTATGCTCTGACACCAAGTGAAACACCCCACCTCCGTTAGGGTCACTTTCAAGAGGAATGCCCTAATTTTGGTGGAGGTTTATAAGTATAAGTCACAGATATACAAGACAGATATAATAACACATATTTTTAAACAGCGGAAAACAACAACTTTTATTTCATCGAAACACGTGTTACACAAACCATGCCATAATTGTCTTACAATACTTCCAAAATCATAACTGTCTTGATTACATTATTTAAAGAAGCATAAAGAAAACATAAATAAACTGCAAAAGTCCCCTAATTGCTGTCCAAAGCCATAGTCCAAAACGGAAAAGATCAAGCAATACATTCTTTCTCTTCAAGCTAGATGTGAAAACTGGTCAAGCTGCGGTATTCCCTCCCTGAGAACCTGGGGGGGAACGAAAGAAAAAGAGGCGAAAGGAAAAGGGTCAGTCATAAAGACTGAGTAAGTCCTAGTGTCTTTCAGTATAAAAACGGTTTTAAAACAACATGTCATGTATGAACAGGAACTAAACTTAAGAATGGGGTCAAGGTGGATAAGATAGACTAAGGTGACCATGATAAGTCAAGACAAGTCAAATAAAGCATCATATGTTCAAGATTCGTTGCATCGACTGTACTAGTATGCTAAGCCCAGGTCACAAGTTAATCACGAAATAAATCCCACAGCCCAATATCATGAAATGACCCTGAAACGGGGTCTGACCCAAGTACGGGGTCCTACGGAGCGCTTATCTAGTCGATCGGCTCCCTACAAGTTCTAGCTCGTCAAGTGTCCGTGTCATACGGCTAATCACGAATGTAGTCACCTGTGCTGGGTCCACCTTCGGGTGTATCAGCCCTAGGGTGTCAACCCCTGACACGATTCAAGATGCACAGATAAATCCACTGATACCCAGTGTCTGCCCCGGAATACGTGCACGACCGTAGTCCACCGAACCTACACTGGCGTACCCCACTGCCGTCGTTCACCTCTTACAATCAGCCCAGTAATCGTGCCCCACCCGGCCTAGCCCCAGGGTACCTTGATACATCTAGAGGGTTACTGCTGAAAAGGGTTGTGTCTAGGGTTTCGCTTAACAGATTAGGTCATGTAATTCGTGACCTAACCCGCCTAACCGATTAAGTCATGTAATTCGTGACTTAATCCTTTCCCAGTCTAGTCATGTCAAGGTGGTTAAGTATGTCATTTCAGTTCGCGACTTAACCCGCCTATGTGTCATGTCAAGTTGGCTAAGTGTTGTCGTTTCCAGTTCATGACTTAGCCCTACAAATCGTGTTCAAGTTGGTTAAGTTGTCTTTTCATGTTCATGACATAACCCTAATTGGCATTAATTGATTCGTTAATGCACCGAACCACTAACATTGGATCCTGTTGTTCGTAGCCACTGGATTTGCCTGGCGGTTCCGGGCAGGTTTACGCTACGAACTCAACCCAACCTCGGGTTTCAAGCGCGATGTGACCAACTACCCACATTGGATCCTATTGTTTGTAGCAACTGGATTTGCCGGGCGGTTCCGGGCAGATTTACACTACAAACTCAACCCAACCTCGAGTTGGCCATTTTCTTGTTTTCTAAAGTCATGCCCATGTTCTTAGCAGATTCGTGCTATTTCCAATCATGTTCATATGTCAACTTCGTGCCCAACTAAGGCATGTTTCAAGTCAAGTTGTGGCATGTTCAAGTCAAGTTTTCGTGCCATATTTCATGTTCTACTTATGCCAAATTTCACGGTTTATGATTATAATTAATTCAAGTTTTTCCTATTCTACCCAATCGTATCCCCAACGTATATAAACGTACTTCGTTCTCAAGCATAAACAATTCAAGAGATAAAAGGGGAATAACACCAAACATGTGATAGGCATATGTGACAATTCCAACATCACTTGCATAATAAACAAGCTATAACATATCACATGGTTTCAATACTAGCATGATGATATCTTAGCATAGTAATGGTTCCAACTTAGTTTAACATGATGATTTCAACTTTACATCATAGGCATAATAATCATTGCGGGCGTAATAATAATTTTATTACAAACATGAAACATTAAAGGCATGGTAATTCTAATAGGCATAGTGGATTCCAATTTAGCATTTTTAACATAATGATTCTCATCTAACATTATAGACATAATGATTCCAATTTAGCATTTTTAACATAATGATTCTCATCTAACATTATAAACATAATGATTCCAATTTAGCATTTTTAACATAGTGATTCTCATCTAACATTATAAACATAATGATTCCAACTTTTCATCATAACCTAGCAATTCCCAATTTTTCAATAATCATGATAGGTATATTAACATCACAGGCATAGTTCCATCAACAGTCATAGACATGGTTTAATTAGCATCATAGGCATGGTTTAATCAACATAAAGATTTCAATAAACATAGTGATTCCATGGACATGTATTAGTCCAACTTGCCATACAATTAAACCCAAGTGATTCATAACAACATCAAAATCATGACAAGTTTAACTTGCAACGTTGCCATAGCAATATTCCCAAATTATAAGTCAAAGTTAAACAATATAAACATGGATTAACAATAGTTCCTAAATCCGGTTTCAATTCATGGCATGTCCATATTGTTTTAGCGTTTTTGCCTAAAAAGTGACATAGAACTTACAATATGAAGCAAATAATCCAAATAAAAATCCCAAATCAAATAGCCCCAAATTCGTTGTCTAAAGCGTCGTAGTTGTTGTAGCTTCTAGTTGTAGCCTTCAAGAATCATCCTTCGTCTTCTATAATTTTGTTCTTTGTATTTTTAATTTAGAGCTCTAGTTTTAATGGTGGCGGCCTGAGGCTAAAATGAAATAGTATGATTTAGGGTTTGTCTTAGGTCCTTTTTATAGTGTTTGCAAGTTGATTTAGACCGTCGATGGAGCTTGATTCAATAATAGCCGTTCGTTTGAAGGAGAGGCCAATCAGGAGCTGACACCTAGCCCTAGTGACAAGGCAAGGCTCAGAAAATCGACCAAACACAGACCAGGCCAGCCAAGACCTGACCGGCAGGTCATTCTGACCTGGGCGCACTTGGCAGGTGCGCCAGGCTAAAAAATGTACTGGCGCACTTCCCAAGTGCCCCAGTTCATTTTTGTTTTGGCGCACTTCCCAAGTGCGCCAGTGCATTCTGACCCGTTTTCTGGTTTTTCGCCCAACTTCGTTCGTCCATATCTTCTTCATACGATACCCGTTTTATGCAAACTCGGACTCTATCTCAAGCCGAATTCTGAGACGAACGCAATGGCGTATCCCGTTTCCCTTAATTCTTTGATTTGAAATTAGTTATACTTTAATTTGTGAATCTCACTGTTATAGAATACACGGGGTGTTACAGAAAGACCAGTGTATCCCATTCTGAATAACTGAATCAACGATAAGAAATCGAAGATGAAGACGGTGGTTGAAGACCGGAGATCTTCGCCTCAGTTGGATGATAACTGATGTCCTGATTGGGAGGCATCCCGAAATATGGATAATAAGTGGTGATCGTCCAGACGTACGTGGAGATCGATGGGTGTGCGAGGTATATAGTGCCTCCGGTTTCATTCAGACCCAGAACGGACTTGCAAATGGACTGTGTGTCTGATATTGGGATTCATTCTGTGTGATTGATCGCCATTAGTTGCATGGTGTGAATTGCCTGTGCGGCATGCTAAGATGCAGTGATCAAGGCTTATGTTGAAAAGCAAAGTCTTGTGGTTGATGATCAACGCACCGCCTGTGTAGCGTAGCTTTGTGTAAAATTCGCGAGCCTCACACCCCGGTATGAACCAGAAATGGGACAGGACCTCAAGGAGGGCATGCGTTTCCTTCTAGCTAGAGGTGGTGTCAGTTCTTGAACTGGCTGACATTTATATTATTTTCACCTATGTGGTTGTTGCTGTTGCGAGGCGCCTCGGATATATCGGTGACTATGTGAAGCCGATGGAGTCATTCGTTGGCTCATTTACGCCCCAAAGGGAGGGGAAACGTAGTGTTCAAGTGAAACGACCTGAAATCCCCCTTATAGGGAATCATGGATTGAATTGAGCACAAGCCACAACAGAACGCAGACAGAAGAACATTTCATCGCTTATTACAACAATTCCATCAAAATACAAGAATATACAGAGTAAGAATAAATATTAAACAGAAAATATCAGAGATTTAAATTACATTTAAATACATCGCAGCGGAAAAATAATACAACACACAACTAGAAGTAATACACGGATACAGAGCTTTCCAAGTATCGTCCCAGCTGTAAATCAGGATCCTGTGAATATAAATATGCAAAACCAAAACTACTAGCTACCCGTGCGGAAAATAGGGGCACCCAGAGTTTAGGTTAAAACAATAAATTACAGGTCAGTCATGGGACTGGTGTGAGAACTAAAACAATTATTAATCTTTATTTTTAAAGTTAGGTAAATCAAGGGACCACGCCGTATAACACGGAACGGGTTTCCTCCCAAGAACACCAGTGCATAAAACAATAGCGCAATGCTAAATAAAGAACAATGAAGCTATTATAAGACCCAGGTCCCATCACACAATGCAACACAAACCGGAGGATAGGGTTTTCCCTTATAATAGCCAAAGCATGCTTGATAAGTTTAAAACAAATCATTTAATACTATAATACGTGTATAGTGTTTAAAACAATTTCAATCATAAATATCAATCATAGGCGGCAAGAGCGCCCCATCCCACTATGTCGCCATATATAGGATTACAACTAAAATTGAAACGTCATGTATTGGAAGTTGGATTTCCATCTGTGAACCAAGCAAGGGATCGTCCTCTACCGAATACGAGACAATCTAGCCCATGTCTCAGGGACAGAACGCATCGACCCTTGGATCTTCAGGGTCGGTCCACCGATGTGGATTAGACGAAATCCTGAACATTACGTCTCCCCGCCCTATGGGGCGTAAATGATCCAACGAATGACTCCATCAGTTCGAGAACGACCGATATATCTGAGGCTCCTCGCTATCCATCACCCACATAAGTTAAATGCCAGGCCGTGTAAAAACACTGACACAACTCCTAATTAGAAGGAAACACATGTTCTCCCTGCAGTCCTCTCCCGTTTCTGGTTCATACTAGGGTGTGAGGCTCGCGAATCAACATTACACAAAGCTATGCCACACAGGCCGTGCTTTGATCATTAACCACAAGACTCTGCTTTTCAACAGAAGCCTTGATCATTTGCATCTTAGCATGCCACACAGGCAAACCACTCCATGCAACCGATATCCATCAATCACACAGAATGATATCCAATGTCAGACACACAGTCTATTTACAAGTCCGTTCTGGGCCTGAACGAAACCGGAGGCACCTTGTACCTCGCATATCCATCGATCTCCAAGTACGCCTTGGCGATCACCAACTGATTCCCTCCTCTTGGGTGTACATCCCAATCAAGATCATCAGTAATCACCTAAATGACGTGAAGACCTCCGGTCTTCAACCACCGTCTTCGTCTTCGACTCTTCGCCGAATCAGTTATTCAGAATGGGATAAACCCGGTCTTTCTGAATAACTCGCGTATATAATAAAAAAGTGTTACATAAACACAACATACGCCTCATTCCAATTCATCAGTCACTAACTGTAAATCAACAAGAGAATAATTCCCCAAATATTAACCCCGAAGGCCAAAACCAACATCAGATCAATACCCAGGAAACCGTTTTGCTTAGCTAACCTACAGTTAGTTTCTAAATTTCACATTCTTAGGGAAAGGTTCCTATTAATTTTATCAAAGATAAATTCCTTAAATTTATTCTTTAATCTTCTTTTGAATATCACTTCAAACTAGTCGGGATTAACGAAACACACCGAAGTAATCATTTATTTTATTTCCCAATCCCAACCTATTCATCCCATGAAGTAAAACTGGTCATACTTCATATCTAACACCACGGTGTTATCGGCAAATTCAATTACCATTTCACGTTCAAATCTAATTAAAGATTTAACTATCGCTTGGAGCAAAACTCGTGATACTCCATTCTCGATATTTTCAATCTAATTAAAGATTCATTAAAACTCCACTTAGTTTTAATCTTTAACTGGGTTAAAGAACTGATGTCATTTAAAACACAGTTCATGATAAAGCCCAAAATCACATCACATTTCAATCAGTCCCTAACCGTAAATTAGCAAGTGAGCAATTCCCTAAGTATTAACCCCGAAGGCCGAAACCAACATCAGATCAATACCGAAGAAAACATTCAACTTAACTAATCTCCAGTTAGTTTCTGATTTTCTTAACTCCTTTGGGTCTAAGAACAGTATTATTGAAGATACCGTTCACGACAACCCAAAATCACATTCCATTAATTATCGGGTTAATGAACAAGTGTTATTTAAAACACCGTTCATGATAAACCCAAAATCAATACCAATTCAATTCCAATTAAATATTATTTAATTGGTACGCTTCATTAAATCTAAATAAAAAGATTTAATCTTTTCTCAACTGGGTTTAAGAACAGTGTTAATGAAGACACCATTCACGACAAACCCAAAACACATTTGATATTAAATACAAGGCTCTGAATAGAAAATAAATCGGCTTATATTCAATATCAAATTCTACGACCAGCAAATATCGTATTGGAAATAACGATATAAATATATCTTTCAAATTCCCATAACAATATCTGTATCATCACGAAATCCAACATCGAAATATTCCAAAGACAATTTCGATTCAAATCCATTCCAGTTCAAATATTGGAAATTCTGGTTACTTTTAAAACCCTTTTCAAATTCAATTTATTTATTTAAAAATAAATAGAATTATAATTCTAGTTCAAAACTAGTTCATTTCGATAAAAATCTATTGTTATCTTTTCAAATATGGAGTTTTTCATCCAAATTCTTCCCAAATCATTTCTTATGATTTTACACAAATTATTACTATTTTTAATAAATTTATCAAGGCCCCTATAGTCTATTTCCACAAACGGCCATCGAACTGCACTTACATCGACCTTTTCCAAATTTGATTTGGACATAATTCCAAATCCAACCGTTAGATTTCAAACCTCTAATATTCATTAGAAATATCTTTTCGATACGAACCTAACAGTTCCGGTTTTAGGAGAATCTGACGGTCGGATCTCCCGTAATATCCATTCGAAGTCAATGGTCGAAATTCGCGAACTACCGCAGCGCGGCGCGTTATATTCAGGCCATTATATATATATATATATAATATATTATATATATTTCGTCGATTTCCTTTTAAAACGTATTTTATAAATCGTTTTAAATTCGTTTTCAAAACGATTTCAACTTCATATTCAATTTCTAATCAAAATTGATTTTTTTTCCTTATAAATTCGTTTTAAATTCATTTCAAATTGATTTCAATTCAAATCAATTTTTTATTCAATTTCAGTTCGTTTTCAATTCAATTAAATTTCAATTCGAACTCAATTCTATTCAATTTCAATTCGAATTCATTTTCAATTCGAATTCATTTCAAATTGATTTCCATTCAATTTCAATTCGATTCGAATTCATTTTATTTTCAATTCAATTCGAATTCTAATTCGTTTCAATTCAAATCGAATTCTAATTCGTTTCAATTCAATTTAATTCGAATTTCATTTCAAAATATTCAATTTTGAAATCACTTCTCAATATTCATTATAAAAACGAATATAATCGATATAAATATCGATCGCGTCAAAATAGCGCATATCTAATCAACACGGCTTCGTATATTTCTATTTTCAAATATTTCCCTTTCAAATATTTCTATTCAAATATTCTATTCAAATATTCTATTTCAAAACAGGAATGAGGCCCAATCAATTACCATAGATTTTATTTCTATGGATTTCCATACAACGCATGTATATATCAACAATGACAAATAATCAACCATCATCCAAAGTGCATTCTACATTGTATAAGCATCAAATATAAATATTTAACGCTCATAACAGTCTATCAATCAATCGATCGACATACAACTAACTATTGGGATTAGTGTATGTCATATATCATCCCAATACCCGTGTGGGGTTTCAAACAATCAAACACAGATTTTATTTGTGTAGTTGGGCGATGTGTAAAATTTATCATCCCAATCAATATTAGTCAAATCAGTGTATATAAATAAATTGTCCGATTTGTTTATAAATATTTATTTCATATACACGTTAAAAATTCTATTTTCAACTATAAAATATTTTTAACTATATAATTATTTTATTTCATTTCCATCACATCACACAATCAACTACACATCAAAATCCAACAAACAAGCATACAAGCCGTCCATGGTTTGTGGACGACGGGTGTTGGGTGCTACTAAACACCGTCTGCATCCTAGTATATATTTTAACTAGAAAATTAAATTAAAAGTGAGTAGTTCTCACCGACTAGCTAATCCAAACGCCATGACTCTTCTTATGTAGAAATCTTCGCCGTTCTCGCCTTTCGTCCATTCCATTGTCCGTAGCCACTACATATATAAAAATCACATTTTTATACTGCTGTCTTTAAAATAAAAATCACATTTTTATTTGTTCACTTTCAATTTAAAAATCATATTTTTCCTTAACCATTCTAATGATCAAAATCGTATTTTTACTTTGCTATATATATGATAAAAAAATTCTATTTTTATATCGCTATTATATAGATAAAAATTCTATTTTTATATCTACTTCTAATATAAAGATCGAATTTTTAATATCATCGCTATAAAAATCACATTTTTACTTCAACCCATAAATAAGAAAAATCAGATTTTTATTTAGCTACATATATAAAGATAATATTTTTATATTCTCTATTATATAAAAATCCTATTTTTAATCTCTACTTTATATAAAAATCATATTTTTAACTTGTTATTCCTATAACAAAAATTATATTTTTACATCGCTAAAAATTATATTTTTATACGACTAAAAATCATAACTTTATATTGTTAAAAATCTCAACTTTCATGTATTAAAATCTTGACTTTCATATGTTATAAATCTCGACTCTCATGTATTAAAAATCCAAACTTTTCTCTAACTTTCTACATAAAAACTGATTTTTTTATAAATGCTAATTATTATAAAACTGATTTAATTAAATAACAACGAAAACTTACAGTTTGAAATCGGGTGTGGGGGTTTGTCTGGTCTTCGTCGGCGGAGGGTGGGTGGCAAGGGGGCGTCGGCCTTCAGTGTGGTGGTGTAATGGAGGAGCGGTGGCGGGGTGGAGTGGATTTGGGCGCGACTGTTTTAGGGTTTAGAGGGGGGCAATTTGAAGCAGAAGAGAGAGAGAGAGAGAACGGGGGAGGGGGGTTCAAGGGTGGAACGAAGGTGCGGTGGTCCTCCTTGGAGGCGGCGCCGGAGGCGGATCTGTAGGGGGAGGGGATGGAGCACGTCGGAGGTGGGAGGGGGACAGGGTCGCGGTGGGTTTCTCTCTCTCTCTCTCTCTCTCTTTTTTTATTCTTCTGTTGATTAGAAAAGGGAGGAGGGAGAGAGAAGGAAAGGGGTAGGGGGTTATATATAAAATTTAATTTAATTATTATTAATTTACAATAAAAGTTGACTTTTCGTTTGAACTCGAAATCAAGTCTACCGACTGTCGTCCACAGCTAATTACCCCCATTCCGAACACAATAGGATATGTATCGTAAGCTGATTCAATCGCTTCGATCAGTTTTTGTCAAAATCAAAATATAACTCTATATATTGAATTTGAACGCACATTTCGATTTACCTGAGCCACATACTAACTCTATAAATTCCAAACAAATATTTTCTAGCTTCGTATTGACGATACGGTCCTAACAAAACTAATTTCGTCAAATTCTGAGACCGTTTGAAAAATGGCCATTTTTCAGCCGATTAAATTCAATTGAAACTGGTCAAACGCAGCACGGATCCAATGAAAGTGGTTTCATCGAAAATCGAGGCGTTTGCAAAATTCCCATTTTTAAGGGCCAGAATTCCATAGTGACTATTCTGAATTTTCATCTGGATATATATTTTGATTCCTGCTATGAAATTTTTATTTTTCGGATTCGTTGGAAAGATATCCTTAATTAGATTCAAATATTTTTGGTTTCGCTAAAATCCGGTTTATTTTGAATCATGTACATTCATTTGAAATTTGAAATCGAATTATCGAACTACCGCGCCATTTTCAATTACTTTTATAATTAAAATAAAATATTTATATTCTAACGACGATTCGAATAAATATATACGTTCTATTTCTATTTAGATTAAATTTCTCGTCATTATTATTTATAATATTCATTTTAAATAATCAAAATTCACTAAAATTGCCAAAATAAAAATTTTAAATTGGCACGGATTTCCGGGTATTACAATCTCCCCCACTTAAAACTTTTCGTCCCCGAAAAGGAACGAGGCCGAAAGTTGTTTAACTAATCAACTCAACTTCCATTATTTTCACTACGGCTTAAGTTCTTCAACTTTTCAGTGTCTAAGAACTTTTCAAAATTTTCAAAATTTTGGCTAAAACCCTAAATTTTCGAAAAATTTCGCCATAACCTCCCCTACACCGGGGACTTTGGGATATTTCATATAGCCTCCCATGGCCTTCTTCAATCCAAAAGAAAAAGAAAAAGCCAATCGGCTCATAAAATCATCCAAACCCAAACAAAACAGTAAATTATGGTAAACATGTACCTATTGTCGGGCAAACAATTTTATTCTTCTGCTCTATCCTCCTTGCTATGACCTGTTCAATGTAAGTACATGTATATGCATGCAAACATGACAATTTTCAATACAATTCACTATTTGATCAATTGGGCTAAAGGTTCAAATTTTAATTAATCAACCAATAATCAAACAACACAATCAACAATCAATTAGTTTATTATCATTTCAAATCACATAATTTTGATATATAGTCAAAAATCACATTTTTGATGCCAAATCACAACAATAACCCTATCTAATTTCGGTTCTCACACCAGTCAAATGGAAATATATAGAAATCTCACTTTCGTCACTTGAAAATAAATACTGGCGATGGTGCCACGTCACCAGAATTATCCCCGGGCAACTAGAGTGTGATTCTATAACTATCCAGTACATTAAAACTTCGAATACCCGTTTGCAAGACGTATAGGCAAAATCTTCATATATTGGATTGTCCAAATTCAATATAAAATAAATAATCAAATACGAATAAGTGATTTAAATTTCAAAACAAAACTCGTTTTCATTTTTCAAAACAACACTCTTCACACTTGTTCTAGGATACTACCGATCCCATCTCTAACGAGTCATTCCCATTGGATATAACTAATCCAATTTCTGATGAATTCTTTGTTTGGTTCTAACGTGTCTTGTTCTCCGAGCTCTACAAACCAAAGCTCTGATACCACGATGAAACGACCCGAAATCCCCCTTACAGGAAATCACGGATTGAATTGAGAACAAGCCACAACAGAATGCAGACAAAAGAACATTTCATTGCTTATTACAATAATTCCATCAAAATACAAGAATACACAGAGTAAGAATAAATATTACACAGAAAATATCAGAGATTTAAATTACATTTAAATACATCGCAGCGGAAAAATAATACAATACACAACTAGAAGTAATACACGGATACAGAGCTTTCCGAGTATCGTCCCAGCTGTAAATCAGGATCCTATGAATATAAATCTGCAAAACCAAAACTACTAGCTACCCGTGTGGAAAACAGGGGCACCCAGAGTTTAGGTTAAAACAATAAACTCCATGTCAGTCTGGTGTGAGAACTAAAACGGTTATTAATCGTTATTTTTAAAGTTAGGTAAATCAAGGGACCACGCCGTATAACATGGAACGGGTTTCCTCCCAAGAACACCAGTGCATAAAACAATAGCGCAATGCTAAATAAAGAACAATGAAGTTATTATAAGACCCAGGTCCCATCACACAATGCAACACAAACCGTAGGATAGGGTTTTCCCTTATAATATCCAAAGCATGCTTGATACGTTTAAACAAATCATTTGATACTATAATAAGTGTATAGTGTTTAAAACAATTTCAATCATAAATATCAATCATAGGAGGCATGAGCGCCCCATCCCACTATGCCGCCATATATAGGATTACAACTAAAATCGAAACGTAACGTATTGGAAGTTGGATATCCATCTGAGAACCGAGGTAAGGGATCGTCCTCTACCGAATTCGATACAATCTTGCCCATGTTTCAAAGACAGAATGCATCGACCCTTGGATCTTCAGGTTAAGTCCAAAGATACGGATTAGAAGAAATCCTGAACACTACGTCTCCCCGCCCTATGGGGCGTAAATGAGCCAACGAATGACTCCATCGGATCGAGAACGACCGATATATCTGAGGCGCCTCGCTATCCACCATCCACATAAGTAAAATGTCAGGCCGTGTAAAAACACTGACACAACTCCTAGCTAGAAGGAAACGCATGTTCTCTCTGCAGTCCTCTCCCGTTTTTGGTTCATACCGGGGTGTGAGGCTCGCGAATCAACGTTAAACAAATCTATGCCACACATGCCGTGCTTTGATCATCAACCACAAGGCTCTGCTTTTCAACAGAAGCCTTGATCATTTGCATCTTAGCATGCCATACAGGCAAACCACTCCATGCAACCGATATCCATCAATCACACAGAATGATATCCAATGTCAGACACACAGTCCATTTACAAGTCCGTTCTGGGCCTGAACGAAACCGGAGGCACCTTGTACCTCGAATATCCATCGATCTCCAAGTACGCCTAGATGATCACCAACTGATTCCCTCCTCTTGGGTGTACATCCCAATCAAGATCATCAGTAATCACCTAAACGACGTGAAGACCTCCGGTCTTCAACTAACGTCTTCGTCTTCGACTCTTCGTCGAATCAGTTATTCAGAATGGGATAAACCCGGTCTTTCTGAATAACTCGCGTATATAATAAACAAGTGTTACACAAACACAACATACGCCTCATTCCAATTCATCAGTCACTAACCATAAATCAACAAGAGAATAATTCCCCAAATATTAACCCCGAAGGCCGAAACCAACAACAGATCAATACCCAGGAAACAGTTCTGCTTAGCTATCCTACAGTTAGTTTCTAAATTTCACATTCTTAGGGTAAGGTTCCCATTAATTTTATCAAAGATAAATTCCTTAAATTTATTCTTTAATCTTCTTTTGAATATCACTTCAAACTAGTCGGGATTAACGAAACACACCAAAGTAATCATTTATTTTATTTCCCAATCCCAACCTATTCATTCCATGAAGTAAAACTGGTCATACTTCATATCTAACACCACGGTGTTATCGGAAAATTCAATTACCATTTCACGTTCAAATCTAATTAAAGATTTAACTATCGCTTGGAGCAAAACTGGTGATACTCCATTCTCGATCTTTTCAATCTAATTAAAGATTCAGTAAAACTCCACTTAGTTTTAATCTTTAACTGGGTTAAAGAACCGATGTCATTTAAAACACGATTCACGATAAACCCCAAAATCACATCACATTTCAGTCAGTCCCTAACCGTAAATTAGCAAGTGAGCAATTCCCTAAGTATTAACCCCGAAGGCCGAAACCAACATCAGATCAATACCGAAGAAACCATTCAACATAATTAATCTCCAGTTAGTTTCTGAGTTTCTTAACTCCTTTGGGTCTATGAACAGTATTATTGAAGACACCGCTCACGACAACCCAAAATCACATTCCATTAATTATCGGGTTAAAGAACAAGTGTTATTTAAAACACCGTTCATGATAAACCCAAAAATCAATACCAATTCAATTCCAATTAAATATATTTAATTCGTACGTTTCAGTAAATCTAAATAAAAAGATTTAATCATTTCTCAACTGGGTTTAAGAACAGTGTTAACGAAGACACCATTCATGACAAACCCAAAACACCTTTGATATTAAATACAAGGCTCTGAATAGAAAATATATCAGCTTATATTCAATATCAAATTCTACGACCAACAAATATCGTATTTAAAATAACGATATAAATATATCTTTCAAATTCCTATAACAATATCTGTATCATCACGAAATCCAACATCAAAATATTCCAAAGACAATTTTGATTCAAATCCATTCCAATTCAATTATTGGAAATTCTGCTTACTTTTAAAACCCTTTTCAAATTCAATTTATTTATTTAAAAATAAATAGAATTATAATTCTAGTTCAAAACTAGTTCATTTCGATAAAAATCTATTTTTATCTTTTCAAGTGTGGAGTTTTTCATCCAAATTCTTCCCAAATCATTTCTTATGATTTTACACAAATTATTATTATTTTTAATAATTTTATCTGGCCCGTACAGTCGATTTTCACAAACGGCCATCGAACTGCACTTATAGCGACCTTTTCCAAATTTGATTTGGACATAATTCCAAATCCAACCTTTAGATTTCAAATCTCTAATATTCATTAGAAAGTTCTTTTCGATACGAACACAACGGTTCTGGTTTTAGGAGAATCCGACGGTCGGATCTCCCGTAATATCCATTCGAAGTCAATGGTCGAAATTCGCGAACTACCGCAGCGCGGCGCGTTCTATTCAAGCCATTATATATATTATATATATATTATATATATTTCGTCGATTTCCTTTTAAATCGTATTTTATAAATCGTTTTAAATTCGTTTTTAAAATGTTTTCAACTTCATATTCAATTTCTAATCAAAATTGAATTTTTTTTCCTTATAAATTCATTTCAAATTGATTTCAATTCAAATTGATTTTTAATTCAATTTCAGTTCATTTTCAAGTCGATTCAATTTCAATTCTATTCAATTTCAATTCGAATTCATTTTCAATTCAAATTCATTTCAAATTGATTTCCATTCAATTTCAATTCGATTCGAATTCATTTTATTTTCAATTCAATTCGAATTCTAATTCGTTTCAATTCAATTTGAATTCTAATTCGTTTCAATTCAATTTAATTCGAATTTCATTTCAAAATATTTGATTTTGAAATCACTTTTCAATATTCATTATAAAAACGAATATAATCGATATAAATATCGATCGCGTCAAAATAGCGCATATCTAATCAACATGGCTTCATATATTTCTATTTTCAAATATTTCGCTTTCAAATATTTCTATTCAAATATTCTATTCAAATATTCTATTTCAAAACTGGAATGAGTCCCAATCAATTAACATAGATTTTATTTCTATGGATTTCCATACAATGCATGTATATATCAACAATGACAAATAATCAACCATCATCCAAAGTGCATTCTACACTGTATAAGCATCAAATATAAATATTTAACGCTCATCACAGTCTGTCAATCAATCGATCGACATACAACTAATTATTGGGATTAGTGTATGTCATATATCATCACAATACCCGTGTGGGGTTTCAAACAATCAAACACAGATTTTATTTGTGCAGTTGGGCGATGTGTAAAATTTATCATCCCAATCAATATCAGTCAAATCAGTGTATGTAAAAAAATCGTCCTATTTGTTTATAAATATTTATTTCATATACACGTTAAAAATTCTATTTTCAATAATAAAATATTTTAACAATATAAATATTTTATTTAATTTCACATCACATTACACAATCAACTACACATCAAAATCAATCAAACAAGCATACAAGCCGTCCATGGTCTGTGGACGCCGGGTGCTACTAAACACCGTTTGCATCCTATAATATATTTTAACTAGAAAATTAAATTAAAAGTGATAAGTTCTCACCGACTAGCTAATCCAAACGCCACGACTCTTCTTATGTAGAAATCTTCGCCGTTCTCGCCTTTCGTCCATTCCACTGTCCGTTGCCACTATATATATAAAAATCACATTTTTATACTGCTGTCTTTAAAATAAAAATCACATTTTTATTTGTTCACTTTCAATTTAAAAATCGTATTTTCCTTAACCATTCTAATGATCAAAATCGTATTTTTACTTTGCTATTTATATGATTAAAAAAATTCTATTTTTATATCGCTATTATATAGGTCAAAATTCTATTTTTATATCTACTTTTAATATAAAGATTGAATTTTTTATATCATCGCTATAAAAATCACATTTTTACTTCAGCCTATATATAAGAAAAATCAGATTTTTATTTCGCTACATATATAAAGATAATATTTTTATATTCTCTATTATATAAAAATCATATTTTTAATCTCTACTTTATACAAAAATCATATTTTTAACTTGTTACTCCTATAACAAAAATTATATTTTTACATCGCTAAAAATTATATTTTTATACGACTAAAAATCATAACTTTATATTGTTAAAAATCCCAACTTTCATGTATTAAAATCTTGACTTTCATATGTTATAAATCTCGATTCTCATGTATTAAAAATCCAAACTTTTCTCTAATTTTCTACATAAAAATTGATTTTTTTATAAATGCTAAATATTATAAAACTGATTTAAATTAACATTAATTTAATTAAATAAAAAAGAAAACTTATAGTTTGAAATCGGGTGTGGGGGTTTGTCTGGTCTTCGTCGGCGGAGGGGGGTGGCAAGGGGGCGTCGACCTTCAGTGTGGTGGTGTGATGGAGGAGCGGTGGAGCGGATTTAGGCGTGGCTGTTTTAGGGTTTAGAGGGTGGCGATTTGAAGCAGAAGAGAGAGAGAACGGGGGGGGGGGGGGGTTCGAGGGTGGAACGGAGGTGCGGTGGTCCTCCCTGGAGGAGGCGCCGGAGGCGGATCTGTAGGGGGAGGGGATGGAGCACGTCGGAGGTGGGAGGGGGACAGGGTCGCGGTGGGTTTCTCGCTTTTTTTTATTCTTCTGTCGATTAGGAAAGGGAGGAGGGAGAGAGAAGGAAAGGGGTAGGGTTATATATAAAATTTAATTTAATTATTATTTATTTCCAATAAAAGTTGACTTTTCGTTTGAACTCGAAATCAAGTCCACCGACTGTCGTGCATAACTAATAACCCCCATTCCGAACACAATGCGATATGTATCGTAAGCTGATTCAATCGTTTTGATCAGTTTTCGTCAAAATCAAAATATAACTCTATATATTGAATTTGAATGCACATTTCGATTTACCGGAGCCACATACTAAGTCTATAAATTCCAGAAAAATATTTTCTAGCTTCGTATTGACGATACGGTACTAACAAAACTAATTTCGTCAAATTCTGAGACCGTTTGAAAAATGGCCATTTTCCAGTCGATTAAATTCAACTGAAACTGGTCAAACGCGTTTTCCTTTGCCATGCTCACATATTGATTCAAAAAATTACGAATTTTGAAACCTAGCAATAATTTGACATCACGGATCCAACGAAAGTGGTTTCGTCGAAAACCGAGGTCATTTGCAAAATTCCCATTTTTAAGGGCCAGAATTCCATAGCGACTATTCTGAATTTTCAACTAGACATATATTTTGATTCCCGCTATGAAATTTTGATTTTTCGGATTCGTTGGAAAGATATTCTTAATTAGATTCAAATATTTTTTGTTTCGCTAAAATCCGGTTTATTTTGAATCCTGTACATTCATTTGAAATTTGAAATCGAATTATCAAACTACCGCACCATTTTCAATTTATTTTATAATTAAATTAAAATATTTATATTCTAACGATGATTTGAATAAATATATATGTTCTATTTCTATTCAGATTAAAGTTCTCGTCGTTATTATTTATAATATTCATTTTAAATAATCAAAATTCACTAAAATTGCCAAAATAAAAATTTTAAATTGGCACGGATTTCCGGGTTATTACATCAGGCATTTTAGTCCACATCGGTGGACCGGCCCTGTCGCTCCGAGCGTCGATGCGCTCTGCCCCTGAGGCTCGGGCTAGAGAGTCTCAAAGTCGGTAAGGACTATCTTTTGCCTTGGTTTATGACGGAAATCCAATTTCCAAATATGTGACTGTGTGATTTTGATTGTATACCTATATATGGCGACAAGATATATGGTACCCATGCCATCTATGATTGATACTTATGATTTGAAATTGTTTTTTGAAACATATAAACACTAGTAATAATATCAAATTCTTTTGTTTTATTCGTATGAAGCATATTTTGGCCATTAAAAGGTAAAACTCTCTCCTCCAGTTTGCGTTGCATTGTGTGATGGGAACTGAGTCTTATAATGGCTTCATTTTTATAAAAAGCATTGCGATATTTAAAAGATTGACTTGTTTTAAAGCACTGACAATCCAATGGAGTAAACCCATTCCGCGAAAGTAGCATGGTCCTGTGATTAGTCAAATTATATAATGTGTTAAGTTGATTTCTCATACCAGTCCCATGACTGACTCATAGTTTGTTTCACTTGCAAACTCGGGTGCCCCTTTTTCTACACGGGCAGCCTTGTATTCAGGTTTTAGCAGGATCTTTCTGGATAGTTGGAGCTGAAGATGGATTCTATCATTTACTTCTTTTTATGCTGTTCATCTCCTATTGTACATATTATGTTTGTTTTCCGCTGTAGACATTTATGTATAGCTGAACTGTATTTGTACTAAGTATGATCCTGTATATTGTGTAACTCTGATGATTACATTTATCCAGTGTATTATTTGTTCTTTATCTGGTGTATTTATTTAATTCTGTTCTGCTATTATCTGTTTATGTGTTATATTCCAAAGATTACCCTTGTCACCATCAGTACGGGATTTGGGGTCGTCACAATCGTTGTCAATACGGAGAGACGGGTTGGATTTATTATTAGAAAACCACTCCGTATACGCATAGGCGTTGTGAATTAGATTATTTGAAGAAAATTGAAGATGAAGTAAAATGCAAGGGTTGTTCTGTTTACAAGATAGTGCCTTCAGTTTGTCCAATCCTCGGACAACTTGTATGGATGAATGTCTGACAGAGTATGCTTAATAGATTACATAAAGACAATCTTTTAAAGGTATTACATATGATGGTGGAGAAATTTGTTTCTCTTAGCTTCTTATACCCGTAACATTTTTGGGAAGATCAACTAGTGATTTGACGGGTTTAACGATGTGGCATTCAAAGTGAATGGTGACCAGATGTTCCATAAAGGATAAACGTAGCCTCAAGCCTCACAACCGGGAAATGACAAAAATATAGTAGGCAGCACGGCTAGTTCGATCATACCCAAGCAGGGTGTATTCTCACCGATCTAGAGAAAATTCATTTTTTCTTCTTCTTTCGATTCTATATCTTACGGATTACGGTTGGATAGCCAACTACCGTAGGTGATAATACATTAGGTACACTCAAGCTAAATGAGTGACCGGTAATGTGTGGTCGGTTTTCAGGATGTTCCTGTTGAACCCCAGTGTAACCCCTCTAGAGTACACTGATCGGAAGGTGGTCTCATACCTTGTCATAGTTGGAATCCAATACCCAATAAGAGCCACGCAGCTTTCGCTTTTGTACTATATATGTAGAGCGTGAGATGCAAGTGTTCTAGTAGATGGTTATTTATTTGATTAGACATTATTATAATATCACCGTATTTTCATATCAAAAATGTTTTGGGTTATAGTAACGTAAAACACGTCCATGTTTATGTGTGGGCTGGTCTTACTATTATCATTTTCTTTCAAAAGCTTTTTCAGAGTTAAACAATATGGTGGGAATTTACTCACACCAGTCCCATGAATGACTCAGAGTTTATTTTGTTTTTGTTATCCTAAACTTTTGGATGCCGAAATTTGTATGGGCATTCAAGTGTTTTAGGTTACATACACACATGGAGGAGCATGAAGTAGGAGGCTTCACTATTAGTTATTTAGATTTATTTCTGTTGTGATGCATATGTGTGTACTTAGACATGATATGTATATACAAATTCAAATTTTGTATTTCAAAGTTATGATATATGATATTATATTTTGTTCGTTTAGCTGTGAGATTCTAATGTTACCTTTGTTATATCTTCTATCTGTTTCTTTTTATTTACCCCTAATGACTCGTATTTCTATGCAATTTGGGTTGGACATGTGTTGTATTAATCAACTCAAATAGTACGAATTTGTGGGTCGTTACAGTCGTGGTTGAAATCTACAGATTTGCGAGAACTACTCGCTATTGATCTATGGTGTAATTCCTAGGCTGTGGCAGGAGGGTACCTTCGGTTCATCCTATTCCTAGATGGCTTGTATGGATGAATTTATGATAGAATATTTCTTAAGAATCACATACGTTGATTTTTACAAGCGCATTTCTGCAGGTGGTAGAGAAGACACCTTATTTTAGCTTAAACACCCAGAATATTTTTGTGGATGTCAATTAGTGATTTGGCAGATCTGATGATGTGGCATTCAAAGTGATGGTTATGTTCATAAAAAGGTAATTTAAACCTCAAGCCGCACAACCGGGAAATGGTATAAAATCGGGTAGTTCTCATGGCTAAGTGGGTCGCTCCCAATTAGGGTGTATTATCACCTGATCTAAATAAATTCCATTTGATTCTTTATTCTTTTGATGTTGTCCCTTTCGAGAAATGGTGGGTAGCTCCAGCTGTTGGTGATAATACATTTGGTACTCACAAGCGAAGTAAGGGGTCGGTCATGTTTAGCCTGGGTTGCAAGATGTTCTTGTTGAACCCGGTTTATTCCTCTTTAGAGATACACTGTCAGAATGTTGTCTCATACCTTGCCAGTTAGAATCCATTCTCCAATAAGATCCCACGATTTTGATTGTATACTATATATGTGGAGCGTGAGATGCAAGCATTCCGCTAGAATTCCATTCATTTGTGTTTAGACATTATTATAATATCAGAAAAATATATGATTCCAAAATGCTTTGGGTTATCTAAGGTAAAAACCGTTTGTATTTATCTGTGGATTGGTCTTATGATTATCCTTTTCTTTTGAAAAGAAATGTTTGACTTTAAAAACAAGTTGGATGATATTATAAACGTAGCGAGTTTTCTCACTCTGGTTCACCAGAGTGATCCTTTGTTTGTAATGCTCGGGTTAAACCGGGTTTTACGGATGTTGGTTTGGATGATGCGAATTTTAAGAAGACATGGTAGAGAATTTTATACGTATGATATATATTTATTCTGTTGTGTGTTGTAAGTGAGGACATATTATTATAACTATCCAGATGTATTGATGTACTTTGATGATTGTAAGTATTTATTTCAAAGCTCTCAATAAAGATTTATTTCTGTATTATATTTTATTATGCTATTATATGAGACTTTGTGTTGTGTTGGTTAGTTGGTTCTTCTTCTTCTTCTTCTTGTATTCAATTATTTCTTTCTTTCTTATCTCACCCTCTAATTTCTTTCTAATAACTATCTGGTGTTTTGATACTTGAGTTTTAGCAAGTAATATGGGATTATGTATTATTATCGGAATTCAGGCATCGAATTCCCAGAGTTGTTACAATGGTATCAGAACATAAGGTTTAGTAATAACGTTGGCGCTATGGCGTAACTCAATAGGGATGGGGTTAGTAATACCCTAGATTGAGTTTGAGTGTGTGTGTGTGTGTATATATGCATATATATGAGAGTGTATTTGTATATTTTATAAAAATATTTTATATTATGTTATTTGATCGATTCAATTTTGAACTAGCAATGGACACAATATTGTTTTGTAAAGAGGGTATATGAAACAATTTTACCATAATTATTTTTTTTTGTACAGAAAAGAAATAATTTTACTAAATTATTTATATATTGGTGTGATTGATTGATTTGAATAGGAATTCAATTTGGATTAAAAATTTGAAATTGTTTAATATAGAAAAAGGTGATTTTAATTCGAATTTTGATTGAACGAGTCAGAATTTAACTTGGATATAAGTTAAATAAGAGAAAATGGATGACTTTTGAAACAAAAATCAGAATTTGGATGTCTAAATAGAAGTAAACTGATTTGGAAAATCAATTAGTTATTGAATGTGGAATTAGAACTTGACTTGGTTGAATAAAGTTAAGAATGGATATTTAAGTTTAATAATATAAATTTGGAATTAATTAATTTAATTGAAGGGAAATCAATCTAGTATAAATTGATTAATATAAAACCCAAGTGAATATTAATGTTGAATATAAGATTCAATTGATTTTGTTAAGTAGTTGTGCATTAGTTGTTAATTGTGTGTTAGATGGTTGAATAAGATTCCTCAACCGTTTAATAAAATTGTTGAATGATTTGAAAACAAAACTCTAGTATAATAATTTGTATGAATCGAATATGATTTGAAATTAATGATATAACCCTATATTTGCAAATAAATGAATGCTATATGTTTGGATTAGGGAAATTGTATAGTTTTACTGGTTTATAATTGAAATGTTAATTCAAATTTCATGAATTGGTTATTTACATGGTTGATTGAGTTAAGTACAGGTGTCAGAAGGCTATGATGATTGGTTTTGGTTGCATAGATCGCAATTCGTTGAGCTAGTATGCTCAATAGTGCTTATATAAGGTACGCTTACGTGAAATCATAAATTTGGGTTTTTGAATTTCATTTTCTAATAGTGTGGGTCGACGTATATATATTTGTTGATCCTGCGGTATCGCAAAAGTCCCTCGTATAGGGAGACTCTGCCGAATTTTTCTGGGAATTTAAAGTGTTAGAAAATTTTCGATATTCTTTTTTGAAATTTTTAACAATGATAAAATTGGTTTTTGATTTATAATAAAACCGGAATTTACAAAAGTTAATAAATTGGGTTTGTAGCATTTCTTCTACCTTAGTAATTTCGGGGACGAAATTCTCTTAAGGGGGAAGGAATGTAACATTCAATATTTTTGGTAGTCAGATATTTAAATTATTTTATTTAAATATTGAATTGGGATTTATGAATGGATTTATAACAAATAATTTGTTTATATAACGAAGCTCGAACGTATAATTTGTATATAATTATAAAACGAACTTGTAATGTTGTGGTAGTTTATAAATTACATTTTGAACATTAATTGAATATACAAAATCCGTTTTAAGTCAGAATACTTTAAAACAAGAATCAATCTGTTTGATTATAATTTTCTAATGAAAGAGAAAAATAGAGATTTCATATTGCAGATTGTGAATTATGTCCAATTTAAATTTTTAAATAGTCTCTGTGGGATTCGTTAATAAACGACAACGTTAATTAAATAAATATTAAGGGAATTTATATAATTTGAATATCTTTTTGTCCAGGATTGTTAATACTGGGTTTAAAATATATATTGGTTTATTCTGAAGTTGTATAATATTCCATTTGGAGATACATGATAATAATAATTTATTATGAATTGTTTTGGATTTAAATTATTTTATTGTTATTATAAAGACCTTAGAAATACTTATTTTCCAAATGACCTCCGTTTTTGACGAAACGAATTTTATCAGAATAAGTATGACTAATTATTGCTAGTTTTACCGTTAGTAGCCAATCAGAGTTATTTTATCCACATGTGCAATTTAAAGGTGAACCGATAAATAAACTGAAATTTCAAATAATGTCATTATGCAAACGGAATCAGTTTTCAACAAAATTAATTTCATTGGAACCGGAACATTAAGACGTAGCAGTGTGTCCATTTCCATTGTGTTTGGAATTTGTATGTGACAGTACGAATTTAACGGTTACCAGTAAACAACTATAAATGGTAGAATTAAGTACCATATTAAATATAAAATAAATAAACTTAACTGTTAAGTAACATAAAGCATACATACAAATTTCTACAGAGCTATATTTCCTAAACACAAGCCTATGTCTACCTAAATAATAAGCAGCATTATATGAATACACATAACTACTCAAAACAATTTCTTAAGCACTACGAATTAACCGACCCCAAATATCATCGCTGCCATACTTCACGTCCAAGCTTCTGCCTACTTCTCTTTTTTCTTTAGCTAGTCTACTCTGTGTGCAAGCTGATTGAATTATCTCACAGCCTTACGAAAAGAAAATTCACGACTACTCTAACACCCAACTACATTCGCACCTGAAACTACACATACCCTATTACTTAAATATTAAGCATGGTAAGCAAGTACAATCCCTAACCTATAACCATGCAGACCTCAACTGGAGATTGGCCACCCAATGTTGTACGTAGCGAGTTGACATTCTTTCTATCCCAAATTCTTCACCTATATATATATCATAGGCTTCTTCATTTCTCTGTTCTTTCTGCAATTTCTCTTATTTATCTACAAGCATGAAGAAACAATCGCAAGCCTACCACTTTTATAAAACCTGCAGCCACAACTAACCAATATGGATGACCGATGACTCATACCCTTCTCCACCGAGTCTCTCTTAATTGATTCACTTAATCCAAAGATGTTAAACTGTAATGCTATCAAGCTCTTCGAAGCCTGTAAAGTGACCCGCTATGATCTAGTTCAGGTGACCAGTGTGACTAGAATCTAGTTGTGGAGGCTTTTCATTTGAAGGAGGATTCCTAAAGCTGGGTGGCATCGATTCAATTATCGTTTTGGTTCGTAGTAAGGGAAGCTGAGGCGAGTTTGGTGGTGGACATGTATGGTGCTCCGACGATCAGGAGCAGGCGTGGCATGAGGACAACGATCTAGTGCTAGGTTGAAGAAAGAAGCGTAGTGACAATGTTTTGAATGGAGAAATGTAATGACCCGGGGAATTTGCGACCCTGGATATCGGCATAAAACATCATGTCGAACATCCAAGGGCTGAAAACACCGGATAATCCATGAAAGAAACTAGAGGGTGAGAATATATAAGGTAGAAACTTAGAATAGAAGAAGAAGAAGAACATTACAACATCAAAGTAAACACGAATCTCACAGCGGAACGAATAAATATATTTCATAACATTACTTTGAAATAAAACAGTATCTGTATACAATACCATTATTAGAGTATAACACTTACAACACAGTGGAAATAACAATAGCTATATAATCCTAAAGCCTCCTGCTCCAGCTCTTCAAGTATCTGTAACATCCTGACTACTAGACTGCCCGTACAAAATTGGGCACCCAAGAGTTTAGGGAAAACAAAATAAAATAAACTCAGGGTCAGTCATGTGACTAGTGTGAGTAAACTCTAACCATTTGTTTTAACTTTTCCAAATCCTTTTTAAAAGAAATGATAATCGTAAGACCAATCCACACATAAACACGGATGGTTTTTACCTTACGATAACCCAAAACATTCTTTAAAAATCCATAATCTTCCGATATTATAACAATGTCTAAATCAAGTAAACATCAATCTAGTAAAATGCTTTCATCTCACGCTTTACATATGTAATATACAATCAAAAACCGCGGGCTTTTATTGGGTAATGGATATCCAACTATGACAAGGTATGGAACCACCATCCGATCAGTGTACTCTAGAAGCGATACACTGGAGTTCAACAAGAACATCTTGCAACTCGACCACACATGTCCGGCCATTCATTTCGCTTGAATGTTCCAAATATATTATCACTTTATGGTTGGTATACCAACATAACCGTTCCCGGAAGATACAGAAGCGAAAGAAGTAACAAATATGAATATTCTCTAGATGGTGACAATATACCCTAATTGTGTGCGGCACACTTAGCCTTGCTGCCTGCCCGATTTCTATTTATTCCCAGTTGATGAGGCTTTAGGTCATAACTATCTTTCAACAGAACACTCTTTTAATTACTTTGAATGCCACATCATCATACCCGTCAAGTCACAAATTGATTTCCCCAAAAATACCATGGGTATAAGCTAAGAGAAACTAATTCCTCCGCCACTAACGTAAATACATTTGAAACGATCAACTTACGTGATCTATTAGATATACTCTATCAGACATTCGTCCATTCAAGTTGTCTTGAGACTGGACAACCCGAAGGCACTATTTTATAAATCCATCTTAGGCAATTTCTACCTAGGATTTACTGAACAGCCCTTGCATAATTCTGTCTTCAATTACGTTCATCATATTTGATTCGCTAAGCTAATGCCATAAAGAGTGGTTTTCAGATAATATATCTGATCCTTGTCTCTCCATATTGACAACGGAAATTGTCAAAAACTTTGATAGTTGGTGATTTAACTATCAAAGAAAACATGTGTACAAACAATGATCGTGTTTCAAAATGGAAATCTTACCAAGCAAATCATCAATCAACATTTTTCTCTTTAAATTAATTTGTCATTCAATTATGCATTTCCCTATTCCTGTTTCCATATATTCGTAAATTCTTAATTTCTAAATTTAGAAAATATATGTTATTAATCATTGGAAAACATTTCCATATTTACTCTCATTTCTTATTTTCTATATTAGAAAACATATATGATTTATTATTTGGAAAACGTTCCCAAAACTCCTTCATTGGATTTAAACAGATGTTTAAATAAAACATTGCGACGCCAACTAGAACCATTACACTCATTAACTAAATTCACTTAACCAGCCTTCACTATCGAAACTTAACCATTCCTTAGTTAAAAACGAAGTCAATCAAGTTGGGGTATAACTACCTCTCAGACCTTATCTGAACAACATTTCTAACTTTGAAATAAACAAATTTCACCTTCTAAATATTTAACAAATTTCCTTACATAACTCTCGGATTCTATTTATGAATCCACTTCTTTTACAAAAATCATTTGATTATAACAATAGTGTTATAATCCCATGCTTCTAAAATATAATAACTCAAATATAACTTTTATTTATTAATTTGAATAAATAAACAGACAACTAATTTATAAATGAATAAATAAATCTTCATTTAAAAACGGAAAGTAAACAGTACTTTCCTACATTCGATATAATCGAATTTCAAAGTATAACTCTCTTTCGCGTAATCTCTATTCGATTAACTCTCTTTCGAATAACTTATGTTCGATAACTTCCTTTGGAATAACTCTATTCGATTAACTCTCTTCGAATAACTTATATTCGGTTAACTCTCTTTGAGTAACTTGTATTTGATTAACTCTCTTCGAATATCATATATTCGATTAAAACTCTTCGAATAACTCTAATTCGATTAACTCTAATCGATTAACTCAAATTCGATTAACTCTAATTGATTAACTCTAATTCGATTAACTCTAATCGATTAACTCGATTAACTCTCTTTTCAATCCTATTTTAGAACCGAAATTCCTTTATAAATATTTAATTTATAAAGTATTCAATTCAATCCATTATTCACATCGAATGTGAAAAATATTTCTTTTATATAATCCCTTAAGTTTGATTTCGTATTTTGAAGTAATATCTCATTCCCAAATTCTATTTATACTTCTATTTATAAAATTATTCATACGAAATCTCCTTTTTATTTATAACACTTAAATCTAATTTATAATTCGCTTTATAAATGCTGAGTTCACATTATATTTAAAATATCGGTGTCAAAACCGATTTCTACTTCTCTATATAAGTTCAGATTAATATATTACAATTATCAAATGATAAATAATTTACTTAATTTATAAACATTATTTATAAATTAATCTTCTCCATTTTATCTATTAAAATAGATTTCTATTTAATTCTACTTTAAATTAATCTTTTCCATTTTATCTGTTAAACAGATTTCTATTTAATTCTACTTTAAATTAACCTTTTCCATTTTATCTGTTAAACAGATTTCTATTTAGTATTTATTTTCCACTTATATTCTTTTATAAAATACTTCCTTTTATGATTCCAATTTATTTCCCAAATGATTCATGTGACGATCTCAAAACCCCGTATTACGGAATTAAGGATAACCATTGGAATATAACACATTAATCATCATTAGCAGAGAATAGGTAATAGCATAAACAAAAAATAGAATAATTTGCATCAATATGACAGTGGAATCATAACATGTAATAAACATCAGAGTAGCACAATATAGGATACAACTTAGTGCATAAAAGGAAATGATCAATCTACATCCAGATCACTGAAACATATACACCATAGAGTACATAAATAGAAGTAAATCTGTCTACGTTGCGATAAGAGGAATCATATACATAAGGTACTAATGGAGGAATATCAAATAGCCAAAATACTGAGAAGTCAAGTCCTCGCCATACAAGCCAAAAGGTGCACTCCTTGCTGCAATGCAAAAGCCAAAATATAACCTATCACCTGTCACTAGGTTGCCTGTGTGAAAATAAGGGCACCCGAGTTTGCAAAGTGAAACAAACTACGAGTCAATCATGGGACTAATATGAGAAATCTACTTAATTGGATAAACAGTAATAACAAGGCAAATCATAGGACCACACCATTTTCGCGGAACGAGTTTACTCCAGTGGTTGCCAGTGCATTAAATAAGGTAAATTATTTAAACAACGCAATGCTTTTTATAAAAATGCAGCCATTATAAGACCTAAGTCCCATCATACAATGCAACGTAAACCGGAGGATAGAGTTTTACCTTATAATGGCCAAAATATGCTTAATACGTGTAAAGCAAAATCATTTGATATTATTACTAGTGCATATATGTTTCAAAAGCAAATTCAATCATAAATATCAATCCTAGATGGCATAAGTGCCCCATACCACTATGTCGCCATATATAAGTTACAATCAAATCCGTAATTTCGTATTGGAAATTTGGATTTCGTCATGAGTCGAGGCAAGGGATATACTCCTCGCCGGCTTCGAGATAATCTAGCAAATGCCCCAGGACTACACTCTGGGTAGCCCTTGGAATCGGCTGGGCCGGTCCTCCGTTACATTTGAGGATTAGTTATTCCTAAACACGCATTTCCCGATCCTATCAGACCTATCCATCGGCTCCGTAGAGAATGATATAATCGAGGCGCCTTGCATTCCAACATCCACAAAGGTATAATAACCAACAATGTCAGGGATACTAAGATGCTTACACCACCTATAGCTAGAAAGAAATGTCGTGTTCTCCCAACGGTCCTTATCCCATTTTTAACTCGTACCGAGGTGTGAGGCTATTGAATCCACGCTATACAGAAAGCTATGCTATATCAAAGCCATGCTTTGATCATCTACCACAAGACTCTGCTTTTCAACAAAAGCCTTGACCATTTACATCTTTGCATGCCACGCTGTCAATCCACACCGTACCACTAATGTCTACCGATATACAACCTATGAGCTCGTACGTCTCAGAGAAGGGCATTAAGCAAGAGAATAAATTATCCGCCGCCAAATAGATGTATATTTAGTAGAGACCAATGAATACAGCATAGAATACACGTCAAACACACATCCATTTACAAGTCCGTTTTGGGTCTGAACAAAACCAGAGGCACCTTATTCCTCGTTCCTTATGTCCAATACGGAAGAGAGGCCCTCACACATCCGGATGATCAACAAGTACGTCCAGACCACTACCATTGTAACCTCGTCAAGGGAGCTACCCATCTCAAAGGCATCAGTAGTAATCTACATGATGTGAAGATCACCGGTCTTGCACCATCTTCATATCTTCGACATTTATTCGTCGATCCATTATTTGAAATGAGAATTAACTCGGCCTTTTCAAATAATCCACGTATATTATAATTCAAATCAATTTTGTCCATGGTTAAATTGTTTGACATCCACATTTCAGTTCTTTATATAATTTTCATGTCAAACACATTCAACCATCAAATATCAAACAAACCAAGTAGAATCGATTTATTTCCATTCCATATCACCAATAATATTTTATAACAATATATTGTTATTTTTATTTATTTAAAAATAGTGCCATTTAATTAAATGACATTTCAGGCCATAACGTAGCCCTAGCGCTGTTTTTCTCTAATTTTGATTTACACATTTCTCAAAATCTAACTGTCGGATCTTAACGAATTTAAGTCGGTTAGAAAAATTTCTCCAAAGCGAACCAACGGTTCTGGTTTCAGGAAAATCCGATGGTCAGATCTCTCGATATAATTGTTTAAAGTTACAATTTCAAAATACGAACTACAGCGTCGTTATTCTTTTTGTTTAATTTATATGTATATATATATATATGTATATGTATATAAAATTCATTCTGGCGCTGTTTTTATTCAGTTTTGAATTAAACATTTCGCACAATCCAACCATTGTATTTTAACAAATTTTATATCATTGGAAAGATTTTTCCAAAGCGAACCCAACGGTTCCAGTTTCGGGAAAATCCGATAGTCGGATTTCTCTATATAACCGTTTAAAATTACGATTCCAAAACACAAACTACAGCTACATGATTCGTTTATTTAATTTTATTTATACATATATAAATATAATTAATTCGACGATTTCCATATCGTTTTTCACTTCAAATATTTCACTAACGCCCTTAAATTTCAGAAAATTTCGCCATAACCTCCTTTGTACGGGGAGGGGTTTGAAAATTTATTGGGTCGTATTAGGCACCCAATAAATCCTAAAAAGCATGCACATATTTACAGTGATATATTCCAGTGTCCACAGGGGAGTGTGTATAGATCATAACTCCAGACAATAAATTCTCATCACCCTATAAATGGTTTTTGTGCCTTAATGACTATAAAGACGTGTTTATTGTCATCTCCAGACCCGTATGGGGTTTTTTTATTTATCTGGCAATTTACCGTTATATTTTATATAGTTCACATCAATCTTCATTTCAACCTGAAATATAGTCATCGCTATACAAGCCTTTCACTTGTATGGTATATCTTCAACCTTGTCACATAAGCTCCAAATGCCTATGTGGTATATGATAGGGTATGCTATCTTCAAGAAGTATGCCATGTGGTGTAGTTCAAAATTAATTGTTACTATCCTATGGCGACGTTTATTATTTCACACAGAACAACCAGCACTCCGCATCCAATGGCACTCACAGGAGTTTATATAATAATGAAATTGCGCGGCCAACTCATTAAGGTTAACCTATTTGTCGGGCACGCAAATATATTCTTTACTCAATAGTTAATCCATATTCTTGTTTAACACATGTATATATATATATATGCAGAACCAAACTAAAAGTAATAACAGCGAACTAATGCTTATTTCAACATACGGTTATTTTTAACACTTCATACATAGGATAAAAATGATATTTTTGGTGAACAAAAATATGTTTCAACACATGTGTATTTTTAGCGAGTCGTATACATGATAAAAATGATATTTTTATCGTTCCAAATATTTATTCCACACATGAATGTTTTTAGCACTTCATATTCACAATAAAATGTAAATTTTACTGTTCAATCCTTTTTTACAACACATGAATCTTTTTCAACATATGAATATTTTAAATAGTTCATACATATAATAAAAATGATATTTTTATCGTTAAAACAATTTATTTGAAAACATGAATATTTTATATGCTTCATACATTAGATAAAAATGTTATTTGTGGTGTTAAAACAATTTATTTAAAACACTAGTATTTTATATAGTCCATATATATGATAAAAATGTGATTTTTATCATTCGAAGAATTTATTTAACACATGAATGTTATTCAACACACGAATATTTCATATACTTCGTACGCATAATAAAAATGTGATTTTTAACATCTAAACATTTTATTTGAGACATGAATATAATTCAATACATGAAAATAATTCAAACACTTAGATATTACTGAAAATTTCGGCAGCATAATGGTAGGTGGTTAAAAACCGGCATCGTCCCGAGTACGGCTCGTCGCACTACCTTAGGCCTCGCGGCGTTCCATAAGGGGCTTATCTAAATGATTTAAGATCAATTTCATATCATATGAATTTTCCACAACATTCCCATTGTTTCAACCACAAACAATATCTTTCCACCATAAACAATTATTTCCAACCATTCGCATTTCGACTAATTTTCAACCATTCGCATTATCAACTAATTTCACGTCAATCACAATCAATTCATATCGTCCATGGTCTGTGGACGAGGGGAGTGCGTGTATATATATGTATGTATGTATATAAAAAATATTTAAATTCCATTTCATCACATATATGATTTTTACAACGCATGTATAATTTATACATCGCTCATATAACTTATACAACGCTAATACATGAGGTGTACAACACATATATAATTTACACTTCGATCATATAATTTATACAACGCATTTCCATTCCATATTTGAATTTAGAAGTCTCACATTGATTTTAATCCTTCTGAAATTTGTAATGAGCTCGGAATACGTTCTAGCTTCTCCTAGAATGTAGATGATGTCGCTACGAGTCGGATGTTTCCTGTTTCATCGAATTTCGTCAACATAGCAAAAAGACATGATTTTAATTTGAAAATCATGATTTGCAACACTTAGAAGTGTTATAATCAGTTTTAAAAACAAAGTTCGTATACCTCAGCAATTTCCTCAAAACTAGTTTTTGATTTCATGGCAAATCTGTTGCACTTGGACGGGATCGGAGTACACCACCTCAAAGAGCGAGGAATGGCGCTCAGGCGTGAGGGGGAGCGGTCCCACTCGGTGGCGGCGTAGGTGCGTGGCGGCGGGTTGAAGACCCGAAGTTCAGGGAGGTGAATCTCGATGTAGGGTGAACGATAGGGGGTATTCCAAGTATTGATTTGAAGAGGAGGAGATGTTCTTCAAAAAGTTCCAAAGGGGTTAGGTCCAATTCGTTGTGGTTTGGCCAGAATATGGTCAGGAAGAGATGAACGTCTTCCGCCGCATGAAATACGGATTTTTTTTATATTTTTATAAAATTAAATAATGAAAGAAAAAAAATCCTATTCGCCGATATTTATAATAATTCAAAAATTAGGGGTTTTCCCGTATGAACTCCGATTCAAACCCAACGACTGTCGCCCCTAGCTAAATACCGCTATTCCAAACACAACGGAATATTTTTCGTAAGCCCAATTGACGGTTACAGTTAGTTATTCTTCAAATTAAAATATAAAACATTCAAATTCTATTTTGAGTGTACATTTTAATTTTCTAGGGCCACATACTAATTCCAAAAATTCCCAAAAAATAAATCTAGCTATGTTTGGACGATACGGTCCCAACAAAACTTATTTCGTCGAATTCTGAGACCGTTTGAAAAATGACATTTTCTGGTCGATCCAATTTGACTAAAACACATTTTCTTTTGCCATGCTCACATATTAATTGCAAAAATTATTGTATTTGAAACCTAGCAACAAATTGACATCCCGGATCCAACAAAAGTGTCTTTGTCGTAAACAGAGGTCGTTCGCAAAATGTCAATTTTCAAGGGCCATATTTATTCCATAGCGACCATCCTGAATATTCAACTAGCCATAACTTTTGATTCCCGCTATGAAATTTTGATTTTTCAGATCCGTTTGAAAGATATTCTTAAACAAATTTAAATATTTTTGGTTTCGCTAAAATCCATTTTATTTTGCATCCTGTACGTTCAGTCAAAATTCGAATTCAAATTTCTAAACTGTCGCGCTATTTCTAACCCGTTATTTAATTGAAATAAATTATTTTAATTACTCCAAATTCCTTAATATAGCCAAATTAAAAAAATTAAATTGGTTCGGATTTTCCGGGTTGTTACAATCTCCCATACTTAAAACTTTTCGTCCCCGAAAAGGTAACAACAGTAAAGTAGGAAACAAAACGGAAATGCAAAGTATTGTTAATGTTCCTTGAACCGGAGTTAGTCAGAGATATCCACTCTGCAATTTGGATAAGCTTGCTTAATGCTTTCTTCTGTCTCCCAAGTACAGTCTCTAGGATCACCATTGCACTTTAACTAAACGAACCTTCATGTTCCTTAGCTCTTTAGTTTCTTTGCCAATAATCTATACCGGCTCTCTTCTAACTGCTAAATCTAGTGTAATTTCCAAGTCCTGTTGCGCTGCTTCTTCTACAACAAGATCTGGATCATGCACATGCTTTCAAAGTCAATCAGGTAGTTGAACCTTATAAGCAAGAGTTCGAATTCGTTCAAGTATAGGAAAGGGACAAATAAATCCGGGTGCCAACTTCCCAGTTTTATCGAATTGGACTACTCCTCTCATTGGAGAAACTCTCAAATAAACATAATCACCAACAACAAATGCTATATCTCTTCTTCTATAATCCGCATAACTTTTCTATCGGCTTTGAGCTGTTTGCAATCGTTTCTTGATGAAATCGACTTTGTCTGAAGCTTCGCGAATCATATCGGGTCCCAACACAGGTCTATTGCCAGGTTCCACCCAACATGCGGCAGATCTGCACGGTCTACCATATAATGCTTCAAATAGAAACATTTTCAAGATTGCCTGATAACTGTTATTGTATGAGAACTCAGGAAAATGCAGGTGATCTTCCCATGAACCACTAAAATCAATAATACAAACCCGCAGTAAGCCTTCTAGAATATGGTTCACCCTCTCAGTTTGGCCATCTATCTGAGGGTGATATGCGGTTGTAACAACCCGGAAATGCGAGCCAGTTTAAAATTTTTATTTTGGCAATTTTAGCGAATTTTGATTGTTTAGAATGAATTATTTTAAATAATATCGATGAAAATTTAATTTGAATAGAATTCGAACGTATATATTATATACGTCGTCGTTAGAATATAATAATTATATATAATTATAAATAGAATTGAAAATGGCGCGGTAGTTCGATAATTCGATTTCAAACTTCAATTGAATGTACCGGGTGCAAAATAAACCGGATTTTAGTGAAACCAAAAATAATAGGATTTATTTGAGAATATCTTTCCAACGAATCCAAAAAATCAAAATTTCATAGTGGGAATCAAAATATATGTCCAGTTTAAAATTCTGAATAGTCGCTATGAAATTCAGACCCTTAAAAATAAGAATTTTGCAAACGACCTCGGATTTCGACGAAACCACTTTTGTTGGATCCATGATGTCAAGTTATTGCTAGATTCCAAATTTCATAATTTTTTGAATCAATATGTGAGCGTGGCAAAGGAAAACGCGTTTGCCCAGTTTCAGTTGAATTTAATCGACTGGAAAATGGTCGTTTTTCAAACGGTCTCAGAATTCGACGAAACGAGTTTTGTTAGGACCGTATCGTCAATACGAAGCTAGAAAATATTTTTCTGGAATTTTTAGAGTTCGTATGTGACCCCGGTAAATTGAAATGCACGTTCGAATTCAATATATAGAGTTATATGTTGATTTTGATAGAAACTGATCGAAACGATCGAATCAGCTTACAACGCATATCCCATTGTGTTCGGAATGGGGGTAATTAGCTAGGGATGATAGTCGGCGGGTTTGATTTCGAGTTCATATGAAAAGTCAACCCTAAGAGAAATTAATTAATTTAATTTAATTTTTATAAAAACGATTTTATACACCCTCCCTTTTTCTCAGTATTCTCTCTCTCTCTCAGATGAATCGAAAAAAAAACTCGCCGATGTTTCAGCCCCCCCCCCCCCCCCCGATCGTCGATCGCCTCCACTCCAGCATCCCCCCTCCTCTCCGTCCCCCTTCATCTCCACCCCCTCCAACCTCGATCTCCTCCGATCGAGAGCCCCTGCACAGCCGAGACCGGATGCCGCCACATTGAACCACCTCCGCCCGACACCCCTTGCCGCCTCCCATTGATCAGCGCCGCCCCTTAGCACCACCAGCGTGTCCCCTTCTGGCCCCATTCTCCCTTCTTCTTCTTCCTTAAAGCTACAGCCCCCAAATCAGTTCAACTCCGCCGCCATGGCCAAACCCTAGCTCCTCCGCCAACTCCAGTCTCCGTTGACAACTTCCACCACCATCCGATGTTCAATAACAGTGAGTTTTTAATTAGTTTATTTATTTAAGTAGGTAAAAATGAAATTTTTACTTAGATAAAATGCGGATTTTTGCTTATATAAAATACGATTTTTAAGTAGGTAAAGATATGATTTTTTTAAAAAGTTATAAAGAAGTGGTTTTTATTTATGAAAAGAGACGAAAGATTATATTTTTATATACGTATAAAAGAAGGAAAAATTGTTGTATGATGTAGGGTGTAAAAATCTAATTTTTTTTATATAGGAAGGAAGAATAAAAATATAATTTTTATATAAGGAAGACAATAAAAATATAATTTTTATATTATAGAAAGAATAAAAATATAATTTTTATAGAGTAGAGGTAATAAAAATATAATTTTTATTTTATAGAAAGAATAAAAATATAATTTTTATAGAGTAGAGGTAATAAAAATATAATTTTTATAATATAGAAAGGTTAAAAATATAATTTTTATAAAGTAGAGATTATAAAAATATTATTTTCATAAGGTAGAGAATATAAAATTACGATTTTTATATATGTAACGAAATAAAAATATGATTTTTATTATATATATAGTGGAATAAAATTGTGATTTTTATAGCGTTAAAATAAAAATAAGATTTTCATTATGAACATTGTGAATAAGAGTGTGATGGAACTGACTGGAAGCAAAACCGAATCTAGACTGTTCAGAAATAAAGAATGGCAGAGTGGAACCCTCGGTGAGAACTTCTCACCTTTTAAATTTTCTTTTCTAGTTATATAAATATATACTAGGATGCAGACGGTGTTTAGTAGCACCCGACACCATTGTCCACAGACCATGGACTTGTTTGATTGGTTGCATAGATTAGTTAGATTATTTGATTTGGAGTTGGTTGTTTGGTGAATTGAAATTGATTTGATTGATATGTGTATGGCGTGGGCCATCACTAGACCGGGGATAAGGCTAAGCCTTGTCCCGTTTCTAGTATCATGTCGTTATGCAGTCGAAATTTCCTAAAATAAGTTAGA
Source organism: Allium sativum (assembly GCA_030737875.1). Lineage (NCBI taxonomy): Eukaryota > Viridiplantae > Streptophyta > Magnoliopsida > Asparagales > Amaryllidaceae > Allium > Allium sativum. Next base: position 605,861,704 of record CM060910.1, on the reverse strand, counting down.
AAAATAAAGATATCATTTTATTTATTAAATGAACCGAATAGAATATTCATAGGTTGAATAAAATAATTTGGTCGTTAAAAATTTAATTTTTAACGTGAATGTGAATAAATAAATATTCATTTACAAACCGGACGGTTTGTTTATGTACACCTATTTGAATGACATTGATTGGGACGATAAATTTTACACATTGCCCAACTGCACAAATAAAATCTGTGTTTGATTGTTTGAAACCCCACACGGGTATTGGGATAAAATACGGCATACACTAATCCCAATAATTATTTGTATGTCGATCGATGGATCGACAGGCTGTTATAAGTGTTAGATATCTATATTTGATGCTTATACAGTGTAGTGCACTTTGGATGATGGTTGATTATTTATCGTTGCTATTATATACATGTGTTGTATGGAATCCATATAATTAACTTTATATGGTAATTGATTGGTCCTCATTCCAATTTAGAAAATAAAGAATATTATAAAATAAAGGTTCATGTGTTGACCGTACTCATCCATTGAGATTAGTCATGTGTTGAACGAAGTATTTTAACAATAAAATTTACATCTTTATCTTTATAAAATAAAGGTTCATGTGTTGACCGTACTCATCCGTTGAGATTAGTCATGTGTTGAACGAAGTATTTTAACAATAAAATTTACATCTTTATCTTTATAAAATAAAGGTTCATGTGTTGACCGTACTCATCCGTTGAGATTAGTCATGTGTTGAACGAAATATGTTAACAATAAAATTTACATCTTTATCATATATAAAAATTAGAAACTAATTGGAAAATAGATAAGATGAGTGGTCTCTTGGATATTGATCTGATGTTGGTTTCGGCCTTCGGGGTTAATATTCAGGGAATCGTTCTCTTACTAATTTACGGTTGGAGTCTGATTTGAAATCAAACGATAGATACCATAATTTTTATAAAATATATTAAATAACCAAAATAGTCACACGTGGAAAGTACTCATTCGTTGAGATTAGTCATGTGTTGACAAAAATATAGAGTCATGAATTGAAAAGAAAACGAATTTGAATTGAATTGAAAAGAAAACGAATTTGAATTGAATTGAAAAGAAAACGAATTTGAATTGAATTGAAAAGAAAACGAATTTGAATTGAATTGAAAAGAAAACGAATTTGAATTGAGTTGAAAAGAAAACGAATTTGAATTGAATTGAAAAGAAAACGAATTTGAATTGAATTGAAAAGAAAACGAATTTGAATTGAATATAAAACGAATTCGAACTGAATTGAAAACGAATTGAAATAGAATAAAAATCGATTTGAAATGAATTCAAATTGAATCGAAATTTGAATTAAATTGAAATGTATTTAAAACTAATTTATAAGGAAAAATTCAATTTTGATTTGAATTGGAAATGGAAGTTGAAATGTTTTTGAAACGAATTCAAAACTATTTATAAAATTCGTTTTAAATAGAAATTGATGAAATATATATTATATATATTATATATATAATATAATGGCCTGAATAGAACGCGCCGCGCCGCGGAAGTTCATAAATTTCGACCATCGACTTCGGACGGACATTACATGAGATCCGACCGTCGGATTCTCCTTAAACCAGAACCGTTTGGTTCGTATCGAAAAGAACTTTCTAACGAATATTAGAAATTTGAAATCTAACGGTTGGATTTGGAGATACGTCCAAATCAAATTTGGAAAAGGTCGTTATAAGTGCAGTTCGATGGCCATTGATGGAAATCGACTGTACGGGCCTTGATAAAATTATTAAAAATAGTAATAATTTGTGTAAAATCATAAGAAATGATTTGGTAAAAATTGGGATGAAAAACTCCATATTTGAAAAGATAAAAATAGATTTTTATCGAAATGAACTAGTTTTGAACTAAAATTAAACCCGTTTATTTTTAAATAAATAAATTGGATTTGAAACGGGTTTTAAATAGAATTGATTTGTGGGTTTATCGTGAACGATGTTTTAAATAACACTAGTTCTTTAACCCGATAATAAATAGAATGTGATTTGGGTTTGTCGTGAACTGTGTTTTAAATGACATTAGTTCTTTAACCCAGTAAAAGGAGTTTTAATGAATCTGCAATTAGATTGAAATGTGAATTGATAATTTAAATTATCAAATTTGGAAAATGAGCGAGAATGGAGTATCACCAGTTTTGCTCCAAGCGATAGTTAAATCTTTAACTAGATTTGAACGTGAAATGGTAATTAAATTTACCGATAACATCGTGGTGTTAGGTATGGAGTATCACCAGTTTTGCTTCATGGGATGAATAGGTTGGGTTTGGAAATAAAATAAATAATTACTTCGGTGTTGTTCGCTAATCTCGACTAGTTTGGAAAACCATAATTTGGTTTGAAATGCTATCCAAAGGAAGATTTAAGAATAAATTTAAAAGAATTTATCTTTGATAAAATTAATGGTAACCCTTCCCTAAGATTATGAAATTTAGAAACTAGCTGTAGGTTCGTTAAGAAGAATGGTTTCCTGGGTATTGATCTGATGTTGGTTTCGGCCTTCGGGGTTAATATTTGGGGAATTGCTCTCTTACTAATTTACGTTAGTGACTAATGAATTGGAATGAGGCGTATGTTGTGTTTGTGTAACATTTGTTTTTAATATACACGGGTTGTTCGGAAAGGCCAGGTGTATACCCATTCTGAATAACCGATTCGACGACAAGTCGAAGATGATGACGGTGGTCGAAGACCGGAAGTCTTCACATCGTTTGGATAATTACTGATGATCCTGATTGGGCTGTACACCCAAGAGGATGGAAATAGTTGGTGGTCTCCCAGATGTACTTGGAGATCGATGGATATGCGAGGAAAGTGCCTCCGGTTTCGTTCAGACCCAGAACGAACTTGTAAATGGATCGTGTGTCTGACATTGGATTTTATTTTGTGTTGATTGATTTCTATTAAATATATATCTGTTTGGCGGCGGAGAATTTATTCTCTTGCTTAACGTCCTTCTCTGAGACGTACGAGCTTAGAGGTTATATATCGATAGATATCAATCGCATGGCATGAATTGCCCGTGTGTCACGCTGAGTTGCATGGATCAAGGCTTCTGTTGAAAAGCAAAGTCTTGTGGTTGATGATCAAAGCACGGCCTACGTGGCAACTTTGTGTATAGCGTGGATTCGCGAGCCTCACACCTCGGTATGAGTTAAAAATGGGATAAGGACTGCAGGGAGAGCACGACGTTTCTTTCTAGCTTTGGTGGTGTCAATGACTTACCAGCCCTGACATTTATATACTTTTCACCTATGTGGTTGTTGGATGAGGCGCCTCGATTTTAGGTCTGTAAGGACCGGGAAACGTGTGTTCAGGAATAATTGATCCTCAAACATAAGAGAGGACCGGCCCTGAAGATCTAAGGATTGCCCAGAGTGTGTAGTCCTGAGACATTTTCTAGAGTGTCTCGAAAACGGAGAGGAGCTTGCCCCTTGCCTCGACTCATGACGGAAATCCAATTTCCAATACGAGATATTGCGGTTTTAATTGTAGAACTAGTATGGCGACATGATATATGGTACCTATGCCGTCTATGATTGATATTTATGATTGATGTTGTTTTGACACCATACACTTATAATAGTATCAAATGTTTTGTTTTAAACGTACCAAGCATGTTTGGCTATTATAAGGGAAAACCCTATCCTCCGGCTTGCGTTGCATTGTGTGATGGGACCTGGGTCTTATAATAGCTTCATTTTTCGAAAAAGCATTGCGCTGTTTATTCTATGCACTGGGATTCTTGGGAGGAAACCCGTTCCGTGTTATACGGCGTGGTCCCTTGAATTACTCTCTTCTAAAGTAAAGTTTAAATAACTGTTTTAGTTCTCACACCAGTCACATGACTGACCTGGAGTTTATTATTTTAACCTAAACTCTGGGTGCCCCTATTTTCTACACGGGCAGCTAGTAGTTTTGGTTTTGCAGATTTATATTCACAGGATCCTGATTTACAGCTGGAACGATGCTCGGAAAGCTCTGTATCCGTGTATTACTTTCAGCTGTGTTTTTTATTATTTTCCGCTGCTATGTAATTTATTGTAATCTCTGATATTTATCGAATGTATATTCATTCATACTCTGTATATTCTTGTATTCTTATGGAATTGTTGTAATAAGCAATGAAATGTTCTTCCGTATGCATTCTGATTTGTCCTGTTCTCAAACGATCAGGGGTTTCGAACGGTCTAGATCGGTTTAACGACTGATTCGGATTGAGCGAAATTCCTTGCCGTTACCGCCGTGCTCAGGTTCAGCTTTGTCCCTAGTTCTACTTGAAATGCCTCCCAGAATTTGCTAGTAAATATTGGATCTTTATCACTGACTATGCTGATTGGCACTCCATGTAGCTTAACAATTTTTCTGAAATAAACATGCCCCAAACTTTGAGCGATTCTATTGGATCTGACAGGTATGAACTGGGCGGTCTTCGTGAAACGATCACCCAAATACTATCATTTCCTTTCCTGGTTTGGGGTAAACCATTTATGAAATCCATGGAAATTTTCTCCCACTTCCAATTTGGAATTTCCAACGGTCGCCACAATCCGACCAGTTTCTGTTGGTCGCTTTTGACTAGTTGGCAAGTAGAGCACTTGCTAACATATAAAGAAATGTCTCTTTTCATCGCCTTCCACCAGAATATGCGTTTGAGATCATTGTGCATCTTACTCACCCCAGGAAGAATGCAAAGCTTGGACTTGTGACATTAATCAAGAACTTCTCTTTTAAGCTCTAGGATGTTGGGGACACAGATTCTTCCTTTTAATCTCATAACTCCTTCACTATCCACTTGGAAACCGGAGACTTCGCCCTTTTGAATTTTTTTGATCATCTCCTTAACAAAATTATCGTTTTCTGAAGAAGGGCGATCTTGTCGATTAATGAAGGCATAATAATAAGATTGGCGATGATTGTGGTTTTTCTGCTAAGTGCATCCGCTAACACATTGGCTTTTCCCGGCGTATACAGAATATCTAGATCATACGTTGCAAGAAATTCTAGCCAACTCTGTTGTCTCATATTCAAGTCTTTCTGGGTGTGCAGATATTTCAATGATTGATGATCAATATATAATTCGAACTTCTCACCCAATAGATAATGTGTCCAGATTTTCAAAGCAAAAACGATGGCTAGCAACTCAAGATCATGATTTGCATAATTCTTCTCATGCGGCTTCAACTGACGACTAGCATAAGCGACTACTTGGCCTCTATGCATTAATACTGCACCAAGACCTCTAATAGAAGCATCCGTCCAAACCGTAAAATCCTGATTGCCATCGATAATTGTTAATACTAGAGCAGTTGTCAATTTTAATTTCAGTTCCTGGAAAGCTTCCTGACATTCTGGATTCCACATAAATCTTTCGTGCTTCTTTGTAAGCTTTGTTAATGAACCGGATATCTTCGAAAAATCCTTAATGAATTTTCGATAATAACTAGTTAATCCAAGAAAACTTTGGACTTTTGTGGGTGTAGTAGGCTGCTTCCAATCTTGAATTGCTGTAATTTTGCTTGGATCTACAAAAATTCCTTTCTTTGACAGGACGCAGCCAAGGAACTTCACTTCATTTTGCCAGAAGATACATTTAGAGAATTTAGCTTTGAAGACATTCTTTCTCAAAATCCCCAATGCTTGTTCTAAATGTTTTTCATGCTGCTTTCTGACTTGGAGTATATTAGAATATCATCGATGAATACCAAAACAAATTTATTCAAGACTTCTCTGAACACTCTATTTATTAAATCGGCGAAGTATTCTGGAGCATTACACAAGCCGAACGGCATTACTAACCAGTCATAAAATATGTTTGGACCTCTAAAGGCTATCAAAGGAACACATTCTTTGGCAATTCACAGTTGATGGAAACCTGTAGCTAGGTCCATTCTGGAAAATACTCGTGTTGCATTCAATTGATCCAACAAATCATCGATGCAGGGTAATGGATATTTGTTCTTGAGCGTCTTCTTATTGAGGTCTCGGTAATCAACACACAATTAGAGAGTACCATCTGACTTAGGAATAAACACTACAGCTGCACCGCAATTAGAAAAGATGGGTCTGATCAGACCTTTCCATAAAAGTTGTCGAGTTTGATCACCCAATTCTTTTTTTTAATGTCATTCTTCGAATTGAATTTACTACTGGCCTAGCATTCGGAATTAGATCAGTCATGAATTCAATTTCTCTTTGCGGAGGTAAGTTATCGACTTCTTTGAACACATCTGCATAATGTTTAACAACAGGAATCTTCTCTATCAAAGTGGGAATAACTTCTAGCGCATACCAAAACTCTTTTCTATCTGAGTCCGAGCCACAACATGTTATAGTAATATGCCCAAGCTTTGTTTTAATTTCTACTTTTCTTTCGGCACATCTTACTTCGGCCTCGTATTTGGTTAACCAGTCAAGTCCAAGTATAATATCGAATTTGGAAAAATTTAGGACAACCAATTTGAAAGGGAATCGGTATTGAGAAAAAGAGATAGGCACTTAACAATATGAACTGAGAATAGTAGAACCTCCTATCGGATTGTGAACTCTTATCGATTCTTTAAGGTTCTTTAGATTTAACTTAAACTTTTTAACAGTGTCGCAACAAAACTTTGTGATGCACCAGTGTCAAATAGTATGGAAAGAGGAATATTTTTAATAGTAAGGATACCCCCTGGAACATCGGGTTTGCCTATCCCATCTGAAATAGCTGGCGGATTCGCCCCGTCGTATACATGTGCAACCGGTGAATTCTTCAGCAAAGGACAATTCCTTCTGATGTGCCCCATCTAGTGGCAGTTGAAACACTCAACAGTGTTGTGGGGGTTCTGACTTGAGCTTGGTTTGTTGGTCTTCAGTCGCTTCGGAGTGGGGCATAAATTGAAGTAATGGCCAGCTTGACCACAGTTGTAGCAACTTCCCCTGGGTAGCCTACTTGTTTGCAGCTTGGCATTTGCTACTGTGTTGCTTGATTCGGGCTGCCTTTCTGAAGTCTTGCTTTTGTTTCCCATTTGATTCTTTGCATGATCTACTTGCATGTTCCTCAAATCCAAGCTCTCATAATTGCACACCATATCCACCATGTGGGCGAAAGCAAGCATAACGTGGCTCATTGCCCTATTCTGGTACTTGCGCTCAAGTCCATGTATGAACCTCTTATTCTTCGCCCTAACAGTCAGAATGAGCTCTGGAGCATAGCAGGATAGTTGAGTAAACCTGTTGAGATATTCTTGAACGGTGTTATCTCTTTGTTGGAGATTGGCAAACTCATCATGCAAGCGCTCCATCTCTTGCTCCGGAATGAACTTCTCTTTGAACAGTGTTTTGAATTCATTCCATGTCATCACTACCTCTTCCTCATTCAAGGTGATGGCGTCCCACAATAGTTGGAGCTCGTCCTACAATAGCCAAGCACCCATAAAGCTTTTCCTCTGATCCTCAAGACCTATGCCCCTGAATATTTCTCACATGTGTTCAACCATCCCAAGGCTTCAATTGCAGTACCGGTACCCGAGAATGGCTTGCGTCCACGATTCTTATATGTCTTTCCCACTCGGTCTAAATCAAACTGTCGCGGGGGCTGGGGTGGTTGAATCAAAGGCTCTTGGACAATGGGGATATACCCCCACCCTCCACCTTGGCCTCCTCGGCCTGCTCTACCTCTAGCAGCAGCTGCACAGGTAGCCATCTAAGTCAAGTTCTGTACAAGCAAGAAAAGAATCAAGCACACATAAATGATAATTTTAAGATATAGTAAAAGTTGAAGAATATATGGAAAGATAACGATGTACTGATTAAATTATTTTACTATTCTACTTAGCTCATTCTAGGACATTACTAATCCTATCTCTAATGAGATACTCGCCTTAGAACACTACTAATTCTATCTTGACGAGGTGTTTATTGTGTTAAATTCCAGAACTAAGATTAACCAAAGCTCTGATACCACCTTTGACGATCTCAAAGCCACATATCAAAGAATTAAGGATAATCATTGGAATATAACACATTAATCATCATTAGCAGAGAACAGGTAATAGCATAAACAGAAAATAGAATAATTTACATCAATGTGACAGCGGAATCAAAACATGTAATAAACATCAGAGTAGCACAGTGTAGGATATAACTTAGTGCATAAAAGGAAATGATCAGTCTACATCAATATCACTGGAACATATACATCATAGAGTATATAAATAGAAGTAAATCTGTCTACATCGCGATAAGCGGAATCATATACATAAGGTACTAATGGCGGAATATCAAATAGCCGAAATACTGAGAAGTAAAGTCCTCGCTATACAAGCCAAAAAGTGCACTCCATGCTGCAGTGTAAAAGCCAAAATATAACAAGTCAATAGGTTGCCCGTGTGAAAATAAGGGCACCCGAGTTTGCAAGGTGAAACAAACTACGATTTAGTCATGGGACTGGTATGAGAAATCTACTTAACTGGATAAACAACAATAACAAGGCAAATTATAAGACCATGCCACTTTCGCGGAATGGGTTTACTCCAGTTATTGCCAGTGCATTAAATAAGGTAAATTATTGAAACAATGCAATGCTTTTTATAAAAATGCAACCTTTATAAAATCCAAGTCCCATCATATAATGCAACGCAAACCGGAGGATAGAGTTTTACCTTATAATGGCCAAAATAAGCTTAATACGTGTAAAGTAAAATCATTTGATATTATTGCTGGTGCATATATGTTTTAAAAGCAAATTCAATCATAAATACCAATCCTAGACGACGTAAGTGCACCATACCACTATGTCGCCATATATAAGTTACAATCAAATCCGTAATTTTGTATTGGAAATTTGGATTCCGTCATGAGTCGAGGCAAGGGATATACTCCTCACCGGCTTCGAGACACTCTAGCAAATGCCCCAGGGCTACACACTCTGGGTAGCCCTTGGAATAGGCTGGGCCGGTCCTCCCTTATGTTTGAGGATTACTTATTCCTGAACACACGTTTCCCGTTTGTATTGGACCTATCCATCGGCTCCGTAGAGACCGATGTAATAGAGGTGCCTCGCATTCCAACATCAACAAAGGCATAATAATCAACAATGTCAGGGCTACTAAGACGCTGACACCACCATAGCTAGAAAGAAACGTCGTGTTCTCCCAATGGTCCTTATCCCGTTTTTAACTCATACTGAGGTGTGAGGCTCACGAATCCATGTTATACACAAAGCTACGCTATATCAAAGTCATGCTTTGATCATCTACCACAAGACTCTGCTTTTTAACAAATGCCTTGATCATTTGCATCTTTGCATGCCACGCTGTCAATCCACACCGTACCACTGATGTCTACCGATATACAACCCCTGAGCTCGTACGTCTCAAAGAAGGGCGTTAAGCAAGAGAATAAATTATCCACCACCAAATGGATGTATATTTAGTAGAGATCAACGAATACAGCACAGAATACACGTCAGACACACATCCATTTACAAGTCCGTTCTGGGTCTGAACAAAATCGGAGGCACCTTATTCCTCGTTCCATATGTCCAATACGGAAGACAGGCCCTCGCACATCCGGATAATCAAAAAGTACGTCCAGACCACTACCACTGTAACCTCATCAAAAGAGCTACCCATCTCAAAGGCATTAGTAGTAATCTACACATCCATTTGCATGCCACGCTGCCAATACGCTGTAACCTCGTCCAGACCACATCCACATTTCAGTTCTTTATATAATTTTCATGTCAAACACATTCAACCATCAAATATCAAACAAACCAAGTAGAATCAGTTTATTTCCATTCCATATCGCCTATAATATTTTATAATGATACATCGCTATGTTTTATTTATTTAAAAATTGCACCATTAATTTAAACAACGTTTCAGGCCATAACGTGGCCCTGTGCTATTTTTCTCTATTTTTAATTTACACAATTATCAAAATATAGCCGTCGTCTCTTAACGGAGTTAAGTCCGTTTGAAAGTTTTCTCCAAAGCGAACCGAACAGTTCCGGTTTTGGGAAAATCCGATGGTCGGATCTCTCGACATAATCGTTTAAAGCTACGATTTCAAAATACGAACTGCAGCATCGTTATTCGTTTTATTTAATTTATATTTATATATATAAATATAATTCATTCTAGTGCACTTTTTATTCGGATTTGAATTAAACATTTCACACAATCCAACTATTGGATTTTAACAAATTTTATATCATTAGAAAGATTTTTCCAAAGAGAACCTAGCGGTTCCGGTTTCGGGAAAATCCGATGGTCGGATTTCTCTATATAATCCTTTAAAATTACGATTCCAAAACATGAATTGCAGCTGCCTGATTCGTTTATTTAATTTATATTTATATAGATATAAATATAATTCATTCAACGATTTCCATATCGTTTTTCACTTCTAGTATTTCACTAACGCCTTTAAATTTCAGAAAAATTCGCCATAACCTCCTTTGTACAGGGAGGGGTTTGGAATTTTATTGGGCCGTGTTAGGCACCCAATAAATACTAAAAAGCATGCACATATTTATAGTGATATATTCCGGTGTCCACTGGGGAGTGTGTATAGATCATAACTCCAGAGAATAAATTCTCGTCACCCCATAAATGGTTTTTGTGCCTTAATGACTAAAGAGACGTGTTTATTGTCATCTCCGGACCCGTATGGGATTTTTATTTATCTGGAAATTAACCATTATATTTTATATAGTTCACATCAATCTTCATTTCAACCTGAAATATAGTCATCGTCATACAAACCTATCACTTGTATGGTATATCTTCAACCTCGTCACATAAGCTCCAAATGCCTATGTGGTATATGATAGGGTATGCTATCTTCAAGAAGTATGCCATGTGGTGTAGTTCAAAATTAATTGTTACTATCCTATGGCAACGTTTATTATTTCACACAGAACAACCAACACTTCGCATCCAATGGCATTCACAGGAGTTTATATAATAATAAAATTGCGCGGCCAACTCATTAAGGCTTACCTATTTGTCGGGCACGCAAATATATTCTTTACTCAACAGCTAATCCATATTCCTATTCAACACATGTACGTATATGTAGAACCAAACTAAAAGTAATATTTCTAGCGAACAAATGTTTATTTCAACATATGGTTATTTTTAACACTCCATACATAGGATAAAAATGATGTTTTTGGCGAACAAAAATATGTTTCAACACATGTGTATTTTTAGCGAGTCGTATACATGATAAAAATGATATTTTTATCGTTCCAAATATTTATCCCACACATGAATGTTTTTAACACTTCATACTCAAAATAAAATGTAAATTTTGTTGTTCAATCCTTTTTTTCAACACATGATTCCTTTTCAACATATGAATATAATAGTTCATACATATAATAAAAATGATATTTTTATTGTTAAAACAAATTATTTGAAAACACGAATATTTTATATACTTGATACATAAGATAAAAAATGTTATTTTTGGTGTTTGAACAATTTATTTAAAACACTAGTACTTTATATCATCCATATATATGATAAAATTTTGATTTTTACCTTTTAAAGAATTCATTTAACACATGAATGTTATTAAACACATGAATATTTTATATACTTCATACGCATAATATAAATGTGATTTTTATTATCTAAACAATTTGTTCGACACATGAATATAATTCAATTACATGAAAATAATTCAAACCATAGATATTACTGAAAATGTCGATAGCATAACGGTAGGGGGCTAAAAACCAGCACCGTCCCGAGTACGGCTCCTTGCACTACCTTAGGCCTCGCGGCGTTCCATAAGGAGCTTATCTAAATGATCTAATATCAATTTCATATCATATGAATTTTCCACAAAAATTCTCATTGTTTCAACCACAAACAATTTCTTTCCACCACAAACAATTATTTCCAACCATTCGCGTTTCAACTAATTTTCGACCATTCGCATTATCAACTAATTTCACGTCAATCACAATCAATTCATATCGTCCATGGTCTATGGACGAGAGGAGTATATATATGTATATACGTATATAAATATATTTCATTTCCATTTCAGCACATATATGATTTTTACAACGCATGTATAATTTATACATCGCTCATATAACTTATACAACACTCATACATAAGGTGTACAATGCATATATAATTTATACTTCGCTCATATAATTTATACAACGCATTTCCATTCCATATTTGAAACTGGAAGTCTCATATTGATTTTAATCCTTCTGAAATTTGTAGCGAGCTCGGAATACATTCTAGCTTCTTCTAGAATGTAGATGATGTCGCTACCAGTCTGATGTTTCATGTTTCATCGAATTTCATCAACATAGAAAAAAGATATGATTTTTATCTGAAAATCATGATTTGAAACACTTAGAAGTGTTATAATTAGTTTTAAAAACAAAGGCCGTATACCTAAGCAATTTTTTCAAAAATAGATTTTGATTTCACGGTAAATCCGTTGCACTTGGATGGGATCGGAGTACACTACCTCGAAAAGCGTGGAACGACGCCCAGGCACGAGCGGGAGCGGTTCCACTTGATGGCGGCGTAAGTGCGTGGCGGCGGTTTGAAGACCCGATGTTCGGGGAGGTGAATCTCGACGTAGGTTGAACGATAGGGGGTGTTCTAGGTATTGATTTTAAGAGGAGGAGATGTTCTTCAAAAAGTTCCAAAGGGGCAGGCTCCAATTCGTCGTGGTTTGGCCGGAATATGGTCTGAAGAGATGAACATCTTCCGCTGCACGATATTGGGAGGGTTACGGTGTTTTTTTATATTTTTATAAGATTAAATAATGAAAGAAAAAAAATCCTATTCACCGATATTTATATTAATTCAAAAATTAGGGGTTTTTCCATATGAATTCCGATTCAAACCCAACGATTGTCGCCCTAACTAAATACCCATATTCTGAACATAATGGAATATGTTTCGTAAGCCCATTCGACTGTTAAAGTCAGTTATTCTTAAAATTAAAATCCAAAACATTCAAATTCAATTTTGAACGTACATTTTTATTTGCCGTGGCCATATACTAATTCCAAAAATTACCGAAAAATAAATCTAGCTTTATTGGGATGATACGGTCCTAACAAAAGTGATTTCCTCGAATTCTGAGACCGTTTGAAAAATGTCCATTTTTTTATCGATCTAATTTGACTGAAACCAACCATACACATTTTCCTTTGCGACGCTCACAAATTAATTCCAAACATTATAGAATTTGAAACCTAAAATAAATTGACATCCCAGATCCAACAAAAGTGGTTTGGTCGTAAACGGAGGTCGTTTGCAAAATGTCAATTTCAAGGGCCATATTTATTCCATAGCGACCATCCTAGATATTCAATTGGCGACAACTTTTGATTCCCGCTACGAAATTTTGATTTTTCAGATTCATTAGAAAGATATTCTTAAACAGATTTAAATATTTTTGGTCTCACAAAAATCTGTTTTATTTTGCATCCTGTACGTTCAGTCAAAGTTCGAATTCAAAATTTTAAACTGCCGCGCTATTTCTAACTCGTTATTTAGTTGAAATAAATTATTTCAATTACTCCAAATTCCTTAAAATAGCCAAATTAAAAATTTTAAATTGGCTCGGATTTTCCGGGTTGTTAAATTCCTTTTCTATTTTATTTGTTTTACAAATATTTCATTTTCAATTCTATTTGTTTTCCAAAAAAATTCCTTTATAATTCTATTTATTTTCTATATAAATATTGCTTTTATAAAATCCTTTGATTTTATAAATATTTCCTTTTACAAAAGGGGATTTTTCCCATAAGGACAAACTCATCCAAAAACTCGTCCAAAAGGACAAGAGCCCAAAAACTTACCCAAAAGGACAAGTTTTAGTGCAAATGGTGGAATTCAGGGGGGGCCCATGTTTTTCCACTTTGCACTAAAACTTGTCCTTTTGAGCAAGTTTTTTACCCCTTGTCCTTTTGGACAATTTTTTTGGTCTTTTTGTCCTTAACAATTTTTTCCTGTTTACAAAATCCTTGGATTTTATAAATATTTTATTCTCGATATGCACTTTGGAAATTACCTTTTTAATTCCAGTATTCTATATGGTATTTAAAATACCAAATAACAAGGATCAATATTATCAAAACACACATAATCATGAACAGATTGTGTATCACATCATATATCACAATACATGAAAACAGTAACGTAAATGTTGAGGAATCCAGTTGGATCCCTCCAACCTGTTTTCCTGCATCCATAGATAATAAACAATATAATTAACATCAACTTCATTTCAATATGAAATATTCTGATAAATAGAATCAAGATTTGATTAACGATATATATGTCGTTATCTATAATTTCAACCAATTAATTAGCAGTTCATCCAAAAAACAAACAATACATGGAAATCAACCAACATTTATCAGTTATAAAAGTACATTATAAAAATATAATTGTGCAGAGTTAGTGAGATTTACTCACATTGGACGTTATCGTTAAATAACGATAACTGTCGGTTGATTCAGATAGACAATTTGTTTTTCTATAAATTGTAACAAGCTCTGATTCACTCCTAGCCAGTTCCATTGTGTAGCCGCCATCCATACGATCCTAACAGATCCTGTTTTGTTGAATTCCATTAATATATGAATAAGATATGATATTACAAAGTTAATACACATTATGTATACAATTTATATTTATTCAAAATGTTAACGGGTCTCACCATTATAGAAACCCCGGCCCATTTGTCTCCTGCACCACCCGTTATGAACAGTAGGGTCTTTCTCTCCCAACTAAAACACGCTCTAGCTTTTCGACGCTACCATTACTGACTTTTTCCAAGGCTCGACTCCCCCTTTCTACTTAACAATAGTTCAAACTAAATTATCCTAAATTCTTAACTTCGGAAATGCTTTCAACCTATACTTGTTTTGTGCAACTCGAATTCTTCATCTCCTCTGCGATGAACAGTTTCGTACGCCATCATTCTATGACCAGGCGTCACTTAATACAACGAAATCCCAAAAAGAAATCAAAGCAACCACCTTTCTCTCCCCTTAATCCCAATACGACCTTAAAAATCCAAATCGATGCTTCAAACCTCCATACCTTTGAACCCTAGATATACTGTTAGCTTCTACATTCCAGGATGTGCATCACACATTATAAAACTCGCACATAATCGAAGCTCCTTAGTCGTTGAATCCATATATGCATATCATATTATTTATAGGATTTTCACGAATTTCTTTGGATTTTATTTTAATTTAGAACTTCTCGTTTTGGGGTTTCCTGAAGAAGACAAGCGGTAGATTTTTCTTTGACCAGTGTATAATAAAATTTAGGGTAAGGATGATATTTATAGGTAGTTTTAATATTTTTTCATTCGAATTTTAAATTAATATTTATACTATCGTTGTTTATATTAGTGTTTTAAAAGTCCCTGTGATCACATACAACATCCAAATATCATGAAAATGGGCATGTAGCTACAGTTCGACATTTTGGACCCATTTCGTCGAATTCCGAGTCGATTTTCTCATACAGCGTATTTTTAAAGTCAAATTATTTACTGTTTTTCACATTATAATCCCGCACGGCCACATACTGACTCCAAAAATCATGAAAATTGAAATCTAACAATAATTTTATATTACGGATCCAACAAAATTAGTTTCGTTGAAAACGGAGATCGTTTGAAAAACTGGCTATTTTTAAAGCTCTAAATAACTCATTTAAATATTAATATATTTAAAAATAATTAAATTAAATATTTATAAATAAATATTATCATATATATTCAAACAAAATATAATACAGCTCCAAAATATTCCTATCTGAATTTGTAGCTCGACATTTCAAATCTAGTGTTAAATCGATACCTTTTTTATATTAAAAATCCTTTTATAATATAAATAAATCGCTATAAATTTTAAAGGAATTCCATATCGACTATTTTAAAATTTGATTTGGACATAACTCAAAATCTACATAATGAAATCCCGATTTTTCTCTTCTATTAGAAAAATATACATCACCAGCTCCGAATATTTCTTGTTTCACAGAAATCCGGCTTAACACGGATTCTGTATATTCAATTAAAGTTCGAATCGCCAAATTACGAATTGCAATGCCATTTCGAGCTCGGTTGTAATGACCCGCATTGGCAGAGGTATTATAATTAATTTATTTAATTATATAAATGGTGGGTTAGAGGATTTATTGGCCGTGGAATTTAATAATGG
This sequence comes from Allium sativum, assembly GCA_030737875.1. Taxonomy (NCBI): domain Eukaryota; kingdom Viridiplantae; phylum Streptophyta; class Magnoliopsida; order Asparagales; family Amaryllidaceae; genus Allium; species Allium sativum. Next base: position 605,845,441 of record CM060910.1, on the reverse strand, counting down.
TGAATATTTAATTTAAATAATAAATTAAATAATATATATTTAATTCTGAGATAATCAGAATTGGCTGAAATGGCAATATGGTGTGAATCGGGGAATTCAAAATGTATAATTCAGCTTGGAATTGATTTAGAATAACGAATATATTATTTGAACGACAGTTTGAACGTATAATTATATTATAATTAAAATCGAGCTTGAAATGGCGCTGTAGTTCGTAAATTGGCGATTTGAACTTCAACTGAATGTACATGATTCGTTTTAAATCGGATTTCTGTGAAACAAGAAACGTGTGGAGCTGGTGGAGTATATCTTTCTAGTGGAAGAGGAAAATCGAGATTTCGTCGTGTAGATTTTGAGATATGTCCAAATCAAATTTCAGAAAAAAGTCGCTATAGAATCGTTATCGACCGTAACAGCTTATTCTATATAACTAGAGATCAGATTCAAATTTCAAAAAGGTTCTTTTAAGACATATCGATAATTTAATTTTTAGAATTTTATGGAAATTTTTAATTAATTAAATAAGCAACTTTTTATTTGGGGTATTTTGCACCCTGTAATCAACATTTTGAGGTTTCAAAATATGAGTCAATCTACCGGTATTATTATATTTCTGGGATTGTGGCACATTGATCGTCATGATGGTGTAGTTGATCCGGTAGATAGCAGTTCGAAATTAACGAAGTTTTGTAAAGTGAGATGACCAAAATCTTTTAAACTCAAAACAAAACATCCTAATTTATTTCCGGCCAAAAACAAGGCCACGCCCTCCTTCATTTTTAAGTACGTGCACCTCAAACTTTCACTTATTTTCCCTGGACACAAACAATACCGCACATCCTATATAATACCCCTTAATAACCCCTAACCTAACTCATTTTCCTCAGTTCTTTTTCCGCCGCAGCCTCTTCCAATTAAAAACCGTGAGAATAAAATTCGAAACGAGATTGGGAAAGAAAATCAAAAGCATTTAAAACAAAATCAAAAGAGGAAGTTGCAGTTCAAACGAGGGAGGACTCGAGGTTTTTGAGAGCTCGTCTGAGCACTACGAGGAGGTGGAGTCGCTGAAATTTCTGGGGTTAAGGTTGTCGATCGATTTGTAGGGAGGTCGTGTGTTATCTGAAAACGCGAGGTTCCTGGAGCAAGGGTTTTGCGATGATATACTGGAGGAGGAGCTCGAACTCGCAGATTTGTAGAAGAAGAAGTGCGGTCAGGTTGAAGGTTTGGCAAATGCTGAGTTACGGGTTCGAGTATCAAATGCCTGGAGAAGGGATATTGTGTTGAGGCCAGCGTATGTTGGTTGGGAGGAAGAAGGGTAACTGGTGTTACCGGGTTTAGATTTTTCAAAGGGGAAAGGTGTGGGCTTTCATTTGATTGGGCCAGCTGTTGTGGTAACATGAGAAGGTAAAAGGGAAAAAGGGGTCTGTTTTGAAGAGCAGGGGGAGGATCCGTTGTTCGAGCAGGGGAGAACGGATGGATTGGAGGATGGCATTACATTGGAGACTGTCTGGTTCGAATCAGACTTGGGAAGTTGGGTTTAAAATGTTTGGAGGGTGTGATTTTTGAAGAAGGTGAATCTGCAGTGGAGACTTGTTGTGGGGGATGGAGCTATTTACGAATGAACAGAAGGAGGAACAAAACATGTTATCTGGATCTGGTATCAGCGCCATGAACCGCTAACAAAGTAATCATCTTCTTGTTGTTCAATTAAAGATTTGTTAATTTAGTAATTAATTGATGGTATAATTAATGATTAGTGAGATCTAGGAGTTTAATACGAGCAGCATAGACTAGATGAATAAACCAGATGGGTTCAAACTATTAACCGACATGTTAGATTTAAATAAAATAAAGTGATTTGTTAACGTTTAAAATAGATTAAGGAAATTAGTCATATAATTAAAATCGTATTGTGTGAATGTTAATGAGTTTTACGTATATCATCAGAATCAAGCGAAACAGGGCCCGTTACGACCGTACAGACCTGAGCTATACACTACAACTGCTTCGGAATGGATTGGAGCTCGTCTAGAAATTTATTTCAAAATAAATTGTCCGTTTGAATCAAGCGACGGTTATCGTTATTAATGATGATCATCCAATGTGAGTAAATCTCACTAACTCTGAACAGTTTATAAATTCATGTTGTATTTTTAGAACTGTTAGAAATTGTTTGATTTACTGTGTGTTGACTGTTTGATTGAACTACTAGTCAGTTAGTTGAATTTCTATATTGATTCTGTTTAACAGAATATATCATATGGAACTGATAATGATGTTATCTATATTGTTTAACATCTGTGATGCAGGGAAACAGGTTGGAGAAATCCAACTGGATTCCTCAACATTTATTTTACTGTTTTCATATATTGTGAAATATGATGTGTTATATAATCTGTTATGGATTATGGGTGTTGGAATGATGTTGATCATTTTTATTCGATATTTTAAATATCATAAAAGACCCTGGGATGCAAAAAGAATTTATTTCAATGTATATTGAAATAAAGGGAGTTTAAAAAATCAACAGATTTTGTAAAAGGAAATATTTCGAAAGTAAATAAAAAGGGAAATTATTTGTAAAGTGAAGAACTGTTACTTAAAGTAAATCTTTATAAATGAATAGTTTATTCGAAAAGAATAAAGGAGTTAATCAATGTTAGTTTAATCGATTAGAGTTAAAGTAAAAGGAGTTAATCGATGTTAGTTAATCGATTAGTGTTAAAGCAAAGGAGTTAATCGAATATAGTTCATTCGAATAGAAAGTAAAAGGAGTTAATCGAATATAGTTTATTTGAATAGAAAGTAAAATGAGTTAATCGAATATAGTTTATTCGAATAGAAAGTAAAATGTGAAAACCCGTAACTTCCCCGTAAAGGAAAGCGTCGGATAGTTCGAGAACAAGCCACAACAGAACGCATACAGAAGAACATTTCACTGTTATTACAACAATGCATCAGATTACAAGAATATACAGAGTATAAAAGAATATTACACAGAAATATCAGAGATTTAAATTACATATTAATACATAGCAGCGGAAAATAATACAATACACAACTAGAAGAGATATACGGATACAAAGCTTTCCGGATATCGTTCCAGCTGTAAACCAGGATCCTGTGAATATAAATCTGCAAAACCAAAACTACTAGCTGCCCGTGTCAAAATAGGGGCACCCAGAGTTTAGGTTAAAACAATAAACTCCAGGTCAGTCATGGGACTGGTGTGAGAACTAAAACAGTTATTAATCTTTATTTTAAATCATTAGGTAAATCAAGGGACCACGCCGTATAACACGGAACGGGTTTCCTCCCAAGAATACCAGTGCATAAAACAAACAGCGCAATGCTAAATAAAGAAAAATGAAGCTGTTATAAGACCCAGGTCCTATCACACAATGCAACGCAAGCCGGGGGATAGGGTTTTCCCTTATAACAGCCAAAGAATGCTTGATACGTTTAAAACAGATTGTTTGATACTATTATAAGTGCATAGTGTATAAAACAACTTCAAATCATAAGTATCAATCATAGGCGGCATGAATGGCCCATAACACTATGTCGCCATATATAAATTTACAATCAAAACCGCAAATGTCGTATTGGAAGTTGGGTTATCATTTATGGTATGAACCGAGGCTAGGGGCAAGATCCTCTACCGATTCGAGACTGTCTAGTCCGAGCCTCAGGATCAGAGCTCGAGTGACCCTTGGATCGTCAGGGCCGGTCCACCGATGTGGATTAAAATGCCTGAACATGCGTCTCCCCACCCTTTGGGGCGTAAGCCTGGCCCGTCAGCCGACCAGAAGCATCGGCCGAAACCGATATCACGAGGCGCCTCGCTTTTCAGCAAGTAATAATAAGTAACATCCACATGAGTCAAACTCGTCAGCCAGTTCAAGCACCGACGCCACTCATAACTAGAAAGAAACGCATGCCCTCCCTGAGGTCCGTCTCCCGTTTTTGATTCATACCGGGTGTGATACTCGCGAATCAACGTTACACAAAGCTACGCCACAAAGGCCGTGCTTCGATCATCAACCACAAGACTTTGCTTTTCAACAGAAGCCTTGATCATTTGCCACTTAGGCATGCCACACAGGCAATTCACTCCATGCGATTGATATCCATCAATATATAACCCCTGAGCTCGTACGTCTCAGAGAAGGGCGTTAAGCAAGAGAATAAATTCTCCGCCGCCAAACAGATATATATTTAATAGAGATCAATCACACGGACTAAAATCCAATGTCAGACACACAGTCCATTTACAAGTCCGTTCTGGGTCTGAACGAAACCGGAGGCACCTAGTACCCCGCATATCCATCGATCTCCAAGTACGTCTGGACGATCACTAACTGTTTCCATCTTCTTGGGTGTACAGCCCAATCAAGATCATCAGTTATCACCCAAACGACGTGAAGACCTCCGGTCTTCGACCATCGTCTTCATCTTCGACTTATCGTCGTATCAGTTATTCAGAATGGGATGAACCCGGTCTTTCCGAATAACTCGCGTATATTTTAAATAAGTGTTACACAAACACAACATACGCCTCATTCCAATTCATTAGTCACTAACCGTAAATTAATCAAGAGAATAATTCCCCAAATATTAACCCCGAAGGCCGAAACCAACATCAGATCAATATCCAGAAAACCATTCTGCTTGGCTAACCGACAGTTAGTTTCTAAATTTCACGTTCAAATCTAATTAAAGATTTAACTATCGCCTGGAGCAAAACTGGTGATACTCCATTCTCGATCTTTTCAATCTAATTAAAGATTCATTAAAACTCCACTTAGTTTTAATCATTATCTGGGTTAAAGAATCAGTGTCATTTAAAACACGATTCACGATAAACCCAAAATCACATTCCATTAATTATCGGGTTAAAGAACAAGTGTTATTTAAAACACTGTTCACGATAAACCCAAAAATCAATACCAATTCAATTCCAATTAAATATCATTTAATTGGTACACTTCATTAAATCTAAATAAAAAGATTTAATCTTTTCTCAACTGGGTTCAAGAACAGTGTTAGTGAAGACACCATTCACGACAAACCCAAATCACATTCGATATTCAATACCAGGCTCTGAATAGAAAATATATCGGCTTATATTCAATATCGAATTCTACGACTAACAAATGTCGTATTGGAAATAACGATACAAATATATATCTTTCAAATTTCCATAACAACACCTGTAATATCACGAATTCCAACATCGAAATATTCCGAAGACAATTTCGATTCAAATCCACTCCAATGCAATCATTGTAAATTTTGGTTATTTTCAAAACCATTTCAAATTCAATTTATTTATTTAAAAATAAATAGAATTATAATTCTAGTTCAAAACTAGTTCATTTCGATAAAAATCTATTTTTATCTTTTCAAATATGGAGTTTTTCATCCCAAACTTTCACAAATCATTTCTTATGATTTTACACAAATTATTACTATTTTTAATAATTTTATCAAGGCCCGTACAGTCGATTTCCAATAACGGCCATCGAACTGCACTTACAGCGACCTTTTTCGAATTTGATTTGGACGTATCTCCAAATCCAACCGTTAGATTTCAAATTTCTAACATTCATTAGAAAGCTCTTTTCGATACGAACCCAACGGTTCCGGTTTTAGGAGAATCCGACGGTCGGATCTCCCGCAATGTCCGTTTGAAATAAATGGTCGAAATTCACGAACTGCCGCGGCGCGGCGCGTTCTATTCAGGCCATTATATTATATATATAATATATATAATATATACTTCGTCGATTCCTATTTAAAACGAATTATATAAATAGTTTTAAATTCGTTTCAAAAGCAATTTCAACTTCCTTTTCAAGTCAAATCCAAAATTGAATTCTTCTTTATAAATTCGTTTCAAAATTCATTTCTATTCAATTCAAATTTCAATTCAATTTGAATTCATTTCAATTCGTTTTCAATTCAATTCATTTCGAAATCGTTTTCAATTCAATTCATTTCGAAATCGTTTTCAATTCAATTCATTCGTTTTCAATTCAATTTGAATTCGTTTTCAATTCATTTCATTTCGAAATCGTTTTCAATTCAATTTGAATTCGTTTTCAATTTATTTCATTTCGAAATCATTTTCAATTCAATTCATTTCGAAATCGTTTTCAATTCAATTCATTTCGAAATCATTTTCAATTCAATTCATTTCGAAATCGTTTTCAATTCAATTCATTTCGAAATCGTTTTCAATTCAATTTGAATTCGTTTTCAATTCATTTCATTTCGAAATCGTTTTCAATTCAATTTGAATTCGTTTTCAATTCATTTCATTTCGAAATCGTTTTCAATTCAATTCATTTCGAAATCGTTTTCAATTCAATTTGAATTCGTTTTCAATTCATTTCATTTCGAAATCACTTTTCAATATTCATTTTTAAGATGAATAAAATCGATATAAATATCGTTCACGTCAAAATGGCGTCAAACTAATCAACACGGCTTCATAAATTTCTATTTTCAAATATTCTATTTCAAATATTTCTATCTCAAATATTTCTTTTCAAATATTTCCTTTTTCAAATATTCTATTTTCAAATATTTCTTTTTCAAATATTTCTTTTTCAAATATTTCTTTTCGAAACTGGAATGAGGCCCAATCAATTACCATATAAAGTTAATTATATGGGTTTTCATACAACACATGTATAATAGCATTGAAAAATAATCAACCATCAACCAAAGTGCACTACACTGTATAAGCATCAAATATAGATATCTAACGCTTATAACAGCCTGTCAATCAATCGATCGACATATTTACTCAATCAGGATGAGTGAACTTCAAATTTCATCCCAACACCCGTGTGGGGTTTCAAACAATCAAACACAGATTTTATTTGTGCAGTTGGGCGATGTGTGAAATTTATCGACCCAATCAATATCAGTCAAATCAGTGTATATACAAACAAATCGGCCGATTTGTTTATAACTATTCATTTATTCACATTCATGTTAAAAATTATATTTTTAACGATAAAACATTTTATTTCAACCTATGAATTTCTATTCAATTCATTTACACAATAAAATGATATTTTTATTTTCTAACATATTTTAGAAAATTTCGGCGGCATAACGGCACGATACTAGAAACGGGACGAGGCCTAGCCTTATCCCCGGTCTAGTGAAGGCCCACGCCATTCACACATCAATCAAATCAATTCGTTATGCAAACCACAAAATTTGGAGTAAGAGTCTAACCTAGCCTTACTCCTTCGCCTTATAATGGCGCACGTCTAATCCTAACCAATTTATCGATTCGATTTTTCACACCACAAACCACATTCAAACCAATATCGCAATCAATCACCAAACAGTCAAACAAACAAGTCCATGGTCTGTGGACGATTGTGTCGGGTGCTACTAAACACCGTCTGCATCCTAGTATATATATATAACTAGAAAAGAGATTGAAAGGTGAGAAATTCTCACAGATAGCTATCCTAGCTCCACGGCACTTCATTGATAGAAATCTTCATTGTTTTCGCATCTTCGTCAGCTTCGTTGCCCGTAGCCACTATATATATAAAAATCGAATTTTTACTTCGTTATTCACTATATAAAAATCGAATTTTTATTATACTATTCAATATATAAAAATCAAACTTTTACTTTTAAAAATCTAATCTTTTGTATTTTAAAAATCTAATCTTTATTTTAAAAATCTAATCTTTATTTTATAACGCCTAAAGATTATACTTTTATACATAAGAAAAATCCCATTTTCCTTTACATAAAAAATCATATTTTTCTTTAGAAGTTCTACATATAAAAATCATATTTTTATTTCGAAGTTCTACATATAAAAATCATATTTTAATTGAATAAAAATCTCGTCTTTATAGAAATAACAATCTAATCTTTTCTAAATCAAAAATCTAATTTTTTTCCTAAATCAAAACTACGATCTTTTTCTAAACAAAAATATGAACTTTTTCTTAGATAAAAATCCTATCTTTATTCTCTAATCATTTTAAAAAAAAAGTCAAATCTTTTATATCTCAAAAATCACATCTTTTATAACTGAAAATAAAATCAGTTTTTAAATTATGTTAAAATCAGTTTTTAAATTATGTTAAAATCAGTTTTTAAAGTATGACAAAATCAGTTTTTAAAGTATGACAAAATCAGTTTTTAAATTATGTTAAAATCAGTTTTTAAATTATGTTAAAATCAGTTTTTAAATTATGTTAAAATCAGTTTTATACTAAAATAAAATTCAGTTTTATATTAAAATGAAATTCAGTTTTATATTAAAATGAAATTCAGTTTTATATTAAAAGGAAATGAAGAAACTAAAATAAAATAAATAAATAAGAATTACATTAGTTTTGAATGGGGGGGATTCGTCGAGGTTTGCAGATCGGAGGGGGGGGGGTCGGCTTCGTCGAGGGGGGGGGGTCTAGAAGTGGGCGGCGCCACCTGGTGGCAACGGAGGAGGATGCTCCGTCGAGGGGGGGCTGCGCTGTTCTTGAACGGGGTGCTCGATTCGAAGGCGAGACAGAAGGAGAGGGCGGAGGGGACTGGCGAACTGGAGGGGGTCATCGCCGGCGGTGGGAGGCTGACGATGAGAAGCGCGCGATTTTCTTCTTTTTTTTTTTTTTTAGATCTGAACGGAAATAATTTAGAATGGGGGGGGGGGGCAGATGAGCTATAAAGGGGAGAGAATTTTTTTTTTTTATTATTATTAATTAATTAATTAATTTTATCCTAAAGAGTTGACTTTCCCATACGACCTCGAAACGAGGCCCACCGCCTGTCGTCCATAGCGTTTTACCCCCATTCCGAACACAATGGGATATGTATCGCAAGCTGATTTGATTGTTACAATCAGTTTCCGTTAAATTTACATTTAAATCACTATATTGAATTTTAAACGTACATTTCAAATTACCGGGGTCGCATACTAACTGGAAAAATTCCAGAAAAATACTTTCTAGCTTCGTATTGACGATACGATCCTAACAAAACTAGTTTCGTCGAATTCCGAGACCGTATGAAAAATGGCCATTTTCCAGTCGATTAAAATCAACTGAAAATGGTCTAACGCGTTTTCCTTTGCCACGCTCACATATTGATTCGAAAAATTATGAAATTTGAAATCCAACAATAACTTAACATCACGGACCCAACAAAGCTGGTTTCGTCGAAATCCGAGGTCGTTTGCAAAATTGCTATTTTTAAGGGCCTTATATATATAAAAATATATATAAATTCCACAGCGACTATTTCTAATTTTAAACTGGACATATCTTATCATTTCTAAGATGAAATCTCAGTTTGTCAACTTCGTTACAAAGATATAGTTATACAGATTCAAATATTTCTTGTTTCGTTCAATTCTGACTTATATTGAATTCTGTATATTCATTTGAAATTAGAAATTGAATTTTCGAACTACCGCGCCATTTTCAATTCCTTTTATAATTATATATAATTATTATATATTCTAACGACGTATATAAATATATTCGTTCGAATTCTATTCAAAATAAATTTTTCGACGATATTATTTAAAATAATTCATTTTGAATATTCAAAATTCGCTAAAATGGCCAAAATAAAAATTTCAAATTGGCTCGCATTTTACGGGTTGTTACAATCTCCCCCACTTAAAACTTTTCGTCCCCGAAAAGGAACAAAGTCGAAAGTGGTTTGATTATTCAGCTCTACGATCGATCAGGCTTCCATTCTCCAACTCTTTAGTTTCTGAGAATTTTCAAAATTTCAAAAATTTGGCTAACACCCTAAAATTTCGAAAAATTTCGCCATAACCTCCCCTGCACCGGGAGCATCGGGGAATTTCAAATAGCTTCCCCGGTCCTTCAGGTCTCAAAAGAGAAAAAGAAAAAGCCAAGCGGCTAGCCAATAGGCTCATAAAATCATCATCACCCAAACAAAACAGTAAATTATGTAGTAAACATGTACCTATTTGTCGGGCAAACAAATTTTATTCTCTGGCTCTAGCCTCCTTGCTATGACCTGTTCAATGTAAGTATATATATATGCAAGCAAATGCGACCAATTTTCAATACAATTCAATGTTTGGTTCAATTAGGCATAATGGTTCAAAATTACCAAACAATAGAACAAATAACACAAACATCAATCAATTAGTGAATTTAACGTTTCAAATTCATAATTTTGATACATATACAAAAAATCGTGTTTTGGTGCCAAATCACAACAATGTATTCTAGCTATATTAGTTTTGGTTCTCACACCTGTCTAATGGAAATATATAGAAACCCGACCTTCAAAACACGAACATAAGTTCTGATGATGATCGATCAATCATCAGAACCATCTTCGGGTGTCTAGAGTGTAATCCTATATCTATCCAGTATATTAAAATTTCAAATACACGTGGATCAGACGTATACGCAAAATCTATATATACTGGATTGTCCACATCAATAAAAATAAATAGTCAATTACGAATAATTGATTTTAAATTTTCAAAACAAATTTGACTTTCATTTTTTAAAAATATACTCTTCACACTCGTTCTAGGATACTACTGATCCCTTCTCTAACGAGTCATTCTAATTGGATATTACTAATCCAATATCTGATGAATTCTTTCGTATGATTCTAATGTGCCTTGTTCTCTGAGCTTTGTAAACCAAAGCTCTGATACCAACTGTGAAAACCCGTAACTTCCCCGTAAAGGAAAGCGTCGGATAGTTCGAGAACAAGCCACAACAGAACGCATACAGAAGAACATTTCACTGTTATTACAACAATGCATCAGATTACAAGAATATACAGAGTATAAAAGAATATTACACAGAAATATCAAAGATTTAAATTACATATTAATACATAGCAGCGGAAAATAATACAATACACAACTAGAAGAGATATACGGATACAAAGCTTTCCGGATATCGTTCCAGCTGTAAACCAGGATCCTGTGAATATAAATCTGCAAAACCAAAACTACTAGCTGCCCGTGTCAAAATAGGGGCACCCAGAGTTTAGGTTAAAACAATAAACTCCAGGTCAGTCATGGGACTGGTGTGAGAACTAAAACAGTTATTAATCTTTATTTTAAATCATTAGGTAAATCAAGGGACCACGCCGTATAACACGGAACGGGTTTCCTCCCAAGAATACCAGTGCATAAAACAAACAGCGCAATGCTAAATAAAGAAAAATGAAGCTGTTATAAGACCCAGGTCCTATCACACAATGCAACGCAAGCCGGGGGATAGGGTTTTCCCTTATAACAGCCAAAGAATGCTTGATACGTTTAAAACAGATTGTTTGATACTATTATAAGTGCATAGTGTATAAAACAACTTCAAATCATAAGTATCAATCATAGGCGGCATGAATGGCCCATAACACTATGTCGCCATATATAAATTTACAATCAAAACCGCAAATGTCGTATTGGAAGTTGGGTTATCATTTATGGTATGAACCGAGGCTAGGGGCAAGATCCTCTACCGATTCGAGACTGTCTAGTCCGAGCCTCAGGATCAGAGCTCGAGTGACCCTTGGATCGTCAGGGCCGGTCCACCGATGTGGATTAAAATGCCTGAACATGCGTCTCCCCACCCTTTGGGGCGTAAGCCTGGCCCGTCAGCCGACCAGAAGCATCGGCCGAAACCGATATCACGAGGCGCCTCGCTTTTCAGCAAGTAATAATAAGTAACATCCACATGAGTCAAACTCGTCAGCCAGTTCAAGCACTGACGCCACTCATAACTAGAAAGAAACGCATGCCCTCCCTGAGGTCCGTCTCCCGTTTTTGATTCATACCGGGTGTGATACTCGCGAATCAACGTTACACAAAGCTATGCCACAAAGGCCGTGCTTCGATCATCAACCACAAGACTTTGCTTTTCAACAGAAGCCTTGATCATTTGCCACTTAGGCATGCCACACAGGCAATTCACTCCATGCGATTGATATCCATCAATATATAACCCCTGAGCTCGTACGTCTCAGAGAAGGGCGTTAAGCAAGAGAATAAATTCTCCGCCGCCAAACAGATATATATTTAATAGAGATCAATCACACGGACTAAAATCCAATGTCAGACACACAGTCCATTTACAAGTCCGTTCTGGGTCTGAACGAAACCGGAGGCACCTAGTACCCCGCATATCCATCGATCTCCAAGTACGTCTGGACGATCACTAACTGTTTCCATCTTCTTGGGTGTATAGCCCAATCAAGATCATCAGTTATCACCCAAACGACGTGAAGACCTCCGGTCTTCGACCATCATCTTCATCTTCATCTTCGACTTATCGTCGTATCAGTTATTCAGAATGGGATGAACCCGGTCTTTCCGAATAACTCGCGTATATTTTAAATAAGTGTTACACAAACACAACATACGCCTCATTCCAATTCATTAGTCACTAACCGTAAATTAATCAAGAGAATAATTCCCCAAATATTAACCCCGAAGGCCGAAACCAACATCAGATCAATATTCAGAAAACCATTCTGCTTGGCTAACCGACAGTTAGTTTCTAAATTTCACGTTCAAATCTAATTAAAGATTTAACTATCGCCTGGAGCAAAACTGGTGATACTCCATTCTCGATCTTTTCAATCTAATTAAAGATTCATTAAAACTCCACTTAGTTTTAATCATTATCTGGGTTAAAGAATCAGTGTCATTTAAAACACGATTCACGATAAACCCAAAATCACATTCCATTAATTATCGGGTTAAAGAACAAGTGTTATTTAAAACACTGTTCACGATAAACCCAAAAATCAATACCAATTCAATTCCAATTAAATATCATTTAATTGGTACACTTCATTAAATCTAAATAAAAAGATTTAATCTTTTCTCAACTGGGTTCAAGAACAGTGTTAGTGAAGACACCATTCACGACAAACCCAAATCACATTCGATATTCAATACCAGGCTCTGAATAGAAAATATATCGGCTTATATTCAATATCGAATTCTACGACTAACAAATGTCGTATTGGAAATAATGATACAAATATATATCTTTCAAATTTCCATAACAACACCTGTAATATCACGAATTCCAACATCGAAATATTCCGAAGACAATTTCGATTCAAATCCACTCCAATGCAATCATTGGAAATTTTGGTTATTTTCAAAACCCTTTCAAATTCAATTTATTTATTTAAAAATAAATAGAATTATAATTCTAGTTCAAAACTAGTTCATTTCGATAAAAATCTATTTTTATCTTTTCAAATATGGAGTTTTTCATCCCAAACTTTCACAAATCATTTCTTATGATTTTACACAAATTATTACTATTTTTAATAATTTTATCAAGGCCCGTACAGTCGATTTCCATTAACGGCCATCGAACTGCACTTACAGCGACCTTTTTCGAATTTGATTTGGACGTATCTCCAAATCCAACCGTTAGATTTCAAATTTCTAAAATTCATTAGAAAGCTCTTTTCGATACGAACCCAACGGTTCTGGTTTTAGGAGAATCCGACGGTCGGATCTCCCGCAATGTCCGTTTGAAATAAATGGTCGAAATTCACGAACTGCCGCGGCGCGGCGCGTTCTATTCAGGCCATTATATTATATATATAATACATATAATATATACTTCGTCGATTCCTATTTAAAACGAATTATATAAATAGTTTTAAATTCGTTTCAAAAGCAATTTCAACTTCCTTTTCAATTCAAATCCAAAATTGAATTCTTCTTTATAAATTCGTTTCAAAATTCATTTCTATTCAATTCAAATTTCAATTCAATTTGAATTCATTTCAATTCGTTTTCAATTCAATTCATTTCGAAATCGTTTTCAATTCAATTCATTTCGAAATCGTTTTCAATTCAATTCATTCGTTTTCAATTCAATTTGAATTCGTTTTCAATTCATTTCATTTCGAAATCGTTTTCAATTCAATTTGAATTCGTTTTCAATTTATTTCATTTCGAAATCGTTTTCAATTCAATTCATTTCGAAATCGTTTTCAATTCAATTCATTTCAAAATCGTTTTCAATTCAATTCATTTCGAAATCGTTTTTAATTCAATTCATTTCGAAATCGTTTTCAATTCAATTTGAATTCGTTTTCAATTCATTTCATTTCGAAATCGTTTTCAATTCAATTTGAATTCGTTTTCAATTCATTTCATTTCGAAATCGTTTTCAATTCAATTCATTTCGAAATCGTTTTCAATTCAATTTGAATTCGTTTTCAATTCATTTCATTTGGAAATCACTTTTCAATATTCATTTTTAAGATGAATAAAATCGATATAAATATCGTTCACGTCAAAATGGCGTCAAACTAATCAACACGGCTTCATAAATTTCTATTTTCAAATATTCTATTTCAAATATTTCTATCTCAAATATTTCTTTTCAAATATTTCCTTTTTCAAATATTCTATTTTCAAATATTTCTTTTTCAAATATTTCTTTTTCAAATATTTCTTTTCGAAACTGGAATGAGGCCCAATCAATTACCATATAAAGTTAATTATATGGGTTTTCATACAACACATGTATAATAGCATTGAAAAATAATCAACCATCAACCAAAGTGCACTACACTGTATAAGCATCAAATATAGATATCTAACGCTTATAACAGCCTGTCAATCAATCGATCGACATATTTACTCAATCAGGATGAGTGAACTTCAAATTTCATCCCAACACCCGTGTGGGGTTTCAAACAATCAAACACAGATTTTATTTGTGTAGTTGGGCGATGTGTGAAATTTATCGACCCAATCAATATCAGTCAAATCAGTGTATATACAAACAAATCGGCCGATTTGTTTATAACTATTCATTTATTCACGTTCACGTTAAAAATTATATTTTTAACGATAAAACATTTTATTTCAACCTATGAATTTCTATTCAATTCATTTACACAATAAAATGATATTTTTATTTTCTAACATATTTTAGAAAATTTCGGCGGCATAACGGCACGATACTAGAAACGGGACGAGGCCTAGCCTTATCCCCGGTCTAGTGAAGGCCCACGCCATTCACACATCAATCAAATCAATTCGTTATGCAAACCACAAAATTTGGAGTAAGAGTCTAACCTAGCCTTACTCCTTCGCCTTATAACGGCGCACGTCTAATCCTAACCAATTTATCGATTCGATTTTTCACACCACAAACCACATTCAAACCAATATCGCAATCAATCACCAAACAGTCAAACAAACAAGTCCATGGTCTATGGACGATTGTGTCGGGTGCTACTAAACACCGTCTGCATCCTAGTATATATATATATAACTAGAAAAGAGATTGAAAGGTGAGAAATTCTCACAGATAGCTATCCTAGCTCCACGGCACTTCATTGATAGAAATCTTCATTTTTTTCGCATCTTCGTCAGCTTCGTTGCCCGTAGCCACTATATATATAAAAATCGAATTTTTACTTCGTTATTCACTATATAAAAATCGAATTTTTATTATACTATTCAATATATAAAAATCAAACTTTTACTTTTAAAAATCTAATCTTTTGCATTTTAAAAATCTAATCTTTATTTTAAAAATCTAATCTTTATTTTATAACGCCTAAAGATTATACTTTTATACATAAGAAAAATCCCATTTTCCTTTACATAAAAAATCATATTTTTCTTTCGAAGTTCTACATATAAAAATCATATTTTTATTTCGAAGTTCTACATATAAAAATCATATTTTTATTGAATAAAAATCTCGTCTTTATAGAAATAACAATCTAATCTTTTCTAAATCAAAAATCTAATTTTTTCCTAAATCAAAACTACGATCTTTTTCTAAACAAAAATATGAACTTTTTCTTAGATAAAAATCCTATCTTTATTCTCTAATCATTTTAAAAAAAAAGTCAAATCTTTTATATCTCAAAAATCACATCTTTTATAACTCAAAATAAAATCAGTTTTTAAATTATGTTAAAATCAGTTTTTAAATTATGTTAAAATCAGTTTTTAAAGTATGACAAAATCAGTTTTTAAAGTATGACAAAATCAGTTTTTAAATTATGTTAAAATCAGTTTTTAAATTATGTTAAAATCAGTTTTTAAATTATGTTAAAATCAGTTTTATACTAAAATAAAATTCAGTTTTATATTAAAATGAAATTCAGTTTTATATTAAAATGAAATTCAGTTTTATATTAAAAGGAAATGAAGAAACTAAAATAAAATAAATAAATAAGAATTACCTTAGTTTTGAATGGGGGGGGATTCGTCGAGGTTTGCAGATCGGAGGGGGGGGGTCGGCTTCGTCGAGGGGGGGTCTAGAAGTGGGCGGCGCCACCTGGTGGCAACGGAGGAGGACGCTCCGTCGAGGGGGGGCTGCGCTGTTCTTGAACGGGGTGCTCGATTCGAAGGCGAGATAGAAGGAGAGGGCGGAGGGGACTGGCGAACTGGAGGGGGTCATCGCCGGCGGTGGGAGGCTGACGAGGAGGAGCGCGCGATTTTTTTTTTTTTTTTTAGATCTGAACAGAAATAATTTAGAACGGGGGGGGGGGGGGGGGGCAGATGAGCTATAAAGGGGAGAGAATATTTTTTTTATTATTATTAATTAACTAATTTATTTTATCCTAAAGAGTTGACTTTCCCATACGACCTCGAAACGAGGCCCACCGCCTGTCGTCCATAGCGTTTTACCCCCATTCCGAACACAATGGGATATGTATCGCAAGCTGATTTGATTGTTACAATCAGTTTCCGTTAAATTTACATTTAAATCACTATATTGAATTTTAAACGTACATTTCAAATTACCGGGGTCGCATACTAACTGGAAAAATTCCAGAAAAATACTTTCTAGCTTCGTATTGACGATACGATCCTAACAAAACTAGTTTCGTCGAATTCCGAGACCGTATGAAAAATGGCCATTTTCCAGTCGATTAAAATCAACTGAAAATGGTCTAACGCGTTTTCCTTTGCCACGCTCACATATTGATTCGAAAAATTATGAAATTTGAAATCCAGCAATAACTTAACATCACGGACCCAAAAAAACTGGTTTCGTCGAAATCCGAGGTCGTTTGCAAAATTGCTATTTTTAAGGGCCTTATATATATAAAAATATATATAAATTCCACAGCGACTATTTCTAATTTTAAACTGGACATATCTTATCATTTCTAAGATGAAATCTCAGTTTGTCAACTTCGTTACAAAGATATAGTTATACAGATTCAAATATTTCTTGTTTCGTTCAATTCTGACTTATATTGAATTCTGTATATTCATTTGAAATTAGAAATCGAATTTTCGAACTACCGCGCCATTTTCAATTCCTTTTATAATTACATATAATTATTATATATTCTAACGACGACGTATATAAATATATTCGTTCGAATTCTATTCAAAATAAATTTTTCGACGATATTACTTAAAATAATTCATTTTGAATATTCAAAATTCGCTAAAATGGCCAAAATAAAAATTTCAAACTGGCTCGCATTTTACGGGTTGTTACATAAAAGGAGTTAATCGAATATAGTTTATTCGAATAGAAAGTAAAATGAGTTAATCGAATATAGTTTATTCGAATAGAAAGTAAAAGGAGTTAATCAAATATAGTTTATTCGAATAGAAAGTAAAATGAGTTAATCGAATATACTTTATTCGAATAGAAAGCAAAGGAGTTAATCGAATATAGTTTATTCGAATAGAAAGTAAAATTAGTTAATCGAATATAGTTTATTGGAATAGAAAGTAAAATGAGTTAATTGAATATAGTTTATTCGAATAGAAAGTAAAAGGAGTTAATCGAATATAGTTTATTCGAATAGAAAGTAAAAGGAGTTAATCTATGTTAGTTTAATCGATTAGAGTTAAAGTAAAAGGAGTTAATCGATGTTAGTTTAATAAATTAGTGTTAAAGTAAAAGGAGTTAATCGATGTTAGTTTAATCGATTAGAGTTAAAGTAAAAGGAGTTAATCGATGTTAGTTTAATCGATTAGTGTTAAAGTAAAAGAAGTTAATCGATGTTAGTTTAATCGATTAGAGTTAAAGTAAAAGGAGTTAATCGATGTTAGTTTAACCGATTAGAGTTAAAGTAAAAGGAGTTAATCGATGTTAGTTTAATCGATTAGTGTTAAAGTAAAAGGAGTTAATCGATGTTAGTTTAATCGATTAGAGTTAAAGTAAAAGGAGTTAACCGATGTTAGTTTAATCGATTTGAGTTAAAGTAAAAGGAGTTATCGAATATAGTTTATTCGAAAGGAGTTAAGTGAACTTTGCCTATTTCAAAGTTAGAAATGTTGTTCAGTTAAGGCCTGAGAGGTAGTTCTACCCCAACTTGATTGGCTTCGTTTTTAACTAAGGAATGGTTAAGGTTCGATAGTAAAGGATGGATAAGTGAATTTAGTAATTAAAGGAAATGGTTTGAGTTGGCATCGCGATGGCTTGTTAAAACATCTGTCTAAGTCCAATGAAGAAGCTTTGGAAATGTTTTCCAAATAAGAAACCAGAAATGTTTTCTAATAAAGAAAACAAGAAATGGAAATGTTTTCCATTGTTAATAAAGTATATTTTTCCAAATTTAGAAAATAAGAAATATTGAATATAGGGAAACAGGAGATGAGTAAATTAATGAACTAAAGAGATAAAGGTTGAATGATGTTTGATTGGTATAAATTTGTAACGGCCCGCAAATCCGTGCTATCTGAATTGACTAATAACACCACACGTCCAACACAAATTGCACAGAAATACGAATCATTTTAGAAAGAAGTTAGAGGATGAGAAATAGAAAGAAAGAAATATTAGAATAGAAGAAAATGAAGATCACAAACTCACAGCGGATCGAATAAAAATATATTTTATAACATAACTTTTGAAATACAAATCAGTAACTTTACATACATACCATCATCAGAGCACAACAGCTATTCCTGGAACAGTTATAAACACCTGTTTCCAGATACAACCATAGTACAAAGCGGAATATATGATAGTCTATATCTAACTGGTGAAGCCTCCTGCTTCCAGCTCTTCCAAGTGAATCTGAAAAATCCCAACTACTTGACTGCCCGTACAAATTTGGGCACCCAAGAGTTTAGGGAAACAAACAAAGTAAACTCTGGGTCAGTCATGGGACTGGTGTGAGTAAACTTCAACCACTTGTTTAACTTTCAAAACCCTTTTCGAAAGAAAAGATAATAGTAAGACCAGCCCACACATAAACATGGACGGTTTTTACCTTACTATAACCCAAAACACTTTGATACAAAAATCCAGTGATATTATAATAGTGTCTAAATCGAATAAATAGAATCTAGCGGATCGCTTGCATCTCACGCTCCACATACATAGCATAAAATCAAAAACCGCATGGCGCTTATTGGAGATTGGATTTCCAATATGAAAAGTTATGGAACCACCTTCCGCTAGTGTATCTCTAGAGAGGAATACACTGGGTTCAACAAGAACATCTTGTAACCCGGCCCACACATGACCGACCACTCATTTCGCTTGAGTGTATCGAATGTATATCACCAACGGTTGGGATCAGCAACCGTCTCCCGACTGGGACAGCATCGAATAGAATAAGAAATTAAATGAACCTCTAGATAGGTGATTATACATCCTAATGGGTGCGACCCACATAGCCATGCTGCCTGCCCGATTTTTGTCCTTTCCCGGTTGTTGAGGCCTGAGGCTACGAATACTTACCATTCATTGATAGCACAATCACTTTGAATGCCACATTGTCAGATCCGTTAATCACTAGTTGAGTTTGCACAAATATTCTGGATGTTATGCTAAGGGAATAAATCCGTTGCAACCATATATATTTATACAGACCAACCCATTTGATCATTGGAAATACTCTGTCAGACATTCGTCCATTTACGTTTGTTCTGGGATTGAACGAAACCGAAGTCACTATTTCTATTTAATAGAAAGAGTCCTTGCACTTTACTCCGTCTTCAATATATTCAGCATACTTGGTTCGCAACGCTTTTGCCGATACGGAGTGGTTCTTCGGATAATAATCCAACCGGTCTATCCATATTGACAACGATGGTCAAAAACTTCGATAGTCTGTGATTTAACTATCGAATAAAAACAAGTGTTCATCTAAACATATCAAACAAATCACTGGGCTCTTTAATTAATATTTCATTAATTAAATCACTTTTCCATTTCCCTATCAATATTTGTTAACCAAATATTTTCAATAACTATATTGGCCCTTTACGCTATTTGGAAAACATTTCCTAATATCGCCCTCCTTTATTTCCTGTATTTAGAAAATATATTCTATTTGCAATTGAAAACAATTTCATTCACTTATCACTTTTTCTACTACTTTAATTATACTCAGGAAATATTTACTTTTATATTTCCAAAGTTCCACCACTTGGGATAAACGAATGTTGTATAAAACATCGTTACATCAACCCAAAATACTTCCTTTAACTAAATCTCTTTAAACATTGATCTTCGAGACCGAGTCTTGCCATTTATCAGCCAGTAATAATAATCAATCAAGTTGGGGTATAGTTACCTCTCAGACCTTGACTGAAAATATTATTAACTTCAAAACAGACCAGACTGCTACTCGAATAATCAATACCATATTAAACAAATTTTCCGTTTCTAAAATGTATATATATTTCCCATTTTGTTTATACTGTTTTATTTTTAAGTTCATTTCCTTATCAAATTCTATATATATCGATACACTGATTCTAATTATCAAATTTTCTTAAAAATATTCTAACTCCTTAAATTTCCGGAAAAATTCGCCATAATCTCCCCTATACCGGGAGCATCGGGAAATTGCAAATAGCCTTCCCGGTCCTTCTTATCTCAAAAAGAAAAAGAAAAAGCCAAGCGGCTTGCCGATACGGCGCATAAAACCCATAAATGAATTAAACATGTACCTTATTGTCGAGCACTATATTTATAAACTTCATATACTTCATATCATCCTTGCTTACACCTGTTCACCTGTTTTGCAATTCAATTCAACTCAATCCAATCGTTTGAATTCAGTTTCGCCCATTTATTCTTTAATTAACTCCTTAACCCATTTCACTTGTTGTTTGAACATATCACGTTCAAATATATATATTAATTTGTTTATACAACAATCGAATGTCATTTCTAATTCAAGTTCATATTTGATTTTGAGTATGAATTTACAATCCCCCTTTTCTGATTCAAAGTCCAATTTCCATTTCGATTTCCATTAACCAATTCTTCTTCAATTTAGTTAGTTCAATTCAACAACTAAAAATCTGATTTTTTTTTTGTTTCAAAAATCAGTTCACTTACTTCACTGGAGTTCATATTTATTTTGTATCTCTAGTCTGGATTCATCAAATGAAATTCCAGATTTTTATTTCTTTAAAAATTCCTTTTATTTCCTTAAATAAACCCTTATGGTTTATAAAGGATTCTGGCGCTATTTTTCTGAAAATTTGATTTTGACATAACTCAAAATCCATACGACGAAATTCAAATTTTTCTCTTCCATTAGAAAACTATTATCAAATGGGTCCTGACGTTTCTTATTTCATAGAATTCCAACTTCAATTGAGTCTTGTATACTTAATTGAAGTTCGAAACGCCGATTTACGAACTGCAGCGCTGCGACGAGCTCGTTTTAATTATATTTAATATATATATATATATATATATATGTTTAAACTTCGTTTGAATGAAATTCAACTCCATTCTGATATATATTAATATATTCAAGTCCATAGTTTAAAATCCATTTGAATTCCATATTCAAATCCCATAGTTTAAATTCTATTTGAATTCAATTTGAATCTCCTATATTCAAATTTCATTTTCCCTCTCCATTTGAATTCTAATATTCAAACTCATTTCCAATACCATTTGAAATTCTAATATTCAAACTCATTTTTAACACCATTTGAATTCTAATATTCAAATTTAATTCTCTTGAATTCACATACCATATTTTATTTCCTTGATTTCAAATACCACATTTTAATCTCCTTGAATTTAAATACCACATTAATTTCTATAATCAACTCCCTTTTGAATTGTTATATTTGAAATTTCATACTTGAATTTAAATAATCAAACTCCATTTTGAATTTCTATTTTAAATTCAAATATCCAAAACTCCATTCTAATACTATTTGAATTTCAAATACCACCTTTTAATTCTCTTTGAATTCCTCTTATTCAAATTCTTTTTGGATTCTATTTGAATCCTATATTTAAACTCCATTTGAGTTTTATTTAAATTCTTATATTTAAACTCCATTCAAATTCTATTTAAATTCTTATATTTGAATCCTCTTTATTTAAAACCCATTATTTAAATCCCATTTGAATTTCTTCACTCAAATCCATTTGAATTCCCTTGAATTCAAATTCCATTTCAAAACCATTTGGATTTCCTATTTTGAAATCCTATTTTGAAATTCTATTTCCAATTCTACTTTGAAAATCCTATTTTCAAAGTTTATTTCAAATTCTATTTTGAAATTCTACATTCAAATCTCTATTTGAATTTCTTTATTCAAATTTTATATCAAAATCTCTATTTGAATTTTCTTTATTTGAATTCCTTTGAATTCAAATTTTATTTTAATTCCTTTGAATTCAAATATTCAAATTTCATTCTAATTTCTCATATTCAAATTCTATTTCTATTATTAAATTTATAAACAACGTTTATAACTTCCCTTAATTTTTCACATTATAAACATATAAATAAAGTTTATAAATCCAATTCAAATCCCGAATTTTAATTTATAAACCAAGTTTATAAATTCACTTGTTTTATATTTTTAAAACAGTTAATATTTTCTATACTTCATTTAAAATTCAAATTCTATTTATAAAAATAGAATTCCATTTTCAAATCTCTATTATCCTTTTCCGATATTTTTATAAATCAATATTCGAGCCCCAGTGATATTTAAACACCCCAAAACAATCAGTTATCAATCACGGGATTTTTAACACATCATATATGAGAATATATATGAAACCGACAAACAAACAGATAATATATTTTTGAGGAATCCAGTTGGATTCCTCCAACCTGTTTACTTGCATCCACAGATGTTAGCACATAAATAATACCCATTCTGCTTCGTGGCAGAATATCGTGGTATATAAGGTCATCCATTAATCATAGCGTGGGGCGTATAGGGTAATCATCCGCTATGAAACTGCGGGCATCCGCTAATGAGACTGCGGGAATCCAACCAATCAATCAACCAATATATATATAGTAGCCTAAATAACTAATATATATTAAACAAGCTGAAAAATCCAAACAAGCAACAACAATTATTTTTACGAAGTAAAAATAATTATAAATAAAAGGTGAGTGAGATTTACTCACCTGATTTGCAGTTGTCGAATATCCTGTTTATCTCGAAATTACCGGCTACTAATCTTCTCGAATGATATTTGATCCTGCGATAATTTTATTTAATTTTACTGATTAACCATTTATTTATTAAATCAATTATTTAAATAAATAAATAACTTTCCTCTATTTTTCTCTTCTTTTAATGGTTATTAAATTTCTTCTAACTTAACCAATATAATTTATGTTTCATAAAATGATTTACTCAATAATTTCTTTTCGGCTTTTATATTCCAAGCTTAGCAGTCAGTGCCAATTTCCATACTCAAACAAACTATTCTACCATTTATATATTTACCAACTAGTTTCTTTTATATAAACTATTTCCTAAATAATAAATGACCAATTTTAAAAACTAATTTTTAAAATAAAAATCCTTATTATATTATTTATTAATTAAACTAAAATAAATTACCTTATAAATCCTTTATCCCTATAAACTCTTGTTCACAGCAACATCCACAAAATTACTTACTGACGAACTCCTCAAACCAGTATCAATATTCAATCGTCGGTCATCCTTCCATTCCCATCGCTTTCCTCCAACTTACCAAAAATCAACGTCGCCTTCCAGAAATGAAATCGAGCCCCTTATCGCACCCAAACTCGCATCTTCTGAACCCTCACCTTACTGACATCAATGCCTCCATCGTCGCTGTGAACCCTAGAGTTCGATGTCAGCTTCCAGAAAATGAAATCGCACCTCGCGATATTAGTAGGAACCGCGACTTTGATTTCCCCCAAACCACTTCTGCATCGCGACCTCGGTTTCTGTGCTTCGAAACCCTCCATACCTGCGACGTTAATTCCTTCGAACCACATCGCATCCCCTACAGTCCATTTACACTTCCCAGAAACCAACGACGCTATGGAGAAACCCAGATCGAGCTTCCGTGAACCATGCGGTGATTTCCTAATTTGATTTTGCTTGTTGAAACTTTTGATTTTGTAAATGGACACTTGGGTTGTTTATATAATAAGAAATAAGTCTGCTTGAGGTCGGCTTGGGGTATGTATTTAGGTCTGCGCGACTCTGTTTCCTATGGTAGCCGATGCACTGGTCGGTCTTAGTACGGGGTATAGGGTGGCGCCATTAAATCTTGTCTTCCTTGATTGTGAAGTAAACGAACAAAAGGTACAAGAAAATAAAATATGGCCGAAGGTAGGTCTGTGTTTCAAAGAAGATAGGTCGGCCTGGAAGTGATGTTAATTAAATTTGATTTGCAATTGTCCTTATTGGTTTAAAATTTATACTAATATAAATCTGCAGTCCTGAACTCCAATTTGATTGTACAGAGAAGATATAATTTAAACTGAAGATTTAAAATACAAATCGATTCAAAGCAAACAGATTCATTTGTAGTAAATAATTATTGTATATATATGCAAATAAAAATTTGAATTGTTTCGATTTAACTGCGAATTCAATTATATTACGTTTTCGTATTACGATTATTCACTAGATTCGAATTAAATCGTATACTGATTATTTAATCGATAAATTCTAATAAAAATCTATTTATTATTCTAAATCAATATTTAAAATAAATTCAAATATTCAATATTAAATGACTAAAAAATCTGGGATGTTACATTCCTTCCTCCTTAAAAGAATTTCGTCCCCGAAATTACTAAGGGAGAAGAAATGCTACAGACCCGTTAACTTTTCAAAAGCCTACTTTGTTATATTTCAGCATTTCAAATTTTATAACTCAAGTCCGATACAACTTTAAGTTTTCTTGGGAATATTCAATTTCAGTTCATTTAACTGGTTTCCATCATTTCGATTTATTTAACTTTCTTAAGTTAAATTTAGAATTCCGCATTCAAATACCCGGTATTTTATTTCAAACCATTTTGAAATCACATATTCAAATTCAAAACATTTGAATTTTCCAACAACTTGTTATCAAAAATAAACTTCCATTGGAAATCTTACTATGGTAGCAATCCATCACTTAGAGACTCGAAAATGAATACCGATGATGATGCAGTCATCATCAGAATTATTTTCCAGCCACTAAAGTGAGTTTAGTGCTTTATCTATTTCAAAATCCATTCAAATATGATTTTTATTCAAACGGTCTTTTCAAAACAAAGCTATATTCTTTTAATGTACTTCGGAAATATTTTCAAACTTCCCAGGATTTAAATTCCAACTCCTGGTTCTGAGTTCCATTTTGATTCACCTCATTTGTTTATTTTATTCATACACAAATTCAGTTTGGTTATAAATAACCATTTCAATTTTTATAATCTTATCTGATTATAATGATATCAATCAACACATCCATATAATATAATAATTTCAAAAATTATTCTTTCTATATCAAAATAAAATTTTGGGTAAAATAATTTCATTCACCCATTTTAAAACAATATCGTGTTCAATCTTCTGTTCAAGTGTTTAGAAATTCCTATCGACTCCGTGGCGTCCCACGATTCGATCAGAATTCATAAACCACTCAACAGATTAGCCAACACAATATAAAACAACTATTATATCAACTAACAAATACGCTCTCTCGTATCTATACACTCAACTCATTTTAGGGTACTACTGACCCTATCTCTAATGAGTAAACCCCCACCAAAGCCAAGGTGTTTGCTAAACCTAAGCTCTGATACCAACTGTAATGGCCTGGAAATCCGTGCTATTTGAATTGACTAATAACACCACACATCCAACCCAAATTGCATAGAAATACGAATCATTATTAGAAAGAAGTTAGAGGATGAGAAATAGAAAGAAAGAAATATTAGAATAAAAGAAAATGAAGATCACAAACTCACAGCGGATCGAATAAAAATATATTTTATAACATAACTTTTGAAATACAAATCAGTAACTTTACATACATACCATCATCAGAGCACAACATCTATTCCTGGAACAGTTATAAACACCTGTTTCCAGATACAACCATAGTACACAGCGGAATATATGATAGTCTATATCTAACTGGTGAAGCCTCCTGCTTCCAGCTCTTCCAAGTGAATCTGAAAAATCCCAACTACTTGACTGCCCGTACATATTTGGGCACCCAAGAGTTTAGGGAAACAAACAAAATAAACTCTGGGTCAGTCATGGGACTGGTGTGAGTAAACTCCAACCACTTGTTTAACTTTCAAAACCCTTTTCGAAAGAAAAGATAATAGTAAGACCAGCCCACACATAAACATGGACGGTTTTTACCTTACTATAACCCAAAACACTTTGATACAAAAATCCAGTGATATTATAATAGTGTCTAAATCGAATAAATAGAATCTAGCGGATCGCTTGCATCTCATGCTCCACATACATAGTATAAAATCAAAAACCGCATGGCGCTTATTCGAGATTGGATTTCCAATATGACAAGGTATGGAACCACCTTCCGCTAGTGTATCTCTAGAGAGGAATACACTGGGTTCAACAAGAACATCTTGTAACCCGGCCCACACATGACCGACCACTCATTTCGCTTGAGTGTATCGAATGTATATCACCAACGGTTGGGATCAGCAACCGCCTCCCGACTGGGACAGCATCGAATATAACAAGAAATTAAATGAACCTCTAGATAGGTGATTATACATCCTAATGGGTGCGACCCACATAGCCATGCTGCCTGCCCGATTTTTGTCCTTTCCCGGTTGTTGAGGCCTGAGGCTACGAATACTTACCATTCATTGATAGCACAATCACTTTGAATGCCACATTGTCAGATCCGTTAATCACTAGTTGAGTTTGCACAAATATTCTGGATGTTATGCTAAGGGAATAAATCCATTGCAACCATATATATTTATACAGACCAACCCATTTGATCATTGGAAATACTCTGTCAGACATTCGTCCATTTACGTTCGTTCTGGGATTGAACGAAACCGAAGGCACTATTTCTATTTAATAGAAAGAGTCCTTGAACTTTACTCCATCTTCAATATATTCAGCATACTTGGTTCACAACGCTTATGCCGATACGTAGTGGTTCTTCGGATAATAATCCAACCGGTCTCTCCATATTGACAACGATGGTCAAAAACTTCGATAGTCTGTGATTTAACTATCGAATAAAAACAAGTGTTCATCTAAACATATCAAACAAATCACTGGGCTCTTTAATTAATATTTCATTAATTAAATCACTTTTCCATTTCCCTATCAATATTTGTTAACCAAATATTTTCAATAACTATATTGGCCCTTTACGCTATTTGGAAAACATTTCCTAATATCGCCCTCCTTTATTTCCTGTATTTAGAAAATATATTCTATTTGCAATTGAAAACAATTTCAATCACTTATCACTTTTTCTACTACTTTAATTATACTCAGGAAATATTTACTTTTATATTTCCAAAGTTCCACCACTTGGGATAAACGAATGTTGTATAAAACATCGTTACAACAACCCAAAATACTTCCTTCAACTGAATCTCTTTAAACATTGATCTTCGAGACCGAGTCTTGCCATTTATCAGCCAATAATAATAATCAATCAAGTTGGGGTATAGTTACCTCTCAGACCTTGACTGAAAATATTATTAACTTCAAAACAGACCAGACTGCTACTCGAATAATCAATACCATATTAAACAAAATTTCCGTTTCTAAAATGTATATATATTTCCCATTTTGTTTATACTGTTTTATTTTTAAGTTCATTTCCTTATCGAATTCTATATATATCGATACACTGATTCTAATTATCAAATTTTCTTAAAAATATTCTAACTCCTTAAATTTCCGGAAAAATTCGCCATAACCTCCCCTATACCGGGAGCATCGGGAAATTGCAAATAGCCTTCCCGGTCCTTCTTATCTCAAAAAGAAAAAGAAAAAGCCAAGCGGCTTGCCGATACGGCGCATAAAACCCATAAATGAATTAAACATGTACCTTATTGTCGAGCACTATATTTATAAACTTCATAAACTTCATATCAACCTTGCTTACACCTGTTCACCTGTTTTGCAATTCAATTCAACTCAATCCAATCGTTTGAATTCAGTTTCGCCCATTTATTCTTTAATTAACTCCTTAACCCATTTCACTTGTTGTTTGAACATATCACGTTCAAATATATATATTAATTTGTTTATACAACAATCGAATGTCATTTCTAATTCAAGTTCATATTTGATTTTGAGTATGAATTTACAATCCCCCTTTTCTGATTCAAAGTCCAATTTCCATTTCGATTTCCATTAACCAATTCTTCTTCAATTTAGTTAGTTCAATTCAACAACTAAAAATCTGATTTTTTTTTTTTGTTTCAAAAATCAGTTCACTTACTTCACTGGAGTTCATATTTATTTTGTATCTCTAGTCTGGATTCATCAAATGAAATTCCGGATTTTTATTTCTTTAAAAATTCCTTCTATTTCCTTAAATAAACCCTTATGGTTTATAAAGGATTCTGGCGCTATTTTTCTGAAAATTTGATTTTGACATAACTCAAAATCCATACGACGAAATTCAGATTTTTCTCTTCCATTAGAAAACTATTATCAAATGGGTCCTGACGTTTCTTATTTCACAGAATTCCGACTTCAATTGAGTCATGTATACTTAATTGAAGTTCGAAACGCCGATTTACGAAATGCAGCGCTACGACGAGCTCGTTTTAATTATATTTAATATATATATGTTTAAACTTCATTTGAATGAAATTCAACTCCATTCTGATATATATTAATATATTCAAGTCCATAGTTTAAATTCCATTTGAATTCCATATTCAAATCCCATAGTTTAAATTCTATTTGAATTCAATTTGAATCTCCTATATTCAAATTTCATTTTCCCTCTCCATTCGAATTCTAATATTCAAACTCATTTCCAATACCATTTGAAATTCTAATATTCAAACTCATTTTTAACACCATTTGAATTCTAATATTCAAATTTAATTCTCGTGAATTCACATACCATATTTTATTTCCTTGATTTCAAATACCACATTTTAATCTCCTTGAATTTAAATACCACATTAATTTCTATAATCAACTCCCTTTTGAATTGTTATATTTGAAATTTCATACTTGAATTTAAATAATCAAACTCCATTTTGAATTTCTATTTTAAATTCAAATATTCAAAACTCCATTCTAATACTATTTGAATTTCAAATACCACCTTTTAATTCTCTTTGAATTCCTCTTATTCAAATTCTTTTTGGATTCTATTTGAATCCTATATTTAAACTCCATTTGAGTTTTATTTAAATTCTTATATTTAAACTCCATTCAAATTCTATTTAAATTCTTATATTTGAATCCTCTTTATTTAAAACCCATTATTTAAATCCCATTTGAATTTCTTCACTCAAATCCATTTGAATTCCCTTGAATTCAAATCCCATTTCAAAACCATTTGGATTTCCTATTTTGAAATCCTATTTTGAAATTCTATTTCCAATTCTACTTTGAAAATCCTATTTTCAAAGTTTATTTCAAATTCTATTTTGAAATTCTACATTCAAATCTCTATTTGAATTTCTTTATTCAAATTTTATATCAAAATCTCTATTTGAATTTTCTTTATTTGAATTCCTTTGAATTCAAATTTTATTTTAATTCCTTTGAATTCAAATATTCAAATTTCATTCTAATTTCTCATATTCAAATTCTATTTGTATTATTTAATTTATAAACAACATTTATAACTTCCCTTAAATTTTCACATTATAAACTTATAAATAAAGTTTATAAATCCAATTCAAATCCCGTATTTTAATTTATAAACCAAGTTTATAAATTCACTTGTTTTATATTTTTAAAACAGTTAATATTTTCTATACTTCATTAAAAATTCAAATTCTATTTATAAAAATAGAATTCCATTTTCAAATCTCTATTATACTTTTCCGATATTTTTATAAATCAATATTCGAGCCCCAGTGATATTTAAACACCCCAAAACAATCAGTTATCAATCACGGGATTTTTAACACATCATATATGAGAATATATATGAAACCGACAAACAAACAGATAATATATTTTTGAGGAATCCAGTTGGATTCCTCCAACCTGTTTACTTGCATCCACAGATGTTAGCACATAAATAATACCCATTCTGATTCGTGGCAGAATATCGTGGTATAGAAGGTCATCCACTAATCATAGCGTGGGGCGTATAGGGTAATCATCCGCTATGAATCTGCGGGCATTCGCTAATGAGACTGTGGGAATCCAACCAATCAATCAACCAATATATTTATATAATAGCCTAAATAACTAATATATATAAAACATGCAGAAAAATCCAAACAAGCAACAACAATTATTTTTATGAAGTAAAAATAATTATAAATAAAAGGTGAGTGAGATTTACTCACCTGATTTGCAGTTGTCGAATATCCTGTTTATCTCGAAATTACCAGCTACTAATCTTCTCGAATGATGTTTGATCCTGCGATAATTTTATTTAATTTTACCGATTAACCATTTATTTATTAAATCAATTATTTAAATAAATAAATAACTTTCCTCTATTTTTCTCTTCTTTTAATGGTTATTAAATTTCTTCTAACTTAACCAATATAATTTATGTTTCATAAAATGATTTACTCAATAATTTCTTTTCGGCTTTTATATTCCAAGCTTAGCAGTCAGTGCCAATTTCCATACTCAAACAAACTATTCTACCATTTATATATTTACCAACTAGTTTCTTTTATATAAACTATTTCCTAAATAATAAATGACCAATTTTAAAAACTAATTTCTAAAATAAAAATCCTTATTATATTATTTACTAATTAAACTAAAATAAATTACCTTATAAATCCTTTATCTGTCAAACTCTTGTTCACAGCAACATCCACAAAATTACTTACTGACGAACTCCTCAAACCAGTATCAATATTCAATCGTCGGTCATCCTTCCATTCCCATCGCTTTCCTCCAGCTTGCCAAAAATCAACGTCGCCTTCCAGAAATGAAATCGAGCCCCTTATCGCACCCAAACTCGCATCTTCTGAACCCTCACCGTACTGACATCAATGCCTCCATCGTCGCTGTGAACCCTAGAGTTCGATGTCAGCTTCCAGAAAATGAAATTGCACCTCGCGATATTAGTAGGAACCGCGACTTTGATTTCCCCCAAACCACTTCTGCATCGCGACCTCGGTTTATGTGCTTCGAAACCATCCATACCTGCGACATTAATTCCTTCGAACCACATCGCATCCCCTACAGTCCATCGACACTTCCCAGAAACCAACGACGCTATGGAGAAACCCAGATCGAGCTTCCGTGGACCATGCGGTGATTTCCTAATTTGATTTTGCTTGTTGAAACTTTTGATTTTGGAAATGGACACTTGGGTTGTTTATATAATGAGAAATAAGTCTGCTTGAGGTCGGCTTGGGGTATGTATTTAGGTATGCGCGACTCTATTTCCTAAGGTAGCCGATGCACTGGTCGGTCTTAGTACGGGGTATAGGGTGGCGCCATTAAATCTTGTCTTCCTTGATTGTGAAGTAAACGAACAAAAGGTACAAGAAAATAAAATATGGCAGAAGGTAGGTCTGTGTTTCAAAGAATATAGGTCGGCCTGGAAGTGATGTTAATTAAATTTGATTTGCAATTGTCCTTATTGGTTTAAAATTTATACTAATATAAATCTGCAGTCCTGAACTCCAATTTGATTGTACAGAGAAGATATAATTTAAACTGAAGATTTAAAATACAAATCGATTCAAAGCAAACAGATTCATTTGTAGTAAATAATTATTGTATATATATGCAAACAAAAATTTGAATTGTTTCGATTTAACTGCGAATTCAATTATATTACGTTTTCGTATTACGATTATTCACTAGATTCGAATTAAATCGTATACTGATTATTTAATCGATAAATTCTAATAAAAATCTATTTATTATTCTAAATCAATATTTAAAATAAATTCAAATATTCAATATTAAATGACTAAAAAATATGGGATGTTACAAAATTTCCATTTGGAAATAATATCGTTGTTTGCACACTTGTTCTTATTCGATAGTTAAATCACAGACTATCGAAGTTTTGACCATTTTAACGTTGTTAATATGGAGAGACCGGTTGGATTATTATCCAAAGAACTAATCCGTATTGGCATAAGCGTTGCGAATCATATATGCCAAAGTAAATTGAAGACGGAGTTATGCAAGGGCTATCTTGTTTACAGAATAGTGCCTTCGGTTCATCCTGTTCTTGGATGACTTGTATGGACGGATGTCTGACAGAGTATTTCCAGACGATCACGTATATTGATTTCTCCAACCGTACCAAGAGTGGAAGCGGAGAAGGAAACTTCTTTTAGCTAACACATAATGTATGGTTGAGGACATCAATCGGTGATTTGATGGATTTGATGATGTGGCATTCAAAGTGAATCTGGTGTGATGATAAAGCGTAGCTTCTAGCCTCACATCCGGTAAATGATAGAAATCGGGCAGGCAGCATGGCTAAGTCGGTCTCACCGAAGTAGGGTGTATAATCACCTGATCTAGAGTTTCATTTACTTCTAAAAATCTATTGTTGATGCTGTCCCATTCGGGAAACGGTTGCTGATCCCAACCGTTGGTGATATACATTCGATACACTCAAGCGAAATGAGTGGTCGGTCATGTATGGCCGGGTTGCAAGATGTTCTTGTTGAACCCAGTGTATTCCTCTCTAGAGGTACACTAGAAAAAGGTGGTTCCATACCTTGTCATAGTTGGAAATCCATTACCCAATACGTGCTTGCGGTTTTGATTGTATACTATATATGTAGAACGTGAGATGAAAGCGTTCTGCTAGATGATTATTATACTGTGGTTGATAGGCATTATTATAATATCAAAAGGTTTTTGATATAAAGATAATTTGGATTCTCATAAGGGAAAATCCCGTTCCGTTATACGGCGTGGTCTTATGAGATATCGATTACCTGCTTGAACTGTTTTAAACTGTTTTACTCACACCAGTCCCATGACTGACCCGGAGTTTATTTTGTTGTTTTCCCTAAACTCTTGGGTGCCTAAATTTGTATGGGCAGTCAAGTAGTCGGGATTTTACAGATATAGTTGAAGAGCTGGAGCAGGAGGCTTCAGGATCATATAGCTATAGTTATTTCCGCTGTGTTGTAAGTGTTGTACTTTGATAATGATGTATATTCAAATACAGATGTATATTTCAAAGTTATGCTACATATATTATGTGTTATTCGTTCCGCTGTGAGATTCGTGTTACTCTGATGTTGTGTTCTTCTTCTATTCTAAATTTCTATCTTATCTATCCTCACCCTCTAATTTCTTTCACTAATTACCAGGATTTTTCGATGTTTTGGTTATCGACATCGTGCTTATGTCGATAACCAAAGTCGCCCCAAAATCCGGGTCGTTACAGTTGGTATCAGAGCAAAGGTTTAGAATTACTTGGCTCTGTGGCGTGACTTGGTAGAGATAGGGTTAGTAATACCCTAGACTGAGATTAATTGTATATATACGAGTGGACGTATTTTTTATTGATATAAAAATTGTTTTATATTGTGTGGATTCATTGGTTGAGTTGTTTATGAGTTCTGGTCGATCAGTTTGATCCACTGTATCAGTAGGAGTTACTAAACACTCGAATGAGATGGGTCGGCACGATATGTTTTGAAAGAGGGTAAATGAAAATAATTTTACCCAAAGTATATTTGATACATATTGGATATATTGGTTGTTATTATGATCGAGTAAGATTATAAATTAAATGGTTATGTAAATAACCAATCAGAATTCGTATAAGTGTTACGAAATGAGTTAAATCTAAATTTAAACCAGGAATTGAATTAAAATTCTGGAAAATTGGATAAGTGTTTGTATTTGGATTGGGATTAAAAATAAGGAAAATTTAAGATCCTTGGAGATTTTAAATTGTTTTACAAGCAGGGTGACTTATATTTTGAAATGAATTTCAAAGTGGAAATGTTTAGAAATGGTTTTATAGTATTGAACTCACTTCGATCGCTGGAAATTAGATTCTGATGATGACAGCTGCATCATCAGTATTCCTTTTCGAGTTGCAAGTGAGGAATTACTACCAGAGATACTGTTTTGAATTTGTTTTGGGAAAGACAAGTTGTGTAGAATTTCAAAATGGGATTTAAAATATAGAATTGGAATTTTTAAATAGATTTGAAATATTAACTTGTTTTAAAAGAAATAAAACAAGAAGTTCCTTTATAAACGAAGTTTATAAATAGTTCTTTTATAAACAAAGTGTATAAATGAAGTGAAAAGAATTATCATTGGATAATTCAGAAATAAAAATACAAGTGTGAAATTTAAAGGGAAATCTATTTTCCAAAGGTAGAAATATCGATTTCAAAAGGAATTGAAATCGAGACTTATTTAAAGGAATTTGAATAAAGGAAGTTCAAACATAGAATTGAATATAGAAATTCAAAGGGGATTTGAATATAGAAATTCAAATGAGATTTGAATAAAGAAGATTTAAATAATGGAAAATTGAATATAGAATTCAAATAGTTTGAAATGAAATTTGAATATAGAATTCAAATAGATTGAAATGGAATTTGAATATAGAAATTCAAATGGAATTCAAATATGGAATTTGAATATAGAAATTCAAATGGAATTCAAATATAGAATTTGAATATAGGAAATATAAAGGAATTCAAATATAGGATTTGAATATCGAAAGT
Organism: Allium sativum; assembly: GCA_030737875.1. NCBI lineage: Eukaryota > Viridiplantae > Streptophyta > Magnoliopsida > Asparagales > Amaryllidaceae > Allium > Allium sativum. The sequence continues at coordinate 605,810,362 of CM060910.1, read as the reverse complement.
GAAATGAAATTTGAATATAGAAATTCAAATAGAATTTGATATATAGAATTTGAATAATAGAAGTGATATAAAATTTGAATAGAAATTGAATAGAATTAACTAAGTCAAAGAGGAATTAGTTAATCGAGTTTCGAATTTGAAGTTGAACTTTGAAAGGTGAATTGGATGTGTAAATGTATATTCGAAATCGAATATAGAACTTAAATTTGAAATTTGGATTCAGATTAGTTAACAAGCTAGCTAAAATATATTTGAACATGTCATGTTCAAATATAAAAGTGAAATAAACTAAAGAGTTAATTAACAAATTAATTAACGAATTTAGTTGAAACGATCAAGTATAGTTAAAATAGATTAGGCAGGTATAAATATACATGAGATAGGTATGGATAAGGTATGAAGGTATATAAATAGAATGCTCGACGAGAAAGTATGTATTTAATTCATATATGAGATTTTATGCGCCGTATCGGCTAGCCGCTTGGCTTTTTCTTTTGGATTGGTGAGGGCCATGGGAGGCTATTTGAAATATCCCGATGCTCCCGATACAAAGGAGGTTATGGAAAAATTTTCCGGGAATATAAGGAGTTAGAATATTTTTAGGATAATTTGATAGTTAGAAATCAACGTATCGATATATATAGAAGTCGATAAGGAAACGAACTTAGAAACAGAATAGTAAAATAAAAAAGGAAGACTAAGAATAAAATCTAGTAAGAATAGAAAGAGAAAGTGTATACGTGTTTAAAGGTGAATAAGTAGTTGTGTGGTATTGATTATTCGAGTAAGTAGTCATATCTGTTTTGACGTTATAAATGTTATTCAGTCAAGGTCTGAGAGGTAGTTATACCCCAACTTGATTGATTTCATTATTAACAAATAAATAGTAAGATTTCAGGCTCGAAGATCAATGTTGAATAAGAGTTAGTTGAATATAGTATTTGGGTTGTCGTAACGATGTTTTACACAACATCCGTTTTAACCCAAATAAGTGTAAGCTTGGAAATATAATAAAGAATATTTCCTAAATATAGAAATAAACGAGATCGGAAAAGAGATAAGTAATTGGAATATTTTTCAATTATAAATAGCATATATTTTCTAAAAAGTCTAGAAAATAAAGGAAGGCAATATTCAGAAATGTTTTCCAAATAACATAAAAGGCCAATATGGCTATTGAAAATATTTGGTTAACAAATACTGATAAAGAAATAGAGAAGTGATTTAACTAATGGAATATTAATTATGGGCTCAGTGACATGTTCGAAAGGAAAATTTGATTTTTGAAAAGAGTAAACTAATTAAAAACTCCCATGGAAAAGACTATTTGAATTAAAAACAAATTTAACAAAAATTTGTGAAAACAAATTTGAATTAAAGTAAAGCCAGTAAAGTGGTAACTGAGATTGAATTTGAATGATATCGGGGCAAATTGGATTTGGGGGATTCAAATTTGAAGTATAACTTGATAATCAAGTAAAGAGTTTGGAATCGAGAATGGAACTCGAATTTGAAATAAAATTCGACTTAGGTATAAGCGAATGGTTGAAATTGTGGATAAAAAGAAGATTGGAATTTGATTGGGATGACCCTTGTATCCGCTGAATTGATAACAGGTGGAAAGGATAAAATGATATGCCGACAAAAGGTACAAGTATATATTTCTATTGGAGATAAGATTTATGAGCCGAATTGGCAAGCCGCTTGGCTGTTTGATTTTATTTTGGGTTGGAGATGGCCTAGAGAGGCGAATTGGAGTTTGACCGATTGACTGGTACAAAGGAGGTAATGGCGAAATTTTTCGAAGAGTTAAGGTGTTAGAAAATTTTCAGGATTTTTGAAAATTTTCGTTGATAAGAATTAATTAATAATTTAATTGAAATTAAATTGGTTCAGTTAAAACTGAAGTTAAGAAGTGAACAAATATGTTCTAACCAGTCGATAGGGTCGTTCTCTACCTTTTAGCAATTTCGAGGACGAAATTATTTTAAGTGGGGAAGATTGTAATGACCCGCATTGGCAGAGGTATTATAATTAATTTATTTAATTATATAAATGGTGGGTTAGAGGATTTATTGGTTTTGGAATATAATAATGGTGAATATTTAATTTAAATAATAAATTAAATAATATATATTTAATTCTAAGATAATCAGAATTGGCTGAAATGGCAATATGGTGTGAATTGGGGAATTCAAAATGTATAATTCAGCTTGGAATTGATTTAGAATAACGAATATATTATTTGAACGACAGTTTGAACGTATAATTATATTATAATTAAAATCGCGCTTGAAATGGCGTTGTAGTTCGTAAATTGGCGATTTGAACTTCAATTGAATGTACATGATTCGTTTTAAATCGGATTTCTGTGAAACAAGAAACGTGTGGAGCTGGTGGATTATATCTTTCTAGTGGAAGAGGAAAATCGGGATTTCGTCGTGTAGATTTTGAGATATGTCCAAATCAAATTTCAGAAAAAGTCGCTATAGAATCGTTATCGACCGTAACAGTTTATTCGATATAACTAGAGATCAGATTCAAATTTCAGAAAGGTTCTTTTAAGACATATCGATAACTTAATTTTTAGAATTTTATGGAAATTTTTAATTAATTAAATAAGCAACTTTTTATTTGGGGTATTTTGCACCCTATAATCAACATTTTGAGGTTTCAAAATATGAGTCAATCTACTGGTATTATTATATTTCTGGGATTGTGGCACATTGATCGTCATGATGGTGTAGTTGATCCGGTAGATAGTAGTTCGAAATTAACGAAGTTTTGTAAAGTGAGATGACCAAAATCTTTTAAACTCAAAACAAAATATCCTAATCTATTTCCGGCCAAAAACAAGGCCACGCCCTCCTTCATTTTTAAGTACGTGCACCTCAAACTTTACCTTATTTTCCCTGGACACAAGCAATACCGCACATCCTATATAATACCCCTCAATAACCCCTAACCTAACTCATTTTCCTCAGTTCTTTTTCCGCCGTAGCCTCTTCCATTTAAAAACCGTGAGAATAAAATTCGAAACGAGATTGGGAAAGAAAATCAAAAGCATTTAAAACAAAATCAAAAGAGGAAGTTGCAATTCAAACGAGGGGAGGACTCGAGGTTTTTGAGAGCTCATCTGAGCACTACGAGGAGGCGGAGTTGCTGAAATTTCTGGGGTTAAGGTTGTCGATCGATTTGTAGGGAGGTCGTGTGTTATCTGAAAACGCGAGGTTCCTCGAGCAAGGGTTTTGCGATGATATACTGGAGGAGGAGCTCGAACTCGCAGATTTGTAGAAGAAGAAGTGCGGTCAGGTTGAAGGCTTGGCAAATGCTGAGTTACAGGTTCGAGTATCAAATGCCTGGAGAAGGGATATTGTGTTGAGGCCAGCGTATGTTGGTTGGGAGGAAGAAGGGTAACTGGTGTTACCGGGTTCAGATTTTTCAAAGGGGAAAGGTGTGGGCTTTCATTTGATTGGGCCGGCTGTTGTGGTAACATGAGAAGGTAAAAGGGAAAAAGGGGTCTGTTTTGAAGAATAGGGGGAGGATCCGTTGTTCGAGCAGGGGAGAACGGATGGATTGGAGGATGGCATTACACTGGAGACTGTCTGGTTCGAATCAGACTTGGGAAGTTGGGTTTAAAATGTTTGGAGGGAGTGATTTTTGAAGAAGGGGAATCTGCGGTGGAGACTTGTTGTGGGGGAAGGAGCTATTTACGAATGAACAGAAGGAGGAACAAAACGTGTTATCTGGATCTGGTATCAGCGCAATGAACTGCTAACAAAGTTATCATCTTCTTGTTGTTCAATTAAAGATTTGTTAATTTAGTAATTAATTGATGGTATAATAAATGATTAGTGAGATCTAGGAGTTTAATACGAGCAGCATAGACCAGATGAATAAACCAGATGGGTTCAAACTATTAACCGACATGTTAGATTTAAATAAAATAAAGTGATTTGTTAACGTTTAAAATAGATTAAGGAAATTAGTCGTATAATTAAAATCGTATTGTGTAAATGTTAATGAGTTTTACGTATATCATCAGAATCAAGCGAAACAGGGCCCATTACGACCGTACAGACCTGAGCTATACACTACAACTGCTTCGGAATGGATTGGAGCTCGTCTAGAAATTTATTTCAAAATAAATTGTCCGTTCGAATCAACCGATGGTTATCGTTATTAATGATGATCATCCAATGTGAGTAAATCTCACTAACTCTGAACAGTTTATAAATTCATGTTGTATTTTTAGAACTGTTAGAAATTGTTTGATTTACTGTGTGTTGACTGTTTGATTGAACTGCTAGTCAGTTAGTTGAATTTCTATATTGATTCTGTTTAGAGAATATATCATATGGAACTGATAATGATGTTATCTATATTGTTCAACATCTGTGATGCAGGGAAACAGGTTGGAGGAATCGAACTGGATTCCTCAACATTTATTTTACTGTTTTCATATATTGTGATATATGATGTGTTATATAATCTGTTATGGATTATGGGTGTTGGAATGAAGTTGATCATTTTTATTCGATATTTTAAATATCATAAAAGACCCTGGGATGCAAAAAGAATTTATTTCAATGTATATTGAAATAAAGGGAGTTTATAAAATCAACAGATTTTGTAAAAGGAAATATTTCGAAAGTAAATAAAAAGGAAAATATCGAAGTTTTGACCATTTTAACGTTGTTAATATGGAGAGACCGATTGGATTATTATCCAAAGAACCACTATGTATTGGCATAAGCATTGCGAATCATATATGCCAAAGGAAATTGAAGACGGAGTAAAGTGCAAGGGCTATCCTGTTTACAGAATAGTGCCTTTGGTTCATCCTGTTCCTGGATGACTTGTATGGACGGATGTCTGACAGAGTATTTCCAGACGATCACGTATATTGATTTCTCCAACCGTACCAAGAGTGGAAGCGGAGAAGGAAACTTCTTTTAGCTAACACATAATGTATGGTTGAGGACATCAATCGGTGATTTGATGGATTTGATGATGTGGCATTCAAAGTGAATCTGGTGTGATGATAAAGCGTAGCTTCTAGCCTCACATCCGGTAAATGATAGAAATCGGACAGGCAGCATGGCTAAGTCGGTCGCACCGAAGTAGGGTGTATAATCACCTGATCTAGAGTTTCATTTACTTCTAAAAATCTATTGTTGATGCTGTCCCATTCGGGAAACGGTTGCTGATCCCAACCGTTGGTGATATACATTCGATACACTCAAGCGAAATGAGTGGTCGGTCATGTGTGGCCGGGTTGCAAGATGTTCTTGTTGAACCCAGTGTATTCCTCTCTAGAGGTACACTAGCAAAAGGTGGTTCCATACCTTGTCATAGTTGGAAATCCATTACCCAATACGTGCTTGCGGTTTTGATTGTATACTATATATGTAGAACGTGAGATGAAAGCGTTCTGCTAGATGATTATTATATTGTGGTTGATAGGCATTATTATAATATCAAAAGGTTTTTGATATAAAGATAATTTGGATTCTCATAAGGGAAAAACCCGTTCCGTTATATGGCGTGGTCTTATGAGATATCGATTACCTGCTTGAACTGTTTTAAACTGTTTTACTCACACCAGTCCCATGACTGATCCAGAGTTTATTTTGTTATTTTCCCTAAACTCTTGGGTGCCTAAATTTGTATGGGCAGTCAAGGAGTCGGGATTTTACTGATATAGTTGAAGAGCTGGAGCAGGAGGCTTCAGGATCATATAGCTATAGTTATTTCTGCTGTGTTGTAAGTGCTGTACTTTGATAATGATGTATATTCAAATACAGATGTATATTTCAAAGTTATGTTACATATATTATATGTTATTCATTCCGATGTGAGATTCGTGTTACTCTAATGTTGTGTTCTTCTTCTTCTATTCTAAATTTCTATCTTATCTATCCTCACCCTCTAATTTCTTTCACTAATTACAAGGATTTTTCGATGTTTTGGTTATCGACATCGTGCTTATGTCGATAAGCAAAGTCGCCTCAAAATCCGGGTCGTTACATCGATTATAATTATAATATAATTTATACGTTCAACTATTGTTCAAATAATATATTCGCTATTTTAATTCAATTGTATACTAAATTATATCTTATAAATAATCCAATTCACATCATATTGTGAATTCTACTATGTTCGATTATCTCGGAATAAAATATATTATTCTATTAATTATATTAATTAAATAATCACTATTATTTAAATAAACAACGATTTAAATCTCTAAATCACCATTTAAATAATTAAATAAATAAATTATTATACCGTACAAATACGAGATGTTACATTCTTCCTCCTTAAAATAATTTTGTCCTTCAAATTGCTAAGGTGGCAAACAAACCCTATTGACTGGTTAGAAATTATTTGTCCACTTCTTAACTTCAGTTTCAACTGAACCAATTTAATTTCAATTAAATATTTATTCATTTCTACTAATGTAAATTTTCAAAAATCCTGAAAATATTCAAACACCTTAACTTTTCGAAATTTTTTGCCAGCATCTCCTTTGTACTGGTCAATAGTTCAAACTCTAACTGGCCTCTCTATGCCTTCTTCAACCTGAAAGAAAATCAAATAGCTAAGCAGCTTGCTAATTTGGCTCATAAAAACCTCACACCCAAAATAAACATAAATTGGTACCTTTTTGTCGGGCATATCAATACATCCTTTCCAATTGTTACCCATTTGGCATATACAAATGGCATCCTAATCATTCGGTTATACCCAAGCCAAATTCCGTTCTTAACTCAGATTCCATTTTTAATTACAACTCTTAACTTACGAGTCCAATTTCATTTCGGATTTTCTCCAATTCAATCTAATTCGATATTTTCTATCTCAATTCATTTTCCCTTAAATGTTTTCAATTCAATTTCTATCTCTATTTGCTTTTACAAATTCTAATTTAATTTGTTTTAATTCAAACAATCCTTCCTAGGGAATTTCAAATAATTTATCTTTTCTAAAACTAGATATCCCTTTTTAGGATTCAAAACAACTTGCTTTTCACAGAACAATTCAAAAACAAAATCCTTTGAAGTAATCCGACACTTAGAAACTCGAAAATGAACACCGATGATGCAGTTGTCATCATCGGAACCTATTGAGACGACCCAAACCCCGTAGTGACGGTGGCAAGGGTAATCCTTGGAATATAACACAGAAATAGATAATAGCAGAACAGAATTAAATAAATACACCAGATAATGTACAATAGAATACACTGGATAAAAGTAATCATCAGAGTTACACAGTATACAGGATCATACTTAGTACAAATACAGTTCAGCTATACATAAATGTCTACAGCGGAAAACAAACTTAATATGTACAATAGGAGCTGAACAACATAAAAAGAGATAAATAACAGAATCCATCTTCAGCTCCAGCTATCCCGAAAGAACCAGCTAAACCTGAATACAAGGCTGCCCGTGTAGAAAAGGGGGCACCCGAGTTTGAAAGTGAAACAAACTACGAGTCAGTCATAGGACTGGTATGAGAAATCTACTCAACACATTTATAATATGGCTAATCATAGGACCACGCCACTTTCGTGGAACGGGTTTACTCCATTGGATTGCCAGTGCTTTAAAACAAGTCATTCTTTTAAACATCGCTATGCTTTTTATAAAAATGAAGCCATTATAAGACTCAGTTCCCATCACACAATGCAATGCAAACCGGAGGATAGAGTTTTTACCTTATAACGGCCAAACTATGCTTGATACGAATAAAACAAAGGCATTTGATATTATTACTAGTGTTTATATGTTTTGAAAACAATTTCAAATCATAACTGTCAATCATAGACGGCATTAATGTCCCATACCACTATGTCGCCATATATAGGTATACAATCAAAACTGCACGGTCACGTATTTGGAAATTGGATTTCCGTCACGAACCAAGGCAAAAGACAGTCCTTACCGAATTCGAGACAATCTAGCCCATGTCTTAGACCAGTACCCAGTCAAGCCTTTGGAGCGACATGGCCGGTCCACCGATGTGGATTAAAATGCCTGAACACTACGTTTTCCCGCCCTATGGGGGCGTAAGTGAGCCAACGAATGACTCCATCGGACCCGGATCGTCCGATCAAACCGAGGCGCCTCGTAACAGCAACAACCACATAAGTCAAACTCGTCAGGGCATGTAAAACCACTGACGCCACTTCTAACTAGAAGGAAACGCATGCCCTCCCTGAGGTCCTGCTCCCGTTTTTGGTTCATACCGGGGTGTGAGGCTCGCGATTTCACATTATACACAAAGCTACGCCACACAGGCGGTGCTTTGATCATCTCCACAAGACCTTGCTTTTCAACAGAAGCCCTGTTCATTTGCCACTTAGGCATGCCACACTAGCAATTCATGCCATGCGACTGATGTCCATCGATATACAACCTCTGAGCTCGTGCGTTTCAAAGAAGGGCGTTAAGTAAAAGAATAAATTCTCCGCCGCCAAACAGATGTATATTTAATAGAGATCAATCAACACAGAATAAAATCCAATGTCAGACACACAGTCCATTTACAAGTCCGTTCTGGGTCTGAACGAAACCGAAGGCACTATATACCTCGCAAACCCATCGATAACCACGTTCGTCTGGACGATCACCACTCATTATCCGTATTTCGGGATGCCTCCCAATCAGGACCTCGGTTACCATCCAAACGAGGTGAAGATCTCCGGTCTTCGACCACCTTCTTCATCTTCGATTTCTTATCGTCGATTCAGTTATTCAGAATGGGATAAACACGGTCTTTCTAAGCAACTCGCGTATGTAATAAACAAGTGCAACACTAACATACACACGCATCATTTCATTTCATTAGTCACTAACCGTCAATCAGTAAGAGAACGATTTCCCAAATATTAACCCCGAAGGCCGAAACCAACATCAGATCAACTCCCAGGAAACCATTCGGCTTAGCCAACCTTCTGTTAATTTATAAATCATATCCATATCGTTAATAATATTTTATAAAGATTTATTGCTATTTTTATTTATTTTAAAATAGACATTTTATTCAAAATGACGCTTCGGGCCATAACGCGGCCGTGGCGCTGTTTTTCTTCAGATTTGATTTACACATATCTGAAAATCTAACCGTTGAATCTTCACAAAATTTACATCATTAGAAAGATCTTTTCAGAAAGAATCCAACGGTTCCAGTTTCGGGAAAATCCGACGGTCAGATCTCCCGTTACAATCGTTTGAAGTTTCGATTTCGAAATACGAACTGCAGCGTCGTTATTCGATTAAATATAATTATATATATATATATATATATATATAATCGATTCTGGCTCTGTTTTTCTTCAGATTTGAATTAAACATTCCAAACAATCCAACCGTCGGATTTTTACAAAGTTGGTGCCGTTGGAAAGATTTTTCCAAAGCGAACCCAACGGTTGCGATTTCAGGAAAATCCGATGGTCGGATCTCCCGGTATAATCGTTTGAAATCACGGTTTCAAAATACGAGCTGCAGCGTCGTTATTCGATATATTTTAATTCTATTTATATATATATATATATATATCAATTCTTCGATTTCAAAGCTATATTCTTTTCATACATTTGATAAAAATGATATTTTTATCTAACTGTCTTCTATTTCAACATTTCACTATTTTTAACAATTCATTTATATAATAAAAATGTGATTTTTATTGTAAAACAATTCATTTCAAAACTCTATTATTTTATATAGTTCATATAGGTAATAAAAAGAGGATTTTTATTATAAAACAATTTCTTTCAAAATGGGATTATTTTATACAGTTCATATAGATGATAAAAATGTGATTTTTATTATAAAACAATTTATTTCTAAATATGAATACCATTCGACACATGAATTTCAATTCAACGAATGAATATCGATTCAACACATGAAGGTTTTCTATAGTTTATATATATAGATAAAAATGTGATTTTTATATTTAAAACACGAACACCATTCAACACATGAATTTCTATCCAACGAATGAATATCGATTCAACACATGAAAATTTTCTATAGTTTATATATATAGATAAAAATGTGATTTTTATATTTAAAACACGAATACCATTCAATACATGAATTTCTATCCAACGAATGAATATCGATTCAACACATGAAGGGTACCTATTCAGCGAATAAATATAGTTTCAGCAGATGAAAATAATTCAAACACATGAATATTATTCCAAATTTCGGCAGCATAACGGCAGGGTAGTTAAAACCGGGACCGTCCCTAGTACGGCTCCTCGCTCTACCTTAAAACCTCGCGGTTTTTGACAATGGGGATCAGGCATCTAGTTCGCACGCTGGCGGCATGTATATATTTATTTCATTTCCACAAACTAATCCTATGTGGTTTCAACCAATATTTCTCAACCACAAATAGGTATTTTTCAACCACAATCAATCAATACCAACCACAAACAATCCCAATCAACCATTCGCTATCAATCAATTTTCACACCAATCACAACCAATAAATATCGTCAATGGTTTGTGGACGAGGGGCGTATATATATATATATATATATATATATATATATATATATATATATATATATATATATATATATATATATATAGCAATTCACTTCTATTTCAACACATATATAATTTTTACAACGCATATATAACTTATACATCGAACGTACAACTTATACAATTCTTATACAAGAGGTGTACAATGCTTATATAACTCATACATCGACTATATAATTTATACATCGTCGTTTTCCATATCGTTTATAAATTAGAAATCTCACATTGGGTTCCACTCCACCAAAAATAGCAGAAGGCTCAGAAAAATATGCGGTCTCTTCTAAAATGTAGAAGACGTCCACACGAGTCCACTGTCTCTTGTTTCACTGAATTTCGTCAAAACACGAAAAAGATATGATTTTTCAAAGTTTGCAACGGTTTAAAGGTGTTAAAACTGTTGAAAATATATATAGCCGTACCTCAGCTGATTTGTTCAAAACTAGGTTTTGAATTTTCTCTCGATTCGTGAAGCTATTCGTCGGTCGGCCAGCGCAGCGAGGATGAGGGAGGAGAGGCGCGTCTGAGCCTTGAACGGTGGCGAACTCGGTCAGGCGGTGGCGGCGCAAACTGGCGACGAACGGCGAAACTTCCCGAGACCGATTCTCCCACTACAGGCCACGAAAAATTCAAAACTTTATATGGATTTGAAGATCTCGAGAAGATCTTCAAAAAGTTCAACTATAGCACGACCTAATTCGGCGTGGATTGATCGGAAAATGAGGGGGAAGGTCTGAACGTATTTCCGCCTTCGACGGGTAGAGAGAAATGAAGATTTTCTTTTTTTTATTTTTAAAAAAATATGATTGGCCGGTTGGTTTGAAGGGGTTTTCTGACGCGACCACCAATCTAAACCCAACGACTGTCATCCCTAGCGTTTTACCCCCATCCCGAACACAATGGGATATGCTTCGTAGGCCCATTCGACTGTTTCAGTCAGTTTCCATTCAAATTAAAATATATAATATTCAATATTCAATTCGAACGTACATTTCAATTTGCCAGGGCCACAAACTGATTCGAAATATTCCAGAAAAATAAATCTGGCTATGTTTTGACGATACAGTCCCAACAAAACTAGTTTCGTTGAATTCGGAGACCGTTTGCAAAAAGGCCCATTTCTGGTCGATCCAATTTAACTGTAATTGATCAAAACGCGTTTTCCTTTGCCTCGCTCACATACTAGCTTCAAAAATTATGAAATTTGAAACCTAGCAATAACTTCACATCCTGGATTCAACAAAAGTTGTTTCGTCGAATTACGAGGTCGTTTGCAAAATGGCCAATTTCACGGGCTATATAAATTCCATTGCGACCTTTCTGAAAATTCATTTGGCCTTAACTTTTGCTTTTCGCTATGAAAATTCGATTTTTCAGATTCGTTAGAAAGGTATTCACTAACAGATTTAAATATTTTTGGTTTCACTCAAATCCGTTTTGTTTTGCACCCGGTACAGTCCGACAAAGTTTGAATTTAAATTTTGAAACTACAGCGCCATTTCAGGCCTTGTTTATAATTAGAATTAATTATATTCGTTTTCCAACGTCGATTCAAAATCAGTTTTCATTGCTATTATTTAAAATATTTATTTAAAATATTTAAAATCCATTATTTTAGCCAATTTAAAAAAGTTAAATTGGTTCAGATTTTCTGGGTCGTTACAATCTCCCCCACTTAAAACTTTTCGTCCCGAAAAGGAACAAAGTCGAAAGTGGTTTGATTAATCAACTCTACGTTCGATCTGGCTTCCATTCTCCAACTTTTCAGTTTCTGAGAATTTTCAAATTCTTCAAAAATTCGGCTAACACCCGGAATTTTCGAAAAATTTCGCCATAACCTCCTTTGTACGGGGAGAGGTTTGGAAATTTATTGGGCCATATTAGGTACCCAATAAATCCTAATAAGCATACACATATTTATAGTGATATATTCTGGTGTTTACAGGGGAGCGTGTATTAATAATAACTCCAGAGAATAAATTCTCGTCACCCTGTCAAAGACTGAGGGAGTGTGTATTTTAAATGCTCCAGAGGATAAATCCTCGTCACCTCGTCCCGCGTGGGAAATAAATAGTCCATGTGCCGTATCTAATAACTAGAGAGACGTGGTTATTGTCAACTCCAGACCCGTGTGGGTTTTTTTTATTAATCTGGCAATTTTATCGTTACAATTTAAATAGTCCATATCAGTCATCAGTTCAACCTGTAAAATATAGTCATCGCCATACAAGCCTCCCGCTCGTATGGTAAATCTTCCACCTCATCACACAAGCTCCATATGCTTATGTGGTATATGATGAAGTATGCCTATCTTCCAGAAGTATGCCATGCAATGTAGTTCAAAATTAATTGTTACTATCCTATCGCGACGTTTATTATTTCACACAGAAAAACCAGCACTCCGCATCCAATGGCATTCACAGGAGTTGATATAATAATATTTCGCATCCAACTCATAAAGGTTTACCTATTTGTCGGGCACGCAAATAAAATCTTTACTCAACAGCTATCCAATTACCTGTTCAAACATATATAATGCACAAGTATATATTTCTATCTATTTTCTAATTAGTTCAATGTGTGATATAATCGAATAAATTCTACCATTATTCTCTTATTAATTAAATTAACTATCGTTTTAATAATTTAATTAATCAAATCTACTATCACACAACTCAAACAACAATCAAATTGTTTTAATTTTTCAAATCATACAAATCAATTTCTATATTCTTTTAAAATCATTCAGACTATAGAATTAAAAGTGCACATCCAAGGAAAGAAAATAACAACAGAATAGAGAACTAATCGGTAATGCAAAGTATGGTAAATGTACCTTGCACCGGAGTCAATCAGAGATATCCACTCGGCGTCTAGGATAGGCTTTCTGAATGCTCTCCTCAGTTTCCCAAGTACAATCTCGCGGATCTCCACTCCATTGCACTTTGACTAAGTGAACCTTCTTGTTCCTCAGTTCTTTGGTTTCTTTGCCGATGATCTTTAGCGGCTCTCTTCTCACAGCTAATTCTGGAGTAATTTCAATATCCTGTTGAGCTGCTTCTTCCACGATCAAGTCTGGATCATGAACGTGCCTTCGAAGTTGAGATATGTGAAATACATCATGCACTCCAGGCAACCAATCAGACAATTTAACTCTATAAGCGAGCGTTCCGATCCATTCCAGAATAGGAAACGGTCTAATGAATTTGGGCGCCAACTTTCCAGTTTTACCGAACCGGATAACTCCTCTCATCGGCGATACTTTCAAATATACATAGTCGCCAACCACAAAGGATATATCTCTTCTTCTTCGGATTTTTAATTAGATGAGGGGCAAAGTGAGAAAGTTCATTGAATTTCTTATGATATTCGGGAATGGTCATATCTCCTTGTATCAGATAAGAAAATTCATCACATAGCCGTTCAATTGCTTCTAGAGGAGTAAATCTTTCCAGAAAAATCACTTTGAATCTATCCCAGGTGATATCACCTTCTGGATTATCCTTAATAACAAAATCCCACTAGAACAAAGCTTCGTCTTTGAGTGCCCAGGAGGCCAGTAATCTTTTCTGGTCATCCATCAGCTTTAATCCTTCAAAGATTTTCTCAGCCGAACGAATCCATGCTTGTGTTTTCATAATTGATTCTTCACCCGTGAAGGGTTTTCCACCCAGATTTCTATATTTCATGAATAGAGCTTCAATATTCGGGTCAGTATTACTTCTTCTGTTTCTAGCACTCATTTTCTAGTACTTCTGCAAATAGCAGATCAAGTGTCAGGTCAATAGAAAAGATATTTCAAAATATAGAGACAAATACTTGAAAGTAAACGCATCTATTGAGGTGTTATTTCATTCTGCTACTCATACTAGGATATTACTGATCCTATCTGTAATGAGTTACCCGTCCTAGAACACTACTGGTTCTATTTCTTACGAGTTCGTTAATATGTTATATTCCAGAACTAAGCTTAACCAAAGCTCTGATACCAAATGAGACGACCCCAAACCCCGTAGTGACGGTGGCAAGGGTAATCCTTGGAATATAACATAGAAACCGATAATAGCAGAACAGAATTAAATAAATACACCAGATAATGTACAATAGAATACACTGGATAAAAGTAATCATCAGAGTTACACAGTATACAGGATCATACTTAGTACAAATACAGTTCAGCTATACATAAATGTCTACAGCGGAAAACAAACATAATATGTACAATAGGAGCTGAACAGCATAAAAAGAGATAAATAATAGAATCCATCTTCAGCTCCAGCTATCCAGAAAGAACCAGCTAAACCTGAATACAAGGCTGCCCGTATAGAAAAGGGGGCACCCGAGTTTGAAAGTGAAACAAACTACGAGTCAGTCATGGGACTGGTATGAGAAATCTACTCAACACATTTATAATATGGCTAATCACAGGACCACGCCACTTTCATGGAACGGCTTTACTCCATTGGATTGCCAGTGCTTTAAAACAAGTCATTCTTTTAAACATCGCTATGCTTTTTATAAAAATGAAGCCATTATAAGACTCAGTTCCCATCACATAATGCAACACAAACCGGAGGATAGAGTTTTTACCTTATAACGGCCAAAATATGCTTGATACGAACAAAACAAAGGCATTTGATATTATTACTAGTGTTTATATGTTTTGAAAACAATTTCAAATCATAACTATCAATCATAGACGGCATTAATGCCCCATACCACTATGTCGCCATATATAGGTATACAATCAAAACCGCACGGTCACGTATTTGGAAATTGGATTTCCGTCATGAACCAAGGCAAAAGATAGTCCTTACCGAATTCGAGACAATCTAGCCCATGTCTCAGGCCAGTACTCAGTCAAGCCTTTGGAGCGACATGGCCGGTCCACCGATGTGGATTAAAATGCCTGAACACTAAGTTTCCCCGCCCTATGGGGCGTAAGTGAGCCAACGAATGACTCCATCGGACCCGGATCGTCCGATCAAACCGAGGCGCCTCGCAACAGCAACAACCACATAAGTCAAACTCGTCAGGGCGTGTAAAACCACTGACTCCACTTCTAACTAGAAGGAAACGCATGCCCTCCCTGAGGTCCTGCTCCCGTTTCTGGTTCATACCCGGGTGTGAGGCTCGCGATTTCACGATATACACAAAGCTATGCCACACAGGCGGTGCTTTGATCATCTCCACAAGACCTTGCTTTTCAACAGAAGCCCTGTTCATTTGCCACTTAGGCATGCCACACTAGCAATTCATGCCATGCGACTAATGTCCATCGATATACAACCTCTGAGCTCGTGCGTTTCAGAGAAAGGCGTTAAGAAAAAGAATAAATTCTCCGTCGCCAAACAGATGTATATTTAATAGAGATCAATCAACACAGAATAAAATCCAATGTCAGACACACAGTCCATTTACAAGTCCGTTCTGGGTCTGAACGAAACCGGAGACACTATATACCTCGCAAACCTATCGATCACCATGTACGTTTGGACGACCACCACTCATTATCCAAATTTCGGGATGCCTCCCAATCAGGACCTCGGTTACCATCCAAACGAGGTGAAGATCTCCGGTCTTCGACCACCTTCTTCATCTTCGATTTCTTATCGTCGATTCAGTTATTCAGAATGGGATAAACCCGGTCTTTCTGAGCAACTCACGTATGTAATAAACAAGTGCAACACTAACATACACACGCATCATTTCATTAGTCACTAACCGTCAATCAGTAAGAGAACGATTTCCCAAATATTAACCCTGAAGGCCGAAACCAACATCAGATCAACACCCAGGAAACCATTCGACTTAGCCAACCTTCAGTTAATTTCTAAATCACATCCATATCGTTTATAATATTTTATAACGATTTATCGCTATTTTTATTTATTTTAAAATAGCCATTTTATTCAAAACGACGCTTCGGGCCATAACGCGGCCATGGCGCTGTTTTTCTTCAGATTTGATTTACACATATCTGAAAATCTGACCATTGGATCTTCACAAAATTTACATCATTAGAAAGATCTTTTCAAAACGAATCCAACGGTTCCAGTTTTAGGAAAATCCGACGGTCGGATCTCCCGGTACCATCGTTTGAAGTTTCGATTTCGAAATACGAACTGCAGCGTCGTTATTCGATTAAATATAATTATATTTATATATATATAAATATAATCGATTCTGGCGCTGTTTTTCTTCAGATTTGAATTAAACATTCCAGACAATCCAACCGTTGGATTTTTACAAAGTTGGTGCCGTTGGAAAGATTTTTCCAAAGTGAACCCAACGGTTGCGATTTCAGGAAAATCCGATCGTCGGATCTCCCGGTATAATCGTTTGAAATCACGGTTTCAAAGTACGAGCTGCAGCGTCGTTATTAGATATATTTTAATTATATATATATATATCGATTCTTCGATTTCAAAGCTATATTCTTTTCATACATTTGATAAAAATGATATTTTTATCTAACTGTCTTCTATTTCAACACTTCACTCTTTTTAACTTTTCATTTATATAATAAAAATGTGATTTTTATTGTAAAACAATTCATTTCAAAACTCTATTATTTTATATAGTTCATATAGGTAATAAAAATAGGATTTTTATTATAAAACAATTTCTTTCAAAACGAGATTATTTTATACAGTTCATATAGATGATAAAAATGTGATTTTTATTATAAAACAATTTATTTCTAAATATGAATACCATTCAACACATGAATTTCAATTCAATGAATGAATATCGATTCAACACATGAAGGTTTTCTATAGTTTATATATATAGATAAAAATGTGATTTTTATATTTAAAACACGAACACCATTCAACACATGAATTTCTTTCCAACGAATGAATATCGATTCAACACATGAAGGTTTTCTATAGTTTATATATGTAGATAAAAATGTGATTTTTATATTTAAAACACGAATACCATTCAACACATGAATTTCTATCCAACGAATGAATATCGATTCAACACATGAAGGGTTCCTATTCAGCGAATAAATATAGTTTCAGCAGATGAAAATAATTCAAACACATGAATATTATTCAAAATTTCGGCAGCATAACGGCAGGGTAGTTAAAACCGGGACCGTCCCTAGTACGGCTCCTCGCTCTAACTTAAAACCTCGCGGTTTTTGGCAATGGGGATCATGCATCTAGTTCGCACACAGGCGGCATGTATATATTTATTTCATTTCCACAAACTAATCCTATGTGGTTTCAACCAATATTTCTCAACCACAAATGGGTATTTTTCAACCACAATCAATCAATACCAACCACAAACAATCCCAATCAACCATTCGCTATCAATCAATTTTCACACCAATCATAACCAATAAATATCGTCCATGGTTTGAGGACGAGGGGCATGTATATATATATATATATATATATATATATATATATATATAGAAATTCACTTCTATTTCAACACATATATTATTTTTACAACGCATATATAACTTATACATTGAACGTACAACTTATACAACGCTTATACAAGAGGTGTACAATGCTTATATAACTCATACATCGACTATATAATTTATACATCGTCGTTTTCCATATCGTTTATAAATTAGAAATCTCACATTGGGTTCCACTCCACCAAAAATAGCAGAAGGCTCAGAAAAATATGCGGTCTCATCTAAAATGTAGAAGATGTCCACACGAGTCCACTGTCTCTTGTTTCACTGAATTTCGTCAACACACAAAAAAGATATGATTTTTCAAAGTTTGCAACGGTTTAAAAGTGTTAAAACTGTTGAAAATATATATAGCCGTACCTCAGCTGATTTGTTCAAAACTAGGTTTTGAATTTTCTCTCGATTCGTGAAGCTATTCATCGATCGGCCAGCGCAGCGAGGAAGAGGGAGGAGAGGCGCGTATGAGCCTTGAACGGTGGCGAACTCAGTCAGGCGGTGGCGGCGCAAACTGGCGACGAACGGCGAAACTTCCCGAGCCCGATTCTCCCACTATAGGCCACGAAAAATTCAAAACTTTATATGGATTTGAAGATCTCGAGAAGCTCTTCAAAAAGTTCAACTGTGGCACGAGCTAATTCGGCGTGGATTGATCGGAAAATGAGGGGGAAGGTCTGAACGTATTTTCGCCTTCGACGGGGAGAGAGAAATGAAGATTTTTTTTTTAAATATATGATTGGCCGGTGGGTTTTAAAGGGGTTTTCTGACGCGACCACCAATCTAAACCCAACGACTGTCGTCCCCAGCATTTTACCCCCATTCCGAACACAATGGGATATGTTTCGTAGGCCCATTCGACTGTTTCAGTCAGTTTCCATTCAAATTAAAATATATAATATTCAATATTCAATTTGAACGTACATTTCAATTTGCCAGGGCCACAAACTGATTCGAAATATTCCAGAAAAATAAATCTGGCTATGTTTTGACGATACGGTCCCAACAAAACTAGTTTCGTCGAATTCTAAGACCGTTTGCAAAAAGGCCCAGTTCTGTTCGATCCAATTTAACTATAATTGATCAAAACATGTTTTCCTTTGCCACGCTCACATACTAGCTTCAAAAATTATGAAATTTGAAACCTAGCAATGACTTCACATCCCGGATCCAACAAAAGTTGTTTCGTCGAATTCCGAGGTCGTTTGCAAAATGGCAAATTTCACGGGCTATATAAATTCCATAGCGACCTTTCTGAAATTTCATTTGGCCTTAACTTTTGCTTTCTGCTATGAAAATTCAATTTTTCAGATTCGTTAGAAAGGTATTCACTAACAGATTTAAATATTTTTGGTTTCACTCAAACCCGTTTTGTTTTGCACCCGATACAGTCCGACAAAGTTTGAATTCAAATTTTGACACTACCGCGCCATTTCAGGCCTTGTTTATAGTTAGAATTAATTATATTCGTTTTCAAACGTCAATCCAAACTCAGTTTTCATTGCTATTATTTAAAATATTTATTTTAAATATTTAAAATCCATTATTTTAGCCAATTTAAAAAAGTTAAATTGGTTCAGATTTTCTGGGTCGTTACACCTATTTTCCAGCGACTGAAGTGAGTTCAATACTATATCACTTTCAAAACCATATTTAAACCCCTTCTTTTTGTAATCGCTTTCAAAATATCCTTCACAAGGCTTGTAAACAATTTAAAATCTCCCAGGTTTTTAAAATTCTCATATATTTAATCCAATTCCATTTACAACCACCTTTTGTGTTATCGTAATTTTAATTCCAATTCTGATTTAAATTCAAATTTAATTCATCTGATTTTACATATTACCCTTATATGAATTCCAATTGGTTATTTACATAACAATTTAATTTATAATCTTACTCGACTATAATAACAACTAATATATCCAATATATTATAATCATTTCAATATAATTTTTTTCTTTTATATCAAAATACAATTTGGGTAAAATTATTTCATTTACCCTCTTTTCAAAACATACCATGTTGGTTCATCGTACTCGAGTGTTTATAAACCACTACCGATACAGTGGATCAAACTGATAGACCAAAATTCATAAATTACTCAACCGATAAATCTCCACAATACAAAACAATTTTTATAAAATCTACAAATACGTTCACTCGTATACATACACTTAACTCAATCTAGGGTGCTACTAACCCCATCTCTACTGAGTCACGCCACAGAGCCAAGGTAATTACTTAACCTTCAGCTCTGATACCACTGTAATGACCCGGGGAATTTACGACCCTGGATATCGGCATACAACACCATGTCGAACATCCAAGAACCAAAAACCCTGGATAGTCCATGAAAGAAATTAGAGGGTGAGAATAGATAAGGTAGAAACTTAGATTAGAAGAAGAAGAAGAAGAACATCACAACATCAGAGAAAACACGAATCTCAAAGACGAACGAATAAATAATTCATAACATAACTTTGAAATAAAACAGTATATGTATACAATATCATTATTAGAGTATAACACTTACAACACAGTGGAAATAACAATAGCTATATAATCCTGAAGCCTCCTGCTCCAACTCTTCAAGTATTTGTAACATCCCGACTACCATGGGTATAAGCTAAGAGAAACGAATTCCTCCGCTACCAACGTAAATACATTTGAAATGATCAACTTACGCGATCTACCAGATATACTCTGTCAAACATTCGTCCATTCAAGTTGTCCTGACACTGGAAAACCTGAAGGCACTATTCTGTAAATCCATCTTAGGCAATTTCTACCTAGGATTTACTGAACAACCCTTGCATAATTCTGTCTTCAATTATCTTCATCATATTTGATTCGCTACGCTAATGCCATATGGAGTGGTTTTCAGATAATATATCTGATCCTGGTCTCTCCCTATTGACAACGGAAATTGTCAAAAACTTTGATAGTCGATGATTTAACTATCAAAGAAAACATGTGTACAAACAACAGTCGTGTTTCCAAATGGAAATCTTACCAAGCAAATCATCAATCAACATTTTTCTCTTTAAATTAGTTTGTCATTCAATTATTCATTTCCCTATTACCGTTTCCATATATTCGTAAATTCTTATTTTTTAAATTTAGAAAATATACGTTATTAATCATTGGAAAACATTTCCATATTTACTCTCATTTCTTATTTTCTATATTAGAAAACATATCTGATTTCTTATTTGGAAAACGTTCCCAAAACTCCTTCATTGGATTTAAACAGATGTCTAAATAAAACATCGCGAAGCCAACTCAAACCATTACACTCATTAACTAAATTCACTTAACCGGCCTTCACTATTGAACCTTAACCATTCCTTAGTTAAAAACGAAGTCAATCAAGTTGGGGTATAACTACCTCTCAGACCTTAACTGAACAACATTTCTAACTTTAAAATAAACAAAGTTCACCTTCTAATTATTTAACAAATTTCCTTACGTATGTAATAACCCGGAAATCTGGGCCAATTTAAAATTTTTATTTTGGCAATTTTAGCGAATTTTGATTATTTAAAATGAATTATTTTAAATAATATCGACGAGAAATTTATTTTGAATAGAATTCGAACCTATATGTTATATAGATCGTCGTTAGAATATAAATATTTATTTTAAATTATAAAAGGAATTGAAAATGGCGCGGTAGTTCGATAATTCGATTTCAAAATTCAAATGAATGTATTGGGTGCAAAATAAACCGGATTTTTTTGAAACCAAAATCATTTGAATCTAGTTGGGAATATCTTTCCAACGAATCCGAAAAATTGAAATTTCATAGTGGGGATAAAAAGTTATGTCCAGTTGAAAATTCAGAATAGTCACTATGGAATTTTGGCCCTTAAAAATGGGAATTTTGCAAACGACCTCGGTTTTCGACGAAACCACTTTTGTTGGATCCGCGATGTCGAATTATTGCTAGGTTTCAAATTTCATAATTTTTCGAATCAATATGTGAGCGTGGCGAAGGAAAACGCATTTGACCAGTTTTAGTTGATTTTAACCGACTGGAAAATGGCCGTTATTCAAACGGTCTTAGAATTCGATGAAATTGCCTTTGTTAGGACCGTACCGTCAATACAAAGCTAGAAAATATTTTTTGGGAATTTTTAGAGTTCGTATGCGGCCCCGGTAAATTGAAATGCGCGTTCAAATTCAATATATAGAGTTACATGTTGAATTTGACAAAAACAGATCGAAACAGTCGAATCAGTCTGCGATACATATCCCATTGTGTTCGGAATGGGGGTAATTAGCTATGGACGACAGGCGGTGGGTTCAATTTCGAGGTCGAAATTTAAAGTTGCTTTTTAGAATGATATAAAAAAAAGTCAACTACCCCCCTTTTATCTCTTTCTCTCCCCCCACCCGTTTCATTTATTCAGAAGAAAAAAAAACCTATACGACGAATGGCGCAGCCTCCCCCCTCCCCCGACGATGGCCATCGACGTACCTCCCCAGGCGACTGCCGTGCCGCCGATCCCCCCCAGTCCGCCCCCAGCTCCTCCAGCCTCGCCCCCCTCTTCCACCTAAAACCCGTCGCCGCAGCCTGGACCGCCCCCACCTCCTCCAAACACAGCCACCGCCGATCACCAGGAGGCCACCGCACCACCCCTCGGCCCTGCGCGCCTCCCCCACCACCCAATGCCGACGTGAACCCCTCTGGCGTGATTAACAATGAGTTTTTCCATATTTTTTTTGTTTTATTTTTATAAAAATCTGTTTTTTTAAAGTAAAAAAATTTGGATTTTTATATTTACTTATGAAGTAAAAATATGGTTTTCAACATTATAAAAATATGGTTTTTAACATTATAAAAATATGGTTTTCAACATTATAAAAATATGGTTTTTAATTGGGTGAAAGATTTGATTTTTATATAGAAATTAGCAAGGTAGAAAGTAGAAAGATCGAATTTTTATATAGAGAATGTCGAGAGAGGAAGATAAGATTTTTTATCATATAGGAAAGCTAGATTTTTGATTAGAGGAAAATACGATTTTTATTTATACAAAGGTTAGATTTTTAACATTATAAAGTTACGATTTTTAACATTAGAAAGTTCAAATTTTTATATGATGTGAAGAATAAAAATATAATTTTTATATTATATAGTTAGAAAAAATTCGATTTTTTATAAGGAGTAGAAATATAAAAATATAATTTTTATATAGAAAGAAGCGTTGTAAAAATATATGAAGTAGAAATAAAAATATGATTTTTATTTATTAGAATGAAGTAATAAAAATATAATTTTTATTATAAACAGCGGGACAGGGACAACATTGGAATTTCAAGCAGATCAAAATGGTTCAACAGTTCAAAAGCAAAGAATGGCGGAGTGGAACCATCAGTGAGAACTCCTCACTTTTAAATTTATTTCTAGTTAAAATATATACTAGGCTGCAGACGGTGTTTAGTAGCACCCGACACCCGTCGTCTACAGATCATGGACGACTTGTATGCTTGTTTGTTTGATTTTGATGTGTAGTTGATTGTGTGATGTTAGGTGAAATGAAATAAAATATTTATATAGTTGAAATAAAATATTTCATAGTGGAAAATATTTTATAGTTAAAAATAGAATTTTTAACGTGTATATGAAATGAAATAAAAATAAACAAATCGGACGATTTGTTTATATACACATATTTGACTGATATTGATTGGGACGATAAATTTTACACATCGCCCAACTGCACAAATAAAATCTGTGTTTGATTGTTTGAAACCCCACACGGGTATTGGGATGATATATGACGTACACTAATCTCAATAATTAGTTGTATGTCGATCGATTGATTGATAGACTGTTATAAGCATTGAATATTTATATTTGATGCTTATACAGTGTAGAATGCACTTTGGATGATGGTTGATTATTTGTTGTTGTTGATATATACATTCGTTGTATTGAAGTCCATAAAAATAAAATATATGGTAATTGATTGGGCCTCATTCCAGTTTTGAAATAGAATATTTGAAGAGAACTATTTGAATAAAATATTTGAATAGAAATATTTGAAAAAGAAATATTTGAAATAGAATATTTGAAAATAGAAATATATGAAGCCGTGTTGATTAGATTGGCGCCATTTTGACGTGAACGATATTTATATCTATTTTATAATGAATATCGAAAGTGATTTCAAAATCTGATATTTTAAATAGAATTGAAATTCGAGTTGAAATTGAATAAAATTGAAATTCGAATTGAAATTGAATAGAAATGAATTCGAATTGAAATTGAACAGAAATGAATTCGAATTGAAATTGAATTGAATTGAAAGCGAATGGAAATTGAATTAGAAATCAATTTGAATTGAAATCAATTTGAAATGAATTTAAAACGAATTTATAGTGAAAAATTCAATCTTGATTTGAAATTGAAGTTGAAATCGTTTCGAAAACGAATTTAAAACGATTTATAAAATATGTTTTAAAAGGAAATCGACGAAGTATATATTATATATATTATATATAATATAATGCCTGAATAGAACGCGCCGCGCTGCGGTAGTTCGTGAATTTCGACCATTAACTTCGAATGGATATTGCGGGAGATCCGACCATCGGATTCTCCTAAAACCGGAACCGTTGGGTTCGTATCGAAAAGTGCTTTCTAACGAATATTAGAAATTAGAA
The DNA here is from genome assembly GCA_030737875.1 of Allium sativum. Taxonomy (NCBI): domain Eukaryota; kingdom Viridiplantae; phylum Streptophyta; class Magnoliopsida; order Asparagales; family Amaryllidaceae; genus Allium; species Allium sativum. The sequence goes on along the minus strand of CM060910.1, from coordinate 605,785,672 downwards.
ATCTAACGGTTGGATTTGGAATTATGTCCAAATCAAATTTGGAAAGGGTCGCTGTAAGTGCAGTTCGATGGCCATTGATGGAAATCGACTGTACGGGCCTTGATAAAATTATTAAAAATAGTAATAGTTTGTTTAAAATCATAAGAAATGATTTGGGAAGAATTGGGATGAAAAACTCCATATTTGAAAAGATGAAAATAGATTTTTATCAAAATGAACTAGTTTAGAACTAGAATGATACTTCTATTTATTTTTAAATAAATTGAATTTGAAAAGGGTTTTAAAAGTAACCAGAATTTCCAATAATTGATTTGGAATGGATTTGAATCGAAATTGTCTTTGGAATATTTCGATGTTGGATTTCGTGATTATACAGATATCGTTATGTAAATTTGAAAGATATATTTATATCATTATTTCCAATATGATATTTGTTGGTCGTAGAATTTGATATTGAATATAAGCCGATATATTTTCTATTCAGAGCCTTGTATTTAATATCAAATGTGATTTGGGTTTGTCGTGAATAGTGTTTTAAATGACACTGATTCTTTAACCCAGTTAAATATTAAAACTAAGTGGAGTTTTAATGAATCTTTAATTAGTTTGAAAAGATCGAGAATGGAGTATCACCAGTTTTGCTCTAGGCGATAGTTAAATCTTTAATTAGATTTGAACGTGAAATGGTAATTGAATTTATCGATAACACTGTGGTGTTAGATATGAAGTATGACCAGTTTTACTTCATTGGATGAATAGGTGGGGATTGGGAAATAAAATAAATGATTACTTCGTTGTGGTTCGCTAATCCCGACTAGTTTGAATTGATATTCAAAGAAGATTAAAGAATAAATTTAAAGAATTTATCTTTGATAAAATTAATGGGAACCTTTCCCAAAGTATAAGAATATTTGTATAAAAGAATATTCTGAAGTGGAATGAGGCGTATGTTGTGTTTGTGTAACACTTATTTATTATATACGCGAGTTATTCGGAAAGACCGGGTTTATCCCATTCTGAATAACTGATTCGACGTGGCGTCAAGGATGAAGACGGTGGTCGAAGACCGGAGGTCTTCATGTCGTTTGGGTGATTACTGATGATCTTGATTGGTCCGTACACCGAAGAGCAGGGAATCAGTTAGTGATCGTCCTGACGTACTTGGAGATCGATGGGGATGTTGGGTACTAGGTGCCTCCGGTTTCATTCAGACCCAGAACGGACTTGTAAATGGACTGTGTGTCTGACATTGGATTTTAGTCTGTGTGATTGATTTCTATTAAATATATATCTATTTGGCGGCAGAGAATTTATTCTCTTGCTTAACGCCCTTCTCTGAGACGTATGAGCTCAGGGATTATATATCGATGGATATCAATTGCATGGAGTGAATTGCCAGTGTGGCATGCCTAAGTGGGAAATGATCAAGGCTTTTGTTGAAAAGCAAAGTCTTGTGGTTGATGATCAAAGCACGGCCTATGTGGCATATCTTTGTTTAGCGTTGATTCGCGAGCCTCACGCCCCGGTATGAACCAGAAACCGGAGAGGACATCAGGGAAGGCATGCGTTTCCTTCTAGCTAGAAGTGGCGTCAGTTGTTTTACACGCCCTGATGAGTTTGACTTATGTGGTTATTGCTATTGCGAGGCGCCTCAGATATATCGGTCGATTCGGGACCGATGGAGTCATTGGACTCATTGACGCCCCATAGGGTGGGGAAACGCAGTGTTCAGGCATTTTAATCCACATCGGTGGACCGGCCCTGACGATCCAAAGGCTTGACTGAGTACTTGCCTGATGGGCGGGCTAGAGTATCTCGAATTCGGTGAAGGACGATCCCTTGCCTCGGTTCATAGATGGAAATCCAATTTCCAAATACGTGACTTTGCGGTTTTGATTGTAGAGCCTAGTATTGCCGACATGATATATGGTACCCATGTCGCCTATGATTGATACTTATGATTTGAAGTGGTTTTATACACTAGGCACTTATAATAGTATCAAATGATTTGTTTTAAACGTACTAAGCATGTTTGGCTATTATAAGGGAAAACCCTATCCCCTGGCTTGCGTTGCATTGTGTGATAGGACCTGGGTCTTATTATAGCTTCATTTTTCCAAAAACATTGCGCTGTTTTGTTATATGCAGTGGTATTCTTGGGAGGAAACCCGTTCCGTGTTATACTGCGTGGTCTCTTGATATATCTGATTTAAAGTAAAATTTTAAATAACTGTTTTAGTTCTCACACCAGTCCCATGACTGACCTGGAGTTTATTGTTTTAACCTAAACTCTGGGTGCCCTTATTTTGACGCGGGCACCTAGTAGTTTTTGTTTTGCAGATTTATATTCACAGGATCCTGGTTTACAGCTGGAATGATATCCGGAAAGCTTTATATCTGTATATCTCCTTCAATTGTGTATTGTATTATTTTCCGCTGCTATGTATTTAAATGTAATTTAAATCTCTGATATTTCTGTGTAATATTCATTTATACTCTGTATATTCTTGTATTCTGATGGTATTGTTGTAATATACAATGAAATGTTCTTCCATCTGCGTTCTAATTTGTCGTGTTCTCAAACAATCAGGCGTTTCATATGGTCTTAGTCGGTTTAGCGACTGAGTCGGATCGAGCGGAATTCCTGGTCGTAACAGCTTGGTATCAGAGCTTTGGTTTACAAAGCTCAGAGAACAAGACACATTAGAACCATACGAAAGAATTCATCGGATATTGGATTAGTAATATCCAATTAGAATGACTCGTTAGAGATAGGATCAGTAGTATCCTAGAACGAGTGTGAAGGGTATATTTTTAAAATGAAAACAATTATTGTTTTGAAAATTTGAATTCAATTATTCATATTTGAATATTTATTTATATTGATTTGGACAATCCAGTATATATAGATTTTGCGTATACGTCTGATCCGCGTGTATTTGAAATTTTAATATACTGGAAAGATATAGAATCACTCTTGTCGCCCGGAGATGATTCTGATGATGTCGCGGCGTCATCAGCAATTATATTCGAGTGTCGAAGGTGAGATATATATATATTTCCATTAGACCGGTGTGAGAACCCAAAATTAGATAGGGCTTATTGTTGCGATTTGGCATCAAAAATCGGATTTTAGACTATGTATCAAAGTTATGAATTTGAAAAGCTAATCAACTGATTGATTGGTGATTGTGTTGTTTGATTATTGTTTGATTAATTAAAATTTGAACCATTTAGCCAAATTGTACCAAATAGTGAATTGTATTGAAAATTAGTCGCATTTGCATGCTTGTACTTGTACTTACATTGAACAGGTCATAGCAAGGAGGCAAGGGCAGAGGAATAAAATTGTTTACTCGACAAATAGGTACATGTTTACCATAATTTACTGTTTTGTTTGGGTGATGATGATTTTGTGAGCCGCTTGGCTTTTTCTTTTTCTTTTGGATTGAAGAAGGTCATGGGAGGCTATATGAAATATCCCGAAGTTCCCGGTGAAGGGGAGGTTATGGCGAAATTTTTCGAAAATTTAGGGTGTTAGACAATTTTTTGAAAAAATTGAAAAGTTCCTAGAAACTGAAAAGTTGAAGAACTTAAGCAGTAGTGAAAACACTAGAAGTTGAGTTGATTTGTGAAACAACTTTCGGCTTTGTTCCTTTTCGGGGACGAAAAGTTTTAAGTAGATGAGATTGTAATAACCCGGAAATCTGGGCCAATTTAAAATTTTTATTTTGGCAATTTTAGCGAATTTTGATTATTTAAAATGAATTATTTTAAATAATATCGACGAGAAATTTATTTTGAATAGAATTCAAATGTATATATTATATAGATCGTCGTTAGAATATAAATATTTATTATAAATTATAAAAGGAATTGAAAATGGCGCGGTTGTTCGATAATTCGATTTCAAAATTCAAATGAATGTACCGAGTGCAAAATAAACCGGATTTTAGTGAAACCAAAAATATTTCAATCTAATTGGGAATATCTTTCCAACGAATCCGAAAAATTGAAATTTCATAGTGGGGATAAAAAGTTATGTCCAGTTGAAAATTCAGAATAGTCGTTATGGAATTTTGGCCCTTAAAATTGGAATTTTGCAAATGACCTCGGTTTTCGATGAAACCACTTTTGTTGGATCCGAGATGTCAAATTATTACTAAGTTTCAAATTTCATAATTTTTCGAATCAATATGTGAGTGTGGCGGGAAAACGCGTTTGACCAGTTTTAGTTGATTTTAATCGACTGGAAAATGGCCATTTTTCAAACGGTCTCAGAGTTCGATGAAACTGGCTTTGTTAGGACCGTATCATCAATACGAAGCTAGAAAATATTTTTCAGGAATTTTTAGAGTTCGTATTTAGCCCCGGTAAATTGAAATGCGCGTTCAAATTCAATATATAGAGTTATATGTTGATTTTGACAAAAACTGATCGAAACAGTCGAATCAATCTGCGATACATATCCCATTGTGTTAGCAATGGGGGTAATTAGCTATGGACGACAGGCGGTGGGTTCAATTTCGAGGTCGAAATTTAAAGTTGCTTTTTAGAATGAAATAAAATAAAAGTCAACTACCCCCCATTTATCTCTTTCTCCCCCCCCCCCCCGTTTCATTTATTCAGAAAAAAAAACTATACGACGAATCGCGCAGCCTCCCCCCTCCCCCCCCCCCCCGACGATGGCCATCGACGCGCCTCCCCAGGCGACTGCCGCGCCGCCGATCCCCCCCAGTCCGCCCCCATCTCCTCCAGCCTCGCCCCCCCTCTTCCACATAAAACCCGCCGCCGTAGCCTGAACCGCCCCCGCCTCCTCCAAAGACAGCCACCGCCGATCACTAGGAGGCCACCACACCACCCTCAGCCCTGCGCGCCTCCCCCACCACCCAATGCGGACGTGAACCCCTCCGGCGTGATTAACAGTGAGTGTTTCCTTTTTTTGTTTTGTTATTTTTATAAAATCTGTTTTTTTAAGTAAAAAACTTGGATTTTTATATTTACTCATGTAGTAAAAATATGGTTTTCAACATTATAAAAATATGGTTTTCAACATTATAAAAATATGGTTTTTAATTGGGTGAAAGATTTGATTTTTATATAGAAATTAGCAAGGTAGAAAGTAGAAAGATCGAATCTTTATATAGAGAATGTCGAGAGAGGAAGATAATATTTTTTATCATATAAGAAAGCTGGATTTTTGATTAGAGGAAAATACAATTTTTATTTATACAAAGGTTAGATTTTTAAAATTATAAAGTTATGATTTTTAACGTTAGAAAGTCCAAATTTTTATATGATGTGAAGAATAAAAATATAATTTTTATATTATATAGTTATAAAAAATTCGATCTTTTTATAAGGAGTAGAAATATAAAAATATAATTTTTATATAGAAAGAAGCGTTGTAAAAATATATGAAGTAGAAATAAAAATATGATTTTTGTTTATTAGAATGAAGTAATAAAAATATAATTTTTATTATAAACAGCGGGACAAGGACTACATTGGAATTTCAAGCAGATCGAAATGGTTCAACAGTTCAAAAGCAAAGAATGGCGGAGTGGAACCATCGGTGAGAACTCCTCACCTTTAAATTTATTTCTAGTTAAAATATATACTAGGATGTAGACGGTGTTTAGTAGCACCCGACACCCGTCGTCCACAGACCATGGACGGCTTGTATGCTTGTTTGTTTGATTTTGACGTGTAGTTGATTGTGTGATGTTATGTGAAATGAAATAAAATATTTATATAGTTGAAATAAAATATTTTACAGTGGAAAATATTTTATAGTTAAAATAGAATTTTTAATGTGTATATGAAATGAAATAAAAATAAACAAATTGGAGATTTGTTTATATACACACATTTGACTGATATTGATTGGGACGATAAATTTTACACATCGCCCAACTGCACAAATAAAATCTGTGTTTGATTGTTTGAAACCCCACACGGGTATTGGGATGATATATGACGTGCACTAATCCCATTAATTAGTTGTTTGTCGATGATTGACTGACAGACTGTTATAAGCATTGAATATTTATATTTGATGCTTATACAGTGTAGAATGCACTTTGGATGATGGTTGATTATTTGTCGTTGTTGATATATACATTCGTTGTATAGAAGTCCATAGAAAGAAATTCTATGGTAATTGATTGGGCCTCATTCCAGTTTTGAAATAGAATATTTGAAGAGAACTATTTGAATAGAAATATTTGAAAAAGAAATAATTGAAATAGAATATTTGAAAATAGAAATATATGAAGCCGTGTTGACTAGATTGACGCCATTTTGACGTGAACGATATTTATATCGATTTTATTCATTTTATAATGAATATCGAAAGTGATTTCAAAATCTGATATTTGAAATAGAATTGAAATTCGAGTTGAAATTAAATAGAATTGAAATTCGAATTGAAATTGAATAGAAATGAATTCGTATTGAAATTGAACAGAAATGAATTCGAATTGAAATTGAATAGAAATGAATTCGAATTGAAATTGAACAGAAATGAATTCGAATTGAATAGAAATGAATTCGAATTGAAATTGAATAGAAATGAATTCGAATTGAAATTGAATAGAAATGAATTCGAATTGAAATTGAATTGAATTGAAAACGAAAGAAAATTGAATTAGAAATCAATTTGAAATGAAATTAAAATGAATTTATAGTGAAAAATTCAATCTTGATTTGAATTTGAAAATGAAGTTGAAATTGTTTCGAAAATGAATTTAAATTTTTTTATAAAATATGTTTTAAAAGGAAATCGATGAAGTATTTATTATATATATTATATATATATATAATATAATGGCCTGAATAGAACGTGCCGCGCTGCGGTAGTTCGTGAATTTCGACCATTGACTTCGAATGGACATTGCGGGAGATCCGACCGTCGGATTCTCCTAAAGCCAGAACTGTTGGGTTCGTATCGAAAAGAGCTTTCTAACGAGTATTAGAAATTAGAAATCTAATGGTTGGATTTGGAATTATGTCCAAACCAAATTTGGAAAGGGTCGCTGTAAGTGTAGTTCGATGGCTATTGATGGAAATCAACGGTACGGGCCTTGATAAAATTATTAAAAATAGTAATAATTTGTGTAAAATCATAAGAAATGATTTGGGAAGAATTGGGATGAAAAACTTCATATTTGAAAAGATGAAAATAGATTGTTATCAAAATGAACTAGTTTTGAACTAGAATGATTCTTCTATTTATTTTTAAATAAATAAATTGAATTTGAAAAGGGTTTTAAAAGTAACCAGAATTTCCAATAATTGAATTGGAATGGATTTGAATCGAAATTATCTTTGGAATATTTCGATGTTGGATTTCGTGATTATACAGATATCGTTATGGAAATTGGAAAGATATATTTATATCGTTATTTCCAATACGATACTTGTTGGTTGTAGAATATGATATTGAATATAAGCCAATATATTTTCTATTCAGAGCCTTGTATTTAATATCAAATGTGATTTGGGTTTGTCGTGAATAGTGTTTTAAATGACACTGACTCTTTAACCCAGTTAAAGATTAAAACTAAGTGGAATTTTAATGAATCTTTAATTAGATTGAAAAGATCGAGAATGGAGTATCACCAGTTTTGCTCCAGGCGATAGTTAAATCTTTAATTGATTTGAACGTGAAATGGTAATTGAATTTACCAATAACATTGTGGTGTTAGATATGAAGTATGGCCAGTTTTACTTCATTGGATGAATAGGTGGGGATTGGGAAATAAAATAAATGATTACTTTGGTGTGGTTCGCTAATCCCGACTAGTTTGAATTGATATTCAAAGAAGATTAAAGAATAAATTTAAAGAATTTATCTTTGATAAAATTAATGGGAACCTTTCCCAAAGTATAAGAATATTTGTATAAAAGAATATTCTGAAGTGGAATGAGGCGTATGTTGTGTTTGTGTAACACTTATTTATTATATACGCGAGTTATTCGGAAAGACCGGGTTTATCCCATTCTGAATAACTGATTCGACGTGGCGTCAAGGATGAAGATGGTGGTCGAAGACCGGAGGTCTTCACGTCGTTTGGGTGATTACTGATGATCTTGATTGGGTCGTACACCCAAGAGGAGGGAATCAGTTGGTGATCGTCCAGACGTACTTGGAGATCGATGGGTATGCGGGGTACTAGGTGCATCCGGTTTCGTTCGGACCCGGAACGGACTTGTAAATGGACTGTGTGTCTGACTTTAGATTTTAGTCTGTGTGATTGATTTCTATTAAATATATATCCGTTTGGAGGCAAAGAATTTATTCTCTTGCTTGACACCCTTCTCTAAGACGTACGAGCTAAGGGGTTATATATCGATGGATATCAATCGCATGGAGTGAATTGCCTGTGTGGCAAGCCTTAGTGGAAAATGATCAAGGCTTCGGTTAAAAAGTAAAGTCTTGTGGTTGATGATCAAAGCACGGCCTGTGTGGCATAGCTTTGTGTAGCGTTGATTCGCGAGCCTCACACCCCGGTTGTGAACCAGAAACGGGAGAGGACATCAGGGAGGTCATGCATTTCCATCTATCTAGAAGTGGCGTCAGTGGTTTTACACGCCCTGACGAGTTTGACTTATGTGGTTGTTGTTGTTGTTGTTGCGAGGCGCCTCGGATATATCGGTCGATCTGGGACCGATGGAGTCATTGGACTCATTGACACCCCATAGGGTGGGGAAACGCAGTGTTCAGGCATTTTAATCCACATCGGTGGACCGACCCTGACGATCCAAAGGCTTGACTGAGTACTTGCCCGAGGGGTGGGCTAGAGCATCTCTAATTCGGTGGAGGACGATCCCTTTCCTCGGTTCATAGATGGAAATCCAATTTCCAAATATGTGACTTTGTGGTTTTGATTGCAGAGCCTAGTATTGGCTACATGATATATGGTACCCATGCCGCCTATGATTGATACTTATGATTTGAAGTTGTTTTATACACTAGGCACTTATAATAGTATCAAATTATTTGTTTTAAATGTACTAAGCATGTTTGGCTATTATAAGGGAAAACCCTATCCCCCGGCTTGCGTTGCATTGTGTGATAGGACCTGGGTCTTATAATAGCTTCATTTTTCCAAAAAGCGTTGCGCTGTTTTGTTATATGCACTGGTATTCTTGGGAGGAAACCCATTCTGTGTTATACGGCTTGGTCCCTTGATATATCTGATTTAAAGTAAAATTTTAAATACATGTTTTAGTTCTCACACCAGTCCCATGACTGACCTGGAGTTTATTGTTTTAACCTAAACTCTGGGTGCCCTTATTTTTACACGGGCAGCTAGTAGTTTTGGTTTTGCAGATTTATATTCACAGGATCCTGGTTTACAGCTGGAATGATCCGGAAAGCTTTGTATCCGTATATCTCCTTCAGTTGTGTATTGTATTATTTTATGCTGCTATGTATTTAAATGTAATTTAAATCTCTGATATTTCTGTGAAATATTCATTTATGCACTATATATTCTTGTATTCTGATTGTATTGTTGTAATATACAATGAAATGTTCTTCCGTCTGCATTCTAATTTGTTGTGTTCTCAAACAATCAGGCGTTTCGTACGGTCTTAGTCGGTTTAGCGACTGAGTCGGATCGAGCGGAATTCCCGGTCGTAACAATGTAACTCACGGATTCTATTTACGAATCCACTTCTTTTACATAAATCATTTGATTACAACAATAGTGTTATAATCCCATGCTTCTGAAATATAATAACTTAAATATAATTTTTATTTATTAATTCGAATAAATGAACAGACAACTAATTTATAAATGAATAAATAAATCTTGATTAAAAACGGAAAGTAAACAGTACTTTCCTACATTAGATATAATTGAATGTCAAAGTATAACACTCTTTTGAGTAATCTCTACTCGATTAACTCTCTTTTGAATAACCTATGTTTGATAACTTCCTTTGGAATAACTCTATTCGATTGACTCTCTTCGAATAACTTATATTCGATTAAATCACTTCGAGTAACTTGTATTTGATTAACTCTCTTCAAATATCTTATATTCGATTAACTCTCTTTGAATAACTCTAATTCGATTAACTCTAATCAATTAACTCTAATTCGATTAACTCTAATCGATTAACTCAAATTCGATTAACTCTAAATGATTAACTCTAATTCTATTAACTCTAATCGATTAACTCTCTTTCAATCCTATTTCAGAACCCAAATTCCTTTATAAATATTTAATTTATAAAATATTCAATTTAATCCATTATTCATGTCGAATGTGAATTTTTTTCTTTTAATAATCCCTTAAGTTTGATTTAGTATTTTAAAGTAATATCTCATTCCGAAATTCTATTTATACTTCTATTTATAAAATTATTCATATGAAATCTCCTTTTTATTTATAACACTTAAATCTCATTTAAAATTCCCTTTATAAATGCTGAGTTCACATTCCATTTGAAATATCGGTGTCAAAACCGATTTCTACTTCTCTATATAAGTTCAGACTTGTATATTCCAATTATCAAATGATAAATAATTTACTTAATTTATAGACATTATTTATAAATTAATCTTCTCCATTTTATCCGTTAAAACAGATTTCTATTTAATTCTACTTTAAATTAATCTTTTCCATTTTATCTGTTAAAAAGATTTCTATTTAATTCTACTTTAAATTAACCTTTTCCATTTTATCTATTAAACAGATTTCTATTTAGTATTTATTTTCCACTTATATTCTTTTATAAAACTCCCTTCATTTTATAAAATACTTCCTTTTATGATTCCTATTTATTTCATAAATAATTCATTTTCTATTCTATTTGTTTTACAAATATTTCATTTTCAATTCTATTTGTTTTCAAAAAATATTCCTTTATAACTCTATTTATTTTCTAAATAAATATTCTTTTTATAAAATCCTTTGATTTTATAAATATTTCCTTTTACACAATCCTTTGATTTTATAAATATTTTATTCTCAATATGCACTTTGAAAATTCCCTTTTTAATTCCAGTATTCTATATGGTATTTAAAATACCAAATAACAAGGATCAATATTATCCAAACACACATAATCATGAACAGAATATATATATCACATCATATATCACAATATATGAAAACAGTAACATAAATGTTGAGGAATCCAGTTGGATCCCTCCAACCTGTTTTCCTGCATCCACAAATGTTAAACAATATAATTAACATCAACTTCATTTCAGTATGAAATATTCTGATAAACAGAATCAAAATTTTATTAATGATATATATATTGTTATCTATAATTTCAACCAACCAATTAGCAGTTCATACAAATAAACTACACACAGAAATCAACCAACATTTATCAGTTCTAAAAATATGTTATAAAAAGATAACTATGCAGAGTTAGTGAAATGTACTTACATTGGGCGTTATCGTTAAATAAAGATAACTGCCGGTTGATTCAGATAGACAATTTATTTCTCTATAAATTGTAACGAGCTCTGATTCACTCCCAGTCAGTTCCATTGTGTAGCTGCCGTCCATACGATCCTAACGGATCCAGTTGAATTCTGTTAAAATATGAATAAGATATGATATTACGAAGTTAATACACATTATATATACAATTTATATTAATTCAAAATGTTATCGGGCCTCACCATTTTAAAAACCCGCCCCATTTGTCACATGTGCCATCTGTTATTAACATTAGGGTCTTTCTCTCCCAACTAAAATGCGCTCCAGCTTTTCAACGTAGCCATTACCGACATTTTCCAAGGCTCTACTCCCCCTTTCTACTTAACAATAGTTCAAACTAAATTATCCTAAATTCTTAACTTCGAAAACGCTTTCAACCTATATTGGTTTTGTGCGATTCGAATTCTTCATCTCCTCTGCGATGATCAGTTTCTTACGCCATCATTCTATGACCAGGCATCACTTAATACAAGGAAATCCCAAAAAGAAATCAAAGCAACCGCCTTTCCCCCCCCTTAATCACAGTACGACCTTAAAAATCCAAATCGATGCTTCAAACCTCCATACCTTTGAACCCAAGATATATTATTATCTTCCGCGTTCCAGGAATGTGCATCGCACATTATAAAACTCACACCGAATCGAAGCTCCTTAGTCGATGAATCCATATATGCATATCATATTATTTATAGGATTTATCATGAATTTCTTTGGATTTTATTTTCATTTAGATCTTCACATTTTGGGGTTTCCAGAAGAAGACATGCGGCGGATTTTTCTTTGACCGGTATATAATAAAATTTAGGTTTAGGATGATATTTGTAACGACGCGCATTCTACGTATCAAAGGATCGCGGAATATTTATTTCTTTCTCATACGAAGTCGTATGGTCATGTGACTTTGGGGAACGACTGTTGGGGTCATTTCTCATGTTCACGATTTTTGCCGATTTTTAAATGACCATTTTGCCCTTAGCTGATCTTTTTTCGACCATAACTTTTGAATTGTAAGGAGTTTTGATCTAAAACCACTTCCATTAATCTGGATGATGGTTTAACTTTCCGTAGAGTGGTCACATTAATCAAACGGAATTAACGTTTGGGAGATATGGCTGAAATAAGGTTTAGAAGTTGAAAAACAGCTTAACTGGGCCTAATTAGGGTGATTAGCAACTAGGTCCATAACCCATTTCGGAATTAGGGTTATGGGGAGGCTGAAATCAGTTAGGAAACGATCTATTTTCATTTTCTCAGCCACCTAAAACATTTCTCTAACCCTAGCCATGGCCTCCACCTTCTAAAATCACCTTATAATCACTAGTTTAGAAAGTCTACATCAAATCAAAGCAAATCAACACCAAATCAGAGTTGGAGCTGCTGTGTTGCATAGGAAGACGCCCCAAATTAGAGATAGTTTCGGATCTAAGTTTTATCTGTGGCTAAGGTGAGTGATTTGCATTGTTTTTCACTAATTACACCTAATTAGGGGTGTTTAGTGATAATTAGCAAAATTATAGCTGAGAAAAATTTGGAAAAAATTTGTAAGATTCTGAAATATTGTTTTAGGGGTCTGATAGAAATTTGGGCTAATTTGGATAAGTTTTGCTAATTGTATGCTAAACAAGATTAAAGGGAAATAAGGAAAAAAACGTGGGTTTTTTGGTATGTTTGATCCGTATAAACATGTTAAATTGTTGTTTAGATGTTTATGGATGATTATACATGTTACTATTACTGTTTGGTATTATTTGTGATTGCATAGAACAGTTAGAATGGTCGAAAACGCCGTCATATGGCGTAAACAGCTCGTTAGACATAGTGCAGAAAACTGCGTAGGAAATTGGATCGGATCGCACCACTCCGAACCGACCTGCTCGTGGAGCATTCCACGGCCCTAAATGCTGGCATCTGGAGTGTGGCACGAACTGCTCGCACTTAAAGACCACGACCCGACCCAGACAGAAACGTGGAGCACCATACAACTCTGACCCGATCTGCTGAAAATGGCACGATCCGAACCAGTATGGCACCACGACCCGACCTGGAGCATATATCTCGAACTGACCCGCTCTCGTGGAGTGTACCACGAACCTCCTGAGGGAGCAAGTCACGACCCGAAGCTTGAATGGAAAGACCAAACTGGTGGAGCCATGGAGCCTGGAGTCACGATCCGAACCAAGTAGGGTATCACAACCCGACCCGATGGGTGATCATGACCGAACCGAACCAAAGATGAGAAGGAAAACTAAACCGATCCGAAAATGATAACCAAAACCCAAGATGAAAAGGTAGTCCAAAGGAGAAGTTTGTACTCAGGATCCAGATCGAAACCAACGAGTTAACTTCATGATTGGGCTTTGCTGCGGGACATGTGCTAAGGAGTTGTCGACGTCCATAGCTTTGATTCACCACCGAGAGACGAATGTTAGGCTATGGACCAGTGCAGTGGGGTGGTTATTACTCCATAGGGAGGAGTGATTGTAGCATGGCTATGAGCTAGTGCAATGAAGTCGTCACGACTTCATTGGGCAGTGTGGACATAGCATGGACTAGTGGCTATGGATCAGTGCAGTGGAGTTGCCATGACTCCATGGGCAGAGTGATCATAGCAAGGATTTGGGTGATCAAAGCGGTGGATATCGTATGCTTTACGCACTGAGTGAGAGATGCGAGGATGGTTGCTATGCTTGATTGTTTCCCATCATTATGACATGCATAGCCCCACCCCCATATCTTTACACCATATGTTAGTGTCACCTTAGAGTGTTGTGCATCTTGTTGTGCTAATTCTTTGGTTGCAGGTCCAAGTTCAGGTATGGTTTAGTATACTTATTATTATTATGTTTTGCTGCTTATCGCTCATACCAGATTTTTGTCTAACCCAGTGTTTTATGTCTCTTCTTATTACTCTGGTTTCTCTTAAACTGGAAGACTAGAGACAGGTCAGATGATTATGCACGAGTAGTTGTACCGGAGACGAGCAGGAGGCTTCTACGTATGATTTATACATATATTCTCCCAGTGTCGCTGCTGGTCACTACTTTGGGCATTAGTAATGTACCTTTCTTATTTTGCTTTAGAGACAGTACTAAAAGTTGTAATAATGATGATGTGGAACATAGGTTGTATTTTGAATTTTTGCTGCTATGATGATCATGGTTTAGTTTTCAGTTAATGCACTGTCTCGCCTGTTTTATGTCAAGTATGTTATTATTATATTTTATTCCGTGCGCTGTGATACATTCTACAGGTTCCTTGTTAGTTCATCCATTCTTTTCCTATCTTTGGCGATCGTCCCGTGCTAATCGGCATCGGCACAGCGCACTTTCATTGGAAATGTCGGCTGGTGCGGGGAAGGGCATCACAATATTTATAGGTAGTTTTAATATTTTTTATTCGAATTTTAAATTAATATTTATGCTATCATTGTTTACATTTGTGTTTAAAAAATCCCTGTGATCACATACAACATCCAAAAATCATGAAAATGGGCATGCAGGTACAGTTCGACATTACGGACACAACGAAACTTGTTTCGTCGAATTGAGAGTCCGTTTGCTCACACACCGTATTTTGAAGTCAAATTATTGACTGTTTTTCACATTAAAATCCTGCACGGCCACATACTGACTCCAAAAATCACGAAAAATGAAATCTAACAATAATTTAATGTTACGGATCCAACAAAATTAGTTTTATCGAAAACGGAGGTCGTTTGCAAAACTGGCTATTTTTAAAGCTTTAAATAACCCATTTAAGTATTAATATATTTAAAAATAGTTAAATTAAATATTTATAAATAAATATTTTCATATATATTCACACAGAATATAATATAGCTCCAAAATATTCCTATCTGAATTTATTGCTCGACATTTCAAATCTAGTGTTAAATCGATACCTTATTTACATTAAAAATCCTTTTATAATATAAATAAATCGCCATAAATTATAAAGGAATTCCATAGAGACTATTTTAAAATTTGATTTGGGCATAACTCAAAATCTACACAATGAAATCCCGATTTTTCTCTTCCATTAGAAAAATATACTTCACCAGCTCCGAACGTTTCTGGTTTCACAGAAATCCGGCTTAAAACGGATTATGCATATCGATTAAAGTTCGAATCGCCAAATTACGAACTGCCACGCCATTTCAAGTTCGATTATAATTATATTATAATTTATACGTTCAACTCTCGTTTAAATAATATATCAGCTATTATAATTCAATTCTATATTGAATTATATCTTATAAATAATCCGATTCACATCATATTGTGAATTCTACTATTTTCGATTATTTCGGAATTAAATATATTATTCTTTCTATTAAACAACGATTTAAATATCTAAATCACCATTTAAATAATTAAATTAATTAATTATTATACCGTGAAAATACGGGATGTTACAAGAAAGCAGCGAGAGTACGGTGGATCGTGCGTGAGTAATGACAAAGGTAGATTTCGTGAAGCGAAGTGGGCAGTTTGAATAGCCAAGAGGAATGAGAAAGACAAGAGGACGTGGGTTGTATTTAAGTTACAGCCATGGTTCTTTTGCCGTGGGAGAAGAAGGTGCATGGGGTATAGGCTATCAGAGAGTTAGGCTGGGCCTTTCAAGAAAAGAAAAAAATAGGAAAAAAACCAAAACTTGAACGGTTTCGAATTGTACAGGTGGGAAGGAAGAAACAATGTAGAGGAAGAGAAATATATTGGGAAGAAGCTAAATGGCATGGGGAAAAATATGTATGGACCGTGGGCTGATGCAAGACCGTGTTCCTGAGCCTCATATATAAAAAAGAGAAATATATATATATATAACATGAGGAATAAAAAAGAAACATGATGAAGCTGCTACAATGCGGCTTTGAACTAGAAAAAAAGGAAATTGGAAATAAAGGACGTGATGGAGCGGAGTGATGAATAGTATACAAGTTGCAGCTTGAAGAGGAACCAACCATAAGTTTTAAATCTGAAGTAAAATAGAAAAGAGAGGAGAGATTAACATTTCTAATTTTATAATTATAGAATTTATGATTTAATTATTTAAATCATATACTAATGTGGATAGTTTTTATTGCATGATCAGAATGGACCCAAATAAGTTGCACCGGAATTGTTGCGACGAATGCTACATTATGGAACTGTTTTGGACACGGACGGGGAGAGCTGGAATTTACAGTTAAATTAAAACGATCGTTTAATTTAATTGTAATCAAATCGCTACAGCAAACGAATGGAATCAAAGTGAGTATACTTCACTCAGTTTTTACCCACTTATATTTTATATAAGTCAAGATTTAATTTGTGTGCTATGGTTGATAATTATTTTTTGTGTGATGAATGTTTATTTATTGAATGCATTGGTCGATTTAAAAACATTAGTATAATTTAAATGAAATCTAATCGTTATTTTAATGATTATTTTCTAACTAAGGTAACTTACCTTGTTGGTTAAGTTTATAATAATATAAATGTATTAAACAAAAATATGGATGCTTGGATTATTGTTATTTATTTATTGTTGAATTTTATATCTAGATATTGAATTGTATGATATTATTTTGAGGTAATGTATTTGGACGCAGGGAAAAACAGGTTGGAGGGTTCCGACTGGATTCCTCAAATTTATTGTTTATTTTCCTCAAATTTATTGTTTATTTTCATGTTACAATTATATGAACTGTTTGACCTACTTGACTAGATGGTTGATTTGTTTATTGATCGTTGAATCTAAAATCAACATTTGTTTTGTTATTAACCACTGGACAATATTGGTTAGATAATTGGCAGCATAAGGCCTATAAATCAAATCGTTTGATAATATTGATTTACCGTCAAGTGAATTGACAAAAATGAAGTTATAAATTTATTTTATAACTGAATATGGATTTTGAAATCTATCATTTTGAATAGAGCATATGTAAAAATAAATATTTACTATTTATTATATAAAGTTTATAAGTAATTATTAAATTATTTAGAAAGAAAATTCAGATGTTAACAATAATTATAAGCAGACAAGCAGAAATTAGTGTAACAGTTAAGAGTTGGTTTAATTGTTTCTAAGAAACAATTAAATGGAATTATTTAAATTAATTGTATTATTAATTAATTTAAAGGGAGAATTAATTGGAATTGGTTAACGAGATAACTGTGGTTGAGTTGACTAAGCTAACCGCTTTAAGGGGTTTGATTGTTTAAGTTAAATTAATATACTGAAATAGCTTAACTAATATTTGTTTTAAGTTTTACCAAAAGCTTAATAAGAAATTTACTATTTAGTTTAGTTAATGAAGAAGTTAACTACTTCTTCGATAGTTAATGATAAAGTAAATTATTATTTTAATTAACAATAGTTTAAGTAATTACATCTTAAATAGAATACATTTAAGTAAGTAACCGATTTTAGAATGAAATATGGTTGAGTTTTGAAAAAGAGGTTATTAATGATCTTTATATCGAACCCAAGTTTTATAATGTAGGTATAAAAGAGTTTTTAAGTGAATATGATAGCTTAAAATAGATGTCTATTTAATATTTAAATTAAGTAAAAAGAGATCGAGATAAAAAAAAGGGTATGTATTAAACCAGAGTTATAAAAATATGGTTTACAAAAGGGTGTGAGGCTAAAATGGGAATTTTAAGTTGATGATACTTAATAATGAGATTAAGTGAAACAAATTGAAATGAAACAAGAGTTTCAAGTTGAAAATGATTGAATGGATTAGAAGTTGAATAATATGACTTGATAAGGAGTTAAGATAAGCAATTAAAGAATTAGAACTAACTAGACATTGGTTGGGTTAAGTAATTTTTTTGAGTGTTAATCTGATGTTGATTTTGGTATTCAGGGTTAATACTTAGGTACTTATTCTCTTACCAATTTACGGTCTAGAACTAATGAATGTTGAAGTATAGAAATGCATAAATAAGAAATGAAATGTTCCAGTTATGAAAAGGGTTCGAGGAATTATAACAATAATAATTCCAAAGTAATGGAAATAAAAAGGATTTGAAAATATAAAATAATATTTCCAATGTAAAAGAAATAAAAGGAGATTTGGTAAAAATATAATGATATTAATAAAGAAAAGGAGTTAATGTGATGAGTTTGAATGGGTTTATTCAAAAGGGGATAAGTGTTAGTTTTTGTTTCCCAGCAATGAAAATCAAAGAGATTTCATAACGACGTTTTTATGTGGGATTTGATTGAACTCAAATGTTTGGAGTATATATATGTGAATAAATACTAAAATGTTTAAAAAGGGTTTTGTGAACATTATTATAATAAGATAAGAAGTAATACTGTGTACTCGTGGTACCCCTCGAAACATCGGGTTTACCTGTCCCATCTGAAATAGCTGGCGGATTCGCCCCATCGTATACATGCGCAGCCTGTGAATTCTTCAGCAAAGGACAGTTCCTTATGATGTGCCCGGTCTAGTGGCAGTTGAAACACTCAACATCGTTGCGGGGGTTCTGACTCAAGCTTGGTTGGTTGGTCTTCATCCGCTTCGGAGCAGTGCATACATTGGAGTAATGGCCAGCTTGACCGCGGTTGTAGCAAATTCCCCTGGGTGGCCTATTGGTTTGCAGCTTGGCATTTGTTGTTGTGTTGCTTGATTCGGGTTGCCTTTCTGAAGTCTTGCGCTTGTTGCCCATTTGATTCTTTGCGTGATCTACTTGCATGTTCCTCAAATCCAAGCTCTCATAATTGCACACCATATCCACCATGTCGGCGAATCCAAGCATAACGTGGCTCATTACCCTTTTCTGGTACTTGTGCTGAAGTCCATGTATGAACCTCTTATTCTTCCCCTTAACATTCAAAATGAGCTCTGGAGCATAGCGGGATAGTTGAGTAAACCTGTTGAGATATTCTTGAACAGTGTAATCTCCTTGTTGGAGATTGGCAAACTCATCATGCAAGCGCTCCATCTCTTGCTCTGGAATGAACTTCTCTTTGAACAATGTTTTGAATTCATTCCATGTCATCACTACCTCTTCCTCATTCAAGGTGATGGCGTCCCTCAATAGTTGGGGCTCGTCCTGCAATAGCCAAGCACCCGTAAAGCTTTTCCTCTGATCCTCAAGACCTATGCCTCTGAAGATCTTCTTACATGTGCTCAACCAGCCCAAGGCTTCAATTGCAGTACCGGTGCCCGAGAATGGCTTGCGTCCACAATTCTTATATGTCTTTCCCACTCGGTCTAAATCAAACTGTCGCGGGGGATGGGGTGGATGAATCAAAGGCTCTGGGACAATGGAGATATTCCCCCACCCTCCACCTCGGCCTCCTCGACCTGCTCAGTAGCCATCTAAGTCAAGTTCTGTACAAGCAAGAAAAGAATCAAGCTCACAGAAATGATAAATTTAAGATATAGTAGAAGTAGAAGAATATATGGAAAGATAACGATGTACTGATCAAATTATTTTGCTATTCTACTTAGCTCATTCTAGGACATTACTAATCCTATCTCTAATGAGCTACTCACCTTAGAACACTACTAATTCTATCTTGACGAGGTGTTTAATGTGTTAAATTCCAGAACTAAGATTAACTAAAGCTCTGATACCACCTGTGACGATCTCAAAACCGCGTATTAAAGAATTAAGGATAATCATTGGAATATAACACATTAATCATCATTAGCAGAGAATAGGTAATAGCATAAACAGAAAATAGAATAATTTACATCAATATGACAGCGGAATCATAACATGTAATAAACATCATAGTAGCACAGTGTAGGATACAACTTAGTGCATAAAAGAAAATGATCAGTCTACATCAAGATCACTGGAACATATACATCATAGAGTACATAAATAGAAGTAAATCTGTCTACATCGCGATAAGTGGAATCATATACATAAGGTACTAATGGCGGAATATCAAATAGCCAAAATACTGATAAGTCAAGTCCTCGCCATACAAGCCAAAAGGTGCACTCCATGTTGCAGTGTAAAAGCCAAAATATAACCTGTCACCTGTCACTAGGCTGCCCGTGTGAAAATAAGGGCATGCGAGTTTGCAAAGTGAAACAAACTACGAGTTAGTCATGGGACTGGTATGAGAAATCTATTTAACTGGATAAACAACAATAACAAGGCAAATCATAGGACCACACCACTTTCGCAGAACGAGTTTACTCCAGTGATTGACAGTGCATTAAATAAGGTAAATTAATTAAAAAATGTAACACTTTTTATAAAAATGCATCCTTTATAAGACCCAAGTCCCATCATACAATGCAACGCAAACCGGAGGATAGAGTTTTACCTTATAATGGCCAATATATGCTTAATACGTGTAAAGTAAAATCATTTGATATTATTGCTAGTGCATATATGTTTCAAACGTAAATTCAATCATAAATACCAATCCTAGACGACATAAGTGCCCTATACCACTATGTCGCCATATGTAAGTTACAATCAAATCCGTAATTTTGTATTGGAATTTGGATTCCGTCATGAGTCAAGGCAAGGGATATACTCCTCACCGGCTTCGAGACACTCTAGCAAATGCACCAGGGCTACACACTCTGGGTAGCCCTTGTAATCGGCTGGGCCGGTCCTCCCTTATGTTTGAGGATTAGTTATTCCTGAACACACGTTTCTCGGTCGTATCGGACCTATTCATCGGCTCCATAGAGACCGATGTAATCAAGGCGCCTCGCATTCCAACGTCCACAAAGGTATAATAATCAACAATGTCAGGGCTAGTAAGATGCTGACACCACTATAGCTAGAAAGAAACGTCGTGTTCCCCCAACGGTCCTTATCCCGTTTTTAACTCATACTGAGGTGTAAGGCTCGTGAATCCACGGTATACACAAATCTATGCTATATCAAATTCATGCTTTGATCATCTATCACAAGACTCTGCTTTTCAACAAAAGCCTTGATCATTTGCATCTTTGCATGCCACGCTATCAAGCCACACCGTACCACTGATCTCTACCGATATACAACCTCCGAGCACGTACGTCTCAGAGAAGGGCGTTAAGCAAGAGAATAAATTCTTTGCCGCCAAACAGACGTATATTTAGTAGAGATCAACGAATACAGCACAGAATACATGTCAGACACACATCCTTTTACAAGTCTGTTCTGGGTCTGAACGAAACTGGAGGCACCTTATTCCTCGTTCCATATGTCTAGTACGGAAGAGAGGCCCCCGCACATCCAGATGATCAACAAGTACGTCCAGACCACTACCATTGTAACCTCGTCAAGGGAGCTACCCATCTCAAAGGCATTAGTAGTAATCTACATGATGTGAAGATCACCGATCTTGCACCGTCTTCATATCTTCGACACTTATTTGTCGATCCATTATATGAAATGAGAATTAACTTACCCTTTTCAAATAATCCACGTATATTAGAATTCAAATCAATTATGTACATCGTTAAATTATTCGACATCCACATTTCAGTTCTTTATATAATTTCATGTCAAACACATTCAACCATCAAATATTAAACAAACCAAGTAGAATCGGTTTATTTCCATTCCATATCGCCTGTAATATTTTATAACGATATATCGCTATTTTTATTTATTTAAGAATAACGCCATTTATTTAAACAATATTTCAGGCCATAACGAGGCCCTAGCGCTATTTTTCTCTATTTTTGATTTACACATTTCTCAAAATCTAGCCATCGGATCTTAACGAAGTTAAGTCCGTTGGAAAGATTTCTCCAAAGCGAATCCAAGGGTTCCGGTTTTGGGAAAATCCGATGGTCGGATCTCTCGATATAATCGTTTAAAGTTACGATTTCAAAATAAGAACTGCAGCGTCATTATTCGTTTTATTTAATTTATATGTATATATATAAATATAATTCATTCTGGTGCTTTTTTTATTCAGATTTGAATTAAACATTTCACACAATCTAACCGTTGGATTTTAACAAATTTTATATCATTAGAAAGATTTTTCCAAAGAGAACCCAGCGGTTCCGGTTTTGGGAAAATTCGATGGTCGGATTTCTCTATATAATCCTTTAAAATTACGATTCCAAAGCACGAACTGGAGCTGCCCGATTCGTTTATTATATATATATATAATTCATTCGACGATTTCCATATCGTTTTTCACTTCAAGTATTTCACTAATGCCTTTAAATTTCAGAAAATTTCGCCATAATCTCCTTTGTACGAGGAGGGGTTTGGAAATTTATTGGGCCACATTAGGCACCTAATAAATCCTAGAAAGCATGCACATATTTACAGTGATATATTCCGGTGTCCACTGGGGTGTGTGTATAGATCATAACTCCAGAGAATAAATTCTCATCACCCTATATATGGATTTTTGCCTTAATGACTAAAGAGATGTGTTTATTGTCATCTCTAGACCTGTATGGGATTTTTACTTATCTGGCAATTTACCGTTATATTTTATATAGTTCACATCAAACTTCATTTCAACCTGAAATATAGTCATCGCCATACAAGCCTCTCGCTTGTATGGTATATCTTCAACCTCACCACATAAGCTCCAAATGCCTATGTGGTATATGATATGGTATGCTATCTTCAAGAAGTATGACATGTGGTGTAGTTCAAAATTAATTGTTACTATCCTATGGCGACGTTTATTATTTCACACAGAACAACCATCACTTCGCATCCAATGGCATTCACAGGAGTTTATGTAATACTAAAATTACGCGGCCAACTCATTAAGGCTTACCTATTTGTCGGGCATGCAAATATATTCTTTACTCAATAGCTAATCCATATTCCTGTTCAACACATGTATATATATGCAAAACCAAACTAAAAGTAATATTTCTAGCGAACAAATGTTTATTTCAACATACAGTTATTTTTAACATTCCATACATAGGATAAAAATGATATTTTTGGCGAACAAAAATATGTTTCAACACATATGTATTTTTAGCGAGTCGTGTACATGATAAAAATGTTATTTTTATCGTTCCAAATATTTATCCCACATATGAATGTTTTCAGCACTTCATATTCACAATAAAATGTAAATTTGTTGTTTAATCCTTTTTTTTCAACACATGAATCCTTTTCAACATATGAATATTTTAAATAGTTCATACATATAATAAAAATGATATTTTTATTGTTAAAACAATTTATTTGAAAACCTGAATATTTTATATACTTGATACATAAGATAAAAAATGTTATTTTGGTGTTAAAACAATTTATTTAAAGCACTAGTGTTTTATATAGTCCATATATATGATAAAAATGTGATTTTTACCTTTTAAAGAATTTATTTAACACATGAATGTTATTCAACACATGAATATTTCATATACTTCATACGCATAATAAAAATGTGATTTTAATTATCTAAACAATTTATTCGACACATGAATATAATTCAATTACATGAAAATAATTCAAACACATAGATATTACTGAAAATTTTGGAAGCATAACGGTAGGGGCTTAAAAACCAGCACCGTCCCGAGTACGGCTCCTTGCACTACCTTAGGCCTCGTGGCGTTCCATAAGGAGCTTATCTAAATGATCTAAGATCAATTTCATATCATATGAATTTTCCACAACAATTCTCATTGTTTCAACAACAAACAATTTCTTTCCACCACAAATAATTATTTCCAGCCATTCGCATTTCAACTAATTTTTGACCATTTGCATTATCAACTAATTTCACGTCTATCACAATCAATTCATATCGTCCATGGTCTATGGACGAGGGGAGTATATATATGTATATACGTATATAAGTATATTTCATTTCCATTTCAGCACGTATATGATTTTTACAATGCATGTATAATTTATACATCGCTCATATAACTTATGCAACGCTCATGCATAAGGTGTACACGCATATTTAATTTATACTTCGCTCTTATAATTTATACAACGTATTTTCCTTCCATATTTGAAATTAGAAGTCTCATACTGATTTTAATCCTTCTGAAATTTGTAGCGAGCTCGGAATACATTATAGCTTCTTCTAGAACGTAGACGATGTCGCTACCAGTCCGATGTTTCATGTTTCATCGAATTTCATCAACATAGGAAAAAGATATGATTTTATTTGAAAATCATGATTTGCAACACTTAAAAGTGTTACAATCAGTTTTAAAAACAAAGGCCATATACCTAAGCAATTTCTTCAAAATAGGTTTTGATTTCGCGGCAAATCCATTGCACTTGGATTGGATCGGAGTACACCACCTCGAAGAGCATGGAACGACGCTCAGGCACGAGAGGGAGCGGTCCCACTTGATGGCGGCGTAGGTGCGTAGCGGAGGTTTGAAGACCCGATGTTCGGGGAGGTGAATCTTGACGTAGGGTGAATGATAGGGGGTGTTCCAGGTATTGATTTGAAGAGGAGGAGATGTTCTTCAAAAAGTTCCAAAGGGGCAGGGTCCAATTCGTAGTGGTTTGGCCGGAATATGGTCGGGAAGAGATGAATGTCTTCCGCTGCACGATACTGGGGGGGTTACGGTTTTTTTTTTTATATTTTTATAAAATTAAATAATGAAAGAAAAAAATCCTATTCACCGATATTTATATTAATTCAAAAATTAGGGGTTTTTCCATATGAACTACGATTCAAACCCAGCGACTGTAGCCCCTAGCTAAATACCCATATTCCAAACACAATGGAATATGTTTCGTAAGCCCATTCGACTGTTACAGTCGGTTATTCTTCAAATTAAAATCTAAGACATTCAAATTCTATTTTGAAAGTACATTTTAATTTGCCGGGGCCACATACTAATTCCAAAAATTACCGAAAAATAATCTAGCTATATTGGGAAGATACGGTCCCAACAAAAGTGATTTCGTCGAATTCTGAGACCGTTTGAAAAATGGCCATTTTTTGATCGATCCAATTTGACTGAAACCAACCATATACATTTTCCTTTGCCACGCTCACATATTAATTCCAAACATTATGGAATTTGAAACCTAGAAATAAATTGACATCCCGGATCCAACAAAAGTGGTTTCATCGTAAATGGAGGCCGTTTGCAAAATGTCAATTTTCAAGGGCCATATTTATTCTATAGTGAATATCCTGGATATTCAACTGGCCATAAGTTTTGATTCCTGCTATGAAATTTCGATTTTTCAGATTCGTTAGTAAGATATTCTTAAACAGATTTAAATATTTTTGGTCTCACAAAAATCCGTTTTATTTTGCATCCTGTACATTCAGTCAACGTTCGAATTCAAATTTTTAAACTACCACGCTATTTCTAACTTGTTATTTAATTGAAATAAATTATTTCAATTACTCCAAATTCCTTAAAATAGCCAAATTAAAAAATTTAAATTAGCTTGGATTTTCCGGGTTGTTACCATTCCTTTTCTATTTTTTTTGTTTTACAAATATTTCATTTTCAATTTTGTTTGTTTTCCAAAAATATTCCTTTATAATTCTATTTATTTTCTAAATAAATATTCCTTTTATAAAATCCTTTGATTTTATAAATATTTCCTTTTACAAAATCCTTGGATTTTATAAATATTTTATTCTCGATATGCACTTTGAAAATTCCCTTTTTAATTTCGGTATTCTATATGTTATTTAAAATACCAAATAATAAAGATCAATATTATCCAAACACACATAATCATGAACAGATTATATATCACATCATATATCACAATATATGAAAACAGTTACATAAATGTTGAGGAATCCAGTTGGATCCCTCCAACCTGTTTTCCTGCATCCATAGATGTTAAACAATATAATTAACATGAACTTCATTTCAATATGAAATATTCTGATAAACAGAATCAAGATTTGATTAACGATATATATATCGTTATCTATAATTTCATCCAATTAATTAGCAGTTCAACCAAACAAACAACACACAGAAATCAACCAACATTTATCAGGTATAAAAATTTAACTGTGCAGAGTTAGTGAGATTTACTCACATTGGACTTTATCGTTAAATAACGATAACTGTCGGTTGATTCAGACAGAAAATTTGTTTCACTATAAATTATAACAAGCTCTGATTCACTCCTAGTAAGTTCCATTGTGTTGCCGCCATCCATACGATCCTAATGGATCCTGTTTTGTTGAATTCCGTTAACATATGAATAAGATATGATATTACAAAGTTAATACACAATACATATACAATTTATATTTATTCAAAATGTTAACGGGCCTCACCATTATAAAAACCCCGACCCATTTGTCTCCTGCACCACCCATTATGAACAGTAGGGTCTTTCTCTCCCAATTAAAACGCGCTCCAGCTTTTCAACGCAGCCATTGCCGACTTTTTCCAAGGCTCTACTCCCCCTTTCTACTTAACAATAGTTCAAACTAAATTATCCTAAATTCCTAACTTCGGAAACGCTTTCAACCTATATCAATTTGTGCATCTCGAGTTCTTCATCTCCTCTGCGATGAATAGTTTCATACGCCATCATTCTATGACCAGGCGTCACTTAATACAACGAAATCCCAAAAAGAAATCAAAGCAATCGCCTTTCTCTCCCATTAATCCTAATACAACTTTAAAAATCCAAATCGATGCTTCAAACCTCCATACCTTTGAACCCTAGATATACTGTTAGCTTCCGCGTTCCAGGATGTGCATCGCACATTATAAACTCACACAGAATCGAAGCTCCTTGGTCGTTGAATCCATATATGCCGATCATATTATTTATAGGATTTTTCACGAATTTCTTTGGATTTTATTTTAATTTAGAACTTTATAATTTGGCGTTTCCTAAAGAAGACATGCGGCGGATTTTTCTTTGACTAGTGTATAATAAAATTTAGGGTTAGGATGATATTTATAGCTAGATTGAATATTTTTTCATTTGAATTTTAAATTAATATTTATGCTATCGTTGTTTATATTTGTACTTTAAAAATACCTGTGATCACATACAACATACAAAAATCATGAAAATGGGCATGTAGCTATAGTTCGACATTACTGACCCATTTCGTCGAATTCCGAGTCCATTTTCTCATACAACGTATTTTTAAAGTCAAATTATTTACTGTTTTTCCCATTATAATCCCGCACGGCCACATACTGACTCCAAAATTCATGAAAATTGAAATCTAACAATAATTTTATATTACGGATCCAACAAAATTAGTTTCGTTGAAAACGGAGATCGTTTGCCAACTGGCTATTTTTAAAGCTATAAATAACTCATTTAAATATTAATATATTTAAAAATAATTAAATTAAATATTTATAAACAAATATTATCATATATATTCAAATAAAATATAATACAGCTCCAAAATATTCCTATCTGAATTTGTTGCTCGACATTCCAAATCCAGTATTAAATCGATACCTTTTTTATATTAAAAATCCTTTTATAATATAAAAAAATCGCTATAAATTATAAAGGAATTCCATAGAGACTATTTTAAAATTTGATTTGGACATAACTCAAAATCTACATAATGAAATCCCGATTTTTCTGTTCTATTAGAAAAATATACTTCACCAGCTCCGAATGTTTCTTGTTTCACATAAATCCGGCTTAAAACGGATTCTGTATATTCAATTAAAGTTCGAATAGCCAAATTACGAATTGTCGTGCCATTTCGAGCTCGATTATAATTATAATATAATTTATACGTTCAACTATTGTTTAAATAATATATTCGCTATTATAATTCAATTCTATACTAAATTATATCTTATAAATAATCCAATTCACATCATATTGTGAATTCTACTGTTCTCGATTTTTTCGGAATTAAATATATTATTTTATTAATTATATTAATTAAATAATCACTATTGTTTAATTAAACAATGATTTAAATCTCTAAATCACCATTTAAATGATTAAATTAATTAATTATTATACCGTAAAAATACGGGACGTTACATTCTTCCCCCTTAAAATAATTTCGTCCTCGAAATTGCTATGGTGGCAAACAAACCCTGTTGACTGGTTAGATATTATTTGTCCACTTCTTAACTTCAGTTTCAACTGAACCAATTTAATTTCAATTAAATATTTATTCATTTCCACTAATGTAAATTTTCAAAAAACCTAAAAATATTCAAACACCTTAACTTTTCGAAAAATTTCGCTGGCACCTCCATTGTACTAGTCAATAGTTCAAACTCCAACTCGCCTCTCTAGGCCTTCTTCAACCCAAAAGAAAATCAAATAGCCAAGCGGCTTGCTAATTTGGCCCATAAAAACCTCATACCCAAAATAAACATAAACTACTACCTTTTTGTCGGGCATATCAATACATCCTTTCCAACTGTTACCCATTCGGCATATACAAATGGCATCCCAATCATTCGGTTATACCCAAGCCAAATTCTGTTCTTAACTCAGATTCCATTTTTAATTACAACTCTTAACTTACCATTCCAATTTCACTTCGGATTTTCTCCAATTCAATCTAATTCGATATTTTCTATCTCAATTCATTTTCCCTTAACTGGTTTCAATTCAATTTCTATCTCTATTTGCTTTTACAAATTCTAATTTAATTTGTTTTAATTCAAACAATCCTTCCTAGGGAATTTCAAACAATTTAGCTTTTCTAAAACTAGATATCCCTTTTTAGGATTCATAACAACTTGCTTTTCACAGAACAATTCAAAAACAAAATCCTTTGTAGTAATCCGTCACTTAGCAACTCGAATTAACACCGATGATGCAGCTGTCATCATTGGAACCTATTTTCCAGCGATTGAAGTGAGTTCAATACTATATCACTTTCAAAACCATATTTAAACACCTTCATTTTGAAATCACTTTCAAAATATCCTTCACAATGCTTGTAAACAATTTAAAATCTCCCAGGATTTTAAAATTCTCATATATTTAATCCAATTCCATTTACAACCACTGTAACACCCCGAAAATTCTATAACTGTGAAATTCAGGAACTAAAGTATAATTAATTTGAAATCAAAGAACTAAGGGAAACGGGATACGCCATTGCGTTCGTCTCGGAAAAATACGCGAAATAGAGTCCGAGTTTTCGAAAAACGGAGTCCGTATGAAGAAGATATGGCCTTCGGAAGTTTTGAATCAAATTTGAAATTCAAACAGAATAAAATAATAATTTGAAATGGGGCCCAATGGGCCAGGCGGATAAAACACCCGCCTAGCCACCCAGGTCGACTGGGCTGTCGACCTGGGCTACCCATGTCGACAGGGCTGTCGACAGCCCTGTCGACAGGGGTATCGACCTGGTCGAGCCCAGTCAACCTGGCTGGCCAGGTCGGTGTGTGGTCGAATTTCTGTGGTCTGCTTTGTCATTAGGGCTAGGTGGCGGGTTTTTATTGGTCTCTCTTCCTAATGAATGGCTATGATCTAACCTAGCAACATCAAGGGTCCTAATCAATTCCTAACCTCTATATAAACAACCCTAGACTAAACCCTAATCTATTCATTCAAAATAAGATTATAGCCGCCATGTTGCTGAGGAACGACAAAGATTAGCCGCCGACTAGAGAGAGAGGATTAGGAAGAAAGTTCTAAAGCCTAAAGCAATTCAAAGCAACCTAAAGCTAATCAATTCAACAAAGGAATCGTATCTCTTAATTAGAGAATTCGCCACAACCATTGTAAGTAGAGTATTACTTTGGTATAATAAACAACTGTGTTGATGTGTATGCTTGAATTGTGGCGATGGAAGTAATTCATGTTTGTGCAAAATTATGTTATTCATTATAAAGAACAACATTAGGTAGTTCTATGCAAGTTTACGTTTGGAATATTGCGCAAATTATGTTATCTATGTTGAAGCTACATGTATGTAGTCGATTGAAATTTTATGCAAGTTTGGGGCTTTGTTATTATGCCATCATATTTTTGTGCATAAATCATTTTGCAAGTAATTGAAAGCAAGTTTGGTTGTTATAGTTCATATGAAACTATGTGGGAATTTTGACACCATAATCCATGTATTAAGTCATGCTTTTGCAAAACTTATGAATATGGCTAGGCTATGAACGATATTTGGCATAATTGAAATCTATGATTAAGTCTATCTTGTTTAAAGAATTATATGATGACATATGTGAGACATGGCTAGGTTAGACTCAAAAATCCCTTTTTGCAAGTTTTAAAGCAAACACCATGTTTAGGAATATTTATGCATAAGTATGTTTATACCATCGTTATGTGATTAGACTTAAACCATGATTAAGTTGAATTATGCTTTTGTATTGGTAACAAAGTATCCCCTTTGTAAACATGTAGAAACCTTATGAACATGACATGTTTATGTTTATGCCATGAACAAAATTTAACTTTACTTATGCCATGCTTATGTTTGACATTATGCCATGTTTATGCCAAAAGTATTTATGCCATGCTTATGTTTAACATTATGCTATGCTTATGCGAGGAATATTTATGACATGCTTATGTTTGACATTATGCCTAAATAAAAATATAGATTCATGTGGTAGTTAAACCTATGCAAGTTCACATGCTTTGATTCATGTCACCTATGTTACCACTATGCAAGTACGCCAATTTCTATTTTATATTTCCAACGTCATATGCAAGTTCATGCGCTCACCTTCCCCTCTTTGTGTATACGCCAAAAGCCTCCCCTTTTCGCATGGCTAAATTGGGCTTTAAAAGGCTAAGCCCAATATATATATAAACGGACGTGTAAAACGGGGAAAATAACGTTGGGTTAAAAATAAATTAATGAATGAAAATATAAAATAGAAGGGCCCAAATTCAAGTATGGGTTGGGCCCGTGATTGGTGTGATCTTTACACCATTAACTTAATAATGGGCCGCAAATATTTACATATAAGAAATAAAGAAGAATGACAAGATATGTAAATGTAGAAAATACGATGTGTTTAACCCGAGGTTGGATTGAGTTGTGATGTAAACCTGCCCGGAACCGCCCGGCTGTCCAGTAGTCACAACAATACCTATCCAATGTGGGAGGTTAAACATGGAGCCCAGCAAGGACCCGAGGTTAGACTGAGTTGTGGCGTAAGACTGCCCGGAACCAACCGGCAACAGGCAGCCACAACAATACCTGTCTAATGTGAGAGGTCAGGGCCTTAATAAGACAATTAAGGCTGAGTCCGGATTGATAGGGTTAAGTGAACTAAAGACTTAATCAAAATAGAACATGCTAAACTAAACGGACTGGTGGGGGTTAGGTAGGAAACACTTAACCAACTTAGCATGTTGGCTAGAGATAGAAAACCTAGTAACGGGGGACCCTTTTCAGCAGTAACCCTAAAAGGTGTATCAGGATACCCTGAAACTAGGCAGGGTGGGGCACGATTACTGGGCTGATTGTAAGAGGTCAAAGCGACGGCGGTGGTGTAGCAGTGTAGGTTCTAACGGAGTGCGGGCGTGCACACACTCCGGCGCAGAAAAATAAGGCACTGGACACCAGTAGCATACCTGTGCACTCTAAGGTTGTGTCGGGTTGCCACTATGGGACTTGATACACCCCATGGTGGGACCAGCATAGGTAACTACAACATCGGGGGCCGTAAGACACATGTAACTACGCGAGTAGGAGCCGATCATCATTGAATGGATCACATCACCCTGATTATGGGGTGCAAATTGGAAACTAGTTTATATGGGTTCAGAGATTAACATGGGGTACGATAGTATATTCGACCCTAGGTAACTTAACCAAGTTCATAGTGTTTGCCCACTTCCTGTTTTACTTATCATACCCAGTTCTTTATTCATAGACAAAGTAGTACTAGACTTACTCAGGCTTTATGTCTGACTCTATTTTTCTTTCGTCTTCTTTCTTCCGTTTCTCCCCCCCCCAGGTCCTCAGGGAGGGAACACAGCAGCTTGACCTACCTCAACATCCAGCTTGAAGAAGAGAAATGTATTGCTTGGACTTTCCTGTTTTGAACTATGGCTTTGGACAATCCACTAGGGGGCTTTGGCAGTTTGTCTATGTTTTATTTATGCTTCTTTAAAAATAATGTACTCAAGACAGATTATGGAGTGTTATGTTATGTTTTTGGAAAGGATGTTGTTGTAACACGTATTTGACTTTATGAAATAAAGTTTGTTGTTCTTCCGCTGTTTACAAATATGTGTTCTTATATCTGTCTTGTATATCTGTGACTTGTACTTATAAACCTCCACCAAAATTAGGGCATTCCCTTTGAGAGTGACCCTAACGGAGGTGGGGTGTTTCACTTGGTATCAGAGCATAGGTTTACCAGATAAGATAAAAAGTTTTGAAAAAAATTATTTTCAAAAAGGAAATTTAAAGAAGCATTTTTAAAAAGATAAAAATATTATTTTATTTTAAAAAGGCAAAGTCCACTCCCCAAAGCCATAGGAACTATCTCTTATCCTTCGTTTTGAATCTATCCTTTTTGTTTCAGCATGTCCCAAGAACTTGACTTGCCGGAAGGGGTGCCAATACCTGGTTGGTTTAGACGGTTCTTAGAAGCAAGGGCCACTCAGCCAGGTCCTACCATTCCTCCTCCCCCAGCTGAAGGAAATCATCCAGCTGCAGCAGCACCTTTTCCTCCACCTCCTCCTCGGGGAAACGCATTCGCTAAGATATGTAAAGATTTTAAAGCCATGGGAGGAAGGGATTTCCATGGAACTGAGTCCTTCGTAGCAGCTAGGAATTGGCTGAAAGAAACTGAAGACCTATTCATCATCTTTGAGGTAGAAGATAGACAAAAAGTACAGTTGGTAGTGTGGCTATTGAAGGGTGAGGCTTCCTACTGGTGGGAAGTCACTAATGCTGAAAGACCAGTGGATACATGGGAGGACTTTAGGGCAAGGTTTGAGACTAAGTTTCTCTCAGATGCAGAAAGGAGTTTGCAGTTAGAAAAATTCTTATTCCTTAAGCAAGGAGACAAGACTGTTAGAGAGTATGTGAATCAGTTCGATGAGCTGGCTAGGTTTGGGCTTGACCTAGTCAATACCCCGCATAAGAAGGCTCTCCGTTTCGTCAAAGGGTTAAATGAGCCATTACACAGTTTGGCCATGACCCATATACCCATGGGAGCCACGTATGAAAGATTGGTGCAAATGGCATTGCTGAATGAAGAGGACAAGGGCAAGAAGAAAGAGGTTTTGCAGCCTAAGAAGACAGACTTTAAGAAGGGCGGAAAGGGCAACAAAGAGAAGAGGAAGTGCAATTTCTGTGGCAAAGTGGGGCACTTAGTAAAGGACTGCCGGAAGAAGAAGGCTAAGGAGAATGGTGGGTGCTTTTCGTGCGGTCAGACAGGCCACAGGGCTAAGGACTGCCCAAGGAAACGAGGACAGGGGCAGGGCACTGGATCCACCCCAGGGGCACAGGTTCATGTGCTAGAAGCGCCACCATTGCAACAGCGAGGTATAAATACTTCTGTAGAAAGTGTAGTTTATCTTTATGATCACCCCGTTCGCACTTTGTTTGATTCTGGCGCATCACACTCCTTTATCTCGTCTGCTTTAGTAGAATCTCTGCACCTAAAAACTAGTATGGTAGAGGACCCCTTATTTGTTTCAAACCCAATTGGGGGCCCAGCTCATTTGTCTATGATCTGTTTGGATTTGAAAATTTCTATTCTAAGTGTAGAATTTCAATGTAGTGCCTTTGTTTTGGGCTTTTCGGGGTATGGTTTGATTTTGGGTATGGATTGGCTATCCAGTAATAGGGCCATCCTTGATTGTGAGAAAAGGGTTGTTAGGCTCCTAACCCAGCTCGGTAATACTTTGGAAATTTCTTGTAATCCCTCGTATGCGGTTATGCTTAGTTATCTTGAATCGCTAGATGCTTCTGTTGAAAATTTGCAATCAGTTAGGGTGGTCCGGGAATATCCGGATGTCTTCGAAGAGGTGAAGGGCTTGCCTCCAAAGCGGGAAATAGACTTCCGCATATATCTTGTAGAAAATGCAAAGCCCGTTGCGTTGCCCGTTAGACATATGGCTCCACGAGAAAGGAAAGAGCTCAGTAAACAGATTAAAGAGCTTCTAGAAAAGGGGTTCATTAGGAGGAGCATTTCAGAATGGGGCGCTCCAGTGGTGTTCGCTACAAAGGCGGATGGTTCACTCCGTCTATGTGTTGACTATAGGGAGCTCAACAAGCTAACGAAAAAGAATAGGCACCCTCTCCCTAGAATTGACGATTTATTTGACCAGCTTGTAGGAGCGTCTGTTTTCTCCCAACTCGATTTAGCAACCGGTTTTCATCAGCTAAGGGTGGCTGAAGATAGCATCGATAAAACGGCGTTCAGAACCCCAGACGGCTTCTTTGAATGGCTTGTCATGCCTTTCGGCTTGACAAATGCACCTGCGTACTTCGTGGACCTGATGAGTAGGGTATTTAGAGATTTCCTCAACAAATTCGTAGTGGTCTTCGTAGATGATATCCTTATCTTCTCAAAGAGTGAAGAGGAACATGCTCAACACTTAAGGGCAATCATGGAAACTTTGCGAGTCCATCAACTAAAAGCCAAATTCTCCAAATGCCACTTTTGGAGAGAAGAGGTGAGGTTCCTTGGGCACATAGTATCCAAGCAAGGGTTAGCAGTGGACCCTGCTAAGGTAGTGGCGGTACAGGATTGGAAGACACCAAGGAATGCAACTGAGGTCCGAAGCTTTCTAGGACTAGCAGGTTTCTATCGAAAATTCATAAGGGATTTTGCGAAAATTTCAGCTCCGCTCACGAAATTGACCAAGAAGAATCTAGTGTTCAATTGGGACTTGGATTGCGAGTTTGCTTTCCAACGACTGAAAAGGGCTCTTACAACAGCCCCAGTTTTGACGCTGCCAGATGGGAGCAAGATGTTCACTGTTTATACGGATGCATGTGGGACAGGGCTAGGCGCCGTCTTAATGCAAGAAGGAAGGGTAGTAGCTTATGGCGGGAGGCAATTGAAGGTGCACGAAAAGAACTACCCAACCCACGATCTTGAGTTAGCCGCCATCGTCTTTGCACTCAAGTCTTGGCGACACTATCTCCTAGGTGAGAAGTTCGAACTTTACACTGACCATAAATCGTTGAAATATCTTTTCTCGCAGAAAGATCTTAACTTGAGGCAACAAAGATGGATGGAGTTTCTTGCCTCGTACGATTTCGAAATCTCCTACACTCCGGGCAAAGGCAACGTAGTGGCAGACGCGTTGAGCCGAAAGAAATTGACCCTAAGCCCGTTGTTTGTTGAAAGACAAAGCCTAGAGTTTATAGCCAGCTTCGACTTTAGGCCCTCCTCCGATTTCGTACCAGGCTTGCTAGCATCTCTCGAAGTACGGCCAACTTTAGTGGATTCAGTAGGGACAGCACAACGCGAAGACCCTCAACTTGTGGAAATAATTGATAGACTAATTAGGGGTGAGACTTCAAGTCACCTCAACAGATACTCCATCGACGATAAGGGTTTGCTAAGGCGAGACGGAAGACTATGCGTCCCACAGACAAACGATTTAATAAAGAAGGTTCTCGAGGAAGCACATCATTCCAAGATGACGATACACCCAGGTGGGGATAAAATGTACAAAGATATAAAGAGGACTTTCTTTTGGAACGGCATGAAAAAGGACGTGGCAGAATTCGTTTCTAAGTGTATGGTGTGCCAACAGGTTAAGGCGGAACAGAAAAAGCCTGGCGGACTGCTACATCCTCTAGAGGTCCCGCTGTGGAAGTGGGATAGCATCTCAATGGACTTCATCGATGGGCTGCCTAGGTCTAGGAGAGGCAACACTAGCATTTGGGTAATAGTGGATAGGCTTACTAAAAGCGCCCACTTTTTACCTGTCAAAAGTAAAAGAACTGCCTCATCCCTAGCATCACTTTACCTTAAGGAAATCGTTCGACTCCATGGAATACCATCTAGCATTGTTAGTGACCGAGACCCCATCTTCACCAGTGAATTTTGGCGGAGTCTGCAAGAAGCAGTAGGAACGCAGTTATGCTTGAGCACAGCCTATCATCCCCAAACCGACGGCCAAACAGAGAGAGTGAACAGAGTTTTGGAAGACCTTTTAAGGCTATGCGTCCTCGACTTCGGAGGGACATGGGAAGACCACCTTCCTTTGGTGGAATTTGCCTACAACAACAGCTATCAAGCAACCATAGGAATGGCGCCCTTCGAAGCTTTATATGGAAGACCGTGCCGATCGCCCACTCGTTGGTGGGAGTCTACTGATAAGCTTATACTTGGACCAGATATGATCCGAGAGACTTCAGAGAAAGTAGACTTAATACGAAGATGGATGAAGACGGCCCAAGACAGACAAAAGTCCTATGCCGACAAGAGAAGGACCGACCTTGAATTCGAGGTTGGAGACAGAGTTTTTCTCAAGGTATCACCGCTAAGGAACGTTGTTCGTTTTGGAACCACAGGAAAACTTGCACCAAGGTTCGTAGGGCCATTCCCTATTATCGAGAAAATTGGAAAAATGGCCTATAGATTAGAGCTACCCGAGAAGTTGGCTGGAGTCCACAACGTTTTTCACGTTTCACATCTCCGAAAATGTCTGCATGAGTCAGCTGAAGTAGTAGAGCCAAATATCCTCGAAGAGGTCGAAGTGGAACGCGAGGCAACCATAAGAAGAGTTCCAACCCGCATCTTAGGAACGGAAGTGAAGAGGCTACGCAACCGTGAAGTCAAGCTCGTCAAAGTTCAGTGGAGCGATGCCGAGGGAGACGCAACTTGGGAAACTGAAGCTAGAATCCGCACTGCCTACCCTTTTCTGTTCGAGGGTATATCCTTGATCTTTCCTTTTTCCTAAGTTGCGCTTTTATCTATCTTTTTAGGTATATTTCCTCGACCATATCTTTTAGGTAGAAAACCTTTGGATGAAAACATGTAGTTGAAACATGTTATGTATGAATGGTTGCAAGTGGTTGCAAGTGATTGCTAGTGGTTGCTCGTGGTTGCATATACACACACAATCTAGGTTTTAGATCGGCTCAGTCACTTCATATTGCATATGCATATATGTTTGTACTCGTATGTGGTTGAACTATAATGTGTTGTCATGTGGATGCTGCATTTGTATTGAATGATTGTGCACTCATGTAGAATCAAGAATAGGAAAATTTGCATACATAATGGATTCATGGCACTTACATAATTCTCATTAAGGAGGTCAACTGAATCAGTAGACCGCCTGATTTTGCATTAGATAAGTTCATGTACACACACACCTCGCATATGATCATGAAGCATTAGAAGTCTTTTAAGGACAATGGATGCTCGTGTTTGATGGATGAGTAGATGGATGATTGGATGTTAGGATATACATTCCTCCTAGCTTGAAGATTTCGAGGACGAAATCCTTTTAAGTGGGGGAGAATGTAACACCCCGAAAATTCTATAACTGTGAAATTCCGGAACTAAAGTATAATTAATTTGAAATCAAAGAACTAAGGGAAACGGGATACGCCATTGCGTTCGTCTCGGAAAAATACGCGAAATAGAGTCCGAGTTTTCGAAAAACGGAGTCCGTATGAAGAAGATATGGCCTTCGGAAGTTTTGAATCAAATTTGAAATTCAAACAGAATAAAATAATAATTTGAAATGGGGCCCAATGGGCCAGGCGGATAAAACACCCGCCTAGCCACCCAGGTCGACTGGGCTGTCGACCTGGGCTACCCATGTCGACAGGGCTGTCGACAGCCCTGTCGACAGGGGTATCGACCTGGTCGAGCCCAGTCAACCTGGCTGGCCAGGTCGGTGTGTGGTCGAATTTCTGTGGTCTGCTTTGTCATTAGGGCTAGGTGGCGGGTTTTTATTGGTCTCTCTTCCTAATGAATGGCTATGATCTAACCTAGCAACATCAAGGGTCCTAATCAATTCCTAACCTCTATATAAACAACCCTAGACTAAACCCTAATCTATTCATTCAAAATAAGATTATAGCCGCCATGTTGCTGAGGAACGACAAAGATTAGCCGCCGACTAGAGAGAGAGGATTAGGAAGAAAGTTCTAAAGCCTAAAGCAATTCAAAGCAACCTAAAGCTAATCAATTCAACAAAGGAATCGTATCTCTTAATTAGAGAATTCGCCACAACCATTGTAAGTAGAGTATTACTTTGGTATAATAAACAACTGTGTTGATGTGTATGCTTGAATTGTGGCGATGGAAGTAATTCATGTTTGTGCAAAATTATGTTATTCATTATAAAGAACAACATTAGGTAGTTCTATGCAAGTTTACGTTTGGAATATTGCGCAAATTATGTTATCTATGTTGAAGCTACATGTATGTAGTCGATTGAAATTTTATGCAAGTTTGGGGCTTTGTTATTATGCCATCATATTTTTGTGCATAAATCATTTTGCAAGTAATTGAAAGCAAGTTTGGTTGTTATAGTTCATATGAAACTATGTGGGAATTTTGACACCATAATCCATGTATTAAGTCATGCTTTTGCAAAACTTATGAATATGGCTAGGCTATGAATGATATTTGGCATAATTGAAATCTATGATTAAGTCTATCTTGTTTAAAGAATTATATGATGACATATGTGAGACATGGCTAGGTTAGACTCAAAAATCCCTTTTTGCAAGTTTTAAAGCAAACACCATGTTTAGGAATATTTATGCATAAGTATGTTTATACCATCGTTATGTGATTAGACTTAAACCATGATTAAGTTGAATTATGCTTTTGTATTGGTAACAAAGTATCCCCTTTGTAAACATGTAGAAACCTTATGAACATGACATGTTTATGTTTATGCCATGAACAAAATTTAACTTTACTTATGCCATGCTTATGTTTGACATTATGCCATGTTTATGCCAAAAGTATTTATGCCATGCTTATGTTTAACATTATGCTATGCTTATGCGAGGAATATTTATGACATGCTTATGTTTGACATTATGCCTAAATAAAAATATAGATTCATGTGGTAGTTAAACCTATGCAAGTTCACATGCTTTGATTCATGTCACCTATGTTACCACTATGCAAGTACGCCAATTTCTATTTTATATTTCCAACGTCATATGCAAGTTCATGCGCTCACCTTCCCCTCTTTGTGTATACGCCAAAAGCCTCCCCTTTTCGCATGGCTAAATTGGGCTTTAAAAGGCTAAGCCCAATATATATATATAAACGGACGTGTAAAACGGGGAAAATAACGTTGGGTTAAAAATAAATTAATGAATGAAAATATAAAATAGAAGGGCCCAAATTCAAGTATGGGTTGGGCCCGTGATTGGTGTGATCTTTACACCATTAACTTAATAATGGGCCGCAAATATTTACATATAAGAAATAAAGAAGAATGACAAGATATGTAAATGTAGAAAATACGATGTGTTTAACCCGAGGTTGGATTGAGTTGTGATGTAAACCTGCCCGGAACCGCCCGGCTGTCCAGTAGTCACAACAATACCTATCCAATGTGGGAGGTTAAACATGGAGCCCAGCAAGGACCCGAGGTTAGACTGAGTTGTGGCGTAAGACTGCCCGGAACCAACCGGCAACAGACAGCCACAACAATACCTGTCTAATGTGAGAGGTCAGGGCCTTAATAAGACAATTAAGGCTGAGTCCGGATTGATAGGGTTAAGTGAACTAAAGACTTAATCAAAATAGAACATGCTAAACTAAACGGACTGGTGGGGGTTAGGTAGGAAACACTTAACCAACTTAGCATGTTGGCTAGAGATAGAAAACCTAGTAACGGGGGACCCTTTTCAGCAGTAACCCTAAAAGGTGTATCAGGATACCCTGAAACTAGGCAGGGTGGGGCACGATTACTGGGCTGATTGTAAGAGGTCAAAGCGACGGCGGTGGTGTAGCAGTGTAGGTTCTAACGGAGTGCGGGCGTGCACACACTCCGGCGCAGAAAAATAAGGCACTGGACACCAGTAGCATACCTGTGCACTCTAAGGTTGTGTCGGGTTGCCACTATGGGACTTGATACACCCCATGGTGGGACCAGCATAGGTAACTACAACATCGGGGGCCGTAAGACACATGTAACTACGCGAGTAGGAGCCGATCATCATTGAATGGATCACATCACCCTGATTATGGGGTGCAAATTGGAAACTAGTTTATATGGGTTCAGAGATTAACATGGGGTACGATAGTATATTCGACCCTAGGTAACTTAACCAAGTTCATAGTGTTTGCCCACTTCCTGTTTTACTTATCATACCCAGTTCTTTATTCATAGACAAAGTAGTACTAGACTTACTCAGGCTTTATGTCCGACTCTATTTTTCTTTCGTCTTCTTTCTTCCGTTTCTCCCCCCCAGGTCCTCAGGGAGGGAACACAGCAGCTTGACCTACCTCAACATCCAGCTTGAAGAAGAGAAATGTATTGCTTGGACTTTCCTGTTTTGAACTATGGCTTTGGACAATCCACTAGGGGGCTTTGGCAGTTTGTCTATGTTTTATTTATGCTTCTTTAAAAATAATGTACTCAAGACAGATTATGGAGTGTTATGTTATGTTTTTGGAAAGGATGTTGTGGTAACACGTATTTGACTTTATGAAATAAAGTTTGTTGTTCTTCCGCTGTTTACAAATATGTGTTCTTATATCTGTCTTGTATATCTGTGACTTGTACTTATAAACCTCCACCAAAATTAGGGCATTCCCTTTGAGAGTGACCCTAACGGAGGTGGGGTGTTTCAACCACCTTTTATGTTTTCGTAATTTTAATTCCAATTCTGTTTTAAATTCAAATTTAATTCATCCGATTTCACATATTACCCTTATATGAATTCCAATTGGTTATTTACATAACCATTTAATTTACAATCTTACTCAATTATAATAACAACTAATATATCCAATATATTATAATCATTTCAATATAATTTTTTTCTTTTATATCAAAATATAGTTTGCGTAAAATTATTTCATTTACCCTCTTTTGAAAACATACCACGTCGTTTCATCGTACTCGAGTGTTTACAAACCCTACCGATACAGTGGATCAAAATGATCGACCAAAATTCATAAATTACTCAACCGATAAATCTCCACAATACAAAACAATTTTCATAAAACCTAAAAATACGTTCACTCGTATACATACACTCAACTCAATCTTGGGTGTTATTAACCCCATCTCTACTGAGTCACGCCACAGAGCCAAGGTAATTACTTAACCTTCAGCTCTGATACCACTATAACGACCCGGGGAATTTGCGACCCTGGATATCGGCATACAACACCATGTCGAACATCCAAGAACCGAAAACCCCGGATAGTCCATGAAAGAAATTAGAGGGTGAGAATAGATAAGGTAGAAACTTAGATTAAAAGAAGAAGAGGAAGTACATTACAACATCAGAGAAAACACGAATCTCGAAGACGAACGAATAAATATTTCATAACATAACTTTGAAATAAAACAGTATCTGTATACAATACCATTATTAGAGTATAACACTTACAACACAGTGGAAATAACAATAGCTATATAATCCTGAAGCCTCCTTCTCTAGCTCTTCAAGTATCTGTAACATCCCGACTACTTGACTGCTCGTACAAAATTGGGCACCCAAGAGTTTAGGGAAAACAAAACAAAATAAACTCTGGGTCAGTCATGTGACTAGTGTGAGTAAACTCCAACCATTTATTTTAACTTTTCCAAATCCTTTTGAAAAGCAATGATAATCGTAAGACCAATCCACACATAAACACGGATGGTTTTTACCTTACGATAACCCAAAACATTCTTTAAAAATCCATACTCTTCCGATATTATAATAATGTCTAAATCAAGTAAACATCAATCTAGTAAAATGCTTTCATCTCTCGCTCTATATATATAGTATACAATCAAAAACCACGGGCTCTTATTGGGTAATGGATTTCCAACTATGACAAGGTATGGAACCACCTTCCGTTCAGTGTACTCTAGAAGCGATACACTGGAGTTCAACAAGAACATCTTGCAACTCGGCCACACATAACTGGCCATTCATTTCGCTTGAATATTCCGAATATATTAGCACATTATGGTTGGTATACCAACATAACCATTCCCGGGAGATACAGAAGCGAAAGAAGTAAGAAATATGAATATTCTCTAGATAGTGACAATATACCCTAATTGGGTGCGGCCCACTTAGTCTTGTTGCCTGCCCAACTTATG
Source organism: Allium sativum (assembly GCA_030737875.1). NCBI lineage: Eukaryota > Viridiplantae > Streptophyta > Magnoliopsida > Asparagales > Amaryllidaceae > Allium > Allium sativum. The sequence continues at coordinate 605,743,128 of CM060910.1, read as the reverse complement.
TCATTTCTCAGTTGATGAGGCTTTAGGTCATAACGTACCTTTTAACATTTCACTCTTTTAATTACTTTGAATTCCACATCGTCATACACGTCAAGTCACAAATTGATTTCCCAAAAAATACAATGGGTATAAGCTAAGAGAAATGAATTCCTCCGCCACCAACGTAAATACGTTTGAAACGATCAACTTACGCGATCTACTAGATATACTCTGTCAGACATTCGTCCATTCAAGTTGTCCTGGCACTGGACAACCCGAAGGTACTATTCTGTAAATCCATCTTAGGCAATTTCTACCTAGGATTTACTGAACAACCCTTGCATAATTCTGTCTTCAATTATCTTCATCATATTTGATTCGCTACGCTAATTCCATACGGAGTGGTTTTCAGATAAAATATCTGATCCTGGTCTCTCCCTATTGACAACGGAAATTGTCAAAAACTTTGATAGCCGGTGATTTAACTATCAAAGAAAACATGTGTACAAACAACGGTCATGTTTCCAAATGGAAATCTTACCAAGCAAATCATCAATCAACATTTTTATTTTTAAATTAATTTGTCATTCAATTATTCATTTCCCTATTCCCGTTTTCATATATTCGTAAATTCTTATTTTCTAAATTTAGAAAATATATGTTATTAATCAATGGAAAACATTTCCATATTTACTATCATTTCTTATTTTCTATATTAGAAAACATATCTGATTTCTTATTTGGAAAATGTTCCCAAAACTCCTTCATTGGATTTAAACAGATGTTTAAATAAAACATCGCGACGCCAACTCAAACCATTACACTCATTAACTAAATTCACTTAACCAGCCTTCACTATTGAACCTTAACCATTCCTTAGTTAAAAACGAAGTCCATCAAGTTGGGGTATAACTACCTATCAGACCTTAACTGAACAACATTTCTAACTTCGAAATAAACAAAGTTCACCTTCTAAATATTTAACCAATTTCCTTACGTTACTCACGAATTCTATTTACGAATCCACTTCTTTTACATAAATCATTTGATTATAACAATAGTGTTTCTTCTGAAATATAATAACTTAAATATAACTTTTATTTATTAATTCGAATAAATGAACAAACAACTAATCTATAAATGAATAAATAAATCCTGATTAAAAAAACGGAAAGTAAACAATACTTTCCTACATTCGATATAATCGAATTTCAAAATATAACTGTAACAACCCGAAAATCTGGGCCAGTTTAAAATTTTTATTTTGGCGATCTTAGCGAATTTTGACTATTTAAAATGAATTATTTTAAATAATATCGAGTGAAATTTATTTTCAATATAGAATTCGACGTATATATTATATACGTCGTCGTTAGAATATATAATAATTATATATAATTATAAAAGGAATTGAAAATGGCGCGGTAGTTCGAAAATTCGATTTCTAATTTCAAAGGAATATACAGAATTCAATATAAGTCAGAATTGAACGAAACAAGAAATATTTGAATCTGTATAACTATATCTTTGTAACGAAGTTAACAAATTGAGATTTCATCTTAGGAATGATAAGATATGTCCAGTTTAAAATTAGAAATAGTCGCTATGGAATTCAGGCCCTTAAAAATAGACATTTTGCAAATGACCTCGGATTTCGACGAAACCAGTTTTGTTGGGTCCGCAGTGTTAAGTTATTGCTAGATTCCAAATTTCATAATTTTTCGAATCAATATGTGAGCGTGGCAAAGGAAAACGCATTTGACCAGTTTCAGTTGATTTTAATCGACTGAAAATTGGCCATTTTTCTAACGGTCTCAGAATGCGACGAAACTAGTTTTGTTAGGACCGTATCGTCCATGCGAAGCTAGAAAATATTTTTCTGGAATTTTTCTAGTTAGTATGTGACCCCGGTAATTTGAAACGTACGTTTAAAATTCAATAAAGTGATTTAAATGTAAATTCAAAGGAAACTGATCGAAACAGTCAAATCAGCTTGCGATACATATCCCATTGTGTTCGGAATGGGGGTAAAACGCTATGGGCGACAGGCGGTGGACCTCGTTTTGAGGTCGTATGTGAAAGTCAACCTTTAAATAATTAAATAAAAAAAATAATAAAAAAAATATTCCTTACTCTCCTTTATTTCTTCTGGCCCCCCCCCCCCCCCGTTTCAATTTCAGTTCTTAAATAAAAAAAAAAAAAAAAAGAGAAAGCCATCGCGCGATGGCGACAGCCTACCGCCGCCGTTCAGGCATCAACCCCCCCTTCCACTGCCTCCGCCTTCCTCGAATCCTGTTCTCCCCCCCCCCCCCATCGCGAAGCGCACCCCCCCTGCATCGACGCACGCAAACCCCCCCCTGGCGCCACAGTGAGCCGCGACCGCCCAACAAACCCTAGCCCCTCGTTGACCGCCCCCTCCGCCTGCTCGACAGCCCCCCCCCCTCTCCCTGTAAGTTCCCTGATCTCGTTTTTTTATTTTATTTTCTTTAAAACTGTTTTTCTTTTTATTTTCTTTTAAATACTGATTTTATCAGAAATAAAAACTATTTTTTTTTAGGTTAGAAAAACTGATTTTATTAAATATTAAATACTGATTTTTATTATGTTAAAATACTGATTTTTATTATGATAAAATAGTGATTTTTATTAAATATTAAATACTGATTTTTATTATGTTAAAATACTGATTTTTATTATGTTAAAATACTGATTTTAGTTATGTTAAAATACTGAAATTACATATTTAATTGTATATAAAGGATTAGATTGTTAGAAGGTAGAAAAATAGAAATTTTTATATATTGAACATCGAAGTAAAAATACGATTTTTATATATTGAACTTTGAAATAAAAATTTGATTTTTATATATTGAATAGCGAACTAAAAATTCGATTTTTATATATTGAATAGCGAACTAAAAATTTGATTTTTATATATTGAATAGCGAACTAAAAATTTGATTTTTATATATTGAATAGCGAACTAAAAATTTGATTTTTATATATTGAATAGCGAACTAAAAATTTGATTTTTATATATTGAATAGCGAACTAAAAATTTGATTTTTATATATTGAATAGCGAACTAAAAATTCGATTTTTATATATTGAATAACGAAGTAAAAACTCGATTTTTACATATGTAGTGAAAGCGGACAACGAAGTTGACAATAAGGCGAAACGACGAAGACTTCTGCAAAGGAAGAGCCGTGGAGCTAGGATAGCTATATGTGAGAATTTCTCACCTTTCAATTTATTTTTCTAGTTATATATATATATACTAGGATGCAGACGGTGCTTAGTAGCACCCGACACAATCGTCCACAGACCATGGACTTGTTTGTTTGGCTGTTTGGTTATTGATTGTGATATTGGTTTGGATGTGGTTTGTGGTGTGAAAAATCGAATCGATCAATTGGTTAGGATTAGACGTGCGCCGTTATAAGGCGAAGGAGTAAGGCTAGGTTAGACCCTTACTCCAAATTTTGTGGTTTGCATAACGAAAGTGAATTTGATTGATGTGTGAATGGCGTGGGCCTTCACTAGACCGGGGATAAGGCTAGGCCTTGTCCCGTTTCTAGTATCGTGCCGTTATGCCGCCGAAATTTTCTAAAATAAGTTAGAAAAATAAAAATAGCATTTTATTTAAAGAATGAACTGAATAGAAATTCATATGTTAAAATAAAATGTGTTATCGTTAAAAATATAATTTTTAACGTGAATGTGAATAAATAAATATTCATTTACCAACCAGACGGTTTGTTTATGTACACCTATTTGAATGACATTGATTGGGACGATAAATTTCACACATCGCCCAACAGCACAAATAAAATATGTGTTTGATTGATTGAAACCCCACACGGGTGTTAGGATGAAATTTGAAGTTCACTCATCCTGATTGATTAAATATGTCGATCGATTGATTGACAGGCTGTTATAAGCGTTGAATATCTATATTTGATGCTTATACAGTGTAGTGCACTTTGGTTGATGGTTGATTATTTTCAATGCCATTATATACATGTGTTGTATGAAAATCCATATAATTAATTTTATATGGTAATTGATTGGGCCTCATTCCAGTTTTGAAAAAGAAATATTTGAAAAAGAAATATTTGAAATAGAATATTTGAAAATAAAGGAATATATGAAGCCGAGTTGATTAGATTGACGCCATTTTGACGTAAACGATATTTATATCGATTTTAAAACGATTTCGAAATAAATTGAATTTAAAACGATTTCGAAATGAATTGAATTGAAAACGATTTCGAAATGAATTGAATTGAAAACGATTTCGAAATGAATTGAATTGAAAACGATTTCGAAATGAATTGAATTGAAAACGAATTCGAATTGAATCGAAAGTGAATTGAAATGAATTCAAATTGAATTGAAATTTGAATTGAATAGAAATGAATTTTAAAACGAATTTATAGAGAAGAATTCAATTTTGCTTTGAATTGAAAGGGAAGTTGAAATAGATTTTGAAAACGAATTTTGAAACTATTTATATAATTCGTTATAAATAGAAATCGACGAAATATATATTATATATATTATATATATAATATAATGGCCTGAATAGAACGCGCCGCGCCGCGGCAGTTCGTGAATTTCGACCATTTATTTCAAACGGACATTGCGGGAGATCCGACCGTCGGATTCTCCTAAAACCGGAACCGTTGGGTTCGTATCGAAAAGAGCTTTCTAATGAATGTTAGAAATTTGAAATCTAACGGTTGGATTTGGAGATACGTCCAAATCAAATTCGAAAAAGGTCGCTGTAAGTGCAGTTCGATGGCCATTGATGGAAATCGACTGTACGGGCCTTGATAAAATTATTAAAAATAGCAATAATTTGTGTAAAATCATAAGAAGTGATTTAGAAAGAATTGGGATGAAAAACTCCATATTTGAAAAGATAAAAATGGATTTTTATCGAAATGAACTAGTTTTGAACTAGAATTATAATTCTATTTATTTTTAAATAAATAAATTGAATTTAAAAAGGGTTTTAAAAATAACCAAAATTTCCAATGATTGCATTGGAGTGGATTTGAATCGAAATTGTCTTCGGAATATTTCGATGTTGGAATTCGTGATTATACAGGTGTTGTTATGGAAATTTGAAAGATATATATATTTATATCGTTATTTCAAATACGACATTTGTTAGTCGTAGAATTTGATATTGAATATAAGCCGATATATTTTCTATTCAGAGCCTTGTATTGAATATCGAATGTGATTTGGGTTTGTCGTGAATGGTGTCTTCACTAACACTGTTCTTGAACCCAGTTGAGAAATGATTAAATCTTTTTATTTAGATTTAATGAAGTGTACCAATTAAATAATATTTAATTGGAATTGAATTGATATTGATTTTTGGGTTTATCGTGAACAGTGTTTTAAATAACACTTGTTCTTTAACCCGATAATTAATGAATGTGATTTGGGTTTGTCGTGAATGGTGTCTTCACTAACACTGTTCTTGAACCCAGTTGAGAAAAGATTAAATCTTTTTATTTAGATTTAATGAAGTGTACCAATTAAATAATATTTAATTGGAATTGAATTGATATTGATTTTTGGGTTTATCGTGAACAGTGTTTTAAATAACACTTGTTCTTTAACCCGATAATTAATGAATGTGATTTGGGTTTGTCGTGAATGGTGTCTTCACTAACACTGTTCTTGAACCCAGTTGAGAAAAGATTAAATCTTTTTATTTAGATTTAATGAAGTGTACCAATTAAATAATATTTAATTGGAATGGAATGGATATTGATTTTTGGGTTTATCGTGAACAGTGTTTTTAAATAACACTTGTTCTTTAACCCGATAATTAATGGGATGTGACTTTGGGTTTATCGTGAACCGTGTTTTAAATGACACTGATTCTTTAACCCAGTCACAGATTAAAACTAAGTGGAGTTTTAATGAATCTTTAATTAGATTGAAAGGATCGAGAATGGAATATCACCAGTTTTGCTCCAGGCGATAGTTAAATCTTTAATTAGATTTGAACGTGAAATTTAGAAACTAACTGTCGGTTAGCCAAGCAGAAGGGTTTTCTGGATATTGATCTGATGTTGGTTTCGGCCTTCGGGGTTAATATTTAGGGAATTATTCTCTTGATTAATTTACGGTTAGTGACTAATGAATTGGAATGAGGCGTATGTTGTGTTTGTGTAACACTTTTATAATATATACGCGAGTTATTCGGAAAGACCGGGTTTATCCCATTCTGAATAACTGATACGACGATAAGTCGAAGATGAAGACGATGGTCGAAGACTGGAGGTCTTCACGTCGTTTGGGTGATAACTGATGATCTTGATTGGGCTGTACACCCAAGAAGATGGAAACAGTTAGTGATCGTCCAGACGTACTTGGAGATCGATGGATATGCGGGGTACTAGGTGCCTCCGGTTTCGTTCAGGCCCAGAACGGACTTGTAAATGGACTGTGTGTCTGACATTGGATTTCATTCTGTGTGACTGATATCGGTTGCATAGAGTGGTTTGCCTGTGTGGCATGCTAAGATGCAAATGATCAAGGCTTCTGTTGAAAAGCAAAGTCTTGTGGTGATGATCAAAGCACGGCCTTTGTGGCGTAGCTTTGTGTAACGTTTGATTCGCGAGTTTCACACCCGGTATGAATCAAAAACGGGAGACGGACCTCAGGGAGGGCATGCGTTTCTTTCTAGTTAGAAGTGGCGTCAGTGGTTTTACACGCCCTGACGAGTTTGACTTATGTGGTTGTTGCTGTTGCGAGGCGCCTCGGATTGATCGGTCGTTCTCGAACCGATGGAGTCATTCGTTGGCTCATTGACACCCCAAAGGGTGGGGAAACGCAGTGTTCAGGCATTTTAATCCACATCGGTGGACCGGCCCTGACGATCCAAGGGTCACTCGAGCTCTGATCCTGAGACACGGGCTAGAGCGTCTCGAATCGGTTGAGGACTATCTTTTGCCTCGGTTCATAGACAGAAATCCAATTTCCAAATACGTGACTTTGCGGTTTTATTTGTAAACCTATATATGGCGACATAGTGGCATGGGACGCTCATGTCGCCTATGATTGATACTTATGATTTGAAGTTGTTTTATACACTATGCACTTATAATAGTATCAAATGATTTGTTTTAAACGTATCCAGCATTCTTTGGCTGTTATAAGGGAAAACCCTATCCCCCGGCTTGCGTTTGCATTGTGTGATAGGACCTGGGTCTTATAACAGCTTCATTTTTCTTTATTTAGCATTGCGCTGTTTATTTATGCACTGGTATTCTTGGGAGGAAACCCGTTCCGTGTTATACGGCGTGGTCCCTTGATTTACCTAGCTTTAAAAATAAAGATTAACTGTTTTAGTTCTCACACCAGTCACATGACTGACCTGGAGTTTATTGTTTTAACCTAAACTCTGGGTGCCCTTATTTTGACACGGGCAGCTAGTAGTTTCGGTTTTGCAGATTTATATTCACAGGATCCTGGTTTACAGCTGGAACGATATCCGGAAAGCTTTGTATCCGTATATCTCCTTCTAGTTGTGTATTGTATTATTTTCCGCTGCTATGTATTTAAATGTAATTTAAATCTCTGATATTTCTGTGTAATATTGATTCGTTTATACTCTGTATATTCTTGTATTCTGATGCATTGTTGTAATATACAATGAAATGTTCTTCTGTATAGGTTCTGTTGTGGCGTGTTCTCGAACTATCCGACGCTTTCCTTTACGGGGAGGTTGCGGGTTTTCACAGTTGGTATCAGAGCTTTGGTTTACAAAGCTCAGAGAACAAGGCACATTAGAACCATACGAAAGAATTCATCAGATATTGGATTAGCAATATCCAATGGAATGATTCGTTAGAGATAGGATCAGTAGTATCCTAGAACGAGTGTGAAGAGTATATTTTTGAAAATGAAAACAAATTTTTGTTTTGAAAATTTAAATCAATTATTCGTATTTGATTATCTATTTATATTGATGTGGACAATCCAGTATATATAGATTTTGCATATACGTCTGATCCGCGTGTATTCGAAATTTTAATATACTGGATAGATATGGAATCACATTCTAGTCGCCCGAAGATGATTCTGATGATAGTTCGAACATCATCAGAATTGGTATTCGTGTTTCGAAGGTGTGATTTTCTATATATTTCCATTAGGCTGGTGTGAGAACCAAAATTAGATAGGGCTTATTGTTGTGATTTGGCATCAAAAATGAGATTTTTAACTATATATCAAAATTATGAATTTGAAACGTTAAATTCACTAATTGATTGATGTTTGTGTTGTTTGTTTATTTGTTTGCTAATTTTTAGTCATTTAGCCTAATTGAACCGAATATTGTGTTGTATTGAAATTTGGTTGCATTTGCTTGCATATACTTGTACTTACATTGAACAGGTCATAGCAAGGAGGCTAGAGCCAGAGAATAAAATTTGTTTGCCCGACAAATAGGTACATGTTTACTACATAATTTCCTGTTTTGTTTGGGTGATGATGATTTTGTGAGCCTATTGGCTAGCCGCTTGGCTTTTTCTTTTTCTTTTTGAGATCTGAAGGACCGGGGAAGCTATTTGAAATTCCCCGATGCTCCCGGTGCAGGGGAGGTTATGGCCAAATTTTTCGAAAATTTAGGGTGTTAGCCAAATTTTTGAAATTTTGAAAATTCTCAGAAACTGAAGAGTTAGAGAATGGAAGCCAGATCGAGCGTAGAGTTGAATTATCAAACCACTTTCGACTTTGTTCCTTTTCGGGGACGAAAAGTTTTAAGTGGGGGAGATTGTAACAACCCGAAAATCTGGGCCAGTTTAAAATTTTTATTTTGGCGATCTTAGCGAATTTTGACTATTTAAAATGAATTATTTTAAATAATATCGAGTGAAATTTATTTTCAATATAGAATTCGACGTATATATTATATACGTCGTCGTTAGAATATATAATAATTATATATAATTATAAAAGGAATTGAAAATGGCGCGGTAGTTCGAAAATTCGATTTCTAATTTCAAAGGAATATACAGAATTCAATATAAGTCAGAATTGAACGAAACAAGAAATATTTGAATCTGTATAACTATATCTTTGTAACGAAGTTAACAAATTGAGATTTCATCTTAGGAATGATAAGATATGTCCAGTTTAAAATTAGAAATAGTCGCTATGGAATTCAGGCCCTTAAAAATAGACATTTTGCAAATGACCTCGGATTTCGACGAAACCAGTTTTGTTGGGTCCGCAGTGTTAAGTTATTGCTAGATTCCAAATTTCATAATTTTTCGAATCAATATGTGAGCGTGGCAAAGGAAAACGCATTTGACCAGTTTCAGTTGATTTTAATCGACTGAAAATTGGCCATTTTTCTAACGGTCTCAGAATGCGACGAAACTAGTTTTGTTAGGACCGTATCGTCCATGCGAAGCTAGAAAATATTTTTCTGGAATTTTTCTAGTTAGTATGTGACCCCGGTAATTTGAAACGTACGTTTAAAATTCAATAAAGTGATTTAAATGTAAATTCAAAGGAAACTGATCGAAACAGTCAAATCAGCTTGCGATACATATCCCATTGTGTTCGGAATGGGGGTAAAACGCTATGGGCGACAGGCGGTGGACCTCGTTTTGAGGTCGTATGTGAAAGTCAACCTTTAAATAATTAAATAAATAAAATAATAAAAAAAAATATTCCTTACTCTCCTTTATTTCTTCTGGCCCCCCCCCCCCCCCCCCGTTTCAATTTCAGTTCTTAAATAAAAAAAAAAAAAAAAAAAGAGAAAGCCATCGCGCGATGGCGACAGCCTACCGCCGCCGTTCAGGCATCAACCCCCCCTTCCACTGCCTCCGCCTTCCTCGAATCCTGTTCTCCCCCCCCCCCCATCGCGAAGCGCACCCCCCCTGCATCGACGCACGCAAACCCCCCCCTGGCGCCACAGTGAGCCGCGACCGCCCAACAAACCCTAGCCCCTCGTTGACCGCCCCCTCCGCCTGCTCGACAGCCCCCCCCCTCTCCCTGTAAGTTCCCTGATCTCGTTTTTTTATTTTATTTTCTTTAAAACTGTTTTTCTTTTTATTTTCTTTTAAATACTGATTTTATCAGAAATAAAAACTATTTTTTTTTAGGTTAGAAAAACTGATTTTATTAAATATTAAATACTGATTTTTATTATGTTAAAATACTGATTTTTATTATGATAAAATACTGATTTTTATTAAATATTAAATACTGATTTTTATTATGTTAAAATACTGATTTTTATTATGTTAAAATACTGATTTTAGTTATGTTAAAATACTGAAATTACATATTTAATTGTATATAAAGGATTAGATTGTTAGAAGGTAGAAAAATAGAAATTTTTATATATTGAACATCGAAGTAAAAATACGATTTTTATATATTGAACTTTGAAATAAAAATTCGATTTTTATATATTGAATAGCGAACTAAAAATTCGATTTTTATATATTGAATAGCGAACTAAAAATTTGATTTTTATATATTGAATAGCGAACTAAAAATTTGATTTTTATATATTGAATAGCGAACTAAAAATTTGATTTTTATATATTGAATAGCGAACTAAAAATTTGATTTTTATATATTGAATAGCGAACTAAAAATTTGATTTTTATATATTGAATAGCGAACTAAAAATTCGATTTTTATATATTGAATAACGAAGTAAAAACTCGATTTTTACATATGTAGTGAAAGCGGACAACGAAGTTGACAATAAGGCGAAACGACGAAGACTTCTGCAAAGGAAGAGCCGTGGAGCTAGGATAGCTATATGTGAGAATTTCTCACCTTTCAATTTATTTTTCTAGTTATATATATATATACTAGGATGCAGACGGTGCTTAGTAGCACCCGACACAATCGTCCACAGACCATGGACTTGTTTGTTTGGCTGTTTGGTTATTGATTGTGATATTGGTTTGGATGTGGTTTGTGGTGTGAAAAATCGAATCGATCAATTGGTTAGGATTAGACGTGCGCCGTTATAAGGCGAAGGAGTAAGGCTAGGTTAGACCCTTACTCCAAATTTTGTGGTTTGCATAACGAAAGTGAATTTGATTGATGTGTGAATGGCGTGGGCCTTCACTAGACCGGGGATAAGGCTAGGCCTTGTCCCGTTTCTAGTATCGTGCCGTTATGCCGCCGAAATTTTCTAAAATAAGTTAGAAAAATAAAAATAGCATTTTATTTAAAGAATGAACTGAATAGAAATTCATATGTTAAAATAAAATGTGTTATCGTTAAAAATATAATTTTTAACGTGAATGTGAATAAATAAATATTCATTTACCAACCAGATGGTTTGTTTATGTACACCTATTTGAATGACATTGATTGGGACGATAAATTTCACACATCGCCCAACAGCACAAATAAAATATGTGTTTGATTGATTGAAACCCCACACGGGTGTTAGGATGAAATTTGAAGTTCACTCATCCTGATTGATTAAATATGTCGATCGATTGATTGACAGGCTGTTATAAGCGTTGAATATCTATATTTGATGCTTATACAGTGTAGTGCACTTTGGTTGATGGTTGATTATTTTCAATGCCATTATATACATGTGTTGTATGAAAATCCATATAATTAATTTTATATGGTAATTGATTGGGCCTCATTCCAGTTTTGAAAAAGAAATATTTGAAAAAGAAATATTTGAAATAGAATATTTGAAAATAAAGGAATATATGAAGCCGAGTTGATTAGATTGACGCCATTTTGACGTAAACGATATTTATATCGATTTTAAAACGATTTCGAAATAAATTGAATTTAAAACGATTTCGAAATGAATTGAATTGAAAACGATTTCGAAATGAATTGAATTGAAAACGATTTCGAAATGAATTGAATTGAAAACGATTTCGAAATGAATTGAATTGAAAACGAATTCGAATTGAATCGAAAGTGAATTGAAATGAATTCAAATTGAATTGAAATTTGAATTGAATAGAAATGAATTTTAAAACGAATTTATAGAGAAGAATTCAATTTTGCTTTGAATTGAAAGGGAAGTTGAAATAGATTTTGAAAACGAATTTTGAAACTATTTATATAATTCGTTATAAATAGAAATCGACGAAATATATATTATATATATTATATATATAATATAATGGCCTGAATAGAACGCGCCGCGCCGCGGCAGTTCGTGAATTTCGACCATTTATTTCAAACGGACATTGCGGGAGATCCGACCGTCGGATTCTCCTAAAACCGGAACCGTTGGGTTCGTATCGAAAAGAGCTTTCTAATGAATGTTAGAAATTTGAAATCTAACGGTTGGATTTGGAGATACGTCCAAATCAAATTCGAAAAAGGTCGCTGTAAGTGCAGTTCGATGGCCATTGATGGAAATCGACTGTACGGGCCTTGATAAAATTATTAAAAATAGCAATAATTTGTGTAAAATCATAAGAAGTGATTTAGAAAGAATTGGGATGAAAAACTCCATATTTGAAAAGATAAAAATGGATTTTTATCGAAATGAACTAGTTTTGAACTAGAATTATAATTCTATTTATTTTTAAATAAATAAATTGAATTTAAAAAGGGTTTTAAAAATAACCAAAATTTCCAATGATTGCATTGGAGTGGATTTGAATCGAAATTGTCTTCGGAATATTTCGATGTTGGAATTCGTGATTATACAGGTGTTGTTATGGAAATTTGAAAGATATATATATTTATATCGTTATTTCAAATACGACATTTGTTAGTCGTAGAATTTGATATTGAATATAAGCCGATATATTTTCTATTCAGAGCCTTGTATTGAATATCGAATGTGATTTGGGTTTGTCGTGAATGGTGTCTTCACTAACACTGTTCTTGAACCCAGTTGAGAAATGATTAAATCTTTTTATTTAGATTTAATGAAGTGTACCAATTAAATAATATTTAATTGGAATTGAATTGATATTGATTTTTGGGTTTATCGTGAACAGTGTTTTAAATAACACTTGTTCTTTAACCCGATAATTAATGAATGTGATTTGGGTTTGTCGTGAATGGTGTCTTCACTAACACTGTTCTTGAACCCAGTTGAGAAAAGATTAAATCTTTTTATTTAGATTTAATGAAGTGTACCAATTAAATAATATTTAATTGGAATTGAATTGATATTGATTTTTGGGTTTATCGTGAACAGTGTTTTAAATAACACTTGTTCTTTAACCCGATAATTAATGAATGTGATTTGGGTTTGTCGTGAATGGTGTCTTCACTAACACTGTTCTTGAACCCAGTTGAGAAAAGATTAAATCTTTTTATTTAGATTTAATGAAGTGTACCAATTAAATAATATTTAATTGGAATGGAATGGATATTGATTTTTGGGTTTATCGTGAACAGTGTTTTTAAATAACACTTGTTCTTTAACCCGATAATTAATGGGATGTGACTTTGGGTTTATCGTGAACCGTGTTTTAAATGACACTGATTCTTTAACCCAGTCACAGATTAAAACTAAGTGGAGTTTTAATGAATCTTTAATTAGATTGAAAGGATCGAGAATGGAATATCACCAGTTTTGCTCCAGGCGATAGTTAAATCTTTAATTAGATTTGAACGTGAAATTTAGAAACTAACTGTCGGTTAGCCAAGCAGAAGGGTTTTCTGGATATTGATCTGATGTTGGTTTCGGCCTTCGGGGTTAATATTTAGGGAATTATTCTCTTGATTAATTTACGGTTAGTGACTAATGAATTGGAATGAGGCGTATGTTGTGTTTGTGTAACACTTTTATAATATATACGCGAGTTATTCGGAAAGACCGGGTTTATCCCATTCTGAATAACTGATACGACGATAAGTCGAAGATGAAGACGATGGTCGAAGACCGGAGGTCTTCACGTCGTTTGGGTGATAACTGATGATCTTGATTGGGCTGTACACCCAAGAAGATGGAAACAGTTAGTGATCGTCCAGACGTACTTGGAGATCGATGGATATGCGGGGTACTAGGTGCCTCCGGTTTCGTTCAGGCCCAGAACGGACTTGTAAATGGACTGTGTGTCTGACATTGGATTTCATTCTGTGTGACTGATATCGGTTGCATAGAGTGGTTTGCCTGTGTGGCATGCTAAGATGCAAATGATCAAGGCTTCTGTTGAAAAGCAAAGTCTTGTGGTGATGATCAAAGCACGGCCTTTGTGGCGTAGCTTTGTGTAACGTTTGATTCGCGAGTTTCACACCCGGTATGAATCAAAAACGGGAGACGGACCTCAGGGAGGGCATGCGTTTCTTTCTAGTTAGAAGTGGCGTCAGTGGTTTTACATGCCCTGACGAGTTTGACTTATGTGGTTGTTGCTGTTGCGAGGCGCCTCGGATTGATCGGTCGTTCTCGAACCGATGGAGTCATTCGTTGGCTCATTGACACCCCAAAGGGTGGGGAAACGCAGTGTTCAGGCATTTTAATCCACATCGGTGGACCGGCCCTGACGATCCAAGGGTCACTCGAGCTCTGATCCTGAGACACGGGCTAGAGCGTCTCGAATCGGTTGAGGACTATCTTTTGCCTCGGTTCATAGACGGAAATCCAATTTCCAAATACGTGACTTTGCGGTTTTATTTGTAAACCTATATATGGCGACATAGTGGCATGGGACGCTCATGTCGCCTATGATTGATACTTATGATTTGAAGTTGTTTTATACACTATGCACTTATAATAGTATCAAATGATTTGTTTTAAACGTATCCAGCATTCTTTGGCTGTTATAAGGGAAAACCCTATCCCCCGGCTTGCGTTTGCATTGTGTGATAGGACCTGGGTCTTATAACAGCTTCATTTTTCTTTATTTAGCATTGCGCTGTTTATTTATGCACTGGTATTCTTGGGAGGAAACCCGTTCCGTGTTATACGGCGTGGTCCCTTGATTTACCTAGCTTTAAAAATAAAGATTAACTGTTTTAGTTCTCACACCAGTCACATGACTGACCTGGAGTTTATTGTTTTAACCTAAACTCTGGGTGCCCTTATTTTGACACGGGCAGCTAGTAGTTTCGGTTTTGCAGATTTATATTCACAGGATCCTGGTTTACAGCTGGAACGATATCCGGAAAGCTTTGTATCCGTATATCTCCTTCTAGTTGTGTATTGTATTATTTTCCGCTGCTATGTATTTAAATGTAATTTAAATCTCTGATATTTCTGTGTAATATTTATTCGTTTATACTCTGTATATTCTTGTATTCTGATGCATTGTTGTAATATACAATGAAATGTTCTTCTGTATATGTTCTGTTGTGGCGTGTTCTCGAACTATCCGACGCTTTCCTTTACGGGGAGGTTGCGGGTTTTCACAATAACTCTATTCGATTGACTCTCTTCGAATAACTTATATTCGATTAACTCTCTTCGGGTAACTTGAATTCGATTAACTCTCTTCGAATATCTTATATTCGATTAACTCTCTTCGAATAACTCTAATTCGATTAACTCTAATCGATTAACTCTAATTTGATTAACTTTAATCGATTAACTCAAATTCGATTAACTCTAACTGATTAACTCTAATTCGATTAACTCTAATCAATTAACTCTCTTTTCGATCCTTTTTCAGAACCCAAATTCCTTTATAAATATTTAATTTATAAAATATTCAATTTAATCCATTATTCACGTCGAATGTGAAAAATACTTCTTTATATAATCCCATAAGTTTGATTTCGTATTTTAAAGTAATATCCCATTCCCAAATTCTATTTATACTTCTATTATAAAATTATTCATACGAAATCCCCTTTTTTATAACACTTAAATCTCATTTATATTTCCCTTAATATATGTTGAGTTCACAATCTATTTAAAATATCGGTGTTAGAATCGATTTCTACTTCTCTATATAAGTTCAGACTTGTATATTCCAATTATCAAATGATAAATAATTTACTTAATTTATAAACATTATGTATAAATTAATCTTCTCTATTTTATCCGTTAAAATAGATTTCTATTTAATTCTACTTTAAATTAATCTTTTCCAATTTATCTGTTAAAAATATTTCTATTTAATTCTACTTTAAATTAACCTTTTCCATTTTATTTGTTAAACAAATTTCTATTTAGTATTTATTTTCCACTTATATTCTTTTATAAAATTCCATTCATTTTATAAAATACTTCCTTTTATGATTCCTATTTATTTCCCAAATAATTCCTTTTCTATTCTATTTGTTTTACAAATATTCCATTTTCAATTCTATTTGTTTTCCTAAAATATTCCTTTATAACTCTATTTATTTTCTAAATAAATATTCCTTTTATAAAATTCTTTGATTTTATAAATATTTCCTTTTACACAATCCTTTGATTTTATAAATATTTTATTCTCGATATGCACTTTGAAAATTCCCTTTTTAATTCCAGTATTTTATATGGTATTTAAAATACCAAATAACAAGGATCAATATTATCCAAACACACATAATCTTGAACAGATTATATATCACATCATATATCACAATATATGATAACAGTAAAATAAATGTTGAGGAATCCAGTTGGATCCCTCCAACCTGTTTTCCTGCATCCATAGATGTTAAACAATATAATTAACATCAACTTCATTTCAATATGAAATATTCTGATAAACAGAATCAAGATTTTATTAACGATATATATATCGTTATCTATAATTTCAACCAATCAATTAGCAGTTCATACAGACAAACAACAAACAGAAATCAACCAACATTTATCCGTTCTAAAAATATGTTATAAAAATATAACTATGCGGAGTTAGTGAGATTTACTTACATTGGGTGTTATCGTTAAATAAAGATAGCGGCCGGTTGATTCAAACAGACAATTTATTTCTCTATAAATTGTAATGAGCTCTGATTCACTCCCAGTCAGTTCCATTGTGTAGCCGCCGTCCATACGATCCTAACGGATCTAGTTTTGTTGAATTCCGTTAACATATGAATAAGATATGATATTACGAAGTTAATACACATTATATATACAATTTAAATTTATTCAAAATGTTATCGGGCCTCACCATTATAAAAACCCCGCCCCATTCGTCTCCTGCACCATCTATTATGAACAGTAGGGTCTTTCTCTTCCAACTATAATGCGCTCCTGCTTTTCAACGCAGCCATTGCCGACTTTTTCCAAGGCTCTACTCCCCCTTTCTACTTAACAATAGTTCAAACTAAATTATCCTAAATTCTTAACTTCTGAAATGCTTTCAACCTATACCGGTTTTGTGCAACTCGAGTTCTTCATCTCCTCTGCGATGAATAGTTTCTTACGCCATTCTGTGACCAGGCGTCACTTAATACAACGAAATCCCCAAAAGAAATCAAATCAACCGCCTTTCTCCCCCCTTAATCCCAATACGACCTTAAAAATCCAAATCGATGCTTCAAACCTCCATACCTTTGAACCCAAGATATACTGTTAGCTTCCGCATTCCAGTAATGTGCATCGCACATTATAAAACTCACACCGAATCGAAGCTCTTTGGTCGTGATTGACATAGAAATGTGTTTATTTTATGCTCTTATATCTTATCTTTTGTATATAAATAAATATTACTTGGGTATTGTTTTGTTATTTTTACAGATAGTCCAACCCAGCCCGCATGCAACCAGAAATGTAGAGAAATAGAGTTCAATTTGCTGTGTATTTGCATTTTGAAGAATTATAGATGAAGATATCACATCTAGTTGTTGTTGGACAAGAAAAGGATTGATAACAAGGCTTTGCACATCACAAATCAATGAAGAAGTGTCAAAGAAACAAGAGGAAAAAGAGAAAAGGCCCAAATTTGCTTTGTTTATCTAAGGCCCATTTATGTCTTTCATTGTAACTAACTAGTGGTGTAATGACCAGGCCCATTTACCATTAGGGTTAGGGTTAGGGTTTGGCTATCTACCCTATATATACCCCTGTAATAACCTTGTAGCCACCATCCTATATCTCATCTCTTATTCCATTGTTCTAATAAAAGTTCTTCTTTCTCTTTTATTTTCTGCATTTTTTTGTTTTCTTAGCAACTAGTGTTGTCTATACGATTAGATTCGGTAGAACACTATTTGTATTTTGCACTTATTTGCATTAGTGATTTACCGTCTGATTAGATTCAGCGGAAATCCTAATTTTAATTCTTGTTTGTTATTTCAATTTCTGCAATTTCAATTTCTGCTTTTATTATTTTCTTAGGTCAAATTGGATTTGATTAGATTCAAATCTAATTCATAATTTTATTTCTTTTCCATTGAAATTGTATTCTGATCGTCGGTTCAGTTAGATCTGTTCTGAATCAAATCACAGTTTTAATTTTGTTTTGTTTTATTCTCAAAATCAACCTCCAAAGTTCGTCTAACACGCCCACGAAACATATAAATAATAAAATTTAACTTTCCTCCCTGTGTTCGACCTGTATGCTACACACCTGTATGCTTGCAGAATTTAATTTAAATGTCGCGCTTTTCTAAGTCATAGATTAGCGTCGATCAAGTTTTTGGCGCCGTTGCCGGGGAGGTAACGATTAAATTTGATTGTTTATTTAATTTCTGATTCGTGTTAGTTTTTATTTATTTGTTTCCTTTTGTTTTCTTGTATATATATATATAGAAAAAGTAGAGCTTGATTGGTTCATTTGGTATTAACACATTGATGCCATAATCTTCAAGCAAAAGAAAAAAATTGCCATTTTTTCCCTTATTTCTTTCCACTTTTCAATTTGTCTCCTTTTTTTTTTCATTTATTGTTTCCCTTTTCGCATTTATTTTGCTTTTGTTTGATTTTGTTTTAAAAAAAAAAGAGAGAAAGAAAAAAAATCTTGTTATTTTTTTTATTTTATTTTCTTCCCAATTGTTACATAGCTTTGTTTGTTTTTACAAATTTGAAAAAAAAAAAAATATCACAATCTCTTACCACACCACCTTCGCTAGAAACAATCCATCACCATCCTTCCGTCTATTTTTTTTTTCTACAACACTATCCTTTTACAATTTGACAAAAAAATCAAAAAAAAAAAAAAAGAAATAAAAAAATCATCTGTATTTTTTTCCCTTCTTGTTGTGTATTCTTCTGCCGCAAATTCTTCAACAGGAACCATCATCTTCATCACCAACAGCCTCCAAACCCACCAATTCTATTTGCCTAAAACCACCGTTCCTCCCACTGTACCACACCATCGCATCACCTTCCTCTTGTCAAAAACGCCACCATCTGCCTAATTCTACTTCTCATTCAAAACCATTGCAAACCACCCCTCCAACGCACGTCACCACTCATCACCAATACCACAACAGTCCACGCATCACCCCTACCTGACTCCATACAATTTCCATCAGCCGTACACTCCATCACCCATCTCCCCTTCAACGTCTAAACCAAATCTCTCTACCAAATCATCACAACACATCCTTCCTGACCATATACCGCGTTGCCCCCCCTCTGCCATCACAAAAACCAAACCCAGTTTACAAACCCCACACAATCTGAATACCCAGCGTGAGATCACATCAACATCACTAATCTCCATACAAGTACCGTTATCCAACCACAAATCCGACCACGTTCTTCAAACACCAAACATATCATACTCACCCCACGTTGAAGCTCAGTCCCCATCCTTCAGACATAATCCACCAAGCGTTCACATCCACCAAGCAGTTCTGTCCTTCCCCTCACAAAAACCATGCTAAAAAACATCACCGCAAGCCCATAATCCACCAAGCGTTCACACCCACACAACTTTCATCCCATACAACAGTAACCCTCCTGATCAATAACCACCATACCGTAAACACTATTCACGTCCACTGCAAAAACCGCAACCCACATCTACTGCAAATACCACTTTGCAAACCGCCTCTGCCAAATTCTGTTCACAACGTCACTCTGTAATTGCGATTCAAACCAGTGCAAAAATCCCTCGCAAATCCCCCATACCTTACCACAACAACAGCATCGACCATCTTGGTTGCCGAATTCATCACCTTACCCATCGCCCCAATAAACTCAGCAACTACCTTCGTCAAATTACCTTCCTGCCTTTTTAAACAATAAACCCACTTCCGCAACCTGGCAACTTCCTGAACCCTCAACATCCTTCTCTGCATAATCACAGTCCCAAACCAACCGTGCCATCATCTCTCTGCCAAAACAAAACTCACCCATACCTTCATAAACAAGCCACAAACCACTTCACCAAAGTTCTGGAAATCCTCACTCCCCCACCGAACCGCACCAACCACCATCGACGCCTATTCCAATCCCAAGTCGCAACATCCAAATCAAGCCAAACCCTAAATTGCAGGCTGATCAATCGTTGTTCGAAGCAGTACGTCCAAATAAAAATAGGAAGTACCCTTTGAATCGGGTTATCAAACAAAACCAAGGGAAGCCCGATTGATTTTCGAAAAAAACCAGAGAACAGAGAGGCGAGAACATTTTTTTTTTTTTGGGTTTGATTCTTCTACGAGATTTGTTTCCTGATTTATAGAGTGGCTACGTGATTTAATTTCGGAATCAACAGAAATGGGTCGCGTAAAATTAGAAAGAGGAGATAGAGAAATTTATTTGGGCGTGGATATTATTTTTCTAATTGCTTTAGAGGCGTGATTTTTTTTTAGGGTTGATCATTTTCCTTTTGTATTGTTGACTTGTCTGAATTTCATTGGGAAACCATATAAGGGGGCATGTTGATTTGTTTCCTTTCAGTGCATTTGTCTTGGATTTTATATTGACGTTGGTATCAGTTTTTTTTAACCTTAGGTTTGTTTCACCAGTTGGGTGCGTTTCTTTTAAGCGCGTGAGTCTTGGTTTATGATAAGCTTTATTTTTGTTTTTTTTTAGTTTTTCTTTGAGCTTAGTGTTTTCGGTATTTTTTTTCCTATATTCTTTTTTAGTCGTTCATTGACTCCAAAAAAAAAAAAAAATCAAACCAAGGGCCAAAGCAAAAAAAAAAAAAAAAAAAAAAAAAGGAGAATTTTTCAAAAACAGGTACAGCTGAAATTTTTAAAAAAAGGGTCTTAAAAAAAATTGGTTAAATAGAAGGGGACAACAACAGAAAGCAGCGGTCGATTCAGATGGGTTGGAGCGGTTGCACATCAAGTGGGGTGTGAACGCGCTAGCGCTTTCCAAATTCACTGGAGGACTGCCGATCAAGGTAAAAACTTTTAAAACTCTACAGGTGCTCTACTGCAAAAGGAAAAAGAAAAAAATATATAGACAATTGTTGTAAAAATTTTCTGCAGGGGCAGCGGCTTGAATGTAAATTTTAATTCTGCAATTTATATTTCTGTGACTGTTCTGTGTTGTTTCTGAATCTATTTGGTGAGGAGCGAATTTCGATAATTAAAATCATCACTTCCATCGTTTTTCAACAGATTAGATTTTTCAAATTATTTAACTACAAAAGTGTATTTCATGAAATTGATTTTCTCAACAGTTTGATCGCGGATATATATTAGTTCAATTTATTGAACTTCTAGCAAAAGAGGTTGCATACTACCCGTAAAACATTGGTCGTATCCCTTAGTATTTATACTATACGTGAACGACCATAAGACCCTCTTCCCCCTTCAAATCGAGATTATCAATTAATAAGATATACTAGTGTACGTTATTTATTTTGAAGTGAAGCTCATTTTGTCAACCTCGAATCTAAGATTTTCTTTGTTTACATTTGATAACGATGAGTGAAAACAGTGTTAGCCAACATAACTCTCCTAGGGGTTCTCGAGTAAATCAGAACTTTCCAAACGAGTTGGATCAAAACCGAGTAAATCAAAACATTAAAAATCTCAATGTGGAAATGAATAGACCCTTATCTCTTCGAGAACGTTGTTATCCAAATAGAACCGTTCAACCCTCTGTCATCATGTTTCCACCAGCTGAAGGAAATTTTGAGCTTAAACATTCTTTCATTCGAGGGGTACCAAAATTCACTGGTTCTGAAAATGCTTATGAATTTTTAAGTGAATTTGAATTGTATTCATCCACAACTCAAATGCAACAATTATCCAATGAATCAATCAAGCTAAGGCTAATTCCATTTGCACTACTTGAAAGCGCTAAACGATGGCTAAATTCTCTTCCCAAACAGTCAATAAGAAGTTGGGATGAATTCATCAGTGTATTCCTGAAAAAGTTTTTCCCTTTTCACAAAACTCTGCAAATCCGAACTGAGATACATCAATTTTCTCAAAATGAAGGGGAAACTTTTTCAAAATATTTTGATAGGTTCAACCAATTACTGTATAGTTGTCCTCATCATGGAATCATAAAAGATTACTTATGTCAAATTGTATATGAGGGTCTAAACTATCAGACTAGAACTCAACTAGAATCAATGTGTGGGGGAGATTTTATGTCTAAAACGGCCGATGAAGCTTGGAAATTCTTAGAGGATTATTCTGAAAAGGACATGCAATGGGAGTCCATTCGTGTTCCCATCCGTGCTTCCACTAGAGGAGTGCATGTCGTGGATACAATTCATATTCCCTTAGAGACTCAAACTCCTCAATTCAATGGACTACCCCAATATTACCCTCAAGACCAAGTCAATGCCCTACCTCAAAATGGTCTTTACTCATCCACATCTGACCCTAGTTGGAGACATCATTCAAATTTCTCATGGTCTAATCCAAATAATGTCGTAAATCCCTCTCACATGATATCAAATTCGAATTACCAAGCTCCTTTTTCTTTTGGTCCTCAAACTTTTCAAGTTTCACCTCAATTCGAGCCTTCGAGTGAACCATATAGATATTCTAACTTTCAATCTACTTCATCTTCTCAATCGTCACCAGAAATTGTGCGTTTAGAGAAACGAATGGAACAAATGATGGATATGATAAAGGAACTAAGAAAAAATAATGGTGAGAATGAAAATTTGCTTAGTCAACACGAGGTGAATCCAAAATATAATTCTCGTACTGTGAACTCTTGCAAGGACAAAAACATTAATTCGAACAACTCAGTTATCACCCTCAGATCAGGAAAAACGGTTGACAACAGTGTCGGCAATCCCGATAATCATTCGGTTTCAACCCCAATCGAAATCATTGACACTCATCCAATGACTACTAATGCCCACCATTCTGAACTTTCTAAACTTCCACCGAATGTTGGCAATCCCAACATCTACTCCTCTAATTGCAGTAATCCCAACATATCTTTTTCTAATGTCGGCAACCCCGACAACATGTCTTCCCCTAATGTTGGCAATCCCAACAAACCATCTTCTACACCCGTGACTCTTTCACTTCCTATATCGAAACCTTCTTCTTCAAATGATCAAAAGTCTAAAAGAGTCTACAAATCAGTAGCTCCATACCCTCATAGACTTAACAATAAGAAGAAGGATGCGAATTTCGAAAAAATTCTGGAAATCTTCAAACAAGTTCGTGTCAATATTCCACTCTTAGACACTATCCAACAAATTCCACAATACGCCAAGTGTCTCAAAGAGCTATGCACCCAAAAACGAGCCACCAACATTCCCAAAACTGCCTTCTTGACGGCAAATACTAGCTCTGTTTTCTCAAATCCTTCACTAATCAAGTACAAGGATCCCGGTTGCCCTACAATCGGTTGTAAAATTGGAAATACTCACATCAGTCACGCCTTACTTAATCTTGGTGCAAGTGTTAACCTTCTTCCCTACACTGTTTATCGTCAACTTGGACTAGGAGAGTTGAAACCTACGAATATCACACTTCAACTAGCTGATCGATCTTTTAAAAAACCCTTAGGCATTGTTGAAGATGTCTTGATTCAAATGGAACAATTTTATTTCCCGGTTGACTTCATAGTTCTTGAAACCGAGCCTGTTTCGAATTCAAATAATCAGATTCCATTGATATTAGGTCGACCATTCTTAGCTACCTCGAATGCCATCATCAATTGTAGGTCCGGCCTACTTCGACTATCATTTGGGCACTTAACCATCGAACTGAATATTTTTCATCAACCCAAAGAAATCGAAATAGGAGAAGTCGACATAATAGAAACAGTTTTGGATGACACGTCTAATTTATCTCCTCAGAAAACTTCACTTTCTTCGATAGACGTGACCACTATGTCTTTTGAAGAATTATTTGAAGATGAACTTAAGCTTTTAAATGGAGAAAAGGAATATTTGGGAAGTCTCAAAGATAACCATAATTCCATATCATCAAAAGAAATTATGATTAAAAACTCAAATTTATGGGATTATGATAATCTTCAGTTGAATGATACAAATCATTAGCACGATAAAAAATTTGTTGGAAGGATTTTGATCTCAGAATCCATTGATATGCCTAGGGTACCTCACAAATCAAACATGAAATCATCAATCATCATTTTCGACAAAGGCAAGTGTGGGGGGAAAAGAAAATTTCATTCTTCACAAACCATTCATCATCTTAACAGATTTCGTCTTGCATATGATTTTCATACGCAAATAGTTGCTAAATTGCATTTTATTTTACAAATCATATTGCAATTAATCCATCGTTGGTTTCTATCTTTCACATTCAGAAAAAAATTATAGTGTGGACACTGTTTAGTTCTAGTGTGGGGGGAGTCTGCATTACATCCTTTTATTTTTTCTTTAAATTTTTTCTTTCTTTTCATATAGGACCATCATGCATTTTAGATTGTAGTAACATACCATTTTTTTTTTAAAAAAAAAATACGACTCATTTTTTAATTGATACAACAAAATAAGTTTACAACTTTTAGCCAGTTGGTAGTATTTTTCTCTCTCAGCCAAGTTCGAATTTGAAATATAATGAAAAGTTTAATTTTGAGGGATAATAGTGTAACCGATACATAGGGAGATTTTTAGGTGATGGCCATGAAATCTATTCTATATTGTAGACTTTGTTTAAATAAGTGGAGGACTTAAAGCACTTATATTGGCTTTTCAAATCTTTAAAACTAAGTTGTGTTAAGTTGAATTCGCGTAACTCTCTTTTGTGCTTATATTTTCAGTAATAATAATAATATTCCAAGGGTATCCAACATTGCTTGTATATCGAGCGTTGGTGTGCAAACCAGCCAAGCTCTATCCGACACGTTGTTGACAAAGTCAGCGTTGGAAAATCTTGGTCTCATTTTATGAGATTGGACACCTAAGGATTACCGACACGTTGTTGACAAAGTCAAAGTCGGCCTGCACAATCCGCCAAGCTCTTTACCTACTCTCCGTTAGTCCGCGAGGCAGTGCATGGGTGGTAAACCTTGGTCTTTTTAGTTAGGTGTATGTACTTAATCATAAATTTTAAAATTTTATAGAATAAAGAATAAGCGATGATGCCCAAACACTTCTTGACCTTATTGATTTGACTAGCCATACATGAGAAAATTAGAATACCACTTTGCAAACTGTGCCAAGCAAACTAAGAATTTATTTCATGGCTGCACTATGTTATCGACCGAACTAACTGGCCAAACTGGAATTTAACATTTGAAAACTTGATTTATATTGGAAATTTGTGACAAGTTGAGGTATCTAAAATAAAAGCAACTGATTAGAAATTATTAACTTAAATTGTTGTACCACTTTCCTGAAATAAGTCGTGTTTTCATTTTTACATTTTTTTTGCATATGTCCATTGCATTCATGTAGTTTCATTTGAATCATAGCATACTGCATTTGGATTTTGTGGGTAGTATCCGCTGAAAACCCTCACGAGACACCACTCGTCCTACTAGGGACACCTAGAGGTTTAACGGCTTGTTGCATACGCTCAATGCAATCGTGTTTCCTACGAAAGTGTGACCTATCTAGTTTAGTTTTTCATTTTTTGTTTTACTCGAGGACGAGTAAAAGATAAGTGTGGGGGTATTTGATTGACATAGAAATGTGTTTATTTTATGCTCTTATATCTTATCTTTTGTATATAAATAAATATTACTTGGGTATTGTTTTGTTATTTTTACAGATAGTCCAACCCAGCCCGCATGCAACCAGAAATGTAGAGAAATAGAGTTCAATTTGCTGTGTATTTGCATTTTGAAGAATTATAGATGAAGATATCACATCTAGTTGTTGTTGGACAAGAAAAGGATTGATAACAAGGCTTTGCACATCACAAATCAATGAAGAAGTGTCAAAGAAACAAGAGGAAAAAGAGAAAAGGCCCAAATTTGCTTTGTTTATCTAAGGCCCATTTATGTCTTTCATTGTAACTAATTAGTGGTGTAATGACCAGGCCCATTTACCATTAGGGTTAGGGTTAGGGTTTGGCTATCTACCCTATATATACCCCTGTAATAACCTTGTAGCCACCATCCTATATCTCATCTCTTATTCCATTGTTCTAATAAAAGTTCTTCTTTCTCTTTTATTTTCTGCATTTTTTTGTTTTCTTAGCAACTAGTGTTGTCTATACGATTAGATTCGGTAGAACACTATTTGTATTTTGCACTTATTTGCATTAGTGATTTACCGTCTGATTAGATTCAGCGGAAATCCTAATTTTAATTCTTGTTTGTTATTTCAATTTCTGCAATTTCAATTTTTGCTTTTATTATTTTCTTAGGTCAAATTGGATTTGATTAGATTCAAATCTAATTCATAATTTTATTTCTTTTCCATTGAAATTGTATTCTGATCGTCGGTTCAGTTAGATCTGTTCTGAATCAAATCACAGTTTTAATTTTGTTTTGTTTTATTCTCAAAATCAACCTCCAAAGTTCGTCTAACACGCCCACGAAACATATAAATAATAAAATTTAACTTTCCTCCCTGTGTTCGACCTGTATGCTACACACCTGTATGCTTGCAGAATTTAATTTAAATGTCGCGCTTTTCTAAGTCATAGATTAGCGTCGATCAGGTCGATGAATCCATATATGCATATCATATTATTTATACGATTTTTCACGAATTTCTTTGGATTTTATTTTCATTTAGAACTTCACGTTTTGGGGTTTCCTGAAGAAGACATGCGGCGGATTTTTCTTTGACCGATATATAATAAAATTTAGGCTTAGGATATTATTTGTAACGACCCGCATTCTACATATCGAAGGATCGTAAAATATTTATTTTTTTCTCATATGAATTTGTATGGTCATGTGACTTTGGGGAACGACTGTTGGGGTCATTTCCCATGTTCACGATTTTTGCCGATTTTTAAATGACCATTTTGCCCCTAGCTGATCTTGTTTCAGCGATAACTTTTGAATTGTAAGGAGTTTTGACCTAAAACCACTTCCATTAATCTGGATGATGGTTTAACTTTCCGTAGAGTGGTCACATTAATCAAACGGACTTAACGTTTGGGAGATATGGCTGAAATAAGGTTTAGAAGGTGAAAAACAGCTTAACCGGGCCTAATTAGGGTGATTAGCAGCCAGGCCCATAACCCATTTCGGGATTAGGGTTATGGGGAGGCTGAAATCAGTTAGGAAATGATCTATTTTCATTTCCTCAGCCGCCTTAAACATTTCTCTAACCCTAGCCATGGCCTCTACCTTCTAAAATCACTTTATAACCACAAATTAAGAAAATCTACATCAAATCAAGGCAAATCAACACCAAATCAGAGTTGGAGCTGCTGTGTTGCATAGAAAGATGCCCCAAATCAGAGATAGTTTCAGATCTAAGTTTTATCTGTGGCTAAGGTGAGTGATTTGCATTGTTTTTCACTAATTACATCTAATTAACGGTGATTAGTGATAATTAGCGAAATTATGGCTCAGAAAAATTTGGAAAAAATTTGTGAGATTCTTAAATATTATTTTAGGACTCTGATAGAAATTTGGGCTGATTTGGATAAGATTTGCTAATTGTATGCTAAACATGATTAAGGGGAATTAAGGGGAAAACATGGGTTTTTGGGTATGTTTGATCCATATAAACACGTTAAATTGAAGTTTAGATGTTTATGGATGATTATACATGTTACTATTACTATTTGGTATGATTTGTGATTGCATAGAATAGTTAGAATGGATGATTATACATGTTACTATTACTATTACTATATGGGACAACATTGATGGATTTAAGAAACAAATGAATATTCTCTAGATAGGTGATTATACACCCTACTTCGGTGCGACCGACTTAGCCATGCTGCCTGCCCGATTTCTGTCATTTACTGGTTGATGAGGCTAGAAGCTACGCTTTATCATCACATCAGATTCACTTCGAATGTCATTTACTGGTTGATGAGGCTAGAAGCTACGCTTTAAAAATGATTTCCCTTTTATAACGTTTCCTTTTCAATTCTATTTGTAAATGGTTTACAAATATTTCCTTTTCAAATTTATTCTTGAAATATTCTAACTCCTTAAATTCTCTGAAAAATTCGCCATAACCTCCTTTGTAACGGGAGCATCGGGAAAATCCCCAAACCCGCCCCACAGGCCTTTCCATTCAAAAAGAAAATGGTTTGTAACTATTTCCTTTTTGAATATCTCTCATTTATAAATATTCCAATTTATAAACATTTCTTATTTATAAATATTCCATTTATAAATATTTTTATTTCAATATCACTTTGAAAATCCCCTTATTAACATTTCGGTATGTTATGGTATTCAATCACATCAAATCACGATGTTCAATATCGTCCAAGCACATATAATTGCCCACAGATTTTATATCACATCATATAACAATATATGAAAAACAATAAAATAACTGTTGAGGAATCCAGTGGATTCCTCCAACCTGTTTCCCTGCATCACAGATGTTAGACGATATAATCATCATCACTTTCAGTTCAATATGAATTATTCTGATCAACAGAATCGACATATAAATATTTAACGGTTTATATATATATACATATATATATATAATTTCTACTAACTGACTAGCAGTTCAATCAATCAACCAACACACAGCAATCAACAGATGATTAACAGTTCTAAGAATACATTATAAAAATATAACTGTTCAGAGTTGGTGAGTTTTACTCACATTGGACTGTTATAGTTAAAAACGATTAACTGTCTTTGATTTAGATGGACAATTTATTTCGCCATAAATTGTAACGAGCTCGGATTCAATCCCAGTCAGTTCCAGCGCGTAGCCGTCGTCCATACGATCCCAACGCAACTTACGGTTCGTCATTCTGATTACATACGACCGAGATATAAAGGTTTCAAGTCATTACAATATTTTATATTTAAAATAAACTTAATTATTTAAAATTGGGCTTAACTTCTCACTTCTGGCCCATTACGCCTATGAACCCCGTACCCGTATAATACTTCTTCCCCGTCACTCCTGTAATACGCCGCCTCCAGTACCCATTTCCAATTCTTCACGATCCCCAAACTCCTTCATTCCATCACCGTTCCATATTCCGACTACACCAACCTCCCTCTCGACTCGAGCTCCACCTTTCCGACATCCCCTAGGCAAACTCGACGCCACCTTCCGCCTTCCGTCGCACAGTACTCCTCAACAACCCTCAGCAACAGATCGACACTTTTGGTGTCGAGTTCCCTAAAAAGACACACACAAGCTTCCTATCTTCACAAGGAATCCAACTATAAGCTTGAAATCCCAAATCGATGCACCCGCTCTTCGAATTCCTCAACCCTAGCTTCTTGAAAACTCACAGTAAAAATATCGCACCCCAAAATCTAAACCGAATCCCATCAAAATTGTATGAGCCGCAAGAGTATACCATCAGGAATTGTTATATGTGAATATGAGGATTTAAGGATTTTTCTTTGGTTTTACTTTGATTTTTCTTTCTTGCTTTTGGGAGTTTTCTTCTGCGGTTTAAAATTTTTGTGAATGAGGACTGTTCTCTCGTTTTAACATTTGAGGTGTGGCTGTAAATTGATAAGGACGTGGCCTGGTTTTAACCAGAATAGATTAGGATATTTTTAGTTAGATTTTTACCATTTTTATATTCTATTTATATTCGTTCTCATCTTCTAAAAATTCGTGTGATCATACATGATACCCAAAAATCACGAGAATTGACATGTAGCTAGAGTTCGACATTACGGTCCCAACGAAACTGGTTTCGTCGAATTCTGACTTCGTCTTCTCACACAGCATATTTTTAACTGTCGAAATACTGACTGTTTCTCGCTCTAAAAATCCGTACGGCCACACAGTGCCTCTAAAAATCACGAAACTGTAAATCTCACAACTATTTGACATTGCGGATCCAAAAAAATTAGTTTCGTCAAATTCCGACTTCGTTTGCAAAAGTGGCTATTTTTAAAGCTTTGGATGACCCATTTAAATATATAAATATATTTAAATATAATTAAATTAAATATTTATAAATAAATATTATCGTATATCTCCACATATGATATCGTACAGCTCCAGAATATCATATCAGAATTTACAGCTTGTTATTTCGGATTCCAGATTATCTCGATATTCAGTTTATACTGAAAATCTACTTATAACGTATATAAAGCGTCGCAAATTATAAAGGAATTCTACAGCGACTTTTCTGAATTTTGATTTGGACGTAAATCAAAATCTACATGATGAAATCCCGATTTTTCTCTTCCACTAGAAAGATATACTCCACCAGCTCCCAACGTTTCTTGTTTCACAGAAATCCAGCTTAAAACGAATCCTGTACATTCAGGTGAAGTTCAAATCGCCAAATAACGAACTACAGCGCAATTTCGAGCTCTATTTTAATTATATATAATTATACGTTCAAACTGTCGTTTATATAATATATTCGTCAATATAATTCAACTCTAGGCTGAATTAAATCTTGGGGATGACCCTGTTCACCTTATATTGTGATTTCCAATATTTTTGATTATTTCTGAATTACAAATATTATTTAATTTATTATTTTAATTAAATATTCCCAGTTATTTAATTCCACGACCATTAAATCCTTTAATTCACCATTTATATAATTAAATAAATCAATTATAATACCTCTGCCAATGCGGGTCATTACATTCTTCCCCACTTAAAATAATTTCGTCCTCGAAATTGCTAAGTTAGAGGACGACCCTATCTATTGGAATTCATAAGATTTGTTTACCCCTTATTTCTGATTTTAACTAAACCAATTAATATCGACTAAAATATTAATTTTTTCCGACTAACTAAATTTTCAAAAATTCTGAAAATTTTCTAATACTTTAAACTTTCGAAAAATTTCGCCAGCACCTCCTTTGTACTGGTCAATAGCTCAAACTCCAACTCGCCTCTCTGGGCCTTCTTTAACCCAAAAGAAAATCAAAACACCAAACGGCTTGCCAATTCGGCTCATAAATTCCAAACTCATATAAAATATAAACTTGTACCTTTTTGTCGGGCATATTAACCTTATCACTTTCACCTGCTGTCAATTCAGCATATACCAATATCAATCAAATCAAACTCTGATCTGTTTATCCTCAACACAACAATTCGTTTGTCCGACCCAAATTCAACTTTTAAATCGAAGTTCTATTCTCGATTCCAAATCCATAACTCCACAACCAAATATCGTTTCAAATCCCTATCTTATAAATCCAATTTTATCTTGATAATTTCTATTACAATTCAAATTCCACTTAACCGGATTCCATTCCAGTTTGTCTCCACGAATTTTTATTCAATTGCTTTTAAATTCAAACTGTCTTTTTCCTGGGAGTTTTAAACCGCTTGGTTTTTCTCAAAACCCAAACTTTCCTTTGCAGGATTCAAACAATTTTGTTTTTCTCAAAACAATTAAAAATCAAAATCCTTGGTAGTATTCCGTCACTTACACACTCGAAAATGAACACCGATGATGTCATGATCAACATCGGAATCTATTTTCCAGCTATCGAAGTGAGTTCAATACTATATCACTTTCAAATCCATTTCTAAATACTTTCATTTTTGAAATCACTTTCAAAATATCCTTCACAAGGCTTGTAAACAATTTAAAATCTCCCAGGATTTTAAAATTTTCTTATATTCAATCCTGATTCATTTACAAACACCTTTCCCATTTCTGGGATTTTAAATTCCAATTCCGATCTAAATTCAGATTTAATTCATTTCAATTTCATATAATTCACTTGTATAAATTCTGATTGGTTATATATAACCATTTTACATTTTATAATCTTATCTGATTATAATCACTACCAACACATCCTATATATGATAATATATCACATATCCATACTGTGTCGGTCCATCGTATTTAAGTGTTTATTTTCTCCTACCGATACAGTGGATCAAACTGATCGACTAGAACTCATAAACAACTCAGCCAACGAATCTCCACAATATAAAACCATTTTTATATCAAATACAAATACGCACTCGTATATATACACTCAAACTCAATCTAGGGTATTACTAACCCTATCTCTACCGAGTCACGCCACCGAGCCAAGGTAATTCTTAACTTAAGCTCTGATACCAACTGTAACGACCCGGATTTTTGGCGACTTTGGTTATCAACATAAGCTCGATGTCAATAACCAAAACATCGAAAAATCCCTGTAATTAATGAAAGAAATTAGAAGGTGAGAATAGATAAGATAGAAACTTAGAATAGAAGAAGAAGAAGAACACAACATCAGAGTAACACGAACCTCACAGCGGAACGAATAACATATAATATATAACATAACTTTGAAATATAACAGTTATGTATACAATAGCACTTATCAGAGTACAGCACTTACAACACAGCGGAAATAAACTATAGCTATATTATCCAGAAGCCTCCTGCTCCAGCTCTTCAGGTATATCTGTAAAACCCGACTACTTGACTGCCCGTACAAAATTAGGCACCCAAGAGTTTAGGGAAAACAAAACAAATAAACTCCGGGTCAGTCATGGGACTGGTATGAGTAAAACAGTTTAAACAGGTACATGAACAAGTAAACGATACCTCATAAGACCACGCCGCAAAACGGAACGGGTTTTTCCCTTATGAGAATCCAAAATATCTTTATATCAAAAACCTTTTGATATTATAATAATGTCTATGTACAAATAGATATCAACTAGCAGAAACGCTTTCATCTCACGTTCTACATATATAGTATACAATCAAAATCGCAAGCACGTATTGGATAATGGATTTCCAACTATGACAAGGTATGGAACCACCTTTCGCTAGTGTACCTCTAGAGAGGAATACACTGGGTTCAACAAGAACATCTTGCAACCCGGCCACACATGACCGACCACTCATTTCGCTTGAGTGTATCGAATGTATATCACCAACGGTTGGGATCAGCAACCGTTCCCGTATATATATGGGACAACATTGATAGATT
Organism: Allium sativum; assembly: GCA_030737875.1. Taxonomy (NCBI): domain Eukaryota; kingdom Viridiplantae; phylum Streptophyta; class Magnoliopsida; order Asparagales; family Amaryllidaceae; genus Allium; species Allium sativum. The sequence goes on along the minus strand of CM060910.1, from coordinate 605,709,911 downwards.
TAAGAAACAAATGAATATTCTCTAGATAGGTGATTATACACCCTACTTCGGTGCGACCGACTTAGCCATGCTGCCTGCCCGATTTCTGTCATTTACTGGTTGATGAGGTTAGAAGCTACGCTTTATCATCACATCAGATTCACTTCGAATGCCACATTGTCAAATCCATCAGAATCACTAATTGACGTCTACAACCATACATTACGTGTCATCTAAAAGAAGTTTCCTTCTCCGCTTCCACTCTTGGTATAGTTGAAGAAATCAATGTACGTGACCGTCTGGAAATACTATGTCAGACATCCATCTTCATTCACTTAGAAATGCCACATCGTCATACCCGCCAAATCACAAATTGACTTATCCAAAAATAACACGGGTATACAGCTAAGAGAAACGAATTCCTCCGCCACCAAACGTGAATACGTTTGAACAGATCAACTTACGCGATCCATTGGATATACTCTGTCAGACCTTCGTCCATACAAGGTGTCCTGGGACTGGACAAACTGAAGGCACTATTCAGTATATCCATCTTAGTCACTGTTATCTAAGACTTATACAATAGCCCTTGCAATTTTACTCCGTCTTCAATTATCTTTAGCATATATGATTCGCAACGCTTATGCCAATACAGAGTGGTTCTTTGGATAATAATCCAACCGGTTTCTCCATATTAACAACGTTAAAATGGTCAAAACTTCGATAGTCTGTGATTTAACTATCAAAGAAAACAAGTGTGCAAACAACGATATTATTTCCAGATGGAAATTATATCGAACAAACATCATTTAACATTAATCTCTTTAGTTCATTTATTTACTTATCTCCTGTTTCCCTATATTCTAAATTCTTATTTTCTTTTATCAGAATACATTTCTGATTCTCGTTTGGAAAACATTTCCATAACTCCTTTACGATCAAACCTTACCATTTCTTAGTTAAGAAGGAAGTCACTCAAGTTGGGGTATAATTACCTCTCAGACCTTAACTGAACAACGTTATAACTTCGAAATGGTCAAAGTTTATCTTTTAATCTTTAACAACTTCTTTACGCCTTTCTCGGATCCAATTTTACTAATCCACTTATATATTTAAAACATTGGTTATAACGATAACGTTAGAATCCCTCCTTTCGAATTATCTAACTTTAATTATAACTTCTATTCTTATTAGTGAATAATTAACCTAACCCTTATTTATAAATAAATAAATCTCTAATTAAACACCGGAAGGTATAAGTACTTTCCCGAATTCGATATAATCGAATTTGCCTATTTACTCTCTTCGAGAAATCTCTATTTGATTAACTCTTCTTCGAATAACCTATATTCGATTAACTCCTTCCTTTCGAATATACTGTATTTGATTACTCCTTCTCGAATAAACGATATTCGATAATCTCTCTTCGAATAACTAATATTCGATAACTCTTTCTTTTCAAATATCTCATATTTGAAAATCTCACTTTCGAATAAACTATATTCGATAATCTCTTTTCGAATGACTTTTATTCGATAAATCTCACTTCGATCAAACTATAATCGATAACTCCTTTCGATGAAACTAACATCGATAACTCCTTCCGATGAAACTAACATCGATAACTCCTTTCGATGAAACTAACATCGATTAATTTAACTCGACGAACTTAACTCGACTAACTTAACTTACTTGGTTCGACCAATTCGATTCGATTAACTAGGCTCGACTAACTTGGTTTATTTAACTCAACTTGATTAACTCCTATCGAATAACTAATATTCGATTTAACTCCATTCGAATAACAAATATTCGATAACTCTATTCAACTCCATTTAACTCTATTCAACTCCATTTAACTCTATTCAACTCCATTCGAATAACTAATATTCGATAACTCTATTTACTCCATTTAACTCTATTCAACTCCATTCGAATAACTAATATTCGATAATTCTATTTACTCCATTTAACTCTATTCAACTCCATTTAACTCTATTCAACTCCGTTTGAATAACTAATATTCGATAACTCTATTTAACTCCATTCGCTTGACTCTAGATCGCAGCGATCACAATGGTTACGCCTGATTCCCTGAGGAAACATCCGACCGCCGTAGGCTATTTACAGCCCTGTGAATTACGCTAGCAGTCATACGAGATGGCAACTTATCTTGAATAACTCTGTTTGACTAACTCTGTCTCAAATAACTATATTTGATTAACTCTAGTTCGTTTTAACTCTAATCGATTAAATCTAACTGATTAACTCTAACTGGTTAACTCTAATTGGTTAACCCGACTTACTTAACCCAACTGGTAAACTCGACTTACTTAACCCACTGGTTAACTCTACTGAACTGGTTAATTCTACTGAACTGGTTAACTCTACTGAACTGGTTAACTCTACTGAACTGGTTAACTCTACTGAACTGGTTAACCCTATTCAACTAACTCAACTCGACTAACCCCTTTTCCAATAGCATATTCGTTTTACTAACTTTCAAATACCATATTCGATTTACTCCATTCGAATACCATATTCAATTTAACTCCTTTTGAATACCATATTCGATTTAACTCCTTTCGAATACCATATTCGATTTACTTTATTCACTTTATAAAGATTTCCTTTTTAACAACGTTTTATTCATTTGAAAAGATTTACTTTTAAATAACGGTTCTACACTTTAAAAATGATTTCCCTTTTATAACGTTTCCTTTTAAATTCTATTTGTAAATGGTTTACAAATATTTCCTTTTCAAAATTATTCTTGAAATATTCTAACTCCTTAAATTCTCTGAAAAATTCGCCATAACCTCCTTTGTAACGGGAACATCGGGAAAATCCCCAAACCCGCCCCACAGGCCTTTCCATTCAAAAAGAAAATGGTTTGTAACTATTTCCTTTTTGAATATCTCTCATTTATAAATATTCCAATTTATAAACATTTCTTATTTATAAATATTCCATTTATAAATATTTTTATTTCAATATCACTTTGAAAATCCCCTTATCAACATTTCGGTATGTTATGGTATTCAATCACATCAAATCACGATGTTCAATATCGTCCAAGCACATATAATTGCCCATAGATTTTATATCACATCAGATAACAATATATGAAAAACAATAAAATAACTGTTGAGGAATCCAGTTGGATTCCTCCAACCTGTTTCCCTACATCACAGATATTAGACAATATAATCATCATCACTTTCAGTTCAATATGAATTATTCTGATCAACAGAATCGACATATAAATATTTAACGGTTTATATATATACATATACATATATATATATATATATATATATATATATATATATATATATATATATAATTAATTTCTACTAACTGACTAGCAGTTCAATCAATCAACCAACACACAGCAATCAACAAATGATTAACAGTTCTAAGAATACATTATAAAAATATAACTGTTCAGAGTTGGTGAGTTTTACTCACATTGGACTGTTATCGTTAAAAACAATTAACTGTCTTTGATTTAGATGGACAATTTATTTCGCCATAAATTGTAACGAGCTCGGATTCACTCCCAGTCGGTTCCAACGCGTAGCCGTCGTCCATACGATCCCAACGCAACTTACGGTTCGTCATTCTGATTAAATACGACCGAGATATAAAGGTTTCAAGTCATTACAATATTTTATATTTAAAATAAACTTAATTATTTAAACTTGGGCTTAACTTCTCACTTCTGGCCCATTACCCCTATGAACCCCATACCCGTATAATACTTCTTCCCCGTCACTCCTGTAATACGCCGCCTCCAGTACCCATTTCCAATTCTTCACGATCCCCAAACTCCTTCATTCCATCACCGTTCCATATTCCGACTAAACCAAGCTCCCTCTCGACTCGAGCTCCACCTTTCCGTCATCCCCTAGGCAAACTCGACGCCACCTTCCGCCTTCCGTCGCACAGTACTCCTCAACAACCCTCAGCAACAGATCGACACTTCTGGTGTCGAGTTCCCCAAAAAGACACACACAAGCTTCCTATCTTCACAAGGAATCCAACTATAAGCTTGAAATCCCAAATCGATGCACCCGCTCTTCGAATTCCTCAACCCTAGCTTCTTGAAAACTCACTGTAAAAATATCGCACCCCAAAATCAAAACCGAATCCCATCAAACTTGTATGAGGCGCAAGAGTATACCATCAGGAATTGTTATATGTGAATATGAGGATTTAAGGATTTTTCTTTGGTTTTACTTTGATTTTTCTTTCTTGCTTTTGGGAATTTTGTTCTGCGGTTTGAAATTTTTGTGAATGAGGACTGTTCTCTCGTTTTAACATTTGAGGTGTGGCTATAAATTGATGAGGACGTGGCCTGGTTTTAAACAGAATAGATTAGGATATTTTTAGTTAGATTTTTACCATTTTTATATTCTATTTATATTCGTTCGCGTCTTCTAAAAATTCGTGTGATTATACATGATACCCAAAAATCACGAAAATTGACATGTAGCTAGAGTTCGACATTACGGTCCCAACGAAACTAGTTTCGTCGAATTCCGACTCCGTCTGCTCACACAGCGTATTTTTAACTGTCGAAATACTGACTGTTTCTCGCTCTAAAAATCCGTACGGCCACACAGTGCCTCTAAAAATCACGAAACTGGAAATCTAACAACTATTTGACATTGCGGATCCAACAAAATTAGTTTCGTCGAATTCCAACTTCGTTTGCAAAAGTGGCTATTTTTAAAGCTCTGGATGACCCATTTAAATATATAAATATATTTAAATATAATTAAATTAAATATTTATAAATAAATATTATCGTATATCTCCACATATGATATCGTACAACTCTAGAATATCATATCAGAATTTACAGGTCGGTATTTCGGATTCCAGATTATCGCGATATTCAGTTTATACTGAAAATCTATTTATAACGTATATAAAGCGTGCAAATTATAAAGGAATTCTATAGTGACTTTTCTGAATTTTGATTTGGACATAAATCGAAATCTACATGACGAAATCCCGATTTTTCTCTTCCACTAGAAAGATATACTCCACCAGCTCCCAACGTTTCTTGTTTCACAGAAATCCGGCTTAAAACGAATCCTGTACATTCAGTTGAAGTTCAAATCGCCAAATAACGAACTACAACGCCATTTCGAGCTCTATTTTAATTATATATAATTATATGATCAAACTATCGTTTATATAATATATTCGTCAATATAATTCAACTCTAGGCTGAATTAAATCTTGGGGATGACCCTATTCACCTTATATTGTGATTTCCAATATTTTTGATTATTTCTGAATTAAAAATATTATTTAATTTATTATTTTAATTAAATATTCCCAGTTATTTAATTCCACGACCATTAAATCCTTTAATTCACCATTTATATAATTAAATAAATCAATTATAATACCTCTGCCAATGCGGGTCATTACAGTAAGTTTATCCAAGATAGCGGCACCGTTAACTCAGTTGACCAAGAAGAATCAAGCTTTCATTTGGGATGAAGGTTGTGAAAATGCATTCAAGTTTCTAAAGGAAAAGTTGTCGTGTGCACTAGTGTTAGTCATTACTAAAGGGAATGGAGAGATAACAGTATACACGGATGCATGTGGTACTGGACTAGGTGTTGTGTTGATGCAAGAAGGTAGGATTGTAGCTTATACAAGTCGGTAGCTGAAACCGCACGAGAAATATACCCTACCCATGATCTGGAATTGACAGCGATCTTGTTCGCGTTGAAGATGTGGAGACATTATCTCTTGGGAGAAAGATTCGAGTTGTTTACCGATCATAAATAGTTAAAGTATCTCTTCTCTCAGAAGGATCTAATTCTCCGGCAGAAAAGATGGTTAGAATTATTGGCTTCCTATGATTTCGATATCGCATATACACTAGGAAAGGGCAATGTGGTAGCTGATGCATTGAGTAGAAGACATGCCAGTTTAGGGGCTATGTTTCTTGAATGGAAACAACTAGAGTATATTGCGGGGTATGGTTTCAGACCTAAGTCCAAATTAGATCCAGCAATGTTAGCAAGTTTGACGATCAGACCCACTTTGATTGAGTGGATTGGTTCCAGTCAAAGGGATGATCCTGACTTATTGGAAATCATCTCCAAGTTAGAGATGGGTATCGACGAGGAGATGAACAAGTATATGCTTGATCGAGATTGATGGCTAAGAAAGAATGGGAGATTAGTTGTACCCAATGCCAATGGATTGAGAGATGAAGTGCTTAGAGAATGTCATCACTCAAAACTGACTATACATCCCAGTGGTAATAAAATATATCGAGACATAAAGCAGACCTACAACTGGGAAGGGATGAAAAGAGACGTTGGGAAGTTTATATCCAAATGCATGAACTGTGTAATGGCTGGAAAATCCGTACTGATTTGAGCTGACTAATATCCTAAACATTCAACTCAAAGTGCACGAAAATTCAGATCATTAACAGAAGAATTTAAAGGATGAGATAGAAAAGATAGAACTAATAGAATAGAAGAAAAAGAAGATCACAACTGAACTAAATAAGAGTAAACACGAACTCACAGCAGAACAAATAAAATGTATTATATACATAACTTTGAATTACAAATCTGAATTTGTACTTACATATCATATCAGAGTATACTCATATACATCACAGCAGAAATAATCTCTAAATAACTAATGGTGAAGCCTCCTACTTCGAGCTCCTCCAAGTGAATCTGCAAAGCCTGAAACACTTGATTGCCCGTACAAATTTGGGCACCCAAGAGTTTAGGGAAAAACAAACAAAATAAACTCTGGGTCAGTCATGGGACTGGTGTGAGTAAATTCCAACCATACTATTTAACTTTGAAAAATCCTTTTGAAACAAAAGGATAATAGTAAGACCAGGCCACACATAAACGTGGACGGCTTTTACCTTAATATAATCCAAAATACTTTGATATCAAACTCCAGTGATATTATAATAATGACTACTCAATTAAATAATCAAGTAGCAGAACGCTTGCATCTCACGCTCCACTTATATATAGTATAAAATCAAAAACCGCAGGGCGCTTACTGGAGATTGGATTCCAATAGACAAGGTATGGGAGCACCTTCCGAATAGTGTACTATAGAGGGGATACACCTGGGTTCAACAAGAACGTCTTGCAACCCGACCACACATGACCGGCCACTCATTTAGCTTGAGTGTATCGAATATATTTCCACCCACGGTTGTAGGCCATCCAACCGTCATCTGAAGATGCAGAATAGAAAAGAAGTATAAATATGAATTTTCTCTAGATCGGTGACAAAACACCCTGCTTGGGGATGACCCAACTAGCCATGCTGCCTAGCCCAACTTTTGTTACTTATGGTTGTGAGGCTAGAGACTACGTCTATATTCAGAACATCTGATCACCATTCACTTTGAATGCCACATCATCACATCTGTAATCACATATTGATTACACAAATGCACACTTGGTGTAGAATAAAGAGAAGTTATCTTCTCCCCACCAACTTGGTATATTCGTAAATATCAACAGCGTGACCGTTGGAAATACTCTGTCAGACACTCGTCCATACAAGCTGTCATGGGACTGGACAAACAGAAAGCACCATTCTGGAACTGGAAGACCCTTGCATTTTACTCCGTCTTCAATTGTCTTCAGCATAATATAATTCGTAGCACTTATGCCTATACAGAGTGGTTTCCGGATAATATATCCAACCAGTCTCTCCGTATTGACAATGATGGTCAAAACACTTCGATAGTCGGTTATTTAACTATCGAAGTAAAAAAAAACATCCATTCTGATGTATAACTAAACATCATACAATCACGGGCACTTTTATTTAACATTTGTTCGAATTCCTATATCTTACCAGATATTTCTCAAAACCTCATTTTAACCTTTTTCACACTTCTTGGAAAATATTTCCGGTTATTATAAACTTTTATTCTCTCGTATTCTAGATGTATATATTGTTAATGTTCGAACCATTTCCATTAATTTCACATCCTTTATTTCTATACTTGGATAATCTACCCTATTTACATTGGAAAATATTTCCAATTTCATTTTAACTTTTTAAAACATTATTCGCTTTGAAATGTGAATACCATCCCTTATTATAGAAATCTGAACATCTTTATCATATAACTCTTTATTCACGTAAAAATTTCCCTTATTTTTTTTACCGAAATCTCTTTCATACTTTTATATTCCTATGCCAATTTATAAACTTTGTTTCTAAGTCAATTTCTTATCAAATCAATATCAAGTTTATAACAAAATGTTGATTCCTATCCCATTAACATTTATTTGTTTAAACTAAATGTTAATTATCCTATTAGATTATAATTCTTAAAAATGATATACTTTAATACATTCGACATCGTCGAATTAAAATCTCAAATCCTAATGGTTTAATTCTAATCATATTTCGAATATCGAAATGATATCATTGCTTTCTGAAACAATTTTCCAATATCTCTTTATAACTCATTCTTATATCTCTTTGGATAGGCATCGTTACTTATTACTTTTAAAATAAGTGGATTTCAAATCAAACTGTTACATTCCCTAGGAAGTGCTGCTATATATAGAAATCACGCTTAAGTTTGTTTAACAGCGTTAATTTTTCGTTACAGTTCAAAACTTGTCATACGCTGTAATATTCTCCTTTATAACAAATCTTGTCGTAACCGTCACGCTTAAGCCTAGTCAACAACGTTTATTTTATCGCTATAGTTTAAGACTTGCAATACGTTGCCATATTTTCTTTATACTCATCTTGACATTCCTTTTCGTTACAAACTGATATCGTTCCTCAATAATAGTGAAGTCGTTCAAGTTGGGGTATTTTATCTACCTCTCGGACCTTGATCAACAGCGTTCTTATCTTAAAATAGATATACGTCCGTAACTCTAAATTCCTTATTACTTATAATATACATCAAATCGTATTTCCTTGTTTTATTTTGGAATATGGTTTTATAACACCATATTCATACTTTGAAATCTCCGTTGTTTATGATTATTTAATTTAAACATTAACTCTTCGTTTAACTTCATTTCATGGTTCTATTTATAACTTCTTTACAAGGACCCATTGACGTTCTTTGTCTTCTGACCTTTTTTCTTTTATTTGAATCGTTATACTTAATTCAAGTAACATCTTTATTATCCTGTTAAATGAAATCCATTTAATAAACAATTATTTAATTAAAAATAATTAAATAATATTTACTTTATCATTTCTGAAGTAAACAGTTTGCTTTAAAATAATTATTCAAATTATTCACTTGTCGGATAATTACAGCTTCATACTTATTTAACTAAATAATCATTTATATTTACTTAAAAACTGAACTATAAAATATCAGTCTATAGTAGAACTTCTATTATAATTTAAACTTCTCTTTAATTATAAAAATATAATTTTTTATAATTAACTTCATTGATTTGCCAGATGGGCCATTAACTTCTTAACAACAGATGAGTTTTTGGTCGACTGTTGCCGTTCGCTTAATCGATATCGTCTATTTATTTAAATCAACATAACGTTGAATTTCCATTTAACACGATTCAAACAGTGCAAACAGTACATATAAATATCGAAGAATCCGGTTGGATTCCTCCAACAGATTTCCAGCATCCACAGATGTTAGTCAAACAATTAACACTGATTCCATACTAGAGGATATTATAATCGACGGAGTTAGTACCCAACATATGCAACGATATATATATTTCAACCAATTTAATTGTAATCTACTTAAACGACCATCACACAGTATTCAACCAACATTAAAATATAATTATAATACTTTAAAATAAATTAGAGTTAGTGATTTTACTCACATTGGCGCGTTAACCGTTAAATAACGATTTGCGTCGGTACACCGGATCAGACGTTAAAATTTCCAACGAGCTCCTAGTGGTTACAAACCAATTCCAATATACTCGGTTGCCCTTATCCCTTCATGGTTTCAGATCCACGCTCGGTCCAACACATAACTTCAGATCCGCTCTATTTTAAACAGTGCCTTCTCCTTCTCCGAATTAAAACCGCATGACTCCTTGTATAAAACTCCTCCTCCATATCATTTCAATTTTAATAAATGCTCCATTCAACAAATAAATCCAAGCTTCTTTTCTCTTTTTTTTATATTATTTTTAAATGGCTTCATCGTTTTGATTTTCTCAAACCCATTTAAATTTCATCGGCCATGCTGCAGAGTGGGCTTCTCATCATCCCGGTACATTTTCGAGCTCCAGATTATTTGCCAAAAACCTTTTTCAAAAGTTTTTGCCCACGTTCTGGGCTTCTGCCCTTTTATTTTCCTTTTTAAAAGTATTTGGGCCTCACACTTTGACCGCGGCCCATTTTTCACTCAATTTCCATGCAAGCGACTTTCATACACCATCTCCTGTACGCGTGCAACCCGCTATTTTCCACTTTCACACTCATCACTTTGAACCGGAGCGTCTTCCCCATACGCAACTTCATTGTTTAAAACTTAAAACAGTATCCAACAGTCTTCACGCCTCAGACCGTACGTAACCAACCCATCCACTCCACCATAATTCGAATTAACCACATCCATGTTGTTCGCATTTCCGCACTAGACTAGCTCCACCCACACAGTCTCCTCTTCATGCAAACCTCCATGTTCAACACTTCAGGGACTTTAAACTCTCCATCAAAACCGCATACTCCTCACATCAGTGCCTTACATATTTCAAACCCCACTGTCGCATGTATATCCTTCCACCTCACCTCTTCCTTCCACCTTCTATATGTAGTCGCCACACACGCCACCAGGTACGACAGCTCCAGGTCAACCACCGATCAAAGTCCACCGTCCGAAGCAATTCGCGTCCTCCACCTTGCCGTGCTACATCAAACCCCACCTCCTCATGTCATCGCAACGCCCTGTGATGGAAGCTCACTCAATGGAGCTGCTTCAAAGCATCAGTCATTTAACCAAACTTCCACTTCCTTCTCCTGTGTAACGAACCGGGATTTTCGACTCCGAAAATCAACATCAAATTACCATGTTGACCATTCAGACATCGAACATTCCAGATCATTAATAGAAAGAAGTTAGAGGGTGGGATAAGAAAGAAAGAAAGAAATATTAGAATAGAAGAAGAAGAAACACCACAACACAGAGTCTCACATCGCAGCGGAACAAAATATAATACAGAAATAAATCTTTATTGAAAACTTTTAAGAATACTTACAATATCAGAGTACACATCTGGACAGAGATAATAATCTGTCCTCATATAACACACAACGGAATAATAATATCATACGTCTGGACTCTTCCAGCTCGTCTCTTCACAGCAGTCGATAACCTGAACCTGTACAACCCGGTCTAACCCGAGCATTTACAAAACACCGGGTCAGTCTGGTGAACCAGAGTGAGATAAACTCGCACAGTAGTGAGGGTAAATCATCCAATCTTGATTTTTAAAGTTCAAAATCTTTTCATAAGAAAAGGATAATCGTAAGACCAAATCCACACATAAACATGGACAGTTTTTACCTTACGATAACCCAAAACAGTTTTGAAACCAATATCTTGTCTGATATTATAATAATGTCTAAATACAAGTAAATAGAATCTAGTGGAACGCTTGCATCTCACGCTCCACATATATAGTATACAATCAAAACCGCAGGTGCTTATTGGAGATTGGATTCCAACTTGACAAGGTATGGGTCCACCTTCCGATAGTGTATCTCTAGAGACGAATACACTGGGTTCAACAAGAACATCTTGCAACCCGGCCCTCACATGACCGACCCCTCATTTCGCTTGAGAGTATCGAATGTATATCACCGACGGTTGGGATCAGCAACCGTCTCCTGATAAGGGACAGCATCGAAACATAGATTTAAGAAACAAATAGGACTTCCTCTAGATAGGTGATTATACACCCTAATGGGAGCGACCCACATAGCCATGCTGCCTGCCCGATTTTTGTCATTTCCCGGTTGATGAGGCTTGAGGCCAGAATTAACTTCTGATCATCTGGTCACCATTCACTTTGAATGCCACATCGTCAGATCCGTCAGATATCGCTAATTGACGTCCAAAAAAATACTCTAGCAGTTAAGCTAAGAGAACGGCAAATCTCCGCCAACAACTATCGTACGTTTGAAGAAATCAACGTACGTGACCCTTTGGAAATACTCTGTCAGACACTCGTCCATATACATCATCCAGGAATAGGATGAACCGAAGGCACTATCCTACTGCATCCATATAGGAATCACCCCATGGATCAGTAGCGAGTAGTCCTTGCAACTCGTAGATTCCAACTACGATAGAATCACAGTTTATCTCTGCTTGCCAGGCAGAGAATATTAGTGGTTCTTCCGTTTATGAAAACCCACGGTCTTCAATGCTCCATCTCGATCATCTTCTGAGATCTTCACGTATTTGTTGGACGGAATGGTTTTCGAATATAAATTCGATCCGGTCTTTCCATACCAACAATCGTATTGGGAGGGTTTGATAGTCGGTGTTTTAACTATCAAAATATTCAGTGTTTCAAACATGACACTCCAATGAGTTCACTGATTCAGTATTTAGCATCATTTGGCCTTTGACAATCTAATTTCCTTTTTTTGTTAAATTGAAACTTCCAATTCTTTTAATATTCAAAAATATGATATTTGAATAACTCTAATTTCAATTAACTAACATTCGACTTACTCCATTCGCTCGACTCTAGATCGCAGCGATCACAATGGTTACGCCTGATTCCCTTAGGAAACATCCGACCGCTGTAGGCTATCTGCAGCCCTGCGAATTTCGCTAGCAGTCGTACGAAATGGCAACTTAGCCGAATAATTATGTTTGGCTAATTCTATCTCGAATAACTATATTCAATTTCCCATTTAAAATCTTCCTTCAAATCATCCTTTAAATTCGGAAATCCATTAGTTTAACAAAGAAATTTATAGCACATATGTTATAACAATAGCGTTATAATCACTATTTAGATTTACAAAACAACAGCGCTATAATCGCTGTTTAGGTTTACAATCCATTTACTATAGCAAAAGTGCTACAATCGCTATATTAGATTTACAAAACATATACTATAACAACAGCGCTAAAATCGCTGTTTAGATTTTCAAACATCTCCACTAACGTCACTTACGATTACCAACTAATACTATCTTCAGAAAATCCTGATGTTGTTCAAGTTGGGGTATTTTAATTACCTCTCAGACCTTGATCAACAACATTCTTATCCTCAGATAAACATCAGTTGTACTCCAACACCAAAATTCCACTCCAGTCTCAAAACAAATCCCATTTATAAATTGGGTTTAGTTATACAATCTTATGACCCATTTCTTTATCCCCAAATTTCACTTTCTATCGATTCCCTTTTAATTATTTTCAACCCTTATCCACTTTGGAGATCTTATTTCCCTTGTCCCATTTTTACTTGATTTCACTCTCACGTAACGTTAATGTAAAGTTAACGCTTTACACTTTAAATCTCACTTAAAACCTCTGGTTTATAATAAACCCTTTTTATCGTAATCTCCTTTTACTTAATTCATATAATTGAGTACGTTTATTTCCTTTCACCATTCAATTGGCTTGCATCTCACATTCGGTAACTTTTTAAATGAATTCCCATTTACAAATATATTCCTAAATTCATCATTAATTAAAATAATAACTTATTTCAAACATTAACTACTTTAGTAGTTAATCCCTTTATTAACTAAATTAAATATTAAATCCCTTTTAAATCCTTATTTAAATTCAAACAATATTCATTTATCTATTTTAGTCAAAACACATTAACTTGATAAACAATTCTAATTCCAAACGGTCGATTTAATTAACTCAAAAACTTGATTATCTCATTAACCGATTTCAACAATCCTCGCTTTAAATTAATTAAAAATATAATTAATTTAGATAGATTCTAATTATTTGTTTTCTTTACAAAACAATTTTCCAAGGTTTTACCATTTAATTCATTTCTTATTCTTCAACTGGTAAATCTGATTAACATCAGCATTTGCTTTGCAAAATAACTTCATAACAAATCAAAGTCTTAAACAAATAAAATATTTATTTATTTTACTTAAATAACTTTTATTCAAATAATATAATTCAAATCTAACTCTGGTTATAAAATAAATTTTATAACCTCAACTCTATCGATTCACCTGACGGTGAATCACTGTCTATAACACGATTGGTTTTAAAGGCCATACTCTGCCAAACACTTAACCAATATCGCCCATTGGTTTAAACCAAACAGATGTTGAATATCCAGTCAATAATCAACCATCAAATCAATCACACAACCAGATCAGTTCATATATGATAATATGAAAATAAATAATACATTTGAGGGATCCGATTGGGTCCCTCCAACCTGTTCTTCCCTGTATTCAAATGGTTATCTCAAATCAGACGGTTCAGTTTTGTTTAACTGATAAATTAAATAACGACCATTTAACATCAACTATAAGCAATTCAAACAATTCAACCATTTAAATACGTTTATAAATAAACGTGACCAACCAAGGTGGGTTACCTTTATTGGAACCAATCGTTAAAAATAACGATTTGGTATTCATTGAAATTAAACACAGTTTAATTTCATCGGTTAAATCAACAGATCAATGTATAACTAGCAAAATAGTCAACCATTTGCAAGCAGAGCACACAAAATAAAAATACCCAATTTATATAAAATATAAAAAGGGTAACTGAGTGAGTTTAACTCACCTTTGATTTGATTCGTCATTGAGCAGTTTGTTTTCAGTTAAATTCAACTGAAAATTAATGTCGTCTCCATTCCTGTCCAGACTAGTTTCAGAATGTTCGGTTAACCAATACGATCCCGTCGGTATATGGTTCGTCTGATTCTGTCGAGATATGTACCAGTTATTAATAACTAAAGGTTAAAATGAATAAATTAAATTAACTAATTATTTAATTAACCCTAATCACTATAATTAAACTAATTAATTTCCGAAGCATTTAAACCAATTACTACTCCCTAATCAAGATTTCATTTAACTAATTACATGTTGTTCCTTAATTAACATTTATCTCTAACTGATTTTAATTAATCTAATTAATCCTAAATTAACTCACTTAATTATGCAAAAATATAAAATAACGGCTGACCCCTACAGTTCGTTTCCCGCTTGGATCCTTCATTCGCCAGGACAACCAGAACGCAAGCTCCACCTTGGCTTCACCTTATCCGTCCAACCTTGCTTCGCTCTTCCCAGTACGCTACTCTTCTTCCCACTACAACTCACGTAACCTCCTTCCATCCTTCCCAGCTACTTTCGCATGTAGCTATAAACATCCCTCCCCATATACCTTTTACTACTTTGCTTCCCACGTTCAAACCTCATTCCTCCCACCGCAAGAGCCAACGCTACATCACACACCACTCATGCAGGCTGTCATTTTCGATTCCTTCTTTCCCCTCTTTTTTTTTCGTTTATTTCATTTTGGGTATAACAGTGAAAGGAAGTGGTGGGTATGAGTACGAGATGGGAAATAGGCTGCGTGTATTTATAGTGTCTGCTGCCTTGGCCATCACGGTCTTCACTTGTTTGGCGCGCAAGGTATTGCTGGTAGGTCTGCGTGTGACTTAGCTAGCTGTGGCACTTCACAGCTGTTTGAAAAGAGGTTCACATGACTTGTCGGTTGAAATTTTAAAAAGCTATGAATGAACAGTTGAGAGTAGGCATTAGTATATGGTTAAATTTTAGTACGTAGACGTATTTGATGTGAAAAAACATAGGCCAGCAAGCTGAGTTCTCTTCTGAGTCTGCATGTACTTCAGTGTACAGAGTGGACAATAAAAATAAAATATTATTCATTAAACTTCAACATGAAGTAACATGCGGAAACTACCCCTAACGATTTCTGTCTACTGATAAAAAGGATGTTCTTAATGTAAAAAGATATTCCAGACCTAATGAGACTAGTTTCGTCAAAATCCGAGGTCGTATGAAAAAATTTTCCTTTATGAAACCAGAAATGAACACGCGTTTAAATTTTCCACGGTCATCAGGTAAATCAAATCCACTTGAAACTGCGAACATCGACAATAACTTTTCGATACGAACCCAACGGCACTAATTTCGTCGCATTCTGAGACTGTTGCCCCGGTAGGCTGTTTTTACCCCGAACCGCCCTCCCCTTTTTAACGCCAAATTTCTCGATCTCTAAAAATAACAAACTATATACATATCCTGACTCTAATCGACGATACGAACTCAACGGAACTAGTTTCGTGGCTTAATTCGATCGTCTGCTCCAGTTACACTCAAATATCCCTATATTGAATTAATTACGCGCTATAGAAATTATATGGACGTTTACGGCTACCGTGGCCATATACGACATCGGTTTTTCACGCAGTTTGATTTTCTGACAATAATTTAACGATACGGTTCTAATGAAACTGGTCTCGTCGAAAATAGAGTCCGTTTACAAAACGGCTATTTTAAGGGCCTATAATTTAATAACGATTTTCCATAGCGACTATTTCAAAATTTGATTTGGCCATAACTATCAAACTATAACACGAAAATCTAGATTTTTCTCTTTCATATGAAAATTATCATTATTACGGTTCCAACGTTTCTTGTTTCACAGAAATCCGACTTATATCGAATCCTGTATTCTCAGTTGAAGTTCAAAACTTCATTTCACGAACTGCACGCCATTTTCAAGCTCGTTTTATAATATATATAAATATATAACGTTCAACTTCGTTTTAAATAACGAGTTAGATAATAATTCCGTCGATATTCCAAATATAATATTTAAATTAAATAATTTAAATTACATATTCGACTGTCAAAAACACGGGTCGTTACATTCTTCCCCCCTTAAAATAATTTCGTCCTCGAAATTGCTAAGGTAAGAAAGAACGTTATAAATTCATTAACTTCCAAATTCAATTTATTTTAAATCAAAATCAATTAAATATCATAAATAAATATTTTCAAAAATATTGAAAATTTACTAACACTTTAAATTTTCGAAAATTTTTGCCAGCACCTCCTCTGTACGGCTCAATCGGTACAACTCCAATTCGCCTTTCTAGGCCTTCTCCAATCCAAAAGGAAAATAAAACAGCCAAGTGGCTTGCCAAATCGGCTCATAAATCACCAAACCCATATAAAAATAAACGTGTTCCTTTTTGTCGGGCATATCACTATATCTTTCCCGTCTGCCACCCTGTCAGCATATACAAATGCATTCTCAATCAAATTTCCAATTTTATCTTCAAAACCAGATCATTCACGCGTCCAAGCCAGATCCCATTCTTAATTCAATTTCCATCCATTATCAATTTCAACTCTTAACTTACCAGTCCCACACCCTTTCAGATTCCTGTCTCACAATACAAAATCTGATCCTACTTGATATATTATATCTCGATTCAATTTCCAGTTAATTGGTTTCAATTCCATTTCATATTTGCTTTCACAAATTTCTATTTAATTTTGTTTTTGTTCAAACAATTTCCCTGGGAGTTTTTAAACAGTTTATCGCTTTCAAAAATCAAATATTTCTTTTCAGGATCCAAAACAACTTGTTTTTCTCAAAGCAATTCAAAACAAAATCTTTGGTAGTAATCCGTCACTTACCACTCGAAAATGAACACCGATAATGGCGCGCACATCATCGGAATCTATTTTCCAGCTATCGAAGTGAGTTCAATACTATATAACTTTCAAAACCATTTCTAAACACTTCCATTTTGAAATCAGTTCAAAATATCCTTTCCAAGGCTTGTAAAACAATTTAAAAACCTCCCAGGATTTTAAAATCTCATATATTCAATCCAAGTTTATTTACAACACCTTTCCCACTTTTGGGAATTTTAATTCCAATTCTGATTTAGATTTCAGATTTAATAAATCTGATTTTATATTATACGAATTCTAATTGGTTATTTATATAACCATTTCCATTATAATCAACCAACACATCCAATATACTATAATACTTCAAATGTTAATCATTCCTTTATATTGAAATATAATTTGGGTAAAATTATTTCATTTACCCTCTTTCAAAAACATACTGTGTCGAATTATTCTGTTCAAGAGTTTAGAAACACTTATCGACACAGTTTGCATTACTGTATCGACCAGAATTCATAAGCTACTCGACAAACCAATCAACACAATATAAACAGTTTTTATATCAATTTACAAATACGCGCTCATATATATACACTCAAACTCAATCTAGGGTATTACTAACCCCATCTCTACTGAGTCACGCCACAGAGCCAAGGTACTTACTTAACCTTAAGCTCTGATACCACTGTAACGACCACGGGATTCGAGTAGGCTTTTCAACCATCCTCTCCTCCCTCGGCACTGGGCTAACCTCCCAGCGTGGCTTACAGAGATACCTCAGAACTGCTTTTACGGCCAGCCTCTCGACTCGACCAACCCACATTGTCGGGAGATGTAGGGGTAAGAGTCTCCCGTTCGCCACCAAACGCGAAGCGAGAACCCCCTATCATCCGTACCAATTAAGCAACCAGCTCTGATACCACTGTAACGAACCGGGATTTTCGACTCCGAAAATCAACATCAAATTACCATGTTGACCATTCAGACATCGAACATTCCAGATCATTAATAGAAAGAAGTTAGAGGGTGGGATAAGAAAGAAAGAAATATTAGAATAGAAGAAGAAGAAACACCACAACACAGAGTCTCACATCGCAGCGGAACAAAATATAATACAGAAATAAATCTTTATTGAAAACTTTTAAGAATACTTACAATATCAGAGTACACATCTGGACAGTGATAATAATCTGTCCTCATATAACACACAACGGAATAATAATATCATACGTCTGGACTCTTCCAGCTCGTCTCTTCACAGCAGTCGATAACCTGAACCTGTACAACCCGGTCTAACCCGAGCATTTACAAAACACCGGGTCAGTCTGGTGAACCAGAGTGAGATAAACTCGCACGGTAGTGAGGGTAAATCATCCAATCTTGATTTTTAAAGTTCAAAATCTTTTCAGAAGCAAAGGATAATCGTAAGACCAAATCCACACATAAACATGGACGGTTTTTACCTTACGATAACCCAAAACAGTTTTGAAACCAATATCTTGTCTGATATTATAATAATGTCTAAATGCAAGTAAATAGAATCTAGTGGAACGCTTGCATCTCACGCTCTACATATATAGTATACAATCAAAACCGCAGGTGCTTATTGGAGATTGGATTCCAACTTGACAAGGTATGGGTCCACCTTCCGATAGTGTATCTCTAGAGACGAATACACTGTGTTCAACAAGAACATCTTGCAACCCGGCCCTCACATGACCGACCCCTCATTTCGCTTGAGAGTATCGAATGTATATCACCGAAGGTTGGGATCAGCAACCGTCTCCTGATAAGGGACAGCATCGAAACATAGATTTAAGAAACAAATAGGACTTCCTCTAGATAGGTGATTATACACCCTAATGGGAGCGACCCACATAGCCATGCTGCCTGCCCGATTTTTGTCATTTCCCGGTTGATGAGGCTTGAGGCCAGAATTAACTTCTGATCATCTGGTCACCATTCACTTTGAATGCCACATCGTCAGATCCGTCAGATATCACTAATTGACGTCCACAAAAATACTCTAGCAGTTAAGCTAAGAGAACAGCAAATCTCCGCCAACAACTATCGTACGTTTTAAGAAATCAACGTACGTGACCCTTTGGAAATACTCTGTCAGACACTCGTCCATATACATCATCCAGGAACAGGATGAACCGAAGGCACTATCCTACTGCATCCATATAGGAATCACCCCATGGATCAGTAGCGAGTAGTCCTTGCAACTCGTAGATTCCAACTACGACAGAATCACAGTTTATCTCTGCTTGCCAGGCAGAGAATATTAGTGGTTCTTCCGTTTATGAAAACCCACGGTCTTCAATGCTCCATCTCGATCATCTTCTGAGATCTTCACGTATTTGTTGGACGGAATGGTTTTCGAATATAAATTCGATCCGGTCTTTCCATACCAACAATCGTATTGGGAGGGTTTGATAGTCGGTGTTTTAACTATCAAAATATTCAGTGTTTCAAACATGACACTCCAATGAGTTCACTGATTCAGTATTTAGCATCATTTGGCCTTTGACAATCTAATTTCCTTTTTTTGTTAAATTGAAACTTCCAATTCTTTTAATATTCAAAAATATGATATTTGAATAACTCTAATTTCAATTAACTAACATTCGACTTACTCCATTCGCTCGACTCTAGATCGCAGCGATCACAATGGTTACGCCTGATTCCCTTAGGAAACATCCGACCGCTGTAGGCTATCTGCAGCCCTGCGAATTTCGCTAGCAGTCGTACGAAATGGCAACTTAGCCGAATAATTATGTTTGGCTAATTCTATCTCGAATAACTATATTCAATTTCCCATTTAAAATCTTCCTTCAAATCATCCTTTAAATTCGGAAATCCATTAGTTTAACAAAGAAATTTTTAGCACATATGTTATAACAATAGCGTTATAATCACTATTTAGATTTACAAAACAACAGCGCTATAATCGCTGTTTAGGTTTACAATCCATTTACTATAGCAAAAGTGCTACAATCGCTATATTAGATTTACAAAACATATACTATAACAACAGCGCTAAAATCGCTGTTTAGATTTTCAAACATATCCACTAACGTCACTTACGATTACCAACTAATACTATCTTCAGAAAATCCTGATGTTGTTCAAGTTGGGGTATTTTAATTACCTCTCAGACCTTGATCAACAACATTCTTATCCTCAGATAAACATCAGTTGTACTCCAACACCAAAATTCCACTCCAGTCTCAAAACAAATCCCATTTATAAATTGGGTTTAGTTATACAATCTTATGACCCATTTCTTTATCCCCAAATTTCACTTTCTATCGATTCCCTTTTAATTATTTTCAACCCTTATCCACTTTGGAGATCTTATTTCCCTTGTCCCATTTTTACTTGATTTCACTCTCACGTAATGTTAATGTAAAGTTAACGCTTTACACTTTAAATCTCACTTAAAACCTCTGGTTTATAATAAACCCTTTTTTATCGTAATCTCCTTTTACTTAATTCATATAATTGAGTACGTTTATTTCCTTTCACCATTCAATTGGCTTGCATCTCACATTCGGTAACTTTTTAAATGAATTCTGATTTACAAATATATTCCTAAATTCATCATTAATTAAAATAATAACTTATTTCAAACATTAACTACTTTAGTAGTTAATCCCTTTATTAACTAAATTAAATATTAAATCCCTTTTAAATCCTTATTTAAATTCAAACAATATTCATTTATCTATTTTAGTCAAAACACATTAACTTGATAAACAATTCTAATTCCAAACGGTCAATTTAATTAACTCAAAAACTTGATTATCTCATTAACCGATTTCAACAATCCTCGCTTTAAATTAATTAAAAATATAATTAATTTAGATAGATTCTAATTATTTGTTTTCTTTACAAAACAATTTTCCAAGGTTTTACCATTTAATTCATTTCTTATTCTTCAACTGGTAAATCTGATTAACATCAGCATTTGCTTTGCAAAATAACTTCATAACAAATCAAAGTCTTAAACAAATAAAATATTTATTTATTTTACTTAAATAGCTTTTATTCAAATAATATAATTCAAATCTAACTCTGGTTATAAAATAAATTTTATAACCTCAACTCTATCGATTCACCTGACGGTGAATCACTGTCTATAACACGATTGGTTTTAAAGGCCATACTCTGCCAAACACTTAACCAATATCGCCCATTGGTTTAAACCAAACAGATGTTGAATATCCAGTCAATAATCAACCATCAAATCAATCACACAACCAGATCAGTTCATATATGATAATATGAAAATAAATAATACATTTGAGGGATCCGGTTGGGTCCCTCCAACCTGTTCTTCCCTGTATTCAAATGGTTATCTCAAATCAGACGGTTCAGTTTTGTTTAACTGATAAATTAAATAACGACCATTTAACATCAACTATAAGTAATTCAAACAATTCAACCATTTAAATACGTTTATAAATAAACGTGACCAACCAAGGTGGGTTACCTTTATTGGAACCAATCGTTAAAAATAACGATTTGGTATTCACTGAAATTAAACACAGTTTAATTTCATCGGTTAAATCAACAGATCAATGTATAACTAGCAAAATAGTCAACCATTTGCAAGCAGAGCACACAAAATAAAAATACCCAATTTATATAAAATATAAAAAGGGTAACTGAGTGAGTTTAACTCACCTTTGATTTGATTCGTCGTTGAGCGGTTTGTTTTCAGTTAAATTCAACTGAAAATTAATGTCGTCTCCATTCCTGTCCAGACTAGTTTCAGAATGTTCGGTTCACCAATACGATCCCGTCGGTATATGGTTCGTCGGATTCTGTCGAGATATGTACCAGTTATTAATAACTAAAGGTTAAAATGAATAAATTAAATTAACTAATTATTTAATTAACCCTAATCACTATAATTAAACTAATTAATTTCCGAAGCATTTAAACCAATTACTACTCCCTAATCAAGATTTCATTTAACTAATTACATGTTGTTCCTTAATTAACATTTATCTCTAGCTGATTTTAATTAATCTAATTAATCCTAAATTAACTCACTTAATTATGCAAAAATATAAAATAACGGCTGACCCCTACAGTTCGTTTCCCGCTTGGATCCTTCATTCGCCAGGACAACCAGAACGCAAGCTCCACCTTGGCTTCACCTTATCCGTCCAACCTTGCTTCGCTCTTCCCAGTACGCTACTCTTCTTCCCACTACAACTCACGTAACCTCCTTCCATCCTTCCCAGCTACCTTCGCATCTAGCTGTAAACATCCCTCCCCATATACCTTTTACTACTTTGCTTCCCACGTTCAAACCTCATTCCTCCCACCGCAAGAGCCAACACTACATCACACACCACTCATGCAAGCTGTCATTTTCGATTCCTTCTTTCCCCTCTTTTTTTTTCGTTTATTTCATTTTGGGTATAACAGTGAAAGGAAGTGGTGGGTATGAGTACGAGATGGGAAAGAGGCTGCGTGTATTTATAGTGTCTGCTACCTTGGCCATCACGGTCTTCACTTGTTTGGCGCGCAAGGTATTGCTGGTAGGTCTGCGTGTGACTTAGCTAGCTATGGCACTTCACAGCTGTTTGAAAAGAGGTTCACATGACTTGTCGGCTGAAATTTTAAAAAGCTATGAATGAACAGTTGAGAGTAGGAATTAGTATATGGTTAAATTTTAGTACGTAGACGTATTTGATGTGAAAAAACATAGGCCAGCAAGCTGAGTTCTCTTCTGAGTCTGCATGTACTTCAGTGTACAGAGTGGACAATAAAAATAAAATATTATTCATTAAACTTCAACACGAAGTAACACGCGGAAACTACCCCTAACGATTTCTGTCTACTGATAAAAAGGATGTTCTTAATGTAAAAAGATATTCCAGACCTAATGAGACTAGTTTCGTCAAAATCCGAGGTCGTATGAAATTTTTTTCCTTTATGAAACCGGAAATGAACACGCGTTTAATTTTTCCACGGTCATCAGGTAAATCAAATCCACTTGAAACTGCGAACATCGACAATAACTTTTCGATACGAACCCAACGGCACTAATTTCGTCGCATTCTGAGACTGTTGCCCCGGTAGGCTGTTTTTACCCCGAACCGCCCTACCCTTTTTAACACCAAATTTTTCGATCTCTAAAAATAACAAACTATATACATATCCTGACTCTAATCGACGATACGAACTCAACGGAACTGGTTTCGTGGCTTAATTCGATCGTCTGCTCCAGTTACACTCAAATATCCCTATATTGAATTAATTACGCGCTATAGAAATTATATGGGCGTTTACGGCTACCGTGGCCATATACGACATCGGTTTTCCACGCAGTTTGATTTTCTGACAATAATTTAACGATACGGTTCTAATGAAACTGGTCTCGTCGAAAATAGAGTCCGTTTACAAAACGGCTATTTTAAGGGCCTATAATTTAATAACGATTTTCCATAGCGACTATTTCAAAATTTGATTTGGCCATAACTATCAAACTATAACACGAAAATCTAGATTTTTCTCTTTCATATGAAAATTATCATTATTACGGTTCCAACGTTTCTTGTTTCACAGAAATCCGACTTATATCGAATCCTGTATTCTCAGTTGAAGTTCAAAACTTCATTTCATGAACTGCACGCCATTTTCAAGCTCGTTTTATAATATATATAAATATATAACGTTCAACTTCGTTTTAAATAACGAGTTAGATAATAATTCCATCGATATTCCAAATATAATATTTAAATTAAATAATTTAAATTACATATTCGACTGTCAAAAACACGGGTCGTTACATCCTGTTTCAACACCTCGCCCGAACCAAAAATATCCATCTCACACAACTCGAAACCTTATGTAGCATTTTGTGTATATATATTTATGGAGTTCGGATTTTCATTGAAGATCGAAGTTGGAATTATATTTCCAGATCTAGTTTTGGTTTTCTGAAGCCAAAAAGATGTTTGGTGCGTAATTTATAATATGGGTACCTTTGCATAGAAGCATTAGGCATATAGGTAGGTTATAGTTTCAAGGTGTAGCTGCTACTCCTTCGCAGTTAAGTAATTAGGTTAGGTTGAGCGGTATGGTGTAGAGTATGGGTTTAAACTTTGGTCTTCGTGAAGTATGGGTGGTCAATCTAGTGAATAGGAATAGGTACATATATATTAATGGGTCCGTTTGTCACAGGTCCCTATTAAGTTTCAAAATTAGGCTCACATCCGGTCTAACTTTTCATGTAAACTAGGTCCCTATTTTTTGAAAATTCATTAAAAATATATAAAAAAATCATGTAACTTCATAATTAAATAAAACATGTTCACGCCAAAAAAATCAGGTGGAAAATCAATCAACAAACACGTCAAAATAAAAAAAACGCAAAACAGCGAAAAATGCAGTAAAATGCATGAAAACATGCACATATTTCAAATAGTTGCATACATGTATGCATCTATTTCAATTCCACATCATACAGCAGCATATATGCATACATGTATGCAGATTTTCCGAAATACATGCATGATTTCATGCATCTATTCGAATTCTGCATGGAAAGCACGCATGCTTGCATATGTGCATACGAGTATGCAGTTATGCAGAAAATATGCGTTCAAGTATGCACATATTGTCACGCCTTCGGCTTTCAACGCATTACTGCATAAAAGTATGCAACTATTTCGAATAACAGCATACTTGTATGCAATTATTCAGCAGGCTTGCGGATCTTTTTTGCATGTGTATTTAAAAAGTTGCATACATGTATGCAACTATCAGTAATAGTTGCATACATGTATGCAACTTTTTTTTTCAGTTTGCGTGGGCTCTTGGGATTATTTCCAGAATTTAGAATTTATTTTTTTATGCATGAGCGCATTTTTTTGGCCAAAAATTGAAAAAGACGAAGGGGACTTGAGGAGCAGGCGAATGGACCAAAATTTTTGTGCGACATCTAATTTTAGGGACCGGAAACATATAAAAAAAAGCGGGGGGACGTGGCGTGAATTAACTTTGGTTTTAGGGATGTGTCCCTAATTTTCACTATAATATCAATATAGGCGTGAGCCTTAAGGCTTAAGGAAGTAGGCCTAAAGCAATTTAAGTGTAGGTCTACAGTACGGTTCAGGGGGAGACTAGAACGATTGGCATTGGTATTGTGAGTATTATTTTCCTTTGTTCATTTTTATTGCTAAGTCTTTAATCTCTTCTTGTTTTACAGTAATGGTGTATTCCTGTCTCAACATTTTATTTGCTTTATATGAAAACATATATAAAACCAAAGGATTAACATATATTGTTTTTCGTTACATGTCAATGTTATTTATGTAGATAGAAAGCAAGAATCCGCCCTACCAGCGAACCCAAATATGTTTGCAAATGTTTTAAAATTGAAGTATATCGTATTATGTAAAATTACGTTCATGTCCGAGCAGCTACGGATAGAAATAAGAACACACTCGTGTCCAATGAGGTGTCACAGTCCCAAAAATATAATAATACCGGTAGATTAACTCATATTTTGAAACCCCAAAATACTAATACAGGGTGCAAAATACTTCAAATAAAAAGTTGCATATTTAATTAATTAAAAATTAGAGAAAATTTATAAAAATTAAATTATCACTGCGTCTCAAAAGAACCTCGTCCAAATTTGAATCCGATATTTAAATATATTCAAATAAACCGTTAAGGTCGATGTATGATTTCATAGCGACTTTGTGAATATTTGATTAGGACATATCTTGCAACCCTTAACACAGAATCTTGATTTTTTACTTCTGTTAGAAAGATACAGTTCAACGGATTCCAGCGTTTCTTGTTTCGCCGAAATCCGATTTAAAACGGATCCTGTACATGTAACACCCCGTGTATTCTATAACTGTGAAATTTACAAATTAAAGTTTAACTAAATTGAAATCAAAGAATTAAGGGAAACGGGAAACAGGATACGCCATTGCGTTCGTCTCGGAATTCTGCTTGAGATAGAGTCCGGGTTTGCATAAAACGGATATCGTATGAAGAAGATATAGACGAACGAAGTTGGGCGAAAAACCAGAAAACGGGTCAGAATGCACTGGCGTACTTGGGAAGTGCGCCAGAACAAAAATGAACTGGCGCACTTGGGAAGTGCGCCAGTATATTTTTAGCTTGGCGCACCTGCCAAGTGCGTCCAGGTTAGAATGACCTGCTGGTCAGGTCTTGGCTGGCCTGGTCTGTGTTTGGTCGATTTTCTGAGCCTTGCCTTGTCACTAGGGCTAGGTGTCAGCTCCTGGTTGGTCTCCCCTTCAAACGAACGACTATTATTGAACCAAGCTCCATCGACGGTCTAAATCAACTCACAAACTCTATAAAAATGACCTAAGACTAACCCTAATTCACACAAACTAAAATGGAGATGAGACCGTCATGCTGCTGAGGAGAGACTGAGGATAGCCATCAGAAATAGAGAGACAATTAGGAGATAATTCAAAGCTTAAAGCAACGTCAATCAAATCAAAACAACGCCTACAACAAAGGATAGCATCTCCAAATTCAGAATTCAGATTCCTGAATTGAAGATTCGTCATACGTTGTAAGTAGAGTGCTATTCCGATGTGAATAATTAATTGCGTTTGATTTGTGTAAGATGCAAAATGGAATTGTGGCGATAAAAATCTATATTTTGTATGTTGTTTTGATTCTAAACGATTTGGGAATGTTATGGTATACGATTGGATATTTGCAAGAATGTTATTTGCGTTGGAAGTTAACAACGAAATGGAATTGTGGCAATAATAATCTATATTTATATGTTATTTTGATTCTAAACGATTTGGTAATGCTATGGTGTACGATTGGATTCATACAAGTATATGATTTATGTTGACAACCACATGTTATGGAATTTTAATTGGGATTCATGCAAGTATATGATTCATTATTATGTTAATATGATGTACATACTTTTATGATCACTTTTAGTGTGTAATTGATCGACTAAGTACTATGATTTATATGAATCTATGTTGAAATTGGTAAATCATACTTTTGTATTAGAAACAAAAGCAAGCACCTTTATGAACATGACTAAACTATGTTTGGTATTATGCCTAGTTTAAACATGTTTTAGGCCTAAGTTTTTATCAAAACCATATGGTGCTATATGTGACACAATTAAGTTAGATTTACATTCCAATTGCAAGTTTACAACGATTCATGTTTAAGTATTGTTTATGCCATAATCATATGAATAAATGATTCATGTTTAAGTATTGTTTATGCCATAATCATATGAATAGAATGATTCATGTTTAAGTATTGTTTATGCCATAATCATATGAATAGAATGATTCATATTTAAGTATTGTCTATGCCATAATCATATGAATAGAATGATTCATGTTTAAGTATTGTTTATACCATAATTATATGAATAGAATGATTCATGTTTAAGTATTGTTTATGCCATAATCATATGAATAAATGATTCATGTTTAAGTATTGTTTATGCCATAATCATATGAATAGAATGATTCATGTTTAAGTATTGTTTATGCCATAATCATATAAATAGAATGATTCATATTTAAGTATTGTCTATGCCATAATCATATGAATAGAATGATTCATGTTTAAGTATTGTTTATACCATAATTATATGAATAGAATGATTCATGTTTAAGTATTGTTTATGCCATGATTATATGGATAAAATGATTCATGTTATGCCATGATTGTATGATGTTACAATTGCAAGTTCACATGTGCCTACTTTATGTTAATTGAATCGTTTGTTGCAAGTTCATGCGTTCACACTCCCCTTTTTCATGTTACCTTATAAACACCATGTTATAAGCCTCCCCTTTTCATTTGGCTAAATTGGGTTTAAGTATTAAACCCAACACACCTTACATTGGAGCGAACGTGTAAAACGGGGGTAATGACGTTTGGGCTAAAATATAGAACATATGTGTTGACATGTTTGACGCATGCCAACAACCTTGAAAAGCAATTAAGTGGCATAAATAAATTCTAATCAGTAAAGATGAATTTGAATAATGGGCCGCAAATATTTACATATAAAAAGAAAAGAGAAAAAATATGTAAATGTAGAAAATACGATGTGTTTAACCCGAGGTTGGATTGAGTTGTGATGTAAACCTGCCCGGAACCGCCCGGATGTCCAGTAGTCACAACAATACCTATCCAATGTGGGTGGTTAAACGCAGAGCCCAATAAGGACCCAAGGTTAGACTGAGTTGTGGCGTAAGACTGCCCGGACCCAACCGGCAACAGGCAACCACAACAATACCTGTCTAATGTGAGAGGTCTAGGCTTTAATAAGACAATTAAGGCTGAGTCAGGATTGATAGGATTAAGTAAATTATATTAATACTTAATCAAAATGGAACATGCTAAACTAAACAGACTGATTGGGGGTTAGGTTTATTAAACAATTAACCAACTTAGCATGTTGGCTAGAAATAGAAAACCTAGTAGCGGGGGACCCTTTTCAGCAGTAACCCTACAAGGTGTATCAGGATACCCTGAACTAGGCAGGGTTGGGCACAATTACTGGGCTGACTATAAGAGGTCAAATCGACGGCGGTGGTGCAGCAGTGTAGGTTCTAACGGGGTGCGGGCGTGCACACACTCCGGCATAGAAAAATAAGGCACTTGGCACCAGTAGCATACCTGTGCATTCTAGAATTGTGTCGGGCCGCCACCATGGGACTTGATACACCCCATGGTGGGACCAGCATAGGTAAGTACAACATCGGGGGCCGTAAGACACATGTAACTATGCGAGTAGGAGCCGATCATCAGAAATGGATCACTTCACCATGATTGTGGGGTGCCTGTTGGGAACTAGTTTATATGGGCACAGAGATTAATATGGGGTACGATAGTATATTCAACCCTAGACAACATAACTTAGTTTATGGTGCTTTCCCATTTCCAGTTTATACTTATCATACCCAATTCTTTATTCATAGACTGAATAGTCATGGACTCACTCAGGCTTTATGTCTGACTCTACTTTTCTTTCGCCTTCTTTTCTTTCGTCCCCCCCCCCCCCCCCCCCGCTCCCTAGGTCCACAGGGAGGGAATACCGCAGCTTGACCAGATTTCACATCCAGCTTGAAGAGAAAGAATGTATTGCTTGGATCTTTTCCGTTTTGGACTATGGCTTTAGTGGACAGCAATTATGGGACTTTTGCAGTTTATTTATGTTTTCTTTATGCTTCTTTAATAATGTAATCAAGACAGTTATGAAGTTGTTATGTCTTTGGAAGAATTGTAAGACAAGTATGGCATGTTTTTGTGAACACGTATTTTGATGAAATAAAAGATGTTTGTTGTTTTTCCGCTATACAAAAATATGTGTTCTTATATCTGTCTTGTATATCTGTGACTTATACTTATAAACCTCCACCAAAATTAGGGCATTCCCCTTGAGAGTGACCCTAACGGAGGCGGGGTGTTTCACTTGGTATCAGAGCATAGGTTTACCAGATAAGATAAAAAGTTTTGAAATTTATTTTCAAAAAGGAAATTTAAAGAAGCATTTTTTAAAAGATAAAATATTATTTTATTTTAAAAAGGCAAAGTCCCCCAAAGCCATAGGTACTGTCTTCTATCCTTCGTTTTGAATCTATCCTTTCTGTTTCAGCATGTCTGGAGACCCTACTCCCCAGCTGCTGACGCTTTCACTCCTCCACGTGAACCAGCAAGCGGAAGAGTCCCAGAGTAGGAAGACGAATAATAGTCAAACAAGAAAGGATCGTAACAGTAATAACATGAAACGAGAAAAAGGAAATGTTGTTTCTGCGGAATTCTTGGACACCTGGAGGGAGACTGCAGGAAGAAGAAGAGGAGGATGGGTGCTACTTGCTTTCAGTGTAGGGAGACAGGCCACTGGGCTAGGGACTGCCCAAGGAAGAAGGAGACAAAGGCAGAAAGCTCTCAAGGGAAGAAAGAGGGTTTACAGCCTAAGAAGACAGACTTCAAGAAGGGCGAGAAAGACAACTGTAACAACCCGAAAATCTGGGCCAGTTTAAAATTTTTATTTTGGCAATTTTAGCGAATTTTGAATATTTAAAATGGATTATTTTAAATAATATCGACGAGAAATTTATTTTGAATATAATTAGAACGTATATATTATATACGTCGTCGTTAGAATATATAATAATTATATATAATTATAAAAGGAATTGAAAATGGCGCGGTAGTTCGAAAATTCGATTTCTAATTTCAAATGAATATACAGAATTCAATATAAGTCAGAATTGAACGAAACAAGAAATATTTGAATCTGTATAACTATATCTTTGTAACGAAGTTAACAAACTGAGATTTCATCTTAGAAATGATAAGATATGTCCAGTTTAAAATTAGAAATAGTCGCTGTGGAATTTATATATATTTTTATATATATAAGGCCCTTAAAAATAGCAATTTTGCAAACGACCTCGGATTTCGACGAAACCAGTTTTGTTGGGTCCGTGATGTTAAGTTATTGCTAGATTCCAAATTTCATAATTTTTCGAATCAATATGTGAGCGTGGCAAAGGAAAACGCGTTTGACCAGTTTTAGTTGATTTTAATCGACTGGAAATTGGCCGTTTTTCCAACGGTCTCAGAATTCGACGAAACTAGTTTTATTAGGACCGTATCGTCAATACGAAGCTAGAAAATATTTTTCTAGAATTTTTCTAGTTAGTATGTGACCCCGGTAATTTGAAATGTACGTTTTAAAATTCAATAAAGTGATTTAAATGTAATTTCAACGGAAACTGATTGTAACGATCAAACTAGCTTACGATACATATCCCATTGTGTTCGGAATGGGGGTAAAACGCTATGGACGACAGGCGGTAGGCCTCGTTTCGAGGTCGTATGTAAAAGTCAACCTTTTTACAAAAATTAAATAATTAAATAATAAAAAGGAAAAAAAATATTATATTAAATTCTCCCCCCTTTTTCTTCTTCATTGCCCCCCCCCCCCCCGATTCATTAATCAGAAAGAAAAAAAATATAAAAACCTAAACCTACCGCCGCCCTCATCCCGAAGACCCCGCCCTCATCTCGAAGCCGCCGACGAAGACATCGCCGCCGCCCTTACCTCGAGACATCGCCGCACCTCCCTGAGCAACCGCACCTCCCTGAGCAACCGCGCCCCCCTCGAACACCCTGCCGCCGACACCTTCGAGCAACCCAGCGAACACCACCTCGAAGCCGCCGACGCCTTCTTCTTCTTCCCTCCCTTTTCGCAGGCTGCGGTGAGTGATTAGGTAATTTCATTTTTTTTTATTTTTTTTTGTTCTGCAAAAACTAAACTGATTTTTTTTTGAATATTATAAACTGATTTTTTAGATATTATAAACTGATTTTTTAGAAATTATAAACTGATTTTTTTTAAGAAATTATAAACTGATTTAAAAAGAATTTTAAAAACTGATTTAGAAAGAATTTTAAAACTGATTTAAAAAGAATTTTAAAAACTGATTTGATAAAGAATTTTAAAAACTGATTTGATAAAGAATTTTAAAAACTGATTTGATAAAGAATTTTAAAAACTGATTTGAGAAAGGGTTTTAAAAATGATTTTTGAAAAGAGATAAAACTGATTTTTGAAAAAGGTTTTAACTTTAAATAGAAAATGGTTTTAACTTCAAATAGAAAATGGTTTGAACTTTAAAAAGATCAGATTTGTAGAAAAGAAAAGATCATATTTTTAAATAGAAAAGCCGGAATTTTTATTGGGTAGAAGAAGTAAGGTATGATTTTTATATTTTTAAAGCAATAAAAATATAATTTTTACATCATAGGAATATTAAAAATATAATCTTTATATTAAAAAAATTCGATTTTTATATATTGAATAGCGAACTAAAAATTCGATTTTTATATATTGAATAGCGAACTGAAAATTCGATTTTTATATATTGAGTAGCGAACTAAAAATTCGATTTTTATATATTGAATAGCAAAGTAAAAATATGATTTTTATATATATCGAACATCGATGTAAAAATATGATATTTATATATGTAGTGGCTATGGGCGAAGAAACTAATTAGAGAGGAGAACAGTGAAGACTTCCTGCATTAGAAGTGCCGTGGAGCTAGGATAGCTATAGGTGAGAATTTCTCACCTTTCCATTTCATTTCTATTTATATATATATACTAGGATGCAGACGGTGCTTAGTAGCACCCGACACAATCGTCCACAGACCATGGACTTGTTTGTTTGGTTGCATAGATTAGTTATATGATTTGATTTGAATTTGGTTGTTTGGTGATTTTGATTGATGTGTGAATGGCGTGGGCCTTCACTAGACCGGGGATAAGGCTAGGCCTCGTCCCGTTTCTAGTATCGTGCCGTTATGCCGCCGAAATTTTCTAAAATAAGTTAGAAAAATAAAAATATCATTTTATTTAAAGAATGAACTAAATAGAAATTGATATGTTGGAATAAAATGTTTTATCGTTAAAAATATAATTTTTAACGTGAATGTGAATAAATAAATATTCATTTACAAACCAGACGGTTTGTTTATGTACACCTATTTGAAGGACATTGATTAGGTCGATAAATTTTACACATCGCCCAACTGCACAAATAAAATCTGTGTTTGATTGTTTGAAACCCCACACGAGTGTTGGGATGAAATTTGAAGTTCACTCATCCTGATTGATTAAATATGTCGATCGATTGATTGACAGGCTGTTATAAGCGTTAGATATCTATATTTGATGCTTATACAGTGTAGTGCACTTTGGTTGATGGTTGATTATTTTTCAATGCTATTATATACATGTGTTGTATGAAAATCCATATAATTAACATTATATTGTGATTGATTGGGCCTCATTCCAATTTAGAAAATAAAGAATATTATAAAATAAAAGTTCATGTGTTGACAGTACTCATCCATTGAGATTGGTCATGTGTTGAACGAAATATTTTGATAATAAAATTTACATCTTTATCAATATAAAATAACGGTTCATGTGTTGACAGTACTCATCCTTTGAGATTGGTCATGTGTTGAACGAAATATTTTGATAATAACAACTATTTTGAAAAAGAAATATTTGAAATAAAATATTTGAAATAGAAATTTATGAAGCCGTGTTGATTAGATTGACGCCATTTTGACGTAAACGATATTTATATCGATTTTATTCATTTTGAAATGAATTGAATATATAACGATTTCGAAATGAATTGAATTGAAAACGAATTCAAATTGAATTGAAAGCGAATTGAAATGAATCCAAATTGAATTGAATATATAACGATTTCGAAATGAATTGAATATATAACGATTTCGAAATGAATTGAATATATAACGATTTCGAAATGAATTGAATATATAACGATTTCGAAATGAATTGAATATATAACGATTTCGAAATGAATTGAATATATAACGATTTCGAAATGAATTGAATATATAACGATTTCGAAATGAATTGAATATATAACGATTTCGAAATGAATTGAATATATAACGATTTCGAAATGAATTGAATATATAACGATTTCGAAATGAATTGAATATATAACGATTTCGAAATGAATTGAATATATAACGATTTCGAAATGAATTGAATATATAACGATTTCGAAATGAATTGAATATATAACGATTTCGAAATGAATTGAATATATAACGATTTCGAAATGAATTGAATTGAAAACGAATTCAAATTGAATTGAAAGCGAATTGAAATGAATCCAAATTGAATTGAAATTTGAAATGAATAGAAATGAATTTTAAAATGAATTTATAAAGAGGAATTCAATTTTGATTTGAATTGAAAAGGAAGTTGAAATTGCTTTTGAAACGAAATTAAAACTATTCATATAATTCGTTTTAAATAGAAATCGACGAAATATATATTATATATATTATATATATAATATAATGGCCTGAATAGAACGCGCCGCGCCGCGGCTGTTCGCGAATTTCGACCATTGATTTCAAACGGACATTATGGGAGATCCGACCGTCGGATTCTCCTAAAACCGGAACCGTTGGGTTCGTATCGAAAAGAGCTTTCTAACGAATATTAGAAATTTGAAATCTAACGGTTGGATTTGGAATTATGTCCAAATCAAATTTGAAAAAGGTCGCTGTAAGTGCAGTTCGATGGCCGTTGTTGGAAATCGACTGTACGGGCCTTGATAAAATTATTAAAAATAGTAATAATTTGTGTAAAATCATAAGAAATGATTTAGAAAGTATTGGGATGAAAAACTCCATATTTGAAAGGATAAAAATAGATTTTTATCGAAATGAACTAGTTTTGAACTAGAATTATAATTCTATTTATTTTTAAATAAATAAATTGAATTTAAAAAGGGTTTTAAAAATAACCAGAATTTCCAATGATTGCATTGGAGTGGATTTGAATCGAAATTGTCTTCGGAATATTTCGATGTGGGAATTCGTGATTATACAGATGTTGTTATGGAAATTTGAAAGATATATATTTATATCGTTATTTCCAATACGACATTTGTTAACCGTAGAATTTGATATTGAATATAAGCCGATATATTTTCTACTCAGAGCCTTATATTGAATATCAAATGTGATTTGGGTTTGTCGTGAATGGTGTCTTCACTAACACTGTTCTTGAACCCAGTTGGGAAAAGATTAAATCTTTTTATTTAGATTTAATGAAGTGTACCAATTAAATTATATTTAATTGGAATTGAATTGATATTGATTTTTGGGTTTATCGTGGACAGTGTTTTTAAATAACACTCGTTCTTTAACCCGATAATTAATGAAGGTGATTTTGGGTTTATTGTGAACTATGTTTTTAAATGACTCGGATTCTTTAACCTAGTCACAGATTAAAACTAAGTGGAGTTTTAATGAATCTTTAATTAGATTGAAATAATCGAAATGGAGTATCACCAGTTTTGCTCCAGGCGATAGTTAAATCTTTAATTAGATTTGAACGTGAAATGGTAATTGAATTTACCGATAACACCATGGTGTTAGATATGAAGTATAACCAGTTATACTTCATGGGATGAATAGGTTGGGATTGGGAAATTAAAACAAATGATTACTTCGGTAAGGTTCGTTAATCCCGACTAGTTTGAATTGATATTCAAAAAATAGATTATAGAATAAATTCAAGAAATTTATCTTGGATAAAATTAATGGGAACCTTTCCCTATGAATGTGAAATTTAGAAATTGACTGTCGGTTAGCCAAACAGAATGGTTTTCTGGATATTGATCTGATGTTGGTTTCGGCCTTCGGGGTTAATATTTGGGGAATTATTCTCTTGATTAATTTACGGTTAGTGACTAATGAATTGGAATGAGGCGTATGTTGTGTTTGTGTAACACTTATTTAAAATATACGCGAGTTATTCGGAAAGACCGGGTTTATCCCATTCTGAATAACTGATACGACGATAAGTCGAAGATGAAGACGATGGTCGAAGACCGGAGGTCTTCACGTCGTTTGGGTGATAACTGATGATCTTGATTGGGCTGTACACCCAAGAAGATGGAAACAGTTGGTGATCGTCCAGACGTACTTGGAGATCGATGGATATGCGGGGTACTAGGTGCCTCCGGTTTCGTTTAGACCCAGAACGGACTTGTAAATGGACTGTGTGTCTGACATTGGATTTTAGTCTGTGTGATTGATCTCTATTAAATATATATCTGTTTAGCGGCGGAGAATTTATTCTCTTGCTTAACGCCCTTCTCTGAGACGTACGAGCTCAGGGGTTATATATTGATGGATATCAAACGCATGGAGTGAATTTCCTGTGTGGCATGCCTAAGTGGCAATTGATCGAGGCTTCTGTTGAAAAGCAAAGTCTTGTGGTGATGATCAAAGCACAGCCTTTGTGGCGTAGCTTTGTGTAACGTTTGCTTCGCGAGTTTCACACCCGGTATGAACCAAAAACGGGAGGGGACATCAGGGAGGACTTGCGTTTCTTTCTAGCTAGAAGTGGCGTCAGTGGTTTTACACGCCCTGACGAGTTTGACTTATGTGGTTGTTGCTGTTGCGAGGCGCCTCGGATTGATCGGTCGTTCTCGAACCGATGGAGTCATTTAGTTGGCTCATTTACGCCCCAAAGGGCGGAGAAACGTATTGTTCAGGCACTATAATCCACATCGGTGGACCGGCCCTGACGATCCAAGGGGCAGTTGCGGCTGCTCCGGAGACATGGGCTAGATTGTCTCGAATCGGTTGAGGACTATCTTTTGCCTCGGTTCATAGATGGAAATCCAATTTCCAAATACGTGACATTTGCGGTTTTATTTGTAAACCTAGATATGGCGACATGATATATGGTACCCATGCCGCCTATGATTGATACTTATGATTTGAAGTTGCTTTATACACTATGCACTTATAATAGTATCAAATGATTTGTTTTAAACGTATCAAGCATTCTTTGGCTGTTATAAGGGAAAACCCTATCCCCCGGCTTGCGTTGCATTGTGTGATAGGACATGGGTCTTATAACAGCTTCATTTTTCTTTATTTAGCATTGCGCTGTTTGTTTTATGCACTGGTATTCTTGGGAGGAAACCCGTTCCGTGTTATACGGCGTGGTCCCTTGATTTACCTAATGATTTAAAATAAAGATTAATAACTGTTTTAGTTCTCACACCAGTCACATGACTGACCTCGAGTTTATTGTTTTAACCTAAACTCTGGGTGCCCCTATTTTGACACGGGCAGCTAGTAGTTTTGGTTTTGCAGATTTATATTCACAGGATCCTGGTTTACAGCTGGAACGATATCCGGAAAGCTTTGTATCCGTATATCTCTTCTAGTTGTGTATTGTATTATTTTCCGCTGCTATGTATTTAAATGTAATTTAAATCTCTGATATTTCTGTGTAATATTCATTTATACTCTGTATATTCTTGTAATCTGATGCATTGTTGTAATATACAATGAAATGTTCTTCTGTTTGTGTTCTGTTGTGGTTTGTTCTCGAACTATCCGACGCTTTCCTTTACGGGGAAGTTGCGGGTTTTCACAACAACAAGTCCCAAGAGAAGAGGAAGTGTAAATTCTATGGCAAAGTGGGGCACTTAGCGAAAGATTGCCGGAAAAAGAAGGCCAAGATGAATGGCGGGTGCTTTTCTTGCGGTGAGACAAGCCACATGGCTAAGGACTGCCCAAAGAAACGAGGACAGGGGCAGAGGGATGGATCCACCACAGGGGCACAGGTTCATGTGCTAGAGGCGCCACCTCTGCAACAGCGAGGTATAAATACTTTTGTAGAAAGTGTAGTTTATCTTTATGATCACCCCATTCGCACTTTATTTGATTCTGGCGCATCACACTCCTTTATCTCGTCTGCTTTAGTAGAATCTCTGCACCTAAGAACTAGTATGGTAGAGGACCCCTTAATTGTTTCAAACCCAATTGGGGGCCCGGCTCATTTGTCTATGATCTGTGTGGGATTGAAAATTTCTATTCTAAGCGTAGAGTTTAAATGTAGTGCCTTTGTTTTGAGCCATTGGTTGATTCTAGCGATGGAGTGGTTATCCAGTAAGGGTGACCATCTCGGTTTCGAAAAGAGGGTAGTTAGACTCTTGACTTGCCTCAGTAATACCCTCGAAGTCGCAGGTAACCTTTAGGGTTCTATCATGATTTGTTTCCTAGAATCTCTTGACACATTTATTAGTAATTTGTAATCCGATCGAGTAGTGTTCGCCACTAAGGCAGAAGGTTCATTTCGCTTATGCATGAGTTATAGAGAGTCACCTTAGTAAGTACATTTGGCAACATGGTTGGCATTTATTTCCAAGAGATAGTTCTTCTACGTGGAATACCTGATAGTAAGTGGACGAGATCCAAGATTCACTAGTGAATTTTGGAGAGCTTGCATGAAACCATGAGTACGCCGTTATGTTTGAGCCGAGTAAACTAGAAGTAGAGTAAGTGAAAGAGGAACGAGAGGCAACAGTGAAATAGGTTCCAACTCATATTTTGGAAACAAGAATTAAGAAGCTACGAAATTGTGAAGTTAAAGACGGACAAAGCATAATGGAGTTAAGCTCAAGGAAATGCGACTTAGAAGATTGAAGACTAGATTCGTGCATCATATCTCTTCTTAAGAGTATATCCTTGATCCCTCTCTTCCTGTAGAGCTTACTTGCATGCTATCTTTTGTGTATATCCTCTCGGTCCCATTCTCAATCCAATTTCTGTTGCAAACCCCATAGGGAGTATGACTCATCTGTTAGTAACACATGTTGGGGCTTGAGGGTGTTTGTTGGTTTGACTAAACTTTTTTGGGTTTTATAGAATACGGGTTGGTCTTAGGAAGGGACTCCCTTGTGACCTAAAAGGAGTCCATCATGCTTAGTTTCCTAGAATCATATATAGTGGTTGGGTTGGGTAATTCTTTGGGCGTCAGTCTGATGTTGATTTCGGTCTTCGGGGCTGATGCTTAGAGAGTTTTTCTCCTAATCAATATATATGTGGCATAGATTTCCGGTTTTGACATTGCCTAATGGGCACAAAGTTTTTACTTGCTTCTATCATTCGACTATACCTTTAGATAGGAACAATTGGGTGTAAACGTGTGTTTGAGATATGTTATGATTGATGGTTGCAAGTGGTTGCAAGTGATTGCTAGTGGTTGCTCGTGGTTGCATATACACACACAATCTAGGTTTTAGATCGGCTCAGTCACTTCATACTGCATATGCATATATGTATTTATATTCGTATATGGTTGAAGTTTAATGTGTTGTCATATGGATGTTGCATTTATATGAATGGTTGAGCACTCATGTAGAATCATGAATAGGAGAATTTGCAAACATAATGGATTCATGGCACTTACATAATTCGCATTAAGGAGGTCAACTGAATCAGTAGACCGCCTGATTTTGCTTTAGATAAGTACATGTACACACACACTTTGCATATGATCATGGAGCATTAGAAGTCTTTCAAGGACAATGGATGCTCGTGTTTGATGGATGAGTAGATGGATGTTTGGATGTTAAGATATACATTCTTCCTAACTTGAAGATTTCGGGGACGAAATCCTTTTAAGTGGGGGAGAATGTAACACCCCGTGTATTCTATAACTGTGAAATTCACAAATTAAAGTTTAACTAATTTGAAATCAAAGAATTAAGGGAAACGGGATACGCCATTGCGTTCGTCTCGGAATTCTGCTTGAGATAGAGTCCGGGTTTGCGTAAAACGGATATCGTATGAAGAAGATATGGACGAACGAAGTTGGGCGAAAAACCAGAAAATGGGTCAGAATGCACTAGCGCACTTGGGAAGTGCGCCAGAACAAAAATGAACTGGTGCACTTGGGAAGTGCGCCAGTATATTTTTAGCCTGGCGCACCTGCCAAGTGCGCCCAGGTCAGAATGACCTGCTGGTCAGGTCTTGGCTGGCCTGGTCTGTGTTTGGTCAATTTTCTGAGCCTTGCCTTGTCACTAGGGCTAGGTGTCAGCTCCTGGTTGGTCTCCCCTTCAAACGAACGACTATTATTGAACCAAGCTCCATCGACGGTCTATATCAACTCACAAACTCTATAAAAAGGACCTAAGACTAACCCTAATTCACACAAACTAAAATGGAGATGAGACCGTCATGCTGCTGAGGAGAGACTAAGGATAGCCGTCAGAAATAGAGAGACAATTAGGAGATAATTCAAAGCTTAAAGCAACGTCAATCAAATCAAAACAACGACTACAACAAAGGATAGCATCTCCAAATTCAGAATTCAGATTCCTGAATTGAAGATTCGTCATACGTTGTAAGTAGAGTGTTATTCCGATGTGAATAATTAATTGCGTTTGATTTGTGTAAGATGCGAAATGGAAATGTGGCGATAAAAATCTATATTTTGTATGTTGTTTTGATTCTAAACGATTTGGGAATGTTATGGTATACGATTGGATATTTGCAAGAATGTGATTTGCGTTGGAAGTTAACAACGAAATGGAATTGTGGCAATAATAATCTATATTTGTATGTTATTTTTATTCTAAACGATTTGGTAATGCTATGGTGTACGATTGGATTCATACAAGTATATGATTTATGTTGACAACCACATGTTGTGGAATTTTAATTGGGATTCATGCAAGTATATGATTCATTATTATGCTAATATGATGTACATACTTTTATGATCACTTTTAGTGTGTAATTGAATCGACAAAGTACTATGATTTATATGAATCTATGTTGAAATTGGTAAATCATACTTTTGTATTAGAAACAAAAGCAAGCACCTTTATGAACATGACTAAACTATGTTTGGTATTATGCCTAGTTGAAACATGTTTTAGGCCTAAGTTTTTATCAAAACCATACGGTGCTATATGTGACACAATTAAGTTAGATTTACATTCCAATTGCAAGTTTACAACGATTCATGTTTAAGTATTGTTTATGCCATAATCATATGAATAAATGATTCATGTTTAAGTATTGTTTATGTCATAATCATATGAATAGA
Source organism: Allium sativum (assembly GCA_030737875.1). Lineage (NCBI taxonomy): Eukaryota > Viridiplantae > Streptophyta > Magnoliopsida > Asparagales > Amaryllidaceae > Allium > Allium sativum. Next base: position 605,668,745 of record CM060910.1, on the reverse strand, counting down.
ATGATTCATGTTTAAGTATTGTTTATGCCATAATCATATGAATAGAATGATTCATATTTAAGTATTGTCTATGCCATAATCATATGAATAGAATGATTCATGTTTAAGTATTATTTATACCATAATTATATGAATAGAATGATTCATGTTTAAGTATTGTTTATGCCATAATCATATGAATAAATGATTCATGTTTAAGTATTATTTATGCCATAATCATATGAATAGAATGATTCATGTTTAAGTATTGTTTATGCCATAATCATACGAATAGAATGATTCATATTTAAGTATTGTCTATGCCATAATCATATGAATAGAATGATTCATGTTTAAGTATTGTTTATACCATAATTATATTAATAGAATGATTCATGTTTAAGTATTGTTTATGCCATGATTATATGGATAAAATGATTCATGTTATGCCATGATTATATGATGTTACAATTGCAAGTTCACATGTGCCTACTTTATGTTAATTGAATCGTTCGTTGCAAGTTCATGTGTTCACACTCCCCTTTTTCATGTTACCTTATAAACACCATGTTATAAGCCTCCCCTTTTCATTTGGCTAAATTGGGTTTAAGTATTAAACCCAACACACCTTACACTGGAGCGAACGTGTAAAACGGGGGTAATGACGTTTGGGCTAAAATATAGAACATATGTGTTGGCATGTTTGACGCATGCCAACAACCTTGAAAGGCAATTAAGTGGCATAAATAAATTCTAATCAATAAAGATGAATTTGAATAATGGGCCACAAATATTTACATATAAAAAGAAAAGAGACAAAATATGTAAATGTAGAAAATACGATGTGTTTAACCCGAGGTTGGATTGAGTTGTGATGTAAACCTGCCCGGAACCGCCCGACTATCCAGTAGTCACAACAATACCTATCCAATGTGGGTGGTTAAACACGGAGCCCAATAAGGACCCGAGGTTAGACTGAGTTGTGGCGTAAGAATGCCCGGACCCAACCGGCAACAGGCAGCCACAACAATACCTGTCTAATGTGAGAGGTCAAGGCTTTAATAAAACAATTAAGGCTAAGTCAGGATTGATAGGATTAAGTAAATTATATTAATACTTAATCAAAATGGAACATGCTAAACTAAACAGACTGATTGGGGGTTAGGTTTATTAAACGCTTAACCAACTTAGCATGTTGGCTAGAAATAGAAAACCTAGTAGCGGGGGACCCTTTTCAACAGTAACCCTACAAGGTGTATCAGAATACCCTGAACTAGGCAGGGTGGGGCACGATTACTGGGCTGACTATAAGAGGTCAAATCGACGGCGGTGGTGCAACAGTGTAGGTTCTAAGGGGGTGCGGGCGTGCACACACTCCGGCGTAGAAAAATAAGGTACTGGGCACCAGTAGCATACCTGTGCATTCTAGAATTGTGTCGGGCCGCCACCATGGGACTTGATACACCCCATGGTGGGACCAGCATAGGCAACTACAACATCGGGGGCCGTAAGACACATGTAACTATGCGAGTAGGAGCCGATCATCAGAAATGGATCACTTCACCCTGATTATGGGGTGCCTGTTGGGAACTAGTTTATATGGGCACAGAGATTAATATGGGGTACGATAGTATATTCAACCCTAGACAACTTAACTTAGTTTATGGTGCTTTCCCATTTCCAGTTTATACTTATCATACTCAGTTCTTTATTCATAGACTGAATAGTCCTAGACTTACTCAGGCTTTATGTCTGACTCTACTTTTCTTTCGTTCCCCCCCCACCCCCCAGGTCCACAGGGATGGAATACCGCAGCTTGACCAGATTTCACATCCAGCTTGAAGAGAAAGAATGTATTGCTTGGATCTTTTTCGTTTTGTACTATGGCTTTAGTGGACAGCAATTATGGGACTTTTGCAGTTTATTTATGTTTTCTTTATGCTTCTTTAATAATGTAATCAAGACAGTTATGAAGTTGTTATGTCTTTGGAAGAATTGTAAGACAAGTATGGCATGTTTTTGTGAACACGTATTTTGATGAAATAAAAGATGTTTGTTGTTTTTCCGCTGTACAAAAATATGTGTTCTTATATCTGTCTTGTATATCTGTGACTTATACTTATAAACCTCCACTAAAATTAGGGCATTCCCCTTGAGAGTGACCCTAACGGAGGTGGGGTGTTTCAGTACACTCCGTTGAAGTTCATAACGTTAAATTACGAACTACAGCGATATCACGGGCTCGAATATATATTTTTATATGTTTAACTTCGTTCTAATTAATATATAAATCCACTTATATTACGAATTCAATATTTAAACTGATTTAAATATTTAAATACAAACCGATAAAATGTGGGACGTTACAAACTGCCAGCTAGTTAAAGCCGAGCAAAAGAAACCTGGTGGTTTGTTGCAACTATTAGGAATTCCAGAATGGAAATGGGAACAAGTCTCAATGGATTTCATTGATGGGTTACCAAGGACTAGATCAGGCCATGATAGTATTTGGGTGATTGTGGACCGATTGACCAAGAGTGCGAAGTTTATACCTGTCAAGCCGAATAGAATGGCAGCTAAATTAGCAAAACTGTATATGAAGTGGGTAGTGAGATTTCGTGGAGTACCCAAAGGCATTGTAATTGACTGAGATTCGTTGTTCATTAGTGGATTTTGGAAGAGCTTACAAGAGGCTTTAGGATCAGAACTACATCTCAGTACCGCATATCATCCTCAAACTGACGGTCAGACAGAGAGGGTGAATCGTGTATTAGAAGACCTCTTAAGAGCTTGCATATTAGATTTTGGTGGATCATGGGATGACCATTTGCATCTGGTTGAGTTCGCATATAATAATAGTTATCAGTCCAGTATTGATATGGCTCCATATGAAGCTTTGTACGGAAGACCATGCAACTCACCATCATGTTGGTTAGAAACCGATGAGAAATTTGTGCTCTGGCCAGATGTGATAAGAGAAACCTTAGATAAGATCATGGTTATCCGACAACGAATGAAGGCTGCCCAAGATAGGCAGAAGAGTTATGCTGATAAAAGGAGAAGAGATTTAAAATTCTCCATTGGTGACTTAGTGTTTTTCAACATTTCTCCGTCAAAGAGCGTGATTCGATTTGGTAGGAGAGGCAAGTTAACACCAAGATTTGTTGGTCCATTCCCAATTCTCGAACCAGTTGGGAATTTGGCATATAAAGTTGAGTTATCGGACAAGATAGAAGGAGTTCATAACGTATTTCATGTTTCCCAGTTAAGGAAATTTGTGCATGACCCCAATGTGGCTATTTCATTTGATTAGTTGGATGATATCAAAGTAGAACCCGAGGCGGTTGGGAACTGCAAGCCAATTCGTATTGTCAAGCACGATACGAAGAAACTTCGAAGGAAAGCGGTGAATCTAGTCAAGGTTCAGTGGGGCGAGGATGAGAATGACTGTACTTGGGAGATAGAGGAGAACATTAGGAAGATGTATCCAGAACTCTTTGCCTGGTAAGATTTTAAATTGCGATTTAGTTATTCCGCATGTTAGGATAGACTTGATGTGCTTGTTGTGTGTGTTTGATTGTTTGTGAATGACTGGTAGGCATGTGGAACACCTTTGTATGTTTTTAGTCAAGGAATTTCGGGGGCGAAATTTCTTAAGGGGGGAGAGTGTAACGACCCGCATTCTACATATCGAAGGATCGTAAAATATTTCTTTCTTTCTCATACAAAGTAGAATGGTCGTTTGACTTTGGGGAACGACTGTTGGGGTCATTTCCCATGCTCACGATTTTTGCCGATTTTTAAATGACCATTTTGCCCCTAGATGATCTTGTTTTGGCCATAACTCTTTATTGGTAAGGAGTTTTGAACTAAAACCACATGCATTAGATCCGGATAATGGTTTACCTTTCCGTAGATTGGTCATATTAATCAAACGAACTTACTGTTTGGGAGATATGGCCGAAATAAGGTTTAGAAGGTGAAAAACAGCTTAACCGGGCCTAATTATGGCGATTAGCAGCTAGACCCATAGCCCATTTCAGGATTAGGGCTATGGGGAGGCTGAAATCAGTTAGGAAACGATCTATTTTCATTTTCTCAGCCACCTAAAACATTTCTCTAACCCTAGCCATGGCCTCCACCTTCTAAAATCACCTTCTAATCACTAATTAATAAAATCTACATCAAATCAAGGCAAATCAAAACCAAATCAGAGTTGGAGCTGCTGTGTTGCATAGGAAGATGCCAGAAATCAGAGATAGTTTGAGATCCAAGCTTTATTTGTAGCTAAGGTGAGTGTTTTGCATTGTTTTTCACTAATTACAGCTAATTAGGGGTGATTAGTGATAATTAGCGAAATTATGGCTCAGAAAAATTTGGAATTTTTTTGTAAAATTCTAAAATAATTTTAGGGCTCTGATAGAAATTTGGGCTAATTTGGATAAGATTTGCTAATTGCATGCTTAAACATGATTAAGGGGAATTAAGGAAAAAACATGGGTTTTTGGGTATGTTTGATCCGTATAAACATGTTAAATTGTTGTTTTGATGTTTGTGGATGATTATACATGTTACTATTACTATTTGGTATGATTTGTGATTGCATAGAATAGTTAGAATGGTCGAAAATGTCATCGTATGGCGTATACAACTCGTTGGACAAAGTGCAGAAAACTGTGCAGGAAACCGAATCGGATCGCACCCCTCCAAACCGACCCGCTCGTGGAGCATACCATGACCCTAACCGCTGGCATCTGGAGTGTGCCACGAACTGCTCGCACTTGAATACCACGACCCGACCCAAACAGAACCGTGGAGCACCATGCAACTCCGACCCAATCTAATTAAAATGGCACGATCTGAACCAGTGTGGCACCACGACCCGACTTGGAGCATATATCTCGAACTTACCCGCTCTCCTGGAGTGTGCCACGAACCGCCTGAGGGAGCGAGTCACGACCCAAAGCTTGAAGTGGAAGACCAAACTGGTGGAGCCACAGAGCCTGGAGTCATGATTCGAACAAAGTGGGGGTATCACGACCTGGCCCGATGGATGATCACGACCAAACCGAACCAAAGATGAGAAGGAAGACTGAACCGATCTGGAAAAGATAACCAAAACCCGAGATGCAAAGGTAGTTCAAAGGAGAAGTTTGTACTCAGGATCTAGATCGGAACCAACGAGTTAACTTCATGATTGGGCTTTTTCACCGGACATGTGCTAAGGAGTTGTCGATGTCCATAGCTTTGATTCACCATCGAGGGACGAATGTTAGGCTATGGACCAGTTCAGTGGGGTTGTTATTACTCCATGGGGAAGAGTGATCGTAGCATGGCTATGAGCCAGTGTAGTGACGTCGTCAAGACTTCATGTGGCAGAGTGGACATAGCAAGGACTAGTGGCTATGGATCAGTGCAGTGGAGTCGCCATGACTCCATGCGGCAGAGTGATCATAGCAAGGATTTAGGTGATCTAAGCGGTGGATATCGTATGCTTTACGCACTGAGTGTGAGATGTGAGGATGGTTGCTATGCTTGATTGTTTGCCATCATTATGACATTCACACCCCTACCCCTATATCTTTACACCATATGTTAGTGTCACCTTAGAGTATTGTACATCTTGTTGAGCTAACTCTTTGGTAGCAGGTCCAGGTTCAGGTATGGTTTAGTATACCTGTTATTGTTCTATTTTGCTGCTTATCGCTCATACCAAACTTTTGTTTGACCTAGAGTTTTATGTCTCTTCGTATTACTCTGGGTGCTCTTAAACGGGAAGAGTAGAGACATGTCAAATGATTATGCACGAGTAGCTATACCGGAGACGAGCATGAGGCTTCTACATATGATATATACAAATATTCTCCCTGTGTCTCTGCTGGTCACTACTTTGGGCATTGGTAGTGTACCTTTCTTATTTTGCTTTAGAGACAGATTTAAAAGATGTAATAATGATGATGTGGAACATAAGTTGTATTTTGAATTTCCGCTGCTATGATGATCATGGTTTAGTTTTCAGCTTATGCACTGTCTTGCCTGTTTTATGTCAAGTATGTTTTTATTATATTTTATTCCATGCGCTGTGAGACATTCTACAAGTTCCTTGTTAGTTCATCCCTTCTTTTCCTTTCTTTGGCGACCGTCTCGTGCTAGACGGCATCGGCACAGCGCACTTTCATTGGAAATGTCGGCTGGTGCGGGGCAGGCCGTCACAATATTTATAGGTAGTTTTAATATTTTTTATTTGAATTTTAAATTAATATTTACGCTATCGTTGTTTGCATTTGTGTTTAAAAAATCCCTGTGATCACATACAACATCCAAAAATAATGAAAATGGGCATGCACGTACAGTTCGACATTACGGACCCAACGAAACTTGTTTCGTCGAATTCCGAGTCCGTTTGCTCACACAACGTATTTTGAAGTCAAAAATCACGAAAAAACATGCACGTATTGACTGTTTTTCACATTAAAATCCTGCACGGCCACATACTGACTCCAAAAATCACGAAAATTGAAATCTAAGAATAATTTAATATTACGGATCCAACAAAATTAGTTTTATCGAAAACGAAGGTCATTTGCAAAACTAGCTATTTTTAAAGCTTCAAATAACCCATTTAAATATTAATATATTTAAAAATAGTTAAACTAAATATTTATAAATAAATATTATCATATATATTCACACAGAATGTAATACAATTCCAAAATATTCCTATCTGAATTTACAGCTCGACATTTCAAATCCAGTGTTAAATTGATACCTTATTTATATTAAAAATCCTTTTTATAATATAAATAAATCGCTATAAATTATAAAGGGATTCCATAGTGACTATTTTAAAATTTGATTTGGGCATAACTCAAAATCTACACAATGAAATCCCGATTTTTCTCTTCTATTAGAAAAAAATACTTCACCAGCTCCGAACATTTCTTGTTTCACAGAAATCCGGCTTAAAACGGATTATGCATATTCAATTAAAGTTCGAATCACCAAATTACAAAGTGCCGCGCCATTTCGAGCTCGATTATAATTATAATATAATTTATACGTTCAACTGTCGTTTAAATAATACATCAGCTATTATAATTCAATTCTATACTGAATTATATCTTATAAATAATCCAATTCACATCATATTGTGAATTCTACTATTTTCGATTATTTTGGAATTAAATATTTTATTCTTTTAATTAAACAACAATTTAAATCTCTAAATCACCATTTAAATAATTAAATTAATTAATTATTATATCGTGAAAATATGGGACGTTACAAGAAAGCAGCGTGAGTATGGTGGATCGTGCGTGAGTAATGACAAAGGTAGATTTTGTGAAGTGAAGTGGGCAGTTTGAATAGCCTGGAGGAACGAGAAAGACAGGAGGACGTGGTTTGTATTTAAGTTACAAGAATGGTTCTTTTGCCGTGGGAGAAGAAGGTGCGTGTGGTGTGGGCTATCATAGAGTTAGGCTGGCCCTTTTAAGAAAAGAAAAAAATAGGAAACAAAAATCAAAACTGGAACGGTTTCGAATTGTATAGGTGGGAAGGAAGAAACAATGTAAAGGAAGAGAAATATATTGGGAAGAAGCTAAACGACATGGGGAAAAATATGTGTGGACCGTGGGCTGATGCAAGACCGTGTCCTTGAGCCTCATATATATAAAAAAGGAATATATATAAAACATGAGGAATACAAAAGAAACATGATGAAGCTGCAACAATGCGGCTTTGAACTAGAAAAAAGGAAATTGGAAATAAAGGACGTGATTGAGTGGAGTAATGAATAGTATACAAGTTGCAGCTTGAAGAGGAACCAACCATAAGTTTTAAATCTGAAGTAAAATCGAAAAGAGAGGAGAGATTAACATTTCTAATTTTATAATTATGGAATTTATGATTTAATTATTTAAATCATATACTAATGTGGGTACTTTTTATTGCATGATCAGAATGGACCCAAACAAGTTGCACCGAAATTGTAGCGACGAATGATACATTATGGAACTGTTTTGGACACGGACGGGGAGAGCTGGAATTTACAGTTAAATTAAAATGACTATTTAATTTAATTGTAATCAAATCGCTACAACAAATGAACGGAATCAAAGTGAGTATACCTCACTCAGTTTTTACCCACTTATATTTTATGTAAGTCAAGATTTAATTTGTGTACTATGGTTGATAATTATTTTTTGTGTGATGAATGTTTATTTATTGGATGCATTGGTTGATTTAAAAACATTAGTATAATTTAAATGAATTCTAATCGTTATTTTAACGATTATTTTCTAACTGAGGTAACTTACCTTGTTGGTTACGTTTATAATAATATAAACATATTAAACAAAAATATAGATGCTTGGATTATTGTTATTTATTTATTGTTGAATTATATCTAGATATTGAATTGAATGATATTATTTTGATGTAATGTATTTGGACACACGGAAAAACTGGTTGGAGGGATCCGACTGCGTTCCTCAAATTTATTGTATATTTTCCTCAAATTTATTGTTTATTTTCGTATTACAATTATATGAACTGTTTGACCTACTTGACTAGATGGTTGATTTGTTTATTGATCATTGAATGTAAAATCAACGTTTGTTTTGTTATTAACCAATGGACAATATTGGTTAGGTAATTGGCAGCATAAGGCCTATAAGTCAAATCGTTTGATAATATTGATTTACCGTCAAGTGAATTGACAAAAGTGAAGTTATAAATTTATTTTATAACTGAATATGGATTTTGAAATCTATAATTTTGAATAAAGCATGTGTAAAAATAAATATTTATTATTTATTATATAAAGTTTATAAGTAATTATTAAATTATTTAGAAAGAAAATTCAGATGTTAACAAGAATTATAAGCAGACGAGCAAAAATTAGTGTAACAGTTAAGAGTTGGTTTAATTGTTTCTAAGAAACAATTAAATGGAATTATTTAAATTAATTGTATTATTAATAAATTTAAAGGGAGAATTAATTGGAATTGGTTAACGAGATAACCGTGGTTGAGTTGATTAAGCTAACCGCTTTAACGGGGATTGATTATTTAAGTTAAATTAATATACTGAAATAGCTTAACCAATATTTGTTTTAAGTTTTACTAAAAGCTTAATAAGAAATTTACTATCTAGTTTAGTTAATGAAGAAGTTAACTACTTCTTTGATAGTTAATGATAAAGTAAATTATTATTTTAATTAACAATAGTTTAAGTAATTACTTCTTAAATAAAATACATTTAAGTAAGTAACCGATTTTAGAATGAAATATGGTTGAGTTTTGAAAAAGAGGTTATTAATGATCTTTATATCAAACCCAAGTTTTATAATGAAGGTATACAAGAGTTTTTAAGTGAATATGATACCTTAAAATAGATGTCTACTTAATATTTAAATTAAGTAAAAAGAGATCGAGATAAAAAGGGTATGTATTAAAGCAGGGTTATAAAAATAAGGTTTACAAAAGGGTGTGAGGCTAAAATGGGGATTTTAAGTTAACGATACTTAATAATGAGATTAAGTGAAACAAATTGAATTGAAACAAGAGTTTCAAGTTGAAAATGATTGAATGGATTAGAAGTTGAATAATATGACTTGATAAGGAGTTAAGATAAGCAATTAAAGAATTAGAACTAACTAGACATTGGTTGAGTTGAGTAATTTTTTTAAGTGTTAATTTGATGTTGATTTTGGTATTCTGGGTTAATACTTAGGTAATTATTCTCTTACCAATTTACGGCCTGGAACTAATGAATGTTGAAGTATAGAACTGCGTAAATAAGAAATGGAAATGTTCCAATTATGAAAAGGGTTCGAGGAATTATAACAATAATAATCCCAAAGTAATGGAAATAAAAAGGATTTGAAAATATAAAATAATATTTCCAATGTAAAAGAAATAAAAGGATAATTGGTTAAAATATAATGGTATTAATGAAGAAAAGGAATTAATGTGATGAGTTTGAATGGGTTTATTCAAAAGGGGATAAGTGTTAGTTTTTGTTTCCCAGCAATGAAAATCAAAGAGATTTCATAACGACGTTTTTATGTGGGATTTGATTAAACTCAAATGTTTGGAGTATATATATGTGAATAAATTCTAAAATGTTTAAAAAGGGTTTTGCGAACATTATTATAATAAGATAAGAAGTTATACTGTGTTTTAAAATATTGGGAAATTAAGAAGTTTCAATTTGTTTAAATTAAAAAGGTTAAGTGATACTGAGTACTGAACCAGTAAATTCATTTTATTTTTATGGTTGAATGGTTGTTTATTTGATAGTTAAATAACCGACTATCAAATCTGACTTATACGATTTTTGGCACGGAAAGACCAGGATCAAATTATATTCAAAAAGTATTCCGACCAGCAAATATGAAATGGAGAAAATATCAGATGTTGATCAAGATGGAGCAATTGAAGACCATATATCTTCAAAAAATTGAAGGATTATGTGAAATCTCTGGTTAGCTCCTATATGTTTGCAAAGTCTACTATATGTTAACTTAACCTATATTTTACATCCAGGGATATACTGTGGTTTTTCCCTGGTTGAAATCTACAGATTTTCAAGGACTACTCGCTACTGATCTATTGGGTAATTCCTAGGATGTGGTAGGAGGGTACCTTTGGTTCATCCTGTTCCTGGATGACTTGTACAATGTCTGATAGAATATTTCCTAATAATCACTTACGTTGATTTTTACAAACGTATTTCTGTAGGTGGCAGAGAAAACACATTCTCTTAGCTTAAACACCTAGAATATTTTTGTAGATGTCAATTATTGATTTGGCAGATCGGACAATGTGGCATTCAAAGTGATGATGATGTTCTCAAAAATGTGATTTAAACTTCAAGCCTCACAATGGGGAAATGGTATAAAATCGGGTAGGTCAAATGGCTAAGTGGCGCTCCCAATTAGGGTGTATTATCACCTAATCTAGAGAAATTCCGTTCGCTTCTTTATTCTTTTGATGTTGTCCCTTTTGGGGCACGGTGGGAAGCTCCCAACCGTTGGTGATAATACATTCTATAACAACCCGTATTTTCAATAAACTGTTATAACATAAATCGAGGCAGAATTAAATTCAAAAATCTGAACCAAGGGAAACGGGCTATGCCATTGCGTTCGTCTCGGAAAAATACGCGAAATAGAGTCCGAGTTTTCGAAAATCGGAGTCAGTATGACCCGGTTAAGGCCCATTGAAGTTTTCAGAAATTTCTATGCTAAAAACAGATTTAAATTTCAAATTAAAAACAAGGATTAGGGCTAATTGGGGTCAGGCGGGAAAATTCCCGCCAGGGCCCCCATGTCGACAGGCATGTCGACAGGGGTCCTAGGGTGTCGACTGCCCTGTCGACAGCCCTGTCGACACGGGGTAGCCAGGCAGTATTGCCTGGCGCACCATTTTGATTTGGGCTTGGTCTTGTGGCTTGGTTCTAGAGAATTCCGAGATCTGACGAGCCAAAACTAACCTAGGGTTAATCCTAGGGCTTAAAACACTCTAATTCCCTGTAAATATACCCCTAATCCTACCCTAAAGCCTCATTAATCAATCTAGCAACTAAACTATGTCAAATTGAATCCTCAAATGGCCTCCACCTAAAAACCCTAGCCTCCACCTTCCTCAAAGTTTAATCCTATGAAGATATGATGATCATACAACCTTTTCTATGTTGTATGAATGCTTAATAACTTGCATACTTCATTAAGTTGCAAGTTTGATTTGCTAAGTTTGTGTTTTTGGGATTTTGCAAAAGGGTTTTCTTATTTGAAGCTTTGTTTTGGGTTTTTAAAGGGCTTCTTCATCTTATTTGGTGGATTTGTGACTTGTTTATATTGGTAAGCCCTCTTACCTTCACTTTACAAACTCTAAAGTTAATATGTGGTGAAAGTTGAGATTTATGTGAGTTTATTTGATTATGCATGTTTATGCGAACTCACTATGCCATGTTTTACATGTTTCATAAGTTATGCATGCTTATGCGAGTTTACTATGCCATGTTTTACATGTTTCATAAGTTATGCATGCTTATGCGAGTTTACTATGCCATGTTCTACATGTTTAATGGATTATGCATGCTTATGCAAGTTCACCTTACCATGTTATACATGTTTTATGGGTTATGCATGTTTATGCAAGTTCACCTTACCATGTTATGCAAGTTTAATGGGTTATGCATGCCTATGCAAGTTCACCTTACCATGTTATGAATATTTAATAAGCTATGCATGTTTATGCGAGTTCACTATGACATGATTTGCAAGTTTAACATGTATGTATGTTTATTATGATATGTGAAGTTCATCATGTATGTTATGCCAAGTTACCTTTTATACCCTTATGCGTTATGACGAATATGTAAGCGAGATAATGATGTTGGGAGGGTTTGGGTAAACTTAAAAATACATGAAACTAAAAGATTGGGAATTTACCTATTAAGTTAGGTCTACCCCTTGGGAATTTACCTATTAAGTTAGGTCTACCCAAGTATATGTTAACTTGTAAATATGTTTTAAAGTGGACATGACACTAGATAACATGATATGGCCAACTCGAGGTTAGACCTAGTTGTGGTGTAAATCTTCCCAGGTAACCACAACGTGGGGTCTAATGTGGGTAGTTGGTCATGTTGCACCATAAGACCCGAGGTTAGACATAGACGTGGTGTAAATCTTCCCAGGTAACCACGGATGTCTAATGTGAGAGGTTGGGTGCGTTAATTAATTAATGCCTCATGATTAGGGTTAAGTCATGGCCCACTAATACTTAACCAATAATGGGGATGCGAGGATTAGATGGGGTTAAGTGGTTACACTTAACTAATTTAATCCATGATTAGTAAGGGGTTAAAAACCACACTTAACCCTCTTAGAAACCCTAGCAACGTGGTCTGTTCCAGCAGTAATCCCAGTTCGGTATCACCACAACCCTACAGCTAGGTTAGGGCGGGGCACGATTACTGGACTGATGTAAGCGACCAAAGCGACGGCTGAGTGGTACAGCGGTGCGGGTCCGGCGGGCTACGGACGTGCACGTAGTCCGATGTTGGACAAACTCGAGGCACGGGTACCAGTAGGCTTAGACTGTGTATTATTGCTTAGGTGTCTGGGGTTGACACCTTAGGGCTTGATACACCCGAAGGTGGACCCAGCACAGTCTAACTACATCCATGTGGGCCGTATGGACACCAACACTTGACGGGTTAGGTTTATAGGGAGCCGATCGACTAGACCGTTGGGCTGGACCTTATATTAAGGTCACTTCATGTTATTGGGCCAAAGTTTGGGCTAAGGGATCAATATCTGTTTTGTGGGTTTGCTAGTACACTATGGTGCAAAAACTTAATCTTCTTATGTGAGGTCACCTTTATCTATTGCCAGTATGTTTACCTCAGTTTCCATCATGCTGTTAACTTTATTAGTTTATAGATTGATCGTAGTAGGGCTTACCAGTCTTTTTGACTGACCTGTTTTCTTTCGCTTCTTTTCTTCCGTTCCCCCCCCCCCCCACAGGTTCTCAGGGAGGGGCTACATCTGCTTAGTGGATCTTTGGCTTGCTTGTTGGATAGCTCATGTATGGATCTGAGCTAGCTGTGGCTTATCTTTTATTTCTGGGGATTAGTACTGATGTTTTACCATGTATTTTGTTTCTACGTATCTAGACTTATGTTGTATTTTGGATCATGACATTTTGATACTATGTACTTGACTATGTTGGTTTTGTGAGATGATGATGATGGGTTTTTATCTGCTACCGCTGCTTTACTTATATTTATTTTTATATATATTCTGTCTTGCGATATCTCTGTGCATGTTTACCTTCACAATAACGCCCCTCCAAAGCTAGTACATTCCAAGGAGTGATTCTAGTAGAGGTGGGGTGTTACATTTGGTATCAGAGCACAAGGTTAACAAGATTGAACAAAACTTTTGAAAAAAAAAACCCTTTTTGAAAAACTATTTTCAAAAACCTACTAAGTATTTTCCAAAATAAAGTCTAGATTATTTTAAGGCTAATCCCCAAAAGCCATCAGCGTTATCCTTCGTTCCCTTGACCTGATCTTATCTTATCTTTCGTTTCAGTATGGCTGAGAATCTTGTCATCCCAGATGGAGTGAACGTACCACTCTGGTATAGGAGACTTCTAGAAGCTAGGGCGGCAGCTGGTCCCGCCAACCCTACTCCCACTCCTCCTCCTGTAGTTGAGAATCCTCTCCCTAATATCCCTCCTCCGGTGGTTCCTGCTCCCCCTCCTCTAGCAGTTAATATTCCTCCTCCCGTTGCTAATGTTCCTCCCCCTCCCCCTCAGCATCCTCAGATTGAGTTTACGAAGGTTTGTAAAGACTTCAAGGCAATGGGAGGCAAGAATTTCCTAGGCACGGAATCTTTTGTTGAAGCTAGGAATTGGCTAAAAGACACGGAGGACCTGTTTGCTATCTTTGGGATTGATGACGAGAGGAAGATCTTATTGACAGTATGGCTTTTGAAGGATGAGGCGGCCTATTGGTGGGAGGTCACCACTGGGACGAGGCCCGTTGAGACTTGGGCCGATTTGAGGGCTAGATTTGTGACCAAGTTTCTATCTTCGGCTGAGGCGAATTTACAGATGGAGAAGTTCATTGCATTAAAGCAAGGTGATATGTCTGTCAAGGAGTATGTGAACAAGTTTAATCAGCTGGCCCGTTTTGGTTTGGATATGGTGAACACTCCGGAGAAGAAGGCTCTTCGATTTGCTAGAGGGTTGAATGAGCCGCTACAGGGCTTGGCGATGTCACATATTCCGCATGGAGCTACTTTTGAGAGTTTGGTCAATATGGCTCTGCTTCAGGGAGATGGAAAGAAAGAAGTCAAGTCGAGTGATACTCAAGCAAAGAAGGCTGATTCTCAAGGCAAAGGCAACCAAGGTGGTCAAAGCAGTCAAGGAAATCAGAACAAGAACAAGAAGGGCAACAACAAAGGCAAGGGAAAGTGCAATTACTGTGGCATAGCTGGGCACTTTGCTAAGGATTGCAGGAAGAAGAAAAGGAAGCTTAGTGGTGGATGCTTTTCTTGTGGAGAGACTGGGCACTTCAGCAAAGAATGCCCAAAGAAGAAAGGACAGGCTGGACCTTCAGGAGGGCAAGTTCATGCTCTCAATGCCGCTTCAGTTCCCGAGCGAGGTAGTGTTTCTGTTGAGAACCTTGTTTATATCTCTGATCTTCCAGTGCGTACCTTGTTTGATTCTGGTGCTTCACATAGCTTTATTTCATCTGATCTTGTTGATAGCTTGCACCTTAGTACTAGCTTAGTGGATGATCCCGTTTGTGTTTCGAATCCCATTGGGGGTTCTGCTCATCTATCTATGATATGTGAGGATCTGAGGATCTCTATACTCAGCGTAGAGTTCTTGTGTAGTGCATATGTTCTTGGTTTCAGGGGATACGGTTTGATACTGGGCATGGATTGGCTGTCCCGATATGGAGCCATTCTGGATTGTGAGCATAGGGTTGTGAGGCTTGTGACTCGCCTTGGCAACACCTTAGAGATTTCATGCAATCCGAAGAATCCCGTCATGTTGTGCTATCTAGAATCTCTCGACTCATCAGAGGAGGCCCTTCAGTCTGTAAGGGTGGTCCGAGATTATCCAGATGTTTTTGAAGAAGTTAAGGGGTTGCCCCCTAAACGAGAGATTGACTTTCGCATCTATCTGGTAGATAATGCTAAGCCTGTTTCTTTGCCCGTTCGGCATATGGCTCCGCGTGAGAGACGGAAGCTGAGCAAGCAAGTGAAAGAATTGCTTGAGAAGAACTTCATCAGAAGGAGTATATCCGAATGGGGAGCGCCTGTGGTATTTGCAACTAAGGCAGATGGTTCTCTTCGGCTCTGTGTGGATTATAGAGAATTGAATAAGCTGACTAAGAAGAACAGACACCCGTTACCGAGGATCGATGATCTCTTTGATCAGCTTGTTGGTGCTTCTGTTTTCTCTCAGCTTGATCTTGCTACGGGTTTTCATCAGCTCAGAGTGGCTGAAGATAGTATAGACAAGACTGCATTCAGAACTCCAGACGGATTCTTTGAATGGCTTGTTATGCCGTTCGGTTTGACGAATGCACCCGCGTATTTCGTGGACTTGATGAGTAGGGTGTTTCGGGAGTTCTTGAACAAGTTTTTCGTGGTCTTTGTGGATGATATTCTGGTTTTCTCCAAGGATGAAGAAGAGCACGCGAGGCATCTTGTGGAGGTGATGGATACGCTCAGAGCGCATCAGTTAAAGGCCAAGTTCTCCAAGTGCCATTTTTGGAGAAGGGAAGTCAGATTCCTTGGGCATATCGTATCCAAGCAAGGCTTAGCGGTGGATCCCGCTAAGGTGGTTGCAGTTCAGGATTGGAAGACTCCAAGGAATGCAACCGAGGTGAGAAGCTTTCTAGGTCTTGCGGGTTTTTACCGGAAGTTCATCAAGGACTTCGCGAAGATATCCGCTCCTCTTACTAAGTTGACGAAGAAGAACTTAGTTTTTGCTTGGGATATGGATTGTGAGCTTGCTTTTCAGAGACTCAAGAGAGCCCTTACCTCCGCACCCGTTCTAGCTTTACCCGATGGTGGTAAGATATTTACCGTGTACACTGATGCTTGTGGCACGGGATTGGGCGTCGTTCTGATGCAAGAGGGCAGAGTTATATGTTTTGGTGGGAGGCAACTTAAGGTGCATGAGAGGAATTATCCCACTCATGATCTAGAGCTGGCAGCGATTGTATATGCACTCAAGGCTTGGCGTCATTATCTTCTGGGAGAGAGATTTGAGCTGTATACTGATCATAAGTCTTTGAAGTATCTCTTTTCGCAGAAGGATCTGAACTTAAGGCAGCAGAGATGGATGGAATTCTTGGCTTCTTATGATTTTGATATAGCCTATACCCCTGGCAAGGGGAATGTTATAGCGGATGCGTTGAGTAGGAAAAGGTTGACACTAAGTCCTCTATTTGTTGAGATGAAGAATTTAGAGTTCTTGGCAACCTTTGATTTTTCCTTGACAGTTGAGACGATGACCGGTTCTTTGGCATCTCTAGAGCTCAGGCCTACCCTTCTGGATCAAGTTGGGGCTTCGCAGAAGGAAGACCCTCAGATAATTGAGATCATGGATAAGCTGATTCGAGGGGAGACATCTAGTCACCTTGCTCGATATTCTATAGACGATAAGGGTTGGCTGAGGAGAGACGGAAGGCTTTGTGTTCCGATGGTAGAAGACTTGGTGAGGAAAGTTCTTGAGGAAGCACATCGCTCCAAGATGACTATACATCCGGGTGGAGATAAGATGTATAAAGATATGAAGCGCATTTTCTTCTGGCCTGGAATGAAGAAGGATGTGGCCGAGTTTGTCTCGAGATGTGTTATTTGTCAGAGAGTAAAAGCTGAGTCGAAGAAGCCCGGTGGGCTATTGCATCCTCTAGAGGTCCCGCTATGGAAGTGGGAGAGTATTTCAATGGACTTTATTGATGGTCTTCCAAGGTCCAGGAAGGGGAATACGAGCATATGGGTCATTGTGGATAGGCTCACGAAGAGTGCTCATTTCATTCCGGTGAAGAGCAAAAGGACCGCATCTGGACTAGCATCAGTATATCTTCGTGAGATAGTACGACTACATGGAGTCCCTTCCAGCATCGTCAGTGACCGAGACCCCATTTTTACTAGTCAGTTCTGGAACAGTTTGCAGGAGGCTATGGGCACAAGGTTGAACCTGAGTACGGCCTATCACCCACAAACAGACGGCCAAACAGAAAGGGTGAATAGGGTACTTGAGGACTTGTTGAGGCTTTGCATTCTGGATTTTGGTGGTGCTTGGGAAGACCATCTTCCTCTTGTTGAGTTTGCATATAACAACAGTTATCAGGCGAGCATAGGGATGGCACCATTTGAAGCTTTATATGGGAGGCCGTGCAAGTCACCTACATGTTGGTGGGAGACTACGGATAAGCTTATACTTGGACCCGACATGATTAGGGATACATCCGAGAAGGTCGAGTTGATTAGAAGACGGATGAAAGCGGCCCAAGACCGGCAGAAATCCTATGCTGACAAGCGAAGGTCCGAATTGGAGTTTGAGGTTGGGGACAAGGTTTTCGTAAAGGTTTCTCCTTTACGGAATGTGGTCCGGTTTGGAGCTGTTGGGAAGTTAGCACCGAGATTCGTTGGACCCTTCCCCATCATAGAGAGAATTGGGAAGATGGCTTATAAAGTGCAATTGCCCGAAAAGTTGTCCGGAGTGCATAATGTCTTTCATGTCTCGCATCTCCGAAAGTGCCTACATGAGTCCGCTGAGGTGGTTGAACCTAGCATTCTTGAAGACGTGGAAGTAGAGAAAGAAGCAACTTTAAGGAGAGCTCCGATTCGTATCTTGGGGACAGAGACCAAGAAGCTAAGGAATCGTGAGGTCAGGTTGGTGAAAGTTCAATGGGGTGAAGCCGAAGAAGACGCAACTTGGGAAACCGAGGAGAAGATGCGTGGGCTTTATCCATTCCTTTTTGAGGGTACACTCTCAATCTCTTTTCTTTGTTTAGCATATCTTTCTCTTTGCTATCCATGTTTATCTAGTTATCGTGCAAATCTTGTCATGAGAACCTTAGGTAGAAACCCTTTGGATGAAACATGTGTTTGAAACATGTTATGTTTGATGGTTGCAAGTGGTTGCTAGTGTTTGCAAGTGGTTACTCGTGGATGCATGATACACATTAGGCACTAGATCGGCTCACACACTCCTCATATTGCATGTGCATGAGTGTTTATGCTTATTCTTGGATGAAATTTGTATGCAATCACATGGATGTTGCATATGGATGTATGATTGAGCACGCATGTAGATATTATACATTATGTTAGGGATTTGCATACATATGGATACATTTCACTAACATATTTTGCATTGATCTTTGCATTAGATAGGTACATATACACACACTTCTGCATATGTTCATACGGCATTTAGAATCTTTTAAGGACAATGGTTTCTCGTGGATGATGTTTTGAGTAGATGGATGTTGGATGGTAGGATATGTTCTTCCTAACTTGAAGATTTCGGGGACGAAATCCTTTAAGGAGAGGAGAATATAACAACCCGTATTTTCAATAAACTGTTATAACATAAATCGAGGCAGAATTAAATTCAAAAATCTGAACCAAGGGAAACGGGCTATGCCATTGCGTTCGTCTCGGAAAAATACGCGAAACAGAGTCCGACTTTTCGAAAATCGGAGTCAGTATGACCCGGTTAAGGCCCATTGAAGTTTTCAGAAATTTCTATGCTAAAAACAGATTTAAATTTCAAATTAAAAACAAGGATTAGGGCTAATTGGGGTCAGGCGGGAAAATTCCCGCCAGGGCCCCCATGTCGACAGGCATGTCGACAGGGGTCCTAGGGTGTCGACTGCCCTGTCGACAGCCCTGTCGACACGGGGTAGCCAGGCAGTATTGCCTGGCGCACCATTTTGATTTGGGCTTGGTCTTGTGGCTTGGTTCTAGAGAATTCCGAGATCTGACGAGCCAAAACTAACCTAGGGTTAATCCTAGGGCTTAAAACACTCTAATTCCCTGTAAATATACCCCTAATCCTACCCTAAAGCCTCATTAATCAATCTAGCAACTAAACTATGTCAAATTGAATCCTCAAATGGCCTCCACCTAAAAACCCTAGCCTCCACCTTCCTCAAAGTTTAATCCTATGAAGATATGATGATCATACAAAGTTTTCTATGTTGTATGAATGCTTAATAACTTGCATACTTCATTAAGTCGCAAGTTTGATTTGCTAAGTTTGTGTTTTTGGGATTTTGCAAAAGGGTTTTCTTATTTGAAGCTTTGTTTTGGGTTTTTAAAGGGCTTCTTCATCTTATTTGGTGGATTTGTGACTTGTTTATATTGGTAAGCCCTCTTACCTTCACTTTACAAACTCTAAAGTTAATATGTGGTGAAAGTTGAGATTTATGTGAGTTTATTTGATTATGCATGTTTATGCGAACTCACTATGCCATGTTTTACATGTTTCATAAGTTATGCATGCTTATGCGAGTTTACTATGCCATGATTTACATGTTTCATAAGTTATGCATGCTTATGCGAGTTTACTATGCCATGTTCTACATGTTTAATGGATTATGCATGCTTATTCAAGTTCACCTTACCATGTTATACATGTTTTATGGGTTATGCATGTTTATGCAAGTTCACCTTACCATGTTATACAAGTTTAATGGGTTATGCATGCCTATGCAAGTTCACCTTACCATGTTATGCATATTTAATAAGTTATGCATGTTTATGCGAGTTCACTATGACATGATTTGCAAGTTTAACATGTATGTATGTTTATTATGATATGTGAAGTTCATCATGTATGTTATGCCAAGTTACCTTTTATACCCTTATGCGTTATGACGAATATGTAAGCGAGATAATGACGTTGGGAGGGTTTGGGTAAACTTAAAAATACATGAAACTAAAAGATTGGGAATTTACCTATTAAGTTAGGTCTACCCCTTGGGAATTTACCTATTAAATTAGGTCTACCCAAGTATATGTTAACTTGTAAATATGTTTTAAAGTGGACATGACACTAGATAACATGATATGGCCAACTCGAGGTTAGACCTAGTCGTGGTGTAAATCTTCCCAGGTAACCACAACGTGGGGTCTAATGTGGGTAGTTGGTCATGTTGCACCATAAGACCCGAGGTTAGACATAGACGTGGTGTAAATCTTCCCAGGTAACCACGGATGTCTAATGTGAGAGGTTGGGTGCGTTAATTAATTAATGCCTCATGATTAGAGTTAAGTCATGGCCCACTAATACTTAACCAATAATGGGGATGCGAGGATTAGATGGGGTTAAGTGGTTACACATAACTAATTTAATCCATGATTAGTAAGGGGTTAAAAACCACACTTAACCCTCTTAGAAACCCTAGCAACGTGGTCTGTTCCAGCAGTAATCCCAGTTCGGTATCACCACAACCCTACAGCTAGGTTAGGGCGGGGCACGATTACTGGACTGATGTAAGCGACCAAAGCGACGGCTGAGTGGTACAGCGGTGCGGGTCCAGCGGGCTACGGACGTGCACGTAGTCCGATGTTGGACAAACTCGAGGCACGGGTACCAGTAGGCTTAGACTGTGTATTATTGCTTAGGTGTCTGGGGTTGACACCTTAGGGCTTTATACACCCGAAGGTGGACCCAGCACAGTCTAACTACATCCATGTGGGCCGTATGGACACCAACACTTGACGGGTTAGGTTTATAGGGAGCCGATCGACTAGACCGTTGGGCTGGACCTTATATTAAGGTCACTTCATGTTATTGGGCCAAAGTTTGGGCTAAGGGATCAATATCTGTTTTGTGGGTTTGCTAGTACACTGTGGTGCAAAAACTTAATCTTCTTATGTGAGGTCACCTTTATCTATTGCCAGTATGTTTACCTCAGTTTCCATCATGCTGTTAACTTTATTAGTTTATAGATTGATCGTAGTAGGGCTTACCAGTCTTTTTGACTGACCTGTTTTCTTTCGCTTCTTTTCTTCCGTTCCCCCCCCCCCCACAGGTTCTCAGGGAGGGGCTACATCTGCTTAGTGGATCTTTGGCTTGCTTGTTGGATAGCTCATGTATGGATCTGAGCTAGCTGTGGCTTATCTTTTATTTCTGGGGATTAGTACTGATGTTTTACCATGTATTTTGTTTCTACGTATCTAGACTTATGTTGTATTTTGGATCATGACATTTTGATACTATGTACTTGACTATGTTGGTTTTGTGAGATGATGATGATGGGTTTTTATCTGCTACCGCTGCTTTACTTATATTTATTTTTATATATATTCTGTCTTGCGATATCTCTGTGCATGTTTACCTTCACAATAACGCCCCTCCAAAGCTAGTACATTCCAAGGAGTGATTCTAGTAGAGGTGTGGTGTTACACATTCGGTACTCTCAAGTGAAGTGAGGGGTCGGTCATGCTTAGCCTAGGTTTCAAGATGTTCTTTTGAACCTAGTGAATTCCTCTCTAGAGATACACTGTCAGATGGTGGTCCCGTACCTTGCTAGTTGGATTGGAATCTCCGATAAGATCTCGCGGTTTTGATTGTATACTATATATGTGGAGCGTGAGATGCAAGCGTTTCGCTAGATTGCAATTTATTTGTGTTTAGACATTATTATAATATCAGAAAAATATATGATTCTAAAATGCTTTGGGTTATCGTAAGGTAAACACCGTCCGTATATATGTGTGGGTTTGTTTTACGTTTATCCTTTTCTTTTGAAAAGAAATGTTTTGACTTTAAAACCAAGCTGGATGATATTATATTGTGACGACCCCAAACCCCGTACTGACGGTGGCAAGGGTAATCCTTGGAATATAACACAGAAAACAGATAATAGCAGAACAGAATTAAATAAATACACCAGATAATGAACAATAGAATATGCTGGATAAAAGTAATCATTAGAGTTACATAGTATACAGGATCATACTTAGTACAAATACAGTTCAACTATACATAAATGTCTACAACGGAAAACAAACATAATGTACAATAGGAGCTGAACAGCATAAAAAGAGATAAATGATAGAATCCATCTTCAGCTCCAGCTATCCAGAAAGAACCAGCTAAACCTGAATACAAGGCTGCCCATGTAGAAAAAGGGGCACCCGAGTTTGAAAGTGAAACAAACTACGAGTCAGTCATGGGACTGGTATGAGAAATCTACTCAACACATTTATAATTTGGCTAATCACAGGACCACGCCACTTTCGTGGAACGGGTTTACTCCATCGGATCGCTAGTGCTTTAAAACAAATAATTCTTTTAAACATCGCAATGCTATTTATAAAAATGAAGCCATCATAAGACTCAGTTCCCATCACACAATGCAACGCAAACCGGAGGATAGAGTTTTTACCTTATAATGGCCAAAATATGGTTGATACGAATAAAACAAAAGCAATTGATATTATTACTAGTGTTCACATGTTTCAAAACAATTTCGAATCATAGACGGCATAGGTACCATATATCATGTCGCCATACATATATACAATCAAAACCGCACGATGTCGTATTTGGAAATTGGATTTCCATCATGAACCAAGGCAAAAGATAGTCCTTACCGACTTCGAGACAATCTAGCCTACCATGTCTCAGGAAAAACCGCAACTGCCCCTTGGATCGTCAGGGCCGGTCCACCAATGTGGATTATTATACCTGAACACAACATTTCCCCGCCCTATGGGGCGCAAATGAGCCAACGAATGACTCCATCGGTCCCGGATCAACCGATATATCCGAGGCACCTCGCTATCCATCATCCACATAAGTAAAATGTCAGGCCGTGTAAAGACACCGACACAACTGCTAGCTAGAAAGAAACGCAGGCCCTCCCTGATGTCCTCTCACGTTTCTGGTTCATACCGGGGTGTGAGGCTCGCGAATTCACGTTACACACAAAGCTACGCCACACAGGCGGTGCTTTGATCATCACCACAAGACTTTGCTTTTCAACAGAAGCCTTGATCATTTGCCACTTAGGCATGCCACACTAGCAATTCATGCCATGCGACTGATGTCCATCGATATACAACCTCTGAGCTCATGCGTTTCATAGAAGGGCGTTAAGAAAAAGAATAAATTCTCCGCCGCCAAATAGATGTATATTTGATAGAGATTAATCAACATAGAATAAAATCCAATGTTAGACACACATTCCATTTGCAAGTCCGTTCTGGGTCTGAACGAAACCGGAGGCACTAAATACCTCGCATATTCATCGATTCCCACGTACGTCTGGACGATCACCACTCATTATCCATATTTCGGGATGCCTCCCAATCAGGACCTCAGTTACCATCCAAACGAGGTGAAGATCAGTCTTCAACCCCAGTCTTCATCTTCGACTTCTTATCGTCGATTTAGTTATTCAGAATGGGATAAACCCGGTCTTTCTGAGCAACCCGCGTATATAATAAAAAAGTGCAACACTAACATACATACGCATCATTTCAATTCATTAGTCACTAACCGTCAATAAGTAAGAGAACGATTTCCCAAATATTAACCCTGAAGGTCGAAACCAACATCAGATCAACACCCAGGAAACCATTCGGCTTTGCCAACCTTCAGTTAATTTCTAAATTTCACATCCATATCGTTTATAATATTTTATAACGATTTATCACCATTTTTATTTATTTTAAAATAGCCAATTTATTCAAAACCACGCTTCGGGCCATAACGCGGTCGTGGCACTGTTTTTCTTCAAATTTGATTTACACATATCTGAAAATCTAACCGTTGGATCTTCACAAAATTTACATCATTAGAAAGATATTTTCAAAACAAATCCAACGGTTCCAGTTTGTGGAAAATTTGACGGTCGGATCTCCCGGTACAATCGTCTGAAGTTTCAATTTCAAAATACGAACTATAGCGTCGTTATTCGATTATATATATATATATATATATATATATATATATAATCGATTCTGCCGCTGTTTTTCTTCAGAATTGAATTAAACATTCCAAACAATCCAACCGTTGGATTTTTACAAAGTTGGTGCCGTTGGAAAGATATTTCCAAAGAGAACCGAACGGTTGCGATTTCAGGAAAATCTGATGGTCGGATCTCCCGGTATAATCGTTTGAAATCACGGTTTCAAAATACGAACTACAGCTTCGTTATTCGATATATTTTGATTCTATTTATATATATATATATATATATATCGATTCTTTGATTTCAAAACTATATTCTTTTCATACATTTGATAAAAATGATATTTTTTTTCTAACTGTCTTCTATTTCAACACTTCACTATATTTAACAATTCAGGTATATAATAAAAATGTGATTTTTATTGTAAAACAATTCATTTCAAAACACTATTATTTTATATAGTTCATATAGGTAATAAAAATAGGATTTTTATTATAAAACAATTTCTTTCAAAACAAGATTATTTTATATAGTTCATATAGATGATAAAAATGTGATTTTTATTATAAAACAATTTATTTCAAAATATGAATACCATTCAACACATGAATTTCAATCCAACGAATGAATATCGATTCAACACATGAAGGTTTTCTATAGTTTATATATATAGATAAAAATGTGATTTTTATATTTAAAACACGAACACCATTCAACACATGAATTTCAATTCAGCGAATGAATATCGATTCAACACATGAAGGTTTTCTATAGTTTATATATATAGATAAAAATGTGATTTTTATATTTAAAACACGAATACCATTCAACACATGAATTTCAATTCAACGAATGAATATCGATTCAACACATGAAGGTTTTCTATAGTTTATATATATAGATAAAAATGTGATTTTTATATTTAAAACACGAATACCATTCAACACATGAATTTCAATTCAACGAATGAATAACGATTCAACACATGAAGGTTTTCTATAGTTTATATATATCGATAAAAATGTGATTTTTATATTTAAAACACGAACACCATTCAACACATGAATTTTATTCAAAATTTCGGCAGCATAACGGCAGGGTAGTTAAAACCGGAACCGTCCCTAGTACGGCTCCTCGCTCTACCTTAAAACCTCGCGGTTTTTGACAATGGGGAATCATGCATCTAGTTCGCACACAGGCGGCATGTATATATTTATTTCATTTCCACAAACTAATCCTATGTGGTTTCAACCAAATATTTCTCAACCACAAACGGGTATTTTTCAACCACAATCAATCAATATCAACCACAAACAATTCCAATCAACCATTCGCTATCAATCAATTTTCACACCAATCACAACCAATAAATATCGTCCATGGTTTGTGGACGAGGGGCGTGTATATATATATATATATATATATATATATATATATATATATATATATATATAGCAATTCACTTCTATTTCAACACATATATAATTTTTACAACGCATATATAACTTATACATCGAACGTAGCACTTATACAACCCTTATACAAGAGGTGTACAACGCTTATATAACTCATACATCGACTATATAATTTATACATCTTCGTTTTCCATATCGTTTATAAACTAGAAATCTCACATTGGGTTCCACTCCACCAAAAATAGCAGAAGGCTCAGAAAAATATGCGGTCTCTTCTAGAAGGTAGAAGACGTCCACACGGTCACGATGTTTCCTGTTTCATCGAATTTCATCAAAAAACGAAAAAGATATGATTTTTCAAAGTTTTGCAACACTTAAAAGTGTTATTTTCATTTCAAATAAACCCCAGGTCGTGCCTTTCCACGGAGTTCGAAACTAGGGTTGGCAAATACTTCCAATCCGCTACTCGAGGTGATGATCGACCTTCACCACGACGGAGAGCTACGAAGCACGCACCCGAAGAGCCAGGTGGGGCCCAGTTCGATCTTATGTAGCTGTAGTGGCGGCGCGATGAAGTATTCGACTTCGAGCCCTTCGTTCACAACGATTACGGGACGAGGGAGGTCGAGGTTGGTTCTGATTTGAAGAGGGGAGGTAGACGAACGGAAAAGTCAACTGGTGGGGGTGGCGAAAATGCCTGTGGCGGCGGCGATCGGTCCTGGAAGTTTTGAACAGCTTCCGCCGTCGATCGTGAACGAGATGAGGGGTTTTTTGATTTTATTTTTATTTTTAAATTATGAAGAAATAATTCTATTGGCCGATGGTTTTAAAAAGGGGTTTTCTGACACGACCTCCAATCCAAACCCAACGACTGTCGTCCCTAGCGTTTTACCCCCATTCCGAACACAATGGGATATGTTTCATAGGCCCATTCGACTGTTTCAGTCAGTTTTCCTTCAAATTAAAATATAAAACATTCAATATTTGATTCGAACGTACATTTCACTTTGCCAGGGCGACAACTTGATTCAAAAAATACCAGAAAAATAAATCTGGCTATGTTTTGACGATATGGTCCGAACAAAACTAGTTTCGTCGAATTCTGAGACCGTTTGCAAAAAGGCCCATTTCTGGTCGATCCAATTTAACTGTAATTGATCAAAACACGTTTTCCTTTGCCACGCTCGCATACTAGCTTAAAAAATTATGAATTTTGAAACCTAGCAATAACTTCACATCCCGGATCCAACAAAAGTGGTTTCGTCGAATTCCGAGGTCGTATGCAAAATGGCCAATTTCACGGGCTATATAAATTCCATAGCGACCTTTCTGAAAATTCATTTGGTCATAACTTTTGCTTTCCGCTATGAAACTTCGATTTTTCAGATTCGTTAGAAAGGTATTCATTAACAAATTTAGATATTTTTGGTTTCACTTAAATCCGTTTTGTTTTGCACCCGGTACAGTCCGACAAAGTTTGAATTCAAATTTTGAAACTGCAGCGCCATTTCAGGCCTTGTTTATAATTAGAATTAATTATATTCGTTTTCAATTGTCGATTCAAACTCAATTTTCATTTCTATTATTTAAAATATTTAAAATCCATTATTTTAGCCAATTTAAAAAAATTTAAATTGGTTCAGAATTTCTGGGTCGTTACATATATACGTAGCGAGTTTTCTAACTCTGGTTCACCAAAATGATCCGACATTTGTAATGCTCGGGTTAGACCGAGTCTTACAGGTTTAGGTTTGGATGGTGTGAATTTCAAGAAGACGCGCTGGAGAAGTTCAGCCGTATGATATATATTTATTTCGCTGTGTGTTGTATGTGAGGACAAATTATTATAATTGTCTAGATGTATTGATTTACTCTGATTATTGTATTTCAGAACTCTCAATAAAGATTTATTTCTGTATTATTTTTTATTCCACTGTGATGTGAGACTTAGTGTTTTGTCGGTTAGTTAGTTCTTCTTCTTCTTGTATTCTAATATTTCTTTCTTTCTTATCTCACCCTCTAATTTCTTTCTAATAACTATCTGGTGTTTCGATACTTGAGTTGTAATAACCCAGAATTTCTGAACCAATTTAATTTTTTTATTTTACCTATTTTAATGGGTTTTGAATATTAAAAATGATTTATTTTAAATAATAATGACTAAAAATTTATTTAAATTGAAGTTAGAATGTATAAATTTATTTTAATTTTAAAAAGAACTCAAAATGGTGCGGTAGTGTGAAAATTTGATTTTAAATTTCATTTGAATATACGGAATTCATTATAGATCGGATTTCACTAAAACAAGAAACGCTAGAATCTGTTTAACTATATCTTTCTAACAAATGTAAGAAATTGAGATTTCACTTTGTAAATTGTTTCATGTCATACACTAGTTAAAAATCATATTTTTAATTAAGTAAAAACCGTTTCATGTCATACACTAGTTAAAAACCATATTTTAACTAACTAAAAATTGCTTCATGTCATACACTATAGAAAAATCATATTTTTAACTAACTAAAAATTCTTTCATGTCATACGCTAGTTAAAAATCATATTTTTAACTAACTAAAAATTATTTTATGTTAATCGCTAGTTAAAAATCATATTTTTAGCTAACTAAAAATTATCTCATTACTTAAGCAACCCAAACTTCCCGATCCCCAAGGAGACGGAGAAGCCTGGAATGTTTCGAGGACACGACTCATCAGAACACAAACAATAGAACATTTCATTGCTACTACAACAATTTACATCAGAGTACAAGAATATATCAGAGTATGAATAAATATTACACAACGGAAATACAATATCAGAGCGGCGCAGCGGAAGCGTGGTGGGCCCATAACCCATAGGACCCAGGAATTCCGGGTTGTTACATGAGTTCTGGCAAGTAATACGATTTTATGTATTATTGTTGTTATTCAGGCATCGAATTCCCTGGGTCGTTACACTCCTGATCTATTAAGACCTAAAGCGAACCTATTTGTCACTTAATGATCCTTGATGATTTATTCAACGTTAACATAAACTATGGGGCACTAGCTATGGGGCCCTGCTAGTTAAGGCTTCCGTCATTCACACATATAACCCATACCCACTTTAAGGTGAGAGATGGTATCTTATCGCTCATTATATCATCTAACTGACCTTATTGGATAATCTCCTTAGTCTCTTTCTACTTCCCATAGGATATGTATCCATATCTGACATTTTTAAATTTCCAGGTTTGGGTAGGCCTCACACAGACCATTTAAGACCCCTAAACTGAAAGGCCTACTCCCTGGTGGAATCCTCGACCCAAGCCACTTAAGACCCAAGGAAGCGGAATATACACAAATATTATTAAGCTCATACCCAATTAGCCTTTAATACCTCTTCTTATGAGAATGAAGTGGGCTGTGTTACTGAGTCATTCCCGTTTAGTTTCACTTCACGGGAATACCATATGTATACCAAGTGTCTGTCATTATGGGTTCCTATGGTAAATAATATTTCACACTATTAACCTACCAAACCTAATTCTAACTTTTAATTATAGGTTCTATATTAACTTGTATAATAAGGAAAGTTATATCCTCCTTATCCTAGGATATTTATTTGATTATTTCACTAATTGGATTTAGCAATTTAAACAACCATCAATACCCATTTATCCCCTTTTTATTTCATCTATTTCTATTCATATGTTTATTGCCCTTTATAACCATAACGGTCATATTTTCCTAAGGAAACAATTAATCTTTAATTTCCTTTTATTACCATTGATTACAATTAATGTCATTTATGAGCCTAACAGCCATAATGTTCCTAAAAAATTAACTAAAAATGGATATCCTTATCTTATCAGTCCCAAAATATCTATTTGTTGTACCCAATAGACTTTACTATTATTATTTATTTGTTGCCTGTTATATATATATATATATATATATGTATGTATGTATTTGTGCACTAGACCTCTCACATTAAGTTCACCACTTGTGAATGCTGGATTTGTCGGCCGGTTCCGGGAAGACTTCTAAAATAAGTTGAACTTAACCTCATGTCTTAGTACAATTATATTTATGCACTAGACCCCTCACATTAAGCTGGCTACCTGTGGATGGGGGATTCTCCGAGCGGTTCCGGGTAGATTCTAGTACAAGTTGAACTTAACATCGTGTCTTAATGCAATTATAAATTAAATTCCCTAATTGGGATTTACAACATTTATCCTAATAAATTTAAGAATTGTAACCATTAGGCCTAATTTCCTTATTGCATTCACGAACCCCAATCAACGTCGGTTACAATTGTTATTTATTTATTTGTTGTCATATTAATAGCAACAACTCATACTAATTGCTATAATGGTCACCACAAATATATTAAATTAATATGGATTACATTTACATGTAAATTCCAAAAATGAATACCATTCAAACATTCAATATAATGCATATTTTATCGTTTTACGTAGATTCAGATAGATAATGTGTAAATATTTATATTTATATTTTTGCGCGGCCTACATAATTATCTTTCTTTATCATTATTTATTATTAAATTTAATAATTTGGTTTAATTAATAACCAAACATTTGCACTCAATCTTTCCAAAAGGTTCCAAATCTTATAAAAAGACCATTAGCTATAATTATTATAAATTATGCCTAATTAACGGAATAGACGTATTTCAAAACCACAAGAAATATATATATATATATATATATATATATATATATTGGAATAGTTGATAAAAACTACGCACAAGTATGTATATTTATACTTATACGTACATTTTACAACTTTTTCCCATTTTGATCTTTTATTACACCTCTTGTGTGTTTCATAATAATGTCTTTATGTCCAAAAAAGAAGAAAACAACATATTTACAACAACCAAGCCAAAACCCCAATAACATTAAATACCAATAGGTTTATGTCTTTTTAAATCAAAGTCGCATGATTCACTAATATATCTTTTTAGTCAAAATCACATAATTCATAAATTAACACTGAATCTAGAGATCTGGAATATACTACATCTAAAGAGTGTTTACTGGGACTTATTTCCAAATCTACAGTGTTTTGCAACAACCACAATATATTTTCTGACAAAGTTGTAGGAAATATGTATAAATAATTAAATAAACCTACAAATAATACTTTTCATAACCACAAGCTTATACTTTCAAGTTTTGACAAATATTTATAAACAAATCTGATAGGTGTCATTTCAAATTCAACAATATTATAAACAGATTTGATGATTTTAGGCATATATTTTGAGATCTAATTCAAACGAGATAAACAGGCTATTATAAATTTGTATATAAATTTCCCACTCACTTGAAACATCTAAATCTGAAATCTGAATAATCTTTCAGGCCTATAATTACTAAATCCTTACAGATCTACGATTATTCTAAAAAGGGGATAATGTCAAATATGCAAATTTGCAATAAAATAGGAAGACAGGGGAGGATCTGATGTAGAATAGCTTAGACGTCAATCCATACTCTTCTCCATTTAAATTGATAATCCCTTTCTAATCTATATGATTTATATTTAATGGATCGTATATGAATACAATTTTTGATTATGAATTTTATTTGAAGAGAAAGGGAAATGGCAGAGCTTCGCTGCTGCCTGTAGATTTGTGTGAAAAGGAGTAAGGCCTTACCCCTTTATTTATAGAAGTGGAATTGGCCATAAACCATTAGATTTGATTAAATAAACATCTATCTGTTTATATTATATTTTATATAAAACATACCTTCCAACCCTAGCCGTCACTGGGCGTTTCATCCACGAAGCGGTCGACACCCCTATAATAGGTGGTCGACCTCCCTTGTGCCGAATTGCCTAGTGAATGCTAGGAATATAAGTTAAGGTATATATTATTTATTATACTTGATTATTTCCGTCCATTTTTCGTATTTCGTCTGTAAAAATTTTATAGTTCGCAAAACTCAAACATGAAAGTGGACCAGAATTCCGAGACGAACACATCAATTAAAGTTTTGTGGTCAAATTCCATCATTTGCAGAAATTTCTATTTTTGATAATATAATTAAATAATTAATTTATTGTCAAAATTCTTGGTTGTTACATTGAGCTTTGGCGCTATACGACGTGTTGAGTCAAGTGGGTTTTGTGTACTTTTGGGAACCGGACGAAAAAACCGGTTAATAGTTGATGATATTTGTATGTTTATTTTTGTTTATACGGTTGTTAGTCATGTGGGATAATTATATTGTTGTATCATTTATTTATTCGAAATAAAATTCATACATGTACATGACTTGACATGTTGTGTTAGATAAATTCAGTTTATTTAACATGTTTATTCTCTTGTTGCTATTTCTACTGTTGTATCTAATTCTCTTTGTTGAGTACATACCCAGGTACAAAGAAGAAAGATTTGATTTATTTGGATGCAAATTCGCTTTTATTTGCATCTAATGCTAACCTTGATTAAGAAGAGGAATGTAGTAGATGTAGAGTTGTGGTGCCATTTGGTGCATTTTGATGATTTTTGCCCCATGTATGGGTTGCCACTTCTGGGATTTTGTTTCTTTTGTAAGGATGAGCCTCGCATGGTGATTTGTGATTTTTTTGGATCAAGACATATAGGGGAGGTGCTATCAAAAAATTTCATGAATTTTACCATATTTGGAAAGAAATTCAATATGCGATGCTAAGTTAAATTGTCTTCCAAATAGTAGTTTGTTACTTTTATTTTTCAATGTCTATTTGTTTGGAAATAAATGTATATCTTATGTGTTGGCTTGGCAGTATCGATCCCGAATTTGATTGTGGTTGTACAAAAGGATGCGAATGTTGGCTCCATGTCAAATTCCAAGTCTATTTCCATTGTTATTGTTACTTTAATGGTTGTTCTTGAGATCAATAAATGATGATATCTTTTGTATTGTCACTTGTTCAAGAGTGTTGGTTATGTTTTTTCCTTGATGATTTCGGTGGGAAGAATGTAACAATCTGCATTTTAATGATTAGATATTTAAATTTTGATCATTAATTATCTAATTAACAGTTCCAAAATGAGATTTTGCACAAACGTTTGAATCAGGACTTGGAAGCAATTTCATTAAGTTCGGATTATTCGTTACATGAAAAATAAATACTTGGATCTCTATATTTCGAGTTCGGACGAATCAACAGTCATACTGATCTCGAAATACACGTAAATAGTCTATTTGGGAGCATAGTGTTGGATTGCGTTGAATTTACATTTTTGGAATCATCATAGTAAGTTATTGTCCACCGTCAATTTTGTAGTGAACTAACGTACCATTCGACGATCGTAAATAAAACGTATGTTAATTTCTTTAAGAAACTAACATTATAATTTTAGTTTTAAAAGATATCTTCCACATACAATTGATTTGGGTCTTGAGACTAGTTCATTTTTTTAGATTACGTTTTTATATAGACAACGTCAGGCGTCACGTGTCGACTAGAGTTCGCAGGTTCTTAGGTCTTATTTATGAATAAAATATTATATCTAAACCCATATTCTATAATAACGAGCTAAACCCATTCCTCCCCTTCTCTGGTGTTTACTGTTTCATTCATTTTTTAGAAACCATGGTCACTAATTAATATGAAACTTCTAAACTCGTTATCTCCCTAAATACTTAATGAAAAGAATTCCAGCCCAGGCTCGTTGGGATCATATCGGAAAGTGCTTCGAGCCCATATGCCCAGAATTTGTTGTCGGAGAATGGAGGAGGGCGACATTTTGGGCAGCGAGTAGGGTTTAGATTTGTCGTGTGTAGGAGAGGAGTTTGAGGATTTCGAGGTCAGATTTGGGTTCGTGATGGAGAGAGGCTCCTTTGTCGAAAATTTTGAGGACTACAGTCATAAAAAGTGACGCAATGGCTCATGGTAGCAGCGTGTAGGAGGCATAGCTGGGATTTTTTAGGGGGCTTCGACGACGATGAATTTGACATGAGCTGTTTGCATTTTTGACAAGGATAGCACCGGTATTTTCTAATTTAATATTCATCGAGAAACGAAGGAGTAATCATTGATTAAAAGAAGTGGGTTTTTGGTTCTTTGACACAACAAAAATGCGTGTACGGGGGAGTTGGGGAAAATGGATTATGAAGGTAATTAAGAGATAGTTAATTATGGCTAAATTAAATTAATTATTAGATTAATGTTGAAACTTGTAGCATCTGTATCTTTTGCGTACAAGATCAGAATTGGATGCCGTTTCTTTCGTTGGCCTCGTACGGAGGAACTCTACGTTTTAGAGTTGGTTTGGGCTGGTTTGGTTAATGTGAGTTATATTGTCTTTCACTAAACTGTATTTGTTCGTATAGTGTGAATTTGACGTTTAAACTGATTATTAATTATAAAATGTGACATTTAGGATAGTTAAACCTAGAAAATAATTAATAAATTGATTAAAAAGTAATATAAGCAGTTTATCTAGTTGTGTGGTACTACGTGCGCTATTGCGCACTGTATTAACTATATTGCTAGATTTTAACAATTTGGACATATATTCCATTTTGGTTGCTATAGATATGTTCTATTTGATTATTGTTGCTATTATGGATGTTTGTATGATAGTTTAGAAAATGTTTGACTATTAGTTTCATGGTTGAAGTATTTGCTTAGTTTAGCTAAAAACGCCACCCGTAGGCGATCTAATATTAGGATAAATCTTTTCCGTTTGAGTTTGGGGTGCTCATTGATCAAATGCACATGTCAGAGTAAATTGATTGAGTGCACAAGGATGATAGACTCGAACGAACAAGATAAATTCACAATGTGGCTTCATAGCGCTTGGATGGACCTAAAGACTTAGCAGCATTGAAGCTCGGTGACAGTTCTGAAGACTGCGTGACACTGGAGCTTGATGGCCAATTTGAAAACGAAGGATGGACTTGGCAACGAGTTGGACTTGGCAACGGGATGGATTTCACAAAGAATGTTGAACATTTTCCTTAGATGCGTATTCAACCAATTCTGGTTAAATAGGTGATCTGAGTAGTCGTTATCGATTACTATGAAGTGGTCGATACCGATTACTATTGTTATGGCCATTTTGGCCAATTTGATTATTATGACAATGCCATTTCTAGGAATAGGATATGGTAGTTTGTTTGATAACGATTCGATACGGTGGTTCTTCTATCAGTGGCTTTGGCTTGAGATAGGGATGTGGTGCTTCTATTGATTCGTCATTCGACAGTGATGACTCCAAGGTGTGGAGTAAGCTGCTGTGATGGATGGTTTTCTCCGAGATGCAGAAAAGACGACGTTAAGTCATGTTGAGGTGACTATCGTAGAGAGGGAGATGGGAGACACATGATGATGTCTATAACATATGATGATCATCGGGGATAGTTCCCATATTGAGATGACTTCGGATGGGAGTTTTATGGGAAGTCTAATGATGGATTCTACTACGGAGAATGTGCGCAAAGGGGTTTTTGGTATTCGTGACTTCGGTACACCTTAGAGAGAGTAACACAAGGGTAGATCAAAGCCAATGCAGTGCGGACTGGGTAGGGTTATCGACCAAAGCTCATCCGGTGTGGGCGTAGTGATAGTCAGGGTGAAGCTCATGCGATCGGGCCTAACATTGCATTGATTGATTGGGTGATCGAAGTTCCAGATGTCATACACTTTACGCATTGAGTGAGTGAATGTGAGGATGGTTGATGGATGCTATAATTGTTTACTTATTTATCACCACTCGGTATTAAGAAATCTATCACACTCTTTTCATATAATCTTTATATCGATTGTTATGTACTAACTCTATGGATGCAGGGCAAGACATGTATGATTCTCCATACCATCTGTGCCATATATATTATTATGAACTTTTACAATGAGATTTGTTATTGCTCACACAAGACGTTAGTCTGACCTAAGGTTTAATTTTCCTCTTATTACCTTGTGTGCTCATTGACAATGCTGATAAGCAGTCCAAGTGATAGGTACATGTATTATCCAGAGTAGCACAGGTGGATTCACAAGAGGTGGCATTTTATCTATTTATGCTTCTATCGTTATAGTTTATTCCGCTGTATAACACTATGGAGCCTTGACATTGTTATGTATTCTTATTAGAGATAATTTACCGGTTTGAGTTTATTTATCACTTATATAAACTCTATTATGTTTTGTATAACTGTATGAGCCTACATGCTCTGACTATTTGGTTTATATAGTTATTACCATCTCACCTATTTTGTATCTATGCGTAGCACCCAAAATTTTAATAAACAATAATTAAATATAAAAGATTAATAAACTGTATATTAATCAAAATAATACTCAGAGTTGGACAACGAAACTAGCACCATTTAGTCCATTGTAATTTTATGATGAAAATGGACACTTGGTTTGCTAAAATCGGAGTTAAAATGAATTAGTTATGAATTATAGAAGAATTTTGAAATTTAAATAAATTAATAAATAGCAACTAACGTTCACTAAGCGACCAAGCCTCCATGGGTCGACACGTGTGTCGACCCAGGCTAAAGTAGGTCAACCCTATGTCGACCCATGTATACAGGTAGGTCAACCCAGCTGAAGAAAATGGCATGTCTTGGTCTACACATAGCCAACAAACGTTAATTAATTTACACCATTAATTGCAGCTAACTTGGCATTGTTTTATTTGTTTATGAGCTGACGTGGCACTTTCTGATTGGTCTGATGAGATGGATGGACCAGATCTAATCTTGGATTTAGATGACTAAAGGTATCCAGTAATCCCTATAAATAGACTAGAAGAGCCTCTTTTATTTGCTTACATCCATTCTCTCTCCTTCTTCTTCTTCCCTAGGCTAATCCTCAAAATCAGGAAAGATCGCCTAATTAAATTTTTAAAAGGTGAAGAGAAGTTCTTAAGTTTTTATATTCATTTTTATAAACACTTCTAGAGGTGGAGTTCTGCTAGATTTTAGAAGAAAACCACGAGGGAAGCTTTGTTCATCAGATCTGCGAGTTTTTAATTAATTTCTAGACTAGTTATTTACGTAGGAATATTTAGACAGTTATATAGTCTTAATCAGCAAGTTTTATATTTGCATTATTTATAAGTTCAGTTTTTCTGTAAGTTACTGTAATTTATTTGATGTCTATTTCTTTCTAGTTGCTTATTGTTTATAAGTAATTCTCTTTTCTTCTTATTCCCTTCTTTGTCGTAGTTTATATACGGTTATGTATATACCTATTTTTATCTACTTTTGTTTATTTTGAGTCTAGGCCTTACGAGTAGCCTGGACAGTTTCCCTTTTCTTTTAGTGCTAAGCTTAGGTCTCAAAAGAGCGTATGCCTTTATCATTAATTATGTGTTAAATTGGAATAACATTGAAATTAATTGAAAAGGAGACTTTCGGGCATATTGAGTATTGTAATCGGAACAGACTTTAAATTTGGGGGTATAACCTTAACATGTAATTTGACATGTAAACTGGAATAAATTGACCTTAATTTGACATTAACTGATATGGGGACGGGTTGTATAAAAAACTACATTGATTAGAAATGTTAATTACAACACATGATAACATGTGGTTATATTGGGCTTATTAATAAAACTTAAACGTGTTAAGTTAAATTTATGAGATTAATAAGCTAAAGTAAAGGGTGTCCATTTTGGCACGATGAGGCTGAATAGGGAAGATTATGGGCTAGTAGATTCAGTCCATTCCGACATCACATGGCTGATTAGGAAGATAAGAGGCCTAATAATATAATGAGATCCTAGTTATAAATAGGGGGTCAAGTCAATGGGTGACTTGTTTCAAATGCATTTTTGTTCCAGAACCAAGATCAGTCGGTATCACTTTGTTATCATGGAGTCTCGGACTAGGTAGAGGCTAGGGCTCGTGTAGTGTCCCGTATTTTCTGACCATTTATTTGAAATATTTTCATTATTTAAAATATTGATTTGAGTTTATATAATCGAATATAACCATTTTACTTTGAATATTTAAATTATATTAATAATATAATAATATTTTAATTTCAGGATATTTGGAAAATGTTGATTTTTGCTATGTAATATGAACGAGCGATTTAAAATGGTTTAAATATGGTTTATATTAAATTATATTAATATATTCGTTATTAAAACGACGGTTGAACGTTAAATTTATAATTTAATTATAAAACGAGCTGCTGCGGCGCGGCAGTTCGTAATTTGGCATTTTGAACTTTAAACGGCTGTACAGGGCCCAGAATGGGTCGGATTTTCTCGAAACAAGAAACGCTAGAATCTATTTGATGATATCTTTCCAATGGAAGAGAAAAATCCAGTTTTCATAGCATAAAATTTATTTTATTCCAAATCAAATTTTAAAATAGTTGCTGTGGAATTCCTTTATAATTTTTATCATTATTTATATTAAATAAAGGGTTTTTAAATTTTTATAATATTGATTTGGCTTGAAATTCAACCTGGGATATTTTATTTTGGTAATGTATGAAATTCTGATCGTATATGGCCAATTTCAATATTTTAATATTATTATATGAGTACTTTAAAATTGGTTTATTTTATTTGAATTGGGCAGTTATAAAAAGGATTTTATTCAAACGACCTCAGTTTTCGATGAATTTTTTTTTATGATCGTAACGTCAAATTATTGCTAGGTTTCAAGTGGCGCATCAATCGAGGTAAATTTGTGAGCGCAGCAAAATAAAATACAAATACAAATAACCATTTGAACGTGAACGAGGGCCATGCAAGCAAACGAACACTGAATTCGATGAAACAATTTTCATTAGGACCATATCGCCAAATTATATTATGTCATCCATTCGCATCATGAACGGGGTTTGTATGTGAGCACAGGAGTGAATAAATGACGTTCGAAATTGCAATAGACACGAAATAAAAATTGTTAGTCAACATCGCTCATCACATCAACTTAAATTATATTATTCTCACTTATATAAACACCTAAAATTCAGCGTAAACCCATCTCCTCCAAACCAAAGCAAACAAATTTGCAGAAAAGCCCTCAAACAAAAACCAATTTATATCTCCAAATCTGTTAATAATTTGAGGGGGTTACAACGGCAAAGTGGTAGATCGGGGCGATACCTAGCTTCTATAAAAAGTTGGGGACCTATGTGGTCGGAGGTGGCCGGAATCGGCTGAACAGTGAAGAAATCCAGTTTCTTCTTGGCTGAATTGAAAGAGTTGTGGTTGATTTTAGAAGTCCAGACCAGGGGGAACTGAAAAGGGAAGAAAGATCTTTCGTTTGGCACTAGTCTCGAGTATTCTGGTGGACGGAGGAGGTCGGAGGAAGTAGATGAACGGAGGTGTTCAGTTTGGGGCTGTTTACGAAAGTGGTCACCTATTTTGGTGGTTTCCGGCGGATGTGGGTGGTTAAAGGTGTGGATGCTGAAGAAAAGTGGAAGAAAGATCGAAGGGGGTCAGTTTTGTGGTGGGGCGGCTGGCTCAGGCTGTCGGACGGTAGCCAGATCGAGGTCCGTTTGCTTTCCGGTCGGAGCAGGATATTGGCGAATCGGAGGCAGCAGGGGGTCCGGCGTCTCAGGAGTGGGTGCAAGCCGAAGTGGCGATGGCACCAGTAGGGTCGGAGTCGGTCATAGATCATCATTGGTGGCGAATGGGAGGACTGACGGCTTGGTGTTATTCGTGAAGGGCATCGTGATGTTTGAGGAAGACGGGGTGGAGGAAATCAGAAAAGAGAAAACGCGTGAAGGGGGAATAAGGTCGGATGACATGACGAGGTTAGTTATATAGGTATTGATTACTTAATTATTTAATTAATTTATAAATTAATAGTTAAGTTAATAATCATATATAAATCAATCTTTAAATTAGCATATCTTTTATATACATTAACAAAATCTGACGAAACTGGATCCGTTGGGATCACAGGGACGAGGCCTAGGCGATGGCACTGACTAGGCACTGAACTGACGCAGTTAAAATTTCAGCTAATTTTGAACGCTCGACTGAAATAAAAAGGAACAAACGCGTCCACCATCAACTAAAATGATCTGGTGAGTTAATTCTCACACCTTCTGGAATCCCGTAATGTGGTAAATTCATATTAAAATATAATTTACCGTTAAAAGTATAAATTGGTTGCTTGGTTGTTATTGGTTGTTTACTGTTTAATTGGTTGCTGTCGTTTATATTTTATCATTTTAAATTAGTAGATTATTGAAATTTCTTTCATAACGAGCTGTGGTGCAGGGGAGAACAGGTTGGAGGGATCCGACCGGATTCCTCAAATAAACTGTATTTTATTTGTGGTACATTTTGTTTATATATGAATTGGCCACCCTGACAAACACCAAACCTGTTTGATATTGATGGTTGGCTGGATATTCATCATGGTTATGTTCAAAATCAATCGGCAATATTGATTTGGTAATTGGCAGTGAATGGCCTAAATTATATTGTTTAAAACGTTGTTCTACCGTCAGGTGGATTGACGTGGTTTTAAAGTTATAAATTATTTTATAACTGAATTAAACTTTTTCAATTTATTTTATATAGGTAATTAAATTCGAAAGTTAAAAATGTATATTTTTATCGAGTTATAAAGAGATTATGTAAATGGATTATACACGTTCAAAAACAGAAAAGCCAAAGAAATTACCTACGGGTTGGTAAAATAGAATAATTGTTTTTAAAGCAATTAAATAGTGATTTTAAATTAATTAAGTTAATTAATTAAGTTAAAAAGGGGAAACGACAAATGGAGGTCAGTTAATTGCTAACTGATATGTACGGTTGGCAAAACTCAACCATTTTTAATCGAAATGGATAACTGAACTAATTTGATATTCGTTAAGTTAACGAATAGTGTAAGGTATTAGTTAATCTTTGATTAACTATAATTTAAAAGATTAGCGAGTTGTTTAGTGTTAAATTGTTAGTTAATCTCCGATTAACTATGAATTAAAGGGATTATTGAGTTAGTTGGTGTTAATAACATAAATTATTATTAAATAAGCTTTTAAAAAATAATAATCATACTATTTCGGTTAATGGCCAAATTTACTATTTTTAATATAGTTAATATTAACGTTAATGGTTATTCTAGGTAATATATGACTTTTAATTGGAATTCAAATTAAAGGTAATTAAGGGGCAATAAGTGCTTTGTAAAGGGATGTAAAATCCAATTTTAAAACGAGATTATAAATGAAATACATGGGTTTAAAGAAGGTTTTACTTAAATTTTTAAATTAAATAATGTGAATTCAAAAGGAATGAAACCTTTAAGGGAAATGGATAAATTGATTAGTAATAGACGGGCATATGTTAATTGCTTTAGAATAAAATATAAGAATGGATTAAGATGCTTAACGGATTTTCATAAGTGATTTGGAAACAATCCAACTAGGGTTTTAAAAGTGTTTTAAAACCAAAATGGTGACCTTAAAGATTAAAGTATAGAATTGAGCGAACATTGTAATTGAAATAAGGATTACAAATGTAAAGAGAAATATATATGATAAAGTTGTGTTAAATACTAGTAAATGGCTTTTGGAGAGAAAATCCAGGTAATGAGGTCGGGTTGTAAAGAAAGTGGAAAGCGGGTTTTAAACCAAGATAATGTTATTATAAGAATGCCGAATATAAGGAAGTAGATTATTCAATGTGCAATTTTATTAAAAACACAAATTTGTTAGGGCAATAATGCTTTAGGATAAAAGTTATGTTTTAGTGGATATTTAATTAAATAAAGGAATTAAGTAAAATATTTATCGAACGAGAATTTCAAATGTAAGAAACGGTTTATAAAGCCAAATTTGAAATCGAGATGGTAAATAAGATTGTATGAGGTGTTTAAATTTCAAACTAGTACTTATTCTGAGTTAAGAATGTTGCCGATCAAGGTCTTAGAGGTAATAAAATACCCCAACTTGAACGGCTTCAATATTATCGAGGAATGGTATTAGTTTGAAACGAGGAAAAAGATGTTGTAATTGTTTAGTTTTCCATAAGAGGAATATTAAACATGAGTACAAGGGTTTTGAATATTAATGTTAGTTACAAGATAAATAAGGATATTTGATTTATAAATGAACACTTGATTTGTCATATCAAAATTGGTAATTTGGTTTATTCCATTTAGTATTATTTATATATAAATATATATATCATAATGCCAAGATTTAAGAAAATGGGAAAAATGGTTGGCAAAATATAATGACAATTCCAATAGTAACCGAAATAGGAAGTTATATATATATATATATATATATATATATATATATATATTCATGTTATAAAACATACCAAATAGCCTTTATTATAGTAAAATAAGGATATATAAAGGGTTTAATATATTGGAGGAATTAAAGGTTGAGTTACCATATATTTTTAAAAGGGCCAAGTAATTCCAAGTACCGAATCAATGAACTCATATTCACACATTGTTTATTTGATAGTTAAATCACCGACTATCAAACTAGACCAATACGATTGTTGGTACGGAAAAACCGGGATCGAATTTATATTCGAAAACCATTCCGACCAGCAAATACATAAAGATGTCGATTGAAGACGAAGCAATTGAAGACCGTGGATCTTCAAAAGCGGAAGGATTACTTGACGAATATTCTGTGTTGCAATGAAGAGGTATTCTGACGTGATTCGGTCATGGTTGAGATTTTGTGGATTGCAAGGACTACTCGCTACTGATCCTTGGGGTGATTCCTATATAAGGATGCAGTAGGAGGGTGCCTTCGATTCATCCTGTTCTTGGATGACTTGTATGGACGAATGTCTGACATAGTATTTCCAATGGGCCACGTACGTTGATTTCTCCAAACGTATCATAGTAGGTTAGCTCCCAATTAGGATATTTTTGTGGACGTCAATTAGTGATATCCAGAGGATCTGATGATGTGGCATTCAAAGTGAATGATGACCAGATGTTCTAGAGATAAATTCTAGCCTCAAGCCTCATCAACCGGGAAATGACAGAAATCGGGCAGGTAGCATGGCTATGTGGGTCGCTCCTATTAGGGTGTATAATCAGCTATCTAGAGAAATTCCATTTGTTCCTTTAATCTATATTCGATGCTGTCCCTTTTCGGGAAACGGTGGTTTGAGCCCAACCGTTGGTGATATACATTCGATACACTCAAGTGAAATGTGTGGTTGGTCATGTGTGGGCCGGGTTGCAAGATGTTCTTGTTGAACCCAGTGTATTCGCCTCTAGAGATAAACATTCGGCAGGTGGTCCCGTAGTTTGTCAAGGTCGGAACCCAATTTCCAATAAGCGCCCGCAGTTTTTGATTGTATATTATATATGGGGCGTGAGATGCAAGCGTTCCGCTAGATTGTAAATTACTTGTATTTAGACACTA
The DNA here is from genome assembly GCA_030737875.1 of Allium sativum. Taxonomy (NCBI): domain Eukaryota; kingdom Viridiplantae; phylum Streptophyta; class Magnoliopsida; order Asparagales; family Amaryllidaceae; genus Allium; species Allium sativum. The sequence continues at coordinate 605,625,520 of CM060910.1, read as the reverse complement.
TGATAATATTAGAATAAGCTATGATTTCAAAAATATGTTTTGGGTTATAGTAAAGTAAAAACCGTCCATGTTTATGTGTGGCCTGGTCTTACTATATCCTTTGATTTCATAAAGGATTTTCCAAAAGTTAAACAAGTTGAGTGTGTTGTGAATTTATCACTAAAAGTATTCCAGACTGACTCGGTGTAATTTGCTTTTCCTCAAATGTGCTCGGGTCAGACCGAGTATATTTCCAGGTCAGGTTCCGCTTGAAGTTTCAGGAGCTGGAAGCAGGAGGCTTCACCGCTAGTTATATAAGTTATTTTCCCGTTGTCTCTGATGTATGTTGTGCTCTGATGATTGGTATGTATATATTGTTCTTTGTATAAAAAGGATTTGTTATATTATATTTTCTCTGTTCCGCTGTGAGATTCTAATGTGGTGTTCTTCTTCTTCTTTCTTCTATTCTAATATTCTTTCTTTCTATTCTCACTCTCTAATTTCTTTCTATAAACAATTTGGGGTTCGATACTTTGGTTTTTGGCAAGTAATACGGGTTTATGTATTATTGTCGAAAATTCGAGCGTCGAGTTTTTCCCGGGTCGTTACATCTCGCTTTACTAAATATGATAGTAAGTGGTTCAAGCCAGGTGGGTACGGGCGTGTTCCGCTAGAACGATGAGCGTGCATCATTCCAATTGGGGAAGATAAGATGTTGTATGGCCTATGATTAATGGCTGTGTCCTTTTAGTTGATGGGTTCAGGAATGATAACCCCGAATCCCATAGTTGGCACGAGTTATTCACATTTGGGTAAAGTAGCTGATCAATGGGTAGAAATTAAGTAAAGCCTAATTCTGGAATTATGGTAGTTGGTGCAACAAATTTCGGATATGAATGAGAAACCTATTTTATTAATGTTTATCTTTTCTGCTATTTCACTTATGTTTTTATGTTTATTGCTTTTAGAGCTATTCATTTGTCTAAATGCTTCATTATCTTATGCTCATGCTAGAACTTACTAGAACTCACCAGACGTATGTATGACCTAGTTTTTTTTTCTCCTCCTCTCTTCCTTCCCCTAGGTTCATAGGGTGGAGGTTCTTAGCAGTGATTCTTGACTATTTGGCTCAGCTTGGATTCTGAATCTTTCTTTCTTCATGTATTGGTCCAGTTCTTGGCTTTTGATCAATGTATTGATTTACGGGAGGGGTAGCTTTTGGGGCATATACTCTGATATTTTCCACGAGACAATATGTATGTTTTTATGATGATGACTATCTGGTATTTCGAAATGTAATGAGTGTTGTGACTTAGTTTACCTATTTTAAATAGATGTTTTAAAAGTTTCCGCTGTGTTTTATATTTATATCTTTTGAATTTTAGTCTCTGTATTGTTAGTTTATCTTAATCACTTCACAAAACTTAAGGCATCCTCATATGGGTGACGTTAAGGAATGTGGGTGTCACACTATGATTTGATTATTATATATTATTTTATGCACCATGAAATATACGACAAGTTTTATGATTGTGTTTACGTTATTTTCTCTCCTTTCTCTTCTCTTCTATTTTCTTCTTTTCTTTCTCTGTTCTCTTCTTGTTTACTATTTCTTTCTCTTGACAATCGTTTTACATCGATCGAGTGCCTGTGCAACGTGAATTTTAGTTCTGAGCAACGATAGGTCGATAACGTAAGACGGGTCATCGCATAAACGATATAGAAAAAATAACGACAAAAAATTGTATGTAAAATCGAAAGTTCAAAGTAATTTATGAAGGTAAGACAATAGTCTAAAATAATTTTGTTTTTCTTTACATGGTATCAATGGTGTCGAATGAATAGGCGGCAATAATATGCTTATTATCATTGTCGTGACTTACCCCGCATTATTAATGCTGGTTATTTACTCGACATTAATTACATCAGGTAAATTGATTATTGATTGGATCGCAAGCAACTCTATCAACTAATAATGAGTTTAGAATTACGCTAATTGAAGTCTTTGTTGGGATCTATCGCCAATTTTCTATTTGGGATGCTGTAAACTGCATTTCACAATGTTAAATGCAAATACACCATGCTTAACTGTTAAAACAAAGAAAAATTATTAGATTTAAAAACGGATTAACTGTTTATTAACGTTAAATTTATATTAAACATATCAAAGTGCTCTAATAATTAGATCCAAAGATACTCTACATAACAATAACAGATTCTCTTCGACATCGATACGATCAAAATTTATGTTAAACATATCAATGTGCTCTAATAATTATGCATGTAGTAATGGAATATGTGACCGACCAAAAGAGGAAATTAGGTTTTGGTGACAAATTATCTACACTAATAAGTTTGCACACCAGCCCGTTTAAAAAATAAGTTTAAAGGACATTCGGTGAAAGCCTACACTCGCACACATTTCCGCTCGTTCTTTCTAAAATTCTCCTTCTCGCTCAAAAAACACAAAACCCCATCTCTTTCAAATTCTCTCAAAATCTGAAGAAGCCGCATCTAACTTTCGATCTTCTCAAACAGCATAAATGATTATCTTCTCAAACCGCATCTTTTCAAACCGCATTTTCCACGGACTGAAATTAAGGTATTATATTTGATTATCTTAGTAGTATATTAATAATAATTAACATAAATTTTAGGGTTTGAGATATGGTAATCTGAGAGTTTCGATTTTCAGAATTGCTTTAGGGTTTTTTATTTCAAGCTGAAATGCTAATCTGAGTGTTTGGTTGTTTTTGCTGATTGATCTCAAATGCAGGATAGATGGATCTATTGGTAATCAATTTATAATTATTTTCGGCTCCACTTTGTCTGGGTTTTTATTTTTCAGCTAGATCTATTGGGAAATATTTCTCTCATTTTATTTTGCTTTCAGCTGTATGATATCTTAATATTTCTCTCATTTTGTATGATATCTTTTAGCTACATGACATCTTCTTTTTAGTTTTTATGTATAGTATGTGGTCAGTTTAATATATGGTTGTGTGAATGTATGGTCAGAGTATATCTTATTCATAATACGTAAATATAAGTGAATAATAAGTAAAATTATTTATATGTATGAGTGAATAGTTTTATAAATGATAAACTGTTTAATCATTTAATGTTAAATGATAAACATGTTTATTAATTATTTGGATGAAATTATAATTTCTCATGACGTAAAACAAAAAGCTTTTAAAATTAGAAACAAGTTATTAAAAATGACAGCAAAAGAAATTAGTTTAATTTTTGGAATGCCATTAGAAGGAGAAGACTTATTTCTCATTCCATCATCCAATACAAACTTTTGAAATTTAATATTCTTATACACACTTTTGTTATAGTTGCTGTCATATTCTTATTTGAAATTGTTGATCATATATCCATATTTACCAAGTAAGGATGATTGTGAGTGATTATAAGCTGATATCATGTTTTGTAGTTCAAAGTTTGGCATGGCTGCAGTAAAAGTAATTGGCCAGTTGGATCACATGTGAGTTAGGCTTTTGCATGCTGAGCAGTAGGGAGGTTTCAATTTTCTGAAGTCAGTCAACTATTTGCAATGGTGATGTTGCCATTTATCAAATATGTTTTATTTATGTTGATTATCCCTAGAAGTTAATCAATTATCTAATCATGAACTATTTATATTATTATTTATTTTTGTAAGTATAAACTATGTTGTAGTTTGATCTATAGTTATTAGCAGACTTAAAGCTATGTCAGAAGTAGGGAGATGTTAATATCTTATTTCTTATTTATCATTGATATCTCTATATTTTGATAAAGGAACTCTCACTTTTGTGGTTTGCACTAGCAAGGAGTCCCCCCAGTGTTTTAGGAGACGTTTAGTTTTCTAATTTTTACAGTTGAGCATTTTATATTTTTGTATAATATTGTACTATTAGACATTCTACTATTTTAAAATCGTTTTTAAAACTAATGCCAGTCACAAGTGCTTGACACAAGTGCTAGGTTCATGGTAAATGTGCGATCATAATTAATAGCAAGCAAGCACAATAATGATTATATCTTGACTCATTTACAGTTCAATATTATAAAAACACATTATACAAAACATGTTATTTACTTATAGTCAGAAGATATTAATTATATTTTGACTATGTTTTGCACATATTATTATGTCACAATAATGTATATCTTCGCATAATAACAAACACATTTTCTTCTTCAGTGTATAACTTAACTCATTAAAATATGTCTCCTTTGAAAAATTCTTATTAAGGAAGAAATGCTTTAACACAATTATCTTTTTAAATTGTTAATATTTTTATGCTACAATCGTATTGTCAAAAAAGATAAATAACTTTATCTTTTTAAACAAATATTGTATTTTTGTACAAAAACATACAAACATTAGATTTTTACTAGAAGATCTACAATCTTTCACGCAAAAAGTTAGCAGGTTAGGCATATAATAAGTAATGTACACATGTTTTCTGATCTAAAATTTTGTTGTTTTTTATCATATTAAGGTATAGTGATAAATAGATATATCATTTCAAACAATTTATAATGATAATGAAGAAAATGATAAATAGAATTATCTTTTTAAATGGCTATTGCCTTTACACAAAATCATACATACAATGTAGATTTTTTATTACAAAGTATCCTTAAATTATTAAGGAAGAAATATTTAAACACAATTATATTTTTAAACTGTTAATATTTTTCAAGCTAGAATTGAAGTTGTTTCAAGAGATAAACAAGTTTATTTTTTAAAAAGATGTTGTATTTTTAAATAAAAATAATCAAATGTTAGCTTTTTATTTAAAATTTTGTTAAAGTATTAAGCAACCATTTTTTAATATGTTTATCATTTGTATTATCGTATTTTCTTAGTAATATAAAATTAGTAGACAAAAAAGGTAAATAAATTTATCTTTTTAAACAAACAGTATTTTTTTAACTAGAAGATTTACAATCGTACACGCAAAAAGTTACAGTCTTTTATGCATGTAATAAGTAATTTACATATAAGCTTTTTGATCTAAAATTTTACTATTTTTTTCATATTAAGGTATAATGATAAATAGATATATCATTTTAATCAATTTTTAATGACAAAGAAGAAAAAGATAAATAAAATTATTATTTTAAATGATTATTGTCCTTACACAGTACAAGTTTGTTTTTAACATCGAAGTATTGTTAAATTATTGAGGAAAAAATGTTTAAACGCAATTATCTTTATAAATTGTTAATATTTTTGAAGTCAGAATTGAAGTTGTTTAAAAAGATAAACAAGTTTATCTTTTCAAAAAGAAGTATTTTTAAATAAAAACATACTGTAATAACCCGAAAATCTGGGCCAGTTTGAAAATTTTATTTTGGCAATTTTAGCGAATTTTGAACATTTAAAATAGATTATTTTAAATAATATCAACGGGAAAATTTATTTTGAATATAATTCAACGTATATATTATATACGTCGTCGTTAGAATATAAATAATTATATATAATTATAAATAGAATTGAAAATGGCGCGGTAGTTCGATAATTCGATTTCAAACTTCAATTAAATGTACCGGGTGTAAAACAATCCGGATTTTAGTGAAACAAAAAATAATAGGATCTAATTGATAATATCTTTCCAACGAATCCGACAAATCAAAATTTCATAGCGGGAATCAAAAGATATGTCCAGTTGAAAATTCTGAATAGTCGCTATGGAATTCAGGCCCTTAAAAATAGACATTTTGCAAACGACCTCGGATTTCGACGAAACCACTTTTGTTGGATCCGTGATGTCAAATTATTGCTAGGTTTCAAATTTCGTAATTTTTCGAATCAATATGTGAGCGTAGCAAAGGAAAACGTGTTTTGACCATTTCAGTTGATTTTAATCGACTGGAAAATGACCATTTTTCCAACGGTCTCAGAATTCGACGAAACTAGTTTTGTTAGGACCGTATCGTCAATACGAAGCTAGAAAATATTTTTCTGGAATTTTTCTAGTTAGTATGTGACCCCGGTAATTTGAAATGTACGTTTAAAATTCAATATAGTGATTTAAATGTAAATTTAACGAAAACTGATTGTAACAGCCGAATCAGCTTACGATACATATCCCATTGTGTTCGGAATGGGGGTGAAACGCTATGGGCGACAGGCGGTGGGCCTCGTTTCGAGTTCGGTAGTAAAAGTCAACTTTTTAAATTAAATAATAATAAAATATATATATTTTCTCCTTTATACCCCCCCCCCCGATTCATTTCAGAAACAAAAAAAAAAAAAAAAAAGAAGAAGCAGATCGAAATCGCCTTCGCCGCCTCCCCCTGGTGCTGTCGCCGCCGCCTCTTCCTCTTCTTCCCCTCTCTCGCATCCGCCCCTTCTTCCTCCTTCCTCCTCCATCGCGAGCTACAGACCTCGAAACCCACACTCCCCCTGAACCCATCGACGCAACGCCCCTCTCCCCCACGACAACAACTCCGCCTACGCCACCTCAACGCGCCGCCCCGACCCCCTGCTTCTCCAATTCGACTCCTCCAATCCAAGACCGACGAGCCTCACCCCCCTTTTCTTCCTCTAATGCGCTGTAAGTTTTTATTTTTATTTTATTTTAATTTCTTTCGAATAATCCGGTTACATATTATAGTCTAAAGGGTTTTCCACTTAAATTTATGGTCTGTAAGTTATAAAAGATGGGATTTTTAAAGTAGGAAAAGTTTGATTTTTATTTTTAAGAAAGTTTAGTTTTTTAATTAATTAAAAATATGGTTTTAAAGCGAAGAAAAGGTTCGGGTATTAATTAGAGAAAAGGGGATGATTTTTAATGGTTATGAAAACTGATTAGAAAAAGATTTAATTTGGTAAAAGGTATGATCTTTGTATTTTTGAAGTGATAAAAATATGATTTTTATATTTTTAAAGTATTAAAAATATAATCTTTACTATATAAAAGTATTAAAAATATAATCTTTACTATATAAAAGTATTAAAAATATAATCTTTACTATATAAAAGTATTAAAATTATAATCTTTATAGGATAGAGAACATAAAAATATCATCTTTATATATGTAGCGAAATAAAAATCGGATTTTTATTATATATACGTTGAAATAAAGTGGTGATTTTTATAAAGATGAAATCTTTATAGTTGAAAAGGCGAGATCTTTATATATAGAATAATGATGTAAAAATATAATTTTTATCTATATAACATAGTAGTAAAGATTCGATTTTTATATATTGAATAACGAAATAAAAATTCGATTTTTAAATGTAGGAAGCGATTATAAAAATATGATTTTTATTTTAAAGACATCAAAATATAAAAATGTGTGATTTTTATATATATAGTGACTACGGGCAACGAAGATGGCGAAGATGGGATAACGATGAAGATTTCTATCAATGAAGTATCGTGAAGTGGATAGCTTTCGGTGAGAACTTCTCACTCTAAATTTCTTTTTCTAGTCATATATATATACTAGGATGCAGACGGTGCTTAGCAGCACCCGACACCCGTCATCCACAGACCATGGATGACTTGTTTGTTAAATTGTTTGGTTGTGTAGTTGGTTAGTCTAATTGGTTTGAATTGAATTGTTTGGTGAAATGGAATGGATTTGATTGATGTGTGAATGGCGTGGGCCTTCACTAGACCGTGGATAAGGCTAGGCCTTGTCCCGTTTCTAGTATCGTGCCGTTATGCCGCCGAAATTTTCTAAAATATGTTAGAAAAATAAAAATATCATTTTATTGAATAAATGAACTAAAAGAAAATTCATGTGTTAAAATAAAATGTTTATCGTTAAAAATATAATTTTTAACGTGAAAGTGGATAAATGAATATTTATAAACAAATCGGCCGATTTGTTTATATACACTGATTTGACTGATATCGATTGGGTCGATAAATTTTACACATCGCCCAACTGCACAAATAAAATCTGTGTTTGATTGTTTGAAACCCCACAAGGGTGTTGGGATGAAATTTGAAGTTCACTCATCCTGATTGATTAAATATGTCGATCGATTGATTGAGAGGCTGTTATAAGCGTTAGATATCTATATTTGATGCTTATACAGTGTAGTGCACTTTGGTTGATGGTTGATTATTTTTCAATGCTATTATATACGTGGGATGTCTGAAAATCCATATAATGAACATTATATGGTGATTGATTGGGCCTCATTCCAATCGGGAAAATAATGAATATTATAAAAGAAAATTCATGTGTTGAATATAAAAATAGTCATGTGTTGACGATGATCATGTGTTGAAACTATTCATGTGTTGAGTAAAATATGTTAAATAAAATAAATTACATCTTTATCATATTTACAATTAGAACCTACTTCACGGTGGAGTCTAATTAAAAATCAAACGATAGATACCATAGTTTTATAAAATATTTTACATAACAAAAATAGTGATGTGTTGACAGTACTCATGTGTTGAGATTAGTCGTGTGTTGAAAGAAATATAGATTCATGTGTTGAATGGGATAAATATTCATTTGTTGAATAGAATAACGGATTTATTGAAATATATAAAGCTGTGTTGATTAGAGTTGCGCTATTTTGACGTGAACGATATTTATATCGATTATATTCGTTTTATAATGAATATAGAAAAGAAGTGATTTCAAAATATAACGTTTTGAAAATATTATCATTTATATAGTAATGATATAAAATATTCAGTTTTGATTAGAAATTGAATATAGAATTGAAATGGTTTTGAAAACGAATTTAAAACGATTTATAAAATACGTTTTGAAAGGAAATTGACGAAATATATATAATATATATATATATATCATATATATAATGGCCTGAATAGAACGCACCGCTCCGCGGCAGTTCGTGAATTTCGACCATTGACTTCGAATAGACGTTGCGGGAGATCCGACCGTCGGATTCTCCTAAACCCGGAACCGTTGGCTTCGTATCGAAAAGAGCTTTCCATTGAATATTAGGAATTTGAAATCTAACGGTTGGATTTGGAATTATGTCCAAATAAAATTCGAAAAAGGTCGCTGTAAGTGCAGTTCGATAGCCGTTGATGGAAATCGACTGTACGGGCCTTGATAAAATTATTAAAAATATTGATAATTTGTGTAAAATCTTAATATGTGAATCGGAAAGAATTGGGCTGAAGAATTCCACATTTGAAAAGATAAAAATAGATTTTTATCGAAATGAACCAGTTGTGAACTAGAATTAAAATCAATTTATTTTTGAAATAAATAAATTGAATTTGAAAGTGATTTTAAAAATAATCAGTATTCCCAATACGTGAATTGGACTGGAGTTGAATCGAAATTATCTTCGGGATATTTCGATGTTGGATTTCGTGACTATACAGATATTGTTATGGGAATTTGAAAGATATATTTTATATCGTTATTTCCAAAACGATATATGTTGGTTTCAGAATTTGATATTGAATATAAGCCGATATATTTTCTATTCAGAGCCTTGTATTTAATATCAAATGTGATTTGGGTTTATCGTGAATCGTGTTTTAGATGACATTGGTTCTTTTACCCAGTTAAAGACAGGATATTGATTTTTGAAAAGATTAAAACTAAGTGGAGTTTTAATGAATCTTTAATTAGATTGAAATGTGAATTGATAATTTAAATTATCAAATCTGAAAGGTGATCGAGAAGGGAGTACCACCAGTTTTGCTCCAAAGCGATAGTTAAATCTTTAATTAGATTTGAACGTGAAATGGTAATTAATTTTACCGATAACACCGTGGTGTTAGATGTGGAGTATTACCAGTTTTCTCCATGGGATATATAGGTCGGGATTGGGAAATAAAATAAATAATTACTTCGGTGTGGTTCGCTAATCCCGACTAGTTTGGAAAACCATAAAATGGTTTGAAATGATATCCAAAGGAAGATTAAAGAATAAATTTAGAAGAATTTATCTTGGATAAAATTAATGGGAACATTTCCCTAAGAATGTGATTTTGTGAATAAAAGAATATTCTGAATTGGAATGAGGCGTTCGTTGTGTTTGTGTAACATTTGTTTATCATATACGTGGGTTATTCAGGAAGGCCGGGTTTATACCCATTCTGAATAACCGATTCGACGAGATGTCGAAGATGAAGACGGTGGTTGAAGACCGGAAGTCTTCACATCGTTTGGGTGATTACTGATGATCTTGATTGGGCTGTATACCCAAGATGAGGGAAACAGTTGGTGATCGTCCAGACATACTTGGAGATGGATGGATATGCGAGGAAAGTGCCTCCGGTTTCGTTCAGACCCAGAACGAACTTGTAAATGGATTGTGTGTCTGACATTGGATTTTATTCTGTGTTGATCGATTTCTATTAAATATACATCTGTTTGGCGGCGGAGAATTTATTCTCTTGCTTAACGCCCTTCTCTGAGACATACGAGCTCAGAGGTTGTATATCGACGGACATCAGTCGCATTGAGTGAATTGCCAATGTGGCATGCGTAAGTGGCAATTGATCAAGGCTTATGTTGAAAAGCAAAGTCTTGTGGTTGATGATCAAAGCACGGCCTGTGTGGCGTAGCTTTGTGTATAACGTGAATTCGCGAGCCTCACACCTCGGTATGAGTCAAAAACGGGATAGTGACTGCAGGGAGAGCACGACGTTTCTTTCTAGCTAGGGTGGTGTCAGTGACCTACCAGCCCTGACATTTATATACTTTTCACCTGTGTGGTTGTTGGATACGAGGCGCCTCGGATATAGGTCTGTAAGGACCGGGAAACGTGTGTTCAGGAATAATTAATCCTCAAAAGTAAGAGAGGACCGGCCCTGAAGATCCAAGGATCAGAGTGGGGTCCTGAGGCATTTGCTAGAGTGTCTCGAACGCGGAGAGGAGCTTGCCCCTTGCCTCGGCTCATGACGGAAATCCAATTTCCAATACGTGTGTTTCGGTTTTATTTGTAGAACCTAGTATGGCGACATAGTGGTATGGGTCATTCATGCCGCCTATGATTGATATTTATGATTGAAATTGATTTGACACTATACACTTATAATAGTATCAAATAATGTATTTTAAACGTATCAAGCATGCTTTGGCTTTTATAAGGTAAAAACCCTATCCTCCGGCTTGCGTTGCATTGTGTGATGGGACCTGGGTCTTATAACAGCTTCATTTTTCTTTATTTAGCATTGCGTTGTTTGTTCTATGCACTGGTATCCTTGGGAGGAAACCCGTTCCGTGTTATACGGCGTGGTCCCTTGATTTACCGAACTTTAAAATAAAGAATTATAACTGTTTTAGTTCTCACACCAGTCCCATGACTGACCTGGAGTTTATTGTTTTAACCTAAACTCTGAGTGCCCCTATTTTCCACACGGGCAGCTAGTAGTTTTGGTTTTGCAAATTTATATTCACAGGGTCCTGATTTACAGCTGGAACGATGCTCGGAAAGCTCTGTATCCGTGTATCACTTCTAGTTGTGTTTTGTATATTTTTCCGCTGCTATGTAATTTATTGTAATCTCTGATATTTGTCGAATGTAATTTAATCATTTATACTCTGTATATTCTTGTATCTGATGGAATTGTTGTAATAACAATGAAATGTTCTTCTGTTTGCGTTCTGATTTGTCCTGTTCTCAACGATCAGGGGTTTCGAGCGGTCTAGATCGGTTTAACGACTGATTCGGATCGAGCGAAATTCCTTGCCGTTACACATACAAACAATAGTTTTTTACTTAAAATTTTGTTAGAGTATTAAGAAATCATTTTTTCAATATGTTTATCATTTAAGTTTTAGAAAAAAGGTAGACAAAAAAGATAAATATATTAATCATTTTAAACAAACAATGTTTTTTTAACTAGAAGATTTACAATCTTACATGCAAAAAGGTGCATTATTTCATGCATGCAATAAGTAATTTATGTATGGGCTTTTTGACCTAAAATTTTGCTCTTTTTTTCATACTAAGATATAGTGATATATATATGTATGTATGTATGTATATTCATTTTAATCAATTTATAATGCCAAAGAAGAAAAAGATAAATAGAATTATCTTTTTATATGATTATTATCATCACACAATGGTAAACACAAGTTAGTTTTTTACATAAAAATATTGTTAAATTATTGAGGAAGAAATGTTTAACCACAATTATTTTTAAACATATGAAGAAAGAAATATTTTTGAACCGAGAATTGAAGTTGTTTAAAAAGATAAAAAAGTTCGCCTTTTTAAAGAGATATTGTATTTTTGTACAAAAACATATAAACATTAACTTCTTACTTAAAATTTTGTTAAAGTATTAAGCAATCATTTTTTAATTTGTTTATCATTTTTAATATATTTATTTTTTAAAAAATGATGTTATTTTAAATACTTTGATTGATAATAACTAGCATAGTTAACCTAATTACTTATGATTGATAATTACTTCAAATATACATAGCTATTTATAGTTAATAATTTGTTAAATAACAAAATTGTTATTTCTATGCCGAAATAAATGCATACAAGAAGATCAGCCAATGTTGATCAACGAGCTTTTGAAAATACACCGCAGTGTACATTCATTAACATAAATGGACAATAATGTTTTAATATTAGGCATCAATCAGCTGCTTTCTGTGATATACACAGTCAGTTAGCGCGAAATCCGCCAACCCCTCAATGAACTCCTACAGTAAGTAAAATAAATTTTATATTATTAATCATGCTGCCGAATAATATGGCAAACTGCAATAGTTTCCCTACGTCCATGTTATTTGATACCTAGTTTTACAGTTTTTATACCCAGTTTTTGGATTAGTTGGATAACAGTTTTTACGCATTATTCTATTTAAATATAATGGATTCTTTTTACTCTTTGTTTTGGTTTTATTGTATTTGTTGCTTTGGTTTAATTCATTCATGTATTAAAACATTGACTTCTTCAAAATAAACAGTTTTTGGTTTAATTCGTTCATGTATTTTTTTGCTTTTTGCTTTTGTTTTAATGTATGTGTACGTAATGTATTTGTTGCTTTGGTTTAACAAAAAAATCAATAGATCTGGACACTGTGAGCACACTGGAAAAGAATGAAAAGAAGAGAAGTAAAAGAAAAATAGAAGTTTGTCAACTCCTAAAATATTTGCTTGACAACAAAGTTAAGATTATAACAGACTTCTTCAAAATACTTGGTGACAACAAGTAAGCCTATATATTTGTTAAATGATATGCATGATGTTCACTTATTCAGTCATATGTTTTCAGTCACACATATCTTTTCAAATTATAATGGTGCTTGCTCTAAAACTTGTTGCTTGTATGATTACAATTTTATAACTTAATTGGAATAACCTTGCTTTTATTTTTGTTCTATTTTTAAATCATGTTTTCGACATTTATGCCTATAATTGGAGCATGTTTGTACTATATGAGACTTTCGGACATCACAACTTGATTCTACACCACTTCCAGACGTACACACTATATTTACTTTTCACTCATTGAGTACTACACAACACAGATTAATTAACAATTTGAAATAAAGAAGCTCAGTTGATCATATGATTTTAATATGATTATTATTTTAAAAAGATAAATACATTTATCTTTTTAAACAAGTTATATGTTTTTCGTAAAGATAATATACATATTAAATTTTTATCATATCATATGTTTTCATATTATTATGAGTAAGAGATTTTATCATATGCTGAAACAATGAAGCAGAGGTGATCATATGATTTTAATATGATTATCATTTTAAAAAGATAAATACATTTATCTTTTTAAATATGTTATATGTTTTCATACAAGATAATATACATATTACATTTCTAACATATCATATGTTTTCATATGATTGTGAGTAAGAGAATTTATCATATGCTGAAACAAAGAAGCTCAAGTGATTACATGATTTTAATATGATTATTACTTTAAAAAGATAAATACATTTAACTTTTTAAACAAGTTATATGTTTTCATACAAGATAATATAAATATTAAATTTTTATCATATCATATGTTTTCATATTATTATGAGTAAGCGAATTTATCATATGCTGAAATAAAGTAGCTCAGGTGATCATATAATTTTAATATGTTTATTATTTTAAAAAGATAAATACATTTATCGTTTTAAATATGTTATACGTTTTCATACAAGATATATACATTTTTTTTTCATATCATATGTTTTCATATGATTTTGAGTAAGAGAATTTATTATATGATGAAACAAGGAAGCTCAAGTGATCATATGATTTTAATAGGTTTATCATTTTGAAAAGATAAATACTTTTATCTTTTTAAACAAGTTATATATTTTAATGCAAGAAAATATACATCACATTTTTATCATATCATACGTTTTCTTATGATTGCGACTAAAAGAATTTATTATATGCTGAAACAAAGAAGCTTAGATGATCATATAATTTAATATGTTTATCATTTTAAAAAGATGAATACATTTATCTTTTTAAACAAGTTATGTGTTTTCATACAAAATGATATACATATTAAAACCAATTAGACCAAAAGATATGCAACTAAGTTTTTTAATGAAAATATTTTTACAATATTATCAAACACATCTTGAAGACATAACAAAATGATAAATACCTTGTATTGTTCTGTTCAAGCATTTCCTTTTTGCTTCAAATAAATTGATCATGTAGCTAATCATTAAAATTTTCCTAAAACTGCACTTATGTCATGATATTTTTCAAGTGTTATTCTAGCTTTATGTCATGAAAATTTACTTTGTGTCACATATCATAACTCATGGTATGTTAAAAAAGTAAAAGTTTTCACTGTCCAGATAATTGATTTTCTAATTATATTAGAATACTATTCTGTCATCTGTAACATATCAAAATAATATCTAATTCGTTTATGGAATATGTTCATTATTTTAAATACTTTGATAGTGTTTTCTGTCCAGATAATAGATTGGTCTTGGCATCAAATTACAATCTGAAATGAGGTGTTTTGTGTTGCGTGTAGGAAAAGAGGTAGAACTATAGTGAGTGATTGTGAAGGGTGGTGGAAGAGGCAATGAATCTGGTGCTTCCTGCTAAGGTGCTGCTGTTGCAGAGTAATGTGATGCGCCGACCTTTATGAGAAAGCTTGCGGTGCTGCATAGAGAGATCTGGAGGTTCATCAACTGTTAATGTTGTAGTGTACTCACTGTAGAGTCACAACATAAAAGGACAGGGTCATTGAACATGCATTTTGGTGCATGTTTACGAGAATTAGTACCATCATCGACAGCCAGTGGGATGCAAAAAAACTAGAGCTAAAACCAATAGACCATTCACCTTTCACTATCGAGGTACGGTGCTTGAGGGAAGAAGCCAACTGGATGTTTAGATTACTTGTTAGGGGCAAGTCGTTTATCTCTTGTCGTCTTTACTAGTCTAGAGAGGGGCTGAGTTTGGGCCGTAGCCATCATGAAAAAAAGACCCTAGGAATATCTATATTTAGAGGCTCTTAAAGATGGGCCTGTACAAATATGGAAAAGCTCCCGACTGAATTTCGTGTTTCTTATATAGCCCTGCCACGGAACTTGGTTCACATTATGTGCAGTTAAGGCATCGAATACATTGACGATACGTACGTGGGACAGTCTGGATACATGCATGTCGGCTCTGGGTGGTGTATTGTAGACTTAAGGGCATTACTCCAGTATGAAATCTGATTCGATTAACGGTGGCATTCCATACGCTTACGTAGCGTAGTAATGCCAGATATATGTGGAACGTAACATTGTTATATACAGATTCGTACGTCAATCCGACGTAGGATGTAGGACTGCGCATATTTCTGTGGCATTACAGTGGAGACCGTGCAAGTGGGTTACCATGGGGTGTACCTTAATATTGGGGGCAAGTACATATATATAGTATTAGGTTAATCAACTGGGAAGTAAATGGGTACGACATGTGTGTAAGCCTTGATTGCTGTTAACCCAAGTAACCTAATAAATAAGAAAATGTGATTGAACGGTATATGTAGGATTATCCAAAGTGTATATTTTATATCCAGTCACCAGAACTTGTGTTCTAACCCCCTCCTCATAAGATACTCGCATGTTAGATTCATGGTAGAGACATGATATCTTTGGATGCTAGTTAGCTAGTATTATTAATACAATAAGGCTATATTTTGATTACATTATATTTTATTCGTTCTGCTGTGAGATATTTTTTGAGCTCTAACATGTTTTATGTCTTTGTCTTTTCTGCAGGATACCAGAGCAAACAAACACGAATTTTGATAGATTTGAATTTTGAAAAAAAAAACGGTCTGTTGGAATTTAGGTTATTACAACAAACCAAATAATTTTACACACGCTGCCTCTCATTTTACACTGTCTTATACAGTTATCTAAGCATATATAAATCAACTGCTAACTGTATAGACATTTATACATATATTGGCCCATCAATAAATACAATTAAAGATTTGCAATTTTAGCAAATTCCTTAACTCTTCTTTTGATGTCGTTGCCCTCCCACTAAAACAATTTCAAGAAGCATCATTTGTTAAAACAATTTTAATTTGCAGGGCCAGCATGATTTAAATACATCAAATGTATTTTTTGTACAAGCAACAACATACATACACCAAACGTATACATATTTTTCATGCATGAAATTATATATACATTAAATGTATATATATGACATATATGTGCATTAACTCTATATCCTTTCAGTATCAAGATACTGTTAGGTTTCATAAAGCAGATTCTTGCCTAATTCTAAATATATATTTTAAAATAGATGAGGCAGTTCTATTTGCAAAGATCAAAATAGCATGAAGATCGAAATTTCAACCTGAATTTAAAACAAGTAGAACCATCTACGTATCAAAAAGTTTGACTCATTTTCTAATAGAAAACCTATAATCCATTACACATAAATATATGATTAAATAATCTGATGTAACCAATGTTCACATGGTTGAGAATCAACACTTAAAAAAAGTCATACTTGTTCAATCTCAAATAATATTTGCATCATTGCATCAAATACACTGATTTATCTTTCAAATTCAAATAGTCAATTAAAGATGGTTTTCCCTTTTTTTGTTATGATCCCAAAATTAAAACAAAAACAGAGATATGATATTTCATATAAAAATCTAACATTGATATTTATGTATACATGTAGTTGGCAAATCACATTTACTAATATATATATATATATATATATATATATATATATTACAAATTGTTTGAATATTAATGATATTTAAACCATTAGTCGTACATCATTATGTGCAATTAATGATATTTAAACCACTAGTCGTACATCATTATGTGCTAGCCATATATGTATGTATCATTATCATATATATACATATTAATATGCGAGTAATTACAACACAGAAGTGAATAAAACACTTATCAATGTAAGGTCTTATATGACTTTTTAATCCTATACAAATGATGTATACAAGGTGTCAAGTTTTTGGTCATTACAATAGAACACATCAGTCCATATGTAAATTTAAAAAGGTTAAGCCTATCATAGGGTGTTCAAATCAGTATTGAACATTCAACATCCCATTCATGCATCAACATATGTATCTATTACTATATATGTAATAACCCAGAAATCTGAGCCAATTTAAAAATTTTATTTTGGCAATTTTGGTGAATTTTCAATATTTAAAATGAATTATTTTAAATAATAACGACGAGAAATTTATTTTGAATAGAATTAGAATGTATATATTTATATAGATTGTCGTTAGAATATAAATATTTATTTTTAATTATATAAGGAATTGAAAATGGCGCGGTAGTTCGAAAATTCGATTTCAAATTTCAAATGAATGTACAGGATTCAAAATAAACCGGATTTTAGAGAAACCAAGAATATTAGGATTTATTTGAAAATATCTTTCCAAGATTCCAAAAAATTGAAATTTCATAGCGGGAATAAAAAGTTATGCCCAGTTGAATATTGGGAATAGTCGTTGTGGAATTCTGGCCCTTAAAAATGGAAAATTTTCAAACGACCTATGTTTTCGATGAAACCACTTTTGTTGGATCCGTGATGTCAAGTTATTGATAGATTCCAAAATTCATAATTTTTTGAATGAATACGTGGGAATGGCGAAGTAAATCGTGTTTTGACCGTTTCAGTCAATCTCGATCGACCAGAAAATGGCCATTTTTCAAACGGTCTCAGAATTTGACGAAATTAGTTTTGTTAGAACCGTATCGTCAATACGAAGCTAGAAAATATTTTTTGGGAATTTTTAGAGTCCTTATGTGGCCCCGATAAATTGAAATGTGCGTTCAAATTCAATATATAGATTTATATTTTGATTTTGATGGAAACTGATCAAAACAACCAAAATGGCTTACGATATATATCCCATTGTGTTCGGAATAGGGGTAATTAGCTATGGACGACAGTTATTGGGTCTTGTTTGGTGTTTGAATGAAAAAGTTACATTTTGGAAATTAAAATAATAATAAATTAATATATATTTTCCCTCCATCCCTAACTCTATTTCTCTTTCCCCATCACTCGTTGACTTCAGAACAAAAAAAGAAAAATAACCCCAACCCGATCCCTAGATCCGGCGCTCCCAAATCGCCCCTCCTCGAATCGAACCACTGGACCACCGTCTGACGTCCACCTTCCCCCATCAGCACTGGAACCCGCCACACCGCCATCCATCTCCTCAATCCACGAAACCCACGACCCACCCCTTTCTCCTTCCAATCAAAGAATGCAGCCGCCATTGCCAGGACCACCAACGACTGCCGCCAGTTTCCGTCACCGAGAGCCCCTCCCATCGCCGCCTCAGTTCCGACCCCCTTCGCTAAAGGAAAAAAAACCTGTAAGTATATATGTCTATTTTATTTTATTTATATAGTTAATGGCATTGTTTTCAATAGGATTTTTATATGTATAGAATAAAAAAAAGATTTGATTTTTCTACTTTAAAAAGATTTGATTTTTCTACTTTAAAAAGATTTGATTTTTATATATATGAAGAGTAAATAAAAATTTGATTTTTACTTAAGTAGCGGTTAAAATATATGGTTTTTATTTATGTGATGGGAGTATAAAAAATCGGATTTTTATTTATTGGGATGGCATAGAAAAATATGATTTTTACATGTGTAGTAACAATAAAAATGTGATTTTTATAGCGTCGATATAAAAATTCGATCTCTATATAAGAAGTAGGAATAAAAACATAATTTTTATATAGAAAGAAGCGTCGAAAAAAAAATATGAAATAAAAATAAAAATGTGACTTTTATTTATTGGAATGAAGCAATAAAAATATAATTTTTATTATGAACAGCGTGGTAAGGACTGCATTGGAATTTCTAACAAATCCAAACGGTTCAGAAATATAGAAGTAAAAATGAAGAAGTGGATCCCCAAGGTGAGAACTCCTCACTTTAATTCTTGTTTTCTAGTTAAAAATATATACTAGGATGCAGACGGTGCTTAGCAGCACCCGCCACCCGTCGTCCGCAGACCATGGATGACTTGTTTGTTTGATTGATGTGTTGTGAAATTTTATCATGTTATGTGGAATGAATAAATATTTTATAGTTAAAAATATAATTTTTAACGTGTATATAAAATAAATATTTATAAACAAATCAGATGATTTGTTTATGTACACCCATTGGACTGATATTGATTGGGATAATAAATTTTACACATCGCCCAACCGCATAAGTAAAAATATGTATTTGTTTATTTGAAACCCCACATGGGTATTGGGATAATATTTAGCGTACACTAATCCCGATTGTTTAGTTGTATGTCAATCGATGGGTTGACAGACTGTGTAAGCATTAATTATTTATATTTAATGCTTATGCAGTTGTGTGGTGCACTTTGGATGATGGTTGATTATTTATCATTGCTATTATATACATGTGTTGTATAGAACCCATATAAATAACATTATATGGTAATTGAGTGGGTCTCATTCCAATTTAGAAAATAAATTATATTTATGTGTTGAATAAACAAAATAGTCATGTGTTGACAATACTCATGTGTTGAGAATATTCATATGTTGAAACTATTCATTTGTTGAACAAAATATTTATACAATAAAATTCACATTTTTATTGTAAGAAAGAAATAAAAGAAAATTCATGTGTTGAATAAAATATATATTCATGTGTTTAATAAAATAAATATTCATGTGTTGAAGAAAATATTCATTTGTTGAATAGAATAACAAAGTTATTGAAATATATAAAGCCGTGTTGGTTAGATTGACGCCATTTTGACGTGAATGATATTTATATCGATTTTATTCATTTTTATAATGAATATAGAAAAGGAATTGATTTCAAAATCTAATGTTTTGAAAATATTATCATTCATATATCGATGATATGGAATATTCAATTTTGATTAGAAATTGAATAGGAAGTTGAAATCGTTTTGAAAACGAATTTAAAACGATTTATAAAATACGTTTTAAAAGGAAATCGATGAAATATATATTCTCTATATAATGGCCTGAATAGAACGCGCCGCGCTATGGTAGTTCGCGAATTTCGACCATTGACTTCGAATGGACATTACGGGAGATCCGACCGTCGGATTCTCCTAAAACTAGAACTGTTGGGTTTGTATCGAAAAGAGCTTTCTAACGAATATTATAGATTTGAAATCTAACGGTTGGATTTGGAATTATGTCCAAATCAAATTTGGAAAATGTCGTTGTAAGTGCAGTTCGATGGCCGTTGATGGAAATCGACTGTATGGGCCTTGATAAAATTATCAAAAATAGCAATAATTTGTTTAAAATCATAAGAAATGATTGGAAATAATTGGGATGAAAAACTCCACATTTGAAAAGATAAAAATAGATTTTCATCTAAATGAACTAGTTTTGGAACTAGAGTTATAATCCATTTATTTTTAAAATAAATAAATTGGATTTGAAAGTGTTTTAAAAGTAACCGGAATTTCCAATAATTGAATTGGAATGGATTTGAATCGAAATTTTCTTTGGAATATTTTGATGTTGGATTTCGTGATGATACAGATATTGTTATGGGAATTTGAAAGATATATTGATATCGTTATTTCTAATACGATATTTGTTGGTCATAGAATTTGATATTGAATATAAGCCGATATATTTTCTATTCAGAGCCTTGTATTTAATATCAAATGTGATTTGGGTTGTCATGAATGGTATCTTTAATAACACTGTTCTTAGACCCAACAGAGTTATGAAAATCGGAAACTAACTGGAGATTAGTTAAGTTGAATGGTTTCTTTGGTATTGATCTGATGTTGGTTTCGGTCTTTGGGGTTAATACTTAGGGAATTGTTCACTTGCTAATTTATGGTTAAAGGCTGATAGAATGGAATGTGATTTTGGGATTATAGTGAACCGTATTTTAAATGACATTGGTTCTTTAACCCAGTTAAAGACGGGATAGGATTTCCCAAGTTAAATAGTCATTAATAGTGGTTATTGGGAAGATTAAAACCAAGTGGAGTTTTAATGAATCTTTAATTAGATTGAAATGATCGAGAATGGAGTATCACCAGTTTTGCTCCAGGCGATAGTTAAATCTTTAATTAGATTTGAACGTGAAATGGTAATTGAATTTAACGATAACACCATGGTGTTAGATACGAAGTATTACTAGTTTTACTTCATGGGATGAATAGGTTGGGATTGGGAAATTAAAACAAATGATTACTTCGGTAAGGTTCGTTAATCCCGACTAGTTAGGATAAACCATAATTTGGTTTGAGTTGATATTCATAGGAAGATTAAAGAATAAATTTAAAGAATTTATCTTTGATAAAATTAATGGGAACCTTTCCCAAAGTATAAGAATATTTGAATGAAAGAATATTTATAATTGGAATGAGGCGTATGTTGTGTTTGTACAACACTTGTTTATTATATACGCGAGTTATTCAGAAAGACCGAGTTTATCCCATTATGAATAACTGATTCGACGATGTGTCGAGGATGAAGACCGTGGTCAAAGACCGGAGTTCTTCACATCGTTTGGATAATTACTGATGATCTTGATTGGGCTGTACACCCAAAAGGAGGGAATCAGTTGGTGATCGTCCAGACGTACTTGGAGATCGATGGATATGCGAGGTACAAGGTGCATCCAGTTTCGTTCAGACCCGAAACGAACTTGTAAATGGACTGTGTGTCTCACATTGGATTTTATTCTGTGTGATTGATTTCCATTAAATATATATCTATTTGGCGGCGGAGAATTTATTCTCTTGCTTAACGCCCTTCTCTGAGACGTACGAGCTCAGAGGTTATATGTTGATGGATATCAATCGCATGGAGTAAATTGCCTGTGTGGCATGCCTAAATAGCAAATGATCAAGGCTTTTGTTGAAAAGCAGAGTCTTGTGGTTGATGATCAAAGCACGGCTTGTGTGGCGTAGCTTTGTGTAGCGTTAATTCGCGAGCCTCACATCCCGGTTGTGGACCAGAAACGGGAGAGGACCTCAGGGAGGACATGCATTTCCTTCTAGTTAGGGTGGTGTCAGTGACCTACCAGCCCTGACATTTATATTATTTTCACCTGTGTGGTTGTTGGATTGCGAGGCGCCTCAGATATATCGATGACTACGTGGAGTCGATGGAGTCATTTGGCTCATTGACGCCCCAAAATGTAGGGAAACGCAGTGTTCAGGCATTTTAATCCACATCGGTGGACTGGCCCTGACGATCCAAGGGTCACTCGAGCTCTGATCCTGAGACGCGGGCTAAAGCGTCTCGAATCGGTGAGGACTATCTTTTGCCTCGGTTCATAGATGGAAATCCAAATTCCAATACGTGATTTTGCGGTTTTGATTTTAGAACCTATATAAGGCGACATAGTGGATGGGGCACTTATGCCGTCTATGATTGATACTTATGATAGAAATTGTTTAGACACTATACACTTATAGTAATAATAAAAGACGAAATTTAGCGTATAAAGCATTCTTTGGCTATTATAAGGTAAAACCCTATCCTCCGGCTTGTGTTGCATTGTTAATGGGACCTGGATCTTATAATAGCTTCATTGTTCATTATTTAGCATTGCGTTGTTGTTTTATGCACTAGTATTCTTGGGAGGAAACCCGTTCTGTGTTATACGCCGTGGTCCCTTGATTTACCTAACTTTAAAATAAAGATTAATAACTGTTTTTGTTCTCACACCAATCACATGACTGACCTGGAGTTTATTGTTTTATCCTAAACTCTGGGTGCCCTTGTTTTTTGACACGGGCAGCTAGTAGTTTTAGTTTTGCAGATTTATATTCATAGGATCCTGGTTTACAGCTGGAACGATATCCCGAAAGCTCTGTATCCATATATCTCTTTCAGTTGTGTATTGTAATATTTTTCCGCTGCAATAATGTATTTAAATCTCTGATATTTCTCTGATGTATAATATTTATTTATACTCTATATATTCTTGTATTCTGATGGAATTGTAATAAGCAATGAAATGTTCTTCTGTTTGCGTCCCAATTTGTCGTGCTCTAAAAACAATCAGGAGTTTCGAATGGTCTTGGTCGGTTTAGCGTTCGATTCGGATCGAGCGAAATTCCCAATTGTTACATTTTGGTATCAGAGCTTTGGTTTACAGAGCTCGGAGAACAAGACACGTTAGAACCAAACGAAATGATTCATCAGAAATTGGATCAGTAATATCCAATGAGAATGACTCGTTAGAGATAGGATCAGTAGTATTCTAGAACGAGTGTAAAGAGTATTGTTTTGAAAAATAAAATTGAAAACCAATTTTGTTATGAAAATTTAAACGTTATTCAACATATTTGAATATTATTTTTGTATTGAATTTGGACAGTCCAATATATAAAGATTTTGCATATACGTCTGATCCACAGGTACTCGAAGTTTTAATATACTGGATAGATATAGAGCCACGCTCTAGTCGCTTGGGGATAATTCTGGTGATGTCGCGACATCATCAGTATTTGTATTCGAGTTTTGAAGATGTGATATTTACATATTTCCAATTGACTGGTGCGAGAACCAAAACTAGATAGGGCTTATTTTTGTGAATTGGCATCAAAAATGTGATTTTTGACTATATATCAAAATTATGAATTTGAAATGATAATCAACAAATTGATTGCTGATTGTGTTGTTTGATTATTGTTCGATTAATTAAATGTTGAACCTTTAGCCAAATTGAACCAAATAGTGAGTTGTATTGAAAATTTGTCGCATTTGCATACATATACATGTACTTACATTAAACAGGTCATAGCAAGGAGGCTAGAGAAGAGGAATAAAATTGTTTGCCCGACAATTAGGTACATGTTTATTGTATTTCTTTGGGTTTGGATGATTTTATGAGCCGATTGGCTAGCCGCTTGGCATTTTCTTTTTCTTTTGGATTGGTGAGGGCCATGGGAGGCTATTTGAAATATCCCGAACCTCCCAGTGCAGGGGAGGTTATGGCGAAATTTTTCAAAAATTTAGGGTGTTAGCCAAATTTTTAAAAAATTTGAAAAGTTCTTAGAAACTGAAAGGTTGAAGAACTTAAGCCGTAACGAAAATAATGAAAGTTGTGTTGGTTTGTAAAACAACTTTCGGCTTCGTTCTTTTTCGGAGACGAAAAGTTTTAAGTGGGGGAGATTGTAATAACCCGGAAATCTGAGCCAATTTAAAATTATTATTTTGGCAATTTTGGTGAATTTTCAATATTTAAAATGAATTATTTTAAATAATAACAACGAGAAATTTATTTTGAGTAGAATTATAATGTATATATTTATATAGATCGTCGTTAGAATATAAATATTTATTTTTAATTATATAAGGAATTGAAAATGGCGCGGTAGATTGAAAATTCGATTTCAAATTTCAAATGAATGTACAGGATTCAAAATAAACCGGATTTCAGAGAAACCTAAAATATTAGGATCTATTTGAAAATATCTTTCCAACGAATCCAAAAAATTGAAATTTCATAGCGGGAATAAAAAGTTATGCCCAGTTGAAAATTGGGAATAGTTGATGTGGAATACTGGCCCTTAAAAATGGAAATTTTGCAAACGACCTCTGTTTTCGACGAAACCACTTTTGTTGGATCCATGATGTCAAGTTATTGCTAGATTCCAAAATTCATAATTTTTTGAATGAATATGTGAGCATGGCAAAGTAAAACATGTTTTGACAGTTTCAATCAATTTCGATCGACTAGAAAATAGCCATTTTTCATACGGTCTTAGAATTTGATGAAATTAGTTTTATTAGAGCCGTATCGTAAATATGAAGCAAGAAAATATTTTTCGGGAATTTTTAGAGTCCGTATGTGGCCCCGATAAATTGAAATGTGCATTCAAATTCAATATATAGATTTATATTTTGGTTTGGACGGAAACCGGTCGAAACAACCAAATTGGCTTACGATACATATCCCATTGTGTACGGAATAGGGGTAATTAGCTATGGGCGACAGTTGTTGGGTCTCATTTAGTGTTCGAACGAAAAAGTTACATTTTGGAAATTAAAATAATAATAAATTAAATATAAAATATATAATTTCCCTCCACCCACTAACTCTATTTCTCTCTCCCCATCACTCGTTGACTTCAGAACGAAAAAAAGAAAAAAAAACAACCCGATTCCCAGACCCATCGCTTCCCAAATCACCCTCCTCGAATCGAACCACCGCACCACCGCCCGACGTCCACCTTCCCCCATCGGCGCTGGAACCCGCCACACCGCCATCCATCTCCTCGATCCACGAAACCCACGACCCACCCCTTTCTCCTTCCAATCAAAGATCACAGTCGCCGTTGCCAGGACCACAACGACTGCCGCCAGTCTCCGTCACCGAGAGCCCCTCCCATCGCCGCCTCAGTTCCGACGAACTCCTCCCCCCTTCGCTAAAGAAAAAAAAACCTGTAAGTATATATGTCTATTTTATTTTATTTATATAGTTAATGGCATTTTTTTCAGTAGGATTCTTATATGTAGAGAATAAAAAAAAAGATTTGATTTTTCTACTTTAAAAAGATTTGATTTATTTATATATATATATATATATATATATGTAGAGTAAATAAAAATTTGATTTTTATTTAAGTAGCGGTTTAAATATACGGTTTTTATTTATGTGAAGGAAGTATAAAAAATCGTATTTTTATTTATTGGGATGGCATAGAAAAATATGATTTTACATGTGTAGTAACTATAGAAATGTGTTTTTTATAGCGTCGATATAAAAATTCGATCTTTATATAAGAAGTAGGAATATAAAAATATAATTTTTATATACAAAGAAGCATCGAAAAAAAAATATGAAGTAGAAATAAAAATGTGATTTTTATTTATTGGAATGAAGCAATAAAAATATAATTTTTATTATGAACAGCATGGTAAGGACTGCATTGGAATTTCCAACAAATTCAAATGGTTCAAAAATTCAGAAGTAAAAATGAAGGGGTGGATCACCAAGGTGAGAACTCCTCACTTTAATTTTTGTTTTCTAGTTAAAAGTATATACTAGGATGCAGACGGTGCTTAGCAGCAGCCGACACCCATCGTCTACAGACCATGGAAGACTTGTTTGTTTGATTGATGTGTTTTGAAATTTTATCGTGTGATGTGGAATGAATAAAATTTTTATAGTTAAAAATATAATTTTTAACGTGTATATAAAATAAATATTTATAAACAAATCGGACGATTTGTTTATATACACCCATTTGAATGATATTGATTGGGACGATAAATTTTACACATCGCCCAACTGCATAAGTAAAAATATGTGTTTGTTGATTTGAATCCCCACACGGGTATTGGGATACTATTTGACATACACTAATCCCGATTGTTTAGTTGTATGTCAATCGATGGGTTGATAGACTGTGTAAGCGTTAATTATTTATATTTAATGCTTATGCAGTTATGTGGTGCACTTTGGATGATGGTTGATTATTTATCATTGCTGTTATATACATGTGTTGTATAGAACCCATATAAATATCATTATATTGTAATTGAGTGGGTCTCATTCCAATTTAGAAAATAAATTATATTCATGTGTTGATTAAACTAAATAGTCATGTGTTGACAATACTCATGTGTTAAGAATATTCGTGTGTTGAACGAAATATTTATACAATAAAATTCACATTTTTATTGTAAGAAAGAAATAAAAGAAAATTCATGTGTTGAATAAAATATATATTCATGTGTTGAATAAAGTAAATATTCATGTGTTGAAGAAAATATTCATTTGTTGAATAGAATAACAAAGTTATTGAAATATATAAAGCCATGTTGGTTAGATTGACGCCATTTTGATGTAAACGATATTATATCGATTTTATTCATTTTTACAATGAATATAGAAAATGAATTGATTTCAAAATCTAGTGTTTTGAAAATATTATCATTTATATATCGATGATATAGAATATTCAATTTTGATTAGAAATTGAATAGGAAGTTGAAATCGTTTTGAAAACAAATTTAAATGATTTATAAAATACATTTTAAAAGAAAATCGACAAAATATATATAATATATATATAATGGCCTGAATAGAACGCGCCGCGCTGCGGCAGTTCACGAATTTCGACCATTGACTTCGAATGAACACTACGGGAGATCTAACCATCGGATTCTCCTAAAACCAGAACTGTTGGGTTCCTAACGAAAAGAGATTTCAAACGAATATTAGAGATCTGAAATCTAACAGTTGGATTTGGAATTATGTCCAAATCAAATTTGGAAAAGGTCGCTGTAAGTGCAGTTCGATGGCTGTTGATGGAAATCGACTGTACGGGCCTTGATAAAATTATTAAAAGTAGCAATAATTTGTGTAAAATCATAAGAAATGATTTGGAAAGAATTGGGATGAAAAACTCCATGTTTGAAAAGATAAAAATAGATTTTTATTGAAATGAACTAGTTTTGGAACTAGAGTTATAATCCATTTATTTTTAAAATAAATAAATTGGATTTGAAAGGGTTTTAAAAGTAACCGGAATTTCCAGTAATTGAATTGGAATGGATTTGAATCGAAATTGTCTTTGGAATATTTCGATGTTGGATTTCGTGATGATACAAATATTGTTATGGGAATTTGAAAGAAATATTGATATTGTTATTTCCAATATGATATTTGTTGGTCGTAGAATTTGATATTGAATATAAGCCGATACATTTTCTACTCAGAGCCTTGTATTTAATATCAAATGTGATTTGGGTTGTCGTGAATGGTATCTTTAATAATACTGTTCTTAGACCCAGCTGAGTTAAGAAAATCAGAAACTAACTGGAGATTACTTAAGTTGAATGGTTTCTTGGGTATTGATTTGGTGTTGGTTTCGGCCTTCGGGGTTAATACTTAGGGAATTGTTCACTTGCTAATTTACGGTTAAAGGCTGATAGAATGGAATGTGATTTTGGGTTTATAGTGAACCGTGTTTTAAATGACATTGGTTCTTTAACCCAGTTAAAGACGGGATAAGATTTCCCAAGTTAAATAATCATTAATAGTGATTATTGGGAAGATTAAAACCAAGTGGAGTTTTAATGAATCTTTAATTAGATTTAAATGATCGAGAATGGAGTATCACCTGTTTTGCTCCAGGCGATAGTTAAATCTTTAATTAGATTTGAACGTGAAATGGTAATTGAATTTGTCGATAACACCATGGTGTTAGATATGAAGTATTACCAGTTTTACTTCATGGGATGAATAGGTTGAGATTCGGAAATTAAAACAAATGATTACTTCGGTAAGGTTCATTAATCCCGACTAGTTTGGATAAACCTTAATTTGGTTTGAATTGATATTCAAAGGAAGATTAAAGAATTTATCTTTGATAAAATTAATGGGAACCTTTCCCAAAGTATAAGAATATTTGAATAAAAGAATATTCTGAATTGGAATGAGGGGTATGTTGTGTTTGTGTAAAACTTGTTTATTATATACGCGAGTTATTCCGAAAGACCGGGTTTATCCCATTTTGAATAATTGATTCGACGATGTGTCGAGGATGAAGACTGTGGTCAAAGACCGGAGGTCTTCACATCATTTGGATAATTACTGATGATCTTGATTGGGCCGTACAGCCAAGAGGAGGGAATCAGTTGGTGATCGTCCAAACGTACTTGGAGATCGATGGATATGCGAGGTACAAGGTGCCTCCGGTTTCGTTTAGACCCAGAATGAACTTGTAAATGGACCGTGTGTCTGACATTGGATTTTATACTGTGTGATTGATTTCTATTAAATATATATCTGTTTGGCGACGGAGAATTTATTCTCTTGCTTAACGCCCTTTTCCGAGACGTACGAACTCAGAGGTTATATATTGATGGATATCAGTCGCATGGAGTAAATTGCCTGTGTGGCATGCCTAAGTGGCAAATGATCAAGGCTTTTATTGAAAAGTAGAGTCTTGTGGTTAATGATCAAAGAATAGCCTATGTGGCATAGCTTTGTGTAGCGTTAATTCGTGAGCCTCATACCCCGGTTGTGGACCAGAAACGGGAGAGGACCTCAGGGAGGACATGCGTTTCCTTCTAGCTAGGGTGGTGTCAGTGACCTACCAGCCCTGACATTTATATTATTTTCACCTGTGTGGTTGTTGGATTGCGAGGCGCCTCGGATATATCGGTGACTATGTGGAGCCGATGGAGTCATTTGGCTCATTGACGCCCCAAAGGGCGGGGAAACGCGGTGTTCAGGCATTTTAATCCACATCGGTGGACCGGACCTGACGATCCAAGGGTCATTCGAGCTCTGATCCTTAGACACGGGCTAGAGCGTCTCGAATCGGTGAGGACTATCTTTTGCCTCGGTTCACAGATGGAAATCCAAATTCCAATACGTGATTTTGCGGTTTTGATTGTAGAACCTATATATGGCGACATAGTGGTATGGGGCATTTATGCCGTCTATGATTGATACTTATGATCAAAATCGTTTTGACACTATACACTTATAGTAATAATAAAAGATGAAATTTAGCGTATCAAGCATTCTTTGGCTATTATAAGGTAAAACCCTATCCTCCGGCTTGTGTTGCATTGTGTGATGGGACCTGGGTCTTATAATAGCTTCATTGTTCTTTATTTAGCATTGCGTTGTTGTTTTATGCACTGGTATTCTTGGGAGGAAACCCATTCCATTTTATACGGCGTGGTCCCTTGATTTACCTAACTTTAAAATAAAGATTAATAACTGTTTTAGTTCTCACACCGGTCACATGACTGACCTGGAGTTTATTGTTTTAACCTAAACTCTGGGTGCCCTTGTTTTTTGACACGGGCAGCTAGTAGTTTTAGTTTTGCAGATTTATATTCATAGGATCCTGGTTTACAGCTGGAACGATATCCCGAAAGCTCTGTATCCATATATCTCTTTCAGTTGTGTATTGTATTATTTTTCCACTGCAATAATGTATTTAAATCTCTGATATTTCTCTGATGTATAATATTTATTTATACTCTATATATTCTTGTATTCTGATATAATTGTAATAAGCAATGAAATGTTCTTCTGTTTGCGTCCCAATTTGTCGTGCTCTAAAAACAATCAGGAGTTTCGAATGGTCTTGGTCGGTTTAGCGTTCGATTCGGATCGAGCGAAATTCCCAATTGTTACAATATATAGATCTAAAACAAGTAACATTTTATTCATTTCAGAAATAAAATTAAAGGGGTTACATACATACATATATATATGTGTGTATATATATTGAATTCATCTGTAACCAAATTCAATATATATATTTATATGATACCATTAAAATGCAAGCGGTAATTTATAAAATGAAATATGTATATAATAATTAAGATGTGTATAAATATCCTATTCTAATGTGTATTCTCATACCATCAAAAGCTGTGTTATTCATTAGTATTAACACTTCATAATGATCCATTTTAAGTCATAGGCAATTTAGACATATGTGCACATTCATAGGAATATGGTATGTGTGTGTGTATATACATACATACATACATACATATATATATATATACACATACACTAGTACAAAACTTAGTAGCAGTATTTTTAAACAATTTATTTAAGGACAACTTAGTTAATAGTACTGTTATCTATATAAATAGTATAAAAAAAACAGAAAATTATATTTCCTAAAATTTTAAAAATTGTAGTGTATAGATATATTTATTATTATAAATATAGGATCAGTCAAATAATTTTAATGTGAATCTCTACATAACATATCACACATATATATGTCAATCCATATATAGTGTTAAGAATGGGTGACATGTATACAAACCAGACAAGAAGGTTAAAGTAAATGCCCAGATTTTAATCTAAAATTTTATCTTAAATTTTTTTAGTAAAGAACATTCAGTTGTAATGTAAATACAACTGGAAACAATTTTGCAATGTTCATATATTTTATATATTCATAATTAACAAAATTGAATCCACTTTTATATCACATATTATAAGATAAACATATTTATTCAAATCTCAAACCTAAAACATATTTAATAGGTTCTGGATAATTTGATCAGGCAAGTCAACACATACACACACATATATATATATATACACATATGTGTGTGTGTGTATATATATATATATATATATATATGAACACCAAGCTTAAGATTTAAACATGGTTTTAAAGCCAATGGTTTGTTTACTACATATATCATAATTTGTATTTGAAAATAGAATTTACAAATCAGATTTGTATTATACAATCATCAGTGTATATATATACACCGAATGATCATTGTTCACAAAAATGGTTATTCTATCACTTAGAAAACCATCGCACAAAATATTGTGTAACACCCCATTATTTTAAAACATGACATAAGGGATAATTAAAGAATACTTAATTTTTATACGAAGAATTAAGGGAAACGGGCTGCGCCATTGCGTTCTTCTCGGAATTCTGCTTGGAATAAAGTCCGAGTTTGCGTAAATCGGATATCATATGAAGAAGTTATGAAGCTTAGAAGATTTCAGTTTAAAATATAATTTATTTAAATAATATTTAAAAATCAAAAACGAATTCAAAATTCGAAATCAGTGAAAAGTGCTAAACGGGAAAAATCTCGCTCGTGGTTGTCGACCCCCCATAGGGGGTGTCGACACCCTATAGGGGGTGTCGACCCCCATCTGCCCAGATCTGGCCGACGTGTTTTGGTGGTCTAGGGCTGATGTGTCCCTCTGAGATTGGCTGGATGACGTTTTTTTCTAGTTTGGATGGTTTCTAGTCTAATCAAAAGTTCCTAATACACCTACTACTCCTATAATTGACACCTAAACCTAACCCTAATTTCATTACACTAATCCATGACACCTCCATGCTGCTAAAATCTAAATTAACCTAGCCTTTCTTCTCCACCAAAGCAAATTAGAATAAGAGTATTCAAATTTGAAGATAAGAATCAAATTCTACAACAACGGCTTAGCTAGTCAAATTCAGAAATCAGAATTCAGATCTATCCTCTCTCCCAAAACCTGTCGCTGTGAGTCTATATTACTTTCACATATAATTGAAAAGTAATTGTGATAGGATTGTAAATTGGATTTAATGATCATGCCTGTAAGTAAAGCGAATCATATCAAATTTTTTAGATTTCTTATCTTTCAGATTCATACCCAAATTACTGTTATCATATGCCTATTGGATCTATTTTATTATTCTATGCCAGTTCATGTTTCATATGCCTATTTTATGCCAATTTTGATGTCATGATTCTCTTCCCTTCTTCTTTTCTTTTTTCTTTATGAGATTAGGCTAACTTCGAGCCTAACTTATTGCATTGAGGTTTTCTTATGAATAACGTTGGAATGATTGGGAAAAGTTTGGGAAAATATGAAATAATATGTAATTAGGCATAAATTGATTTGTAATAATGTAATTGATTTGGGGCATAAATTGGTACAATTTATATACATGGAATTATAGGCATGAATTAGATTGGAATCATAAACGTAACTTGAATTGGAAGTTATGGGCAACAGGAATATATGTAATAAGTCAGAACTTGAATTTGGGTTTGTAGAAAAGAAAAGATAATGAACGCCAAAGACATGAGGTTACATTTGGTTTGCGGTAGAAGTCTACCCGGAACCGCCCGGCATATCCAGCAACTGCAAACGACAGTCTAATGTGAGAGGTCAAAGACAGAAATTAGATGCGTAATAATGCAAAGACACGAGGTTAGATTCAGTTTGTGGTATAAGCCTGCCCGGAACCGCCCGGTATATCCACCAACCGCAAAACGGCAATCTAATGTGAGGGGGGTCTTGCAAGATTATAGTTACAATAAATTAATGAACACTTATCCAAAATAAGACATGTGATTAGACATGGGGATGATAAAGGGTTAAGTGAGTAACATAGGTAACATGTGAAACATAATAAAAGCACTTAACCAAGATGATACATGTGATTAGACATGTGGATAAATAGGGGTTAAGTGGGAATTCCTAGTAGGGACCAAGTTTAGGAGGGAAGCTTGTGTCAAATGACTGGACTCTTTTCCACCAGTAACCCATTTTAGTATCTATATGAGCTCGATCTAGATCGAGGACAGGGACACGCTTACTGGGGCTAAATGTAAGAGGTCAATAAAGAGTTAGCGACGGCAGTGCAAGTCCAACGGAGTCATGTGCGTGCGTGGGTCTGGGCTGGTAGATAAGACGTTGTTGCATCGTGTATGTATAAGCTATGCATTTCATTAGTATCAGGTTGTCGTCTTAGGGAGTGATACACCCTATTGTGAGACCAACACAGGTATCTACGAGTGAGGTAGCCGATCAAATAAGAGGGCACATCTAGTGGTGATAGGTGCATACCTATGATAGCAGCTAGAGGTACATAATCAAATGGAAAGGGTAGAGGGTACAACTAGTAGTGGTAGGAGCAAGTGGGGGCACCTACGAGAGTAGCTAGGTGTACACGAAGCTACCATTATTAAGCTTAGTTGAAGCGACCCGAACTTCCCCGGCCTCCGAAGAGATGAGAAAGAACGAATTACTGTGAGGACAAGACAAAACAGAACGCAGACGGAAGAACATTTCATTGCTATTACAACAATTCCATCAGATACAAGAATATACAGAGTATGGATGAATAAATTACATTCGACAAATATCAGAGATTTAAATACAGTATTGCAGCGGAAAAATAATACAAAACACAACTAGAAGTAATACACGGATACAGAGCTTTCCGAGCATCGTTCCAGCTGTAAATCAGGATCCTGTGAATATAAATCTGCAAAACCAAAACTACTAGCTGCCCGTGCGGAAAATAGGGGCACCCAGAGTTTAGGTTAATACAATAAACTCCAGGTCAGTCATGTGACTGGTGTGAGAACTAAAACAGTTATTAATATTGGTTTTAAAGTTAGGTAAATCAAGGGACCACGCCGTATAACACGGAACGGGTTTTCTCCCAAGAATACCAGTGCATAGAACAAACAGCGCAATGCTAAATAAAGAAAAATGAAGCTGTTATAAGACCCAGGTCCCATCACACAATGCAACGCAAGCCAGAGGATAGGGTTTTCCCTTATAATAGCCAAAGCATGCTTGATACGTTTAAAACACATTATTTGATACTATTATAGGTGTATAGTGTCAAAACAATTTCAATCATAAATATCAATCATAGGCGGCATAGCTACCATCTACTATGTCGCCATACTAGTTCTACAATTAAAACCACAATACACGTATTGGAAATTGGATTTCCGTCATGAGTCGAGGCAAGGGGCAAGCTCCTCTCCGCTTCGAGACACTCTAGCAAATGCCTCAGGACTACACACTCTGGGTAACCCTGGGATCCTCCAAGGCCGGTCCTCACTTACGTTAGAGGATTAGTTATTCCTGAACACACGTTTCCCGGTCCTTACAGACCTATAATTGAGGCACCTCGCATCCAAACCACAAGGTGAAAAGTATATAAATGTCAGGGCTAGTAGGTCACTGACACCACCCATAGCTAGAAAGAAACGTCGTCCACTCCTTGGGTCCTCATCCCGTTTTTGACTCATACCGAGGTGTGAGGCTCGCGAATTCACGCTATACACAAAGCTACGCCACAAAGGCCGTGCTTTGATCATCAACCACAAGACTTTTCTTTTCAACAAAAGCCTTGATCCATGCAACTCAGTATGCCACACAGGCAATTCATGCCATGCGATTGATATCTATCGATATATAACCTCTAAGCTCGTACGTCTCAGAGAAGGGTGTTAAGCAAGAGAATAAATTCTCCGCCGCCAAACAGATATATATTTAACAGAAATCAATCAACACAGAATAAAATCCAATGTCAGACACACAATCCATTTACAATTTCGTTCTGGGTCTGAACGAAACCGGAGGGACTTCCATCTTCGACATATCGTCGAATCGGTTATTCAGAATGGGTATGAACCCGGCCTTTCCGAACAACCTGCGTATATTAAAACGAATGTTACACAAACACAACATACGCCTCATTCCAATTCATATTCTCAGGGAAAGGTTCCCATTAATTTTATCCAAGATAAATTCTTTAAAATTTATCCTTTAATCTTCCTTTGGATGTCGTTTCAAACCAAATTATGGTTTTCTAAACTAGTCGAGATTAGCGAACCACACCGAAGTAATTATTTATTTTATTTCCCAATCCCAACCTATTCATCCCATGAAGCAAAACTGGTAGTACTCCATATCTAACACCATGGTGTTATCGGTAAAACTAATTACCATTTCACGTTCAAATCTAATTAAAGATTTAACTATCGCTTTTGGAGCAAAAACTGGTGATACTCCTTCCTCGCTCACTTTCTAAATTTGATAATTTAGATTATAAATTCACATTTCAATCTAATTGCAGATTCGTTAAAACTCCTTTTACTGGGTTAAAGAGCTAGTGTTATTTAAAACATAGTTCACGACAAACCCAAATCACATTTTATTTATTATCGGGTTAAAGAACTGGTGTTATTTAAAACACTGTTCACGATAAACCCACATCAATTCTATTTAAAACCATTTCAAATCCAATTTATTTATTTAAAAATAAATGGGTTTTAATTTCAGTTCAAAACTAGTTCATTTCGATAAAAATCTATTTTTATCTTTTCAAATATGGAGTTTTTCATCCCAATTTTTCCCAAATCATTTCTTATGATTTTACACAAATTATTACTATTTTTACTAATTTTATCAAGGCCCGTACAGTCGATTTCCATCAACGGCCATCGAACTGCACTTACAGCGACCATTTCCAAATTTGATTTGGACGTATCTCCAAATCCAACCGTTAGATTTCAAATTTCTAATATTCGTTAGAAAGCACTTTTCGATACGAACCCAACGGTTCCGGTTTTAGGAGAATCCGATGGTCGGATCTCCCGTAATGTTCGTTCGAAGTCAATGGTCGAAATTCGCGAACTGCCGCAGCGCGGCGCGTCCTATTCAGGCCATTATATTATATATATTATATATATAATATATATTTCGTCGATTTCCTTTTAAAACGTATTTTATAAATAGTTTTGAATTCGTTTCAAAAACAATTTCAACCTTTATTTCAAATTCAAATCAAAATTGAATTTTCTATTATAAATCCTTTTTACGTTCATTTCTATTTGATTTCAATTCAAATCGATTTTTAATTCGATTCGAATTCATTTTCTTTTCAATTCAATTCAATTCGAATTCGTTATATACTCCCTTCAAATTCAATTTCTATTTTTATTCAAATCAAATTCCGTTTCTTTTCTATTCAAATCCAATTCAATTCGTTTTCTAATCAAATCAAATTCAATCAAATTCAATTTCTTTTCAAATCAAATCAAATTCAATTTAAATCAAATTCATTTTCTATTCGAATCAAACTCATTATATATTCAATTCAATTCGAATTTTTTTTATATTCGATTGAATTCAAATTGGTTTTCTATTCGATTCAATTCAAATTGGTTTTATATTCGATTCAATTCAAATTGGTTTTCTATTCGATTCAATTCAAATTGGTTTTCTATTCGATTCAATTCAAATTGGTTTTCTATTCGATTCAATTCAAATTGGTTTTCTATTCGATTCAATTCAAATTGGTTTTCTATTCGATTCAATTCAAATTGGTTTTCTATTCGATTCAATTCAAATTGGTTTTCTATCCGATTCAATTCAAATTGGTTTTCTATCCGATTCAATTCAAATTGGTTTTCTATCCGATTCAATTCAAATTGGTTTTCTATTCGATTCAATTCAAATTGGTTTTCTATTCGATTCAATTCAAATTGATTTTCTATTCGATTCAATTCAAATTGGTTTTCTATTCGATTCAATTCAAATTGGTTTTCTGTTCGATTCAATTCAAATTGGTTGTATATTCAATTTAATTCTAATTTGATTTCAAAATATTCGATTTCGAAATCACTTTTCAATATTCATTTTAAAATGAATAAAATCGATATAAATATCGTTCACGTCAAAATGGCGTCAATCTAATCAACAAGGCTTCATATATTTCTATTTTCAAATATTCTATTTCAAATATTTCTTATTATCAAAATATTTCTATTTCAAATATTTCTTATTTCAAATATTTCTATATTCAAATATTTCTAAATTCAAATATTTCTAATTTCAAATATTTCTTAATTCAAATATTTCTAATTTCAAATATTTCTTAATTCAAATATTTCTAATTTCAAATATTTCTTATTATCAAAATATTTCGTTCAACACATGACTAATCTCAACGGATGAGTACTGTCAACACATGAACCTTTATTTTATATTGATAAAGATGTAAATTTTATTATTAAAATATTTCGTTCAACACATGACTAATCTCAACGGATGAGTACTGTCAACACATGAACCTTTATATTATAATATTCTTTATTTTCTAAATTGGAATGAGGCCCAATCAATCACCATATAATGTTAATTATATGGATTTTCATACATCACACGTATATAATAGCATTGAAAAATAATCAACCATCAACCAAAGTGCACTACACTGTATAAGCATCAAATATAGATATCTAACGCTAATAACAGCCTGTCAATCAATCGATCGACATATTTAATCAATCAGGATGAGTGAACTTCAAATTTCATCCCAACACCCGTGTGGGGTTTCAAACAATCAAACACAGATTTTATTCGTGCAGTTGGGCGATGTGTAAAATTTATCGACCCAATCAATATCAGTCAAATCAGTGTATATAAACAAATCGGTCGATTTGTTTATAAATATTTATTTATTCACCTTCACGTTAAAATTTATATTTTTAACGATAAAATATTTCATTTTAACACATGAATTTTTATTTAGTTCATTTACAAAATAAAAATGATATTTTTATTTTTCTAACTTATTTTAGAAAATTTCGGCGGCATAACGGCACGATACTAGAAACGGGAGGAGGCCTAGCCTTCTCCCCGGTCTAGTGAAGGCCCACGCCATTCACACATTAATCAAATCCATTCCATTCAACAAAAAATTCAATTCAAACCAAATAAACTAACCAACTACACAACCAAACAATTTAACAAACAAGCCAACCATGGTCTGTGGATGACGGGTGTCGGGTGCTACTAAACACCGTCTGCATCCTAGTATATATATATAACTAGAAAAAGAAATCGAAGAGTGAGAAGTTCTCACCTTTAGCTATCCTAACTCCACGGCACTTCTAATGCAGGAAATCTTCACTGTTCTCGTCTCTTATCACTTTCGTTGCCCGTAGCCACTATATATATAAAAATCACATTTTCACTTCGCTATTCAATATATAAAAATCGAAATTTTACTTTGCTATTCAATATATAAAAATCGAATTTTTTACTTCGCTATTCAGTATATAAAAATCGAATTTTTACTATGCTATTCAATATATAAAAATCGAATTTTTACTATGCTATTCAATATATAAAAATCTCGCCTTTTCATTTATAAAGATTTCGCCTTTTCAAATTTATCATTATAAAAATCACATTTTTATTTTGCTATACATATAAAGATGATATTTCTAGTATTCCTATCATGTAAAAATTATATTTTTAATTCTCTACCTAAACAAAAAACATATTTTTACATCTTCTACTTAATAAAGATTACATTTTTAATACTTTAAAAATATAAAAATCATATTTTTAATTCTTTAAAAATATAAAAAAAATCCTATCTTTAACTGAATAAAATCTTTTCTACTTTAAAAATCTCATCTTCTCTATTTTAAAAATCCGAACTTTCAAAATTAAAAATCCTAACTTTCTAATTTGAATTTAAAGTAAAAGCAGAAAAGGAAAAAAAACGAATAAAATAAAGTAAAAATAAAATCTTACAGATGAAAACTGAAGAAAGGGGGGTTCATCGTCGGTTTTGGATCCAGGGGGGCTGTGGTGTCGCGTCGGTTTTTGGTGGTGGGGGGGGGGGAACAGGGTGGTGGTCGGCGGAGGAGGAAGGGGCGGAGGAAATCGGTTGCGCGCAGAGGGGAGGGGGGTGGCTGTCGCGAGGTCGAGGTGGGGAGGGGGGTATCGCGGTAGCCGGCGCCGCTGGGGGGGGGGGGGGTCTCGCTGGATGCTCGGTGGTGGCAGCGGCGGTGGAGGAAGCCGCTCTACCCCTCCGTCCTCTTTTTTTTTTTTTTTTTAATCTGAATCGGGTTTGATAATAAAGGGGGGGGGCAGCTGATAAAAGGAAAGGAGAGAGAAGGGTTAGGTTATTATATTTTTTTTTTATTAATTTTAAATTCAAAAAGTTGACTTTTACATACGACCTCTAAACGAGGCCCACCGCCTGTCGTCCATAGCTAATTACCCCCATTCCGAACACAATGGGATATGTATCACAAGCTGATTTGATCGTTTCGATCAGTTTCCGTTAAAATCAACATATAA
Source organism: Allium sativum (assembly GCA_030737875.1). Lineage (NCBI taxonomy): Eukaryota > Viridiplantae > Streptophyta > Magnoliopsida > Asparagales > Amaryllidaceae > Allium > Allium sativum. Next base: position 605,585,677 of record CM060910.1, on the reverse strand, counting down.
CTCTATATATTGAATTTGAATGCGCATTTCAATTTGTCGGGGTCACATACGAACTTTAAAAATTCCAGAAAAATATTTTCTAGCTTCGTATTGACGATATGGTCCTGACAAAACTAGTTTCGTCGAATTCTGAGACCGTTGGAAAAATGGCCATATCTAGTCGATTAAAATCAACTGAAACTGGTCAAACACGTTTTCCTTTGCCACGCTCACATATTGATTCGAAAAATTATGAAATTTGGAATCTAGCAATAATTTGACATCACGGACCCAACAAAAGTGGTTTCGTCGAAATCCGAGGTCGTTTGCAAAATTCCCATTTTTAAGGGCCTGAATTCCATAACGACTATTCAGAATTTTCAACTGGACATATCTTTTGATTCCCGCTATGAAATCTCAATTTGTCGGATTCGTTGGAAAGATATCATCAACTAGATCCTATTGATTTTGGTTTCACTAAAATCCGGTTTGTTTTGCACCCGGCACATTCAATTGAAGTTTGAAAACGAATTATCGAACTACCGCGCCATTTTCAATTCTATTTATAATTATATATAATTATTTATATTCTAACGACGACGCGTATAAATATATACGTTCTAATTATATTCAAAATAAATTTCTCATTGATATTATTTAAAATATTCTATTTTAAATATTCAAAATTCGCTAAAATTGTCAAAATAAAAATTTTAAACTGGCCCAGATTTTCGGGTTGTTACAATCTCCCCCACTTAAAACTTTTCGTCCCCGAAAAGGAACAAAGTCGAAAGTGGTTTGATTAATCAACTCTATGTTTGATCTGGCTTCCATTCTCCAACTTTTCAGTTCGTGCGAATTTTCAAATTCTCAAAAATTTGGCTAACACCCTAAATTTTCGAAAAATTTCGCCATAACCTCCCCTGCACCGGGAGCCACGGGAAAATCCCGAAATTGCCGTATAGGCCTTCTGATCTAAAAAAGAAAAAGAAAAAGCCAAGCGGCTAGCCAATTGGCTCATAAAATCATCATCACCCAAACAAAACAGTAAATTATAGTAAACATGTACCTATTTGTCGGGCAAACAAATTTTATTCTTTGCTCTAGCCTCCTTGCTATGACCTGTTCAATGTAAGTATATGTATATGCAAGCAAATGCGACCAATTTCAATATAGTTCAATATTTGATTCAATTAGGCATAATGGTTCAAAATTAGCAAACAAATAAACAAACAACACAAACATCAATCAATTAGTGAATTTAACGTTTCAAATTCATGATTTCGATATATATACAAAAAATCATGTTTTTGATGCCAATTAACAACAATAAACCTATCTATATTAGTTTTGGTTCTCACACCAGTCTAATGGAAATATATAGATATCACACCTTCGAAACACGAAAATAATTACTGATGATGATGCGTCAATCATCAGAATCAGGTCCGGGCGACTAGAGTGTGATTCTATATCTATCCAGTATATTAAAACTTCGAATATACGTTCATGACGCGTATATGCAAAACCTTTATATACTAGATTGTCCATGTCAATATAAATAAAATATTCAAATACGTATAAAACGATTTAAATTTTCAAAACAAAAATTGTTTTCCTTTGAAGAATATACTCTTCACACTCGTTCTAGGATACTACTGATCCTATCTCTAACGAGTCATTCTAATTGGATATTAATAATCCAATATCTGATGAATTCTTTCGTATGGTTCTAATGTGCCTTGTTCTCGAGCTCTGTAAACCAAAGATCTGATACCAAATGAAGCGACCCGAACTTCCCCGGCCTCCGAAGAGATGAGAAAGAACGAATTACTGTGAGGACAGGACAAAACAGAACGCAGACGGAAGAACATTTCATTGCTATTACAACAATTCCATAAGATACAAGAATATACAGAGTATGGATGAATAAATTACATTCGACAAATATCAGAGATTTAAATACAGTATTGCAGCGGAAAAATAATACAAAACACAACTAGAAGTAATACACGGATACAGAGCTTTCCGAGTATCGTTCCAGCTGTAAATCAGGATCCTGTGAATATAAATCTGCAAAACCAAAACTACTAGCTGACCGTGCGGAAAATAGGGGCACCCAGAGTTTAGGTTAAAACAATAAACTCCAGGTCAGTCATGTGACAGGTGTGAGAACTAAAACAGTTATTTATATTGGTTTTAAAGTTAGGTAAATCAAGGGACCACGCCGTATAACACGGAACGGGTTTTCTCCCAAGAATACCAGTGCATAGAACAAACAGCGCAATGCTAAATAAATAAAAATGAAGCTATTATAAGACCCAGGTCCCATCACACAATGCAACGCAAGCCAGAGGATAGGGTTTTCCCTTATAACAGCCAAAGCATGCTTGATACGTTTAAAACACATTATTTGATACTATTATAGGTGTATAGTGTCAAAACAATTTCAATCATAAATATCAATCATAGGCGGCATAGCTACCATCTACTATGTCGCCATACTAGTTCTACAATTAAAACCACAATACACGTATTGGAAATTGGATTTCCGTCATGAGTCGAGGCAAGGGGCAAGCTCCTCTTCGCTTCGAGACACTCTAGCAAATGCCTCAGGAGTACACACTCTGGGTAACCCTGGGATCCTCCAAGGCCGGCCCTCACTTACGTTAGAGGATTAGTTATTCCTGAACACACGTTTCCCGGTCCTTACAGACCTATAATTGAGGCGCCTCGCATCCAAACCACAAGGTGAAAAGTATATAAATATCAGGGCTAGTAGGTCACTGACACCACCCATAGCTAGAAAGAAACGTCGTCCACTCCTTGGGTCCTCATCCCGTTTTTGACTCATACCGAGGTGTGAGGCTCGCGAATTCACGCTATACACAAAGCTACGCCACAAAGGCTGTGCTTTGATCATCAACCACAAGACTTTTCTTTTCAACAAAAGCCTTGATCCATGCAACTCAGTATGCCACACAGGCAATTCATGCCATGCGATTGATATCTATCGATATATAACCTCTAAGCTCGTACGTCTCAGAGAAGGGTGTTAAGCAAGAGAATAAATTCTCCGCCGCCAAACAGATATATATTTAACAGAAATCAATCAACACAGAATAAAATCCAATGTCAGACACACAATCCATTTACAATTTCGTTCTGGGTCTGAACGAAACCGGAGGGACTTTCATCTTCGACATATCGTCGAATCGGTTATTCCGAATGGGTATAAACCCGGCCTTTCCGAACAACCCGCGTATATTAAAACGAATGTTACACAAACACAACATACGCCTCGTTCCAATTCATATTCTCAGGGAAAGATTCCCATTAATTTTATCCAAGATAAATTCTTTAAAATTTATCCTTTAATCTTCCTTTGGATGTCGTTTCAAACCAAATTATGGTTTTCTAAACTAGTCGAGATTAGCGAACCACACCGAAGTAATTATTTATTTTATTTCCCAATCCCAACCTATTCATCCCATGAAGCAAAACTGGTAGTACTCCATATCTAACACCATCGTGTTATCGGTAAAATTAATTACCATTTCACGTTCAAATCTAATTAAAGATTTAACTATCGCTTTTGGAGCAAAAACTGGTGATACTCCATCCTCGCTCACTTTCTAAATTTGATAATTTAGATTATAAATTCACATTTCAATCTAATTGCAGATTCGTTAAAACTCCTTTTACTGGGTTAAAGAGCTAGTGTTATTTAAAACATAGTTCACGACAAACCCAAATCACATTTTATTTATTATCGGGTTAAAGAACTGGTGTTATTTAAAACACTGTTCACGATAAACCCACATCAATTCTATTTAAAACCCATTTCAAATCCAATTTATTTATTTAAAAATAAATGGGTTTTAATTTCAGTTCAAAACTAGTTCATTTCGATAAAAATCTATTTTTATCTTTTCAAAAATGGAGTTTTTCATCCCAATTTTTCCCAAATCATTTCTTATGATTTTACACAAATTATTACTATTTTTACTAATTTTATCAAGGCCCGTATAGTCGATTTCCATCAACGGCCATCGAACTGCACTTACAGCGACCTTTTCCAAATTTGATTTGGACGTATCTCCAAATCCAACAGTTAGATTTAAAATTTCTAATATTCGTTAGAAATCTCTTTTCAATACGAACCTAACGGTTCCGGTTTTAGGAGAATCCGAGGGTCGGATCTCCCATAATGTTCGTTCGAAGTCAATGGTCGAAATTCGCGAACTGCCGCAGCGCGGCGCGTCCTATTTAGGCCATTATATTATATATATATAATATATATTTCATCGATTTCCTTTTAAAACGTATTTTATAAATAGTTTTGAATTCGTTTCAAAAAGAATTTCAACCTTTATTTCAAATTCAAATCAAAATTGAATTTTCTATTATAAATCCTTCTTACGTTCATTTCTATTTGATTTCAATTCAAATCGATTTTTAATTCGATTCGAATTCATTTTCTTTTCAATTCAATTCAATTCGAATTCGTTATATACTACCTTCAAATTCAATTTCTTTTTTTATTCAAATCAAATTCCATTTCTTTTCTATTCAAATCAAATTCAATTCGTTTTCTAATCAAATCAAATTCTATCGAATTCAATTTCTTTTCAAATTAAATCAAATTCAATTTAAATCAAATTCATTTTCTATTCAAATCAAACTCATTATATATTCAATTCAAATTGGTTTTCTATTCGATTCAATTCAAATTGGTTTTCTATTCGATTCAATTCAAATTGGTTTTCTATTCGATTCAATTCAAATTGGTTTTCTATTCGATTCAATTCAAATTGGTTTTCTATTTGATTCAATTCAAATTGGTTTTCTATTCGATTCAATTCAAATTGGTTTTCTATTCGATTCAATTCAAATTGGTTTTCTATTCGATTCAATTCAAATTGGTTTTCTATTCGATTCAATTCAAATTGGTTTTCTATTCGATTCAATTCAAATTGGTTTTCTATTCGATTGAATTCAAATTTGATTTCAAAATATTCGATTTCGAAATCACTTTTCAATATTCATTTTAAAATGAATAAAATTGATATAAATATCGTTCACGTCAAAATGGCGTCAATCTAATCAACACGGCTTCATATATTTCTATTTTCAAATATTCTATTTCAAATATTTCTTATTATCAAAGTATTTCTATTTCAAATATTTCTTATTTCAAATATTTCTATATTCAAATATTTCTAAATTCAAATATTTCTAATTTCAAATATTTCTTAATTCAAATATTTCTAATTTCAAATATTTCTTAATTCAAATATTTCTAATTTCAAATATTTCTTATTATCAAAATATTTCGTTCAACACATGACTAATCTCAACGGATGAGTACTGTCAACACATGAACCTTTATTTTATATTGATAAAGATGTAAATTTTATTATTAAAATATTTCGTTCAACACATGACTAATCTCACGGATGAGTACTGTCAACGCATGAACCTTTATATTATAATATTCTTCATTTTCTAAATTGGAATGAGGCCCAATCAATCACCATATAATGTTAATTATATGGATTTTCATACATCACACGTATATAATAGCATTGAAAAATAATCAACCATCAACCAAAGTGCACTACACTGTATAAGCATAAAATATAGATATCTAACGCTAATAACAGTCTGTCAATCAATCGATCGACATATTTAATCAATCAGGATGAGTGAACTTCAAATTTCTTCCCAACACCCGTGTGGGGTTTCAAACAATCAAACACAGATTTTATTTGGAACACCCCACCTCCGTTAGGGTCACTCTCAAAGGGAATGCCCTAATTTTGGTGGAGGTTTATAAGTATAAGTCACAGATATACAAGACAGATATAAGAACACATATTTGTAAACAGCGGAAAATCAACAAACTTTTATTTCATGAAAGCAAATACGTGTTACAACAATATCACCATAATTGTCTTACATCTTTTCCCAAAAACATAACATAACTCCTTCATAATCTGTCTTGATTACATTATTAAAGAAGCATAGATAAAACATAGATAAACTGCAAAAGCCCCCATAGTGATTGTCCAAAGCCATAGTTCAAAATGAAAAGGTCCAAGCAATACATTTCTCTTCTTCAAGCTGGATGTTAAGATCGGTCAAGCTGCTGTGTTCCCTCCCTGTGGACCTGGGGGGGGGGGAACGGATGAAAAGAAGACGAAAGAAAAGTAGAGTCAGACATAAAGCCTGAGTAAGTCTAGTACTATTTTGTCTATGAATAAAGAACTGGGTATGATAAGTATAAACAAGAAGTGGGAAAGAATTATAAACTTGGTTAAGTTGTCTAGGGTCGAATATACTATCGTACCCCATGTTAATCTCTGAACCCATATAAACTAGTTTCCAACTGGCACCCCAAAATCAGGGTGAAGTGATCCATTTTATAATGATCGGCTCCTACTCGCATAGTTACATGTGTCTTACGGCCCCCGATGTTGTAGTTACCTGTGCTGGTCCCACCATGGGGTGTATCAAGTCCCATGGAGGCGGCCCGACACAATCCTAGAGTGCACAGGTATGCTACTGGTGTCCAGTGCCTTATTTTTCTGCGCTGGAGTGTGTGCACGCCCGCACCCCGTTAGAACCTACACTGCTACACCACCGCCGTCGATTTGACCTCTTACAATCAGCCCAGTAATCGTGCCCCACCCTGCCTAGTTTCAGGGTTTCCTGATACACCTTCTAGGGTTACTGCTGAAAAGGGTCCCCCGTTACTAGGTTTTCTATCTCTAGCCAACATGCTAAGTTGGTTAAGTGTTTTCTAACCTAACCCCACCAGTCCGTTTAGTTTAGCATGTTCCATTTTGATTAAGTCTTTAGTTCACTTAATCCTAACAATCCCGACTCAGCCTTAATTGTCTTATTAAGGCCCTGACCTCTCACATTAGACAGGTATTGTTGTGGCTGCCTGTTGCCGGTTGGTTCCGGGCAGTCTTACGCCACAACTCAGTCTAACCTCGGGTCCTTATTGGGCTCCATGTTTAACCTCCCACATTGGATAGGTATTGTTGTGACTACTGGACAGCCGGGCGGTTCCGGGCAGGTTTACATCACAACTCAATCCAACCTCGGGTTAAACACATCGTATGTTCTACATTTACATATTTTGTCTTTCTTCTTTATTTTCTTATATGTAAATATTTGCGGCCCATTATTAAGTTAATGGCGTAAAGGTTACACCAATCATGGGCCCAACCCATACTTGAATTTGGGCCCTTCTATTTTATATTTTCATTCATTAGTAATTTTAACCCAACGTTATTTTACCCCGTTTAACACGTCCGTTTATTATATATATATGTTGGGCTTAGCCTTTTAAAGCCCAACTTAGCCATGCGAAAAGGGGAGGCTTAAAGCGTGATTACATACACAAAAAGGGAATGTGAACGCATGAACTTGCAATATGACGTTGGAAATACAAAATAGAAACTGGTGTACTTGCATAGTAGTGACATATACTTTGGTCATAAAGCATAGGTGACATGAATCAAAGCATGTAAACTTGTAGTTGAGATAAGAATCTAAATTGGGTATCATTATTGACACATAGTCATAACTACAATATGAACCTATATTTTTATTTAGGCATAATGTCAAACATAATCATGGCATAAGCATGGCATAATGTCAAACATAAGCATGGCATAATGTCAAACATAAGCATGGCATAAGTACAGTTAAATTTGTTCACATAACCATGGCATAAATATTTCTAACATGAAATCACGATTTTTACTTTAGTCATGCAAACTTGCAAAAAGGGATTTTTGAACCTAACCTAGCTATGTACCACATATGTCATCATATAATTCTTGTTAACAATTTCAATTATGCAAATTATCAATCATAGCCTAGTCATATTCATAAGTTTGCAAATAGGTTTTCTAGTACAAAAGCATGACTTAATACATAGATTATGGTGTCAAAATTCCAACATAGTTTCATATGAACTATAACAACCAAACTTGTCCCAATTACTTACAAAATGATTTATGCACAAAAATATACATCATGATGGCATAGTAGCAAAACCCCAAACTTGCATGAATTTCAATTAATCAACTACATACATGTAGCTTCAACATGGATTACATAATTTGCGAATATTCCAAACGTATACTTGCATAGAACTACCGCATGTAGTTCTTTATAATGAATAACATAATTCCCAAATCGATAAGAATCATAGTAACGCACAAATTATGAATTATTTATTACCACAACCAAGTATACAAACCAACACAGTTATTTGTTCATACCAAAGTAATACTCTACTTACAATGGTGAGGCGAATTCTCAAATTTAGGGATTTGAAGATGCGATTTAATTTGATTGAGTTGCTTTATGCCTTAGAATTTGCCTCCTAATCCTCTCTCCAATTGGTGGCTACCCCTAGTCGTTCCTCGGCAACATGGCGGCTTTGTTCTTATTTTTGAATGAATAGATTAGGGTTAGTCTAGGGTTGTTTTTATAGGGGAAATGAACAGATTAGGACCATTGATGTTGCTTGGATTGATCGTAGCCATTCATCCTAAGGAGAGACCAATTAGAGCCTGCCACCTAGCCCTAATGACGAAGCAGACCACAGAAAATCGACCAACATAGAATAGGCCAGCCAGGTTAGACTGGGCTCGACCTGGCTCTGGACCAGGTCGACACGCCTGTCGACAGCCCTGTCGACAGCCCTGTCGACCTGGCTAGACCAGGTCGACAGCCCAGTCGACCTGGGTGCATCAGGCGGGTGTTTTTCCGCCCTGGCCCATTGGGCCCCATTTTGGAATTTAAACTTGATTTTTCTGAGTTATTTTATTCTGTTTGAATTTTAAATTTAATTCAGAAACTTCCGAAGGCCATATCTTCTTCATACGGACTCTGTTTTTCGAAAACTCGGACTCTATTTCGCGTATTTTTCCGAGACGAACGCAATGGCGTATCCCGTTTCCCTTAGTTCTTTGATTTCAAATTAATTATACTTTAATTTGTTAATTTCACAGTTATAGAATTCGCGGGGTGTTACATTCTCCCCCACTTAAAAGGATTTCGTCCCCGAAATCTTCAAGTTAGGAGGAATGTATATCCTAACATCCAATCATCCATCTACTCATCCATCAAACACGAGCATCCATTGTCCTTAAAAGACTTCTAATGCTTCATGATCATATGCGAAGTGTGTGTGTACATGTACTTATCTAATGCAAAATCAGGCGGTCTACTGATTCAGTTGACCTCCTTAATGCGAATTATGTAAGTGCCATGAATCCATTATGTATGCAAATTTTTCCTATTCATGATTCTACATGAGTGCACAATCATTCAATACAAATGCAACATCCACATGACAACACATTAATGTTCAACCATATACGAATGCAAACATATATGCATATGCAATATGAAGTGACTGAGCCGATCTAAACCCTAGATTGTGTGTGTATATGCAAACACGAGCAACCACTAGCAATCACTTGCAACCATCATCCATAACATGTTTCAATTACATGTTTCCATCCAAAAAGATTCTACCTAAAAGATAAGGTCGAGGAAATATACCTAAAAAGATAGATAAAAGCGCAACTTAAGGAAAAGGAAAGATCAAGGATGTACCCTCGAACAGAAAAGGGTAGGCAGTGCGTATTCTAGCTTCAGTTTCCCAAGTCGCGTCTCCCTCGGCGTCGCTCCACTGAACTTTGACGAGCTTGACTTAACGGTTGCGTAGCTTCTTCACCTCCGTTCCTAATATGCGGGTTGGAACTTTCCTAATGGTTGCTTCGCGTTCCACTTCGGCCTCTTCGAGGATATTTGGCTCTACCACTTCAGCAGACTCATGTAGACATTTTCGGAGATGTGAAACGTGAAAAACGTTGTGGACTCCAGCCAACTTCTCAGGCAGCTCTAATCTATAGGCCATTTTCCCAATTTTCTCGATAATAGGGAATGGCCCTACGAACCTTGGTGCTAGCTTTCCTGTGGTTCCAAAACGAACAACGTTCCTTAGCGGCGATACCTTGAGAAAAACTCTGTCTCCAACCTCAAATTCAAGGTCGGTCCTTCTCTTGTCGGCATAGGACTTTTGTCTGTCTTGGGCCGTCTTCATCCTTCTTCGTATTAAGTCTACTTTCTCTGAAGTCTCTCGGATCATATCCGGTCCAAGTATGAGCTTATCAGTAGACTCCCACCAACAAGTGGGCGATCGGCACGGTCTTCCATATAAAGCTTCGAAGGGCGCCATTCCGATGGTTGCATGATAGCTGTTGTTGTAGGCAAATTCCACCAAAGGAAGGTGGTCTTCCCATGTCCCTCCGAAGTCAAGGACGCATAGCCTTAAAAGGTCTTCCAAAACTCTGTTCACTCTCTCTGTTTGGCCGTCGGTTTGGGGATGATAGGCTGTGCTTAAGCATAACTGCGTTCCTACTGCTTCTTGCAGACTCCGCCAAAACTCACTGGTGAAGATGGGGTCTCGGTCACTAACAATGCTAGATGGTATTCCATGGAGTCGAACGATTTCCTTAAGGTAAAGTGATGCTAGGGATGAGGCAGTTCTTTTACTTTTGACAGGTAAAAAGTGGGCGCTTTTAGTAAGCCTATCCACTATTACCCAAATGCTAGTGTTTCCTCTCCTAGACCTAGGAAGCCCATCGATGAAGTCCATTGATATGCTATCCCACTTCCACTGCGGGACTTCTAAAGGATGTAGTAGTCCGCCGGGCTTTTTCTGTTCCGCTTTAACCTGTTGGCACACCATACACTTAGAAACGAACTCTGCCACGTCCTTTTTCATGCCGTTCCAGAAGAAAGTCCTTTTTATGTCTTTGTACATTTTATCTCCGCCTGGATGAATCGTCATCTTGGAGTGATGTGCTTCCTCGAGAACCTTCTTTACTAAGTCTTTTGTCTGTGGGACGCATAGTCTTCCGTCTCGCCTTAGCAAACCCTTATCGTCGATGGAGTATCTGTTGAGGTGACTTGAAGTCTCACCCCTAATTAGCCTATCAATTGTTTCCACAAGCTGAGGGTCTTCGCGTTGTGCTGTCCCTACTGAATCCACTAAAGTTGGGCGCACTTCGAGAGATGCTAGCAAGCCCGGTACGAAATCGGAGGAAGGCCTAAAGTCGAAGCTGGCTATAAACTCTAGGCTTTGTCTTTCAACAAACAACGGGCTTAGGGTTAATTTCTTTCGGCTCAACGCGTCTGCTACTACGTTGCCTTTGCCTGGAGTGTAGGAGATTTCGAAATCGTACGAGGCAAGAAACTCCATCCATCTTTGTTGCCTTAAGTTAAGATCTTTCTGCGAGAAAAGATATTTCAACGATTTATGGTCAGTGTAAAGTTCGAACTTCTCACCTAGGAGATAGTGTCGCCAAGACTTGAGTGCAAAGACGATGGCGGCTAACTCAAGATCGTGGGTTGGGTAGTTCTTTTCGTGCGCTTTCAACTGCCTCCCGCCATAAGCTACTACCCTTCCCTCTTGCATTAAGACGGCACCCAGCCCTGTCCCACATGTATCCGTATAAACAGTGAACATCTTGCTCCCATCTGGCAGCGTCAAAACTGGGGCTGTTGTAAGAGCCCTTTTCAGTCGTTGGAAAGCAAACTCGCAATCCAAATCCCAATTGAACACTAGATTCTTCTTGGTCAACTTCGTGAGCAGAGCTGAGATTTTCGTAAAATCCCTTATGAATTTTCGATAGAAACCTGCTAGTCCTAGAAAGCTTCGGACCTCAGTCGCATTCCTTGGTGTCTTCCAATCCTGTACCGCCACTACCTTAGCAGGGTTCACTGCTAACCCTTGTTTGGATACTATGTGCCCAAGGAACCTCACCTCTTCTCTCCAAAAGTGGCATTTGGAGAATTTGGCTTTTAGTTGATGGACTCGCAAAGTTTCCATGATTGCCCTTAAGTGCTGAGCATGTTCCTCTTCACTCTTTGAGAAGATAAGGATATCATCTACGAAGACCACTACGAATTTGTTGAGGAAATCTCTAAATACCCTACTCATCAGGTCCACGAAGTAAGCAGGTGCATTTGTCAAGCCGAAAGGCATGACAAGCCATTCAAAGAAGCCGTCTGGGGTTCTGAATGCCGTTTTATCGATGCTATCTTCAGCCACCCTTAGCTGATGAAAACCGGTTGCTAAATCGAGTTGGGAGAAAACAGACGCTCCTACAAGCTGGTCAAATAAATCGTCAATTCTAGGGAGAGGGTGCCTATTCTTTTTCGTTAGCTTGTTGAGCTCCCTATAGTCAACACATAGACGGAGTGAACCATCCGCCTTTGTAGCGAACACCACTGGAGCGCCCCATTCTGAAATGCTTCTCCTAATGAACCCCTTTTCTAGAAGATCTTTAATCTGTTTACTGAGCTCTTTCCTCTCTCGTGGAGCCATGTGTCTAACGGGCAACGCAACGGGCTTTGCATTATCTACAAGATATATGCGGAAGTCTATTTCCCGCTTCGGAGGCAAGCCTTTCACCTCTTCGAAGACATCCGGATATTCCCGGACCACTCTAACTGATTGCAAATTTTCAACAGAGGCATCTAGCGATTCAAGATAACTAAGCATAACCGCATACGAGGGATTACAAGAAATTTCCAAAGTATTACCGAGCTGGGTTAGGAGCCTAACAACCCTTTTCTCACAATCAAGGATGGCCCCATTACTGGATAGCCAATCCATACCCAAAATCAAACCATAACCCGAAAAGCCCAAAACAAAGGCACTACATTGAAATTCTACACTTAGAATAGAAATTTTCAATCCCAAACAGATCATAGACAAATGAGCTGGGCCCCCAATTGGGTTTGAAACAATTAAGGGGTCCTCTACCATACTAGTTTTTAGGTGCAGAGATTCTACTAAAGCAGACGAGATAAAGGAGTGTGATGCGCTAGAATCAAATAAAGTGCGAATGGGGTGATCATAAAGATAAACTACACTTTCTACAGAAGTATTTATACCTCGCTGTTGCAGAGGTGGCGCTTCCAGCACATGAACCTGTGCCCCTGGGGTGGATCCAGCCCTCTGCCCCTGTCCTCGTTTCTTTGGGCAGTCCTTAGCCCTGTGGCCTGTCTCACCGCAAGAAAAGCACCCACCATTCTCCTTGGCCTTCTTTTTCCGGCAGTCCTTTACTAAGTGCCCCACTTTGCCATAGAAATTACACTTCCTCTTCTCTTTGTTGCCTTTCCCACCCTTCTTAAAGTCTGTCTTCTTAGGCTGCAGACCCTCTTTCTTCCCTTGAGAGCTTTCTGCCTTTGTCTCCTTCTTGCCCTTATCCTCCTCATTCAGCAATGCCATTTGCACCAATCTTTCATACGTGGCTCCCATGGGTATATGGGTCATGGCCAAACTGTGTAATGGCTCATTCAACCCTTTGACGAACCGGAGAGCCTTCTTGTGCGGGGTGTTGACTAGGTCAAGCCCAAACCTAGCCAGCTCATCGAACTGATTCACATATTCTCTGACTGTCTTGTCCCCTTGTTTAAGAAATAAGAATTTTTCCAACTGCAAACTTCTTTCTGCATCTGAGAGAAATTTAGTCTCAAACCTTGCCCTAAAGTCCTCCCATGTCTCCACTGGTCTTTCAGCATTAGTGACTTCCCACCAGTAGGAAGCCTTGCCCTTCAATAGCCACACTGCCAATTGTACTTTTTGTCTATCCTCTACCTCAAAGATGATGAATAGGTCCTCAGTTTCTTTCAGCCAATTTCTAGCTGCCACTAAGGACTCAGTTCCATGGAAATCCCTTCCTCCCATAGCTTTAAAATCTTTAATATCTTAGCAAACGTGTTTCCCCGTGGAGGAGATGGAGGAAAAGGTGCCGTTGCAGCTGGATGATTTCCGGCAGCTGGGGGAGGAGGAACGGTAGGACCTGGCTGAGTGGCTCTTGCTTCTAAGAACCGTCTAAACCAACCAGGTATGGGCACCCCTTCTGGCAAGTTAAGATCTTCGGATATGCTGAAACAAAAAGGATAGATTCGAAACGAAGGATAAGAGATAGTACCCATGGCTTTGGGGAGTGGACTTTGCCTTTTTAAAATAAAATAATATTTCTTTTAAAAAAATGCTTCTTTAAATTTCCTTTTTGAAAATAATTTTTCAAAACTTTTTATCTTATCTGGTAAACCTATGCTCTGATACCAAGTGAAACACCCCACCTCCGTTAGGGTCACTCTCAAAGGGAATGCCCTAATATTGGTGGAGGTTTATAAGTATAAGTCACAGATATACAAGACAGATATAAGAACACATATTTGTAAACAGCGGAAAATCAACAAACTTTTATTTCATGAAAGCAAATACGTGTTACAACAATATCACCATAATTGTCTTACATCTTTTCCCAAAAACATAACATAACTCCTTCATAATCTGTCTTGATTACATTATTAAAGAAGCATAGATAAAACATAGATAAACTGCAAAAGCCCCCATAGTGATTGTCCAAAGCCATAGTTCAAAATGAAAAGGTCCAAGCAATACATTTCTCTTCTTCAAGCTGGATGTTAAGATCGGTCAAGCTGCTGTGTTCCCTCCCGGTGGACCTGGGGGGGGGGGGGAAACGGAAGAAAAGAAGAATAAAGAAAAGTAGAGTCAGACATAAAGCCTGAGTAAGTCTAGTACTATTTTGTCTATGAATAAAGAACTGGGTATGATAAGTATAAACAAGAAGTGGTAAAGAATTATAAACTTGGTTAAGTTGTCTAGGGTCGAATATACTATCGTACCCCATGTTAATCTCTGAACCCATATAAACTAGTTTCCAACTGGCACCCCAAAATCAGGGTGAAGTGATCCATTTTATAATGATCGGCTCCTACTCGCATAGTTACATGTGTCTTACGGCCCCCGATGTTGTAGTTACCTGTGCTAGTCCCACCATGGGGTGTATCAAGTCCCATGGAGGCGGCCCAACACAATCCTAGAGTGCACAGGTATGCTACTGGTGTCCAGTGCCTTATTTTTCTGCGCCGGAGTGTGTGCACGCCCGCACCCCGTTAGAACCTACACTGCTACACCACCGCCGTCGATTTGACCTCTTACAATCAGCCCAGTAATCGTGCCCCACCCTGCCTAGTTTCAGGGTTTCCTGATACACCTTCTAGGGTTACTGCTGAAAAGGGTCCCCCGTTACTAGGTTTTCTATCTCTAGCCAACATGCTAAGTTGGTTAAGTGTTTTCTAACCTAACCCCACCAGTCCGTTTAGTTTAGCATGTTCCATTTTGATTAAGTCTTTAGTTCACTTAATCCTAACAATCCTGACTCAGCATTAATTGTCTTATTAAGGCCCTGACCTCTCACATTAGACAGGTATTGTTGTGGCTGCCTGTTGCCGGTTGGTTCCGGGCAGTCTTACGCCACAACTCAGTCTAACCTCGGGTCCTTATTGGGCTCCATGTTTAACCTCCCACATTGGATAGGTATTGTTGTGACTACTGGACAGCCGGGCGGTTCCGGGCAGGTTTACATCACAACTCAATCCAACCTCGGGTTAAACACATCGTATGTTCTACATTTACATATTTTGTCTTTCTTCTTTATTTTCTTATATGTAAATATTTGCGGCCCATTATTAAGTTAATGGCGTAAAGGTTACACCAATCATGGGCCCAACCCATACTTGAATTTGGGCCCTTCTATTTTATATTTTCATTCATTAGTAATTTTAACCCAACGTTATTTTACCCCGATTAACACGTCCGTTTATTATATATATATATATATGTTGGGCTTAGCCTTTTAAAGCCCAACTTAGCCATGCGAAAAGGGGAGGCTTAAAGCGTGATTACATACACAAAAAGGGAATGTGAACGCATGAACTTGCAATATGACGTTGGAAATACAAAATAGAAACTGGTGTACTTGCATAGTAGTGACATATACTTTGGTCATAAAGCATAGGTGACATGAATCAAAGCATGTAAACTTGTAGTTGAGATAAGAATCTAAATTGGGTATCATTATTGACACATAGTCATAACTACAACATGAACCTATATTTTTATTTAGGCATAATGTCAAACATAAGCATGGCATAAGCATGGCATAATGTCAAACATAAGCATGGCATAATGTCAAACATAAGCATGGCATAAGTACAGTTAAATTTGTTCACATAACCATGACATAAATATTTCTAACATGAAATCATGATTTTTACTTTAGTCATGCAAACTTGAAAAAAGGGATTTTTGAACCTAACCTAGCTATGTACCACATATGTCATCATATAATTCTTGTTAACAATTTCAATTATGCAAATTATCAATCATAGCCTAGTCATATTCATAAGTTTGCAAATAGGTTTTCTAGTACAAAAGCATGACTTAATACATAGATTATGGTGTCAAAATTCCAACATAGTTTCATATGAACTATAACAACCAAACTTGTCCCAATTACTTACAAAATGATTTATGCACAAAAATATACATCATGATGGCATAGTAGCAAAACCCCAAACTTGCATGAATTTCAATTAATCAACTACATACATGTAGCTTCAACATGGATTACATAATTTGCGAATATTCCAAACGTATACTTGCATAGAACTACCGCATGTAGTTCTTTATAATGAATAACATAATTCCCAAATCGATAAGAATCATAGTAACGCACAAATTATGAATTATTTATTACCACAACCAAGTATACAAACCAACACAGTTATTTGTTCATACCAAAGTAATACTCTACTTACAATGGTGAGGCGAATTCTCAAATTTAGGGATTTGAAGATGCGATTTGATTTGATTGAGTTGCTTTATGCCTTAGAATTTGCCTCCTAATCCTCTCTCCAATTGGTGGCTACCCCTAGTCGTTCCTCAGCAACATGGCGGCTTTGTTCTTATTTTTGAATGAATAGATTAGGGTTAGTCTAGGGTTGTTTTTATAGGGGAAATGAACAGATTAGGACCATTGATGTTGCTTGGATTGATCGTAGCCATTCATCCTAAGGAGAGACCAATTAGAGCCTGCCACCTAGCCCTAATGACGAAGCAGACCACAGAAAATCGACCAACATAGAATAGGCCAGCCAGGTTAGACTGGGCTCGACCTGGCTCTGGACCAGGTCGACACGCCTGTCGACAGCCCTGTCGACAGCCCTGTCGACAGCCCTGTCGACAGCCCTGTCGACCTGGCTAGACCAGGTCGACAGCCCAGTCGACCTGGGTGCATCAGGCGGGTGTTTTTCCGCCCTGGCCCAGTGGGCCCCATTTTGGAATTTAAACTTGATTTTTCTGAGTTATTTTATTCTGTTTGAATTTTAAATTTAAGTCAGAAACTTCCGAAGGCCATATCTTCTTCATACGGACTCCGTTTTTCGAAAACTCGGACTCTATTTCGCGTATTTTTCCGAGACGAACGCAATGGCGTATCCCATTTCCCTTAGTTCTTTGATTTCAAATTAATTATACTTTAATTTGTTAATTTCACAGTTATAGAATTCGCGGGGTGTTACATTATTTGTGCAGTTGGGCGATGTGTAAAATTTATCGACCCAATCAATATCAGTCAAATCAGTGTATATAAACAAATCGGCCGATTTGTTTATAAATATTTATTTATTCACCTTCACGTTAAAATTTATATTTTTAACGATAAAATATTTCATTTTAACACATGAATTTTTATTCAGTTCATTTACAAAATAAAAATGATATTTTTATTTTTCTAACTTATTTTAGAAAATTTCGGCGGCATAACGGCACGATACTAGAAACGGGACGAGGCCAAGCCTTATCCCCGGTCTAGTGAAGGCCCACGCCATTCACACATCAATCAAATCCATTCCATTCAACAAACAATTCAATTCAAACCAAATAAACTAACCAACTACACAATCAAACAATTTAACAAACAAGCCATCCATGGTCTGCGGATGACGGGTGTCGGGTGCTACTAAACACCGTCTGCATCCTAGTATATATATATATAACTAGAAAAAGAAATCGAAGAGTGAGAAGTTCTCACCATTAGCTATCCTAACTCCACGGCACTTCTAATGCAGGAAATCTTCACTGTTCTCGTCTCTTATCACTTTCGTTCCCCGTAGCCAATATATATATATATATATATATATATATATATACATATACATATATATATATATCACATTTTCACTTCGCTATTCAATATATAAAAATCGAATTTTTACTTTGCTATTCAATATATAAAAATCGAATTTTTACTTCGCTATTCAATATATAAAAATCGAATTTTTACTATGCTATTCAATATATAAAAATCGAATTTTTACTATGCTATTGAATATATAAAAATCTCGCCTTTTCAACTATAAAGATTTCGCCTTTTCAAATTTATCATTATAAAAATCACATTTTTATTTTGCTATACATATAAAGATGATATTTCTAATATTCCTATCATGTAAAAATTATATTTTTAATTCTCTACCTAAACAAAAATCATATTTTTACATCTTCTACTTAATAAAGATTATATTTTTAATACTATAAAAATATAAAAATCATATTTTTAATTCTTTAAAAATAAAAAAAAATCCTATCTTTAACTAAATAAAATCTTTTCTACTTTAAAAATCTCATCTTCTCTATTTTAAAAATCCGAACTTTCAAATTTAAAAATCCTAACTTTCTAATTTGAATTTAAAGTAAAAGCAGAAAAGGAAAAAAACGAATAAAATAAAGTAAAAATAAAATCTTACAGATGAAAGCTGAAGAAAGGGGGTTCACCGTCGGTTTTGGATCCAGGGGGCTGTGGTGTCGCGTCGGTTTTTGGTGGTGGGGGGGGGGGGTACAGGGTGGTGGTCGGCGGAGGAGGAAGGGACATAGGAAATCGGTTGCGTGCGGGGGGGGGGGGTGGCTGTCGCGAGGTCGAGGTGGGGAGGGGGGTATCGCGGTAGTCGGCGTTGCTTGGGAGGGTCTCGCTGGATGCTCGGTGGTGGCAGCGGCGGTGGAGGAAGCCGCTCCACCCCTCCGTCCTCTTCTTTTCTTTTCTTTTTATCTGAATCGGGTTTGAAAATAAAGGGGGGCCCAGCTGATAAATGGAAAGGAGAGAGAAGGGTTAGGTTATTATATTTTTTTTATTAATTTTAAATTCAAAAAGTTGACGTTTACATACGACCTCTAAACGAGGCCCACCCCTGTCATCCATAGCTAATTACAACCATTTCGAACACAATGGGATATGTATCGCAAGCTGATTTGATCATTTCGATCAGTTTCCGTTAAAATCAACATATAACTCTATATATTGAATTAGAACGCGCATTTCAATTTTCCGGGGTCACATACGAACTTTAAAAATTCCAGAAAAATATTTTCTAGCTTCATATTGATGATACGGTCCTAACAAAACTAGTTTCGTTGAATTCTGAGACCGTTGGAAAAATGGCCATTTTCCAGTCGATTAAAATCAACTGAAACTGGTCAAACACGTTTTCCTTTGCCACGCTCACATATTGATTCGAAAAATTATGAAATTTGGAATCTAGCAATAATTTGACATCACGGACCCAACAAAAGTGGTTTCGTCGAAATCCGAGGTCGTTTGCAAAATTCCCATTTTTAAGGGCCTGAATTCCATAACGACTATTCAGAATTTTCAACTGGACATATCTTTTGATTCCCGCTATGAAATCTCAATTTGTCGGATTCGTTGGAAAGATATCATCAATTGGATCCTATTGTTTTTGGTTTCACTAAAATCCGGTTTGTTTTGCACCTGGTACATTCAATTGAAGTTTGAAATCGAATTATCGAACTACCGCGCCATTTTCAATTCTATTTATAATTATATATAATTATTTATATTCTAATGACGACGCCTATAAATATATACGTACTAATTATATTCAAAATAAATTTCTCATTGATATTATTTAAAATAATCTATTTTAAATATTCAAAATTCGCTAAAATTGTCAAAATAAAATTTTTAAACTGGCCCAGATTTTCGGGTTGTTACATTAGTAGAGAGGGATCATCTTTTAGTATGTAACTTGTATGTGGTACGGTGCAGAGCATATCTTATATTGGTTAGGAGCGCATCTGATGTTCTATCTTACTTACCTTGTTTACCTTGTCATATCTGCTTATGTTGCAGTCATGTCTTATATCCAGTTTATGTTCTTATCCAATTACTTTACTGATTATATTGTTAAAGTCACTAGACTCGCCAGACTTATGTCTGACCCCTTTTTGTTTCACCTCTTTTCTTTCTCTCCCCCTCCCCAGGTCCTAGGGTAGGATTAGTGAAGCTTGACTTGGATTCCTTTCTTCTTGAAGTGCATGGAAGTGTTGAAAGTAATGCTCAACTTTATCTCTTTTCCATTATGGCTATTTGGAGTAGGATTATGGTTTTACTTTTATGTACTTTGATAATAATTTTGTTCAAGATGGATATTTGTGTACTTGGCTCTAGTATGTGGTTTTGATGTTGTAACCAAACATGTTTTTCTTTTCCGCTGCAATGAATAAATTTTGAATTTTCTTAAGTACCATTTTATAATTCTATCTTGTGATATTCTGTTCTATACTCTTATAATACTTCATGAAAGTTAATGCATTCCCTTTGTGAGTGACATTAATGGACGTGGGGTCTTACATATTGTAATAAAACCGCAAGCACACAATATACAATTATTAGTACGAAGCAAGTATGGGTCGATCCACGGGAAAAGAAGCAATTTTAATTTTATTAAATCAAATTAAACCAAATTTGAGCGAAGATTTAACTAGCTAACTACAGCTAAACTAAATTAACAAACTAATATAGCTAATAATATGAGAGTTAAATAATAACTTAGGAATAACTCCACTCTATAGATCACATGAATCAACATAAAATGAAACCATGATCTCTCCTTTTTTGGTCATTTCTGAATTTAGTTGATATGATTATTATAAGCATAGCTTATTCTTGCTAAAAATTAGCTCAAAATAAACTATCAAGCTATAACATACCCACTAAATCACCTTACTAGTTCAATGAAAAATGAACAAGTTGAAATTGAAATATACTTTAAGCATGGCCTATGAACTATTACTTAGAACTATAGACCATCAAATTTTTATTTCAACCTTCACTTAATCACCATTATCATATGTAGATGAAGAGGTAACTAATGAACATATGACTAAGCATAGCCTATTTGGTGTCAACAATATAGGCTATCAAATTCAATAACGAACACAAAACCAATAACATTAGCATGACATGAAGCACAAAAAGAGAGCATGAATAAACAAATTATGTTGCATCTACATAATCTAGAGAGATTCATTACCCCTAAGTTGAAAGTGATTAGCCTCTAATGTATGTAAATATGACAACAAAGATAGATTGCAACATTAAAAAATAGAAAGTAAAATGAAAGAAAATCTAAATAAAACAGGAAAAGAACTAAACTAAGTACATGAAAATAAATCTAAACTATGAACATAAAGTAGATCTAAGCTATGAACATGAAATTAAATTGCATTAGAATGGAAATACATAAGAGAAAATGGCTAAGTAGCCATGGAAATCAAAGAAAGAGCTTTCCTACAAACTAACTAACTAAAAAGAAGGATCCAAATTACATGAAACATTGGGGTATATATATACACATGATCTCAAACCCTAAAACCCTAATCACATATAATGGGAAATCCCCAAAATGCCCAATCGTGAAGCTTCTAATCTTGTCTTAGCCACTAGTTAGTGTTGTAGAATGCATGAAGCCTTTTTTGTCTCATCCAATTGTGCATTAACTACTAATATGAAGCATTAGAGAAAGAGGGAGAGTGGGTGCGGTCCTCCACTAAGTAATGTATGAATTAATTCCATCTCCTCTTGTGTATATGCATATTTTTCTCCATATCTTCATGTGTACACATCATTTTCGCTTCAAAATTCCTATAAAAGACAACTACGAGGAACAAGTAAATGATTTCACAAATTAAAACATGCACAAGTGACCATTTTTTCCTAAAATGATTGATGATTTTGAAAATATTTAAAAGCATGGTTTGATCATATAAAATATCCAAAAATATTCATTTCTTTAATTAAACAAGAATAAATATGTGAATATAAATATGCATTTTTACGTGCACATCAATCATACATACAAACTCATGTATGCTAGTATAAACCAGTTTCGAAAATAGTTTTATATCTAGTAGCATATCCAATAGTATGTATATCTTTATGTACAACACTTGTCCATCAAAATTGGCAAAATATAATAAGTTTTGCATTCATAATGATACTAGAAACTAGCATGCATCAAAATTGATGTGTGAAGTACAATCTAAACGGCATATACATGTATGTACATATATGCATGTAACTGGTTAGAAATATATATATATATATATATAAAGTAACAAATAGCTTCCAAAGCTAACTATGTTTATATATATATATATATATATATATATATACATATATGACAGTCCATCAAAGTATGGCATGCCTAATTCAAACTCTCAATAAACATACTGTGTTTTATTCTACAATTATCCAAATCATTTATACATTTATTTGAACTAATAATCACTAAGATTCACATCTTAGATATATTTCAGGAAATCAAGTCTAAAAGGTCTTATCTTTTGTTCAATGAAGAAATTTTGTTTTGATCTAAATCAAAATTAGAACAGAATCATAATAAAATTATAGCAGATCCAAACTATAATTAAAATACATTCACAGATTTTAATATAACTTAACAGATACAAATATAGAATTAATATTTAACAATGTGTAGGATCATGCAATTGATAATTGGAATTAATATCTAATATTAAATTATTTTATACTGAAACATCTTATGGAAGATTAAATCAAAATTGCAGCCTCAATAAATCACTTTAGAATTAGAAACTAATGTCTATATCTCAACACAATCAATTATTTTGGGAATTTAAACATGTAAAAACCAAGATCAAATTATAAAATACTATATACCACAACCCTATGCCCTGATACCACTATTGGCTTTCTTAGATCTAATCAGAATTACAGCTGTACTTTATTAGATCTAATCGAACTAGATTTAACAGTTTTAAGTTTTAACAAATTAAAACGTAAGGATGTATGCGATAATGCAAGATCGAAATTAATAGATCAACATAAAATTCATACCTCCTAGTTTCCAAATTCACAATAATGAAGAAGAAGACGGCTATAATTCGAATTGATTAGCTCAATAAAGCGCTGGCTCTCTATTGGTATCCACAAGAACGCATTCCTCTTCGATTGAATTGAAGAAGAAGAAAAGGGGTGTTATTAGCTGCCATTGTTAGGGTTTTATTTCTTTTGATCTTATCTACCTTTTTATGGTTGTCATGTCTTTTTTTATTTAATGTAACGAATACTCTTAAAATAACAGATATGTAACATAAACTTAGGAAATAACCCGTATACCATTTCATCGTTAAATAAAGTATCAAACGATTGAAATTTTATTTATCCAATGAACGACTTACCCCTTGTTACATTCTTAATGTGACCCTATAGGCTATTACAACGTTGGCAATGATTTTTATCACATTTAAAATCATAAACAGTGATTGGCATCCAACAATACGTCATTGCTACCTAAGTTATAATAATATTGACGATTCGATATAACCTTTCCGTGACTAGTGTATCAATGTAATATAATCCTTTTAACCAATATATCCAAGATTAAACCCTATGCATAGAATGTATCATCCTCTTTAGAATTTAATCCTTTTATCTTGATCAATGATTAGGCTATATAACACAAATCAACATTTGAGCACAGCCATGCATTTCATAGTCTCACTCAATCAAGAGGCCTACGGATATCTCAATTTATATCATAGGGTAAATTCCATCTAGATCATTCATAATTTTCAATTGATTCAAGATGTATCCAATAATCACCTTTACCATATACTCGGTTAAAAGTAACTTTTGATGATATCAAAACACAAATATCCTCGAATAAAATTATAATGATTATTAGGTATGAGGATCATTACATCACTGTCACTATGATAATAACTTATGATACTGTTAATTATATTCCATGCAGTTTTCTCATGTTGGGTCAGTCCAATACGCTATTCTTCAATACGTATTTATGTCTTAAAACTAATATCACATATATTAATGATCAGTGAGATGTGATCATCATTCAACCAGCATACTAGTCTCAATGTTTTATTGTTGTTCTATATAAACAACAAAACTTGACTAGGGAAATTTAAAAATTATAATACTTAATATATTATATAATCTCATGTTCAAGTCTCTTACTTGAAATATATAACTCCCTATTATTATTCTAAGGACTTTTATTATGTTATCATTTATATTACTCAATATATATAACATGACAGAATATTTTATTTCAAATAAAATAATAACTTCAACAGTGTTATTAATCACATCAAATGGATACCTTTAGGGCATAAACTCTAACAATCTTTTTTATTGTCGTGGATTTGGAAACTGGAAGGTATGAATTTTATTTTTCTTTATTAATTTTGATCTACTATTATCACATGGATCCTTACGTTTTAATTTGTTAAAACTGTTAAATCTGGTTCGATTAGATCTGACAAAATACAATTGTAAAGATCCCTGGGGGATGATGCAGGGAGCATTGTGATCATGTTGCTCTGGGTTGGTAGTTACACAGTGATTAAGTTAAAACTCTTTGATTGAAGGCTCTGGTGTAGAGTAGGTTTGAAAGGAGGTTATACATAGCTTGTAGTGTAATGTAGCTAAATGGTGTTGATGCAGTTCGTGGTGTAACAACAATGCATGGTTGTATATTCAGCTCATGGTATAACGACATTGTAAGAATGGAAGGAGTTCGTACTGTAATGGAGCTACGTGATGATGGATTGATTGAGGGGAATTCGAGAATTAGATAAAGTGAAGTAATTCTGATGGTGGACTGCTAAGGGATCGTTGGTAATTCAGAGTATTCTGTTAGACTCGAAGCAGGGATATTGTAAGGACGCCTATTAGGATCGGGAAGATCATGTACCCAAGTTGGTGTAACCTTAACCAGTGAGGCACGTGTTAGCAAAGCATTGAGTTTGACTAGAAACAAGGTTTTTATTATCTCCTGATCAACAACAATAGCTAATCATACTGATTATCAATGCATTCATGATTTTAGAATGTGATAATTACATTGGGATGACGGTCGTTATAATTTCTTTTTTGTTTCTCACCTTCACTTACTGGGTAGACAATCACTTGTTGGGTTTGGAGAAGGAGATGAAGAATAAGGTCAGTGTAGACACAAATTCTCTTATCTTATGATAATGTCCACTTCTGTTATTTTTTACTTTGAGCAGCATTTATTTTTTAGGTAGCATATATTATCTATTATTATGTGTTGACTCTTTGATTGCATGGATAGGTCAGGTAAGAGACTAAACATGTCTATTTCCATATTCTGTAGTACAATTTTTGATAGAATTTATCTCTCATAGTAGACTATTGTCTGACCTAAGGTTTATGTCTTCTCTTATTATCTTGAGTGCTCTTTGATATTTTCATTGATTGGTTGATATTGTCGGGAGTAAACAAGGTAGCAGGTCAAGTATATGAGGATGTTGAGCCGAAGACGAGTACGGAGGAGTTGTAGCGTATACCATACTTGTATATCTATTTTTTCTATTGTTTTTAAAGTATGTTAAGCGATGTAGTGAGGATCACATGTATTCAGATATTTGGATTTCAAGTACTTGACTTAGTGAGATGATGATATTTCTGTTGTTTTATTCACTCTATCATGGCTCACTATATTATAGTCTATATTTCTTATTATACTTTATTCATCCGTTGTGAGATATGCGACGTGTCTTGTTTTGATTACCATCCATGATAGCTGACCCATACTAGCTTGGCATGCTTATAGTGCATTATTTCCTTATTTACATGCAAGTGGTATGGGGCGGTCATCTCAAGAAAGACATGTATGTGAGTGTCCTTTAAATAAGCTAAGTTTTAGTGCTCGGTTTTAGTGTTGCATATGGGATTGTGTCGGTGCTATGTAGAACTTCAGATCAGTTGAGGGCTTATGGATCAGATCGACCCAGAAAAGGAGAATCATATTGGTGTGTGCACATCGATTTAGATTGGATCGGTTACTGTATCCATGCATTGGGATCATTACAAATCTAAGAAAATATAAGCCCGAGTTCATGTGACCCTAGATGAAAAAGGTACGCTTGGAGTGACATATCAAATAGATTATGGAAGTTCTAGTTCGAAGTTTAGATCATCCATGATAACACAATGAATCTTTGATTTCGTAGCTCGAAGAGTATTCTAACTCAAGAAGAATAAATTAAATAGTGGACAGCTGAACTCCTAGGAGAAGAGTAGAGACAACAAGTCAGGATGGAAAGACTATTAGTTGAGAGGGTGGAGCTGTCAAGAGAGGTCCATGGGGAAGAGTTGACGATAAATGTTAGTTGCCTAGATTGTTTCAGACTAGGATACTTCAGACGAGAGTTATGAATATATTTTCAGAATGATCTCTATAGTAAAGAATCGTATGCAAAGGGATCATTAGTATGTAGGTTCAAATGGGTGCCTGAAATGCTAAGGCTTGATTTTCAGTCGTCTCTTCAACAAATTGTAGGTTTTAAACCAAGTTAGTAAGCAGCAAGTCGAAAATTCAACCACACTGTTAGTTGTTTATCCATAGAGGGACTTATGACTATTATTTACGATCACTCTCAACCAGATATGGGTTACCAGCCAGATTAATAGGCTGTTTAAACTTAGAGCTCTTTGTAGTGAGCACAGATTCTGAAAACCAAATGTACTATATATCCAACACACTAAGTAAGTGAATATGAGGATAGATAATGTACGTTATGTTTACTTAGTCATTTGTCGCTACTAGGGATGTCAGTAGATATTAGTAGCATTGACACAAATGTAGGCAGTGTTGATGTAGATGTTTAGACACTTTAGTACTCTAACGTAGGGTATACCAATGATATTGATGTTTTAGAGTAGTATATACTTTTATGTGCTAACTCTATGGATGCAGGAACTTGTTAGGTATGGTTTTCCATGTTGTATGTTCTGGTTATTTTAGTACTTAAAATTTCTATTGCGTACAGTAGACTTTTTCTAACCTAGAGTTTTGAGCTTTGCTTCTTATTAATCTAGGTACTATTAAATGAGTAGATTAGATATACGTGAGCTGATCACCTGGAACTATTTAGATGGCTAATAGGAGGCTATTCTCATATTACTATATTTGATACTTTACCGTTGTTTAGCATTACAGGGCTTACAAGTGCTTTAATACTAAGAGTTAAATTTTTTGGAGTTATTTTGGAGACGTATAAACTATTACATTATTATATATTGTTTTTAATTTGTTGCTCTCATGATGAATTCATTTCAATTATCCACTAGCTCGCTTGTTTTATATCAGTATGTTTATTAATATATATTATCCCATGCACGGTTCGCTACGGGTTTTCTATAACAACCCTAGTTTTATGATTACCTGTGCAAACAAATTACAATGAATATTATAATTTTATAATTAAGAAGTTAAATATAAATTTAGAGAGGATAATTCATATAATTATATAAGTTGAAAAAAACTATGAGTTTAGATTGATAAGATAGAAATATGTTGGGCTAAGTTAAATTAGATTAAATGAAGTGATAAAAGAATACAATCCAATATTAATTTTTTGAATAAATTTAAATATGAAGGAAAGAAAGTTTTTAAAACTTATGAATTTATGGTAAAAACAAAAAAGAAAGGATTTCGTTTGTCAAAGTGCAATAATTATATAAATTATTGCTAACAGTAAAATTTTCATGTAAAATGAGTATTTTTAAACTTAATTAGGTTCAATTAAAAATATAACAAGTGAAATATTGATTAAAAATTAATATTTAAGTGTTAAAATATTTTTAATATGGTTTGCACATTTATTTTGACAAAATAATGAATATTGAGTAATTTTGATATTAAAAGTGTTAGTTTTAAACAAAAGAAAATGTAAAATTAACTTTTAGTTAAAAATGTATGTTTCATTATGTTTACATTTACAAATTATGTTCAAATTTCTTAAAATGATTTTAAACATGCTGTTAGCAATTTTGGTAAAGTTAAAACAAATTACGATGTGAGCAATTAGGTGTAAAATGGTGTAAGTAATGAAAAACATGTGTTAATTTGATAGTTTAATAAAATAACTAAGTAAAATATATTCATACTTAGCCTTAATTAATGGGTTTGGGTCCAAAACCAGTAGTTAAAAATTGAATAAGCTGAAGGAAGAAATATTTTACAGCATGTATTTCTTCATCATGTATTTCTTCTTCCTTAAAGTTCTCAACTGAAAGAAATCTTCTTCACCGATCTACAAATCAAAGCCAAATTTCAGATTAAACTAAGAAAAATATATTTACAATGTTGATTGTAACAGGTAATATATTAAAACCCAGATATTTATTCATTAATTTTCTTAAATTTGAGAAAAAGGTTGTTGTAACTTTTTCTTTCTACCTTGCATGTCTGTGCTTTGAAATCTATAGGTATTTAGAGCTATTTTTAAGCCTAAAGCTCCATCTTTGTAAACCAAGTTATAGCTAAATTCATTGTAATGATTCTAAGCTGAGTTTGCACTCACTCTTTTACCATATGCAACTGTTTCATGTTTGTAATTCATGTTTCTGTGGTTGTTTTACTCATTGTAAACATAAAATCTGAAGCACGAATGTTTACAATGGCAACATATTATATGTCTGCTTTTGTGAGCTTTGTGTTCCATTTTTTTCAATGAATTCATGCCAAAATTGTCTCAGGTTATTCTTCGGATGTTGCTTTTTGTTCTTTCTTGAAAATAAACTTAGATTCAAACTAAAACTATATCAAACTTGGCTTAAAAAATCAAATTGATAAAGGAGAAAATCCCTATAGAATTTGCATTCTACAGGTCAACCCAGGGGACTTTAAGGTCGATCTGGGGGTTGAACCTGGACCTTATATAGGTCGACCCAAGGAGAACAAAATTAGTGTGTGCCTAATCAATTGTTTTTCGATTTTTAGTACACTATTTTCCAGTTTTTAGGTGCTAGCTCTTGTGATTTTTATGCTTTCTTTGAGCTGATTGCAGAAGGCTTATTCCTATGTCGAAGAGCCTACATTAACATCAATTCGTATTATGGACCAATGGTTTTTCTATGAGTTTTGAGATGCAGATTTTATTGAATTCTATAGACGTTTGCTGATTTCATTCATATGTTTTATAAATAAATATTAAGATAATTTGGATTCAAACCCAAATTTTTGAATAAATAACTCTTAAATCAATTTATTTTTTTGTAAACTTTACTCCAGGGAGTAAAGCTTGAGAACTCTACTGTTCGCCCCATAGGCTCCCCTTTTAATGTTAGCCCAGCAAGGAGCATCAATGCCCGCCCATTTTGTAGGTACAATTAAGGATAACAACTTATAATTATTTTTATAGCTATTATATATGTTATCTATATTATAAAGATAATTTTAAAGAAATAATTATCTAAAAACTGAGTTAAACTCGTTTTCTAGAAGCATATATTTTCTATATAAAATCACAGGTTTTATCACTTTTCGAGAGAACAAGGAAGAGATTTAAACAATATGTTAAACCATGTAGTATGTATAGGATCTAAATTAACCATAGAGGGAGAGTGAATACGGTTTATTGCTGTCTTGTGGAATATAAAATTATCACAGCACAAATCACAATAGAATAAATAAATGCTGCAAACAAACGACACAGAATTTACCCAGCTTTGACAAACCCTTGCCTACTGCTGCACTCGCCAAGGTTTCTTACTAAATATTAAAACAACATCCCCCATACATCACTTGTACACTCAAGATCCCTCACTATTGTTCAAATTCTACGCTCAAACCCCTACACTGACCTTGAACCCTAAGATCGGATTTTACCTAATAATAAATCCTATAGCTAGTACCTAATTTGAAGAAAAACTTGAAAACTATATATCAATTTACAAAATTGTAACAACTTAAAAACAAAATCAATATAACAAAACCCAAGATAGAAATTAAGACATATAAAATATAGGTTGGCCCACCTTTTATTCTATGTCATTCGATATAATGGCTTCCTCCTTATCTTCTTTGATGGTCGACCCTCTATAAATTAGGGTTTTGTTATCTGCTCCAAATCGCAACTCCTAATACTTGATGTAATCGATTCAGTGATGGCTTCGATTTTTGTTACTCTCTGGTCATTCGATTTGGCTATAGGGATGATCAGAAACTCAATAGTATGTGAGTATCTCTGATTTGGTTTTCTTGATTTATTTGCTTATGGTTTTTGACACTCTAGCCAGTGTTGAATGGGTGTAATTTACAGGTTTCTAAAACCCTTGATTATCGCTGATTTCACATGTAGATTTAGTTGTGATATTGTGTGGTTCTTGCTTTATGAATTGACGTGAATACCCAATAGATTCTTGGAAATCATTGATTGATTTTCATGTCAATAAATATACTTGCAATATTCTGGAATGTTTTGAAATCGTAAATTTTCCTTGTTGAATATAACATGTTTGAATGATTTCTAGAAATGTGATTGAGCCATTCTTGTTGAAAATAAGAGATATCAAATTAATTTCTAGAAACATTAATTTTACCAAAAACAAATTCTTGACATGTTGAATTCTTCAAACCAGCCTTGATTTAAACTTTTCCAAAAATGAACATTTTGATTTATCATCTGGTTTGAACAACATTAATTGTTTCATGTATCTACCTGAATCTAATTTGAACATTTCCTTGTTTACACTTGTCAGTGTTTGATAAAAGAAATTCTCTACACCTATTTTTTTACTGATAGGAACAAATGACTTATGTTTGTGCCTGCTATTTAATCTTCTTTATGGAAAACACTGATGAGAACAGACGCTTCACTCGATCTTAAAAAAACTACTTGCCTCAGAAAATTA
The DNA here is from genome assembly GCA_030737875.1 of Allium sativum. Taxonomy (NCBI): domain Eukaryota; kingdom Viridiplantae; phylum Streptophyta; class Magnoliopsida; order Asparagales; family Amaryllidaceae; genus Allium; species Allium sativum. The sequence goes on along the minus strand of CM060910.1, from coordinate 605,554,688 downwards.
TGCATATGCACATCTTTACGTTGTGCTGAGCAATAATGTTATATCCATGTATTTGAGCCAAAGCACCCCTAGTCCATTTATATGTTGCTATGCCATGTTGTCTCTGTGCATGTTGCACTACTGGCCTGCTGTATGAATTTGTATACGTCATGTGTTGTTTCACTGCTATGCATTTGAATTTCCATTGCTATGTCTTCTTGTACACATGCTCCTTGTACACATGAAACTCTTATTTCATGCCATCATCGCCATATTCAGTTGCACTCCAATGTACTGTTATATACATGCACCCGGTCTTCTGAAATGTTGCATTTGTGTGTGAATTTGTACTACTTCACTGGTTCTATGAGCTTGCTCCATTTATGTTTACTACTATGCACCCTGATCTGGACGTGTGCTATGGCCTTTATCTTTGTTGTATGAATTTGTTCCATGGTTCTTGAACCTGGAACTGCATTGTCATGAACCTGAAATGTTAATTGTGTCCCCTTGGAACTCTTGTTTATACTACGATGTGTATTCACTTCAGAATCTGCTTGTGTACACTTGTAACGCTGAAATTTGCACCAACCATGTCACATATATATGCATATGTACATATACACATAGATATATGTGTATATGTTTCATGCATTTGAGCTTCTAACTCCCTGTGCACAGTCTTTGCTAGAGTGCCTTGATCTAGAAATTTACACATGTGGCTTGTTTGACTTTTCCATGATGTGCATGTTGAAATTGTTGTGCATGCCTTTGCTTTCCATCTGCTTGAGTTCTCAGCCACTTGCTTGCTCAATCTGTGCATGCATATTACACTGTCTTGACCTTTTTGTTAATGTTAGGCTGTGCTGAACCAGTTTTCATTTTTTGCTTATGTACATGTTTTTCACTTTGTTATGTGTGCCTGTGAACATTTGTTTGCCCTGAACCCTTCAATTGGTATTGGCTTGAAATGTTTGCAACTTGCTCTTCTTGATTACTATCACTTATCTCCATATGCATGTCCATGCTTGACCTTTGGCTGGTTTGTGTGTGTACTCATTTGCTGCACACTTGCTTTAGCAGCTTGTTCATGTGCAAATGCTTGTGCATTGTTCTTCATGTTTTGACATTCACTTGATGATGCATTCTACTGTGCTGCTAACATGTTTAGCTTATGTTGAATTGTGGCATTCAAAGAACTATTTAGCTTGAACCTGATTTGCATGCATGTCTGACCATTCCCTTGCGCATTATCAATATATATGTGTATATACATACACATGTATGTGTATAAATATATCATGCTTGTGCAATTATATTTTATATTTATATCAGCATACCACTATACGATGTGTCATGGCTGGTCAAGATCAACAGATCACAAATGTGAGTTGAGGCTAGTCTTGATCAGCAGACCACTATAGATGTGATTAGGCTGATATACAGGCACTAGTTACCCAGTCTACCTTGTGGTATTTACAATGAATCACTGTGAATATCACAAGCAGTCTAGACTCATATATATATACACACACACAACAGACCAAATCTAGAAAATGATGAGAAGCACACCAAAAATTCGAAGTTAAATAAAATTTAAAATAAATTTATATTTGCTAGAATTTTAATCCATTTTTGTTCCATTTTATTGTGTATGTTTCTATGATTGGTATACAAGTGATTGGACTTGATATAGAAGTAGTTGAAGACTCATTGTGTGTGTCAGAGTGAACTGAGTGAAATGTACTGAGGAAACCTGTGTATATGAAGCTGTATGTGACATTGAATATGTAACTGACAAAAATCTGAGTGATTTGAGTGTTATAGTGAGAATGAATGTAAATGTGAATTGAATGAATTATATCACGGTAGAATGTACATTGATGGAGTTAGAAATACGTACCAATTCAAATGTTGAAATAAAATACTTATTTGAATAAAAACACTGTTTGAATATTAAATTCTACGTGATAGCATTTTATTTACAGTAAATATTTATTTCTGTATGGGATGAAATATAGAATAGTAAACTTACAAACACGTTTATAGAATAATATATTTTTGTTATCATCAATCAAAAATCATACTATTATATTCAACAATCTCTACCTTTTGATGATGATAAACATACGCATATGATTTTGAAAATGATAAATGTGAAGTATAGAACTCCCCCTATTTATTTGTCCCCCATACAAATTAACTCCTCCTACATATGTGCAAATGAGTGAGTTTAAAATCAATTGAATTTCCAATATTAAATTATTCTTGAATTATTCACTCGTCAATCAAAATCATAACTATTCTCTTCCTTTTGTTATCATCAAAAGGATAATAGAAATCGATATATTGATGAATATAGACTAGAAATATAAATTCCAACACTAAGAGAGAATATATATCATAAACCGCGTCTAATCAAAAAAAATTCTTAAAACTAGAAGAAAATTTCACATTTCAGAATGATGGATTTACGATGGATTTTATAAAATAGAGAGAGGTATAAAACTTTAAATATACGAATTTGAATTCCAATAAATTCAAATAAATTTGAAAATTAATCAAAAAATAGCTATAGTTTTGTACTATAATTATAAAATATAATGAAGAGACAAAATCAAATATTGCAAATCATAAAACTATCAACTAGAAATTCATAATATATCATAAAATGGTAACATATTTCACAGTTCAAAAAATGGATCGATAGGTCGATTTTTCCATAATGAAGAGGATTTCATATACACACACACATTTCCTATCTTTTTATATTCAGTCCTTTATTTACATTTACTTTTCCACCTTTTTATTTATTTTAAGAGCATACTAACCATGCATAACCATAAGGAATTTTAAAGGAGGTCAGTTGCAAATTAAATTATAAGCATTCTCTAACCATGCATGAACGTATAGATTTTTTAAATGATATTAGACTAAAACCTATTATATAAAAATCCTATCATTATATGACACCATAATGAATGATAGAAATATGGTAGAGATAGTGATTGCCATGAAATAAATCTATAAATTAATCATATTATGAAATATGTTCAACCATACCAAGATTTTTGAAAATTTTTAGCTATCTCTTATTCTAAAAAATAATATAGTCACATTTCCATTGCAAATTTTGAAACTGTACTTTCTTTAACGATGTCAAAAAAAAAATTAAACTCTCCACATTAATAAAACCACGACAAATGACAACAAGGTGGTAGAAAAAAGGATGATCATGATATAAGCACTAATTCAAAGATATTATAAAATCTGTCCAATCATCATAAGAATTTATATAATATCTCGTCTTGTTTATGAGATATACTATAGTCACAACTCATCACAATTTGAAAAATCTAATAATAATTTTGACGAGTTCCAAAATAGTTCAATTTGGTCAATAATTTCAACTTTTGAAAAAAATAATCAAAAAGTGATTTTAAAATTGAAATTATAAATTTCAAGAGGAATTCTGAAAGTGCTATACAAGTTTAAAATCAGTTTCAAAAATCAATCAGTTGAAAGAGAAATATTTCAATACTTCTAAGACTAATACCACATGTAGGTCCTGAAAAGTCCACAGAAGTCTAAACAGATTTTTCAACATATCCTGTAGTCATCAAGCCTAAGGAAACAGATATAGGAAATCAATTTCCTTTATTAGAGCAGCAGAAAAATCAGTTTCAAGGAAAAATTCATAAGAGAATTTTTCACAATATTCACATCAAGCCCAAGAGACAATCCATGATCCAAGACTAAAACAACTCAATTGAAATTACCTGATGAGATGTGTTATTTTCAAAATTCAAAACCAAATATGATGATCCATGAAACTTAACAAAACATTGATCACATAAGATTATTCATTATCAAGTCCAACTAGTGTATGAGATCCAGCATGCCAACTATTTCAAGTGTTAAATATACAAGGCAAACCCAAGCTAGAAATTATCACAACTTATCAAAAGAAGTTTCCAAGCAGTGTGTTGCATTGAGTGTAGTATTTTAGGACTTTCTAAGATGAGTTAGAACAAAATCAAATAGTAAAGTCGTGTGAAATTTCATTGGCTTTCCAGAACATCAAAATTTTTAGAATTCCGAGAAACGATGTTTGAGATATGTACAAAATAATACAACACTACTAGAAATTCAAGGAACTATCAAAAAGTCAAACTTCAAAAGAAATGCAGATATTCACAATTTTAAGTTCAAAATATGGAAATCATCAAAACATGAAAGTTTTAGATAAATGAATCTAATTTCCAGAAAATCAAGAATTTTGCAATTTGAAGTTAAGAATCTCAAGAAGTGTCAAAAAAATATTGTGGCAGTGACAATATAAATCTAAATAAACAGAAAGGAAGAATTAGGGGAAGAATAAAAAACAGAAAAAGAAACACGAGGTTAGGGATCATACCTTAATTACCATTGATGATGTGGATTCTTTAACTCATCAAGCATGGCTAAGAAGATCCAAAAAAATATTTCAATAGAAATTTAAAACAACATGAATTTTATCTCTCTTGAAATTGTTCCTTAGTCACCTTCGGTACCTAAATGTTGATAGAATCGAGAGTCTAAGAAAAGTCGTGAAAACACTCTTAAATTCATTTGAATGTTTTGGTACTCAAACTCGCTTATATAACAATCCATTAGCATCCACCAGAGTACCATTAGGAACCCAAAATCATTTAATCTTTCTCGCATTGATCTTGTTATCTTTTGGGATCCAAAATCATTTAATTGGATTATTTTTATTTATAAGCAAGCATTTATCTTGATTATGTCCAAATTTTCCACAAACCACGCACTAAGAAATTCCATCAAAACCATTTGAGTTCAAACTTTCAAATCGACCATAAACCAAGCTATTTGAGGAGTTTTTCAAATCGTTTGAATTTTTCTTTTGATCAAATTCATCAATTTTCCGGAAACTGAGACCATTCTTATTTCCAAAAGAAAAATGGTTTTTCAGCAACATATTCAACGTTTTTCTTCCATTAGAAAATCTAGCCAAAGTTGATTCAAGTTTTTGAATTTTAGATTTATGATCACTATTTTCTTTCATTAAATTTGTAGAACTATTTATAGCGATCTTCCTCTTTTTAGCATTAGGCCATTTTAAAACCAAAATTTCATCTTCAAGAAAGTTAATTTTAGCATTGGACTGAGAAATCTCGATCTCAAAACGTTTATGCTTTTCAATTTCAAGTTTTTCAAATTCCTTGAATTTTTCAATTTCACTTTCGAAATCATTTTTTGTTTGCGTGATTTCCGATTCGTTACTTTTAAAGGCCACGTTTTCCTTTTCAAGGATTTTGAATATCTTTTTAATTTTAGACAACTCTTTTTGAAAAGTCATACATTTATTGCACATGAGATTTCTGAGTATCACGATTTCAATTTCAAGCTCATTCAAGATCAATTCAGTTTTCAACAAATTTTGTTTGTTGGATAATTCATGTTTGGAATATTTAGTCATCTAAGAATTCTCCGAATCTTTTAGCCAAAAAAATTATTTTTACTTTTTGGCTCAATCTCGTTATCTCTTTAAATTAGAACTTCCATTTCAAGCTTTTGAATATTTTAATTGAGATGAAATAAATTATTTTCCAAATTCAAATAATTTTTCCAATCGAAGTTTTCTAATTTTCTGTTTTTAAATTTCAATTCCAAATCATGATTTTTATGTCTCAACTCAAGGTTTTTAGATTACAAGTTTTTATTTTTTTGATTTATTACTATCAACAGCTTTAGTTTAATCAGTAGAAAGATGAACTAAATCTTTATGTGAAAAATCAATTATTTCATCATGTGTTGAGTCTCCATTGCAATCATCATCCGTTTCTTCATCTGTAACTCCTTTCAAGCATATTTCTGAACTTGAGTCATCTTTCGATGGTTCGGAACTACTATTGTCACCATACATCAAATTGAGAGTATTCCAAATATCTTATGTAGACAAACAATGAGAGATATGGTTAAACTGATAAATACTAAGATAAGAATAAATAATATGCATAGCACGAGAATTGATAACTTTATTCTTCTTATCTAGCATATCACCCACATTTTCAATAATAATCCAATATTCAGAATCAACAAATTTCAAGTAAAATTCCATTTTTGATTTCCAAATTAAAAAATCTATTCCATCAAAAATACTTAGAATTACACTAGAAAAATTCTCGTAAGACTGACAACTAGAAAATTAACAGTTAGGAAAATCCATGACTTTAGAGTTAAAAATACCTTCTCTGGTACCAGTTGTAGGATCTAAATTAGCCCTAAAGCGGAGGTGAACAGGGTTTGTTGCAATTTTGTGAAATACAAAAATTATCACAGCACACATCATAGTAGAATAAATAAATGCTGAAAATAAAAAATATAGAATTTACCCGGCTTCGGCAAACCCTTGCTTGCTGCTGCATTCCCCAAGGCTTTTTACTAAGTATTAAAATAATATCCTAGATACAACATCTATATATTTGCGACCCCTCGCTATCGTTCTAGTCCTATGCTCAAAACCATGTACGGGCCTTGAACCCTATGATTAAATTTTCCTTAACTATAAATCCGATAGCTAGTACCCTAGTTTAAAGGAAAACTAGAAAACTATAGACCATTTTACAAAATTGTAACAATCAAAATCAATATAACAAAACCCTAGATAAAAATTGAGACATATAAAATATAGATCGGCCCCACTTGTAACAACCCGGAAAATCTGAGCCAATTTAAAAATTTTATTTTGGCAAATTTAATGAATTTTGATTATTTAAAATGAATTATTTTAAATAATATCGACGAGAAATTTATTTTGAATAGAATTAGAATGTATATATTTATATACGTCGTTGTTAGAATATAAATAATTATTTATAATTATAAAAGGAATTGAAAATGGCGTAGTAGTTCGATAATTCGATTTCAAATTTCTATTGAATCTACCGGATGCAAAAATAAACCAGATTTTAACGAAACCAAAAATAATAGAATCTAATTGAGGAAATCTTTCCAACGAATCCAAAAAATTGAAATTTCATAGCGGGAATCAAAAGTTATGCCCAGTTGAAAATTCAGAATAGTCGCTATGGAATTTTGGCCCTTAAAAATAGCCATTTTGCAAACGACCTCAGTTTTCAATGAAACCACTTTTGTTGGATCCGTGATGTCAAAATATTGCTAGATTCCAATTTTCATAATTTTCGAATTCAATATGTGAGCGTGGCGAAGGAAAATGCGTTTGACTAGTTTCGATGGATTTTAATTGACTGGAAAATGGCCATTTTTCAAACGGTCTCAGAATTCGATGAAATTAGTTTTGTTAGGACCGTATCTTTAATACAAGGCTATAAAATATTTTTCGGGAATTTTTCGAGCTCGTGTGTGGCCCCGGTAAATTGAAATGCGCGTTCAAATTCAATATATAGCGTTATATTTTGATTTTGACGAAAACTGGTCGAAATGGTCGAATCAGCTTACGGTACATATCCCATTGTGTTCGGAATGGGGGTAATTAGCTATGGACGACAGGCGGTGGGCCTCATTTAGAGGTAGAATGAAAAAGTCGACTTTTTGAAATTAATAAAATAAAATAAAACCCTCTCTCCTCAAACATACCCCCCTCCCCCGTTCTAAATCGGTTCAGAAAATCAAAAAAAAAAGGGAGAAAGAATCGCTATAAAAGAGGTGGGATTTGACGCCGCGTCGCCCTCATCAGCAACCGCCACGACCACCGCCCCCTTCCACGCGCCACGCCGCCGACCATCGGTCTGATCCCCCCTCCTGCTCCTCGCGCCTCCTCCCTCCACAGCCACCACTTCGAAGACCACCACCTGGCCGCGACCGCCTACCCCCTCCCATACCCTGCTCTAGTGCCTCCTCCACCCCTTCGATTCCAACAATAAGTTTGTTCATATTTTTGTTTTCTTCAAATTTATTTTCAGTCTTCTTTCTTTTTATATAACATTAGCATGATAAAAACAGAATTTTCACATATATATATAGTTTAGTATTTTAAATATATGATTTTTATATTTTATAAAGGTTTGATTTTTATAATTTAAAAAGCGAAGAGCTATGATTTTGGTATAGGAAGAGGCGGTGATTTTGAATAGGAAAATTCATATTTTTAATATAGAAAAGTTCAATTTTTAATGATAGAAAGACGAGATTTTTATATTATATAAAGGTTAAAAATATGATTTTTTATAAAGTAGAAGTATTAAAAATATGATTTTTATATAATAGAGGATATAAAAATATTATCTTTATAGAAGTAGCAAGGTAAAAATACGATTTTTATATATATTGTAGCGAAAAGATTTGATCTTTATATCATAGGAGGAATAAAAATGTGATTTTTAATCATGTAGAGTAATAAAAATAGAATTTTTTTTCTATATAGTAGCAGTGTAAAAATAGAATTTTTATCTATATAGTAACAATATAAAAATATGATTTTTATATATATAGTGGCTACGGGCAACGAAAGTGACAAAGGGTGAGAACGACGAAGATTTCTACAATGAAGAGTCGTGGTATTGGTTTAGCTAGTCGGTGAGAACTTCTCACCTTTAATTTTCTTTTCCTAGTTAATAATATATACTAGGATGTAGACAGTGTTTAGTAGCACCCGACACCCGTCGTCCACAGACCATGGACGGCTTGTATGCTTGTTTGATGTGTTGTTAAATTTGGTTGTGATGTTGATGTGAAATCGATAATAAAATATCCATGTGTTGAAATGAATTAATTATCGTTAAAAATATAATTTTTAACGTGTATATAAAATATATATTTATAAACAAATCAGACGATTTGTTTATATACACTGGTTTGACAGATATTGATTGGGACGATAAATTTTACATATCGTCCAACTGCACAAATAAAATCTGTGTTTGATTGTTTGAAACCCCTCACGGGGATGATATATGACATACACTAATCCCAATAATTAGTTGTATGTTGATCGATTGATTGACAGACTGTTATAAGCGTTAATTATTTATATTTAATGCTTATGCAGTTGTCTGGTACACTTTGGATGATGGTTGATTATTTATCGTTGCTATTATATACATGTGTTGTATGGAATCCATATAATTAACATTATATGGTAATTGATTGGGCCTCATTCCAATTGGGAAAAATAAAGAATATTATAAAATAAAGGTTCATGTGTTGACAGTACTCATTCGTTGAGATTAGTCATGTGTTGAACGAAATATTTTAACAATAAAATTTACATCTTTATCATATATAAAATTAGAAACTAACTGGAAAATAGATAAGATGAGTGGTCTCCTGGATATTGATCTGATGTTGGTTTCGGCCTTCGGGGTTAATATTTAGGGAATCGTTCCCTTACTAATTTATGGTTGGAGTCTGATTTGAAATCAAACGACAGATACCATAATTTTTATAAAATATATTAAATAACAAAAATAGTTGCGTGTTGACAGTACTCATTTGTTGAGATTAGTCATGTATTGAAAGAAATATAGATTCATTTGTTGAATAGAATAATGAAGTTATTGAAAAATATAAAGCCGTGTTGATTAGAGATGCGCTATTTTGTCGCGAACGATATTTATATCGATTATATTCGTTTTTATAATGAATATTGAAAAGAGATAAAAATCGAATAGAAAAGGAATTCGAATTGAATTGAATATAAAAGAAATTCGAATTGAATTGAATAGAAAATGAATTCAAAATTGAATTGAATTCAATTGAAAACGAACTGAAATAGAATTGAAATCGATTTGAATTGAAATCAAATAGAAATGAAAGTAAAAAGAATTTATAATGGGAAATTAAATTTTGATTTGAATTTGAAATGAACGTTGAAATTGTTTTTGAAACAAATTTAAAACTATTTATAAAATTCGTTTTAAATAGAAATCGACGGAATATATATTACATATATAATATAATGGCTTGAATAGAACGCGCCGCGACAGTTCGTGAATTTCGACCATTGGCTTGTAACGGACATTACGGGAGATCCGACCGTCAGATTCACCTAAAACCGGAACTGTTGCATTCGTATCGAAAAGAGCTTTCCAATGAATATTAGAAATTTGAAATCTAATGGTTGGATTTGGAGATACGTCCAAATCAAATTCGGAAAAGGTGGCTGTAAGTGCAGTTCGATGGCCGTTGATGGAAATCGACTGTACGAACCTTGATAAAATTATTAAAAATATCAATAATTTGTGTAAAATCATAAGAAATGATTTGTGAAGAACTGGTATGAAAAATCCCACATTTGTAAAGATAAAAATAGATTTTTATCGAAATGAACTAGTTTTGAACTAAATTTAAAACCCAATTATTTTTAAATAAATAAATTGGATTTGAAAGTGGTTTTAAATAATCAGAATTCCTAATATATTTGATTGGAATGGAATTAGAATTGATTTGTGGGTATCGTGAACTGTGTTTTAAATGACATTAGTTCTTTAACCCAGTAAAGGGAGTTTTAATGAATCTGCAATTAGATTGAAATGTGAATTGATAATTTAAATTATCAAATTTGGAAAATGAGTGAGAATGGAGTATCACCAGTTTTACTCCAAGCGATAGTTAAATCTTTAATTAGATTTGAACGTGAAATGGTAATTGATTTTACCGATAACACCGTGGTGTTAGATATGGAGTATTACCAGTTTTGCTTCATGGGATGAATATGTTGGGATTGGGAAATAAATAAATAATTACATCGGTATGGTTCGCTAATCCGGATAGTTTGGAAAACCATAATATGGTTTGAAATGATATCCAAAGGAAGATTAAAGAATAAATTTTAAAGAATTTATCTTTGATAAAATTAATGGAAACCTTTCCCTAAGAATGTGAAATTTAGAAACTAATTGTAGGTTAGCTAAGATGGGTGGTCTCCGGGATATTGATCTAATGTTGGTTTCGTCCTTCGGGGTTAATATTTGGGGGATTATTCTCTTGCTAATTTATGGTTAGTGACTGCTGAATTGGAATGAGGCGTATGTTGTGTTTGCGTAACATTTGTTTATTATATACGCGGGTCATTCAGAAAGGTCGGGTTTATACCCATTCTTAATAACCGATTCGACGACAAGTCGAAGATGAAGACGGTGGTTGAAGACCAGAAGTCTTCACATCGTTTGGGTGATTACTGATGATCTTGATTGGGTTGTACACCCAAGATGAGGGAAACAGTTAGTGATCGTCCAGACGTACTTGGAGATCGATAGATATGCGAGGAAAGTGCCTCCGGTTTCGTTCAAACCCAGAATGAACTTGTAAATGGACTGTGTGTCTGACATTAGATTTATTCTATGTTGATTCATCTCTATTAAATATACATCTGTTTGGCGGCGGAGAATTTATTCTCTTGCTTAACGCCCTTCTCTGAGACGTACGAGCTCAGAGGTTGTATATCGATGGACATCAGTTGCATGGCGTGAATTGCCTGTGTGGCACGCCTAAGTGGCAATTGATCAAGGCTTCTATTGAAAAGAAAATTCTTGTGGTTGATGATCAAAGCACGACATGTGTGGCGCAACTTTGTGTATAACGTGAATCTGCGAGCCTCACACCTCGGTATGAGTCAAAAACGGGATAGTGACTGCAGGGAGAGCACGACGTTTCTTTCTAGCTAGTGGTGGTGTCAATGCTTAAACTGGCTGACATTTATATACTTTTCACCTATGTGGTTGTTGGATGCGAGGCGCCTCGATTTTAGGTTTGAAAGGACCGGGAAACGTGTGTTCAGGAATTGCCAATCCTCAAACGTAAGAGAGGACCGGCCCTAAAGATCCAGGGGTTACCCAGAGTGTGTAGTCGCGAGGCATTTGCTAGAGTGTCTCGAAGCGGAGAGGAGCTTGCACCTTGCCTCGACTTATGACGAAAATCCAATTTCCCATACGAGATATTTCGGTTTTATTTATAGAGCCTAGTATGGCGACATGATATATGGTACCCATGCCGCCTATGATTGATATTTATGATTGAAATTGTTTTGACACTATACACTTATAATAGTATCAAATGATTTGTTTTAAACGTACCAAGCATGTTTGGCTATTATAAGGGAAAACCCTATCCTCCGGCTTGCGTTGCATTGTGTGATGGGACTTGGGTCTTATAATAGCTTCATTTTTTGAAAAAGCATTGCGCTGTTTATTCTATGCACTGGTATTCTTGGGAGGAAACCCGTTCCGTGTAATACAGCGTGGTCCCTTGAGTTACTCTCTTTTAAAGTAAAGTTTTAAATAACTGTTTTTGTTCTCACACCAGTCACATGACTGACCTGGAGTTTATTGTTTTAACCTAAACTCTGGGTGCCCTTATTTTCAACACGGGCAGCTAGTAGTTTTGGTTTTGCAGATTTTTATTCACATGATCCTGATTTACAGCTGGAACGATACTCGGAAAGCTCTGTATCCGTGTATTACTTCTAGTTGTGTTTTGTATCGTTTTTCCGCTGCTATGTAAATTATTGTAATCTCTGATATTCTTTGTTGTATAATATTTATTCATACACTGTACATTCTTGTATTCTGATGGAGTTGTTGTAATAAACAATGAAACGTTCTTCTGTTTGCGTTCTATTTTGTCGTGTTCTCAAGGTAATTCGGGCTCTCCATACCGGGGAAGTTACGGGCTATCACAGTTGGTATCAGAGCTTTGGTTTACAGAGCTTGAGAACAAGACACATTAGAACCATACGAAAGAATTCATCAGATATTGGATTAGTAATATCCAATGAGAGTAACTCGTTAGAGATAGGATCAGTAGTATCCTAGAACGAGTGTGAAGAGTATATTTTTCAATTGAAAACAATATTGTTTTGAAAATTTAAACCAGTTAATACGTATTTGAATATTTTACTTGTATTGAATTTGGACAATCCAATATATAAAGATTTTGCATACATGCGTCATGAACGTATATTCGAAGTTTTAATATGCTGGATAGATATAGAATCACATCCCACACACCCGGGGATAATTCTGGTGATGTCCGGGCATCATCAGTATTTATGTTCATGTTTCAAAGGTGTGGTATCTATATATTTCCGTTAGACTGGTGTGAGAACCAAAACTATATAGGATTATTTGTTGTGATTTGGCATCAAAAACATGATTTTCTGTATATATATCAAAATTATGAATTTGAAACGTTAATCAACTAATTGATTGCTGATTGTGTTTGGTTATTTGTTTCATAATTTTGAACCATTTAGCCCAACTGAACCAAATAGCGAAGTGTATTGAAAATTAGTTGCATTTGCATGCATATACATGTGCTTACACTGAACGGGTCATAGCAAGGAGGCTAGAGCAGAAGAATAAAATTGTTTGCCTGACAAATAGGTACATGTTTACCATAATTTACTGTTTTGTTTGGGTGATGATGATTTTATGAGCCGATTGGCTTTTTCCTTTTCTTTTGGATTGAAGGAGGCCATGGGAGGCTATATGAAATATCCCGAAGTCCCCGGTGCAGGGGAGGTTATGGCAAAAAATTTCGAAAATTTAGGGTGTTAGCCAAATTTTTGAAAAATTTGAAAACTTCTTAGAAACTGAAAAGTTGAAGAACTTAAGCCGTAATGAAAATAATGAAAGTTGAGTTGATTTATTAAACAACTTTCAGCTTCGTTCCTTTTCGGGGACGGAAAGTTTTAAGTGGGGGAGATTGTAACAACCCGGAAAATTTGAGCCAATTTAAAAATTTTATTTTGGCGAATTTAATGAATTTTGATTATTTAAAATGAATTATTTTAAATAATATCGACGAGAAATTTATTTTGAATAGAATTAGAAGGTATATATTTATATACGTCGTCATTAGAATATAAATAATTATTTATAATTATAAAAGGAATTGAAAATGGCGCGGTAGTTCGATAATTCGATTTCAAATTTCTATTTGAACGTACCGGATGCAAAATAAACCGGATTTTAACGAAACCAAAAATAATAGAATCTAATTGAGAATATCTTTCCAACGAATCCGAAAAATTGAAATTTCATAGCGGGAATCAAATGTTATGCCTAGTTTAAAATTCAGAATAGTCGCTATGGAATTCTGGCCCTTAAAAATAGCCATTTTGCAAACGACCTCAGTTTTCGACGAAACCACTTTTGTTGGATCCGTGATGTCAAATTATTTCTAGATTCCAATTTTCATAATTTTTGATTTCAATATGTGAGTGTGGCGAAAGAAAACGCGTTTGACCAGTTTCAGTTGATTTTAATCGACTGGAAAATGGCCATTTTTCAAACGGTCTCAGAATTCGATGAAATTAGTTTAGTTAGGACTGTATCGTCAATACAAGGCTATAAAGTATTTTTCGGGAATTTTTCGAGCTCGTGTGTGGCGCCAGTAAATTGAAATGCGCGTTCAAATTTAATATATAGCGTTATATTTTGATTTTGACGAAAAATGATCGAAACGGTCGAATCAGCTTACGGTACATATCCCATTGTGTTCGGAATGGGGGTAATTAGCTATGGACGACAGGCGGTGGGCCTCGTTTAGAGGTCGAATGAAAAAGTCAACTTTTTGAAATTAATAAAATAAAATAAAACCCTCTCTCCTCAAACATAACCCCCCCGGTTCTAAATCAGTTCAGAAAATCAAAATAAAAAAAAGGGGAGAAAGAATCGCGACAGAAGAGGGGGGATTCGACGCCGCGCCGCCCTCATCAGAAACCACCGCGACCACCGCCCCCCACCCCTTCAACGCGTCGCGCCGCCGACCATCGCTCTGATCCCCCTCCTGCTCCTCCCGCCTCCTCCCTCCACAGCCACCACTTCGAAGACCACCACCTGGTCGCGACCGCCTACCCCCTCCCAAACCCCGCTCCAGTGCCTCCTCCACCCCTTTCGATTCCAACAGTAAGTTTGTTCATATTTTTGTTTTCTTCTAATTTATTTTTAGTTTTCTTTCTTTTTATATAACATTAGCATGATAAAAACAGAATTTTCACATATATATAGTTTAGTATTTTAAATATATGATTTTTATATTTTATAAAGGTATGATTTTTATAATTTAAAAAGCGAAGAGCTATGATTTTTGTATAGGAAGAGGCGGTGATTTTGAATAGGAAAGTTCATATTTTTAATATAGAAAAGTTCAATTTTTAATGATAGAAAGACGAGATTTTTATATTATAGAAAGATTAAAAACATGATTTTTATAAAGTAGAAGTATTAAAAATATGATTTTTATATAATAGAGGATATAAAAATATTATCTTTATAGAAGTAGCAAGGTAAAAATACGATTTTTATATATGTTGTAGCGAAAAGATTTGATCTTTATATCATAGGAGGAATAAAAATGTGATTTTTAATCATGTAGAGTAATAAAAATAGAATTTTTTATCTATATAGTAGCAGTGTAAAAATAGAATTTTTATCAATATAGTAACAATATAAAAATATGATTTTTATATATGTAGTGGTTACGGGCAACGAAAGTGACAAAAGGCGAGAACAACGAAGATTTCTACAATGAAGAGTCGTGGTATTGGTTTAGCTAGTCGGTGAGAACTTCTCACCTTTAATTTTATTTTTCTAGTTAATAATATATACTAGGATGCAGACGGTGTTTAATAGCACCCGACTCCCGTCGTCCACAGACCATGGACGACTTGTATGCTTATTTGATGTGTTGTGAAATTTGGTTGTGATGTTGATGTGAAATCGATAATAAAATATCCATGTGTTGAAATGAATTAATTATCGTTAAAAATATAATTTTTAACATGTATATAAAATAAATATTTATAAATAAATCAGACGATTTGTTTATATACACTAGTTTGACTGATATTTATTGGGATGATAAATTTAACACATCGCCCAACTGCACAAATAAAATATGTGTTTGATTGTTTGAAACCCGTCACGGGTATTGGGATGATATATGACATACACTAATCCCAATAATTAGTTGTATGTCGATCGGTTAATTGATAGACTATTATAAGCGTTAATTATTTATATTTAATGCTTATGCAGTTGTCTGGTACACTTTGGATGATGGTTGATTATTTATCGTTGCTATTATATACATGTGTTGTATGGAATCCATATAATTAACATTATATGGTAATTGATTGGGCCTCATTCCAATTGGGAAAAATAAATAATATTATAAAATAAAGGTTCATGTGTTGACAGTACTCATTCGTTGAGATTAGTCATGTGTTGAACGAAATATTTTAACAATAAAATTTACATCTTTATCATATATAAAATTAGAAACTAACTGGAAAATAGATAAGATGAGTGGTCTCCTGGATATTGATCTGATGTTGGTTTCGGCCTTCGGGGTTAATATTTAGGGAATCGTTCTCTTACTAATTTACCGCTGGAGTCTGATTTGAAATCAAACGATAGATACCACAATTTTTATAAAATATATTAAATAACAAAAATAGTCGCGTGTTGACAGTACTCATTTGTTGAGATTAGTCATGTATTGAAAGAAATATAGATTCATTTGTTGAATAGAATAACGAAGTTATTGAAAAATATAAAGCCGTGTTGATTACAGATGCGCTATTTTGACGCGAACGATATTTATATCGATTATATTCATTTTTATAAATAGAATAGAAAAGAAATTCAAATTGAATTGAGTAGATAAAGAAATTCAAATTGAATTGAATAAATAAAGAAATTTGAATTGAATCGAATAGAAAACCAATTTGAATTGAATCGAATAGAAAACCAATTTGAATTGAATCGAATAGAAAACCAATTTGAATTGAATCGAATAGAAAACCAATTTTAATTGAATAGAAACCCAATTTGAATTGAATCGAATAGAAAACCAATTTGAATTGAATCAAATAGAAAACCAATTTGAATTGAATAGATAAAGAAATTCAAATTGAATTGAATAGATAAAGAAATTCAAATTGAATTGAATAGATAAAGAAATTCAAATTGAATTGAATAGATAAAGAAATTTGAATTGAATCGAATAGAAAACGAATTTGAATTGAATCGAATAGAAAACGAATTTGAATTGAATCGAATAGAAAACCAATTTGAATTGAATCGAATAGAAAACCAATTTGAATTGAATTGAATAGATAAAGAAATTCAAATTGAATTGAATAGATAAAGAAATTCAAATTGAATTGAATAGATAAAGAAATTTGAATTGAATCGAATAGAAAACGAATTTGAATTGAATCGAATAGAAAACGAATTTGAATTGAATCGAGTAGAAAACCAATTTGAATTGAATCGAATAGAAAACTAATTTGAATTGAATCGAATAGAAAACCAATTTGAATTGAATCGAATAGAAAACCAATTTGAATTGAATCGAATAGAAGACGAATTGAATTGAATTGAATATATAACGAATTCGAATTGAATTGAAAACGAATTGAAGTGAATTCAAATTTAATTGAAATTTGAATTGAATAGAAATGAATTTTAAAACGAATTTATAAGGAAAAATTCAATTTTGATTTGAATTGAAATGGAAGTTGAAATTGTTTTTGAAACGAATTTAAAACTATTTATATAATTCGTTTTAAATAGAAATCGACGAAATATATATTATATATATAATATAATGGCCTGAATAGAACGCGCCGCGCCGCGGCAGTTCGTGAATTTCGACCATTTATTTCAAACGGACATTACGGAAGATCCGACCGTCGGATTCTCCTAAAACCAGAACCGTTGCGTACGTATCGAAAAGAGCTTTCTAACGAATATTAGAAATTTGAAATCTAACGGTTGGATTTGGAGATACGTCCAAATCAAATTTGAAAAAGGTCGCTATAAGTGCAGTTCGATGGCCGTTGTTGAAAATCGACTGTACGGGCCTTGATAAAATTATTAGAAATATCAATAATTTGTGTATAATCATAAGAAATGATTTGGGAGAAATTGGGATGAAAAACTCCATATTTGAAAAGATAAAAATAGATTTTTATCGAAATGAACTAGTTTAGAACTAAAGTAACAACCCATTTATTTTAAATAAATAAATTGGATTTGAAATGGGTTTTAAATAGAACTGATCTGTGGGTTTATCGTGAACAGTGTTTTAAATAACACTTGTTCTTTAACCCGATAATAAAGAGAATGTGATTTGGGTTTATCATGAACTGTGTTTTAAATGACATTAGTTCTTTAACCCAGTAAAAGGAGTTTTAATGAATCTGCAATTAGATTGAAACGTGAATTGATAATTTAAATTATCAAATTTGAAAAATAAGCGAGAATGGAGTATCACCAGTTTTGCTCCAAAGCGATAGTTAAATCTTTAATTAGATTTGAATGTGAAATGGTAATTAATTTTACCGATAACACCGTGGTGTTAGATATGGAGTATTACGAGTTTTGCTTCATGGGATGAATAGGTTGGGATTGGGAAATAAAATAAATAATTACTTCGGTGTGGTTCGCTAATCTCGACTAGTTTGAAAAACCATAATTTGGTTTGAAATGACATCCAAAGGAAGATTAAAGGATAAATTTTAAAGAATTTATCTTGGATAAAATTAATGGGAACCTTTCCCTAAGAATATGAAATTTACGGTTAGTGACTGATGAATTGGAATGAGGCGTATGTTGTGTTTGTGTAACATTTGTTTTTAATATACGCGGGTTGTTCGGAAAGTCCGGGTTTATACCCATTCTGAATAACCGATTCGACGATATGTCGAAGATGAAGACGGTGGTTGAAGACCGGAAGTCTTCACATCGTTTGGGTGATTATTGATGATCTTGATTGGGCTGTACACCCAAGATGAGGGAATCAGTTGGTGGTCGTCCAGACGTACTTGGAGATCGATGGATATGCGAGGAAAGTGCCTCCGGTTTCGTTCAGACCCAGAACGAACTTGTAAATGGATTGTGTGTCTGACATTGGATTTTATTCTGTGTTGATTGATTTCTATTACATATACATCTGTTTGGCGGCGGAAAATTTTTTCTCTTGCTTAACGCCCTTCTCTGAGACGTACGAGCTCAGAGGTTGTATATCGATGGACATCAGTCGCATGGCATGAATTGCCTGTGTGGCACGCTGAGTTGCATAGATCAAGGCTTCTGTTGAAAAGAAAAGCCTTGTGGTTGATGATCAAAGCACGGCCTACGTGGCAGCTTTGTGTATAACGTGAATTCGCGAGCCTCACACCTCGGTATGAGTTAAAAACGGGATACAGACTGCAGGGAGAGCACGACGTCTCTTTCTAGCTTTGGTGGTGTCAGTGACTTACCAGCCCTGACATTTATATACTTTTCACCTATGTGGTTGTTGGATGAGGCGCCTCGATTTTAGGTCTGTAAGGACCGGGAAATGTGTGTTCAGGAATTGCCAATCCTCTAACGTAAGTGAGGACCGACCCTGAAGATCCAGGGTTGCCCAGAGTGCGTAGCCCTGAGACATTTGCTAGAGTGTCTCGAAAGCGGAGAGGAGCTTGCCCCTTGCCTCGACTCATGATGGAAATCAAATTTCCGATACGTGTATTGCGGTTTTATTTGTAGAACTAGTATGGCGACATAGTGGTATGGGACATTCATGCCGCCTATGATTTATATTTTTGATTGAAATTGTTTTGACACTATACACTTATTATAGTATCAAATGATTTGTTTTTAAAAGTATCAAGCATGTTTGGCTGTTATAAGGTAAAACCCTATCCTCCGGCTTGCGTTGCATTGTGTGATGGGACCTGGGTCTTATAATAGCTTCATTTTTCGAAAAAGCATTGCGTTGTTTATTCTATGCACTAGTATTCTTGGGAGGAAACCCGTTCCGTGTTATACGGCGTGGTCCCCTGATTTACTCTCTTTTAAAGTAAAGTTTTAAATAACTGTTTTAGTTCTCACACCAGTCACATGACTGACCTGGAGTTTATTGTTTTAACCTAAACTCTGGGTGCCCCTATTTTCCGCACGGGCAGCTAGTAGTTTTGGTTTTGCAGATTTATATTCACAAGATCCTGGTTTACAGCTAGAATGATATCCGGAAAGCTCTGTATCCGTGTATCACCTTAAGTTGTGTTTTGTGTTATTTTCCGCTGCGATGTATTTAAATGTAATTTAAACCTATGATATTTGTCGAATGTAATTTATTCATTTATACTCTGTATATTCTTGTATCTGATGGAATTGTTGTAATAGCAATGAAATGTTCTTCTGTTTGTGTTCTGACTTGTCCTGTTCTCAAACGATCAGGGGTTTCGAACAGTCTAGATCGGTTTAACGACTGATTCAGATCGAGAAAAATTCCCGGCTGTCACATTTGGTATCAGAGCTTTGGTTTACAGAGCTCGAGAACAAGACACATTAGAACCATACGAAAGAATTCATCAGATATTGGATTAGTAATATCCGATTAGAATGACTCGTTAGAGATAGGATCAGTAGTATCCTAGAATGAGTGTGAAGAGTATATTTTTCGAATGAAAACAATTTTGTTTTAAAATTTAAATCGTTTTACACGTATTTGAATAATTTATTTATTTTGAATTCGGACAATCCAGTATATAAAGGTTTTGCATATACGTGTCATGAACGTATATTCGAAGTTTTAATATACTAGATAAATATAGAATCACACTCTAGTCGCCCGAAGATGATTCTACTGGTGACTATATAGCATCAGTAGTGTGTGTTCGAGTTTCGAAGGTATGATTTTCTATATATTTCCATTAGACTGGTATGAGAACCAAAACTAATATAGATAGATTTATTGTTGTGAATTGGCATCAAAAATGTGATTTTTGTATATATATCAAAATTATGAATTTGAAGCTCTAATTCACTAAATGATTGATGTTTGTGTTGTTTGTTTATTTTTTTTGACAATTTTGAACCATTACGCCTAATTGAACCAAATTTTGAACTGTATTGAAATTGGTCGCATTTGCTTACATATACATGTACTTACATTGAACAGGTCATAGCAAGGAGGCTAGAGCAGAGAATAAAATTTGTTTGCCCGACAAATAGGTACATGTTTACTATAATTTACTGTTTTGTTTGGGTGATGATGATTTTATGAGCCGATTGGCTAGCCGCTTGGCTTTTTCTTTTTCTTTTTGAGATCAGAAGGCCTGTATGGCAATTTCGGGATTTTCCCGTGGCTCCCGGTGCAGGGGAGGTTATGGCGAAATTTTTCGAAAATTTAGGGTGTTAGCCAAATTTTTGAAGAATTTGAAAATTCTCAGAAACTGAAAAGTTGGAGAATGGAAGCCAGATCGAATGTAGAGTTGATTGATCAAACAACTTTCGGCTTTGTTCCTTTTCGGGGACGAAAAGTTTTAAGTGGGGGAGATTGTAATAACCCGGAAATTCTGAGCTAGTTTAAAATTTTTATTTTGGCAATTTTAGTGAATTTTGAATATTTAAAATAGAATATTTTAAATAATAACGACGAGAAATTTATTTTGAATAGATTTCGACGTATATATTATATACGTCGTCGTTAGAATATAAATAATTATATATAATTATAAATGGAATTGAAAATGGCGCGGTAGTTCGATAATTCGATTTCAAACTTCAAATGAATGAACCGGGTGCAAAACAATCCGGATTTTAGTGAAACCAAAAACATTAGGATCTAATTGATAATATATTTCCAACGAATCCGAAAAATCAAAATTTCATAGCGGGAATCAAAAGATATATCCAGTTGAAAATTCTGAATAGTCGCTATGGAATTCAGACCCTTAAAAATGGGAATTTTACAAATGACCTCGGATTTCGACGAAACCACTTTTGTTGGATCCGTGATGTCAAATTATTGCTAGATTCCAAATTTCATAATTTTTCGAATCAATATGTGAGCGTGGCAAAGGAAAACGCGTTTGACCAGTTTTAGTTGATTTTAATCGACTGGAAATTGGCCATTTTTCCAACGGTCTCAGAATTCGATGAAATTAGTTTTGTTAGGACCGTATCGTCAATACGAAGCTAGAAAATATTTTTCAGGAATTTTTCTAGTTAGTATGTGACCCCGGTAAATTGAAATGCGCGTTCAAATTCAATATATAGAGTAATATGTTGATTTTAATGGAAACTGATCGAAACGATCAAATCAGCTTACGATACATATCCCATTGTGTTCGGAATGGGGGTAATTAGCTATGGACGACAGGCGGTGGGCCTCGTTTAGAGGTCGTATGAAAAAGTTGGTTTTTGAAATTAAAAAATTAAATAAATTTCCTCACCCTCTCTCCTCTCCTTAAACTTCTCTGGTCCTCCTTACCTTTCCCGTTCGAAATCGAATCAGGGGAAAAAGAAAAAAAATGGCGAACAGCGGGGGGGAAGGATCCGCCGCCGCCACCGCCCAGGGTGGCGCAGCCCACCGCGCCGTCTCCCATCGCACCCCCTCCTTCTCTTCTCCTTCTCTTCCTCTCCTCCTCTGCCAGAAAACGCAGCCCCTCCCCAAGCCGTCAGTCGTCCCACCGTACCCCCCTCGATCGAGTTGGCCGCCAGTCGCCCCCCTCCTTGCTGACGCTGACCCCCTACCGCCACTCTCCAGCTCCGACGAACCCCCAACAAAACCCAGCGCCCCCCTTGCTCTCCTTTGACACCAAAACCCGCTGTAAGTTTTAATTAGTTTTTTTTTTGCTATATGAAATTCATGGTAAACAAAAAAAAAATATAAAATAAAAAGAAAGAAAGGATTTTTAAATAAAAAGAAAGAAAGGATTTTTAAATAAAAAGAAAGAAAGGATTTTTATAAAAAGAAAGAAAGGATTTTTATAAAAAGAAAAGAAAAGATTTTTATAAAAGAAAAGAAAGGATTTTAAAAATGAAAAGGCAAGATTTTTAAAATAGGAAAGATAAGATTTTAAAAATAGAAAAGATTAGATTTTTAAAATAGAAAAGATTAGATTTTTAAAATAGAAAAGATTAGATTTTTAAAATAGAAAAGATTAGATTTTTAAAATAGAAAAGATTAGATTTTTGAAATTGAAAAGGCGAAATCTTTATGGTTGAAAGGGCGAAATCTTTATGGTTGAAAAGGCGAAATCTTTATGGTTGAAAAGGCGAAATCTTTACATGTAATAGCGTAGTGAAAATAGAATTTTTATCTATATAAGAACGAAGTAAAAATATGATTTTTATATATTGAATAGCGAAGTAAAAATTCGATTTTTATATATTGAATAGCGAAGTAAAAACACGATTTTTATACATTGAATAGCGAAGTAAAAATTCGATTTTTACATATGTAGAGAATACGAGCAGCGAAAGCGACAAAAGGCGAGAATGACGAAGATTTCTATAAAAGAAGAGTCGTGGAATTGGGATAGCTATTGGTGAGAATTTCTCACTCTTCAATCTCTTTTTTTCTAGTTATATATATATATATATATATATATATATATATATACTAGGATGCAGACAGTGTTTAGTAGCACCCGACACAATCGTCCACAGACCGTGGACTTGTTTGTTTGGCTGTGTAGTTGGTTAGATTATTTGGGTTGAATTGAATTGTTTAGTGAAATGAAATGGATTTGATTGATGTGTGAATGGCGTGGGCCTTCACTAGACCGGGGATAAGGCTTGGCCTCGTCCCGTTTCTAGTATCGTGCCGTTATGCCGCCGAAATTTTCTAACATAAGTTAGAAAAATAAAGAAATCATTTTATTTAATAAATGAACTGAATAGAATATTTTCATAGGTTGAATGAAATGTTTTATCGTTAAAAATATAATTTTTAACGTGAAAGTGAATAAATAAATATTTTTAAACAAATCGACCGATTTGTGTACATACACTGATTTGACTGATATCGATTGGGTCGATAAATTTTACACATCGCCCAACTGCACAACTAAAATCTGTGTTTGATTGTTTGAAACCCCACACGGGTGTTAGGATGAAATTTGAAGTTCACTCATCCTGATTGATTAAATATGTCGATCAATTGACTGACAGGCTATTATAAACGTTAGATATCTATATTTGATGCTTATACAGTGTAGTGCACTTTGGTTGATGGTTGATTATTTTTCAATGCTATTATATACGTGTGATGTATGAAAATCCATATAATTAACATTATATGGTGATTGATTGGGCCTCATTCCAATTTAGAAAATAAAGAATATTATAAAACAAAGGTTCATGTGTTGACAGTACTCATCCGTTGAGATTAGTCATGTGTTGAACGAAATATGAATAATGGAATTGTTGAAATATATAAAGCCATATTGATTAGAGATGCGCTATTTTGACGCGAACGATATTTATATCGATTATATTCGTTTTTATAAATTGAATAGAAAAGAAATTCAAATTGAATTGAGTAGATAAAGAAATTCAAATTGAACTGAATAGATAAAGAAATTTGAATTGAATCGAATAGAAAACCAATTTGAATTGAATCGAATAGAAAACCAATTTGAATTGAATTGAATAGAAAACCAATTTGAATTGAATCGAATAGAAAACCAGTTTGAATTGAATCGAATAGAAAACCAATTTGAATTGAATTGAATAGATAAAGAAATTCAAATTGAATTGAATAGATAAAGAAATTCAAATTGAATTGAATAGATAAAGAAATTCAAATTGAATTGAATAGATAAAGAAATTCAAATTGAATTGAATAGAAAACAAATTTGAATTGAATCGAATAGAAAACGAATTTGAATTGAATCGAATAGAAAACGAATTTGAATTGAATCGAATAGAAAACCAATTTGAATTGAATTGAATAGATAAAGAAATTCAAATTGAATTGAATAGATAAAGAAATTTGAATTGAATCGAATAGAAAACGAATTTGAATTGAATCGAATAGAAAACGAATTTGAATTGAATCGAATAGAAAATGAATTTGAATTGAATCGAGTAGAAAACCAATTTGAATTGAATCGAATAGAAAACCAATTTGAATTGAATCGAATAGAAAACCAATTTGAATTGAATCGAATAGAAAACCAATTTGAATTGAATCGAATAGAAAACGAATTGAATTGAATTGAACATATAATGAATTCGAATTGAATTGAAAACGAATTGAAGTGAATTCAAATTGAATTGAAATTTGAATTGAATAGAAATGAATTTTAAAACGAATTTATAAGGAAAAATTCAATTTTGATTTGAATTGAAATGGAAGTTGAAATTGTTTTTGAAACGAATTTAAAACTATTTATATAATTCGTTTTAAATAGAAATCGACGAAATATATATTATATATATAATATAATGGCCTGAATAGAACGCGCCGCGCCGCTGTAGTTCGTGAATTTCGACCATTTATTTCAAACGGACATTACGGGAGATCCGACCGTTGGATTCTCCTAAAACCAGAACCGTTGGGTTCGTATCGAAAAGAGCTTTCTAACGAATATTAGAAATTTGAAATCTAACAGTTGGATTTGGAGGTACGTCCAAATCAAATTTGAAAAAGGTCGCTATAAGTGCAGTTCGATGGCCGTTGTTGAAAATCGACTGTACGGGCCTTGATAAAATTATTAAAAATATCAATAATTTGTGTAAAATCATAAGAAATGATTTGGGAGAAATTGGGATGAAAAACTCCATATTTGAAAAGATAAAAATAGATTTTTATCGAAATGAACTAGTTTAGAACTAAAGTAACAACCCATTTATTTTAAATAAATAATTTGGATTTGAAATGGGTTTTAAATAGAACTGATCTGTGGGTTTATCGTGAACAGTGTTTTAAATAACACTTGTTCTTTAACCCGATAATAAAGAGAATGTGATTTGGGTTTATCGTGAACTGTGTTTTAAATGACATTAGTTCTTTAACCCAGTAAAAGGAGTTTTAATGAATCTGCAATTAGATTGAAACGTGAATTGATAATTTAAATTATCAAATTTGAAAAATAAGCGAGAATGGAGTATCACCAGTTTTGCTCCAAAGCGATAGTTAAATCTTTAATTAGATTTGAATGTGAAATGGTAATTAATTTTACCGATAACACCGTGGTGTTAGATATGGAGTATTACCAGTTTTACTTCATGGAATGAATAGGTTGGGATTGGGAAATAAAATAAATAATTACTTCGGTGTGGTTCGCTAATCTCGACTAGTTTGAAAAACCATAATTTGGTTTGAAATGACATCCAAAGGAAGATTAAAGGATAAATTTTAAAGAATTTAGCTTGGATAAAATTAATGGGAACCTTTCCCTAAGAATATGAAATTTACGGTTAGTGACTGATGAATTGGAATGAGGCGTATGTTGTGTTTGTGTAACATTTGTTTTTAATATACGCGGGTTGTTCGGAAAGTCCGGGTTTATACCCATTCTGAATAACCGATTCGACGATATGTCGAAGATGAAGACGGTGGTTGAAGACCGGAAGTCTTCACATCGTTTGGGTGATTATTGATGATCTTGATTGGGCTGTACACCCAAGATGAGGGAATCAGTTGGTGGTCGTCCAGACGTACTTGGAGATCGATGGATATGCAAGGAAAGTGCCTCCGGTTTCGTTCAGACCCAGAACGAATTTGTAAATGGATTGTGTGTCTGACATTGGATTTTATTCTGTGTTGATTGATTTCTATTACATATACATCTGTTTGGCGGCGGAGAATTTATTCTCATGCTTAATGCCCTTCTCTGAGACGTACGAGCTCAGAGGTTGTATATCGATGGACATCAGTCGCATGGCATGAATTTCCTGTGTGGCACGCTGAGTTGCATAGATCAAGGCTTCTGTTGAAAAGCAAAGTCTTGTGGTTGATGATCAAAGCACGGCCTACGTGGCAGCTTTGTGTATAACGTGAATTCGCGAGCCTCACACCTCGGTATGAGTTAAAAACGGGATACAGACTGCAGGGAGAGCACGACGTTTCTTTCTAGCTTTGTTGGTGTTAGTGACTTACCAGCCCTGACATTTATATACTTTTCACCTATGTGGTTGTTGGATGAGGCGCCTCGATTTTAGGTCTGTAAGGACCGGGAAACGTGTGTTCAGGAATTGCCAATCCTCTAACGTAAGTGAGGACCGGCCCTGAAGATCCAGGGTTGCCCAGAGTGCGTAGCCTTGAGACATTTGCTAGAGTGTCTCGAAAGCGGAGAGGAGCTTGCCCCTTGCCTCTACTCATGACGGAAATCCAATTTCTGATACGTGTATTGCAGTTTTATTTGTAGAACTAGTATGGCGACGTAGTGGTATGGGACATTCATGCCGCCTATGATTTATATTTATGATTGAAATTGTTTTGACACTATACACTTATTATAGTATCAAATGATTTGTTTTTAAAAGTATCAAGCATGTTTGGCTGTTATAAGGTAAAACCCTATCCTCCGGCTTGCGTTGCATTACGTGATGGGACCTGGGTCTTATAATAACTTCATTTTTCGAAAAAGCATTGCGTTGTTTATTCTATGCACTAGTATTCTTGGGAGGAAACCCGTTCCGTGTTATACGGCGTGGTCCCCTGAATTACTCTCTATTAAAGTAAAGTTTTAAATAATTGTTTTAGTTCTCACACCAGTCACATAACTGACCTGGAGTTTATTGTTTTAACCTAAACTCTGGGTGCCCCTATTTTCCGCACGGGCAGCTAGTAGTTTTGGTTTTGCAGATTTATATTCACAGGATCCTGGTTTACAGCTGGAATGATATCCGGAAAGCTCTGTATCCGTGTATCACCTTCAGTTGTGTTTTGTGTTATTTTCCGATGCGATGCATTTAAATGTAATTTAAATCTCTGATATTTGTCAAATATAATTTATTCATTTATACTCTGTATATTCTTGTATCTGATGGAATTGTTGTAATAGCAATGAAATGTTCTTCTGTTTGTGTTCTGATTTGTTCTGTTCTCAAACGATCAGGGGTTTCGAATGGTCTAGATCGTTTTAACGACTGATTCAGATCGAGCGAAATTCCCGGCCGTCACAAGATACATCCAAATCAAATTTGGAAAAGGTCGTTATAAGTGCAGTTCGATGGCCGTTGATGGAAATCGACTGTACAGGCCTTGATAAAACTAAAAATATCAATAATTTGTATAAAATCATAAGAAATGATTTGTGAAGAACTGGAATGAAAAGTCCCACTTTTGTAAAGATAAATATAGATTTTTATCGAAATGAACTAGTTTTGAACTAATTTAAAACCCAATTATTTTTAAATAAATAAATTGGATTTGAAAGGGGTTTTAAATAATCAGAATTCCTAATATATTTGATTGGAATGGAATTAGAATTGATTTGTGGATATCGTGAACTGTGTTTTAAATGACATTAGTTCTTTAACCCAGTAAAGGGAGTTTTAATGAATCTGCAATTAGATTGAAATGTGAATTGATAATTTAAATTATCAAATTTGGAAAATGAGCGAGACTGGAGGATCGCCAGTTTTACTCCAAGAGATAGTTAAATCTTTAATTAGATTTGAACGTGAAATGTTAATTAATTTTACCGATAACACCGTGGTGTTAGATATGGAGTATTACTAGTTTTGCTTCATGGGATGAATAGGTTGGGATTGGGAAATAAAATAAATAATTTCTTCGGTATGGTTCGCTAATCCCGACTAGTTTGGAAAACCATAATATGGTTTGAAATGATATCCAAAGGAAGATTAAAGAATAAATTTTAAAGAATTTATCTTTAATAAAATTAATGGGAACCTTTCCCTAAGAACGTGAAATTTAGAAACTAATTGTAGGTTAGCTAAGATGGGTGGTCGCCGGGATATTGATCGGATGTTGGTTTCGGCCTTCGGGGTTAATATTTGGGGGATTATTCTCTTGCTAATTTATGGTTAGTGACTGCTGAATTGGAATGAGGCGTATGTTGTGTTTGCGTAACATTTGTTTTTTATATACGCGAGTCATTCAGAAAGGCCGGGTTTATACCCATTCTGAATAACCAATTCGATGATAAGTCGAAGATGAAGACGGTGGTTGAAGACCGGAAGTCTTCACATTGTTTGGGTGATTACTGATGATCTTGATTGGGCTGTACACCCAAGGTGAGGGAAACAGTTAGTGATCGTCCAGACGTACTTGGAGATCGATGGATATGCGAGGAAAGTGCCTCCGGTTTCGTTCAGACCCAGAACGAACTTGTAAATGGACTGTGTGTCTGACACTGGATTTTATTCTGTGTTGATTGATCTCTATTAAATATACATCTGTTTGGCGGTGGAGAATTTATTCTGTTGCTTAACGCCCTTCTCTGAGACGTACGAGCTCAAAGGTTGTATATCGATGGACATCAGTTGCATGGCATGAATTGCCTGTGTGGCACGCTTAATTGGCAATTGATCAAGGCTTCTGTTGAAAAGCAAAGTCTTGTGGTTGATGATCAAAGCACGACCTGTGTGGCGCAGCTTTGTGTATAACGTGAATCCGCGAGCCTCACACCTCGGTATGAGTCAAAAACGGGATAGTGACTACAGGAAGAGCAAGACGTTTCTTTCTAGCTAGTGGTGGTGTCAGTTCTTAAACTGGCTGACATTTATATACTTTTCACCTATATGGTTGTTGGATGCGAGGCGCCTCGATTTTAGGTCTGAAAGGACCGGGAAACGTGTGTTCAGGAATTGCCAATCCTCAAACGTAAGAGAGGATCGGCCCTGAAGATGCAGGGGTTACCCAGAGTGTGTTGTCCCGAGGCATTTTCTAGAGTGTCTCGAAGCAGAGAGGAGCTTTCCCCTTGCCTCGACTCATGAAGGAAATCCAATTTCCAATACGAGATATTTCAGTTTTGTTTGTAGAGCCTAGTATGGCAACATGATATATGGTACCAAGCATGTCTGGCTATTATAAGGGAAAACCCTATCCTCCGGCTTGCGTTGCATTGTGTGATTGGACCTGGGTCTTATAATAGCTTCATTTTTTGAAAAAGCATTGCGCTGTTTATTCTATGCACTGGTATTCTTGGGAGGAAACCCGTTCCGTGTAATACGGCGTGGTCCCTTGAATTACTCTCTTTTAAAGTAAAGTTTTAAATAACTGTTTTAGTTCTTACACCAGTCACATGACTGAACTGGAGTTTATTGTTTTAACCTAAACTCTGGGTGCCCTTATTTTCGACATGGGCAGCTAGTAGTTTTGGTTTTGCAGATTTATATTCACAGGATCCTTATTTACAGCTGGAACGATACTCGGAAAGCTCTGTATCCGTGTATTACTTCTAGTTGTGTTTTGTATCGTTTTTCCGCTGCTATGTAAATTATTGTAATCTCTGATATTCTTTGTTGTATAATATTTATTCATACTCTGTACATTCTTGTATTCTGATGGAGTTGTTGTAATAAACAATGAAATGTTCTTCTGTTTGCATTCTATTTTGTCGTGTTCTCAAGGTAATCCGGGCTTTCCTTACCGGAGAAGTTACGAGCTATCACACCACTTTTATTTTATGTCATTTGAAATAATGGCTTCCTCCCTATCTTCTTTGATGGCCAACCCTCTGTAAAGAGTTTTTTTATTTGCTCCAAATCGTGACTCCTGATACTTGGTGCAATCGATACAATTATGGCTTAAATGCTTGTTACTCTCTGGTCATTCGATTTGGCTTTGGAGATGATCGAAAACTCTATAGTATGTGAGTATCTCTACTTTGTTTTTCTATATTGATATTCGTATGGTTTTTGATACTCTAGCTAACGATGAATGGGTGTAATTAATAGTATTTTGAAACCATTGATAATCTCTGATTTCACGTGTAGATTTTGTTGCGATATTGCGTGATTCTTGCTTAATGAATTGCCGTGAATACATAATTGATTCCTAGAAACCTTTGATTGATTTTTATGTCGAAAAATATACTTGCGATTTTCTAGAATCTATTGAAATCGTATATTCAACTTTGCTGAATATTATATGTTTGAATCAATTCTGGAAATGTGATTAAGTTTTCCTCGTTGAAAGTAAAAGATCTCGTATTCATTTCTGGAAACATTGATTGTACCAAAAACAAATTCTCGACATGTTGAAGTCCTCAAACCAACCTTGATTTAAAATGATAAAAATGAACCTTTTGATTTATTCTCTAGTTTGAGCAACATTGATTGTTTTTTGTATCTTCCTGAATCTGATTTGAACATTTCCATGTTTACACACGTCATTGCAATATTCGGTTTGATAAAAGAAATTTTCTCCACTTATTTTTTACTGATAAGAACAAATGACTTGTGTTCTTTCCTGTTACTTAATCTCCTTTATGGCAAACACAGATGAGAACAGATGCTTTATTCAATCTTGAAAACAACTGCTTGCGCCTGAAAGTTGTTCATTTTCATATCTTTACACGGTGCAGAGCAATAATGCTATATCCATGTATGTCAGCCTGAGCACCCCTGTTCCATTTTATGTTACACTGCCATGTTGTCTCTGTGCATGTTGCACTACTGGGCTACTGTATGAATTGTTATGTATCATGTGTTGCTTCACTGTTGCGCATCTGGATTTCCATTGTTGCGTCTTCTTGTCCACATGCTCCTTGTACACTTGAAACTCTTGTTTCATGCCAGCATCACCATGTTCGGTTGCACTCCAATGTCCACATGCTCCTTGTACACTTGAAACTCTTGTTTCATGCCACCATCACCACTTTCGGATGCACTCCAATGTACTATTATATACATGCAACTAGTCTTCTGATATGTTGCATTTGTGTCTGAATTTGTACCGCTTCACTGGTGTTTGCGAACAAATTAAACAATTTTAAACAACTGTAAAATTCGTTCGGCTTTCCTAAACAACAAGGATTGTTGTAGAGGGTGTCGAACTCTAGGACCAAAAATATTTAAATTAGTAAATCCAATCAAGTTATTCCAGAATTTTGATGTGACGGCCCGCCCCGCACCAACCGACATTTACTCCAAAAGTGCACTGTACACATGTCCAGTTAGCACGGGACGGATCGTCAGAAGAGAAAGGGAAGAAGGAAATGAGCTAACAAGGAACCTGTAAAATGTCTCACAGCGCATGGAACAAAATATAATAACAACATATTTGACATAAAACAGGTGAGACAGTGCATAAGCTGAAAACAAACTAACATAGCAGCGGAAAATCCAAGTACAGCTTATGAACCAAAGCTAACATTATTACAACTTTTCAAACTGTCTCAAAAGCAAAAGTAAGATAAAGGAGGTACACTACTAATGCCTAAGTAGCGACCACCAATGACACAGGGAGAATATCTATATATCATATGTGGAAGCCTCCTGCTCGCCTCCGAATCGGCTACTCGCGCATCACCTGCTAACCTGTCTCTAGTCTGCTCGTGTGAGCACCCAGAGTAATAAGAGGAGACATAAAACTCTGGGTCAGACATAAAGCCTGGTATGAGCGATAAACATCTAAATAGAACAATAACAGGTAGACTAAAACATACCTGAACCTGGACCTGCAACCAAAGAGTTAGCACTACATATTGTACAACACTCTAAGGTGTCATTTCAAATGGTGTAAAGATAACGGGGGTGGGGTGTGCATGTCATAGTGATGGCAAACAATCAAACATAGTAACCATCCTCACATCTCTCACTCGGTGCATAAAGCATACGATATTCACCACTTCGATCACCCAACATACCTTGCTACGATCACATTGCCCCATGATGTCATAAATGGCTTCACTGCACTGATAACGTAGCCACTAATCCTTTGCTATGTTCACTTTGCCCCATGAAGTCGCAATGACCCCACTGCACTGGTTCATAGCCTCACTAATCCTTAACTATGTCCACTCTGCCCCATGGAGTCACAATGACCCCACTGCACAGGCTCATAGTCTTACTATGCATCACCTTGCCCCATGAAGTCATAAATGGCTTCACTGCACTGATAACGTAGTCTTGCTACCATCACCTTGCCATTCGAGTCATAATGACTCTACTGCACTGATAAGTAGCCCATCATCCATTTTCAATGGTGAATCGAAGTTATGAACGTCGACAACTCCTTAGCACACATCCCGCAGCAAAGCCCAACTATGAAGTGAACTCATTGGTTCACAACTGGATCCTGAGCTCTAACTTCCCATTTGGACTACCTTTGCATCTCGGGTTATTGGTCAATACTGGATCGGGTCGGGTTCCCCTTCTAGCCATCGGTTCGGGTCGGGTCCTCTACTTTGAATTGGTTCGGTTCGTGGTCTTCCTCTGGTAACGGTTCGGTTCGGGTTCACAACGTTGCGTCGGTTCGGGTTGGGTGTCCCACTTCGGGTCGGGTCGGGTTGCCATCTCCCATCCAGTTCGTGCTCTAGCTCCTCTTGCCTCGTCCGGTCCTGTTCCCTATTCTAATCCGATCCGATCCCTTTGCCATACTCCGGTCCGAGCCCTTCGTCCTTAAGTCGATTCGATCCCAGCTCAACCAACATGGCTTTCCTTTTTGCCAAGCCTCTCAAGTGTTAAGTTCCGATCCGATTCGGATGTCCTTGCCCGTCCACTTATCTGATCCAAGCCCCATATCCGATCCGATCCGGTTCAAAACCTACACTTTTCCTGAGACTTTTCCAGCAAGTGTTTTACGCCATTCGACGACGTTTTCGACCATTCTAACTATTGAAATCAATCACAAAGCATACCATATAGTCATAGCAACATGCATAATCAACCACAAACATTAAAACATCAATATGATAGGTTAAAATGGATCAAACATACCAAAAACCCCATATTTCCCCTTAAGCATGTTTAGGTGAAACTAATGATAGGATTAGCAAAACTTAACCAAATTAACCCAAATTCATATCAGAGGTCTAAAACATCATTTAAGAATTTATGAACATTTTTCCAGAATTTTATCATGTTTAAATTCGCTAATCTTCACTAATTACCCCTAATCAACCATAA
The DNA here is from genome assembly GCA_030737875.1 of Allium sativum. Lineage (NCBI taxonomy): Eukaryota > Viridiplantae > Streptophyta > Magnoliopsida > Asparagales > Amaryllidaceae > Allium > Allium sativum. Next base: position 605,520,888 of record CM060910.1, on the reverse strand, counting down.
TTAGTGAGGGACAATGCCAATCACTCACCTTAGCCACAAATAAACTAAGATCTGAAATAAATATCTGGTTTGATGCGAATCCCAATGCTAAACAGCAGCTCCAACGTTGATTTGGTGTAGATCTCCCTTGATTTGATGTTGCTAAGCTTAATCCTTGATTAGAAGATGATTTGGAGGTGATTTAGAGGTTGGAGGCCATTTTTAGGGTTTCTTGGAGATAAGTGGAGGCTAGAAAACTGAAATGGAATGATTCTCTAAGTCCTCTCAGCCTCCCCATAACCCTAATCCCGAAATGGGTTATGGGCCCATTCGCTAATCACCCTATTTGGCCCGGTTAAGCAGTTTTTCACCTTACAAACCTTATTTCAGCCATATCTCCCAAACGGTAAGTCCGTTTTTCACATGTGACCACTCTACGAAAAGGTAAACCATCAAACGAATCTAATAGAAGTGGTTTTAGGTCAAAATTCCTTTCCGATCAAAAGTTATGGCCAAAACAAGATCACCTAGGGGCAAAACGGTCGTTTAAAAATCGACAAAAATCACAAACATGGGAAATGAGTCAAATGGTTGTTTCCCAAAGTTAAATGACCATACGACTTCATATGGGAAATAAATATTCTACGATCCTCCGATGCGTAGAATGCGGGTTGTTACGTTCTCTCTCCCCCCCCCCCCCCCCCCCCACCTTAAGAAATTTTGCCCTCGAAATTCCCTAACCAAAACACACAAAGGGTCACGCATGCCTATCAACTATAAAATAACAATCAAACATGCAAAACAAGCAAAACAAATCTATCCTAGCATGCGGAATAACTAAATCGCAAAGTAAATCTTACCAGGCAAAGAGTTCTGGATACGTCCTCTTTATGCTCTCCTCTGTCTCCCAAGTACAGTCATTCACGTTCTCGCCCCACTGAACCTTGACTAGCTTCACCGCCTTCCTTCGAAGTTGCTTCGTATCGTGCTCGATAATACGGATTGGTTTGCGGTTCCCAACCACCTCGGGTTCTACTTCGAAGTCCTCCAACCGATCAGGTGAAATAGTCATATCTGGGTCATGAACGAACTTCCTTAGTTGGGAAACATGAACTACGTTGTGAACTCCCGCCATCTTCTCCGGTAAGTCAACTCTATATGCCAAATTTCCGACTAGTTCAAGAACAGGGAATGGGCCAACAAATCTTGGTGCCAATTTGCCTCTCCTGCCAAATCGTATCACGCTCTTCAACGGAGAAATCTTGACAAACACCAAGTCACCAACTGAGAATTTTAAATCTCTTCTCCTCTTATCAGCATAACTCTTCTGCCTATCTTGGGCGGCTTCATTCGTTGTTGAATGGTCTTAATCTTATCTGAAGTTTCCCTCACCACATCTGGTCCAAGCATAAACTTCTCGCCAGTCTCTATCCAACAAGATGGTGAGTTGCACGGTCTTCCGTATAAAGCTTCATATGGAGCCATACCGATACTGGATTGGTAGCTATTATTATATGCAAACTCTACTAATGCGAATGATCATCCCATGATCCACCAAAATCCAATATACATGCTCTCAAGAGATCTTCCAATATACGATTCACCCTCTCTGTCTGACCGTCGGTCTGTGGATGATATGCGGTACTGAGATGTAATTCTGACCATAGAGCCTCTTGTAAGCTCTTCCAAAACCCACTAGTGAACAACGGGTCCCGGTCACTCACAATGCTTTTAGGTGCTCCATGAAATCTCACTACCCACTTCATATACAATTCTGCTAACTTAGCTGCCATTCTGGTCAATTTGACTGGTATAAATCTTGCACGCTTAGTCAATCGATCCACAATTACCCAAATGCTATCATATCCTGATCTAGTCCTTGGTAAACCGTCGATGAAATCCATCGAGACTTGCTCCCATTTCCATTCAGGAATTTCTAATGGTTGCAACAACCCACTAGGCTTCTTTTGCTCGGCTTTAACTAGCTGGCAATTCATGCATTTGGATATAAACTTCCCAACGTCTCTTTTCATCCCTTCCCAGTAGTAAGTCTGTCTCATGTCTCGATACATCTTATTACCACCGGGATGTATAGTCAGTTTTGAGTGATGACATTCTCTAAGCACTTCATCTCTCAAACCATTCACGTTGGGCACAACTAGTCTTCCATTCTTTCTAAGCCATCCATCTCGATCAAGCCCATACAAATTCATCTCCTCACCGTCGATATTCATCTCTAACCTGGTGATGATTTCCAATTGATTAGGATCGTTCCTCTGGCTGGAACCAATCCGCTCTATCAAAGTGGGTCTGATCGCCAAACTAGCTAGTACTTCTGGATCCAATTCGCACTTTGGTCTGAAATCAAACCCCGCGATATACTCCAGTTGCTTCCATTCAAGGAACATAGCCCCCAAACTGGCATGTCTCCTACTCAAGGCATCGGCTACCGCATTACCTTTCCCAGGTGTGTATGCGATATCAAAATCATACGAAGCTAAGAACTCTAACCATCTCTGCTGACGGAGATTCAGATCCTTCTGGGAGAAGAGATACTTTAATGATTTATGATCGGTAAACAACTCAAATCTTTCTCCCAAGAGATAATGTCTCCACATCTTCAACGCAAACACGATCACTGCTAATTCCAAATCATGAGTAGGATACTTCTTCTCATGCGGCTTTAGTTGCCGACTAGCATAAGCTACAACCCCACCTCCTTGCATCAATACATCACCTAGTCCGGTACCACAAGCATCTGTGTATACCGTCATTTCTTCATTCCCTTTAGGAATGACTAACACTGGCGCACGCGTCAACTTTTCTTTTAGACTCTTGAATGAATTCTCACACACTCCGTCCCAGACGAAGGACTGATTCTTCTTAGTCAACTGAGTCAACGGTGCTGCTATCTTGGAGAAGTCCTGGATAAACTTACGATAATATCCAGCTAACCCCAAGAAACTTCTTACATCTGTTACATTCTTGGGCGTAGGCCAATCCTGTACCGTAGCCACCTTTGCAGGGTCCACGGCAATACCATTCTCTGAAACAACATGACCCAAGAATCTCACTTCCCTTCTCCAAAAGTGACACTTAGAGAATTTTGCTTTCAATTGGTGTTTCCTTAACACCTCCATCACTATCCTCAAGTGTCCCTTGTGTTCCTCCTCTGTCCTTGAGTAAACAAGGATATCGTCTACGAACACAAGAACAAACTTTTTCAACTAATCTCTGAATACTCGATTCATAAGATCCACAAAGTAGGCTGGTGCATTGGTCAACCCAAATGGCATGACCAACCACTCATAAAATCCAGACGGCATCCTAAATGCCGTTTTCGGAACACTCTCATCCGCTACTCGAAGCTGATGAAATCCTGTCACGAGGTCCAACTGGGAGAACACTCTTGCTCCTTCCAGTTGATCAAACAAATCATCTATCCATGGTAGAGGATACTTATTCTTCCTCGTTACCTTGTTCAACTCGCGATAGTCTACATACAAACGAACGGAACCATCTGCCTTAGTGGCAAACACAACTGGTGCTCCCCACTCGGAGACACTTCTTCTAATAAATCCCTTCTTCAAAAGATTGCTGACTTGCACCCCGAGCTCTCGCTACTCCCTTGGTGCCATACGACGAAGTGACATCACTATAGGTTTGGCATCTTTCACTAAATCAATACGGAACTCAATCTCTCGGTGTGGTGGAAGCCCGGTCACCTCCTCGAAGACGTCCAGATACTGGCCAACCACGGGCACATCTGTCAGCTCATTCTACGGGATGTCGAGGGAATTTATAAAACTAGCCATTACCCCATCACTAGGTAGACTATCAAACACTACCCTCCGCCCTAACTGTCATCAAAAAGCCCTCACAGTCTACCACCACCCCGTATCTTTGGAGCCAATCGACTCCCAATATAATGCCATACCCAGTAAAGCCCAAAACAAAGCAATCACAAACAAACATACATCCATGACTCGATAAGACCACATTTCGGCAAATCATACTAAGGCTAGTCGAACCACCAGTCGGGTTCGTCACAATCAATGGTCTATCGACTATCTCGGGTTCCAGTCCCAACCTATCTACCAGGTCACTAGATATGAAGGAACGGGAAGCCCTAGTATCAAACAAATCTCAAACTGGTACATCATAAATAGAAAGCATACCTTGAATAACAACATTCTTTCCTTTCTCCGCCGCAGTTGGGGCATTCGACGAAGAAGGAACAGCATCAATAGCATATGCTTTCACAATCTGCTTCTCCTTAAGAGGTTATGGACACTTATCCTTATGATGTCCCACTTGACCACAGTTGTAGCACTTCCTTTCCGCTGGCTTGGCCCGACATTCTTTAGCATAATGGCCCTTCTTACCACAGCTAAAGCACTCAACTTCTTTCTTGTTCTTTTTCTGGCCATCCTTAGACTGGCTTTGCTTCCTCTTATTCTGAGAGTTATTCTTGCCTCCACCGCCTGCTTGCAGCTTCAGCCCTTCTGCAGATGCAGCCTCAGTCTTTGGCTTAGGGTAAAGACTATCTGATCTCAAAGCTTTCCCCACAATCAATTCAAAAGTCTCATCGATGTGGTTGATAAGCCTTTCCCCAAGTATCCATCCAAACCAGTAATGAACTTCTCATTCTTCTTCTCAGGAGTATCGATAAGAGATAGTCCATACTTCGACAAAGTGTCGAATTCAGCAATATAGTCCGAGACCGCCCTACCGTTCTGCTTGAGTTCCAAGAACCTCTTAAATAGCACTGACTTATGGGCAGCTGGAATAAACTTCTCGCTAAAGCGAGCCTTGAACTGATCCCAAATAACCTGATCTTCTAGAGAAGCAGTTTTAATGGCACTCCACCAATTCATCGCTCGTCCTTGCAGCTGACGAGATGCTAGCCTTCTCTTCATCGCATCTTCAAGACCCAAGTCGTCGAAGATACGATCACAGCTATTCATTCAATCTTGAACATCTGTGACCGACTCCGTTCCGTGGAACAGCTTCCCACCAAGGTTAGTGTAATCCTTGCACAACTTGGCAAAATCGACCCTAGGCGCCTGCACTATTGGACCACCACCATTTCCGGGATTGGGAACTGCCCCTTGCACCTCCCTAAGCATGTCTCTCATGAGGTCAGTAAACATCACCCTCATGTCAGCAGCATTCCCATTATTGGCTCCCCTACCAGCACCTCTAGCATATCGGCTCATCGTCAATCTGTAAAAGGGGAAACGATTAACGACCCCATAGTGGTGCCAGTGCAGTACGATTTCATTCTTATACTACTAATAGTATATACATATATAGCTTTTGTAAACCAAAGTAATCACAAATATGCTCTCTCATATACATACTATCTCTCCCTAGTATCTTTCCCTAAGTTAACTACGCAACCTAGGGCTCTGATACCAAATGTGACGGCCCGCCCCGCACCAACCGACATTTACTCCAAAAGTGCGCTGTACACATGTCCAGTTACATGGGACGGATCGTTAGAAGAGAAAGGGAAGAAGGAAATGAGATAACAAGGAACCTGTAAAATGTTTCACAGTGCATGGAACAAAATATAATAACAACATATTTGACATAAAACAGGTGAGACAATGCATAAGCTGAAAACAGACTAACATAGCAGTAGAAAATCCAAGTACAGCTTATGATCCAAAGCTAACATTATTACAACTTTTCAAACTGTCTCAAAAGAAAAAGTAAGATAAAGGAGGTACACTACTAATGCCCAAGTAGTGACCACCAACGACACAGGGAGAATATCTATATATCATACGTGGAAGCCTCCTGCTCGCCTCCGAATCGGCTACTCGCGCATCACCAGCTAACTTGTCTCTAGTCTGCTCGTGTGAGCACCCAGAGTAATAAGAGGAGACATAAAACTCTGGGTCAGACATAAAGCCTGGTATGAGCGATAAGCATCTAAACAGAACAATAAAAGGTAGACTAAAACATACCTGAACCTGGACCTGCAACCAAAGAGTTAGCACTACATACTGTACAACACTCTAAGGTGCCATTTCAAATGGTGTAAAGATAACGGGGTGGGGTGTGCATGTCATAGTGATGGCAAACAATCAAACATAGCAACCATCCTCACATCTCTCACTCAGTGCATAAAGCATACGATATTCACCACTTCGATCACCCAACATACCTTGCTATGATCACTTTGCCCCCATGAAGTCATAAATGGCTTCACTGCACTGATAACGTAGCCACTAATCCTTTGCTTTGTCCACTTTGCCCCATGAAGTCGCAATGACCCCACTGCACTGGCTCATAGCCTCACTAATCCTTTACTATGTCCACTCTGCCCCATGGAGTCACAATGACCCCACTGCACTGGCTCATAGTCTTACTACGCATCACTTTGCCCCATGAAGTTATAAATGGCTTCAGTGCACTGATAACGTAGTCTTGCTACCATCACCTTGTCCCTCGAGTCATAATGACTCTACTGCACTGATAAGTAGCCCATCATCCATTTTCAGTGGTGAATCGAAGTTATGAACGTCGACAACTCCTTAGCACACGTCCCGTAGCAAAGCCCAACTATGAAGTGAACTCATTGGTTCTTACTGGATCCTGAGCTCTAACTTCCCATTTGGACTACCTTTGCATCTCGGGTTATTGGTCAATAATGGATAGGGTCGGGTTCTCCTTCTAGCCATTGGTTCGGGTCGGGTCCTCTAGTTTGAATTGGTTCGGCTCGTGGTTTTCCTCTGGTAACGGTTCGGTTCGGGTTCGCAACGTTGCGTCGGTTTGGGACGGGTGTCCCAATTCGGGTCGGATCGGGTTGCCATCTCCCATCTAGTTCGTGCTCTAGCTCCTCTTGCCTCGTCCGGTCCCGTTCCCTATTCTAATCCGATCCGATCCCTTTGCCATACTCCGGTCCGAGCCCTTCGTCCTTAAGTCGATCCGATCCCAGCTCAACCAACATGGCCTTCCTTTTTGCCAAGCCTCTCAAGTGTTAAGTTCCGATCCGATTCGGATGTCCTTGCTCGTCCACTTATCCGATCCGAGCCCCATATCCGATCCGATCCGGTTCAAAACCTGCACTTTTCCTGAGACTTTTCCAGTAAGTGTTTTACGCCATTCGACGACGTTTTCGACCATTCTAACTATTGAAATCAATCACAAAGCATACCATACAGTCATAGCAACATGCATAATCAACCACAAACATCAAAACATCAATATGATAGGTTAAAATGGATCAAACATACCCAAAACCCCATATTTCCCCTTAAGCATGTTTAGGTGAAACTAATGATAGGATTAGCAAAACTTAACCAAATTAACCCAAATTCATATCAGAGGTCTAAAACATCATTTAAGAATTTATGAACATTTTTCCAGAATTTTATCATGTTTAAATTCGCTAATCTTCACTAATTACCCCTAATCAACCATAATTAGTGAGGGGCTATGCAAATCACTCACCTTAGCCACAAATAAACTATGATCTAAAATAAATCTCTGGTTTGATGCGAATCCCAATGCTAAACAGTAGCTCCAACGTTGATTTGGTGTAGATCTCCCTTGATTTGATGTTGCTAAGCTTAATCCTTGATTAGAAGATGATTTGGAGGTGATTTAGAGGTTGGAGACCATTTTTAGGGTTTCTTGGAGATAAGTGGAGGCTAGAAAACTGAAATGGAATGATTCTCTAAGTCCTTTCAGCCTCCCCATAAACCTTATCCCGAAATGGGTTATGGGCCCATTCGCTAATCACCCTATTTGGCCCGGTTAAGCAGTTTTTCACCTTCCAAACCTTATTTCAGCCATATCTCCCAAAAGGTACGTCCGTTTTTCACATGTGACCACTCTACGGAAAGGTAAACCATCAAACGAATCTAATAGAAGTGGTTTTAGGTCAAAATTCCTTTCCAGTCAAAAGTTATGGCCAAAACAAGATCAGCTAGGGGCAAAACGATCGTTTAAAAATCGACAAAAATCACGAACATGGGAAATGAGTCAGATGGTTGTTTCCCAAAGTTACATGACCATACGACTTCATATGGGAAAAAATATAAATATTCTACGATCCTCCGATGCGTAGAATGCGGGTTGTTACATTTCATTTTTTGAAAACAAAGAAAACTACAGAAATTTAATAAAATAGAGTTTTATATGATTAAAGAAAGCAATTAGGGAGCAATGACATAGATTAAATTAACATGAATTAATAACAAAACAGATTAATCAGATCTAATTCATGTTTATGTCACAAACATGAATCAACGCTTATTAGGTTTCTAGAAACAAATATGTGAATAACGATAAGTATAGCTTATGCAGGAGCTAAGCTCTTAAACAACCATAGGCTATCAGGACAGATTCACTATTTTATTTCTAAAACCCTAAAGTTAAATCGAAATCTAATAAACATTAAATTGAACTCGAATATACCATGTGAAGGAGCATAGCTTTTAAACGACACAGAGTATGAAGGTTCAGATCCAACCCTTTGTTCAGATCTAGATCTACATACATAAAGTTCTAATCTCTTTGGCTATGTGATTCATATTGAATCTATTCCAGCGTCATCACCCTCTAATTAAAGGAGATTAGCTAGACATAGCTAAAGAAGAAGAGAAAAAGAAAATAAACATAAATAAAGTACAATGAAAAGTAAAGAGAAAAGAAGAAGAACGGTTTTATTCTAAGAGAAGGATTACAGAATAAAACCCAATGTGTTTTTAAATGAACAAGAAACAAGTGTATTTTTAGTTGATATGACAAAGACTCATTGGCTAATTACACAATGTGGGACTAAAGATTTAGCCCAAATAACACATAAGCCAGTGTGAACGCAGCTGTAGAGTGAGAGGCCTTGCAAATGAGCCAATGTGAATGCATCATGAGTCTTTAGTGAGCCAAATCTACCTAACTGAACTCTATTTGCAACTGTTCTTCAAGCTTTAAACTCTTCAAGCTTTAGTAATTTCAAACTTCACTTTTTTTTAAGCAAATTCTTCATGCTTTATCCATCAAATGCTTTAAAACATGCTTTTTATCAACAATGTGAAAATACAACTATAAATACAAAATATCAGTTATTTTAAAGGGAAAACAAGATAAATAAGCGGATAAAATATACACATTTACGTGTATATCAAATACCCCCACACTTTTCTTTTTATTCGTCCTCGAATAAATTAAACTAAGATATGTCACACTTTCGTAGGAAACATGATTGCATGTCTCTTGAGGGTTTTCAGCAGATACTACCCACAAAATCGAAAGCGACTTAAGAACGCAAATTAATCAAATGATATATTTAAGGTATTTCAAATTCCAAGGACTTTACCTAAATTCAATAATAACGGTTCAGTCCTAGATTGTTCATCCCATAATTGGTGCAAAAATGAATAAAAAATTTCAAGTTGAATCATAATTCCTTGATAACACTGTAATTGTCTTAAAGGTTAAGAGCGTGGTGTCAACCAAAGTTCTACACATCGACAATGCACACCCAATTATTTTTTATATTTTTTTTGAATAATTTGTCACTAGTGTAGCTATAATGTATTGGATGTGAGTTATGCATAGATGAAGGAAAATTTTGTAAGTTCTAAAAATGTTATAGGTAAGAGGACAAGTGTATTGGTTGAACTTCAGGCTACAAAAGATAAATTAATACTGATGCACATATGGAAGTTTTGTTTCCTTTCATCTCTTTTACTACAATCTTCGCTTCTAAGTATGGTATGATGGATGTGGATGGAATGGAAATGAATGCTTTATAGTTAAGAATGATGAAAGACTATTTTATTCTACGAGATTTTCTCTTCATTGCATTTTTTATTATTTCTTTTTTTCTTCTTTTTTTTTGCATGATGAATGATTAGTGGAGATGGAATGGAATGATAATGTATATTATTTCATTTGATTCCTCCTCTACTAAGCGAACCATAACTAACACTTAATGAAAGGAAAGTTTTATGCCCTAGTTACTCTACTTAAATAACCCTAGTTCAACACACAAGTCTGGATTGATGTTATATAAAAAGTTGAAAGAAATGATAAGCAAAATTTTGTATGATAGATAACCCATATAATATAAGATGTGATACATGGTTATCCTACCTTAAAACAAGTATGGAGTGGGTGGTGTAATATTGGTATGAAAAGTGATGTTTTTGAACCTTTGAAAATAAATCAGTACAAGGTTCTTAAGTATACCAATATAAGAAAACTTGTCGAAACATGGATGTAGTTCGACTAAAACTTGGGTTTGAATAATGTGGGGTATCGAAAAAGAACACTACAATGGTCATTTCTCCTTAATTGGGCCAAGTGGATTTTAGAACTTATGATTTTGAAATTTTGAGTGAGAAAAATATTATTCATGAAAACAAACTCAGAAAATCCAACAAATGTAGGTGCAAAATCATTATTATTTGATTTTTTTTATTATTTTTACTTGCACATTCTAACATGTATAACAAGGATTGACATGCTTAATACAAAACACGACTAACGTCTGCACAGTCTCAAGCTAGCATCTTAAAAGGACACATTATGACTCAATGAATAAATAACGTTCATTCCTATCACCCAACAATTCAATTTATCAAACAAGAACCAAGGTGTTATTTATGAATTTAAGTTAATCCTTGATCAATGAGTGACTTAGTTCGTAAAATTTGATTGCTGATGTAATGTAAATTCCCCCCACCCCACATTTGAGTGTGACTGTGTCCTCACAGTCGTTAATCAGACATATCTTAGTGAAAGGGAAAGAAACTAAGAGGGTAAGCATAGCTTATGGGACGCGCATGTAGAAAAAACACGGTCATCGAGTAGATGAACCAGTCCACAATGGACCAATGGAACAGCCTCATTAAGATTATGAGAAACAACTGAAGCATAGAAAACCAAATCATAAAGGATTTTATATTACGTGTCAGATTTGAAAAAACAAATATTGTTTTTTAAAAATTTGAGTTACTAATTTTAAAATTTTGAGCCTACAGTTGATCCTAAAATCGAATTGAATTTCTGTAGCAACTAAAGAGAGGTCAGCGAGCTGGAGTTCAGTAAAAGTTTCAAAAACAAAATTTGATTTGTCCAGATGATGTGTAAATTGAGAGACGTAAGCATCACTCTCACGACCACACTTGTTTTGAGAAACATTGTTCGGATTTGCTTTGATATTTGAAATTTTGTAAATTAAAGGTTCATTCGTAAACCTAAAGTCAAAACTAAACAAATGAATTTTCAATAAATTTCGAAATCCTGTTTTCTTAAAAACATTATTATTCCAGAAAGAGTTCATATACTACAGAAATTTATCATTGAAAAACAAGTGATCACAGTGTGGTTCAGTTGAAACGATCAAGTCGTAAGGTGTTTCTACAATTTCAGAAAAAATGTTATTTTGTTTAAGATCACATTCAGTGGTTTCATTGTTTTCAAACTCAAGAATTTCAAAGTTTTCAAATGTTTCATTTTCAATTTCAGACCCAACAACATTATCGTCAATCCATTCAAGAAGTTTTCTCTCATCAAGTCATCCTTTCCTAAATAATTGTTACCAAATTTGTCATTTCTTTCAAGTTGACAATCTAAATTTGCTAAATTTTCAAAATTTTCAAAATTTGAGAGAGAAAGATCAAATTAAAGACTAACGTCTTTGTTTTTAAGAGAATTTGAATTCAAATCAATTACAGATATTTCAACAACTTCATTGAGATTTTCATCAATTTCAAAAGTTGTTAGTTGAAAATTTTCAATTCCTATAAGAGATGAATTTTCAGAAGAAGCATCAATTTGAGTTTGAAATTCAGTTTCACGGAAATCAGAGTTTTGCACCAGAGATTTTTCAAAATTTTCATTTTCATCAACAGACATATTATCAGAATCATCAGTAATCGTTATGTAATGTTATGACGAAGTTACTAGCTGATTATTGTTTTCAAAAGAAGCATTGGCAGAAACTTGTTTGTCACTAGATTGGGATTTAAAGTTGTTGTACAAATCCGTAACCTTAGCTATAAGAAGAGCAATTTGAATTTCTATCCTCTGAATTTCAGGACAACTTAGTTTGCTATCTTTTATTCATTGAAATAGTTCTTCGAAGTAAGTCAAGCCAAGTTTCATGAAGTCCTCAAATTCATCAATGTCATGAATTCCCTCTAGTAATCGATTTTTTAGATTTTGCCAAAGTTCAATAGTGTATTGAGCCTGTTGTTGAATGAAATGCATGTTTTCGATATCTTTATTTTTAGAATCTCGTTTTTCATCTAAAGTTCGCCCCTATTACATGATTTCCTCGTGACAATTCCAAATTTCATACATTAATTAATTGATTTCACTCAGGCTATCTTCAATGAAATTGGTAGATACATCAGACTTCAAAATGTTGTTTTTTAAACTCGTCGTTTCTATGTGTTCCTCATTGGTTGACCTTAAAAATTCATCCACATCATCTCTAAAAAGTTTTCCATTCTTTATTTTTCACAACCAACATCTCCACAATTTTAGCTTGTCCGCAACACATTTTTCATATTCGATAACCAAACTTATACCTAAACTCAAATTAAGAAAATCATTTTTGTTTATATTGTTGAAAACCATGTCAAAATTGTTTTGATTTTCAACACTTTGCTTAATCATTTGGGCTAACAGTCGACTCACCTTAGATAAATTCTCCTCAATTAAAAAAATTTCAGCTTGAAATTCATTCTGATTTGAATTGTAACCAAAATCACTTAAATTTTGAAAAAAAATGTAATTTTGCTTGTACATGGGGCAAGCGCGCATGTACTAGAAGAAGAGAGTTTTTCATCAAAAATCAGCTACAAAATTTGTGGCTCTAAAGATGCTCTTCAAAAATATGTTAAAATTGACAACTTCGGATTATATGAATACAATTCTAAGCCAGGTTCAGACAGGGGTTATCAGTGTGCCACGAGTCACCATAGAAACATGACTAAAGGTTTAAGAACCTATTTGAGTTCTAGACTCCCCCATTCCTTAGACACCTCATAGAGTATCAATCCTAATTGTCAATATAATGAATATTTTTTCCAATGAGCTTTTTGGAGTCCTTGATTCGATTTCAAAAATAATTTATTTCAAAAACAAAATTTTCAATGTACTCTATGTTCATTTTAAAATTTTCCAACCACATATCAATAGGCAGAATAATCAGTCATAGAACAGTCACAGAAAATTGTAGAAATAATTTTTTTACAAGCAATTTCTGTATATTTTTCAAGCAGCAGCAGATCCTATAGAGTTTAGAAGATTTTACAGTGATTGGCAGTCCGTCCAGTGCAATTGAGTAGCGCTAGCGTGTTCACACCCCACTTGGTGTGCAACCACTCCAACAATTCAAATTTTGTTGTTTGGTTTGCTTGACTGAGTTCCTCTGACACTGGTGTATAGCAGTTGTTCAAAAATTGAATAGCTTCAATGATTAAAAATCCCAGTGTTTGCAAATGGTTTGACCTCTTGAATTCTCTATTTGTTGCTTGAATTCTCCTTCCCTTGATTTTTTATACTTTGTTTTTTTAAAAAAACAAAATAAAAGAAATAAGCAAATGAAAGATAAAAAACTAAATTGGAACAAGAACCAAAAAAATAAAAAAAATCAAAATTAAGCTAGAAACCGACTAGACTAAGTAAAATGAAAAAACTAACTCAACTCTAAGGAAAAACAAAGGGGCATTTCTTTTTTTCCTTTTTTTAAGGAAAATTAAAGTGAAAACAAAATGAATGAGAAAATATTCAAAAATCAAAATAAATACCTAAAGCAAAATGATCTCTCTCTTTTTTTTTTTGGTTTTAAAAACTAAAACTAGTTCAAAATCTAAGCCAAATAAAACGAAGAAAACAGGAATAAAACAAAATCTAAACCAAACAAAATAACAAAAATAAAGCAAAAGAAATACATGACCCCTTGTTTTATTTCTAACATAAATAAGCCCTATGCTCAACGAAATCGGACTCAAGCCTTCGACTAAAAGGAGTAAACCCGTAAAACAAGCAAAAAATCACACATAAAAGAAGCTAGCCATTTTTAAACCAGACATTCACCGCAATGCAATAAATCACGCCTCTTATTTCTTTTTTTCTTTTTTTTTAAAAGAATCGTGCCAATTAAATGGAAACAAATCTCGCCCCCCCTTTTCTAATTAATCACGCAACCACCAATAAATCAGACAGAACCCCCAAAACAATTCACGCCCTTTACTTCTCGAATTAACAAGAACTCCCACTTTTCTTCCTCTTATTTTTTTGAAGTCGATTGAATTCCAGATGATTATTCGGAGTCGAAATTGGGTTTTTGGGTATTCTAATTCGGGATTGAATCTCTGAGTTACGATGTGATTTGTGTCAGAAAGGAGTTCGGTCTCCATCAAAATTTGATGGGGTTAGGGATGGTGTTCGGAGATGATGGAAGTAGGATTGTTGAATCACTGGTTTTTGTTTGATTTGGTGTGAAAGGGGGAAATTCCTGATGGGGTGTTTGTAGGGAGTTGATGGACATGAGTGAGGTGAGGAGTTGCTGCGGTTATGGTGAGGAGAGGACAGTTGGTAGCATGACGTTGGGGTTGATGGAGTGGTTGATGATAGCGCATGATTTTGGGAATTGGTGAGTGGATGCAGTGTTCTGAAAGGTTGGCTGTGTTGAAATGACAGGTTGACGAGGGTGCGGTATTTGATTTTGAGGAAGGCGCAAGGGGCTTTTGTGTGGTGAAGAGGATCGAATGGGGAGGTGCAGATTGTTGCAGAATTGGGTGAACTGGTGTATGGGTTTTGAACTGTGAAGTATTGTTCCATTTGGTTTGGAACTCAAAGGCGACCAATGAAGTTGTGAGGCTAGTCTAGTGATAATTTTCATGTGCTTGTGACTAACTGAAGTGGTGATGACTTGCGATCAATGAAGGGGTTGCGTGGAGTTTTCTCTACTGTGAGGAAGATGAATTGGTTGAGGAGGATGAAGGTTGTGAAAGATGTAGATCAGATTTAGGTAAAAAAAGGTAGTGCCGTGAACTAAGGGGAGGATGTAGGCATTTGATGGAGGTGGCGGTTTGCTTATGAAACAGGGAAATGGGATTTTGAATTGATGAGAGGGGTTGCTTTGTGCATGAGCTTCAAGTTGTGGAAATTATTATTGTGAAGAGGTGGTTAAGGAGTGGCTTTGATATGGTGTAGTCCGGTGTTTGGTGTAGGCACAGAGAGGAAGTAAATGAAGGCCGAGAAGAGAGACAGTATAAGGAAGTTTGTTTTTTTTTCTTTTTGTATTTTTTAAAATTCTAAAAGGTGAAAAGGGAAAGTATTGAAAAAATGGAAAGGCAGTAAAGGTAGGAATTGAAACAAAAGGCAAGAAGTTTTTTGGAGCAAAGAAGGATTTTTTTTGCAAAAAAGGGATATTTTATTTATTTATTAATAAGGAAATTGAAAATAGAAGGAAGTAAAGATTGTGTAGAAGAAAAATCGGAAAGAAGTAAATGAAAGATAAGGAAAGAAATAGATGGAAAGAAATTGCAAATAAAATCTGGAAAAAATATTTTTTTTCTTTTATTTGGTATATTACGGTATCACATATCAAATACCAAATCAACTAACAAGATTTTTTTTCTACCTATGGTAGAAAACAAAAGAGAACACAAAAACATAAAATATTTTTGTATTTTTTTATATGAAATAAAAAATAAAAAATACAAAAAAATTTATAACTTGAAGGATTTACTAATAAAAATTATTTTGATCCCTGACAACGGCGCTAAAATTTGTTTGTGAACAAATTAAACAATTGTAAACAACTGTAAAATCCATTCGGCATTCCTAAATAACAAGGATTGTATAACGACCTGAACTTCCCTGTGAAGAAAAGCACGGATTGCTTTGAGGACAAGACGAATTAGAACACAAACAGAAGAATATTTCCTTGCTTATTACAATAATACCATCAGAATACAAGAATATACAGAGTACGAATAAATATTACACATCAGAAAAATATCAAAGATTTAAATTACATTTAAATACATAGCAGCGGAAAAATAATACAAAGCACAACTGAAAGAATTACACGGATAGAGAGCTTTTCGAGTATCGTTCCAGCTGTAAACCAGGATCCTATGAATATAATTATGCAAGACCAAAACTACTAGCTGCCCATGTCGAAAATAAGGGCACCTAGAGTTTAGGTTAAAACAATAAACTCCAGGTCAGTCATGTGACTGGTGTGAGAACTAAAACAGTTATTACTCTTTATTTAAGTTAAGTAAATCAAGGGACCACACCGTATAACACGGAACTGGTTTCCTCCCAAGAATACCAATGCATAAAAACAAACAGCGCAATGCTAAATAAAGAAAAATGAAACTATTATAAGACCCAGGTCCCATCACACAATGCAACGCAAGCCGGAGGACTGGGTTTTACCTTATAATAGCCAAAGAATGCTTGATACGTTTCAAAACATATTATTTTGATATTACTATAAGTGTATAGTGTCAAAACAATTTCAATCATAAGTATCAGTCATAGACGGCATAGCTACCATCTACTATGTCGCCATACTAGGTTCTACAAATAAAACCGCAATATCACGTATTGGAAATTGGATTTCCATCATGAGTCGAGGCAAATGGCAAGCTCCTCTCCGTTCGAGACACTCTAGCAAATGTCTCAGGACCAAACACAGCGATCCTAGATCTTCAGGGCTGGTCCTCTCTTACTTTTGAGGATTGGCAATTCCTGAACACACGTTTCCCGGTCCTAACAGACCTATATCCGAGGCGCCTCGCATCCAACAACCACACAGGTAAAAAGTATATAAATGTCAGGGTTGGTAGGTCACTACATCACCCATAGCTAGAAAGAAACGTCGTGCTCTCCCTGCAGTCACTGTCTCATTTTTGACTAATACCGAGGTGTGAGGCTCGCGAATTCATGTTATATACAAACCTATGCCACACAGGCTGTACTTTGATCATCAACCACAAGACGTTGCTTTTCAGCAGAAGCCTTGATCATCTGCCACTTAGGCATGCCACACAGGCAATTCATGCCATGCGATTGATATTTATCGATACATAACCTCTAAGCTCGTATGTCTCAGAGAAGGGCGTTAAGCAAGAGAATAAATTCTCCACCGCCAAACAGATGTATATTTAATAGAGATCAATCATCACAGAATAAAATCCAATGTCAGACACACAGTCCATTTACAAGTTCGTTCTGGGTCTGAACGAAACCGGAGGCACTTTCCTTGCATATCCATCGATCTCCAAGTATGTCTGGACGATCACCAACTGATTCCCTCCTCTTGGGTGTACAACCCAATCAAGATCATCAATAATCACCCAAACGATGTGAAGACTTCTGGTCTTCAACCGCCATCTTCATCTTCGACTTATCGTCGAATCGGTTATTCAGAATGGGTATAAACTCGCCCTTTCTGAATAACCCGCGTATATAATAAACAAGTGTTACACAAACACAACATACGCCTCATTCCAATTCAGAATATCCTTTTTTTCCAATTTTTCACATTCTTAGGGAAATGTTCCCATTAATTTTATCAACGATAAATTCTTCTAAATTTATTCTTTAATCTTCCTTTGGATATCATTTCAAATCGTGTTAAGGTTTTCCAAACTAGTCGGGATTAGCGAACCACACTGAAGTAATCATTTATTTTATTTCCCAATCCCAACCTATTCATCCCATGGAGCAAAACTGGTAATACTCCATATCTAAAACCACGGTGTTATCGGTAAATATTAATTACCATTACACGTTCAAATCTAATTAAAGATTTAACTATCCCTTTGGAACAAAACTGGTGATACTCCATTCTCGATCATCCCAATCTAATTAAAGATTCACTAAAACTCAACTTGGTTTTAATCTTCCCAAAAATCAATATCCTGTCTTTAACTGGGTTAAAGAACCAACGTCATCTAAAACACAGTTCATGATAAACCCATAATCACATTCCATTGTTAATCAGGTTAAAGAACAAGTGTTATTCAAAACATCGCTCACAATAAACCCAAAAACCAATCTAAATTCAATTCCAATTAAATACTAATTAACTGGACAATTTCACTAAATCTTAATTAAAAGATTTATTCTTTTCTAAACTGGGTTCAAAAACAGTGTTATTTAAGACACCGTCCACGACGAACCCAAAATCCCATTTGATATTAAATACAAGGCTCTAAATAGAAAATATAACGGCTTATGTTCAATTTCAAATTCTGAAACCAACAAATATCGTATTGGAAATAACGATATAAATATATCTGTCAAATTTCCACAACCACACCTGTATAATCACGAAATCCAACATTGAAATATTCCGAAGATAATTTCGATTCAAATCCATTCCAATTCACGTATTGGAAATTCTGATTATTTTTAGAACCACTTCAAATCTAGTTCAAAACTAGTTCATTTCGATATAAAAATATTTATCCTTTAAATTATGGAATTTTTCATCCCAGTTCTTTCCAATTCATATATTATGATTTTACACAAATTATTAATATTTTTAATAATTTTATCAAGGCCCGTACAGTCGGTTTTCAATAACGGCCACCGAACTGCACTTGCAGCGACCTTTTCCAAATTTGATTTGGACATAATTCCAAATCCAACCATTATATTTCAAATTTCTAATATTCATTGGAAAGCTCTTTTCGATACAAACCCAATGGTTCCAGTTTCAGGAGAATCCGATGGTCGGATCTCCAGCAACGTCAATTCGAAGTCAATGGTCGAAATTCACGAATTGCCGCGGCGCGTTCTACTCAGGCCATTTAATATATATATTATATATATTTCGTCTAATTCAATTCAAAACATATTTTATAAATCATTTTAAATTCGTTTTCAAAACAAACTCAAATTCATATTCAATTTCAAATCAAAATTGAATATTTCATATCATTAATATATAAATGATAATATTTTCAAAACGTTATATTTTGAAATCACTTTTTTTTCTATATTCATTATAAAAACGAATATAATCGACATAAATATCGTTTGCGTCAAAATGGCGCATAACTAATCAACACGGCTTTATATATTTCAATAACTTCGTAATTCTATTCAACAAATGAATATTTATTCTATTCAACACATGAATCTATATTTCTTTCAACACATGAATATTCTCAACACTTGAGTATCGTCAATACAAGACTATTTTTATTATTTAATTTATTTTATAAAATTATGATAAAGATGTAAATTTTATTTTTTAAAATATTTTACTCAACACATGAACATTTACAACACATGAATATATATTTTATAATATTCTTTATTCAACACAAGAATGTTATTTATTCTATTCAACACATGAATATATATTTTATTCAACACATGAATATTCTTTATTATATTCAACACATGAATATATATTTTATTCAACACATGAATATATATTTTATTCAACACATGAATATATATTTTATAATATTCTTTATTTTCCTAATTGGAATGAGGCCCAATCAATTACCATATAATGTTAATTATATGAATTCCATACAACACAAGTATATAATAGCAACGATAAATAATCAACCATCATCCAGAGTGCACCACACAACTGCATAAGCATTAAATATAACTAATTGATGCTTACACAGTCTGTCGACCAATCAATCGACATACAACTAAATAATTGGGATTCGTGTACGCCAAATATCATCCCAACACCCGTGTGGGGTTTCACATCAAAAACACTGAATATTATTTGTGCAGTTAGACGACGTGTAAAATTTATCGTCCCAATCAATATCCTTCAAACATGTGTACATAAATAAACCGTCCGGTTTATAAATGAATATTTATTTATTAACATTCACAGTAAATTTATATTTTTAATGATAAATATTTTTTTTCACACATGAATGTTTTATTATCCATTTCACATCAACATCACAAACAAACTTCACAATACATCAAACAAGCATACAAGTCGTCCATGGTCTGTGGACGACGGGTGTTGGGTGCTGCTAAGCACCGTCTGCATCCTAGTATATATTTTTAACTAGAAAACAAGATTTAAAGTGAGAAGTTCTCACCTTGGGATTCCACTCCACCATTCTTTATTTCTAAATGGTTCGAATTTTGTTTTGCTTATCGTCGGTTCCATCGCAATCTATTTCACTCTGTTCATAGTAAAAATCACATTTTTAATAATGCTACATGTACATAAAAATCATATTTTTATTTCCACTTCATATATATAAAAATCAATTTTTTATCTTCACTTCATATATATAAAAATCGAATTTTTATCTTCAATTCATATATATAAAAATCGAATTTTTATCTTCACTTCATATATAGAAAAATCGAATTTTTATCTTGCTATTCAAATAAAAATTATATTTTTCTGTCGCTTTTCCATATATAAAAATCTCGTCTTTATGATGTTAAAAATCTCGTCTTTACGATGTTAAAAATCTTAACTTCTATTTCATATATTTCAGATTCAAAAATCAAGTAATTTCAAATTTAAAAATCATACAATTCAGTTTTAAAACTAATTTTAAACAAAGTTCCCAAAAAACGAAATTAAAATCACTGCAGTTTTTATATTTAATAAAAAAAACTCACGGCTGTTGGTTTTGAATCCCGTCGTTGGAGGAAGGGATCGGAGGTGGTCTGTCGGCTCGAACGGGGCGGCGCTGGTCTAGGGGGGTGCGGCAACACGGTGGCGGAGCTATGGGTGCGGTGTCAGAGGGTTGCGGGTGGTGCGGTTTTCAAATCGGGTGGGTTGGAGATGAGAGAGAGGAGGCGGTGGTGCAGTGGAGGGAGTGGCGGAGGTCGGCGGCTAAGCGGAGGGGAGGGGCGGCGCTGTGACAAGCGAAGGAGGCTAGGGTTCGTTCGATGGGGAGGAACGAGAGGTTTTTTTTTCTTTAATCGGGGAGAGAGATAAAGAAAAAGGGGGGGCGTTGACTGTATAAAGGGAAGGGAGCATAATAATACATATATATATAATTTAATTATTTAATTTAATTACCATAAAGTTGCTTTTTCTTTCGACTTCGAAATCAAGCCCACAACTGTCGTCCATAGCTAATTACCCCCATTCCGAACACATTGGGATATGTATTGTAAGCCAGCTCGGCTGTTTGGACCAGTTTCCATCAAAATTAAAATATAAATCTATATATTGAGTTTGAACGTGCATTTCAATTTACCGGTACCACATACTAACCCTAGAAATTCTAGAAAAAATATTTCTGGCCTCGTATTGACGATACGGTTCTAACGAAAATAGTTTCATCAAATTCCAAGACCGTTTGAAAAATGGCCATTTTCTGGTCGATCGAAATTGACTGAAACTGTCAAAACACGTTTTACTTCGCCACGCTCACATATTGATTCGAAAAATTACGAATTTTGGAATCTAGCAATATCTTGACATCCCGGATCCAACAAAATTTGTTTCGTTGAAGACGAAGGTTGTTTGCGAAATTCCCGTTTTTAAGGGCCAGAATTCCATAGCGACTATTCTGAAATTTCAACTGGGCATAACTTCTTATCCCCACTTTGAAATTTCAATTTTTCGGATTCGTCAGAAAGATATTTTCAATTAGATTCTAATATATTTTTTTTTGCAAAAATCCGGTTTATTTTGAATCCTGTACATTCATTTGAATTTTGAAATCGAATTTTCAAACTACCGCGCCATTTTCAATTCCTTTTATAATTTAAAATAAATATTTATATTCTAACGACGATCTATATAAATATATACATTCTATTTCTATTCAAAATATATTTATCGTCGTTATTATTTAAAATAATTTATTTTAAATATTCAAAATTTACTAAAATTGCCAAAATAAAAATTTTAAATTGGCCCAGAATTTCCGGGTTATTACAATCTCCACGACTTAAAACTTTTCGTCCCTGAAAAGTAACGAAGCTGAAAGTTGTTTTACAAACCAACTCAACTTTCATTATTTTCATTACGGCTTAAGTTCTTCAACTTTTCAATTTCTAAGAACTTTTCAAATTTTTCAAAAATTTGGCTAACACCCTAAATTTTCGAAAAATTTCTCCATAACCTCCCCTGCACCGGGAGGTTCGGGACATTTCAAACAACCTCCCATGGCCCTCTTCAATCCAAAAAGAAAAAGAAACAGCTAAGCGGCTAGCCAATCGGCTCATAAAATCATCCAAAACCTAATAAATTTGTAAACATGTACCTATTTGTTGGGAAAACAATTTCATCCTTCTGCTCTCCTCCTTGCTATGACCTGTTCAATGTAAGTACATGTATATGCATGCATTTGTAATTATTTTTCAATACAGTTCAATATTCGGTTCAATTTGGCATAATGGTTCAAAACTTCAAGCCAATAATCAAACAACACAACCATCAATCAATTAGTTAATTAGCTTTTCAAATTCATAATTTTGATATATATACAGAAAATCATGTTTTTGATGCCAAATCACAACAATATATCCTATCTAGTTTTGGTTCTCACACCAGTCTAATGGAAATATATAGAAATCCCACTTTTGAAACTCGAACACAAACTACTGATGCTATATAGTCATCAGTAGAATCAGCCTCGGACGACTAGAGTGTGATTCTATATATATCCAGTATATTAAAACTTCGAATATACGTTCATGACGCATATATGCAAAATCTTTATATACTCGATTGTCCAAATTCAATACAAATAAAATATTCAAATACGTATACTTGAATTTAACTTTCAAAACAACATTTGTTTTCAATTTTATATTTCAAAAAATTTCACTCTTTACACTCGTTCTAGGATACTTCTGATCCTATCTCTAACGAGTAATCCTTATTGGAAAGTTCTAATCCAACCTCTGGTGAATTCTTTCGTTTGGTTCTAATGTGTCTTGTTCTCGAGCTCTGTAAACTAAAGCTCCGATACCACTATATAACAACCCAAACTTCCCTGTGAAGGAAAGCACGGATTGCTTTGAGGACAAGACGAATCAGGACACAAACAGAAGAACATTTCCTTGCTTATTACAACAATTCCATCAGAATACAAGAATATACAGAGTATGAATAAATATTACACATCAGAAAAATATCAAAGATTTAAATTACATTTAAATACATAGCAGCGGAAAAATAATACAAAGCACAACTGAAAGAAATACAAGGATACAGAGCTTTCCGAATATCGTTCCAGCTGTAAATCAGGATCCTGTGAATATAATAAATCTGCAAGACAAAAACTACTAGCTGCTCGTGTCGAAAATAAAGGCACCCAGAGTTTAGGTTAAAACAATAAACTCCAGGTCAGTAATATGACTGGTGTGAGAACTAAAACAATTATTAATCTTTATTTAAGATAAGTAAATCAAGGGACCATGCCGTATAACACGGAACAGGTTTCCTCCCAAGAATACGAGTGCATGAAAACAAACAGCGCGATGCTAAATAAAGAAAAATGAAGCTATTATAAGACCCAGTTCCCATCACACAATGCAACGCAAGCCGGAGGATAGGGTTTTACCTTATAATAGCAAAAGAATGCTTGATACATTTAAATCAGACTATTTTGATATTACTATAAGTGTATAGTGTCAAAACAATTTCAATCATAAGTATCAATCATAGACGGCATAGCTACCATCTACTATGTCGCCATACTAGGTTCTACAAATAAAACCGCAATATCACGTATTTGAAATTGGATTTCCGTTATGAGTCGAGGCAAAAGGCAAGCTCCTCTCCGTTCGAGACACTCTAGCAAATGTCTCAGGACCACACACAGCGATCCCGGATCTTCAGGGCCGGTCCTCTCTTACTTTTAAGGATTGGCAATTCTTGAACACACGTTTCCCGGTCCTAACAGACCTATATTTGAGGCGCTTCGCATCCAACAACCACACAGGTAAAAAGTGTACAAATGTCAGGGCTGGTAGGTCACTAACATCACCCATAGCTAGAAAGAAACTTCATGCTCTCCCTGCAGTCACTATCCTATTTTCAACTCATACCGAGGTGTGAGGCTCGCTAATTCACGTTATACACAAAGTTATGCCACACAGGCCGGGCTTTAATCATCAACCACAAGACTTTGCTTTTCAACAGAAGCCTTGATCATCTTCCACTTAGGCATGCCACACAGGAAATTCATGCCATGTGATTGATATCTATCGATATATAACCTCTAAGCTCGTACGTCTCAGAGAAGGGCGTTAAGCAAGAGAATCAGTTCTCCGCCGCCAAACAGATGTATATTTAATAGAGATCAATCAACACAGAATAAAATCCAATGTCAGACACATAGTCCATTTACAAGTTCGTTCTGGGTCTGAACGAAACCGGAGGCACTATCCTCGCATATCCATCGATCTCCAAGTACGTCTGGACGATTACCAACTGATTGCCTCCTCTTGGGTGTATAGCCCAATCAAGATCATCAATAATAATCCAAACGATGTGAAGACTTCTAGTCTTCAACCACCGTCTTCATCTTTGACTTATCGTCGAATCGGTTATTCAAAATGGGTATAAACTCAGCCTTTCCGAATAACCCGCGTATATAATAAACAAGTGTTACACAAACACAACATACGCCTCATTCCAATTCAGAATATTCCTTTTGTTAGCCTACTTTGTGAACTAGGCAACACAAAGTCAAGAAACCAGACATTGAAGAGCATTTTTAATTAGAAGACTTCGGTTCGGATTGGAGAAGACACCACAACCTAGATTGGATAGCTGCAGTTGTTCGGGTCGGGTCAGAGCAACATATCAGTTCGGGTCGGATAGAATCTTCTGTTCGGATCGGTGAACTGCTGCTGAGGAAATTGGTAAGGTATATCTAATCGGATCGGAGGGCAACATAATCTCAATTGGATCGGAAAGCCACCTGTTTGCCACGAAAATGGATCGGAGCGGAGTAGATTAGAGAAGAAGAGAGCGTTGCATCCAAGCCAATCCGGGTCGGATCGGGTATCCCGATCCGAACCCCTTATCTGTGCGTGTCCGACCCGAGCCCATGTTCCATATTATTCTCCTGCAAAAGCGCCTGGATATCCGGACCGGCTGTGACCAGTTCCTACCCATAACGTCCGTTACTTTGATGCGTTGTCAACATAATAGTTAATCCGAACTCGAAGATAGTGGGATGGACGACATGTGGCCCCGACCCGGATCAAGTTTTGAGCAAATTCACACCTATAAATACCTCGTCTGGAGACAAAGAGAAGGATCTTTTTTAGGCACTTTGAGAATTCAACTACCTCCATAATCCGAACTCCACTACTCCCGGAGAATCCAAATCTTCTTTCATTATTTGTTTTAATCTATTGAGTGAATATAAGCGAGTTGTGAGTGAAATCAAGTGATAATTACATTGTATTTGCAACTGAATCATTGAATATAGTGAAAGATAAGTGGACGTAGGCATTTCTTCGCCGAACCACTATAAATCCTGTGTGTTCATTTTTATTTTTATCTCATCTTATTTGCTTTTAATCAATTTGGGTGTTAGAACCACTTTTGGGTCTAACATTTTGGTGCTTTCACTGAGAATCCTCATCTAAATTCTTTATTTTCCGGGATCTCTTTCTACTTTTTGGACCGCTGAGTTCAAAGAAGTGAATCCTTAAGCTTCTCCACTTTTTTATATTTGTTGAAGTGATTGTCAATAACTCATGGCCAAAGGAAAAGGCAAGGAAGTTCAGTCTGTTCGAGGAAATGGAGCTGGCGAAGATCAGCAAAATGATGTTGTAACAAGGTCTCGGGGGCAGAGTTCAGCAGCAGGAAGAACCAATGCAGGAAATACGAGCCGCCAGCAGGGGGAGAGCTCCGATCCGATCCGGGTAGGAGATTCTGAAGCAGTGCATTCCCCCAATCTGAACCGACCCGAGCTGCTTGCCACATACCGATCCGACCAGGCTCCCCAGCTCCGAATCGATCCGGCCTTCTACCTCCGATCCGACCCGATGCTTGGTGAAGCTGGAACCTCTACTCGAGTCCCTACGAATGCTCCAATTCCAGCCACCAGGGTTGGTGATCAGGTCAATCCATCTGCGCCCATCACTCAAGGAGATTTCTCGCGCTTGCTTGACATGCTTGAGAGCACGAGGGAGGCCATGAAAGTTCACGAGCGCACTAATCTCATGATGCAGGAAAATATGAGGCTCATGAGTCGGGAAATTAGTGAACTCCGTCGACAGAGAACTCCATCACCGGTTCGTCACACACCAGTGGATCAATCTTCATCTTCCGAGGAAGAGAGGCCCCGTGAACGAAGGCCACTCGAACGACCTCAGAACGTGGAGCAGCTGACATTTGGATCTTTGGGATCTCGTGAGGATATTGCACGAGCAATAGGAAACAATGACCCCACTCGGGGACAAAGACTCCAGTCCCCTCCTCCCGAGATCGACCGGGAGCGCAGGGAACGGAACCGAGCAGAGGCAGCACGAAGAAGAAGGGCATCTCCTGAACAAGAGCCCAGAAGGAACTCGGATGCTAGGGCCAGGGAACCTGAGCGGCCCCTAACTAATGCTGATGTACAGGCAATGGTTCGCCAGATCATGTCCGAGAGCCGGAATTATACAAATGAAGATTATGGCATTGAGCGAAGCCATACTCCCTTCACCGACGATATCCTCGACTTCCAATTTCCCCGACGCTTTAACTTGCCACAGATGGACAAGTACAACGGAAGGACTGATCCGGGACAGCATTTGATGCAGTATTCGTGGCTCATGAATGCTGTTGCTGCCCCTGATGAAGTGAAGTGCAAAGCATTCCCAATCTACTTAGAAGATGTGGCATTGTTCTGGTTTACCCGACTTCCTCCTCGTTCGATTTCTAATTACAAGGAACTAAGCGAGCGTTTCATGAACCAGTTCCGACTACATGCCCGAAAGTCCAAAAGTGTTATTGAATTATCGAGAATCAAGCAGGCACCAGGAGAATCTTTAAGGGCATATCTTGATCGTTTTAACCAAGCTGTAACTGAGGTCAGTGACCCGCATGAGCCCACTATTCTGATGGCATTGAAGGAAGGAGTCGATCCTGAATCTGAGTTTGGAGACTACCTTTCTGGGAAAATACCCTCCACAAGGGAGATGTTCTACGAAAAAGCTGATATTTATCTAAGACGAGAGGAGGCCAGGGCAAACCGAAAGAGAAAGTCTGAGACGGCTTCAAAGGAGAATGTGCAGAGTAACATCGCCGTAAAGCAGTCTGGGGAAAGTTCTGGCAAGGTTGAAGTAAATGTAGGAAACAAGGGTGGAAACAACAATGCTGGAAGCGGGGGTAACAACAACAATAACCGTAATCCAAACGGTAACAGAAGAAACAGAAATAGGGGAAGTGACCCTAACAAAAGACCCCGATTCCAGAACTACGAGGATTATACACCATTGAACGACACCCTGGAAAATATTTACCTGGATACGTATAATGTGTTACAATACAAAAGACCGCCACCTCGTGATTCGACCGAGAAAGAAATGGCGATAGGGAAGTTTTGTTTGTTTCATGGAACTCACGGGCATTCAACTAATGAATGTCGGCATTTGAGGGATGTGATTGAGAAACTGTTGCGTGAAGGGAAGTTGGATGAGTACAAGGTTGCCCCGAGGGACAGGGGGCAAGGAGAGCAGGCTCCAAAACAGATTCTACCTGCTCCCAAGCCTACAGCGCAGCAGAAAGGTAAAGGAATTGTTATCAACTCCATAGTAGGCGGACCTCACCCAGCAATCCGAAGTTTCAGATCAATGGATCAATATGTGAATGCTGCCAAGCATCTAGACGTGAATGAAGGTGATGATTTGGAAGATGTCACCCCCATAAAACAACAGAAGACCATGTTTGACGATGTGGTATTTCGCAGCCGAGACAATACTGGGATACAATCACCCACCAATGATCCGTTGGTTATTACTACCACCATTGGGCCGGCCTTGGTCCATAAGGTATTAGTAGACAACGGAAGTTCCGTTAATATTTTGTTTAAGAAGTCATTTGATCAGATGAAGCTGGAATCTGAGGATCTGAAGCCTTGTGAAGGATGGATCAGAGGCTTCAACGGGACGTCGACGGCTCCCATGGGATACATAGAGTTGCCCGTGACCCTGGGGCAAGGAGAACGTAGAAGAGTGCGGATGCTTCAGTTCGTAGTATTGAACGTAGATTCGCCTTATAATGCATTTTTAGGGAGGCCTGCCCTCGCTGAATTCAGAGTTTGTATCGCCCCTTGGTGCTTGTTACTTAAGTTCCCAACCGAAGCCGGAACTGGAGTAATGAGAGGGGATCAAGTTTCCGGACGGGCCTGCTATGTGGCCGAACTAAAGATGTTGATGAAAGGACTTAACGTTGAGAGTAAGGATGCCTCGTCTCCCTCAAAGGGGGACTCGGCATAGCAATTAGAGAGATTGACCCCGAGGGAGTTGCCCAAAGGAGCGCCTGAAGTCCTGGATCCCAGAAAAGACGAGGAACCAGAGGCTAGGAATGCAACTCCTAATGAAGCGACAGTGGAAATTCCCATTTATGAAGCTGATCCGACAAAAGTTTTGAAAATTGGTTCTCAATTGGATCCACGTCGAGCTAAAGAACTAACGGACTTCTTGAAGGCAAACCTAGACGTGTTCGCCTGGACCCATGCTGACATGTGTGGGATATTGCCATCCATTATAAGTCACAAATTGAATGTGAACCCGAAGCATCCGCCTATGAAGCAGAAGAGACGCATGCTGGACCCAGAGAGGTCGGCTGCTCTCAAAGAGGAAGTAGAGAAGTTGAAGCAGAATGGATTTATTCGAGATTCGACTTATCCCGACTGGATATCGAATCCCGTCTTAGTAAGGAAGCCAAACGGAAAGTGGCGGACTTGCATTGACTTTTCAGATTTAAATAAAGCTTGCCAGAAAGATAGTTTCCCACTTCCCAGGATTGACCAGCTTGTAGACTCGACAGCAGGTCATGAACTTCTCTCTTTCATGGACGCATATTCTGGGTACAACCAAATTCCTATGCACGTACCAGACCAAGAACATACGAGCTTCATTACGAATTTGGGGTTATACTGTTAGGTTGTAATGCCATTCGGATTGAAAAACGCTGGAGCTACTTATCAGTGCTTGGTAAATAGAATGTTTTATAATCAAATAGGAAAAACTATGGAAGTTTATGTGGATGATATGCTCGTCAAATCAAAGCAGTCCTCCGACCATACGCAGGACTTGGCGGAAATGTTTGGTATCCTGTGAAAGTACCGGATGAAATTGAATCCTCTGAAATGCTCATTTGGAGTGGCATCGGGAAAGTTCCTTGGCTTCATTGTGAGTTCCCGAGGAATTGAAATCAACCCTAGCCAGATAGCAGCGATTAGAAAAATCGAAGAACCGAGGAGAATTAAAGACGTCCAAAGTCTTGCAGGGAAAGTAGCGGCGCTGAGTAGATTCATCTCCAAAGCCACAGATAAATGTGTTCCGTTTTTTGATTTGATAAAAAGGGGAAAGAAGAACTTCCAGTGGACTCCGGATTGTGTTGAGGCCTTTCAAAATCTGTTGGAACTGCTAGAGAAACAGCCGATTTTATCAAAGCCCGTAGATCACGAAGAATTATTTGTTTACTTGGCAGTCTCGGCTCACGCTGTCAGCACAGCCCTGGTTCGAGAAGAAGACAAAGTACAAAGGCCGGTGTATTATGTAAGTAAGAAATTAGCAGCGGCAGAGCGCAACTACCCAAAAATTGAGAAGCTCGCTTACAGCCTCCTGATCGCATCCCGAAAACTTCGTCACTATTTCCAAGCTCATCCAATAACCATATACACCGACCAGCCCTTAAGGCAGGTGTTGCAGAGACCCGAAGCATCGGGAAGGTTGATCAAATGGAACATAGAACTAAGTCAGTTTGATTTGAATTTTCAACCACGAAAGTCAATCAGGGGGCAAGCTCTAGCAGACTTTATTGCGGAGTTCACCATTCCAGAGGAGGAAATAATCAATGACAGAGTGGTTAAGTCCGAGGATGAGCTAAAGATGAATCCGTGGAAACTATATACAGATGGAGCCAAGAACGACCGAAGGTCCGGAGCTGGAATTGTCTTAGTCACTCCCGAGGGACGGTCGTTATATTACGCCCTGCGATTAGAATTTTCGGCGACTAACAATGACTCTGAATATGAAGCCCTGATCGCCGGGCAGAAGCTCGCTAAAGACCTCGGAGTAAAAATGATAGACATATTTTGTGACTCTAAAATTGTTGTTTGTCAAGTGCGAGAGGAATTCGTGGCTCGAGGACCTCGACTTATCGCCTACCTCAAGAAAGTGAAAGAGCTATTGAATAGCTTAGAGTGGTACAACATAACACATATTCCCAGAGTTGAAAACCAGAAAGCGGATAGACTGGCAAAGCTGGCTAGTTCCGACAATCCAGAAGAGACTGAAGTAATTCCAATTGAAACGTTGGAGTCGCCAAGCTTTGAGTCAATGGAAATTGAATTCGCTTTTGAAGCGGAACCAGAGAAGGAGTCATGGATGACTCCAATTAAGAATTTCCTTAAGAATGGGACACTCCCATCGAAGAAGAGTGAGAAAAGAGCTGTAGTTCGCAAAGCTACCAGATATGTCATACAAGATGATACTCTCTATAGGCAAGGATTTTCTATGCCCCTGTTACGATGTATAGCACACGACGACATCAAGCGTGTACTAAGAGAAGTACACGAAGGTGAGTGTGGAGATCATACAGGAGGTCAAACTTTAGCAAAGAAAATATTGCGGTATGGATACTTCTGGCCTACGATCAATAAAGATGCAGCTGATTATTCACGACGCTGCGATAAGTGCCAGAGATTCACCAAAATCCCCAGGGCACCGTCGACCCAGCTTAAATCAATGGTGAGTCCCTGGCCATTTGCCACATGGGGAATTGATATCATTGGAGTTCTACCAATTGCTAAAGGAGGAGCTAAGTATGCAATAGTAGCCGTGGACTATTTTACGAAGTGGGTGGAAGCTGAGCCCTTGACCAAGATCACAACAAGAAAGGTGATAAGTTTTGTGGTTAGAAATATTATATGCCGATTCGGGATCCCAAGGACGATTATAACTGACAACGGGACCCAATTTGATAGCACTGAATTCAGAAATTTTTGCCAGAAGTATAAGATAGACAAACGATATACTGCAGTTGCCTTCCGCAATCGAATGGGCAAGTAGAGGCAATAAACAAAGTAATAAAATCCATCCTCAAGAAGCGATTAGAGCGTGCAAAGGCAAAGTGGGTTGATGAATTTCCCCTAGCTTTGTGGGCATATCGAACAACATTTAAAACGGCCACCGGTCATACCCCTTTCTCTCTCTCCTTTGGCTCAGAAGCTGTAATTCCAGTTGAACTAGAAGTTCCTTCCCACAGGGTGACATATTATGACCCGATGACAAATCGGGCACTTTTACTTGAGTCTCTTGATGAAGTCGAAGAGAAAAGGGACAAAGCAGATTTGCGTGCAGCAAGACATCGGCGTCAGATGGCACGCTATTATGACAAAAAAGTTCGCCTCAGGACTTTTGAACCAGGAGATTTGGTGCTAAAGAGAGTCTTTCCATCCCTTCCTCACCTTGGTCCGAAATGGGAAGGACCCTTTGTCATTCAACGGAAACTTTAAAAAGGAACCTTCAAGTTAACGACCGTGGATGGCGAAGAAGTCCCCAGAGCATGGAATGCCCAACACATAATGCGATATTTGGATTAAAAACACTGTACTTTGTGTTATTTTTCTTATGAACTCTGTAATAAGGCACGACTTGCCTTGGGAAAATCTGACGATATGAATAAAGGACTATAAAGTGGATGTAGGCTACGACTTAGCTGAACCACTATAAAAATATTGTGTGTTATTTACCTTTATGCATTATGTATATATACATTTGTTAATTATTCTGTTGTAGGTATGAAGTACAGGGTGACTCACAGCCTAAAAAGGTTGAAAACAGTTTAGACATAAAAAGAAGCACAACGGATATTTGTGCGATAAGACATAAAAGAATGAGAAAACGACATTCTTAACTCTAACTCTCCAGAGAGAGAGAGAGAGAGTATAAAAGTGTCTCCGACTGAGCGCTGAAAAAGAGATTCTACTCCTAACTCTAACTCTCCAGAGAGAGAGAGAGAGTATAAAAGCGTCTCCGACTGAGCGCTGAAAAAGAGATTCTACTCCTAACTCTAACTCTCCAGAGAGAGAGAGAGAGTATAAAAGCGTCTCCGACTGAGCGCTGAAAAAGAGATTCTCCTCCTAACTCTAACTCTCCAGAGAGAGAGAGAGTATAAAAGCGTCTCTGACTGAGCGCTGAGAAAGAAATCTTTCCCCGTTGAAAGACCGGGGAATAAACAGATGATTGAACTCGAACTCTAACTCTCAAGAGAAAGAGGGAGAGTATAAAAGAAATGCAAAAAAAAACAAAAAAAAACGACAGGTACTGACGGCACAGGAAGTGCTATCCCGTCAGAAAATCGGGAGCTTTCGGATTACTTGGTTAAGCATTGAATAACTTGTGGAAATTGACTGGGGACACTTATGTACACGCATATTTCCCTCCTCCACAACTTCGTTTCACAACTGTAGACATGCATAAGTGCAGAACTACTAACAAACAAACATTGCAAAAAGTGAATTATTTTTATTTACAGATGAATGAATTTGTACAGGGAAATAGCTAAAAAAGAAAGTGCAGGAGCTGCTTTTGTAGCAGCAATTATTGGTTCACAAAAATGCTAAAAAGATACAGGGCAATCCACTATTTAGATTTGGAATGAGCCTTGGATTTCTTGGCGGCTTTCTCCGCATCCTTTGCTTCTTTCTCGGCTTCGGTCAAGATTCGTTTTGATTTCTTTTTCCCTGAAGATGCGGTACTGGAGCCAGTAGACTTCTTCCCGTAGGGCGGGGCACTGGAATCAAGAGAAGATTTTTTAGCAAGTTCTTCTGTAGTAGATCTAGTTGAGAGTTTAACAACTAACCTTGAACCCGCATC
This sequence comes from Allium sativum, assembly GCA_030737875.1. Lineage (NCBI taxonomy): Eukaryota > Viridiplantae > Streptophyta > Magnoliopsida > Asparagales > Amaryllidaceae > Allium > Allium sativum. The sequence continues at coordinate 605,487,888 of CM060910.1, read as the reverse complement.
CACAACTGCGAGGGGCTTGAGGACCTCAGGGTCTAGTTCTTCGGCCTTTAATTGCAAGCGCTTGTCTTGATCAGCCTTCATTGCAGCCAAGGTAACGTCATCAGCACTTTTTGACTCCTCGGTTATTGCAACTTCTGGTTCCTCTTCATGCCCCCCGTCTCCGCCATCGTCCTTTAAAGCTGCTATCATTTCTTCATCATGGGGAGTGGAGACCTTAGTTGGCTCACTTCCTTCTCCCAAGTCTATAGAAGCAGCCTTGTCTTCCCCTTTTTTGGCCCCATCTGCGGGCTTTGTCCCAGCGGCAGCTCCTTGAGCTACATCTGTCTTTTCGGATGATTCGACACCTACAGAACGAGAAGCAACAGTTATCAACTCAGGCGAAAACAATGGGTCTCTCATCGAATGTTCAATCACGTAGCAAAAGGTAGTAATAGCTTTGGCAAATTGAGGAGAAAAGATAGGGATACCTTCCGAAGACTTCTCAGCGGGGGTGACTACTACCTCTGGGGCTATTTCAGGAATAGGGGATAGTAGAGTTGTTCGGGGAATTCCCGATTTTCGGGATCATACCCTTCTACTTCGGGAGTTGCAGGGGCAGAGGAAGAGGAACCAGCTTCGAGAATGGTTTTTTGTTTAGACTTCCGTCTCTCTTCTTCCATGGCCTCAGCAATAAGGCGGCGCCCTTCAGCTAGGCGCTCCGGTTCATCATCTCTCACGTATTTCTCCATCAGTTTATCTTCATCGAGGGAATCGACCTTCAGTTCCTCTTTTTCCCACTCAACGATTTGATTCCATACTTGAACTAGAGTGGATGGATAGTCCTCGATCCAAGAAATGTTTCAACAACGAACAATGTGTGCGAAGAATTCAATCATTAGCTCGCCGAAGCCCTGAATATCAGCCTCCGCCTCTGATAGTTGCTTGCGGGCTTCCTCCGTAGATTTAATAGCACACTCCACATTGCCCTCGGCCAGAGCAGCCCTGTTCTCTGCCTCCAACAACTTTGAAGCCAAGTCAGCGTTCTTCTTTTCTAATTCAGCACTCCTCTTTGCTAACTCGGCGTTTTTCCGTTCAAGCTCAGCATAAGCAAAGCGTGTCTTAGCAGCTTCTGACTTGGCCTCTTCAGCTGGCTTTTTTAATTCAGAACGCTCCTGAGTATGAGATTCAAGCAAATCGTGATAACGCTTTTGCATGTCCTCGAATTGTTGTTTGAAATTAGAAGCGTCCCTTTGAGCGACTGCTAGCTGAGCTTGAGTGTCTTCCAAATCTTTTCCTAGAGCTTTTAAGGCCTTAGCATCCTCCTCCGCGGTCTTTTGCATTGAATCAGTATTTGTGATTTGAGTGCGGATGATTCTAGAAAGATTGCGTGAATATTTGAACATCTCAGTATATTGTTTTTGCACCGCATCAATCTTTGCTTTGGCCTCATCTGCCCAATTAGACGAAATAGGTTCAAGGGAAGGTAAAAAAGTCAGAGTTTCGAAGTAGTGTTCGGGAAATTGCTCTTTCAAATATGCCCGCTTTATTGCAGTTCCCGCATCTGGTGGGGGAGGAGCGAGGATTGTCAATTCGGTGTCCCTTCCTGAGGAGGATTCTGTAGTCTCTTTGTCTGTCCTAGGTCGTTTAGTAGCAGGGACCTTTTGCTTACTTCGAAACCCGGTTTCTTTTGGAGGACTTTTCTCTCTACTGCGTTTTTAATAGGAAGAGGAGGAGTCTTTGGATTGTGGTCTATCCTTTTCCCTACGGCTTTGGTAACCTTTGTATTTCTCTTGTTCCGGCCTAACGGGTGAGCGAGAACGTGAGGGTCGAGAACGATAGGGATCATAAGGCCTTCTCTCCTCCCTACCACGATCATCCCGGCGATCATACTCGACATCCTGAGGAGGATTGGACATGCTGCGACGAAGCTTTCTTATATCGTAGTAGGATCGAGACATTGTACCTGCACGATAAAACGAACGAAATTTAGAATTAATGGATTCACGAGGAAAGAGGTGCAATGAAGGTTAATGCTGTTATGTAAAGTGTATCCTAAGTGGTGTGTTTCCCCCCAACCAACCCGAGTCTGAAGCTAGACTAGTACGGGCAGGCTCTTTGGCCTTAGCGGGAGTGGTCTCTTCAGAAGAGGTGAAGACTAAAGGATCCTTCCTGAAATCCTCTGAGGTGTATATAGTCTCAGGTAAGGGGAGATCCCCCAAACCCTGAAATATTTGGTCATCAGTGCTAGGGGCATCCCCCTCAGAAGCGTGAAGTGGTGACTCTTGGGAAGATTTTGACTTTTCTAGAGAAGTAGTTTCCTCAGGGGCAATATATCCTTCACGATGCTTTTCGGCCAGATTAGCCAATTCATCATCTTGCGTAGAAGATGGAGAAGGTGAAGTGTGAAGAGGCGCTGTAGGAATTCCTGAGCCTTCTCCTGTCTCTGGGACTACCTCCACTGGAGGAATGTATGCGTATGGAACCGTCCCATGACCAATGCTACGAAAAACAGACAACAGCCCATGAAAGTGAAGGTATTCGTCCTTAAGGGTTTCATCGATAGTCAAGAATTTCTGATTGCCATTGAGGAGTCGGTGCATCCGGTCGAAAAACACCTGGTCTGATATCTGTTTGGGATTGTCAACTGCAAATAAAAAGGAAAAACAAGTCAAGGTGATGATTCAAATGTATAGAGCCCGGATTTAGAAAATCAGTGCTTTACTTGATTTTGTCCACCTCCTGGCGCATCCAGGCTGTCGCTTCACGTAGAACCATTCTAATCTGGAATCTCCAGCTTTACTGCTAAATGGTGCAGAGATTATCTTCCTTTTTGGAACTGATTCAAAGTAGCAGAAAGATGGAGTTTCTCGGGTCTGATGCTTGAAATTATAGAAAAAGTGAACGTCATCGAACGTGAGCTCTATGCCTAAGATTTCACGATATGCTATGTACAAGGTGTGCAGATAGGCATATGAATTGGGGTGCAATTGCATGGGGGCAATCCGCATTTGTCTTAAAAAATCAACAATGAAGGGAGAGAATGGAGGAATGGCACCGACCATGCACATCAATCGAGTGACCGTCATATATCCTTCTGGAGGGTTGTGGGGACGGTCAGAGCGTGAGGGCACTAGGGTGTCCCTTTTCATTATTTCATACTTTAAGCAAATTCGAACAAGTCGATCGTTGTCGATTCTACGGAGTCTGGAGGTGATTCCAATATAATGGCTGATTCAAATTCGTCAGGGGCTCGATCGTCACCGATCCCTCCTTCCTCCTCAAAACCCAGAGAAACCTCGTTCTCCGAAGACGCCTCGTTGCTTTCTCGATTTCCAACCCCGTATTCTGGACCCTCACTGTCCCATTCTGGATCAGACGAAGAAGATATATCCTCAAGAGTGATTTTGTTAGAAGTTTCCGGGGCTTCTTTCCTCTCAGCTAGTCGGGAAGAGCGTCTTGGCCTCATTGTCATAGAACTATTGAAGAAGCAATAGCACGGATTAGAGTAAATTATCCCGTATCACCCTGTGTATGTGTGTGAACTAAAATGTATGCAGCGAATGTGAGAAATGCAAAGTAAAAGTACAGCAATGTAAGACGAAACTTTGAAGAGAAAGTGATAGTCAGAGTAGTTCTTAATGTTCACTTATGTCCGCAAGGCACTATCCTAACTGTTCGTGAAGTTGGAAGTAATATCTTTTAAATAGTTGGACGAGAGTTTATGTTTTAGATTGAGTAGTGTTCGGTTCGGATGCAGACACCAGGTTCGGATCGGATGAACAAAGGCCCATACTCAGAAAGATATATCCGGATCGGTTCGGAGATTGACGCCCGGAGCGGGTCGGATTAACTTGGATAACCAGACCCCTATTCTCTCTTTTGTTTTTCAACCGGGTCCGATCCGAGCGCATAAGTCTTGACCTTCATTGTATTCGTAGATCCGACCCGACCCGGTCAAGCGGTTTAAGGCACATTTCTTGGCCCTATTGCTCCGACCCGATCCGGCTCTGTAAATTTCTCTCTTTTCCTTTTCCTCCTACTGTTCCCCTATCCGAACCAACCTTCTTCAGTTTTCTTCCTCCTCTTAAATAGCGAACCCAACTCGAAATCCCAAGCTTTAATTAAAGTCGAAAGATTAAGCACTCAAGTTTTTAATAACGAGCTTCAATACTTTCCTCCAACGCTTCGAAATGGCGTCGATGCCATTGACGACGAAGGCGGAGGATGGAAGAAGACGTACTGATGGAATTATTCAATTACTTTGTTAAAGTCGTTCAAACTAACCGCGGATGTAAATTAAAAGCGATTATGGCAACAAGATTCAAGATTACAAGACTACCTATGTATTTGATTCGAAGATGGAAGCAAAAATTTTGAAGTTTCTTGGAAAGGCTGGAGCTTCGATATGGAATCGGTTCGGATAAACGAAAACAGTAAATGAAAGAAAAGAAGAAAGAAGAAGTGAATTTATATAAACAACAAGCTGACTATTCGTATTCCCGATCGGACCGGCTCGAAAAGCCCAGTAACACAGCTTGGCCCACTGGTTCATCGTAGAGTACAGGAGGAAGGAGATTTGTTCGGGTCGGAACCCAAGCCAGAAATCCGTTCGGGTCGGAATCCGAACCGAACAGGATGAAGTATGACAACTTAACGTGTGAAGTCGAAAGGAAGGATGAAGCTTTTGCACTATGGCAGTCAAAGCATGCTCCGTTTCCAACAGAAGCATCCTTTGAGGGGGCAAAGTGTTAGCCTACTTTGTGAACTAGGCAACACAAAGTCAAGAAACCAGACATTGAAGAGCATTTTTAATTAGAAGACTTCGGTTCGGATTGGAGAAGACACCACAACCTAGATTGGATACCTGCAGTTGTTCGGGTCGGGTCAGAGCAACATATCGGTTCGGGTCGGATAGAATCTTCTGTTTGGATCGGTGAACTGCTGCTGAGGAAATTGGTAAGGTATATCTAATCGGATCGGAGGGCAACATAATCTCAATTGGATCGGAAAGCCACCTGTTTGCCACGAAAATGGATCGGAGCGGAGTAGATTAGAGAAGAAGAGAGCGTTGCATCCAAGCCAATCCGGGTCGGATCGGGTATCCCGATCCGAACCCCTTATCTGTGCGTCTCCGACCCGAGCCCATGTTCCATATTATTCTCCTGCAAAAGCGCCTGGATATCCGGACCGGCTATGACTAGTTCCTACCCATAACGTCCGTTACTTTGATGCGTTGTCAACATAATAGTTCATCCGAACCCGAAGATAGTGGGATGGACGACATGTGGCCCCGACCCGGATCAAGTTTTAAGCAATTTCACACCTATAAATACCCCGTCTGGAGACAAAGAGAAGGATCTTTTTTAGGCACTTTGAGAATTCAACTACCTCCATAATCCGAACTCCACTACTCCCGGAGAATCCAATTCTTCTTTCATTATTTGTTTTAATCTATTGAGTGAATATAAGCGAGTTGTGAGTGAAATCAAGTGATAATTACATTGTATTTGCAACTGAATCATTGAATATAGTGAAAGATAAGTGGACGTAGGCATTTCTTCGCCGAACCACTATAAATCCTGTGTGTTCATTTTTATTTTTATCTCATCTTATTTGCTTTTAATCAATTTGGGTGTTAGAACCACTTTTGGGTCTAACACCTTTATTCCAATTTTTCACATTCATAGGGAAATGTTCCCATTAATTTTATCAAAGATAAATTCTTCTAAATTGGTTCTTTAATCTTCCTTTGGATATCATTTCAAACCGTGTTAAGGTTTTCCAAACTAGTCGGGATTAGGGAACCACACCGAAGTAATCATTTATTTTATTTCCCAATGTAATAACCTAGAAATCTGAGCCAATTTAAAATTTTTATTTTGGCAATTTTAGCGAATTTTGATTATTGAAAATGAATTATTTTAAATAATATCGACGAGAAATTTATTTTGAATAGAATTCGAACGTATATATTTATATAGATCGTCGTTTGAATATAAATATTTATTTTAAATTATAAAAGGAATTGAAAATGTCGCGGTAGTTCGATAATTCAATTTCAAAATTCAAATGAATGTACCGGGTGCAAAATAAATCGGATTTTAGTGAAACCAAAAATATTAGAATCTAATTGAGAATATCTTTCCAACGAATCCGGGAAATCAAAATTTCATAGCGGGGGTAAAAAGTTATGTCCAGTTAAAGATTCTGAATAGTCGCTATGTAATTTCGCCCCTTAAAATGGCCATTTTGGAAACGACCTCGGATTTCGACGAAACCACTTTTGTTGGATCCGTGATGTCATATTATCGCTAGGTTTCAAAATTCATACTTTTCCGATTCAATATGTGAGCGTGGCAAAGGAAAACGTGTTTGACCAGTTTCAGTTGATTTTAATCGACTGGAAAATGGCCATTTTTCAAACGGTCTCAGAATTCGACGAAACTTGTTTTGTTAGGACCGTATCATCAATACGAAGCTAGAAAATATTTTTCTGGAATTTTTAGAGTTCGTATGTGGCCCCGGTAAATTGAAATGCACGTTCAAATTCAATATATATAGTTATATTTTGATTTGAGCAAAAACTGATCGAAACAGCCGAACTGGCTTTCGATACATATCCCATTGTGTTCGGAATAGGGGTATTACCCTAGGGGCGACAGTCGTTGGGCTCAATTTGGGATTCGAAAGAAAAGTCAACCTTATAGAGAATAAATTAGTTAAATAATTATATATATTCTTCAATCCTTCCTTCCTCGTAGTTAAAATCATTTTCAAAATAAAATAAAATAAAACCCCAAAACCGCTGTAGCCCTAACCGCCTGCCACCTCGCCCGCTCAGACCCGACGTCCGCCCTCCTCCGCTTTCGTCGACTACTCACCTTCTCCGGTGCTCCCCTTCTCTCCACCTCCTCCTCCCTCCAGTCACGAAAACCACACCCAGGAGCACCTCCTTCGTGAGCCCCAACCGCGTGAGCCACCCTCCTCCTTAACCACCGCCTCCTCCTTCATTATCAATCGCTCCGCCTCCGCCTTCACCAACCGCAACCCCCTCCATCCTTAGTTCGAAATCAGCACCCCTCCTCCCCGATTTGAAGACCGTAGACGAGCTACACCGCGAGCACGAAGTCCACTACCCCCTCCGACGCTCCCTCTGACCTCTCTCCCTCTTTCTTTTCTGATCCAAACACTGTAAGCTCTTCCTTCTTCTTTCTATTTTATTTTATTTGCATTGTTTTAATATAGGAAAGTTAATGTTTTAATATACTAAAGATCGAATTTTTTTAATTTTTTTAGTGTTAAAGGCGAGAATTTTATCGTATGGAAGATGAATTTTTATAATATGGAAAGAGTAAAATTATAATCTTTTATATTGTAGAAGTATAAAAATATAATCTTTATATTGTAGAAGGTTAAAAATATAATTTTTATATAGAAGGAAACGGTGTAAAAATAGAATTTTTATCTATATAGTAGTGGTATAAAAATGTGATTTTTTATAGTTATGTAATAAAAATTCGATCTTTATATGTGAAGTAAAATTAAAACATGATTTTTATTCATTGAATGAAGCGATAAAAATATAATTTTTATTTGAACAGCGTGAAAAGAACTGCATTGGAATTTCCAGCAGATTGAAAAGGTTCAACAGTTCAAAAGCAAAGCACGGCGGAGTGGAAACCTCTGTGAGAACTTCTCACTTTGAATTTTCTTTTCTAGTTAGTAATATATACTAGGATGCAGACGGTGTTTAGTAGCACCCGACACCCGTCGTCCACAGACCATGGACAGCTTGTATGCTTGTTTGTTTGATTTTGATGTGTAGTTGATTGGGTGATGTGATGTGAAATGAAATAAAATATTTATATAGTGGAAATAAAATATTTTATAGTGGAAAATATTTTATAGTTAAAAATAGAATTTTTAACGTGTATATGAAATGAAATAAAAATAAACAAACCGGACGGTTTGTTTATATACACACATTTGACTGATATTGATTGGGACGATAAATTTTACACATTGCCCAACTGCACAAATAAAATCTGTATTTGATGGTTTGAAACCCCACACGGGTATTGGGATGATATATGACATAAACTAATCCCAATAATTAGTTGTATGTCGATTGATTGATTGACAGACTGTCATAAGCGTTAAATATCTATATTTGATGCTTATACAGTGTAGAATGCACTCTGGATGATGGTTGATTATTTATCGTTGGTATTTTATACATGTGGGAGAAAATCCGTACAACTAACATTATATGGTAATTGATTGGGCCTCATTCCAGTTTTGAAATAGAAATATTTGAAAAAGAAATATTTGAAATAGAATATTTAAAAATAGAAATATATGAAGTCATGTTGATTAGATTGACGCCATATTGACGTGAACGATATTTACATCGATTTTATTCAATTTTCAATGTATATTGAAAGTGATTTCGAAATTTGAATTATATTGAAAATAATCGAAATTCGAATTTAATTGAAAGGAATTGAATTCAAATTGAAATTGAAAAGAATTGGATTAAATTGAAATTGAAATTCGAATTAAATTGAAATGAATTGAAATTCGAATTAAATTGAAATTGAATTGAAATCGATTTGAAATGAATTTAAAACGAATTTATATTGGAATATTCAATTTTGATTTGAATTTGAATATGAAGTTGAAATCGTTTTGAAAATGAATTTAAAAACGATTTATATAATACGTTTTAAAAGGAAATCGACGAAGTATATATTTTATATATAATATAACGGCCTGAATAGAACGCGCTGCGCCGCGGCAGTTCGCGAATTTCGACCATTGACTTCGAACGGATATTACGGGAGATCCGACTGTCGGATTCTCCTAAAACAGGAACCGTTGGGTTCATATCGAAAAGAGCTTTCTAACGAATATTAGAAATTAGAAATCTAACGGTTGGATTTGGAATTATGTCCAAATCAAATTTGGAAAAGGTCAATGTAAGTGCAGTTCGATGGCCGTTGATGGAAATCGACTGTACGGGCCTTGATAAAATTATTAAAAATATCAATAATTTGTGTAAAATCATAAGAAATGATTTGTGAAGAATTGGGATGAAAAACTCCATATTTGAAAAGATAAAAATAGATTTTTATCGAAATGAACTAGTTTTGAACTAGAATAATAATTTATTTATTTGTAAAATAAATAAATTGGATTTGAAATGGTTTTGAAAATAACCAGAATTTCCAATATTTGAATTGGAATGGATTTGAATCGAAATTGTCTTCGGAATATTTCGATCTTGGATTTCGTGATTATACAGATATTGTTATGGAAATTTGAAAGATATATTTATATCGTTATTTCCAATACGATATTTGTTGGTAGTAGAATTTGATATTGAATATAAGACGATATATTTTCTATTCAGAGCCTTGTATTTAATATCAAATGTGATTTGGGTTTGTCATGAATGGTGTCTTCATTAACCCTGTTCTTGAACCCAGTTGAGAAAAAGATTAAATCTTTTTATTTAGATTTAATGAAGTGTAGCAATTAAATAATATTTAATTGGAATTGAATTGGTATTGATTTATGGGTCTATCGTGAATAGTGTTTTATATAACACTTGTTCTTTAACCCGATAATTAATGAAATGTGATTTTGGGTTGTCGTATCTTCAATAGTACTGTTCTTAGACCCAAAGGAGTTAAGAAAATCAGAAACTAACTGGAGATTAGTTAAATTGAATGGTTTCTGGGGTATTAATCTGATGTTGGTTGTGGCCTTCGGGGTTAATACTTAGGGAATTGCTCACTTGCTAATTTACGGTTAGGGACTGATTGAAATGTGATGTGATTTTGGGTTTATCGTGAACCGTGTTTTAAATGACACTAATTCTTTAACCCAGTCACAGATTAAAACTAAGTGGAGTTTTAATGAATCTTTAATTAGATTGAAATGATCGAGAATGGAGTATCACCAGTTTTGCACCAGGAGATAGTTAAATCTTTAATTAGATTTGAACGTGAAATGGTAATTGAATTTACCGACAACACCGTGGTGTTAGATATGAAGTACTACTAGTTTTACTTCATGGGATGAATAGGTTGGGATTGGGAAAATTAAAACAAATGATTACTTCGGTAAGGTTCGTTAATCCGGACTAGTTTGAATTGATATTCAAAAGTAGATTAAAGAATAAATTTAAAGGATTTATCTTTGATAAAATTAATGGGAACCTTTCCCTATGAATGTGAAAATTAAAAACTAACTGTTGGTTAGCTAAGCAGAATGTTTTTCTGGATATTGATCTGATGTTGGTTTCGGCCTTCGGGGTTAATATTTGGGGAATTATTCTCTTGTTGATTTACGGTTAGTGACTGATGAATTGGAATGAGGCATATGTTGTGTTTGTGTAACACTTGTTTATAATATACGCGAGTTATTCGGAAAGACCGGGTTTATCCCATTCTGAATAACTAATACGACGATAAGTCGAAGATGAAGACGGTGGTCGAAGACCGGAGGTCTTCACGTCGTTTGGGTGATTACTGATGATCCTGATTGGGATGTACACCCAAGAAGATGGAAACAGTTGGTGATCGTCCAGACGTACTTGGAGATCGATGGATATGCGGGGTACTAGGTGCCTCCGGTTTCGTTCAGACCCAGAACGGACTTGTAAATGGAATGTGTGTCTGACATCGGATTTCATTCTTTGTGACTGATTTCTGTTGCATAGAGTGGTTTGCCTGTGTGGCATGCTAAGATGCAAATGATCAAGGCTTCTGTTGAAAAGCAGAGTCTTATGGTTGATGATCAAAGCACGGCCTTTGTGGCGTAGCTTTGTGTAACGTTGAATCGCGAGCCTCACATCCCGGTAGTGAACCAAAAACGGGAGAGGACCTCAGGGAGGACATGCGTTTCTTTCTAGCTAGAAGTGGCGTTAGTGGTTTTACACGCCCTGACGAGTTTGACTTATGTGGTTGTTTCTGTTGCGAGGCGCCTAAGTTTGATCGGACGATCCGGGTCCGATGGAGTCATTTGTTGGCTCATTTACGCCCCCATAGGGCGGGGAAACGTAGTGTTTAGGCATTTTAATCCATATCGGTGGGCCGGCCCTGACGATCCAAGGGTCAATGCGCTCTGACCCTGAGGCTCGGGCTAGACAGTTTCGAAGACGGTGAGGACGATCCCTGGCCTCGGTTCACAGATGGAAATCCAATTTCCAAATACGTGACATTTGCGGTTTTATTTGTAGAGCCTAGTATGGCGACATAGTGGGATGGAGCGCTTATGCCGTCTATGATTGATACTTATGATTTGAAGTTGTTTTATACACTGTACACTTATAGTAATAATAAATGATTTGTTTTAAACGTATCAAGCGTTCTTGGCTATTATAAGGTAAAAACCCTATCCTCCGGCTTGCATTGCATTGTGTGATGGGACCTGGGTCTTATAATAGCTTCATTTTTCTTTATTTAGCATTGCGCTGTTGTTTTATGCAGTGGTGTTCTTGGGAGGAAACCCGTTCCGTGTTATACGGCTTGGTCCCTTGATTTACCTAATTTGGAAATAAAGATTAATAACTGTTTTAGTTCTCACACCAGTCCCATGACTGACCTGGAGTTTATTGTTTTAACCTAAACTCTGGGTGCCCTTATTTTGACATGGGCAGCTAGTAGTTTTGGTTTTGCAGATTTATATTCACAGGATCCTGGTTTACAGCTGGAACGATATCCGGAAAGCTTTGTATCCGTATATCTCCTTCTAGTTGTGTTTTGTATTATTTCCGCTGCGACGTATTTAAATGTAATTTAAATCTCTGATATTTCTGTGTAATATTTATTCATACTCTGTATATTCTTGTATTCTGATGGAATTGTTGTAATATACAATGAAATGTTCTCCCGTCTGCGTCCTTCTGTGTGTTGTTCTCAAACTATCCGCGCTTTCCCTCACCGGTGAAGTTACGTGTCTTTACATTTGGTATCTGAGCTTTGGTTTACAAAGCTTAGAGAACAAGACACATTAGAACCATACGAAAGAATTCATCAGATATTGGATTAGTAATATCCAATGAGGATGACTCGTTAGAGATGGGATCAGTAGTATCCTAGAACGAGTGTGAAGAGTATTTTTTTAAAAATGAAAACAAGTTTTGTTTTGAAAATTAAAATCAATTACTCGTATTTGACTATTTATTTATATGAATTCGGACAATCCAATATATAAAGATTTTGCATATATGTCTTGCAAATGTGTATTCGAAGTTTTAATGTATTGGATAGTTATAGAATCACACTCTAGTGCCCGGGGATAATTCTGGTGACGGGGCACCATTGCCGGTATTTATTTTCGAATTTCGAAAGTGAGATTTCTATATCTTTCCAATTTACTGGTGTGAGAGCCGAAACTAGATAGGGCTTATTGTTGTGATTTGGCATCAAAAATCTGATTTTTTGACTATGTATCAAAGTTATGAATTTGAAAAGCTAATCAACAAATTGATTGCTGATTGTGTTGTTTGATTAATTATTATTTTTAACCATTTAGCCAATTGAACCAAATAGTGAATTGTATTGAAATTTGGTCGCATTTGCTTGCATATACATGTACTTCAATTGAACAGGTCATAGCAAGGAGGCTAGAGTAGAAGAATAAAATTGTTTTCCCGACAAATAGGTACATGTTTACCATAATTTACTGTTTTGTTTGGGTGATGATGATTTTATGAGCCGATGGCTAGCCGCTTGGCTTTTTCTTTTTCTTTTTGAGATCAGAGGGCCTATATGGCAATTTCGGGATTTTCCCAGTCCTCCCAGTGCAGGGGAGGTTATGGCGAAATTTTTCGGAAATTTAGGGTGTTAGCCAAATTTTTGAAAAATTTGTTAGCCAAATTTTTGAAAAATTTGAAAAGTTCTTAGAAACTGAATAGTTGAAGAACTTAAGCCATAATAAAAATAATGAAAGTTGAGTTGGTATTTAAAACAACTTTCGGCTTCATTCCTTTTCGGGGACGAAAAGTTTTAAGTGGGGGAGATTGTAATAACCCGGAAATCTGAGCCAATTTAAAATTTTTATTTTGGCAATTTTAGCGAATTTTGATTATTTAAAATGAATTATTTTAAATAATATCGACGAGAAATTTATTTTGAATAGAATTCGAACGTATATATTTATATAGATCGTCGTTTGAATATAAATATTTATTTTAAATTATAAAAGGAATTGAAAATGGCGCGGTAGTTCGATAATTCGATTTCAAAATTCAAATGAATGTACCGGGTGCAAAATAAACCGGATTTTAGTGAAATAGAAAATATTAGAATCTAACTGAGAATATCTTTCCAACGAATCCGGGAAATCAAAATTTCATGGCGGGGCTAAAAATTTATGTCCAGTTGAAGATTCTGAATAGTCGCTATGGAATTTCAGCCCTTAAAAATGGCCATTTTGCAAACGACCTCGGATTTCGACGAAACCACTTTTGTTGGATCCGTGATGTCATATTATCGTTAGGTTTCAAAATTCATAATTTTCAGATTCAATATGTGATCGTGGCAAAGGAAAACGCGTTTGACCAGTTTCAGTTGGTTTTAATCGACTGGAAAATGGCCATTTTTCAAACGGTCTCAGAATTCGACGAAACTAGTTTTGTTAGGACCGTATCGTCAATACGAAGCTAGAAAATATTTTTTTGGAATTTTTAGAGTTCGTATGTGGCCCCGGTAAATTGAAATGCGCGTTCAAATTCAATATATAGAGTTATATTTTTATTTGAGCGAAAACTAATCGAAACAGCCGAACTGGCTTTCGATACATATCCCATTGTGTTCGGAATCGGGGTATTACCCTGGGGGCGACAGTCGTTGGGGTCGATTTGGGATTCGATAGAAAAGTCAACCTTATAGAGAATAAATTAATTAAATAATTATATATATATTCTTCACTCCTTCCTTCCTCTCAGTTAAAATCGTTTTCAAAATAAAATTAAAAAAAACCCCAAAACCGCTGTAGCCCTAACTGCCCGCCACCTCGCCTGCTAAGACCCGACGTCCGCCCTCCTCCGCTTTCCTCGACCACCCCGTTCTCCGGCGCTCCCCTTCTCTCCGCCTCCTCCTCCCTCCAGTCACGAAAACCGCACCCAGGAGCACCTCCTTCATGAGACCCCACCGCGTGAGCCACCCTCCTCCTTAACCACCGCCTCCTCCTTCATTTCCAGTCGCTCTGCCTCCGCCTTCACCAACCGCACCTCCTCCTTCCTCAGTTCGAAATCAGCACCCCTCCTCCCCGATATGAAGACCGCAGACGAGCTACACCGCGAGCACGAAGTCCACTACCCGCTCCGACGCTCCCTCTGACCTCTCTCCCTCTTTCTTTTCTGATCCAAACACTGTAAGCTCTTCCTTCTTCTTTCTATTTTATTTTATTTGCATTGTTTTAATATAGGAAAGGTAATGTTTTAATATAGTAAAGATCGAATTTTTTTTAAGTGTTAAAGGTCGAATTTTTTTATTGTTAAAGGCGAGAATTTTATCGTATGGAAGATGAATTTTTATAATATGGAAAGAGTAAAAATATAATCTTTTATATTGTAGAAGTATAAAAATGTAATCTTTTATATTGTAGAAGGTTAAAAATATAATTTTTATATAGAAGGAAACGGTGTAAAAATAGAATTTTTATCTATATAGTAGTGGTATAAAAATGTGATTTTTTATAGTGATGTAATAAAAATTCGATCTTTATATGTGAAGTAAAATAAAAACATGATTTTTATTCATTGAACGAAGTGATAAAAATATAATTTTTATTTGAACAGCGTGAAAAGAACTGCATTGGAATTTCAAGCAGATCGAAAAGGTTCAACAGTTCAAAAGCAAAGCACGGCGGAGTGGAACCCTCTGTCAGAACTTCTCACTTTGAATTTTCTTTTCTAGTTAATAATATATACTAGGATGCAGACGGTGTTTAGTAGCACCCGACACCCGTCGTCCACAGACCATGGACGGCTTGTATGCTTGTTTGTTTGATTTTGATGTGTAGTTGATTGCGTGATGTGATGTGAAATGAAATAAAATATTTATATAGTGGAAATAAAATATTTTATAGTGGAAAATATTTTATAGTTAAAAATAGAATTTTTAACGTGTATATGAAATGAAAATAAACAAACCGGACGGTTTGTTTATATACACACATTTGACTGATATTGATTGGGACGATAAATTTTACACATCGCCCAACTGCACAAATAAAATCTGTGTTTGATGGTTTGAAACCCCACACGGGTATTGGGATGATATATGACATACACTAATCCCAATAATTAGCTGTATGTCGATCGATTGATTGACAGACTGTCATAAGCGTTAAATAACTATATTTGATGCTTATACAATGTAGAATGCACTCTGGATGATGGTTGATTATTTATCGTTGGTATTTTATACATGTGGTAGAAATCCATATAACTAACATTATATGGTAATTGATTGGGCCTCATTCCAGTTTTGAAATAGAAATATTTGAAAAAGAAATATTTGAAATAGAATAATTAAAAATAGAAATATATGAAGCCGTGTTGATTAGATTGACGCCATTTTGACGTGAACGATATTTATATCGATTTTATTCAATTTTCAATGTATATTGAAAGTGATTTCGAAATTTGAATTATATTGAAAATAATCGAAATTCGAATTTAATTGAAAGGAATTGAATTCAAATTGAAATTGAAAAGAATTGGAATAAATTGAAATTGACATTCGAATTAAATTGAAATGGATTGAAATTCGAATTAAATTGAAATTGAATTGAAATCAATTTGAAATGAATTTAAAACGAATTTATATTGGAATATTCAATTTTGATTTGAATTTGAATATGAAGTTGAAATCGTTTTGAAAACGAATTTAAAAACGATTTATATAATACGTTTTAAAAGGAAATCGACGAAGTATATATTATATATATTATATATATAATATAACGGCCTGAATAGAACGCGCCGCGTCGCGGCAGTTCGCGAATTTCGACCATTGACTTCGAACGGATATTACGGGAGATCCGACCGTCGGATTCTCCTAAAACCGCAACCGTTGGGTTCGTATCGAAAAGAGCTTTCTAACAAATATTAGAAATTAGAAATCTAATGGTTGGATTTCGAATTATTTCCAAATCAAATTTGGAAAAGGTCGTTGTAAGTGTAGTTCGATGGCCGTTAATGGAAATCGACTGTACGAGCCTTGATAAAATTATTAAAAATATCAATAATTTGTGTAAAATCATAAGAAATGATTTGTGAAGAATTGGGATGAAAAACTCCATATTTCAAAAGATAAAAATAGATTTTTATTGAAATGAACTAGTTTTGAACTAGAATAATAATTTATATATTTTTAAAATAAATAAATTAGATTTGAAATGGTTTTGAAAATAACCAGAATTTCCAATATTTGAATTGGAATGGATTTGAGTCGAAATTGTCTTCGTAATATTTCGATGTTGGATTTCATGATTATACAGATATTATTATGGAAATTTGAAAGATATATTTATATCGTTATTTCCAATACGATATTTGTTGGTCGTAGAATTTGATATTGAATATAAGCCGATATATTTTCTATTCAGAGCCTTGTATTTAATATCAAATGTGATTTATGTTTATCGTGAATGGTGTCTTCATTAACCCTGTTCTTGAACCCAGTTGAGAAAAAGATTAAATCTTTTTATTTAGATTTAATGAAGTGTACCAATTAAATAATATTTAATTGGAATTGAACTGATATTGATTTATAGGTTTATCGTGAACAGTGTTTTATATAACACTTGTTCTTTAACCCGATAATTAATGAAATGTGATTTTGGGTTGTCGTGAACGTTATCTTCAATAATACTGTTCTTAGACCCAAAGGAGTTAAGAAAATCAGAAACTAACTGGAGATTAGTTAAATTGAATGGTTTCTGGGGTATTGATCTGATGTTGGTTTCGGCCTTCGGGGTTAATACTTAGGGAATTGCTCACTTGCAAATTTACGGTTAGGGACTGATTGAAATGTGATGTGATTTTGGGTTTATCGTGAACCGTGTTTTAAATGACACTGATTCTTTAACCCAGTCACAGATTAAAACTAAGTGGAGTTTTAATGAATCTTTAATTAGATTGAAATGATCGAGAATGGAGTATCACCAGTTTTGCTCCAGGCGATAGTTAAATCTTTAATTAGATTTGAACGTGAAATGGTAATTGAATTTACCGACAACACCGTGGTGTTAGATATAAAGTACTACTAGTTTTACTTCATGGGATGAATAGGTTGGGATTGGGAAAATTAAAACAAATGGTTACTTCGGTAAGGTTCGTTAATCCCGACTAGTTCGAATTGATACTCAAAAGTAGATTAAAGAATAAATTTAAAGGATTTATCTTTGATAAAATTAATGGGAACCTTTCCCTATGAATGTGAAAATTTAGAAACTAACTGTCGGTTAGCTAAGCAGAATGGTTTTCTGGATATTGGTTAGCTAAGCAGAATGGTTTTCTGGATATTGATCTGATGTTGGTTTCGGCCTTCGGGGTTAATATTTGGGGAATTATTCTCTTGTTGATTTACGGTTAGTGACTGATGAATTGGAATGAAGAGTATGTTGTGTTTGTGTAACACTTGTTTATAATATACGCGAGTTATTCGGAAAGATCGGGTTTATCCCATTCTGAATAACTAATACGGCGATAAGTCGAAGATGAAGACGGTGGTCAAAGACCAGAGGTCTTCACGTCGTTTGGGTGATTACTGATGATCTTGATTGGGATGTACACCCAAGAAGATGGAAACAGTTGGTGATCGTCTAGACGTACTTGGAGATCGATAGATATGCGGGGTACTAGGTGCCTCCGGTTTCGTTCAGACCCAGAACGGACTTGTAAATGGACTGTGTGTCTGACATCGGATTTCATTCTATGTGACTGATATCGGTTGCATAGACTGGTTTGCCTGTGTGGCATGCTAAGATGCAAATGATCAACCCTTCTGTTGAAAAGCAGAGTCTTGTGGTTGATGATCAAAGCACGGACTTTGTGGCGTAGCTTTGTGTAACGTTGAATCGTGAGCCTCACACCCCGGTGGTGAACCAAAAACGGGAGAGGACCTCAGGGAGGACATGCGTTTCTTTCTAGCTAGAAGTGGCGTCAGTGGTTTTACACGCCCTGAAGAGTTTGACTTATGTGGTTGTTGCTGTTGCGAGGCGCCTCGGTTTGATCGGACGATCCGGGTCCGATGAAGTCATTCGTTGGCTCATTTACGCCCCATAGGGCAGGGAAACGTAGTGTTCAGACATTTTAATCCACATCGGTGGACCGGCCTTAACGATCCAAGGGTCGATGCGCTCTGACCCTGAGGCTCGGGCTAGACAGTCTCGAAGACGGTGAGGACGATCCCCGGCCTCGGTTCACATACGGAAATCCAATTTCCAAAT
The DNA here is from genome assembly GCA_030737875.1 of Allium sativum. Classification (NCBI taxonomy): domain Eukaryota; kingdom Viridiplantae; phylum Streptophyta; class Magnoliopsida; order Asparagales; family Amaryllidaceae; genus Allium; species Allium sativum. The sequence continues at coordinate 605,469,438 of CM060910.1, read as the reverse complement.
ACGTGACATTTGTGGTTTTATTTGTAGAGCCTAGTATGGCGACATAGTGGGATGGGGCGCTTATGATGTCTATGATTGATACTTTTGATTTGAAGTTGTTTTATACACTATACACTTATAGTAATAATAAATGATTTGTTTTAAACGTATCAAGCATTCTAGGCTATTATAAGGTAAAAACCCTATCCTCCGGCTTGCGTTGCATTGTGTGATGGGACCTGGGTCTTATAATAGCTTAATTTTTCTTTATTTAGCATTGCGCTGTTGTTTTATGCACTGGTGTTCTTGGGAGGAAACCCGTTCCGTGTTATACGGCGTGGTCCCTTGATTTACCTAACTTTGAAAATAAAGATTAATAACTGTTTTAGTTCTCACACCAGTCCCATGACTGACTTGGAGTTTATTGTTTTAACCTAAACTCTGGGTGCCCTTATTTTGACACGGGCAGCTAGTAGTTTTGGTTTTGCAGATTTATATTCATAGGATCCTGGTTTACAGCTGGAACGATATCTGGAAAGCTTTGTATCCGTATATCTCCTTCTAGTTGTGTTTTGTATTATTTCCGCTGCAATGTATTTAAATGTAATTTAAATCTCTGATATTTCTGTGTAATATTTATTTATACTCTGTATATTCTTGTATTATGATGGAATTGTTGTAATATACAATGAAATGTTCTCCCGTCTGCGTCCTTCTGTGTGTTGTTCTCGAACTATCCGCGCTTTCCCTCACCGGGGAAGTTACGGGTCTTTACACCCAATCCCAACCTATTCATCCCGTGGAGAAAAACTGGTAATACTCCATATCTAACACCACGGTGTTATCGATAAATATTAATTACCATAACACGTTCAAAACTAATTAAAGATTTAACTATCGCTTTGGAGCAAAACTGGTGATACTCCATTCTCGATCATCCCAATCTAATTAAAGATTCATTAAAACTCCACTTGGTTTTAATCCTCCCAAAAATCAATATCCTGTCTTTAACCGGGTTAAAGAACCAACGTCATCTAAAACACGGTTCACAATAAACCCGAAATTACATTCCATTGTTAATCGGGTTAAAGAACACGTGTTATTTAAAACATCGCTCGCAATAAACCCAAAAACCAATTTAAATTCAATTCCAATTAAATACTAATTAACTGGACATTTTCACTAAATCTTAATTAAAAGATTTATTCTTTTCTAAACTGGGTTCAAAAACAGTGTTATTTATGACACCATCCATGACGAACCCAAAATCCCATTTGATATTAAATATAAGGCCCTGAATAGAAAATATATCGGCTTATATTCAATTTCAAATTCTGAAACCAACAAATATCTTATTAGAAATAACGATATAAATATATCTTTCAAATTTCCACAACCATATTTGTATAATCACAAAATCCAACATCGAAATATTTCGAAGATAATTTCGATTCAAATCCATTCCAATTCATGTATTGGAAATTCTGATTATTTTTAAAACCACTTCAAATCTAGTTCAAAACTAGTTCATTTCGATAAAAATATATTTTTATCCTTTCAAATGTGGAATTTTTCATCCCAGTTCTTTTCAATTCATATATTATGATTTTACACAAATTATTAATATTTTTAATAATTTTGTCAAGGCCCGTACAGTCGGTTTTCAGTAACGGCCACCGAACTGTACTTGCAGCGAACTTTTCCAAATTTGATTTGGACATAATTCCGTTAGATTTCAAATTTCTAATATTCTTTGGAAAGCTCTTTTCGATACGAACCCAACGGTTCCGGTTTCAGGAGAATCCGACCGTCGGATCCCCCACAACGTCGATTAAAAGTCAATGGTCGAAATTCACAAACTGCTGCAACGCGGCGCGTTCTATTCAGGCCATTTAATATATATAATATATATTATATATATTTCATCTATTTCAATTCAAAACGTATTTTATAAATCGTTTTAAATTCGTTTTCAAAACAAAGTCAACTTCATATTCAATTTCAAATCAAAATAGAATATTTCATATCATTAATATATAAATTATAATATTTTCAAAACGTTATATTTTGAAATCACTTCTTTTTCTATATTCATTATAAAAATGAATATAATCGATATAAATATCGTTCGCATCAAAATGGCGCATATCTAATCAACACGGCTTTATACATTTCAATAACTTCGGTATTCTATTCAACAAACGAATATTTATTCTATTCAACACCTGAATCTATATTTCTTTCAACACATGAATATTCTCAACACATGAGTATCGTCAACACATGAATATTTTTATTATTTAATATATTTTATAAAATTATGATAAAGATGTAAATTTTATTGTTTAAAATATTTTACTCAACACATGAACATTTACAACACATGAATATATATTTTATAATATTCTTTATTCAACACATGAATGTTCTTTATTCTATTCAACACATGAATATATATTTTATTCAACACATGAATATTCTTTATTCTATTCAACACATGAATATATATTTTATTCAACACATGAATATTCTTTATTCTATTCAACACATGAATATATATATTTTATTCAACACATGAATATATATTTTATAATATTCTTTATTTTCCCAATTGGAATGAGACCCAATCAATTACCATATAATGTTAATTATATGGATTCCATACAACACATGTATATAATAGCAACGATAAATAATCAACCATCATCCAGAGTGCACCACACAACTGCATAAGCATTAAATATAACTAATTGACGCATACACAGTCTGTCGACCAATCGATCGACATACAACTAAATAATTGGGTTTCGTGTATGCCAAATATCATTCCGACACCCGTGTGGGGTTTCACATCAACAAACACTGAATATTATTTGTGCAGTTGGGCGACGTGTAAAATTTATCGTCCCAATCAATATCCTTCAAATAGTTGTACGTAAACAAACCGTCCGGGTTGTAAATGTATATTTATTTATTCACATTCACGTTAAATTTATATTTTTAACGATAAATATTTTATTTCAGACATGAATGTTTTATTACCCATTTCACATCAACATCACAAACAAACTTCACAACACATCAAACAAGCAAACAAGTCGTCCATGGTCTGTGGACGACAGGTGTTGGGTGCTGCTAAGCACTGTCTGCATCCTAGTATATAATTTTAACTAGAAAACAAGATTTAAAGTGATAAGTTCTCACCTTGGGGTTCCACTCCACCATTCTTTATTTCTGAACGGTTCGGATTTTGTTTTGCTTATCGTCGGTTCCATCGCAATCTATTTCACTTTGTTCATAGTAAAAATCACATTTTTAATAATGCTACATTTACATAAAAATCATATTTCTATTTCCACTTCATATATATAAAAATTGAATTTTTATGTTCACTTCATATATATAAAAATCGAATTTTTATCTTCACTTCATATATATAAAAATCGAATTTTTATCTTCACTTCATATATATAAAAATCGAATTTTTATCTTGCTATTCAAATAAAAATTATTTTTTTATGTTGCTTTTCCATGTATAAAAATCTTGTCTTTATGATGTTAAAAATCTCGTATTTACGATGTTAAAAATCTTAACTTCTATTTCATATATTTCAGATTCAAAAATCAAGTAATTTCAGATTTAAAAATCATACAATTCAGTTTTAAAACTGATTTTAAACAATGTTCCTAAAAACGAAATTAAAATCATCGCAGTTTTTATATATAATAAAATAAAAAAAACTCACGGCTGTTGGTTTTGAATCCCATCGTTGGAGGAAGGGATCGGAGGTGGTCTGCTGGCTCGAACGGGGCGGCGCTGGTCCTGGGAGGGTGCGGCAACACGGTGGCGGAGCTATGGGTGCGGTGTCAGAGGGTTGCAGGTGGTGCGGTTTTCAAATCGGGTGGGTTGGAGATGAGAGGGAGGAGGCGGTGGTGCAGTGGAGGGAGTGGCGGAGGTCGGCCGTTAAGCGGAGGGGAGGGGTGGCGCTTTGACTAGCGAAGGGGGCTAGGGTTATGTATATTCTTTCGACCTTGAAATCAAGCCAATCGACTGTCGTCCATAGCTAATTTTCCCCATTCCGAACACAACGGGATATGTATCGTAAGCCAGTTTGGTTGTTTCGACCAGTTTCCATCAAAATCAAAATCTAAATCAATATATTGAGTTTGAACGTGCATTTCAATTTACCGGGGCCACATACTAACCCTAAAAATTATAGAAAAATTATTTCTAGCCTCGTATTGACGATATAGTTCTAACAAAACTAGTTTCACAAAATTCCGAGACCGTTTGAAAAATGGCCATTTTCTGGTCGATCGAAATTGATTGAAACTGTCAAAACATGTTTTACTTCGCCACGCTCACATATTGATTCGAAAAATTACGAATTTTGGAATCTAGCAATAACTTGACATCCCGGATCCAACAAAGTGGTTTCGTTGAAAACGAAGGTCGTTTGCAAAATTCCCATTTTTAAGGGCCAAAATTCCATAGCGACTATTCTGAATTTTCACCTAGGCATAACTTCTTATCCCCACTATGAAATTTCTATTTTTCGGATTCGTCGAAAATATATTTTCAATTAGATTCTAATATTTTTGGTTTTGCTAAAATTCGGTTTATTTTGAATCTTGTACATTTATTTGAATTTTGAAATCGAATTTTCAAACTACCGCTCCATTTTCAATTCCTTTTATAATTTAAAATAAATATTTATATTCTAACGACGATCTATATAAATATATACATTCTATTTCTATTCAAAATAAATTTCTCGTCGTTATTATTTAAAATAATTCATTTTAGATATTCAAAATTCGCTAAAATTGCCAAAATAAAAATTTTAAATTGGCCCAGAATTTCCGGGTTATTACAAATTGTAATAGAGGGTGTCGAACTCTAGGACCAAAAATATTTAAATTAGTAAATACAATCAAGTTATTCCAGAATTTAGATTGGTTGAAAACACAGAAAATAACAAAAATTAAATAAAAGGGAGTTTTATATGATTAAAGAAAGCAATTAGGGAGCAATGACATAGAATAAATTAACTTGAATTAATAACCCAACAAATTAATCAAATCTAATTCTTGTTTCTGTCACAAACATGAATTAATGCTTATTAGGTTTCTAGAAACAAATATTTGAATAACGACAAGTATAACCTATGCAGGAGCTAAGCCCTTAAACAACCATAAGCTATCAGGATAGATTCACTATTTTATTTCTGAAGCCCTAAATGTTAGATCTAAATCTGATAAACGTTAGATCAAACTCGAATATACCCTGTGAAGGAGCGTAACTCTTAAGCGACACAAAGTATGAAGGTTCAGATCCAACCCTTTGTTCAGATCTAGATCTACATATATGAAGTTCTAATCTCGTTGGCTATGTGATTCATATTGAATCTAATCCAGCATCATCACTCCCTAGTTAAAGGAGATTAGCTAGACATAGCTAAAGAAGAAGAGAAAAAGGAAATAAACATAAATAAAATACAATAAAAAGTAAAGAGAAAAGAAGAAGAATGATTTTATTATAAGGGAAGGATTACAAAATAAAACCCAATGTGTTTTTAAATGAACAAGAAACACGTGTATTTATAGCTGATATGACAAAGAATCATTGGCTTAGGACTATAGATTTAGCCCAAATAACACATAAGCTAATGTGAACGCAGCTGTAGAGTGAGAGCCCTTCCAAATGAGCCAATGTGAACGCATCATGAGTCTTTGGTGAGCAAAATCTACCTAACTGAACTCTATTTGCAACCGTTCTTCAATCTTTAAACTCTTCAAGCTTTAGCAATTTCAAACTTCACTCTTTTTAAGCAAATTCTTCATGATTTATCCATTAAATGCTTTAAACCATGATTTTTATCAACAATCTGAAAATACAGCTATAAATACACAATATCAGTTATTTTAAAGGGAAAACAAGATAAATAAGCAGGTAAAATATACACATTTACGTGTATATCAAGTGGTTCCATGAGCTTGCTCCATTTGTGTTTACTTCTATGCACTGTGATCTGGACACATACTCTAGCCTTTAACTATGTTGTACGAACTTGTTCCTTGGTTCCTGAACCTGTATCTACATTGTCATGAACCTGAAATGTTTGTTGTGTGCACTTGGAACTCTTATGTATATTTCCATGTGTATTCACTTCTAAATCTGCTTATGTACTCTTGTAATTTTGAAATCTGAACTGCCTATGTCATCTATATATGCATATGCACAAATACACATAGATCTATAATATTTATGTGTATATATGTTGTACATTTAAGCTTCTAGATCCCTAAGTATTTTCTACAATGCCTTGATCTAACAATTTACAATTGCGTCTTGTTTGACTTTTCCATGATGTGCATGTTTGTAATTATTATGCATGCTTTTGCTTTCCATGTGCTTGAGTTCTCAGTCACTTGCTTGTTCAAGCTGTGCATGCATATTACACTATCTTGACCTTTTTGTTAACATTTGGCTGTGCTGAACCAATTTGCACCTGTTGCTTATGTACATGTTTTCTCTTTGTTATATGTGCGTATGAACATTTTTTTGCCCTAAACAATTCGCTTTGTATTGTCCTGAAATGTTTACAACTTGTTGTTCTTCATTACTGTCATTTGTCTCCATATGCATATCCATGCTTGACCTTTGGCTGGTTGTGCATGAGTAATCATTTGTTTCACATTTGCTTTAGCAGTTTCTTCATGTGCAAATGGTTATGCATTATTCTTCATGTTTTTACATACACTTGACGATGCACCCTACTGTGATGCGGATCTAGTTAGCTTGTGCTAAACTGTGGCCTTCAAAGCACTATTTGGCCTGAACCTGATTTGCATGCATGTCAGACCATTCCCCTGCACATTATTAATATATATATGTGTATATACATACACATGTATGTATATACATGTATCAGGGTTATGCAATTATATTTTCTATTTATATCAGCAGACCACTATACAATGTGTCAAGGCTGGTCAAGATCAGCAGACCACAAATGTGAGTCAAGGCTGGTCTTGAGTAGCATACCACTATAGTTGTGTTATACCTTAGCTTTGAGCTTTGGTTATTTATAATGGAAACATGTGTGCTTCGTGATTATCTCTTTATACATGAGAACCATATTTGTGATTTTTGTGAACAAGATCATGTATTCTATGTTGTATGAGCTTACAGTATTCTTCCTTTATTGGGAGGAATAAAATTTTATTCATTATTTTTGTTTATCATAGACTAATTATCTTATCTAAGCTTGACTAGGCTGCGTATTTTATTTACTTGGTTTAGACTAAGGTATTTCAAGTTATTCGTCTGATGTAGATTCTCATTATGCTTTGCTTCCACCTGGACTATCGTGTCTTCTTTTTCATTCTCATGTATGTTTTTTGTAGTTGTCATGTCATACTCTGTTGTATATTCTTTTGCGTACTTGTTATTGTATGTGGTTCATAAGAAGCATCTACTTATATAACACTTATGTGTCGTACTTCTGCTTAATCTATTCGTATATGTATGTATTAGTTAATCTACGAACTATATTATATGATGTTGTTATGTTTTATTTTGAATAGATCCATTAGCCATAAAAGTTTTGTGTTAAACCTATCTCAGACACATCGATCCATATAAGATTAGAGAAAAATATTGGAACACCCAGTCGACATATTTGATACTTTTTAAGACAAAGCGTATGGATGGTTGCTCCTAAGCAACCTTGTTTTCCACACTAGCAGACGACATTACTTGTTCTTTATTATTGTGGGTCTCGAGGTGGGGCACTGCAACTTGGTATCAGCGCTGATTTTAGAATAAGTATGATAATCACAAAACACAACCCATATTACAGTACATCGAAAGATAACATACATGTTAACATAATCTCTTACATTCGTATTCTTAATCGTGTCCTTAATCCTTTCACGTCATTGGTGGTGGATATAAATTAGGAGTACATTCAGGAATATATTTTTAATTCCATAGTATTTCATATGTTGAATTCTGATAACAATATAGTACCCATATGAATGATATTTACCTTATCTTACTCAAAAACATATGGCTGGAGGAGGAAAAGGTAGCTGTTCTGATGATGGCAGTCCAACAACTTACATCTGGACAGTTTGTAAGCCTGTCAATCATATCATGGCGCTATTCCGTAATACTCAGCCTTTAGCTCCTACTCTTTGATCTCCTCCATACAAGGCATCCTTTGCGCACATGTGTAGAGACTTATCGCATCTAAAAGGCAAGCTTTTAAAGGCTCATAGACTATTTTGGAAATCCATACTTGGTTGTGTACATACTAGCGTATCTTTCCTTGTACAGGTCTTTCTTCCCACCATCATGTATGGATAGCAATTAGAATATTACAAGAAAATGCACTGGATTGGTGTGAGCTCTTGGTTGCTGAAGTTGATGAGTTTACTCTTTCATGGAATCAGTTTAAGGAAAGTTTTGAGCTTAAATTCGTTCTCGAATCAGAGAAATCTCTCCATGCTCATTGTTTCCTTGAGTTTAAGCAAGGAATTTTTTTTGTTTCTATGTATGCTGCTTCTTTTGAAGCCTTTACCAAGTACGTTATTAAGCATATTAGTACACCATACAAGAAGATTTTAAAGTTTTGCGTGGATTGAATAAATATCTGAACAATTCTTTGATGCTTTAGCTTAGGATTTCATTTGAAGAGTTTGTTAACTTGGCGCTTCACCTCAAAACTATCGAGAAATAGAATAATAGCAGGGATGAGTTAAAGGTTCAAAAAATCCAAAAAGAAGATATTTCCCTTCTATAAATCCAAACCATTCCCGCACTAGCAGAAGAAGCACATTGGTCTTTGTTCTCATTCTAGTGCAATACTCCCCAGACCGAGAGAGTGTTATGACTGTGGTTTCCTTAATCATTTAGCCTGAGATTGTCGTTAGCTTCGCAAGTGTTGTATTTGCAAGCAAGTGGGACATTAGTCTTCATCGTGCCCTAGAGCTTTCGATGGCCCTGAATCTGGAAAGTTGAATGTTGTGGATACTTTTGATTGATCTTCTCAGTCCACAGGTGCACTCTTTTCTTTTCTTGATATTTCCAATTTATTTGATGATCGCTAAATTCGAGATCTCTTCGATATAGGTGCATCACACTCTTTACCATCGAAGGAACTTGTTGATGATATATGTTTAGAAGTATCTTGTCGTATGACTTCTTTAAAGACTGTGAATTCTTTTGTAGGGTCCGCAATAGTATGCTTTTTGAAAACGTTGAGAATGTTCTTTATGGTTTTATACTTCGTGTGAATTTGCACGTTATTCATTACCATGGTTTCTATAGTATTTTAGGGATAGATTAGCTCGTCTGTTACAAAGCCTGAATCCTATGTTTTGAAAGGATCATATATATCAATCATCTTGATTTGATTTGATCAAGCATCTGTTGTCGGTACGACGAATGTGATTCCAAAGCATCTTTATTTTCTCTTGAATCTTGAGATAATGATGACTTATCTAATGACTATAATTGCATATCTAATTTTTGAAGTGTTTGAGCCTATGTCGAGCTAGCTACACAACCGAGCAATTGAGTTCCGCATCAACCCCATTTATGGTGCTCAGCCTGTTATTCAGCTTTCCATGATTATGTCCACCAAGTAAAATGAGAACTTAAGAAGAATTTGTTGGAACTAGAAGCCAAGCAATTTATTCAGTCTAGTTCATCTCTACGGGAAGTGGTGGTCGTGTAGATTAATAAGTACGATGGCACTCTTAGGCTTTGCATCGATTACACAAGCTTAATGAGTTAACTATTAAGAGCAAGTATCCCTTGCCCAGGATCGAAAATATATTCGATCAGCTTAGTGGCCGTAAGTTTTTTTCTCAGCTTGATCTCGCTACTGGTTACCAGCTACAAGTTGTTGGATCATAGCATTACACTTATCGTATTCTGCACTCGTTACGGTTCTTATGATTGGCTCATTATGCCATTCAGTTTAATGAATGCTCCTTTTTATTTTTTGGTCTCATGAATTGCATATTTTGAGAATATTTCAATAAGTTTTTATTGGTTTCCATTGATGTTATCCTTGTTTATTTTAAGTCTGAATTCAATCATGATCATCGCTTGGGAATTATCTTTGACATTCTTCGTTATAATTAGCTTAATGCCAAATTCTCCAAGTTCCATTTCTAGGAGTAGAAGGTGAAATTTCTATGGCACATTGTACCTTATGATGATATTTCTGTCGACCATCAACGATAGAAGCCGTTTAGAAGTGGAAAAGGCCAGAAAACATTTCTGAGGTTTGCAATTTTCTTGGATTGGCGGGTTCTTACCGTCAGTTCATTAAAGATTTCTCTCGCATTGTCCTGCCTCTCACTAGCCTTATGAGTAAAGGTATTCATTTCATTTGGTCTAAAAGTGTGAAGTTTCTTTCTAGAAATTACAGAACTTCTTACTCATGCTCCTATTATAATGGTTCCCGAAGGGAATCAAGATCTTGTTATTTATACCTATGCCTATCGATGTTGTCTCAGTGTAGTTCATATGCAGAGTGATTCGATTATTGCATATGCTCCTAGGAAATTTGTGTCCGAATGAAATACGGTATGCCACCCACGATTTAGAGTTGGCAGCCAAAATCTTTGCCTTATAGGACATCTTTTTTGGGTGAGCGCTTTGTTCTTTTCGCCGATCATAAATCCTTGAAGTATTTGTTCACTCGAAAGAGGTTAACATGTGGCATCAGCATTGGCTCCAGTTATTCTACTGTTATGACTTTGATATCCAGCTCACTCCTGGAAAAATGAAGTGAGTAGTAGTGTAAAAACCCGTAACTTCCCCGTAAAGGAAAGCGCTGATAGTTCGAGAACAAGCCACAACAGGACGCATACAAAAGAACATTTTCATTGTATATAGCAACAATGCATCAGATTACAAGAACATACAGAGTATGAATGAATATTACACAGAAATATCAGAGATTTAAATTACATTTAAATACATAGCAGCGGAAAATAATACAATACACAACTGAAGGAGATATACGGATACAAAGCTTTCCGGATATCGTTCCAGCTGTAAACCAGGATCCTGTGAATATAAATCTGCAAAACCAAAACTACTAGCTGCTCGTGTCAAAATAAGGGCACCCAGAGTTTAGGTTAAAACAATAAACTCCAGGTCAGTCATGTGACTGGTGTGAGAACTAAAACAGTTATTTATCTTTATTTTAAAGTTAGGTAAATCAAGGGACCACGCCGTATAACACGGAACGGGTTTCCTCCCAAGAATACCAGTGCATAAAACAACAACGCAATGCTAAATAAAGAAAAATGAAGCTATTATAAGACCTAGGTCCTATCACACAATGCAACGCAAGCCGGGGGATAGGGTTTTTACCTTATAATAGCCAAGAATGCTTGATACGTTTAAAACAAATCATTTGATACTATTATAAGTGCATAGGGTATAAAACAACTTCAAATCATAAGTATCAATCATAGGCGACATGAATGCCCCATACCACTATGTCGCCATATATAGGTTATACAATCAAAATCGCAAAGTCACGTATTTGGAAATTGGGTTTCCATCTATGAACCGAGGCAAAAGATAGTCCTCAACCGATTCGAGACTCTCTAGCCCGAGCCTCAGGTCAGAGCTCGAGTGACCTTGGAGCGACAGGGCCGGTCCACCGATGTGGATTAAACATAAACCCTGAACATGCGTTCCCCCGCCCTATGGGGCGTAAATGAGCCAACGAATGACTCCATCGGACCCGGATCGTCTGATCAAACCGAGGCGCCTCGCAACAACAACAACCACATAAGTCAAACTCGTCAGGGCATGTAAAACCACTGACGCCACTTCTAACTAGAAAGAAACGCATGCCCTCCCTGAGGTCCGTCTCCCGTTTTTGGTTCATACCGGGTGTGAAACTCGCGAAGTAAACGTTACACAAAGCTACGCCACAAAGCCCGTGCTTTGATCATCCCCACAAGACTTTGCTTTTCAACAGAAGCCTCGATCAATTGCCACTTAGGCATGCCACACAGGCAATTCACTCCATGCGTTTGATATCCATCAATATATAACCCCTGAGCTCGCACGTCTCAGAGAAGGGCGTTAAGCAAAAGAATAAATTCTCCGCCGCCAAACAGATATATATTTAATAGAGATCAATCACACGGACTAAAATCCAATGTCAGACACACAGTCCATTTACAAGTCCGTTCTGGGTCTGAACGAAACCGGAGGCACCTAGTACCCCGCATATCCATTGATCTCCAAGCACGTCTGGACGATCACCAACTGTTTCCATCTTCTTGGGTGTACAGCCCAATCAAGATCATCAGTAATCATCCAAACGACGTGAAGACCTCCGGTCTTCGACCATCGTCTTCATCTTCGACTTATCGTCGTATCAGTTATTCAGAATGGGATAAACCCGGTCTTTCCGAATAACTCGCGTATATTTTAAATAAGTGTTACAAAAACACAACATACGCCTCGTTCCAATTCATCAGTCACTAACCGTAAATTAATCAAGAGAATAATTCCCCAAATATTAACCCCGAAGGCCGAAACCAACATCAGATCAATATCCAGAAAACCATTCTGCTTAGTTAACCGACAGTTAGTTTCTGATTTCACATTCATAGGGAAAGGTTCCCATTAATTTTATCCAAGATTAATTTCTTGAATTTATTCTTTAATCTATTTTTGAATATCAATTCAAACTAGTCGGGATTAGCGAACCTTACCAAAGTAATCATTTGTTTTAATTTCTTAATCCCAACCTATTCATCCCATGAAGTAAAACTGGTTATACTTCATATCTAACACCACGGTGTTATCGGTAAATTCAATTACCATTTCACGTTCAAATCTAATTAAAGATTTAACTATCGCCTGGAGCAAAACTGGTGGTACTCCATTTTCGATCTTTTCAATCTAATTAAAGATTCATTAAAACTCCACTTAGTTTTAATCTTTAACTGGGTTAAAGAATCAGTGTCATTTAAAACACAGTTCACGATAAACCCAAAATCACATCACATTAATTATCGGGTTAAAGAACAAGTGTTATTTAAAACACTGTTCATGATAAACCCAAAAATCAATATCAAATTCAATTAAATATTATTTAATTGGTACACTTCATTAAATCTAAATAAAAAGATTCAATCTTTTTCTCAACTGGATTCAAGAACAGTGTTAATGAAGACACCATTCACGACAAACCCAAATCACATTTGATATTTAAATACGAGGCTCTGAATAGAAAATATCCCGGCTTATATTCAATATCAAATTCTACGATTAACAAATGTCGTATTGGAAATAACGATATAAATATATATATCTTTCAAATTTCCATAACAACATCTGTATAATCCCGAATTCCAACATCGAAATATTCCGAAGACAATTTCGATTCAAATCCACTCCGATAAAAATCTATTTTTATCTTTTCAGATATGGAGTTTTTCATCCCAATTCTCCACAAATCATTTCTTATGATTTTACACAAATTATTACTATTTTTAATAATTTTATCAAGGCCCGTACAGTCGATTTCCATCAATGGCCATCGAACTGCACTTACAACGACCCTTTTCAAATTTGATTTGGACATAATTCCAAATCCAACCGTTAGATTTCTAATTTCTAATATTCGTTAGAAAGCTCTTTTCGATACGAACCCAACGGTTCCGGTTTTAGGAGAATCCGATGGTCGGATCTCCCGTAATGTCCGTTTGAAATAAATGGTCGAAATTAACGAACTGCCGCGGCGCGTTCTATTCAGGCCATTATATATATAATATATATATATCGTCGATTACCTTTTTAAAACGAATTTTATAAGTCATTTCAAATTTGTTTTAAAGAAAATTTCAACCTTTAATTCAAATTCAAATTAAAATTGAATTTTCCCTTATAAATTCTTTCTACATTCACTTCTATTTGATTTCAATTCAAATCGATTTCGATTCTATTTCAATTCGTTTTCAATTGAATTCAATTCAATTCAAATCTGTTTCCTATTTAATTCAATTCGAATTCGTTTTCTATTCAATCTAATTCGAATTGGTTTTCTAATCGATTCAAATCAAATTCGTTTTCTAATCGATTCATTTCGAAATCGTTTTCAATTCATTTCATTTCGAAATCGTTTTCAATTCATTTCATTTCGAAATCGTTTTCAATTCATTTCATTTCGAAATCGTTTTCAATTCATTTCATTTCGAAATCGTTTTCAATTCATTTCATTTCGAAATCGTTTTCAATTCATTTCATTTCGAAATCGTTTTCAATTCATTTCATTTCGAAATCGTTTTCAATTCATTTCATTTCGAAATCGTTTTCAATTCATTTCATTTCGAAATCGTTTTCAAAATTACTTTTCGATATTCATTTTAAAATGAATAAAATCGATATAAATATCGTTCACGTCAAAATGGCGTCAATCTAACCAACACGGCTTCATATATTTCTATTTTCAAATATTCTATTCAACAAATGAATATTTATTTTTGTCAACACACGACTAATCTCAACGAATGAGTACTGTCCACGTATGACTATTTTTGTTAAATTATTTCGTTCAACACATGACTAATCTCAACGGATGAGTACAGTCAACACATGAACCTTTATTTTATATTGATAAAAGTGTAAATTTTATTATTAAAATATTTCGTTCAACACATGACTAATCTCAATGGATGAGCACAGTCAACACATGAACCTTTATTTTATATTGATAAAAGTGTAAATTTTATTATTAATATATTTCGTTCAACACATGAATAATCTCAACGGATGAGTACAGTCAACACATGAAACTTTATTTTATAATATTCTTTATTTTTCAAATTGGAATGAGGCCCAATCAATTACCATATAAAGTTAATTATATGGATTTTCATACAACACATGTATAATAGCATTGAAAAATAATCAACCATCAACCAAAGTGCACTACACTGTATAAGCATCAAATATAGATATCTAACGCTTATAACAGCCTGTTAATCAATCGATTGACATATTTAATCAATCAGGATGAGTGAACTTCAAATTTCATCCCAACACCCGTGTGGGGTTTCAAATCAACAAACATTTATTTTTATTTGTGCAGTTGGGCGATGTGTAAAATTTATCGTCCCAATCCATGTCCTTCAAATAGGTGTACATAAACAAACCGTCCGGTTTGTAAATGAATATTTTATTTTATTCACTTCACGTTAAAAATTATATTTTTAACGACAAAACATTTTATTTTAACTTATGAATTTCTATTCAGTTCATTCTTTAAATAAAATGATATTTTTATTTTTCTAATTGATTTTAGAAAATTTCGGCGGCATAACGGCACGATACTAGAAACGGGACGAGGCCTAGCCTTATCCCTGGTCTAGTGAAGGCCCACGCCATTCACACATCAATCAAATCCATTCAATTCACCACACAGTTCAATTTCAATCAAATGATCTAACTAATTTTTGCAATCAAACAAACAAGTCCATGGTCTGTGGACGATTGTGTCGGGTGCTACTAAGCACCGTCTGCATCCTAGTATATATATATAACTAGAAAATGAAACTGAAAGGTGAGAAATTCTCACCGAATAGCTAAACCCAACGCCTCGACTCTTCATATGTAGAAATCTCCGCCGTTCTTCCATTTGTCACTTTCGTCATGCGTATCCACTATACATACAAAAATCGGATTTTTACCGTGCTATTCAATATAGAAAAATCGGATTTTTATCGTGCTATTCAATATAGAAAAATTGAATTTTTACTACGCTATTTCATATTTGTAAAAATAGAAATTTCATCGCTTCTTTATATTAGAAAGTTCATACTTTTATTTAACTAAAAATCCTATCTTTTCAGTTTTAAAATCTAATCCTTTCAGTTTTAAAAACACGATATATTTATTTTTCAACAACAATGTATGTTTACTCTTCAAAAACAATGTATGTTTATTCTTCTACTTTAAAAACAATATTTATTTTTTTCTACATTAAAAATGAAGTATATTTTCGCTTGTAAAAACCATGTATATTTTTATAAAAGCAATGCCATATAGATTTCAAAAACAATGCCTTTCACATTATAAAAATCCCATTTTTATTATGATGTATTTCATATAAAAATTACCTCTTGATTTCAAATTAAATCAAATAAAAAAAACAAATCCTTCTAGCGTAAAAATCTAATTTTTATTAACTGTAAAAACCCATTTTACATTAACTAAAAAAAACCTAATTTATATATGAAAACTTACATCGGCCAAAGGGGAAGAGCGCTGTGACTAAGGTCTCAGAGGGGGGGTGTTGCGGATTAAATTGGAAAGGGGGAAGGTGGGCTTCCACGTGGCTGAGGGGTGGTCGGAGGAGAGAGTGGTGGCGCCTGGAGGCTGCAGCGGCGGTGACCGGCCACAGGCGGTCGGATTCAGGCGGTTCGGATGGCTTTGTGGTGCTCGCGGTTTTGGTTACCGCGATGGGTGTTTGGGTTTCCTCGTCGAGGGCGAGCTCGGGCTTCGAGAGGGGAGAGGCCAGAGGGCGATTGGCGCCGGAGGTGGCGGCGCCTCCATCGGCGGTCGGTGGCGCGACTTCGAGGGTGCGGTCCTCGTTCGTTCGTTGTTTTTTTCCCCCTAATTTCTGATTTCGATTTTGTAACTGACGTGGAGGGGTTGACCGGGCAATGTAGGAAGAAAGGGGCTTTGGCCTTTTTATTTATATTTAATTATTTTAATTTCCACCAAAAAGGTAACTTTTTAATTCGAAGTCCAAATCGAACCCACCGACTGTCGCTTCTAGCTAATTACCCCCATTCTGAACCCAATGGGATAGGTCCCGTAAGCCAATTCGACCATTTCGATCAATTTCCATCAAAATTAAAATATAAATAAATATAACAGTCAATATTGATTTTAACGTACATTTCAATTTACCGGGCCCACATACTGACTCTAAAAATTCCCGAAAAATATTTTCTAGCTTCGTATTGACGATACGGTCCTAACAAAACTGATTTCGTCGAATTCTGAGACCGTTTGAAAAATGGCCAATTTTTAAGGGCCTGAATTCCATAGCGACTATCCAGAATTTTAAACTGGACATATCTTTTGATTCCCGCTATGAAATCTTGATTTTTCGGATTCGATAGAAAGATATTATCAATTAGATCCTATCATTTTTGGTTTCACTAAAATCCGGATTGTTTTGCACCCGGTACATTCAATTGAAGTTTGAAATCGAATTATCGAACTACCGCGCCATTTTCAATTCTATTTATAATTATATATATAATTATTTATATTCTAACGACGACGCGTATAATATAAACGTCGAATTCTATTCAAAATAAATTTCCTCGTCGATATTATTTAAAATAATATATTTTAGATAATCAAAATTCGCCAAAATTGCCGAAATAAAAATTTTAAACTGGCCCAGATTTTCGGGTTGTTACAAGTAGATGCCTTGATCGTAGTAGCAAGCAAATGTTTTATGATGGTAGATAAGTGGAATGTATTGAAAGCTTTATCTTATTATGGTATTTGTAATCTTGCTCTAGTATCAGATTCTCCTATCTTATTATTTAGCTTGGAAGCTCATCCTAGTTTATTGGATCATATTGTCGATGCTCAGGGGAAAGATCCAGATCTTATGCATCATGTTTGGCTTTAGAAGTTAGGATCCTATAGCGATGAGCTAAATGGTTTCAGTGTTGATCCTCATTGTTGCATTCGTAGGAAAAATCGATTGATCGGGCCTAATATTGATTGTCTTCTAAGGTACATTCTCGATGAATGTCACCGTTCTAAGTATAGTATTCATCTAAGTAGTAGTGAAACACATGCTAATATGAGACACTTATACTACTGGGTAGGAATGAAATGTGATGTTGCAAGTTATGCGAGCAGTTGCATAACTTGTCAACTCATTAAAGCCTAACATCGGCATCATAGTGGTCTTTTATAGAAGCTCTAGATCCGATTGTGGAAATAATATCAACTTTTTATGGACATTATTGATGTCCTACCTCGGTTGAGATCAGGCCATAATAATGTGTGGGTGGTTTTTGATTGTCGACTAAATTGGCTCATTTGTTCTTATTAAGTTTAATATGACCACATATCATCATCTAAGATTTATATTAATGAAATCACGAGACTATACGATGTTCCTAGTTCGACTATTTGTGATAGAAATCTACTCTTTGCTGGTGAATTCTGGTAGAGTCTCCTGAAACTTTAGATACAAAGCTTAATTTTAGCTCAGTTTATCATCCATAGTCCGATAGACAAATTAAATGGGTATACTCCTAAGGATCTCCTTCATGCATGTAGTATTTGATTTTGGTGGTAATTGGGAAGACCACCTACCTCTTGTTGAGTTCATTTATAGCAATAGTTTTCAATCTAGTATCGGTATGGATCCTTTCAAAGCCTTATGCAGAAAGCCATGTCGATCGCCACCCCATTGGTTGGAGTCCTAAGAGAATTTGACTCTTTTCGTGAAGCTTCTGAGAATATTGATTTTATATATTAGAGAATGAAAGAGGCCTAGGGCAGGTTGAAATCCTGCACGAACAACTATGGGAAGCCTTTAACATTATCTATTGATGATCTTATATACAATTGTGTTCGTTGAAGGGGTAATTCATTTCAATTGGACATGGAATTTAGCTCCTAGAAACATTGACCATTCCCTATCACTAAATGTATTGGCCATGTTGCTCATCGAGCACCACTTCCAGCTCATTTTTCGGGTATTCATGATGTATTTCACGCAGCTCAACCTCGGAAGTATCTTCTCGATTTAGAATTAGTCACTGATCCTCCTATTTTGTAAAAGCTTGAGATCTCACTAAACTGATCTATCATGCAAAATCTTGTTCATGTTCTTGCTTCGTACGTTAAGCGCCTTCAAAATCAAGAACATGAAGAATCAGTGCTCTTCTAATCCCAATGATTGTACATGGGACAAAAAGAATTCATTAAGCAAACATATCATGATTTTCCTTTTTTTTGGTATTAAGGGTTAGCATTCCTAATTCAAGCTTATTTATTTTTCATTTCAATATGAAATAAATCGTGTTAAGTACAATTTTTCTGTAGGAATTAGGAGAACACAATTTTTTATAAGGGGAGTTAGTAACAAACCTGATTTTGTGATTATCTATGTATACAAATTATAATGAAGATAATACCTAGTAAATTGCATAATTAAATATAAATTTGGGGAAGATAATTCATATAATTATATAATTTGAATATATTATGAGTTTTAGGTTGATAAGATAAAAACATGATGGATAAGGTTAAACTGGATTAAATGAAGTTATAAAAGAATTAAATTCAATATCAGTTTGTTAAATAAGATAAAATATCAAGGAAATAAAGTATTGGAATCCTTATAATGCGAATTTATGGTAAAACTAAACAATAAAGGATTTTATTTACCGAGATGTAATAGTATGGTAGATTACTGCTAAAGGTGAATTTTTGTTGTAAAAAGAGTATTTTAAAATTTAATTAGGTTGTAATTAAAAATATAATAAGTGAAATATTGAATTAAAATTTATATTTAAATTTTAAAATATTTTTAATATGATCTGTACATTTATTTTGGCAAAACAATGAATTTTGAGTAATTTTGATGTTAAAAACATTAGTTTCAAACAAAAGAAAATGTAAAATAAAATAAACTTTTATTAAAGACGTAAATTTTATTGTGTTTATATTTACAAATTGTGCATAAGTTTCTTAAAATGATTTTAAACATGTTGTTAACAATTTTTATAAAGTCAAAACATATTAACATGTGAATAGTTGGTGTAAAAAGGTGTATATAATGGAAAACATGCGTTAAATTAATAAGTTAATAACATAATTAAGTTAAATATAACCATACTAATCCTTGACTAGTGGGTTTTGGGTCTAAACCCTAACCCAAGCCCAATGGTTGAAAATTGAATAAGCTAAAGGAAGAAACATTTTATAATACGTATTTTTTCATCTTGCCTTTCTTCTTTTTTAATATTCTCAATTAAAAAAAATCCCCCTCTCTAACCTGCAAATCAAAGCCAAATTTCAAAAAAAAAAGGTTTACTAATGTTTATTGTAACAAGTAATCTATACAAAGTCAGAAATATAATCATTAATTTCGTAAATTTAATGAGAAGGTTGCCGTAACTTTTTTTTCTTATCTTACATGTTTGTGTTTTGAAATCTATAGGTGTTTGAAGCTATTTTCAAATGTAAAGCTCCATTTTTTCAAATCAAATTACTGCTAAATTCACTGTAATTATTTTATGGTAATTTTTCACTCACTCTTCTAGCTTATTAAAGTGTCTTATGTCTGTAATCCGTGTTTCTTTGTCTGTTTTGCTCGCTGTAAACATAAATTTTGTTGTAAACATAAATCTGTAGGTTGAATGTTCATAGTAGCAATATATTATATGTTTATTCATGTGAGCTTTTTGTTTCATTGTTTTGCAATGAATTCATACAAAAATTATCTTGAATTATTTTATATATGTTGCTCTTTATTCATGCTTGAAAACAAGTTCATATTCAGACTAAAACTATATCAACATGGCTCGAAAATCAAACCAAAGTAGGAGAAAATCATTGTACAGCTAGCGTTCTGCTGGTCGACCTGGGGGGACTTCAAGGTCGACTTAGGGGTCAACCCTGGACCTTGAACAGGTCAACTCATGAATAACAGAATTAATATGTGCCCAGTCATATGTTTTGTAATTTTTAGTACATTATTTTTTAGTTTTCAAGTGCTAATTCTTTTGATTTCTATGTTTTGCATGAGTTGATTTCAAAAGGAATATTCCAATATGTTGGAGAGTCGATATTAACGTCAATTTGTATTATGGATTGAAAGTTTTTCTATGAAGTTTAAGATGAATATTTCGTTGAATTTCTATTGATTTTTTGCTAATTTCGTGCACTTGTTTTATAAGTCGATTTTAAAAGAATTCAAAACCAAATTTCAAAATAAATAATTCTTAGATCGATTTATAGAAATATTTTTTTTTCAAAGTAATTATATTTATATATATATAATCTTTATTACAAAGATAATTTTAAAGAAATAATTTTCCAAATCATTTTCTAAATATTATTTTTAACTCATCTTCTCGAAGTATATATATTATATATAAAATCAGATGTTTTTGCATTTTTCGAGAGAACGAGAAAGTGATTTAAATGATATGATAAAATATTTGGTATGGGACATATAGGTTTTCTATGTTGGTTATTTTTTTACTTGTTCAATTGAAGCTACGCATAGCTGTGGAACTGAACGACTTGTTGTAAACCAATAAATATGTTGTATAAGACGCATTATTGTCACTGTTTAGGTAACTAATTGAAAGTTTGTGACACGTTCTATTATTAATGCCAATACTAGACCTTCGAGTCATCCATGTGCATTGTGTGGGACCTTCAAGCTATTTATGCAGGCCTTCGGGGTAATTTGTGTGGGAGCGAAATATTTGTGAGTAGTACTTGGCAGGTTTCAGCCATTTCTATCTGGTGCACATGTGGGTTAGCTTAGACTTTCTATTTATGGATCCAATTTGTGTGGTATTTTCTAGATTTCATTATTCATTGATTTCTAGAATTTATGTTCTAAATATTTTTCACCATTTTGCAAGTGTTGGGTTTTGTACATTGCCTATGAGCTAATTGATGATTATGTTATGATGATTGCATTTCTATATAGAAAAAACCTAATTGAGTCCTAAGCGTTAGGATATAGTGGTTTCCATCTTGTTTTTTGGTGTGATTTGATATTTTTATCTATACCTTAGCCTTGATCTTTGGTCATTATGTCGGTGGAGACATTTATGCTTCAAGATTATAACTTTATACTTGAAAATCATACTTGTGATTTTTCTGAACTATCTCTTGTTTATTATGTTGTTATGAGCTTATAGTATTCCTCCTCTATTAAGAGGAATTATCTATTATGTGCCTTTACTTTCACCTATCAAGCGCTAACTATCTTGTTTAAGCTAGGTTGACCGTATATTTTATGTACTCGGGTCATGCTTTGGTATTTCAGGTTATTCGTCTAATGCAAATGCTCACTATGCTTTGCTTCTGCCTTGGACTACCCTATCTTCTTTTTTTAGGCTAGTGCATGTCTTTTGTAGTTGTCATGTCGTACTCTGATGTATATTCTTCTTGTGTACTCGCTTTTATATATGATTCATAAGAACCATTTACATATGTAACACTTATATATTGTACTTATATTGTATATGAATATATATATATATATATATATATATATATATATATATACGTATATGTTTGCTATTCTATGGACTATATTATATGATGTTGTTATATTTTTATTCTAAATAAATTCATTAACTATCGTATTTTTGTGTTAAACATGGGTTGGATACGTCGATCTACATAAGGTATAGAAAAAAAATCGGGGCACCTAATCGATTCATTTGATGTTTAAGACAAAGCTTACGGATGGTCGCTCCTGAATAGCCCCATTCTCAGCACTGGCTTATGGTATTTTTTTTTAGTAATGCTCTTTATTAGTATGGATCTTGGGGTAGGGTGTCAAAAATTTTGTGTAGTTCTAGTTCTCCTTCTACCTAGATGATCACCTTACACTATCTGAGCACTTTAGTAGCACACCCTTTAGGTATCTTGAGTGTACGAAGTGCAGAATGGCATCTCATTCGATGCTTAAGTATTATGGTTTGGAGAATCTTTGATTTACGAGGAAATCCAAAGGAACATAATGATTCACCGCAGCTTGATCGGTTAATAACCAAAATGTTCAACTTCTAATGATTCGTTAACATCGACATTTATTCCTGAGCGCCGAACACGTTCCATTTGCAAAATTTGCTTTGGTAGGGCAAATGTTATACACCTCTTTGACCATGCCATATTCAAAGAAACCAAATCAATCAAGTAAGTTCTAGAGTAGTCGTTGCCAGACTCCAATAAAATTAATAGATAAAACCATGTGCATGCCGCAAGCCTCCTACAGTAATCCAACATTGCACTATTTCAAGCACCAGAGCTGAAGTCTAAATACATACAGAGGCATGGATTGGTACTAGTCCCTAGTGTTTGGCAAACTCAACTTCAAGCTATATGATGTGTGAAGTTGGGGCCTTCATCAACTAGGATGTGCATTTATGAATGGTTTTAAACCTTTTCAAAACCGAAATAGTTTACAAGTGGACTGATCACTTTCTTTCGATATTCACTATGATCCATCCAATCAAATTTAAGCATGTTCCAACAAAGCTTGATATCATGGGCCATGATACAAATCACACAAGCCACTACATCGACCCAGTAATGGATTTTCCATCCATCTCATGATTCGGTACCAATTCCTAGGTATGGAGAAGTATTGATCGTTGAACTTTGATGACATGGCCAAATTCCTGTTTTGGTTAGAGCTACTTGACAATGTGGAATGTGGAGAATATAGGTGAGAAATTTTTGATGACCCATGACTATAAATAGGCATGGAGGAACATGAGTTGATGGATCTTTTGGCTTTCTTGATAATTTCTAATAATCTCTTGTAATCTCAAGGATCTATACTGATCCACAAGAGCGGTACTGATAAACAACAACTAATTCAACAAAAAAACTAATTAGAGGTAGGAAATGACTAGCCGAACAACTATAAAACTTCCATGTTTTGTTATTTTTTATTTTTATTTATTTTACTCACTCTATTTTTAATTAAACTCATTTGGGTTTTTGTGTCATATTTTAGTATAAATATAAATTAAATGGTACAGCATAAAGACCATAATACTAACTTTTAAACATGCAAGATATGATTGGTAGTTAGATAAACCCAAAGACTAGCATGATATTCTTCAATTTTTCTCTTTATTCCCTCACATTATTCATGTTCGAGCTTTGAGATGTCACAACTTAACATAATCAAAATGGGCTCCTCTTTCTTCATCCTCGTTTCCCTCTTTTGACTTCCAAATACTCTTATTGCAATATATATATATATATACATATATTTGTACTTCATTCTTTTCTTTGTGCTTATTGCATTTCAATAATCTCCTTTGCTTCCACTCTTCCCCCCAATTGCCTTGTATCTTTATGTAACAAAGACATACATTTAACTATTCAATTGTAGTGAGTATAATCCATTTTATCAATCTATATTTTTGCTGCCTTTCCTACATTGTTGCTAAAAGGTTTCTTTTTCTTTAACAACTTCAAAAACAAAGAAATCATCCATAATGGAATCATAATTCATTCCTCTTGGTGCAAAATGAAATTCAATGTGTTTTCGTTACTGTGCCCTATCCATTTTCCTCCTTAAGGAGATAGTAAACATGCAAAAGATTGAAAACAAGTCCATTTTTATTTTTATATAAGTTCCATTATCATTTGCAAGCTGAAAATAAAAAATATATTAGGGTACTGTAACAATAATAATAATTTACCATAAAGATAGCTAATAGTAAAAACCTATCAAGTTAACATCTATAGCTTTAAGTTGTTTTCTTGCTCTATTATTGCCATGATTTCATTCCATTTCTAGTAAGCCGAAATCGTACATCTCCGTTATGTTATTTTTCGAACAATCAATGGTGCTATGAACACTATTGGTTAGACAAACATGAAAAAAGTTTTAAATAGATATTGAAAAAGTAAATATAGTTTGAAATAGATACTCACAATGTAAATAAATTTTGAGTACAATATCGGGGGTTTTCTATTTTGATTGTTAGACATTTTACAACTAAATGCAATACGAATATGAGTGATTTAAGAGACTTTGACAACCCATATTTAAATGATAATATATTTAAATATTTTATTTAAATATTGATCATTAATTATCTAATTGACGATTCCAAAATGGGATTTTCCAAAAACTATCGAATCAGAGTTTGGGACCAGTTCCATTGAGTTTGGATTATTCATTACATGAAAAATAAGTACTTGGATCGCTATATTTTGAGCTTGAAATGGTCGATAGTCATATCGATGTCGAAATACACGTAAATAGTCGTTTCAGGAGAACAGTGTCGAATTGTAGCAAATTTATGTTTTTGGAATCGTCATAGTGAGTTATTGTTTACCATTAGTTTTCGTAGTGAACGAACGTACCCTTCGACGTGGCATAAATAAAACATGTGTCGATTTTTGTAAGAAACTAACATTATAGTTTGAGTTTTAAAAGCTATCTTCCACATACAATCGATTTGGATCTCGAGATTAATTGCACTAGTTTTAGATGAAGTTTATACACAAACGACAATAGACAATACATGTCGATTGGAGTTTACGGGGTTTTGGGCCTTGTTTGTGAATAAAATATTATATTTAGACCCATATGTTATAATAACGAGCCAAACCCGTTCCTCCCCTTCTCTGATGTATACTATTTCATTCATTTTTAAGAAATCATGGCAACTTATTAATATGAAACTTCTAAAATCATTATCTCCCTAAATACTTAATGAAAAATCCAAACACAAGCTCGTTGGGATCATATTGACAAGAACTTTAGGACCATATGCTCGGAATTTGTTGCGTCAACGATTGGAGGAGGCCGACTTTTCGAGCAGTGGGTAAGGTTCAGATAATTTGTCATGCGTAGGAGTGGTGTTTGGGGATTTCAAGGTCTGATTTAGGTTCGTGATGGGGAGAAGCACCTTCCTGGAATTTTCGAGAAGCACAATCACAAAAAGTTATGTAATGGTTCATGGCAGTGGCATGTAGGGACATAGATGGGATTTTTTTTGGGGGCTCCGGCGATGACGAATTTGCCATGACCAAGTTGCATTTTCGACAAGGGTAGCAATGGTATTTTTAAATTAAATTTTCTTCGAGAAACGAAGGAGTAATCGTTGATTAAAGGAAGTGGGTTTTGGGTTATTTGACACAGCAAACCTGTGTGTATGAGGGAGTAGGGGAAGATGGATTATGAATGTAATTAAGAGATAGTTAATTATGATTAAGTTAATTTGATTATTAGATTAATGTAAAAACTTGTATATCTATATCTTTTGCGTAGGTGGTCAGAATTGGATGCCATTTCTTTCGTTGGACTCATATGGACAAGCCTTGCATTTTAAAGCTAGTTTTGGATGATTTTGCTAAGATAAATGATATTGTACCTCAATGGGCTGTGTTTGTTTGCATAGTGTAATTTTGAAACACCCCACCTCCATTAAGGTCACTCACAAAGGGAATGCCTTAACTTTGGTGGAGGTTTATAAGTAAAAGCCATAGATGAACTCAAGACAGATATAAATACACATATTTTAAACAGCGGAAACCAAACAAACTTTTATTTCATCAATACGTGTATCAAACAAAGATTTCCATAATTGTCTCAAAATACTTTCAACATTACAACCTCATAACTGCCTTGATTATTAAAGAAGCATGAATACATAAATAAAGTGACAAAAATCCCCATAGTGATATCCAAAGCCATTATCCGAGCAAGAAAGATCCAAATCATACATCTACTTTCTTGGTGCTTGTAAAGAGCCTGACTGAGTTGAGCTGTTTCCTCCCTGTGGACCTGGGGGGGGGGGGGGGGGAGGGCAAACGAAAGAAAAGAAGACGAAAAGAAAATAGGGTCAAATATAAAGCCTGAGTAAATCTAGTAACTCTTCAATATGTGAATAAGAAAAGGGTATGATGGATGTAAACTAAAAATAGGAAAGTGTCACAAGCTAAGGAAGTGTCGAATGTACTATCACACCCATACTATATATCTGCACCTATTTGAATTTATTCTAACTGGCACCCCATGATGAGGGTGAAGTGATCCCCATCCTTATTAAAGATCGGCTCCTACTCACGTTAACATGTGTCATACGGCCCACAAGAATTGTAGATACCTATGCTAGTCCCACCATGGGGTGTATCAAGACCCATGGTGGCGGCCCCGACACTAAACTAGAAGACATAGGTTATACTACTGGTGTCCCCGGTGCCTTGGTTTTCTGCTCCGGAGTGTGTGCACGCCCGCACCCCGTTAGACCTGCACTATGCACCCACCGCCGTCGTTTGACCGCTTACAATCAGCCCAGTAATCGTGCCCCACCCTGCCTAGTTTCAGGGTACCATTGATACCTAACTTTGGGTTACGGCTGAAACGGGTCCCTCGTTACCAGGATTTTCTAGTCAAACATGTTAAGTGGTTAAGTGTCTGTATTTACCTAACCCCACCCATCAATTCTTGTTTACATGTTGAATTTGGTTAAGTGTTATAGTTGACTTAACCCTACCATCTGTCCTTAGCCTCTTAGGAGCACCAGAACACTCACATTAGACAGGTATTGCTACGGTTACTGGATGTGCCGGTCGGTTCCGGGCAGGTTTACACCGTAGCTCAGTCTAACCTCGGGTCCTTATTGGGCTCAATGCTTAACCACCCACATTGGATAGGTATTGTTATGACTACTGGACAGCCGGGCGGGTCCGGGCAGGTTTACATCACAACTCAATCCAACCTCGGGTTAAGCATATCGTGTTTTCTAAATTTACATATTTTATTACTTTTCAACTATATGTAAATGTCATATCTTTTATTTTTGGGTATTTAAATTCATACCGCTTATGTGTCATAATCATTGGCATGTGCCAAACATGCCAACATATATTTTCATATTTTACACCCAATGTTATTACCCCCGTTTGTTCGCAACGTTATAACATGTGTTGGGCTTGTCACAATTCAGCCCAACTTTATAAACGTGAGGAAAAGAGGAAATCAAGAACATGTAATACATAAAGGTGTGTGGCGCATGAACTTGCAATTTGGCGATTCAACTAACATATAACATGGGTCATGTGAACTTGCATTCGAATCAAAGTATGACTAAGTAGGTGACATATGAAACGGCATAGTTTAGACAAATACAAACTTGTGTTTAAACATGTTAACTTGGCATAATATTGACCACAAAACTCGCATGTTATATATTTATCCAAATGTACAATTTTTACATTTAATCATATAGCCTATTTCAACATGAACTTGCATAGTTTATGAAAACCAAACGATGTTTGACATATAACCAATTATATTTTGCAAATAAACATGAACTTGCATAGTTTATGAAACATAGTTCCAATTCTACTTGCAAACATAGATCTAATTATACTTGCCAATAAACATAAGGATGATATCATAGGTTTTGAGTCATGTAGGCATAAAAGGTCTGTAACATGTTTACACAAATTCTAATTTAGACTAAGGGAATATACATAGTCCATGCCATCGACATATACAAAAAGGGATAAATGTCTAGTTTTTGCCACAAGCTTGCAAGTGCCATTGTTTTTCATATACAATTGTTCAATAGGCTTGCATCAATCAATTTATGCCACAAACATCAATACACAAGTCATGATAGAACCATCACAATACACAAAGATTATAACAACACAATTCTATTTTCATTTACATCGAATCACATCACAGTTTTTATTCATATTTTGAAAGGTCACTATACTTACAACGTGTGATGAATTCTTGTTTTCTGGTTTCTGTTATTCTGGTTTGGAGATGCTCTCCTTTGGGTAGAAAAATTGTGTTCAATGATTTGATTAAGTTTTGATCTTCTTTTAATTTGATTCGTCTCTTAGGCTTGTTGGCTTGTCTCTAGGCTTTCTAATTGACGGCCATTCCTAGTTCCTCTCCAGCAGCATGACGGCTTTTGTATTCTATTATTTGTGTGAATTTAGGGTTAGACTTGAGTTGTATTTATAGAATTTTAAATTTTTTTGAGCCGTCGATGAAGCTAGGGTGAATCCAGACCATCCATCTCAAGAGAGGCCAATAAGAAAGAGACATGTAAGCCCTAGTGACTCAGCCAAGCATCAGAATTCGACCAGACCCTGACCAGGCCAGCCAGGGCCTGACCAGTAGGTCTTTCTGACCTGGGCGCACTTGGTAGGTGCGCCAGGCCAAAATTGTACTAGCGCACTTCCCAAGTGCGCCAGTTCAACTTTGTTCTGGCGCACTTCACAAGTGCGCCAGTGCATTCTGACCCGTTTTCCGGTTTTTCTGCCCAACTTCGTTCGTCCATATCTTCTTCATACGATATCTGTTTTACGCAAACTTGAACTCTATCTCAAGCAGAATTTCGAGACGAACGCAATGGCGTAACCCATTTCCCTTTATTTCATCATTTATTGTAACGACCCAGAAAATCTGAACCAATTTAAAATTTTTAAATTGGCTAAAATAATGGATTTTAAATATTTAAAATAAATATTTTAAATAATGACAATGGAAACTGAGTTTGAATGGAAAATTGAAGACGAATATAATTAATTATAATTATAAACAAGGCCTAAAATGGCGCTGCAGTTTCAAAAATTGAATTCAAACTTTGTCGGACTGTACCGGGTGCAAAACAAAACGGATTTTAGTGAAACCAAAAATATTTAAATGTCTTTTTGTTCTTATTTGAGTGGGGTTGGGGGTTGTTGGATTATGGGAGAGAGAAAAAGAGCCTCAAATACGGATTTTATTAAAAGAATAGGGGGTCCGGATTATGGGAGAGAGAAAAAGAGCCTCAGATACGGATTTTATTAAAAGAATAGGGGTCCCCTCTATTACAGAATAGAGCAGAGAGCTTCTGTTAGTGAATACCTTTCTAACGAATCTGAAAAATCGAAATTTCATAGCGGAAAGCAAAAGTTATGGCCAAATGAATTTTCAGAAGGGACGATATGGAATTTATATAGCCCGTGAAAATGGCCATTTTGCATATGACCTCGGAATTCGACGAAACCACTTTTGTTGGATCCGGGATGTGAAGTTATTGCTAGGTTTCAAATTTTATAATTTTTGAAGCTAGTATGTGAGCGTGGCAAAGGAAAATGTGTTTTGGTCAATTATAGTTAAATTGGATCGACCAAAAATGGGCCTTTTTGCAAATGGTCTCAGAATTCGACGAAACTAGTTTTGTTGGGACCGTATCGTCAAAACATAGCTAGATTTATTTTTCTGGAATTTTTCGAATCAGTTTGTGACCCTGGCAAATTGAAATGCACGTTCAAATTTAATATTGAATGTTATATATTTTAATTTGAAGGAAAACTGGCTGAAACAGTCGAATGGGCCTACGAAACATATCCCATTGTGTTCGGAATGGGGGTAAAACGCTAAGGACGACAGTCGTTGGGTTTGGATTGGGGTTCGCGAGAGGCAAGGGGTATTTTCGGAATTTTAAAATTTATAAATAAATAAAAACTACTCATCCACGTCAGACCCCCCCCCCCCCCCCCCCCCGCTTCTCTCTCCCCGATCACGATTTACGGCGGAAAACCGCCCGTGCCTTCTCTCCTCCGTTCCTCCTCCTACAGGCAAAATTACGCCTTCCTCCTGTTGAAGATTTTGAAGAGCACGAGAAGATCTTCAAATCCATATATAGTTTGGATTTTTTCATTGTGTGGATTGGAAGAACTGACTTCACGAAGTTCAGCACTTCGAACTGCCGCCGCGTCCTCCTCCCTGCGTCGAAGTGGGCCCCACCTACCTCCGCCTGAGCGCCGTTGCAAGCACTACAAGGTGGTGTACTCCGATCGTCTCCAAGTAGCACGGATCGAAAGAAAATTTAAAACCTAGTTTTGAAGAAATCAAGCAGGTATCGGCTGTTTAATTAAAAATTGATTTTAACAGTTTAAAACCGTTGCAAAACTTTGAAAAATCACATCCTTTTGCTATGTTAACGAAATTCGATGAAACAGGAAACATCGTGACCGTGTGGACGTCTTCTACATTTTAGAAGAGACCGCATATTTTTCTGAGCCTTCTACTATTTTTGGTGGAGTGGAACCCAAGGTGAGATTTCTAATTTATAAACGATATGGAAAACGACGATGTATAAATTATACAGTCGATGTATGGGTTATATAAGTGTTGTACACCTCTTGTATAAGCGTTGTATAAGTTGTATGTTCGATGTATAAGTTATATATGCGTTGTAAAAATTATATATGTGTTGAAATAAAAGTGAATTTATATATATATATATATATATATATATATATATATATATATATATACGCCCCTCGTCCACAAACCATGGACGATATTTATTGGTTGTGATTGGTGTGAGAATTGATTAATAGCGAATGGTTGTTTGGGATTGTT
This sequence comes from Allium sativum, assembly GCA_030737875.1. Taxonomy (NCBI): domain Eukaryota; kingdom Viridiplantae; phylum Streptophyta; class Magnoliopsida; order Asparagales; family Amaryllidaceae; genus Allium; species Allium sativum. The sequence goes on along the minus strand of CM060910.1, from coordinate 605,438,260 downwards.
TGTGGTTGATACTGATTGACTGTGGTTGAAAAATACCCGTTTGTGGTTGAGAAATATTTGGTTGAAACCACATAGGATTAGTTTGTGGAAATGAAATAAATATATACATGCCGCCTGCGAGCGAACTAGATGCATGATCCCCATTGTCAAAAACCGCGAGGTTTTAAGGCAGAGCGAGGAGCCGTACTAGGGACGGTCCCGGTTTTAACTACCCTGCCGTTATGCTGCCGAAATTTTGAATAATATTCATGTGTTTGAATTATTTTCATTTGTTGAAACTATATTTATTCATTGAATAGAAAACCTTCATGTGTTGAATCGATATTCATTCGTTGATTAGATATTCATGTGTTGAATGGTATTCGCGTTTTAAATATAAAAATCACATTTTTATCTATATATAGAAACTGTAGAAAACCTTCATGTGTTGAATCGATATTCATTCGTTGATTAGAAATTCATGTGTTGAATGGTATTCGCGTTTTAAATATAAAAATCACATTTTTATCTATATATAGAAACTGTAGAAAACCTTCATGTGTTGAATCGATATTCATTCGTTGATTTGAAATTCATGTGTTGAATGGTATTCATATTTTGAAATAAATTGTTTCATAACAAAAATCACCCTTTATTAACTATATGGAATATGAAAAATAATCTAGTTATTTAAAAGAAATTGTTTTGTAAGAAAAATCCTATTTTTATCACCTATATAAACTATATAGAATAATAGTGTTTTGAAATGAATTGTTTTACAATAAAAATCTCATTTTTATTATATACATGAATCGTTGAAATGTGAGGTGTTAAAAATAGCCACTCATCCAAATAAACATATATGAGTTGAAATATTCATTAATTAACTAATGATATGATTTTTGCCTATACATGCAACATTAGAATGAATGGTGTTTTTAAACCAAAAGGATTCAAATATGAAGTTGAATAGAAAATGATAAGTGATAAGAACTGTATATATGTACATGCATATTTATCGAACAGGTTATAGCAAAGGGGCTAGAGAAGAGGAATAAAATTTTGTGCCCGACAAATAGGTACACATTTACTGTTTTGTTTGGGTGATGATTTCATGAGCCTGTTGGCTAGCCGCTTGGCTTTTTCTTTTTCTTTTCGACATGAGACGCCCGTGTGGCTATTTGGGAATTTTCCCAGCCCCTCCCGTACAAAGGAGGTTATGGCGATATTTTCCAAAATTTTAAGGCGTTAGTGAAATATTTGAAGTGAAAACGATATTGAAATTGTTGAATGAACTATATTTATATAAATATAAATGAAATTAAAACGAAACGTGGCCGCGCAGTTCGTGTTTTGAAACCGTGATTTCAAACAACTAGTGCGGGAAATCCGACCATTGGATTTTCCCGAAACCGCAACCGTTGGGTTCGCCTTGGAAATATCTTTCCAACGGCACCAACTTTGTAAAAATCCAATGGTTGGATTGTCTGGAATGTTTAATTCAAATCTGAAGAAAAATAGCGCCAGAAACGATTATATTTATATATATATATATATATATAATTATATTTAAATCGAATAACGACGCTGCAGTTCGTATTTTGAAATCGAAACTTCAAACGATTGTACTGGGAGATCCGACCGTCGGATTTTCCCGAAACTGGAACCGTTGGATTCGTTTCGAAAAGACCTTCCTAATGATGTAAATTGTGTGAAGATCCAATGGTTAGATTTTCAGATATGTGTAAATCGAATATGAAGAAAAACAGCGCCACGGCCGCGTTATGGCCCGAAGCGTCATTTTGAATAAATTGGCTATTTTAAAATAAATAAAAATAGCGATAAATCGTTATAAAATATCATAACGATATGGGATGGAAATAAACATAATTTGCTTGATTTATGTTGTATTTGATGGTTGAATGTGTTTAGTGTGAAAATTACATTAAAGAACAAAATTGATGTTGTCGAATGATTTAACCATTAAAATAAATTGATTTGAAATTCTAAATATACGTGAATTATTTGAGAGCGCCGAGTTAATTCTCATTTCAAATAGTTGACCGACGATTGAAAGTCGAAGATGAAGACGGTGGTCGAAGACCAGAGATCTTCACCTCGTTTGGATGGTAACCGAGGTCCTGATTGGGAGGCATCCCGAAATATGGATAATGAGTGGTGATCGTCCAGACGTATGTGGTGATCGATGGGTTTGCGAGGTATTTAGTGCCTCCGGTTTCGTTCAGACCCAGAACGGACTTGTAAATGGACTGTGTGTCTGACATTGGATTTCATTCTGTGTTGATTGATCTCTATTAAATATACATCTGTTTGGCGGCGGAGAATTTATTCTTTTGCTTAACGCCCTTCCCTGAAACACACGAGCTCATAGGTTGTATATCGATAGACATCGGTCGCATGGCATGAATTGTCTGTGTGGCATGCTAAGATGCAGTGATCAGGGCTTCTGTTGAAAAGCAATGTCTTGTGGTGATGATCAAAGCACCGCCTGTGTGGCGTAGCTTTGTGTATAACGTGAATTCGCGAGCCTCACACCCCGGTATGAACCAGAAACGGGAGAGGACATCAGGGAGGGCATGCGTTTCTTCCTAGCTAGGGTGGTGTCAGTGACCTACTAGCCCTGACATTTATATACTTTTCACCTATGTGGTTGTTGCTGTTACGAGGCGCCTCGGTTTGATCGGACGATCCGGGTCCGATGGAGTCATTCGTTGGCTCGTTTACGCCCCAAAGGGCGGGGAGATGTAGTGTTCAGGCATAATAATCCACATCGGTGGACCGGCCCTGACGATCCAAGGGGCAGTTGCGGCTGTTCCTGAGGCTCGGGATAGGCAGTCTCGAATTCGGTAAGGACTATCTTTTGCCTTGGTTCATGACGGAAATCCAATTTCCAAATACGACATCGTGCGGTTTTGATTGTATACCTATATATGGCGACATAGTGGTATGGGGCATTAATGTCGTCTATGATTGATAGTTATGATTTGAAATTGTTTTCAAAACATATAAACACTAGTAATAATATCAAATGCCTTTGTTTTATTCGTATCAAGCATATTTTGGTCGTTATAAGGTAAAAACTCTATCCTCCGGTTTGCGTTGCATTGTGTGAAGGGAACTGAGTCTTATAACGGCTTCATTTATATAAAAAGCATTGCGATATTTAAAAGAAAGATGTGTTTTAAAGCACTGGCAATCAAATGGAGAAAACCCGTTCCATGAAAGTGGCGTGGTCCTGTGATTAGCCAATTATATATGTGTTGAGTAGATTTCTCATACCAGTCCCATGACTGACTCGTAGTTTGTTTCACTTTCAAACACGGGTGCCCCTTTTTCTACACGGGCAGCCTTGTATTCAGGTTTAGCTGGTTCTTTCTGGATAGCTGGAGCTGAAGATGGATTCTATCATTTATCTCATTTTATGCTGTTCAGCTCCTATTGTACATATTTTGTTTGTTTTCCGCTGTAGACATTTATGTATAGCTGAACTGTATTTTTACTAAGTATGATCCTGTATACTGTGTAACTCTGATGATTACTTTTATCCAGTATATTCTATTATTCATTCTCTGGTGTAATTATTTAATTTTGTTCTGCTGTTATCTGTTTATGTGTTATATTCCAAAGATAACCCTTGCCGCCGTCAGTACGGGGTTTGGGGTCGTCTCATTTATAATTAATTATACTTTATTTCATGAAGCTTAACGTTATAGAATTCACGGGGTGTTACATTCTCCACTACTTAAAAGGATTTCATCCCCGAAATCTTCAAGTTAGGAAGAATGTATATCCTACATCCAACAGCCCATCTACTCAACCAACAAACACAGGCATCCACTGTCCTTAAAAGACTTTTAATGCTTCATGATCATATGCATAGTGTGTGTACATGTCCTTATCTAATGCAGAAATATGGCGGTCTACTATTTCAGTTGACCTCCTTAATGCGAATCATGTAAGTGTCATGAATCCATTATGTATGCAAATTTTTTTCCTACTCATAGTTCTACATGAGTTCACAACTATTCATACAAATGCGACAACCATATGACAACATATCAAGTTTACAACCATATACAAATAAGAATACATATATGCATATGCAGTATGAAGTGATTGAGCCGATCTAAGACCTAGGTTGTGTGCGTATATGCATCCACGAGCAACCACTTGCAACCACTTGCAGCCATCAACCATAACATGTTTCAAATACATGTTTACATCCAAAGGGGATTCTACCTGAGGATAAAGGATAATATTGAGGAGATATACCTAAAAAGATAGATACAAGCACAACTTAAGAAAAAAGAGAGGTCAAAGATGTACCCTCAAAAAGAAGAGGGTAGGCAGCGCGTATTCTGTCCTCAGTTTCCCAAGTCGCGTCTTCCTCGGCGTCGCTCCACTGAACTTTAACGAGTTTGACTTCGCGGCTGCGTAGCTTTTTCACTTCAGTTCCTATGATTCGAGTTGGAACTCTCCTCACAGTTGCTTCACGTTCCACTTCGGCTTCTTCTAAAATGCTTGGCTCCACCACTTCCGCTGATTCATGTAGACATTTCCGGAGATGAGAAACGTGAAAGACGTTGTGAATTCCAGCCAATCTTTCAGGAAGATCTACTCTTTAAGCCATTTTCCCAATCTTCTCGATGATAGGGAACGGTCCTACAAATCTTGGTGCTAGCTTTCCTGCGGATCCAAAGCGAACGACGTTCTTTAAAGGGGATACCTTAAGGAAAACCCTGTCCCCAACCTCAAACTCAAGGTCGGTCCTTCTCTTGTCGGCGTAGGATTTCTGTCTGTCTTGGGCTGTCTTCATTCTCCTACGTATCAAGTCCACTTTCTCTGAAATTTCTCGAATCATGTCCGGCCCAAGTATAAGCTTATCTGTAGACTCCCATAGACAAGTTGGTGATTTGCACGGTCTTCCATACAAGGCTTCGAAGGGTGCCATGCCGATGGTAGCTTGGTAGTTGTTGTTGTAGGCAAATTCCACTAAAGGAAGGTGATCCTCCCACGTCCCTCCAAAGTCAAGAATGCAAAATCTTAAAAGATCCTCTAAAACTCTATTCACCCTTTCTGTCTGGCCATCTGTTTGGGGGTGATAGGTCGTGCTCAAACATAGCTGTGTGCCTATAGCTTCTTGCAAACTCCACCAAAACTCACTTGTGAAAATAGGGTCTCGGTCACTAACAGTGCTGGAGGGCATCCCATGGAGTCGAACTATTTCCTTGAGATAAAGAGATGCTAGAGATGAGGCAGTCCTTTTATTCTTGATAGGTATAAAGTGGGCGCTTTTAGTAAGCCTATCCACTATTACCCAAATGCTAGTGTTTCCTCTTCTCGACCTAGGCAGTCCATCAATGAAGTCCATTGAAATGCTATCCCTCTTCCACTATGGGACCTCTAGAGGGTGAAGTAGTCCTCCAGGCTTCTTTTGTTCCGCCTTGACCCGTTGGCAGGTCATGCACTTAGAAACGAAATCTGCTATGTCTTGCTTCATGTCGCTCCAAAAGAAAGTCCTTTTTATATCCTTGTACATCTTATCACCGCCAGGGTGTATAGTCATCTTGGAATGATGCGCTTCCTCGAGAACCTTCTTTGTCAACTCCCTTGCTTGTGGGACGCATAATCTTCCATCTCGTCTCAGCCAACCCTTATCATCGATGGTGTATCTACTGAGGTGACTAGAAGTCTCACCCCTAATAAGTTTATCAATCACATCCACAAGCTGAGGGTCTTCACGTTGGGCAACCCCTATTGAGTCTAAGAGAGTAGGGTGTACTTCGAGAGATGCTAACAAACCCGGTACAAAATCCGAGGAGGGCCTAAAGTTAAAACTGGCTATATACTCCAAGTTTTGCCTTTCCACAAAGAGAGGGCTTAGGGTCAGTTTCTTTCGGCTCAACGCGTCTGCTACCACGTTGCCTTTTCCGGGAGTATAGGAAATTTCAAAATCATACGAGGCAAGAAACTCCATCCATCTTTGCTGCCTCAAGTTGAGATCCTTCTGGGAGAAGAGATATTTCAACGATTTATGGTCAGTGTATAATTCAAACTTCTCACCTAGGAGATAATGGCGCCAAGACTTAAGTGCAAAGACGATGGCGGCCAACTCAAGATCGTGGGTTGGGTAGTTCTTTTCATGAACCTTCAATTGTCTTCCGCCATAAGCTACTACCCTTCCTTCTTGCATTAGAACATCGCCTAGTCCTGTTCCACATGCATCCGTGTATACTGTGAACATTTTGCTTCCGTCAGGCAGAGTTAGAACTGGGGCTGTTGTGAGAGCCCTTTTTAATCGTTGGAAAGCAAACTCGCAGTCCAAATCCCAAGTGAACACCAGATTCTTCTTTGTTAGCCTTGTGAGTGGGGCTGAGATTTTCGCGAAATCCCTAATAAACTTTCGATAAAAACTAGTTAGCCCAAGAAAGCTTCGAACTTCGGTTGCATTTCTTGGTGTCTTCCAATCTTGCACAGCCACCACTTTCGCGAGGTCCACAGCCAACCCTTCTTTGGACACTATATGCCCAAGAAACCTTACTTCTTTTCTCCAGATGTGACACTTGGAGAATTTGGCTTTTAGTTGATGTGCATGGAGAGTATCCATGATTTCTTTCAGATGCTGAGCATGTTCTTCCTCGATCTTTGAGAAGATTAAGATATCGTCTACGAAGACAACCACAAATTTGTTGAGGAATTCTCTGAACACCCTGCTCATTAGGTCTACGAAATAAGAGGGTGCATTTGTCAAGTCGAAAGGCATGACAAGCCACTCGAAGAAACCGTCTGGGGTTCTGAACGTTGTCTTATCAATGATGTCTTCAGCTACTCTTACCTGATGGAACCCTGTTGCCAGATCAAGTTGGGAGAAGACCGTCACACCTACAAGCTGATCAAACAAATCGTCGATTCGAGGAAGAGGGTGCCTATTTTTCTTGGTCAATTTGTTTAACTCCCTATAGTCGACGCAAAGGCGAAGCGAACCATCTGCTTTGGTTGCGAACACCACTGGAGCACCCCATTCTGAAATGCTCCGTCTAATGAACCCCTTTTCAAGAAGTTATTTAACCTGCTTACTGAGCTCCTTTCTCTCCCATGGAGCCATGTGTCTGACAGGTAAAGCTACAGGCTTTGCTTTATCCACAAGATATATGCGGAAGTCTATTTCCCGCCTCGGAGGTAAGCCTTTCACTTCCTCAAAGACATCCGGATATTCCCGGACTATTCTAACTGATTGCAAATTCTCATCAGAAGCATCAAGCGACTCTAGATAACTAAGCATAACAGCATTCAAGGGATTACAAGATATTTCTAGAGTGTTACCAAGCCGAGTCAAGAGTCTAACTACACTTTTCTCACAGTCAAGAATGGCACTATTACTAGATAGCCAGTCCATGCCTAAGATCAAACCATATCCCGAGAAGCCCAAAACAAAGGCATTACAACTAAACTCAACGCTGAGAATAGAGATTTTCAAACCCAAACAAACCATTGACAAGTAAGCGGAGCCCCAATTGGATTTGAAACTACTAAGGGATCTTCTACCATACTAGTGTCTAGATGCAGAGATTCTACTAAGGTAGATGAAATAAAAGAGTGTGATGCGCCAGAGTCAAAAAGTGTACTAACTGGATGATCATAAAGATATACTACACTTTCTACAGAAATATTACTACCTCGTTCCTGCTGAGGTGCCACTAGCGCATCAACCTGACCCCCTGAAGTGGATCCGGCTTTCTGTCCCTGCCCCTTCTTCTTTGGGCTGTCCTTAGCTTGGTGTCCAGTTTCTCCACAATGGAAGCAACCACCCATCTTCGCCTTCCTTTTCCGGCAGTCTTTTGATATATGGCCCACAATGGCATAGAAATTGCACCTTCTCTTCTCACGGGGCTTATTGTTCTTCCCTCCTTTCTTGAAGTCTGTTTTGTTTGCTTGTAGACCTTCTTTCTTCTCTTTCCCCTTAGTTTCTTTCTTGTCGTGGTCTTCCTCATGTAGCAACGCCATGTCCACCAGGCTTTCATAAGTCGCACCCGTGGATACATGGGTCATGGCAAGGCTGTGTAGAGACTCATTCAAACCCTTGACGAAGCGAAGTGACTTCTTGTGTTGGGTGTTTACTAAGTATAGCCCAAATCTGGCCAGCTGATTAAAGTGATTAACATATTCCCTGATCGTCATGCTTCCCTGTTTCAGAGTTAGAAACTTTTCCATTTGCAGGCTTCTTTCGGCTTGGGAGAGGAATTTCGTCTCAAACCTTGTCCTGAAGTCTTCCCATGTTTCCACCGCCCTCTGAGCATTTGTAACTTCCCACCAATAGGAAGCTTCATCCTTAAGTAACCACACTGCAAGTTGTATCTTTTGCCTGTCATCCACTCCAAAGATGACAAACAAATCCTCAGTCTCCTTTAACCAGTTTCTTGCTCCAACAAAAGATTCTATCCCATAAAAGTCTTTTCCACCCATAGCCTTGAAGTCTCTACAAGTTTTTACGAAGGCATTTCCAAGAGGAGGCGGAGGAGGAACCACGGCCACTGGAGGAAGGATGTCTGCTGGGCCCGCGCCATTGGCCCTTGCTTCTAAGTACCTCCTAAACCAGCCGGGAATCGACACTCCTTTTGGAAGATTAAGGTCTCCAGACATGCTGAAATAGAAAGGAAAGATTCAAAACGAAGGAAAGAGAAGGATAGATAGGGCACATGGCTTTGTGGGATTTTGTCTTTTAATAAATATAACACTTTTTTTCTCTAAAAAAAATGCTTCTTTAAACTTTCTTTTTGAAAACAATTTTCAAAAACTTTTATCTTGTCTGGTAAACCTATGCTCTGATACCAAGTGAAACACCCCACCTCCATTAAGGTCACTCACAAAGGGAATGCCTTAACTTTGGTGGACGTTTATAAGTAAAAGCCACAGATGAACTCAAGACAGATATAAATACACATATTTTAAACAGCGGAAACCAAACAAACTTTTATTTTATCAATATGTGTATCAAACAAAGATTTCCATAATTGTCTCAAAATACTTTCAACATTACAACCTCATAACTGCCTTGATTATTAAAGAAGCATGAAAACATAAATAAAGTGACAAAAATCCCCATAGTGATATCCAAAGCCATTATCCGAGCAAGAAAGATCCAAATCATACATCTACGTTCTTGGTGCTTGTAAAGAGCCTGACTGAGTTGAGTTGTTTCCTCCCTGTGGACCTGGGGGGGAAACGAAAGAAAAGAAGACGAAAAGAAAATAGGGTCAGACATAAAGCCTGAGTGAATCTAGTAACTCTTCAATATGTGAATAAGAAAAGGGTATGATGGATGTAAACTAAAAATAGGAAAGTGTCACAAGCTAAGGAAGTGTCGAATGTACTATCACACCCATACAATATCTCTGCACCTATTTGAATTTATTCTAACTGGCACACCATGATGAGGGTGAAGTGATCCCCATCCTTATTAAAGATCGGCTCCTACTCGCGTTAACATGTGTCATACGGCCCACAAGAATTGTAGATACCTATGCTGGTCCCACCATGGGGTGTATCAAGACCCATGGTGGCGGCCCCGACACTAAACTAGAAGACATAGGTTATACTACTGGTGTCCCTAGTGCCCTGGTTGTCTGCTCCGGAGTGTGTGCACGCCCGCACCCCGTTAGACCTGCACTGTGAACCCACCGCCGTCGTTTGACTGCTTACAATCAGCCCAGTAATCGTGAACCACCCTGCCTAGTTTCAGGGTACCGTTGATACCTAACTTTGGGTTTCTGCTGAAACGGGTCCCTCGTTACCAGGATTTTCTAGTCAAACATGTTAAGTGGTTAAGTGTCTGTATTTACCTAACCCCACCCATCTTCTTATTAACATGTTGAATTTGGTTAAGTGTTATAGTTGACTTAACCCTACCATCTGTCCTTAGCCTCTTAGGAGTACCAGAACACTCACATTAGACAGGTATTGCTACGGTTACTGGATGTGCCGGTCGGTTCCGGGCAGGTTTACACCGTAGCTTAGTCTAACCTCGGGTCCTTATTGGGCTCAATGCTTAACCACCCACATTGGATAGGTATTGTTGTGACTACTGGACAGCCGGGCGGGTCCGGGCAGGTTTACATAACAACTCAATCCAACCTCGGGTTAAGCATATCGTGTTTTCTAAATTTACATATTTTATTACTTTTCAACTATATGTAAATGTCATATCTTTTATTTTTGGGTATTTCAATTCATACCGCTTATGTGTCATAATCATTGGCATGTGCCAAACATGCCAACATATATTTTCATATTTTACACCCAACGTTATTACCCCCGTTTGTTCGCAACGTTATAACATGTGTTGGGCTTGTCACAATTCAGCCCAACTTTATAAACGTGAGGAAAAGAGGAAGTCAAGAACATGTAATACATAAAGGTGTGTGGTGCATGAACTTGCAATTTGGCGATTCAACTAACATATAACATGGGCCACGTGAACTTGCATTCGAATCAAAGTATGACTAAGTAGGTGACATATGTAATGGCATAGTTTAGGCAAATACAAACTTGTGTTTAAACATGTTAACTTGGCATAATATCGACCATAAAACTCGCATGTTATATATTCATCAAAATGTACAATTTTTACATCTAACCATATAGCCTATTTCAACATGAACTTGCATAGTTTATGAAACCCAAACGATGTTTGACATAGAACCAATTATATTTTGCAAATAAACATGAACTTGCATAGTTTATGAAACATAGATCCAATTCTACTTGTAAACATAGATCTAATTATACTTGCCAATAAACATAAGGATGATATCATAGGTTTTGAGTCATGTAGTCATAAAAGGTCTATAACATGTTTACACAAATTCTAATTTAGACTAAGGGAATATACATAGTCCATGCCATCGACATATACAAAAAGGGATAAATTTCTAGTTTTTGCCACAAGCTTGCGAGTGCCATTGTTTTTCATATACAATTGTTCAATAGGCTTGCGTCAATCAATTTATGCCACAACCATCAATACACAAGTCATGATAGAACCATCACAATACACAAAGATTATAACAACATGATTCTATTTTCATTTACATCGAATCACATCACAGTTTTTATTCATATTTTGAAAGGTCACTATACTTACAACGTGTGATGAATTCTTGTTTTCTGATTTTTGTTATTCTGATTTGGAGATGCTCTCCTTTGGGTAGCAAAATTGCGTTGAATGATTTGATTAAGCTTTGATCTTCTTTTAATTTGATTCGTCTCTTAGGCTTGTTGGCTTGTCTCTAGGCTTTCTAATTGACGGCCATTCCTAGTTCCTCTCCAGCAGCATGACGGCTTTTGTATTCTATTATTTGTGTGAATTTAGGGTTAGACTTGAGTTGTATTTATAGAATTTTAAATTGTTTTGAGCCGTCGATGAAGCTAGGGTAAATCCAGACCATCCATCTCAAGAGAGGCCAATAAGAAAGAGACATGTAAGCCCTAGTGACTCAGCCAAGCATCAGAATTCGACCAGACCCTGACCAGGCCAGCCAGGGCCTGACCAGCAGGTCTTTCTGACCTGGGCGCACTTGGCAGGTGCGCCAGGACAAAATTGTACTGGCGCACTTCCCAAGTGCGCCAGTTCAACTTTGTTCTGGCGCACTTCACAAGTGCGCCAATGCATTCTGACCCGTTTTCCGGCTTTTCTGCCCAACTTCGTTCGTCCATATCTTCTTCATATGATATCCGTTTTACGCAAACTTGAACTCTATCTCAAGCAGAATTTCGAGATGAACGCAATGGCGTAACCCATTTCCCTTGATTTCATCATTTATAATTAATTATACTTTATTTCGTGAAGCTTAACGTTATAAAATTCACGGGGTGTTACAAATTTGACATTTAAACTGATTGTTAACTATTAAATGTAAGATTTATGATAGTTATACCTCGTAAATAATTAATAAAATGATTAAAAAGTAATATAAGTAGTTTTACTCAGTTGGTGAGACAACTTGAAGACTCTGCTTCAATCCTCTCGCAAACCTACGTGACTTCTTATGGTGCGTATTCACTAGCTCCAGTCCAAACCTCGCTAGTAATTTAAATTTATTCACATATTTCTTCACTAGCATGTCTCCTTGTTTCAAAACTACGAACCTTTCCATTTGAAGGCCCTCCTCATCCTGAGATAAGAATTTCATCTCGAACCTTTGCCTGAAATCATCCCATGTCACCACTGGTTGTCTAGCTTGCGTTACTTTCCACCAGTAGGAAGCCTCATCTTTAAGTTGCCTTGCAGCCAATTATATTTTCCTTCGGTCATCGACCTCAAAAAGTCCGAACAAGTTCTCTGTCTCTCGTAGTCAATTCCATCCATCAACAAAGATTTCAGTTCCATGGAATGGTTTTCGTCCCATAGCACAGAAGTCCTTGCATATCTTTGAGAAATTACCTACTCGCGAGGTAGAGGAATAACGGCTGCAGCTGGGGGAAGGACATCTCCTTGGCCTCTGGAAGGTTTCGTAGCCTCAAGATAGATACAGAACCAAGCCGATATCTGAACGCCCTTGGGAAGATTGGGTTCCCCAGACATGCTGAAAAGAAAAGGGTTCAACAAGAGATCGAGAGATTATTGACTATAGCTGGAGGGGATATGTTTTTCAAAAACATATTTTTCCTTGAAAATACTTTACTTTCAAAACCATTTTCTTAAATTCTTTCTCAAATATGACACCCCAAATCCATTAACGTCACTCATAAGAGAATGTGTTAAGTTCCGTGAAGCGCAACAGCCAATCACTGTAGAGAATATACAAGACAGATAAAATAAGCAGCGGAATTTTTTTAAAACTTTTATAAAACATAGTCTCAGAAATAAATCAAAACTAGTTACAACCAGCAAACTCTCTCAAATCTGTCTTTCAAGCCAACTTTGAAAATAAAATACCGAAGTACATAAAGTCATATCCCATAGCATAAGCCAAACTAAAGTGGAAAGAAGATCAAAGCGATACATTTCAAAGAGTCCAAGCCAAGTCCAAGCTAAAGTGATATCCTAGTTACTGCTGCGTACCGCCACCTTGAGAACCTAAGGGGGGAGAAAGAGGCAAAAGAAAAGGGTCATACATAAAGGCTAGCAAGTTATAGTGATTTAAAAATAAGCATAAGTTAGAAATGACAAGATAGGTAAATAAGACTGGATAAGAAAGGTACAGTGTTACAACAAAATAGTAGAATGGGAAACAGGAATAAAATTAATTTTAAATGGGTATATGTTTGAACATATATGTTTCATTACTTTAGTCTTGGTTTGCACCAATACTAGTATAACAAGCACAACAGGATTAACAATGGGAATAACAGCAGGAATAACAATAGGAATAACAACAGGAATAGGCGTACCCTAATTACATAACAGGATCAGGTGTACCTTAATTGCTACCCAAGAGATTGGCTACTATTAACTGAATATCCTGTGTCAGCCCCGATAGTAGGGTGTATCACTCCCTAACATATCGACTTATAGAACATGATAATATCCATAGGTGTTAGAGCGTCTTATTTTCCCTAGTCGGACCCATGCACGCTCATGACTCCACCGAAACGCGTCCGTAACCACCCCCATGTGAACCTCTTACTATCATGTTTAGTAAAGCGTGCCCTAGCCTCTACCAAGTGCGAGGCCCCTTCTAGTAAGACACCAAATAGGCATACTAACTAATATAGGTTCCAAACAGTATATTGACACAAGACAAACCCACTAAGCTTGTGTCCCCAAAATCTAAGATTGTAAGAGTCCCCAAAACCCGATACAACAACAAACGGGGGACCTCTTTGCTTATTAATACTTATATTCAACATTACAGGTTCAGGTTTTATTGATAAGCATGGTTGTAATGTCATTATGTGTATACAACCCTATTCTTAACATGTCATTTACTTAATACCCGTTTAAGTCAAAGCTAAAATGTCCATTCCTTATGCGTATCATTTATTAACTATATTCCCAAGTTAAAGGTTCATGCATAAAGTCCATTTACAACAAGTGTCTACAACAAGTCTATACATGTATACGTATCCTTTTTCCCCAATATATAACATACACAGATTTATGCATATCTTTATCAAGTTATAGCATATTACTACAACCCTAACATGTGTATATTCAATCATTCCCAACTAATTAATAGCCTAACTTCCTTTTTATGTCATTCATTATTGCCCAATTATACGTACATCATATTTGGGTATACCCTAGGCTTCTAAAGGCCAAGGCTTCACATGAAATAAAAAGGAAATAGAGGGAGAAGAATAGAATCACATAGGCGTATAATACTAAAAATAAACATAGAAAAATAGGAAAAGGAAGATAGATACGTTTTACTTGTTCTTTATCCAACATCACAGGAATATGTATAACTTTTCTAATTAGCATTAAAGGCATGTATATAACTTGTTTAAACATCACAGGCATATATATCACAGGCTTGTATGACTTGTTTAATTTAAAACCGCATGCATGTATATAACTTGCAACAACACATGCATACTGTAACACCCCGTATTTTTAACTCAAGATAATAAAATAAGTATAGCTTAATTAAATATTCAGAATTAACTGAAATGGACTGTGTCATTGCGCACATCTCGGAATTCTAGTAAAAATCGACACCTAGTTTGCATAAAACAGACACCGTATGAAGAAGTTATTAAGGTTTGAAGTTTGTATACGCATAAGAAGAATATATATGAATAAAATAAGGCCAAAATTCAAAATAGTTCAAATTTCATGCAGAAAAGGCGAGCGAGAAAAATCCCGCCTAGGGGTGTCAACCCTTCAAGGGTGGTGTCGACCCATGGGTCAACTCCCTAAAGGGGGTCGACCCCCTATGGCAGATCTGGGCAGAATTCTACTATTTGAATCTAGACTCCATTCTTGACCTGGTTCATTAGCTTTAGGCTATAAATAGGACCCTAGACCCATTGTTTTATTCATCTAATTCAATGGCGATGACAAGGTGCTGCTCCAACGTAGTTTGATCTAGCGTTTTTCTTCTTCAACAATTAAGAGTTAGACCGAGTTAGAGATCTGTGATTCAACCTCTGCAATTACTCTTTTATTTCTTAGATCCAATCAAAGTGAGGTAATTTTCTAGATCTGGTCTATTTTAATTTCTCTTCTTTCCTTCTCTCTCTCCCCTTTTTCTTTTAGCAAAAATTATAAATCCATGGTTGATAGGTTCTAAATCCAATTATGGGAAAACAATGGAATGTTAGATCTGGACCTGATCCAGGATTTGGAAAGAGAATTGAGGTGAGTGGATTTAAGTTATATAATTTTAGATAATGATATATTATCATTTAACATTCCCCGTTATTATATGTGAATTTGCCAGTATAATTAGTAATCAATGTTATAACAGGTTGAGACATTAATATGAATGTATTGGAAAATTCATATCTTGAATCGTTTAATGGTTGAAATAATTGCATGTTGAAATATAAACTTGTTAGAATATGGGTAGAAATTACTATTGTTCGTATTACATGTAAACTTGTCACACTTATATACATGAACCCTTACTTGTATGAATTGAAATAGTTACATGGCAAAATTGTTTCATGTTAGCATAAAATTGAATACATGAATGTGGGTTTGGGGCGTAAATCAAATTATGGTTAAAGATGTTAATTTGGGCATATGGTACATAATAAATTTGATTTGGGAAAGGGGCATGAAAACCTAAATTGAGATAGGAATAATTGTTAAAGAATGAACATGCCTAGATTCACAATAATTTGACACTGTAACGCGCTCAGACACGAGGTTAGATTACACTTGTGATAGAAGTCTACCGGAACTGCCTGGCATATCCAGCATTCACAAGTGGTAAATCTAATGTGAGGGTTCTAGGTGCATAAATAAAACATGTAGTGACGCTAAGTCACAAGGTTAAGCCAACTTGTGGTAGAAGTCTTCCGGGAAACGCCAGGCAAATCCAGCATAAACAAGTATAAGCTTAATGTGAGAGGTCTGGTGCATGAATATAATATATATATATATATATATATGTGTGTGTGTGTGTGTGTGTGTGTAAATGGCAGGACTGATAAATAGCTTTAATTGTAATTAATGGAAATAAATTGAATTGAACGAAAGATAATTACAACAGTAAATAAAAGGGTATAAATGGGGAATGATAATAAATTATTATAAATAAATTACATTAATAAGAATGTTGTATAAAAGGTAGACTTATCCCAGGGACAGGTGAAGATTATAACTTAGATTATAATAAACTAGTAAGCACATGAGGTAATTGGTGGAATGAGATAAGTGGCACTTAATTATAAATTAAGTAATTAGTAAATGGGGAAAACTGAAACCAGTTGTTTGTAATAAGTAGAGAAAAGGGGGGAAGTTTACGAAATGTAAAAAGTTGTACTTAATTATAAATTAAGTAATCTGCTGATAAGAATAACATGTTTAGGCTTGTCCTAGGGATAAGTGGAAATTATAACTTAGGTTATAATAACGATAAAAGGAAATAAAATAACTTATGTAAGGGGATAAGTTGTACTTAATTGTTAATTTAGTTATTTATAAGAACAAGAATCTGAAATCTACGGATGAGAACAAATAAGTTATATTTATGGGAAGAGAAACTTATTAGTGGACCTTAGTTAAGAGAACTAAGTTAATTAGTAAACAAGGATAAGTTGTATTGATCGTGTAAAATGGAATTATGATTAAATGAGAAAGAATGAATAAAACTTATGAAATGAAATAAGTTATATTTAATCATAAATAATGATGGACATGTTAAACAGAAAACTTGTGAATTGAGATATACTTAATTACAGATTAAGTAGAACTTGTTATTATAACCTTGAATCAAATAAGAATATTAAAGGGAATGTGGATTAGAGACCTTGGACCATAATCTATAGAATAACATGTTGTGGGCTTATTAATAAACTTATAAGGGTTAAGTTATATAACTGAAATTAATAAACAAGAAGAACTTGGTAACTTGAATAATATGTCAATGTGAATGGGAATAATTAAGTTAAATGGAACCCTGATGAGGTAAAGCGAGCGCTTAAAAGAATGTTTAGACATAGGGTCTAATAACATATTAAAGTAAGGCGCGGTGACCCGTCCACACGATTGAGGGTGAATAACCCAATGGGATAGATGATCGTGGTGTCATAAGGAACGTGGGGAGCGCACATTCATCTGATTATTCAGTCGGCTCCAAAGGACTGAAAGAGGAAGCAAGCAGCTTCCTGAGGTATGCAAGGTGCTCCTGTTAGGCCTCTGTGTAGTGGCAGATGTTTAGGCTATGCTTTCAGAGGTTAAGTCTACGCATAACTACCAGGAGGGTGGGCCTTGACTGCAAAATGAGCTTTGCAGTTAGAATGCTATGACGCGGTGACACTAGGGTGATTCGGAGGTCGCCTCAACGGGGAGGTAGAGGTCAGGACCAACAGAGATAGTAGATCGTCGGTCCTGTCATCGGCTGCCATAGGATGCGAAAAGACTATAGCAAAACCCAATAGACCATTCACCTTTCACTATCGGGGTACAGTGGTTGAGGGGAGACGCCAACAGGTAGTTTAGATTGTTTTTTGTTAGGGGCAAGTCACTTAGCTCTTGTAGTCTTTACTAGTTGAGGAAGGGGCCGATATGGGGCCATAGCCACCATGAAAAACAGACCCTTGGAATATCCGTATATAGATGCTCTTAAAGATGGGCCTGTACAGATATGGAAAAGCTCCCGACCAAGTTCTGTGTTTCTTGTTTAGCCCTACCACGGAATCGGTGCATATTACGTGCAATTAAGGCATTGAATACGATTGACGGTACGTACGTGGTACAGTCTAGATACATGCATGTCAGCTCTGGGTGGTGTATCGTAGACTAAAGGGCATTACTCCAGTATGAAATCTGATTCGATTGACAGTGGCAGTCTGTTTGCGTACGTAGCGGAGTAATGATCGATATATGTGGCCTTGTTATACAGAGATTTGTACTTTACTCCGACGTAGGATGTAGGACTATGCACATTTCTGTTGCATTACGGTAGAGACCGTGCGAGTAGGTTACCATGGTGTGTAACTTAATATTTGGGGTTGCTAGATATATACAGTATTAGGTTAATCAACTGGGAAATAAATGGGTATGATGTGTGCTTAAGCCTTGAGTGTTGTTAAACCAAGTAACCTAATAAATAAGAAAATGTGATTGAATAATATATGTAGGATTATCTAAAGTGTATAGTTTAAATCCAGTCACCAGAACTTGTGTTCTGGCCCGCTCCTAATAACATACTCGTAGGTTAGATTTGTGGCAGGGACATGGTAGCTTTAGATTCTAGTTAGATAGTATTATTAATACGGTAAGACTATATTTTGATTACATTATATTTTATCCATTCTGCTGTGAGATATTTTCTAAGCTTTGACATATTTTATGTCTTTGTCTTTTCTGCAGGATGCCAAAGCAAACCAACATGAGTTTCGATATATTGGAATTTTGAAGAAAAAAAATCTGTCTGTTGAAATTTGGGTTGTTACATCTTGTATCAGGGATTAGGTTTATGATTCCTATATAGATAGTGAGTGAACATATTTGTATTTTTTAAAAAATATATAAATATATTATATATATAACTAGATCCATAGAGAAACCCAATAAATAGAAAGAGTATAACATGGTAAGAAACGAAATGTCTGTTTTGTACACTAAAGGAATGAATATGAAAATCTGAGACCTTTAGGTAATTTGGGTGGGAAGTGTATAATGTAATTTGTATGGAAGGAAAGTGAATCCCATATGATTAGTATTTTGGATCAGTCTGCTTGAAAACCTTATAGATTGGAAAAGGTTAAAAAGATAAAAATGGATTGGGAATATATGTAGTTGAGAGAATTGACTTTATGGGAGTGTCTAGGAAAGCCTAGAAAGATTGGAAACCCTCTTTGAGTCTAACCCCATTGTTAACTTTTAAGAACTTGAAATTATAAAGTTTTGGAAAATGGTTTACGGTGTTTTCAAGTTTTAATCTTAAAAGTTATAGTTTTAAATATGTAAAGTATACATATTGAGTTTTAAAGTAAAATGGGGTATATTTTGTAAATAATGATTTCTTGAGATAATTTTGTTTAAAATAAAATTCTCTCAATAAAAGGTGCATAATATAGAGCATGTACAGCTTGCAAATTTTCTTGTTGTATTGCATGAAAGGATTTAAAAGCAAAACTTAGAAAGTATTGCATTTTGTTAAAATTCTCAATAAAGAAAATTTGAAATCTCTATTCTTGTGACAACCCTTTTTGACAAATTATTATAACAAGATAATTTTGTTGGGTGGACAAAATAAGCGTAGATATTAAGAATAGAGTAGATGTTTGCACCTTGTAGTAAGAGATTGAACCGACCTTATAGGAAAGAACAAGTTATAAACCTGATTGAGAAATAGTTGTCCTTATCTACTCCAGTTTTTGTGATTTGAAAAAAAAGTGATGATTTACATTTTTTTTAAATGGTTTTATGGTTTGGCAAAAAGTAAGTTTTGATGAGGAAAATAAAGTTTTGATACTTTTAACTTTTGAAAGAAAAGTGAAATGAAAAGGTCAAACCATATTTTGAAGAAGTATGGAAAAGGTAAGGATTAGAGCCTAGGAAAGACGGGAAAAGTTTTAAGGCTATGAAATAGATAGGAAGAATTGTCTGGGAATAATGTAGGTTCCCGTAGAATTCATAAGCATTGAAAATCCTAGGGTGTTTCTTGAAATAATTGTTGGTACACAGCTAAGACTAGTGGTGACTACAAGAAAGTAATGGTCAAGTAAGTATTTAACTTTCATATTAGGAGTAAAAACCGTTATTACATTTCTGTTGGGATCATTTTGATTTCTTGTTCATGTTGGGTAGCTATCGTAACACCTGAACCTGTCGTGGATCCCATGGTTTGGACTTTTCTATTTGATGGGGGCTTAGTCCTAAGATGCTTGGCCCTTAGTAGTAGCTGTGTAGGATGTCTGTTTTCCTGTTTTAGTCAAAAGACTAAAAGGCTTATTTGAAAACTAAATTTAGATCAGATGATTGAATAAGCTAAGAAAAGAGTAATGGCAGAACTAAAAAGGAAACAACAAAAATTCAGTAAAGCAACAAACATGATAAATTATAAGAAAAGATGAATAAGAGTAAAAATTTCCAAGATAAGATGGAAGAGAAAATCAGTAATGGAGAAATTTTTTCTTACGTGGGTTGTGCTTGGGTAGGAAGATAGGGAATCTTTATAAATAGTCTCATAAAATCCAAGTACGGTTGGAAAAAGGTATATAAAAGAAAAACGGAAGGTGTGAAATTTTCCGTTTTCCACCTTTTTGTAATAAAAGAAATCAAATTTAGAAAATTATATTTTTCTGAAATTCGAAAAATAAAGTTGGTTAGTAGGATTTTGGATGCAACAATTGGATGAACTACGCTCTTACTTAGTAAGAGTATGGGAAAAATTTGATGGAACTGCCAGTATATTTAGGATGTGAGCATCATGTTTTAAAAAGATTTTTGAAAAATTTGCATACACATAGAGTCACCGCATAGGCATACATGTATTATTATATTGTATTACACTTTGCACAAGTGCACTATGGTTGCAAAATTTGGATGCACACATGATGGATGGATATCATGCGAGGGGTTATTTGAGTTTTACCCTTACCAAATTTCAGGGATGAAATTTCCTAAGGGTAGGAGAATGTAATACCCCGCCTTTTTAACTCAATATAATAAAATAAGTATAACTTAAATAAATATTCAGAATTAACTGAAACGGAATGTGACATTGCTTCATCTTGAAATTCTGGTCAAAATCGGCACCTAGTTTGCATAAAACGGACATCGTATGAAGAAGTTATTAATGTTTTAACTTTGTATACACATAAGAAGAATATATATGAATAAAATAAGGCCATAATTCAAAATAGTTCAAATTTCACGTAGAAAAGACGAGCGGGAAAAATCTCGTCCATGGGTTTCGACCCCTCAAGGGGGGCATCGACTAGGGGTCGACCCCTCAAGGGGAGTGTCGACTCATGGGTAGACCCCGCTACGGAAGATCAGGGCAGAATTCTTCTGTTTGAATCTGGAGTCCTTTCTTGACCTGGTTCGTTGGCTTTAGGCTATAAATAGGACCCTAGACCCATTGTTTTATTCATCTAATTCAATGGCGACAACAAGGTGTTGCTCCAACGTAGTTTGACCTAGCCTTTTTCTTCTTCAACAATCAAGAGTTAGACTGATTCGGAGATCTGTGATTCAACCTCTGCAATTACTCTTCTATTTCTTAGATCAAATCAAAGTGAGGTAATTTTCTAGATCTGGTCTATTTTAATTTCTCTTCTTTCTTCCTTTCTCTTCCCTTTTTCTTTTAGTAAAAATTATAAATCCATGGTTGTTAGGTTCTGAATCATATTAGGGGAAATCCATGGAATGTTAGATCTGGACCAGATCCAGGATTTGGAAAGCGAATTGAGGTGAGTGGATTTAAATTACAAAATTTTAGATAATGATATATTACATTTAACATTCCATATTATTATATGTGAATTTGCCAGTATAATTAATAATTGCTGTTATAACAAGTTGAGACATTAATATGAAGGTGTCAGAAAATTCATAGGTTGAATTAGTTAAAGTGTTGATATGATTGCATGTTGAAATATAAACTTGTTAGAATATGGGTAGCAATTACTATTTTTCATATTACATGTTAACTTGCCACATTTATATACATGAAACCTTACTTGTATGAACTGAAATAGTTATATGATTAAATGGTTTCATGTAAGCATAAAATTGAATACATTAATATGGGTTTGGGGCGTAAATCAAATTATGATTATAGATCTTAATTTGGTCATATGGTACATAACAAATATGACTTGGGAAAGTGGCATGAAAACTTAAATTGAAATAGGAATAATTGTTAAAGAATGAACATGCCTAGATTCACGGTAATTTGACACTGTAACGCGCTTAGACATGAGGTTAGATTACACTTGTGATAGAAGTCTGCCAGGAACCGCCTGGCATATCAAGCATTCACAAGTGGAAAATCTAATGTGAGGAGTCTAAGTGCATAAATAAAACTTATAGTTGCGCTAAGACACGAGGTTAAGCCAACTTGTGGTAGAAGTCTGCCCGGAACCGCCCGACAAATCCAACATCCATAAGTATAAGCTTAATGTGAGAGGTCTAGTGCATGAATATATATATATATATATATTTATATATATATATATATTGCAGGACTGATAAACAACATTAATTGTAATTAATGTAAATAAATGGAATTGAATGAAAGAGAATTACAACAGTAAAGAAAAGGGAATAAACGGGGAACGATAATAACCTATTACAAATAAATTACAATAATAAGAAAGTTACGTAATAGTTAGACTTGTCCTAGGAACAAGTGAAGATTATAACTTAGGCTATAATAAACTAGTAAGGACATGAGATAACTGGTGGTATGAGATAAGTGGCACATAATTATAAATTAAGTAATATGTAAATGGGGAAAACTGAAACCAGTTGTTTGTAATAAGTAGAGAAAAGGAAGAAAGTTTATGAAATGTAAGAAGTTATACTTAATTATATAATTAAATAATCTGCAAACTTGGAAGTATGAAATCCGCTGATAAGAATAACATGTTTAGGCTTGTCCTAGAGACAAGTGGAAATTATAATTTAGGTTATAATAATGATAAAAGGGAATAGTATAACTTATGGAAGGGGATAAGTTATACTTAACTGTAAACTAAGTTATTTACAAGAACAAGAATATGAAATCTACGGACGAGAACAACATAAGTTATATTTATGGGAAGAGAAACTTATTAGTGGACCTTAGTTAAGAGAACTAAATTAATAAGTAAACAACGATAAGTTGTAGTGGCATGTAAAGTAGAATTATGATTAAATGAGAAAGAATGAGAAATACTTATGAAATGAAATAAATTATATTTAATCATAAATGATGATTGATATGTTAAACAGAAAACATGTGAATTGAGATATACTTAATTACAGATTAAGCAGAACATGTTATTGTAACCTTGAATCAAATAAGAATATAAAAGGGATTGTGGATTATAGACCTTGGACCACAACCTAGAGAATAACATGTTGTGGGCTTATTAATAAACTTATAAATGTTGAGTTATATGACTGAAATTAATAAGCAAGAAGAACTTGGCAACTTGAACAAGAAATCAATGTGAATGGGAATAACCTAGTTAAATGGAAACTTGATGTGGTAAAGCAAGCATGTAAAGAATGTTTAGACATAGGGTGTAATAACATATTAAAGTAAGTCGCTTGGACCAGTCCACACGTTTGAGGGTGAATAACCCAACGAGATAGACCATCACGGTGTCATAAGGCACGAGGGGAGCACACGTTCGTCTGATTATTCGGTCGGCTCCGAAGGACTGGAAACGGAAGCACTCGGCTTCCTGAGGTATGCAAGGTGCTCCTGGTAGTGGCAGATGTTGTGCTCTTAGAGGTTGGGTCTGCGAGTAACTACCAGGTGGGTAGGCCTTGACTGCAAAAGTAGCTTTGCAGTCGGAATGTTGTGACGCGGTGACAATAGGGTGATTCGGTGGTCGCCTCAATCGAATGGTAGAGGTCATGACCAACAGAGATAGTAGATCGTTGGATACCCATCATCGGAAGCCGTGGGATGCGAAAAGACTAGAGCTAAACCCAATAGACCATTCACCTTTCAATATCGGGGTACAGTGGATGAGGGGAGACGCCAACTAGTTGTTTAGATTGTTTTTTTTAGGTGCAAGTCGTTTAGCTCTTATAGTCTTTACTAATTTAGGACGGGGCCAAGGTGGAGACATAGCCACCATGAAAAACAGACCCTAGGAATATCTGTATATAGAGGCTCTTAAAGACGGGATTGTACAGATATGGAAAAGCTCCTGGCCGAGTTCCGTGTTTCTTGTATAGCCCTGCCATGGAACCCGGTGCACATTATGTGTGGTTAAGCCATCGTATACGATTGACGGTACGTATGTGGGACAGTCTAGATACATGCATGTCAGCTCTAGGTGGTGTATCGTAGACTTGAGGGCAATACTCCGGTATGATCTAATTCGATTGACAATGGCAGTCCGTATGCTCAGCTAGTGTAGTTATGAAAGATATAAGGGGAACGGAACATTGTTATATAGAGATTTGTACGTTACTCCGGCATAGGATGTGGGACTGCGCACATTTCTGCGGCATTACGGTGGAGACCGTGTGAGTAGGGTACCATGGGGTGTACCTTAATATTGGGGGTAGCTACATATATATAGTATTAGGTTAATCAACTGGGAAATAAATGGGTATGACGTGTGTGTAAGCCTTGAGTGTTGTTAACCCAAGTAACCTAATAAATAAATAAAATGTGATTGAACATTATATGTTGGATTATCCAAAGTTTATAGCTTAAATCTAGTCACCAAAACTTGTGTTCTGACCCCCTCCTCATAACATACTCGCAGGTTAGATTTGTGACAGGGACATGATAGCTTTGGATGCTAGTTAGCCACTATTATTGATACAATAAGGCTATATTTTGATTACGTTATATTTTACCCATTCCGTTGTGAGATATTTTCTGAGCTCTGACATATTTTTTGTCTGTATTTTGTGTAGGATACCAGAGCAAACCAACACAAGTTTCGATAGAATGGAATTTTGAAAAAAAATGGTCTATCGGAATTCGGGCTGTTACACATACATATTTTTTGTTTAACTGACAATAATACAGGCATATAATAGATTATAATGGCATAGTGATAACAGTGAATTAGGTAAATTTATTTTACTATAAATAACTATCATGTTCAAGGCCTAAGAAGTTAGATCTGTAGATAGTTGTAACTCACAATGAGTCTTAGTGAAGATAAATATGTATATAACACAAGGCCACGGCAATTCCAGTCCAAATTAGATCCAAGTTGTATGCAATTGTTGATTGATGTTGCTTTTGTCTAATCCAATCTCTAGCAGCATTCTCACATTATACGTATATATTTTTCAAAATAATTTAGAGGCAGAGTAAGAGGTGAAGAATTTGTGTGAATTCCAGAATGAGGGAAGACGTCTACTTATAGAGTTTCAGAACCAACATCAACCCTTAGATCCAGGTTTTAAATATGAACCGTACACGTCACGCTGAGTCAGCATGAATACAGACATAAGACAATCTAGGTTCCTAGTCCAAAATTCAGTCAGATCCTTTATGGGTCGACCCACCTACCACTGGTTCGAACATACGGTCGTCCCGACCCTTATTGGGTCGACCCAGGCTGGGTGCGGTCGACCCCCAATGGGTCTCCTTGCCTCTTTTTTTTCCCGCTCGTTTGTTTAAATTGTTTTGAATTATTCTTGTTTATTATATTTATACATAAGCCTTATATATGTACATAAACTTCTAAACCCCTAACTTCTTCATATGTTATCCATTTTATGCAAACTTGGGTCTATCCGAACCATAATTCCGGGACGAACGCAACAATAATGATGGTTTCAGTTAATACTGGATATTTATTATGGTTATGGTGTATTATTATTTTTTGGGTTGTAGAAGAGTATCGTCGTTCAAGGTATTCTTTCCGTTGGAGATGTTTCATTTCATGTATTGTTTGATACTAGATCATCACATTCATTCATTTGTAATGAGCTTGTTTGTCGCTTATGTTTGGAACCCAAGATTTGTGATAGACCTTTTATTGTGACTAATCCAGTTGGGGGTTCGTCCAGTTTGTGTATGATTTGTTGTGGTCTTATGTTATCGAGTCATGGTTGATCCTTTTTGTGTGATTGCTTTATTTTGAACTTTGCTCGGTTTGGAATAGTCTTGGATATGGACTGGCTCAGGAGGTATGCGGCAAAAGTGGATTGCGAGAATCTGAAAGTGACAGTCGGGAATATGGACGGGAGATTGGTGGTGAGAGGATGTAAGCTCTAAGATGGTGTCTTCGTGACCAATTTATATTCGCTAGTGATTCCACGAGAAGAATTGCTATCGGTGCTGATCGCAAGTGAGTTTAATGATGTCTTTGAAGAGGTCAACGGGTTGCCGCCACATCGCGAAATTGAGTTTAGAATCTATTTGGTCGAAGGTACTAGACCTATTATCATGCCTTTTATGCAGATGGCGCCTAAGGAACATCGAGAGTTAGAGGTGCAAGTATGTGACCTTTTGGGAAAAGGATTCATTCGGAGGAGTGTATCCGAATGGGGTGCACTAGTTGTGTTTGCAACCAAGGACGATGGATCTTTGAGACTGTGTGTTGATTACTGTGAGCCGAAAAAGGTGATCCAGAAGAACAAGTATCCATTACCGAGGATAGACGACTTGTTCGATCAACTTCACGAGGCCAATGTGTCTTTCTAAATGGATATGGTGATGAGATTTCACCAGCTGAGATTGGCAAAGAGTAGTGTACAGAAAAAAGCTTTTAGGACACCATCAAGTTTCCTTGAGTGGCTGGTGACGCAGTTTGGATTGACCAATGCACCAGCGTATTTTTTGGATCTTATGAATAGGGTATTCAGAGATCATTTGAACAAGTTTGTGCTTGTGTTCGTGGATGATATTCTGGTTTACTCTCGGAATGAGGAAGAGCAAAAGACGCACTTGAGAGTTGTTTTAGAAATCTTGCGAAAGCATCAGCTGCGGCTAAATTTTTGAAGTGTCACCTCTAGAAGAGTGAAATCAGGTTCTTAGGCCATGTTATTTCTGGAAACGCAATAGCAGTTGACCCCGCTATGGTGGCAGCAATCCAGGATTGGGATAGACCTAAGAATGCGACAGATGTTCAGAGTTTCTGTGGGTTAGCGAGATATTATCGCCGTTTTATAAAGGACTTCTCCAAGATAGTTGCATCGTTAATAGGATTGATGAAGAAGAACCAAGTGTTCACATGGGATGCGAAGTGTGAGCAAGCTTTTGGAATCCTGAAAAGAGAGACTGGCGAGTGCTCCTGTTTTGCCCGTTACAAGTGGGAATGAAGAGATGGTGGTAGACATCGATGCATGTTGTACTGGACTTGGTGTAGTGGTGATGCAGAAGGATAGAGTTGTGGCCTATGCGAGTCAATAGCTAAAGCTGCCTGAAAGGAATTATCCAACTCATGATTTGGAGTTGGCAACAATAGTGTTTGCTCTGAAAATGCGGAGACATTACCTGTTGGGAGTTTGATTCGAGTTGTTTAGGGATCACAAGTCATTGAAGTATCTTTCCTCCAAAAAGGATTTGAATATTCGGCAGCAAAGGTGGTTACAGTTTCTGGCATCATATGATTTTGGTAGAGCCTATACTCCTGGTAAAGGTAACACACTGGCGGATACGTTGAGCCAAAGACACGCAAGTTTGAGAGTGATGTTTTCGGATGGAAACACCTCAAATACTTGGCAGGATTTGATTTCAGACCGCGGTGTAAGTTGGAACCTGAAGTATTAGCAAGCTTATCGAAAAGACCTACTCTCATAGAAAGGATCGGCGAGAGCCAGAAGCGTGATGCAAAGCTTGTCAAGATTATCCAGAAATTGGAACCAAGGATAAAGAGTTCGAGGTCGATCAAGAAGGCTGTCTTTGAAAGGGAGGGCGACTGGTTGTTCCTGATATCGACAGATTGAGAGATGAGGTTCTGAGGGAATGTCATCACTTGAAGTTGACGATTCATCCGGGTGGTAATAAGATGTATCAGGACATGAAGATATCTTACTACTGGGAAGGTATGAAGAGGGATGTTGGAAAATTCATTCCCAAATGCATGAACTGTCAGTTGGTGAAAGCTGAAAAGAAGAATCCGAGTGGGTTGCTTCAGCCATTTGAGGTTCGCATGTGGAAATGGGAGCAAATATCGATGGATTTTATTGATGGACTACCTAGAACCAGGGAAGAAAACGAGGGAATTTGGGTCATCGTGGATCATTTGAGCAAAAGTGCAAGGTTTATCCCTATCAAATCGACTAGGAAAGCGTTGAAGTTGGCCAAGCTTTATATTAAGTAGATAGTTCAATTCCATGGTATCCGAAAGAGCATAGTGAGTGATCGAGATCCATTGTTCACGAGTGGATTTTGGAAGAGTTTGCAAGAAGCTCTAGGAACCGAGTTGTGTTTAAGCATAGCTCACCATCCCCAAATTGATGGTCAAACCAAGAGGGTTAATCGAGTTTTGGAAGACTCCTAAGAGCTTATGTATTGGTCTTCAGGGAATCATGGGAAGACCATCTGCACTTAGTTGAGTTTGCGTATAATAATAGCTACCAGTCGAGCATTGGGATTGCACCATACGAAGCGTTGTACGGAAGACCATATAATTATCCGGCATGTTGGTTGGAGACTGGAGATAAGTTGATACTTAGGTCTGAGATGATAAGAGAGACATCAAACTGTATCGAGATCATTCGGCAACAAATGAAGGCAACCTAAGATTATTAGAAGAGGTACGCCGATAAGCATCGAAAGGGTTTGAAATTCAACGTACGTGATATGGTTTTCGTGAAGATTTCGCCGTTGAAGAATGTTGCTCGGTTCCGAAGCGAAGGAAAGTTAGCCTTAAGATTCATTGGACCGTTTACAATAGTCGAGCAGATTGGAAAGCTTGCGTATAGTTTGGAGTCACCCGAGAAGATGTCGAGTGTGCACAATATTTTCCATGTGTCGTTTCTACGGAAGTTTGTGCATGATTCAATTGTGGTGTTATCTATAGAACAGTACGAAGACCTAGAACTCGATGCCAAAATTATGAAACCTCATAACCCGCTTCGCGTTGTAGGGAATGACACAAAACTACTTAAGAGGAAAACGATTAAGCTAGTCAAGGTGAAACGGAGTAAGTATGATGATGATTGTATGTGGGAGACGGAAGAGAGTATGAAGATGACCCATTCAGATCTCTTTATTGGTATGACCCATTAATGTCGTGTCACCTTACATCATTGTAGCTTGTACTATTATCGATCGAATTCCACGTGCTAGGATAAGGCTATGGATGAATGGCTTGATGGATGCTAGTAGGGATGGTAAAATTGGCTGCTTGTGGATGATAGGCATGCATAATTGTTGTGGTTGCTTGTGTTTGTTTGGAATTTCGGGGGTGAAATTCCTAAGGGAGGAGAATATAACAGCCCGCATATTACATATCGAACGATTGTAAAATATTTTTATTTATTTCCTTGAGGGTTGGATCATTCTCACATTTTGATATGTTGGTTACGGGGATGCGAGATATGTCCATAATTTTTACTAATTTTATTTGTTACCATTTTTCCCCTATCCATTTTTTATAGGGCATAACTTTTGATTGGGTTCGAATTAGGTGCTGAGATCGATTTCATTGGAAAGGAAGTGGTGTTGTAAATTCCGTTGAGTGGTCACATTAAAGATTTGTTCAGCGGTTTGGGAGGAATCATCGTTTTAGTGCTGCACAATTTCTGTTTAGGTTTTATAAGCCATTGATGGGCTGATTTAGTGTGGCCAACTAGTGGGCTGGTTTGAGGCTATAAATAGGGGTTAGTGGCTTGGAGAAAGGGTTAATTTTCTTCATTCTATCATTTGGTTGAGCTCGTAATCCTCCATGCTCAATCAAATACACCTTTTCACCATTAAAATTCTAGATCTACGCGAGATGATTGAATATCTACATCAAGCAAAGCTAGATCTACATTGAGTGAAGGAAGATCGCATCAAATTAAGAGGTTTGGAGATCATTCTTCGATAGCCGGATTGGGAATTTAGCGATTTCCAGTTAATTCAAAGATTTGGTGAGAGATAAACATCTCTCGCACAGATTAAATCGAGTATATGGGTTGTTTGATCTTATTTTCATCATTTTAAGTTGTTTTCACTAAGATCTACATCATGGTAAGTATATTTTCATTTGAATCACCATAGAATCTAATCTAGCAACTTAAATTGGTAATTCTTATCACTACGCCATGAACGGCCTAATGGAACAGAAAAAGTTTGTTGACACGAGCCCAAAAAATGTTGGCATTGGTCTTTGATAACATTTTTAGGGTGATGCAATTTTCACCGTTGTTGCAGACCTCTAAGGCAACATTTTGACTATCTACGGCAACATACGAATTATTGTTGCAGTAGAGCAACATCCATAGGTGTCTGTAGCAACATTCAAAAATGTTGCTATAGTTATTAAATTTCTGAATTTGTTTTGGTGCACATCTTTGCGGGGGCCCATAGTGTGGGTGTAACAACCCGTATTTTCAATAACCTGTAATAACATAAATCGAGGCAGAATTTAATTCTAAAATGGGAATCAAGGGAAACGGGCTATGCCATTGTGTTCGTCTCGGAAAAATACGCGAAATAGAGTCCGAGTTTTCGAAAATCGGAGTCCGTATGACCAAGATATGGCCTCGCGAAGTTTCACGAAAATTCCCAAATTAAAGTATACTTAATTAAGTGAAATGGGTTGTGTAGATATATATATATATATATATATATTGATATATATATATATATATATATAATTGAAAATTTAATAAATAAATATGCAAAAATGCTCAAAACAGCGAATTGGGAGAGGGGAATAACCGAACCGGCCGATTTTTGAAGTCGACCCGAGCCCGCTGGGTCGACTAGGGGTTAATCCAGGGTGTTTGGCTGTCAACCCGTGGGCCGATTCGCTCAAGTGCAGATTTTGCATTTGAATGGTTCTCATGGTCCATCTTTAATCTAAAGGCCCTAGATGGTTCCTACACTTGACTTCTTCCCCAAGACATGCTTTGATGGCTTGGATTGAATCTAGGGTTAATCCTATGGCCTAAAACACTTGCCTAATCTATAAATAAGACCCTAACCTACCCTAATTCATTCATAATTAAACCTAGTGACTAAACTATGGCAAAATGCTAGCTCTCATGGCCTCCACTAATTTTATGAAGAGGGTTGCATACTAATCACTCTCTAATCAACTTCTAATCCCTTCTTAGCATCTTAATCTTCTTCATTTGGTGTTCAAAGTTGCTAGTTGTGAGTTTCTATCACTTTGATGATCTTTTGGTAAACTAATTAGATGAGATGTGATGAGATTTATGGTTTTGTATGTGGGTTAATGAGCTTTGAATCATATGATATGATGTTAGCATTAATCTTATGTTTATGCATGTTGAGTATGTAAGCTTATGCAAGTTTAATATGATGTATGTTATGTTTGCATGATGCTAAATATGCAAGTTGTGGGCTATGTAATCATATGCATGTTATGCAAGTTCATGGTAATATGCTATGCAAGTTACATGTTTGTTAATATGCAAGTTACATGTTTGTTAATATGCAAGTTACATGTATGTAAATATGCAAGTTACATGTTTGTTAATATGCAAGTTACATGTTTGTTAATATGCAAGTTACATGTATGTAAATATGCAAGTTACATGTTTCTTTATATGCAAGTTACATGTTTGTTAATATGCGAGTTACATGTATGTAAATATGCAAGTTACATGTTTATTAATATGCAAGTTCATGATGACACATTATGCAAGTCTATAAGCTAATATGCAAGTTTGTTATGCAAAATGAATATGTAAGTTATGTGACATATTATATGCAAGTTATGTGACATGTTATGCAAGTTCATATGCAAGTTATGTGTTTGTTAATATGCAAGATGGCACCTTTGAAACATGTTCATTCATATGCAAGTTGACACCTTTTATATGTGTTATATCATGAACGAAATTACGTGGGAACGATGGGGTAATTAAATGCATAAGTTAATAAGATTGTGTGAAATTAATATAATTATGCATAACACAAAATAAATAAACATAGTATGGGAATTTGCCTATTTGGTTAGGTGTACCCATACTATGTGTTGGGAATTTACCTATTGAGTTAGGTCTACCCCATGGGAATTTACCTATTAAGTTAGGTCTACCCATGTTAAGAAAACTTGATTAATTAGGGATAATTAATATAAAATTATGAGGGTGATTAATTAGGTGTAATTAATTGACTAAGACACGAGGTTGGACTCAGTTGTAGCGTAAAACTGCCCGGACCCAACCGGCTTAACCAGTTGCTACAAATGTTAGCCCAATGTGAGAGGTCTTAGGCACAAACTAAATACGTAATTAATGTAAAGACACGAGGTTAGACTCTGTTATGACATAAGGCTGCCCGGACCCAACCGGCTTAACCAGCGGTCATAAAAGACAGTCTAATGTGAGAGGTCTTTACAAAGGTTACGTTCTTAATTAATTAATTAAGAAACACTTAACCACATTAGCATGTAGAGGGACATGAGGGGTTAAGTGGGTGCCTCGGGTGGCATGAGAAAATCTAGTGGTTGCCTTGGGTGGCAATAGAAAATACGATTAGAATACTTAACCAAAATAGAACATGTAATTAAAACATGATTAAAGGGTTAAGTGGGATATACTAGAAAAAGGGACAAGCTTAGGTGGGTAGCTTGTGGAGGCCCATTTCAACCAGTAACCCATGCGTATCTTTGTGGGCTCGACCCATGTCGAGGACGGGACACGCATACTGGGCTTGACTGTAAGAGGCAAACGGGTTAGCGGTGGCAACGCAAGTCCAACGGGCTTCATATGCGTGAGTGGGCCCGGGCTGGTAGGTAAGCCGTTGTTGCATCGAGTAGATATAAGCCGTGCACCTTTAGTTTCATCAGGTTGCCACATTGGGGAATGATACATCCCACGGTGGGGCCAGCACGGGTATCTACGTTAGGGAGCCGATCGAATGGGAAGTAGTGTGTACACCTAGTGGATTGTAGGGCCCCGTGGCGCCTACTTGGTCACCTAGGGGTACGCAGGTACTAATTAGTAAATTTTATAAGTCCTTGGGTGGGATCAACCTTTAAGTTAGGAACGACTGGTGTGGTGCAGTTTAGTAATTTACCTTAGGGAGGGTAGATGCGTCTTTATCCTTTATCTTCGTTTAGTTGACTGCTTAGGGTAGCCATTCATCCCTATATGTTACCGTATATCAGTTTATGTCTTCTCTGGTTACTTTAACGATTGTATTGTTAAAGTTATAGGACTCGCTCAGACTTATGTCTGACCCTGTTGTTTTTATCTTTTTTCCCAACCCTCAGGTCCTACGGTGGATCCTAGCAGTAGTGGAGCTTGATCGGATTGCTGTTCCAGTCTTTAGGAGCTTGGATAGATGTAAAGCTCCAGTTATCCAGTTATCTTTTCTTTTGTTTGGCTATTGTATGAGAGTGGGATTTTGTACTTCTTTATTTTGATGGATATTGTACTTGACCTTTATTGTGGTTTTATGATGTAACCAGACATGTTTTACTTCCGCTGTTATGAGATGATGTTTTAAAATTTCAAGTACTATTTATATCTGTCTTGTTGTAATTTTTCTGTTCTATATTCACTAAAATACTCCACCAATGCTATGGCATTCCCTTAGTGAGTGATCATAGCGGGAGTGGGGTGTTACACGTGGTATCAGAGCTTAAGGTTACCAGAACAGATAAAATTTTTGAGAAAAACTACTTTCTAAGAGTATTTTGAAGAAAGTATTTTTAAAAGCATGTCTTCTAAGAGAAAAAGTTTTTAAAAAAGAAAAGCATAATCCCCAATAGCCATATCTTTATCTTTCGGAATCTCCTTTTTGAATCTTTCCTCTTTCGTTTCAGCATGGCTGAAGATCTTAACATCCCGGAGGGTTTAGTTATACCACTATGGTATAGGAGGTTGCAAGAGGCTAGGGCCGCGGCTGCGGGTCCGGCCAATGCTACTACACCAGAGACAACCGCTCCTCCTCCTCAGCCTAGAGTGGATAATTTTGCTAAGGTTTGCAAGGAGTTCAAGGCTATAGGAGGAAAACCTTTTCTTGGTTCAGAGACTTTCGTAGAGGCTAGAGATTGGCTTAAGGAAGTGGAAGAGTTGCTAGATATCTTTGAAGTGGAAGAGGGAAAGAAAGTCAAGTTGGCGGCTTGGTTAATGAAGGGAGAGGCCTCATTCTGGTGGGAGGTCACTAATGGAGAACGCCCTGTTGACTCTTGGGCAGATTTTAAGCAAAGGTTTGGGGCTAAGTTTCTCTCAAGGGCGGAAGAGAATCTATTTATGGAGAAGTTCTTGAATTTGAAGCAAGGGAATCTCACGGTGAAAGAATATGTCAACAAATTCAATCAATTAGCAAGGTTTGGCATAGAGTTGGTGAATACACCGGAGAAGAAGGCTTTGAGGTTCGTTAGAGGCTTGAACGAACCATTGCAAGGAATAGCTATGACTCACATTCCTATGGGGGCCACTTTTGAGAAGCTTGTCTACATGGCACTTATGCATGAGGATGATAAGAATTCTAAGGCACCAGAGAAAAAGGGGGATCAGAAGAAACCGCAACAGCAACAACAAGGCAAGGGCGGAAAAGGCAATGGTGACAAAAAGAAGACGAAGAAGAAGTGCTTCAATTGTGGAACACCAGGACACCTCAGTAAGGATTGTCGCAAAAAGAAGAAGACCGGTTGCTTTCATTGTGGTGAAGCAGGGCATCTTGTGAAAAACTGCCCAAAGAAGGGGCAGAAGACGGGGTCTACCTCAGGAGGCCAGGTGCAAGCTCATATAGCACCACCTCAGTCAGGGGGGCAAGTTCAGGTTCTCTCAGTTCCACCGATTCAGCAGAGAGGTAGAACTATTTCCGTTGAAAGTCTGGTTTTTCTGTTTGATCATCCAGTTCGTACTTTGTTTGACTCTGGCGCATCGCATTCTTTTATCTCATCATCGTTAGTTGAGTCACTGCACTTAGACACCAGTCTAGTTGATGATCCCTTGGTTGTCTCAAACCCAATTGGGGGCTCCATATATCTGTCTATGATATGTTTGGGTTTGAAGATTTCTATACTTAGCGTTGAGTTTAGATGTGATGCTTTTGTATTGGGCTTCACGGGCTATGGGTTGATCTTGGGCATGGACTGGTTATCCAGTAATGGTGCCGTTCTTGATTGCGAAAGGAGAGTTGTCAGGCTCATGACCCGCTTGGGTAACACTCTCGAGATCTCTTGCAATCCCATGGAATCTGTTTTGCTAAGTTATCTTGAATCGCTCGATGCTTCGGTCGAAAGTTTGTGTTCTGTCAGAGTAGTCCGGGAATATCCGGATGTGTTTGAAGAAGTAAAGGGTTTGCCTCCGAAGCGGGAGATAGATTTCCGAATTTATTTGGTGGATAATGCCAAACCAGTGTCTTTGCCAGTACGCCACATGGCTCCTCGTGAGAGAAGAGAACTTCATAAGCAAGTAGGGGAGTTGCTTGAGAAGGGGTTCATAAGGCGAAGTATATCGGAGTGGGGAGCTCCAGTAGTGTTTGCCACGAAGGCGGATGGGTCCCTCAGACTTTGTGTGGATTATAGGGAACTTAATAAGCTCACGAAGAAGAATAGACACCCATTACCGAGGATAGATGATCTCTTTGATCAGTTGGTTGGCGCGTCAGTATTTTCGCAGATGGACTTAGCTACAGGGTTTCATCAGTTAAGAGTGGCGGAGGACAGTATAGAGAAGACTGCTTTCCGGACTCCGGATGGTTTTTATGAGTGGCTAGTGATGCCATTTGGGTTGACAAACGCCCCCGCATACTTTGTTGATCTCATGAGTAGAGTGTTCAGAGAGTATCTGAATAAGTTTGTAGTAGTTTTCGTGGATGACATCTTGGTCTTTTCCAAGAATGAAGAAGAGCATGCCTTACATCTCAAGGAAGTGTTGGAGACTCTTCGAGCGCATAGTCTTAAAGCTAAATTCTCTAAATGCCATTTTTGGAGAAGAGAAGTGCGATTCTTAGGGCATGTGGTCTCTAAGGAAGGGATAGCTGTGGATCCCGCAAAGATAGTATCTATCCAGGATTGGAAAGTTCCTAGAAATGCTACCGAGGTAAGAAGTTTCTTGGGGTTGGCAGGATATTATAGGAAGTTCATCAAAGACTTCACGAAGATATCAGCCCCATTAACCCGCTTGACGAAAAAGAATCTGGTTTTCTCGTGGGATGTAGATTGTGATGATGCTTTCCGACGGTTAAAGAGAGCTTTGACCACCGCTCCAGTTTTAGTGCTCCCGGATGGGAGTAAGCCGTTTGTTGTTTATACCGATGCTTGTGGAACAGGATTAGGCGCAGTCTTGATGCAGGAGGGAAGGGTAATAGCCTATGGAGGGAGACAATTGAGAGTGCATGAGAAGAATTACCCTACCCATGATCTAGAGTTGGCCGCGATTGTTTTCGCACTTAAGTCTTGGCGCCATTATCTTCTTGGTGAGAGATTCGAGTTGTTCACCGACCATAAATCATTGAAGTACTTATTCTCTCAGAAGGATTTAAACTTAAGACAGCAAAGGTGGATGGAGTTCTTAGCATCCTATGATTTCGAGATAGCGTATACCCCTGGTAAGGGTAACGTGGTGGCAGACGCCTTAAGTAGAAAAAGGCTATCTTTGAGTCCATTGTTCGTGGAACGACGAAGCTTGGAGTTTCTTTCTTTGTTTGACTTCAGACCTTCTGTTGATTTTGTACCTGGTTTGTTGGCATCCTTGGAGGTTAGACCTACTCTTTTGAGACGGATTGGCGAGGCTCAGCGAGACGACCCACAGTTGGTTGTGTTGGTAGAGAAGCTTATAAGAGGGGAGTCGTCCAGCCATTTGGGTAGATACACCATAGATGATAAGGGATGGTTGCATAGAGACGGTAGACTTTGTGTACCGCAAGATGAGGGTTTGAAGAAGGCTATTTTGGATGATGCACATCGTTCAAGAATGACTATTCATCCCGGTGGAGACAAAATGTACCAAGACATGAAGAGAGTTTTCTTCTGGGCCGGTATGAAGAAAGATGTGGCCGAGTATGTGGCTAGATGCTTAGTGTGCCAACAAGTTAAAGTGGAGCAAAGGAAACCCGGTGGGTTGCTACACCCATTGGAAGTTCCACAGTGGAAGTGGGATAGTGTCTCGATGGATTTCATCGACGGGTTACCGAGATCGAGGAAGGGCAATACGGGAATTTGGGTTGTGGTAGACAGACTTACCAAGAGTGCCCATTTTATACCCGTAAAGAGTAAGAGGACCGCTCCATGGCTTGCTTCAGTCTATGTTAGAGAGATTGTTAGATTGCATGGCGTACCATCCAGCATTGTGAGTGATCGAGATCCTATTTTCACTAGTGAGTTTTGGAGAAGTTTGCAAGAGGCGGTAGGGACTCAGTTGTGTTTGAGCACCGCATATCATCCTCAGACGGACGGTCAGACTGAGAGGGTGAACCGTATCTTAGAAGATCTTTTGAGGCTTTGTATCTTGGATTTTGGAGGTACATGGGAAGAACATCTTCCTTTGGTGGAGTTCGCATATAATAACAGCTTTCAGTCCAGTATTGGTATGGCTCCTTTCGAAGCTCTTTATGGAAGGCCTTGTCGATCTCCTACATGTTGGTGGGAATCTACGGATAAGATCTTGCTTGGGCCGGATATGGTTAGAGAGACTTCAGAGAAGATTGATTTAATTCGAAAAAGGATGAAAGCAGCGCAAGATAGACAGAAATCTTATGCGGATCGGAGAAGGACGGATCTTGAGTTTGAGGTTGGGGACATGGTTTTTGTCAAAGTATCTCCATTGAGAAATGTTGTTCGCTTTGGGTCCGTAGGGAAGTTAGCACCGAGATTTGTTGGGCCGTTTCCTATTAAGGAAAGGATTGGACGGATGGCATATAGGGTGGAGTTGCCCGACAGACTTAGTGGTGTTCATGATGTATTCCATGTATCACATTTGAGGAAGTGCTTACATGAGACCGCGGAGGTGGTAGAGCCGAGCTTGCTTAGAGATGTAGAGGTAGAGCGTGATGCGACGATTCGACGAGCTCCTACTCGCATCCTTGGGTCAGAAACTAGGAAGTTGAGGAACAGAGAAGTTCAGCTAGTTAAAGTGCAATGGGGAGATGACGAAAGCAATGCTACTTGGGAGACGGAAGCAAAGATGCGTTCTTTGTATCCATTTCTTTTTGAGAGTATGTCTTTTAACTTCTCCTTTATTGCTTGTCTAGTACTTATCTTATCTTTAGTATATCCTCTCGCTAATACCTATGACCTTTAGATAGGGTAAAACCTATGGTTGAAACATGTGTTTGAAACATGTTATGGTTGATGGATGCATATGGATGCAATTGTTTGCTAGTGGTTGCTCGTGGATGCATATACACACACATTAGGCACTAGATCGGCTCAGTCACTTCATGTTGCATATTGCATAAATGGATGTGGTAGTTAGATTGATGGATGTATCATGGCTGTGTTATCATATGGATGATGCATTTTTGTGTATGGTTGTGCACGCATGTAGAAATTTGTATGTGTCAATAGGGTTTCGCATACATATTGGATGCATGGCACTATCATGGTTTGCATTAAGGAGGTTTACTGTATCAGTAACCGCCTGATTTTTGCATTAGGTAAGTACATATACACACACTTTTGCATATATCCATCCAGCATTTAGAATCTTGTAAGGACAATGATTGCTCGTGGATGATGCTTTGAGTAGATGGAT
Source organism: Allium sativum (assembly GCA_030737875.1). Classification (NCBI taxonomy): domain Eukaryota; kingdom Viridiplantae; phylum Streptophyta; class Magnoliopsida; order Asparagales; family Amaryllidaceae; genus Allium; species Allium sativum. The sequence goes on along the minus strand of CM060910.1, from coordinate 605,399,667 downwards.
GATTGGATGGTAGGATACGTTCTTCCTAACTTGAAGATTTCGGGGACGAAATCCTTTAAGGAGGGGAGAATGTAACAACCCGTATTTTCAATAACCTGTAATAACATAAATCGAGGCAGAATTTAATTCTAAAATGGGAATCAAGGGAAACGGGCTATGCCATTGTGTTCGTCTCGGAAAAATACGCGAAATTGAGTCCGAGTTTTCGAAAATCGGAGTCCGTATGACCAAGATATGGCCTCGCGAAGTTTCACGAAAATTCCCAAATTAAAGTATACTTAATTAAGTGAAATGGGTTGTGTAGATATATATATATATATATATATTGATATATATATATATATATATAATTGAAAATTTAATAAATAAATATGCAAAAATGCTCAAAACAGCGAATTGGGAGAGGGGAATAACCGAACCGGCCGATTTTTGAAGTCGACCCGAGCCCGCTGGGTCGACTAGGGGTTAATCCAGGGTGTTTGGCTGTCAACCCGTGGGCCGATTCGCTCAAGTGCAGATTTTGCATTTGAATGGTTCTCATGGTCCATCTTTAATCTAAAGGCCCTAGATGGTTCCTACACTTGACTTCTTCCCCAAGACATGCTTTGATGGCTTGGATTGAATCTAGGGTTAATCCTATGGCCTAAAACACTTGCCTAATCTATAAATAAGACCCTAACCTACCCTAATTCATTCATAATTAAACCTAGTGACTAAACTATGGCAAAATGCTAGCTCTCATGGCCTCCACTAATTTTATGAAGAGGGTTGCATACTAATCACTCTCTAATCAACTTCTAATCCCTTCTTAGCATCTTAATCTTCTTCATTTGGTGTTCAAAGTTGCTAGTTGTGAGTTTCTATCACTTTGATGATCTTTTGGTAAACTAATTAGATGAGATGTGATGAGATTTATGGTTTTGTATGTGGGTTAATGAGCTTTGAATCATATGATATGATGTTAGCATTAATCTTATGTTTATGCATGTTGAGTATGTAAGCTTATGCAAGTTTAATATGATGTATGTTATGTTTGCATGATGCTAAATATGCAAGTTGTGGGCTATGTAATCATATGCATGTTATGCAAGTTCATGGTAATATGCTATGCAAGTTACATGTTTGTTAATATGCAAGTTACATGTTTGTTAATATGCAAGTTACATGTATGTAAATATGCAAGTTACATGTTTGTTAATATGCAAGTTACATGTTTGTTAATATGCAAGTTACATGTATGTAAATATGCAAGTTACATGTTTCTTTATATGCAAGTTACATGTTTGTTAATATGCGAGTTACATGTATGTAAATATGCAAGTTACATGTTTATTAATATGCAAGTTCATGATGACACATTATGCAAGTCTATAAGCTAATATGCAAGTTTGTTATGCAAAATGAATATGTAAGTTATGTGACATATTATATGCAAGTTATGTGACATGTTATGCAAGTTCATATGCAAGTTATGTGTTTGTTAATATGCAAGATGGCACCTTTGAAACATGTTCATTCATATGCAAGTTGACACCTTTTATATGTGTTATATCATGAACGAAATTACGTGGGAACGATGGGGTAATTAAATGCATAAGTTAATAAGATTGTGTGAAATTAATATAATTATGCATAACACAAAATAAATAAACATAGTATGGGAATTTGCCTATTTGGTTAGGTGTACCCATACTATGTGTTGGGAATTTACCTATTGAGTTAGGTCTACCCCATGGGAATTTACCTATTAAGTTAGGTCTACCCATGTTAAGAAAACTTGATTAATTAGGGATAATTAATATAAAATTATGAGGGTGATTAATTAGGTGTAATTAATTGACTAAGACACGAGGTTGGACTCAGTTGTAGCGTAAAACTGCCCGGACCCAACCGGCTTAACCAGTTGCTACAAATGTTAGCCCAATGTGAGAGGTCTTAGGCACAAACTAAATACGTAATTAATGTAAAGACACGAGGTTAGACTCTGTTATGACATAAGGCTGCCCGGACCCAACCGGCTTAACCAGCGGTCATAAAAGACAGTCTAATGTGAGAGGTCTTTACAAAGGTTACGTTCTTAATTAATTAATTAAGAAACACTTAACCACATTAGCATGTAGAGGGACATGAGGGGTTAAGTGGGTGCCTCGGGTGGCATGAGAAAATCTAGTGGTTGCCTTGGGTGGCAATAGAAAATACGATTAGAATACTTAACCAAAATAGAACATGTAATTAAAACATGATTAAAGGGTTAAGTGGGATATACTAGAAAAAGGGACAAGCTTAGGTGGGTAGCTTGTGGAGGCCCATTTCAACCAGTAACCCATGCGTATCTTTGTGGGCTCGACCCATGTCGAGGACGGGACACGCATACTGGGCTTGACTGTAAGAGGCAAACGGGTTAGCGGTGGCAACGCAAGTCCAACGGGCTTCATATGCGTGAGTGGGCCCGGGCTGGTAGGTAAGCCGTTGTTGCATCGAGTAGATATAAGCCGTGCACCTTTAGTTTCATCAGGTTGCCACATTGGGGAATGATACATCCCACGGTGGGGCCAGCACGGGTATCTACGTTAGGGAGCCGATCGAATGGGAAGTAGTGTGTACACCTAGTGGATTGTAGGGCCCCGTGGCGCCTACTTGGTCACCTAGGGGTACGCAGGTACTAATTAGTAAATTTTATAAGTCCTTGGGTGGGATCAACCTTTAAGTTAGGAACGACTGGTGTGGTGCAGTTTAGTAATTTACCTTAGGGAGGGTAGATGCGTCTTTATCCTTTATCTTCGTTTAGTTGACTGCTTAGGGTAGCCATTCATCCCTATATGTTACCGTATATCAGTTTATGTCTTCTCTGGTTACTTTAACGATTGTATTGTTAAAGTTATAGGACTCGCTCAGACTTATGTCTGACCCTGTTGTTTTTATCTTTTTTCCCAACCCTCAGGTCCTACGGTGGATCCTAGCAGTAGTGGAGCTTGATCGGATTGCTGTTCCAGTCTTTAGGAGCTTGGATAGATGTAAAGCTCCAGTTATCCAGTTATCTTTTCTTTTGTTTGGCTATTGTATGAGAGTGGGATTTTGTACTTCTTTATTTTGATGGATATTGTACTTGACCTTTATTGTGGTTTTATGATGTAACCAGACATGTTTTACTTCCGCTGTTATGAGATGATGTTTTAAAATTTCAAGTACTATTTATATCTGTCTTGTTGTAATTTTTCTGTTCTATATTCACTAAAATACTCCACCAATGCTATGGCATTCCCTTAGTGAGTGATCATAGCGGGAGTGGGGTGTTACAGTGGGACCCATAGTTGAAGATACTTGCATAATACCACATACAATAGCACTACAACTACTGTCATAATATCACATACACCATTCATAGTTTTGTTTCAAAATATACAACAATGCACATTACAATTCATAGTCAACAACTCCAGAAAAGATGAATCATGAAAAAAATTATGAAGAAAAACTGTTCATAAAAGCTATTTCACTTGGATGGTACTTCACTGCACTACATTGCCATAAGTATACACAAAATAATCCCAAATGTGATCCAAGACATAACTAAAGCACTTGCAAATAATTTTTCTCCTTTCTCGTGCTTTGCACATTTAAAGCACATTAAGGCCATCCTACCTTCATATTTTCCATAAATTCATCGGTTTATGCCCTCTTTTGCTTTTGCTTCAGCAGCTTGTCTTCAATTGTCTTCCTTTCCACAAACAATTATGATATAGTATTTTCTTTTTCCATCAATTTAACATTAGTATCTTCCAATTCAGCATCTTTATTGATTTTATACACTTTGTTATCGATTTTATACACTTCACCATGCCATATAAAATACCCACAATCACCATTTTGCACATATGTTAAATTCTTGAATAAAACATCACTTAAAAATATGATAATCGACAAAGCAACCAAAAATACCTAATTTATACTTACAGGCCACATAGAGCAACTAAAAAACTTCTTCCCTGCATTCAACCCTGCCTTCACAGTCCTCATCTTCATTGGGATTTTGTGGTGGCAATGCTTACTTCCGCCGCTGTTGATGAAGTTGAAGTAGACATTGAACTCGAAGATGGATAGATGAACTACATATATATATATATACACATACATGTGAATATGAATATTTGCACGTATATTTGTTTGTATGAATCAATTTTTTAACAACTATACATGTTCAAGAAGATGGACAGATCAATTATACAAGCACTCAAACAAGAGACAGGGAAATGGACAAATATTAATATAAAGTAAATTCAAAATATATTCAAAATCCAAGAACAAACAACATATATCTGAATATACTCAACAGAATCATCATAATATCCATGAACTAACAGCATATATCCAAGAACAAGATTCAGATCATACTGTATACAGTTCAATTTAATATTATCATATTGAATATAGTTCGGTTTATGAACAAGAGAGAGATCATTCTGAATACATATGGCAATGTGAATGAATTCATTGTGGTAGCAAAAGAGTGAAATATAGTGCAGTGAAGTACCGCAAAACAATCTCAAAGGGTTGAATATATTGTATGCATTGCCATAATTATAACAAAACAATCCCAAAGGGTTGAATACATATGGCAATTTTTATCATACTCCACTGCACTACATCTCCATATAGCAATGTATTCAGATAATCTGTATATATTCAAAATATATGGAGATTTGATGTCGTGGAAGCAAAAGGGTTGACGTATATATTCAAAATATATGGAGATTTGAAGTCGTGGAAGCAAAAAGGTTGAAGTTTAATAGAAAATCATTCGCGTTTTAAGCGATAAAAACCCTATATAATCACTACAATCATCATTGGCCTAATAACATCAAAAATCGAGTTAAAATCCAAAGGAAATTAAAAAAAATCATATTTGAGAACGAGATTGAACTGTGAATCAAATTAAAGAAGTTTAACTCAGTTAAATCTACGAAACTCTACAAAATGGAGATCTAAGTGCTTTAGACATGGAGCGGATGCGCGGAATTTCAAGAATAAAAAAATTTGTAAAACCCTAAGCAAGCCACCACCATTATTTTCCAAAGAAGTAGAGAAGGGTTAGTGATTTGGAGGGAGAATGAAATGAAAATGAAGCGCGTGAGTGAAAATATTAGTGGGAAATAAGTTAATCGTAGTAGATGATGGTTGGACGGCTGAGATATTGTTTTAACTAATGGTGTGGATTGCCATGTAGGACATGGAAAGGTCTGCTATAGCAACACTATAAAATACGTTGCATCATGTTACACTTGTTTATGTAGAGCAACACATTTTTACGGCTAAGGTAATACTAAAAATAGAACGCTGAAGTAGGACCAAAATAGTATAGATATCGTCATATTTTGGCTGGCTACACCTTGAAAATTCGTTGCATTAGGCCGTTTATGGCGTAGTATGTGTTAACGCATATGTTTATGCAAGTTCAGATCCATTATTTTGTTTATTCATTGATTTATCATGATTTGGTGAATTATAGATGGTTGTTGATGAATAATTGTCCTTTTAGTATTGATGGTGATTTCATAAATTGTTTATGGTTGAATTGGAGGATTTGGATGAGTTTTTCGAATCAATGTTGTCATTTGGTGATTGATTGATTAAGATTTGAGTTAGATTGGAAAATCCTGCAATCGGGTTGTTTTTCTTGCATGGGTCGTGCGACTTGTTCTCCAAGACATGGCAGGTCGTTGGAGTGTTGAAGTGCTTCGTTTGTTGGAAGCCTTCGATTCGTTGGATGCTTGTGGGTCGGTTGGCTTCAGGTCATTGGAATGGGTCGTTGGGGTTTCTAAAGGAAGTGGGCCGTTGGCAACTCAAGACAGGAATGGGTCGGTCAGCCTGTTATGGAGGAGCGTGTCTATGACGACCTTACACTGACCGACCCAACTCCTTGAGTTCCAACGTCCTGAAGCCAGTCCTTCTAATCCCCTACCGCCACGTCACCCACGACCTGACAGTCCACAACCCTACCTAAGCTCATGACCGACTAGAGCCTTCGCTTCCAACGGTCTGACACCATTTCTTGGAGAACAAGAAAAATGGCCTAACTCCAAAAATGACCCGATCTAAGAGAAAACGACCTAACTCCCAGATCTAGCCAAAACAGCTTCAAACTTGACAAAATCTTCACCAAACAACAACATCGATGAAATCAACTCATCCAACTCAACCATAAATATTTAATGAAATCATTCATGACATCAAAATAACAACTATCATCAATAATCATATACAATTCACCAAAATCATGATAATTCAATGCTAAAGTAAAACAATGGTCAAGGTTTCATAAGCATATATCATAAGAATTATCGATTTTAAGTTGCTAGATTAGATCCTATGGCAATTCATATGAAAATATACTTACCATGATGTTGATCTAGGTGAAAACGACTTGAAAATGATGAAATTATGAGCAAATAACTCATATACTTGATTGAATCCGTGTAAGAGATGCATATCACGCACCAATTCTTCAAAACAACACAAATCATCGATTACTCAATCCGAATAGCAAAGAACACTCTTCAAACTCTTTGATTTGATGAAATCTCTCTTCGATTTATGTAGATCTAGCCTCAAACGATGTAGATCTTCAATTCTCTTTCTTAAATCTAGATTTTAATGGTGGAAAGGTGTATTTGATTGAGCAAGGAGGATCACAAGCTCAACTAAATGAGATAATGAAGAAAAAGTAACCCTATATCCATGCCTCTAACCCCTTATTAATAGCCTCCCATCAGCCCACTAATGGGCCTCTCCAAATCAGCCCACTAATGGTTCAAAACCTGAACAACAAACCGTGAAACACTAAAATAGCAATTCCTCCCAACCGCTAAACCAAATCTTTATTGTGAACACTCTATGGAATTGGCAGCACCATTTCCTTTCAAATGAGACTGATCTCAGCACCTGATTTGATCCTGGTCAAAAGTTATTCCCTATTCAAAACTGAAAAGGGCAAAATGGTCATAAGAAAAATTGGTAAAAATCATGGATGTGTCTTGTAACACCCCGCATTTTATAACAATTAATTATTTAAATAGTGCATATGTGTATATATATATGCATAGACATAAATATTCAAAAGAAAAGAAAAGCAAAGAAAATAATGATAATATATGATTGCATGTAATAAAAAGAAGAAAAAGATTAATGTAAATAAAATGCAACGCATGCTTTAAAAGAAAGAAGAAATTAGTTGCATGTAGTGTAATTATGTTGCATGCCCTAATTTACAAATATTATGCTTTAATAATAAAAGGAAATTTAAAGAAAAAGATGCATGGAAATTGATAAGGTTACATGCAATAGTTTAAACGAAAAGGAGGAATAAGAAAGGAAAAATGACCACCATTGTTCTAAGCCTTGTTAACAAAAGCCTAAGTAGTCCAGTTGGTTAGAGCATGTGGCTTTCAAGTGAGAGGTGCAAGGTTTGATCCCCGCCGACATCATATTTTTGTTTTAAGGGAACGGCCAAAATAAACACATGTTCATAAGGGAAAATATGTATAAACGCACATATGAGGAAAAGTATACATATAAGGAAGTATAGAAAAATATATGTACATATGTATATGAGAATATATATGTATGTGCCAAAAAATACATATACAAGATAAACGTTCAAGATAAGATTGCCATCAAAGAAATATGGTAAGAATTAAATAACAACATAACACCATTTGAATTTTGAAATCAAAATAAAAGTTATGCGCATACATACATACATACATACATACATATATACAAAATGGACATTTGAAGTTTTGTATACATATAAGAAGATTATATGTAAATATAATATTTAAATAAATTCCAGAAATCAAAAACATCAAAATAAAGTAAATAAATAAACTTTTGTACCAAAATAGCTCACGGGACCCATAGGGGGGCCGACCCACCCTAGATTCGGGGAGATTCATTAATGAATCTGGACTGTTTTCTTAACCATGTTCGTTGCTTACTCAGTGTTGCGTGTACGAAAAGATCCTGGACACCTATAAATAGGCTATTAGAGCCTAGCCTAAATCTTTTATTTTTTGAGACGTCTATACTCTGACAGTCTTCGTCCTCCTCAAATCTCTTCAGAAAAATAGAATAATTAGTTTAGGAAAATTCTGATTCAAGATATGGAGGAAAAGGATGTAAATCAATAAAGAAGGTGTTCAAAATTCTATTTGAAGTAAGGTAATTTCTTGGATCTGGTCTATTTGAATTTCTCCTCTTTCTTCCCTTTTTCTTTTAGTTAAGAATTGTGGATCCATGGTTGTTTAGGTTCTAAATCCAGTTAGGCGAACAATGGAATGCTAGATCTGGACCAGATTTAGGATTTGGAAAGCAAATTTGTCAAGTGGATTTAAGTTATATCATTTTTGATAATAGTACAATTATCGTTTGACATTCCCCATTAATATGCACTATAAATTTTCCATAACGTTAATATAATATGTTGAAATGTTAGTTTGATGCGTTGAAATGTTAATATGTTAAAAAGGATAAACTTGTTAAAATATGTGGGAACGATTACTGTTGTATACATGCATGTTTTAATAACTTGTTAATTCGATACTGTAAGTTAAGTTACAGTGAAATTGGAATAATTACATGTTAATTTGTGGCATATTGTGTACCTGAACCATTAACTGTAAGAATTGTACAATTACATGTTAAATTGTTAGATGAGAGTAATTTCGTGATTGATACAATTACATGCATGTTTCGATTACATGCATGGTTAGATTCAGATTGCGGTGGAAGTTTGCCCAGAACCGCCTGGTCCAGCATCCACAAGTTGTTAATTTAATTTGAGCGGTCTAGGGCATAAATATACATGTAACAGGGCTAAGACACGAGGTTAAGTCCAACTTGTGGTAGAAGTGTGCATGGAACCGCCCGGCAAATCCCGCATCCACAAATGGTCGGCTTAATGTGAGACGTCTAGTGCATAAACATATATAAAAATATATGTATATAAAAGGATAGAAATAAATGACACTAATTGTGATTAATGGAAATGAATAGGAAATGAATGAAAGTTACAACAGTAAAAGAAGTGGAATGAACGGGGAATGATAATAACCTATTATAAACTAATTACATTAATGAGAATGTTATATAATAGGCTGGCTTGTCCTAAGGAAAAGTGGAAATTATAAATTAGGTTATAAAAATTGATAGAGGGAATGTGATAACTTATAAGTTGTACTTAATTATAAATTAAGTAATCTGTAAACTTGATAATTTGAAATCCGCTGATAAGAATAACATGTTAAATGCTTGTCCTAGGGACAAGAGGAAATTATAACATAAGTTATGATGAATGGAAAGGGAACTTATTAGTAAAGCTTAGTTAAGAGAACAAAGTTAATAAGTTGTAGTTATAGTATAAGATGGAATTATGATTAAATGAGAAAGGATATGGTTAACTTACGGAATAAAATAAGTTATATTTAATCATAAATAAAAGTGTCATGTTAAACATAAAACATGTGAATTGAGATATACTTAATTACATATTAAGTAGAACATGTTATTGTAACCATGGAATCAGACAATGAATAATGTAAAGAGATTGTAGATTACAAACCTTGGATTACAATCTGGAGAATAACATGTTATGGGCTTATTAATAAACTTAAAAGGATTAAGTTACAACTGAAAGTAATAAGCAAGAGGAACTTAGTAACTTGAATAAGAAGTCAATATCACTCGGAATAACCAAATTGAATTGAAATCTGAAAGTGAAAAGCAAGCACGTTATTTAATGATTAGACATAGGGTCTAATAACATGTTAACATGAAGCTCTTGGACCAATCCGTACGTCTAAAGTTGAATAACCCAACGGGGTAGATCACCGTGGTATCATGGTACACAAGGGGAGCACACGTCCGTCTGATTATCCTACTTGTTCTACCGTTGTTCTGCTGATATTCTGCTGGCTCCGTAGGACTGGTAGGGAAGCATACAGCTTTCTGGGATGTGGAGGGTACTCATGGTAGCCCTCTGTGTTGTGACAGCATCCTCCTATGCTCATAGAGAATAGGTCTGCGTGTTTATACAAATGAGTATGCCTTGATTGCCACAATAGTGGGCAATCGAAAAACTGTTGGGTGGCAAAGGTGATTCGACGATCCGAGGAGCCTTGCGACTAGGCTAGGTTATGACCACTCTTGAATAATAACAGGTCTAACTAGGTGATAGCAAGTCGTCAGGTACGTACCATCGACAGTCAGCTTGATACGTGATGCGTGTTGCGGAATAGCGGAGAGCTAAACTAAAAGACCATAGATCTTTTGCTATCAAGGCTATAGGTGAAGAATAGGCCAATTAGTATTTGTTGTTTGTTGTTTGCTTTTGGGAGTTCTCAATATTGTTCGCCTTTCACTAGTTGAGGGAGGGATCAGGTAGGACCCTAGCCACTGAAAATGCAGACCTTAGCATCAGTTTATATAGATATCTGAAAAGCTCCCGATGGAGTTCTGTGTTTCTTGTATATCCCTGCCACGGGACTCGGTGCACTATAGAGGTTATGTGCGGTTAAGTCATCGAGCATGAATAACGATATGTACGTCGGAAAGTCTAGATACATGCTTGTCTGCTTTGGGTGTTGTATCGTAGACTTGAGGGGATTACTCTGTGATGGAATCTGATTCAATTGAAGGTGGAAGTCAGTACGCTTACGTAGCATGGCAATGGGAGATATGTGCGGAACGTAGCGCTGTTATATAGAGATCCATACATCACTCCAGCGTAGGATGAGGGAATGCATATATTTCTATGGAATTACAGCGGAGACCGTGCGAGTGGGGTACCATGGGGTGTACCTTAATATTGAGGGTAGCTACATATATACTGTATTAGGTTAATCCACTGGGAAGTAGATAGGTATGACGTGTGTGTAAGCCTTAAGTGATCTTAACCCAAGTAACCTAATAAATAATAAAATTTAACTGAATGGTATATGTAGGATTATCCAAATAGTGTAATTTAAATCCAGTCACCAGAACTTGTGTTCTGACCCCTCCTTATAACATACTCGTAGGTTAGATTTGTGGCAGAGATATGATAGCTTTGGATACTGATTAGGTAGTATTATTACTGCGGTAAGGCTATATTTTGATTACATTATATTTTATCCATTCCATTGTGAGATGTTTTCTTGAGCTCTATATATTTTATATCTATGTCTTTTTTGCACGATAGCAAAGAAAACCAACACGAGTTTCGATAGATCAGAATTTTGAAAAAAAAACCAGTCTGTCAGAATTCGGGTTGCTACATCTGGTATCAGAGGCTAGGTTTAGGATTCCTGTATAGATAGTGAGTGAATGTATTTGTATTTTTAAAAATAAAAATAAAAATAATATATATATACCCCTAGATCCATAGAGGAACCCACTAAATAGAAAGATTATAATGTGGTAAGAATTAGGATGTTTTTTTTGTACGCTAAAGGAACGAATATGGAAATCTGAGACCATTAGGTAATTTGGGAGGGAAGTATACAATATACTTTGTATGGAAGGAAGGTGAATCTCATGTGCTAGTATTTCATATTAGCGGGTTTGGCAATAAAATCTTATAAATTGGAAAAAAGGTTAAAAAGAGAAAAATGGATTAGGAATATATATATATATATATATATATATATATATAGTTGAGAGAATTGACCTTGTGGGAGTGTCTAGTAAAGCCTAGTTAAGATTGGTAACACACTTTGAGTCTAACCCCATTGTTAAGTTTTAAGAACTTGAAATTATAAAAGCTTTTGCAAGATGGTTTATGATGTTTTCATGTTTTAATCTTAAAAATTATGGTTTTAAAATATGTAAAGGAGTACATACTAGGTTTTGAAGTAAAATAGGGTATATTTTGTGAATAGTGATTTCTTGCGAAAATTTTGTCTAAATAGAATTCTCTTAGTAAAAGATGCATATTATAGAGTACGTATAGCTCGCTAGTTTTCTTGTTATATTGCATGAAAGGATTAAAAAGCAAAACTTAGAAAATATTGCATTTGGTTAAAATTCTTAGTAAAGAAAGTTTTGTAATCTCTATTCTTTTGACAATCATTTTTGATAAATTGTTTCAAAGGAGAAAATTTTGTTGGGTGGACAAAACAAGTTGTCGAAATTAAGAATAGAGTAGATGTTTGCACCTTGTAGTAAGTAACTGAACCGATCTTATAGGCAAGAACAAGTTATAAACCCGATTAAGGAATAGTTATCCTTATATACTCCAGTTTTTGTGATTTGAAAAAAAAAAATGATTTACAATTTTTTAATATAAAATGACATGTTTTATGGTTTAGCAAAAGTAAGTTTTGGTGAGCAAAATAAAGTTTTGATACTTTTAACTTTTGAAAGAAAAATGAAATGAAAAGGTCAAACCGTGTTTTAAAAAGTATAGAGTAGGTGCGAATTAGTGCCTAGGAAAGATGGGAAAAGTTTTTGAGGCTTTGAAGCAAATAACAAGAATTATCTTAGAATAATGGTAAGTTCCTATAGAATGCGTAAGCATTGAGAAACCTAGGGTGTTGCTTAAAAATTCCTGTTAGAACACAGCAAGGACTAGCTGTGATAGCTAGATAGTAGAGGGCAAGTATGTATTTACATCTTGTTGTCTGAATTTTTCAGAGGGGGACATAGTCCTAAGATTTTTGGCCCTTGGTAGTAGTTGTGTATATCATTTGATTTCCTATTTTAGTTGAAGGACTATAAGTGTTATTTGAAACTAAACTAAAATCAGAGGATTAAGTTATAAGCTATGAAAAGAGTAATTGCATAACTAAAAAGGAAACAATAAATTCAGTAAAGCAACAAACATGACAGTTAAAGAAACAGAAAATTCTAAGAAAAGATGAATATGAGTAAAATTTTCCAAGATAAGTTGAAAAAGAAAATCAGTAACAAAGAAAATTTTCTTATGTGAGCAGTGCTTGGATAGGAAAATATGGAATCTTTATAAATAGTTTCATAAAATCCAAGTACGGAAAGAGATATGTAACTAAAAGAAAAACGGAAGATGTGAAATTTTCTGTTTTCCACCTTTTGTAACATAAGAAATCGAATTTAGAAAATTAGATTTTCTGAAATTCAAAAAACAAAGTTGGTTGGTAGGATTTTAGACACAAAAATTGGATGAACTACGCTCCTGCCCGGTAAGAGTGTGGGAAATTTCGATGAAAAAGCATTTTCGATTTTCAAAATATTACATTCATGTAGAACTACCAGTATATTTAGGATGTGAGCATCATGTTTTTAAAAGGATTTTTGAAAATTTTGCATACATATTTGAGGTACCGCTTAGGCATACATGTATTATTATGTTGTATTACACTTTGCACAAGTGCACAATATTTGCAAAAATTGGATGCATACATGATGGATGGATATTATGCAAGGGATTATCTATTTTACCCATAAAAAATTTCGAGGATGAAATTTCCTAAGGGTGGGAGAATGTAACATCCCGCATTTGGTAACAATTAAATATTTAAATAGTGCATATGTGTATATATATATATATGCATAGACATAAATATTTAAAAGAAAATAAAATAAAATAATGATAATATATGATTGCATGTAATAAAAAGAAGAAAAAGATTAATGTAAATAAAAATGCATCGCATGTATTGAAAGAAAGAAGAAATTAGTTGCATGCAGTGTAATTATGTTACATGCACTGATTTACAAATATTATGCTTTAATAATAAAAGAAAAATTAAAGAAAAAAATGCATGCAAGTTGATATGGTTACATGCAATAGTTTAAATGAAAAGGAGGAATAAGAAAGGAATAATGACCACCACTATTTTAAGCCTTGTTAACAAAAGCGTAAGTAGTCCAGTTGGTTAGAACATGTGGCTTTCAAGTGAGAGGTGCAAGGTTTGATCCCTGCCAGCACAATATTTTTGTTTTAAGGGAACAGCTAAAATAAACACATGTTCATAAGAGAAAATATGTATAAACGCACATATAAGGAATAGTATACATATAAGGAAGTGCAGAAAAATATATGTATATATATATGTATATATATGCAAAAATATATATACATTTTGCATATATATACATACAATAGAAAAGTTCAAGAAAAGATTGGCATCAAAGAAATATGGTAAGAATTAAATAACAGCATAACACCATCTGAATTTTGAAATCAAAATAAAAGTTGTGCGTATATATATACGTACAAAATGGACATTTGACGTTTTGTATACATATAAGAAGGTTATATGTAAATATAATATTTAAATAAATTCTAGAAATCAAAACGTGAAAACAAAGAAATCAAATAAACTTCTGTACAAAAAAGAGCTCGTGGAACATATAGGGTGGTTGACCTAGGGGTTGACACACCCATAGGAGGGTCGATCCACCCCAGATCTGGGAAGATTTATTAATGAATTTGGACTGCTTTCTTAACCACATTCATTGTTGACCCGGCGCAGCGTGTACGATAAGATCTTAAACACTTACAAATAAGCTAGCATAGCCTAGCCTAAATCTCATATTTTCTGAGACAACGTCCATACTCTGCCATTCTTCTTCCTCCTTAAATCTATTCAGAAAAATAGAATAATTAGTTTAGGAAAATTCTGATTCAAGATCTACAGGAAATAGATGCAAGTTAATAAAGAAGGTGTTCAGAATTCTATTCGAAGTAAGGTAATTTCTTGGATCAGGTCTTTTTGAATTTCTCTTCTTTCTTCCCTTTTTCTTTTAGTTAAGAATTGTGGATCCATGATTATTTAGTTTCTAAATCTAGTTTGGGGAACCATGAAATGCTAGATCTGGACCAGATTCAGGATTTGGAAAGCACATTAGATGAGTGGATGTAATATCCCGAATTTTTGAATAATCGAATTAAGTAAATTCAAGAATAATTAATCTCAGATGTGAGAATTAAGGGAAACGGGTTGCGCCATTGTGTTCGTCTCGGAATTCTGGATGAGATAGAGTCCTAGTTTGCGGGAAACAGATACTGGATGAAGGAGATATGGACGAACGAAGTTAGGCGGAAGAATTAGAAAAAAATGCACTGGAGCACTTGGGAAGTGCGCCAGTACAAAAGTCGCACTGGCGCACCTGCCAAGTGTGCCTAGGCTGAGGAGAAAGCCTGCACAGCTTTCTGGTGCAATCTGATCCATATTGTGACTCATTGTTGAGTCCTTTCTTACTCCTTGCTGAGTCATTAGGGCTGAGGTGTCACCCTATCCTGACTGAGTAGTTTTGATTAACCCTAAGATCATCCGACGGCTATAACTAAATTGAAATTCTATATAAACATGGGTAGACTCAAACCCAAAAATCAAATAAAAATCTGAATCATGGCCGTCATGCTGTCAAGTTGTAACCTAGAGTAGCCGCCACCAACTAGAGGGAAATCAAAGCTAATCAATTCAGTCCTATTCAACTCTAATCTAAACAATAACGAATCTACTACAAAGGCGAGCTAAATCAATTTCAGAACTCAGATTTCAGAACGCAAGACCTTCTTTTTGTGAGTTTGATTTCTTTAATAAGATAATTAACAATTTAATTTGATTGAGCTATGATTTGGATTATATGGTTATGTTGTGAATCATTGACCGTATGTTATTATCTATGTTGTAAATCTATGATGTCATTATCTATGTTGTAGAGTTGTGATGTTATCATCTATGTGCAAATCTATGTTAATTGTTGGCTCATGTATAATCAATTCATAATGATGTTGCATATGCTAGTTTGGTTATGTTGTTGGAACTAATTCATATGTTAAATCATATGTATGTATGCAAGTTTAGATGTTAATTTGGATATGAATCATATGCAAGTTAGTGAGAATCATATAAAACCTTACATGTTTCATGACATCTATTTTATATGTAAATTGGATCTAGAGTTAGGCTATGACATGTGTGAGTTAGATGCAAGTTTACATCATAGTCTATGTTGTATAAATCACATATGCAAGTGTATATATATATATATATATATATATAGGAGTATGAATCATGTAATGTAAGTTTGTGACTATTGCCTATGCAAGTTTACACCTTATGATCTGATCTATGACATCCATAGTTTATGCAAGTTTGTAACTTTTGCCTATGCAAGTTTTTGGATGAAAAACCTTATTCACACATGCAAGTTCACCCCTTATGTTTAGATCTAGTTTTATTCTATGCATGTTGTGATGTTTTCTCTTTATTCCATAAGTTAGACTATTCGAGTCTAACGTATATTTTACGTTAAACGAACGAACGTACAACGTAGGGCAATGGGATAACATTTAATATTGAGAATTGGCATTAATGCCTTAAATGTGATGTTAATTGGTATAATTTTATATACCATAAATAGATTGGCAATTTGAATAGGGAAATTAATTCAAATTAGGGGTAATTAATTAGGTGTAATTAATCGCCTAAGACACGAGGTTAGACTCTTTTGTGGTGTAAGACTGCTCGGACCCACCCGACAAATCTAGCTGCCACAAATGCCAGTCTAGTGTGAGAGGTCTTGGGCATAAATTAAATGTGTAACAGTTGTAAAGACACGAGGTTAGGCTCGTTTGTGGTGTAAGACTGCACAGACCCGCCCGGCAAATCCATCTGCCACAAATGCCAGTCTAATGTGGGAGGTCTTTACAAGGTTACGGTCTTAATGCATTAAGAAACACTTAAACCAGATAAACATGTAGTGGGAAATGAGGGGGTTAAGTGGGTGCCTTGGGTGTCATGTGGAATCAAGTGGGTGCCTTGGGTGGCATTTGAAATACAATTAGATGCACTTAACCAAGATTGAAACATGTAAGAAGACATGAATAATGATGGGGTTAAGTGGGGAAAAACCTTAGAGGGGACCAAGCATAGGTGGAAAGCTTGTGTCATGCATGGGGACCCTTTTCAAACCAGTAACCCATTAAGTATCTTTGTGGGCTCGACCCAAGTCGAGGATGGGACACGCGTACTGGATTTGATTGTAAGAGGTCAAAACGGGTTAGCGGTGGCAACACAAGTCCAACGGGTTCATATGCATGTGTGGGCCCGAGCTGGTAGGTAAGACGTTGTTGCATCGTGTACATATAAGCCGTGCATTTTTTGTTGTTTCGAGTTGCCACTTTGTGGAGTGATACACCCCACTGTGGGGCTAGCACGGGTATCTACGAGTTAGGGAGTCAATCGAATAGGGGTAGTGGGTACACCTAGTGGAGATGGGGGCAGACGGCACCTATGAAGTTAGCTAGGGGTACACTAAACTACCATTATCATTATTAAGTTCCGTAGGTGGGATCAACCTTTAGGGTGACTAGTAGTGGTGCAGTGTAGTAATTATCTTATAGTGATTAGGGCGCCTTTAATGTTATCTTGGTTCATCTTATTTCCTCGTTTTTTTGTCATACACAATTGTTCACAGTCATTTCCTTATTTTCCAGCTTATGCCTTAGCCTAGTTATTTTGATAATTATATTGTTAAAGTTATCGCACTCGCCAGACTTTATGTCTGACCCCCTTTTCTTTCCACCTCTTTTCTTCCTCCCCCCCCCCCCTTCAGGTTTGGAAGGAGGGAATACTAAAGCTTAGTGCTGATTTCTTTCAATTGCTTGAAGAAAGTAGATGTATCTCTTGGGACTCTCTCATCTTTATGGCTTTTCTTATGCTTAGTAGGGATTTATGCATTTATGTAATTTAAGTATTTGCTTCTTTATGTACTTTGAAGTTTTTGGAAAAAACTACTAATCCTGTTGTAATGGTTTTGGAAACTACTTATGCGTTTTGAGTTATGATGAAATAAAATAAGTTTTATCTTCCACTGTGTTGTTTTATTTATTTATTCTTGTAATTTATCTGTTCTATACAAACAATAATGCTTCATGGACATTGATGCATTCCCTTTGCGAGTGACATTAATGGACGTGGGGTGTTACACGTCTTATCAGAGCTATGGTTACAAGAACAGATAAAAAGTTTTGAAAATTGTTTTCAAAAGTATTATTTTCCTAGAAAGTATTTTCAAAAACTTGTTTTAAAGAAGCTATTTTCAAGCAAATTTTACTTCAAAGAGCATAATCCCCACAAACATACATCTCTCTTTCGCTTCCCTTGTTTTAAAACTCTTTCGTTTTCTTTTCAGCATGTCTGGAGCATCTGAGATACCAAAGGGTGTTCATGTACCCGGTTGGTTTCGTCAATATCTCGAGGCTAGGGCCGCTGCCGCAGGACCGACCAACGTTCCTCCTCCTCCCTCATCTCCAGGCATTCCTCCGCATAGAGATACTTTCTCCAAGATATGTAAAGACTTTCGTTCGATGGGTGGAAAATCTTTTAGTGGGACTGAAACGTTCATTAAAGCTAGAAATTGGTTGAAAGAAGTGAAGGATCTGTTTGGCATCTTCGATTTCGACGATTGTAAGAAGGTCCAATTGGCTGCTTGGTTGATGAAGGACAAAGCCTCGTTTGGATGGGAAGTCACTAATCGAGAGCGTCCAGTTGATACATGGCCGGATTTCAGACGTAGGTTTGAGGCAAAGTTTATCTCACGGACTAAAGAGAATTTATATATGGAAAGATTTTTGGCGTTAAATCAAGGGAATCTGTCAGTAAAAGAATACGCCAACAAGTTCAATCAGTTTGCGAGATTCGGCTTGGACTTGGTGAATACACCCGAAAAGAAGGCCCTGAGATTTGTTAAGGGTTTGAACGAGCCACTACATGGGTTAGCTATGACCCACATCCCTATGGGGGCCACCTTTGAGAGGCTAGTTGATATGGCGCTTATGCATGAAGAGGAGAAGGGCGCCAATGCTAATAAGGCACCCAAGAAGAAAGGGGATCAACATAAACCGCAGCAATAACAACAAAACAAGAAAGGAGGGAAGAACAATAATGGCAAAGGAAAGAAGAAGTGCTTTAATTGTGGGACACTAGGCCATCTGAGTAAAGACTATAGGAAAAAGAAGAAGACTGGTTGTTTCCATTGTGGAGAGGCAGGTCATCTAGTTAAGGACTGCCCAAGGAAATAGGGGCAAGGGAAAAGAACTTCTGGAGGGCAGCTTAAGGCTCTCGTGGCACCAGGGCAGGCAAGGGAGCAGGTCCAAGCTCTCGCGGTCCCACCGCTGCAAGAACGAGGTAGAAACATTTCCGTTGAGAGTTTAATTTTTTTGTTTGATCATCCTGTCCGTACCTTATTCGATTCTGGCGCATCACATTCATTTATCTCTATATCATTAGTTGAAACACTACACTTAGATACTAGTCTTGTTGTGGATCCCATTGTAGTCTCAAATCCTATTGGTGGGTCGGCTCATTTATCCATGGTTTGTAGGGATTTGAGATTGTCTATCTTAGGCGTTGGTTTTGAATGTAATGCTTTTGTGCTTGGTTTCATGGGCTATGGGTTGATTCTAGGGATGGATTGGTAGCCCGATAAGGTGCCATCCTAGATTGTGAACAAAGGGTAGTAAAATTGTTGATTCGTAGTGGAAAGACCCTTGACATTTCTTGTGACCCTAGAGGACCGGTGATGCTTAGTTATCTTGAGTCACTTGACGCATCCAATGATGATTTACATTCTGTTCATATAGTCCGTGAATATGTTGATGTCTTCGATAAGGTGAGGGGTCTACCCCCAAAACATGAGATAGACTTTCGTATTTATCATGTAGACAATGCAAAACCAGTATCTCTGCCAGTATGCCACATGGCTCCTCGTGAGAGGAGGGAGCTCAATAAGCAAGTAGGGGAGTTGCTTGAGAAGGGGTTCATAAGACGTAGTATATCGGAGTGGGGTGCTCCAGTAGTATTTGCCACGAAAGAGGATGGGTCCCTTAGACTTTGTGTGGACTATAGAGAACTTAATAAACTTACTAAGAAGAATAGGCACCCACTGCCGAGGATTGACGATCTCTTTGATTAGTTAGTTGGCACCTCAGTGTTTTCGCAGTTGGACTTAGCCACTAGTTTCCATCAGTTGAGAGTGGCTGAGGATAGCATAGACAAGTCTGCGTTTAGGACTCCGGACGGTTTCTATGAATGGCTTGTGATGCCCTTCAGTTTGACAAACGCCCCTGCATACTTTGTTGACTTGATGGTTAGGGTGTTTAGGGAGTACCTTAATAAATTTGTGGTGGTCTTTGTGGACGACATCTTGATCTTTTCTAAGAGCGAGGAAGACCGTGTCTTACATCTTAGGGAAGTATTAGAGACCCTTCGAGCACATAACCTTAAAGATAAATTTTCTAAATGTCACTTTTGGAGGGAGGAAGTGCGATTCTTAGGGCCCGTGGTTTCCAGAGAAGGGATAGCTGTGGATCCCACGAAGGTGGTGGCCATCCAAGATTGAAGCTCCCTAAAAATGCTACCGAGGTGAGGAGTTTCTTGGGGTTGGCTGGCTACTATAGGAAGTTTATCAAGGACTTCGCAAAAATATCAGCCCCATTAACATGCTTGACGAAGAAGAACCTATTTTTTACGTGGGACGTAAATTGTGATGATGCGTTCCAACGTTTAAAAAGAGCTTTGACCACAGCCCCAGTCTTAGTGTTGCCAGATGGGAGTAAGCCATTTACCGTTTATACCGATGCTTGTGGGACATGACTAGGCACAGTCTTAATGCAAGAGGGAAGGGTAATAGCCTATGGAGGAAGGCAGTTTAGAGTACATGAGAGAAATTACCCTATGCATGACCTAGAGTTGGCCGCTATTGTTTTCACGCTTAAATCTTGGCGCCATTATCTTCTTGGCGAGAAATTCGAATTGTTTACAGACCGCAAATCACTAAAATACTTGTTCTCTCAGAAGGACTTAAACTTAAGGCAGCAAAGGTGGATTCAATTCTTACCGTCCTACGATTTCGAGATAACATATACCCCTGGCAACGGTAACGTGGTGGCGAACGCCTTAAGTAGGAAAAGGTTGTCCTTGAGTCCATTGTTTGTTGAACGGCGAAGCTTAGAGTTCATCTCTATGTTTGACTTTAGACCTTCCATTGACTTTGTACCCAGTTTGCTAGCATCCTTATAGGTCAGACCTACGCTTTTGGGATGGATTGGTGAGACACGGCGAGATGACACATAGTTGGTTGAGTTAGTAGAGAAGCTCATAAGAGGGGTGTAACACCCCACCTCCGCTAGGGTCACTCACAAAGGGAATGCACTAGTTTTGGTGGAGTATTATCTAGGTAAACATACATAGAGATATCACAAGGCAGAACATAAATAAAGCAGCGGTAGAAATTAAAAACCAAATTTTTATTTCTTTCAAGAAAAGAGTCAAAACCTCATATATCCAAGGTACAGATTATTCCATTACATCGAGTTCCAAATAAAGAAGCATAAACTTAAGATAACAAAAGTAAATTATTCCCCATAAATAGCAGAGGTGCAGTCATAGCATAGCTCAAGACCAAACTGTACATGAGCTGACAGAAAGCAAGCTAAATCCAAGCTAAGAGCTAGTGTTTCCTCCCTGAGAACCTGGGGGAGGGGGACGAAAGAAAAGGAGGCGAAAGAAAAAGGGTCAGTCATAAGACTGGTAAGCCCTAGTGACTTTCAGTATAAAAACTAGTAAAGGTAACATGACATGTGAAAACTGGAATTAAACATAAGGATGATAACAGGACTAATATGATAATTAAGATAACAAGATAAGTCAAGTCTAGCATCGCATATTCTAGGTTCGCTGCACCAACTGTACTAGTGTTCTAACCCATGTCAAGTATTAATCATGAAATGATCCCTAGGCCCAATATCATGAAGTGAACCATTACGGGGTCCAATGGTACGATCTACTAATCGATCGACTCCCTACAAGTTCTAGCTCATCATGTGTCTGTGTCATACGGCCCTATCCTGAAATGTTGTCACCTATGCTAGGTCCACCATAGGGTGTATCAAGCCCTATGGTGCCAACCTCCGACACGAATCAAGCACGCACAGTGTAAACCTACTGGTGCCCAATGCCTTCTTTTTCAACTCCGGACTACGTGCACGACCATAGTCCGCCTGAACCTACAATGGCGCACCTACTCAACCGTCGTTCTGGTCGCTTACAATTAGCCCAGTAATCGTGCCCCACCCTGCCTAGTCCCAGGGTATCATGATACATCTAAGTGGGTTACTGCTGAAAATGACTGCGTAACTAGGGTTTCTAATGGATTAAGTGTTGTCATTCAAATTCGTGACTTAACCCTATTCAGATCATGTATCAAGTTGGTTAAGTGTGTTCAAGCGGTTCATGACTTAACCCTATCAAATCATCGCGTCAAGTTGGTTAAGTATATTCAAGTGGTTCATGACTTAACCCTATCATGTGGCATTAATTCATTAATGCACCCCAACCTCTCGCATTAGACTAATTGTTGTGGTCACTGGATTTGCCGGGCGGTTCCGGGTAGATTTACACCACAACATAGTCTAACCTCGGGTTTTACGTGCGATATGACCAACTACCCACATTGGATCCTATTGTTTGCAGTCACTGGATTTGCCGGGCGGTTCCGGGCTGATTTACACTACAAACTCAACCCAACCTCGAGTTGGCCATTTTCAAGTTTATCTAAGTGTCATGCCCATGTTCAAGTTTTCATGTCAAAATTCATGTCGAGTTTTCATGTCAGGTTTCATGTAAATTTCATGTCAAGTTCTTGTCCATATACAGGTTCAAGTTATAATAACGTTCATGTTCAAAGCCAATTCATGTTTTACCTAATCTACCCAAATCGTATTCCCATTGCACATAAACTCGAATCGATACAAATAAATCTAATTAGGGAATAACATAAGAAGGGACGGGTATAAGGTGGCAAAAGTGATTACTAGCATAGCATGGTATGACTTGAGATAAATGATTATAACATTACTGGCATATGGAATATTGTCCTCAAACATAAAGATTCCAAATCTAGCAAAATAAGGTACTAGTCAAGATAACAGTTGACATAAGGTGATAGTATAGTCATGGTAACAGTTGACATAAGATGATAGTCATAAACTTGTGACTAATAGCAGATTCAACATTGTAGGCATGATAATATGAGGGGGTTTTCTTTTTGATTTACAACATGAGTAGGCCCCAAATCAATGTCATAGTAATATACCTAAAAGTCAAGATCCAAGATGAACAAGAATGGATGAAAAACAGTCATCATACACAGGCCCAATTTCAATTTACAACATATTCATATTACATTTACGGTTTATATCTAAAAGTAACCGAGGCTTACAGATCGTGGTTCGAGAATTAAAAAAGAAAGTCGATGTTGAATCTTTATATGCTTAGTCAAGTCCTAACAGAAATCCCCAAATCAGCAATTCTCTTAACGTAGTTTCGACGTAGAAGAAGTAGTCCCTTTCTCTAACTTTTCAACCAGAATTAGAGCAGCATAAGGTCAGAGAAAATTTTGTGTAGAGAGACTAGTGTTAGGGGCTGTTTATATAGGGTCAGGTCAACGAATGTAGACATAAATGAGGCCAGAAACATCAAAGTGAATCCAGCTTCAAAAATGGGCTCGGCCACCAGGTCGACACCCAGGTCGACACTATGGTCGACCTGGTCCTGGGCAGGTCGACCTGGTCCTGGGTGGGAAATTTCCCGCCCAGTCTGTTCTATGGTTTGAATTCGAATTCTGAGCTGTTTTGAACTTGACATTTTCTGAAAACTTCGAAGGGTCATAACTTGGTCATACAGACTCCGATTTTCGAAAACTCGGACTCGTTTCCAAGAAAAATTTCGAGACGAACGCAATGGCGTAACCCGTTGCCCTTGAGTCTTATTTTAAAAATTAATTCTGCCTTGATTTATAGTTATAACACGTTATCAAAATGCGGGTTGTTACATTCTCCCCTCCTTAAAGTATTTCGTCCCCGAAATGTCTAAGTTAGGGAGGATGTGTC
The DNA here is from genome assembly GCA_030737875.1 of Allium sativum. Lineage (NCBI taxonomy): Eukaryota > Viridiplantae > Streptophyta > Magnoliopsida > Asparagales > Amaryllidaceae > Allium > Allium sativum. The sequence goes on along the minus strand of CM060910.1, from coordinate 605,375,753 downwards.
CTACCATCCATCACCCATCTACTCAAAACATCATCCACAAGCAACCATTTTACTTAAGAGGTTTCTAGTGCTGTATGAACATATGCAGAAAGTGTGTGTATATGTACTTATCTAATGCAAAAGATCAGGCGGTTACTGATTCAGTAGAACTCCTTAATGCAAAATATGCTAGTGTAATGAATCCAACATGTATGCAAAAATTCCTAACATACTTTATAATCTCTACATGAGTGCACAAACATTCATCATATGCAACATCCAAGTGATAGCATAACAAGTTCCATCCATGTACAAGTATAAGCACTCATGCATATGCAACATGAAAATGTGACTGAGCCGATCTAGTGCCTAATGTGTGTCATGCATCCACTAGAAATCACTTGCAAACACTTGCAATCATTTGCAAACATCAACCATAACATGTTTCAATCACATGTTTACATTCATATGGTTCTACCTAAGGTTCTCAAGATAAGATCGAGAAGATAACAAGACAAACGTAGGTAGTGGAAGCATGATACGAAAAGGTTTTCAAGTTTATAGGAAAAAGAGATCGAGAATGTACCCTCAAAAATAAATGGGTAAAGTGCGCGTATCTTCTCTTCAGTTTCATAAGTTGCGTCTTCTTGGGCTTCACTCCACTGAACTTTAACTAGCCTGACTTCTCGATCCATTAGCTTCTTGATTTCCGTTCCTAAGATACGAATCGGAACTCGCCTAAATGTTGCTTCTTTTTCCACTTCTATGTCTTCAAGGATACTTGGCTCAACCACTTCGGCTGATTCATGTAAGCACTTTCGAAGATGCGAGACATGAAAGACATTGTGTACTCTGGCCAGCCTCTCGGGTAATTCTACCTTATAGGCCATCTGCCCAACCCTCCCAGTGATAGGGAATGGTCCTACGAACCTTGGTGCTAGCTTTCCAACCGCTCTAAAATGAACTACATTGCGTAAAGGAGAAACTTTTATAAAGACCATATCTCCGACTTTGAACTCTAGGTCCGTCCTTCTCTTGTCCGCATAAGATTTATGTCTATCTTGGGTCGTTTTCATCCGTCTTCGTATCAACTCAACCTTCTCAGAAGTGTCCCTTATCATGTCGGGCCCAAGTATAAGCCTGTCTGTTGTCTCCCACCAACAAGTTGGCGACTTGCATGGTCTTCCATACAGGGCTTCGAACGGTGCCATTCCGATGCTAGCTTGGTAATTGTTATTATATGCAAACTCCATGAGAGGAAGATGGTCTTCCCAGGTACCACTAAAGTCAAGAATGCATAGTATTAAAAGATCCTCTAGTACCCTATTTACCCTTTCGGTTTTTCCATCCGTCAGCGGGTGATAGGCCGTGCTTAAACTCAGTCGTGTACCCATAGCTTCTTGTAGACTATTCCAAAACTGGCTAGTGAAAATCGGGTCACGATCACTAACTATACTAGAAGGAACCCCATGCAACCGTACTATCTCTCGAAGGTAAATAGACACTAGCCATGATGCGGTCCTCTTGCTTTTCACCGGAACGAAGTGAGCACTTTTTGTGAGTCTATCAACTATGACCCATATGCTAGTATTTCCCTTCCTTGACCTAGGCAGTCCATCCACGAAATCCATCGAGATACTCCTATTTCCATTGCGGAACCTCCAAAGGATGTAATAGCCCACCAGGCTTCTTCTACTCGGCCTTTACTTGTTGGCACACCATGCACTTCGAAACGAACTCTGCCACGTCCTTTCTCATTCCAGCCCAAAAGAAAATGCGTTTCATATCTCTGTACATCTTATCCCCTCCAGGGTGTATGGTCATCTTCGAGTGATGCGCCTCTTCGAGAACTTTCCTTACTAAGTCTCCCACTTGTGGGACGCATAGCCTTCCATCATGCCTTAGCCATCCCTTGTCATCTATGGCATACCTACCAAGGTGACTTGACGTCTCACCACTAATCAGCTTGTCCATGATTTCGACTATCTGTGGGTCTTCCTTCTGTGAAGTCCCTACTTGATCTAGAAGTGTAAGTCTTAACTCAAGAAATGCTAACGTAGCAGTCAATGACTCAACAGCAGGTGTAAAATCAAAGGTTGCTATAAACTCAAGGCTTTTCCTTTCAACAAACAAGGGGCTCAAAGTCAACCTTTTTCTACTTAGCTCGTCCGCCACCACGTTACCCTTGCTAGGGGTATAAGCTATATCGAAGTCATATGATGCCAAGAATTCCATCCACCGCTGTTGTCTCAGATTCAAATCTTTCTATGAGAAGAGGTACTTGAGCGATTTGTGGTCGGTATACAGCTCGAAGCTCTCCCCTAGAAGATAATGACACCAAGATTTAAGTGCAAAAACGATCGCCAACTTCAAGTCATGCATGGGATAATTTTTCTCATGAACTTTAAGTTGTCTACCCCCGTAGCATATTACTCTTCCTTCTTGCATTAGGACAACGCCTAATCCCGTGCCGCATGCATCTGTGTACACTGTAAACACCTTGCCTCCGTCAGGTAATGCCAAAACTGGAGCTGTGGTGAGGGCTCTCTTGAGTCTCTGAAAAGCAGCGTCATACTATATGTCCCATGCAAAAGCTAGGTTCTTCTTTGTTAACTTAGTAAGAGGGGCTAAAATCTTAGCAAAGTCCTTAATGAACTTCCTATAGTAGCCCGCCAAACCGAGAAAGCTCCTCACCTCCATTGCATTCTTATGAATTTTCCAGTCTTATACCGCAACTACCTTTGCGGGGTCCACAGCTATGCCTTGCTTAGAAACTACATGTCCAAGAAACCGAACTTCCTTCCTCCAAAAATGGAATTTGGAGAACTTAGCCTTTAACTGGTGTGCTCTAAGTGTTTCCATGACTTCCTTGAGATGTCTAGCATGCTCTTCTTCATCTTTTGATATGATCAAAATATCATCCACGAAAACTACCACAAACTTGTTAAGGAACTCCCGAAACACCCTACTCATTAAACCTACAAAGTACGCGGGTGCATTCGTTAACCCAAACGTCATGACGAGCCATTCAAAGAAAGCATCTGGAGTCCTAAACGCAGTTTTGTCAATGCTATCCTCAGCCACTCTAAGCTAATGGAATCCTGTGGCTAGATCGAGTTGAGAGAAAACAGATGCTCCCACAGGCTGGTCAAACAAATTGTCGATTCTTGGTAGTGGGTGCATATTCTTCTTTGTCAGCTTGTTTAACTCACGATAATCTACGCATAGACGAAGCGATCCGTCCGCCTTAGTAGCGAATACCATCGGAGCACCCCATTCAAAAATGTTTCGCCTTATGAAATTTTTATTAAGCAACTCCTTAACTTGTTTACTGAGCTCTCTTCTTTCTCGCATGGACATGTGCCTAATGGGCAATGAAACTGGCTTGGCATTATCAACAAGATAAATTCGGAAGTCTATCTCGCGTTTAGGAGGTAACCCCCTCACCTCATCAAAGACATCTGGATATTCTCGGACCACTCTTACAGATTGCAAATTATCGACGGACGAGTCAAGAGATTCAAGATAACACAACATGATCGGACCCTTAGGGTTACAAGAAATTTCAAGGGTATTACCGAGGCGAGTCATGAGCCTCACTACCCTTCGTTCACAATCAAGAATGGCTCTATAATTGGACAGCCAATCCATACCTAGGATCAAACTATATCCCATAAATCCGAGAACATAAGCATTACACGTGAATTCTATGCTTAAGATAGAGATCCTTAAATCCTCACACATCATAGATAAATGGGCGGAGCCCCCAATTGGATTTGAAACTATAACGGGATCCTCAACCAGACTAGTACTTAGGTGCAGATTTTCAACAATATCAGAAGAAATAAAAGTATGCGATGCACCAGAGTCAAATAAGGTTCGAACAAGAAAGTCAAAAATGTAAACAAGGCTTTCTACAGAAATATTACTACCTCGGTCAAGAGTTGGAGTGGTGTTTAGAGCATGCAACTGCCCTCCAGAAGGTCCTGCTCGCTGGGTTTGCCCTTGCCCTTGTCCTTGCTTCTTAGGGCAATCCTTGCTGATGTGTCCAGTATCTCCACAATGAAAGCGTTCACCTTACTTTCTCTTCTTCTTTCTACAGTCTATAGCAAGATGTCCCTTAATACCACAAAAATTACACTTCCTTGTCTCACGTGGTTTGTTGTTGCTCTTGTTATTCTTGTTGCCTCCCTTCTTGAAGTCAACTTTCTTATTCTGAGTCTCATTAGGCCTAACCTCCTTCTTGCTATTCTTGTCTTCCTCATGAAGTAGAGCCATATCCACCAAGTTTTCAAAGGTAGTCCCCATGGGTATATGAGTTATGGCCAAACTGTGTAGTGGCTCGTTCTATCCTCGAGCAAAGCGTACAGCCTTTTTCTGGGCCGTGTTGACCAAGTCCAAACCAAATCGAGCAAGCTGATTAAACTTATTCACGTACTCCCTAACAGACATGTTCCCTTGCTTGAGTGCTAGGAATCTTTCCATCTGAAGGTTCTCTTCTGCTGACGATAAGAAATTAAGCCCAAACCTCTATCTAAAGTCTGCCCAAGTCTCAACTAGCCTGGTAGCGTTGGTGACTCCCCACCAAAATGCAGCTTCCTCTTTCAACAACCATGCTTCCAACTGGACTTTCCTATGGTCCTCCACATAAAAGATAATAAACAAGTCTTCTGTCTCCTTTAGCCAGTTTCTTGCCTCAACAAAGGTTTAAGTTCCAACAAAGTTCTTGCCGCCCATTGCTTTAAAGTCTTTGCATATTTTGGCAAAGGTGGTACCAGGAGGAGGAGGAGGAACCGCGACCACTGGAGGAGGAGGAGGGATGTCTGCCGGGCCTGCGCCATTGGCCCTGGCTTCTAAGTACCTTTGGAACCATCCAGGTACGAGTATTCCCTCAGGAAGGTTAAGATCTGACATGCTGAAAAATGAAAAGAAAAATATTCAAATGAGGAAACAAAGGAAAGTGCTAATGGCTTTTGGGGAATAGCCTTTATAAACATAAAACTTTTCTTGAAAAATGCTTCTTTATAAATGATTTTGAAAATAGTTTCAGAAGGTTTTTTTTTTCAAAAAATACTTTTTCCTAGCCTGGTAACCTTCTGCTCTGATACCAAGTGTAACACCGCACCTCCGCTAGGGTCACTCACAAAGGGAATGCACTAGTTTTGGCGGAGTATTATCTAGGTAAACATACACAGAGATATCACAAGGCAGAACATAAATAAAGCAGCGGTAGAAATTGAAAACCAAATTTTTATTTCTTTCAAGAAAAGAGTCAAAACCTCATATATCCAAGGTACAGATTATTCCATTAAATTGAGTTCCAAATAAAGAAGCATAAACTTAAGATCGCAAAAGTAAATTATTCCCCATAAATAGCAGAAGTGCAGCCATAGCATAGCTCAAGTCCAAACCGTACATGAGCTGACAGAAAGCAAGCTAAATCCAAGCTAAGAGCTAGTGTTTCCTTACTGAGAACCTGGGGGGAACGAAAGAAAAAGGGTCAGTCATAAGACTGGTAAGCCCTAGTGACTTTCAGTATAAAAACTAGTAAAGGTAACATGACATGTGAAAACTGGAATTAAACATAAGGATGATAACAGGACTAATATGATAATTAAGATAACAAGATAAGTCAAGTCTAGCATCGCATATTCAAGGTTCGCTGCACCAACTGTACTAGTGTTCTAACCCATGTCAAGTATTAATCATGAAATGATCCCTAGGCCCAATATCATGAAGTGACCCATTACGGGGTCTCATGGTACGATCTATTAATCGATCGGCTCCCTACAAGTTCTAGGTCGTCATGTATCTGTGTCATACAACCCTATCCTGAAATGTAGTCACCTGTACTAGGTCTACCATAGGGTGTATCAAGCCCTATGGTGCCAACCTCCGACACGAATCAAGCACGCACAGTGTAAACCTACTGGTGCCTAATGCCTGCTTTTTCAACTTCGGACTACGTGCACGACCATAGTCCGCCTGAACCTACAATGGCGCACCTATTCAGCCTTCGTTCTGGTCGCTTACAATCAGCCCAGTAATCGTGCCCCACCCTACCTAGTCCCAGGGTATCGTGATACATCTAAGTGGGTTACTGCTGAAAAGGACCGCGTAACTAGGGTTTCTAATGGATTAAGTGTTGTCATTCAAATTCGTGACTTAACCCTATCCAGATCATGTATCAAGTTGGTTAAGTGTGTTCAAGCGGTTCATGACTTAACCCTATCAAATCATCGTGTCAAGTTGGTTAAGTATATTCAAGTGGTTCATGACTTAACCCTATCATGTGGCATTAATTCATTAATGCACCCCAACCTCTCACATTAGACTAATTGTTGTGGTCACTGGATTTGTCGGGCGATTCCGGGCAGATTTACACCACAACATAGTCTAACCTCGGGTTTTACGTGCTATATGACCAACTACCCACATTGGATCCTATTTTTTGCAGTCACTTGATTTGCCGGGCGGTTTCGGGCAGATTTACACTACAAACTCAACCCAACCACGAGTTGGCCATTTTCAAGTTTATCTAAGTGTCATGCCCATGTTCAAGTTTTCATGTCAAAATTCATGTCGAGTTTCATGTCAGGTTTCATGTAAATTTCATGTCAAGTTCTTGTCCATATACAGGTTCAAGTTATAATAACGTTCATGTTCAAAGCCAATTCATGTTTTACCTAATCTACCCAAATCCTATTCCCATCGCACATAAACTCGAATCGATACAAATAAATCTAACTAGGGAATAACATAAGAAGGGATGGGTATAATGTGGCAAAAGTGATTACTAGAATAGCATGGTATGACTTGAGATAAATGATTATAACATTACTGGCATATGGAATGTTGGCCTCAAACATAAAGATTCCAAATCTAGCAAAATATGGTACTAGTCAAGATAACAGTTGACATAAGGTGATAGTATAGTCATGGTAACGGTTGACATAAGATGATAGTCATAAACTTGTGACTAATAGCAGATTCAATATCGTAGGCATGATAATATGAGGGGGTTTTCTTTTTGATTTACAACATGAATAGGCCATAAATCATTGTCGTAGTAATGTACCCAAAAGTCAAGATCCAAGATGAACAAGAATGGATGTAAAACAGTCATCATACACAGGTCCAATTTCAATTTACAACATATTCATATTACATTTACAGTTTAAATCTAAAAGTAACTGGGGCTTACAGATCTTGGTTCGAGAATTAGAAAAAGAAAGTCGATGTTGAATCTTTATATGCTTAGTCAAGTCCTAACAGAAATCCCCAAATCAGCAATTCTCTTAACGTAGTTTTAACGTAGAAGAAGTAGTCCCTTTCTCTAACTTTTCAACCAGAATTAGAGCAGCATGAGGTCAGAGAGAATTTTGTGTAGAGAGACTAGTGTTAGGAGCTGTTTATATAGGGTCTGGTCAACGAATGTAGACAGAAACGAGGCCAGAAACATCAAAGTGAATCCAGCTACAAAAGTGGGCTCGGCCACCAGGTCGACACTATGGTCGACCTGGTCCTGGGCAGGTCGACTCTATGGTCGACCCCCAAGTCGACCTGGTCCTAGGCGGGAAATTTCCCGCCCAGTCTGTTCTGTGGTTTGAATTCGAAATTTGAATTCGAATTCTGAGCTGTTTTGAACTTGAAATTTTCGGAAAACTTCGAAGGGTCATAACTTTGTCATACGGACTCCGATTTTCGAAAACTCGGACTCGTTTCCAAGTAGAATTTCAAGACGAACGCAATGGCATAACCTGTTGCCCTTGATTATTATTTTAAAAATTAATTCAGCCTTGATTTATAGTTATAACACTTTATCAAAATGCGGGTTGTTACAAGGGGAGTCATCGAGCCATCTCAGTGGGTATACCCTAGATGATAAGGGTTGGTTACGTAGGGACAGTAGACTTTGTGTACCATAAGACGAGGACTTAAGGAAGACCATTCTTGATGATGCACATCGTTCAAAGATGACCATTCATCCCAGCGGGGAAAAGATGTACAGGGACATGAAACGAGTTTACTTTTGGGCCGGTATGAAGAAGGATGTGGCTGAGTTTGTCGCTAGATGCTTGGTGTGCCAACAAGTAAAAGCAGAGCAAAAGAAGCCCGGTGGGTTGCTTCACCCATTAGAGATCCCACAATGGAAGTGGGAGAGTGTCTCAATGGACTTTTTTGATGGGTTACCGAGATCAAGGAAGGGTGATACGGGGATTTGGGTCGTGGTAGATAGACTTACTAAGAGCGCCCATTTCATTCCCGTGAAGAGTAAGAGGACTGCTCCATGGTTATCCTTCGTATACATTCGAGAGATAGTTCGTTTGCATGGTTTTCCATCTAGCATAGTGAGCGATCGCGATCCTAACTTTACTAGCGAGTTTTGGAGGAGCTTGCAAGAGGCGGTTGGGACTCAGTTATGTTTGAGCACTGCATATCATCCTCAGACAGACGACCATACCGAGAGGGTGAATCGTATTCTAGAGGACCTTTTGAGGCTATGTGTTTTAGACTTCGGAGGTACATGGGAGGAGCATCTTTCTTTGGTAGAGTTCGCATATAATAATAGCTTTCAGTCTAGCATTGGCATGGCACCTTTCGAGGCTCTTTATGGACGGCCGTGTCGTTCGCCTACATGTTGGTGGGAATCTATGGATAAGATCTTACTTGGGCCCGATATAATTAGAGAGACTTCGGAAAAGATCGATTTAATTCGAAGGAGGATGAAGACGGCGCAAGATAGGCAGAAATCTTATGCGGACAAGAGGAGGACAGATCTAGAGTTTGATACTGGGGACATGGTCTTTATCAAGGTGTCTCCATTACGGAATGTTATTCGCTTTGGGTCCGTTGGGAAGTTAGCACCAAGGTTCGTAAGGCCGTTTCCTATTAAGGAGAGGTTGGACAGATGGCGTATAGAGTGGAGTTGCCCGAGAGACTTAGTGTTGTACATGACATATTCCATGTATCACATTTGAGGAAGTGCTTGCACGAGATCGCAGAAGTGGTAGAGCCGAGCTTGCTTAGAGAGGTGGAGATAGAGCGTGATGCGACAATTCGACGAGCTCCTACGTGCATTCTTGGGTCGGAGATTAAGTAGTTGAGGAATCGAGAGGTCAAGCTAGTCAAAGTGCAATGGGGAAATGATGAAAACAACGCTACTTGGGAGACGGAAGAGAATATGCGTTCATTGTACCCTTTTCTTTTCGAGGGTATGTCTTTTAATTTCTCCTTTATCGCTTAGCTTGTACTCATATTATCTTTAGTATGTCCGCTCGCTGGTATCTTTGACCTTTTGATAGGGTAGCCCTATGGTTGAAACATGTGTTTGAGACATGTTATGTATGATGGATGCAAGTGTTTTCTAGTGGTTGCTCGTGGATGCATATACACACACTTTAGGCACTAGATCAGCTCAGTCACTTTCATATTGCATATTGCATATAAATGGATGTATTTAGTAAAATGAATGTACAGTGAATGTGTGTATCATATGGATGCTGCATTTAAATGGATGGTTGTGCACATATGTAGTAATGATATGTATAGGGTTCTTCGCATACATGATGGATACACGGCACTATCATTATTTGCATTAAGGAGGTCGACTGAATCAGTGGACCGCCTGATTTAGCATTAGTATACGGACATATACACACACTATTCATATGTACATGAAAAGCATTAAAAATATTTTAAGGACCATGGTTGCTGGTGGTTGATGGTTGAGTAGATCGATGATTGGATGGTAGGATACGTTCTTCTTGACTTAGAGATTTCGAGGACGAAATCCTTTAAGTAGGGGAGAATGTAACACCCCGAATTTTTGAATAATCGAATTAACTAAATTCAAGAATAATTAATCTCAGATGTAAGAATTAAGGGAAATGGGTTGCACCATTGTGTTCGTCTCGGAATTCTGGTTGAGACAGAGTCCGAGTTCGTGGGAAACGGATACCGGATGAAGGAGATATGGATGAACGAAGTTAGGCGTAAGAATTAGAAAAAAAATTGCACTAACACACTTGGGAAGTGCGCTAGTACAAAAGTGGCACTGGCGCACCTGCCAAGTGCGCCCAGACCGAGGAGAAAGCCTGCACAGCTTTCTGGTGCAATCTGATCCATATTGTGACACATTTCTGAGTCCTTTCTGACTCCTTGCTGAGTCATTAGGGCTGAGGTATCACCCTATCCTGACTGAGTGGTTTTGATTAACCCTAAGATCATCTGACGGCTATAATTAAATTGAAATTCTATATAAACATGGATAGACTCAAACCCTAAAATTAAATAAAAATCTATATCGTGGTCGTCATGCTGTCATCTTGTAACCTAGAGTAGCCGCCACCAACTAGAGGTAAATCAAAGCTAATCAATTCAGTTCTATTCAACTCTAATCTAAACAATAACGAATCTACTACAAAGGCGAGCTAAAACAATTTCAGGACTCAGATTTCAGAACGCAAGACCTTCTTTTTGTGAGTTCGATTTCTTTAATAAGATAATTAACAATTTAATTGGATTGAGCAATGATTTGGATTATATGGTTATGTTGTGAATCATTGACCGTATGTTATTATCTATGTTGTAAATCTATGATGTTATTATCTATGTTATAAAGCTGTGATGTTATCATCTATGTGTAAATCTATGTTAATTGTTGGCTTATGTATAATCAATTCATAATGATGTTGCATATGCTAGTTTGGTTATGTTGTTGGAACTAATTCATATGTTAAATCATATGTATGTATGCAAGTTTAGATATTAATTTGGATATGAATCATATGCAAGTTAGTGAGAATCATATACAACCTTACATGTTTCATGACATTCATTTTATGTGTAAATTGGATCTAAAGTTAGGCTATGACATGTGTGAGTTAGATGAAAGTTTACATCATAGTATATGTTGTATAAATCACATATGCAAGTATATGTATATATATATATATATATATATATATATATATTGGAGTATGAATCATGTAATGTAAGTTTGTGACTATTGCCTATGCAAGTTTACAACTTATGATCAGATCTATGACATCCATAGTTTATGCAAGTTTGTAACTTTTGTCTATGCAAGTTTTTGGATGAAAAACCTTATTCACACATGCAAGTTCACCCCTTATGTTTAGATCTAGTTTTATTCTATGCATGTTGTGATGTTTTCTCTTTATCTCATAAGTTAGACTATTCGAGTCTAACGTATATTTTACGTTAAACGAACGAATGTACAACGTGGGGCAATGGGATAACATTTAATATTGAGAATTGGCATAATTGCCTTAAATGTGATGTTAATTGGTATAATTTTATATACCATAAATAGATGGACATAATTGAGTCAATTATGGACATAGTTAAATTTGTAATTGATTGGCAATTTGAATAGGGAAATTAATTCAAATTGGGGGTAATTAATTAGGTGTAATTAATCGCCTAAGACACGAAGTTAGACTCTTTTGTGGTGTGAGACTGCCCGGACTCGCCCGGCAAATCCAGCTGCCACAAATGCCAGTCTAATGTGGGAGGTCTTAGGCATAAATTAAATGCGTAACCGTTGTAAAGACATGAGGTTAGGCTCGTTTGTGGTGTAAGACTGCCCGGACCCGCCCGGCAAATCCAGCTGCCATAAATGCCAGTCTAATGTGGGAGGTCTTTACAAGGTTACGGTCTTAATGAATTAAGAAACACTTAACCAGAAAAACATGTAGTGGGACATGAGGGGGTTAAGTGGGTGCCTTAGGTGGCATGTGAAATTAAGTGGGCGCCTTGGGTGGCATTTGAAATACGATTAGATGCACTTAACCAAGACTGAAACATGTAAGAAGACATAAATATGAATGGGGTTAAGTAGGGAAAAACCTTAGAGGGGACCAAGCATAGGTGGAAAGCTTGTGTCATGCATGGGGGCCCTTTTCAAACCAGTAACCCATTAAGTATCTTTTCGACCAAAGTCGAGGACGGGACACGCGCACTGGATTTGATTGTAAAAGGTCAAAATGGGTCAGCGATGGCAACGCAAGTCCAACGGGTTCATACGCGTGTGTGGGCCCGGGCAGATAGGTAAGACGTTATTCCATCGTGTAGATATAAGCCGTGCATTTGGTTGTATCGGGTTGCCACTTTGGGGAGTGATACACCCCACTGTAGGGCCAGCACGGGTATCTACGAGTTAGGGAGCCGATCGAATGGGGGTTGTGGGTACACCTAGTGGAGATAGGGGCAGACGGTACCTATGAAGGTAGCTAGGGGTACACTAAACTACCTTTATCATTATTAAGTTCCGTAGGTGGGATCAATCTTTAGGGTGACTAGTGGTGGTGTAGTGTAGTAATTATCTTATAGTGATTAGGGCGCCTTTAACGTTATCTTGGTTCATCTTATTTCCTCGTTTTGTTCTGTCATACCCAATTGTTCGCAGTCGTTTCCTTATTTTCCAGCTTATGCCTTAGCCTAGTTATTTTGATAATTATATTGTTAAAGTTATCGCACTCGCCAGACTTTATGTCTGACCCCCTTTTCTTTCCACCTCTTTTCTTCCTTCCCCCTCCCCCCCACAGGTTTGCAAGGAGGGAATACTACAACTTAGTGCCGATTTCTTTCAGTTGCTTGAAGAGAGTAGATGCGTCGCTTGGGACTCTCTCATCTTTATAGATTTGCTTATGCTTAGTGGGGATTTATGCATTTATGTTATTTAAGTATTTTCTTCTTTATGTACTTTGAAGTTTTTGGAAAAGACTACTGATCCTGTTGTAATCGTTTTGGAAACTACTTATGTAAACTCATTTTGAGTTATGATGAAATAAAATAAGTTTTATCTTTCGTTGTGTTGTTTTATTTATTTATTTATTCTTGTAATTTATCTGTTCTGTACAAACAATAACGCTTCATAGACATTGATGCATTCCCTTTGTGAGTGACATTAATGGACGTGGGGTGTTATAGTGGATTTAAGTTATTTCATTTTTGAGAATGGTATATTTATCGTTTGACGTTCCCCATTAATATGCAATGTAAACCTGCCTTAATGTTAATATAATATGTTGAATGGTTAGTTTGATGCGTTAAAATGTTAATATGTTAAAAAGGATAAACCTGTTAAAATATGTGGAAACGATTACTGTTGTATACATGCATGTTTTAATAACTTGTTAATTGGATACTGTAAGTTAAGTTACAGTGAAATTGGAATAATTACATGTTAATTTGTGGCATATTGTGTACTTGAACCTTTAACTGTAAGAATTAGTACAATTACATGTTAAATTGTTAGATGAGAGTAATTACATGATTGATAGTTACATGTTATTATTTTAAAATGAAGTTAACTACATGTTAGGAAGAACATGCGACATAATAATTAGGAATAGACTTAATATGATATTAAGTGTGACATGTAAAACGTAGATTACAGTAAAACTTGAAAGAGTGAATATGCTTAAACTTACAATAAATAGAAAACTATAACCGCACTTGGACACGAGGTTAAATTCAACTTGCAGTAGAAGTATGCACGGAACTGCCCAGCAGATCCAACATCCACAAGTTGTTAATTTAATGTGAGGGGTCTAGTACGTAAATATACATGTAACGGTGCTAAGACATGAGGTTAAGTCCAACTTGTGGTAGAAGTCTATGCGGAACCGCCCGGCAAATCCAACATCCACAAGCGGTCAGCTTAATTTGAGAGGTCTAATGCATAAACATATATAAAAATATATGTATATAAAATGATAAAAATAAATGGCACTAATTGTGATTAATGAAATGAATAGGAAATGAATGAAAGTTATAACAGTAAAAGAAATGGAATGAACAAGGAATGATAATAACCTATTATAAACTAACTACATTAATGAGAATGTTATATAATAGGTAGGCTTGTCCTAGGGACAAGTGGAAATTATAACTTAGGTTATAATAAATGATAGAGGGAATGTGATAACTTATAAGTTGTACTTAATTATAAATTAAGTAATCTGTAAACTTGAAAATCTGAAATCTGCTGATAAGAATAGCATGTTAAATGCTTGTCCTAGGGACAAGTGGAAATTGTTACATAAGTTATGATAAATGGAAAGGGAACTTATTAGTAAACCTTAGTTAAGAGAACTAAGTTAATAAGTTGTAGTGATAGTATAGAATAGAATTATGATTAAATGAGAAAGGATATGGTAAACTTATAGAATAAAATAAGTTATATTTAATCATAAATAATAAATGACATGTTAAACATAAAACATGTGAATTGAGATATACTTAATTACATATTAAGTAGAACAGTTTATTGTAACTATGGAATCAGACAATGAATAATGTAAAGAGATTGTAGATTAGAAACCTCGGATTACAATCTAGAGAATAACATGTAATGGGCTTATTAATAAACTTAAAAGGGTTAAGTTATAACTGAAATTAGTATGCAAGGGGAACTTGGTAACTTGAATAATAATTCAATATGAATGGGAAAAACCAAGTTGAATGGAAATCTGAAAGGGAAGAGCAAGCACATAAGCGCGTAATTTAATAATTAGACATAGGGTCAAATAACATGTTAACATGAAGCGCTTAGACCTGTCTATATGTCTGAAGGTGAATAACCCAACGAGGTAGATCATCGTGGTGTCATGGTACACGAGTGGAGCACACGTTCGTCTGATTATCCTACTTGTTCTGCCGTTGTACTGCTGATATTCTGCTGGCTTCGAAGGACTGGAAGGGGAAGCATGTAAACGTGGAGGGTACTCCTGATAGCCCTCTATGTTGTGGTAGCATCCTCCTATGCTCACAGAGGGTAGGTCTGCGCGTTTCTACCGGTGAGTATGCCTTGATTGCCTTGGTAGTAAGCAACCAAAAGACTGCAAGGTGGTACAAGTGATTCGACGATCCGAAGAGCCTTGTGACTAGGCTTGGTTATGACCACTCTTGAATAATTGACTGGTCTAACCTTGGTGATAGCAAGTCATCGGGTACCTACCATCGACAGTCAGCTTGACACGTGATGCGCGATGCGGAAAGGCGGAGAGCTGAACCAAAAGACCATAGACATTTTTCTATCAAGGCTATGGGTGGGGAACATGCCAATTAGGATTTGTTGTTTGTTATTTACTCATGGGCCAAATTAGTGGCTCTCAATCTTGTTCGCCTTTCACAAGTTGAGGGACGAGTTAGGTGGGACGATAACCATTGAAAATGCAGACATTAGCATATGTTTATACATATATCCGAAAAGCTTCTAACCGAGTTCCGTGTTTCTTGTATAGCCCTGCCACAAGACTCGGTACACAGTAGAGGTTATGAGCGGTTAAGGCATCGAGTACGATTGACGATACATACGTAGGAATGTCCAGATACATGCATGTCTGCTCTGGGTGGTGTATCGTAGACTCGAGGGCATTACTCTGTAATGGAATTTGATTTGATCGAAGGTGGGAGTCAGTACGCTTACGTAGCATGACAATGGCAGATATATACGGAACATTGCACTGTTATATAGAGATCCATACGTCACTCCAGCGTAGGATGACTGATTGTGTATATTAATGTGACATTATGGTGGAGACCGTGCGAGTGGGGTACCACGGGGTGTACCCTAATATTAGGGGTAACTACATATATATTGTATTGGGTTAATCCACCGGGAAGTAGATGGGTATGACGTGTGTGTAAGCCTTGAGCGCCGTTAAACCAAGTAACATAATAAATAAGAAAATGTAATTGAATGTATATGTAGGACTATCCAAAATGTGTAGTTTAAATCCAGTCACCAGAACTTGTGTTTTGACCCCCTCCACATAACATACTCGCAGGTTAGATTTGCGGCCGAGATATGATAGCTTTTGATATTAGTTAGGCAGTATTATTACTATGGTAAGGCTATATTTTAATTACATTTTTTTATCCATTCCGCTGTGAGATGTTTTCTGAGCTCTGATATATTTTATATCTTTGTCTTTTCTGCTGGATATCAGAGCAAATCTACACGAGTTTCGATAGATTAGAATTTTGAAAAAAAAATGGTCTGTCGGAATTCGGGTTGTTACATCTAGTATCAGAGCCTAGGTTTAGGATTCCTGTATAGATAATGATTGAACGTATTTGTAATTTTAAAAATAAAAATATATTATATATATATACCTAGATCCATAGAGGAACCCACTAAATAGAAAGAGTATAATGAGGTAAGAATTGGGATGTTTGTTTTGTACACTAAAAGAATGAATATGGAAATCTGAGACCCTTAGGTAATTTGGGAGGGAAGTATACAATATTCCTATATGGAAGGAAGGTGAATACCATGTATTAGTGTTTCATATTAGCAGGTTTGGCAATAAAACCATATAAATTGGAAAAAAAAAAGTTTAAAAGGAGAAAAATGGATTAGGAATATATGTAGTTGAGAGAATTGACCTTGTGGGAGTGTCTAGGAAAGCCTAGTTAAGATTGGAAACCCACTTTGAGTCTAACCTCATTGTTAACTTTTAAGAACTTGAAATTATAAAAGCTTTTGGAACATGGTTTATGATGTTTTCAAGTTTTAATCTTAAAAGTTATGGTTTTAAAATATGTAAAGGAGTTAGTATTGGGTTTTGAAGTAAAATGAGGTATATTTTGTAAATAATGAATTCTTGCGAAAATTTTGTCTAAATAAAATTTTCTCAGTAAAAGATGCATATTATAGAGCATGTATAGCTCACTGGTTTTCTTCTTATATTGCATGAAAGGATTAAAAAGAAAACTTAGAAAATGTTGCATTTTGTTAAAATTCTTAATAAAGAAAGTTTTGAAATCTATATTCTTTTGAAAATCATTTTTGATAGAAAATTTTGTTGGGTGGACAAAATAAGTTGTAGAAATTAACAATAGAGTAGATGTTTGCACCTTGTAGTAAGTAACTGAACCGACCTTATAGGTGAGAATAAGTTATAAACCCGATTAAGAAATAGTTTTCCTTATCTACTCCATTTTTTGTGATTTAAAAAAAATGATTTACAATTTTTTGTATAAAATGGCATATTTTATGGTTTGGCAAAAGTAAGTTTTGGTGAGGAAAATAAAGTTTTGAAAGAAAAGTGAAATGAAAAGGCCAAACCGTGTTTTAAAAAGTATAGAGTAGGTATGGATTAGTTCCTAGGAAAGGCGGGAAAAGGTTTTGAGGCTATGATGCAGATAGCAAGAATTAAATTGGAATAATGGCAAGTCCCCGTAGAACGCATAAGCATTGAGAAGCCTAGGTGTTGCTTAAAAATTTCTGTTAGTACACAACAAGGACAAGTGGTGATTACTAGACATTAGAGGGCAAGTATGTATTTACATCTTGTTGTTTGAATTTTTTAGAGGAGGATATAGTCCTAAGATTCTTGGCCCTTATTAGTAGCTGTGTATATCGTTTGTTTTACTGTTTTAGTTGAAGGACATCAATGGGTCAAGTTACAATCGTCACCGTCCTCACTCCATTGTACCTTGACTAGCTCAACCGTCTTCCTCCTAAGTTGTTTCGTGTCATTCCCCACTACGCAAAGCGTCATACGAGGTTTCGTAACTACGTCTCGACTTATAGGTCTTCGTACTGCTCCGAGGATACCACTACATTCCATTCATGCAAACACTTCCGTATAAATGACACATGGAAAACATTATGCATACCTGACATC
Organism: Allium sativum; assembly: GCA_030737875.1. Lineage (NCBI taxonomy): Eukaryota > Viridiplantae > Streptophyta > Magnoliopsida > Asparagales > Amaryllidaceae > Allium > Allium sativum. Next base: position 605,358,108 of record CM060910.1, on the reverse strand, counting down.
TTATCGGATAACTCCAATCTATATGCGGGCTTTCCAATTCGCTCGACTATCGGAAATGGTCCAACAAATCTTGGGGCCAACTTCCCTTTACTTCCAAACTAAACAACATGTTTCAACGGCGTAATTTTCACGAAAACCATATCACCAATGTCGAATTCCTAATCTTTTCGACGCTTATCAAAATAGCTCTTCTGACGATCTTGGGATGCCTTCATTTGTTGCTGAACGATCTCGATACAATCTGAGATCTCTCTAATCATACCAGGCCCAAGTACCAACTTATCTCCAATTTCTAACCAACATGCCAGAGAATTACACGGTCTACTATACAACGTCTCGTATGGTGCTATCCTAATGCACGACTGGTAACCGTTGTTATACACAAACTCGACTACATGTAGGTGGTCTTCCCATGATCCTTCGAAGTCCAACACACAAGCGCTTAGGAGATCTTCCAAAACTTGGTTAAACCTCTCGGTTTAACCATCTGTTTGGGGATGATAAGCCGTACTCAAACACAACTCAGTTCCCAAAGTCTCTTGCAGACTCTTCCAAAATCCACTCACGAACAATGGACCTCGATCACTTATTATACTCTTCAGGATACCATGGAATCGAACTATCCATTTTATATAAAGCTCAACCAACTTCGATGTTATCCTAGTCGATTTTACAGGAATAAACTTTGCACTCTTGGTCAAGCGATCCACGATGACCCAAATTCCTTCATTTCCTACCCTGGTTCTAGGCAGCCCATCGATAAAATTCCTCGATGTCTGCTCCCACTTCCAAGTAGGAACTTTCAATGGCTGAAGCAATCCACTCAGCCTCTTTTGTTTAGCTTTCACTAATTGACAGTTAATGCACATGGAAATAAACTTTTCAATATCTATTTTCATCCCTTCCCAGTAGTAAGATCGCTTCATATTCTGATACATCATATTACCACCGAAATGAATTTTCAACTTCGAGTGATGGCATTCCCTTAGAACCTCATCTCTCAATTCGTCGATATCAGGAACAACCAATCGTCCTTGCTTTCGAAGCCAATCTTCTCGATCGACCCCGAACTCCTTATTTTCGGGTTCCGACCTCTGGATAATCTCGACAACCTTTGCATCATGTTTTTGGCTCTCTCTAAGCCTTTTGATGAGAGTAGGTCTTATCGATAAGTTTGCCAATATTTCAGGTTCCAACTCACACCTTAGTCTAAAATCAAATCATGCCAAATACTCGAGGTTCTGCCATTCAGAAAACATCGCTCCCAAACTTGTGTGTCTTCGACTTAACGTATCCACCACTGCGTTATCTTTACCAAGAGTATAGGTTATACCAAAATCATATGACGCCAGAAACTTTAACCACCTTTGCTACCAAAGATTCAAATCCTTTTGAGAGAAAATATACTTCGATGACTTTTGATCCGCTGACAACTTGAATCGAACCCCTAACAAGCAATGACTCCACATCTTCCGAGCAAATACGATAGATTCCAACATCAAATCATGAGTTGGATAATTCCTCTCGTGCGGCTTTAGCTGTCGACTAGTGTAGGCCATAATTTTATCCTTCTACATCAGCACTGCTCTAAGTCCAGTGCCACATGCATTGGTGTATACCACCACCTCTTCATTCTCACTCGGAATGATCAAAACAGGGGAACTCATTTGTCTCTGTTCCAATATTTCGAAAACTTTCTCACACTTTGCATCCTATGTGAACATTTGGTTCTTCTTCGTCAATCCTGTTAACAGTGCAGCTATCTTGGAGAAATTCTTTATAAAACAGCGATAATATCCCACTAACTCAAGGAAACTTCTCACGTCCATCGCATTCTTAGGTTTATCCCTATCCTAGATTGCTTCTACTTTAGTGGGATCAACGCTATCTTATTTCCGGAAACAACATGGCCTAAGAACCTCACTTCGCTCCTCCAAAAGTGACACTTCAAAAACTTAGCCTTCAGTTGATGCTTTCGTAGGATTTCCAAAAAAAACTCCCAAGTTTGTCTTATGCCGAGATTAAACTAGAATATCATCCATGAACACAAGCACAAACTTGTTCAACTGATCTCTGAAAACTCTATTCATGAGATCCACAAAATACGTTGGCACGTTAGTCAATCCAAAAGGCATCGCCAACCATTCGAAGAAACCGAATGGTGTCCTAAAAGCAGTCTTCGGCACACTATCCTTTTCCACTCTCAACTGGTGAAATCCCGTTGCTAAATCCATTTAGGAAAACACTTTGGCTTCGTGAAGTTGATTGGACAAGTCATCGATCCTCGGCAACAGATACTCATTCTTCTTAGTCACCTTATTCGGCTCACGATAATCCATGCACAACCTCAACGAGCCGTTAGCCATGGTTGCAAACACAGTTAGTGCACCCCATTCGGATACACTTCTCCGAATGAACACTTTTCCTACAAGGTCGCGAACTTGAACCTCTATCCTCGTTGTTCCTTAGACACCATCCGCCTAAGGGGCATAAAGATAGGTCTAGCACCCTCGACCAAATCGATTCTAAACTCAATCTCATAATGCGGCAGCAAACCTTTGACTTCCTCAAACTCATTAGTGATTAACACAGATGATAAGTCTTCTTATGGAATCACAAGCGAATATAAATAGCTCACGAAGACACCATCTTTGGGATTACATCAAATCAAAACCTTTCGCCTTTCCACATCGCCGACTCTCGCCTCTAGCTTCTTGCGATTCACTCTTGTTGCATACCTCTTTAGCCAATCCATACCCAAGATTACCCCAAATCCAACAGAGTTAAGAACAAAGCAATCACACACAAAGGAGCAACCATAACTCGACAACACAAGACCACGACAAATCATGCAAAGATTAAATGAACCCCTAACTGGATTAGTCACAATGAAAGGTCTATCACAAATCTCATGCTCTGAATCCAAGGCACATTAGCTCATTACAAATGAATGAATTCGATGCTCCAGTATCAAATAACACTCGAACTGAAACACCTCGAATAGAAAGGGTACCTTGGACGATGACACCCTTTCCTTTCTCCTCTGCAGTAGGAGCTCTTGAAGAAGATGGCATAGCATTCAAAGCATAAGCCTCACTATCTGCTTTCACTTAGTTGGTTCTGGATAGTCCTTCTAGAGATGCCCCTACTTGCCACAGTTGTGTCACTTCCTTTCAACCTTCAGATTCTTACAATCATTGACAAAATGACCTTTCTTTTGGCAGTTAAAGCAAATCACCTCACCCTTAGGTTTCTCCTTGCCATCCTTTCTTTTTTGTTGTTGTTGCTTCCTTTTCTTATTATTATTACTATCCTACTCTGGTTTTAAAGCTTCCTTTGCAGTAACAACAGTTTCTTCTTTCGGAAACAAGCTTTCATGCATCACAGCTTTTGCCACAATCTTCTCATATGGATCGTCAAGATGATCCACCAATGGTCTCCCTATGTAGGTGTCCAAACCCATAATGAACTTCTCATTGTTCTAATAAGAAGTGTCAATATACGAACGAGCATACTTCGACAAGGCCTCAAAATCAGAAATATAATTAAGCACTGATCTACCATTCTATTTCAGCTCTACAAATTTCTTGAATAGAACTGACATCTGAGCCGTATAGATAAACTTTGTCTCGAACTTAACTTGGAATTGTTCCCAAGTTATCTCTTCTTCCAAAGTCTCAAGCGTAACAGAAACCCACCACTTCGTGGCCTTGTACTACAGCTGTCTTGACGCAAGCTTTCTCTTAATTGCATCATCTATACCTAAGTCTCCAAAAATGTGAATACAAACATCTAACCGTCTTTGAACTTCTTCGGTCGGCTCTATCCCTTTGAATGGCTTTCCCCTTAGAGATGTGAATTCTTTACACAGCTTCGCAAAATCCACAACCCTAGGTACCTGCACACCTACAACTGTCGTGGCTGCCACTGGAGCGGGTAGCCTTCTCGTAAATGCCTCCATCATGGCTTCAAACATGGCAAGGTAATCTGGGGTATTTCCATTTCCCCCTCCTGGCATAGCCTGCCCCCTAACAGTATGTCTTGAAGTTTGTCGACTCATTCTAAATACGCAATATATAATGATTAACCACTTACAATAAAAACTACTAATGGAGTTCAAACGCTACTATACTATATACTATAATATAGTATACATCCATCAAAAATCCACAAATATGCCTCTCATACGTAATCACATCTACGAACTTTGGCTAAAATCGATAACTAGAGCATTGATACCAAATGTGACGACCTTACACTGACTGACCCAACTCCTTAAGCTCCAACGTCCTAAAGTGGATCCTTCCAATCCCCTATTGTCATGTCACCCACGACCTAGTAGTCCACGATCTGACCTAAGCTTCTGATTGACCTTAGCCTTCGCTTCCAATGATCTGACATCATTTCTTGGAGAACAAGAAAACGGACTAACTCCAAAAATGACCCGATCTAAGAGAAAACGATCTAATTCCCATATCTGACCAAAACTGCTCCAAACTTGACCAAATATTCACCAAACGACAACATCGATGAAATCAACTCATCCAATTCAACCATAAACATTTTATGAAATCACTCACGACATCAAAATAACAATTATCATTAATAATCATATAAAATCCACCAAAATCATGATAATTCAATGCATAAAGTTAAACAATGGATCTAACTTGCATAAACGTATGAATTATCATAAGAATTACCAGTTTTAAGTTGCTTGATTAGATCCTATGGCGATTCATATGAAAATACACTTACATGATGTGGATCTAGGTGAAAACAACTTGAAAATGATTAAATTATGATCAAACAACTCATATACTTGATTGAATCCGTGTGAGATATGCATATCACTCATCAATTCTTCAAAACAACACAAAATTACTAATTAATCAATCCGAACAAAAAAATAACACTCTTCAAACTCTTCGATTTGATGAAATCTCTCTTCGATTGATGTAGATCTAGCCTCAAACGATATAGATCTTCAATTCTCTTCCTTAGATCTAGGTTTTAATGGTGTAAAGGTGTATTTGATTGGGTAAGGAGGATCATGGGCTCAATCAAATGAGAGAATAAAGAAAAATTAACCCTCTCTCCATGCCTCTAACCCCTTATTGTAGCCTCCCATCAGCCCACTAATGGGTTTCTCCAAATTAGGCCACTAATGGGCCTCTCCAAATCATCCTACTAGGCTCAAAACCTAAACAACAAATTATGAAACACTAAAACAATGATTCCTCCAAAATCGCTGAACCACTTTAAAGTGACCACTCTACAGAATTGGCAACACCATTTCCTTTCAAATGAGACCGATCTTAGCACCTGATTTGATCTCAGTCAAAAGTTATTCCTTATTCAAAAATGGTAGGGGAAAAATGGTCACAAACAAAATTGGTAAAAATTATGGACATGTCTCAAATCCCCATAACCAACATATCAAAATATGAGAGAGATCCAACGCATAGGGAATAAAATAAAAATATTTTACGATCCTTCGATAAATAAAATGTGGGTTGTTACAGGGTCGTTCGTGTATGTTGGGTCGTTGAGTACTCAATGGGTCAGGTCGTGGGTCGTGTGTGTTTGGCTCGTAGATAGGTGGATCAGCCTACTGGAATGGTGAGGGTCGTTGGAGCTTTGAAGCATTAGGTTGTTGGTGACCTAAAGAGGCGGGCTGCGACAAGTTGCGTTGTAATGACCTGATGGGTCGTTGGTTTGGTGGAATGACCTGATGGGTCATTGGTTCGGAGGAACGGCCTGATGGGTCGCATCAAAACCGACTATGGGTCGGTGAAAGAGGCGGATGACCCAATTATTATTGACTAAAATTGGATGTTATTTTGGTTCATTGTTGGGCGTGGCTTCGATGTGAGTTCAAAATGAATGTCGAAGTGTTGTGAAGCATTCATTGATTGATGAAACACAATGAATGTTAGTACGACTAAAAGATGTTGAGTTGGTGTATAATGGTTACACAAGAAGACACTTAAGTATAGATAATCGCTGTCAATAACGACTAGAGATATTGAATGCTGAAGGATTATCGTTAGTCGGAGGTTCTAGCGGGCTCAAAGAAGGGGTACAATGGGGACGCTTAAAAGACTAGCTAAGTCGAGTACCCTGGGAAAAAACTTGATGGGTCTAGTTGTCTTCGTCGAGTAAGACAAACATATGATGCAGATGGCATGTATAGTTTTGCTAGACTCGGGGTTACCATTATCCCTTGACGAATTGCCAGATGGGTCGGTCATACGATGAGCGATGGTTTCAAAGAAGGATTGGCCGTGATAACCAGAGTTATGGATGATGATAGTTTTGCTTGTATCATTTTGTGCAGATTAGTCGACGTCGAAGGAGATATCTCTTGGGTGCTTATCTGATGATGATTTAGACCTTTGGGGCTTGTGCTTGGGAGATGTCGATGTCGATTATAATGGACTACGCTTGATAACTATTTCCATGAATGTATTATTTGTTTCTAATTGATTGTTATAAAGGCTATCACTGTCGGATGTGGGGAAGACGGGTTGGGTTCTTCTCTGTTGATGTGGGTAGATTGGTTGATTAATCTGTCTATTCTCATACTTTATTGATGATGTTAGTTAGCAGTTTATCTTTGTTTAAGACTGTTGTCTGACTCAAGATTTTATGTTTCCCTCTTATTACCTTGGGTTGTTCATCCATGTGTTGGATAGGTAGACTGAGTAGCAGGTGACAGGTGATATCTTGATGAGGATGCTGCTGCTAAGCAACGACGAGCATGAGGCTTCCATATTAGTTATTTCACCTACTATATGATGTTTTCTGCTATTTGATGTATTCTCTGAGCGTTGTAGTGTAGCCTTTTGTGCAAAGTTTTATGATGTAATTCAACTATGTTATGGATTTTCTTTGACGATATGGAAGTTTAAAATCCTATGCAATTATGCTTTGCTATTATTGTATGTTGTATATGTGCTATTATACTTTATTCTTGCGCTGTGAGTTCTACGAAAGGTTCCGCTTGTGTTATCTTACCTTGATGTTTGTCCATGGCTTCCTTGCACACCTTTCAGCGCATTATTCCTCTTGTTTAGTGCAAGAGTTATAGGCGGTCATCATAGAGCCGCTTAACATTGGGCGATAACAGGCCGAGACAGTTCTCTAATAATTAGTCGTTACCTAAGCTTGTGTTGAGAGTTTTTGGGCACATTCGATGTGGTGACCGGGTTAACACCAAGTTTGAGTCGAGTTTCGTATCGATCTAGTTATTGATTTTCGTTTGGTTAGGAATCCCAAGGGGATTTTACCGATTTTGAGTAGTTGGGTAGTGTATGCCGGTTATAGTGTTTTATACGCTATTTGATCTTGATTGATAAATTGAGTCATTCAGGATAACCAGTAGGTTGGCCTATTTTTGTTGATTTCTTGGATCATGTTCCGAGATATCTCTTGGAAGGGTTGCACTTGTGCTATTCGATTTTATTTTCGTTTTAATATGGACGGAAAGAAAGCACAAGCAAGTTTCAATGGTGTTATGATTGTTAGGAGAACACCATTTGTTGGTCAGTTGTTGGAATTTCAACTTTTAGCAAGAAAAGTGGAGTGCTTGGGTCAGACCGTATCGAGTAGGATGTCGATATATTCCCTACGAGAGTTTCGATGGCTTGGAAGTTAAAATTGACCAATGACTATATTGATTTCTTATTCCGAGCGGGAGCGAGAAGCTGATAGATATTCACTCAATTATATGGGTGGTTTGAGTGGTGTGTTTCCGAATGGGGGTTTATCGTGTTTTAGTCGATAACCAAAACCCTGTGAGAAGTACTCGATTCCCGATTCGGAATCCATGGCGATATAGTTTTTTTTGGTGAGTTAGAGGCGCTATTTATTAGCAAGCGGCCTAGAGTCGTTAGTGATGCTGCATCGTCGAGATTTATCTTCCTCGAGAAGTATTTCAACCTTTGCTAACGGCAATGATTGGAATACTTTGCCTTCTACATATATGAGATTTCCTATAGGTATGTATAGGAAAAGTAATTGTTCACGTATGTCGATTTGAAGATGTACCAGTTCGGAAGAGATATTCTATTAGTGAACGTCACTTGTGTTATTGCTCGATACGACTCTATAACTCGAGGAGAGGTAGTACAGACTCGACTGAGGTGCTCAATTCCGTATTGAAGAGGTTTTTGTTTCCAGCATCCTTTAAAGGGTTAATTGAGCATTCATTTCATTTTGAATGTGATGTAAGCTATCGATAGCTGAATGGGATGGATCAAATAGTTTTCTATAACCATTTTAGATTTCCAAATGGATGCTGAAATAGTTGTCGATGGTTTCCATCGATAGGTTTCCATGGAAATTATGAATATTATGATAGCGCTCGAGTCATATGTATTGATGAAATATGCTAGATTACTATTTTCTATTTTTGAAATGGCAACCAAGTTGTCGAGTCATATATGCATTAAATTTAATGTTAGATGTTTCGTATTAGTTAGGTGAGTATTCTTCATTATAGGATAAGTATGAATGTTATTTTTATGATTGCTATTGATTTGCCTATAAATATTTGGTTGATGATATTTTCATGTTTATTTATGTTTATATGATTGTTAATCATGAGGGCTATTTAAATTATTGTTTCGTTTATTTATTCAAAATAAAATTCATGCCCTTGACATGCCATGTTAGATAAATTTAGTTTATTTAACATGTTTATTCCCTTGTTGCTATTTCTACTATTGTATCTAATCCTCTTTGTTGAGTGCATGTCTAGGTACAAAGAAGCAAGATTTGATTTTTTTTTTTTTTTTTGGATGATAATTCGCTTTTATTTATATTTAAATGCTAAGCTTTCTTAAAAACACTACACTAGAAAATACTTTTGGTAGCGTTGAAAAAATGCTATCATAACTTATAGCAGCGTTTTAGAGAACGCTGCGATACGACATGAAACTAAAAGTCCGAATTTTTTGTTGCGTTGTAGTAAACGCTACCAAAAATACCATATTGTAGCGTTTTTAACATGCAACTAAAGTCTTTTATGTAGCTTTTTTTATACGCAACTACATAATCTTTTAATATTACTTTACATTCATTTCTGTAGCATTTTTAAAACGCTACTAAAAGTTATTGGTTGTTTAACAATACATTTTAATGCTATTATTTACGATTAATGACTTGTACCATTTCCAATAACCACATACATAATATTTATATTAAAATAAGTGATCAATCACATGATTTTCATAGTCAAACCAGTAATTAAACCACATAATTAACATTTATAAACAAACAATCAATCATATCATTATCATATTCAAATAATTTAAAAAATACACTAATCACATAATAAAATTTAATATCCATAATCGGATCGATTGTAGTTTTTAAAAATATGTCACATGCCACAAGCATTCACAAACAAGTTTATACAAATAGTACTAACAGAATATGACAACATATATAACAATTAAAGCCTTGTTCATTGCTTGGTTACCAATAATTCTTTGTACTTGTATTCTTGGTGCTTCTTTCAGACCCTAGAGGGCAAAAAACAATGACATCAGTAGATTTATAGTAATAGGTATCTAATTATTAATAATAAATCATAGCAAGTATTTTAATTTTTTAACACTTTAAAAAAAGTAATAGGTATCTAATTATTAATAATAAATCATAGCAAGTATTTTAATTTTGTAACACTTTAAAAAAAGTCACTTAAGGGATGATATTAATGCTGTTGGTTTTTATTTAACATGCAATGAATAAAAACCAGGTGGTACTAGCATTCGTAAGTGATGTTTGCACATGACGAGACTGCAATTCAATGTAGAGTTTTCTGTTAACTTATTCAGTAGTTCATAATGAATAGTTAAACTAAATTCAACAGTATTATTATTTTAGCTTTCCTTCGTTGTACACGAAGCTACCATCGACAACTATGAAGTTCATATATTTGATCACATTAGTGTGGATCAGTGTTTGCGAACAAATTATACAATTGTAAACAACTGTAAAATCCATTCGGTTTTCCTAAACAACAAGGATTGTTGTAGAGGGTGTCGAACTCTGGGACCAAAAATATTTTAATTAATAAATCCAATCAAGTTATTCCATAATTTTGATTGATTGAAAACACAGAAAATAACAGCAATTAAATAAAAAAAGATTTATCTAATAAGAGAAAGCAATTAGGGGATAATGACATATATTAGATTAATATTCATCAATAGCCAATCGAATAAATACAGATCTAATTCATGTTTCTGTCTCAAACATGAATCAACTATAATTTGGTTTCTAGGAACAAATATGTAAATAACAACAAGTATAGCCTATGCAGGAGATCATCTCTTAAACAACCAAAGGCTATCAAGACAGATTCACTATTTTATTTCTAAAACCCTAAATATTAAATCTAAATCTGATAAGTGTTAGATCAAACTCGAATATACCCTGTGAAGTAGCACAGCTCTTAAACGACACAGGGTATGAAGGTTCAGATCTAACCCTTAGTTCAAATCTAGATCTACATACATGAAGTTCTAATCTTTTGGCTATGTGATTCATATTGAATCATATCTATTAGCGTCATCACCCCCTAATCAAAAAGGATTAGCTAGACATAGCTAAAAGAAAAGAAAATAAAAAGAAAATAACAGACATGAACATAAATAAAATGCAAATAAAAACTAAATAAAAGGGAGAAAGAAGAGTTTTATTCCAAACAATGGATTACAGAATAAAACTAAGTGTGTTTTACAATGAATGAGATAGAGTGTATTTATAGATGATATGACAAAGGTTACTTGGCAAATTCCATAATGTGGGACTAAAGAATTAGCCTAACTAACACATAAGCTAGTGTGAACGCAGCTGTAGAGTGAGAGGCCTTGCAAATGAGCTAATGTGAACACAATATGAGTCTTTATTGAGCCAAATCTACCCAACTGAACTCTATTTGCAACCGTTCTTCAAGTTTTAAACTCTTCAAGCTTTAGTAATTTCAACTTCACTCTTTTTAAGCAAATTCTTCATGCTTTATCCATCAAATGCTCTAAACCAAGCTTTTTATTAACAATCTGAAAACACAGCTATAAATACACAATATTAATTATTTTAAATAGAAAACTAGATAAATAAGCGGATACAATATACACATTTACGTGTATATCAAATACCCCCACACTTATCCTTTTATTCGTCCTCGAATAAACTAAACTAAGATATGTCACACTTTCGTAGGAAACACGATTGCATTTAGCGTATGCAACAAGCCGTTAAACCTCTGCGTGTCCCCAGTAGGACGAGTGTTGTCTCGTGAGGGTTTTCAGCGGATACTACCCACAAAATCCTGAGCGTCTTATGTACGCGGATTAATCAAACAATATATTTAAGGTTTTCACATTCCAAGAATTTCACCTAACTTCAATAATTACGGTTTAGCCCCAAATTGTCCATCCCATAATTAGTGCAAAAATGAACAAAATTTTTCAAGCTGAATCGTAATTCCTTGATAACACTGTAATTGTCTTGAAGGTTAAGAGCGTGGTGTCAACCAAAGTTCTACACATCGACAATGTGCACCCAATCATTTATTCAACCTTTTTTTTTGAATAATTTTGCACCAGTGTAACTGTAATGTATTGGATATGAGTTAGGCATAGATGAAGGAAAATTTTGTAAGTTCTAAAAATATTCTAGATAAGAGGGCAAGTGTATTAGTTGAATTTCAAGCTACAAAAGATAAAGTAATACTAAGGCACATATGGACATTTTGTTTCCTTTCATCTCCTCAACTACAATCCTTGCTTCTAAGTACGGTATGATGGATGTCGATGGAATGGAAATGGATGCTTCATAGTCAAGAATGTTGAAGACTATTTTATTCAGAGAGACTCTCTCTTTATTTCATTTTTTTTCTATTCTTTTTTTTTCTTCTTCTTCTTTTTTCCTTTTTTTTTTCTTTTGCATGATGAATGATGAATGGAGATGGAATGATGACGTACATGATTTCATTTGATTCCTCCTCTACTACCAACACTTCATGAAAGGAAAGTTTTGTGCCCTAGTTACTCTACTTCTATAACCTTAATTCAACACACAAGTCTGGATTGATGTTATACAAAAAGCTGAAAGGAATGATAAGCAAAATTTCATAAGATAGATATCCCATATAAGATAAGATGTGGTATATGGTTATCCTACCTTAAAACAAGTACGGAGTGGGTGGTGTAATATTGGTATAAAAAGTGACGTTTTTGACCTTTAAACAAAGGTTCTTGAGTATACCAATATAAGATAAACTTGTCGAAACATGGATGTAAATCGACTAAAACTTGGGTTTGAATAATGTGGGGTATCGGAGAAGAATGCTACAATGAGTCATTTCTCCTTAATTGGGCCAAGTGGATTTTAGAACTTAAGATTTTTGAAAATTTGAGTGAAAAGAAAATATTATGCATGAAAACGAACTCAGAAAATCCAATCAAATGTAAGTGCAAAATCATTATTATTTGACTTTTTTTTTTTGATTATTTTTACTTGCACATTCTAACATGTATAACAAAGGTTGACATGCTTACTCCAGAACACGACTAATGTCTGCACAGTCTCAAGCTAGCATCTTAAAAAGACACATTACGATTCAATGAATAAATAATGTTCATTCTCATCACCCAACAATTCAACTTATCAAACAAGAACCAAGGTGTTATTTATGAATTTTAAGTTAATCCTTATTCAATGAATGACCTACTTCTTAAAATTCGATTGCTGATGTAATGTAAATTCCCCCCACACTTGAGTGTGACTGTGTCCTCACAGTCTTAATCAGACATATCTTAGTGAAAGGGAAAAACAAATAAGAGAATATTTACATATGTACAAAAGAGGGTTAGTGCGTCTTACCGAATGTAATGTGGCTCATGGAGGACCATGAGCTCTTCCTCTTGGTTGGGTATTGGTTCCAAGTAAGGTTTAAGGCGTTGACCATTGACCTTAAAGGATGATCCATCGGTTGGATTCTCAATTTTTACCGCACCATATGGAAAAACAGTCCGTACAGTGTAAGGTCCTGTCCATCTAGATTTTAACTTACCCGGAAATAAATGCAGTTTTGAGTCATACAACAGAACTTTTTGACCTGGCATGAAAGTTTTACGTAAAATTGATTTATCATGAAAAACTTTTGTTCTGTCCTTGTAAATTCGTTCATTTTCATAGGCATCATTTCGAATTTCATCAAGTTCGTTAAGTTGAAGCTTCCTATGTTCACCTGCTTTCTCTAAATCAAGATTCAAAGTTTTTATTGCCCATAATGCCCTATGTTCTAGTTCAACTGGAAAGTGACATGGCTTACCAAAAATCAACCGATAAGGGGACATACCCAAGTTTGTTTTGAAAGCGGTTCGGTAAGCCCGAAGAGCGTCGGTTAACTTTTGGGACAAATCTTTGCGATTTCGATTCACAGTTTTCTCAAGGATTTGTTTAATCTGCCTATTCGATACTTCAACTTGCCCACAAGTTTGAGGATGGTAAGGAGTGGATAACTTGTGGGTTATCGAATACTTTTTCATGAGAGCTTCAAAAGAATGATTACAGAAGTGTGTTCCATTATCATTGATTATTGTGCGAGGTGTGCCAAACCTGGAGAAGATGTTTTCTTTCAAGAAGCGCACAACAACCCTGTTATCGTTTGTTTTGCATGGAACAGCTTCGACCCATTTAGAAACATAATCGACCGCTAAGAGGATGTACAGGTTCCCAAAAGAATTAGGGAAGGGTCCCATGAAGTCTATACCCCAAACAACAAAAATTTCGACCTCTACAATGGGGTTTAGGGGCATCATATTCCGTTTACCAATTTTCCCTTAGAATTGACATCGATCACAAGTTTTGTAAAATTCATAAGCGTCTTTGAAAAGGTTGGGCCAGTAGAAACCCGATTGAAGAACCTTTTCAGCTGTCTTTTTAGGACCGAAGTGACCATCACAGGCTTGGTCATGACAGAAAGAGAGGACACTGTGAGTTTCAGTGTCGGGAACACACCTTCGAATGATTTGGTCTGGACAGTATTTGAAAAGATAGGGGTCGTCCCAATAAAAATGTTTTACTTGGGAAAAGAATTTGTGTTTATCCTGCTTAGACCAAAAAGAAGGGATCTGCTTGGTGACTAAGTAGTTGACAATGTCAGCAAACCAAGGATCAGTGGATAGAGAAAACAGCTGCTCATCGGGGAAATTCTCGTTGATCGGAAGAGAAGAAGTCGGGGCATTTGGAAGACGAGACAAGTGGTCCGTAATAACATTGTCAGATCCTTTTTTATCCTTAATGGTAAGGTCAAATTCTTGAAGTATAAGGATCCAACGAATGAGACGAAGCTTAGCATCCTTTTTAGAGAAAAGATACCTAAGTGCGGAATGACCAGTATAAACAGTGATGTGTGAGCCAACTAGATAAGGCCTGAATTTTTCTAGAGCGAAAACGACTGCCAAGAGTTCCTTTTCAATGGTAGTATAATTGATTTGAGCGTCGTTCAAAGTTTTACTCGCGTAGTAAATGACGTGAAGAATCTTATCGATACGTTGTCCTAAGACAGCGCCAACAGCGAAATTCGAGGCGTCACACATGATTTCAAAAGGAAGCTTCCAGTTGGGAGAGCAGATGATCGGAGCAGAGACAAGTTCATTTTTAAGATGCTCAAAAGATGAAATGCAATCAGAATTGAAGTCGAAAGGAACATCCTTACCAAGAAGATTGGTCAAAGGTCGAGTGATTTTGCTAAAATCCTTTATAAAGCGACAGTAAAAACCAGCATGACCTAAAAAGGATCGGGTGTCCTTAACGGATTTGGGAATGGGAAGATTCGAGATAACTTCGATTTTAGCTTTGTCTACTTCAATTCCTTTATTAGAGATGACATGTCCTAAAACAATGCCATGTTTGACCATGAAGTGACACTTTTCCCAATTAAGAGTTAAGTGTTTATCTTTGCAACGGTTAAGAACAAGATCAAGATGATGTAAACACTCAGAGTAAGAATCACCAAATATGGAAAAATCATCCATGAACACTTCCAAAAATCACTCGATCATATCAGAAAAAATGCTAATCATGCACCTCTGAAAGGTGGTAGGTGCATTACAGAGACCAAAAGGCATACGTCGGTACGCAAATGTACCAAACGGACAAGTAAAAGTGGTTTTCTCTTGGTCCTCAAGAGCGATAGGGATTTGATTATAGTCCGAGTACCCATCAAGGAAACAATAGTACTCATGACCAGCTAGTCGTTCTAACATTTGATCGATAAATGGCAGAGGGAAATGATCCTTACGTGTTGCAGCGTTAAGTTTCCTATAGTCAATGCAAACACGCCAACCGGTCTGGGTGCGGGTTGGGATAAGCCCATTAGCTTCATTTTGGATCACGGTAATCCCTGATTTCTTAGGTACGACGTGAATTGGACTAACCCATTGACTATCAGAAATAGGATAGATGATTCCATTGTCAAGGCATTTAAGGATTTCAACACGAACTGCTTCTTTCATGATGGGGTTTAGTCGACGCTGGGGATCACGAGTGGGTTTGGCATCATCTATAAGGTGGATTCGATGTTGGACAATCGAAGGACTAATCCCCTTAATATCAGCCATGGACCAACCAATTGCTTCCTTATTTTTCTTAAGAATGGGAAGGAGCAATCGTTCCTGCTCTAAAGTAAGGTCAGAAGCGATGATGACAGGAAAAGTTTCATTGTCTCCTAAGTTAGTGTACTTAAGATGACTGGGCAACACTTTGAGTTCAGATTTTGGGGACGACTCAACCGAAGAAATTGGTTGAGGAATAGGCTCAATTGTGAGCGGCTCAATAGAAATTGAATCAGAGACATTTTCGGGAATATCTTGAAATAATGTTTCATAATTTGATTCCATTTCATTGCTCAGATGGTCGAGCTTAGATTCATTATCATGGACAGCATGGATTTCAGAAAACTGGTCCACATAAGAGTTAGGAGAGTTTTCAGTTCTGAAGATGTTTAGCTCGACAGTCATGTTACCGAAAGAAAGTTTCATAGACCCATTTCTACAGTTGATAAGCGCATTAGAGGTTGCTAAGAAGGGCCGTCCTAAAATCAAAGGGATCTGGTTCGCAGGATTGCTTACCTGTTGAGTTTCTAGGACAATGAAATCAACTGGAAAGATGAATTCGCCTATTTTGATCAACACATCGTCGATTTCGCCCACCGGTTTCTTAATTGACCGGTCAGCAAGTTGAAGGGTAACCTTGGTGGGTTTCATTTCTCCTAGCCCTAATTGGCGATAGACGGAATATGGAAGCATGTTAACACTAGCACCTAAGTCTAGCAGGCATCTATCGATTTTCTTGTCCCCAATAGTACATGATATTGTGGGGCAGCCAGGATCTTTGTATTTCACTGGCATTGATTGGGACAAGACCTCGCTTAGAGTTGCCGCTAGAAACACTTTCTTAGGCACTTGTGTATGACGTTTTTGAGTGCACAAATCTTTTAGAAATTTTGCGTACTGTGGAACTTGCTGTATAATATCTAAAAGAGGAATGTTCACTTTAACTTGCTTAAATATTTCAAGCGTCTTTTCTAGCTGATCCGTCTTTTTCCTAGGTCGGAGTCTATGAGGAAATGGAGCAGACAACTCAGTAGATTGCGCTACTTGAGTTTGAGGATGGTCCTTGTCAGAAATTGGCTCCATGTTTTGATCTGAGTTAGTCGAATTTTTGATAGGGTTTGGAAGATCATCTGGTAAAGCATTTGGGTTGGCCACATGGTTATCAATTTTTTTGCCAGATCTAAGAGTCGTGACAACATTCAATTGACTAACGTTTGAATCCTGAATGATGTGAATTTGGTTGGGGTTTGAATTTTGTCCTCTAGGGTTTTGGATGGTTTGACTTGGAAACGTACCCTTTTCCCTTTCACTTAATCTAGCGTTAAGTTAAGACATTTGTTTTTGAAGTTCACTCATTTGTTGATTCGTGTTTTGCATATATAATTGCAAGGAGTTGTCTAACTTGTTTTGATTTTCAAAACTTTGCTTAGTCATTTGCACTAATAGGTTGCTCACCTCAGATAAATTCCCCTCAATCGTAGAAAGGAGTTTTTCATATTGGGGAGCAACCGTTTGATTGTGGAAAGGAGCCTGGTTCGAAGTGTACTGATTTTGCCTAAGAGTAGGGTTCACGGCATTGTTTGGAAATGCTCCATTCAAAGGTCTATTCATCAGAGGGTTATTCGGACCATAATAAAGATTTGGGTGGTTATTGGTTCTGTTGAAAGCGTTTACTTGCTCAAGGGACTGGGGACAGTCATCAGCCATGTGATTAGTGTCAAGACATATGTGACACATAGCTTGGGAAACGTTATTAGACTGAGTGTGTGTTCTAACAACTTTCAAGATGGCATCAACAAGAGTATTAGAAGAATAGGAGGACTCGACAAAATTACTGCTTGATCGCGAATAGAGAGATTTTTCATTGGTTCGTTTCCATTGTTTCAATTTTTCTGCTAACTCGTCCAGAAATTCCCAAGCTTCTACGTCGGTTTGTTTTATAAAATTTCCTTGACACATGGACTCTAACATTTGCCTAGTACTATTATCAAGTCCATCGTATACAGTTTGACATAACGACCATGTTTCATAACCATGATGGGGACAACTCAACAGTAGTTCTTTAAATCTTTCGAAGTATTGCCAAAAAGATTCACCCCCTTTTTAGTGGAAATTGGTGATTTCATTTCTGACTCTAGCTATTTTTTCTGGGGGGGGGGGGGGGTAAAACTTTTTAAGGAAAACTACTGTAAATTCATCCCATTTTTTAATCGAATTTCGGGGTAAGCTGTGAAACCATTTTTCTGCGGAGTCAATTAGTGCGAATGGAATCAAACGAACTTTAATACCGTCCTCACATAACTGTTATAATTTAAAGGTTGCACAAGCATATTCAAATTTTGTTAAAAAACTACATGGTTCATCATGAGAAAAATTTCCAAATTTGGGAAGGATGTTTATCTGACTCGATCGGATTTCAAAGTGATTACCCACAGGATTGGGTAATTGAATGCAAGAAGGGACAGAAACTCTATCGGGAAGGATTCTGTCCATCAGGGTATGAGGTGCGGGTTCGTTACCCATTTCTAAAGGTTGTTCGGGAAAATTGGTTTTTGAGGAAAGAGAAGGTGGTTCGATTCTAACTAAACGACGAGATTCTTGGTCACGGGTCCAAGTTTGCATGCACTAGAAAGAAGAAAAAGAGAGTTTGTCAAGGAAATTTAGACAATGGAGGAGTTCGGAAAGAGCTGAGAAGGAAAAAGGTTTTGAAACTGGAAGTTTTTTTTTTTGAAAAGTACGACCTACAGACTAGCGAGGTTTAAAAGAAAAAAAAATGTTTTTTTTTTTTTTTTTTTTTTTTTTTTTGAGGAGTTTTGAATTTTTTTTTATACACTAAACAATCACACACAGAAATTAGCTACAAAGAAATTTTCCGTCCTTGATGGCTCCTAACTCAAAATTATATAGTGACACGTTTGATTACTTAGACCAAAAGATTTCTCAGCCAGTTAACGGACAGGAGTTATCGGTGCACCAGGAATCACCCTAGCAATGCAGCCGAAGGTTTAAGTACCTTCAGAGTAACAACCGATATAATATTTACAAATCACCGTAATATTTATAAGCGGTTATTTCTCTGCCATAGTCTAGACACCAAGAAATAATTCATTCCAAATGAATCAACTATCAAAATACAATTAAGCCCTAGATGAGCCCGCGACTTCCTTAAGTCCAATGTCTAACCGTTATTATTAGTCAGATTCTACAATGAAATGCAATTTGTGGGCTAAGGAAAGGGTGATGAAATCCCTCACCTTATGTGAATTGGGTATTGCCCTTAACCGAATGAATACAAATGCAGAAATAAAAATCACAGAATTTCAAAGATTTTACAAGCAAGCCGCTGCCCCTGCAGAAGATTTTTACAAGCAATGTCTATATTTTTTATTTTATTTGCAGCAGCAGTCCCTGTAGAGTTTAGAAAAATCTCACCTAGATAGGAAGTCCGTCCAGTGCAATTGAGAAGCGCTAGCGCGTTCACACCCCACTTGGTGTGCAACCGCTCCAACCTGTCTAAATCGTCCGCAGATTTATTGTTGTTTCGCCTTTTTCAAATTACTGCTGTACCTGTTTTCGAAAAATTTCTCCTTTTTTTTTTGGTTTAGAAAAATAAAAGTTGGAATTGAAAACAGGAAAGGAATAGAAAGAAAGAAAAAAATTTATAAAAGGGTTGAAAGTGGAAAGAAATCACAGCAAAAGTTGAAAGTTTTTTTTTAAGGAATAACTAAACAAATAAGTCAAACGCAAACTACAACTCAAAATCCATGCCTCAAACAAGCCACTGAAAAGCAACAACGCAAGCTAAAATTCAGAACACAAGTTTCTCAAAATACAGTCAAGCCACGCAAAACAACAAGGACTCGTGTTCAACCAACGCTCTTGGACCAAAATTTGAAAGCAAAGCCCAAGTGGATCAAGGCCAAACCCTCACGGCCCAAGCCCGTTAATACTCTCAAACAAAAAGAACTGAAACCCGCACACAATTCCCAAATTTAATTGCAAACCCAACTAAAATTAAAATAAAAGCCCACTAAGCCCTATAGAACACACCCTTCTCCAAACTGATAAAATCACAGGACCAAAAAAGTTCCCTATAGTTGTTAAAAGCCAAAGCCGAATCTTTTTCTGATCTTTTCAATGAAAACACAGAATCAAAACGACAGGGGAAAGCGAGAGAGGGCGGTGCGATCTGGTTCTGATCGAGGAAGGAGGCCAAACTGTAGACGTGGTTTTGTTGATTTGTGGAAGATTTTTTTCGAAGGGGGTATTGAGTTGTCCAGGCTCTTGAAGGAGTGAGCGATTGTGTTTAGGGATTGCGTTGATATGAGGGTGATTTTGTGGTTCTGGAACTCGGTTGTCGGGAGCTGATTAGATTTGGGGTTTTTTGATGATTGTGGCTCGTGATTCGAGGCTGGAGTGGTTGAAAGGAGATGGTGTAAACAGGTTTGATTAGGAGGCTGGAGTAAGCGATTTTGTTCAGAGGAGGAGGCAGAGGGATTTGAATCGGTTATGTGCGATCTGGAGTATAGCAGGCTTGGGGCCTTTGGAAAGCTTTGTTGTGATGTTTTGCTGGAGTTGGTTTGCTTGATGTGATGAAGGTGACATTCTATGATAGGGTGAAGGAGTTGCGTTGGATAGGTGATGGTTGTTATGGGGTGATTTGGAGTGGTATTTGACGTGCAGTATTGGGTTATGAAATTTGGTGAGAGAGGCAGAGGTCGGTTTGTGCTGTGAGGTGTGGGATGTGGTTGAAAGTGAATGGTGTGGTATGTTTGCTGTATGTCCTAAGGAGGGTTTGAAATTGGGTTCTGGTGATTGTTAAGAAGAGAGTGGATTTGAACAATGATAGATCCGGAATATTAGTGACAAAATTTGTTTGCGGAAAGGTATTGAGCAGCGGCAAGCGTGATATTGGAGGGTGATGAAGTATTGATGGATGCATAGAGAAACAAAAGCCAGAGAAGAAAAATTGTAGGAGGACAATTTTTTTTTCTAGAAATAAACTGTTAACAAAGGAAAGAGAGATTGTAGAAAGAGGGAAAGCAATAGAATTGAAAACAGGAAAGAAATTTGTTGCTTTTTTTTATTTGAATTTGTGAAAAAAAAAATGAAAAGAAAGGAAAGGCAATGTATAGAAAGTGGAAAGAATAAAATGAAAGAACAGGAAATAAAATCAATGCAATTGGAAAAGTTTTTTTTTCTTGATTTAGAAGATTAACATATCAATGTTTTAATACTCAATCTACCAATCAAATTTTTTTCTATGAAAGAAAATACAAGGAAAACAAAAATAAAACTAACACGAATCAGTAAATAAAATATTTTTGTGTTTTTTTTTAAAATAAAAATAAAAATATAATCTGAAGGATTATTAATAAAAATTATTTTGGTCCCCGGCAACGGCGCCAAAATTTGTTTGCGAACAAATTATACAATTGTAAACAACTATAAAATCCGTTCGGTTTTCCTAAACAACAAGGATTGTTGTAGAGGGTGTCGAACTCTGGGACCAAAAATATTTTAATTAATAAATCCAATCAAGTTATTCCAGAATTTTGATTGATTGAAAACATAGAAAATAACGACAATTAAATAAAAAAAAGATTTATCTAGTAAGAGAAAGCAATTAGGGGATAATGACATAGATTAGATTAATATTCATTAATAGCCAATCGAATAAATACAGATCTAATTCATGTTTCTGTCACAAACATGTATCAACTATAATTAGGTTTCTAGAAACAAATATGTAAATAACAACAAGTATAGCCTATGCAGGAGCTCAGCTCTTAAACAACGATAGGCTATCAGGACAGATTCACTATTTTATTTCTAAAACCCTAAATATTAAATCTAAATCTGATAAGTGTTAGATCGAACTCGAATATACCCTGTGAAGGAGCACAGCTCTTAAACGACACAGGGTATGAAGGTTCAGATCTAACCCTTAGTTCAAATCTAGATCTACATACATGAAGTTCTAATCTTTTGGCTATGTGATTCATATTGAATCATATCTATTAGCATCATCACCCCCTAATCAAAGAGGATTAGCTAGACATAGCTAAAAGAAAAGAAAATAAAAAGAAAATAACAGACATGAACATAAATAAAATGCAAATAAAAACTAAATAGAAGAGAGAAAGAAGAGTTTTATTCCAAGCAAAGGATTACATAGTAAAACTAAGTGTGTTTTACAATGAATGAGATAGAGTGTATTTATAGCTGATATGACAAAGGTTACTTGGCAAATTCCATAATGTGGGACTAAAGAATTAGCCCAACTAACACATTAGCTAGTGTGAACGCAGCTGTAGAGTGAGAGGCCTTGCAAATAAGCTAATGTGAACACAATATGAGTCTTTATTGAGCCAAATCTACCAACTGAACTCTATTTGCAACCGTTCTTCAAGCTTTAAACTCTTCAAGCTTTAGTAATTTCAACTTCACTCTTTTTAAGCATATTCTTCATGCTTTATCCATCAAATGCTCTAAACCAAGCTTTTTATCAACAATCTGAAAACACAGCTATAAATACACAATATTAATTATTTTAAATAGAAAACTAGATAAATAAGCGGATACAATATACACATTTACGTGTATATCAATCAGTACCCGGACCAGTTCTCCTTTCACCATAGTAAACTGCAAAATCACGTAAAAATGTTCAGAATGTGATGTACCAAGCTTCGTTGAAATTAAAGAGCTTGCATGATCAACGAGGATGCAAAATCACTCAGGTGGATTCTTTCATGACATATTCATACGAGAGATAACAATAAGCTGAAAAGTGCCAAGCGGAAACCAGTAAAATTGATGATGCATCAGGTTATATCTAATTTTCAGTACTTACCCAAGAGACCGAATTTTTCCTAATAGGTCAATGCACCATTCAATATGTCCAGAAAAGAACTACAACAAAACTTTTGGTTTAACCCAGACATTGAGATTCAGTACAACCAAATAGGTATATGCGATAAGAATCAATTTCATTAAACAATATTACAACTTTCATAAGTACTCAACATCCCACTATAAGTGAAACACCCCACCTCCGTTAGGGTCACTCTCAAAGGGAATGCCCTAATTTTGGTGGAGGTTTATAAGTACAAGTCACAGATATACAAGACAGATATAAGAACACATATTTGTAAACAGCGGAAGAACAACAAACTTTTATTTCATAAAAACAAATACGTGTTACAGAACATCACCATGATTGTCTTACGTCCTTTCCAAAAACATAACATAACATTTTCATAATCTGTCTTGAGTACATTATTTAAAGAAGCATAAATAAAACATAGATAAGCTGCAAAAGTCCCCATAGTGGATTGTCCAAAGCCATAGTTCAAACAGGAAAGTCCAAGCAATACATTTCTCTTCTTCAAGCTGGATGTTAGGGTTGGTCAAGCTGCTGTGTTCCCTCCCTGTGGACCTGGGGGAGGGAAACGGAAGAAAAGAAGACGAAAGAAAAGTAGAGTCAGACATAAAGCCTGAGTAAGTCTAGTACTATTTTGTCTATGAATAAAGAACTGGGTATGATAAGCATAAACAAGAAGTGGGCAAGCACTATAAACTTGGTTAAGTTGTCTAGGGTCGAATATACTATCGTACCCCCTGTTAATCTCTGAACCCATATAAACTAGTTTCCAACTGGCACCCCATAATCAGGGTGATGTGATCCATTCAATGATGATCGGCTCCTACTCGCATAGTTACATGTGTCTTACGGCCCCCGATGTTTGTAGTTACCTATGCTGGTCCCACCATGGGGTGTATCAAGTCCCATGGCAGCGGCCCGACACAACCTTAGAATGCACAGGTATGCTACTGGTGCCTAGTGCCTTATTTTTCTGCGCCGGAGTGTGTGCACGCCCGCACCCCGTTAGAACCTACACTGCTACACCACCGCCGTCGCTTTGACCTCTTACAATCAGCCCAGTAATCGTGCCCCACGCTGCCTAGTTTCAGGGTATCCTGATACACCTTTTAGGGTTACTGCTGAAAAGGGTCCCCCGTTACTAGGTTTTCTATCTCTAGCCAACATGCTAAGTTGGTTAAGTGTTTTCTAACCTAACCCCCACCAGTCCGTTTAGTTTAGCATGTTCCATTTTGATTAAGTCTTTAGTTCACTTAATCCTAACAATCCTGACTCAGCCTTAATTGTCTTATTAAGGCCCTGACCTCTCACATTAGACAGGTATTGTTGTGGTTGCCTGTTGCCGGTTGGTTCCGGGCAGTCTTACGCCACAACTCAGTCTAACCTCGGGTCCTTATTGGGCTCCATGTTTAACCTCCCACATTGGATAGGTATTGTTGTGACTACTGGACAGCCGGGCGGTTCCGGGCAGGTTTACATCACAACTCAATCCAACCTCGGGTTAAACACATCGTATTTTCTACATTTACATATTTTGTCATTCCTCTTTATTTCTTATATGTAAATATTTGCGGCCCATTATTAAGTTAATGGTGTAAAGGTTACACCAATCATGGGCCCAACCCATTCTTGAACTTGGGCCCTTCTATTTTATATTTTCATTCATTAGTAAATTTAACCCAACGTTATTTTCCCCCGTTTTACACGTCCGTTTATATATATTGGGCTTAGCCTTTTAAAGCCCAATTTAGCCATGCGAAAAGGGGAGGCTTAAAGCGTGATTACATACACAAAGGGGGGAATGTGAGCGCATGAACTTGCAATACGACGTTGGAAATACAAAATAGAAACTGGTGTACTTGCATAGTGGTAACATAGGTGACATGAATCAAAGCATGTGAACTTGTAATTGAGATATCATTATTGTCACGTGAACCTATATTTTTATTTAGGCATAATGTCAAACATAAGCATGGCATAAATATTTCTAGCATAAGCATGGCATAATGTCAAACATAAGCATGGCATAATATCAAACATAAGCATGGCATAAGTATAGTTAAATTTGTTCACATAACCATGGCATAAATATTTCTAACATGAAATCATGATTCTTACTTTAGTCATGTAAACTTACAAAAAGGGACTTTTTGAACCTAACCTAGCCATGTACCACATATGTCATCATATAATTCTTGTAAACAATATAGACTTAACATGATTTTCAATTATGCCAAATATCAATCATAGCCTAGCCATATTCATAAGTTTGCAAATAGGTTTTCTAGTACAAAAGCATGGCTTAATACATGATGCCAAATTCTCAACATAATTTCATATGGATAATAACCAAACTTGTTCCAATTACTTACAAAATGATTTATGCACAAAAATATACATCATGATGGCATAGTAGCAAAGCCCCAAACTTGCATGAATTTAAATCAACTACATACATGTAGCTTCAACATGGATTACATAATTTGCGAAATATTCCAAACGTATGCTTGCATAGAACTACCACATGTAGTTCTTTATAATGAATAACATAACTCATAAATATCCAAACGTATATAATATTTCAAATTGATAAGAACGCACAAATATGAATTACTTTATTGCCACAATTCAAGCATACAAACCAACACAATTGTTTATTCATACCAAAGTAATACTCTACTTACAATGGTGTGATGAATTCTCTAATTTAGGGATTGAAGACGCAAATTCCTTTGTTGAATTGATTTGTTTAGGTTGCCTTAAGCTTTAGAATCTTCCTCCTAATCCTCTCTCCAATTTGGTGGCTACTCCTAGTCGTTCCTCAGCAACATGGCGGCTATGTTCTTATTTTTGAATGAATAGATTAGGGTTTAGTCTACGGTTGTTTATATAGAGGTTAGGAACTGATTAGGACCATTGATGTTGCTTGGATTGATCGTAGCCATTCATTCGATAGAGAGACCAATTAAAACTTTCCACCTAGCCCTAATGACAAAGCAGACCACAGAAAATCGACCAACATAGCATAGGCCAGCCGGGTTAGACTGGGCTCGACCTGGGTCTGGACCAGGTCGACATGCCTGTCGACAGCCCTGTCGACAGCCCTGTCGACCTGGTTAGACCAGGTCGACAGCCCAGTCGACTTGGTGGGTCAGGCGGGTGTTTTTCCGCCCTGGCCCATTGGGCCCCATTTTCGAATTTAAACTTTATTTTATTCTGTTTGAATTTTAAACTTAATTCTCAAACTTCCGAAGGCCATATCTTCTTCATACGGACTCCGTTTTTCGAAAACTCGGACTCTATTTCGCGTATTTTTCCGAGACGAACGCAATGGCGTATCCCGTTTCCCTTACTTCTTTGATTTGAAATTGATTATACTTTAACTTGTTAATTTCACAGTTATAGAGTTTGCGGGGTGTTACAATAAACACATTAACAGAAGTAAGAAATAAATAAATAACATCCAAAAGTTCAAAACGTTACCAGATCTGAAGACCCATGACTATTCCCATTACTACCTGAATATCTCCAAGTCAAAGCTGCGGCCATTTTTATACCTTACTGTAACTTTAGCTCAATCACAAATCCTGGTAAATTCAACTCTAAGATTGTTGCATCCAAAGTTAATTAAAACAAGTAAAGAATATCGATCAAATATTTTCATGATCACCGCTTCAATTTGCCGCTATCCATACATGCCAGTACATTATTAGCTTTATCAAAATAAAATTTAAGATACAACAATGCTAGATCTATTCACAAATTTGAGCACTTCGATGCCAGTGTATCAAGACATATGCAAGATACAAAATAATTAGCTTGATAACGAGCCCACTGGAAAAATACAACAAAGAGGAAACGAATGCTAAAAATAAAACAGCAGTAACTGAATTTAATTCAGCCACAGAACAAACCGAAGAAGAAGTGGAAAAGGAGGCCCATGCAAAACTGAAAGAAACCCCATTTCCAGGAGCATGCAAATAGCCAAAAGATACTACGGTCAATATAGTAAATCAGTTTAGCCAAAAGTGAGGCATCAGCTATAGGGAGTGATTCTAAAGAAAAAGAAGTCTCAATCTTATGTATATTGGTCGGTTCCAGCAGAAATGCCAGTTGTGATGCTTGTTGTTGTACTTGGATTATATGGTAAAATCTAGATAAATATGCATAAGTTGTGCCAAAGAGAGTAGTTTTGAAGTTTGAGGAACGTTGTAAAATTGTCTTATTTGTAGTTTTTGTGATATCGGGTAATGTATGTGAGGGTTTTGGTTTAGAACATTTAAAAAAAACTAATATGAAAGGTAATAGGTAGATAACTCTTGCAGAAGTTCCTATAGCTATTATGAACGGAACCTAGGTTTATGCAAAATTTAGTATGACAAAAAAAATTTGCAACTAGACAAAAATCAGTCAAGACTGCACGATAAATTATTAATTTTTTAAAAAAAGCAGACATTGCGGAAAAAAAATAGCAGACATGGTGAAATATGTACGAATTCTGATTTATTTTAAATTCATTTTTTTTAGCGGACATAGTGAAATTTTTGTCTAGGAAACTTAGTACATGTTACAAGGTAAACTTATAATTTATCCGATGCGCCTTATGATATCTTTTTTGTTTAATATTTTGAACTCAATATAGGCAACCACAACAAAAAAAATACGATGCTTTTTTGCTATAATACTTAATATTATCGTATAATTGTAAAAATTATTAAGGAAAATGGTCATTTCATGAGAAATATGATATTGTAAGGGCATCCCCAACCATGGGTCGGTTGCTTGGCAATCGACCCCAACGGTAGGGTCAGCAGTCCCTTTAGTGTTGTCGTGGAAACACTGAAGGGTGCTGGAGCAACCGTTTGGTTGCTCCAAAAAACAAGCCCTAACCGGTTTGGTTAAAACTGGCTAAGGCATAGCCGGCTTTAATCAAGCCAGCTATAATTTTTTTTACTTCTGTTGGGCCCCAACCTAGAGCTGGGGCCCAAAAAAAAATTGGACATTTCTTAGCCGACTTTTAGAAAGCCGACTAAGAAATGTAATTTTTTTTATATCCCGTTGGGGTGAGTGGAGGGGTGGTGTCAACCGAGCATGATTTAACTCCCAATGATTCACCTCATTGGGATGCTCTAAGGAAGAATTTGGACGAACGTACTGCTGATGTTAAAGAAGATAATATATAAGGTTTAATTTGTTTATTTTGTAGCAATATTAACTACATATTTTATTCCCGTAAACAAAACATTAAGTATATACTGTGAAAACGTGCTTTGTTTCTATAAACAAAATATTAGATGTATATTAACCGTATACTTGTATAAACAAAATATACAGTTAACTTATGACCACATTAATCTGAACATAAAAATGAACACCTGAACCACTCTCCATCAGTCCGCCACTAATCCACCTTAAGTCCAGCCAATCACCCAGTCCCACCTGTACCCAAACACTGTACACTAATCTGTTGGAAAGAATGAGAAGGTTAGTGAAGAAGAGGTTATGAGGTAGTGGAGAAACACAAAGAAAACAAAGTCCTACATTGTGTATGTTTTGTGGATATATCTCCATAAATACTAAAGCCCCACATGTTATATCAAACAAATGACATGAACACATAAGGGCTTGAATGAATGGGCTATGGAGGCTTTGGGCTTTCATATTAAATATTAAAATGTCAAAGATAAGGGCCTTGGGCCTTGGGGCTCTTGGGGTCTCTCGTGATAAATGGGCCGCCGACTGTTAAAATGCACGGAAAAACAATATTTTTGCACGGGTGTGAACGTTTGGACGAGCGGATGCATCTGTTCGTCTGAACAATGATCGGGTGCGACTGGTTGAACCAGCGCGCCTGTACGGACAGTCGCGCCTACCCCAGAAGGGCACCCCTCCGCTGCTATATATATAAGCAGCCTGCCAGAGCCATCAAAGGCACAGATTTAATTCATTCGATCTCCTTCTTCTTCACTGCTCTGTTCTTAAAAATACTCTCTTGAGTTCGTGTTGCTCTGCACTTGAAAGCGCTTCAAATTGCAGAGACCGGTCCGTTTTATCTTGGGAGACAATTGCTCGATAACCTTCAGCGCCAGTGAGGGAGCAATATTGTTTCAAAGAAACAGATTTACTCTGGAATCGGACGATACTGAAAGGTACTCTTCTTCTTTTTCTGTTTTGCAACGGTTCTTCTCTGTTGCAATTCCGGTCGCGCTTTTCGCCGTTACTAATTCTGAAACAATTCAAATTAGTAACGCTTCTTGACGTGACAATTGGATAGTGACAATTTATTGATTGCTATCAGATTCGTATTGCATTTGCATTGTTACGACTAACAATTTGAAACAATATTGTCGTTTTGCAGAAAACGATAATGGCTAAAAACAATAGTGGTCCTGTTGCGCCAACACCACCTGTAACCAATCCTTTTGCACCCGTGGTTACGCCAATGGCACTGTCTCATGGAGAAAGGCCAGAAAAGTTCACCGGAGCGGACTTTAAACGTTGGCAGCAAAAGATGCTATTTTACTTGACAACACTGGGCCTAGCAAAGTATCTTACAGAAGATGCTCCAGTCGTTGCAGAATTGGAACCGGATCCAGTTAAAGTTGAAGCCCTTACTGCTTGGAAAAATTCTAATTTCATGTGTAAAAATTACATCTTGAATGGCCTCGAAAACAGTCTATACAACGTGTACTGCACTGTTGCAACATCCAAACAACTCTGGTTGGCTTTGGAAAAGAAGTATAAAACTGAAGATGCAGGCATGAAGAAATTCATCGCTGGGAAATTTCTTGACTTCAAAATGGTCGATACAAAAGCTGTGATCAACCAAATACAAGAACTGCAACTTATCATTCGTCAATTAGAAGATGAAAAGATGACACTTAGCGAATCTTTTCAGGTTGCCGCTGCTATTGAGAAGCTTCCTCCATCGTGGAACGACTTCAAGAACTACCTAAAGCACAAGCGCAAAGAAATGACAATGGAGGAACTTGTAGTTCGATTGAGAATTGAAGAAGATAATAGAAATTCTGAAAAGAAGATTTCTCAAAATGTGGTTGCCAAAGCAAACGTTGTCGAGACGGACAAGTCCAATAAGAGAAAACGTGACAACCAACCTAAGAAGTCAAAGAAATTCAAGGGGTCATGCCATAATTGTGGAAAGAAGGGTCATAAAGCTGCAGAATGTCGCGGTCCACCCAAAAAGAAGAAATCAGAAGCGAATGTGGCAGAAGTTTCAGACGGAGTTTCTGAAATGGACCTATGTGCAGTTGTTTCAGAATGCAACCTTGTTGGCAACAACAAGGAGTGGTTTGTAGACACTGGAGCCACTAGGCATATATGCGCAAATAAGTGGATGTTCACAAACTACAAAAGTGCCACTAATGAAGAACAACTGTTTATGGGTAACTCGTCCACATCAAAGGTCGAAGGCAAGGGAAAGATTGTGCTGAAATTGACTTCTGGAAAAGAACTCACTCTAAATGATGTTCTCCATGTTCCAGAAATTCGCAAGAATCTAATTTCAGGATCGTTGCTCAGCAAGCATGGCTTCAAACTGACATTTGTGGCTGATAAATTTGTGTTGTCTAAGAATGGAGTGTACATAGGAAAGGGTTATGTATGTGATGGTCTATTTAAGGCTAATGTAACCACTGTTGTACCAAACAATGATATGAATAAAATTGAATCTTCTGCTTATATGGTTGACTCTCCTAATCTATGGCATCCTAGACTAGGTCATGTGAATTTTGATACTTTACAAAAACTGATCAATCTAGAATTCATACCTAAGTGTAGAATTGATTCAAATTACAAATGTCAAATTTGTGCTGAAGCCAAATTGACAAGAACCTCATTTCATCATGTTGAAAGAGAAACCGAACCTCTAGACTTAATACATACTGATGTATGCGACTTGAAAATGTGTCAAACTAGAGGAGGAAAAAGGTACTTCATCACCTTTATAGATGATTGTACAAGATACTGTTATGTATATCTCCTTAGAAGTAAGGATGAGGCATTCGATGTATTTAAACAGTATAAAGCAGAAGTTGAGAATCAACTCAACAGAAAAATAAAAGCTTTAAGAAGTGATAGAGGAGGAGAATATGAGTTTCCATTTGAGGAATTCTGTGCTGAGCATGGTATAATACACCAAACTACAGCTCCTTACTCACCTCAATCCAATGGTATAGCCGAACGGAAAAATAGAACTCTTAAAGAAATGATGAATGCCTTATTAATAAGCTCTGGCTTGCCAGATAATTTTTGGGGAGAAGCTATTCTTTCGGCAAATCATATTTTAAATAAAATACCACGAAAGAAAACGTCTAAGACTCCTCATGAACTTTGGAAAAACAGACCACCATCCTACAAATACTTAAAAGTGTGGGGGTGTCTTGCCAAAGTGGAAATTCCAAAACCGAAAAAGGTCAAAATAGGACCGAAGACTATAGATTGCATATTCATTGGATATGCTCATAATAGTAGTGCATATCGATTTTTGGTGTACAAATCTGAAATTGATGACATTCATGAAAATACCATTATCGAGTCTCGAAATGCAAGATTCTTTGAACACATTTATCCTCTAAAAACCTCTATTGAAACAAATGTTCAAAAGAGGCCAAGAGATCCAGATACTCCCGAGGATAATGCTGATCAAAGAAAAATGAATGATGAAACTGAGATAGAGGAACCGAGAAGGAGCAAGCGACAA
This sequence comes from Allium sativum, assembly GCA_030737875.1. Classification (NCBI taxonomy): domain Eukaryota; kingdom Viridiplantae; phylum Streptophyta; class Magnoliopsida; order Asparagales; family Amaryllidaceae; genus Allium; species Allium sativum. Next base: position 605,326,865 of record CM060910.1, on the reverse strand, counting down.
AGGACCTCTAAATCCTTTGGACCTGATTTCTATGCATATATGATAGAAAATGAACCTCTAACTTACCAACAAGCAATGTCATCTCCCGATGCTCCTTATTGGAAAGAAGCCGTCAATAGTGAAATAGAATCCATTCTACAAAACCATACGTGGGAACTAGTGGATCTCCCCAAAGGATCAAAACCACTAGGATGTAAATGGATATTTAAGAAGAAACTAAAGGCTGACGGCTCAATAGACAAGTATAAAGCAAGACTTGTAATAAAAGGATTCAGACAGAAGCAAGATCTGGATTACTTTGATACGTACTCTCCAGTTACCAGAATAACATCAATTAGGATGCTTATTGCAATCGCATCTATATTGAATTTGGAAATACACCAAATGGATGTGAAAACTGCGTTTTTGAACGGTGAACTGGAAGAGGAAATATATATGCAGCAACCAGAAGGGTTTCTAAGCCAGGAAATGAAAATAAGGTGTGCAAGTTAGTGAAATCTCTTTATGGCCTTAAACAAGCACCAAAACAATGGCATGAGAAATTTGATGAAGCAATGTTATCAAATGGATTCAAAATAAATGAATCAGATAAATGCATCTATATAAAATGTATAGATGTTGGATATGTCATTGTTTGTCTCTACGTTGATGATTTACTGATCCTAGGAAGTAATAAGGTCATAATAAAGTCTACGAAGGACATGCTATCCTCTAGATTTGATATGAAGGACCTAGGAGTGGCCAATGTAATTTTGGGTGTAAAAATTATAAAGACACCACAGGGATATTCGTTATCTCAGTCACATTACATTGCTAAAATTCTTGAAAAATTCAAGCAGTATAATGTAACTGCTGCAAAATCACCAGTAGATATGAACCAAAATTGGGTAAAGAACACTGGTGATGGTATCTATCAGCTTGAATACTCTCGTATACTGGGAAGTATTATGTATGTCATGAATTGCACTAGGCCTGATATTGCGTACGCTGTAAGCAAGCTAAGTAGATATACTAGCAATCCTGGTAAAAATCATTGGAAAGCAATAATCAGAGTTCTAGGATATCTAAAGTATACACAAAACTATGTGTTGCAATATGATAAGTATCCTTCAGTAATAGAAGGATATAGTGACGCCAATTGGATAACGGGCTCAAATGACACAAAATCCACAAGTGGATATGTGTTTACATTAGGAAATGGAGCAATTTCGTGGAAATCATCCAAATAGACTTGCATAGCAAGGTCAACAATGGAATCTGAGTTCATTGCTCTGGATAAAGCCGCGGAAGAAGCAGATTGGCTTAGGGGGTTTTTAGAGGACATTCCAAATTGGGAAAAACCAGTACCTCCAATATGTATACATTGTGATAGTCAATCTGCTATAGGAAGGGCGAATAGTACATTGTATTATGGTAAATCGAGACATATTCGTCGTAGGCATAAAACCATAAGACAACTTCTCTCTAATGGAGTTATCACTATAGACTATGTAAGGTCAAAGGATAACATTGCGGATCCACTAACTAAAGGCTTGCCTAGAGAGAAAGTTCAAACCTTATCGATGGGAATGGGTTTAAGACCTATGATCTAAAAGTTTTTCTAAACGGAAACCCCACCTAGTTGACTGGAGATCCCAAGATCTAGGTTCAAAGGGACAACTAAGTTTATAGATAAACTTAATGGCACTGTTAAAATACAGACCATTCCTATGATAAGTCAGTGCACAACCCGTCGGAGAATAGGATAAGCTTAGCTTTTAATGATGTCTATACTGTGGTGTTATAAAAGACCCAAGTGGAGTATTACGGGATACTCTTTATAGAATCACCTACGTGAGTGTGAAGGCGCCGCTTCAAAAAGAATTGTGTAAGGTCAAATTCTTTAAACACTCATGAGACCAAGCAGGTGTTCATGGCAAAAACGAACACAAACAGAGAACCAAGGGGTTTAGAAACACTTAGCGTGTGTTATCTATATATACTTACACAAAAGGCTTACAGTTCAAAGACAATCTAGTCCACTGATTCGCCAGTAGGTTATAACGATAAACACTAGGAAAAGTTCAAGGCCAATGTGCTACTTTTACCGATATGTTAAATGTTTCGCAAAATTTAGGAACAAAATTAAGTAACCTCTCATTCATGTGGGGGATTGTTGGAAAGAATGAGAAGGTTAGTGAAGAAGAGGTTATGAGGTAGTGGAGAAACACAAAGAAAACAAAGTCCCACATTGTGTATGTTTTGTGGATATATCTCCATAAATACAAAAGCCCCACATGTTATATCAAACAAATGACATGAACACATAAGGGCTTGAATGAATGGGCTATGGAGGCTTTGGGCTTTCATATTAAATATTAAAATGTCAAAGATAAGGGCCTTGGGCCTTGGGGCTCTTGGGGTCTCTCGTGATAATGGGCCGCCGACTGTTAAAATGCGCGGAAAAACAATATTTTTGCGCGGGTGTGAACGTTTGGACGAGCGGATGCATCTGTTCGTCTGAACAGTGATCGGGTGCGACTGGTTGAACCAGCGCGCCTGTACGGACAGTCGCGCCTACCCCAGAAGGGCACCCCTCCGCTGCTATATATAGGCAGCCTGCCAGAGCCATCAAAGGCACAGATTTAATTCATTCGATCTCCTTCTTCTTCACTGCTCTGTTCTTAAAAATACTCTCTTGAGTTCGTGTTGCTCTGCACTTGAAAGCGCTTCAAATTGCAGAGACCGATCCGTTTTATCTTGGGAGACAATTGCTCGATAACCTTCAGCGCCAGTGAGGGAGCAATATTGTTTCAAAGAAACAGATTTACTCTGGAATCGGACGATACTGAAAGGTACTCTTCTTCTTTTTCTGTTTTGCAACGGTTCTGCTCTGTTGCAATTCCGGTCGCGCTTTTCGCCGTTACTAATTCTGAAACAATTCAAATTAGTAACGCTTCTTGACGTGACAATTGGATAGTGACAATTTATTGATTGCTATCAGATTCGTATTGCATTTGCATTGTTACAACTAACATAATCAACAACCTAAGTTCCTAATCTTCATCAGCTACGATGCCTTCAAGTCACCTCCATGACTGTACCCAGCTACGAATCCATACCCAAACGCTTCTGCGCCTTCGAACGACCAACTTATCCACTACAACTTCCCCACTACATCGCTAGTGCCAAACCACAATATCACTCAGCCCCTCAAGTAACAGAGGATGCAGCTAGCCAAAACAAAAGCTGCCAAATAGTACAACCTAGTCATAATAGCCAACACCCATAAACCACCATCACCTCAACCATTACATAACCCGACCACCACAACCCCTTCAAGTCACATGTAACAGCCCAACGTCCATCACCATCTAAATTCTGCAACCAACCCTTCGTCAAAGCTAACTCTGAAAACCCACACCAAGAAACTATTTACAAACAACAAAACGCAACCTTTACCTTCCCCTCTCCCTATAGCGCGCGCACACACACATATAATTGATATAGATAATAAAGAGTGATTAGGCATTACATTTAAAAGATTAATACCCATAAGCATAAATACAATAGTCCTGTATAAATACCAGTATAAACTTCTTTTTAATATGTCCAATATGGAAGTATAAGATTGAGTAATAACATCATATTTATTACATACAAGTTAGCATAGTACAACCACTAATAAAACAAAAACACATTATTTACTACATATTTTGCTCTTCGAGCACTTAGTAGTGTGGATAACTAATACTATTCATATTGGCTTGATGATAGATTACATTTATGCTTAATTAGACTGAGAATATATAATACTTCATTCCAAAGTATTATTAACTGTTTTTTGGGGAAAAGATTTACTCAAAAATATTACCTATAATTAATATAGCGTGCAACACGATGAAATAAAGCACATATACTCAACAGAGATATCTAACCACATGTTTGTATGTATATTGGCATATGCATATATGTGTATACACATTTTTATAAGGTCAGTAACAACCACAAACTGTCAAACTAAATTTAAACATACCTGGATGGTTCAGCTAACACATTCAAGCCTGTAGCGATTGCAATCTCAAAAACTGAACAAGCTCAAACCTAAATCTCGATAACCTGGATTATGTGCACCTAGATAGCTCAGCTGACAGTAGAAGTTCACTAACCTGGATCACCTGCACAACTTCTTGCACCACAGTACCTTTATAGCATAGTACATCGACTGCAAATAACCTCATTGATGAATCCAACATGGATGATTTAACAAAATAACAGTAAAATAATAGTTAAAAAAATGAAAAATTCTTACTGAAAACTTCCCTATTGACGCACCATAAAATAGTCGTCCTTATTTTTCTACACAATAACAGTAAAAAAAATCCAAATTGTGTATTAGTCTTAACGAAAAGCAATATGCTTGTAAAATAATATGAATTTGGACCGATCCGCATAACTTCATCAAATCCATCATAGAACATATGCATTTAGTGACAAGTAATACGCATGTAGACATTGATCTTGCTTTGTCTAAACTGGAAGCTAAATGGTGATTGATAGAAAAAATGGTTAAGAGCAGGAAACTGAGCGTGCTTGAGATGCTAAGCAGCCGTCCACATCCTTATAATATGAGCTTTCGATTAAGTATTGATATTTGCGTACATGACAGCGTCTAATATATATTCCTTATATTTAGACCATAATGGTTTGTTAGTATGTGAATAACATAGTTAACTAAAAAAGGTCATTAATGCATTGCCCTATAAGCCAAGCAATGCATTGAAAAGCATACATTGTGACAGTCTTTTGCTATTTGTAGCTTAACTTGCTGCACAATAGATATTCATTTGGTAGTTAAAAACTGCACGTCGTTTGCTCAATGAATCTCGAGTATCATCATATGGCAGTTGGAACAGAACAATCGGTTTGTTGTCTCTACATTCAATAGCCGGCCAAAACTACTACTTTAAGAAAAAAACCAAAAAACCAAAAGGAGAAATTCGAAACTTCTTAGTTCTTACCACATAATAGATTGTGAACATATAATCAACACTCTCATTTTAAGCAGGAACTCGGGGTCAATTTTCACTTAAAACTTTTTTCTAAAAGTACTACTTTTAGGAAACACTAATTATCTTAAAGAGCAAGGGGAAATAATATTTTATGATGCTACCTTTCACCCACCAAAAAAAAAGAAAAAAGAAGAAAAGTTTCACTTATAATCTTTCTAATCAGCTTGACTGGTAGAATAAAGGCACTTGATCGATAGATTGTCACAAAAAATATAACAAATTTAATTAGTGCTAATCTTCCACCTTGACTCAGATGCTTTCTGTTGGCTCGCTTTTTGACCAAGCCATCCAGGGCCATTCGTGAAAGGAAATCAGGAAACCAAGTCCTCCAGGAAAGTGGAAGAATGGATCGCACGCCATAGTCTCGCCCCGCTTGGATCGCACGCCATCGTCTCGCCCAGGAATGGATCGCACTCTATCGACTCGCCCAGGGACGGATCGCTCTCATCTCGTCGACAAACGCCACCTCCAGGCGATCCGATCCCTTGTAACGAATCGAACCCACTGACCCGTTCAACCACGAGCTGGTCTTCAGCGATCCGAATCGCATGGATCTGACGACACCTGTTCACAACAGCTAGTTTGACTGTTTCTTCAATGGTGGCGATGCGATCCGAAAATCTCGGGATTTGTGCCACGTGTCCGCGATCCGTCCGAAAAAATCAGCTATAAATAGCCCAGAGCTTGGCATTTTTCGGGATCTTTTTGGCAATAGTGAATGCTGAGTCCGCCATTATTGTCAAACCACTGAAATATTGAGAGAAATCACTGTTGTACTAGCTTTTAAAGCATAATCAACAAAATATAAAGTGGACGTAGGCTCGTTAACGCCGAACCACTATAAATTCTGAGTGTTATTTTCTTTTTCCTTGTTCTTCACTTAGAATTCTCTACAGTTCATAACAATTTGGGTGTTAGATCCAAATTTCGATCTAACATTTTTGGTGCTTTCACTGAGAAACTCAGCCTTAAAGTTTCGTCATTCGTTTTCTTGAAGATTCCAGCGATTCGAATTCCATGGCTGGAAAAAGATCTAAAGTCTCGCAGGCCAACGAAACGATCGAGGAGAGTGTGCACGAACTGGGCAACGAAGAGACTCTGGATCGCGGAGCGCAGGGGGCGATCCGATCCGATGAAAACACCTCGCTCCGAGTCGGTGAGAACGAGACGATCCGCGCTACTGAAGGGGTTGTTACTCGATCCCGAGGCAACACCTCGCAGCCTCCGCGCACCATGACCACGAGTCGATCCCAGGGGGGCGTAGCGAACCGCCCTCCACGAACCGCAGCTACCCGGGCTGATGGTCAGAACACAACTCGACCTGGAAAAGAACCCATGACCCACTCCTATCGTCCTGGAACCTCTGCTCGACCCGGTCCGAGCACTATGCCCATAAGAGAAGGTGATGATGACCATTATGATCCTGCTGCTCCTGTTACTGAGGGGGATCTTTCCCGTTTTGTCGAAATGTGGGATAGGTTATTTAATGAGTTAGCCGCCCAAAGGCAGGAAAGTTCGATCCTACGGCAAAACCTGACGGCTATGGATAGAAGACTTGATGAGTTAACAAGGCAAAGAACATCGCCCGTCCGTCCACTCACTCCAGCATATTCCTCTTCATCTGAAGAATCGCCGAGACCTCCGCGGCGACCGTATGAAAGAGCCGAGAACATAGAACAGCTTCGGTTCGGGACCCTGCCCTCACAAGAAGAAGAAGAACTAGGGGCAAGACCCACAAACCGTAATATGGATGGTCAAGCAACGACCCTCAGGACTCGAGGCATGAACAGTCCTGTGCATGACAGACCACCTCAGCCTCGTCGCCATACACGTACTCATGATAACAGGGGGCAGCGAGGCCCCGTCCAAGCCCCAGATTTTGTGGCTGCTCCCCGAAGAGAGATCAGAGAGCCTCGTCGGGCCAGAGGCACCGATCCTGAACCTCCTTTGACCAGTGCAAACGTTGCAGCCATGGTTCACCAGATTTTGGCCGACAGCCGTGGATAGCGGAACGAGGATTGGGGGATTGATCGTAGTCATACTCCTTTTACTGACGATATTTTGGATGCAACTTTTCCAAGGCGTTTCAACATGCCGCAGATGAACCGATATGCAGGAAGATCTGATCCTGTTCAACACCTGATGAGATACTCTTGGTCGATGACTGCTGCCGCCGCTTCTGATGCAGTTAAGTGTAAAGCGTTTCCCATATTCCTGGAAGACGTGGCTCTGCTATGGTTTACTCGCCTGCCAGCAAGATCGATTTCCAGCTTCAGGGAACTAAGCGAGAAGTTCGTAGAGCAATTCCGTATCTACGCACAGAAGACGAAAAGCGTGATCGATCTATTTCTTGTCAAACAGCGACCAGGCGAAAGTCTAAAGATGTACCTGGATCGTTTCAATTTGGCAGCCACTGAGGTCAAAGATCCTCATGAGCCGACCATTGTCGCAGCACTAATTGATGGAGTGAATAAGGATACTGAATTCGGGAGGTACCTGGCAGGCAAACCACCCCACACCAGAGAATTATTCTATGAGAAAGCCAATGTACATCTACGCCGGGAAGAGGTGTACGCGAACCGAAAGCTTAAAACAACTGATAAGGAAGAAGTTCAGAGCAATGTCGCCATCAAACAGACTGGAGACAGCTCAGGGAAAGTTGAGGTTAACGTCGGAAATCAGAACCAGGGTGGTCGCCGACCGGGTAACAACAGTAACAATGCTAATGGCAACAGCCGGAAGAGGGGCCGAGGGAACGACTCCCAGAGAAGGACTCGTCCCAGGGCCTTTGAAAGTTATACACCCATAAATGATACTCTGGAAAATATCTTCATGGACGCGTATGAAGTCCTCCAGAATAAGAGGCCGCCCCCTAGAGAGTCGACGGAAAAAGAGCGTGAGACAGGGAAGTTTTGCCTCTTTCATCAAATTCATGGCCATTCGACGAATGAATGCCGTCACCTAAGGGACGTAGTCGAAAGGTTGCTTCGAGAAGGGAAGCTAGACGAATACAGAGTAGCGCCTAGGGACAGGGGGCAAGCAGCACAGGCCCCGAATCAAAATCAAAATCAACTTGCTGCTAGGCCAACTGCTCAGCAAAAGGGAAAGAATATTGTAATCAACACTGTGATCGGTGGGCTTTACCTTGCTGGGCACAGTTCCAAAGCTCTAGATCAATATGTCAACGCAGCTAAACAACACCTCGAAGTGGGAGAATGCAGCAACCCCGAGGACAGTGTTCCGGTGAAGCAACAAAAGATGATGACTAATGATGTTGTTTTCCGAGAGCGAGAAAGCATTGGGGTCCATGCTCCAACTGAAGATCCACTTGTAATCACAATACCCATTGGGCCAGCCACTGTTCATAAGGTACTGGTGGACAATGGGAGTTCCGTTAATATCCTTTTCAAAAAAGCCTTTGACCAGATGAATCTTGAGATAAAAGACTTGAAGCCCTGCCAAGGATGGATCCGTGGATTCAACGGAGCATCCACCGCACCTATGGGTTACGTAGAATTGCCAGTTACACTTGGGGAAGGAGAACGCCAGAGAGTGAGAATCCTTCCCTTTGTGGTCTTGGATGTCGAATCGCCATACAATGCCTTCTTGGGCCGGCCGGCCCTCGCAAAATTCAGAGCCTGTATAGCCCCCTGGTGCTTGCTATTGAAGTTCCCCACAGAAGCCGGCGTTGGTATCGTCAGGGGGGATCAAGTTGCTGCGCGAGCATGTTATGTTGCCGAATTAAAGCTGCTTCGCAACGGCGGGGGTATCGAAACTAAAGGCACTCCTCCCCCTTTGGGGCGGAAACCTTATAGCAATTAAAGAAGATGGTTGTTGGAGAGTTGCCTAGAGTGACGCCCGAGGATATAGATCCCAGAGAGGATCAAGAACCCGGGGGCAGAACGGCAACTCCCAACGAAGCAACTGTGGATTTGCCAATCGATGACAGTGATCCGGAGAAGGTCCTTAAGATTGGATCCCAGTTAAGTCCGACTCTTACCGAAGAATTGACGACTTTCTTAAAGAACAACTTGGATGTTTTCGCTTGGACCCATGCGGACATGTGCGGGATATCCCCATCAATCATGAGTCATTCTTTGAGCATTAACCCCAAACATCCTCCAGTGAAGCAAAAAAGGCGAGTGCTGGGCCCAGAGAGGTCCGCTGCCTTGAAAGAAGAGGTTGGGAAACTAAAGAGCAATGGATTTATCAGAGATTCAACTTACCCAGATTGGATTTCGAACCCAGACCTGGTAAAGAAGGTCAACGGGAAGTGGCGAACGTGTATCGATTTCTCGGATTTAAATAAAGCTTGTCCCAAAGATAGTTTTCCTTTACCTCGAATTGATCAGTTGGTAGACTCAACGGCAGGTCACGAGCTTCTTTCATTCATGGATGCTTATTCAGGATACAATCAGATTCCAATGCATGTTCCGGACCAAGAGCATACTAGCTTTATCACTGATCTGGGATTATATTGTTACGTAGTGATGCCCTTTGGCTTGAAGAATGCAGGCGCTACGTACCAACGTTTGGTCAACAGAATGTTTTATAACCAAATCGGGAAAACGATGGAAGTATACGTCGACGATATGTTGGTTAAATCCAAGCAATCCTTTCAACACACTACTAACTTGGCAGAGATGTCCGGCATTCTTCGAAAGTATGGGATGAAACTCAATCCCACCAAATGTTCATTCGGTGTTGCTTCTGGAAAATTCTTAGGATTCATTGTCAGTTCGCGCGGTATCGAGATTAATCCGGACCAGATCACGGCAATCAGGAACATTCAGGAACCTAGGAAAATTAAGGATGTGCAAAGCCTTGCTGAAAAAGTGGCCGCACTAAGCAGATTTATCTCCAGGGCTACGGATAAGTGCATCCCATTCTTCGAATTAATAAAGCGGGGAAAACGCCACTTTAAATGGACACCTGACTGCGTGGAAGCGTTTCAGAACTTGCTTAGACACTTGGAGAAGCCTCCAATTCTATCTAAACCAATAGACCACGAGGATTTATTCGTATATTTGGCAGTATCATCTCATGCAGTCAGCTCAGCATTGGTAAGGGAAGAGGAGAAGGTCCAAAGACCTGTGTATTACGTGAGTAAAAAATTAACAGCGGCAGAACGTAATTATCCACGGATAGAAAAACTGGCGTATAGTTTACTGATTGCCTCCAGAAAACTTCGGCACTACTTTCAAGCACATCCTATTATCATATATACTGATCACCCACTCAAGCAAGTTCTACAGACACCAGAGGCGTCTGGAAGATTACTCAAATGGAATATTGAGTTAAGTCAATTTGACTTGAACTTTCAGCCCAGACGATCAATTCGGGGGCAAGCGATAGCTGACTTCATAGCAGAATTCACAGTTCCTGAAGAAGACATAGCAAACGAAGAAGTGGAACCCTCAAAATTACTTTTCGACCCTGATGTCTGGAGATTATATACCGATGGTGCTAAAAATAACGAAAGATCCGGCGCCGGAATAGTGCTTGAAACCCCCGAGAAACGATTGATAACTTATGCCATCCGAATGGAGTTTCAGGCCACTAACAACGATTCTGAATATGAAGCTCTGATAGCCGGATTAAAGATTGCAAAGGTGCTAGAAGTCACGAAACTGAACATCTTCTGCGATTCCAAGTTAGTCGTGAACCAAGTTACTGGGAGATTCCAAGCTAAAAGTGCAAGATTGATTCTATACTTAAAGAAAGTGAGAGAGCTGCTGAATGAGTTTGATCACTACAGCATATCTCATATTCCGCGGTCAGAAAATCAGCAGGCAGACAGGTTGGCAAAGATGGCTAGTTCTAACGACCCTGAAGTGATAGGGCTAGCCCCCGTTGAAGTACTTCGGTCTCCCAGCATTGATCAGATGGAAATCGACCTAGTACTAGAGACGGAACCAGAAAAGGAATCGTGGATGACCCCTATAAAGGATTTCCTAATGAATGGAGCGCTTCCGACCAGGAAAAGCGAGAGGCGAAAAGTGATTCGTAAAGCCGCCCGATACGTACTGCAAGGCGGAGTCCTTTATAGACAAGGGTATTCAATGCCCCTCCTTCGGTGTATAGCCCACGATGACGTCAAACGTGTGCTGCAAGAAGTCCACGAAGGTGAATGTGGCGGCCATACCGGGGGGCAAACTTTGGCAAAAAAGATATTACGGCATGGTTACTTCTGGCCTACCATAAACAAGGATGCAGTAAGATATGCACGACGATGTGATGCATGCCAGAGATTTTCAAAGATACCCAGAGCGCCTCCAAGCCAGTTAAAGACAATGATGAGCCCGTGGCCATTTGCTATGTGGGGAATTGATATTATTGGAAGTCTCCCCATAGCAAGGGGTGGAGCAAAGTTCGCCATTGTGGCTGTAGATTATTTCACTAAGTGGGTCGAGGCAGAACCACTAACTACGATCACAACTAAACGGGTGACCAACTTCATCATGAGAAACATCATCTGTCGATTCGGAATTCCAAAAATTGTGATAACAGACAACGGAACTCAATTTGATAGTGCATAATTCAGAAACTTCTGCCAAAAATACCACATCGAGAATCGATACACATCTGTGGCACACCCACAATCGAACGGGCAAGTCGAAGCTGTAAATAAAGTAATTAAGTCCATTCTGAAAAGAAGAATGAAGCGGGCTAGAGCCATATGGGCTGACGAATTGCCCTTGGCACTGTGGGCCTACAGGACGACATATAAATCAGCAACAGGACATACCCCGTTCTCCCTTGCTTTTGGAACGGAAGCAGTCATCCCGATTGAGATAAAGGTACCTTCTCATCGGGTGACGTATTATGATCCAATGTCCAATAATGAATTGCTCCTTGAGTCCCTGGATATGATCGAAGAAAAGAGGGATGAAGCCGACCTGCGTGCTCTGAGATGTAAACAACAGGTCGCCCGATACTACAACAAAAAGGTCCGAGCCCGAACCTTGGAACCCGGAGACTTGGTTCTGAAACGTGTCTTTCCACCCCCAACTCATATGGGAGCGAAGTGGGAAGGACCGTATTCTATTCTCAGCAGGCTTGATAACGGAACCTTCAAGCTGGCAACCGTAGATGGAAAGGAGATCCCCAGAGTGTGGAACGCCCAACATCTACGGCCATATCTAACATGAGAAGTTTCAAATCTATTCCTTTGTTTTGTTAAAAGAAAAAAAAAACTATGTACCGGGCATGACTTGCCTAGAACAGTCTGATTTCTTAGAGCAAGAGATTATAAAGTGGACGTAGGTCATGATTCGACCGAACCACTATAAAAATACTATGTGTCATTTACCTTTACTGCGTCTTTATTTATTTGCCTATGAAAAATCAGTGTGAATATTGCAGGTACCCGAAATCCAGTGCCGACAGTTCCTATTGTAAACTAATCAGAGGAACCAAAAGCCTTAGTAAATGCTCTAGCTGCTTGTCCGACTGGTTTTAATCCTCGGAGCTTGGATTACAATGTAAACCTGAGACGAGTTTGAGGAGCATGCATGGTCACAGACGACTGAGCTCGAACTCTAACTCTCCAGAGAGAGAGAGAGAGTATAAAAGCGTCTCCGATTGAGCGCTGAGAAAGAGCTCCTTTCCCGCTGAAGGATCGGGGAGCGAATGAATCGCTGAGCTCGAACTCTAACTCTCCAGAGAGAGAGAGAGTATAAAAGCGTCTCCGATTGAGCGCTGAGAAAGAGTTCCGTTCCCGCTGAAGGATCGGGGAGCGAATGAATCGCTGAGCTCGAACTCTAACTCTCCAGAGAGAGAGAGAGTATAAAGGCGTCTCCGATTGAGCGCTGAGAAATAGCTTCTTCCCCGCTGAAGGATCGGGGGACGAACGAATCGCCAAGCATAAAACTCTAACAATTGATTAGGGGGCATCGCGCTCTCCTATGCGAACACTAAACTTTGATATAACAAGTGTAACATAGCATGAACATTCTACTTCCTGTTGATTCACTGACTTATAATTATTAATAGCTGGCTAACGACTAAATGTGGAAAGTTTCTATGAATACAGGTACACAATGATGTAAGAAGAAACAAACCCTTGTTTATGTACTGCAAATCAGCAAAGTGAAAACAAGTTAGAAACAAAAGTGAGGGCCAGTCTCACAATTACACTTCCTGGCCAGTGGGAAGCTTAAACGACAAAATATCAGTAAACATCCTATTTATGCTTTGATATCTTCTCTCGCTTCTGCCTCTCCTTGTCGGCTTCGGATGGATCCCCCTTTTTCCTTTTTCGCTTGTCCACGAGGGGAGCGTCTGACTCCTCTGAGGTTTCCTCTCTCCCATCTTTTCCCTTGCCTCTGCCGGAGAGGGAAGCAGGGAAGTCATCAGGGTTTGCAAAGTGAAGTTGCCGGCTGATGGACTTGGACTGGATTTTCATAATCATCCCAGTTTTGGGATCGAACTCTGCAAGAGGGACCACATCCAAAGCCTCATCCCCCACCTTCTTCAAAGCCAACTCCTTCTCTTGTCTGGCTTTTCGGCTGGCCAGGGGTTCCTCATCATCATCATCGTCAGCTTTCTTGGTGCCGGTGATATCCTCTTCATCATCCACATGCCGACCATCCAAGTCTTTTAAAGCCTCGATAGTCTCAGCATCTTTGGGTACGTCGGCGCTAGGCACCGAGATGCTTCCTTCAGCTGTTGCGGCCTCGACTCGCTCTGAAACATCGATTTCAGCACCCGGCAGGATGATCCCCTCCTCCACCTCTCTCTCTTTTCCAACACCCTTGTCGGCGGGCTCGCCACCTGCATTATGAAAGACACACATTACTAATTCAATGGGTTGCCCTGTTAGACGGCGACAATTCGCAATCGCTTTAGCAAATCGTTGGGAATAGAGAAAGGTACCTTCGGCAGATACTCCCTCTTGAGTAGATCCGGATGCTCCAACAGCCACGGGAGTTAAGCCTAAGGGGATCAGCGGATCGTCAGGATGATACTCCTCGACTTCGGAAGTTTTGGACTTGGCGGCGGAGCTGGGACCTTCGTCAATTTTGCTTTTGCCTTTAGCCATGGTTCTCTCCTTCTCCATCTCCGCCAAGATTAAGCGACGGCCCTCTGCCAGATCCTCAGGCTCGTTGTCCCTTAGGATGCTTTTCATCAATTCATCTTCGTCGATCTCTTCGACCCCTAGTCTATGTTTTTCGCCTTCCACGATGGCATCCCACAGGTTGGCCAAAGTAACATGATAATCCGGGATCCATGAGATATTGCGAGTTTTGAGAACCTGGCCAAGGAAGTCAAAGATCATCTCCTCAAACCCCTCGATTTCTTTCTCTCTTTCAAGGAGTTTGTGGTTGGAGGCAGTGGCCATTTCAATGGCGCTATCAACGTTCTTTTCGGCAAGAGCTGCCCGTCTCTCCGCATCGGCCACCTGATCATTCAAAATCACTTTTTCCGCCTCTGCCAAAGCCAACTTTTCTTTTAAGCTTTCTCTTTCCGCCTCCCAAGCAGCCTTCTCCGTCAAAAAATGGCCTTGTGCCGTTGCCAGTTCAATGTTGGCCATTCTGAGGTCTTCAACTTCCTTTTTTAAGGCCATTTTTTCCTGGCTATTGGAATCCAGTTCTAAATGAAAGCGCTGCTTGGCATTTTCTAATTCAGTTTTATAGTTTGCGGCATCTCTCTGTGCCAGGGCGAGCTGGGCTTGAGCGTCTTCCAGATCCTTCTCTAATTTTGTCCTGGCCCTTTCATTATTTTCGAGTTTTGCTTTAGACCTGTGAGCTTCTATCTCGAGTGTCCGGACGACCTCCGAAAGATTAAGTGCGTGCTTTTTCATCGCCTCGTACTGCTTGGCCACGTGACGGATATGCCCAATAACTTCTTTATCCCAGTTTTTAGGAACTGGCTCCAAGGCAGGAACAAAGACCATCCTATCGAAGAACATTCCTGGAAATTGTTCCCGTAGCTTTTCCAGCCTACCTTGGATTTCAGGACCGTGAACGTAGTCCCGTGAACCGGAGGCAGCTAATTCTGGTTGGCTGGTGGGGACTATGTTGCTTCTCTCTTGCTCAGTGTCTTTGGATGAATCCCTGTCCCCGTCTTTGGATTCGTGACGCCTTTTGGACGACCGACTGTGGGAAGGCGCACTCTTTGGAGGAGTCAACTCTTTTGGAAGTGTCTTCCCCCCGGTCGGGATTATTGGACGACTCAAAGGCCTGGTAGAGGTTGATTTGGGTGGAGATCGAGGTTGCGAAGAGCTCGGCTTGTGAAGAGGACCGCGAGGGCGCTCAGTACCCGAACGAAGGCTGGGGGTGCCTTCGCGAAGAGAACGGAACGAATAAGATTTCCTGCGTGACATCGCTCCTGCAAAAAAGAAAAGAAGAGCATATTATCACATTGAATATCCACGACATAATAGTGCACGGTCAGGCAGTGTGTGCGAGGTGTGCATCCCATATAATTCCCCCTAACAGACCCGGGCCTGGAGACAGGCTCGTCTGGCCCATTTCGCGTCCCCTTGTTGAATCAGCCGCCTCTTCGGGAGCAGAAAAGAAAGGCTCCTCGCCGAAGTCTTTTTCCGTGTATTCGATGTCGGGCAAAGGGATTTTATTTAGCTCGTCGAATAACTGTTCTTCTGTCAATTCGTCGTCACCCACAGTTTCCATTGGAGAAAAAGTAGGGATTTCTTTCGACGCATCGCCACGGGACTCATCCCCCCTGTATACATTCAAGTCTTCGTCGTCCTGGATGACTATCGGAGAAGGACTTTTGTGAAATTTGGTTGTCTCCACCGCTTGTGAAGTTCCCTCTCCTTCCGTCAGGGGCACGTATTTATAAGGTTTGCCGCCGGTTCCAAGTCCAAATTTCCTATCCAAGAGGCGATGCTTGTGAAGGTTGTCATCCGTAATGCATTTTTTAATCCTTAAAAAGTCGGATCTGCTTTGCAAAAGAATGGATAACCGGTTGTGGTATAATGCACCCTCTGTTTTCGGGAAGACATGATCTGTTTATGACAAAGGAAAAAGCGGAAGAATGTTATTACTTAGACTCCCCAAGCAAGATATTCAACTAGGCGATAAAAATTTACTCGATTTGAGCCATCTCCGTGAGCACCCAGCCTGTCTTCTTATGTAAAACCAGTCAGACTTAGGATCCCCGATGTTGCTGTATCCGTCGTATAGAACTTTCCTGTTCGCCACTGATTCAAAAAAGGAAAAGTTGGGAGTTGCAGAAGAGCGGTGCTTGAAGAGAAAGAAGAACACCAGGTCTCTGAATTTGAGTTCGGCGTGCAAGATTTTCGCATAAGCGACATATAAAGAGTATAGAGACGCGTAGGCGTTTGGATGAAGCTGCATTGGGGCAATGCCTAATCGTCTCAAAGTTTCAATGACAATTGGGGGGAACGGAGGAATAGCTCCTACTAGGCACATTGTCCGACTGATCGACATATACCCTTCCGGTGCTAGATGGGGTCTGTCTTCGCTTCCAGGTGTTAAGACATCGTCCCAAGGAATGTCGTGTCTTAAGCAGATTCTCTTGAGTTTTATCTCGTCGAGCTTGGACGCTAAGGAGTCAGAGAATTTATCTATCCCGACTGCGCCTGGAATTTCGTCTGGAGCTCGCTCGTCAGACCCGGAGTTGTTGCTGGATGACGTGCTTTCTGTCGGATCTGATTCTGTGGCTTCGTATTCGGACCCAGAATCTTCACCTTCTGGATTGATTGGAGGAATTTGAGGATTATGCTGTTCAGGAGTCTCGGATTCCGTTTCGGCTACAGATCTTGAGGAAGAGTGGTCGTTCGACATTGCTGCTAGGACGAGAAAATATGAACGATAAGATTAACACTACCCGTCCCCCGTGTGTGCAAGTGCTACTGTGTGTGCTTGTGTGTGCGCATTATTAAAAACGATAATAAAACATGAAAGCATTCGAGGTTATTAAAAGTCATTAGTCGTCATATGCAGTCAAATCATGAGGTCATTTAGTCCAGAGAGATCAACGTCAGGGCTCTATCCTAACTGTCCAGAGTTTTGTAGCGACAAGGCGCTGATTAAAGACTGAAATTTCTTCGTATCACCAGCCGTGAGGCGGATCGCATAGCAGAGGGATCGCCCCCTTCGACTCGCACGGCAGGGGGATCGCCCCCCCTTCGACTCGCACGGCAGGGGGATCGCCCCCCCTCCGACTCGCACGACAGGGGGATCGCCCCCCTTCGACTCGCATGGCAGAGGGATCGCACCCCTTTCCCGATCGCAGAGCAGAGAGTTTGCCCCTCATCGAATCGCCGGGCGAAGGGAAGGCTCCCTCACGAACCGTTGCGACTACCGTGGTACGACCCTTGGTTGCCCTCTCAATCTTCCGTCTCGCCACTTGCTTCCGTCCTTAATCACTGACCACGATCCGAGTCAGCCTTCTTTCTCCTTCTCCATCCTTCTTCTTCCTCATCTCCTTCCCATCCTCAAGTTCTGAGCTCCACGTTCAATGGCCATGGCAACTTGGTGATTACTTCGAAAAGTAGCGGATTTATATTGTTTCTCTCTGGAATCAACCGTAGAAATTCAGGAAAGTAGTACGAGGGTACTTCCTATAAAGTTACCTTTCTAAAAACTGAGAGAGTTCTTGGATTTTCGAAAGTTTTAAAGGGTTGGATTCATTGTTCGACAGCTCGCGCGAGACGATTCAGCAGAGAGGAGAAAGAAGGAAAGTGAAGAGGGGAACGTCGGCTTATATAGGCAAAGAAGGTGACCGTTTTCCTCCCCTCCTTTGTCTTATTCGGTCCACGAAACGCCCCCCGAGCCACGATCCGAAGACGGAGTCGCAAAAAAGCCCACGGACCGCTTTGAAATGATGGCCCACAAAACTCAGAGCCCGATACGACTCGAAGGAAGATGCGCCCTGTATCGCGCAAGACCCTAGGAACTCAGCACGCGACGAGCAGATGACCAAATCGGACCGTGTCGACCTATGGCGATCCGATCCATCCATGTGTCAATTTGAACCAATGCGACTGTAAACTTGCATCCTTTTAGGAGAGAGTCAATAAGTATCTTCGAAGCATGTTTCATCATCAATAAAACATACTTCGAGGGGGCAAAATGTTGGCTCGCTTTTTGACCAAGCCATCCAGGGCCATTCGTGAAAGGAAATCAGGAAACCAAGTCCTCTAGGAAAGTGGAAGAATGGATCGCACGCCATAGTCTCGCCCCGCTTGGATCGCACGCCATCGTCTCGCCCAGGGACGGATCGCTCTCATCTCGTCGACGAACGCCACCTCCAGGCGATCCGATCCCTTGTAACGAATCGAACCCACTGACCCGTTCAACCACGAGCTGGTCTTCAGCGATCCGAATCGCATGGATCTGACGACACCTGTTCACAATGGCTAGTTTGACTGTTTCTTCAATGGTGGCGATGCGATCCGAAAATCTCGGGATTTGTGCCACGTGTCCGCGATCCGTCCGACAAAATCAGCTATAAATAGCCCAGAGCTTGGCATTTTTCGGGATCTTTTTGGCAATAGTGAATGCTGAGTCCGCCATTATTGTCAAACCACTGAAATATTGAGAGAAATCACTGTTGTACTAGCTTTTAAAGCATAATCAATAAAATATAAAGTGGACGTAGGCTCGTTAACGCCGAACCACTATAAATTCTGAGTGTTATTTTCTTTTTCCTTGTTCTTCACTTAGAATTCTCTACAGTTCATAACAATTTGGGTGTTAGGTCCAAATTTCGATCTAACACTTTCTAATCTGACTAGGATCTTTTTATATAATAATAACCACTGCAGTTGAGTTATTCTTAGAGAAATGCCTACGTAACTCAAAGATTCATGGCTGGGCTGGTGGGAAATGCATGAAAATTTGCTTGATAATGAAGTTGGCTCACCCTTCAACTAGGATGTCAAATCATGATATATTAACCTTAAGGCCAGTGATCTTATAGAAAAGGTATAATGGACCTTCCATAATAGCGTGAATTGAGGGAATATAAGGCTAAGTAACATGACCATTAGTTACACGTTAATTTATCCTCCAATTAAAACCAATGAAAATTTTGAAAAAGATATATTGACATTCCTTTTTATGTTACTATCTGCTAAAATTTTCTAAGGTTAATAATGGAATATTTAACAACTACGAGCACTTAGGTCCAGTCAAATCCTAACCTTTTGAATAACATGAATTATGTGTCAATGTTCTTTATAGATGCACAGAATCTATCGAGTGACAAATTAAATGGTACGACAACAGCAAGCTCGCTTGCTGTGAAAACAGCAAGCTCAGCTTGCTGTGAAAACAGCAAGCGCAAGCTTATTGTGAAAACAGTAAGCAAAAGCTTGTTGTTCTCACAGCAAGCCCGAGTTTGCTGTTTGAAACAGCAAGCATAAGCTAGTAATTAGTTTACTGTGAAAACAACAAACTCTATCATATGCTTTATTATCTTCGGTATACTTTTGATAATTGGATCCCTTGTTTTCCATGAGAATGACAATGTATTACTATAATTGGTTAAAACCACTTTAGGGTTCCATCGATAATCTTAAAATACTGAAGAGATAGTTGCCTATATGGTCTTACATTTGAGCCATTACTGGGCATTCCTTTGAATTCTACTCAGGATGGACAAATGCTAATTTCAGACCAAAGAGAGGGAGGGAGGACGTATTCTGACTTTAGGCCTTGCTCTAAACTTATTAGTGTTTTGTTAACTCGACATTTTGTATTTGTGCAATGTGAATTTCTACAAGCATAAACTTAAAAAATTATAGCACATGTGCAGTATCAAAGTCTAGTTATAAATTACTAATTTGTGCTTGCATACTTCAAAATTGAATAAGCATGAAGAACAACAAGTATAAGGTTACCTCCTCAACTAATTGAGAACTGACCCATGTACAGGAGGAGAATGTTCCACATATTTTCTATCTTAAACTGAAACATAGCTATAAAAAACATAACTCCTATGTAAACCTACCCCACCTGTAGGACTTCCCACTACCATGTTGTGACGGTAAGGAATTTCGCTCGATCCGAATCAGTCATTAAACCGATCTAGACCGTTCGAAACCCCTGATCGTTTTGAGAACAAGACAAAATAGAACGCAGACGGAAGAATATTTCATTGCTATTACAACAATTCCATCAGATACAAGAATATACAGAGTATAAATGAATAAATTACATTCGACAAATATCAGAGATTTAAATACAGTATTGCAGCAGAAAAATAATACAAAGCACAACTGAAGGTGATACACGGATACAGAGCTTTCCGAGCATCGTTCCAGCTGTAAACCAGGATCCTGTGAATATAAATCTGCAAAACCAAAACTACTAGCTGCTCGTGTCAAAAATAGGGGCACCCAGAGTTTAGGTTAAAACAATAAACTCCAGGTCAGTCATGTGACTGGTGTGAGAACTAAAACAGTTATTTAAAACTTTATTTTAAAATAGAGTAATTCAAGGGACCACGCCGTATAACACGGAACGGGTTTCTTCCCAAGAAAACCAGTGCATAGAATAAATAGTGCAATGCTTTTTCGAAAAATGAAGCTATTATAAGACCCAGGTCCCATCACACAATGCAACGCAAGCCGGAGGATAGGGTTTTACCTTATAACAGCCAAACATGCTTGGTAAGTTTAAAACAAATCATTTGATACTATAATAAGTGTATAGTGTCAAAACAATTTCAATCATAAATATAAATCATAGGCGGCATGAATGTCCCATACCACTATGTCGCCATACTAGCTCTACAATTAAAATCGAAATGCACGTATTGGAAATTGGATTTCCGTCATGAGTCGAGGCAAGGGGCAAGCTCCTCTCCGCTTTCGAGACACTCTAGCAAATGTCTCAGGACTACACACTCTGGGCAATCCTGGATGCTTCAGGGCCGGTCCTCACTTACGTTAGAGGATTAATTATGCCTGAACACACGTTTCCCGATCCTTACAGACCTAAAATCGAGGTGCCTCATCCAACAACCACAAAGGTGAAAAGTATATAAATGTCAGGGCTGGTAAGTCACTGACACCACCAAAGCTAGAAAGAAACGTCGTGCTCTCCCTGCAGTCCGTATCCCGATTTTGACTCATACCGAGGTGTGAGGCTCGCGAATTCACGTTATACACAAAACTGCCACAAAGGCCGTGCTTTGATCATCAACCACAAGACTTTGCTTTTCAAAAGTAACCTTGATCCATGAAACTCAGCATGCCACATAGGCAATTCATGCCATGCGATTGATATCTATCGATATATAACCTCTAAGCTCGTACGTCTCAGAGAAGGGCGTTAAGCAAGAGAATAAATTCTCCGCCGCCAAATAGATATATATTTAATATAAATCAATCAACACAGAATAAAATCCAATGTCGGACACACAATCCATTTACAAGTTCGTTCTGGGTCTGAACGAAACCGGAGGCACTTTCCTCGCATATCCATCGATCTCCAGGTACGTCTGGACGACCACCAACTATTTCCATCCTCTTGGGTGTACATCCCAATCAGGATCATCAGTAATTATCCAAACGATGTGAAGACTTCCGGTCTTCGACCACCGTCTTCATCTTCGACTTATCGTCGAATCGGTTATTCTGAATGGGTATAAACCCGGCCTTTCCGAACAACCCGCGTATATTAAAAACAAATGTTAGACAAACACAACATACGCCTCATTCCAATTCATATTCTCAGGGAAAGGTTCCCATTAATTTTATCCAAGATAAATTCTTTAAATTTATCCTTTAATCTTCCTTTGGATGTCATTTCAAACCAAATTATGGTTTTTCCAAACTAGTCGAGATTAGCGAACCACACCGAAGTAATTATTTATTTTATTTCCCAATCCCAACCTATTCATCCCATGAAGCAAAACTGGTAATACTCCATATCTAATACCACGGTGTTATCGGTAAAATTAATTACCATTTCACGTTCAAATCTAATTAAAAATTTAACTACCGCTTTGGAGCAAAACTGGTGATACTCCATTCTCGATCCTTTTCTAGGTTTGATAATTTATATTATCAATCCATATTTCAATCTAATCAAAGATTCATTAAAACTTCTTTTACTGGGTTAAAGAACTAGTGTCATTCAAAACACAGTTCACGATAAACCCATGAATCAATTCTATTTAAACCCATTTCAAATCCAATTTATTTATTTAAAAATAAATGGATTTTAATTTCAGTTCAAAACTAGTTCATTTCGATAGAAATCTATTTTTATCTTTTTAAATATGGAGTTTTTCATCCCAATTTTTCCCAAATCATTTCTTATGATTTTACACTAATTATTGATATTTTTAATAATTTTATCAAGGCCCGTACAGTCGATTTCCATCAACGGCCATCGAACTGCACTTACAACGACCTTTTCTAAATTTGATTTGGACGTATCTCCAAATCCAACCGTTAGATTTTAAATTTCCAATATTCGTTAGAAAGCTCTTTTCGATACGAACCCAACGGTTCCGGTTTTAGGAGAATCCGACGGTCGGATCTTCCGTAATGTCCGTTCGAAGTAAATGGTCGAAATTCGCGAACTACCGCTGCGCGGCGTGTTCTATTCAGGCCATTATATTATATATATAATATATATAATATATATTTCGTCGATTTCTATTTAAAACGAATTTTATAAATCGTTTTAAATTCGTTTCAAAAAAATTTCAACTTCCATTTCAATTCAAATCAAAATTGAATTTCTCCTTATAAATTCATTTTAAAATTCGTTTCTATTCAATTCAAATTCATTTCAATTCGTTTTCAGTTCAATTCGAATTCGTTTTATATTCAATTCATTTCAAATTGGTTTTCTATTCGATTCAAATAAAATTCGTTATATATTCAATTCAAATCAAATTCGTTATATATTCAATTGAAATCAAATTCGTTATATATTCAATTGAAATCAAATTTGTTATATATTCAATTCAAATCAAATTCGTTATATATTCAATTTAAATCAAATTCGTTATATATCCAATTCAAATCAAATTCGTTATATATCCAATTCAAATCAAATTCGTTATATATCCAATTCAAATCAAATTCGTTATATATCCAATTCAAATCAAATTCGTTATATATTCAATTCAAATCAAATTCGTTATATATCCAATTCAAATCAAATTCGTTATATATTCAATTCAAATTCGAATATAATCGATATAAATATCGTTCGCGTCAAAATAGCGCATCTCTAATCAACACGGCTTTATATATTTCAATAATTCCGTTATTCTATTCAACAAATGAATATTTATTCTATTCAATATGTGAATAAATATTTCGTCAACACACGACTAACCTCAACGAATGAGTACTGTCCACGTGTGACTCTTTTTGTTATTTAATATATTTTATATATGATAAAAATGTAAATCTTATTGTTAAAATATTTCGTTCAACACATGACTAATCTCAACGAATGAGTACAGTCAACACATGAATCTTTATTTTATAATATTCTTTACCTTCTAAATTGGAATGAGGCCCAATCAATTACCATATAAAGTTAATTATATGGATTCCATTCAACACATGTATATAATAGCAACGATACATAGTCAACCATCATCCAAAGTGCACTACACTGTATAAGCATCAAATATAGAAATCTAACGCTTATAACAGCCTATCGATCCATCGATCGACATATTTAATCAATCAAGATTAGTGAACTTCAAATTTCATCCCAACACCCGTGTGGGGTTTCAAATCAACAAACACAGATTTTATTTGTGCAGTTGGGCGATGTGTAAAATTTATCGTCCCAATCAATGTCATTCAAATAGGTGTACATAAACAAACCGTCCGGTTTGTAAATGAATATTTATTTATTCACATTCACATTAAAAATTATATTTTTAACGATAAAACATTTTATTTTAACACATGAATTTTTATTTAGTTCATTTACAAAATAAAAATGATATTTTTATTTTTCTAACTTATTTCAGAAAATTTCGGCGGCATAACGACACGATACTAGAAACGGGACAAGGCCTAGCCTTATCCCCGGTCTAGTGAAGGCCCACGCCATTCACACATCAATCAAATCCATTCCATTTCACCAAACAATTCAATTCAAACCAAATAATCTAACCAACTACACAACCAAACAATTTAACAAACAAGCCATCCATGGTCTGTGGATGACGGGTGTCGGGTGCTACTAAACACCGTCTGCATCCTAGTATATATATATATATATATATATATATATATATATATAACTAGAAAAAGAAATTGAAGAGTGAGAAGTTCTCACCGATAGCTATCCCAATTCCACGACTCTTCATTGATAGAAATCTTCATCGTTCTCGCCTTTTTGTCATCTTCATTGCCCATAGCCACTACATATATAAAAATTGAATTTTTACTTTGCTATTCAATATATAAAAATGGAATTTTTACTTCGCTATTCAATATATAAAAATCGAATTTTTACTTTACTTTTCAATATATAAAAATCGAATTTTTAATCGAATTTTTACTTCACTATTCAATATATAAAAATCGAATTTTTACTTTGCTATTCAATATATAAAAATCAAATTTTTACTTTGCTATTCAATATATAAAAATCGAATTTTTACTTTGCTATTCAATATATAAAAATCGAATTTTTACTTTGCTATTCAATATATAAAAATCGAATTTTTACTTTGCTATTCAATATATAAAAATCGAATTTTTACTTTGCTATTCAATATATAAAAATCGAATTTTTATAATCACGCTATATGGATAAAAATTCTATTTTTCTAATGCTCTTCTATACATAAAGATTTTGCCTATTCAAATTCAAAGATTTTATCTTTTCTATTTTAAAAATCTAACCTTTTCTATTTTAAAAATCTAACCTTTTCTATTTTAAATTAAAAACTGAATTTTTACTATGTATATGGTAAATCAAAAATTGACTGGGTGGCGGTCAGGCAGGGGGTGCGGCTTTGATTCGTGGAGGAGGTGAAAGCATGGGTGGCTCGCGAGGCGTCAACACTGGCGAGGGCAGGCGGAGGGGCGATGGTTTTCGACGTGGGTCAGGATTCTGGGGGGGCGTCGATTTCCAGCGAGGGGGGGCTTCGGAGGTGGCGATCGAAGGGGAGGGGGAGGGTTCGAACTGACGAGGGGGGGGGGAGGGCTTCGGCGGTGGCGCCGGTCCGCCTGGAGGCGCGATGGCCATCGTCGATCTCTTTTTTTTCTGCTTTGTAATCGATTGAAAATCAAAAAGGGGGGCAGAGTATAAGGGAAAGGAGAGAGGAGTGTTATATTTTTTTATTTAATCCCAAAAGGTTGACTTTTACATACGACCTCTAAACGAGGCCCACCGCCTGTCGTCCATAGCTAATTACCCCTATTCCGAACACAATGGGATATGTATCATAGGCTGATTCGATCGTTACAATCAGTTTCCGTCAAAATCGACATATAACTCTATATATTGAATTTGAACGCGCATTTCAATTTACAGGGGTCCCATAATAACTAGAAAAATTCCAAAAACATATTTTCTAGCTTCGTATTGACGATACGGTCCTAACAAAACTAGTTTCGTCGAATTCCGATATCGTTAGAAAAAT
The DNA here is from genome assembly GCA_030737875.1 of Allium sativum. Taxonomy (NCBI): domain Eukaryota; kingdom Viridiplantae; phylum Streptophyta; class Magnoliopsida; order Asparagales; family Amaryllidaceae; genus Allium; species Allium sativum. The sequence continues at coordinate 605,301,240 of CM060910.1, read as the reverse complement.
GGCCATTTTCCAGTCGATTAAAATCAACTGAAACTGGTCAAACGCGTTTTCCTTCGCCACGCTCACATATTGATTCGAAAAATTATGAAATTTGGAATCTAGCAATAATCTGACACTGCGGATCCAACAGAAGTGGTTTCGTCAAAATCCGAGGTCATTTGCAAAATGTCTATTCACTACAACAAAAAACACTTTTCGCAACAGGCGATATCTGTTGCAGTAGACCTATTGCAACAGGCCTGCGCCTGTTGGTATAGCCGAAGTTGCTAAAAGTCTGCAACATTTTCTGCCTGTTGCAATAAGATGTTGCAGTATACTTTTTTGCAACAGGCTTTTGCTGTTGCAACAGACCATTTTGCAATAGTATATGCCCGTTGCAATAGATACATAAATCTATAAAAAAATAATATTACAGCTTATAGATATTACATATTAAATGTATTTATTTTAATATTAGTGTATATCACAGAATGAAATGAACAAATAAAATTTTTATTTTAATAGAGTTTTAATAATACAAACAATTACAATAAAAGTTTCTACAATTTTCATACACTATTCATGTATAACAATTTCTTGACTCACACAACACAATTTTTTTCGTATAGAGTAGTTTCTACTCATATATCTACTCTATCATACATATACTATAACAAGAGAATAAATATCATCAGTTCACTAGAACAAATCTGCTGTTCATGCTCCAGGTTTGCTGTCGATCATGAACATGCACATGCCTATCCATGAATATGTATGTCCTTCCAGCGAACTCTACATCAAATAAAAACCTAGAATTGACATGCAATAATAAAACAAATATGAAATAACTATTTGAATTGAAACGTGAAGAATTCTAGTGTGTTAGGGAACTTACTTTATTAGAAATGGAAAAGAAAGCTTATCAAGCGAAGACTTCCAAAAAAGCTGCACATGAAAACAAAGGCTTGGCTCATGTCATCCTAGAATCATCTTAAAAATAGACCCTGTGCCAACCAAGAATACCAAGTTGAGAGAAATGCTTATAGAAGGAAACGAAAGCACAAAAATGAGAAAAAAAACAACTCCAAATAGTAACCTGTATGCAATAAAAGATATACCAGCACAACATACCCCGGATCATTTGGCAAACACAAATATTACAAACGAGTTTAGAAGAACTCAAAGAAGACATACCAGATACAGGAATTGAAGCAAATTTATCTCCTATTAGAGCTAGATAGGACAATGTGACACATTACTCTATCGTTAGAACACCAAAAGAAAATATGTGGCTACTTACATAACCATCGGGTGAAAGTTGGTTTAATACATCATTGGTACATACGTCCAAATCTAAATATGTAAATTTAAATACATCATCAAACACCAAAATCTACATACATCCAAATATATTATGTATGGAGACCGGGGACCATCATGACTACATTTGTCCAATGTACGGTTTATCCTTTCCTGGACTTAAATAAATAAAATGAAACATACCTTTTTACAAGACAGCCACTTGGATGCAATAAAGAGTCAAGATTTAGATGGCATATGCTAACATTCAGCTTGGTACCAATTGCTTCCATATAATGTAGATCACTAGGAGACTTGTTATCTAAGCATATGCAAAATAGAAATACAAAGAATCACCAAGTATTTTGAATAGGAACTCATAAAAGATGAAGTATGACATATATGTGAACCGATTCTCGTCATGCATAACATTATACTGGAAGATAACAACCCAGAGCGTACACTATACTCATTAATATAGCTTCCAATGTAACTATTTGTGCATTGCACAAAGGAGGTTACCATGAGTTATAATTACAAAATTAAGGATAAAATAGTTGGAAAAAAAATTAAGATCCAATGCAAACCTGAAATAGATCATTTCTGGAATTTCATACGCCTATGATTGGATATAGAAAACACGATGGCATTCTCAACCAAAAATTCAGGAACTGGGTCATTTTAATTGTGGAGCACGGTTCAAAAATAATAGGCAACTGCTACTCGTTTTCATTGAAATGTAATATGAGTATAAATCAGAACCTTTAGAGATACATGGTGTTTCAATCCTTTCTCGACTGAAATCATGCCTTATGCTTCCTTCTCCAGTAATATCATTCATATCACAATCAGCTGACAGTACGCAAATTTGCTTGTCGAACAGAATTTAGTCCTGTAATATCATTCATATCATATCACGATCAAAATTGAACAGAAATTACTTGTCGAGCAGAATTTACTGGAGTATTCAAATCATGCCTTATGATATTACTGGAGTAATTTGCTTGTCGAACAGAAATTTCTCCAGTAATTCCTTCTCCAGTAATTTCTCCAGTAATATCATTCAATTCCACAATACGCAGAAGTTTCATACCAAAATTTGCTTGTCGAACAGAAGCTAGAAGGATTGATTGTAAAAAGAGTTCAATTTGGTTGTTACCTTTTCATATGTGTAGAGTTGGAACTGAATATTCCGGCTACTCGGATTCCTCGCATTTTTCCCCTAATGCCTAGAATGGGAAGAGTCACAGCAGCGATCCCGAACGAAGACGAAGCCCGATCAACCAAAACTTCTGCTTCTCCTTCTTCGAATCCAAGATCCCCTCTTTGCAGTTTACACTTTCGTTGTTTTCAACACTGAACTTAGGATTTTCAATTTTGGTACCAGCAGTATCATAAGCGTCCAACGATTCCGGCACGATTTTGATGACCTTGATTTCATTAGAAAAGTAATTGGCGTCGATAGCAAGTAATCGACAGGATTTAGAACAAGCAGGTCTAGAGGAGGAAGTGAGAGGGTGGAGGAGTAGGCGACGGGTTACGTTAGATTGGGAGGGATTCGCTTTTATTTTGGAGACCGCTTAGATCTAGGTTTATTTTTAGGGAAAACGAAGAGAACAGAGGGACCAAAAATTTGGCGGATGGAGCAAAAAAATTGTGCAGATGGAGCCAAAAGTAACGAAAGTTTGGCGGATGGAGCCAAAATTTGTGCGCAACGAACAAAATTTTAGCGTATAAAACAAAAAAAAAGTCAAATAAGTTTTTTTTGAACATATGTTAAGGTAACACATTTTAGAAAAAGATTAAATATTGATTATTACAGCTAATAATATTGTGTTATTATTGAATATATTTATAATACTTTTTTTAAAATAGTTGTTGAATATTTATAAGCAATATTAGTTAATACAGAAACATCTATAGACTCAAATTTACGACTTTTAGAAATAAATATAAATTGTTAACTATAATTTACTAATTATTAATAATGAACTATTATATTATTGTACTTTTATATTATTTTTTTACTACACAATGAACTATTATATTTTTATTGTACAATGACATTATTTTTTTACTACGCAATGACATTATATTTTTCTTGTAGTGTATTTCATGACTATAACCGAATTTTAATCATATATATATATATATATATATATATGTGTGTGTGTGTGTGTGTGTGTGTGTGTGTATTAACTATTATGTTTATACTTCTTATATTATAACCGAATATTACTTGGGGAAAAATAATTTTCAAAAATACGTTTTTCGCAAGTGGCTTTACCTGTTGCAAAAAAATTATAGTTATCGCAACTAGTGAAAACAGTTGCTAAATATATAATTTTTGCAACTGCTGAAAACAGTTGCTAAATATATAATTTTTGCAACTGGCTTGAAAGGGTAGTTGCAAATAATATGTCTATTGCAACAGGAATGAAAGCGCAGTTGCTAAAAGTATGTTTTCGCAACAGACGTGAAAGCGCTGTTGCGAAAAATATGCTTTTCGCAAGAGGAAGGAAAAGCCTGTTGTTAAATCTTATCTATTGCAACAGCTATAAAAGGTCTGTTGCGAAATATCATTTACTGCAACTGACATTTGGGGCCTGTTGCAAATAACTAGTTGCAATAGGGTATTTTTCTTATAGTGATTTTTAAGGGCCTGAATTCCATAGCGACTATTCAGAATTTTCAACTGGACATATCTTTTGATCCCCGCTATGAAATTTCAATTTTTTGGGTTCGTTGGAAAGATATTCCCCATTAGATCCTAATGTTTTTGGTTTCACTAAAATCCGGATTGTTTTGCACCCGGTACATTCAATTGAAGTTTGAAATTGAATTATCGAACTACCGCGCCATTTTCAATTCCTTTTATAATTATATATAATTATTTATATTCTAACGACGATGTATATAAATATATACGTTCTAATTATATCCAGAATAAATTTTTCGTCGATATTATTTAAAATAATCTATTTTAAATGTTCAAAATTCATTAAAATTGCCAAAATAAAATTTTTAAACTGGCTCAGAATTTCCGGGTTATTACACATATCCTATGTAAACCTCCTACCTTTTATTCTCCTTGCATGTTTCTTCTTCAGTGACGGGCTCCATTTCAAGCAATTGTTTCCTTTATTTAAAAATAATGGACGAAGTTAGCCTTGGGAATAGAATATATACATCTAAAGATATGTAGAGGTAATAGAAACATACTTGACAATAAAAAGACATAGACCTGCTTTCTTAGTAGCGTGCATCTAAAGGAACATTTTTTAATCCAAATCTATGCTACAACCTCCTAGCCTCAGTTTCAGCGTAGCGTAGCTATGGTCAAGCTGCATTTTCAGCTATGCATAGTATCAGTATCAGCCTGGTTTTCTGGCTTTAGTTATTGCAGATTGTGTTGTTGTAGAGCTATCTTACTGCTTTCGTAGTGCATTTTTCAGGGGATGCAATGTAAATATTTCAGTTCTAAACTCTCATGGTACTGGATATGTTAAAAGTATTTCCCACCTAAATTGAGTGAAAACTTCAGTTACATTTTGTTTTCATATAATGGCAGGTGAGCGAAACATTTCACTTGAAATTTCTAAAGGCTGATTGTTTCAAGAGCATAGAATGGAATGTTGGCAGATATAGTGAAAACTACTTCAAATGAAGGGGCTGAAAAATCTCGTTGATAAACACCTGAAAGCAAAGAAAATAAACATTCATTATATTAAATATGGAAAACTTATACTCAAATTTATCCTTTTAGAATGCGTAGAGCTAATTATGTCGAATATAAACAGTAAACCATACCTAATTCAATATGCAAGCTTTCTATACACACAAAGGATATTTTAGCACAAGTCTTATGCACATTGGTGTCCGAGCATCTAGGAATAAAAGTATATTAATATGATAAAAAATATTAAAGTATAATTTTAAAATTTTATACTGATATAATAAACATAAGCCTAAAAATATAAAGAAAAATAATATAAACATTTTTGTTGAAGTAAATGTTGATTTTGTGACCTTATATGTATATCTCAATTTTTAAAAAGAATTAAATGTCAACCTTCATTATAAGTGGAATTCAAACTTGTAATCTCATCAAAATATGATATTGGCATTTTTGAAACTTCTTGGTTGTCTCAAAATATCAATGCTTTACTTACAGCTATACTTATTTCAACTATTAATGAAGAACATAATACTTTGTGCACTAGGACCAAGTGCAAGCTGGGCTAAATGAAGAAATATAATAAGGAGAAAGGATAATTTATATTACAATCCATTTATATAACATGAATATACTAGGCCAAACAAACATAAAATGGACATATATATAACTAACTCAAATTAGTTTTGTTGCCCACATAGATCAGTTTGCATTTTACTTAACCCTTCATTAATGGAATAGTCTAATTTTATTTACACAATAACATATTATAATTAGCCATGGTATTGGCTATGTTGTCTACTGCGTTTTCCTTAACCCTGTACATATTTTGTCGGCAAAGAAAATGAATTTGGGTGGTCCGTTGATTCAGTAGTTAACTATATTGTTTACCATTACCATATAATATCCGCTTAGTGAAATTTACTAATATAAATTAGCACGCTTGGCCTTTTGTGAACAAAAACATAAAGTTCAAAAAAGGCTAAACTAATCTTGTCTCCTGTTCATAAAGAATACCTGAAATTCATATTCATTATTTCAAATTCCTCTCAACTGATCAATCTACCTAAATACAGAAACTGCAAAATATACTTAAAACGGATGCACAAATCGTAGACGAAACCTTACGTTGTCTGGATGAGAAAATACCTAGTTGAGATGATCTATGCAAAAATTGAGGCGAGCGATTGAGAATTAGGGCTGCGAAGCTGAAGAATTGGTGGAGTGGTTCACAGATGTTGTTTTGAAATTTAAGGTGGAAGGATTCATGGGGTTGATTTGAAAATTAGGGTGGAACGATAGAAGTGGGAATTTATGGAACGAGGGTTCAGAACAAGGTTTTCAGGGAATGAAAATGATACGGTGGTAGGCGGGAATGGAGAAAAAAATGCCGCCCACTATTTGCGAAACGCAACTATTCGAGTGAACCTGGCGAAACAGATGCATTTATGTTCAAACGCCGCCATATAATGTAACTAAAAGCACAATTTCTTGTAGTGAAAGAGGACTGTAGTAGATGTAGAGTTGTGGTTTTTGCAATTTAGTGCATTTTGATGATTTTTACCATATGTATGGATAGCCACTTTTAGGGTGGTGCTGCCAAAAAAATTCATGAATTTTCCCATGTTTGAAAAAAAAAATTTGTGAGGCTAAGTTGAATTATCTTCCAAATAGTAAGTTGTTACTTTTATTTTCTAATATCCACTGGTTTGGAAAATAAGCGTACATCTTAGGTGTTGGCTTGGCAGTATCGATCTCGAATTTGATAGTGGTTGTACACACGGATGCGAATGTTGGCTCCATGCCATATTCTGAATCTACTTTCATTGTTATAGTTGCTTCCATGATTGTTGTTAAGCGTGATAAGTGGCAATTTCTTTTGTACTGTCACTTGTTCAAGAGTGTTGGGTTATGTTTTTTGCTCTTGAGGATTTCGGAGATGAAATCATTTAAGAAGTGAAGAATGTACCAACCCATATTTTAACTATTAGATATTTAAATAATTTTATTTAAATATTAATCGTTAATTATCTAATTGACGGTTCCAAAATGAGATTTTCCATAAACAATTGAATCAGAACTTAGGACCAGTTCCATTAAGTCTGGATTATTCATTACATGAAAAATAAGTACTTCGATCATTATATTACGAATTCGGACCAACCGATAGTCATATTGATCTCAAATATACGTAAATAGTCGGTTCTGGGGCAGTGTCGGATTGCAACAAATTTATATTTTTGTAATCGTCACAATGAGTTATTGACCACCGTTAAGTTTCATAGCAAATGGACGTACCATTTGATAGGGCGCAAATAAAACCCGTGTCAATTTCTGTAAGAAACTGACGTTATAATTTGAGTTTTAAAAGCTATCTTCCATATACAGTCGATTTAGGTCTTGTGACTAGTTCCATTGGTTTTAGATGGCATGATAGATGATAGCAAGCGGAACGTGTCGATTGGGGCTCACTGGTTTGTGGGTCTTATTTGTGAATAAAATATTATATTTGAACAGATATGCTATAATAACAGACCAAATTTGCTCCTTCCCTTCTCGGGTGTTTACTGTTTTATTCATTTTTGAGAAACCGTGGTCGCTTATTGATATGAAATTTCTAGATCATTATCTCTCTAAGTACTTAATTAAAAAGTCCAAACCCAAACTCGTTGGGATCGTATCGGCAAGAGCTTTGAGCCCATGTGCTCAGAAATTGTTGCATAAGAAAATGGAGGAATCCAATTTTTTGGGCAGCAAGGTTCAGAATTATTGCGCGTAGGAGCGGAGTTTGGGGGATTTTGAGGCCAGATTTGGGGTCATAATGGGGAGAGGCACCTTCGTCGGAATTTTTGAGGACCACGTTCACAAAAAGTGACAAAATGACTTATGGAAGCACCGTGTAGGGGGCACAGACAAGATTTTTTAAGGGGATTCTGCGATGATGAATTTGACATAAGCAGGTTGTAGATCGCAGCGGTATTTTCCGATTTAATTTTCATCGAGAAACGAAGTAGTAATCATTGATTAAAGGAAGTGGGTTTTGGGTTCTTTGACACAATAAACGAGCATGTATGGGGGAGTTGGGAAAGATGGATTATGAAGGTAATTAACAGATAGTTAATTATGATTAAGTTAATTTATTTATTAGATTAATGTTGAACTTGTAACATCAATATCTTTTGCGTATGAGATTAGAATTGGACACCGTTTTTTCCATTGGACTCGTATGGACGAGCTCTACATTTTAGAGCTAGTTTGGCTGATTTAACTTAGGTGGGTAATATTATCTCTCAATGAAATGTGTTTGTTCGTATAGTGTAAATTTAACATTGGAACTGGTTGTTAATTATAAAAGGTAACATTTAGGATAATTAAACCTAGTAAATAATTAATAAAATGATTAAAAAGTCATATAATTAGTTTTACTCATTTTACCCGGTTGCGCATTACTGTGCGTGCTATTTACCGTTTGCGCGCTATTGCGCACTGTTTTTACTATATTGCAAGATTTAGACTATTTAGACATATATTTCATTTTAGTTGCTATATATAGGTTCTATTTGATTTATTGTTGCTATTATGGATGTTTGTATGCTAGTTTAGGAATTGTTTGACTATTGGTTGCATGGTGAAATCGTTTGCTTAATTTAGCTAAAAGCATCGTTCGTAGACAATCTAGTACTAGGATAAATCTTATTCGTTAGAGTTTGGGGTGCTTATTGATCTAGACATATCGGTGTACATTGGTTTAGTGCACAAGGATGGTAGACTCGAACGGATGAGATAAACTCATGATGGAGATTCATAGCGCTTGGATGGATCTGACGACTCAGCAGCACTAGAGCTCGGTGACAGATTTGAAGATGGAGCGACATTGGAGCTTGATGGCCAACCTGAAGACGAAAGATGGACTTGGCGACGGGTGAGATTTCGCAACGAATGCCATATGTTTTTCTTGGATGCGTATTTAACCAATTCTGGTTAGATAGATGATCCGAGTAGTCGTTATCGATCTTTATGAAGTGGTCGATATCGATTACTATTATTATGGCCATTTTGACCAATTTAATATCCTTGACGATGCGATTTTAAGGATCATGATATGGTAGTTTACTTAGATAGTGATTTCAATATGGTGTCTCTTCGATCAGTGGCTTTGGCTTGGGACGAGGATGTTCTGCTTCTGATTATTCGTCATTCGACGACGATGACTCCAGGATGGGAGGCAAGCTGCTAGGATGGATGGTTTTATGCAGAAAAGATGACGTTAAGTCGTATTTAGGTGACTGTCGGAGGGAGAGATATGAGGGATACAGGATGATGTCCTACGACATACGATGACCATCATGAAAGTGTGTGCGTGTATGTGCCAAGTATAGTACACTCACAAGGATTGTGTAATATGACAAACAATATTCAAGTATAAAGTAATAGCTAATCACAGAACAATATAATAGATAAGTAAATGCAGTAAAAGGAAAAATCACAGCAGAGATTTTCATACTGGTTTGGAGCACCGTCCTACGTCCAGTCCCAGACTTCTATTTGGATTTTCACTAATAACAACCTCACTTCACCCGGAGGACCAGGTTTACAACACCCGAGCAGTCGAACGGGAATTTCACGCCTCTATCAACACGAGGACTTCACAAATTGTCTCTTACAACATGGAGGACTTCAAACAAGATGAGTAGACTTGTGAATTGACAATGTGTGTTCTTAATAACACGAATTTGTCAATTCTTATGCAACCTTCCTATAATCTTATCCTCAAATAGAAATTGTGTATGTGAAGATTTGGAAGACGATATCGTGTTTGAATCAAAAGAATAATATATAAATTCTAGGATTTAAGAACGATATAAGAAGATTATGAGCGTTTGAATGCTTTGAAAGAACAAAAATGAAATCAACAATAGATAGAATAGATAGAAAGAATTGGTTATGTGAATCGATGATTTCATGTTGTTTTTATAGAAGATAAAGAGTTGCAATCATTGGTGAAGAGAAGTATTGAATAGAAATGATTTTTGATGAAAGGAAAAGGAAGAAACTTTTGATGAATGAAGATGTCTGTACAAAGAGTTGCTTTCAGTTTGAAAATCGATTGACAGGTCAAAAATAACTAGCAGACTGAAATTTGAATATATATACATTATATACATGTGTGCATGTTCATTGTGCATTCTACCCAGAAATGGTCGACCGCCTATTTTGAAACCGGTCGACCGATTTATGGAAATATGCACAATGAATGTGCATTCATATATTTACATATATATATTCATAATAATGAGGTATATGATTATTTAAGGATAGATTTTAACACTTATAACATGGCTAAATCACTAAATAATCAACCGCTAACTTACAATACCATTGATTCTCTTCCTTTTGTCGGTCATGAAACTTCTCCTTGTCATTAATCAAAATGCTATGAATTCCTTGATTCAACATTCTCCCTCTTTTTTATTGATGACAACATAGATCTGAAAGTGTTTCTAACTCCTCCCCCTATCTATGTACTCCCCCTGAAATATATATTAAAAATCTGCGAAAAATATTGTTAGTAAACATTTTTCTCCCCCTTTGTCATCCACAAAAAGAAGTAGTTAAGACATACATACCATAAAACAAACACAAAATGCATTCGGACAATACACACCATACATACCCAACCAAGTGTTGTAGATAAGAGTTAATACGTGCAAACCCAAAATAAAATATAGCACTACTTATGTACAAGTGCTGATTTAAGTTTTACTTAAATAAGACATAATACGACAAAACATGGATAAAGAGAGCTAATGATATGGTGAGTCGGATTCAGTTGTAACACCCCATGTCCGTTAAGGTCACTCACAAAGGGAATGCCTTAACTTTGGTAAAGAGCTATAGGTAAAAGATACAGATAAATTACAAGACAGACAAAATTTAAAATAGCGGAAAATAGAACTTTGCTTTATTGATCAAATACTTTGTACTACAATTATTTTCCAATACCAGAATATTTGTCATACAAAATAAAGAAGCATAAAATAACATTTATATTCCCCAATGTAGCGTGAGCCAGCCATAGCAGTGGAAAAGAGAATCCAAGTGAAACTTCGACTAATCTTTAGCTTGGAAAGAAAACTGGGCTAAGTAGTAATATTCCCTCCCTGCGAACCTGGGGGGAAACGGAAGACAAAAAAGCGAAAGAAAACAGAGTCAGACATAAAGTCTGGTAAGTTCAGTAACTTTCAGCATGTGAACAGGTAAAAAGCAACATGGCATGAATTAACTGAATACAAGACAACACCATGATGACGGGAATCATAAGGTTAGCACAAGATATGATAAGGTAAGATAAACTGGATGCACTTTTATACTTTCTCTGCTTCGCTACTACCTTGCTATCTTAATTTCTATATCTCTGCACCACCTAACTAGTGACCAACTAGTAATTTGTATAGACTGATAGAACAATAACGTGATCCCAATCCCCGAAATTATGGTTGTTTTCAGGCGTACATCTATTATGTATTACCAAGATCTAATCTAGGGTTTTCTATCGAGCGCATTCTAGATCTAACCAGGGTTTACGCTACTCAGGACTACTAGCATTTATGCTACTTATTAAATGTTTCTCGGATTTTAGGGTTTATGCGACCTAGGTCCAACTAGAGATTATGCTACTTATCGAACGACGCCCCTAATCTAGGACACACTACCCAGAGTGGTATATGTTCCTAAACTTTCCCCACGTACGTGTCGTGGATCGTTATCGCTGTCTAGATGCACGTGTCCTCTATATATGCGACCCGAGTCTCGTGGCAGGGCAAATCAAGAAACACGGAACTCGGTCGGGAGCTTTCAGATATCTGTCGATGCAGATGCTAAGGTCTGTTTTTCCAGTGTCTATGGTTCCACTTGACCCCTCCCTCAACTAATGAAAGGCACATCTTGAAAAATGAGAACTATACGCAGGCCCTCTATGCCCCACTAACCCATGGCCATCCGCACCCATAACTAGATAGCAAGTATATGGTCTTTTGAAGTTATCCGCCTTTCCGCTGCACGTATCTCGACTGACTCAAGATGGTAGGTAGACGATGAGTTGCTATCACAGGGCTACTGGTCTCGCCGAATCACGCTGGTCCATCCTAGTCTTTAGGTTGCCTTATATCGCAATCAAGGCATACACTTGGTTCTTCTAACGTAGACCTTAACCTCTGTGAGCCCAGGCGGATCATCTGTAGCTTCATAGAGGGATACCAAGAGTACCCTCACATCCCCTCGAAGCTGTATGCTTCGTAACCCAGTTTATTGGAGCCTTCTTTAAGATCAGATGGACATTCGCTCCTTCTCGTGTTCTACTACGGTTTACTACTTAGTTCCCTTAACTAAGGTTTACTACTTAGTTTTCTGAACCGTCGTTTTCTTAACTAAGGTTTACAACTTAGTCCTTTTAACAACGGTTTACTACTTAGTTCTTTTTCTCGTCAAGTTGGATTGGTTAAGTGTCATTAGTCAATTCAAGTTAACTTAACCCATTCAATTGTCATGTTAAACTGGTTAAGTGTTATCAGTAGTTCATGTTGACTTAACCCTACTACAAATCAAGTTATATTGGTTAAGTATTTCTTATTACTTAACCCCACCCGTTCATCTTGTATTGGTTAAGTGTTCCCTTAGTTAACTTAACCGTAACATCTGTTTAATTCACATGTTTCAATGGTTAAGTATTGTCCCTTCATGATTTAACTTAACCTTGTTCATTTGTCACACTATGATGGCTAAGTGTTCTAAGTTTACTTAACTCCACCTTCTAGTCTAGTAAACATGTTAAACTGGCTAAGTGTATTTTACTCAACCCCACCTTCTAGTCTAGTTAACATGTTAAAATGGTTAAACCTTTTCTTATCCTCACCCACTTGTCTACTCAACATGTTATAACGGTTGTTTAACCCATACAAGTCTTGTCTTGTTAACATGTTAAGTTGGTTAAGTGTTCCTATGGACTTAACCGTCCCATTCTAGCTTAATTGTTTCTTAGCTTTAAATTATTCATTTAAAGCACCAACTACTCACATTAGACAGATATCGTTGTAGTCACTGGATGTGCCGGTCGGTTCCGGGCAGATTTACACCGCAACTCAGTCTAACCTCAGGTTCTTATTGGGCTCAATGTCTTAACCTCTCACATTAGATAGGTATTGTTGTGGTTACTGGACAGCCGGGCGGGTTCGGGCAGTTTTACACCACAACTCAATCTAACATCGGGTTAGGCATATTCAGATTTTCTACAATGTACATATTTCTCATTTAGGACAAATTCTTCATGTAAATTATTCCTAATTTACTTATGCCATAATTACTCTTCTATTGTACATTATCAACATTTATTATTATGGCCCACTTTTCCTCTAAATCATGTTTATAAGATTATACCAAATTAAGTGTCATTAACCATGATTATGCTAAACATGACAATTACATGTAATTTCAAGTTATTAATCAGAATAGGCTATAACCCTTCCCAAACTCGCCATAATAGTCATGCCCAAAATCACTATGCCATACATTTGGCGTTCCAAATAAGTAGTTAAGCCTAATCTAGACTTAATGTTCCTATTTACATTTTTGGCCCAATCTAGATTAAATATCCAATTTTACAATTCATGTTAGAACTGGATTTAATATTCTTGTTTACAATTAATTCCAAAACTAGATTCACATGCCAACTACATGTTTTTCGGCCAATTAACAATTTACCGTTTACGCCAATTCTAATATGCATGCAAATTACTCACTATTATCGCCAATTAAAATCATGCCAACATATTTATTATGCCAAATTATATAAATTTCATGTTACACCAAACTTTCAAGTTTTCTATCACATTCATGTTAGTTTAATGTTCTGCCCAATTCGTATTCCCATCGTTTGCGAAATCGTGATTCAGTCTAGATTATAGGTCCATCTAGATTCGTAGATAAAAGGGAATAAACAAGAGCACCATGAAAAGACAGGCATAAGAATAGGCACAAGATGATAATCCAAATTCACAAATTACAGATCTAATAAATATACCGAATAAATTGACTATAACATCGCAGGTATATAGATCTGATAACATTATGAATACGAAAAGGTTTGAATATCAATCTATGTTCAAGAACATGGATAGATCTAACTTAATAGAAAAATCCCCAAAATCAAGATTCAAGGATAATTAAGAATAGGTCAGAATAGAGAATCAAGCTTAGATCCAATTTCATAGTCATAGTCGTAGGCAATAATCTCATAGTCATAAATCATAGGTGATTAGCCACAATTGTCCTTGTCATCGTCATAGGCAATAGTCTTATGTTCACGGTCATAGGCATAGGCATAGTCGTCATAGGCTTAGGCCATTAACAATAGTTTCAACGTCATAAACATAGGCACAGTCTCATTGGTAATCAATCACAATAGTTCTTAATTAGATCCAAAGGCATATACAAGCACAGAATCAAATGAGAGGATCAGGCATATTCTTATATCCATTTAATTACATGCCACAAACAGATTTAGATGTTCAAATCTAAAAAGTAACTGACTTACAACAAACGACGTACTTGAATTTTGGATTCTGAGTTCTGGAATTGAGATGCTTTCCTTTGGGTAGATAAACGTTGTTTTGATTTTTAGTTTTGAATTAGATTTGTTCGTCTCTAAGCTTTCTTCAAGTGGAGGCTATTCTTGGCTTCCTTCCAGCAGCATGACGGCTCTAGGTTCTATTTCTTGTGTGAATTTAGGTTGGAGACTTGAGTTGTTTATATAGAACTTCAAACTAATTAGAGTCGTCAGATGATCATAGATGAATCTAGACCATTCACAGCGAGAAGAGCCAACCAGAAAGTGACAAATCAGCCCTAATGACACACCAGAACTCAGAAAATCACTCAGAACCCGGCTAGGCCAGCCAAGACATGACCAAGTCGACTGGGTAGGTCGACCACCAAGTCCACCCCCAGGTCGACCCCCTGGTCGACATGGGTCCTGGGCGGGAATTTTCCCGCCCAGCCCAGTTTGTGTCTGTTTTCGAATTTTGAACTGAATTTTGAGCTATTTGAATTTTAAATTGAATTCTAAAACTTCCGGAGGTTATAACTTCTTCATACGGAGTCTGATTTATGCAAACTCGGACTCTATGTCAAGTAGAATTTCGAGACGAACGTGTAATAACCCGAAATTTTGAGCCAGTTTAAAATTTTTGTTTTGGTAATTTTAGCAAATTTTGATTATTTAAAATGAATTATTTTAAATAATATCGACGAGAAATTTATTTTGAATAGGAATTCGAACGTATATTATATAGATCGTCGTTAGAATATAAATATTTATTTATAATTATATAAAAGGAATTGAAAATGGCGCGGTAGTTCGATAATTCGATTTCAAATTCCAATTGAATGTACCGGGTGCAGAATAAACCAGATTTTAGTGAAACAAAAAATAATAGGATCTATTTGAGAATATCTTTCCAACAAATCCGAAAAATCAAGATTTCATAGCGGGAATCAAAAGATATGTCCAGTTGAAAATTCTGAATAGTCACTATGGAATTCTGGCCCTTAAAAATGGGAATTTTGCAAACGACCTCGGATTTCGACGAAACCACTTTTGTTGGATCCGTGATGTCCAATTTTTGCTAGGTTTCAAATTTCATAATTTTTTGAATCAATATGTGAGCGTGGCAAAGTAAAACGCGTTTGACCAGTTTCAATTGATTTTAATCGACTGGAAAATGACCATTTTTCAAACGGTCTCAAAATTTGACGAAATTAGTTTTGTTAGGACCGTATCGTCAATACGAAGCTAGAAAATATTTTTCTGGAATTTTTCGAGTTAGTATGTGGCCCCAGTAAATTGAAATGCGCGTTCAAATTCAATATATAGTGTTATATGTTGATTTTGAAGAAAACTGGTCGAAACGATCGAATCAACTTACGATACATATCCCATTGAATTCGGAATAGGGGTAATTAGCTAGGGGCGGCAGTCGTTGGGTTCGATTTTGAGTTCGAGAGATAAACAAGTATTAAATGAATCAAATAATAATTAAAAAATATATTATAAATATCCATTCAAAACCCTAGGACCAGTCAAACTTTATAAACCGTGGTCCACCGTCTTCAAAGCCGCCAGGAAGAAAATGAACGCACCAAAAAGCTCCAAATTAATTTCTTCAATCGCTTCTAATCTGCCAAGAATTATTCAATACTCCAAAAACAAAATGGTAGCGCTCCTCTCCCTCTTGGATTCTATACCGTCATGATCACCAATGGGGCTCCGACGTGGTCAAAATCGAGGTGGGAAGTCAGCTCGTTCGAGCATAAATGGCGGCGCACCTGGAGGTTCGAGTCGAGGGTGGTTTAAAGGGGTGGAAGGTGGCTCCAGGACCGTCGACGGCATTGCTTCCAATCTGGCTCCAGGCGGTCATGGCGACGTTGAACCGGAACCCTAGCTTGGAAGGTCTATTCGAAGGCTGCAGAGCAACGAAGATGAAGATGGATTCGAAAATTCAGCCGTGAATTCCTGAGAGAAAACAGTGAGCATTTCTTATATTATTATTTTTCAATAACATAGTTTAAAAATCAGTTTTGAAAATATATATACCTAGTTTAAAAATCAGTTTTGAAAAATATATATACATAGTTTAAAAATCAGTTTTGAAAATATATATACATAGTTTAAAAATCAGTTTTGAAAAATATATATATATTAGTTTTGAAAAATATATAGGCATTAGTTTTGAAAAGCAAATATACATTAGTTTTGAAAAATATATATGCATTAGTTTTGAAAAGCAAATATACATTAGTTTTGAAAAATATATATGCATTAGTTTTGAAAAGCAAATATACATTAGTTTTGAAAAATATATATGCATTAGTTTTGAAAAGCAAATATACATTAGTTTTGAAAAATATATATGCATTAGTTTTGAAAAGCAGATATACATTAGTTTTGAAAAATATATATGCATTACTTTTGAAAAGCAGATATACATTAGTTTTGAAAAATATATATGCATTAGTTTTGAAAAGCAAATATACATTAGTTTTGAAAAATATATAGGCATTAGTTTTGAAAAGCAAATATACATTAGTTTTGAAAAATATATATGCATTAGTTTTGAAAAGCAGATATACATTAGTTTTGAAAAATATATATGAATTAGTTTTGAAAAGAATATATATACATTAGTTTTGAAAAATATATATGCATTAGTTCTGAAAAACATATATACATTAGACTTGATATATATATATATACACACACATTAGTTTTGAAAATAAAATTAGAACTATTTTTGAAAATAAAGGTAGAATTGATATTTAAAATATAGAAGTAGAATTGTTTTTAAAAATAGAAATAACACATTTTTAAAATATAAACATAGTATAAGAATGGGATTATATATATATGTATCGCGTTAGAATAAAATTGTGATTTTTATATATATAGTAGCAGAATAAAAATGTGATTTTATATATGTAGTGGCTACGGGCAACGAAAGTGACAAAAGGTGAGAACAGCGATGACTTCTACTTTTGAAGTGTTGTGAAGTTGGGATAGCTTTGGTGAGAACTCCTCACTTTTATTTTAAATTTCTAGTTTGATATATATATTAGGATGCAGACGGTGCTTAGCAGCACCCGACACCCGTCATCCACAGACCATGGACGGCTTGTATGCTTGTTTGTTTGATTTTGATGTGAAAAATTGAATGTGTGTTGTGGAATGAAATAAAATATTTATATAGTGAAATAAAATATTTATATAGTTAAAAATATAATTTTTAACGTGTATATAAAATGAAATATATATTTATAAACAAATCGAACGATTTGTTTATATACACACACATTTGACTTATATTGATTGGGACGATAAATTTTACACATCGCCCAACTGCACAAATAAAATCTGTGTTTGATTGTTGAAACCCCACACGGGTGTTGGGATGATATTTGGCATACACTAATCCCAATTATTTAATTGTATGTCGATTGATTGGTCGACAGACTGTGTAAGCGTTGATTATATATGTTTAATGCTTATGCAGTTGTGTTGTGCACTTTGGATGATGGTTAATTATTTATTATTGCATTATATACATGTGTTGTATGGAATCCATATAATTAACATTATATGGTAATTGATTGGGCCTCATTCCAATTGGGAAAATAAAGAATAATATAAAATAAAGATTAACGTGTTGACGGTACTCATTTGTTGAGATTAGTCAGGTGGTGAAAGAAATATAGATTCATGTGTTGAATAGAATAAATATTCATTTCTTGAATAGAATAACGAAGTTATTGAAAAATATAAAGCCGTGTTGATTAGAGATGCGCTATTTTGATGCAAACGATATGGATATCGATTATATTCGTTTTTAAAATGAATATTTAGAAAGATATGGAAAAATATATTTGAATAGAATAGAATAGAAAATGAATTCGATTAGAATAGAAATATATTCGATTAGAATAGAATAGAGAATATATTCAAATAGAATAGAATATAAAACGAATTCGAATTGAATTGAATATAAAACGAATTCGAATTGAATTGAATATAAAACGAATTCGAATTGAATTGAATATATAATGAATTCGAATTGGAATTGAATATAATCGAATTTGAATTGAAATCAATTTGAAATGAATTTAAAACGAATTTATATTGGGAAAAATTCAGTTTTGATTTGAATCTGAAATGAAGTGGAAATCGTTTTGAAAACGAATTTAAACGATTTATAAAATTCGTTTTGAATGGAAATTGACGAAGTATGTATTATATATAATATATATATATATAATATATATAATATAATGGCCTGAATAGAACGCGCCGCGCCGGGGCAATTCGCGAATTTCGACCATTGACTTCGAACGGACATTACGGGAGATCCGACCGTCGGATTCTCCTGAAACCGGAACCGTTGGGTTCGTATCGAAAAGAGCTTTCCAATGAATATTAGAAATTTGAAATCTAACGGTTGGAATTGGAATTATGTCCAAATCAAATTTGGAAAAGGTCGCTGTAAGTGCAGTTCGATGGCCGTAGATGGAAATCGACTGTACGGGCCTTGATAAAATCATTAAAAATATCTATAATTTGTGTAAAATCATAATAAATGATTTGGGAAAAACTGGGATGAAAAACTCCATATTTGAAAAGATAAAAATAGATTTTTATCGAAATGAACTAGTTTTGAACTAGAATTAAAAATCAATTTATTTTTGAAATAAATAAATTGAATTTGAAATGAGTTTTAGATAACCAGAATTTCTAATATATTTAATTGGAATTGACATAGAATGTGATTTGGGTTTATCGTGAACTGTGTTTTAAATGACATTAGTTCTTTAACCCAGTAAGTGAAGTTATAATGAATCTTAATTAGATTGAAATATGAATTGATGATTTAAATTATCAAAATTTGGAAATGATCGAAAGGGGAGTATCACCAGTTTTACTTCTAGCGATAGTTAAATCTTTAATTAGATTTGAACGTGAAATGGTAATTAAATTTACCGATAACACCATGGTGTTAGTTATGGGGTAATTACAGTTTTGCTCCATGTGATGAATAGGTTGGGATTGGGAAATAAAATAAATAATTACTTCGGTGTGGTTCGCTAATCCCGACTAGTTTGGAAAACCATGATATGGTTTGAAATGATATCCAAAGAAAGAATAAAGAATAAATTTAAAAGGATTTATCTTTGAAAAAATTAATGGGAACCTTTCCCTAGGAGTGTGAATATCTGAATAGAAGAATATTCTGAATTGGAATGAGGCGTATGTTGTGTTTGTATAACAATTGTTTATTATATACGTGGGTTATCCAGAAAGGCCGAGTCTATACCCATTCTGAATAACCGATTCGACGATAAGTCGAAGAGATTGAAGACGGTGCAAGACCGACGATCTTCACATCGAATGGATGGGTGCTACTGACGCTCACGATGGGAGTAGCTATCTTGAAAGGGGCTGAAGTGGTAGCCGTCCGGACGTGCTTGGAGGTCGACGGATATGCGAGGAAAGTTCCTCCGGTTTCGTTCAGACCCAGAACGGACTTGTAAATGGATGGTGTGTCTGACATTGTATTCCTTTATATTGTATTCGTTGATCTCTGCTAAATATATATCTGTTTGGCGGCGGAGAATTTATTCTCTTGCTTAACGCCCTTCTCTGAGACATACGAGCTCAGAGGTTATATATTGGCAGAAATCAGTGGTACGATATGGATTGATAGTGTGGCATGCTGAGATGCAGTGATCCAGACTTTTGTTGAAAAGCAAAGTTTGGTGGATGATGATCAAAGCGTAGCTTTAATATAGCACGGCTTTGTGTATAGCGTTGATTCGCGAGCCTCACACCCCGGTATGGTGGTAAACTGATGGTTTGATCAGTATGCTTTTTAGTGGATGGGCACCTTCGTGGTGTCGTGGATTCGATCGACCGAGATTGAGCCTCATAGGGATAGGGTAAGCGGTGTTTTCTCTCGCCGGGACGTAAGCCGCAGTGATACTCGATTTCCCAAAAGTGCGGATGTGCATTACGTTGTTTTCTCTAGCCGATACGTAAGCCGTTGAGATGGCACTACACGATCGATCTTTCGAATCAGGAGCCACCATGATGGAAATCCAATTTCCAAATATGACATTTTGCGGTTTTAATTGTAGAGCCTAGTATTGGCGACATGATATATGGTACCCATGCCGTCTATGATTGATACATTTATATTTGAAGTTGTTTTCTTCACTTATAGTAATAATATAAGATGAAATTTCGTGTATCAAGCATATTTGGCTATTGTAAGGGAAAACCCTATCCTCTGGCTTGCGTTGCATTGTGTGATGGGACCTGGGTCTTATAATAGCTTCATTGTTCTTTCTTTAGCATAGCGCTGTTTGTTTTCTGCACTGGTATTCTTGGGAGGAAACCCGTTCCGTGTTATACGGCGTGGTCCCTTGATTTACCTAACTTTAAAAACAAAGATTAATAACTGTTTTAGTTCTCACACCAGTCACATGACTGACCTGGAGTTTATTGTTTTAACCTAAACTCTGGGTGCCCCTATTTTGCACACGGGCAACTAGTAGTTTTGGTTTTGCAGATTTATATTCACAGGATCCTGATTTACAGCTGGAACGATATCCGGAAAGATCTGTATCCGTATATCTCTTCTAGTTGTGTTTTGTATTATTTCCGCTGCGATGTATTTAAATGTAATTTAAATATCTGATATTTTCTGTGTAATATTTATTCATACTCTGTATATTCTTGTATTCTGATGGAATTGTTGTAATATACAATGAAATGTTCTTCTGTCTGCGTTCTATTTTGTCGTGTTCTCAAAACAATCAGGCGTTTCGAAAGGTCTAGATCGGTTTAGCGACTGATTCAGATTGAGCGAAATTCCTTGTTGTCACAGTTGGTATCAGAGCTTTGGTTTACAAAGCTCGAGAACAAGGCACATTAGAACCATACGAAAGAATTCATCAGAAATTGGATTAGCAATATCCAATTAGAATGACTCGTTAGAGATAGGATCAGTAGTATCCTAGAACGGGTGTGAAGAGTATATTTTTCAAATTAAAACAATTTTGTTTTGAAAATTTAAATCGTTTTAAACGTATTTGAATATTTATTTATTTTGAATTTGGACATTCCAATATATAAAGATTTTGCATATACGCGTCATGAACGTATATTCGAAGTTTTAATATACCGGATAGATATAGAATCACGTTCTAGTCGCCCGGAGATGGTACTGATAATTGTCATGACATCATCAGTATTTATGTTCGTGTTTCGAAGGTGTGATTTTCTATATATTTCCATCAGGCTGGTGTGAGAACCAAAACTTATATAGATAGATTTATTTGTGGTGATTTGGCATCAAAAACATGATTTTTGTATATGTATCAAATTATAAATTTGAAACGTTAATTCACTAATTGATTGATGATTGTGTTGTTTGATTTTTGTTGCCTAATTGAATTTTGAACCATTATGCCTAATAGAATCAAATATGGAATTGTATTGAAAATTAGTTGCATTTGCTTGCATATACATGTACTTACATTGAACAGGTCATAGCAAGGAGGCTAGATCAGAGAATAAAATTTGTTTACCCGATAAATTGGTACATGTTTACTATAATTTAATGTTTTGTTTGGGTGATGATGATTTTATGAGCCTATTGGCTAGCCGCTTGGCTTTTTCTTTTTCTTTTTGAGATCAGAAGGCCTGTATGGCAATTTCGGGATTTTCCCGTGGCTCCCGGTGAAGGGGAGGTTATGGCGAAATTTTTCGAAAATTTAGGGTGTTAGCCAAATTTTTGAATTTTTTTAAAATTCTCAGAAACTGAAAATTTGGAGAATGGAAGCCAGATCGAATGTAGAGCTGATTAATCAAACCACTTTCGACTTTGTTACTTTTCGGGGACGAAAAGTTTTAAGTGGGGGAGATTGTAATAACCCGAAATTCTGAGCCAATTTAAAATTTTTGTTTTGGCAATTTTAGCAAATTTTTATTATTTAAAATGAATAATTTTAAATAATATCGACGAGAAATTTATTTTGAATAGGAATTCGAACGTATATTATATAGATCGTCGTTAGAATATAAATATTTATTTATAATTATATAAAAGGAATTGAAAATGGCGCGGTAGTTCGATAATTCAATTTCAAATTTCAATTGAATGTACCGGGTGCAGAATAAACCGGATTTTAGTGAAACAAAAAATAATAGGATCTATTTGAGAATATCTTTCCAACGAATCCGAAAAATCAAGATTTCATAGCGGGAATCAAAAGATATGTCCAGTTGAAAATTCTGAATAGTCGCTATGGAATTCAGGCCCTTAAAAATGGGAATTTTGCAAACGATCTCGGATTTTGACGAAACCACTTTTGTTGGATTCGTGATGTCAAATTATTGCTAGGTTTCAAATTTCATAATTTTTTGAATCAATATGTGAGCGTAGCAAAGTAAAACGCGTTTGACCAGTTTCAGTTGATTTTAATCTACTGGAAAATGACCATTTTTCAAACGGTCTCAGAATTTAACGAAATTAGTTTTGTTAGGACCGTATCGTCAATACGAAGCTAGAAAATATTTTTCTGGAATTTTTCGAGTTAGTGTGTGGCCCAAGTAAATTGAAATGCGCGTTCAAATTCAATATATAGTGTTATATGTTGATTTTGAAGAAAACTGATCGAAACGATCGAATCAGCTTACGATACATATCCCATTGTGTTCGGATTGGGGGTAATTAGCTAGGGGCGGCAGTCGTTGGGTTCGATTTTGAGTTCGGGAGATAAATAAGTATTAAATGAATAAAATAATAAAAATATATTATAAATATCCATTCAAAACCCTAGGACCGGTCAAACTTTATAAACCGTGGTCCACTGTCTTCAAAGCCGCCAGGAAGAAAATGAACGCACCAAAAAGCTCCCAATTAATTTCTTCAATCGCTTATAATCCACCAAGAATTATTCAATACTCCAAAAACAAAATGGTAGCGCTCCTCTCCCTTTTGGATTCTATACCATCGTGATCACCAATGGGGCCCCGACGTGGTCAAAATCGAGGTGGGAAGTCAGCTCGTTCGAGCATAAATGGCGGCGCGCCTGGAGGTTCGAGTCGAGGGCGGTTTAAATAGGTGGAAGGTGGCTCCAGGACTGTCGACGCCGTTGCTTCCAATCTGGCTCCAGGCGGTCATGGCGACGCTGAACCGGAACCCTAGCTTGGAAGGTCTATTCGAAGGCTGCAGAGCAACGAAGATGAAGATGGATTCGAAAATTCAGCCGTGAATTCCTGAGAGAAAACAGTGAGCATTTCTTATATTATTATTTTTCAATAACATAGTTTAAAAATCAGTTTTGAAAATATATATACATAGTTTAAAAATCAGTTTTGAAAAATATATATACATAGTTTAAAAATCAGTTTTGAAAATATATATACATAGTTTAAAAATCAGTTTTGAAAAATATATATACATTAGTTTTGAAAAATATATATGCATTAGTTTTGAAAAGCAAATATACATTAGTTTTGAAAAATATATATGCATTAGTTTTGAAAAGCAAATATACATTAGTTTTGAAAAATATATATGCATTAGTTTTGAAAAGCAAATATACATTAGTTTTGAAAAATATATATGCATTAGTTTTGAAAAGCAAATATACATTAGTTTTGAAAAATATATATGCATTAGTTTTGAAAAGCAGATATACATTAGTTTTGAAAAATATATATGCATTAGTTTTGAAAAGCAAATATACATTAGTTTTGAAAAATATATATGCATTAGTTTTGAAAAGAAAATATACATTAGTTTTGAAAAATATATATGCATTAGTTTTGAAAAGCAAATATACATTAGTTTTGAAAAATATATATGCATTAGTTTTGAAAAGAAGATATACATTAGTTTTGAAAAATATATATGCATTAGTTTTGAAAAAAATATATATACATTAGTTTTGAAAAATATATATGCATTAGATCTGAAAAACATATATACATTAATCTTGATATATATATATATATATATATATATATATTTATACACACACATGAGTTTTGAAAATAAAATTAGAACTATTTTTGAAAATAAAGGTAGAATTGATATTAAAAATATAGAAGTAGAATTGTTTTTAAAAATAGAAATAACACATTTTTAAAATATAAACATAGTATAAGAATGAGATTATATATATATATGTATAGCGTTAGAATAAAATTGTGATTTTTATCTATATAGTAGCAGAATAAAAATGTGATTTTTATATATGTAGTAGCTACGGGCAACGAAAGTGACAAAAGGCGAGAACAGCGATGACTTCTACTTTTGAAGTGTTGTGAAGTTGGGATAGCTTTGGTGAGAACTCCTCACTTTTATTTTAAATTTCTAGTTTGATATATATATTAGGATGCAGACGGTGCTTAGCAGCACCCGACACCCGTCGTCCACAGACCATGGACGGCTTGTATGCTTATTTGTTTGATTTTGATGTGAAAAATTAAATGTGTGTTGTGGAATGAAATAAAATATTTATATAGTGAAATAAAATATTTATATAGTTAAAAATATAATTTTTAACGTGTATATAAAATGAAATATATATTTATAAACAAATCGAACGATTTGTTTATATACACACACATTTGACTGATATTGATTGGGACGATAAATTTTACACATCGCCCAACTGCACAAATAAAATCTGTGTTTGATTGTTGAAATCCCACACGGGTGTTGGGATGATATTTGGCATACACTAATCCCAATTATTTAATTGTATGTCGATCGATTGGTCGACAGACTGTGTAAGCGTTGATTATATATGTTTAATGCTTATGCAGTTGTGTTGTGCACTTTGGATGATGGTTAATTATTTATTATTGCTATTATATACATGTGTTGTATGGAATCCATATAATTAACATTATATGGTAATTGATTGGGCCTCATTCCAATTGGGAAAATAAAGAATATTATAAAATAAAGATTAACGTGGTGACGGTACTCATTTGTTGAGATTAGTCAGGTGGTGAAAGAAATATAGATTCATGTGTTGAATAGAATAAATATTCATTTGTTGAATAGAATAACGAAGTTATTGAAAAATATAAAGCCGTGTTGATTAGAGATGCGCTATTTTGACGCGAACGATATTGATATCGATTATATTCGTTTTTAAAATGAATATTTAAAAAGAGATGGAAAAATATATTCGAATAGAATAGAATAGAAAATGAATTCGATTAGAATAGAATAGAAATATATTCGATTAGAATAGAATAGAAAATATATTCGAATAGAATAGAATAGAAAACGAATTCGAATTGAATTGAATATAAAACGAATTCGAATTGAATTGAATATAAAACGAATTCGAATTGAATAGAATATAAAAGGAATTCGAATTGAATTGAATATAAAACGAATTCGAATTGAATTGAATATAAAACGAATTCGAATTGAATTGAATATAAAACGAATTCGAATTGAATTGAATATAAAACGAATTTGAATTGAATTGAATATAAAACGAATTCGAATTGAATTGAATATAAAATGAATTCGAATTGGAATCGAATATAATCGAATTTGAATTGAAATCAATTTGAAATGAATTTAAAACGATTTTATATTGGGAAAAATTCAATTTTGATTTGAATCTGAAATGAAGTTGAAATCGTTTTGAAAACGAATTTAAACGATTTATAAAATTCGTTTTAAATAGAAACCGACGAAGTATATATTATATATATAATATAATGGCCTGAATAGAACGCGCCGCGGTAGTTCGCGAATTTCGACCATTGACTTCGAACGGACATTACGGGAGATCCGACCGTCGGATTCTCTTGAAACCGGAACCGTTGGGTTCGTATCGAAAAGAGCTTTCCAATGAATATTAGAAATTTGAAATCTAACGGTTGGATTTGGAATTATGTCCAAATCAAATTTGGAAAAGGTCGCTGTAAGTGCAGTTCGATGGCCGTAGATGGAAATCGACTGTACGGGCCTTGATAAAATCACTAAAAATATCTATAAAATGTGTAAAATCATAATAAATGATTTGGGAAAAACTGGGATGAAAAACTCCATATTTGAAAAGATAAAAATAGATTTTTATCTAAATGAACTAGTTTTGAACTAGAATTAAAAATCAATTTATTTTTGAAATAAATAAATTGAATTTGAAATGAGTTTTAAATAACCAGAATTTCTAATATATTTAATTGGAATTGACATAGAATGTGATTTGGGTTTATCGTGAACTGTGTTTTAAATGACATTAGTTCTTTAACCCAGTAAGTGAAGTTATAATGAATCTTAATTAGATTGAAATATGAATTGATAATTTAAATTATCAAAATTTGGAAATGATCGAAAGGGGAGTGTCACCAGTTTTACTTCTAGCGATAGTTAAATCTTTAATTAGATTTGAACGTGAAATGGTAATTAAATTTACCGATAACACCATGGTGTTAGTTATGGGGTAATAACAGTTTTGCTCCATGGGATGAAAAGGTTAGGATTGGGAAATAAAATAAATATAACTTCGGTGTGGTTCGCTAATCCCGACTAGTTTGGAAAACCATGATATGGTTTGAAATGATATCCAAAGAAAGAATAAAGAATAAATTTAAAAGGATTTATCTTTGATAAAATTAATGGGAACCTTTCCCTAGGAGTGTGAATATTTGAATAGAAGAATAATCTGAATTGGAATGAGGCGTATGTTGTGTTTGTATAACAATTGTTTATTATATACGTGGGTTATCCAGAAAGGTCGGGTCTATACCCATTCTGAATAATCGATTCGACGATAATTCGAAGAGATTGAAGACGATGCAAGACCGACGATCTTCACATCGAATGGATGGGTGCTACTGACGCTCACGATGGGAGTAGCTACCTTGAAGGGGGCTGAAGTGGTAGCCGTCCGGACGTGCTTGGAGGTCGACGGATAAGCGAGGAAAGTGCCTCCGATTTCGTTCAGACCCAGAACGGACTTGTAAATGGATGGTGTGTCTGACATTGTATTCCTTTATATTGTATTCGTTGATCTCTGCTAAATATATATCTGTTTGGCGGCGGAGAATTTATTCTCTTGCTTAACGCCCTTCTCTGAGACATATGAGCTCAGAGGTTATATATTGGCAGAAATCAGTGGTACGATATGGATTGATAGTGTGGCATGCTGAGATGCAGTGATCCAGACTTTTGTTGAAAAGCAAAGTTTGGTGGATGATGATCAAAGCCTAGCTTTAATATAGCACGGCTTTGTGTATAGCGTTGATTCGCGAGCCTCACACCCTAGTATGGTGGTAAACTGATGGTTTGATCAGTATGCTTTTTAGTGGATGGGCACCTTCGTGGTGTCGTGGATTCGGTCGACCGAGATTGAGCTTATTGCTCAGAGGGATAGGGTAAGCGGTGTTTTCTCTCGCCGGGACGTAAGCCGCAGTGATACTCGATTTCCCACAAGTGCGGATGTGCATTATGGTGTTTTCTCTAGCCGAGACGTAAGCCGTTGAGATGGCACTACACGATCGATCTTTCGAATCAGGAGCCACCATGATGGAAATCCAATTTCCAAATATGACATTTTGCGGTTTTAATTGTAGAGCCTAGTATTGGCGACATGATATATGGTACCCATGCCGTCTATGATTGATACATTTATATTTAAAGTTGTTTTCTTCACTTATAGTAATAATATAAGATGAAATTTCACGTATCAAGCATATTTGGCTATTATAAGGGAAAACCTTATCCTCTGGCTTGCGTTGCATTGTGTGATGGGACCTGGGTCTTATAATAGCTTCATTATTCTTTCTTTAGCATAGCGCTGTTTGTTTTCTGCACTGGTATTCTTGGGAGGAAACCCGTTCCGTGTTATACGGCTTGGTCCCTTGATTTACCTAACTTTAAAAAAAAGATTAATCACTATTTTAGTTCTCACACCAGTCACATGACTGACCTGGAGTTTATTGTTTTTACCTAAACTCTTGGTGCCCCTATTTTGCACACGGGCAGCTAGTAGTTTTGGTTTTGTAGATTTATATTCACAGGATCCTGATTTACAGCTGGAACGATATCCGGAAAGCTCTGTATCCGTATATCTCTTCTAGTTGTGTTTTGTATTATTTTCGCTGCGATGTATTTAAATGTAATTTAAATCTCTGATATTTTCTATGTAATATTTATTCATACTCTATATATTCTTGTATTCTGATGGAATTGTTGTAATATACAATGAAATGTTCTTCTGTTTGCGTTCTATTTTGTCGTGTTCTCAAAACAATCAGGCGTTTCGAAAGGTCTAGATCGGT
This sequence comes from Allium sativum, assembly GCA_030737875.1. Taxonomy (NCBI): domain Eukaryota; kingdom Viridiplantae; phylum Streptophyta; class Magnoliopsida; order Asparagales; family Amaryllidaceae; genus Allium; species Allium sativum. The sequence continues at coordinate 605,272,363 of CM060910.1, read as the reverse complement.
TTAGCAACTGATTCGGATCGAGCAAAATTCCTTGTTGTCATAGAACGCAATGGCATAACCCGTTTCCCTTAATTCTTCTTCAAAATTTAATTATACTTTAATTTGTGAAATTTAATGTTATAGAATTACGGGGTGTTAAATTCTCCCCCTCTTAAAAGGATTTTGTCCCCTAAATCTTCAAGTTAGGAAGAATGTGTCCTACCATCCAATCACCCATCTACTTAACTATTCAATCATAGGCATTCATTGTCCTTAAAAAGATTTCTAATTCTTTCATGTTCATATGCATAGTGTGTGTATATGTCTTTATCTAATACAAAATCAGGTGGTCTACGGATTCAGTTGACCTCCTTAATGCAAATTATGTCAGTGCCATGCGTCCAATCATGTATGCAAGCATCCCTAGTTATGTAAATACTACATGTGTGCATAGCCATTCATCCATATGCAACATCCATATGATAACATATCAAGTTAAATCCGTTAAGCAAATACATATATGCGAATGCAATATGAAAGTAACTGAGTCGTCCTAGCGCCTATGGTGTGTATTTGCATCCACGAGCAACCATTTGCAACTATCAATCATAACATGATTCAAATACATGTTTACATCCATTGGCTTCTACCTAAGGATCGATGATACGTCCTAGAGGATATACCTTAAAAGCTAGAAAGTATGCATAAAATTCCTAGAAAAAGAGATCAAGGATGCACCCTTAAGAAAAAGGGTATGATGCATGTACCTAGTCTTCAGTCTTCTAAGTCGCATCTTCTTGAGCTTCACTATTTTGTACCCTATCTAATTAATCTTCACGATTGCAAAGCTTCTTGACATCCATTTCCAAAACTGTCGTTGATCGGATAGCTGGCTTTTCATTGTCAACTGGATACATGCGGAAGTCTATCCTGCGTTTTAGGGATAAACTCCTAACCTAATAAAAAACATCTGCGTACTCATGGACTACCCTAACGGATTGCAAATCGTCGATAAATGCATTAAGCGATTCTAGCTAGATAAGCCTAACTGATTCTTTACACGAACTCTCGAGGGTATTTCCAAGGCAAGTCAAAAGTCTAACTACCCTTCTTTCAGAATTACTAGCCAACCAACCAATGCTTAGAATCAACTCATAGCCCATGGAACCGAAAACATAAGCATCACGCTTAAACTCAACACATAATATAGTTATTCTCAAATCCTTACAAACCAAAGGTAAACAAGCCGAACCACCAATTGGATTTGAGACACTAATGGGATCTTCTACTATACAAGTACTAAGGTGTAACGAACCGGGATTTTCGACTCCGAAAATCAACATCAAACTACCGTGTTGACCATTCAGACATCGAATATTCCAGATCATTAGTAGAAAGAAGTTAGAGGGTGAGAATAGATAAGATAGAAATATTAGAATAGAAGAAGGAGAAGAACACCACACAGAGTCTCACATCGCAGCGGAACAAAATATAATACAGAAATAATCTTTATTGAAAGCTTTTGAAATACTTACAATATCAGAGTACATCATACCATGGGACAGTTATAATAGCCTGTTCCCATATACAACACACAGCGGAATAGTAGTAATATCATACGTCCGAACAACTCCAGCTCGTCTCTTCATAGCAGTCGACAACCTGAACCTGTACAACCCGGTCTGACCCGAGCATTTACAAAACACCGGGTCAGTCTGGTGAACCAGAGTGAGATAAACTCGCACAGTATTAAGGGTAAATCATCCAATCTTGATTTTTAAGTTCAAAATCTTTTCAGAAGAAAAGGATAATCGTAAGACCAAATCCACACATAAACACGGACGGTTTTTACCTTACGATAACCCAAAACAGTTTTGAAACCAATATCTTCTCTGATATTATAATAATGTCTAAATACAAGTAAATAGCAATCTAGTGGAACGCTTGCATCTCACGCTCCACATATATAGTATACAATCAAAACCCGCAGGCGCTTATTGGAGATCGGATTCCAACTTGACAAGGTATGGGACCACCTGCCGATCGTGTATCTCTAGAGACGAATACACTGGGTTCAACAAGAACTTCTTGCAACCCGGCCCTCACATGACCGACCACTCATTTCGCTTGAGTGTATCGAATGTATATCACCGACGGTTGGGATCAGCAACCGTCTCCCGACAAGGGACAGCATCGAAACATAGATTAAAGAAACAAATAGGATTTCCTCTAGATAGGTGATCATACACCCTAATGGGAGCGACCCACATAGCCATGCTGCCTGCCCGATTTTTGTCATTTCCCGGTTGATGAGGCTTGAGGCCAGAATTAACTTCTGATCATCTGGTCACCATTTACTTTGAATGCCACATCGTCAGATCCGTCAGATATCACTAATTGACGTCCACAAAAATACTCTAGCTGAAAGCTAGAGAACGGCGATTCTCCACCAACAACTATCGTACGTTTGAAGAAATCAACGTACATGACCCTTTGGAAATACTCTGTCAGACATTCGTCCATATACGTCATCTAGGAACAGGATGAACCGAAGGCACTCTCCTACTGCATCCATATAGGAATCACCCCATGGATCAATAGCGAGAAGTCCTTGCAACCCGTAGATTCCAACCACGACAGAATCACAGTTTATCTCTGCTTGCCAGGCAGAGAACATTAGTGGTTCTTCCGTTTATGAAAACCCACGGTCTTCACTGCTCCATCTCGATCATCTTCTGAGATCTTCACGTATTTGTTGGTCGGAATGGTTTTCGAATATAAATTCGATCCCGGTCTTTCCATACCAACAATCGCATTGGCCAGATTTGATAGTCGGTGTTTTAACTATCAAAATATTCAGTGTTTCAATCATGACACTCCAATGAATTCACTGGTTCAGTATTTAGCATCACTTGGCCTTTGACAAACTAATTTCCCTTTCGTTAAATTAAACTCCCAATTCTTTTAATATTCAAAAATACGATATTTGAATAACTCTAATTGATTAATTAACATTCGTCTTAACTCCATTCGCTTGACTCTAGATCACAGCGATCACAATGGTTACGCCTGAATCCCTCAGGAAACATCCGACCGCCGTAGGCTATCTGCAGCCCTGCGAATTACGCTAGCAGTCGTACGAAATGGCAACTTAGCCGAATTATGTTTGGCTAATTCTATCTCGAATAAATATATTCAATTTCCCATTTTGAAATCTCATTTAAACTTCTCATTTTTACTTGATCTCGTTTTCAAATAGCGTTAATGTAAAATTAACGTCTTAACACTTTAAATCTCACTTAAAACCTCTGGTTTATAATAAACCCTTTTATCGTAATCTCCTTTCACCTAATTCATCTAATTGAGTACGTTTATTTCCTTTCACCATTCAATTGGCTTGCATCTCACATTCGGTAACTTTTTAAATGAATTCCCATTTAAAAATATATTCCTAAATTCATCATAAATTAAAATAATAACTTATTTCAACATTAACTACTTTAGTAGTTAATCCCTTTATTAACTAAATTAAATATCAAACCCCTTTCAAATCCTTATTTAAATTCAAACAATATTCATTTAACTATTTTAGTCAAAACACATTAACTTGATAAACAATTCTAATTTCAAACGGCCGATTTAATTAACTCAAAAACTTGATTATCTCATTAACTGATTTCAACAATCCTCGCTTTAAATTAATTAAAAATATAATTAATTTAAATAAATTCTAATTATTTGTTTCTTTACAAAGCAAATTTTCAAGGTTTATCCATTTAATTCATTTCTTATTCTTCCACTAGTAAATCTGATTAACATCAGCATTTGCTTTGCAAAATAAATTCATAATAAATCAAAGTCCTAAACAAATAAAATATTTCTTATTTCCCTTAAATGACTTTTATTCAAATAATATAATTCAAATTTAACTCTGGTTATAAAAATAAATTCTTATAACCTCAACTCTATCGATTCACCTGACGGTGAATCAATATCTATAACTCGATTGGTTTTAAAGGCCATACTCTGCCAAACACTTAACCAATATCGCTCATTGGTTTAAACCGAACCGATGTTGAATATCCAGTCAATAATCAACCATCAAATCAATCACACAAACAGATCAGTTCATATATGATCATATGAAAATAAATAATACATTTGAGGAATCCGGTTGGATCCCTCCAACCTGTTCTTCCCTGTATTCAAATGGTTTTCTCAAATCAGACTGTTCAGTTTTGTTTAACTGATGAACTAAAATAACAACCATTTAACATTAACCACAAGCAATTCAAACAATGCAACCATTTTAAAACACGTTTATAAATAAACGTGACCAACCAAGGTGAGTCACCTTTATTGGAACCAACCGTTAAAAATAACGATTTGGTATTTTTCTGAAATTAAACACAGTTTAATTTCATCGTTTAAATCCACAGTTAAATAGATAACTAGCAAAACAGTCAACCATTGGCAAGCAGAGCACACAAAATAAAAATACCCAATTTATATAAAATATAAAAAGGGTAACTGAGTGAGTTTAACTCACCTTGATTTTCGTTCGTCGCTGAAACCGTTCATCTTAATTGAATTAAACTGACGTTTAATTTGATTAAAATTCCAGTAGCTGCCAACTCCGATTACATTGGCTCCATCCGGTTGTGTATGTTGATATGGTTCCGACGTCACTTGATTTGTCGACCTCTGTTGTGTTCGTTTCTTTTACCTCCACAGTTTCGAAAATACTCCACCTATACTCAGTGCCCATGCTGCTGCCAACATCCACATCATCGGAACCGCTCCCATCCGAACACCTCCGCTACCACTCTCTCTCTCTCCTTCTTACGTGAAAAGCACCCATATATATATACTCTCCCCTGTTTGCTTCTTACGCAACCCAACGTTATCCATGCACTGCTCCACTTGCTTCATCATCGTTTTTCGTTCTCTATCCCACTGTACTGCTATGTCCCAGAAACTTGCTTTGTACATCTCGTTTTGCACCCTGCTATCACAACGTGTTTAAAGTTTTAAACATTCAAAAGCCCAAAGTAATTTGTATATGCTGTCTCGGTCCCTTCTTCCACCAATAATTTCAACACCACCGTGCCCTACGTCCATGACCATTGGATGATCCGACGCCACCAAACCCAGCGGCTACGCTACCTCGCCCCATGCCTCAAACATCACCTCCCTTATTCGTTTTATCCCATTCACGTAAAACGTTCCTGCTACGTTATTTCACATGCCAACCCTCCATTCTCCCTCCCAGTACGGTTCATTTATATCCTCTTCTTTTTTTTTTTTTTTTTTCTTTTCGTTTTCCTTTCTTCTTTCTTTCTTCTTGAAACGGAGAAAAAGAAAACAATGGAGGAGTTTATATAGGGAGGTTGAACCGTGGGTGGCAAGCAAACGTAGGGGATAGGTCTGTGATAAAAAGAGTAGTGCGGTTCTCGAAAATTTCTTGGTCGGCAAGGTTTACTGATGTCTTTTCGTTTATAAATGCTTGGTCGGCAAGCTTCAGAATTTAGGTCATCAATTTGCAGTTGGGTACAAAGTAGGGTAGATTTTATTACCATTTTAATACAACAAAACTTCGCAGTGAGAATTCGTATTAAAACCCACCACATATGATTTCTGTCTACTGATAAAAAAGCTAATCTCAATGTAAAAAGATATTCCGGACCCAATGGGACAGGTTTCGTCGCAATCCGAGGTCGTATGGAAAAATTTCCTTTATGAAACCAGAAATGAACCTGCGTTTAATTTTTCCACGGTCACCAGATAAATCAAATCCACTTGAAACTGCGAACATCGACAATAACTTTTCGATACGAACCCAACGACACTAATTCCGTCGCATTCTGAGACTGTTGCCCCGGTAGGCTGTTTTTACCTCGAACCGCCCTACCCTTTTTAACACCAAATTTTCCAGTCTCTAAAAATAACAAACTATATACTTATTCTGACTCTAATCGACGATACGAACTCAACGGAACTGGTTTCGTCGAAAACAGAGTCCGTTTGCAAAACGGCTACTTTAAAGGCCTATAATTAAATAACGTTTTTCCATAGCGACTATTTCAAAATTTGATTTGACCATAACTTACTATTTATAATACGAAATCTGAATTTTTCTCTTTCATATGAAAATTATCGTCAATACGGTTCCAACGTGTCTTGTTTCACAGAAATCCGACTTAAATCGAATTATGTATTCTCAGTTGAAGTTCAAAACCAAATATTACGAACTGCACGTCATTTTCAAGCTCGATTTATAATTATATAAATATATATATCGTTCGAACTTCGTTTAAATAACGAATTCAATATTTAATTCCATTAATATTTCTAATATAATATTTAAAATAAATAAATTAAATTAAATATTTGACGGCCAAAAATGCGGGTCGTTACATTCTTCCCCCCTTAAAATAATTTCGTCCTCGAAATTGCTAAGGTAAGAAAGAACGTTATAAACTCATTAATTTCAAATCTAATTTTATATTAAATTAGAAACCAATTCAATACCGTAAATAAATATTTTCAAAAATATCGAAAATTTTCTAACACTTTAAATTTTCGAAAAATTTCGCCAGCATCTCCTCTGTACGGCTCAATCGGTACAACTCCAACTTGCCTTTCTAGGCCTTCTCCAATCCAAAAGAAAATAAAACAGCCAAGCGGCTTGCCAAATAGGCTCATAAATCACCAAATCCATATAAAAATAAATGTGTACCTTTTTGTCGGCCATAACATTATAGCCTTTCCCGTCTGCCACCCTGTCAGCATATAGAATTTCAATCCCAAACAAAATTTCACTTTTATCCTCAAAACCAAATCCTTCACGCGTCCAAGCCAAATACCATCCTTAACTCAATCATCATCCATCATCAATTCCAACCAACACTATTTCAGATTCTTGTCTCATAAATTTCAAAATCTGATTCTACTCGATATATTATATCCCGATCCAAATTCCAATTGATTGGTTTCAATTCAATTCATATTTGCTTTCACAAATTTCTATTTAGTTTTTATTCGAACAATTTCCCTGGGAGTTTTCAAACAGTCCAGCTCTTTCAAAAATCAAATAATCTTTTTTCACGATTTTAAACAGCTCGTTTTTCTAAAAGCAATTCAAACAAGATTTTTGGTAGTAATCCGTCACTTAGAACTCGGAAATGAACACTGATGATGTGGCCAGCTTCCTCAGAGTTATTTCCCAGCTATCAAAGTGAGTTCAATACTATATCATTTCAAACTCCAATTTTAAACACTTACATTTTGAAATCGATTTCAAAATAAAATCCACGATGCTTGTAAATAATTTAAAATCTCCCAGGATTTTAAAAATTCTCGTATATTCAATTCAAATCCCTTTATGAACACTTTTCCCAGTTTCAGCATTTTAATTCTAGTTCTGATTTAATTCAGATTCAATTAATCTGCTTTTATATTATACGAATTTGAATTGGTTACTTATATAACCATTTCAATTATAATCAACCAACACATCCAATATATATATTTCCTCTATATCAAAATATAATTTGGGTAATTTATTTCATTTACCCTCTTTAAAAACATATCGTGACGACCCATCGTATTCGAGTGTTTATAAACTCCTATCGATACAGTGGATCAAACTGATCGATCAGAACTCATAAACAACTCAATCAATAAATCTCCACAATATAAAACAATTTTTATAAAATCTACAAATACGTTCACTCGTATATATACACTCATACTCAATCTAGGGTATTACTAACCCCATTTCTACTGAGTCACGCCACAGAGCCAAGGTAATCACTTAACCTTCAGCTCTGATACCACTGTAACGAACCGGGATTCGAGTAGGCTTTTCAACCATCCTCTCCTCCCTCGGCACTGGGCTAACCTCCCAGCGTGGCTTACAGAGATACCTCAGAACTGCTTTTACGGCCAGCCTCTCGACTCGACCAACCCACATTGTCGGGAGATGTAGGGGTAAGAGTCTCCCGTTCGCCACCAAACGCGAAGCGAGAACCCCCTATCATCCGTACCAATTAAGCAACCAGCTCTGATACCACTGTAACGAACCGGGATTTTCGACTCCGAAAATCAACATCAAACTACCGTGTTGACCATTCAGACATCGAATATTCCAGATCATTAGTAGAAAGAAGTTAGAGGGTGAGAATAGATAAGATAGAAATATTAGAATAGAAGAAGGAGAAGAACACCACACAGAGTCTCACATCGCAGCGGAACAAAATATAATACAGAAATAATCTTTATTGAAAGCTTTTGAAATACTTACAATATCAGAGTACATCATACCATGGGACAGTTATAATAGCCTGTTCCCATATACAACACACAGCGGAATAGTAGTAATATCATACGTCCGAACAACTCCAGCTCGTCTCTTCATAGCAGTCGACAACCTGAACCTGTACAACCCGGTCTGACCCGAGCATTTACAAAACACCGGGTCAGTCTGGTGAACCAGAGTGAGATAAACTCGCACAGTATTAAGGGTAAATCATCCAATCTTGATTTTTAAGTTCAAAATCTTTTCAGAAGAAAAGGATAATCGTAAGACCAAATCCACACATAAACACGGACGGTTTTTACCTTACGATAACCCAAAACAGTTTTGAAACCAATATCTTCTCTGATATTATAATAATGTCTAAATACAAGTAAATAGCAATCTAGTGGAACGCTTGCATCTCACGCTCCACATATATAGTATACAATCAAAACCCGCAGGCGCTTATTGGAGATCGGATTCCAACTTGACAAGGTATGGGACCACCTGCCGATCGTGTATCTCTAGAGACGAATACACTGGGTTCAACAAGAACTTCTTGCAACCCGGCCCTCACATGACCGACCACTCATTTCGCTTGAGTGTATCGAATGTATATCACCGACGGTTGGGATCAGCAACCGTCTCCCGACAAGGGACAGCATCGAAACATAGATTAAAGAAACAAATAGGATTTCCTCTAGATAGGTGATCATACACCCTAATGGGAGCGACCCACATAGCCATGCTGCCTGCCCGATTTTTGTCATTTCCCGGTTGATGAGGCTTGAGGCCAGAATTAACTTCTGATCATCTGGTCACCATTTACTTTGAATGCCACATCGTCAGATCCGTCAGATATCACTAATTGACGTCCACAAAAATACTCTAGCTGAAAGCTAGAGAACGGCGATTCTCCACCAACAACTATCGTACGTTTGAAGAAATCAACGTACATGACCCTTTGGAAATACTCTGTCAGACATTCGTCCATATACGTCATCTAGGAACAGGATGAACCGAAGGCACTCTCCTACTGCATCCATATAGGAATCACCCCATGGATCAATAGCGAGAAGTCCTTGCAACCCGTAGATTCCAACCACGACAGAATCACAGTTTATCTCTGCTTGCCAGGCAGAGAACATTAGTGGTTCTTCCGTTTATGAAAACCCACGGTCTTCACTGCTCCATCTCGATCATCTTCTGAGATCTTCACGTATTTGTTGGTCGGAATGGTTTTCGAATATAAATTCGATCCCGGTCTTTCCATACCAACAATCGCATTGGCCAGATTTGATAGTCGGTGTTTTAACTATCAAAATATTCAGTGTTTCAATCATGACACTCCAATGAATTCACTGGTTCAGTATTTAGCATCACTTGGCCTTTGACAAACTAATTTCCCTTTCGTTAAATTAAACTCCCAATTCTTTTAATATTCAAAAATACGATATTTGAATAACTCTAATTGATTAATTAACATTCGTCTTAACTCCATTCGCTTGACTCTAGATCACAGCGATCACAATGGTTACGCCTGAATCCCTCAGGAAACATCCGACCGCCGTAGGCTATCTGCAGCCCTGCGAATTACGCTAGCAGTCGTACGAAATGGCAACTTAGCCGAATTATGTTTGGCTAATTCTATCTCGAATAAATATATTCAATTTCCCATTTTGAAATCTCATTTAAACTTCTCATTTTTACTTGATCTCGTTTTCAAATAGCGTTAATGTAAAATTAACGTCTTAACACTTTAAATCTCACTTAAAACCTCTGGTTTATAATAAACCCTTTTATCGTAATCTCCTTTCACCTAATTCATCTAATTGAGTACGTTTATTTCCTTTCACCATTCAATTGGCTTGCATCTCACATTCGGTAACTTTTTAAATGAATTCCCATTTAAAAATATATTCCTAAATTCATCATAAATTAAAATAATAACTTATTTCAACATTAACTACTTTAGTAGTTAATCCCTTTATTAACTAAATTAAATATCAAACCCCTTTCAAATCCTTATTTAAATTCAAACAATATTCATTTAACTATTTTAGTCAAAACACATTAACTTGATAAACAATTCTAATTTCAAACGGCCGATTTAATTAACTCAAAAACTTGATTATCTCATTAACTGATTTCAACAATCCTCGCTTTAAATTAATTAAAAATATAATTAATTTAAATAAATTCTAATTATTTGTTTCTTTACAAAGCAAATTTTCAAGGTTTATCCATTTAATTCATTTCTTATTCTTCCACTAGTAAATCTGATTAACATCAGCATTTGCTTTGCAAAATAAATTCATAATAAATCAAAGTCCTAAACAAATAAAATATTTCTTATTTCCCTTAAATGACTTTTATTCAAATAATATAATTCAAATTTAACTCTGGTTATAAAAATAAATTCTTATAACCTCAACTCTATCGATTCACCTGACGGTGAATCAATATCTATAACTCGATTGGTTTTAAAGGCCATACTCTGCCAAACACTTAACCAATATCGCTCATTGGTTTAAACCAAACCGATGTTGAATATCCAGTCAATAATCAACCATCAAATCAATCACACAAACAGATCAGTTCATATATGATCATATGAAAATAAATAATACATTTGAGGAATCCGGTTGGATCCCTCCAACCTGTTCTTCCCTGTATTCAAATGGTTTTCTCAAATCAGACTGTTCAGTTTTGTTTAACTGATGAACTAAAATAACAACCATTTAACATTAACCACAAGCAATTCAAACAATGCAACCATTTTAAAACACGTTTATAAATAAACGTGACCAACCAAGGTGAGTCACCTTTATTGGAACCAACCGTTAAAAATAACGATTTGGTATTTTTCTGAAATTAAACACAGTTTAATTTCATCGTTTAAATCCACAGTTAAATAGATAACTAGCAAAACAGTCAACCATTGGCAAGCAGAGCACACAAAATAAAAATACCCAATTTATATAAAATATAAAAAGGGTAACTGAGTGAGTTTAACTCACCTTGATTTTCGTTCGTCGCTGAAACCGTTCATCTTAATTGAATTAAACTGACGTTTAATTTGATTAAAATTCCAGTAGCTGCCAACTCCGATTACATTGGCTCCATCCGGTTGTGTATGTTGATATGGTTCCGACGTCACTTGATTTGTCGACCTCTGTTGTGTTCGTTTCTTTTACCTCCACAGTTTCGAAAATACTCCACCTATACTCAGTGCCCATGCTGCTGCCAACATCCACATCATCGGAACCGCTCCCATCCGAACACCTCCGCTACCACTCTCTCTCTCTCCTTCTTACGTGAAAAGCACCCATATATATATACTCTCCCCTGTTTGCTTCTTACGCAACCCAACGTTATCTATGCACTGCTCCACTTGCTTCATCATCGTTTTTCGTTCTCTATCCCACTGTACTGCTATGTCCCAGAAACTTGCTTTGTACATCTCGTTTTGCACCCTGCTATCACAACGTGTTTAAAGTTTTAAACATTCAAAAGCCCAAAGTAATTTGTATATGCTGTCTCGGTCCCTTCTTCCACCAATAATTTCAACACCACCGTGCCCTACGTCCATGACCATTGGATGATCCGACGCCACCAAACCCAGCGGCTACGCTACCTCGCCCCATGCCTCAAACATCACCTCCCTTATTCGTTTTATCCCATTCACGTAAAACGTTCCTGCTACGTTATTTCACATGCCAACCCTCCATTCTCCCTCCCAGTACGGTTCATTTATATCCTCTTCTTTTTTTTTTTTTTTTTTTTTTCTTTTCGTTTTCCTTTCTTCTTTCTTTCTTCTTGAAACGGAGAAAAAGAAAACAATGGAGGAGTTTATATAGGGAGGTTGAACCGTGGGTGGCAAGCAAACGTAGGGGATAGGTCTGTGATAAAAAGAGTAGTGCGGTTCTCGAAAATTTCTTGGTCGGCAAGGTTTACTGATGTCTTTTCGTTTATAAATGCTTGGTCGGCAAGCTTCAGAATTTAGGTCATCAATTTGCAGTTGGGTACAAAGTAGGGTAGATTTTATTACCATTTTAATACAACAAAACTTCGCAGTGAGAATTCGTATTAAAACCCACCACATATGATTTCTGTCTACTGATAAAAAAGCTAATCTCAATGTAAAAAGATATTCCGGACCCAATGGGACAGGTTTCGTCGCAATCCGAGGTCGTATGGAAAAATTTCCTTTATGAAACCAGAAATGAACCTGCGTTTAATTTTTCCACGGTCACCAGATAAATCAAATCCACTTGAAACTGCGAACATCGACAATAACTTTTCGATACGAACCCAACGACACTAATTCCGTCGCATTCTGAGACTGTTGCCCCGGTAGGCTGTTTTTACCTCGAACCGCCCTACCCTTTTTAACACCAAATTTTCCAGTCTCTAAAAATAACAAACTATATACTTATTCTGACTCTAATCGACGATACGAACTCAACGGAACTGGTTTCGTCGAAAACAGAGTCCGTTTGCAAAACGGCTACTTTAAAGGCCTATAATTAAATAACGTTTTTCCATAGCGACTATTTCAAAATTTGATTTGACCATAACTTACTATTTATAATACGAAATCTGAATTTTTCTCTTTCATATGAAAATTATCGTCAATACGGTTCCAACGTGTCTTGTTTCACAGAAATCCGACTTAAATCGAATTATGTATTCTCAGTTGAAGTTCAAAACCAAATATTACGAACTGCACGTCATTTTCAAGCTCGATTTATAATTATATAAATATATATATATCGTTCGAACTTCGTTTAAATAACGAATTCAATATTTAATTCCATTAATATTTCTAATATAATATTTAAAATAAATAAATTAAATTAAATATTTGACGGCCAAAAATGCGGGTCGTTACATTAGGTGCTGAGACTCAACCATGGAAGTAGATATGAACAAATGTGAAGCTCTAAGATCAAAAGAGTACTAACTGGTTGATCAAAACGAAAAGCTAAACTTTTCAAACTGAGACTTTTACTATCTCTCTCTCTCTCTCAGGTATTCTGGTGGTGAAGCATGTACTCGACCTTCTGAAAATCCTATCCCTCGTCCTTGCCCTTGTCCATAATTATATGCCCTATTATACGATGGAAAAGATACTTCCTCTCGTCTTAGGTTTTATAATTCCTTCTTTTCTTCGTGAGTCGAGTTTATATCTATGAATTTCTCATCCTTGCGTTGAGCTCCCTAGCCAAACTCCCTTATCCTCATCTTTACCATCCCTGTGTAATAATATTGACAAGTTTCTCAAAAGCTGCCTCCATCGCACAGAAAACCCTTCAAAGCTTGAAAGAAAACTAGCTGCAGGTGAAACTACTATGGCTATAGATGGAAGTCGGGCATTACTTTGCCCTTTGATAGGTGTCGTAGTCTTATCAAGCCTACGGAGCCGTGCCGCGATGAGGTTACCTCCCAGAAAGCCAGGAGCCCCGAAGACTCAAGAAAGAAGGGGACAAGAATTCAAACAGAGGATCAGAAGATAGTGCGTATGGCTTTTGGGGAATATGCCTTTTAAACGAAACTTTTCTTTTGAAAATTCTTCTTTTAAAACCGTTGAAAATAATTTTTCAAATCTTTTATCTAATCCGGTAACCTTCAGCTCTGATACCACGTGTAACACCCCACGTCCGTTAAGGTCACTCACAAAGGGAATGCCTTAACTTCGGTGGAGAGCTATAGGTAAAAGATACAGATAAATTACAAGACATACAAAATTTAAAACAACGGAAAATAGAACTTTACTTTATTGATCAAATAGTTTGTACAACAATTATTTTCCAATATCAGAATATCTGTCATACAAAATAAAGAAGCATAAAATAATATTTATATTCCCCAATGTAGCGTGAGCCAGCCATAGCAGTGGAAAAGAGAATCCAAGCGAAACTTCGACTAATCTTCAGCTTGGAAAGAAAACTGGGCTAAGTAGTAATATTCCCTCCTTGCGAACCTGGGGGGGGGAAACGGAAGACAAGGAAGCGAAAGAAAACAGAGTCAGACATAAAGTCTGGTAAGTTCAGTAACTTTCAGCATGTGAACAGGTAAAAAGCAACATGACATGAATTAACTGAATACAAGACAACACCATGATGACGGGAATCATAAGGTTAGCACAAGATATGATAAGGTAAGATTAACTGGATGCACTTCTATACTTTCTCTGCTTCGCTACTACCTTGTTATCTTAATTTCTATATCTCTGCACCACCTAACTAGTACCCAACTAGTAATCTGTATAGACTGATAAAACAATAACGTGATCCCAATCCCCGAAATTGTGGTTGTTTTCAGGCGTACATCTATTATTTATTACCTATATCTAATCTAGGGTTTTCCATCGAGCGCATTCTAGATCCAACCAAGGTTTACGCTACTCAGGACTACTGGGGTTTATGCTACCTATTGAACGTTTCTCGGATTTTAGGGTTTACGCGACCTAGGTCCAACTAGGGATTATGCTACCTATCGAACGACGCCCCTAATCTAGGACACACTACCTAGAGTGGTATATGTTCCTTGACTTTCACCACGTATGTGTCATGGATCATTATCGCTGTCTAGATGCACATGTCCTCTATATGTGCGACCCGAGTCTCGTGGCAGGGCAAATCAAGAAACACGGAACTCGGTCGGGAGCTTTCAGATATCTGCCGATGCAGATGCTAAGGTCTGTTTTTCCAGTGGCCATGGTCCCACTTGACCCCTTCCTCAACTAATTAAAGGCACACCTTGAAAAATGAGAACTATAAGCAGGCCCTCTATGCCCCCACTAACCTATGGCCATCCGCACCCATAACTAGATAGCAAGTATATGGTCTTTTGTAGTTCTCTGCCTTTCCGCTGCACGTATCTCGACTGACTCAAGATGGTAGGTAGACGACAAGTTGCTATCACAGGGCTACTGGTCTTGCCGAATCATGCTGGTCCATCCTAGTCTTTAGGTTTCCTTATACTATAACCAAGGCATACCCTTGGTTCTTCTAACGCAGACCTTAAGCTCTGTGAGCCCAGGAGGATCATCTGCAGCCTCACAGAGGGATACCAAGAGTACCCTCACTTCCCCTCGAAGCCGCGTGCTTCGTAACCCAGTTTGTTGGAGCCTTCTTTAAGATCAGATGGATGTTCGCTCCTTCTCGTGTTCTACTAAGGTTTACTACTAAGTTCCCTTAACTAAGGTTTACTACTTAGTTTCCTTAACCATCATTTTCTTAACTAAGGTTTACAACTTAGTCCTCTTAACTAAGGTTTACTACTTAGTTCTTTTCCTCATCAAGTTGGATTGGTTAAGTGTCATTAGTCAATTCAAGTTAACTTAACCCATTCACTTGTCATGTTAAACTGGTTAAGTGTTATCAGTAGTTCATGTTGACTTAACCCTACTACAAATCAAGTTATATTGGTTAAGTATTTCTTATTACTTAACCCCACCCCTTCATCTTGTATTGGTTAAGTGTTCCCTTAGTTAACTTAACCCTAACATCTGTTTAATTCACATGTTCTAATGGTTAAGTATTGTCCCTTCATGTTTTAACTTAACCTTGTTCATTTGTTACACTATGATGGCTAAGTGCTCTAAGTTTACTTAACTCCACCTTCTAGTCTAGTTAACATGTTAAATTGGCTAAGTGTATTTTACTTAACCCCACCTTCTAGTCTAGTTAACATGTTAAAACGGTTAAACCTTTTCTTAACCTCACCCACTTGTCTAGTCAACATGTTATAACGGTTGTTTAACCCCTACAAGTCTTGTCTTGTTAACATGTTAAGTTGGTTAAGTTTTCCTATGGACTTAACCGTCCCATTCTAGCTTAACCGTTTCTTAGCTTTAAATTATTCATTTAAAGCACCACTCACTCACATTAGGCAGATATTGTTGCGGTCACTGGATGTGCCAGTCGGTTACGGGTAGATTTACACCGCAACTCAGTCTAACCTCGGGTTCTTATTGGGCTCAATGACTTAATCTCTCACATTAGATAGGTATTGTTGTGGTTACTGGACAGCCGGGCGGGTCCGGGCAGTTTTACACCACAACTCTATCTAACCTCGGGTTAGGCATATTCATATTTTCTACAATGTACACATTTCTCATTTAGGATAAATTCTTCATGTAAATTATTCCTAATTCACTTATGCCATAATTACTCTTCTATTGTACATTATCAACATTTATTATTATAGCCCACATTTCCTCTAATCATGTTTATAAGATTATACCAAGTTAAATATCACTAACCATGATTATGCTAAACATGACAATTACATGTAATTTCAAGTTATTAATCAGAATAGGCTATAACCCACCTTCCCAAACTCGCCATAATAGTCATGCCCAAAATCACTATGCCATACATTTGGCGTTCCAAATAAGTAGTTAAGCCTAATCTAGACTTAATGTTCGTATTTACATTTTTGGCCCAATCTAGATTAAATATCCAATTTTACAATTCATATTAGAACTAGATTTAATATTCTAGTTTACAATTTATGCCAAAACTAGACTCACATGCCAACTACATCTTTTGCGGCCAATTAACAATTTACCGTTTACGCCAATTCTAATATGCATGCAAATTACTCTCTATTATAGCCAATTCAAATCATGCCAACATTTTTTTTATGCCAAATTATATAAACTTCATGTTATACCAAACTTCCAAGTTTTTAATCACATTCATGTTAGTTTCATGTTCTGCCCAAATCGTATTCCCATCGTTTGCGTAATCGTGATTCAGTCTAGATTATAGGTCCATCCTGATTCGTAGATAAAAGGGAATAAACGAGAATACCATGAAAATACTGGCATAAGAATAGGCATAAGATGATAATCCAAATTCACAAATTACAGATCTAATAAATATACCGAATAAATTGACTACAACATCGCGGGTATATAGATCCGATAACATTATGAACATGAAAAGGTTTGAATATCAATCTAGGTTCAAGAACATGGATAGATCTAACTTAATAGAAAAATCCCCAAAATCAAGATTCAAGGATAATTAAGAATAGGTCAGAATAGAGAGTCAAGCTTAGATACAATTTCATAGTCATAATCCTAGGCAATAATCTCATAGTCATAAATCATAGGTAATTAGCCACAATTGTCCTTCTCATAGTCAGAGGCAATAGTCTTATGTTCACAGTCATAGGCATAAGCATAGTCTTATGTTCACAGTCATAGGCTTAGGCCATTAATAATAGTTTCAACGTCAGAGGCATAGGCACAGCCTCATCGGTAATTAATCACATTAGTTCTTAATTAGATCCAAAGGCATATACAAGCACAGATTCAAATGAGAGGATCAGGCATATTCTTATATCCATTTAATTACATGCGACAAACAGATCTAGATGTTCATATCTAAAAAGTAACTGACTTACAACAAATGACGAACTTGAATTCTGGATTCTGAGTTCTGGAATTGAGATGCTCTCCTTTAGGTAGATAAACTTTGTTTTGATTTTCAGTTTTGAATTAGATTTGTTCGTCTCTAAGCTTTCTTCAAGTGGAGGCTATTCTTGGCTTCCTTCCAACAACATGACGGCTCTAGGTTCTATTTCTAGTGTGAATTTAGGTTGGAGACTTGAGTTGTTTATATAGAATTTCAAACTAATTAGAGCCGTCAGATGATCATAGATGAATCTAGACCATTCACATTGAGAAGAGCCAACCAGAAAGTGACAAATCAACCCTAATGACACACCAGAACTTAGAAAATCGCTCAGAACCCGACCAGGCTAGCCAAGACCTGACCAGGTTAACTGGGTAGGTCGACCACCAGGTCGACCCCCAGGTCGACCCCCTAGTCGACCTGGGTACCCCGGTCGACCCCAATGTCGACCTGGGTACCCAGGTCGACCCCTTGGTTGACCTGGGTCCTGGGCGAGAATTTTCCCGCCCAGCCCAGTTTGGGTCTGTTTTCGAATTTTGAATTGAATTTTGAGCTGTTTGAATTTTAAATTGAATTCTAAAACTTCCGGAGGTCATAACTTCTTCATACGGAGTCCGATTTACGCAAACTCGGACTCTATCTCAAGCAGAATTTCAAGACGAACGCAGTGGAGTAACTCGTTTCCCTTAATTCTTCCTCAAAAATTTAATTATACTTTAATTTGTGAAACTTAATGTTATAGAATTACGGGGTGTTACATCAGTCGTATCTCCTTCTTCTTCGTCGTCTTTTTCCTCACTATTAGATTTTCCATAACCACGTACATTACTCGTTCCAGAACTTGTCTTCCTCTGAAGATGACCATGTAAACGTACGAGGCATTGGACGTTTGCCTGGATCTTGTATATGCATAGAGGAGGAAGACGATCCACATGATATTGCATCCCAAAGTATACCAAAGAAAGACTTAAGTTTTGAAAAGCGTTTGTCAAGCTTTGTATTTAAATGGTCGATCTTATTGTCCGTACGCTTAAGTCTTGCTTCAAGAAGGAATTGATTCCGTGCAGTTTGTTCAAGTGAATCTTTGGTCGAAGAGGATGTTTGAAGAAGCTTAACCTCTTCCGGTTTAGGTTTAGAGGGTTTTGATGAAGTTCTTTCTTAGTGACATTGTTCCTGGTATTGTTTGAAGGGTATGATATTTAAACATGGTTCATAAAGCTTCATTCTCTTTTTGATGCTTTGTTGATACATTTTGGTTTAGAGACTTTTGATTCGAGAGATTTGAGACCACAATCAAGTATAAGTCGCATGGTATATTCATTGTAGAATAAATGTGGTCGCTTACGATCATTTACTAGTAAAATCTCACCAAAGGTCATACTTATCCAATTGATTTGTATATCTCCATATATAGCGTACAAAGCCTTAAAATTCTCCTTATATACCGCATCGAAGTTACCAACTCTTGGTAATAAAGAATGCGTAATAGCATGATGTAGAATTCTAGCAGTAGGCCGTAAGTTGATCGTTTTTGTACTAAGCTTATGATCTTCAATAAAAAGATGACCTACCTTGTCTCGAGTATGAATAGTACAAAAATCGCTAGAGAACTTTCTTCCATTGTTATTTGAACCAAGTACCGTTGCCATCCTTTCCATTGAAATAAATATGTGCTTACCACATACAACCGACCATAGATAATGAGTAGAATTCTGGGGTTTAAATTTTTCTAAGTTAAGATTAGCATAGAACAATTTGATCATGATATGATTGATTTCCATGTTGTTCTTATCAAAGTCAAGAAGATTTTGAATACGAGCTTTAATTGCTAATTCTTTAACATCATAAAGAATAAAATTGGAGAATTTGATGAAAGAACCATCATGAATCGTATAATCTTTCATTTCATTTCATTGCTTGACTACTATTGGATCCATTAACCATTGTTTGATATTGAAATCAATGGGTTGTAGTTGTGTAGAAGATGATTTCTTCAATCTCTTTTGTGGTGGAGCCATTGATTTTTGAATGAAATGAATTTGGGGATTTTAGGGTTGATAAGGGTTTTGAGAGTTTGAGGGAATAAAAGGATAAATGAATAGGTGTGGATGGGAACCGTCGGTTTTAAGTTTGAAATTTAAAAAACAGAGGAAGAGGAGACCGGTCGACCACTACAAATTCATCGGTCGACTGGTTTGAGACAGAGACTTAAACGGTCGACTGGTGAATTTCTGTTGGTCGACTGGTTGATGAAAAAAAAAATTTCAACCCAAAACATAACCGGTCGACTGGTTTCTTTGTCCCTTGTTTTTCTGAGAATTTTCTGAAGCTCCACTATTCCATAAATTTATTTCAAAACTCAAACTAATCAACCAAAATTCTTGAAATAAAAATCCCTCAAGATTGAATCCACTTATTAGAACAACAACAAAGAGATGAATCTCACGATATATAAAATCAATGAGAAGTGGTGGAGTTATTCTCAGAATCTTCTTTGATATTGGTAACTCTTTGTGTCCATGGCGACCAAGTTTCCTTAGCTCTTTCATTTCGACTATAATTCTTATCCCATGAATTAGGACTCCTTAACGATGAAGGAATATGAGACATAGGTTGATAAACTCCATGTTTTTCCGTGCCACAGAAAAATGAGGCCATGCGTTCCAAAAGAGTTAAACGATCAGACGTAAGTTTTTGTTCGTAATGGAGTTGTCGTTGGAGATCCATTTGATGTTTTTGGTAGTGGTGAATCTCACTTATCTTTTCTCTAGTTCGTGGGAGCAAAATAATGCCTTCTTTGCACGTTTAGACTTTGGTGTATTTCCGGGGGTATGAGTACATTTTGGTCTACTTTTCGGTGTTTCGGGAGAATAGTATTCCTCCGGTTCAGAATTAATGACCGAAATGTGTGACCTCTGTGCACATTTATCACAGATATGAGCCATATTTGATATAATTGAACTTGTTTTAAGAATAATATGGTCTTAGAAGTAGGAGATGCAGAAAGGAGAAAGGATGAATTCATATATATAAGCTTGTCTAAAAATAGATTAATGGTTGACAAGGTTCAAAGCATATATACCATAAAAAAATGGATAGCTCATAATTTTATTATTAATAATAGTGATAGCTACTTAATAGCTAAAATATGAAAAATGAAAGCACCGATTAGAAGAGAACTTGACAATTCATATGTATATATGTTTAGAATTTATACATCAAGTTTAGTTCTAGGGATTAATCCAAACTCTCTACGCAAAGAAATAAAACTTGATTCGAGTAGAGGCTTAGCAAAAGTATCTGCTAGTTGATGTTCAGTCTAGACATATTCGAGACATATTGTTCCTTTTTCAGTATTATCTCTCAAGAAATGATGTCGAATATCAATGTGCTTTGTTCGAGAATGATTTACTGGATTTTTTGATAAGTTGATCGCACTTGTGTTATCACAGTATATGATGGAGTTCGATAAATGAATATCAAAATCACGAAGTGTTTGTTGCATATACAGTACTTGAGTACAAGCAAGAGCTGTTGATATATACTCAGCTTCACATGTCGATAGTGAAACGCAATTTTGTTTCTTACTAAACCAAGAGACAAGTGATTTTCCAATAAAATGGCATGTACCACTTGTACTCTTTCTATCCGTACGAGAGCCTCCAAAATCAGCATCACTATAGGATACTAACTCGAATGGACAATCTTTTGGATAGAATAGACCAAAGTCTTTGGTATTATTAATATAACGTATTATACGTTTTACTACTTGTAAATGTGATTCTTTAGGATTTGCTTGAAACCTTGCACATAGACAAACACTCATCATTATATCAGGACGACTTGCGGTAAGATAAAGAAGAGAACCAATCATGCTTCGATATAACTTCTGGTCAACATTCTTACCATGTTCATCTTTTTCAAGATGTGTAGTCGTATTCATAGGAATCGGTTTACCAGATGTATTTTCTAAACCGAAACGTTTGATAAGATTTCCACAGTATTTTTCTTAATTAATAAATATACCGTTAGAAGCTGTTTGATTTGAAGACCAAGAAAATATGATAGTTCTCCCATATGAGACATTTCAAACTCTTTAGTCATAATATTTGCAAACCCTTTACAGAGTTTATCATTTGTTGAACCAAAGATAATATCGTCTACATATATCTGGATAACCAATATATCTTTTAAAGTCTGATCGACTTTACCAATTTGAAATCCTGAATCAATAAGATAGCTATGTAATCTTTCATACTAAGCACGAGGTGCTTGTTTTAATCCGAATAAAGCTTTCTTAAGTTTATATATGTGATCAGGATGTTTTTCATGTACGAACAAGAGAGATTGTTCAACATATACATTCTCTTTGATAAACCTATTTAAAAAAGCACTTTTGACATCCATTTGATAAAGTTTGAAATTATGATGACAAGCAAAGGATAATAAGATTCTGATAGCTTCTAGTCATGCAACTGGTGCAAAAGTTTCTTCGTAATCGATACCTTCTTCCTGATTGTATCCTTGTCCTAATCTTGCTTTATTTCTGGTTATATTTCCTTGTTCATCGGCCTTATTTTTATAAATCCATTTAGTACCAATAACCGACCGATCAGTTGGTCTTGGAACAAGTTCCCATACATCATTGCGCTCGAACTGATTTAGTTCTTCCGGCATGGAAATGATCCAGTAAACATCAGTAGCAGCTTCTTTGGATTCTTAGGTTCGATATTTGAAAGAAAAGCGACATGACCCATTTGATTTAGTTGACTCCTTGTTCTAATTTGTGATGTTACTTCTCCAATTGCATTTTGAACTGGATGATCTCTTAGAATTCTCGGAGGAGATCGAAATCTTGGTGGAGAAGGTATCACAACTGGTTGAGGAATATTCTCAATAATTTCTGAGTTAGAGTCATTATTTGTGATAATAGGATTTTCAGTGATTATAACTACGTCTTCATTAGATATGTTATGAGACGGTTTATAGAATTCATCGAATGAGACATGAAGTGATTCTTCAGTAGTTTTAGTTCTTTTATTAAATATACGATAAGCCTTGCTTCGTTCCGAATATCCAACAAATATACCTTCATCGGATTTTGGATCAAATTTTCCAAGATGGTCTTTCGCATTTAAAATAAAGCACTTAGAACCAAATTTTTTGAAGTATGAGATATTTGGCTTTCTTTGATTAAATAACTCATAAGATATATTCTTGGTGAGAGGTCGAATGGATACATGATTCAAAACATAACACGCAGTTGCAACATCTTCTACCCAAAAATGTTTTGGTAAAGTGGATCCATTTAATAATGTTCTTGCACATTCTTGTAAAGTCCGATTTTCCGTTCTACAACTCCGTTTTGTTGTGGAGTTCTAGGAAACGAAAAATTATGATATATACCTTTCTTTTTACAAAAATGGTTAAATTCATTATTTTCGAACTCTCCGCCATGATCACTTCTTATATTCTTAACCTTAAGCCCTTTCGATTTTTGAATTCTCTTGACGAAAGATTTGAAATGATTGAAAGTGTCACTTTTGTTTTTCAAGAAAATCACCCAAGTATAACGAGAGTAATCATCAACAATTACAAACACATATCGACTACGATTTATTGACTGAACCTATGTTGGTCCGAATAAATCCATATGTAATAGCTCAGGTGATTGTAACATTGATATGACTTTCTTGGATTTAAATGACGATTTAGTCAATTTTCCTAATTGACATGCATCACAAATATTATCAACCGTATAGGTTATTTTGGGTAGTCCTCTAACTAGGTCATTTTTGGCTAGCTTGTCGATAGTTCTGAAGTTTATATGACAGAAACGTTTGTGCCATAGCCATGGATCATTATCATTTACTACAAGACACATATCTGAATTATGATTGACATTCATATTCAGAATATAAATATTTCTATCTCTATATCCTTCAAAAACTAAATTTCGATCTTTATCTAAAATACTACATTTGTTATCCGAAAAGGAAATGGTAAAACCCTTGTCACATAGTTGACTGATACTGAGTAAATTGTGTTTCAAATTTTTAACTAGCATGACATTAGTAATAGGAGGTAAGTTAGATGTACCGCATTTGCTCACATCGCTTTTGCCGATGATATAACCTTTTGAATTATCTCCAAAAGTTATGGGGCCACCATCCGAATAAGTGATATTTGTCAATATGCTCTTGTCTCCAATCATATGCTTCGAGCAACCACTGTCCAATATCCACTGTCCTTTTTTCTTAAGTGGGACCTGCAAAAAATAAAATTAAATCCACGGTACCCACTTTTTTATGGGGTCCTAAGAGTTAGGTCTTAGGAGTCCAAACCCATACGGGTCCGGTATCCCCTTTATATAGATAATTGGAATTACGATGCACAGTATTCAAAAAATTATGAATGCATTTGTTCCTAATCAAATTGTTATTTGTTTTAGGAACCCATTTTTTGATAGTCTTGACATTTTCTTTTGAAATTTCACAACCGGTTTTGGTTTGGAATATAATAAACTGAGATTTTCCTTAGCTCCAGTTTCTTGTACTATTTTATGTTTTCTTTTTCTTTTATTACCAAGATATTTCTTAATATCTTCTTTCTTATACCCCAAACCTTGTTTATTCGAAGCAGATTGTGAATTTCCAATAATTTTTGTCAAGTTTTCTTGACCTTTGTTGAAGTTAGAAACATTTTGAGTAATGTCGTCTAACTTAGTTTGTAAACTAGCTTTTTCTAGGTCTAGAATCTTGACTTTTTCCTTAAGCTCATGATTTTCAATAGTAAGAGCATCATTTTTCTCTTTTTGAGTTTCAATTTCTTGACTCAAAAGAGATAATTGAGAATCAATATTAGATGATGGTTCTTGAACTTTTCAAGTTACTCCTCTAATATTTTCTTCTCGTCTTTTAACATATCTCATTCAAATTATACTCTACTTAAATCTGCTTTGGCTTGTTTGCATTTCCGTTTCAATCTTTAAATTTAAAAATTAATTTAGCAATAATATCAAGAACTTCTTCAAAAGTAGGAATTTGAACCTCATCTTCTGTTGCCATGAAACATACATTAGTTTGTTCAATATCTGAATCACTTTCACTATCAGATGAAGATGAGTCTGAATCATCCCATGTTTAGAGAATGCTCGTTTCTTTCACTTATCTTTCTTGTATTCGGTTTTGTCATTTTCTGACTTCTTCTTTTGCTCCGGACAATCCTTTTGCATATGTCCCTTTTTGTGATAATTGAAGCATTCTATATTTGATGATGATGGTTTATTTGAACCGAACTTCTTTTTGCTGTATCGACTAGCTTTACGTTTCTTTAAGAATTTCTTGAATCCTTTTGCAATGAACACTAGATCTTCATCTTCGGAATCTGAGTTGGCTTCATCTTTTTCAGCATGAAAAGCTACAATTTTCTTTTCTTCTTTTTGTTCTTTTCTAGCTTGCAAGTTAGCTTCATAGGACATTAGATTTCATATCAATTCATCTGCCTTTATGGTGGAAAGATCATTAGCTTCTTCTATTGCTAATATTTTTCCTTCCCATTCATTAGTCAGAGAATGTAGGACTGTTGAAACAACATCAAAATCAGAATATTTTTGCTCTAAATCGATAAGTGCATGATGAATGGTT
Organism: Allium sativum; assembly: GCA_030737875.1. Taxonomy (NCBI): domain Eukaryota; kingdom Viridiplantae; phylum Streptophyta; class Magnoliopsida; order Asparagales; family Amaryllidaceae; genus Allium; species Allium sativum. The sequence continues at coordinate 605,247,005 of CM060910.1, read as the reverse complement.
TGAAACCGTAAATACATTTCATTGATTGTTTCATTCGGCTTCATTTTGAAATTTTGAAATTGACTTTTCAACATAGCTATTTTGGCTTGCTTAACCTTGTTAGTACCTTCATTAGTGGTTTTTAGCATTTGCCAAAGATATGCAGTGGTGCAGATACTAACACGGTTATATTCGTTTTGATCTAATGCACAAAACAACATATTTATTGCTTTTGCATTTACGGCTGCTGCCGTTTTCTCAGCCGGTGTCCATTTTGAATACTCAGTTGTTGGGTTTACTATTTCTTTCTGAGTAGCATTCCAAGCATCATAGCTAGTAGATTGCATGTAAAAAGTCATACGTGTTGCCCAATAGCTATAGTTAAGACCATTGAAGAAAGGAGGTCTTTGTGTTGATTGACCTTCAATGTAAGTGGTATTAGTGCAACTACTAGGGTTATTTGCCATATTACTAGAATATATCAAATAACTGTGTTATGGTTATGTGATGATCGTGCTCTGATACCAATTGAAAGTGTCTGCATGTATGTGCCAAGTATAATACACTTACAAGGATCGTGTAATATGACAAACAATATTCAAGTATAAAGTAATAGCTAATCACAGAACAATATAATAGATAAGTAAATGCAGTAAAAGGAAAAATCACACCAGAGATTTTTATACTGGTTCGGAGCACCGTCCTACGTCCAGTCCCAGACTTCTATCTGGATTTTCACTAACAACAACCTCACTTCACACGAAGGAATATGTTTACAACACCCGAGCAGCCGAACGGGAATTTCACGCCTCTATCAACACAGAGACTTCACAACTTGCCTCTTACAACACGGAGGACTTCAAACAAGATGAGTAGACTTGTGATTTGACAATATGTGTTCTTAATAACACGAATTTGTCAATTCTTGTACAACCTTCCTATAATCTTATCCTCAAATAGAAATTGTGTATGTGAAGATTTGGAAGATGATATCGTGTTTGAATTAAAAGAATAATATATAAATTCTAGGATTCAAGAACGATATAAGAAGATTATGAGCGTTTGAATGCTCTGAAAGAACAAAAATGAAATCAACAATAGATAGAAAGAATTGGTTATGTGAATCGATGATTTCATATTGTTTTTATATAAGATAAAGAGTTGCAATCATTGGTGAAGAGAAGTATTGAATAGAAATGATTTTTGATGAAAGGAAAAGGAAACAACTTTTGATGAATGAAGATGTCTGTACGAAGAGTTGCTTTCAGTTCGAAAATCGGTCGACATATCAAAAATAACCAGTAGACTGAAATTTGAATATATATACGTTATATGTATATATGCATGTTCATTGTGCATTCTGCCCAGAAACGGTCGACCATCTATTTTGAAATCGGTCGACCAGTTTCTGGCAATATGCACAATGAATGTGCATTCATATATATACATATATATATATTCACAATAATGAGGTATATGATTATTTGAGGATAGATTTTAATATTTATAACATGGCTAAATCACTAAATAATCAACCTCTAACTACCAATACCATTGATTCTCTTCTTTTTGTCGATCATGAAACTTCTCCTTATCATTAATCAAAATGCTATGAATTCTTTGATTCAACACATCAGAGATAGTTCCCACATTGAGATGACTTCAGATAGGATCCTTATGAACAGTCTAGTCATGGATTCTATTGCGGAGAACGTGTGCATAAGGGCTTTTGGTATTCGTGACTTCGATACACCTCAAAGAGAGTGACAAAAGGAAGGATCAGAGCCAATCCAGTGTGGACTAGCCGGCCTGGACAACAAAGTCATCGCGGTGCAGACTAGATAGGGTTATGGACTGTCTATTCAGGGTGGAGCTTATGTGATCGGGCATGCCAGTGCATTGATTGATTGGGTGACCGGAGTACTGGATGCCATATACTTTATGCACCGAGTGAGTGAATGTGAGGATAATTGATGGATGCTGCGACTATTTACTTATTTTTCACCACTCAATACTAAGACATCTATCACACCTTTTTTATTATAGTATGGTATGTATCAATTGAATTTAAAAACGGATTAACTGTTTATTAACATTAAATTTCGAATAATGCAAAATGAGGAAAGCAATATGCGTTGTTGCTTGAATATCAGAGGATTCATAATGAACTTTTCAGGCATATATTCACATTTGCGTTGTTGACATAAATCAAAACAATATCATCAAGTGCCGACTAGATCCAAAGATATTCTTCGTAACAATAACAGATTCTCTTCGACATCGATACAATCAACTTTTGTATTAAACATATCAAAATGATCTAATAATCATGCATGGAAATGGAATAATGGAATATGCGACCGACCAAAATATATTAAAACAAATCCACTGCTAAATAAAACGGCAATCCAACAACTACCACTCTTCATATTCTTCGCCTAATTTAAAAGGAAAGACAGTTTTCTTGCTTCATACTTCAGTTTCGGGTTCTTTCCCTTACTTTACTCTTTTTCTCAATTCCTTCTGTCGACAACCTTCAAATCAAATCCTCCGATCTTCAGTTTCTATGCCAGAGAGAAAAATACCTCGCAGCAATCGCCGTTTACTCTCTTGTAGCAAGACTAGAGTTTGTAGAGCTCGGAAAAAACAGCAGAGCAAAACAGTACCTAATCATAGAGTTCTTTTGCGCTCTGCATCTGAACCAACGACTAAGATAACAAATTTGTTATCTTACACAGATAATAAAATTAGTCATAGTGGGTTTACTGACGGAGAAAGTGTTGGAAGTGGATCAAATGAGGAGTTGTTCATTTATGAAGGTTTTTTCGCCTCTGCTCCACTTTTGCCTTTTTCATCGCCTCGCCAATCTGCTTTCAGACAGGTGAGTTCATTATATGTATAAGGTAGAACCTAACAAATTTGGCCATTGGGTAATGTATTTGGTGAAATTATTAAAAGTGTCATAAGCTAAACCCTCGATCTGTTTTATGTTAAAAATTTGTCCTATTTCTGAAAATCCACAAGCATTAATGTGTTTTTTCTTGTGATAACTCGTTATTATTATGGTAGGGTATAATGAGATTGCTATGCCTAGCAGATTCAGTCTTACTGATAAGAAATGCACCATGAAGCGCCTACCTTTTTTTAACTTCAGTAGTGTACTATAATGTTCTCATGAAACCTAGAGTTGTTCTACTTCTTATTCATTTTTAACTTCCATACAGAACAAAATAAAAATAACCACCTTTTTGATTGGTACAGGACTCAAAGGTGGTAGTGAATGTGACCGTAGAAGGAAGCCCCGGACCAGTACGAGCAATGGTTAAGCTTGGAGCAACGGTTAAGGAAGCAATTGGAATAGTCTTAGAAGAGTACAGAAAAGAAGGAAGAAGTCCAACATTGTCTTGTTCTCAAACCGATATCGATTCTTTCCAGCTTCATAGGTCCCATTTTAATCTTCAGAGTAAGCACACATCTTTTTCTCCTTCTGAATATGCATAGAAATTGAGAGCATGAACATAACTTATTTGAAGCAATTACTATTATTGGCAGGTTTGAGCAAAAGGGAGAAGATAGGAGAACTGGGAAGTAGGAGTTTCTATCTTCGGAAGAGCTGCGGTAGCCATGAATCTTTGATCGATTCAGCAGTAGAAGAAACTAGATGTATTGATACAGAGATTGAGAATGTTGGTGTGGGCAGGGGGATTGATTTGCCTTCTCCTACTCAACTCTTCTTTTTGAGAAGAATGGGAAAAATCAAGAGGAGAGCAAAAAGGCTGTGGAGACTGCTGATTTGCATCACTTGTCTGTGATGGTTTGTTTGTGTGTTGATTAACCCTGTTTGTGCATTATATCCTTACATGATAATTAGATTTGATGTATAGCATAAACTTTTGGCTAACATATAGGCATGGACTAAAGATTGCACTTGCAAAATTTGAATGCAGTACGTGTATGTATGTTAATAGCTCCTATAGTGGATATTTTGTAGTGTCATTATACTGTTTGAATAATTATTCAGCTTATATTTATTGACATATTATTGTTATTTAGATCTTTACCAACAATTATGATTCTCAAACACGTATAAACTTTTAGTTAAAGTTCAACTCTTCTTCTGATCATGAATACTTGTTGAAATTGAATGAGCATTAAATGTAAAGACATTGAAAAACGAAAAGTATTAAATGTCTTGGAAAATGTACAAGAGATACATGAAAGCAAAAGCCATATTAGAGGGTGCTCCACACTGGAAAATGTACAAGAGATACATGAAAGCAAAAGCCATATTAGCGGGTGCTCCACACCGCACACGTTTGCGTCCGTGCCTGTGTTCGAAACCGCATCTGCATCTGTATCCGTAGCGTGAACGAATGGTCATTTGGGCGTATTAGAGACACCTTGCAATCAATTGGCAGGTAACAGCTGACTTTGTTAATTACTCAGACCAAATAGTTTTATTTTTCCATCCAAACGAAAACGAAAACGGTAATGAGACGGTCGCGTCACTTGGTCAAAAGGTCATAACATTTCCAGCATTGCAACCGTTGAATCGGTCTTCCCACACCTATATATAGAACAAGGCAAACATAACATATTAATTCAAATCTTCTGGAATTTGCTCTTATTTTTCGTTGAACTCTAAGTAGTTCTTTTGAGTTCGTTAGGCTCTGCAAATATCAACGCAATTTTGTAGAGCAAGTCTGTTCTATTTTGAAAAAAAATTGATCATCAACCTTCTACGCTATAGAAGTAGCAATATGTTTCAAGGAAAAAAAGCATTCTAGACTTGGATAAATAGAAAGGTAATGTACACCTATAAATTATTTGCATATGTTTTCTGTTATGTAAGTAAGCGCTATTTTTTTTCAAATAGTTTTCTGAATATAAATTGACATAATTTTTGCAAATTGTTTTCTGTTGTATAATTAACATAGTTTGTTTTCATAAAAATTTTGCAAATACAGAAAATGGTGTTCTACTTGACAACTCTAAACCTTATAAAGTATCCCCCAAGGATGTCCAAAAGTAAACAAATTGGAGCCTGATGCAATTAAAGTCAAAGCACTCAATATTTGGAAAACTTCAGACTTCATATGCAAAAACTACATATTAAATTGACTGAATATCAATCTATATAATGTGTACTGCACAGTGAAGACATCAAAGCAACTCTGGGCGTCACTGGATAAAAAGTATAAAACAGAGGATGCTAAAATGAAGAAATTCATTGTTGCAAAGTTCTTCGATTTCAAAATGATAGATGCCAAAATCGTTATCGATCAAATTTAGGAGTTGCAGGTGATAGTTCATGAAATCCATGATAAAGGGATACCATTAAGTGAGTCATTTCAAATTGCTGCTTCCATCGAAAAGTTACCTCCATTATAGAAACATTTCAAGTATTATTTAAAGCACAAATGCAAGGAAATGACAACGGAAGTTATTGTTATTCGACTTGGGATTGAAGAGGACAACATAAAATCTAAAATGAAATCAACCAATGCAATAGTGGCAAAGGCAAATGTGGTCGAGGCTGAGAAGAACAACAAGTGTAAACGTGAGTACAATCCAGATACAAAGAAACCAAAGAAATTCAAAGGTCATGTAACAACCACGGGAAGAAATGACATAGGACAAGCGAATGTCGAGATCCTAAAAAGAAGAGAGAATAAACAAAAATCACTGTATGAGAGAAACTCTCTAATGAAAATTCAGAATTGAACTTATCTATGGTTATTTTTGAATGCAGCCCGGTTCGCAATACCAAAGAATGGTTTGTGGACACTGATGCCACAAGACATATCTGCAACAACAAGTGGATGTTTTCTAACTACAAAATATGACACAAGAGGAACAATTGTTTGTGGGAAACTTCTTCGCGTAAAATGTTGAAAGAAAAGGCAAAATCGTTATGAAAATGACCTTTGGAAAAGAACATACATTGAACGATACACTACACGTCCCAGACATTGGAAAGAATTTGGTTTCTAGCTCATTTCTTAGCAAAATGGCTTCAAGTTGGTTTTTATCTCCGATAACTTTGTTTCATCAGAGAATGGAGTTCATGTAAGAAAAGGATATATGAGCGATGACTTGTTTAAAATGAACGTAATGACTGTTGTACCAAATGATTATGATTCTGTTTATATCGCTGAATCCTCTAGTATATGACATGCCAGATTAGACCATATTAATATTGATACATTACGAAAAATGGTTAACTACATAAGTGTTCAATAAATTCAAGTTATAAATGTGAAATATGCACATAGACGAAAATGACCAAAATTTCCTTTCGTCATATCAAAAGGAATAGTAAGTCCTTAGACTTAATACATGCAGATTTATGTGACTTGAAAACAAGTATATCTCGTGGAGGGAAAAGATATTTCATTACCCTCATAGATGACCGTACTAGGTACGACTAAGTGTACCTATTGAGAACTAAAGATGAGGCATTAAAATGTTTCAGCAATACTAGCCAAAGTTGAAAATCAACTAAACAAGAAAATCAAAGCCTTCTTGAAGTGATATGGGAGATGAATATGAATTTTCATTTGAGGAATTCTGTACATAAAATGATATAATCCATCAAATAATGGCACCATATTCTCCTCAATCTAGTGGCATAGCAAAACGAAAAAGTCGTACTTTCAAAGAAATGATGAACGCTTTACTCATAAGTTTCTATCTACCGAATAACTTTTAGGGAGAATCTATTCTGAATAATGTACCTCGAAAGAAAATGTAATAACCCGGAAATCTGAGCCAGTTTAAAATTTTTATTTTGGCAATTTTAGAGAATTTTGAAGATTTAAAATGGATTATTTTAAATAATATCGACGAGAAATTTATTTTGAATATAATAGAACGTATATATTATATACGTCGTCGTTAGAATATATATAATTATAAAAGGAATTGAAAATGGCGCGGTAGTTCGATAATTCGATTTCAAACTTCAATTGAATGTACCGGGTGCAAAACAATCCGGATTTTAGTGAAACCAAAAACATTAGGATCTAATTGGGAATATCTTTCCAACGAATCCGAAAAATTGAAATTTCATAGCGGGAATCAAAAGATATGTTCAGTTGAAAATTCTGAATAGTCGCTATGGAATTCAGGCCCTTAAAATGGGAATTTTGCAAACGACCTCGGATTTCGACAAAACCACTTTTGTTGGGTCCGTGATGTCAAATTATTGCTAGATTCCAAATTTCATAATTTTTCGAATCAATATGTGAGCGTGGCAAAGGAAAACGCGTTTGGCCAGTTTTAGTTGATTTTAATCGACTGGAAAATGAACATTTTTCCAACGGTCTCAGAATTCGATGAAACTAGTTTTGTTAGGACCGTATCGTCAATACGAAGCTAGAAAATATTTTTTTGCAATTTTTAGAGTTCGTATGTGACCCCAGTAAATTGAAATGCGCATTCAAATTCAATATATAGAGTTATATGTTGATTTTGATGGAAACTGATTGTAACTATCGAATCAGCCTACGATACATATCCCATTGTGTTCGGAATGGGGGTAAAATGCTATGGACAACAGGCGGTGGGCCTCGTTTTGAGGTCGAAAATAAAAGTTGCTTTTTGGTGAAAAATAAAATAATTAAATAATAAAAAAATAAAACCCTTATCTTCCCTCTGCCCCCCCTCCCCCCTTCAATCGATTTCAGATGAAAAAAAAAGAGAGAAAAAACCTCGCCCTAGCCCATCGATTCGCCCCCCCTTCCCCGATCGTCGCCTCGGCCTCAGGCCGACAACCCCCCCCCTCTTCCTCCTCGCGTTAGCATCCCCATCGATCCTCCTTTCCCCCAACGCGCGAACCCCAAATCGAGACAGCCTTGGACCCCGCCCTCCGACCAACCGACGAGCCACCACCGCACCTCCACTCCTCCCTCAGCCTTGCCGCGCCCACCTCTGGCCAACTTCCCCATCTCTTCTCTTTCTTCCCTCCTCTTTCTTCTTGAAACAGCCACGAAAACCCTCGTCCGCCCCTGGAAACCACAGCTCGAGCAGCGAGCACAATCACCTCCTTAGCCACCATGGACAGTACGCCGACAGCTACAACTTCCCTTAGCCTCCTCCGATCGTCAACCGTCCGGTGAGCGTTTATTTTCGTTTTTTTAAGTGGGTTGTATAATTAAAAATGCGATCTTTAGTTATTAATATCGTAAAGAAAAATCTGATCTTTATGTGATTAGATTAGAAAGAAAGTTATTGTTTTTAACATAAGAAAGTTATTGTTTTTGACATTAGAAAGTTACGGTTTTTAGAAAGAGAATGATACGATTTTTAGAACCGTAAAGGTATGAAATAATTTTTAGAAGAATAAAAATATGATTTTTATCATATGTGAAGAATAAAAATAGAATTTTTATATAGTGGTGATAATAAAAATATAATTTTTATAATATAGGAAGGATAAAAATATAATTTTTATATTATACAAAGGTTAAAAATATAATTTTTATACTAGTGGCATATTGAGAATATGATTTGTATATAGTGAACAATATAAAAAAATATGATCTTTATTGTGTAGTGAACAATTAAAAATACGATTTTTAATGCAGTAAAAATTCGATTTTTATATATTGAATAGCGAAGTAAAAATTCGATTTTTATATATTGAATAGCAAAGGAAAATTTTGATTTTTATATATTGAATAGCAAAGGAAAAATTCGATTTTTATATATTGAATAGCGAAGTAAAAATTCGATTTTTATATATTGAATAGCAAAGGAAAAATTCGATTTTTATATATTGAATGACGAAGTAAAAAAAATTCGATTTTTATATATTGAATAGCGAAGTGAAAATTCGATTTTTACATATGTAGAGAATACGGGCAACGAAGGTGATAAAAAGGCGAGAACGATGAAGATTTCTTACGATGAAGAGTCGTGGAATTGGGATAGCTATCGGTGAGAATTTCTCACTCTTCAATTTCTTTTCTAGTTATATATATATACTAGGATGCATACGGTGTTTAGTAGCACCTGACACCCGTCATCCACATACCATGGATGGCTTGTTTGTTAATTGTTTGGTTGTGTAGTTGGTTAGATTATTTGGTTTGAATTGAATTGTTTGATGAAATGGAATATATTTGATTGATGTGTGAATGGCGTGGGCCTTCACTAGACCGGGGATAAGGCTAGGCCTTGTCCCGTTTCTAGTATCGTGCCGTTATGCCGCCGAAATTTTCTAAAATAATTTAGAAAAATAAAAATATCAATTTTATTTTGTAAATGAACTGAATAAAAATTCATGTGTTAAAATAAAATATTTTATCGTTAAAAATATAATTTTTTTACGTGAATGTTAATAAATAAATATTCATTTACAAACCGGACGGTTTGTTTATGTACACATATTTGAAGGACATTGACTGGGATGATAAATTTTACCCATCGCCCAATTGCACGAATAAAAACCTGTGTTTGTTGATTTGAAACCCCACACGGGTGTTGGGATGAAATTTGAAGTTCACTCATCCTGATTGATTAAATATGTCGATCGATTGATTGACAGGCTGTTATAAGCGTTAGATATCTATATTTGATGCTTATACAGTGTAGTGCACTTTGGTTGATGGTTGATTATTTCTCAATGCTATTATATACATGTGATGTATGAAAATTCATATAATTAATATTATATGGTGATTGATTGGGCCTCATTCCAATTTAGAAAATAAAGAACATTATAAAGTAAAGGTTCATGTGTTGACCGTACTCATCCGTTGAGATTAGTTATGTGTTGAACGAAATATTTTAACAATAAAATTTATATCTTTATCACTATAAAGTAAAGGTTCATGTGTTGACCGTACTCATCCGTTGAGATTAGTCATGTGTTGAACGAAATATTTATTCACATATTGAATAGAATAAATATTCATTTGTTGAATAGAATAACGAATTTATTGAAATATATAAAGCCGTGTTGATTAGAGATGCGCTATTTTGACGCGAACGATATTTATATCGATTATATACGAATTGAATTTAAATTGAATAGAAAACCAATTTGATTTCAATTAAATAGAAAACGAATTTAATTTCAATTGAATATATAACGAATTTAATTTCAATTGAATATATAACGAATTTGGTTTCAATTGAATATATAATGAATTTAATTTGAATTGAATATATAACGAATTTGATTTGAATTGAATATATAACGAATTTGATTTGAATTGAATAGAAAACGAATTGAATTCAAATTGAATAGAAAGCGAATTGAATTCAAATTGAATAGAAAACGAATTGAATTCCAATTGAATGGAAAGCGAATTGAATTCAAATTGAATAGAAAACGAATTGAATTTAAATTGAACAGAAAACCAATTTGATTTGAATTGAATAGAAAACGAAATGAATTCGAATCGGATTAAAACCGATTTGAATTGAAATCAAATAGAAATGAAAGTAAAAAGGATTTATAATAGGAAATTCAATTTTGATTTGAATTTGAAATAAAGGTTGAAGCCGTTTTTGAAACGAATTCAAAACCATTTATAAAATTCGTTTAAAATAGTAATCGACGAAATATATAATATATATATATATATTATATATATAATGGCCTGAATAGAACGCGCCGCGTCGCGGTAGTTCGTGAATTTCAACCATTTATTTCAAACGGACATTACGGGAGATTTGACCGTCGGATTCTCCTAAAACCGGAACCGTTGGGTTTGTATCGAAAAGAGCTTTCTAACGAATATTAGAAATTTGAAATCTAACAGTTGGATTTGGAGATATGTCCAAATCAAATTTGGAAAAGGTCACTGTAAGTGCAGTTTGGTGGCCGTTGATGGAAATCGACTGTACGGGCCTTGATAAAATTATTAAAAATATCAATAATTTGTGTAAAATCATAAGAAATGATTTGGGAAAAATTGGAACGAAAAACTCCATAATTGAAAAGATAAAAATAGATTTTTATCAAAATGAACTAATTTTGAACTAAAATTAAACCCGTTTATTTTTAAATAAATAAACTGGATTTGAAATGGGTTTTAAATAGAATCGATTAGTGGGTTTATTGTGAAGGGTGTTTTAAATGACACTTGTTCTTTAACCCGATAATAATTAGAATGTGATTTGGGTTTGTCGTGAACTGTGTTTTAAATGACACTAGTTCTTTAACCCAGTAAAAGGAGTTTTATTGAATCTGCAATTAGATTGAAATGTGAGTTGATAATTCAAAATATCAAATTTGGCAAATGAGCGAGAATGGAGTATTACCAGTTTTGCTCCAAAGTGATAGTTAAATCTTTAATTAGATTTGAACGTGAAATGGTAATTAATTTTACCGATAACACCGTGGTGTTAGATATGGAGTATTACCAGTTTTGCTCCAAAGCGATAGTTAAATCTTTAATTAGATTTGAACGTGAAATGGTAATTAATTTTACCGATAACACCGTGGTGTTAGATATGGAGTATTACCAGTTTTGCTTCATGGGATGAATAGGTTGGGATTGGGAAATGAAATAAATAATTACTTCGGTGTGGTTCACTAATCCCGTCTAGTTTGAAAAACCATAATTTGGTTTGAAATGACATCCAAAGGAAGATAAAGGATAAATTTTAAAGAATTTATCTTGGATAAAATTAATGGGAACCTTTCCCAAAGAATATGAAATTTAGAAACTAGCTGTAGGTTAGCTAAGAAGAATGGTTTCCTGGGTATTGATCTGATGTTGGTTTCGGCCTTCGGGGTTAATATTTGGGAAATTGTTCTCTTGCTGATTTACGGCTAATGACTAATGAATTGGAATGAGGCGTATGTTGTGTATGTGTAACATTTGTTTTTAATATACGCGGGTTGTTCGGAAAGGCCGGGTTCATACCCATTCTGAATAACCGATTCGACGATAAGTCGAAGATGAAGACGGTGGTCGAAGACCGGAAGTCTTCACATCGTTTGGATAATTACTGACGATCCTGATTGGGCTGTACACCCAAGAGGATGGAAATAGTTGGTGGTCGTCCAGACGTACCTGGAGATCGATGGATATGCGAGGAAAGTGCCTCCGGTTTCGTTCAGACCCAGAACGAACTTGTAAATGGATTGTGTGTCTGACATTGGATTTTATTCTGTGTTGATTGATTTCTGTTAAATATATATCTGTTTGGCGGCGGAGAATTTATTCTCTTGCTTAACGCCCTTCTCTGAGATGTACGAGCTTAGAGGTTATATATCGATAGATATCAATCGCATGGCATGAATTGCCTGTGTGGCATGCTGAGTTGCATGGATCAAGGCTTCTGTTGAAAAGCAAATTCTTGTGGTTGATGATCAAAGCACGACCTACGTGGCAGCTTTGTGTATAGCGTGGATTCGCGAGCCTCACACCTCGGTATGAGTCAAAAACGGGATACGGACTGCAGGGAGAGCACGACGTTTCTTTCTAGCTTTGGTGGTGTCAGTGACTTACCAGCCCTGACATTTATATACTTTTCACCTTTATGGTTATTGGATGAGGCGCCTCGATTTTAGGTCTGTAAGGACCGGGAAACGTGTGTTCAGGAATAACTAATCCTCTAACGTAAGTGAGGACCGGCCCTGAAGATCCAGGATTGCCCAGAGTGTGTAGTCCTGAGACATTTGCTAGAGTGTCTCGAACGCGGAGAGGAGCTTGCCCCTTGCCTCGACTCATAACGGAAATCTAATTTCCAATACGAGATATTTCGGCTTTATTTGTAGAGCCTAGTATGGCGACATAGTAGCATGGGATGCTATGCCGTCTATGATTGATATTTATGATTGAAATTGTTTTGACACTATACACTTATTATAGTATCAAATGATTTGTTTTAAACGTACCAAGCATGTTTGGCTATTATAAGGTAAAACTCTATCCTCCGGCTTGCGTTGCATTGTGTGATGGGACCTGGGTCTTATAATAGCTTCATTTTTCGAAAAAGCATTGCGTTGTCTCTTCTATGCACTAGTATTCTTGGGAGGAAACCCGTTCCGTGTTATACGGCGTGGTCCCTTGAATTACTCTCTTTTAAAGTAAAGTTTTAAATAACTGTTTTAGTTCTCACACCAGTCACATGACTGACCTGCAGTTTATTGTTTTAACCTAAACTCTGGGTGCCCCTATTTTCGACACGGGCAGCTAGTAGTTTTGGTTTTGCAGATTTATATTCACAGGATTCCGGTTTACAGCTGGAATGATATCCGGAAAGCTCTGTATCCGTATATCACCTTCAGTTTCTTTATATTATTTTTCCGCTGCTATGTAATTCATTGTAATCTCTGATATTTATCGAATGTAATTTATTCAATTATACTCTGTATATTCTTGTATCTGATGGAATTGTTGTAATAGCAATGAAATGTTCTTCCGTCTGCGTTCATTTGTGTGTTGTTCTCAATTCTATCCGCGCTTTCCCTCACGGGGAAGTTCGGGTCGTTTCATTTGGTATCAGAGCTTTGGTTTACAGAGCTCGAGAACAAGACACATTAGAACCATACGAAAGAATTCATCAGATATTTGGTTAGTAATATCCAATTAGATTGACTCGTTAGAGATAGGATGAGTAGTATCCTAGAATGAGTGTGAAGAGTATATTTTTCAAATGAAAACAATTTTGTTTTGAAAATTTAAATCATTTTACACGTATTTGAATAATTTATTTATATTGATTTGGACAATATAGTATATAAAGATTTTGCATATATGCGTCATGAACGTATATTCGAAGTTTTAATATACTGGATAGATATAGAATCACACTCTAGTCGCACGGGCCTGATTCTGATGATTGACGCGTCATCATCAGTAATTATTTTCGTGTTTCGAAGGTGTGATTTTCTATATATTTCCATTAGGCTGGTGTGAGAACCAAAACTAATATAGATAGATTCATTGTTGTGTTTGGCATCAAAACATGATTTTCTGTATATATATCAAAATTATGAATTTGAAACATTAAATTCACTAATTGATTGATGTTTGTGTTGTTTGTTTAATTGTTTGATAATTTTGAACCATTATGCCTAATTGAATCAAATATTGAATTGTATTAAAAATTAGTTGCATTTGCTTGCATATACATGTGTTTACATTGAACAGGTCATAGCAAGGAGGCTAGAGCAGAGAATAAAATTTGTTTGCCTGACAAATAGGTACATGTTTACTATAATTTACTGTTTCGTTTGGGTGATGATGATTTTATGAGCCTATTGGCTAGCCGCTTGGCTTTTTCTTTTTCTTTTTGAGATCAGAAGGCCTGTATGGCAATTTCGGGATTTTCCCGTGGCTCCCGGTGCCGGGGAGGTTATGACGAAATTTTTCGAAAATTCCGGGTGTTAGCCAAATTTTTGAAGAATTTGAAAATTTTCAGAAACTGAAATGTTGGAGAATGGAAGCCAGATCGAACGTAGAGTTGATTAATCAAACCACTTTCGACTTTGTTCCTTTTCGGGGACGAAAAGTTTTAAGTGGGGGAGATTGTAATAACCCGGAAATCTGAGCTAGTTTAAAATTTTTATTTTGGCAATTTTAGCGAATTTTGAAGATTTAAAATGGATTATTTTAGATAATATCGACGAGAAATTTATTTTGAATATAATAGAACGTATATATTATATACGTCGTCGTTAGAATATATATAATTATATATAATTATAAAAGAAATTGAAAATGGCGCGGTAGTTCGATAATTCGATTTCAAACTTCAATTGATTGTACCGGGTGCAAAACAATCCGGATTTTAGTGAAACCAAAAACATTAGGATCTAATTGGGAATATCTTTCCAACGAATCCGAAAAATTGAAATTTCATAGCGGGAATCAAAAGATATGTCCAGTTGAAAATTCTGAATAGTCGTTATGGAATTCAGGCCCTTAAAAATGGGAATTTTGCAAACGACCTCGGATTTCGACGAAACCACTTTTGTTGGGTCCGTGATGTCAAATTATTGCTAGATTCCAAATTTCATAATTTATCGAATCAATATGTGAGCGTGGCAAAGGAAAACGCGTTTGGCCAGTTTCAGTTGATTTTAATCGACTAGAAAATGGCCATTTTTCCAACGGTCTCAGAATTCGATGAAACTAGTTTTGTTAGGACCGTATCGTCAATACGAAGCTAGAAAATATTTTTCTGCAATTTTTAGAGTTCGTATGTGACCCCAGTAAATTGAAATGCGCGTTCAAATTCAATATATAGAGTTATATGTTGATTTTGACGGAAACTGATTGTAACTATAAAATCAGCCTACGATACATATCCCATTGTGTTCGGAACGGGGGTAAAACGCTATGGACGACAGGCGGTGGGCCTCGTTTTGAGGTCGAAAATAAAAGTTGCTTTTTGGTGAAAAATAAAATAATTAAATAATAAAAAAAATAAAACCCTTATCTTCCCTCTACCCCCCTCCCTTCAATCGATTTCAGATGAAAAAAAAGAGAGAAAAAACCGCGCCCTAGCCTATCGATCCGCCGCCCCCCATCCCCGATCGTCGCCTCCGCCTCAGGCCGACAACCCCCCCTCTTCCTCCTCGCGTTAGCATCCCCATCGATCCTCCTTTCCCCCAACGCGCGAACCCCAAATCGAGATAGCCTTGGACCCCGCCCTCCGACCAACCGACGAGCCACCACCGCACCTCCACTCCTCCCTCAGCCCTGCCGCGCCCACCTCTGGCCAACTTCCCCGTCTCTTCTCTTTCTTCCCTCCTCTTTCTTCTTGAAACAGCCACGAAAACCGTCGTCCGCCCCTGGAAACCACAGCTCGAGCAGCGAGCACAATCACCTCCTTAGCCACCATGGACAGTACGCCGACAGCTACAACTTCCCTGATCCTCCTCCGATCGTCAACCGTCCGGTGAGCGTTTATTTTCGTTTTTTTTAAGTGGGTTGTATAATTAAAAATGCGATCTTTAGTTATTAATATCGTAAAGAAAAATCTGATCTTTATGTGATTAGATTAGAAAGAAAGTTATTGTTTTTAACATAAGAAAGTTATTGTTTTTGACATTAGAAAGTTACAGTTTTTAGAAAGAGAATGATACGATTTTTAGAACCGTAAAGGTATGAAATAATTTTTAGAAGAATAAAAATATGTCTTTTATCATATGTGAAGAATAAAAATAGAATTTTTATATAGTGGCGATAATAAAAATATAATTTTTATAATATAGGAAGGATAAAAATATAATTTTTATATTATACAAAGGTTAAAAATATAATTTTTATACTAGTGGCATATTGAGAATATGATTTGTATATAGTGAACAATATAAAAAAAATATGATCTTTATTGTGTAGTGAACAATTAAAAATACGATTTTTAATGCAGTAAAAATTCGATTTTTATATATTGAATAGCGAAGTAAAAATTCGATTTTTATATATTGAATAGCAAAGGAAAATTTTGATTTTTATATATTGAATAGCAAAGGAAAAATTCGATTTTTATATATTTAATAGCGAAGTAAAAATTCGATTTTTATATATTGAATAGCAAAGGAAAAATTCGATTTTTATATATTGAATGACGAAGTAAAAAAATAATCGATTTTTATATGTTGAATAACGAAGTGAAAATTCGATTTTTACATATGTAGAGAATACGGGCAACGAAGGTGATAAAAAGGCGAGAACGATGAAGATTTCTAACGATGAAGAATCGTGGAATTGGGATAGCTATCGGTGAGAATTTCTCACTCTTAAATTTCTTTTCTAGTTATATATATATATATACTAGGATGCAGACGGTGTTTAGTAGCACCCGACACCCATCATCCACAGACCATGGATGACTTGTTTGTTAATTGTTTGGTTGTGTAGTTGGTTAGATTATTTGGTTTGAATTGAATTGTTTGATGAAATGGAATAGATTTGATTGATGTGTGAATGGCGTGGGCCTTCACTAGACCGGGGATAAGGCTAGGCCTTGTCCCGTTTCTAGTATCGTGCCGTTATGCCACCGAAATTTTCTAAAATAAGTTAGAAAAATAAAAATATCAATTTTATTTTGTAAATGAACTGAATAAAAATTCATGTGTTAAAATAAAATATTTTATCGTTAAAAATATAATTTTTAATGTGAATGTGAATAAATAAATATTCATTTACAAACCAGACGGTTTGTTTATGTACACCTATTTGAAGGACATTGACTGGGATGATAAATTTTACACATCGCCCAATTGCACGAATAAAAACCTGTGTTTGTTGATTTGAAACCCCACACGGGTGTTGGGATGAAATTTGAAGTCCACTCATCCTGATTGATTAGATATGTCGATCGATTGATTGACAGGCTGTTATAAGCGTTAGATATCTATATTTGATGCTTATACAGTGTAGTGCACTTTGGTTGATGGTTGATTATTTTTCAATGCTATTATATACGTGTGATGTATGAAAATCCATATAATTAATATTATATGGTGATTGATTGGGCCTCATTCCAATTTCGAAAATAAAGAACATTATAATGTAAAGGTTCATGTGTTGACCGTACTCATCCGTTGAGATTAGTCATGTGTTGAAAGAAATATTTTAACAATAAAATTTATATCTTTATCACTATAAAGTAAAGGTTCATGTGTTGACCGTACTCATCCGTTGAGATTAGTCATGTGTTGAACGAAATATTTATTCACATATTGAATATAATAAATATTCATTTGTTGAATAGAATAACAAATTTATTGAAATATATAAAGTCGTGTTGATTAGAGATGCGTTATTTTGACGCAAACGATATTTATATCGATTATATACGAATTGAATTTAAATTGAATAGAAAACCAATTTGATTTCAATTGAATAGAAAACGAATTTAATTTCAATTGAATATATAACGAATTTAATTTCAATTGAATATATAACGAATTTGATTTCAATTGAATATATAACGAATTTAATTTGAATTGAATATATAACGAATTTGATTTGAATTGAATATATAACGAATTTGATTTGAATTGAATAGAAAACGAATTGAATTCAAATTGAATAGAAAATGAATTGAATTCAAATTGAATAGAAAACGAATTGAATTCCAATTGAATGGAAAGCGAATTGAATTCAAATTGAATAGAAAACGAATTGAATTTAAATTGAACAGAAAACCAATTTGATTTGAATTGAATAGAAAACGAAATGAATTCGAATCGAATTAAAACCGATTTGAATTGAAATCAAATAGAAATGAAAGTAAAAAGGATTTATAATAGGAAATTCAATTTTGATTTGAATTTGAATTAAAGGTTGAAGCCGTTTTTGAAACGAATTCAAAACCATTTGTAAAATTCGTTTTAAATAGTAATCGACGAAATGTATATAATCTCTCTATATATATATATATATATATATATATTATATATATAATGGCCTGAATAGAACGCGCCGCGTCGCGGTAGTTCATGAATTTCGACCATTTATTTCAAACCGACATTACGGGAGATCTGACCGTCGGATTCACCTAAAACCGGAACCGTTGGGTTCGTATCGAAAAGAGCTTATAAATTTGAAATATAACGGTGGGATTTGGAGAAACGTCCAAATCAAATTTGGAAAAGGTCGCTGTAAGTGCAGTTCGGTGGCCGTTGATGGAAATCGACTGTACGGGCCTTGATAAAATTATTAAAAATATCAATAATTTGTGTAAAATCATAAGAAATGATTTGGGAAAAATTGGAATGAAAAAATCCATAATTGAAAAGATAAAAATAGATTTTTATCGAAATGAACTAATTTTGAACTAAAATTAAACCCGTTTATTTTTAAATAAATAAACTGGATTTGAAATGGGTTTTAAATAGAATCGATTAGTGGGTTTATCGTGAAGGGTGTTTTAAATGACACTTGTTCTTTAACCCGATAATAATTAGAATGTGATTTGGGTTTGTCGTGAACTGTGTTTTAAATGACACTAGTTCTTTAACCCAGTAAAAGGATTTTTATTGAATCTGCAATTAGATGTAAATGTGAATTGATAATTCAAATTATCAAATTTGGCAAATGAGCGAGAATGGAGTATTACCAGTTTTGCTCCAAAGCGATAGTTAAATCTTTAATTAGATTTGAACGTGAAATGGTAATTAATTTTACCGATAACACCGTGGTGTTAGATATGGAGTATTACCAGTTTTGCTCCAAAGCGATATTTAAATCTTTAATTAGATTTGAACGTGAAATGGTAATTAATTTTACCGATAACACCGTGGTGTTAGATATGGAGTATTACCAGTTTTGCTTCATGGGATGAATAGGTTGGGATTGGGAAATGAAATAAATAATTACTTCGGTGTGGTTCGCTAATCCCGTCTAGTTTGAAAAACCATAATTTGGTTTGAAATGACATCCAAAGGAAGATAAAGGATAAATTTTAAAGAATTTATCTTGGATAAAATTAATGGGAACCTTTCCCAAAGAATATGAAATTTAGAAACTAGCTGTAGGTTAGCTAAGAATAATGGTTTCCTGGGTATTGATCTGATGTTGGTTTCGGCCTTCGGGGTTAGTATTTGGGAAATTGTTCTCTTGCTGATTTACGGCTAATGACTAATGAATTGGAATGAGGCGTATGTTGTGTATGTGTAACATTTGTTTTTAATATACGCGGGTTGTTCGGAAAGGCCGGGTTCATACCCATTCTGAATAACCGATTCGATGATAAGTCGAAGATGAAGACGGTGGTCGAAGACCGGAAGTCTTCACATCGTTTGGATAATTACTGACGATCCTGATTGGGCTGTACACCTAAGAGGATGGAAATAGTTGGTGGTCGTCCAGACGTACCTGGAGATCGATGGATATGCGAGGAAAGTGCCTCCGGTTTCGTTCAGACCCAGAACGAACTTGTAAATGGATTGTGTGTCTGACATTGGATTTTATTCTGTGTTGATTGATTTCTGTTAAATATATATCTGTTTGGCGGCGGAGAATTTATTCTCGTGCTTAACGCCCTTCTTTGAGATGTACGAGCTTAGAGGTTATATATCGATAGATATCAATCGCATGGCATGAATTGCCTGTGTGGCATGCTGAGTTGCATGGATCAAGGCTTCTGTTGAAAAGCAAAGTCTTGTGGTTGATAATCAAAGCACGACCTACGTGGAAGCTTTGTGTATAGCGTGGATTCGCGAGCCTCACACCTCGGTATGAGTCAAAAACGGGATACAGACTGCAGGGAGAGCACGACGTTTCTTTCTAGCTTTGGTGGTGTCAGTGACTTACCAGCCATGACATTTATAGACTTTTCACCTTTGTGGTTGTTGGATGAGGCGCCTTGATTTTTGATCTGTAAGGACCGGGAAACGTGTGTTCAGGAATAACTAATCCTCTAACGTAAGTGAGGACCGGCCCTGAAGATCCAGGATTGCCCAGAGTGTGTAGTCCTGAGACATTTGCTAGAGTGTCTCGAACGCGGAGAGGAGCTTGCCCCTTGCCTCGACTCATGACGGAAATCCAATTTCCAATACGAGATATTTCGGCTTTATTTGTAGAGCCTAGTATGGCGACATAGTAGCATGGGATGCTATGCCGTCTATGATTGATATTTATGATTGAAATTGTTTTGACACTATACACTTATTATAGTATCAAATGATTTGTTTTAAACGTACCAAGCATGTTTGGCTATTATAAGGTAAAACTCTATCCTCCGGCTTGCGTTGCATTGTGTGATGGGACCTGGGTCTTATAATAGCTTCATTTTTCGAAAAAGCATTGCGTTGTCTCTTCTATGCACTAGTATTCTTGGGAGGAAACCCGTTCCGTGTTATACGGCGTGGTCCCTTGAATTACTCTCTTTTAAAGTAAAGTTTTAAATAACTGTTTTAGTTCTCACACCAGTCACATGACTGACCTGGAGTTTATTGTTTTAACCTAAACTCTGGGTGCCCCTATTTTCGACACGGGCAGCTAGTAGTTTTGGTTTTGCAGATTTATATTCACAGAATTCCGGTTTATAGCTGGAATGATATCCAGAAAGCTCTGTATCCGTATATCACTTTCAGTTGTGCTTTATATTATTTTTCCGCTGCTATGTAATTCATTGTAATCTCTGATATTTGTCGAATGTAATTTATTCAATTATACTATGTATATTCTTGTATCTGATGGAATTGTTGTAATAGCAATGAAATGTTCTTCCGTCTGCGTTCATTTGTGTGTTGTTCTCAATTCTATCCGCGCTTTCCCTCACGGGGAAGTTCGGGTCGTTTCAGAAAATTTCAATGTCTTCACACGAATGATGGGAAAATATACTAGCATCCTACAAATACTTAAGAGTGTGGGGGTGTTTTGCGAAAGCAGAGGTACTTAAACCAAAGATGGTCAAAATTGAATCAACAATGATAGATTGTATTATCATAGGATATGTACAAAGCACTGTTGCATACCGGTTCCTAGTATATAAGTTTGAAATCGATGATACTTATGAGAATACAATCATTTAGCCTAGAAATGCTAGATTTTTCAAACATATTAACCCTTTAAAGCAATATATCGAGCACAATAAGCAGATATAAATAGAAATTTCTGATTCATATGGGGATAATGAAGAATAAATTTGTGAAAACTCACAACAACTCGAGGAATCGAGCAGAAGGAAAAGGATTTAGATTTCAAAATCATTCAGACCTGACTTTTGTGCCTAAATGTTAGAAAATGAACCATTAACATATAATCAGGCAATGTCTTCCTCCGATGCTCCATACTGGAAGGAAGCTATTAACAGTGAGACAGAATTCATTACAAATAATCATACATGAGAATATGCGATCACATTGGCATGTCGACACGGTAGCTGTTTTTCATTTTTTTTTAAAAATTGTAAATAAAGAGACATTTCCCTCAATTTTTTCACCAAAAGACACGTATGTTCAACAACTATATGGAGGCCACTGGAAACGAATTTTAACATCGAAAATTCTCATTTTCTCCTACTCCTTCTCCAAACATTTTCAATACAAATTCACTGAATTTTTTCAATTATCTTTGGAAATCCACTTTCTTTCACACCAATTCTTCGAGTATTTGCGTACCTCACAATATTAGAGAGTTGTACTTGAATTTCCATCATTCTCTATGTGATTTCATCATATTTCCTCAAAGAATTCTAAGATATATTTCCATTGGAGGTCTGTAGGGTCATTGTACTGAATCTGCAATAATTTGTATTGAAGATACGTCTACTTACCGTAATTTTTTGTTGTTGAAGGAGATTGTGTATCTTGCTGACCGTGAAATCAAGATTATAAAGCTATTCTTGACACTCATGAAAAGCAAGCAGTTATAGTAAAATTATACATGGTGGAGTCTAGAACTGGATGTAGGATTAGTTAATCCGAACCAGTATAAAAATTCGGGTGTTATTTACTTTTCTGCATTTCACTTTTACTTACTTATTCTTTGATTAGTTATTTCTTGTTGCAATTTTAAATATAGTGTTAAATTCATAAGTAGTTAACAAACATTTCACCACTTCTCGTAGTGTATTAATACCCTTAAGATCCATTCACCATTGTGTTGTAGACACCAAGTTTCCAACATTAGTATCTATCAACATGAGTATTCTTGTATACTAGGCAGCACTATGTACATTTTGAAATGCACTAGACCAGATATAGCATATGTTGTAAGCAAACTTAGCCCGTATAGGAGCAGTCCAGGAGAGCATCATTGTAAAAAAATAATTCAAGTATTAGGATATTGGAAATATACACAAAATTATGGACTGCATTATTCAATATATCCATCCGTGGTAAAAGAATATTGCGATGTAAATTGGATCACTGGGTTAATAAACACAGAATCCACAAGTGGATATGTAATCACTTTGGCTAATGGGGTAGTATCTTGGAAATCTTCCAAACATACTTCTATAGCACGATCTACAATGGAATTAGAGTTCATTGCATTATACAAATCTGGAGAAAAAGCTGAATGGCTTCAAGGTTTCTTAGAAGGTGTTCCAAATTAGGGAATTCAGTACCGCTAATAAGTATACATTGGGACAACCAATCTGCTATAAGTAGAGAAATAACAAACTTTATAATGGAAAGTCTAGGCATATTCGTCGTAATCATAAAACTGCAATACAGCTTCTCTCTAATGGAGTTATCATTATTGACTATGTTAAGTCAAAAGGTAACATTGCGGATCCACTAACAAAAGGCTTGCCTAGAGAGAAATGAAAAACTTATCGATGGGATTGGGATTAAGGCCAATAATATGAGAAAAAGTTTTCCTTAATGGAAACCCACCTAGTTGACTGGAGATCACAAAATCTAGGTTCAAAGGGACAACTAAGTTTAGGATAAATTTTGCAGCACTGTTAACATTCAAACGATTCCTATGATGAGTTACTGCACGAACAGTCGTAGGAAAGGGTAAGCTTAGCTTTTAATGGTGTCTACACTTGAAAAAAAAGAAAACCAGGTAGTGTATTACATGGTACACTTTATAGAATCATCTAAATGAATGTAAAAGCGTCACTTCAAGGAGAATTACTAAGGGCCAAAATTTCTCCAAACACACATGAGACCAACCTGCTGTCGATGGAAAAAACAAACACAAGCAGAGAACCAAGGAAGATAAAAAATATAATTGTGTGTTATCCATGAATCAGATATAAAAAAAAGCTTACAGTTCAAGGATAAATAAGTCTACTGATTTACTAATAAGTCAAATAGATGATCACAAGGAATGTTCAAGGCCTTTGTGCTACATTAACTAATGCAATATTATTTCGTTGAATTAAGAACAAATAAGCAAATACTCATTTATATGGGGGATTGTTAGAAATGAATGATTATTAAATGTGAAAAACATTAAAAATGAGAAGTATTAAATGTCTTGGAATATGTATAGTTCCACATCTTAGTATATAATAAATATTATATGGTTATATACCAAGATGTGAACATTATTATAGTTCCCCATAAGACAAGAGATACATGAAATGGAAAGCCGTCTTAGCAGGTGGTGCAACGCACCACACCAGACATGCACGCACTCGTGTCTGAGCCCGAGGCTGAGCCAGAACCCACAACAACATATGCATCCGCATTCAAACCAGCATATGCATCTGTGGTATGACGAATGGACGTTTGAGATGCATTAGAGGCACTTAGCACTTTGCAATTGGCATGTGGTAGTTGGTAGTTGGCTTTGTTAATTACTCAAACTAAATAATTTTATTTTTTCTTTCAAATTCAAATGAAATGGTAATAAAACGATCACACACTTGGTCAAATGGTCACAACCTTTCTAGGCGTTACAACTGTTAAACCAGTTTTCCCACACCTATATATAGGACGAGGCAGAAAGAACTTATTAGTTCAATTTTTCTAAAATCTTATCTTCTTATTCCTTATTGAACTTTGTTCTTAATTACTCTCTTGAGTTCGTTAGGCTCTACAAATTCCATCACAAGTTTTCAGAGCAAGTCTATTTTAAGTTAGAAAACATTTTCTCATCAACCTTCTACGTGATATAGGAAGCAATGTTGTTTCAAGGAAATAGAGCATTCTGCACTCGGACTGTAATAGCTCGCCTGGAATGGGCTTTAATCCTAATTTAGAAAAGGCCCATCAGAAATTAAATCTATTCTGAATAGATCATTGGTTCCTATAAGGACTACATAGACAAAGCCAAACTAAAAACGTAAACAAAATCTCATAACTGAACAGATAAAATATAATAACCGAATGTTGATGTACTATTAAATAAAACCATAATAACCTAGATTACATCAAGTTTCAACGGTCACGTCAGGTACATCAATAATTGTATCCTATGAATACAACATACTTCCAAACACGATAATAATAAGCTATAAAATCCCTTTTGCCAGTCTCTATGACTTCATAAATCTAGTGTTCCCACCTACCACACTTTTTATCATTAAGAGCTGGGAGGCCAAAACAAACAGTTCTGGTGAATGAGTTTAAGAAATGGATATTCCCTATACTTGGAAGTATGAATTCATCAAATTATCCCTATGCAAATTTACTACACAATCAATATGTTATACATGTATCAATTTGGCGGACTATCCAACAGTCACTTAAGACTAACATGTTTATATAAGGGCAGATTTCTATTATCACTTAATACGCAATGAGATGGACTACCACTTGGTCACTTAGTGCCATTTTCTATAATCATTTATAAGTGGATTTCCACTATCACTTTATACCCTATGGCGGACCCTAGTCACTTAAGACCTCGTCTTCAAATCTTCGTCGCTATTAAATATAATCTCGGTGTAATTTGAGAGATAGTAATCTGCCACTTAGTATCATATTTTAGGTAGACACCCATCACTATTTATGTGCCTTTTGGTGGACCTATGCGTTACTATCTAGTTGTCATTACAAGTGAACTCCTAACCATTTAATACATCCCCTATACAGGCAGTCCCATTACATGTTATTTAAGACTCTTGTTTTCCCATCCCTAGGTATGCCCTCACATATCGCTAGATAAGCAGCGAACAAATTTCGAAGAACTACCTTTCTCATACATCTATCTTTTAATTTGGACCATTTAATATCTTATAAGAGAAAGGAAAACCTAATGACTACTTAAAACTAATAAGGACAAGCCCTATGATTTTGGTCCAAAACCAAGCAGTGAACCTTAGGAACAGACCTAGTCCTAACCACTTATTACCCAAACAAGTTTGGTCAGCAATTTAATACCTTCTTCACATAAACACAAACACACACACACACACACACACACACACACACACACACACACACACACAAAAGAGTACATCCCGCATTAACCCAACTACTTGTAGATGTTGGATTTGCCAGGAGTTTTTGACCATACTTCTACTACAATTTGGGCTTAACATTGCGACTTTGTGTACGAATTGCTATGGCCCATGGCACCTAAACCTCCCACATTAACCCAACTTCCTTGTAGATGTTGGATATGCCAGTCAGTTACGGGTGCGCTTCTACTACAAGTTGTGGTTAACCACATGTGTATGTGTCATTAATATTACTTAATAGACATTAATACTCACACACATACAAATTTCCTATGGGGACATCAAAAATTCTAATTTCCTAATTAACGTATTTTGTATGCATACAATACACATTCATAATACATTAATTATGCTATAAATAGTAATAAACAAAACAAAAACTGATTGCACGTAAAGAAATGTCCTAACACGTAAAAATGTCAATCATAACTACAAGAATAAAGTTTACAAGTTTATTTCTCTAACTTCAACAACATGGCATAAAATGTTTACATTCACATTTAAATCAAAAATAGGGGAATAACAACATATACAGAATAACTTGTAACCTAGGTTTAAAATATTCCTTAATAATAAAAGGAAGAAAAGTTGTAATACGCCAAATATATGTATAATCCCTTTTGGTACTACTTAACTTTTCATATAATTTTGTATGAAAACAAAGACTTTGGTGACTTTTGTCATAATACGTTCAAACTATCTATTTTAAAAATAAATGCTTAAACCTATTAAATTGTAACACTCAAACCTTGTGCTTTAGCATGTATATAAGATTTACAAGAAAGTGAATATGACCATTATCAAAACTATATAACCCTAAAAATTCAACTTTTATTGCATTCATAGCCAAAAACCAATATACATCAAATGATTGACCATTTCTGCAATTTACAAAGGATTTGGAGGATTTATTTATATTTTGTTTTTATGCAATTCCAAACCCCTTTAGGCATAACGATTCAAATCTACACTATCAAAAAATAGAAAATAGTAAACTTATTAGATTTCCGCTCACAATAATTCAAGTAGAAGGATGAAGATATCATGTATAATTAGTTTTTGGATTATTTCCTCACAATTACCATTTTCCATACTTCCTCCCAAACCAATATATACATATAATAATTCAATTTTAGTCTTATATATATGTATATATTCTAATTCCATGTTATTCTAAGAAAAGTTGATTAGAAGAGGTAGAGAAATAAGTTAAAGAAGAAGAAGAATCCTAACCTGTTTATTTTATGAAATTAAGAATAATGGTGGAGAAGCAGAGTGAAGCCGTAGAAGAGAATGAATGTAGGGTTTAGAAGGATAGGCTAAGGGTTTTTTTTAGTTGCTAGAGTGTGTATGGACCATAGGATTAAAATGAGCAAAATATAATAAAACCCCTACATAAAATGTGTCTCTTTCCGCCCCTCGGCTAGATGGGTGGTCGATCTCCCCTCTAGGAGGTAGTCGATACCCTAGTTCAGCCCTCTTAAAGGAGGATGGTTGACCTCTCTCCTATTCTAGGTGTGGGAAGATATGTTTTCCTTGTTGTTATATTTTAATTAATACATTAATTAGTTCCATTGATTCTTTCCGTTATTTCTTTATTCATGTCCCCTCTTATATACTTATATATGCACTCAATTTTGAATTTTAGTGAATATTCCATTATGCCAAAAGCATATTATGTTTTCTAGTTTATATTTTTACAGTTAAATTTCGAATTCCATGTGTATTCAGTTTTCCTATAACTTATTTTATTCATAACATTTTGATATGGACTTCATTTTCGACAGATAAAATATGAAAATGGACTAAAATCTCACCATGAATACAATATTAATACTTTCATGGTCAAATTCTTAGTTATCCAAATTTTTTATTTTCAGCCCATTAATATTCTATTAACTTAATTATCTATGTTTGTTGGAGTATATTTTACGGGGTGTTACAGTCTCCCCCCTTAAAAGAGATTTCGTCTGGAAATCTTTTTAAAGGAGAAAACACAACTCGTTTAACAAAAATGTTGTGCACCCAAGTTATTTATTAAAAATCCAAAGAAATATCTATATTCAATGTGATTATGCACTGCAGACCTGCTAAAGTGAGCTCAGTCCTAGCGTGAAAGTGTAAAATGTGATGTTGTATTATGCAAAACACCCTACTATGCGTATACTTTCTATATGAGTGTTTGGTGCATTTCTGTTGCAAATAATTCTTGCCATCCAATGTAGCAACCACAATGTAACCATAAAGGAAATTTAGAGGAAATAATTACGCGTAAAAGGCTCTGGATGAGTTTGCCTCATTTATCTTATAACGCCTCGCATTTTTAATCAAATAATAAAATAAAATTCATAAATTTTTCTGAATTTTGTCATGGAACTAGCATCACTACATCCCTAGCGGTTTTCAAATCAATTTAGAACCATGGTTTATAGAAAATGAACTTAAAACGAAGAAGATATCATTAAATGAAGTCTTAAAACAAACACAAAAAAGAAGAAATAAAAGGAACACACCTAAAACTAAGAGTTTCCAATGTTCTAATTCTGTGAACAAAAAGCATTATGGTTCAATGGTTAGGTACTTGCCTCCCAACTTGTAGTGTGTGAATTTGAATCCCACCAACGTTATGTTATTAAATTTTAAGGGCAACAACTAGAAAGATGCATGTTCTAAGAGAAAAGTATATGTGTACATAGTTGGATGTGTATGTAAATATGTATGTGTATATATATATATATATATATATATACATATACACACTCACACACATGTGTGTGTGTATATATATATATATATATATGAAATTCAAAAGTAACATGAAATTAATCAAAACAAGTAAGAAATAAATGTTGGGATAGCACTGTTTGAATTTTGAAAATAAATGGAGTTATGTGTAAACACTACAAGAAACATTCTAAATAGCGATAGGAAGGGGCGACGGCTGTTTTCTGACGGCTTTCGACGGGCCTTCCGCGGCTGTCGGAAACCGTTGCTTAGAAACGTGTTTTCTTCCTGCCGAGAGCATTTCAGCCTCTTTTCCCCCTTTCTCTTATTTGCTCCAACACGAATCCTAAAATCCCCAATCCCCCAATCCGCGATTTCTAGCCTCTAAACACCAAATTTTCTCCTTCTGATCGTCCCCAACTTGCACTCAAGCCTCCAGCAAGCTTAATTTAAGGTATAATCTCGTTTTTTGCATAAAATTTCAATTTTACCTAAACCTATTTTTTTCTAAATTAGAAAATTAGGGTTAATTGTTGATTGCAATTGGTTCCTATGGCGTTGTAGTAGGTTATATCATCATATTATATGTGTATTTCATGTGCTACACTGAAATTGAAAATTTTATGTTCAATATTTGGGTATTTATGTATGTTACAGAAAATTAGGCTTGTTTTGGATAAGTTGTTGTAACAGCGGTCATAACAATGGTTTGATACGGAAGTGATGATTTTACTATATTCACGGATCAAATTAAAAATGTATGTGCGTGTGTATGTATGTCTATGTACGTGTTTCAATTTAGTTTGGTTTTTGCCATTAAATAATTTTGGATATTTGTGTACATGTGCGCCATTGTGCGCTTGTCATTCTTGTATTTGTTAGTTGGCATACGAAAAAAATGAATGGATGAACTAGGAAAAGTACATTGTGCAAATTTTGACTTACGCACAAAAAAGCATGAGTCTAAATTCGAGTTGTACTTATTGAATCGACGATAATAGTATTAGCTTTAAGTTGATTGAAATGTCAAGCATATTTGATAAAACAAAATATTTTTGAGTTGCAGTAAAATGTACTTTTATAGTAAAATACTCATATTTAATTGACTAATATCCCCTAGAGTGTTTTGGGCCCCGTTCGACGAGTGTTGTACACGATCGTTATATAAATAGTCGTTTTTATCAACAACAAAAAACGACTGTTTATATTCATCTGGTACAATATTTGTTGGATTTGTCCTTGTATTGGACAAGTTATAAACGCAGTAAGCATTTACATTTTGTATACTACTTCATTTCAAAAGATTCACAAAATTTTGGTTTAATTTTTTTGTTGTTTCCTGCGTACATGTGTACAAAATGCAGGAAACAAAAGGGAAATGCTACCGAAATTTTGTTGAATCGTTTGAAACGAAGTAGTATACAATTGTAATTTTTTAACTTGTTTATAATGGGAAGTAGGATGCCTGACCATGCAAAAGAATTGCAATTAAAAAAAGTTCATGTTATATATACGTGTGTTTTATGACCATAATTAAAAACAAGTTTTTTTTTTCAAATTTGAATTCTTGAAATTAAATATTAATGTTTGAACTTGCGCCTAAATTTGTCAAATAGGAAAAATGATTGATTATTTTGTTGATCGAAGAAGTTGGATGTACCAAAGAAGAGGACATAGAGGTTCAATAAAAGAAGATTTTTATAATGGTATAACTGTCTTTGTTGAATTCGCTTTACGTAATAACGGAAGCGATCCTGAAATTCGTTGTCCGTGTAGCAAGTGTAGACATTTGAAATATTTGTTACCCGATGTTTTGAAATTCCATTTGTGTAAAAACGAATTCATACCCGAGTATTATTTTTGGGATCGTCATGGAGAAGTTGCATCGAATACTCCTGTAGAGACTAAGATAGAAAGTGATGTTGATGAAGATATTAGTATGCCCCCATATTGAAAATATGGTCGAGGACGCAACACGATCAATGTTTCCTGTGAATGCAATTGATGACGATGATGGAAATAATGAAGAACCGAATATTGAAGGTAAGAAAATTTATGATTTGTTGGATAATGCTAAGAAACCTATTTGGGATGGTTGTAAAAGCGGCACTCAGCTATCGGTAATCGCAGAATACATTGCGATGAAGTCAAAATACAACATCACTGAAGCTGGGTTCACAATTGTTGTACAAGCTGCAAAAAGGCACATGCCGCTGGATAATTTAATGAGTGAAAATCACTACGAAGTTAAAAAACTTATGTCGACATTTGGTTTACCTTATCAAAAAATAGACACATGTGTAAAAGGATGCATGTTGTTTTGGAAAGATGACGCAAATCTTAGAAATTGTAAAATTTGTAATGAAGAAAGATATGAACCAAGAAAGAAGAAGAGAAAGGAAGATCCATTCAAATGTATGCATTACTTACCCATTACTCCGAGGCTTCAAAGACTGTATGCATCTCCTGTAACTGCATCTCATATGAGATGGCATAAGCTGAGATCGGAAGAAGAAGGTACATTGATCCATCCGGCCGATGGGGAAGCATGGAAGCATTTCGATAAAACTTATCCGAGTTTTGCAGCAGAGAGTCGTAATTTCAGATTAGGATTATGTACGGATCACTATTTCAAATCTCGCAAATATCGCCCGAGATCTCCTTCGAGATCTCGTTTTGGGCTCCTTCCGAAATAAAACAGCAAATATCACTCTAAATCTCCTTTCGAATATATCGCCTGAGATACTGCAATATCAAACGATATATCGACCGAGATGAAATACTAGAATATCGTCCGAGATCCAAGTTTTTTTTGGTTAAAATTTAAATTTGTGCCTGAATTAGAACTATAATTAAAAAAATCAAATCTAGCCATATCAATCTTTTGTGATTTCACATTTTGCATGTTAAATGACTATATTGTATGTTCGTATATGTTTTACAATGCTTATGATTTTCATATTCGTCTTTTTACATACATGTTACTTATGAAATTATGTATTTTATGCTCTATTTATGCTGAATTTTTTAATGTTTTAGATCCTTTTAATGTTTCCGGTCTAACAATATTCCTGTTTTGAGCATATTAGATTTAGAGTATGAATGATCTTTCACAAAATAAAGAATAATAAAGTTATTTTGCATTTTAAGTTTAAGTTACCATGTTTTTGGTAGCATTCATAAAAATTATTTCGTTAAAATATCATTTTTAACATATCATGTACTCCGATATTGTTCCGATATGAACTTTCAAACCTGAGATGAAAATCCGAGACGAACTCCCGAGTTAGACTCGTCTCGTCCGAGATCTCCCCCAATACGAGACCAAGTCTGAAAAATCCCCGAGACGAAATGCGGCCGATATCCGAGAATTAAAACCTTGGTATGGATGGTTTTTCACCATTTTCTCAATTTGGTTCTAAATACTCATCATGGCCCATTATTATCACACCTTATAATTTACCTCCATGGATGTGTATGAAAACACAATATATGTTTCTTACTGTTGTTGTTCCTGGCCCCAACGATCCAGCACAAGGAATTGATGTTTATTTACAACCGTTAATTGAAGAATTGAAAACATTGTGGAACGATGGAGTAGAAACATACGATGTTTCGAAGAAGAAAAATATTCATATGTTTTCTTCTTTATTGTGGACTATAAGTGATTTTCCTGCCTATGCTTTCAGGATGGAGTACTGATGGTCGTCTATCATGTCCATATTGCATGGAAGAGACTTGAGCATTTTCCTTACCGTATGGTAAGAAAATTTCATGGTTTGACTGCAATCGATGTTTTCTCCATGTAAACCATCCTTTTAGAGTAGATAAGAAAAACTTTTTGGCTAATAGAGTAGGAACTAGACAACCTCCAACACTATATTCTAGCGAAGAAATGGTTGAAAATCATCCAAAGATATATGAAACTGGAGTTCAAACAGAAATTGAAGGCAAATCGATCTATCACAATTGGTGTAAAAAGTCTATTTTTGGGAGTTGCCATATTGAAACATCTTCTACTTCGTCATAATATTGATGTGATGCACAATGAGAAAAATGTATTTGATAATGTCTTTAACACAATTTTGAATGTTAAAGGGAAAACTAAAGATGATTTGAAATCAAGGCGCGATATAGAAGAATTATGCAAACGTCCTGAGCTTCATATTAAACCAAATGATAGTAAAAAACCCAAAACATGTTATGAATTAGACAATAATCAGGTTAAAGTTGTTTTAAAATGGGTTGAAGGGTTAAGATTTCCTGATGGGATTTCATCAAACCTTCGTAGATGTGTTGACTTCAAAAATGGTAAAATGGGTGGAATGAAAAGTCACGATTGTCATATTATGATGGGGCATTTATTTCCTGTTATGTTCAAAGAACCACTATCGTTAAAGGTTTGGAAGGTGATAACGGAGCTTATTTTTTTTACAAAGAGCTTTGTTCGACTACTTTGAAAGTGGAACGTTTACGTAAATTTGGAGTAGATGTTCCATTATTGCTTTGCAAATTAGAGAAAATATTCCCGCTAGGTTTTTCCAATGTAATGGAGCATTTACCTATTCACCTTCCAACTGAAGCACGATATCGAGGTCCCGTCCAATATGGATGGATGTATCCATTTGAGAGGTAAATATAAACATGTTAACCATTAATTTAAATGTATTTAAAATTATGAAGTAACGTAAATTAATTTTGCATAGGTATCTGAATCATTTGAACAAAAAAGTGAGACAAAAAGCACGAGTTGAAGGCTCAATATGTAAATCTTGCATCGAGGAAGAAGCTTTATTCTTTTTCTCTCATTATTTCAGTGATCATCTGAATATATCATTTGAAAGTGTTCCTCGAAACGACGAAGGAATTGACCAAGAATCGTCTCAAACAGTTTTGTCTATTTTTAGACAACATGGTCGACCTTCTGGGAAATATGTTAACGTATGGCTAAATGATAAAGATTTTCATGTAGCTCACACTTATATTCTTCTAAATTGTACTGAAGTTGCACCATTTGTTAGGTAATCTGAACTATCAATTAGTTCTTTTTTCATTTCTACATTTTTGTGTGTGTACAATCTAATGTAAAACTCTATTTCTATTTATAGCGTTTATGAACATGAACATCCAAACGGAGATATCAGTAAAGAATTTTCTACTTGGTTTACAAATTATGTTTATGAACCCAAAAAATGTGTTGTTGATGAAGGGTTGAAACATCTTGCACTGGGACCAAAAAGATTGGTCAAGACATATCCAAAATATTTTGTTAATGGATATAAATTTAATACAAAAGAATATGGTGCTGTAAAATTAACAAACAATACTGGTGTATTCGTTAAAGGAAGTGACGATCCTGAAAATCACATTAATGATTTTTATGGAGTTTTAACACCAATTTTGCAACTTACATATTTCTCACGACCCGCGGAGGAGGTGTTTCTATTTAAATGCGATTGGTTTAACAGTGTTCCGGGGTTCTGGGATTACTGTACATAAGGATTATAATCTAATTGAAATAAAGCATACATTGCACTATTACAAGTACGATCCTTTTGTACTAGCCAAACAAGCATTACAAGTTTATTACCCTCCTTACCCGTCTCTAAAAAGAGATAAAGCAGATTGGTCGACAGTTTTTAAAACAAAGGCCAGATTTACGTTCGACGGGAAGAATATTCCAGATGAAGGATCTTATCAGGCAGAACTCGAACAGAACAATGAAATAATAATTGAAGACGATCATGCAGATTTGGTACCTCTAGTCGATGAGACAAATGCTTTGGTAGATGCATTTGAAAGCGCGGAGGAAGATATTATAGAATTTAAGGCTGGATCTGAATCAAAAGAAGATGATGACTGATGTAGATGATGAGTACTATCTAATTTCTAGTTGTAATGTAATTATGGTGTAAACCCCAACTTTGTTAAGTTTTTGAATGTTATGATCGGTTTTTACGTCTTTTTTGTCATATGCAGTTTTTCCTATTTATTTATCTTAAATTTGCAATGTAAAATCTTATTTCTTGGAATATGAGACCCAATCAAATGCAGGTATTAACAATTTCTCCTTTATGTCATTTTGTACATTATTTATGTCACTTATTTAGCAGCTTATATCATTTCTATAAGTTAGTTACATCTTTTGAAATGATTTGTATGTGACAGGTATGTCACCTAGAGAAAATTCTCCAGGTGAGGGTTCTGGATCGCAACCCACTGTGCATCCAGTTGTGTCCTTGGTCCATACGAGTGCTGGGTAAAATTTAAACTTTACTTAGCATGTTAATTATTTTATACTATGCAATTATGGTTATCACATTTAACACAGGTTTTTGACCTTCAGCATTCGAGGGTTCTTTTGGACGTTTCGAGAGAAGCATATAGGGCTAGGATAACGGGTTGTTGGCCTAAGCGGGATTTGATCCCACCTTACATACAGGAGGTTATTTGGAAGGACGTGCTAGTAAGTATTTTCTTATCTATTTTTTGCACTTTAATTCCTTTTAATCGTTGAGATACTGTACATATTTTACTAGTAATGTTTTTTTTAACATGAAATACAGGCCGAGGTGGATATACAGGCACATGATTTAGACCTGACTCGGACATACTGGATGCATAAAATGAGAAAAAATCATAAAGATGCTATATCAACAATGAAGAAAAGCATGAAAAACCTCCATGGATGGGAGATAGCTTTTGGAGTGGATTTCTGAGATATTGGGAGAGTGATGCAACAAAGGTTAGTGTACTATTTAAAAATATTTAGTCAATAATTATGAAATTTTAAATGTAAAAGCGGAGGCAGAAAGAAACAGTGCAAATAGAAATAAAAATCCACTCATTCATCGAGGAGGATCCAAGTCATTTTAGCAGTATCGGCAGGAGTTAGTAATTTCTTTTTTAAATGCGATTTATATCAAAATTAATATGCTATATAGTTTTGAACTTGTAATAATGATGTGTAATAATTAAATTTAAGAGGCTCAGGGGGATGGTCCAGTGACTTATATGGACGTGTTCGCCCATACGCATGCCATCGAGCATGTCGACTCAGAGGGGAACATCACATACATATGGCATAATGAGAAATATAGGAAGAGTCACGTATGATTTCATTTTATGTAGAAGTTAATGTAGTAATTGTTAAATTACTATAACATAAGATATCATTATATTAATGTTATATACTTTCTTATTTGTTCTTGCAGGAGAATTTTATGGAGCGCCATTAGATGCGTCTAGCTGAGACTGGACGTAAGCAGCTTACTACTGACGAGGACAATATCTTCCAGTTAGTGAGGGATCCAGCGATGTGGAATAAATGTTATGGATTCAAAAATAAAGTGGTAAAGCATTTTTACTTTAATTTAATTTTTAGTTTAGAAATAATATAACTTGGCTGATTGATAAAGCGCTATAAAATAATAGGAAATATCTAGGATATCCAACTAATACTTAATCAGAAACGGTGACACACATTTGACAGTTTGCAATTTCAGGGATAAATGATAATTTTATACGACTTATAGTGGGATGCATCGAATTTTATGTTAGTGTAACAAATTTTTAACAAGTAATAAGTGGATAGACCCAAGATTTTAGAATGCGGGGTTTTGATCGTCGCTTTCCTATGAACTAGAAAAGCGCGATTTATGAAATAATTCTGCAAGCGCATAGGTGTGCAACATACAGGTCGAACACAGGGAAGCAAATTAAATCAAATTATTTAAATAATTTCTTGGGCGAGTTAGACGAAGCTTGGGGATTGATTTTGAAAAAACAATAAAACTATTATTGAATTGAGTACATATCTGAATCTAATCAAATCTATATTCAACCCAATATAACCTAAGAACGCAATAAAAATAACAAAAATTAAAACTGCAGAAATTGAAATAACAAAAAAGAATTAAAATTAGGATTACCACTGAATCTAATCAGACGGTTAATCACTAATGAAAATAAATGTAAAATACAACTAGTATTCTACCAAATCTAATTGTGTAGAAGACACTAGTTGCTAAGAAATAGAAAATTGCAGAAAATAAAAAGAAGAAGAAGAACTTTGTTAATGGAGAAGAAGATAGAAAAATGGGATAGTGACTACAATGATATTACAAGGGTATTTATAAGAGATAACTAAACCCTAACCCTAATTACAAATAGGCCTAGCTATTTCAAGTAAGTTTTAGGCCTTTTGTCATTTGGAACAAGTTCTAGGCCTTTTTTCATTTGAAACAAGTTCTAGGCCTTTTCTCCTTTTCTCTTGCAAGCCTCCTTTAATTTGAGATGTTCATGGCCTTTTATCAATCATTTTCTTGTCCAACAACAACTAGATGTGAGATCTTCATCTACAATTATTCAAAATGTAAATATATAGCAATTTGATTTCTATTTCTCTACTTTTCTAGTTTCATGCGGGCAGGGTTGGAACATCTGTAAAAGTGACAAAACAATACCAAGTAATATTTATTTATATACAGAAGATAAGATATAAGAGCATAAAATAAACACATTTCTATGTCAATCAAATACCCCCACACTTATCTTTTACTCGTCCTCGAGTAAAACAAGAAATGAAAAACTAAACTAGATAGGTCACACTTTCGTAGGAAACACGATTGCATTGAGCATATGCAACAAGCCGTTGAACCTATAGATGTCCCTAGTAGGACGAGTGGTGTCTCTGAGGGTTTTTAATGGATACTACCCACAAAATCCAAATGCAATATGATATGGTTCTAATGTAACTACATTAATGCAGATGACTTATGCAATTGAAAACAAGAAAAAATGAAAACACGACTTGTTTCAGGAAAGTGGTACAACAAATTAAATTAACAATTTTTAGTTAGTTGATTTTATTTTAGATACCTCAACTTGTCACAAATTTTCAAAATAAATCAAGTTTTCAAATGTTAAATTCCAGTTTGGCCAGTTAGTTCGGCCGATAACATAGTGTAGCCATGAAATAAATTCTTAGTTTGCTTGTCACAGTTTATGAAGTGGTATTCTAATTTCCATGTGTATGGCTAGTCAAATCAATAAGGTCAAGAAATGTTTGGGCATCATCACTTATTCTCTATCTCTATAAAAGTTGAAATTTACTTTTAGTTACATACACCTAACTTAAAAGACCAAGGTATACCACCCATACACTGCCTTGCGGACTGAAGGAGAGTTGGGACAGAGCTTGGCGGGTTGTGCAGACCAACGCTGACTTTGTCAACAACATGTCGGTAATCCTTAGGTGTCCAATCTCATAAAATGAGACCAAGATATTCTGATGCTGACTTTGTCAAAAACATGTCAGATAGAGCATGGTGGGTTTGCACACCAACGCTAGATATACAAGCAATGTTGGATACCCTTGGATTACTATTATTACTATTGAAAATATAAGAACAAGAGAGTTATGTGAATTCAGCTTAACACAACTTAGTTTTAAAGATTCAAAAAGCCAATATAAGTATTTTAAGTCCTCCACTCATTAAACAAAAACTACAATTTAGAATCAACTTCATGGCCATCACCTAAGAATCTCCCTATGTACCAGTTACACTTTTATTCCTCAAAATTCAACTTTTCATTATATTTCTTATTCGATCTTAGTTGAGAGAAAAAATACTATCAGTTGATTAACGATCGTTAACTTATCTTATTGTATAAATCTAAAATGAGTCGTATTTCAAAAAAAAAATGGTATGTTACTATGACCTAAAATGTATGTTGGTTCTATCTAATGCATGAAAATAAAAAGGGAAAATTAAAGAAAAATAAAAAATTAATGCAATGCAGACTCACCCCCACACTAGATCTAAACAGTGTCCACACTATAACGTTTCCTAAATTTGAAAGATCGTGCCCAAAGGTGAATGAGTTGCAAAATTATTTATTAAATGAAATGAAGTTTAGCCACTATATGTGAATGCCAATCATAAACAAAATGAAATCTATAATGGTGATGAGTGTAATGCGAAAAATGAGATTTTGTTTTTCCCCCAGACTTGCCTCTATCGAAAATGATATATGATGATTTCCTATCTGATTTTTGAGGGGAAAGAGGCATGTCAATAAATTCTGAAATCAAAATCTTTCCTTTGAAAATGTTGTCATGCCAATGATTTATATAATTAATATGCAGATTATCACGTAAAATTTTCTTAGATTTTTCTTCTT
This sequence comes from Allium sativum, assembly GCA_030737875.1. Taxonomy (NCBI): domain Eukaryota; kingdom Viridiplantae; phylum Streptophyta; class Magnoliopsida; order Asparagales; family Amaryllidaceae; genus Allium; species Allium sativum. The sequence goes on along the minus strand of CM060910.1, from coordinate 605,208,326 downwards.
GGACCTTAGTAAGATCAGAGGCCAAGATTATGGGAGATTTTTTCGAAAAGTCCAAGTGATCATACTCAAAGTCTTGTGGCAGGGGTTTGAGTTCTAACTTAGGAAGTTCGTGTATGACATTGGTCAACGTTCCTTGGTTAGATTCAGATGACATAGGTTTCGGGTCAAGAAGTTCATTTAATTCAGAAATGTATTCGAGCTCATCGAAATCAGATTTGAAATGGTTAAAACACATTTTCAAGGCTTCAGAAGTGTCAATAAAAGTTTCATCAACTGTGGTCTGAATCATGCTAATTTTTTGAATCTCCAAACCCCTAGAAGAATTATGGTGGTGAGACTTTTCTCATTCATCGTTATCAAATATGCAAAATCCAAAACTTAAATTTGACAAAGTAGCTGTTATTACTAAATAAATAACATACTCAAATATATTTTATTAGTTGATAATCTCGATTTGAAGGGGAAGAGGGTCTTATAGTCGTTCACGTATAGTATAAATACTAAGGGATACGACCAATGTTTTACGGGTAGTATGCAACCTCTTTTGCTAGAAGTTCAATAAATTGAACTAATATATATCCGCGATCAAACCGTTGAGACAATCAATTTCATAAAATACACTCTAGCAGTTAAATATTTTGAAAATCAAATTAGATTTTATTCTTGAAAAGCGATGAGAGTGATGCTTATAATTATGGAAATTCGTCCCTCACCAAATCAAGGTAGAAATTTCAGCCAACACAACAGTCACACAAGAGTAATTGCAGAAATAAAAATTGTACAAGCAAGTAGTTGCCCCTGCAAAATTTCTTTACAAGCAAGGTCTATATTTTTCTTTGCAGCAGAGCACCTATAGAGTTCAGAAAATATTACAGTGGGGTATGGTTGTCCATCCAAAAAAATTTGAGTATTGTTCACGTTTCAAACTTCACTGTTTGCAAATTTCTCCACCTCTGAATTCCTTATTTGATTTCTTTGAACTCTTCACTTCAACGTTGGCCTTTGGTTTGTTTTGGAGATTTCACCTTTTTTTTATTTTATTTTTCCTTTTTTCGAAAGAGAGAGAAATAGAATGAGAGCAAAAGCAAAAAAATAAAAATAAATAAATTGGATAAAACTAAATTAGCAACAGACTACACTCAAATGACTAAACTAAGCTTAACTGAAAAGAAGAAAGAAAAGGAACCAAACAAAATTAACAAAGAAAAAAAACAATAACAAGACTCATGCACTAATTAAAACAGTCCTTGAAGCCTAGCTACTTAAGAATAAAAAATCATGCACTAACAAATTGCTCACTCACCCAAAAAAAATCTTATCAAACCCAAAACTCACGCAAAAGGTTCTCACGCACTCAAACACCAATAAAAAGCCCAACAATCACGCCCTGTTAATTTTTTTCTTTTTTTTTATACACAAAAGACCACTCAGAAAAAGAAAGAAAAAGACAAACTAAAAAAATCATGCCTAAAATAAACCTCCCAATAAAACAAACAATCAGCTCCCTCAATAAAAGGAAACAACGCCTCCAATTTCTCATGCTCAAGCCAAAAGTCGCTCTTTTTTCTCTCTCAAAGGAAACAATAATACACTCCTTTTCTCTTTTATCTTATTTTTTAATCCAATTAAAAAAATATCGATAGCTCAAATTGGGTTCGGATCTGCCTTTCCGATTTGAATTGAGCAGTGCGCTTGAATTGACGGTGGCTTTCGAGTAGGCTTGCAGTAATCGTTTGGCTTTCGATTTTGGATGTGGGAAGTTGAGTACAGTTTGTGCAGGTGACGCGGTGGATTGGTAGAAGTCAGAGGAGTTGTTTGAATTCTTGTTGCGGTTTTGGATAATGTTTTGCGTGGATGGCATGGCTTGAAGATGATAGAGGAATTGTGATAGTTGACATTGAAGGGGTTTGCGTGATGACAGGGTGGATTCTAGTGATGATGTTCACACTGTTTTTTTTGGAAAGGGTTTGTGAGCGGATTCAGGTGAAGGATTTGGGTCTATGGTTGTTTAAAGAAGATGATGAATAGTTTTGTGAAGATGGTGCGGTGAGGAGTTTGGTTGATGGAGAAGAAATATGGAAGAATAAAGGCAGAAGAAAGAAGCAATATAGAAAAATATGGAGAGAGAAAAGGAAAAAATTTAAAGCAACGGAAATGTACAACAAGGAAAGAATTTCAAAAGAAGAATCTTTCTGTGACCTTTTTTTATTGTTGAAAAAGGGATAATAGGAAAAGAAAGGAAAGAGATGTATAAGGGGGAAAAAATTGCAAAAGCGGGAAGCGATCTAACTATTCAAGTAGAGAATTTATCACAAGGCAGAGAGGAAAGAAAGAAAGAAATCAAAAAGAGCAAAGGTTGCAAAAATGACTATTTTTTTAATAACTTGTAAAAAGGAAAGAGTTTGTAGGGAAGGAGAAATAAATGGAAAAAGAAAGGAAATTGAAAAGTAGAAAGAAATTAAGAAAAATTGGAAAGTTTTTTTTTTGTTTTTTGTTTTTTGTTTTGGTGAAGGAGAGAATAGGAAAGAAATAAATGAAAAAGATGGAAAGAGATATTGTAGGAGATGAAAGAGAAATATAATTGGAAAGAAATCAATAAAAAAATGCAAGTTTTTTTTCTTTTTTTAAGTAAATTTAAACAAGAAGAAAGGGAAAGAAATGAATGGGAAAAAGGGAAACAAAATGGAAAAGAGGAAAGAAATAAGGAAGATATGAGATAGAAAAAAAATTGTAAAAAGAGAAAGAAATAAACAATGAAAGGAAAATCAAGGAAAACTGGCAATATTTTTTTTCCTTATTTATAAGATTATGGTATCAGCAAATAATACCAAATCAACTAATCGAGATTTTTTTTCTATATATACAAGAAAACAAAAGGGGACAAAATAAAAATAAAACAACACGAATCAGAAATTAAATAAATAATAAAATTTAATCGTTACATCCCCGGCAACGGCGCCAAAAACTTGATCGTTGCTTTCCTATAAACTAGAAAAAAGCGATTTATGAAATAATACTGCAAGCGCACAGGTGTGTAGCATACAGGTCGAACATAGGGAGGCAAATTAAATCAAATTATTTAAATAATTTCTTGGGCGAGTTAGACCAAGCTTGGGGATTGATTTTGAAAAAAAAACTATTACTGAATTTAGTGCAGATCTGAATCTAATCAAATCTATATTCAACCCAATATGACCTTAAAACGCAATAAAAAGAAATGAAATTAAAACTGCAGAAATTGAAATAACAAACAGGAATTAAAATTAGGATTACCGCTGAATCTAATTAGACGGTCAATCATTAATGAAAATAAATGTAAAATACAACTAGTATTCTACCAAATCTAATTGTGTAGAAGACACTAGTTGCTAAGAAATAGAAAATTGCAGAAAATAAAATGAAGAAGAAGAACTTTGTTAATGGAGAAGATGATAGAAAAATGGGATAGTGACTACAATGATATTACAAGGGTATTTATAGGAGATAACTAAACCCTAACCTAATTACAAATAGGCCTAGCTATTTCAAGTAAGTTTTAGGCCTTTTGTCATTTGGAACAAGTTCTAGGCCTTTTGTCATTTGAAACAAGTTCTAGGCCTTTTCTCCTTTTCTCCTGCAAGCCTCCTTTAATTTGAGATGTGCATGGCCTTTTATCAATCATTTTCTTGTCCAACAACAACTAGATGTGAAATCTTCATCTACAATTATTCAAAATGTAAATATATAGCAATTTGATTTCTATTTCTCTACTTTTCTGGTTGCATGCGGGCAGGGTTGGAATATCTGTAAAAGTGACAAAACAATACCAAGTAATATTTATTTATATACAAAAGATAAGATATAAGAGCATAAAAAAACACATTTCTATGTCAATTAGGTTTTCGTTCGAATCATTGTGTATTTACAATATAGAGTCCATGGTTTATTTGAGCATTTTAGAATAAATGTGCTTTTATTGATGTAGTTGAGGATAACAAAACTATAAAAAGGAAAATATGTATCCTTTTTTGTTGCACTAACATCAAACATTCTTATAAATGTTATGTTCTTGCAATGAAAATGTTGTTTCTAAAGTTATTTTTTAGTAAGGTAATTGGTTTTGTAATAAAGACAAATAGATTAGTCTAACACATGAAATTAAAAAAATCGACCAAAGATTACAAATACGTTCATATATCACACAAACGATAATGATATAAGCATGCAACTTCAGTTATTCACTCACCCTAAATGATTAGGATTTTGACGTAACCTTCCTTTTTAAGTCAAGCTAGTATTTTGTGTTTATTATACAAACAATCCAAACCTAATTATACAGAATTAACTATAATAAATATACAACCCATATTATCAAATTAATATAAACCTAAGAATATTATTATTTACACACAGATTGAATCTAGATATTTATATACCTATAAGTTATAAGAAAAGACAGAAATTACTTGTTGTAAATTAATATAAACCTAGGGGTATTATTATTTACACACTGATAGTATTTTGTTATTATAATAATCATACATGATTAAAAGATTTTTAAATAATTGTTGAAGTCCACCAGTCAGCAGGCATGGGGCAGACATACTAGAGCTGCTATAGACGCCGTAGAGATTGAGGAGTTGAGAGCTACGGTGGCACAGCTTGAGGACCAGAATTGCTGCCAAGTTATTGAGACGACCCAGCTTCTTGATCGACGCTTAGCAGAGTTTGCACAACAGTATGGGCGCTTCCACTCATCAGCTGGTTCTGCAGATGATGATGATCAAGATCAGTGATGGACAAGTATGTTTTTTAGTTGGGCATGTACATGTATAACTAGGTTGTTACGACTATGGGATGGTTGTATGAATTTGGTTTGACATTTTGCATGTATTTTGATGCTAGACTTGATGTGGTGTGTTAATGTACTAGACCTGATATATTATATGTTGTGGTTATGGTAGACTTGGTAGACTTGTTATGTTTTATGTGCTTTTTTGTGGTTTTTATGATTTTTTGGTTGAAATGGTGTGGTTTTCATGATTTGTGTATGAAATGATGTGCTGGAATTATAGATCGATGGTCTGAATTGGTGAATTGAGATGAATGTGGGTTGAAAGGCTAAATAGCAGCAGCAATAAAAAAAATATCCAGGTTTTGCGACGGCTTCCGATGATCTGTCATAGCCGTCATAAACTCTGCTTATCGACGCCTAAAATTACGGCGGTTTTTTCCAATGGCTTGCTATGATTTCTGACGGCCGCCGACGGTTGGCAGCCGTCGGAAATCAATATTATTCTTATAGTGAAATATATACACATAGATTCAAAATTGAAATTTAAAGCGTAAACTAAAAATAGAAGGTAATAAATGTGGAATGAATGAGAATATGCAAGAGAGTAGCTACGCTTGAACTTTGAATATTTGTTAAAAACGAAAAAATCAATGAAATAATAATGTTAATAATAACATTTATTGCGCAATTATTAATGAATAACATTTTATGAAGTTATACGCGAATATATACGCACAAATTTAAATTTGAAATTCAAAACATGTATTATAAAAGGAAGATATTAATATAGAGGAGAGAATAATATGCAAGAATGCAACGTTGAGTGTAACGTTGAAGCAACGATTAAATGGAGCAAAAATCATGTACATGACCCAGTAAATGGGTCGACCCATGCAACAAGTGGGTCGACCTAGGGATCGACCTGCCTTATGACTAGGTCGACCCAGGGGTTAACCCACCTGGTGCTTAGGTCGACCCAATATTGAGCAAGGCATAATGATTTTGAACTTTTTAACGGCTACGATTTTATTTATTTCAATCCAACGAATGTGATTCTTCTGAGCACCTATAAACAAGATAGTAGGGCCTGGCCTCCAACTCATATCTTCTAAAAGAGCGCCAAAGCTTTGCCATTTTCTTTCTCCTCCTAATTCTTGAAAAATAAAAATATATTAGTTTTAGGGTTCAGATTCAATATTTGGAGACACGGAATGCAGATCTAAGCTATAAGTGCTGAGATTTCTCGTCTGTGTGAGGTAAATTCAGTGAATTTGAATTATTATGATTCCTTTCATTTTTCGGCGTTTGAATTGTAAATCCGTGGTCATTTCAATAATAGACTCAATTAGAAAGACCATGGGTGATAGATCAGAATCAGATTCAAGAATTTAAAAACAGTCTGGTGAGTGGATTTAAATTATATTTTCCGATAATGGTATGTTATACCATTTGATTCTTATTGGAATTTTCAATATGTTCTTCTTCTTCTTTTTTGCTCATCTGTGTCAGAATATACATTTATGTTAAATTTTAGTCACACACAAAAAAATGAATACATTATAATTTGGTGCAAAATAGTCGAATTATGGTTATACACAGAATAATTGAATTATGGTTAAGTGCAAATTTATTAAACTGCGGTTGTGCGCAAATTTATTGGAATTATGAACAAAAAGGGGAAATTTTATGATTTGGTGCTACAAGAATATATTGTGACAATGTTGTAATAAAAGGGAAAACTTGAGAAATTACATACTATTTGTGAGGAATCACCTTTCATATTTAAAACGAAATAATTACAGAGATGAGAAATTGGTATAATTCTAAATCTTCATAAGTATAGAAAATATGTTAGAGTTAGGAATCATAAAAAGAAAAAGACATGAATATATATACCTATAAATCTGAAAGGTTGCGAGTTGCCTAGATTGATTGGTTAGGAAAAAGGGAAATGTATTTGCATAGTTCGGTAAATAAAGAAAAATAGGAAACATGATTGCGAATTGAAATTATGAATAAACGAAGATTAGTGTGAAATTAGGATTTAAATGTATTGCATAATAATTTGATGACCCCAAAAATAAGAAAATAAATGTTTTGCAATCATGGGTTCCTATTATAATAATTATTTGAAACTATGGAAATGGATTTTATTAAGTTTGGTAATCAATCAATTTGGAATGGGCCTAACTTCCTAAAAAATAAACTATAAAACGGAGAAAGAAGGGTAACAAAACTAGAAGAGGTTATGAAAAGGAAAAAGTGATATAAAAGATTTATTGAGTAAACTTACAAAGACGATAAGTAGATTAATGTCATAACCATAATGGTTATGTTAATTAATAAGGAACTTGTGAAATACGTAATAAATGGGGAATGTAACCTATTATAATAAATTATATCAGACATGAACATAAAATAACATGTAAACTTATCATAGGGACAAGTAGGATAATAACACATATGTTATAATTAAAAGGTGAAATGAGAAGTAAGAGGCTTAATATAAATAAACTTAGACAATGGGGAGTAAATTTAATAAGAAAACTCACAATTATAATTGTGGTAATATTATAACACAAGGTTATAATTAATGGAAAAGGGTAGAGTAGGATTATTATTAATAAACTTATAATTGAAGAATTTAGTTAGTTGAATATAATAATAAGCGATGGCCTTTTCCGGCAGTGAAGGTTAATTAAAGAAAATAAGTGGCCAACTAAGGCTAATAAACAAATATACTGAATGTATTATAAATAATTAATGTTTATGTTTATTAGTAATGCAGTAAGTAAGACAAGAATGTAGTTGAAGATTTGGCATAGGGTATAATAACGTAATGATGAGATGCGTTTGGACCTATCTGTATGTTTTGGGATGAAGAACTCAATGGGCAGATCATATGGGTGTCTAGAGACATGAGAGGAGCACATCCAACTTATTATTCTAAGGTATTGGACGGAAGTGCAGGACTTCTATGAGACGTGAAGATACTCTGTGATGACCCTCTATGGTAGGCCTAATGAAGCTGTACCCAAAGAGGCATGGCCTGTACTGTTCCATCCGGTGAGTATGCATTGGTTGCATCCTGGATATTGGGCAACCTAAAGAATGATAAGAGTACGATCTTAGGATGTTTCAACGGCTGCCTCAAGGGGGGAGATTTTATGGTCTAGACCCAACAAATGATCGTAGGTTGTCAGGTACATATCATCATTAGTCAGAGCATGTGTGGGAAATACTGGAGTAAAGCCAAGAGGCTAGTGATATTTTACTATTAGGTCATTGGATGAGGAACCACATGTTTGTCTAGACTGGATAGTAGGGCGGTCATTTAGCTCTTTGAATAGTCTTTCATTATTAGAGGATAGCCTAAATGGGGCCTTGGAGAGCTAACGAAAGAGATAGACCTATCTTGGGATATCTATATTGTAGTCCTAATGAGGTTGTCCTTTACAGATATGTGTAAATCCCCCGACTGAGTTCTGTTGAAGAACTCAGGGATTAGGGCGTCCTCATGACATAGCGGTAAAGGCTTATTTGCATTCCTAGCGTAGCTTAGTACAATTTTGTAGCGGGGAGATGGAGGTCCAATACGTTTTTGTAACACTACGATTGGGTCCACTCGAGGAGGGTACTGTGAGAATTACCTCGATATATAGGGTACATAACAATATATATTATTAGATTAATCTACTGGGAGTAGAACGGTATATGTAGTGTTATTTGTAGAAAGTATAATTTATCCATTCATAAGAATTTTTGTTCTGACCCCCTCTGCATAACTAACCCGTGGGTTTGACAAGTGGTTGAGATTCTGCAGCTTAGAGACACTTGTTAGATTGGGTCATTTTATTGGTGAGTATTTACTTACCATTATATTTTATTCCCTTCTGTTGTGAGATTTATTTTATGAGCTCTGATATATTTATCTTTGACTTTCTGCAGGATACCAGATAAATCAGCTCGATCTCCGATAAATTTGGATTTTTGAAAAAAAAAATTCGGTCTATCAAAATTTGGATTGTTATATTTGGTATCAGATCTTAGGTTTAGGATTCCTATAAAGATAGTAAGTGAGCGTATTTGTATTTTAAAAAAATAAATATTACATGTGTATATACCTATATCCATGGAGGAATACACTAATTAAGTGAATAACACATGGAGGAAGTTTGGGTATTGGTTTTGTACACTAAAGAAATGGCTACCGAAGTTTGAGGGTTATAGACCTATGGGCGACTGAGGTGGAAAGTGTACAAAATGGTTTGAAAATAAAAGAGAGAGAAGATTCCATGTGCTGATATTTGAAATTTTGGTATTAATGATCAGTGGATTAGGCAGTAGGGCCTTATAAATTGAGAAAAGATTAGGAAACAGAAAAATGAATGTGGAATTTATATATGTACATTTGGCGCAAAAGTGGCGCTAGTCTTATTCTTCAGTTTAGACATTGCTTGGTAGAAATTTATGTGAAGAAGAAATTTAGGACAAAGAAATGAAATTTCGCACAAATAATTTGGAAAAATGCAAAACCTAGAAAACATTTTGTACTTAGCCACACAGTTAGAACTTTCAAAAAGAACTTGAAAAAAAATGTAAATGTAGAAAAATAAAATCTAGAACAAGTTTTCAAGTTTCAAAATTATAAAAGTTTATAATTTTAGAAATTTACTGGTTTGTAATATTAAGAGTTGCAATAAAAATGATTTTCGAGAAAATTGCACAAACTTGTTTTCAAAAAGTACTGAAAGTGTAAGAAAGTTGTGGGGTTAAGGGATATAAGTAGTTAAGAGAAAGCACGAATAAATGAATTGGCCTTATGAGGTGTGTAGGTGACCTTCAGCGAAACAAAATATAAAAGTTCTCAAAGGATGTATTATGACACACTTTAACATGTTGGAATAAGAAGAATTATAAAATAAGTTTTTATGAACCAATAATCTTGTACGTAAACATGTTTTGTTAAAGCGACAAGGAAATTTACATTACATAGGACAAAAAATTCCTCCCAAGAAAAGGTTCATAGAAACTTAACCATATTTTATTAAAAATAATTTAGTGAGAAGGTTCCCATTAGTTTGCATGGATAGTTAGTATAGGTTTGAGAAAATATAGTAAAGGTGTTTATAAGTAAATTTATGAAATAATAATGTTAAATAGAAGAAAAAAAAGGTAAATTTAAAACTTGCATGGTTCAAGGGAAAAGGATAAAGAGGAAATAAAGTGAAGAAAAGCAAGTTGAGATTTTTTATAAGTAAATTTATGACATGGTTAGTAATTAATAGAAATCCCTTTTTAGCACCCCTTAAGGAAATAGGAAAGTCTTTTTTAGTATAAATTTTCATTCCTATGTAGTGTTCTATTTTAGAAAAAAAGAAAGAATAGTCTAGTGATATTTTTTCCTAGGTGTTTATAGTGATCGCTAGGAAAGAACAAAGGAATATGATATTGTGAATAAAATGAAAATAAAGGTAAAGATGAATAAATAAAAGAAAAACAAATAAAGTCGACAACTACACAAATTGAGAATAATAAAAGAAAATGAATTAATCCAAATAAGCTTGGAAAACTAAAAAGAAAATTTCCTTATGTAAACTATGCTTGGAATAGAAAATATGAACTTTTGTAAGATTAGCAATTAAGGTATCCAAGTATGGGGGAAAAAGTGCATAAAAGTAGATGGAAATTATGTAATTTTCCATTTTCTACCTCTTTCTAACATAAGAAATCGAGTTCAGAAAATTAGACTTTTTTGAAGTTCGCAAATCTAAAGTTGTTTGGTAGGATTTAGATGCAAAAATTGGATGAACTACACTCTTACTCTGTAAGAATATGGGAAAATTTGAATGAAAAAGTATTTTTTATTTATTAAAATATTGCATTCATATTGAAATTGCCAGTATATTTAGGATGTGTGCATCATGTTTTGAAAATATTTTGGAGAGAATTTGCATTCATATAGCAGGTATCACTTAGACATTCATTGCATTCATGTATTATTATGTGGAGTTACACTTTGCACAAGTGCACAAATGGTTGCAGAAATTGGATATACACATGATGGTTGTAAATTATGCAAGGAAACACATAATTCTACCATTATCAAATTTTAGGGATGAATTTTCCTAAGGAGAGGAGAATGTAACAACCCATGTTTTTAATTAAATAACAAAATAAAATTCTTATAATTTTCTGAATTTGGTCATGGAACTAGCATCATTGTGTCCATAGTGATTTTTTGATCAATTTAGACCTATAGTTTGCAAAAAACAGACTTAAAACTAAGAATCTTCAATGTTCTAATTTTATGAAAAAAATCATTGTGGTTCAATGGTTAGGCACTTGCCTCCCAACTTGCAGTGCGCGTGTTCGAATCCCACCAACATCTTGTTTTTAAATTTTAAGAGGGACAACCAAAAAAATGCATGTTCTAAAAGAAAAGTATATGTATATGTACATATAAGGAAAACTTATATATAGTTGGGTGTGTGTGTATATAAAAGTATGTGCATGTGTATATATATATATATGAAATTTAAAGTAACATGCAATTAATCAAAACAAGTAAGAAACAAATGTCGGGATAGTGCTATTTGAATTTTGAAAATAAATGGAGTTGTGCTTAAATATATAGGAAGGATTCAAAATTGAAATTTAAAGCGTAAACTTAAAATGGAAGATAATAAATGTGGAATGAATGGAAACATGCAATATATTCAAAATTTAAATTTAAAGTGTAAACTTAAAATGGAAGGTAATAAATGTGGAATGAATGGAAATATGCAAGAGAATAACGACTTTTGAAATGTGAATATATATTAAAACGGAAAGAATCAACGAAATAATAACGTTAATAATAACATTTATTGCATAGCTAGTAACGAATAACATTTTATGAAGTTATATGTAAATATATACGCACAAACTTAAACTTGAAATCCGAAATGTGTTATAAATGGAAGATATTAATTTTGGGGAGAGAATTATAGGCAAGAACGTAACGTGGAGTGTAACTGTGACGGCCTGGAATTTCGCTCGATCTGAATCAGTCGTTAAACCGATCTAGACCGTTCGAAACCCCTGAACGTTGAGAACATGACAAATCAGAACGCAAACGGAAGAACATTTCATTGCTATTACAACAATTCCATCAGATTACAAGAATATACAGAGTATAAATGAGTAAATTACATTCGATAAATATCAGAGATTACAATAAATTACATAGCAGCGGAAAATAATACAAAGCACAACTGAAGGTGATATACGGATACAGAGCTTTCCGGATATCATTCCAGCTGTAAACCAGGATCCTGTGAATATAAATCTGCAAAACCAAAACTACTAGCTGCCCGTGTCGAAAATAGGGGCACCCAGAGTTTAGGTTAAAACAATAAACTCCAGGTCAGTCATGTGACTGATGTGAGAACTAAAACAGTTATTTAAAGCTTTACTTTAAAAGAGAGTGATTCAAGGGACCACGCCATATAACACGGAACGGGTTTCCTCCCAAGAATACCAGTGCATAGAATAAACAACGCAATGCTTTTTCGAAAAATGAAGCTGTTATAAGACCCAGGTCCCATCACACAATGCAACGCAAGCCGGAGGATAGGGTTTTACCTTATAACAGCCAAACATGCTTGGTACGTTTAAAACAAATCATTTGATACTATAATAAGTGTATAGTGTCAAAACAATTTCAATCATAAATATAAATCATAGACGGCATGAGTGCCCCATCCCACTATGTCGCCATACTAGGCTCTACAGATAAAACCGAAATACACGTATTGGAAATTGGATTTCCATCATGAGTCGAGGCAAGGGGCAAGCTCCTCTCCGCTTCGAGACACTCTAGCAAATGCTCAGGACTACACACTCTGGGTAGCCACTTGGATCGGTTGGGCCGGTCCTCACTTACGTTAGAGGATTGGCAATTCCTGAACACACGTTTCCTGGTCCTTACAGACCTATAATCGAGGCGCCTCATTCCAACAACCACAAAGGTGAAAAGTATATAAATGTCAGGGCTGGTAAGTCACTGACACCACCAAAGCTAGAAAGAAACGTCGTGTCCTCCCAACGGCCCGTATCCCGTTTTTAACTCATACCGAGGTGTGAGGCTCGCGAATTCCCGTTATACACAAAGCTGCCACGTAGGCGTGCTTTGATCATCAACCACAAGACTTTGCTTTTCAACAAAAGCCTTGATCATTGCATCTTAGCGTGCCACACAGGCAATTCATGCCATGCGATTGATATCTATCGATATACAACCTCTGAGATCGTACGTCTCAGAGAAGGGCTTTAAGCAAAAGAATAAATTCTCCGCCGCCAAACAGATGTATATTTAATAGAAATCAATCAACACAGAATAAAATCCAATGTCAGACACACAATCCATTTATAAGTCCGTTCTGGGTTTGAACGAAACCGGAGGCACTTTCCTCGCATATCCATCCATCTCCAAGTACGTCTGGACGACCACCAACCATTTTCATCCTCTTGGGTGTACAGCCCAATCAGGATCGTCAGTAATAATCCAAACGATGTGAAGACTTCCGGTCTTCAACCACTGTCTTCATCTTCGACTTATCGTCGAATCGGTTATTCAGAATGGGTGTAAACCCGGACTTTCCGAACAACCCGCGTATATTAAAACAAATGTTACACAAACACAACATACGCCTCATTCCAATTCATTAGTCACTAACCGCAAATTAGCAAGAGAACAATTTCCCAAACATTAACCCCGAAGGCCGAAACCAACATCAGATCAATACCCAGGAAACCATTCTTCTTAGCCAACCTACAGCTAGTTTCTAAATTCCACATTCTTAGGGAAAGGTTCCCATTAATTTTATCCAAGATAAATTCTTTAAAATTTATCCTGTAATCTTCCTTTGGATGTCATTTAAAGCCAAATTATGGTTTTTCCAACTAGTCGAGATTAGCGAACCACACCGAAGTAATTATTTATTTTATTTCCCAATCCCAACCTATTCATCCCATGAAGCAAAACTGGTAATACTCCATATCTAACACCGTGGTGTTATCGGTAAAATTAATTACCATTTCACGTTCAAATCTAATTAAAGATTTAACTATCGCTTTGGAGCAAAACTGGCGATACTCCATTCTCGCTCATTTCTAAATTTGATAATTTAGATTATAGATTCACATTTCAATCTAATTGCAGATTCGTTAGAACTCCTTTTACTGGGTTAAAGAACTAGGTGTTATTTAAAACACAGTTCACGACAAACCCAAATCACATTCTATTTGTTATCGGGTTAAAGAACTAGTGTTATTTATAACACCGTTCACGATAAACCCATTTCAAATTCAATCAAATATATTAGAAATTCCGATTATTTAAAACCCCTTTATAAATCTAATTTATTTATTTTAAAAACAAATCGGGTTTTAAATTTAGTTCAAACTAGTTCATTTTGATAAAAATTCATTTTTATCTTTTCAAATATGGGGTTTTTCACCCCAAATTTTCTCAAATCATTTCTTATGATTTTACACAAATTATTGATATTTTTAATAATTTTATTAAGGCCCGTACACTCGATTTCCATCAACGGCCATCGAACTGCACTTACAGCGACCTTTTTCAAATTTGATTTGGACGTATCTCCAAATCCAACCGTTAGATTTTGAATTTCTAATATTCGTTAGAAAGTTCTTTTCGATACGAACCCAACGGTTCCGGTTTTAGGAGAATCCGACGGTCGGATCTCCCGTAATGTCAGTTTGAAATAAATGGTCGAAATTCACGAACTGCCGCGGCGCGGCGCGTTCTATTCAGGCCATTATATTATATATATATAATATATATAATATATATTTCGTCGATTACTAATGAAAACGAATTATATGAATAGTTTTGAATTCGTTTCAAAAACAATTTCAACTTCCATTTCAATTCAAAGCAAAATTGAATTCTTCTTTATAAATTCGTTTTAAAATTCATTTCTATTCAGTTCAAATTTCAATTCAATTTGAATTCATTTCAATTCGCTTTCAATTCAATTTGAACTCGTTTTTAATTCAATTCAATTTCAAAGTCGTTTGCTATTCGATTCAATTCAAATTGGTTTCAAAGTCGTTTTCTATTCGATTCAATTCAAATTGGTTTTCTATTCGAATCAAATTCGTTATATATTCAATTGAAATCAAATTCGTTTTCTATTCAATTCATTTCGAAATCGTTATATATTCAATTCATTTCGAAATCGTTATATATTCAATTCATTTCGAAATCGTTATATATTCAATTCATTTCGAAATCGTTATATATTCAATTCATTTCGAAATCGTTATATATTCAATTCATTTTGAAATCGTTTTATATTCATTTCATTTCGAAATCATTATATATTCAATTCATTTCGAAATCGTTATATATTCAATTCATTTCGAAATCGTTATATATTCAATTCATTTCGAAATCGTTATATATTCAATTCATTTCGAAATCGTTATATATTCAATTCATTTCGAAGTCGTTTTCTATTCAATTCATTTCGAAATCGTTTTCTATTCAATTCATTTCGAAATCGTTTTCTATTCAATTCATTTCGAAGTCGTTATATATTCAATTCATTTCGAAGTCGTTATATATTCAATTCATTTCGAAATCGTTATATATTCAATTCATTTCGAAATCGTTTTCTATTCAATTCATTTCGAAGTCGTTTTCTATTCAATTCATTTCGAAATCATTATATATTCAATTCATTTCGAAGTCGTTTTCTATTCAATTCATTTCGAAATCGTTATATATTCAATTCATTTCGAAATCGTTATATATATTCAATTCATTTCGAAGTGAATAAAATCGATATAAATATCGTTCACGTCAAAATGGCGTCAATCTAATCAACACGGCTTCACATATTTCTATTTCAAATATTTCGTTTTCAAATATTTTTACTTCAAATATTTCGTTCAACACATGACTAATCTCAACGGATGAGTACAGTCAACACATGAACCTTTATATTATATTGATAAAGATATAAATTCTATTATTTAAAATATTTCGTTCAACACATGACTAATCTCAACGGATGAGTACAGTCAACACATGAACCTTTATATTATATTGATAAAGATGTAATTTTTATTATAAAAATATTTCGTTCAACACATGACTAATCTCAACGGATGAGTACAGTCAACACATGAACCTTTATATTATATTGATAAAGATGTAATTTTTATTATAAAAATATTTCGTTCAACACATGACTAATCTCAACGGATGAGTACAATCAACACATGAACCTTTATATTATATTATTCTTTATCTTCTAAATTGGAATGAGGCCCAATCAATCACCATATAAAATTAATTATATGGATTTTTCATACATCACACGTATATAATAGCATTGAAAAATAATCAACCATCAACCAAAGTGCACTACACTGTATAAGCATCAAATATAGATATCTAACGCTTATAACAGCCTGTCAATCAATCGATCAACATATTTAATCAATCAGGATGAGTGAACTTCAAATTTCATCCCAACACCCGTGTGGGGTTTCAAACAATCAAACACATATTTTATTTGTGCAGTTGGGCGATGTGTAAAATTCATCGACCCAATCAATGTCAGTCAAATCCGTGTACATAAACAAACCGTCCGGTTTGTAAATGAATATTTTATCTTGTTCACTTCACTATTTTCATATTCACGTTAAAAATTATATTTTTAACGATAAAACATTTTATTTCAACCTATGAATTTCTATTCAGTTCATTTACGCAATAAAAATGATATTTTTATTTTTCTAACATATTTTAGAAAATTTCGGCGGCATAACGGCACGATACTAGAAACGGGACAAGGCCTAGCCTTATCCCCGGTCTAGTGAAGGCCCATGCCATTCACACATCAATCAAATTCACCAAACAACCAAATTCAAATCAAATCATCTAACTAATTTATGCAACCAAACAAACAAGTCCATGGTCTGTGGACAGTTGTGTCGGGTGCTACTAAGCACCGTCTGCATCCTAGTATATATATATAACTAGAAAAGAAATTGAAAGGTGAGAAATTCTCACCAATAGCTATCCAACTCCACGGCACTTCTCTTATAGAAATCTTCGTCGTTCTCGCCTTTTTGTCATCTTCGTTGCCCGTATTCTCTACACATGTAAAAATCGAATTTTTACTTCGTTATTCAATATATAAAAATCGAATTTTTACTACTATGTTATATAGATAAAAATTATATTTTTATCACGCTATTTTCCATATAAAGATTTCGCCTTTTCTAAAATAAAAATTTCGCCTTTATAAAAACATAGACTTCGCCTTTTCAAATTTAAAGATTTCATCTTTATAAAAATCTCATTTTTATTTTTCTACACATATAAAGATGATATTTTTAATATTCCTATCATGTAAAAATTATATTTTTAACTCTCTACCTAACCAAAAATCATATTTTTACATCTTCTATATAGTAAAGATTATATTTTTAATACTTTAAAAATATAAAAATCATATTTTTATTACTTTAAAAATATAAAAATCATATATTTAACCTTTCTATATTGTAAACATTATATTTTTATCGAAGTAAAAATCATATTTTTACTTCACTACTTATATCAAAATTTCGTCTTTTCATATTTAAAAATACCGTCTTTAACATTTTAACTTTAGTTAATAAAAATGGTAACTTTATAAATTAAAAATGTTAACTTTATAACAAAGCAAAACAAAATTGATTTTTTTTATATATAAAAAGACTAATTACATAAAGTAAATGATATAAATAAAAATAAAACTCACCGTTGAGGGAAGAAGAAGGGAAGAGGGGGGTTTCTGCGCCAGAGGGGGGAATGAACTGCTCGTGGTCGGCGCCGTGGAGGGTGTGGTCGGAGGCGGCTTCCGTTCTGCCCTTGGGGTCGCGGGTCCAGTCGAAGTAGAGGGAAAGGGATAGGAGGAGGTCGCTGCGGGAGAGGGAGAGGCTACAGGCGAGCTCCGGCGGCGAGGCTAGGGTTCAGGGGGTGCGACGTTCATGAATTGGAGGGGGTTTGGATCCCGGAACTCGCGCGAGAGGGAGGGAGTCGAGGAAAGAGGTGACCAATCGTGGGGGAGGTGGAGGCGTAGAGGGGGGGAGCGGTCACCGACGGTGACTCGGTGGAAGGACGAGGCGATGGGATCGAGGGGGCTGGGCCTTTTTTTTTAATTTTCTGATTTGAAAACGAGAGAGAGAGAGAGTGTGTGTGTAGAGGGGTGAGGGATAATATATATTAATTTAATTATTTAATTATTTAATTCAACCTAAAGTTGACTTTTGTATACGGACTCCAAACAAGGCCCAACGACTGTCGTCCCCAGCTAATTACCCCTATTACGAACACAATGGGATATGTTTCGTAGGCCAATTCGACAGTTCTGATCAGTTTTCGTCAAAATCAACATATAACTCTATATATTGAATTTGAACGCGCATTTCAATTTACCGGGGTCACATACTAACTAGAAAAATTCCAGAAAAATATTTTCTAGCTTCGTATTGACGATACGGTCCTAACAAAACTAGTTTCGTCGAATTCTGAGACCGTTGGAAAAATGGCCATTTTCCAGTCGATTAAAATCAACTAAAACTGGTCAAACGCGTTTTCCTTTGCCACGCTCACATATTGATTCGAAAAATTATGAAAATTTGAATCTAGCAATAACTTTACATCACGGACCCAACAAAAGTGGTTTCGTCGAAATCCGAGGTCATTTGCAAAATGGCTATTTTTAAGGGTCTGAATTCCATAGCGACTATTCAGAATTTTCAACTGGACATATCTTTTGATTCCCGCTATGAAATTTTGATTTGTTGGATTCGTTGGAAAGATATTATTAATTAGATCCTAATGTTTTTGGTTTCGCTAAAATTCGGATTGTTTTGCACCCGGTACATTCAATTGAAGTTTGAAATCGAATTATCGAACTACCGCGCCGTTTTCAATTCTATTTATAATTATATATAAATATTATATATTCTAACGACGACGTATATAATATATACGTTCTAAATATATTCAAAATAAATTTCCTTCCATATTATTTAAAATACTCTATTTTAAATATTCAAAAATTCGCTAAAATTGCCAAAATAAAATTTTTAAACTGGCTCGGATTTTCCGGATTATTACAATCTCCCCCACTTAAAACTTTTCGACCCCGAAAAGGAACAAAGTCGAATGTGGTTTGATTAATCAACTCTACGTTCGATCTGGCTTCCATTCTCCAACTTTTCAGTTTCTGAGAATTTTCAAATTTTCAAAAATTTGGCTAACACCCTAAATTTTCGAAAAATTTCGCCATAACCTCCCCTGCACCGGGAGCATCGGGGAATTTCAAATAGCTTCCCCGGTCCTTCTAATCTCAAAAAGAAAAAGAAAAAGCCAAGCGGCTAGCCAATAGGCTCATAAAATCATCATCACGCAAACAAAACAGTAAATTATGTAGTAAACATGTACCTATTTGTCGGGCAAACAAATTTTATTCTTCGGCTCTAGCCTCCTTGCTATGACCTGTTCAATGTAAGTATATGTATATGCAAGCAAATGCGACCAATTCTCAATATAATTCAATATTTGGTTCAATTAGGCTAAATGGTTCAAATTCAATTAGGCAACAATAATCAAACAACACAATCATCAATCAATTAGTGAATTAAAGTTTCAAATTCATAAATTTTGATATATATACAAAAATCATGTTTTTGATGCCAATTCACAACAATGTGTTCTAGCTATATATAAGTTTTGGTTCTCACACCAGTCTAATGGAAATATATAGAAAATCACACCTTTGAAACACGAACATAAATACTGATGATGTCATGACAATCATCAGTACTATCTCCGGGCGACTAGAATGTGATTCTATATCTATCTAATATATTAAAACTTCGAATATACGTTCATGACGCGTATATGCAAAACCTTTATATACTAGATTGTCCATATTCAAAATAAATAAATAATCAAATACGTATAAAACGATTTAAATTTTCAAAACAAAAATTGTTTTCATTTGAAAAATATACTCTTCACACTCGTTCTAGGATACTACTGATCCTATCTCTAACGGGTCATTCTAATTGGGTATCGCTAATCCAATATCTGATGAATTCTTTCGTAAGGTTCTAATGTGTCTTGTTCTCGAGCTCTGTAAACCAAAGCTCTGATACCAAATGTGACGGCCTGGAATTTCGCTCGATCTGAATCAGTCGTTAAACCGATCTAGACCGTTCGAAACCCCTGAACGTTGAGAACATGACAAATCAGAACGCAAACGGAAGAACATTTCATTGCTATTACAACAATTCCATCAGATTACAAGAATATACAGAGTATAAATGAGTAAATTACATTCGATAAATATCAGAGATTACAATAAATTACATAGCAGCGGAAAATAATACAAAGCACAACTGAAGGTGATATATGGATACAGAGCTTTCCGGATATCATTCCAGCTGTAAACCGGGATCCTGTGAATATAAATCTGCAAAACCAAAACTACTAGCTGCCCGTGTCGAAAATAGGGGCACCCAGAGTTTAGGTTAAAACAATAAACTCCAGGTCAGTCATGTGACTGGTGTGAGAACTAAAACAGTTATTTAAAGCTTTACTTTAAAAGAGAGTGATTCAAGGGACCACGCCGTATAACACGGAACGGGTTTCCTCCCAAGAATACCAGTGCATAGAATAAACAACGCAATGCTTTTTCGAAAAATGAAGCTGTTATAAGACCCAGGTCCCATCACACAATGCAACGCAAGCCAGAGGATAGGGTTTTACCTTATAACAGCCAAACATGCTTGGTACGTTTAAAACAAATCATTTGATACTATAATAAGTGTATAGTGTCAAAACAATTTCAATCATAAATATAAATCATAGACGGCATGAGTGCCCCATCCCACTATGTCGCCATACTAGGCTCTATAGATAAAACCGAAATACACGTATTGGAAATTGGATTTCCATAATGAGTCGAGGCAAGCGGCAAGCTCCTCTCTGCTTCGAGACACTCTAGCAAATGCTCAGGACTACACACTCTGGGTAGCCACTTGGATCGGTTGGGCCGGTCCTCACTTACGTTAGAGGATTGGCAATTCCTGAACACACGTTTCCCGGTCCTTACAGACCTATAATCGAGGCGCCTCATTCCAACAACCACAAAGGTGAAAAGTATATAAATGTCAGGGCTGGTAAGTCACTGACACCACCAAAGCTAGAAAGAAACGTCGTGTCCTCCCAAAGGCCCGTATCCCGTTTTTAACTCATACCGAGGTGTGAGGCTCGCGAATTCCCGTTACACACAAAGCTGCCACGTAGGCGTGCTTTGATCATCAACCACAAGACTTTGCTTTTCAACAAAAGCCTTGATCATTGCATCTTAGCGTGCCACACAGGCAATTCATGCCATGCGATTGATATCTATCGATATACAACCTCTAAGCTCGTACGTCTCAGAGAAGGGCGTTAAGCAAAAGAATAAATTCTCCGCCGCCAAACAGATGTATATTTAATAGAAATCAATCAACACAGAATAAAATCCAATGTCAGACACACAATCCATTTACAAGTCCGTTCTGGGTTTGAACGAAACCGGAGGCACTTTCCTCGCATATCCATCCATCTCCAAGTACGTCTGGACGACCACCAACTATTTCCATCCTCTTAGGTGTACAGCCCAATCAGGATCGTCAGTAATAATCCAAACGATGTGAAGACTTCCGGTCTTCAACCACTGTCTTCATCTTCGACTTTTCGTCGAATCGGTTATTCAGAATGGGTGTAAACCCGGACTTTCCGAACAACCCGCGTATATTAAAACAAATGTTACACAAACACAACATACGCCTCATTCCAATTCATTAGTCACTAACCGCAAATTAGCAAGAGAACAATTTCCCAAACATTAACCCCGAAGGCCGAAACCAATATCAGATCAATACCCAGGAAACCATTCTTCTTAGCCAACCTACAGCTAGTTTCTAAATTCCAAATTCTTAGGGAAAGGTTCCCATTAATTTTATCCAAGATAAATTCTTTAAAATTTATCCTGTAATCTTCCTTTGGATGTCATTTAAAGCCAAATTATGGTTTTTCCAACTAGTCGAGATTAGCGAACCACACCGAAGTGATTATTTATTTTATTTCCCAATCCCAACCTATTCATCCCATGAAGCAAAACTGGTAATACTCCGTATCTAACACCGTGGTGTTATCGGTAAAATTAATTACCATTTCACGTTCAAATCTAATTAAAGATTTAACTATCGCTTTGGAGCAAAACTGGCGATACTCCATTCTCGCTCATTTCTAAATTTGATAATTTAGATTATAGATTCACATTTCAATCTAATTGCAAATTCGTTAGAACTCCTTTTACTGGGTTAAAGAACTAGGTGTTATTTAAAACACAGTTCACGACAAACCCAAATCACATTCTATTTGTTATCGGGTTAAAGAACTAGTGTTATTTAAAACACCGTTCACGATAAACCCATTTCAAATTCAATCAAATATATTAGAAATTCCGATTATTTAAAACCCCTTTTTAAATCTAAGTTATTTATTTTAAAAACAAATCGGGTTTTAAATTTAGTTCAAACTAGTTCATTTTGATAAAAATTCATTTTTATCTTTTCAAATATGGGGTTTTTCACCCCAAATTTTCTCAAATCATTTCTTATGATTTTACACAAATTATTGATATTTTTAATAATTTTATTAAGGCCCGTACACTCGATTTCCATCAACGGCCATCGAACTGCACTTACAGCGACCTTTTTCAAATTTGATTTGGACGTATCTCCAAATCCAACCGTTAGATTTTGAATTTCTAATATTCGTTAGAAAGTTCTTTTCGATACGAACCCAACGGTTCCGGTTTTAGGAGAATCCGACGGTCGGATCTCCCGTAATGTCAGTTTGAAATAAATGGTCGAAATTCATGAACTGCCGCGGCGTGGCGCGTTCTATTCAGGCCATTATATTATATATATAATATATATAATATATATTTCGTCGATTACTAATTAAAACGAATTATATGAATAGTTTTGAATTCGTTTCAAAAACAATTTCAACTTCCATTTCAATTCAAAGCAAAATTGAATTCTTCTTTATAAATTCGTTTTAAAATTCATTTCTATTCAGTTCAAATTTCAATTCAATTTGAACTCGTTTTTAATTCAATTCAATTTCAAAGTCGTTTGCTATTCGATTCAATTCAAATTGGTTTCAAAGTCGTTTTCTATTCGATTCAATTCAAATTGGTTTTCTATTCGAATCAAATTCGTTATATATTCAATTGAAATCAAATTCGTTTTCTATTCAATTCATTTCGAAATCGTTATATATTCAATTCATTTCGAAATCGTTATATATTCAATTCATTTCGAAATCGTTATATATTCAATTCATTTCGAAATCGTTATATATTCAATTCATTTTGAAATCGTTATATATTCAATTCATTTCGAAATCGTTATATATTCAATTCATTTCGAAATCGTTATATATTCAATTCATTTCGAAATCGTTTTATATTCAATTCATTTTGAAATCGTTTTATATTCATTTCATTTCGAAATCGTTATATATTCAATTCATTTCGAAATCGTTATATATTCAATTCATTTCGAAATCATTATATATTCAATTCATTTCGAAATCGTTATATATTCAATTCATTTCGAAATCGTTATATATTCAATTCATTTCGAAATCGTTTTCTATTCAATTCATTTCGAAATCGTTTTCTATTCAATTAATTTCGAAATCGTTTTCTATTCAATTCATTTCGAAATCGTTATATATTCAATTCATTTCGAAATCGTTATATATTCAATTCATTTCGAAATCGTTTTCTATTCAATTCATTTCGAAGTCGTTTTATATTCAATTCATTTCGAAATCGTTATATATTCAATTCATTTCGAAGTCGTTTTCTATTCAATTCATTTCGAAATCGTTATATATTCAATTCATTTTGAAATCGTTATATATTCAATTCATTTCGAAATGGTTATATATTCAATTCATTTCGAAGTGAATAAAATCGATATAAATATCGTTCACGTCAAAATGGCGTCAATCTAATCAACACGGCTTCACATATTTCTATTTCAAATATTCGTTTTCAAATATTTTTACTTCAAATATTTCGTTCAACACATGACTAATCTCAACGGATGAGTACAGTCAACACATGAACCTTTATATTATATTGATAAAGATATAAATTCTATTATTTAAAATATTTCGTTCAACACATGACTAATCTCAACGGATGAGTACAGTCAACACATGAACCTTTATATTATATTGATAAAGATGTAATTTTTATTATAAAAATATTTCGTTCAACACATGAATAATCTCAACGGATGAGTACAGTCAACACATGAACCTTTATATTATATTGATAAAGATGTAATTTTTATTATAAAAATATTTCGTTCAACACATGACTAATCTCAACGGAAGAGTACAGTCAACACATGAACCTTTATATTATATTATTCTTTATCTTCTAAATTGGAATGAGGCCCAATCAATCACCATATAAAATTAATTATATGGATTTTTCATACATCACACGTATATAATAGCATTGAAAAATAATCAACCATCAACCAAAGTGCACTACACTGTATAAGCATCAAATATAGATATCTAACGCTTATAACAGCCTGTCAATCAATCGATCGACATATTTAATCAATCAGGATGAGTGAACTTCAAATTTCATCCCAACACCCGTGTGGGGTTTCAAACAATCAAACACATATTTTATTTGTGCAGTTGGGCGATGTGTAAAATTCATCGACCCAATCAATGTCAGTCAAATCCGTGTACATAAACAAACCGTCCGGTTTGTAAATGAATATTTTATCTTGTTCACTTCACTATTTTCATATTCACGTTAAAAATTATATTTTTAACGATAAAACATTTTATTTCAACCTATGAATTTCTATTCAGTTCATTTACGCAATAAAAATGATATTTTTATTTTTCTAACATATTTTAGAAAATTTCGGCGGCATAACGGCACGATACTAGAAACGGGACAAGGCCTAGCCTTATCCCCGGTCTAGTGAAGGCCCACGCCATTCACACATCAATCAAATTCACCAAACAACCAAATTCAAATCAAATCATCTAACTAATTTATGCAACCAAACAAACAAGTCCATGGTCTGTGGACGGTTGTGTCGGGTGCTACTAAGCACCGTCTGCATCCTAGTATATATATATAACTAGAAAAGAAATTGAAAGGTGAGAAATTCTCACCAATAGCTATCCAACTTCACGGCACTTCTCTTATAGAAATCTTCGTCGTTCTCGCCTTTTTGTCATCTTCGTTGCCCGTATTCTCTACACATGTAAAAATCGAATTTTTACTTCGTTATTCAATATATAAAAATCGAATTTTTACTACTATGTTATATAGATAAAAATTATATTTTTATCACGCTATTTTCCATATAAAGATTTCGCCTTTTCTAAAATAAAGATTTCGCCTTTATAAAAACATAGACTTCACCTTTTCAAATTTAAAGATTTCATCTTTATAAAAATCTCATTTTTATTTTTTTTACACATATAAAGATGATATTTTTAATATTCCTATCATGTAAAAATTATATTTTTAACTCTCTACCTAACCAAAAATCATATTTTTACATCTTCTATATAGTAAAGATTATATTTTTAATACTTTAAAAATATAAAAATCATATTTTTATTACTTTAAAAATATAAAAATCATATATTTAACCTTTCTATATTGTAAAAATTATATTTTTATCGAAGTAAAAATCATATTTTTACTTCACTACTTATATCAAAATTTCGTCTTTTCATATTTAAAAATACCGTCTTTAACATTTTAACTTTAGTTAATAAAAATGGTAACTTTATAAATTAAAAATGTTAACTTTATAACAAAGCAAAACAAAATTGATTTTTTTTATATATAAAAAGACTAATTACATAAAGTAAATGATATAAATAAAAATAAAACTCACCGTTGAGGGAAGAAGAAGGGAAGAGGGGGGTTTCTGCGCCAGAGGGGGGAATGAACTGCTCGTGGTCGGCGCCGTGGAGGGTGTGGTCGGAGGCGGCTTCCGTTCTGCCCTTGGGGTCGCGGGTCCAGTCGAAGAAGAGGGAAAGGGATAGGAGGAGGTCGCTGCGGGAGAGGGAGAGGCTACAGGCGAGCTCCGGCGGCGAGGCTAGGGTTCAGGGGGTGCGACGTTCATGAATTGGAGGGGGTTTGGATCCCGGAACTCGCGCGAGAGGGAGGGAGTCGAGGAAAGAGGTGACCAATCGTGGGGGAGGTGGAGGCGTAGAGGGGGGGAGCGGTCACCGACGGTGACTCGGTGGAAGGACGAGTCGATGGGATCGAGGGGGCTGGGCCTTTTTTTTTTATTTTCTGATTTGAAAACGAGAGAGAGAGAGAGTGTGTAGAGGGGTGAGGGATAATATATATTAATTTAATTATTTAATTATTTAATTCAACCTAAAGTTGACTTTTGTATACGGACTCCAAACAAGGCCCAACGACTGTCGTCCCTAGCTAATTACCCCCATTACGAACACAATGGGATATGTTTCGTAGGCCAATTCGACAGTTCTGATCAGTTTTCGTCAAAATCAACATATAACTCTATATATTGAATTTTAAACGCGCATTTCAATTTACCGGGGTCACATACTAACTAGAAAAATTCCAGAAAAATATTTTCTAGCTTCGTATTGACGATACGGTCCTAACAAAACTAGTTTCATTGAATTCTGAGACCGTTGGAAAAATGGCCATTTTCCAGTCGATTAAAATCAACTGAAACTGGTCAAACGCGTTTTCCTTTGCCACGCTCACATATTGATTCGAAAAATTATGAAAATTGGAATCTAGCAATAACTTTACATCATGGACCCAACAAAAGTGGTTTCGTCGAAATCCGAGGTCATTTGCAAAATGGCTATTTTTAAGGGCCTGAATTCCATAGCGATTATTCAGAATTTTCAACTGGACATATCTTTTGATTCCCGCTATGAAATTTTGATTTGTTGGATTCTTTGGAAAGATATTATTAATTAGATCCTAATGTTTTTGGTTTCGCTAAAATCCGGATTGTTTTGCACCCGGTACATTCAATTGAAGTTTGAAATCGAATTATCGAACTACAGCGCCGTTTTCAATTCTATTTATAATTATATATAAATATTATATATTCTAACGACGACGTATATAATATATACGTTCTAAATATATTCAAAATAAATTTCCTTCCATATTATTTAAAATACTCTATTTTAAATATTCAAAAATTCGCTAAAATTGCCAAAATAAAAAATTTAAACTGGCTCAGATTTTCCGGATTATTACAGTAACGTTGAAGCAATGGTTAAACGGAGTGAAAATCACGTACACGACCCTTTGAATGGGTCGATCCACTTGGTGCTTGGGTCGACCCAATACTGGGAGAGGCAACGAGATTTTGAACATTTTAATGGCTCCGTTTTATTTATTTCAATCCAGTGAATGTGATTCTTATGAACACCTATAAATTAATTAGTAGGTCCTAGCCTCCAACTCATATTTTCTATGAGTGCGCTAGTGCTCTGCCATTTTCTTTATCCTCCGAATTCTTTAGAAATAAGAATATATTAGTTTTAGGGTTTTGATTCGAGATTTGGAAAATAGTCAGGTGAGCGGATTTAAATTATATTTTCTAATAATGGCATGTTGTATCGTTCGATTCCTGTTGGAATTTATAATATGTTCTTTTTCTTATTTACCCCTCTTCTGCGTCAGAATATTCAATTATGTTAAATTCTAGTTACGCGCAAAAGAGGAATAAAATTATGATTACGTGCAAAATAGTTGAATTTTGGTTATACGCAAAATAATTGAATTATGGTTAGGTGCAAATTTATTGAATTGCGGTTATATGCAAATTAATTAAAATTATGAACAAAAAGGGGAAATCTCATGATTTGGGACTAAAAGAATATATTGTGCCGATGTTGTAATAAGAGGGAAAATTTAAGAAATTGCATACTATTTGTGAGGAATGATCTTTCAGATTTAAATGAAATAATTACAGAGATGGAAAATTGGTATATGTCTAAATCTTCTTAAGTATAGAAAATACGTTAGACTTGGGACATAAAAAGAAGAAGACCATAATATATATACTTAATATATATATATGTATATATATATATGTGTATATATATATATATGTATATATATATATATATTGGCTCGTTAATAGCCACAGGCGAATTTTATTTCGCCTGATTTCGCTCTGCATGAGTCAACTTCTATCTTTGTTTTCATTTCTTTTCAATTCGATTTCTTCATGCTAACCTTCGAAGATTTTACATTTTGTAATTTTTTGATAAGACATTTGATTTCTATTTTATTTTTACAAACTAAAAGCCGAATCTAGATCATTTTGTCTGATATCTAAGGCAAAGTGCTCGCGATTTAATTTTCTGGAATCACTTTCTACACTCCCAGTTCACGCCGCCTTAGATCTACATCGCCGAAGATTTAACTGCTGATCCACTTTTTCTCTGATGCGAATTTTTTTGAAAAAAGGAGATCAAGCCTTTGGGGGGTTGGGTTCTGGCATCATCGACCTAAGTGGATTCACTTCCGACTCCTCATAACCAATCTGTCAGTTTTTAATCATTTCGCGATGAGCGGTCATGACATCTGGAAGTTCGAATATTACATAAAGAATGGAAACAAATTATGAGCACAAGCTTGAGGATTATAATTTGGAATACAACTGTGTACCCGTGGTGGCTGTTAAGGATTATGTTAGTAGAAGCAGACTTGTTTATTTTCGAATATGTTTTGGTATGCTGTTCATGTTCATCCAGAATCACACAACCTATTTCAGCTCCTATATTTGAGAACTAGCATTTGAACTCTCTGTGTTTGTTTCATTGATTCTTGTACTAAGATTGATTCACAAAGTTATGAATCATCAACTAGACTTAGTGCTTGAATTCGAATCGTTTGGGATTTAGGTGCAATTACATTTATTTAAGGGCTGTTACTAGAAGTCTGAATGATCAGTTGAAGAATTCTTAGTAGTTGGTTCCAGATGAAATGGGGTGAACTGCCGAGAGATTTGTTAATGGAAAAAAAGTAGTGCTTCTGCTTTATATGTTTCCGGGTTTCTATACTGGTTTTGATAGCGATAAAATAGAGGAAGACGATATTACAATACCAAGAATATTTTAACCCATGGGAAGGATACAACATTTGGGGACATCTGGGTTGTTGTTCTCTTAGGTATGATTGGGCTGCAAGTACAGGTTGGCAAGCTGAAGCATGCTAATGAGTTCTTCGAAGTTGTTATATTTGCAGTCGTTTGGGCTATTTTGATCATGCAAGAATTTTCAGGGTTGTGCCTTCTTATATGATATCTTTTAGGTGTTCATTTCAAAATGGTGGTTCCATGAAAGTGTCATGGTTTTATGTTGTATGATTCCTTTTAGCAAGGAGTTATACATGTTAGAAGTTAGATTGGGTTTCAGGTCGAACTTCTATAAGCTTTTCATCAGTAATTCTTATGATTTCTTCCTCTTTATATCATAATGCTCCTCAATAAAGCAAGGAGGGCTTGTTGCAGAGGGTAATGATCTGTTAATGATCATGCACAAGTGGAGCCGTTGGCTCGGATGTGGTGCAGTGAGGTGCACTCATTTGTGGGATGAAGACCTCATCATCGGCCGAATTTATGTTAGTTAGGTATATATCTACTTATATTTTCTGTTACGATTTTGGTTTTTATGTTTGTACTGGTTAGTATGCTAACCTGCCTTTTGTACTGTTTTTAGTAGATAATAAAAGCGAACCAATTTTCAAAAATAAATAAAAATATATACTTATAAATCTAAAAGGTTGGGAATAACTTAGATTGATTGGTTAGAAAAAAGGGTAATGTATTTGCATAGTTTGGTAAATAAAGAAAATAGGAAACATGATTGCAAACTGAAATTATGAATAAACAATGATTAATGAGAAATAGGGAGTCAACTGTATTGCACACCAATTTGATGATCCCAAAAATAAGAAACAAAATGTTTTACAAACATGGGTTCCTATTATAATAATTACCTGAAACTATGGAAATGGAATTTATTACTGTTTTGGTAACCAATCAATTTGGAATTGGCCTAACATCCTAAAAATAATAAACTGTAAGATGAGAAAGAAGGGTAACATAACCTAAAGAGGTTATGAAAAGGGAAAATAGATGTAAAAGATTTTTTGAGTAAACTTACAGAGACGGTAAGTAGATTAATGTCATAACCATAAGGGTTATTTTAAATAATAAGGAACGCTTGAAGTACATAATGAATGGGGAATGTAATCTATTATTATAAATTATCAGAAGTGAATGTAATATAATAGGTAGACTTGTCATAAGGACAAGTAGGATAATGACACATAGGTTATAATTAAAAGATGAAATTGGAAGTAAGAGGTTAATTATAAATAAACTTAGACAACAGGGAATGAGTTTAATAAGCAAACTCAAAATTATAGTTGTGGTAATATTATAACACGGGGTTATAATTAAATGAAAAAGAGTAGAGTAAGCTTACTGTTAGTAAACTTATAATGAAGAATTAAGTTTAATGAATATAATAATAAGTGGTGGTCCATTCTGGAAGTGAGAGTTAACTGGGGAAAGTAATCGGCCAACTAAGGCTAATAAACAAATAACTTGAATGAAAAATAAAATATTTAATGTTTAAATTTAATAACAATGTGGTAAGTAACTCAAGCGTGTAGTTGAAGATTTAACATAGGGTCTAATAACGTAATGATGATATGTGCTTAGACTAGTCCGTTCGTTTTGGGATGAAGAGTTCAATAGAGCAGATCATTGTGGGTGTCTGGAGACATGAGAGGAGCACATCCAGCGTATTATTCGACGGTATTAGAAGGAAGTGTCTGACTTCTATGGGACATGAGGATACTTCGTGATGGCCCTCTGCGATAGGCCTAATGAAGTTGTACCCATTGAGGCATGGTCTGCAGGTTCCATCGGTGAGTATGCCTTGGCTGCACCTTGGATGATGGGCAGCCTAATGACTGATAGAAGGATGATTATACGATGATTCGATGGCTGCCTCAAAGGGAGAGGCTTCGTGGTTAGGACCTAACAAAGGATAGTAGGTCGTTGAATACATTTTTCCATCAGTCGGAGTGTGCGTAGGAAAGACTAGAGCTATGGCAAGAGGCCAATGATCTTTTACTATCGGATCACTGGATGAGGGACCACATGTTTGTTTAGATTGGATAGTAGGTCGGTCATGTAGCTCTTTGGATTGTCTGTCATTATTAGAGGGTAGGCTCGGTAGGGCCTTGGAGAGTCACCGAAAGAGACAGACCTATCTTTGGATATCTGTTTTGTAATCCTAATGAGGTTGTCCTTTACAGATATGTGTATAGCCCCCAATTGGTTTTCGTGGAAGAATTCAGGGACTAGGGCGTCCTCATGACGTAGCGGTAGAGGCTTATTCGCTTTCGCAGTGTAGCCTAGTATGCTTTTGTAGCTGGAATGGAGCTCTAGTACATTTTCATAGTACGATGATGGGGACCATTCGAGGAGGGTACTATGGGAAGCACCTCGATATATAGTTATGTATATTATTAGGTTGTTCTACTAGGGAGTAGATGGGTACAATTTATGAAGAAAAATCAAAAGTGTATTGTGAAGTAAACCCAAATAACCTAATAAATATGAACCAATGATAGAACGGTATATGTAATGCTATTTGTAGAAAGCATAAATTATCCATTCACCAGAACTTTTGTTATGACCCCATCCTCGTAACAAACCCGCAGGCTAGACAGGTGGTTGAGATTCTACAGCTCAGAGACACTTGTTAGATAGTGTCGTTATATTGGTGAATATTAACTTACTATTACATTTAATTCCCTTCTGCTGTGATATTTTTATTATGAGCTCTGATATATTTATCTTTGACTTTCTGTGGGATATAGATAAACCAACACGAGCTTCGATAGATTTGGATTTTTGAAAAGCAATTTTGGTCTGTCGAAATTCAGGTTGTTACATTTTCTTCCATTTACCATGTGCTTTCCGCAGAGTTATCACCCATTTTACTCGAATGAGATTAATGGATTTGTTACGAAGCCTTTTGATTTTCTGTCCCACAATACTTGCGGCGCAAGGGGTACCCTAGGCTCTAAATCAAATCTCCTTAAGTCCCCAATCTAGTCAAGCTCGAGTCTAACTATAACATCCCGAAATTTTGGTGATAATTAAATTAATTATTTAATTTAGATCAAAAAATGAAATTTAACCACAAAACTTGCACAGCTGCACTTGTTGCGGATTCTGGTCAACTTTCATGTTTGGAGTTTTACGAACAGAGTTTGTATAAATAAGTCGAAAACCGACAGAAAATAAATCAAGAGAATCTTTAATTAATATAAACCATCTATAACCGGCCCTCACTGGGCTAAATTGAAGGATTTTACAGATCAATTCGATAGTTTAAATCGCGAAATAATTAAACCCAAATCAGGATTCATGTGATAATTTGTATATCGAGTTAAAAGAATACCAATTCTACTTTGCAAAATCGCAAATCCAATGGCCTCCAGATTGAATCGAATGACGAAAACTCCCCAATTGGATGGTATCTCTACAGTATCCACACAAACAATTTTCGGTCTACTAATGAAATCGAAAAAGGGGAAGATAATAGGTACTAGCCATGGCTGATATGATTCTTTTTTCTCTGTGTTATATGTTTTTAAGGAGAGACTATCTCCTTTTAAAACATACATGAACCAAAAGGAATGAATAAATAATATAGGCTATGTTTCTCTTGTAGTTAAAAATATCAACGATTGATATTTTTAATCGTTTAATGAACGGTTCTTTCCCATTTAATGTTCTAAGTGTGTGACCTTATAGGTTACTACAACATTGGCATAATTTTAAATCATATTTAAAACTATAAACAGTGAGCGAAATCTAGTAAAACATCATTGCTACCCTAGTTATAATAAAATCAACGATTTGATACAACCTTTTTCTATGACCAGTGTTTCAACGTAATTTAATCCTTTTAACCAATATATCCAAGATTAAACTTGAGGCATGAAACATATCATCCTCTTTATTATTTAATCCTTTTGTCTTGATTTATGAGTAGATTATATAAAAAAATCAATATTTGAGCATGACCACGAATTTTATAATCATACTCAATCAAGAGGCCCATGGATATCCCTACTTATATTGTAGGGTTAAATTCTATCTAGGTCATTCATATTATTTAATCGATTCGATATGTATTTGATAATCACCTTCACCGCCTACTCGGTTAAAAGTAACCTTTGATGATACCAAAACACAAATATCCTTGAATAAAATATATAATGATTTCTGGTCTGAGGACCATTACATCACTATCACCATAAGAATTACTTTAGATACAATTAATCAAAAACCATGAAGTTTTTCTCATCTTGGTCAGCCAAACACACTATTCTCTTATATGTATTTATGTATTGACATTAATATCACATATATTAATGATCAATGAGATATGGTCATCGGTCAATTAACATACTAGTCACAATGTTTTATTGTTGTCCTACATACAAAATACTTGACCAGGGAAATTTAAGAATTATAATACTAATCTCATGTTCAAGTCACTTACTTGAAACTATATAATTATGTATTAATGTTCTAAGGACTTCTATTATGTTAATATTTATATTACGCAGTAAATATAACATAACAAAATATTTAATTCAAAATAAATATAACATTAACAATGTTATTGATCACATCAAATGGATTGCCTCTAGGGAAAAACTTTAATAATCTCCACTTGTACTAGAGCCAATCATTCATGTATCGCATACCCATAAAACTAGTGTGACTATCATTCTTTTGTTGCGACAGAGTTCTAGTCAGTCGGTCTGCAACATTACTATCTACTGGTACTTTGCAAATATGTATATCTTCTTTGCAAACAATTTCATGGATGAAATAATATTTCTTAAATATGTGTTTGGATTCATAATGAGATCTAGGTTTGTAAGCCTAATTAATAGCTCCACTATTATCACAATATTACAAATCATTGGATTCATAATGAATAAAACTAAGTTCAATAATGAACTTCCTAGTCCAAACAGACTTGTTCGTGGAATCAGTAACTATTTCTTGTTTTAAACTAACATCATTCCCAAAAAGTAATATATTATCAATATATAACACTAGGAATATAATGTTACTCCCACTAACTGCCTTGCATACAAAAGATTCATTGATATTTTGTGGTTCCCGCCTGTAGTTTTAGAGACTAATTCTCTTTCAAAATACTAGTTGAGCAATAAACATGTTATTCTCAGAAGGTTTGTAGAAATGATATTCTTTTTTCCAGACATCCCACAAAATAACACTTATCAGATTTGGGTCCAAGCTTGTTGGAGGCAAGACGTTTAACAAACTCCTCACATCCCAAATCTTCACAAAAGTCACATTAGGACATTTTCCAGTCCATATCTCATATGGCGTCTTCAGAATCATTTTAGCAGGATTAGTATTAAGTGTGAATGTTTCAATGGAACAATCCCAAAATTTATTGGAAGATCTATATGACTTATTATTGATCGTACCATATCTAATAAGGTGTGATTTTTCCTTTCCGGCACACCATTCCATGAGTTGTGATACAATTCCACACTCCTTCAGATAGTCACTAAATTCTTAGCTTAAATATTCTCCTCCTCGATATGTCCGAAGAGTCTTTATATTCTTTCAAAGTTGGTTTTGCACTTCATTTTTGAATTCTTTGAAGTTCCTAAAGGATTCCGATTTGTGTTTCATAAGATACACAACTATATCTACTGAAATCATCAGTAAATGTAATGAAGTAATAAAACCTATCTTTAGTTGATGTACTCACTAGTCCACATACATCACTATATAAAAGGCCTAATACATCGCTAGCCCTTTCACTGTGTCCATTAAAGGGTTCTTTAATCATTATTCCTAATAAACAAGATTTGCTTTCTTCATATGATTCGAAATCAAATGAGTTCAAAATTCCATTATTGTGGAGTTTTGATATGTGTTTCTTGTTTATTTGGCCTAAACTACAATGCCAATAGTATGTTGGATTTAAATCATTAGATTTAATCCGCTTAGTATTTACGTTATAATCAAGCACATCAAAATTAAAGATTTATAAAGATCGTTAACTAATTGTGCATTTCCATAAGATATTTCATTCAAATAAAATGAACAACATAACATTTATTTTCACGGAAATTACATAACAACAGTTTTTTAATTCTTTAATTAAGCACTGCTTAGGACAACATGCAGCTTCTATGGTTAATGTAGCAACATTTCTTTATTTCCACTTGTAAGTCCACTTTTCTTTTTGCTGGATTACCACCCTTTTGTGATTCCTGCAAATTCGCATACATATATGTGATCAAATGCCAGTATCTAATACCGGAGATGTATAAGTACGCAGTATATACTTTATTCGGTTGAAGTGATACTTCCGTTTTCTTTTTAGATCTTCTAAATATGCAAAACAATTACGTTTTCTTTTGTTTTGAGGACAATTCTAAAATTTGGATATTAGTCAAGAAATTTAATTTAATTCAGTTTATTTGTGACGACCGCCCGTAACCTCGCACTAAACAAGAGGAATAATGCGCTGAAGGTTATGCCAGGCAGCTATGGACGATCAACAGAGTAGGTAAACAACAACGAAACCTGTCGTAGGACTCAAAACGCAAGGATAAAATATAATAAAACATATACAACAGGTAATTGTAATGAGGCATCATATAACAAACTTTAGAAAACTTTCTCAACATCATGAAAGGTTATCCAACTGATACCAAAGTTTGTTCATAAGTCCTCACTACAACACTCAAATAGCACTCAAACAGCGGAAATAGAAATACTAGATAGTAATAAATTAGTACGCAAGCCTCCTGCTCGTCATCCTCAGCTTCCATGCCTCACTAAGCTCCATTACCTGTAACCTGCTACTCAGTCTGCCCATCCACATCGGATGAACAACCCAAGTTAATAAGAGAAGACATAAAACTTTGAGTCAGACAACAGTCTTAATGAGCGATAAAACAACTAACAAACTTCAACAATAAAGTATACGAGAATGGGTAGATTTACCAATCACTACCCAACACTAGAGAAGAACTCAACTCTTGTCTTCCCCCCACATCGGACAGTGATAGCTTTTACGATAAACAATTCAATCATTCATCCATGGAAACCAGAACACTCACTCAATCATTGAAAAACACTCATAACATCAAGATTATATGTATGTCATGCAAACCATCCTAATCGAATTCAACATCCCTCAAGCACAATCTCCGAAGGCCTAAACCAATATCAGACAAGCACCCAAGGAACATCTCCTTCGACGTTGGAAAACCTACATGAGATGGTACAAACAGAACAACCAATCATCCATGATTGACTCTGGCTATCACCACGAATCCTTCTTTGAAACCATCATTAATCCTATGACGGCCCATCATGACTGCCATATGTTAAGGACTAATGGTAACCCCAGTTCTAGAACAACTCCATACACCATCATGACTCGTATATTTGTCTTCTCAAGACAACTAGGCCCTTCACGACTGCCTAAGGTACGAGACCCTTTATGACTGCCCAAAGTACCCCTGCTTTGAGTCCTCTAGAGCTTACGATAACGACAATCTCTCGGACTTCGCATCTCTAGTCGTCATCACCAACGACTAATCTCAAACTCAAGTTTCACTCGATTATCCATTATCCACAATCAAACGCCTTTTGAGTTTTCTGCTCATTCATTACGTTTCACCGATCAACGAACATATCACATTACTTCAGACATCCCCTTCTGGACTCTCGTCGAAGCCATCATCATCGTCGAACCAAACAACATCAATATAAGGTTCAAAAAGCTAAGGAAAGCTACCACAACACTTAAGCCATCCACCACAACATTTAGAAGCGCTGCCGAAAACATGACCGACCAGAATATAGGCCGACCCGACCCAATCACAATCTTACCGACCTGCCCAGCCTCCCACTGACCGACCTGACCCAATCACCATCTGACCGACCTGACCGGCATCCCACTGACCGACCCGACCAACTTGGACCTTCAGAAACACGACCGACCCGACCCAGTCCATTCTAGCCTTGATTTCCCACTTCAATTCCATCCGGATCGACCAGCTCAGACCGACTCGACCAGGATCGGACCGACCCAAACTTTGACTTGCTCCCCAAGCCAACTTGACCAACACGACCAACCTTACGCCGACTCGACCCAAACTAGGTCGACCCAACTTCCTACAAATCCGAATTCAATCCAATCTCGACAAAAGCTCCGCCGGTCGATCAAATCGACGAAATATACTCGTCTAACTCATCCAGTACAACCATATGCATATCATGAAACCACTAACAACATGATTATGATGATTTTCACAAAAAATTATACAAATCACCCCAAATCAGGGAAAATTGATCATAAGAATAAAACTATAGATCTAATTTGCATGAGCATATGAAATATCATAGAAATTACTTATCTGAACTTACTAAATCATATCACAGGGTGATTCCCACGAAAATTGACATATAATGATATAGATTTACGGTAAAACACTTGGAATTGAAGAAAAACATGCACAAACACTTATATACTTCATTGCATTCATGCGAGAGATGTAAATCACCCACCAATTTGCCAAAACAAGCTAAAATCAATTAAATAGGAATGCAGACAACAAGCATCTCGTACCAAACACCTTGATCTGATGAATCCTTGCTTCAATTGTCATAGATCCAGCCTTCAATGGTGTAGATCTATGATTTCCTCATTACATTTGGATTTTTTAATGGTGGAAAGTTGTTAGAGGAAGAAGGAGCTCAAGGCCACCAAATAAGGAAATGAAAAACTAAACCTTTTCCCATATCCCTCACCCTCTATTTATAGATTCCACCAGCCCACTAATGGGCCTACCCAAATCAGCTCATTAGGCTTACCAAACTTGGACAACCAACTAAAAAACCTTAAAATAATGAATCCTTCCAAACTGTTGAGCCAAACCTTTAATGTAACCACTCTACGGAAAGGCAATCATCAATTCTTTTCCAATGGCACATGTCTCACCCCCTAATTCGACCTGAGTCAAAAGTTATGCTTTGTACAAGACTTATAGGGAGAAAATGGTCACAAGCAAAATCAGTATAAATTATCGAACTGTCTCACATCCCCATAAGCAACATACCAAAAGATGAGAATGATCCAACCCTCAGGAATTAAAATAAACATATTTTACGATCATACGATGCGTAAAATGCGGCCTGTTACATTATCCTTCTTAAGGACCAATCTTAGTGATAAATTATTGGTCTTATTAACCATTTAATATCTATAGGAGATAATAGATGATAATGCAACATATATGTTCTATATAAATACTAATTTTGACAATCAAAACTATACAAAACATTGCATAAATATATAAATTAAGTAAAATATGTTCCCACTCAAATCAACATCCCTCTATTTTTATGTATATATATATATATATATATATCAGTATACACGTATCTTAGTGATCCAATATCCACATCTAATCATGCCTTCTGTTAGCATAGGCTAATCCCCAAATCACAACCTTTTAGGTAGACATCTTATGTTAATTATATCACATATATAATTCATGGATAGCATGGTGTACAATTTTGTTCATTTTAAATATTGAATATTTCATGCTCTTTGTCTCTGAGCCCATAAACTTATTATTTCAGCTTAGTTAAGCCGGCCCAATTATACAGTTAGTATCACATTTACCACTACACCAAATTAGTGATTTTGCAACAATTACATTTTTCTATGCCTAACACTTATATATGTTGTAAGCTACCTGCAATAAAAAGTGTTAGCATATACAAAAGTGTGTTGGTTAAAAAAAACATTTCTCTAAATAGTCATTTTAACATAATAATTTTGATGGATAACACGAGTAAGTGTTGGGGGAGTGGAATAATTTTTTAAATAATCGAGCAAATTTGCAGTATTGGGTAGTTTTTCATACTTTTTGCCTTGTGATGCTTAAATTCTTTCAAGCACTAATTTGGCTGCATATTTCACTATTAGCTAGGGTTTCTCTAAGGCACTTCACTAATTTCTCTAGAAGTTTCGAACATCTATTAGATTCAATCTCCCCACCATTGACTAATCAATTCCTTCGTCGATGATTCACACTTCTTCGTTCATCTCCTTGGATGATTTGATATCAGTTTAATCTCATAGCTTGCCGATCGTTTCAGTTCAAGTCCGAAATTTTCGACCAACGTTGGCTTCAATGTTAGCTTTCAGTTTCAATTCTAGCTCCGTCATCAACCCATCGCGGATTCATGGTCTGGTAACTACGTAGTACTACCCTACATGCTTTCCTTACAATGTTTAAATTTGTAATAATGTCCATCTTTACCTTATCCAATGATAAATACTCAGTTAATTTCATTTACTGCTCACACATGAGGACCGTGCTTAAATTTTACATGATTTTGTGTCTTTAAATTTTCAATGGAATTTGATTATTTGCTTGCTGGGAAGTAAATAGTATAGTTTCATGACTATAATCAGTTTGTGGTCCCAGTATACAGTATGTTTGCCTCTGTCCAATGTGAAGTTCATGCACTGAAAAAATTTCAAAAATATCCATGCATAGGAGGGAAAGAAATATGAGGTATCATTGATTTTTTCAAGTTATCTTCTGCAATTCTTTGTATGGTCTTATGTGTACCTATGTTCTAATTTTTCAAAATATGGATTATTTTATCTATCATATTCTTAGTTTAGTTCCGTCCTGGTTGTTCATAGCATTGTATATTTACTTCACTTATTTATAACTTAGAAAGTTGATTTGTTATTATGCAATTATATTGTTACACAATTTTGATTTTTGCATGCTTACAGGTTGGTTTTTATGGCCATTAGTTTGGTGTGGAGTTAGATATGCAAGGTAAATTTTGATTCTTGCATGCCTACCTTGGAGTGACAATGGGAGAAGAAAATGTAGGACTTGGAGCAGCGTTAAAAACAACAGAGACAAGCTACAGGTTTGATCACCTCTTGATATACCATTTGTTGTGTTACCGATGAACAATGATAATAAGGTAGAATTTCCGGTATGTTATTACTATTGCAATATAGAGTCTGATAGACATGAGAAGGTTACTGATATATCATTCACTGTTGATTACGGGACTGGAAAGACTGTTGTAAATAGATAGTAAATTATGGACCGTCCTTAAAACCAATTTTTCTTATATTTCCTACTTAAAATTAATAAACGTGAATCGATATGTTGAATTATATATGTGATAAGGAAATCATAAAGATATGTTATATTCATTTGTTTTAAGAATTTTAATAATAATCGGCTAAGCTATAGAAAAGAACTTAATTTTGTATTGTAACGCATACAAATGTTACCAATATTTTGGATTAGCAGTAGTTATGAATGTTGCAAAACTAAAAAACTCAACGAAGCAGTTTATGTATGCCAACATTTGTAAGAGTTGGTAAGATTATTATACTGACACTTATAAGTGTTACTATAATATAAGATCCCAACATTTATAAACATTAGCAATGATATGTTTGTAACTCTTACAAGCGTTGCAAATTTGGTCGACCAATCCCTACAGGTCATTGGTCACACTAAAAAGTGTTACAGAAATTATTTATAGCACTTATACTTGTTAGGAATCCCCCTTTTTTGTGTAGTGTACTCTATCGCATATAACCAAAATAAATTATGCACCTGATGCTTTGACATTACCTACATCTATTGATTCTAGCATTGATAAGTGTATTTATTGGAAGACTTCACCATGGCTTAATATTAACGTATAGTTTCTAAGGGATTATATTATTGGAAGTGGCAAGTCGTATCAGTCGAATTCAATCCAATTCTAAATACACACACAAATATATATATATATATATATAGGTAATTTCAATTGCATATACGAAACACGTGCAAAATTATATAAAATAAAAAATATGTCGTCTATTGCCTGTCCATTTCCTGTCTATTGCCTTTACGAACATTTCATTTGCAAACATGTACAGGCACAGACTCACATATAAGTATCGCATACACAACATTAACATTGCATGCATGCATTGTATACAAATTCAGGTAATGATGTTAAAGATTCAACTATATTCAAATATTCTATCATATGTACTTCACAACTACATTGTATCATATATTTGCAAGATAAAACTCGTGCATATACTCATGCATATATATATATATATATATATATATATATATATATATATATATATATGTAAACATTTCAGAAAAAACATTCAGAAATTATAAATGGCATGTTTAGGGATTGTATATATGTTACTATATAAACATTTTAGACAAAATATTGAAATGTGTTGAGCTGTTGATAGATTTAAACATATTTAGCATAATATTCAAGCTCAAAGTTTAGAATTAACAGCATCATCTAATGTTTATACATACATATAACAGTACAATATGCTTTCAACAAGCATTCAATAAACAAATTCATAAAATCAACATATTTATATTGTGAATCAGTGCCCAGATTACAAACATACATATACATCAACAAAACCAAGTCATACTTGCTTAAAATGTATATACATATATATGCAGCATATAAGCAATGCCAACCCTGAGCTATTTTATTTCCCGTCCTACTAAACTAATTTCAGTATTCAGCTAAAAACTACTACTGCCCTATTAAAACAATTTTTAATTCATAGGGTTAGGCTTACTAAAATACATTAAATGTATGTAATAGTGTGCAAAAAATAAGAATCAAACATTAAGATATATAAAAACATCCAGCAATATATATATATATATATATATATATATTTGAATCAGCTTTGAACCCATTTCATTCTGGTACAATAATTAAAAGGAGGCAAAAGTATGTTACACCTATTGCACATTTCATGCTATATACTTATCAAAATAAATACGAACAACATACCTATAATCAAATTTGAAATGTTATGTATCACATGCAACACATCAGATTCCCCATTTTGAAACAGGGTATTGCAAATCATATTTGCAATTTTAATATCGTGAATTTACCAAGATAGGTTTTGTTGTAAGGTTGCCCAAAATAAAGCATATATATATATATAATCATAAGCTGATTTATATGTGTCAATTGGAACATGTCTCACCATTATTATATCTACCTATACATAACCTATATTCACAAATTATACTGCAACGAACAGATATTAGCTGGCTTATATCTTATAGTGTTATAACCATGTCTTCGCATAAGTTTATTTACAAACGCAACACACACACACACACACACACACACACACATATATATATATATATATATAAGGGTGTGATTTCTTGTTGGCCTAACTTGCAACAGGTAAACTGTATAAGTTAGGCTCAGTTTCGAATGGTATATGTGATAAGTCAGTGGCTCTCATTATATATATATATATATATATATATATATATATATATATATATATATAAACTTAAAGAGTATACTATTGAATACACGCACAACAAAGTATGCATACGTATACTCTTATATATTCCAGTGAGTGATTATATAAAATTCAAGCAACATATTACTTACTTTGAAACAAATTAAAATCAACATATAGTTTACTCAATCAATCTGGAACAAGGATCCGTATGAATCAGGTTTTTAAAACAAATTCAATGTCCAAATTCTAATAAATTTATATTAACAGCCATTCCTGAAAATTTATGCAGACTTAAAGATATAATTAATTACCTTTCATCAAATTACAATATGATGTATCCGTGGAAATTATGTAGTGACTATATAACTCTAATATAGCTTGTTTGTACAGAAAAAATAATACTTATTTTATTACTGATCCAAATATTTACAAGATGTAGCTATTTAAATGTACTCGTAAATGCAATTATATACAGTAAGATATATATATATATATATCCAGGCATGCTAGTACCTTTTATATTCATTTATATATGCACCAACAACCATGCATCCACATACAAAATTATAACTTTAAAACATTTATTATTCCTAGATACTAACATATATACACATGCACACACACACACACACAAATAGTATATAAGAAGCCATCATATTTAGTGGCTATAGGTTATACCATGATTTTTGCAGATACAAAATTTATGAAGATAGAAACATCTATAAGAATGGCAGTGATATTTGCAGTGATTATCTCATTACATCTACCTATATGTTATTTATATATCTACCATGGTATGCTCATACAGAAACAAGTAACAACTTACTTACCTTAGAAAACAATTAGCAAAGTCATATATATATATATATATATTGTGACATCAACTATAAATGGATGCTAAGTATATATTTGTGTAGGTAGTCAATAAAAAATGACACACACACACACACACACAGAGATATATATATATATATATATATAGTAAGCATGTTATATACATGTGTTCATTAAAATATGTATAAATATAATCAAGTGTTGTTATATCCATCTATATGAATATTATACACTGATTCATGCGGAACTCTTAGGCAACGTAGATATATGTACATATTTATAGGGGAATTATTCAATTAGGTAGAAAATCATGGCAGCACTATATAAAATTAACCTTTTAAAACAACTTAATGTCTTGATACTATTATTTATACAAATAGTATAAAATCAAACAACAAATTATATTTGCTGTACTTTTAAAACCAGACTTGTAGC
The DNA here is from genome assembly GCA_030737875.1 of Allium sativum. NCBI lineage: Eukaryota > Viridiplantae > Streptophyta > Magnoliopsida > Asparagales > Amaryllidaceae > Allium > Allium sativum. The sequence goes on along the minus strand of CM060910.1, from coordinate 605,164,596 downwards.
ATATATATTTATCATTATAAATATAGAATCAACATCAAATCAAATGGTTTTGCCGTATCCAGAATAATACCAATGCAACCCATTTCATGAATAAAATGTGACCAACTAAACAACCAACAAAACTACTTGTTACAAATAATATCTTGTTGTTGCATCGAAACATATAAATGTTGACTAATCTTGCTAACGTTGAACTTGGTAAAATGAAATGGTTGAATAATTGAAAAATGGGATTATTCAGGAATACACATTGAATCCTGAGATTACGCATGGAATTTCCGGTAGTAGATCCATAATCCAAAAAGTTTTTATGATTGTTCCAGAAGAAATGAAACAAAAGATACGGTAGAACTAGCACAGTTATTATATGAGGTCTACCCAATGCTAGATGTAGAGGCGTATAATAGATCGATATGAACATCATGAGCTGCCCCGTAATAAAACCTGTTGCTGTTGATATCTACTTCTTAGTTCCTTCTTCTATGTAATACTAATTGATAGGGCCTCATTGATAAGTTCTACAAGATCTCTTGCATTAGAACCCATGGGTATAGACCCGAAACCGTTAATATGGAACATTTTCTTTTCTAAGTGAAATCCCCTAGTATACAAAAGAGTGAAAAAGTGCTTTCGTTGTTGTGGAATAAGAAGCCTTCGTATCTTAATGCATGTATTTAATTTATTCGGAGCTATTAGAGTAGGATCCACTTTTTGGGGAATACAAAATTGACTATTCGTTTCTCTCTTTGAAATGTTGCAGAAATGTCTGCGATCGAGTAAATAGCTCTACGAACGACCTGATTGGATCGAATTGGAAAATGGAAATATTTGTACAAGTTATACATTTCATCACCACTTTGTAGAAAATCGTTAGGTATGAATATATTAGTGACTCGATTAGTGAAATAGTCTCTCTCTCTCCAAAAAATATATGTTTTTTTACCGATGCCCAAAGAAAATATTTTGTTGCGAATGAACAAGATATTGAGGAATTGTCCATATGTAAGATCATCATTATGGATACAGATCTTTTCCATAGAAAAAGGGAATCTTTTGTAACAATAGAACCAGAAGCGATGTGGATCATTCAAGAATCGAATGCCAGATATGTCCAAAAATAGAATTATTTTGATGACCCATCTTGTTTTTTTTTTTGAAACTTTTAGAACCCTATTTCCTCTTTCTTTGAAAACTCTTATAACTTGTGAAATTTTCTTTTTCGCTTTTATCGGGGTTTTTTTCGAGATCTTTAAAAATGGGTTCAAAGAAAGAAGGTCGTTTTCGGGGAGACCCAAAAGGTAGCTCTGCTTCTCTTCCCCAAACTGTTAGAAAACAAAAGTTATATTTTTTCTCTTTTTTTGCCTTTGCTGATCTCCATGATTAAATCGTACCATAGATCTTTGCCAAGGTTTCAGACGAAAAGGAAATAGAATCTTTATTTGAATACCATCTCTTAATCAATTTTGGGGAAATTCTGTTTCTAATAATTGAGCACCATTATAAGTACATTTAACATGCATTTTTGCATTCCATTCCTTCTAATCCTCATACCATTCGGGGAATTGAAACAATATCACATGACTAATATTTTTAGCTATTATTAAAATGGGAAATAGAACATATTTTCTAAGAAAAGATTGGATTATTAATATTAAACCTCTTATTGCTTAAGTAAATAGAAAGCTACCCCAAGTCTTTGATATTGCTATTCGTTCATTTTCCTCTTTTTTCTCTTTATTCATTTTCTCATTTTCGTTTTTTATGTTCTTGCTCAAAATAATAAATTTGTGATTCTGAGGTTCTTACTAACCAATTCCTAATTTTAAATATATTAAAAAACGAAAAAAACGTTTTGTCTATTCGATCCCAAAAAGGTAGGGAATACACATTTTCTTGAAATATGTTCAAGATAATTATTTTACGTCTTTGATCACATTCGCTCCCAGCAATATTGCCATCCCTACCCTATCACGTCAATCCTACAAGCCTCTTATCCATTCGTTCGATCACTATGGGGAACAAGTCAAAACAGAAAAACTCCTACTGGGTGTAGGGATAATCAGGCTCAAACTGATGACTTCCACCATGTCAAGATGACACTCTACTGTTGAGTTATATCCCTTCCCGACACCATCGAGAAATAGAACTAACTAATCCTAAGGCAGAGGAACTCCCAAGAATTTCTTAATCTCAGATGTGCCCATATCAATGGAACAGGTGAATCATTATTTCAATGAATCATTTCTTCGGATAAAAGAAGATTCTGTAAACACTTATTCGAAATCTCACTTATCAGAGTCCATTGTGAAAGAATCCTCTGAGGAATTTTCCATGATATATCTGATCCATACATAATATCATGAAAAATGGATACAAAATTTTGACTGCTACTTAGTATTGGCAATGGGTCTGAAAAGTATCTACAAGGGAGAAATTTAGATATTTGCACCCTGTCGAAGTAAGGAACCATGGCATATATGTTTGGAACAGATTCCATTTTGATAGATTTGAAAAAGCACTATCTCATTGAAAGGTTCCATACATCTGCCCTCTCTCAACGTATTTCTTTAGACAAAGACTCCGATTTTTCCATTTTCCAAATGGTGAATATTTTTCAGAACATGGAGTGTGAATCAAACCCATTTTTGAATTGAATCTAAGATACTGATGCAAGTTCTTCCCTTCTGAATCAGATAGATTCATATCTGAAAGAGGCTGACAATAAGTTCTTTCAAAAACAATGTATAATATAATCTCTTGCATCTATTTACTATACCATTGCCCATTAGTTTTATTAAAAACAATGTATAATATAATTTCTTGCATACCAGTATTCTTAAACATATTTAACAAAATGCAGATGTATTCAAAAATGTTGCAGTTTTCAAACTCCTGAGGGAGTGATAATCAAAATATGCTCTAATAGAAAAATTAAAATTCCAATTCAAAATTCCAGTATATATATATATGTTGTATATAAGCAACATGTGAATTTGTTATTTTGTGTCATACAAAATTATATCAAAAACTTGAACCTCTAGTATTGTTGCTGAATAAATTATTCTAGAAAATATTGATTATGATATAATCAAATACACTTATCATTGATTTTTATCATTATAAACCCGTCAGCTTATTCAAAGGAATGTGTATATATATAATACATAACCTCATAAAGTATGGAAAAATATTATCATAGATCTGACAATCAAACATATATCAGTAGCTTGCATGTATATATGTCATGAAATAGACACACTGAATAAAATCAGTCATACTGATCTAAATTCTCATCAGTGTTTAAGAGATATCATTTCAAATCCATATATATATATATATATGTATGTATTAAAACATATTGAGGTAAACAATAATCCAAATTTCCAGATTCAAGAGTCAAAATACAATTTTCGCAAGCCTAACTCTAATACCATTGAAGGATTTTACAGATCAATTCAGCAGTTTAAATCATGACATAATTAAACTTAAATCAGGATCCAAGCGATAATTTGTAAATAGATTTAAAAGCGTATCATTTTTAGTTTACAAAATCATGAATCCAATAACATCTAGATTGAATCGAATGACGAATGCTGCCCAATGGGATGGCGTCTCTATAATATCCATATGAACAATTTTCGATCTACTAATGAGATTGAAAAGGAGGAAGATAATAGGTGCTAGCCATGGACGATATGATTCTTTTTTTTAGGTTTTTTATTTTCTTTGTTATATGTTTTTAAGGAGAGACTATCTCCTTTAAAGACATACGTGAACCAAAAGGAATAAGCAAATAATATGGGCTACTGTTTCTCTTGTAGTTGAAAATATCAATGATTAATATTTTTAATCGTTTAACGAATGATTCTTTCCATTTCAATTTCCTAAGTGTGTAACGCTATGGTTACTACAACATTGGCAATAAATTTAAATCATATTTAAAATTATAAACAGTGAGCAGTATCTAGTAGTATATCACTGATACTCAAGTTATAATAAAATCAGTGATTCGATACAATGTTTTCTACGACCAATGTTCCAACATAATTTAATCCTTTTGACCAATATATCCAATTTTAAACTGAAGGCATGGAACATATCATCCTCTTTATAATTTAATCCTTTTATCTTGATCTATGATTAGATTATATATAACAAATCAATATTTGAGCATAGATAAGTATTTTATAATCATACTCAATCAAGTGGCTCATGATATCTCTACTTATATTGTAGGGTTAAATTCCATCTAGGTCATTCATATTATTTAATTGATTTGAGAAGTATCTGATAATCACCTTTATCTTCTACTCGGTTAAAAGTAACCTTTTGATGATATCAAAACATAAATATCCTCGAATAAAATATATAATGATTTCAGGTTTGAGGACCATTACATCACTGCCACTATGAGAATTACTTATGATACTATTAAGCAAGCACCATGAAGTTTTTTCATGTTGGTTCAGCCCAATACACTATTCTCTAATTTGTACTCATGTGTTGACATTAATATTACATATATTAATGACCAATGAGATATGATCATCAGTCAATTAACATACTAGCCCAAACGTTTTATTGTAAATGTTTTATTGTTGTCCTATATACAATAAAACTTAGCTAGGGACATTCAAGAATTATAATACTTATTATTATATTATATAATCTCATGTTCAAGTCACTTACTTGAAACTATATAATTCCGAATTATTATTCGAAGGACTTCTATTATGTTAGTATTTATATTATGTAGTAAACATAATATAAAAGAATTTTTTATATAAAATAAAATATAACATCAACAATGTTATTAATCACATCAAATGGATTACCTCTAGGGCACAAACTCTAACATAAATATACCTAGAGGAGTGACCTGGGGGTCGACCCTTCTGGTTGAAAATGCCTAATGATGGCTAAGTTTTTAGGGTATTTTTATATTTAATTTTTTTTAAATGGATGGTTTTTATAATATTAAATCTAATGGTCTAGGGTCATTTCTACACTTATAAATAAAGGGTTAGGCCCCATTCTTTTGCACACAATTCTGAAAGTCGTAGCGAGGCTCTGCCATTTTCTCTCTTCTTCAAAAATCTCTCCTAAATAAAATCTAAACATACACAAATTAAATAAACATATATTTGAAAAGATTAAAATTAGATTTCTGTGCAAAAGGGATGGTGCTACGGGTAGGCATTCTTTCATTTAGATTTCCTTCCTCTTACCTATTTCTTGCAGGTCTATAAATCTAAAAGAATCCCATTAGTTGTAGATCTGTAAGATTTTGGGAGTTATTGGCCTAAAGGTTTATTCATATTCAGAGTTGGATAGCTTTCATGTGAGTGGGAAATTATATACATCGTTTACAATAACTTATTTAATTCGTTTGTGTAGATCAGAATTATATGCCTAAAATTTATCAGATTTGTTTGTTTATTTTTATCAAATGAAATAATGGGTTATGGTTTGAATATTGAATTTGTAGGCCTTTTGGTTATTGAAATTTTATTTCCTACAATTTTTTTAGGTTTTTCGTTGTTATTATGAACACCTTAAATATGGGAATCAGTCCTAAAACCATTGTTATATTGTAGCATTTATTCCAGATTCTTAGATTTGGCATTGATTTGTGGTTTATGCAAATTTTGTTTAAAAAGATATGCCTATTTGTGTTCGATGTTGTTTGGGGTTTTACTTTATTATTTTAAATATGTCACTTTTGTTCTTTTTAATAAAAACATATTATTTGGAATCAACAAGAAATGTGTACAAATCAAATAGGAAAGGATGTGTAAATCACATATATCCAAATGTAGTTAATAACATCCACTCTAAAAATATACATATTCCATGTTTCTAGGTATTAAGTGACGGGGTTGAGAGTCCGCCTTGGGATTAGGTATTAAATGACCATACGAAGGTTTCATAGGTCTGATTACCCTACGGGAAGTATTAAATGACTAAGGAATTATCTAATAAGTCCAGCTAGATAGTAACAAAGGGGTTCGCCGGGGGAAGGTCATAACTGACGAGATGTCAACTACCTATCATGTGGATAATAAGTGACTACTTACTATCGCTCACCTTATGTGGGGAATAGTTGTATGCGTGAAAGACGAAAGCCTTAAATTAGTTGGACTTGTAGCTAGTCTCCTCTAATTTATATTAGTGTACCAGTAAACCACCAGGTATGGTATTAACTGACTGATGGGTCTACCTTGGGTCTTAAGTGATCAAAAGTATCCACCCTTATTCATTGATAGTGAGGTATTAAATGGCTATGTAGAAATAATTAACCTCCATATGAAATAATGAGTAGTTGGGAGCCCACCTCATAGTGTTTAGTAGTTGGTTGAATGGTGGTTTAAGGGGTTCATTTTTTGTGTAAAAGTTCTATCTCACTATTGCGATATCGTTGTGTTTAGGATGCTACCTCGGGTATGGTAGTTTTTTGTTGTGCATATATTTGTACAAGATTAGGTTAGAATTAATAGCCTTGTTAGACATATGTTTTGGTTTTGACTAAATGAGATACATTTGTATATTATAGATAGTATTATACATTTTCTACTCACCAAGACTTGCTGTTCTGACGCCCCTCCTCATAACAACTTTAAGGTCTAGCTCGCGGAAGACAAGTCGGCAGGTATTCAGTTTGGTTTTCTGTTCTCGTTCTCTCATGCTCGATATCAACGTGGCGATATGCTCTAAGGTAGTTGCCTTAGTCGGTATTAGTTATCTTATTTTTCTTCCCCTTTGTATTAGTTTTATTTTACTCTAATTATGCTCATGCTCATTATTTGTAGGTACTAGATATATACTCTCCATGCTTGGATGGGCTTGTGTTTCGATTTTTGTCGAAATTTGGGCTTGGAAAAGTGTAGGGTGTTACATTTGGTATCAAAACTTAAGTTTAGATGATTAGAGGAATTAATAAATTAGGATTAGTGAGAACGCATTCGAATTTCTTTTCTATTTTTTTTTCATCTATCTTACTCGATTTTAAAATTACTTCAAACGACGGGATAGTCGCAGGCCTATTTAAATCAAGATAGGTTTAAACGACTAAGAGTTGGAAGTATTTTGGGTTCGAGTATCAGCCAACCCTGATTTACCCCATGGTGCATTTGGCAATTTAATTGTGGTGAGCATGAGGACGACATAGGGTGAATCCCATGAATTTGAGCCTGGTGACTGGACGTAAAGCTAGCTACAACTATCATAGTATCGATTTGTTGTTTTGGTTTCGTTGGGAGTTCCAGTTGATGAACTTATTTTGCTCTTGAAACGGAAAATTCACGTTAGTATGTCGTCATAGTCCGAAAATATAATTACGAAACATATTTATTTGTAAACCTGAATATTCTTTTGATAGAATTAATCTTTTGAATCCTTATACCTATGTTCGGAGAGAGTTTAGTTTTTAAAACTGTTTTTGAAATAAAAGAGGGTTTCAAAATTTTGAATTATGGTTTTTGAAAAATTGTTTAAAGAATAAAGATTTTGGTGGAACAAAATATAATCTTAGAAAATTAAATCTAACCATGTTTCGAATTGTTAGATTTTGTATAATTTTAGTAAATGATCCATCTTAATAAGAGAAGGAATTTCAAATGACATGGAATAAGCCTCAAAATTTAGAAACTATAATACTCATTCCATGTGATTTCTAATATTCCACTTTTCAATATTATAAATGATTCATAGAAATTATCACAAATATTATATTCATAAATTTAAAATTTCAACAATCCAAAGCATGGAAAGATTGTTCCAGTCAGTAGAATAAAATGGAATATAAAATTTTAAATGTATATTTATATTGTGAGACCCTTCGGTTAAAATAGTAATATCAAAAAGTTTTCAAAATTTTGTAACATCCTGCATTTTATGACAATTAAATAATTAAATAATGCATATGTGTATATATATGCATAGACATAAATATATAAAAGAAGAATAGAATAATGATAATATAAGATTGCATGTAATAAATATATGCATTGAAAAGGAAGAAACGATTAATGCAAATAAAAATACAATGCATACGTTAAAAGAAAGAAGAAATTGGTTGCATATAGTGTAAATATGTTGCATGCACTGATTTACAAATATTATGCATTAATAATAAAAGAAAAATGAAAGAAAAAGTTACATGCAATGGTTTAAATAAAAGATTACAACAAATATGAAAAAGAGGAATAAGAAAAGAACAATGACCACCATTGTTCTAAGCCTTATTAATAATAGCCTAAGTAATCAAGTTGGTTAAAGCATGTGGCTTTCAAGTGAGAGATGCAAGGTTCGATCCCCGCCGGTGCTATATTTTTGTTTTAAGGGAACGACTAAAATAACACATGTTTTAAAGAGAAAACATGTATAAACGCACATATAAGGAAATATAGAAAAATATATGTATATATGTATATAAGAATATATATATGTGCAATATTTTTTTTGATTTACGTGTGGAACCTATGACTTCACTCAAGCCATTGCTTGTCGGTCTTAGCAAACCCCACGAGTAGTGATATACCCCCATTTTTCAACGCCTTCACACTACCTAGGTAGTCACCCCTAGAAATATGTGCAATATATATATATATAAGAGAAAAGTTCAAAATAAGGCTACAATCAAAGAAATATGGTAAGAGTTAAATAACGGTACAACACCGTTTGGATTTTGAAAATGAAATAAAAATTGTGTGTATATATATACATGTAATATTGTCATTAAAGTTTTTGTATACGTATAGAACCTTATATATAAATATAATTCAAATCAATGCAAACTGAAGACCATGCACAAAACTGAAAAAAAGACCCGCTAGGGGTCGACCTACCTCCTTGGGGGTCGACCCATGGGTTTTCCCACCCCAAATCCGGGCAGATTCATCAATGAATCTGGAATGTTTTCTTAACCTTATTCGTTGCTGACTCAGCACTGCGTGTATGATAGGATCCTGAACACCTATAAATAGGCTAGTAGTGCCTAGCCTAAATCTCATATTTTTTGAGATGACATCTATATTCTGCCATTCTTCTTGCTCCTCAAATCTCTTCGGAAAAATAGAACAATTAATTTAGGAAAATTCTGATTGGAGGAAAATAATGTAAATTAATAAAGAAGGAGTTCGGAATTCTATTCATAGTAAGGTAATTTTTTGGATCTTCTCTATTTTAATTTCTCCTCTTTCTTCCCTTCTTCTTTATTTAAGAATTGTGGATCAATGGTTGTTTAGGTTCTAAATTCAGTTAGGGGAACTATGGAATGCTGGATCTGGATCAGATTTCGAATTTGGAAAGCAATTAGGTGAGTGGATTTAAAATATACCTTTTTGATAATGGTATATTTATCGTTTGACATTCCCCATTAATATGCAATGTAAATCTGCTAGAATGATTAAAGTGTTGAAATCTTAATATGACATATTGAAATATTAATATGTTAAAATGTTAATATGTTGGAATATTCATATGTTGAAATGTAAACCTATTGAAATGTAAACCTGCTAAAATTACGTGTAATGATTACTGTTGTATACATGCATGTTTTAATTACATGTTAACCTGTGACATATTATGTTCTGGAACCCTTAACTGTGGAAACTGGGATAATTACATGTTAAATTGTTAGATTAGAATAACTACATGATTGATAGTTACATGTTATTATTTTAGAATGGAGTTAATTACATGTTTGCAAGAACATGCGACATAATTATAAGTTAAAATGGAATTAACATGATATTAAGTGTGACACGTAAAAATAGAATTACAGTAAAATTTGGAAGAATGGACACGCCTGAATTATATGGAAAATTTACAGAAATTAGAAAATTGTAACACACTTAGACACGAGGTTATATTTAACTTGTGGTAGAAATCTGCCTGGAACCGCCTGGCAAATCCAGCGTCCACAAGTTGTTAATTTAATGTGAGGGGTCTAGTGCGTAAATATACATGTAATCGTGCTAATACATGAGGTTAAGTCCAATTTGTGATAGAATTATGCCCGGAACTGCCCGACAAATCCAGCATCCACAAATGATTGGCTTAATGTGAGAGGTCTAGTGCATAAACATATATATGAATAAATGTATATAAAAGGATAGAAATAAATGACACTAATTGTGAGTAATGGAAATGATTAAGGAAATGAATGAAAGTTACAACAGTTAAAGAAGTGAAATGAATGGGGAATGATAATAACCTATTATAATTAATTACATTGATGAGTATGTTATATAATAGGTAGGCTAGTCCTAGGGACAAGTGGGAATTATAACATAGGTTATAATAAATGATAAGGAAATTGGAATAACTTATGTAATGGGACAAATTGTACTTAATTATAAATTAAGTTATCCATGAGAACGAGAATATGAAATCTACCGATAAGGAAAACATAAAGTTATATTAATGGAAAGGAAACTTATTAATAAACCTTAATTAAGAGAACTAAGTTAATAAGTAAATAACAATTAGTTGTAGTGACAGTATAAGATGGAATTATGATTAAATAAGAAGAATGAGGTAAACTTATGAAATGAAATAAGTTATATTTAACCATAAATAATAAGTGACATGTTAAATAGAAAACATGTGAATAGAGATATACTTAATAAAGTAGAACATGTTGTTGTAACTACGAAATAGACAATGAATAATAGAAAGAGATTGTAGATTACAGACCTTGAATTACAATCTAGAGAATAACATGTTATGGGTTTATTAATAAATTTAAATAGGTTAAGTTATATGACCGAAATTAATAAACAAGAGGGGTCCATTCCTTGGAGATATAAGGGGCTCGGAAAGAACTTGGTAACATGGATAAGAAGTTAATATGATTTGAGATAACCAAGTTAACTGGGAACCTGATGAGGTAGAGCAAGCGCATAATTGAATGTTTAGACATAGGGTCTAATAACACATTAAAATGAGGCACTTGGACCAGTCCGTATGTTTGAGGGTGAATAACCCAACGGGGTAGATCATCGTGTTGTCATGGGACATAAGGGGAGCGCACATCCATTTGATTATTATGTTGTTCTGCTGATATTTTGCTGGCTCCGAAGGACTGGATAGGGAAGCACACGGCTTCTTGGGACGTGGAGGGTACTCCTTGTAGTCCTCTGTGTTTTGACAACGTTCTACTATGCTCATAGGGGTTAGGTCTGCGCGTTTCTACCCGGTGAGTATGCCTTGATTGCCACGATAGTGGGCAATCAGAAGACTGTAGGGTGGCATTGATGATTCAACGATTCCCGTTGCCTGAATTTTTTTGCCTAGGTTATGACCACCCTTTTGTACTGATAGGTCTAACTATTAGATAGCGGAGTCATCGCGAACCTACCATCGACAGTAATCTTGATACGTGATGCACGATGCGGAAAGGCAGAGTGCTAAACCAATAGACCATAGACCTTTTTCTATCAAGGTTATGGGTGAGGGACATGCCAATTAGGATTTGTTGTTTGTTGTTTGCTCTTGGGCCAGGTCATTAATTCTCAATCTTGTTCGTATTTCATTAGTTGAGGGAGGGGTCAGGTGGGACCATAGCCACTGAAAATGCAGACCTTAGCATATGTGTATATAGATATATGAAAAGCTCCCGACCGAGTTCCGTGTTTCTTGTACAGCGCTGCCACAGAACTCGGTGCACAGTAGAGGATATGTGCGATTAATTCATCGAGTACGATTGATGATACGTATGTGGGAAAGTCCCGATACATGTGTATCTGCTCCGGGTGGTGTATCGTAGATTCTAGGGCATTACTTGATGATCTGATTCGATCAAAGGGGGCAGTTGGTACACTTACATAACATTGCGATGGTGGTTCTATGCAGAACATAGCATTGTTTTATAAGGATTTGTACGTCACTCCGGCGTGGGATGAGGGACTACATATATTTCTATGGTGTTACGGCGGAGACCGTGCACGTGGGGTACCATGTGGTGTACCTTAATATTGGGGGTAGCTACATATATATTGTATTAGGTTAGTCCACTTGGGAGTAATGGATATGACATATGTGTAAGCCTTGAGTGTTGTTAACCCAAGTAACCTAATAAATAAGAAAATGTAATTGAACAGTATATGTAGGGTTACCCAAAATGTGTTGCTTAAATGCAGTCACCAAAACTTGTGTTCTGACCCACTCCTCCTTACATACTTGCAAGTTAGATGTGCGGCAGAGATATGATAGCTTTGGATACTGGTTATGCAGTATTATATTTTGGGTAAGGTATGTTTTTATGATATTATATTTTATCCATTCTACTGTGAGATGTTTTCTGAGCTCCGATATATTTTATATCTCTATCTTTTCTACAGGATACCAGAGCAACCAACACGAGTTTCGATAGATTAGAATTTTGAAAAAACATCGATCAGTCGGAATTCACATTGTTACAAATTTTCTCTTGGAAAAGACTAAGGAAATTTCTATTTAGCTTGGGGTGCTTGATTTCCTAAATCATTTAGGTTGTTTATCAGTTAGGTAAGGGGAAAAACCGTTTTATTTATTTCAGATTTCTAGCTGAGTTTTCTTCTTGAGAATTCGTTGTTGTGTGGTTGCAGCCTTCTTACCCCCTCCTCATAACAACTTTTATGTTTAGCTCGGGGAAGACAAGTCTTGGCAGTTGTTCAGTTTGGTTTTTTGTTTTTGTTCTCTCATGCTCAATATCGATGTGGCGATATGCTTTAAGGTAGTCTCTTTAGTCGGTATTAGTTATATTTACTATGTTTCCGTTATGAGTTAGTTTCATTTTACTCTGATTATGCTCATGCTCATTATTTGCAGGTACCAGATATATATTCCTCATTCTTGGATGGGTTTGAGTTTTGATTTTTCGAAATTTAGGCTCGGAAAAGTGTGGGGCGTTACACTATGCCAGAGTCATGAAGGCACTTCCTAAGGTGAGAAAAACAAAAACCTTATGCACTCCCTATAATCGCTCGAAAAGATCCAATCGATAACCTAGTTTCCCAATTCTATCAACAATATTGAATGGCCCAATAAATCTAGGAGCCAATTTCCCAGTCTTTCCAAACCGGATAACTTTACTAAGAAGAGAAACTTTTACGAAGACCATATGACAATGCTAAACTCAAGTTCTATCCTCCTATCGGCGTAAGATTATTGCCAGTCTTGGGATACCATCATTCTTTGTTGTATCAAAATAATTTTCTCCGTAGAATCAAAGATAAGGTCAGGTTAGAGTAAAACCTTGTTGGTAGTTTCTCATCAACAAGTAGGCAATCTGCATGGCCGCCCATACATTGCTTCATAAAGGGCCGTACTAATCAAAACTCGCTCGTAAACAAAGGTTCTCTATAACTTACTATGCTCGTCAGAATCCCATGTTGACGCACTATCTCCTTGATATATTACTAGGATAACAAAGTTGCGGCCCTACATTTCTTTACTAGGATAAAATGGGCACTCTTCATCATACGATCCACAATGACCCATATGGATTCATTCCCTTTCTGACGCCTTGGTAGCCCATCCACGAAATCCATTGAGATATGCTCCCATTTCCAAGTGGGAACCTCTAAAGGTAACAATAACCCTCCGGCACTACCTTGCTTTGCTTTAAATCTCTGACAAGTCAAACATCTTTCTACAAACTCAGCAACATCCTTCTTTATACATTCTCAATAAAAACTCCTCCGCATGTCCTTAAACATTTTATCATCGCCGCATGTCCTTAAACATTTTATCATCCCCGGGATGTATGGTCATCCCCGAACGATGACACTCTCCTAAAACCTCTTCTCTCATATTCCCAGTCTTAGGGATATAAAGTTGGTCGTCCCTTCTCAAACTCCTTCTCTATCAACAGAATATGTATCAGAATGAGGAAAGTGTTCTCCTCTAGCAATCCTATCCCTCAACTCTCTTAACTCTTCATTGAGACCTTGCCCATGCTTAATTCTATCTACTAAACTTAGTATCACTTCCAAAACTCCAAGAAATCCTTAAGATGATACAAATAGTGGATGAATGTTAAAAATAGAAATAAACACCAATTGCTTCCACTCGGCAATTGCACTAAGAGTAGTGTGTCTCCGACTCAAAGCGTCTACGATAGTATCACCCTTTCTGGGTGTATTGAATACTGAACTCAAATGAAGCTATATACTTCATCCACTTCTGTTGTATAAGAATCAAATCTCTTTGAGAAAACATGTACTTAAGAGACATATGGTCTGTAAAAAGTCCAAATTTCTCCCTTAATGAATAATGCCTCCACATCTTAAGGGAAACTCTATGGCTACGAGCTGCAAATCATGCATAGGGTGTTTCTTTTCACGATCCTTTAGTTGTCTATTTGCGTAGGCAACTACCTACCCTCTTGCATAACTACTTATCCTTATCCTGTCTCACAAGCATGGTTGAAACTCTAAACATTTTAGTACCATCAGGAGTAATAAGGACAAGTACAATCATAAGAGAATCCTTCAACTTCTTGAATGAGCTACTACCGTTATCGCTCTAAACAAAGTCAATATTTTTCATTGTCAATCAAGTTAGAGGGGATTCTATCCTTTCGAAGTCCTTAATGAATTTCCTCTAATAAGCCCACTAACCCAAGAAAACTTCTAACCTTTGATGCTTTGCGGTGAATCTTCCGTTCTTGAACAAATTCTACCTTCATGGGGTTTACGACCAATCCTTTTCTTGAAACTATACATACAAGAAACTTGACTTCCCTTCTCCAAAAGTGCACTTTGAAAATTCACCCTTAAGTTGATTCTCCCTCAAAATCCCTAGGACTTCCCTTAGGTGATCCTTATTCTCTTTAAAGTCCATGGAAAATATGAGAATGTCATCCACAAATACCACAAGTATCCGATTAAGCGTCCCTCTAAACACTCTGCCCATCAAATCCACAAAGAAGGAAGAGGCATTCATTAATATAAAGGGCATCACTTCCCATTCAAACAAATCAGTGGGTGTCCTAAATGTTGTCTTAGGTTTTCTTTCCTAAAAAACTCTCAACTAATGAAATCCTATCGCTACGTCCAACTGAGAAAAAACTTGGGCACCTCCCAAATTGTCGAATATGTCATCTACCCTATAAAAAGGATATTTATTCTTTTTAATCAACTTGTTGAGCTCTCTATAGTCAACACACAATCTTAACGATCCATTGGCCTTGATGGCAAAAACTACAGGCGCTTCCCACTCCGAAGTACTCCATCAGATGAATCCTTTATGTAATAACTAAGAAATCTATTTATCCAATTCTCTCCTTTTCTAAAGAACCATGTGCGTCAATGGCAATACTACTAGTTTAGTGTCCTTCTCAAGATATATCCTAGACGCAATCTCTTTATGGGGGCAGAAGTCCCATAACTTCCTCAAAAACATCAAAAAACTCGCAAACAACTGGCACAGAAGATGACCCTTCCAAATCAGACAACAAAAATGCAGTAAGGCTGAATCCCTTACATTACCAATCTTACAAGGCATCTGTATGCCACGACCTCTGTAACTACGAAAATAAACTATCTTCCTATCACAATTAAGGATGAGCCCATTATAAGATAGCCAGTCCATCTCAAAGATAAGACCATACCCCTAAAATTTTAATACATACGAATCACACGAGAAATTAACTTTGTTGATATCTAGTACTTGGTCTTTACAAATCATCAAGAGTTGCTTAGCTCCTCCGATATGATTAGAAACCACCACTGGACTAGTAGCAAAGGATGTCGGAGGTTTCAAGAAATCAACAATACTCCTAGCTATGTCGGAATGAGATGCTTCACAATCAAACAAGGTATGAATTGAAGTCTCTGGAATAGAAATTATACCTTCCAAGGATAGCTGTCCTTTGTCCTTCGGTGGTTGACTCTAAAGAGATGTTGTCCCTAAAGCATAATTCTACCCACTTGATCTTCCTTTAAGCTTGAGACAGTTTCTAACAAGGAGTCCTTCCTCATGACAATTATAACATTTCCTCTTGAATTCTAGTTTTTCTCGATTGACCCTATAATCATTGGCCTAATGGCCCTTCTTGTAGCATCTCTCACATACTTTAGAAAATTTCTTGATATTTCCATCCTTCTTCTTCCTTAATCAAAAGCTCTTTCTCTGATTATTTCCAAATCTAGAAGTACCCTCACCTTTCTCACTCTTAATATCCTTCTTTTCCTCTGTAGTATATAAGATAGCGATCTCCACAAATGACACAAAAAATTGCTCCAAAAGTCGCTTGATCTAACAAAATATCTCTTAAAGGGGAGTTAAATCCCTTCACAAATCTTAATGCCTTATTCATAGGCATATCTACAAAACCTCTTCCAAATTTAGACAACTCTGCAAATTTAGCAATATACTCCCTCAAACTTGACTCTCCTTGTTTTAGTTGGATAAACTTCTCCATTTGCAGAATCACATCAACAATACGTACAAACTTAACTTCAAATCAAGTCTTAAATTCATCCTACGTAAATATCTTGCCTACATTCTCCTCAAAAATAATACTGCACTATCCCTGCGCTTCGCTTTTAAGATGCCAAACGACTACCCTATATTTTATCGAGCCTTACCATCCTGTATCCTTAAAAATATGATCGCACTCAGATATCCATGCCTTAGATTCAAGAAATCATTTTGTTTCGAGAAAGGGATTGCCTTTGAGACTCATGTAGTCCTTAAAGAGATGAGGAATGTCGAGAGCCACATCAGCGGGTTGAGCTACTGGTTCTGCTGGGGCACGAGGGACAAACTTGTTCCATAGTCCTTGCTCGAACCACTCAAGAATGTACCAAAGCTTTGTCGGATTCCCTTGATTAGAGTGTTTTTTTTGGCAATTTCTACTATCTAAAAAAAGGAAAAACCTTCAGTTGAAATTCCCAACATAGCAAGCTAAAATCAAAATGGAAGAAAGATAGAGATCCCCTAGTATAATCGCGTATGCCTTTAGGGTATAGTATATGTTTATATATTTATAGATAACTTGATTTTTTTTAAATAATAAGTGTGCCTCTCATACATATATTTCTCTGTAATTGGGTAACCTATGCTTTGATACCACATGTAGCAACCTATCCAGAATGAGCCTAAATCCCAATCAAGAAAAGAACCTTCGGAACTTAGAGCCATTCTAAACAGAAAGTGGGATCCCATGTGGATTAGATAAATAGAGCCAAATTGAAAACGAAATCAGAATCTCAAATGGAATGGATAAATTATGATAACTGAAAAATGTACTATTAAATAAGACCATAATAACATTGAGTACATCAAGTTTCAACTGTCGTATCAGGTACATCTATAATAATACCTCATGAATACAATAAACAACCAAAACACGATGATAATATTAATAATAATATGCTATAGAATCTCCTTCGCCAAGCTCCAATCTCCATGGCTTCATAAATCACGTATTCCCACCTATTAACATGTTTATTATTAAGAGTAGGGTAGTCAAAGCAACAAGTTCTGGTAAATGAAAATCACATTAGATTAAGGAATGGTCATTACCTATACTTGGCAGTATGAATTCATCAAATTATGTTTATGCAAATTTAGCACACAATTAATATGTCATATATGTATCAATTTGGCGAACTACCCTACAGTCACTTAAGGCCAACATGTTTATATAAAGCATATTTCTGTTATCACTTAATCCTCTATGAGGCGAACAACTATTTAGTAACTTAAGGCCATTTTTGTATTCATTTATGGGCGAATTCCCACTATCACTTAAAACCTTATGGTAGACTCTAGTCATTTAATACCTCATCTTCAAATCTTTATCGCTATTAAATAAACTCTCAATGCAATTCGAGAGATAGCAGTCTGCCACTTAATACCGAGTTTTTGGTAGACACTCATCACCATTTATGACCCTTTTGGTGATCCTTGCGTTGCTATTTAGCTGTCATTGTAGGTGAATTCCTAGCCACAAAAACTTCCCATAGACAGGTAATCCCGTTACATGTTCTTTAGGAATCTTATTTTCCTATCCCTATGTATGCCCTCACATAGCCCTATATAAGAAGAGGAAAACTTTCAGAGAACTACCGTACTTACACTTCTATCTTTTAATTAAGACCATTTGGTACCTTATAAGAGAAAGGTGGGTCCATTGACCTCTTAAAACCTGATAAGGGCGGGTCCAATGACTTTGGTCCAAAACCAAGGTAAGAACCTTAGGAATGGACCTAGTCCTAACCACTTGATACCCATAAAAGGTAGCTCAACCACTTAATACCTTCTCAAGGAAGGCCTACTTCAATAAAATTTCTACATATATACACATACACAAGACATCCCACATTAAACCAACTACTTGTAGATGCTTGATTTGTCAGGCAGTTCTGGGTAGACTTCTACTATAAGTTGGGCTTAACTTCGCCTCTTTGTGCACCGATTATAATGGCCCATTTCACCTAGACCACCCGTATTAATCCGACTTCCTTGTAGATGCTGGATATGTTAGTCGGTTCTGAGCGGGCTTCTACTACATGTTAGGGTTTACCTCATGTCCATGTGTCATTAATAAAAACTAGGTTGGAACCCGTGCTACGCACACGGGTATATTAGGAAATTATCTTGTGATGGCCACGCAGATGATTAAAAGCATTTGAGTAACAGTAATGTATGGGTAGAGAGTAAAAGAAAGTTAAGTTGATGTAGTGTGAGTTTCCTAGGTAAGAGTATGATGTTGTAGGATACGAATGATGCTCCGAAACATGAGTGGTTGTAGTTTGAACAATTGTATAACATACGATACAAATTAAGTAGAGTTAATTTAGATTAAAATATGACAGTGTAAGGACCGCCGCATCTATAATGACAAAAGTTTATCATTAAGACTTGTTATGACGTAAAGTTGCTTATGTAGCAAAGTAAGTGATTTTAAGGCATTAGATTTAAGTGCTATTGTTTTGAGATATTCGAATTCGTATTAGTGGATAAGGCAACAGTATGTCGAAGATTACATATGAACTTATGATGGTTCTATTTCATGTCGTTATTTTTTTTTTTTTTTTTTTTTTTTTTTTTTGAGAAATATTTTAAATGTGTTTTCGTTGCAGAAATAGTAGAAAAGAATTAATCGTTTAATGCGGTTTAAATTACTTGTCGATTTTTGTAGTGCAGTTCAACTACGTATACATATAGTTCAACTACGTATACATATATGTATATCTTCGAATAATTGGTACATATCTTTTGTCTAATTCTCTAATACGCATTTTTGTTTGTATATGTTAACCAATTATATATCTGTATTGTGTAATTTAAATCGCTTAATGTAATCACAAAGTTCACCATCTCGCCGAAAGCAATATACTGTATGTATAAACAAAAACTATTTAACACTCCTATAACGTACCTTAATGAACTATATTTGGCAACACATTTGACTTTTATTGGGCAATATCCTATTGCAAAAGTGTAATTGACGAAGTTGTCCACACATTTTTTCTTCAATACTCCCCTTAACTGGCACAATTATGTAACGATGTCCAACGATACATCGGCTACAACTTTCTTTTAGTGTGGTGCTAAGGACACCCCAATATTTTCTTTCTAATACCGCGAATAAAAAAATAAAACTCATTAAATTTTGTGTGCTTCGTAATACCACATTACCTCTCTATTCTAATCTCTCACTCAACCATTATTTGCCGAGCTAATCACATGCTTATCCCTAATCAGAAAACTCTAATCTCTCTTACCCAATTTAATTGTTCTTCTTCGCGACAAATTTCAAATTCGAACACAATAATTTCTCTTATGAAGCAATTGTTTGATAGTCTGATTCGAACCGATTACAACCGAACAGTTCAAGTCCAAATGACAGTTCGATCCGCACATTACAACCGAGCAGAGAAGTAATTAGCGGTTTTTAATCATCGAATAGTGAATGAATCTACGGTGTAAAAAGACCGAACAGATTGAAAGTGCATATTGATATTATTTTCTCTCATTCGATGGTTGTCCATCGTACAGTCCATCAAGTCAGGCCTTTCCACCGCTGACCCGAAAGAATGACACAAAATTAATCATTTTGTTGCGTTGGTTACCCATCGATCATTTTGAATTATAACAGTGTTCCACCACCGAACGAACTGTCTTCTTCCTCATTGATAAATTTTTTGCGGTACTTAAAAATTGTCCATTTTCTTACGGTGTCTCGAATTCGTTGATTGGTAATAGAATTAGCGTTTAGCTTGTTGATCAGTTGAAGAATTGAGGACGAACGAATATCGAAAGAAATAGAAATAGTGCAAAATAGTGTGGTAGCCCCATTTTTAAGTGCGTGGTATTAAGAAGAGTATAATACTAATTCTTATGGTATTTTTTAGTCGTGAAATTAGAAAAAATGTATTGGGGTGCACTTAGCATTTAAACTTTTTATTACTCATTTCAAGTTGTCTACATCAAATAACCCAATGGATGTACATTAACGTAACAATATGTATTTGTAATAATATTTTACACTTGACGACTTTCAATTTACTATGACGCATATATAACAAATTAAATTAAAAATAGAAACCGTACATTTCTTACAAAAACATTTCAACTATAGTGCTTTAGATGGTATGATCTGGAACTGAAATTGAATACATAAGATATTTCATGGTGCTATCCATAAATTTGCCATAAATTTAGTTTAATATGTCAGTAGTAAGCATAGTGTATGGCACAACAAAAATGAACTGACCTTAAACTAATGTAGCTGCTTGCATATGTCGAGCACCATAAAAAATAGAACATGATCATACCACAGCCGGAATTTAAAATTTTGTAAAATAAAATCACAGAGGATCATTAGCTAATGCTGAATAGAAAGGTACAACAGAACAAAGTATGATGTGAATAGAACACATGCGTACACCACTTCTAAAATAGTAATTCATATTTAAACATTAAACAATGCTGAAGGGTTTATTTCCAGAGCGTACAACTGAAAGCACTGATGTAATCAGTTCTCCAACAGCAAGTATATCACCGAAATTTAAATGTAGATGCAATGAAACAATGTTTGAAGCAACATAATTCCATCTTCCAATGAAGTGATCCCTCAGACATGTTGCAGGTCAGCATCAGCAACATCATATTCAACCTGGGTAATACAGTAGGTATGAGCTGATGTGCAGCAGGGGAAAAATGTAGAATGAGCAGGAGCTAAATATTGTACAATCTAATAAATAAATGATCACGAATGTTCACAAAACTGTATTTATTGAATTTATCGATGTTGGAAGAGCACTGTAATTTAAATAAAAATGGAAAAAAGGAGGAAAAAATGGCATTAGTTCATTCTTATTTTCAAACAGTATTAATATATAAATGAACAAATAGGTAACCGTATTTGTACACAGTGTATTTATATATACCAGCAGACAAAACTGGAAAAATAATTACATGTCTTAAGGTATCCATTAAGCTACTGCTGATGATACTCATGTACAACATATGTAGCATATATATAAACATATATACTTAAGGTTACAAATTGACAAAAGCCTCCTGAAAGCACTTATCATGTCCGTGCATATTAAATAGATCTCGTATTAACCTCTTATTGTATTAAAACAACTCCATCTATAAAAAAAATCACCATAACCGGTATAAAAGTTTTAAATGATTTATGGAGAATGCTTTGACCACCAATATTTAAGCCTTCTATTCTTGCAGTTGACCTTGAGAATAATTTTCCAAGTTTTGCTTCTTTTCCTACTACCATTGTATAATAAATTGCATATATTGAAATATAATGTGCCATATTGATTGTTAAATCAAGCCATCACTGAATGGTTTCTCAATAATGTGTCAGATAGACCACGCTTATGATTCAACGTTAAAGCTTCATAGATATAGATTTTTCTTTTCCATCACATCTTTGTTTTTCCCAAAACCATTTTTTGCCATCAATTTGCAACAATCTTTCATACCATCATGAAATTTATTTCGGATCACGATGATTCTTTGTTGTAGATAGCTAACCTATAGCATGGTCTAAAAAGGCTCATGCGTATGTATGTTACAGTATTTTTCTTGAAATAGTGCTATGACATATGCTCAATAAAGGATCAAACGTGTTTGTTCTGTTACTGACGGTACACAACTCATCAATGACATCATCATAACTTCTGAAATTTTGAGTATCTCAAATTGAATATAGCTTTGACATATAACTATTTAAGGTACATTTTACCTGAATTATTTGAGATCATTACCCACTTTAATCTCAGTTTCAAACAAAATAAATTAAGCCAATAATATTTGCTATGATAAAAAAAATGGTATATTTGATTACCTGAAACCCTAAAGTTTTGAGGAGCAACGTTAGCCTCCTCGATTTTCTACTCATAGCCTCCTACTTAGTAATATGGATAGCAATGCAGCTGGAAAAGTCAATAAAAAAACAAAGCAGACTTATTTAGTGGGGGTAAAAGGCAGAATTGCACCTAGCTAGTTCCCCGATCAAGCATACATTCACCATTACTTAAAGACGTGATACCCAAGAAGGCGATAAAGGTGAAAACATGGAACCCAGGTACAGTTCTTGCACTTCTAGGAATATTTATATTTATAAATTAATGTATATAATCCATTCATTTAATAAACTAATCTAATGTTTTAGCAGATAGCTTAGTCGGCGATTATTACATTATCGAGTTAATAGTTTATGTATAATATGTAAAATGAATGAATGAATGATTGTTATCAAAACTTTTATGTCATTACATATTAATATTTCTTGTATTTTTGCATGTATAGACATATTTTCAATGATTTTAGACACATATAAAAATACAATACTATGTATCTATAGCTGCCCATTGAGCGGCCCATATGTAGTCATTGCAAATTGCAATGCGAAACGACAAATGTCAATTCCAAACAGGATATGGACAAAAATAAAATGGTTGAGATATTGAAGACCAAAGTTAATGTTTGAACCATGAAAAATGAGTATATACACACTTTTACCCGCCTTAAACTTTAAAAAAAATATTTCCTCATTAGCACCTAGTTCATATTAAGCAGCTTCCACTTAACAAACTCAATGGTCCAGTTGAAGACAAAATAATTTCTTCAATTTGAAGAAAAGTAAATGTATAACTATAATTAGTTCTTTATTAAATCATGTATAGACTTATATGCTGGTACACATTAAAAGAATGCATCATGTTGTTCAAACTTCGGTAATGCTAAATGGAAGAGGAAAAAAAAGTCAAATAGTACTATGCATAAACCTTATGCAAATAGCATCCTAACTCTTGATATTCATATACGGAAACAGTTGCAAGTGCCAATACAGATTTATTAATGGTCATTCAAAAGAGAAAAGAAGCTCATTCAACATGGGATTTGTGTCAGTCAATAATTACCGATCTCACTCACATTTGTGTTAAGAGATCTTGCATGAAGAATGAGATCTTAAATTCGTAAATGATTATGTCAGGAAAGAATAGGACACAACGGAAATATTTCGATATTCTGCGTTTCTCATGAAATATATGTCGAAAATTCAATGTGGATCCATAAGGTAGCTTATGAAGTTGGATTATCAGTCTTGGATCCATAGTTTTTGATACAAGGGAAATGTCATCGCTTCTTTGTTGAAAGGGAAATCAGAATTATAAAAGGAACTATGTTTAAAAATATCAATCCAAAGATTTGTAAATCCTCTTGTACTTGGTTGTTGGTTTGACAATACCAGACTCGGTCAAAGTGGCAAGATAGTAATGAATCTACCATACCTTGTACTGTCAAAAAGAGCTCAAAAAGCTGCTACCATAATCCAAATTATCTGTTGAAACTGCTCGGTATACCAGCATGAAATTCTAAAACCCACATTAAAAATGAAATCCAAGGCAGAATAAGAGGAACAAATGCATATGTTGGCATTGATTGCATATCAGGCAGGTAGAAAGTGAGCAAACTTACAGTATTTCAAGAAAAATTGTACTATAAAATAAACATAACAAAGAAAATTACAAAAACTCAAGAATTATATGAGTCACACAACTTATGGGAAACGAAAATTCAAAGGTAAATAATTTCGCAAATATAAATACCAAACTGAAATAAAATGATAACTATCAGAATATGTGTCTCGACTCTCAATTGAATATGTAGAATACAGTAAAGTTAAATAGCCAAAGAAAAGAAAATTACCTATGTTGAAGAGAGTTTATCTTGATAACGCATAGTTAACATAATAAACTTGATTTCAATATTAAAAACCACCGCATAGGGCGAAAATGGCTAATACCTTAAAAAGAAACTTAAGGGAAATGCGTGGATAGATCTGACTTCAAACATCCAAAAATAGTGACATATCTTTATATCTAATCAAGTCCAGCTTATTAAATCATCTAGTATCACGCAGACTTACCTAGAGATCCATGCTGCAATCGATTCAATTATGGTAGAGAGAAATTTAGAGTAGGCAATCGGGACTGAAAATGGCAAGAAGAGGTTTTTTTTTTTTTTGCGCTTTTTCTTGTTTGTGAAAACACGAAATGAGATCAGTTTTTTTTCCCCTTTTAACGATATGATGAGATATGGGGATGGTGTAAAAAAATGGAGTAAAATCATATTAAGCAGACATGCTAGTACAATCGGGAACGAAACTGGAAAACAATTTGAGAATGAAACTACGAGGGCATTGGAGAAACGTTGTGGGAATGTAACTGAAATCGACAGTGGGAAGAAATTAAAAGCTCAAATAGGGTTGTAGAATAGAAATCAAATGTATTGAGTGTGAAATTGGGGGGAGGAAGTTAATATCGCAGGAAAAGGGAAAAAATGAGAATAGGAGAAGAGCGGACATAATTGCGGTAGGGAAGGGATGGGGAAGAACGTGGGGTGGTGAGCGGTTTTTTCTCGGAGGAAGCGAATGGAAAAAAAAAACGGAGTGCGTAAATGAGAAGAATTGGTAGGACGGAGCGATTTCAGAGTAGCCACGTCAGCATGTTTCTTATTTTGTTTTCTATTATAGATAATAGATTAATAGACTATTATGATTGTGCCATAAAATACACGTATATCAAGGAGGGCTTCTTAAACAAAATGAAGATAGGATAATACACTGAGAATAGGGGGATTTCTATAACGGTTCTTTAAAAGTTTGTCAACATTTCTATTTTTATGTTAGTCAAATATCATATTCCAAGTGAGAATATTAATCTAATTACTCAAAACGGTTTTACCATTTACATCTAATTTTTCCCTTTACATCTATTTGTACATTTCCATAACTTTTTTTTTTTTTTTTTTTTTTTTTTTGCATTTTATACATTACGCATTGCTCATACTTATAATAATAAATTACTATAAATTACTATAAATTTTGATTTTAGTAGGAAAAATTTGTTTATAAGTAGAATAGTCAAGAGAAAATATGAAAATTTCGTTAATGTAATGCAATGCATACATCATTTAGCAGTAGAAATTTTCTTTTCTAAAACCTTGATGTTCAGCAAAAGGCAAAAAGAAAAATATAGGCATTAGAAAAAACTTCCTTTTTTTGTTATGTCTGTTATATTGGATCATGCATGAAATTCTCCATTTTACTAAATAACTTAGAAATGGAATAATTGAAGTTAAAATTTGACTAAAAGAGTCACCCACCTTAGTTGCAGTAGTAGCATGCACTTCTGCCTTTACAAAAAAAATACAGAAATAGTTTGGGCAAAAACGGAGTAATTGTAAATCTTTGTTATACTGTATTACTTGATTTCAAATGGTTGCAAGGCAGGAATTGAATACCAAAATAAAATTGAAGCAGCCATAAAGCTAATACATCAGTATATGGTAGACGTTAACGTGGTGCTCCGGACGAAGGGAAAAATTGTGGTCATAAAATGGATTGATTTCATATACGGAAAGAAAATAAGAAAATGGGTACAATATTGAGAAGGCCAAAAAACAGAGCATTAGTTCAAGAAAATGTGTTGTAGATCCTGGCGTGGATTGTCTCACCGCCTTGCCTTTTTCCGTGATCCACTACCATTATGCTTCCAAGCAACACTACAATCTGCCTAACCCCTTCCACATCGAAATAATCTTAACAAATTTGCAATCAAAGGGTCAGAAGGTCTTAGCATACAAACAATGAATGGTTGGATTCAGGAAACGCATAAGGGGAAGTTTATTGTAATTACTTTTAATGATAGAATATAGGAATGGATTGACAAATGGTGTTATAAATAGCATACGATGAAGGTAATGATGGTAATATTTAATGTGGCAAAATTACCGCTAACTGCTAGATTTGTACTATATTTTTAAATTAAATGAATGCAATTCACGAAAATTATTGATTATGCTTTACGTGTAAAACTGTAACACCCACAACCAATTATGCTTAAATATTAGAGTTATATGACTCCAAATGACAACAAATTCAACTTAATTAACATACAATTAATTTCATCCTCAATGCACATAATTTTCATATTTTTCATATACAATCTGGAAACCATTCTATATTTATATTGATAATGGAGTATATTTACTTATTTAGTCATACACACGCCAAATGCTGAATAAAAATCATAATGTCCAATGTGAAAGGAACTATACTACAGTGGAATAAGATACAAAGAATTGTTTAATAATATTAAAATAATAATAGCACCGTAGACATGGGAATGGTAAGGTGAAACAACCACGACGGAAACATGACTGATGAATTCACTGTTTGATTGCTACTCAAATACTACACTGGCCTTGCATTTAAGGGATCCATCATCCCAAGATATACATAAAACGATATAAATGGAAACTTAGTCAGGGTTTTCAATACTGCACCAGGTTAAGCAAGTTAACAGGTCATCTGAGTATAGATAACTCCGTTTTATTAACACTCTTCAACAGTAGCAGGTTCCCAAAAAAAACGCAAACATAAAATTCAAGAAGTGTCTGTAACTATTCCAACTTCTAAGAATTATGGACGTTGGGAGTAAAATTAAATATAGAACAATAATAGATATATCTCTGACATTTCAAAGCACTTGATCAGATCATAAAAATTATACTGCAACATAAATAAGGGAAATTTTACCTAATTATTGTTCAAAAGTAGCGACTTTGTAATTGATGGTCCAAAGAATGCTACGCCACCACCATCGCAAACCCAATCCTCCGACTCGCAACCACGTCCAAAGCCCAGCCGAAAACGATGAGCCATTTTGCCAGAAAACAGGAAAACCCGGCTGCAGGTCAACTCGATCCATCGACCGGCACGCTTCTTCGATATACACCAAACTCCACCTGTACCTCCACCACACCACCCTCTACACTTCTCCAGTTGATGACTTCGCCTGGGTGTCAACCATTCGTCAGAAATCCAAGAAATGCGAGCCCTTCATTAACCGGTTTGAGTTCTGACCACGGCCATTTCCGACCATCTCTGACCAAATCCACTGGTTGATGCACTCGTCTACTCCGTATGAACAATTCCTTAGTTTCATAGCATTGACTGAAAAAGTAAGTCATTTGTAAAACTAAAACATGTATACTTGTCAGTTGCCATATAAAGAAAATGGCCTGATGTTTGTAGACACTACCGTAAACAGATAACGTTCAATTGCTGCAATTATAACTGTATGAATACTGGAAAATAATAATGAGTGTTGCTTGTATTAACTGTATGAATACAGCAAACATATATGAATACCATAAACAGATATGACCTGACCTCTTACATAATTAAAAGATAAACAAGTCGATAGTCTTTCATTGAAGCAGAAAATCATCATACACGTGATTTTTTTCATTACAATTTATTACTGGGTTAGCCTTTAGTATTGAACTAAGTACTAAACAAACCAAGGTAGACACTCTCAGTTGTGCTCTCAATTTAGTAAAATCACGATTTCATTGTTTGGTATTTTTATTTAGCTCATGTCTTTGTTGTAGTGCACTGCATCTCACCTTCTCTGAATCAGAGCTGTATAGAATTTTTGATAGTAAAGAATGGATGTAATTCATATCATTTAATTTTTGATACTACTTGTTACTTCGAACAATTTCCTCTTCATATGTTATAGTCCTAAATAAACCATTTATTATAATATATGCTTATATGGGATCATGAATGATTATTTATTCACATATATCCCACCCCCATCAGGGGATATAGTTTAGTTCTTTCAAAAGAAGTTAAAAAAAATTGAGTATTGTCTTGCGTTTCCCAAAGCGAATCCCAAAATTGGACAAAAATAAAAAATTTAGCAAAGAAGCTAACTATAAAATGTCTTCTTCTGGAATTTTTACAGATAAACAAAATCTTCACTTTCATATAATTATTGCGAGTTTCCTAAAACGATAATAGTACCCAAAATTAGAAGCACAAGATGTATGGAAACTACATTATTTTGATATATTATCATGCAAGCAGAAACATGGTCTGAGTGTGTCTAAATAATTCAAAATCTGAAGGTACTATCTAAAGCAAAGTGTGCGATGACAATCATTGTATAATAGTGTAAATAACATTTTGGGTATGAAGCAAGAATTTGTTATAAATTTACCAAATAGAGTAAGATGTTTATAGGAACAAAAAAATTAACTAAATCAAATCTGTGAAACAATGAATAAAAACTGAGCCATATTATAAGATTTTATATTATATAGCAAAAGTGTACAAGTAGATGGCAAATCATACCTAGTAATTTGAAGTTATTCATGAGCATGGATGGTGTAAAATATGCATCATCTAGTGAGGATTTCGTCGTAAATGTGGTGATGTCAAATCATTTTTCAGTTAGTCAAATTTTCCCTGTAACATGTAATGTATGGGCTATCAATATATAGCATTCATATGCACATGATGACCAACAATTAAAGTAGGTTTAAAAAAATCTGACAATAATTGCATCCATAACATGTAAAGTGATTAAAAGCAATAATAATCAAAGAGTGAAAGGAAGTTAAGAAATTGCAGATTTTAGAAACATGATTAAAATTGCAGCAAAAGAGGCAGAAGAAAGAAAAGATGCCATAATGTAAAACCATTTATGAGAGAGACGTCCATTTAAAGAAATGAAAACAAAAATATCTTTGAGTAAGAGATTCATTTTAACAATAAAAAGAAAAAGCTTTGGTGCGGCCAAATTACTATAGCCAAGCACATATGTACGTGTGTATGTGCGCACATGCGTGCATACATCATATATATAATATATGTAGATAAGTATGCATTTAAGGGTTTCCTTGTAACTAATGATTCTCGACATCAAAATCATAGGATGATAAAGTTATCAGAAAAGATCAACTTGTCAACGTGATGAATTTTTGATCAAGAACATGGATTTTAGAACTGCTAATGTAGAGACCAAAACAATTTAAGCCTTTGAAGATTTAAATGAAGTGGTGGAATTTGTTGGTATCTTAGAAGAGCCATAAACTTGTATATGCTTATGTGAGTTTTGTTTGATGAAGTAGGCAAGCACTAAGCTGGGTGAAAAAGGACTGGCATAAAGTTTATTTGGAGAAATGTGCATCAACCATGGGATAAAATGACAAAAACAATGAAAGTAATCATTTTCGGTCTTGATAAAGGTTAAATAATGCAAATGTGTTTTTTTTTTTTTTTTTTTTTTTTTTTTTTTTTGGGTCAGGAGTCAAGGTATCAATGATAAATGGTCAAAATAAGCCAAATGCTTATTAATCTCTAACGACATATCTCTAACGACATAAAGTTTGATTTGAATACTTTGTAGTGCAATGTCCAGTTGCATTTTACTACATTTTTTTTAATTTAAATTCAACTATTTATAAACTACATAATAAATGTAGTCGAATAGTACGTTAACTGCTCAAACAATCTTTTGCAAATCTGATATGCAATGACCAAAATGCAACCAATTTTGGTTGGTGTGAAACCATCACAATAAAATAGGAGTTTGCACCCCAGTTATCAAATTATAACTTGAACTATGGAACATGTACATTCAGATTTGACAGGGTTTATAATAAGTTATCTTTTGGTGAAATAATAATTAACCTAATCCAAATATTAGTAAGTTTGAACTTCTGTAATTGGGTTAACTGTGAAATTTTCAAACCCCAGATAAGTATAAAAACATAATTTGAAATCAAAATGAAAAAGGTAAAGTTAAATTACGGTGATCTTGTCTGGTTTCGCTGCCTCCATTTCTTTTAACGCATTTTATTGGATTAACATTAAAAGTTCACAGTTGTAATAAATCAAAGAAAAACATAATTTGAAAAGGAATAAAAAAGGGAAACCTGAAGTAAAGAAATTGTGTCTTCAATTTGCATCTTTGTCAAAGCTATCTCAACAGTGTGTTGCAAACAGGATCGTTGTTAGTATTGTTAGAGTTAGGGTTACAACAGAAAATAATTTTATCGCTTTCGCTAGGTAACCCTAATCCAGATAGATAGGAGATTTGAGTCATGTAGGAATCCCAATGATTTCAAAGTGATGGAAGTAGAAAGTTCAATTATTTCACGGTTGAAAAGGCGATGGGAACAAAGTTGAGCAGCTCGTTATCTATACATCCACCGTTGGGTTTTTGTTGCTCGATGACCAGCTTGACGCATTTCTACTTATGCTATTAGCAGGAATAGTCCGGCCTTGCAGGACAAGTGCATACGCTATGTAGCAACTTGGATCAGTCAGCATATAGACAAAGGATCCAATACAACAAAGTTAATTTAAACCATGAAAGGGTGTCGACAGAGGCAACGACATAGTATAGAGTTAACCGTGACAGATGTTACTAATGTATGTTTATTTTCTTAATATTGTTCGGGAAGAATATATGATTTTATCCTTACCAAGACCATTATTCAAATGGAACTTACCATTTTACCTTTCAATCCTTGCATATCTATTTTCATATATATATATATATATATATATATATATATATATACACACACACACATATACATATATATATATATATGTGTGTGTATATATATATATATATATATATATATATATTGATACATATCGACTGATTGATCACTTGTGTTTTTACTCATAAAGAATTATATTCAGATTCTACAAACATACACAGAAATAGGAGGTTCAATGACACCCCCAAACAGTGCAACAACCTAATTGCCCTCGATTTCCACCCAAAGTATATGTTTAAATCATCCTTTTTATCTCTCTTTACATTCACTCCGCCATACACACGCACACATTGTAGGGAAAATTTGGATATTTTCATTTGCCTAATTCTACTTCATTTTGTGCTTATAACTTGTGGTAGACGTATATGTGAATAAGCTTTTATTCAAAAGAAATAGATTCAGCAGCAATCCATATAAGTAACCATTGATGAATCATCAGGTTTCTACTAATATCAATTGGAAGTAAATTCATCAAAACTTGTCTTTGACTGTATCAAAAACGACACATTATGTATACTACTAACTGTAAAATTTAATAAGTAAAGAAACAAAGGTACATACTCTTAAAAAATATTTTGTGCTACCATCAGTATGTTAATTCAACCACGTGCAATAAAATCAGGCACTACCTCGGAAAGTTTGTAAAATTTGTTAAATATAAGTAATAACGTTTGTTACTTGTACACTATGCAATGCTATACAGACACACACTAAAGACTAAAAAGAAATAAATACAAAGAATATGATGTTAGTACCTTGATAGCTCTAGTAACTGCAAATCATTATAACTATTACTATTTTGCCAATAGTAAATGTCGATTTTTTTCTAATAGATGGATTCCTTTCCAATCTTCTCAGCCTTGGATATGACCTCTGTAATGCCTTCAAGCATTTAAAATGATTAGGTAATCATAGTTACTACCAAGAACAACCTGTCATAGTAATTAGTTAGATTTAAGATGCATTTGGAATAACAATTCAGGAATAAACTAATTATACCATTTTAGAAGTGAGTTAAGTTAAAAGGACAGAAAAATGCAGACTAATTCAAAAGTGAATTGTTGATCAAAAGCACATCATTAACGGAGACTTGTTTAACATGTTTAACCAACCAGACATTTAAGCCGTTGTGACGGTCAGTAAAAGGAGATGGTAAATAGGTTATTGTTAGTTCGGAGGCCATCCAGCAAACATGCTGGGTTTTCTCTGTAGTATTAAAATGTAGCAAAATTCCCAATCTCAGATAATAGATACTAATATAACGGTGGTGACACAGGGAGCAGAGTCGTGCAAACCTAATATAAGAATACATATCATTATTTTAAGAGTGAAATATGGGGGGGAAAATCAATACTTCATTTTCGTTAAATATTTATATTCAATGTAAGGGCCTGTCATTTGTTGTTGTTATACCTTCCTCTCCGCTGCTTCACAATTTCGAGTAAAAAAAACCAAATGAATACAGCTCAGAAAATAAACAAATGAATAGTCTACGAGTGAATGAGTTGAAAAGTTAATTAATCAACTCAACCATAAAACTAACCTGATTTGAAAGTGAAAAAGCTCTAACATGGGAAAACAATTTGGCGTAAATGAATGTATTTAGCTGTTACATACAAATTAGTATAAGTCATTCATTTGTTAATGGTATAGTTAACAATCTATATTCCATGATTACTCCATATTAGGTGAGAGTAGTCGGTTTATTTTATATCAACCTTTAAATGAGCTAAAAAAATCATGCTTTAGTATAGTGAAACAAATAGATTTGCTCAAAAACCTCCCATATTAAAAAATAAAACAGCTCTAATTTGTGATAAATAGGTTGAGATCACAATTATCATATTGATTAGCAAAATTCAACAGTTTCATAATGATATTTTTAACCTTTTAGTACACTTAACTATTCAATGAATCCCCAGGTTAATATCATGAAGAGGAGATGAGTTTATGTAGTCAAACTTTTAAAAAAAGAACTTGGGAAAGGAAAAAAACTGCTATGATGCAAATCAGTTTCCATATTCACAAATTAAATTGCAATAATGTGTCATAACGAAAAATGTTAATAAGGGAAATGAACATATTCATGCACCAATCTTGAAGTCGTTTGCATTATTGATTCAATTTTGCCCTCCTCTGTTCCTAGTTAATCAAATAACTGATTTAATTAATGATATAACATTATAAGTTAATTAAATATTACATCAAATACCTGATAGGTGAACTGTATTATCAGTCTTATTATTCAAGGCAGAATATATTAGGCAATTAGCTTTTCTTTTACAATGAAGACTACATGGATGTGCCACGATTAATTAAAACATGTTCCAAGTACATACTTCAAAATTAAAAATAAACTATAGAGGAAACTAACCCGTACAACGTATAAAAGGAGCACTGGTAGAAGGCGTAAATATCTGATGTACAAATCTATAAAAAGGTCTGGCGGAATTCAAGGAGACTCGTTGATATTATATAGCTAGATGAACAGCAACACAGTATGAGATTTGGGCGAAATTTTGTAGCACTATTTCAAACCATCAAGTTTTATTGTTGAAATGCCTATGTAAAAGAAAAGTCAAGTAGTGATTTATTGAATTGCTGGCAGCATAATCAGTATTTTTCAAGCTTCCTCCTTCCCTTTTTTGAAGGCGGTCTTTATTGATCCAGTAAATGATAAAATGAAGTAACAACCCTACAGATTTGATTCGCAATAGCCAGAATTTGTTCTTAGGCTGACGATTAAACTGTTGAAATAGAGTCGGACTGAAATTAAATCGGAATCATAAAGTAAAACATTGAAATTGAGAATGCTAAATGTACGAAGCAGGAAGAAAGTAATTAAGAACCTTGTAGAAGAGAACGGGAAGTTATTTCCTTATTTCCAGAGAACCAGCGGTTGCAATTGGGAAAGCAGTGGGAACAGCAACAAACGCAGGCAAATTTGTCAAATTTGACTCACCTTCATCGAAAGGAGCAGAATTTCTGCAGCAGATGATGGCGGTTGGGTTGTAGATCTCGGTAGAAGTAGACGATGGATTGTTGATACCCGGTGGAATATTGTGCCGATTTTAAGATCGAAGGGAATCGAAAGAATGGAGGTTAGGAGAACGATTTGTTTTTAGTCGCTGAAATTGGGGAAGTAGATGCTGATAACGTGGTAACGTGGGCTGGTTTGTTTCATTTTTATTTTATTTGAGTTTTTTTGGTTTATTAGTAAATGCAGATGGGGATTAAAGCAGAGTAGAGAATGTAGAAAAGGCTGCATTTCGTAAGGCCACGTAAGCTTAGTTGGAATTGTGTTTTTATGTTTAAGTAATAGATTAATAGCCTTTAATACTCACACACATATAAATTTCCTTTGGGGAGATTTAAATTTTTAATTTCCTAAATAAATGAATTTAATACGCATTTATAATATGTTAATTATACCATAACTAGTAATAAATATAATATAAATTTAGCATACATAAAGTAATGTCCAAAAACGTTGAAATGTTAATCCTAACCACAAGATTAAGGTTTACAAGTTTATTTCCCTAATTTTATCTACATGGAATAAAGTGTTTATGTTCACATTCAAATCCAACATAGGGTAAAATCAACATACACAAAATAACTTGTGACCTAGGTTTAAAAGGTTACTTCAATAATAGAAGTATGACAAGGTGTAATATGCCAAATATTTGTATAAGACCCTTTTTGATACTGCTTCACCTTTTGTGATGACCACTCACAACCTCCGCACTAAAGAAGAGGAAAAGTACGCTGAAAGGTGGGCGAGGAAGCTATGGTTAATCATCAGAGTAGGTAAACAAAATCTCGAACCTGTCGTATAACTCACATCGCAAGGATAAATTATAATAGAACATATATAACAGGTAATAATAGCGAAGCACATTTGAGCAGAAACTTAAACCCTCAAAACAATTAGAGAAAATATCCATTCAATTTGGAAATTTCAACATAAGTGTCTTTATAAATTTCCTCATTACAATGCTCAGAGATAAACACCACACAACGGAAACGAAGATACAATATAATAACAAGATAATATGTCAGTCTCCAGCTCGCCACCGATCTGCAACCAATCTATCACATTTCAACTGTTACTTAGTCTTCCCATCCAAAAATTAGATGAACAACCTAAGGTAATAAGAGGGAAACATAAAACCTTGAGTCAGACAACAGTCTTAGTGAGCGATAAAACAACTATCTAACATCATCAATAAAGTATATGAGAATAGGTAGATTAACCATCAATCTACCACTCACATTACCAGAGAAGAACTCCAGGCCCAACTCCTCCACCTCCAATAGTGATAGCCTTTACAACTAACATTTCAACCATACATCCATGGAAACCAAAACAACCATTCCTCTATAGCAATCATAAGTAACCAGACAATAACAATCATGGCAACCAATTATATATCTCACGTAAACCATCCTAATTGGATTCAACATCCCTCAAGCACAAGCCCCAGAGGCCTAAACCAATATCAGACAAGCACCCAAGGAACATGTCCTCGACGTTAGATAATTCACATGAGATGGTACAAACAAAACATCCAGCATGCATGACAGACTCTGGCTATCGCCACAAAACCTACTTCGAAACCATCATTGATCGTATAACTGGCTGAACAATTTGCCATCAATTGTCAAGGGTAAATGGTAAACCCCAGTTCTAACCAGACTACTGAACGTCCAACGTACATTTGCCTTCTAGAGACAACTAGGCCCATCTAATGGGTCCGGGGTACTCGACTAATCCAACCAGCCTTTTAGGTGTCCGTATTATACCCCTGCTTTGAGTCTGCTAGAACTTACAACAACGATAATCTCTCGGCCTTCATAACTTTAGTCGTCATCTCCGATGACTATCCACAAACTCAGACCCAGCCTCGAGTAACCATTTTCTACGACTTCAAGTCCAACTTGAATCGTCTTCCACATTCGTTGCATCTCCATGATCAACAAACACTTCACAATATTACAAACGTCCTTCAAGTCTAACTTGAATCTTCTATGCATTCATTGTCTTACATCGATCAACAAATGCATCACATCGCTTCGACATTCCCCATTGAATTCACTTCGAAGTCATCACATCACTGAACCAAATAACATCGATATATGGTTCAACACAAACCATAGCATTCTATCCATTGGCCATGAAAACAAGCCACAGCGCTTCTACTATCGATCATGGCATTTGAAGGCACTGCTATAACCTAACATGGTTGCATCATTCTTGTCAAGCGCACACACCTCTGGTCAAGCGGACACACTTCTGGTCAAGCAGACACACCTCTGGTCAAGCGCACACACTTCTGGTCAAGCACCGCCTGGTCAACTGTACACACTTCTAGGCAAGTGGACACACTTCTTGCCAAGCGGACACACTTCTGGTACTTCTGGTCAAACGGATAGCTGTCAAACAGCTGATAAATGAAATTTTTGCAATTATGACAGGCCTGATTCGAACATTCGCAAAACTTGACCAAAACTTCATCAACCAATTCAAATGACGAAATCTACTCATCTAATTCATCCAATACAACCATAAGCATGTTATGAAATCACTAACAACATGAATATGACGATTTTCACCAAAATTATGTAACTTCATCAAAATCATGATAAATGAACATATGAATTAAATTATGGATCTAACATGCATAAAGATATGAAATAACATGGAAATTACCGGTTTTAAGTTGCTAAATTAGTTCTTATGGCGATTCATATGAAAATAAACTTACCACGGCGTAGATCTAAGGAAAACGACTTGAATTTGATGAAAAACAAGATCAAACACTCATATACTTGATTGAATTAGTGTGAGGATGCATATCACTCACCAATTCTCCAAAACAACCCAAAAGCACTTATATCTAGATTTGGAGAATGAAGAATTTACTCTAAACTTTTCAATTCGATGAACTCTCTTGGAATGGCGTAGATCTAGCTTCAAACGATGTAGATATTTGATTCTCTAAGCTTTAATGGTGGAAAGGTAAAGAGAATGGAGTAATGGAGGAACTCTAACTCTTCCAAAATGAGAGAATGGAGAAAGTAAACTATTCTCCATACCTCCATCCCCCTGTTTATAGCATTCCACCAGCCCACTAATTGGCCTCTACAAATCAGCTCGCTGAGGCTTCAAAAACCTGAACAACCAATTATAAAACCTTAAAACAGCAATTTCTCCCAAATCGCCAAACCAAATCTTTAAGGTGACCACTCTACGGAAAGGGAATCATTATTTCCTTTCCAATGGCACTGGTCTTAATACCCGATTCGATCCAAGTCAAAAGTTATGCCCTGTATAAGACTAACAGGGGTAAAATGGTCACAAATAAAATTGATAAAAATTATGGACATGTTTCACATCCCCATAAGCAACATATTAAGATATGAAATGATCCAACCCTCAGGGAATAAAATAAAAATATTTTATGATCTTCCGATAAAAATGCGGGCTGTTACGTTCTTCCCCCTTAAGAATTTCGCCCTCGAAATTCCAACAAGCACAAACAACCAAAACAATTATGCATGCCTATCATTCATGAGCAGCCAATTCTTTCATTCAAACTAACGACCATCAATCATGCATCCATTGTCTTATTCTAGCACGCAGAATTATTTCAACCACAACAATAACCACATTCGGATCATGCACACACTTCCATAGAAACGATACAACCATTGTGCACACTTGACATCTACTTGGGTAACTCCAACCTATACACAAGCTTTCCAATCCACTCAAATATTCAGATCAATTCAACAAACCTAGGAACCGACTCCGCTCTTCGGAATACCATGGAATCGAACTATCCATTTAGTATATAACTCAGTCATATCTGATGTTGTCCTAGTCGATTTGATAGGAATAACCCTTACACATTTGGTCAAATGATCCATGATGACCTAAATCCCTTTGTTTCCTGTCGTGGTCCTAGGTAGTCCATAGATAACTTCCAATGGCTGAAGCAACCCATTCAGCTTCTTCTGTTCAGATTCCACCAACTGACAGTTCATACACTTAGAAATGAACTTTCCAATATCTCTTTTCATCCCTTCCTAATAGTAGACTCACTTACGATCAGCACCGATGACAAGCCTTTCCGTGTGATCATAACCATTCGCCCTTCCATATTTCCAACTGCCAATTCTAGTTTCTTGCAATCCACTTTCGCCACATACCCCTTGAACCCATTCATACTAAGTATGACCTCAAACCCAGCTAAGTTCAAAACAAAGCAATCACACACTAAGGAGCAACCATGACTTGACAACACTAGACCACGACTAAGCATACATAACTAGACGAACCCCCAACTGGATTAGTCCCAATAAATGGTCTATCACAAATCTCGGGTTCCAACATTGAATGAACACACGAACTGAAACATTTCTAGTTGGAAATAATACCTTGAAAGATGACACTCTTTCCTTTCTCCTCCGCCTATAGGAGCCCTTGAAGAAGATGGCATAGCTTCCACAGCATACGCCTTTCCAACCTGCTTACCCTTGGCTGGTTCTGGGAAATCCTTCTTATTGTGCCTAGGCTTCCCACAATTGAAGCACTTCTTCACACCTATAGAATCCTTGAAATCTCTTGAATAATTGAACTTCTTATGGCAGTTGAAGCATATGACCTTGCTCTTCTGCTTTTTCTAGACATCATTCCCTTTCTGTTGTTGTTGCTTCCTCTTTTTGTCATTTCCATCATGTTGGGGTTTCGAAGCTTCCTTTGTTGTAGCAACAACATTTACTTCTTTAGGAAACAAGCTTTCATGTCTCACAACTTTTTCCACAAGCTTCTCAAATGAATCATCAAGACATTCCACCAAGGGTCTCCCAATATAGGTATCCAAACCCATAACAAACTTTTCGTTCTTTCAATAAGGTTTGTCAATGTATGAACGAGCATATTTGGACAATGCCTCAAAGTCAGAAACATAATCAAGAGCCGACCTACCATTCTGTTTCAACTCTATAAATTTCTTGAATAGAACAGATTTCTGAGCATTGTAGATAAAATTCGTCTTGAATTTGACTTGGAATTGCTCCCATGAAATATCATCCTCAGTAGTCTCAAGCATGATAGAATTCCACCACTCCATAGCCTTGCCCTATAGCTGTCTTGATGCAAGCTTTCTCCTAGTTGTATCATCCATACCCAAGTCTCCAAAAATACGAACACAAGAATCTAACCACCTATGAACCTCTTCAGTTGGATCAGTCCCTTTGAATGGTTTTCCTCCCAGAGATGTGTAGTCTTTACAAAGCTTTGCGAAATCCACAACCCTAGGAACCTGCGCCTTTACATCTATCATGGCTGCCACTGGAGCGGGTACCATTTTCATGATCGCTGCCGCCATGGCCTCGAACATAGCTGGCTAGGTAGTCTAGTATACCTCCATTTCCCCTCCAAGCACAGTCTCCTCCCTAGTAGTGTGTCTCGATGTTCGTCGACTCATTCTAAATCTGCACTATAGAATTATCAGCTTCTTACAAGAAAATAGCTAATGGGGTTCAAATGCTACTATATAATATACACTATATAACATAAATCCATCGAAAATCTACAAATACGTTTCTCATACGTAATTACATCTTCGAACTTTGGCTAAAATCGTTAACCAGAGCTCTGATGCCAAAAGTGAAGACCGCCCACAACCCCCTCACAAAAGAAGAGGAAAAGTGCGCTAAAAGGTGTGTCAGGCAGCTATGGATGATAATCAAAGTAGGTAAACACAATCTCGTACCTGTTGCATAACTCACAACGCAAGGATAAAATATAATAGAATATATATAACAGGTAATAATAGCGATGCACATTTGAGTAGAAACTTAAACCCTCAAAACAATTAGAGAAAATATCCATTCAATCTGGAAATTTAAACATAAGTGTCTTTACAAATTTCCTCATACAACGCTCAGAGATAAACACCACACAACAGAAACGAAAATACTATATAATAGCAAGATAATATGCTAGCCTCCTACTCGCCACCGATCCACAACATCGTCCTCAACAATCTATCACCTTTCACCTGTTATTTAGTCTGCCCATCCAAAAATCAAATGAACAACTTAAGGTAATAAGAGGGAAACATAAAACCTTGAGTCAGACAATAGTTTTAGTGAGCGATAAAACAACTATCTAACATCACTAATAAAGTATATGAGAATAGGTTGATTAACCATCAATTTACCAATCACATCACCAGAGGACAACTCCAAGCCTAACTCCTCCACCTTCGACAATGATAGCCTATACAACTAACATTTCAACCATACATCCATGTAAACCAGAACAACCATTCCTTTATAGCAATCAGAAGCAACTAGACAATAACAATCTTGGCAACCAATTATATATCTCACGTAAACCACCCTAATCGGATT
This sequence comes from Allium sativum, assembly GCA_030737875.1. Taxonomy (NCBI): domain Eukaryota; kingdom Viridiplantae; phylum Streptophyta; class Magnoliopsida; order Asparagales; family Amaryllidaceae; genus Allium; species Allium sativum. Next base: position 605,124,267 of record CM060910.1, on the reverse strand, counting down.
CAACTTCCCTCAAGTATAAGCCCCAGAGGCCTAAACAATTATCAGACAGGCACCCAAGGAACGTCTCCTTCAACATTGGATAATTTACGTGAGACGGTACAAACATAACATCCAGCATGCATGATAGACTCTGGCTATCACCACCCAAACTACTTCGAAACCATCGTTGATCGTATGACTTGTTGAAAAATTTGCCACAAATTGTCAAGGGTAAACGGTAAACCCCAGTTCTAACCAGACTACTGCACGTCCAACGTACATTTGCCTCCTAGAGGTAACTAGGCCCATCCAATGGGTCCAAGGTACTCGACTAGTCCAACTAGCCTTTTAGGTTTCCCTATTATACCCCTTCTTTGAGTCCGCTAGAACTTACGACTACGACAATCTCTCAGCATTCATAACTCTAGTCCTCACTGCCGCCACAAACTCAGACCCAGTCTCGAGTAACCAATTTCTACGAGTTAAAGTCCAACTTGAATCGTCTTCCACATTCGTTGCATCCCCGCGATCAACGAACACTTCACAATATTACAAACGTCCTTCAAGTCTAACTTGAATCTCCTATACATTCGTTGTCTTACACCGATCAACAAATACATCACATCACTTCGACATTCCCTATTAAATTCACTTCGAATCATCACATCACTGCACCAAATAACATCGATATATAGTTCAACACAAACCGTAGCGTTCTATCCATTTGCCACGAAAACAAGCCACAGTGTTTCTACCATCGATCATGGCGTTTGAATGTGCTTCTATAACCTAACATGGTCGAGCATCATTCTAGTCAAACGCATACACTTCTGGTCAAGCAGACAAACTTTGGTCAAGCACACACACTTCTGGCCAAGCGGACACACTTCTGGTCAAGTGCACACACTTCTGGTCAAGTAGACACACTTTTGGTCAAGTGCACACACTTCTGGTCAAGTGCACACACTTCTAGTCAAGCACCCCCTAGTCAAGCGGACACACTTCTGGTCAAGCAGACACACTTCTGGTTAAGCGAACAGCTGTCAAACAGCTGACACAATGTCATTTTCGTAGTTATGACAGGCCTGATGCGAACCTTCTCCAAACTTGACCAAATCTTCGTCAACCAATTCAAATGACAAAATCTACTCATCCAATACAACCATAAGCATGTTATGAAATCAAAAACAACATGAATATGACCAATTTCATCAAAATTATGCAACTTCATCAAAATCATGATAAATGAACATATGAACTAAATTATGGATCTAACTTGCATAAACATATGAAATAGCATAGAAATTACCGGCTTTAAGTTACTAAATTAGATCATATGGCGACTCATATGAAAATAAACTTACCTTTATGAAGATCTAAGGAAAATGACTTGAATTTGATGAAAAACAAGATCAAACACTCATATACTTGACTGAATCCGTGTGAGAGATGCATATCACTCACTAATTCTCCAAAAAAACCCAAAAGCTCTTAGATCTAGACCCGAACAGCGAAGAATTTACTCTAAACTCTTTGATTCGATGAACTCTCTCTTGGAATGGCATAGATCTAGCTTCAAATGATGTAAATCTTCGATTCTCTAAGCTTTAGTGGTGGAAAGGTGAAGAGAATCGAGGAATGTAGGAACTCTAGCTTTTCCAAAATGGGAGAATGGAGAAAGTAAACTATTCTCCATACCTCCCACCCCCTATTTATAGCATTCCACCAGCCCACTAATGATCCTCTCCAAATCAGCCTATTAAGGCTTGCAAAATCCGAACAACCAACTGTAAAACCATAAAACAGCGATTTCTCCCAAACCGCTGAACCAAATCTTTAATGTGACCATTCTACGGAAAGGGCATCATTATTTCCTTTCCAATGGCATTGGTTTCAACACCTAATTCGATCCGAGTCAAAAGTTATGCCCTGTACAAGAGTGATAGGGGGAAATGTCACAAATAAATTCGGTAAAAATTATGGACATGTTTCATATCCCCATAATTGACATATTAAAATATGAGAATGATCCAACCCTCAGGAAATAAAATAAAAATATTTTATGATCTCCGATACATAAAATGCGGGCTGTTACACTTTTCATATGATTTTATACGAAAATAAACACTTAAGTGACCTGTGTCATAATACGTTCAAACTATCTATTTTAAAAATAGATGCTTAAACCTATTAAATTACAACAAACAAATCTTATGATTTTGCGTATATATGAGATTTACAAGAAAGTGAATCAGACATTATCAAAACGTTACATCACCAAAAAATCCAACTTTTATTACATTCATAACCAAAACCCAATATAAATTAAATAATTGGCCATTTCTGCAATTTACAAGATATTTAAAGGGTTTTTTGTACTTTGTTTTCGTGCAAATCCAAACCCCTAGTCATAACGATCCAAATGTACAATATAAAAATATAGAAAATAGTAAACTCATAAAATTTCCATTCCTAGTAATACAAGGAGAAGGATGAAGATACTATGTATAATTAGTTTCTGGATTGTTTCCTCATGATTACCCTTTTCGAAACTTCCTCCTAAACCAATATATACATATAAGAATTCTATTAAAGTCTTATACATACATACATACATACATATTATAATTCCATATTTTTCTAAGAAAAATAGATTTGAAGAGGTAGAGAAAAAGGTTAGAGAAGAAGAAGCCTAACCTATTTATTTGTTTGAATTAAAAATAATAGAGAAGCAAGGTAGAGGCATAGAAGAGAGTGGATGTTGGGTTTAGGGGGAGAGGATACGGGTTTATTTATAGTTGCTAGAGTGTGTGTGGACCATTGGGTTAGTTATATAAAGTACGGACGATCCTTTTGAGCAAAATATAATAAAACCCTTCCATAAAATGAGCCTCTTCCCTCCCTTTAACCAGGAGGGAGGTTGACCTCCCCTATAGAAGGGCAGTCGACCCCAAGGTCGACCCCTCTTAAGGGACGGAGATAGACCCCTCTTATGTTTTGGATGTGGGAATTTTTTTCTCTTATCGTTATATTTTAATTAATACGTTAATTGATTCCATTGATTTTTTTCCCATTATTTCATTAATCTTGTCCCCTCTTATATACTTATATATACACATAATTTTGATTTCCTAGGGAATATTCCATATGTTGAAATCATATTATTTTAATCTTGGTTTATATTCTTACAGTTTAAATTTTAAATCCTGTGTGTATATAATTTTCGTTTAACCTATTTTATTAATAACCTTTTCATATGGACTCCGTTTTCGATAAATAAAGTATGGAAACAGACTCGAATCTCACCAAGAATACAATGGTTTTACTTTCGTGGACAAATTATTAATTATCCAAAATTCTTATTTTCAGCCCATTAATATTTTATTAATTTAATTATCTACGTATAATTTCGGGTATTTTTTATGAGGTGGTACACAGACAAACAGAAAGGTACTATACATATTATTGATTCTTCACATAGTTTTTGTAAAATCTTTGCAAATAAGTTTTCTGAAAATTATTTGCACTGGTTTTGTGTTACATAAGTAAACGCTATTTTCGCAAATAGTTTTTTGAATTATAAATTAACATAGTTTTTGCAAATTGTTTTCTATTGTATAATTGACACAGTTTGTTTTTACAGAATATTTGCAAATATTTTTCTGTAACATATTTTCTACTGTTTATATTGCATATTTACTGGTTTTTCCTAACAATATTTGCTTTTAAATTCTATAACAAACTGTCAGTTGCTACAAGTTGGAAATTGCTGTTAAAAAAATGCAAATGAAGTCAACTTGTTTGGCACTAACCTATTTTCCAGTTATATGAAAATAAGAGAAATAACTTGAAGCGTGCATAAATGCCATGAGACTAACTATAATAAACACTGGAAGGTATTGGATCGATTAAATGAGAATGCATCCAAACAAATGAGAATGGTGCAGACAATTGCTTCGCACTTTTGTTGCTTCAAAAACTATGCTCTCCTCTGGTTAGTTCAATCAATTGGACGATATCTACAATGATGCAATAAGAAAGACGATAATGAGCTACTTTTTATTTTCAATGCCATTAGTTCAGAGCAAACATTCAATGCCATTAGTTCAGAGAAAACATTCAATGCCATTTCATTTTCTCTAAGATAGCAAGAGAGATCATTTACTCTAAAAGCCGATGATCTCACTTCTAATGTATTCAAATAAACCACTGAACATTATTAGAACCATCAATCGTAGTTTGATACAGGAGTTGGAGCTTGTAGGAATATATGTGCATAAGTCGAAAAATTGTCAATTGATTCATGTTATACTCAAACTAGTGATATTTTCTCATATTCACTAGAATAATTTTTTCTCATGTGGCGAGCCCAAACCCCGTACTGACGGTGGCAAGGGTAATCTTTGGAATATAACACATAAATAGATAACAGCAGGACATAAATAAATAAATACACCAAATAATGTACAAATAATACACTGGATACACATAATCATCAGAGTTACGCAGTATACAGGATCATACTTTGTACAAAAACAGTTCAGCTATACATAAATGTCTACAGCGGAAAACAAACATAATATGTACAATAGGAGCTGAACAGCATAAAAAGAGATAAATGATAGAATACATCTTCAGCTCCAGCTATCCAGAAAGAGCCTGCTAAAACCTGAACACAAGGCTGCCCGTGTAGAAAAAGGGCACCCGAGTTTGCAAGTGAAACAAACTACGAGTCAGTCATGGGACTGGTATGAGAAATCTACTTAACACATTTTATAATATGGCTAATCACAGGACCACGCCACTTTCACGGAACGGGTTTTCTCCATTGGATTGCCAGTGCTTTAAAACAAGTCAATCTTTTAAACATCGCAATGCTATTTATAAAAATGAAGCCATTATAAGACTCAGTTCCCATCACACAATGCAACGCAAACCGGAGGATAGAGTTTTACCTTATAATGGCCAAAATATGCTTGATACGTATAAAACAAAAGAATTCTTAATCAGACTCCAACTGTAAAATAGTAAGAGAACGATTCCCTTGGTATTAACCCCGAAGGCCGAAACCAACATCAAACCAATACCCAGGAAACCATCTGTCTTAGCTCGTTTCCAGTTAGTTTCTAATTTTATAAAACAATCATAAATATCAATCATAGACGACATGGGTACCATATATCATGTCGCCATATATATATACAATCAAAACCGCACGGTGTCGTATTTGGAAATTGGATTTCCATCATGAACCAAGGCAAAAGATAGTCCTTACCGACTTCGAGACAATCTAGCCCATGTCTCCGAAACAGCCGCAACTGTGCCTTAGAGCAACAGGGCCGGTCCACACGGAGTGGATTATAGTGCCTGAACAATACGTCTCCCCTCCCTTTGGGGCGTAAATGAGCCAATGAATGACTCCATCGGTCCCGGATCGACCGATATAACCGAGGCGCCTCGCAACAGCAACAACCACACAGGTGAAAATAATATATATGTCAGCCAGTTTAAGCACTGACACCACCTCTAACTAGAAGGAAACGCATGCCGTCCCTGAAGTCCTCTCCTATTTCTTGTTCATACCGGGAGGTGAGGCTCGCGAATTCACGTTATCACGAAGCTACGCCACACAGGCCGTGCTTTGATCATCAACCACAAGACTTTGCTTTTCGACAGAAGCCTTGATTATTGCATCTTAGCATGCCACACAGGCAATTCATGCCATGCAACTGATGGCTATCAATCACACAGAATGAATTCCAATGCCAGACACACAGTCCATTTACAAGTCCGTTCTGGGTCTGAACAAAACCGGAGGTACTATATACCTCGCATACCCATCGATCTCTATGTACGTCTGGACGATCACCACTCATTATCCATATTTCGAGATGCCTCCCAATCAGGACGTCAGTTATCATCCAACCGAGGTGAAGATCTCCGGTCTTCAACCATCGTCTTCATCATCGACTTCTTATCGTCGATTCACTTATTAAGAATGGGATAAACCCAGTCTTTCTGAGCAACTCGCATATATAATTAACAAGTGCTACACAAACACAACATACGCCTTATTCCAATTCATTAGTCACTAACCGTAAATTAGTAAGAGAACGATTTCCCAAATATTAACCCCGAAGGCCGAAACCAACATCAGATCAAAACCCAGAAAACCATTCGACTTAGCTAACCTTCAGTTAGTTTCTAAATTTCACATTCCATATCGTTTATAATATTTTATAATGATTTATCACTATTTTTATTTATTTAAAATAGCCAATTTATTCAAACGACGCTTCAGGCCATAACGCGGCCGTGGCGCTGTTTTTCTTCAGATTTGATTTACACATATCTGAAAATATAACCGTTGGATCTTCACAAATTTTACATCATTAGAAAGATCTTTTCATAACGAATCCAACGGTTCCAGTTTTGGGAAAATCCGACAGTCGGATCTCCCGGTACACACGTTTGAAGTTTCGATTTCAAAATACGAACTGCAGTGTCGTTATTCGATTTAATTTAATTATATATATATATATATAAATATAATCAATTCTGGCGCTGTTTTTCTTCAGATTTGAATTAAACATTCCAGACAATCCAACTGTTGGATCTTTACAAAGTTGGTGTCGTTGGAAAGATATTTCCAAGGCGAACGCAACGGATTCGGTTTCGAGAAAATCCGATGGTCGGATCTCCCGCACTAATTGTTTGAAATCACGGTTTCAAAACACGAACTGCAGCTTCGTTATTCGATATATTTCAATTATATTTATATATATATATATATACATATATATATATATATAATCGATTCTTCGGTTTCAAAACTATTCTCTTTTCATACATTTGATAAAATTGATATTTTTATCCAACAAACATTTATTTCAACACTTCACTATTTTTAACAATTCATGTTTATAATAAAAATGTGATTTTTAATGTAAAACAATTCATTTCAAAACACAACTATTTTATATAGTTCATATAGATGATAAAATATGATTTTTAAAACAATTTATTTCAAACACGAATACCATTCAACACATGAATTTCTATTCAACGAATGAATTTCTATTCAACACATGAATGTTTTCTATAATTCGTATATATAAAATGAAAATGTGATTTTTATTGTTGATACAATTTATTTAAAATACGAATACCATTCAACACATGAATTTATATTCAACGAATGAATTTCTATTCAACACATGAATGTTTTCTATAGTTCGTATATATAAAATAAAAATGTGATTTTTATTGTTAGAACAATTTTTTTAAAACATGAATACCATTCAATACATGAATTTATATTCAACGAATGAATTTCTATTCAACACATGAATGTTTTCTATAGTTCGTATATATAAAATAAAAATGTGATTTTTATTGTCAGAACAATTTATTTAAAACACGAATACCATTCAACACATGAATTTCTATTCAACGAATGAATTTCTATTCAACACATGAAGGTTTCAACATATGAAATAATTTCAACAAATGAAAATAATTCTAACACATGAATATTTCAGAAAATTTCGGTAGCATAACGACAGGGTAGTTAAAACCGGGGCCGTCCCTAGTACGGCTCCTCGCTCTACCTTAAAGCCTCGCAGCTTTTGACAATGGGGATTTCATGCATCTAGTTCGCACGTAGGCGGCATGTATATTTTTTTCTTTTCCACAAACTAATCCTATGTGGTTTCAACCAAATAATTCTCAACCACAAACAGGTATTTTTCAACCACAATCAATCAATTTCAACCACAAACAATTCTAATCAACCATTCGCTATCAACCAATTTTCACACCAATCACAACCAATAAATATCGTCCATGGTTTGTGGACGAGGGGTGTGTGTGTATATATATATATATTTATATAAGTATATTTCTCGTCTATTCAACACATATATAATTTTTACAACGCATATATAACTTATACATCGAACGTACAACTTATACAATGCTTATACATGAGGTGTACAACGCTTATATAACTCATACATCGACTATATAATTTATACATCGTCGTTTTCCATATCGTTTATAATTCAGAAATCTCACATTGGGTTCCACTCCTCAAAAAATAGCAGAAGGCTTGCGTTCTCTTCTAGAATGTAGAAGGCGTCCACACGAATCCACTGTTTCTTGTTTCACTGAATTTCGTCAAGAAATGAAAAAGATATGATTTTTATAGTGAAATCAAAAACCGTAGCACTTTAAAGTGCTATTAAATAGTTTAATATAATTTAAACCGTACCTCAGCAGTTTTGTTCAAACCTAGGTCACGGATTTGCGCGCAAACGGTGGAGCTTGAGGGCGATCGGCCTATTCCATGATGTCGGCCTTGGAGAGGCGCACGTGCGCCAGTGGTGGGGTGGAGTTCGGTGGCTCCTAGCGGCGGCGACGGCTACTTAAACGACGAAACTTCCCGAGCTCGATTCTCGAGGTACGTGCCACCAATCAGTGCGAGGCTGGGACGGATTTGAAGCTCTTGGAGAGGTCTCCAAAATCTTCAACTAGGGCGTTGGCTATCGTGGTGTGGTTTGATCAGAAAATGGCCCGGAAAGATTGATGGGTTTTCGTCGTCGGTTTCAGAGAGAGTCGGGGAGAGAGAAGAATGAGGTGGCCCAATGAATTTTTTTTTATTTATAAATTTTAAAAATCCAAAAATACCCCTTATCTCATACGAACTCCAATCCAAACCCAACGACTGTTGTCCCTAGCTAAATACATCCATTCCGAACACAATGGGATATGTTTCGTAGGCCCATTCGACTGTTTCAGTCAGTTCTCCTTAAAATTAAAATATAAAACATTCAATATTTAATTTGAACGTACATTTCAATTTGCCGGGGCCACATACTGATTCTAAAAATTCCCAAAAAAAAATAAATCTTGCTATGTTTTGACGATACGGTCCCAAAAAAACTAGTTTCATCAAATTCTGAGACCGTTTGAAAAATGGCACTTTTCTGGTCGATCCAATTTAATAGAAATCGACCAAACACATTTTCCTTTGCCACACTCACATACTAGCTTCAAAAATTATGAAATTTGAAACCTAGCAATAATTTGACATCCCGGATCCAACAAAAGTGGTTTCGTCGAATTCTGAGGTCGTTTGCAAAATGGCCATTTTCACGGGCTATATAAATTCTATAGCGACCTTTCTGAAAATTCGTTTGGCCATAAATTTTGCTTCCCACTGCGAAACTTCTATTTTTCAAATTCGTTAGAAACGTATTCGCTAACAGATTTAAATATTTTTGGTTTCACTAAAAAACTTTTTATTTTGCACCCGGTACAGTCAGTCAAAGTTTGAATTCAAATTTTGAAACTACCTTTCCATTTCAGGCCTTGTTTATAATTAGAATTAATTATATTCATTTTCAAACGTCAATTCAAACTTACTTTTCGTCGTTATTATTTAAAATGTTTATTTTAAATATTTAAATTCCACTAAAATAGCCAAATTAAAATTTTCAAACTAGTTCAGATTTTCCAGGTTGTTACATCTCACATCCGCTATTTCTTTTCATTTCCATTCTTTTTATAAAATTTATAAATTATCATATATTAACTTCAAGTTTTTTGAAAAAGTGTTGATATGTTAAAACTAATTTTTTTGTCACATGTTCATAGCATATTCGCTTAATGATTGGAAAATATACTATAAAAGTATATTAAAAGAAGAACTAAAAATCGAATGTTATATTTGAAATTTTCCAATTTTTTGATATAATTAAAAAACATTGAAAAACAATTACATGTTATTTTTCATATAGATGTAGTTAGAAAACTTGTTGTAATAAGTGATAGTTACTTACATAAGCATTAAAATATTTCTTATTCGATTAAGTGAATAGAAAAAAAATTTAACAATGACACTTATTTCAAACAAACAAATTAACAACCACTTGTCATTTATTTTACTAAGCATTCAGCCTTCTTTTCTCAACACAAATAGGGCCTTGGTTAAAATACCACTGATTAGTCCTTCAAACTCCACAATAATATCAATCTGCTTTACATGATTATGCATATTTCATACATTACATCACTAGTTTAATGCATTGCCTTAAAATAATTATGTAATGTCCACTGGAATGAAAATGATCGTAATATAACAATTAGTTATCTCCATAAAATATGCATTTCTCTAGTCTAGGGAGTGACTTTCAAATATTATAAATGTCTAACATTATGATACACTCTCATTTGATAAGTTTAATTCTCAAATCTATCATCCATTTTCAAAATGCAAATGGACTCTCCAAATGTTTAATGGCTCTCACTCTTTTGTTTTATTTATTTAGAAGATTCAAATTTATAACTTGCATTTCCAGAAGGATGATGGAAGAAGTTTCAAAATAAGTAGTTTAGGAAAATCAGATAGAGGTAGGGTTTTAGGAATAAAAAGTAGGAATTTGAGAAGTTTTAATATATACGTATACATAAATATATACACGCACATACATACGTGTGTGTTTATATATATATTTGTATGTGTATGTGTATACATGTATAAAGCAAGGGAAAATCTATTTAGACAAAAAAAATTGATAAATGGATCTCTATATTAGATTATTTCCTCAATTTTACTTTCCACATAAAAAAAGAACAAATGAACAAGATATTTTGTGTCACTAATTATGTTTTATTTTGTGTCCAAATAGCTGGACCTATGTATGTATAAATATATGGGGTGTGTGTGTGCAGGCATGCGTGTAGCACCCCTAATTTTATGGTTACAACACTAGGATATTTAATTAAATAAAGTAATGTACGATGAAGGAGAAAAAGAGATTTGATTAGTAGTGAGCTCACAACATAATGAATAATCTAATGGGATATATGAGAAGAGATAAATAAAGAATCGATAGGGAGGAGAATTAGGAAAAGATCATTTTCTAATATCATAACCCTTATTGTCTCTCATATTCTCCCAAATAAGTAGTTTCGGAAAATCAGATAGAGAAAAGGTTTAGAAATAAAAAGTATGTGTGTGTGTGTATATATATTAATTTATGTGTGTATGTGAATGTATATATAAAGCGAGGGAAATCTATTTAGGCACAAAATTTTGAAATAACGAATCCCCATCATTAGATTTCCCCATGATTTCACTTTCCACATAAAAACAAAATGACCTAATGACTAGGATATTTTGAGTTTCCAATTGTATTTTATTTTGTGTTGAAATATCCAGTCTTATACATACATAATATCCTTAATTTTATGGTCACATTATTAGGATGTTATAATTAGATAAATTAAGTAAGATGCGATAAGAAATGAATGAGACCTGATTAGTAGTTAGGCCAAGCCTTAAGGGATAATCTAATGTGTTACAACAGAATAAATAAAGAATTAATAAGGAGTAGGATTATAGTAGGGGGAAAGTAGGAAAGCATCATTTTCTAATACAATAACCCTTTATTCTCGCCACTTACATTTAACAAACTAAAAAGCATAACTAAGGCCGACCATAACTATGAAAGGAAAAGGAAGAAAGCTAGAAAAAGGAGTCTAGAGCTTAAAGAAAAAACCACTACGAATCTCATCATTTATTTTATCAAAAAAGGTAAAGAATGTTATCCTCTTTGCTATTGTTTTGTTAGATTTGGCTCTAGGCCATATGTAACAACCCGGAATTTCTGAACCAATTTAAAATTTTAATTTTAGCTATTTTAATGGGTTTTGAATATTTAAAATGATGTATTTTAAATAATAACGACTAAAATTTATTTAAATCGAAGTTAGAACACATAAATTTATTTTAATTATGAAATGAGCCTGAAATGACGCGGTAGTTTGAAAATTCGATTTTAAACTTCAATTAATGTATAGAATTCAAAATGAATCGAATTTTAATAAAACAAGAAACACTGGAATATTTTCAACTGTAATTTTCTAACGAATGCAAGAAAATGAGATTTTATAATGTAAATTGAAAGTTACGTCCAGTTTAAAATTCAGAATAGTCACTATGGAATTTATATATATATTTAATATAATATTACCCTAAAAAATATCCATTTTGCAAATGACCTCCGTTTTCGATGAAACCACTTTTGTTAGATCCAGAATGTCAAATTATTGTTAGGTTTCAAATTTCATAATTTTTGGAATTAATATGTGAGCGTGGTAAATTTAAATGCGTTTGGTAATTTAATTTTGAATTTAATCGACTGGAAAAGGACATTTTTCAAATGTTCTCCAAATTTGACGAAATTAGTTTTGTTAGGACCGTATCATCAAAACATAGTTAGATTTATTTTTCTATAATTTTTGGGATCAGTGTGTGGCCCCATTAAATTAAAATGTACGTTCAAATTCAATATATACTGATTTATATTTTAATTTTGATTAAAACTGATCGAAAAAGTCGAATTGGCTTACGAAACATATTCCATTATGTCTGGAGTAGGGTATTTAGCTAGGGGCAATAGTCGTTGGGCTTGATTTGGAGTTCGAAATGATAAACAAGTATTTTTGGAAATAAAATAATATAATATATACTATATATACCTCTAAATTCTAAACCCTAACCTATTCCCATTTCCGTCAGCCACCATTCTTAGTTAATCAAGGGCTGCGAAGCCATTTCGTTCTCCCTCCGATATCTTTCAATCCATGCTATATTTTTGCAAATTTATTAAGTGAAAATCGAAGACATTTCTACAAGTTTCAACTCTATACGGTTGTGATCGAAATTCGTTGTAAGATTTTTGGGGTAATTGCTGCTCAAAGTGGCAGTTTCCATATCTAATTTGGTGGCTTTGGAGGAGTTCGAACGACAACTGGCGCCAGGCACGGTAAGGCGGCACGTAGGGGCATTCATGGGGGTGGCGGCGAATCAAGTTCCGACCAACAAGGGAGGCGCGCGCAGATGGAATGTCAAGATCAACATTTGTTTTTGTGGTTCTTATTTGATCTGGAGAGATACACAAGGAAGAAGGGTTAAATTACAAAAGGTTAATCAATTTTAAAACTCAATTAAGTTAGGATAATTATTTAGTTAAATTATCTAAACTTTAAAATATTGTATCTTCTTCAAACTGTAACGGAATTCAACAAAAGGACATGCATTGGATTCGCCTTGCCGAGCTCTACAACATGGAACTGACCAAAGCGGAAAAAGAGCAAGTTGAAGTATTTGATAAAATTAAACGACCAGTTTAATTTTATTAAAAATAAAATCGCCGAATAAAGAATGACGGAGTGGAAACCAGTGTGAGAACTGCTTCTCACTCAAAATTATTTTATCATGTTATTGTATTTATGTATAAAAATATATTTAATTGCCAATGAAGATTTTTATCAGTTTTAAATCATTATAAATTGTATATGGTGCCTGTTAGCTCACCTCTCTCGTCCACAAATCATGGACGATTTAATTGTCTATATTGTGTTTTGATTGTGATGCTGAAATGTCTAACATATTGAAAATAATGTTAACATTAATGTGGTAGTTGAAATTAAATTATAAATATTTATTTATTATTTAAACAATAAATTGGTTAATTAGAAAATTAATTCAAATCGAATTTGAATTGGTTAAATTTACTAACCAGTGATTTATTTAAATTACTGTTGTTTGAAAACCCAACATGGGTATTGGGATGATATTTGAGATACACTGATCCCAATAATTGGCATGTCAATTGATGGGTTGACAGGCTGTAATGAGCATTATTTATTTATTTTAATGCTTATACAGTGGTAAATTGCACTCTCGATGATGTTTGAATGGACAATGATTATTTATCATTATTGTGGAATACGTGCGATGTATGAAATCCATATAACTGAAATTATATGGTAATTGATTGAGTCGCATTCCGGTTCAGAATTAAAGAATATTTAAAAATAACGAATATTTTCTAATAAAATTCAATAAAGAATTAAAATATGATTTTGATGTCCGATTTTGGATGGACACGAAAATATTGAAATATATGAAGCCGAGTAAGTAGATATTCGCCATTTTAACCCAAACGTGTTTATCGATCAATTTTATTTATTTTATAATAAACATCGAAAAGGAAATGGATTTCAAAATTCGATATTTATCATTGTAATATTATAATGATATAGAATATTAAATTTTGATTTAAAATTGAAAATAAGGTTGAAATCGTTTTGAAATGAATTTATAAACGATTTATAAAATACGTTCTAATGGAAATCGACGATGTATATTATATATATTTAATGGCTTGAATAGAACGCGCCGCGCAGCGACTGCTCGCGAATTTCAACCATTAACTTCAAATTGATGTAGCGGGAGATCCGACCGTTGGATTCTCGAAAAACCAGAACCGTTGGGTTAGTGTCGAAAAGAGCTTACGAATGATAATAAAAGATTTGAAATCTAATGGTTAGATTTCAAGATAGTCCAAATCAATTTTGGAAAAATGTCGCTATGAATGTTGTTCGATGGCCGTTAATGGAAACCGACTGTAAGGGACTTAATAAAATTATTAATAATGTGAAAAAATTGTGTAAAATCATAATAAATGATTTGGAAGGTTTTTTGATGAAAAATTCCAAGTTTGGAAAGATAAAAGTATATTTTTATCGAAATGAACTAGTTATTAACTTAAATAATAATCCAATGTTTTTAAATAAATAAATTGGATTTGAAATTGTTTTGATATAACCAGAATTTTCCAATATATGAATTGGAATGGAAATAATCTTAGGAATATTTCGATATTGGATTCCATGATTATAAGAATATTATTAAGGAATTTGAAAGATATAAATATCGTTATTCCCAATACGATATTCGTTGGTTTCAGAATTTGATATTGAATATAAGCCGATAAAATTTCTATTCAGAGTCTTGTATTTAATATTAAATTGGATTTTGGGTTTGTCGCCAATGGTGTCTTAAATAACACTGTTCTTAAACCCAGTTGAGAAAAGAATAAATCTTTTAGTTAAGATTTAGAGAAGTTTACCAATTAATTAATATTTAAATGGAATTGAATTGAAATTGGATTTTTGGGTTTATCGTGAACTGTGTTTTAAATAAAATTTGTTCTTTAACCCAATAACAGTGAAGATATGATTTGGAATTTATTAATATTTTCATTTAGATTTAACGGAAATTTTCCAAAGTGATATTTTCCAATTTAATAGAATAAATTAGAATGGAATGGAATTTGATTTTGTAATAATCTAGATGAGCTTCTCTAAATGAAGACTGTTACTGTATATGGAATTTAAAAGTCTTTGCCGCTATTCCATTTATATTATTAGTCTGATATGGGAATTTATATCGATTATACACTATTATGATTTCCGTGTAGATTCCATTTTGATGGAAGATGATTTTGGGTTTTTCGTGAACAATGTTTTAAAGGGCATTCGTTCTTTAACCCAGTTAAAGATAGGATTAATTTTCCTAAAGTTGAACAATCATTAATAATGATTTTTTAGATTAAAACGGAAATGGATTTTAATGAATCTTTAATTTGATTGAAAGTTAAACGGTAAATAAATTTACCAAATTCATGAAATGATTGAGAATGGAGTACCCCCAGTTTTACTCCAAGAGATAGTTGAATCTTTAATTAGATTTGAACGAGAAATGGTAATTAAATTAACCGAT
Organism: Allium sativum; assembly: GCA_030737875.1. NCBI lineage: Eukaryota > Viridiplantae > Streptophyta > Magnoliopsida > Asparagales > Amaryllidaceae > Allium > Allium sativum. The sequence continues at coordinate 605,108,651 of CM060910.1, read as the reverse complement.
AACACCGCAGGTGTTAGATATGGAGTACTACCAGTCTTGTTCCATGGGATGAATAGGTTGGGATTGGGAAAATTAAATAAATGATTACTTCGGTAAGGTTTGCTAATCCCGACTAGTTGATCACCCTTAATTTGGTTTAGAATTGTGAAAAGATATAATATCCAAAGGAAGATTAAAGAAATAGTTTAAATGAACTTATCTTTGATAAAATTAATTGGAACCTTTCCCTAAAAATGTGAATATTTGAACAAAAGAATATTCTGAATTGGAATGAGGTGTATGATGTGTTTTTATAGCACTTTATTATTGATTATAACATACGTGAATTATTTGGAAAGACCAGGTTTAACCCATTTTGAATAACTAATACGCCGACTAAAAGTGAACGATGAAGACGGTGGTTGAAAACCGAAGATCTTCACATTGTTTGGATGATTACTGATGTCTTGATTGTGCTGTACATCTAAGACAATGTAATAAATGGTGATCGTCCAGACGTACTTGGAGATCGAATGGATATGCAAGGAACTCTCTCCTGTATTGGACATATGGGACGAGGAATAAGGTGCCTCTAGTTTCGTTCAGACCAAGAACGGACTTTTAAATGGATGTGCGTCTGACATTGGATTTCATTCTATGTAGATTGATTTCTATTAAATATATATATTTTTGGTTGTGGAGAATTTATTCTCTTGCTTAACACCCTTCTCTGAGATGTACGAGTTTAGAGGTTATATATTGATATACATCAGTTGTATGGCATGAATTGTCAGTGTGGCATGCTGAGATGCAAATGATCAAGGCTTTTGTTAAAAAGCAGAGTCTTGTGGTTGATGGTCAAATCACCGCTTTAAATAGCAAAGCTTTGTGTATAACGTTAATTCGCGAGCCTCACACCCGGTATGAGTCAAAAACGGGATAGTGACTGCAGGAGAGCACGACGTTTCTTTCTAGCTACAAGTGGTGTCATGATATTGTAACAATCCAGAATTTTTGAACTAATTTAAAATTTTTATTTTAGCTATTTTAATGGGTTTTGAATATTTAAAATGATTTATTTTAAATAGCAACGACTAAAAATCTATTTGAATAGAAGTTAGAATGTATAAATTTATTTTAATTATAAAACGAGCCTGAAATGGTGTGGTAGTTTGAAAATTCGATTTCTAATTTCAATTAAGTATACATAATTCATTTTAAATCAGAATTGGATGAAACAAGAAATGTTAGAATCTATTTAACTATATCTTTCTAACGAATGTAAAAAACTGAGATTTCAAAATATAAATTGAAAGTTATGCCCAATTTAAAATTTAAAATAGTGGCTATGGAATTTATATGTATTTTAATACAATATATAGCCCTTAAAAATTGTCATTTTGCAAACGACCTCCGTTTTCGATGAAACCATTTTTGTTGGATCTGGAATGTCAAATTATACCTAGGTTTCAAATTTCAAACTTTTTGGACTTAATTTGTGAGCGTGGTAAATTTAAACATGTTTTGTCAATTTAGTTTGGATATAATCGATTGGAAAAATGACTATTTTTCAAATGGTCTCCAAATTCGACGAAATTAGTTTTGTTAGGACCGTATCATTAAAACATTGCAAGATTTTTTCTGTAATTTTTGGAGTCAATATTTGGCCTCGGTAAATTAAAATGTGCGTTCAAATTCGATATATATTGATTTATATTTTAATTTTTTCGAAAACTGATCGAAACAGTCGAATTGGCTTACGAGACATATCCCATTGTGTCCAGAATATGCGTATTTAGCTAGGGGAGTTCGAATTAATAAACCACTATTATTGTAATTAAATATTATTTAAATATCTATATAACGCTTGGAAAATTAAACTCTAGGTCTCCATTCTACAGACGCTGCCTGAAACAGAACGGGCGATCCAAATCGTCTCGAATTCATCTCCCTTTTTCTCCAAATCCGTTCAGTAATAATCGAAACTTCAAAAATAAAATCGAAGATCATCTCTAGATCTTTAAACCAAACAGTAGAGATTGATTTTAGCTTCTTGGATTGGACGATTTTCCAGCTCAAAGGCGGCCAGTTTAGGTTCAAATTCTGACACCTCCAGCATTAAAGCGACCCGAACTTCCCCATAAAGGAAAGCCCGGATTGAATTGAGAATAAGACGAATCAGAACACAAACAGAAGAACATTTCATTTCTTATTACAACAATTCCATCAGAATACAAGAATACACAGAGTATGAATAAATAGTATACATTCGAACACTATCTGTAACGTCCCGTATTTTTGGTGGTATGATATTTAATATATTTGAATTATAAATGGATTTATAATATTTATTTCATTTGTCAAAAACCGATATTTGAATGTATGGTTTATATTTAATTATAAACGAGGCCGTAACGGCAGGGTAGTTCGTAATATTGAGTTCTGAACTTCAATTGAGTATACACGATCCGATATAAATCGGATTTCAGTGAAACAAGAAACGCTCAACTCCATGTGATTATATTTTTCTAACGAAAAAGGAAAATCGAGGTTTCATTGTATAAATTGCAAGTTATGTCCAATTTAAATTTTCAAATAGTCGCTATAGAATCGTTCATCGACCGTAACAGTTTATTTGAAATAACTGAATACTGGATTCGAATTTAGACAAGGTTCTTTTGAGACTAGTGTTAATTTAATTTTTAGAATTTTCTGTAATTTTTAATTAATTAAATATGCAAATTGTTATTTGGAGTATTTTGCACCCTATATAAATATTTTGGGGTTTCACAATATAAGTTAACCTACCGATATTATTATATATTTGGGATCGTTGGACATCGCTCATCATAACTATATTTTTATTTCCGTTCATAGTCTTTTATAGATGAACAGAATTTTATGTAACGTACGCCGTACAAATCTAACCATAACAAAAGCACAAAACAAAACGTTAAACCAAAATATACAAACCCACTTCCCTAGGCATATCCTAAATATTGAGAGGACCATACGTGTACAATATCTCAATGATCATTTAACGTAGAATCATGCATCCCATACCCTATTCCTTTGTCCAATAACTTTCGCCCTGCCCTATTTGAGGGAAAACCATTACCTACAACTAGCGAACGTACATGCCTCGTTTCCCCTAAGGCAGACCTACCAAAGAAAAATCATCACCCTATTGTCAAATTCGCCCATATTTTTTTAATCAAAACCAACTCTCTCTTTGCAAGATTGAAAAGACAAATGTCGGCAATATTTTTATGTAGCCAACAGTTAGTAGCGACCTACCTTGCTTGCATACAGGTTGCTTATATGGAAATAGTAAATTAAATAGTACAACTCCTAGGAACACGCTGAAGCATACTTACCAGCTAAGGGAAAGAAATACCCTGCAGTGATTAATCTCCATCAATACAATCGTTAGAAATCGGCGAACTGGAGTGATACAGACCATAGCTATGAATTGAAAACTCGTCCACAGCTATGCTTCATCCCTAATTAAAACACATTGCGTGTGACAGCCTAATCTACCCTATGTCGAAAAGGAAAATTCATACAGCTTAAAAATAGACATAGCTAGCCTAATTAATTTCAAAGCAACCTACCCTATGAACTAAACGAAACCATGCCTCATTCTCAAGTCTGATCACATCTATGGACATGCAAAGTCCACTCAAAATATTTTCTGCCTTGTATTTTCTTATTAGACATCCCACCAACATATGTTTTCACTTCCTCAAGCCCATTCTGTTGACAGCCTATGTGAAAATATAGCATGTGCCTGTACGTAATTAACATGACAGCGTTCTTATATCCCTCTCTTCTTCGTCTTCTTCTTTCAGCAAGAAGGAACCACAGTTTCCATTAGTATATTTATAACGTGAGCCCTCTAATAATGATAGAAATCAAAAGTTCCCTCTGCTAAATAAATATATAGTAAGCATCATGTTTTAAACCGAAAACTCTCAATCAAAAACAGAGCGATGCGGTTTTGGCAACATCGAAGGGGGTGGCGTCCAGGCTTGTGGCAAGGAGGTGACGGTGTGCTCGGTGATGGGACAAGATCCGGTGGAGTTTGCATGGGATCTGGCGTGGACAGTTGTAGGGTACAAACGGAGAAACATTGAGGAGAAAAAAGTTTCGGACAAGATAAGGAGAAACAGCAGTAATAGGGGAGACGAGCTCAAGTTAAAATGGTGGAGCTAAGTGTGAAGTTGGCAATGTTTTAATATGCATGGGAGTAGTATTAAAATAGAAAAGGGTTGGTGCGTTGTGGGATTAATACGGTGATGAAGAGGAGATCTGGAAGGAGGACATTTTGGATACAAAGAAGAAAAAAGAAGAAGACCATGTTTTGTTGATGCCTGGGAGAAAATCCATTGCAAGAAAGAGGGATTAAAGGTTTTTGATTAGCTGGTTAACATGGTAATTAGCTTGGGCTAATTAAATTGATTTTATTCAAAGGTGCGGTGGTTGTTTGAAAGTGATGAACGAGGAGTTTGCCTGGGTGATTGAAGAAACCGCGTTGTGCAAGGGACACTAATGACATGGATTAAAAATAACTAAGGTAAGATAATTATTATTTTATTATAGAAAATAGTTAATTAATTTATAGAATATACGTTTGAATCTTATATGAGTGATAACTCATTCAAATATTATCAGAATTGCGCAGAATGAGTTACATTGAAATCGTGGTGAAAAGCGGTACACGGCTGAGCAGCTTCGGGAAGGAATGAAAGCAATGGAGTTTTCATTCAATTTTAAAACTTCTGTTTAAAATTGAACGGAATAAACGCGTCGACGGTAAATCGGAATAACCGGTGTGTTAATTCTCACTATTTCTGGAATTCTATGATGTGTTAAACTCATATATAATTCACCGTTAATCATAAAATTGGTTGATTGAATGCCTTGCTTGCCTATTGTATGTTAAATGATTGTCGACAATTATATTTGTCGTATTGAATGATTTTAATCTAGATAATTATTTCGTAAATTATTATCAAATATTATCGGTGGTGCAGGGAAGAACAGATTGGAGGGATCCGACCAGATTCCTCAAATATTTTCTATGTTGTATATTTTTCATATCACCCAACTATGAACTGTTTACCCAAACAACATTATATTCTATTTGAATGTTGATTATTGCTTTGATGTTGAACATTGAATTGATATTCAACATTGTGTGATGTTTTTAATCAATGAACGGTATTAATTAAGATATTGGCAGCAAACGATCTGAACGCTGTTTTAAGGCGTTAGTTCACCGTCAGGTGAATGGATGTAATTGCAATTATAAAACTTATTTTATAATTGAAGTAAAGTTTTTAAAAGTTATTTTCTTTTTAAACAGAAATTTTAAAACAAGGTGATATTTATAAATGATTTTATGAAAATAGTAAAATAATATTTTGCAGCAATTTTAATAAGTGTTAAAAACCAGAATTTAACCTATGGGTTATGGTGTTAAAGATAACTGTTTAAGTAAAACAATTAAGCAATATAATTAGATTAATTTTATTAATCTAATAAGAAGAATAATCGTAATCAGTTAGCTAATAACTGAAGTTAAGTTGACTAAGTCAACTGATTAATTAGAATTGATAATTAGATTAATCGGTCTTTGATTAATCTAATGAAAATGTTTTAATGAATAAATTGTTTTGTTTAATAATATTTTTAAATATTAATTATCTTTTGTTTGACGATATGTTGAAGTTGATTATCGATTTATAAATCTTTGATGAAGTATTTATCGTTAATAATATTGGTAAGTGATTAACTAATATATTTTAATGAAGTAAACCATTTCATTTCGGTTAATAATGAAATTTGTAATTTCTTTAATAAACAATAATTAAAGTAATTTACCTGGTTAAATAGAAGTTGATTAAGAAGTAATTGAGTTTTGAAATGGAACTTGAGTATATTATGTTGAAAGCAATATTATACCAACGATAATATATGGTTTTTCATAAGATTTAGTCTTACTTAATTATCCAACTAAGTAAAATGAAAGTGGATTGAATATGATTTTCAGAAGAAAGGAGATTTTAGAATTGAATGGGGGTTCATGAAAGAAGTTTAAACCCGAGCAATGATTTTAAATAATTTTTACTGAAGGAAATGGACCAAGTAAACGTTTATAATTGGAAGAAGATCTAGGATTTGCAAAAGTTAGAGGCTTAGTTGAATTTTGAATAAAAGGATTAGTAAAGGAATTTTTAAATGAATCCAATTGTTAATGAGAGATTAAAGCATAAAGGTGCGTTCAGCGAGCTTTACTTGAATAAAAGTAAAGAGATTTATTTTGGGAATACATATGCCAAATGAAAGAAATGGTTATTAAGGCCATGTTGAATAAAGAAGTAAACTGAAATGATAGTGAACGAATGATAGGTTTGTGTTTCAAACTTTTATCTATTTTGAGATAAGAACGTTGTCAGTTAAGGTCTGAGAGGTAATTAAAATACCCCAACTTGAACGGCTTCGTTATTTTCGAGGAATGATATTAGTTTGAAACGATAGGAGTGTTGAAATTTGGTTATTATTTCTACAAGAGAAATATCACAACGTAGTTAACAAGATTTTGAAATATTATTGAACTAATGGATGTTTAACTCAAGTTTAGATTGTGAAAATTTATCATTAACCTTGAGTTAAGATTATAAGATGATTTTCGCTAGGCGAAGAGGAAATAAAAGAGATTCGGCAAATATATAGTAATGTTTTTTAAAAATAAAATAAAAATAAATAAGGAAATGAAAGGGAGATTGGTAAATAAAGAATTGTTATCAATTTCAATATAACAAAAAATGGATTTGTGACTAGAGGATATGAAATCGATTTCTAAAGATCGATAAAATAGTTTAATAAATGAATTTAAGGATTCGAGCTACCAATATACTGTGTGTTGTGAATTGATAGTTAAAAACCCAACTATCAATAAAAATATTATTGGACCTTTTTGACGTGTTGTTTCGAAGAGACCGGGATGGGGACAAACCAAAACCACTTTGATCCAACGTTGCGTACGAACTAACTGGCAACAAATGAAGATGGAGCATTGAAGACCGTAGATCTTCATGAAGCAGAAGAACTACTTATAATCTCTGGTTAGCTCCCAGAGATACACCGTGGTTCTGTCGTGATTGGAGTCTATGGATTGCAAGGACTTCTCGCTACTGATCCTTGGGGTGATTCCTAAGTAAGGATGCAGTAGGAGAGTGCCTTCCGTTCATCCTGTTCCTGGATGACGTGACGATGTGGAATCCAAAGCGAATGATAGCCAGATGGTTCAAAGTTTGATTTTAACCTCGAGCCTCATCAACCAGGTAATGACAAAAATCGGGCAGGCAGCATGGCTATGTGGGTCACACCCATTAGGGTGTATTGTCACCATCTAGAGAATATTCATATTTGTTACTTCTTTCATTTCTGTATCTCCCGAGAAAACGGAAGCTACGCAGCCGTGAGGTGACAATATATTCGATACACTCAAGAAAAATGAGTGGTCGGTCATGTATGGGCCAGGTTGCAAGACGTTCTTGTTGAACCCAGTGTATTCGTCTCTAGAGATACACTATCGGTAGGTGGTTCCATACCTTGTCATAGTCGGAATCCAATATCCAAAAAGCGCCTGTGGCTTTGATTGTATACTATATATGTAGAACTTGAGATGCAAGCGTTCTACTAGATGATTATTTATTTGTGATTTGATAGACATTATCATAATATCAGAAAAGATATGGATTTCAAATGTGTTTTGAGTTATAGTAAGGAAAAAAAACCGTCCGTGTTTATGTGTGGACTAATTTTACTATTATCCCTTTTCTTTCAGAAAGGATTTTCAAAGTTAAACAAGTTGTTGCGTTATGAATTTACCACTGAAAGTATTCCAGACTGACCCGGTGAATTTTGTTTTAAATCAAATGTGCTCGGGTCAGACCGAGTATATTAACAGGTTAGGTATCACTGGAGATTCAAGAGCTGGAAGCAAGAGGTTTCACCTTTAGTTATTCAAAGTTTATTTTCGCTGTGTCTGATATATGATGTACTCTGATGATTGGTATGTATATATATACAGTTTCTTTTTGTATAAAGAGGTTTGATATTATACTTTATTCGTTCCGCTGTGAGATTCTGATGTTCTTCTTCTTTTCTTCTATTCCAATATTTCTTTCTTTCTTTTCTCATCCTCTAAATTCTTACTCATAACGTTCCGGTGTTTTCGGTGCTTGAATGTCGACATGATGTTGTGTTGATTTTCGGGGTCGGAAATTCCTGTTCGTTACATTGGTATCAGTGCAATGGTTTAGGAATAACCTTGGCTCTATGGCGTAAGTCGATAGAGATGGGGTTAGTAATACCCTAGATTGAGTTTGAGTGTATATATACGAGAGAGCGTATTTGTAAATTTTATAGAAATGTTTTGTATTGTGTTATTTGTTTGGTTCACTTTTGAATTGACAATGGACACGATATTGTTTTATAAAGAAAGTCAAATGAAATAATTTTGCCCAAACTATATTTTTATATAGATTTTTTTTTTCGGATTATTGATATTGGTTTGTTTGTTCGATTCGAATAGAATTCAAATAGGAATTTAAATGGTTTAATATAACCAAAGGATGATTTCATATGGAGTTGGTGAATGGAAATTTTAATATGGAATTAAAGTATTCAGGATTTAACTTAAAGCTAAGATTAATGAAAATAAAAAGGTAAAAATGTGAAATAATTGAAATATTAAATGGTTAATTGAATACCAATTCAATTGGGTTAGTTGTGTTAATTGCTGATTGATGGTTATTGGATAATAGATTGGGTGAATAAAAATTTATCAAGACTTGAACGAATTAAAACCCAAGAGAATGAATTCTAACGTAGGATCAAATATAAAATGGAATTAAGAGATTTGATCCTATATTTGTTATTGCATTGAGAATTGAGTTAAGTAAAGAACCAAAAAGCTATGGGAGTTGATTTGGTTACAGATGGAAGTACAAGTTAGAAGATGACAGGCTGTTGATTGATATGCTTCGAAATTGGAATTGAGTTGCCCAACAAAGAGGTAAACCTTAATATTATTGGTTGGCGATTGATTTTTACATCAGAGCTGGGTTATCACTTGGCATTTTTTTTTGTTTTTTTATCAATGTGGGGGCCCGGAGCATCAAATATAGTTATTTAGATCGAGCCATGCAGAGGAGGTGCTGGCAAATTTTTCGGAAAATTTTAAGACTTAGAAATATTTTTGATAATATTTCTGAATAACGATTTTGGAAATAATTGGGATAGGAGCAATCTTCTCACTTAGCAATTTCGGGGAAGAAATTCTTTTAAGGGGAAGGAATGTAACGTCCCGTATTTTTGGTGGTATGATATTTAATATATTTGAATTATAAATGGATTTATAATATTTGTTTCATTTGTCAAAAACCGATATTTGAATGTATGGTTTATATTTAAATATAAACGAGGCTGTAACGACACGGTAGTTCGTAATATTGAGTTCTGAACTTCAATTGAGTATACACGATCCGATATAAATCGGATTTCAGTGAAACAAGAAACGCTCAACTCCATGTGATTATATTTTTCTAACGAAAAAGTAAAATCGAGGTTTTGTTGTATAAATTGCAAGTTATGTCCAATTTAAATTTTCAAATAGTCGCTATAGATTCGTTCATCGACCGTAACAGTTTATTTAAAAAAACTGCATATGGATTCGAATTTAGACAAGGTTCTTTTGAGACGTGGTGTTAATTTAATTTTTAGAATTTTACTGTAATTTTTAATTAATTAAATATGCAACTTTTTATTTGGAGTATTTTGCACACTATATAAATATTTTGGGGTTTCACAATATAAGTTAACCTACCGATATTATTATATTTTTGGGATCGTGGGACATCGCTCATCATAACTATATTTTTATTTCTGTCCATAGTCTTTTATAGATGAACGGAATTTTATGTAACGTACGCCATACAAATCTTACCATAACAAAAACACAAAACAAAACTTTAAACCAAAATATACAAACCCACTTCCCTACGCATATCCTAAATATTGAGAGGACCATACGTGTACAATATCTCAATGATCATTTAACGTAGAATCATGCATCCCATACCCTATTCCTTTGTCCAATAACTTTCGCCCTACCCTATTTGAGGGAAAACCATCACCTACAACTAGCGAACGTACATGCCTCGTTTCCCCTAAGGCAGACCTACCAAAGAAAAATCATCACCCTATTGTCAAATTCGCCCATATCTTTTTTAATCAAAACCAAATCTCGCTTTGCAAGATTGAAAAGACAAATGTCGGCAATATTTTTATGTAGCCAACAGTCAGTAGCGACCTACCTTGCTTGCATACAGGTTGCTTATATGGAAATAGTAAATTAAATAGTACTACTCCTAGGAACACGCTGAAGCATACTTACCAGCTAAGGGAAAGAAATACCCTGCAGTGATTAATCTCCATCAATACAATCGTTAGAAATCGGCGAATTGGAGTGATACAGACCATAGCTATGAATTGAAAACTTGTCCACAGCTATGCTTCACCCCTAATTAAAACACATTGCATGTGACAGCCTAATCTACCCTATGTCGAAAAGGAAAATTCATACAGCTTAAAAATAGACATAACTAGCCTAATTAATTTCAAAGCAACCTACCCTATGAACTAAACGAAACCATGCCCCATTCTCAAGTCTGATCACATCTATGGACATGCAAAGTCCACTCAAAATATTTTCTGTCTTGTATTTTCTTATCAGACATCCCACCAACATATGTTTTCACTTCCTCAAGCCCATCCTGTTGATAGCCCACGTGAAAATATAGCATGTGCCTGTACGTAATTAACATGGCAGCGTTCTTATCTCCCTCTCTTCTTCGTCTATAAATAGCAGTATATATTTTCTTCTTTCAGCAAGAAGGAACCACAGTTTCCATTAGTATATTTATAACGTGAGCCCTCCAATAATGATAGAAATCAAGAGTTCCCTCTGCTAAATAAATATATAGTAAGCATCATGTTTTAAACCAAAAACTCTCAATAAAAAACAGAGCGATGCGGTTTTGGCAACATCGAAGGGGGTGGCGTCCAGGCTTGTGGAAAGGACGTGACGGTGTGCTTAGTGATGGGACAAGATCCGGTGGAGTTTGCATGGGATCTGGCGTGGACAGTTGTAGGGTACAAAACGGAGAAACATTAAGGAGAAAAAAGTTTCAGACAAGATAAGGAGAAACAACAGTAATAGGGGAGACGGGCTCAAGTTAAAATGGTGGAGCTAAGTGTGAAGTTGGCAACGTTTTAATATGCATGGGAGTAGTATTAAAATAGAAAGGGGTGGGTGCGTTGTGGGATTAATACGGTGACGAAGAGGAGATCTGGAAGGAGGACATTTTGGGTACAAAGAAGAAAAAAGAAGAAGACCATGTTTTGTTGATGCCTGGGAGAAAATCCATCGCAAGAAAGAGGGATTAAAGGTTTTTTATTAGCTGGTTAACACGGTAATTAGCTTGGGCTAAATAAATTGATTTTATTCAAAGGTGCGGTGGTTGTTTGAAAGTGTTGAACGAGGAGTTTGCCTGGGTGATTGAAGAAACCGCGTTGTGCAAGGGACGATAATGACATGGATTAAAAATAATTAAGGTAAGATAATTATTATTTTATTATAGAAAATAGTTAATTAATTTATAGAATATACGTTTGAATCTTATATGAGTGATAACTCATTCAAATATTATCAGAATTGCGCAGAATGAGTTACGCTGAAATCGTGGTGAAAAGCGGTACACGGCTGAGCAGCTTCGGGAAGGAATGAAAGCAATGGAGTTTTCGTTCAATTTTAAAACTTCTATTTAAAATTGAATGGAATAAACGCATCGACCGTCAATCGGAATAACCAGTGAGCTAATTCTCATGATTTCTGGGATTCTATGATGTGTTAAATTCATATATAATTCACCGTTAATAATAAAATTGGTTGATTGAATGCCTTGCTTGCTTATGGTGTGTTAAATGTTTGTCGACAATTATATTTGTCGTATTGAATGATTTTAATCTAGATAATTATTTCGTAAATTATTATCAAATATTATCGGTGGTGCAGGGAAGAACAGATCGGAGGGATCCAACCGGATTCCTCAAATATTTTCTATGTTGTATATTTTTCATATCACCCAACTATGAACTGTAACACCCCACATCCATTAGTGTCACTCACAAAGGGAATGCACTAAGTTCTGTGGAGCATTTTAAGGTAAAAGATGCAGATAAATTACAAGACAAACAAAAATTAAACAGCGGAAAATAAAACTTTGCTTTGTTGATAAAATGGTTTGTACAATGGTTTCTTTACAATATCAGAGTATCTTCTGTCTTACAAAATAAAGAAGCATAAAACAACATTTATATTCCCCGACTTTAGCAAAATCCAGCCATAGCATCTGAAAAGAGAATCCATGCAGACTTCGAAAATTCTTCAAGCTGGAAAGAGTGGCAGTCCAATTTAACCCGAGCTAAACTATTCCCTCCTTTACTACCTGGGGGGGGGGGGGGGGACGGAAGAAAAGAAGACGAAAGAAAAACAGAGTCAGACATAAAGCCTGAGTAAGTTCAGTAACTTCTAGCATGTGAACATGGAAAACAAAACGACATGAATTAACTGAATACAAGATAACACCATGATGATAGGGTCAGCAAGATTAGACAAAATTGACACAAGATATACTAAGATAAGATGAACTGGATATGCTCTAATACTTTCGCCGCTTCGCTATTTCCTTATTATACTGGTTTCTATATCTCTGCACCGCCTAACTAGTGTCCCAACTAGTAACGATAACGTGATCCCAATCCCTGTATCTTTCATTGCCTTCAGGCATCCATTTATTATTTATTACCTAGATCTTAATCTAGGGTTTTCTATCAAATGCTTTCTAAATTAGAGTTTACGCTATCTGCTGAATGCTTCTCGGATTCAGGGTTTATGCCACCTAGTCCAACTAGGGATTATGCTACCTGACGAACGATGCCCCCAAGTCTAGGACACACTACCTAGAGTGGTATATGTTTCTATACTTCCCCACGCATGTATCGCGAATCGTTATCGCTTGTCTAGATGCACATGTCCTGTAATGTGCGACCCAAGTCCTGTGTCAGGGCAAATCAAGGAATACATAACTCGGTCGGGAGCTTTCAGATATATGTCGATGCAGATGCTAAGGTCTGTTTTTATTCCAGTGGCTATGGTCCCACTTGACCCCTCCCTCAACTAATGAAAGGCACACCTTGTAAAATGAGAACAATACGCCAGCCCCCGGTGCCCCACTATCCTATGGCCATCCTCACGCATAACTAGATAGCAAGTATATGGTCTTTTGGAGTTCTCCGCCTTTCCGCTTCACGTATCTCGATTGACTGAAGATGGATGGTAGACGACGAGTCGCTATCACAGGGCTACCATTTGCTCGTCGAATCACGCCGGTCCATCCTAGTCTTTAGGTTGCCATGTATTGCAACCAAGGCATACCCCTGGTTCTTCTACGCAGACCTTAACCTCTGTGGGCCCAGGCGGATCATCTGCAGCCTCACAGAGGGATACCAAGGGTACCCTCACGTCCCCTCCAAGCCTCGGGCTTCGTAACCCAATTCGTTGGAGCCTTCTTTCTACTCAGACGAACATTCGCTCCTTCCCGTGTTATACTAAGAATTACTACTTAGTTTTACTAACTAAGATTTACCACTTAGTTTCCAGAATCGTTGTTTTCTTAACTAAGGTTTACTACTTTGTTCTCTTTCTTGTCAATTTAGATTGGTTAAGTGTCATTAGTCAATTCAAGCTAACTTAACCCTCTTCATTTATCCTGTTAAGTTGGTTAAGTGTCATCAGCAATTCACGTTGACTTAACGCTACCACAAACCAAGTTATATTGGTTAAGTATTTCTTATTACTTAACCCTACCCCTTCATCCTGTATTGGTTAAGTGTTCCTTTTTAACTTAACCTTGCCCGTCTGTTTTAACTAACATGTTATTAATGGTTAAGTATTACCCCTTCATGTTCATTCCTTTATCACAACCTGATGGTTAAGTGTTCAGGTTTACTTAACCCTACGGTCTAGCCCAGCTAACATATCAAATTGGCTAAGTGTATTAGATTTTACTTAACCCCAACCTCTAGTCTAGTTAACATATTAATTTGGCTAAGTGTATTAACTTTACTTAACCCCTACAAGTCTCGTTTTGCTACCTTGAGTTTGGTTAAGTGTCTCTATGGACTTAGCCCTCCCATTCTAGCTTAACTGTGTGAAGTTGGTTCAGTGTTCCTATGGACTTAACCCTCCCATTCTAGCTTAACTGTGTTAAGTGTCAGTCTGAACCTAACCCCACCCATCAGTCTAGTTATCATGTTGAACTGGTTAAGTGTCTTAGTTAACTTAACCCTACCATTCTTGTTCTAGCTTTAACTAAATAAATTAAAGCCGCTACCACTCACATTAGACAAATATTGTTGCGAATACTGGATATGCCGGTTGGTTCCGGGCAGGTTTACATCGCAACTCAGTCTAACCTCGGGTTAGGCATATTCGTGTTTTCTAAGTTCAAAAGGGGTTTTGGTTAGTTTTCAGATCAGGTTTTGAAAGTAACCATCCCGTCCGTCGGATCAGTTAGGGATAGCCAGGGAGAGCAGGAAACTTGTATTTTCCAAACTCAAGCCTAGACATTATCCTCTCTGTCACCCTAGAACCTTCTGGTATATGTATTATAAAAAAGAGATGTCATTAATAAACCTTTCTTTTGTCTAAATTTATATTTCCTCATTCAGGCCAAATTCCATAAGTAAATTATTTCTAATTTACTTATTTCCTAATTACTCTTTTAATGTAAATTGTCTACATTCATTCTTATGGCCCATTTCCCCTTCTAAATCATATTTATGCTTTTTGGTATGTGGACTATACCAAATTAAGTGTCACTAACCATGATTTTGCTAAACCGGCCAATTTCTCCCAATTATGGCCAATTTCACATTTATGCCAATATACTTACTGTGCCAAATTAGCTAATCCAATTCCGATTCAACATTCTAATTTTAGACTTATTACTCTAGTTCACTATTCATGTAAATGCTAGATTTACACGTCAATACTAGATTCAAATTACACATCTTATAATTCATGTCAAATTTATCCAATTTGCATTTCTTTGAACATGCCATAATACATGTTCCCAATTTATGCCAATTTCCAAGTTAAACTACGTTTTTAGTAAATTTCATATTTTTCCCAAACCGCATTCCCACCGTTCGTATAATCGTGATTCAGTCTAGATTATAAATAAAGCTAGGTTCGTAGAAAATAGGGAATGAACCAAAGATGCTATGCAAAAGATAGACATACTAACTGGCATAAAAAGGGTTGAATAACAACGTCAGTTCAAGAACATGGGTAGACCTAACTTAATAGGTAAATTCCCAAGGTCTAAAACCAAAGAAAACCAAGAATAGACAGAATAGAGACGTCGGTTCAAGAACATGGGTAGACCTAACTTAATAGGTAAATTCACAAGGTCTAAAACCAAAGAAAACCAAGAATAGACAGAATAGATGATCGGGTTTAGACCCAATTTCAAAGTCACAAAACTTGAGCAACACTTCCCTAGTCATGAATCACAGGTGTTTAATCACAGATGTCCTTGTTATGTCATAGGAAATCGTTTATATTTCCTAATCAAAGGCATAGGCTTAGTCAAGGAAATAATCCTCATAGTCACAGTCACAGTCATAGGCAATGTTCATAGTCATAGGCAATGTCCATAGTCATAGGCAATGTTCTTAGTCACGGTCTTATTTGTCCTCGAATCATAACAGTTCTTAATTAGGTTCAAGAGTATAGGCACTGATTCGAATAGAGAGAGAGAGAGAGAGATTTGGCATATTCTTTTATTCCTTTAATTTCATGTCACGAACAGAGAAAAACGTTTAAATCTAAAAATAACTGACTTACAGAGATTCAGATTAGAAAAGAAAGATGGCGTTGCTATGATTCGTGCGACGTTAGCCTTTAATCCTTATCTTGAAGCTTTGATCTTGATTTGAATCTCTTCTGGACAATTTGAGCAGCATAACCTTGTCTTGGATTTTCGTAGTATTTTCTTATTTTTATTCACTTATTTATTTATTTATTTCTCAGAGGCAGCATAAGGATAAAAAAGAATTGTGAATAGAGAAGAAGACCAGGGCTATTTATATAGTGTTAGGCGGACAAACCTGGTCAGAAAACGTGACCAAATACATCAGAACGAACCAGGTGCAGAAAGCTGGAAAAACGGGGGGGGGGGGGAGGGGGGTCGACCCCCAGGTCGACTACCCAGTCGACCTGGGTGCCTTGGGTGGGAAAATTCCCGCCCTGTCCAATCTGGGTCTGTTTTTGAATTTCGAACTCGACCAGTTTTGAAATCTGAACTTCGCTGAATCTTCCGGAGGCCATATCTCCCTCATACGGACTCCGATTTACACAAACTCGGACTCATTTTCATGCAGAATTCCGAGACGAACGTAATGGCGTAGCCCATTTCCCTTGATTTTGATTTTAAATTATAATTCTGCTCTGATTAGTGAATCCTAGTGTTACAGAATTACGGGGTGTTACATGAACTGTTTACCCAAACAACATTATATTCTATTTGAATGTTGATTATTGCTTTGATGTTGAACATTGAATTGATATTCAATGTTGTGTGATGTTTTTAATCAATGAACGGTATTAATTAAGATATTGGCAGCAAATGATCTGAAAGCTGTTTTAAGGCGTTAGTTCACCGTTAGGTGAATGGATGTAATTGCAATTATAAAACTTATTTTATAATTGAAGTAAAGTTTTTAAAAGTGATTTTATTTTTAAACAGAAATTTTAAAACAAGGTGATATTTATAAATGATTTTATGAAAATAGTAAAATAATATTTTGCAGCAATTTTAATAAGTGTTAAAAACCAGAATTTAACCTATGGGTTATGGTGTTAAAGATAACTGTTTAAGTAAAACAATTAAGCAATATAATTAGATTAATTTTATTAATCTAATAAGAAGAATAATCGTAATCAGTTAGCTAATAACTGAAGTTAAGTTGACTAAGTCAACTGATTAATTAGAATTGATAATTAGATTAATCGGTCTTTGATTAATCTAATGAAAATGGTTTAATGAATAAATTGTTTTGTTTAATAATTTTTTTAAATATTAATTATCTTTTGTTTGACGATATTTTGAAGTTGATTATCGATTTATAAATCTTTGATGAAGTATTTATCGTTAATAATATCGGTAAGTGATTAACTAATATATTTTAATGAAGTAAACCACTTCATTTCGGTTAATAATGAAATTAGTAATTTCTTTAATTAACAATAATTAAAGTAATTTACCTGGTTAAATAGAAGTTGATTAAGAAGTAATTGAGTTTTGAAATGGAACTTGAGTATATTACGTTGAAAGCAATATTATACCGACGATAATATATGGGTTTTCATAAGATTTAGTCTTACTTAATTATCCAATTAAGTAAAATGAAAGTGGATTGAATATGGTTTTCAAAAGAAAGGAGATTTTAGAATTGAATGGGGGTTCATGAAAGAAGTTTAAACCCGAGCAATGATTTTAAATAATTTTTACTGAAGGAAATGGACCAAGTAAACGATTATAATTGGAAGAAGATATAGGATTTGCAAAAGTTAGAGGCTTAGTTGAATTTTGAATAAAAGAAATAGTAAAGGAATTTTTAAACGAATCCAATTGTTAATGAGAGATTAAAGCTTAAAGGTGCATTCAGCGAGCTTTGCTTGAATAAAAGTAAAGAGATTTATTTTGAGAATACATATGCCAAATGAAAGAAATGGTTATTAAGGCCATGTTGAATAAAGAAGTAAATTGATAGTGAACGAATGATAGGTTTGTGTTTCAAACTTTTATCTATTCTGAGATAAGAACATTGTCGGTTAAGGTCTGAGAGGTAATTAAAATACCCCAACTTTAACGGCTTCGTTATTTTCGAGGAATGATATTAGTTTGAAATGATAGGAGTGTTGAAATTTGGTTATTATTTCTACAAGAGAAATATCGCAACGTAGTTAACAAGATTTTGAAATATTATTGAACTAATGGATGTTTAACTCAAGTTTAGATTGTGAAAATTTATCATTAACCTTGAGTTAAGAGTATAAGATGATTTTCGCTAGGCAAAGAGGAAATAAAAGAGATTCAGCAAATATATATTAATGTTTTTTTTAAATAAATAAATAAGGAAATGAAAGGGAGATTGGTAAATAAAGATATGTTATCAATTTCAATATAACGAAAAATGGATTTGTGACTAGAGGATATGAAATCGATTTCTAAAGATCGATAAAATAGTTTAATAAATGAATTTAAGGATTCGAGCTACCAATATACCGTGTTGTGTGAATTGATAGTTAAAAACCCAACTATCAATAAAAATATTATTGGACCTTTTTGACGTGGTGTTTCGAAGAGACCGGGATGGGGACATTCCAAAACCACTTCGATCCAACGTTGCGTACGAACTAACTGGCAGCAAATGAAGATGGAGCATTGAAGACCGTAGATCTTCATGAAGCAGAAGAACTACTTATAATCTCTGGTTAGCTCCCAGAGATACACTGTGGTTCTGTCGTGATTGGAGTCCATGGATTGCAAGGACTTCTCGCTACTGATCCTTGGGGTGATTCCTAAGTAAGGATGCAGTAGGAGAGTGCCTTCGGCTCATCCTATTCCTGGATGATGTGACGATGTGGAATCCAAAGCGAATGATAGCCAGATGGTTCAAAGTTTGATTTTAACCTCGAGCCTCATCAACCAGGGAATGACAAAAATCGGGCAAGCAGCATGGCTATGTGGGTCGCGCCCATTAGGGTGTATTGTCACCATCTAGAGAATATTCATATTTGTTACTTCTTTCATTTCTGTATCTCCCGGGAAAACGGAAGCTGCGCAGCCGTGAGGTGACAATATATTCGATACACTCAAGAGAAATGAGTAGTCGGTCATGTGTGGGCCGGGTTGCAAGACGTTCTTGTTGAACCCAGTGTATTCGTCTCTAGAGATACACTATCGGAAGGTGGTCCCATACCTTGTCATAGTAGGAATCCAATCTCTAATAAGCACCTGCGGTTTTGATCGTATACTATATATGTAGAACGTGAGATGCAAGCATTCTACTAGATGATTATTTATTTGTGATTTGGTAGACATTATCATAAAATCAGAAAAGATATGGATTTCAAATGTGTTTTGGGTTATAGTCAGGAAAAAAAACTGTCCGTGTTTATGTGTGGACTAGTCTTACTATTATCTCTTTTCTTTCAGAAAGGATTTTCAAAGTTAAACAAGTTGTTGCGCTATGAATTTATTACTGAACGTATTCCAGACTGACCCGGTGAATTTTGTTTTAAATCAAATGTGCTCGGGTCAGACCGAGTATATTAACAGGTTAGGTATCACTGGAGATTCAAGAGCTAGAAGTAAGAGGTTTCTCCATTAGTTATTCAAGGTTTATTTCCAGTGTGTCTGATATATGATGTACTCTGATGATTGGTATGTATATATATATAAGTTTCTTTTTGTATAAAGAGGTTTGATATTATACTTTATTCGTTCCGCTGTGAGATTCTGATGTTCTTCTTCTTTTCTTCTATTCCAATATTTCTTTCTTTCTTTTCTCATTCTCTAAATTCTTACTCATAACGTTCCGGTGTTTTTGGTGCTTGAATGTCGACATGATGTTTTGTGTTGATTTTCGGGGTCGGAAATTCCTGTTCGTTACAATATCAGATATTTAAATTACATAGCACCGGAAAACGATACAAAACACAACTAAAAGTAATACACAGATATAGAGCTTTCCGAATATCGCTTCAGCTTTAAATTAGGATCCTGTGAATATAAATCTGCAAAACCAAAACCACTAGCTGCCAAAGTGGAAAATAGGGGCACCCAGAGTTTAGGTTAAAACAATAAACTCCAGGTCAGTCATGTGACTGGTGTGAGAACTAAAACAGTTATTATCTTGGTTTTAAAGTAAGGTAAATCAAGGGACCACGCCGTATAACACAGAATTGGTTTCCTTCCAAGAATACCAGTGCATAAAAAAACAGCGCAATGCTAAATAAAGAACAAAGAAGCTATTATAAGACTCAGGTCCCATCACACAATGCAACGCAAGATGGAGGATAGAGTTTTACCTTATAATAGCCAAATATGCTTGGTACGTGAAATTTCTTCTTTTACTATTACTATAAGTGTATAGTGTCAAAAACAATTTCAAATATAAATGTATTAATCATAGACGACATGAGTGCCCCATCCCACTATGTCGCCATACTAGGCTCTACAATCAAAACCGAAAAGTCACGTATTGGAAGTTGGATTTCTGTCTACGAACAATGGCAAGGGATCGTCCTAACCGCTTCGAGACTGTCTAGCCCGAGCCTTGGGATTAGAGCTCGAGTGACCCTTGTATCGTCAGGGCCGGTCCACACGGAGTAGATTAAAATGCCTGAACACTGCGTTTCCCCGCCCTATGGGGCATAAATCTGGTCTGTATAAAGACCATCCATCGGCCCCGGAATGACCGATATAACTGAGGCGCCTCGCAATCCATCATCCACATAAGTAAAACGTCAGGGCTTGCAAAACGCTGACACCACTCCTAAGTAGAAGGAAACGCATGCCCTCCCTGATGACCTCTCCCGTTTCTGGTTCACACCGGGGTGTGAGGCTCGCGAATTAACGCTACACAAAGCTATGCTATATTAAAGCCGTGCTTTGATCATCAACCACAAGACTCTTCTTTTCAATAGACGCCTTGATCATTTGCATCTCAGCATGCCACACAGGCAATTCACGCTATGCAACCGATGTATATCAATCACACAGAATGAAATCCAATGTCAAACACACATCCATTTACAAGTTCGTTCTGGGTCTGAACGAAACCGGAGGCACCTTATTCCTTGTCCCGTATGTCCAATACAGGAGAGAGGTCGTCGCATATCCGGTCGATCTCCAAGTACGTTTGGACGATCACCACTTACTACCTTGTCTTGGGTGTACAACCCAATCAAGACATCAGTAATCATCCAAACGATGTGAAGACCTCCAGTCTTCAACCACCATCTTCATCCTCGACATATCGTCGAATCAGTTACTTAGAATGGGATAAATCCAGTCTTTCTGAATAACTCGCGTATATAATAAACAATTGTTATAAAAACACAACATACGCCTCATTCCAATCCAGAATGTTTCTTTATCCAAATATTCATATACTTTGGGAAAGGTTACCATTAATTTTATCAAAGATAAATTCTTTAAATTTATTCTTTAATCTTCCTTTGAATATTAATTCAAACCAAATTATGGTTTATCCAAAACTAGTCGGGATTAGCGAACCTTACCGAAGTAATCATTTGTTTAATTTCCTAATCCCAACCTATTCATCCCATGAAGCAAAACTGGTAATACTTCATATCTAACACCACGGTGTTATCGGTAAATTCAATTACCATTTCACGTTCAAATCTAATTAAAGATATAACTATCGCCTGGAGCAAAACTGGTTATACTCTATTCTCGATCATTTCAATCTAATTGAAGATTCATTAAAACTCCACTTGGTTTTAATCTTCCCAAAAATCAATATTAATGATTGTTTAACTTGGGAAATCATATCCTATATTTAACTGTGTTAAAGAACCAATGTCATTTAAAACACGGTTCACTATAAACCCAAAATCACATTCCATTCCATCAGCCTTTAACCGTAAATTAGCAAGTGAACAATTCCCTAAGTATTAACCCCGAAGGATGAAACCAACATCAGATCAATGCCCGGGAAACCATTCAACTTAACTATTCTCCATTTAGTTTCTGATTTTCTTAACTCTGTTGGGTCTAAGAATAGTATTATTAAAGACACCATTCACGACAACCCAAAATCTCATTTCATTGTTAATCGGGTTAAAGAACAAGTGTTATTTAAAACACCGTTCACGATAAACCCAAAGACCAATTTCAATTCAATTCCAATTAAATATTAATTAATTGGTATACTTCATTAAATCTAAATAAAAAGATTTAATCATTTCTCAACTGGGTTCAAGAACATTGTTAATGAAGACAACATTCACGACAAACCCAAAATCCCATTTGATATTAAATACAAGGCTCTGAATAGAAAATATATCGCCTTATATTCAATATCAAATACAACAACCAACAAATATCGTATTGAAAATAATGATATAAATAAATCTTTCAAATTTCCATAACAATATCTGTATAATCTCGAAATCCAACATCGAAATTTTCCAAAGACAATTTTGATTCAAATCCATTCCTATTCATATATTGGAAATTCTGGTTATTTTTAAAACCACTTGAAATCCAATTTATTTATTTAAAAATATTGGATTACAATTCTAGTTCATAACTAGTTCCTTCCGATAAAAATATATTTTTATCCTTTCAAACTGTGTTGACCCTAAACCCCGTACTGACGGTGACAAGGGTAATCTTTGGAATATAACACATAAACAGATAATGCAGAACAGAATTAAATAAATACACCAGATAAGAACTAATAATACACTGGATAAATGTAATCATCATAGTTGCACAGTATATAGGATCATACTTAGTACAAACACAGTTCAGCTATACATAAATGTCAACCGCGGAAAACAAACATGATATGTACAATAGGAGCTGAACAGCATAAAATAGATAAATGATAGAATCCATCTTCAGCTCCAGCTATCTAGAAAGAGCCAGATAAAACCTGAATACAAGGCTGCCCATGTAGAAAAAGGGGCACCCAAGTTTGCAAGTGAAACAAACTACGAGTTAGTCATGGGACTGGTATGAGAAATCTACTCAACACATTTAAAATATGGCCAATCACAGGACCACGCCACTTTCGTGGAACGGGTTTACTCCATCGGATTGCCAGTGCTTTAAAACAAATAATTCTTTTTAAAAAACATCGCAATGCTTTTTATAAAAATGAAGCCATTAAAAGACTCAGTTCCCATCACACAATGCAACGCAAACCGAAGGATAGAGTTTTAACTTATAATGGCTAAAACATGCTTGATACGAATAAAACAAAAGAATTTGGTATTATTACTAGTGTTTACATGTTTCAAAAACAATTTCGAATCATAACTATCAATCATAGACGGCATGGGTACCATATATCATGTCGCCATATATATACACAATAAAAACCGCACGGTGTCGTATTTGGAAATTGGATTTTCGTCATGAACCAAGGCAAAAGATAGTCCTTACCGACTTCGAGACAATCTAGCCCATGTCTCCGAAACAGCCGCAACTGGCCCTTGGATCGTCAGGGCCGGTCCATACGGAGTGGATTATAGTGCCTGAACAATACGTTTCCCCGCCCTTGGGGCATAAATGAGCCAACGAATGACTCCATCGGTCCCGGGTCGACCGATATAACCGAGGCGCCTCACAACAGCAACAACCACGTAGGTGAAAATAATATAAATGTCAGCTAATTTAAGCACTGACACCACCTCTAGCTAGAAGGAAACGCATGCCCTCCCTGATGTCTTCTCCCGTTTCTGGTTCATACCAGGGTGTGAGGTTCGCGAATTAACGTTATACACAAAGCTACGCCACACAGACGGTGCTTTGATCATCAATGTAACAACCCGTATTTCAATAACACGTTAAATCAAGAATCAAGACAGAATTAAATTATAAATTCTGAATCAAATGAAACGGTCTGTGCCATTGCGTTCGTCTCGGAAAAATACGCGAAATAGAGTCCGAGTTTTCGAGAATCGGAGTCCGTATGACCCGTTAAAGGCCCAAAGAAGATTTCTGGAAATTTGAATTTCGGAAACAGTTTTGGAAATCAGATCTGGGGCTAGGCGGGAAGTTTCCCGCCTAGGCCATGTCGACAGGGCTGTCGACAGGCCTGTCGACTTGGACCCAGACCAAGTCGACAGCCCTGTCGACTTGCCTGTCGACAGGGGGTGGCCGGGGCAAGTAGCCTGGCGCACCTGTTTGTCTCACCTGGTCTTGTTCTTGGGCTGGTTCTGGAAGCTTCCGAGATCTGATGGTCCTAATCTGTCCTAGGGTTAATCTAAGGGCCTAAAACTATCCTAATCTCTATAAACAGACCCTAAACCTAACCTAAATCCCAAAAATCAAACCTAGCAACTAAGTGCTGCCAAAATCAATTTTGATCATGGCCTCCATCTCAAATCCCTAGAGCCTATGCATTCAAATCGGGTTCAAATCAAAAGATGCAAGCTTGCTACACCAAAGAGAGGCAAAATCAACGTTGCTATGCGAGTTCCATGACGATTCTTCAACAAAGGAGGCACCTATCTTAGCCAAGATGATTCATGCTTCTTTCCCTAGGCCTAACTATGTAAGTTCTAGCTACTTTTGGATCAAAACGGTATTTTTAATGTTGACATGGGATAAAATGAGATAAAGCATAAGTATGCATGTATGTGAGCCTAACTTTGTCCCTTTTCTATGGTCTATGACCTTATACTAAGATGTAGCAACTTAATCATGTCACTCATGTTATGTTTAGCCTAGTTTATCTTGCAAGTTTGGATCTTTGTCTATGGAAGATTTGCATGAACCTTTGGGAACCATTTGATTTGTGAAACATAGGCAAATACTTGACCTTGGGGCTTATGCATGCATATGAACACAAACCCCTTATGATTCATGCATGTTTGTGGCAAAACCTCCTTATGATACTATGCAAGTTTGTGGCCAAATCCTATATGTTAGTATGCATGCTTATGGTCAATCCATATATGACTCTATCATGCATGTTTTAAGGCCAAACCCCCTTATGACGCCATGCATGTTTGGAGCCAATCCCTTTTGTGGCATCGTGCATGTTTTGGGGTCTACATGTAGCCATAGTATATCTACCATGTTGACTCGCTTTGCTTGCGTTGGGAAAACACGATTTTGGGTAGTTAGATAAATATGAACATATCGCGAAATCTTAACTTGAATATGACATGTGTTTATACTTGAAAATATGACTTGAAAGATAACATGGAAGTTGGCATGTAAGTATGCATAAAAACATGAGCTTGGGAATTTACCTATTAAGTTAGGTCTACCCTTTGGGAATTTACCTATTAAGTTAGGTCTACCCAAATGCTTGAAAACTTGTAACATGTTTTGGAAACATGATGAACTTAGATAATATAAGTGTGGCCAACTCGAGGTTGGGTTGAGTTTGCAACGTAAAACTACCCGGAACCGACCGGCCTAACTAGTAGTTGCAAACAATAGGACCCAATGTGAGAAGTTGGTCATGTCGCGCTTAAGACCCGAGGTTAGACTAGGTTGTGGTGTAAATCTACCCGGACCCGCCCGGCTTAACTAGTAACCACAACAAGGTCTAATGTGAGAGGTTAAGAGTGCATTAATTAAATTAATGCCACATGATAATGTTAAGTAAATTTGACTAATGACACTTAACCGATATGACACGAATGGGTAGGTTAAGTGGGACCGGACTTGATTCCTTAATGACACTTAACCATGCAAGATGATTAGGGGATGGGGTTAAGTAATTTACACTTAACTAATCCGACTGGGTAATTAGATGAGGTTAAGTAATTAAGACTTAACTAACCTAACCACGGTAATTAGATGGGGTTAAGTAATCCACACTTAACTAATCTAAACACGGTAATTCGATGGGGTTAAGTTAAACACTTAACCAATTTAAACTTGGTAATTCAATGAGGTTAAGTAACCCATACTTAACCAACTTAACGTGATAATTTAATGGGGTTAAGCAACTTATACCTAACCAATTATACATGAAGATTTGATGTGGTTAAGTGACCTAAACTTAACCAATCTAACTCGTTAATTTGATGTGGTTAAGTGACCTAAACTTAACCAATCTAACTCGTTAATTTGATGTGGTTAAGTGACCTAAACTTAACCAATCTAACTCGTTAATTTGATGTGGTTAAGTGAACTATACTTAGCCAATTTAACTCGTGAATTTATGGGGGTTAAGTTAACCCATACTTAACCAATATAACGTGAAAACATGATAAGGCTAAGTCATGAATCGCTTGAATACACTTGACCGGTTTGACTAAGTAATTTGATAGGGTCAAGTTAATATATACTTAACCAACTTGTAGAGCTAAGTCTTGAACTTAAATACTTAGCCAATCTTGACGTGATTCGTGGGCGGGTTAAGGCATGGACTTGAATGATAACACTTAACCCAATAAGACAAACCTTAGTTAGAAGAACTAGGTAGAAAACCGTGGTTAATCAAGGATAACAGGAAGGTAAGGCTAAGTGGTAAACCTTAGTTAAGGGAAACTAAGTAATAATTCTTAGTCAAGGAAATTTGGACCATTTCTTAGATAGATTAGTAACCCGATACGTTAGGTCAACGTTTAAGTATGCGTGTAGGAGCAGGCTATCTGATTTAGATAAAGGCTCCAACGAACTGGGTAACGAAGCAGCGGCTTCGGGGAACGTGAGGATATTCTTGGGATCCCTCTGTGAGGTCGCAGATGATCATCCTGGGCTCACAAGAGGTTAAGGTCTGCGTTAGAAGAACCAAGAGTATGCCTTGGTTGCTATACGAGCGACCTAAAGACTGGGATGGATAGCAGTGAGTCAACGAATACATGATAGTGCCCTAGATAGCAAGTTCGTCGATCATCTACCATCTTGAGTCAAGCGTGTACGTACGAAAAGGCAGGGAACACCCAACAGACCATAATTGCTATCTAATTATGGGTGAGGTAGGCCGTAGGATGTGGGCTGGCCGGAGTGTAGTTCTCATGCAAGATTTTCTCTTGTGTTGCCTTTCACTAGTTGAGGGAGGGGTCTCGTGGGACCATAGCCACGTGTAGAAAAGCAGACCTTAGTATCTGCATCGGCAGATAAATCTAAAGCTCTCGACCGAGTCCTGTACTTCTTGGTTTGCCCTGTGACAGGACTCGGATGGCACGATGTGATACATGTGCATACAGTTATCGAAAAACGATTCACGATGAATGCGTGGGAAAAAGGGCGCGGGTGAGGGTTAGCGTAATCCCTAGTGGCCTAGGTGGTTTAACCCAAACCGAAATACGAAAGCGTGCAATAGGTAAGCGTAATCCCTAGTGGTGCTAGGTGGCATAAGTCCTAGTAGTCCAAACGATGATTCATATGGAAGAGCCTAGCTAGAACAAGGGTGACAGTCCAAACGATTTCAAGGATAATACGACATGAGGAAGCCCGTACGAGGTACGGCAAATGACTGAACTTATATACATGGAAAGAAACATATGATTTGAGTAACCTATATATGCGATATATTAGGTTGACATGGACCATTACACGACTTTGGGCAAGGGACATTCATGGTTAACACATGACGCGGGTGGGGATACTAGTACGAGAGGTGCAGAGCAAATATACATGTTAGAACTAGGAAGAATATACATAATAGATACCGTGGGATGCTAGACGGGGTAGATACCTTGGGATAATGTACTCGATAGAAATCTGACGATGTGATACCTTGACTTATCATAACACCACAGTTTATCATGATACCTTAGTTTACCTTGCCACAGTAGTTCAACCGGCTATCCTGGTTTATCTATCTTGTAGTTATCCTTATGTTTACTTTCAGTTTATGCATGTCATGTTACCTTTACCTGTTTTCATACTGGAAGTAGATAGGACTTACTCAGTCTTTTTGACTGACCCGTTTTGTTTCGCCTCTTTTCTTCCGTTCCCCCCAGGTTTCAGGGAGGAAACAATGCTGTTTAGTTCGGACTTCTTCTGCTTGAAGGTCCTCATGGATGACTTGGACTTCTCTTGGCTATGGCTACTTTACTATTTTCACTTGGGGAATAATTTATTAAAAAGTCTTTATGCTTCTTTACTATTGCAAGACAGGTTTTGATGTACTCTGATGTAAAAGGCTTAGACCTTAATTATTGAATTTATGAAAGTTCGATTTTACTTCCGCTATTTTATATGTTCTGTCTTGTGATATTTCTGTGCATGTTTACCAATAATGCCCCTCTAAAGCTAGTGCATTCCTTTGCGAGTGACCCTAGCGGAGGCGGGGTGTTACATTTGGTATCAGAGCAGAAGGTTACTAGACTGGGCAAAAGTTTTTAAAGACCTTCTGAAAATTATTTGAAAAACCGTTTACAAAGAAGCATTTTTCAAGAAAATTTTCTTTTAAAAAGAAAAAGGCTATTCCCCAAAGGCCATTAGCATCATCCTTGTTTCCTTGATTTAATCTCTTTTCCTTTCTTTCCTCCATCTGTAGTCACAGTGGTTTTGACTGCGACTAGTCTTTCTAGCTGCGTAAGTGTTTCCCGTACGATGGAGGTGGTTCTCGAGAGACCGTTGCAGAGTTATGCATGAAAGGATAGTAAGAACAAGGATAAAGGATACGAGCTCAGGGATAAGCAACATGTTGGTATGGCTGAGTCCTAAAAGGAGGGAGAAAGATGAACAATGAAACCCATGACGAGAGGGTACCTTTGGCATAGTGAAACGGGATAGATAGTTAAGTATCATGGGACAAGGACAAGATCATTGGGAGGGCAATAGTATGCTCTCATTTCTAGGGTACCTCAGAAGGAGGGTAACGATCTTGTTAAAGGTTTAGCTTTTCTTCTCTATCATCCTGTCGGGACTTTGTTTTGATCACCGCATCTTTTAAGTCCGCTTCGATAGTTGAGTCTCTGCACCTTAAGTACTAGCGTAATAGAGAATCCCATTTCTGTCTCAAAGTCCTATTGGAGAATCAGTCCATTTATACATGACTTGTTTGGATTTGGGAATGTCTATGCCAAGTGTTGAGTTTGGAAATAATGCTTATGTTTATAAGCTATGGATGGATTCTAGGGATGAAGTGGTTATCCAGTAGGGGGTGCCACTCTCGGTTTTTGGTAGGAGGGTAGTTAGACTATTTGACTAGCCTTAGTAATACCCTCGAAGTATCGTGTAACCTTTTTGAGGTTCTGTCATAACTAGTTTCTTAGAATCCCTTGATGCCTTTATTGGAAATTTGAAGCCCGATCGAGTGGTGTTCGCCGATAAGACGGATGGTTTACTTCATTTATGCATGGGTTATAGAGATCACCCTAGTAAGTGCGCTTGATAACCTGGTTGGCATCTGTTTACTTTCAAGAGGAAGTTCTTCTACGAGAAATACCCTGTGGTACGAGGTCCGAGATTCACTAGTGAATTCTGGAAAGCTTGCATGAGATCATGAGTACGCAGTCATATTTGCGTCAAGTATTCTAGGAAAAGGATAAGTGCAAGTGGAACGAGAGGCGACGAAGAAATGAGTTCCAGCTCATGTTATGGAAACAGGAATAAGAAGCTACAAAATCGCGAAGTTAAAAGACGACTTTGATGGTCAAAGACTAGATACGCGCATGATATCTCTTTTTGGGAGTATATCCTTGATCCCTGTTTTCTGTAGAGCTTACTTGTAGGCTATCTTTTGTGGACATCCACTCGGTCCTATTTTCTGTTACAAACCCCGTAAGGAGTTTGTCCTGTTTATCTTCTCGACCCTGTTTCAGGGAATCCTAGGTAGAACCCTATGGATGTAAACATGTATTTGAAACATGTTATGATTGATATGGTTGCAAGTGGTTGCTCGTGGATGCGCGAATTTACATTAGATATTAGCTCGACTCGGTCACATTTCATATTGCATATGCACGAGTATTTATACTTGTTTATGGATGAAATTGAATGTGTTACCATGTGAACGTTGCATATGGATGAATGTTTGTGCACGCATATTGTGTATATATATGACTAGGACTATTTGCATACATGTTGGATTCATAGCACTAAACATATTTTTGCATTCAAGAGATTTTTCAGGCCTGATCATTAGCAGTAGCTAAGGAACATGTACACACACGTTTTGCATATATTCATACAACATTAGAAATCATCTAAGGACAATGGTTGCTTGTGGATGATGTTTTGAGTAGATGGATGATGGATGGTAGGATATGTTCTTCCTAACTTAGAGGTTTCGGGGGCGAAATCCTAAAAGGTGGGGAGAATGTAACAACCCGTATTTCAATAACACGTTAAATCAAGAATCAAGACAGAATTAAATTATAAATTCTGAATCAAATGAAACGGTCTGTGCCATTGCGTTCGTCTCGGAAAAATACGCGAAATAGAGTCCGAGTTTTCGAGAATCGGAGTTCGTATGACCCGTTAAAGGCCCAAAGAAGATTTCTGGAAATTTGAATTTCGGAAACAGTTTTGGAAATCAGATCTGGGGCTAGGCGGGAAGTTTCCCGCCTAGGCCATGTCGACAGGGCTGTCGACAGGCCTGTCGACTTGGGCCCAGACCAAGTCGACAGCCCTGTCGACTTGCCTGTCGACAGGGGGTGGCCGGGGCAAGTAGCCTGGCGCACCTGTTTGTCTCACCTGGTCTTGTTCTTGGGCTGGTTCTGGAAGCTTCCGAGATCTGATGGTCCTAATCTGTCCTAGGGTTAATCTAAGGGCCTAAAACTATCCTAATCTCTATAAAAAGACCCTAAACCTAACCTAAATCCCTAAAAATCAAACCTAGCAACTAAGTGCTGCCAAAATCAATTTTGATCATGGCCTCCATCTCAAATCCCTAGAGCCTATGCATTCAAATCGGGTTCAAATCAAAAGATGCAAGCTTGCTACACCAAAGAGAGGCAAAATCAACGTTGCTATGCGAGTTCCATGACGATTCTTCAACAAACGAGGCACCTTTCTTAGCCAAGATGATTCATGCTTCTTTCCCTAGGCCTAACTATGTAAGTTCTAGCTACTTTTGGATCAAAACGGTATTTTTAATGTTGACATGGGATAAAATGAGATAAAACATAAGTATGCATGTATGTGAGCCTAACTTTGTCCCTTTTCTATGGTCTATGACCTTAGACTAAGATGTAGCAACTTAATCATGTCACTCATGTTATGTTTAGCCTAGTTTATCTTGCAAGTTTGGATCTTTGTCTATGGAAGATTTGCATGAACCTTTGGGAACCATTTGATTTGTGAAACATAGGCAAATACTTGACCTTGGGGCTTATGCATGCATATGAACACAAACCCCTTATGATTCATGCATGTTTGTGGCAAAACCTCCTTATGATACTATGCAAGTTTGTGGCCAAATCCTATATGTTAGTATGCATGCTTATGGTCAATCCCTATATGACTCTATCATGCATGTTTTAAGGCCAAACCCCCTTATGACTCCATGCATGTTTGGAGCCAATCCCTTTTGTGGCACCGTGCATGTTTTGGGGTCTACATGTAGCCATAGTATATCTACCATGTTGACTCGCTTTGCTTACGTTGGGAAAACACGATTTTGGGTAGTTAGATAAATATGAACATATCGCGAAATCTTAACTTGAATATGACATGTGTTTATACTTGAAAATATGACTTGAAAGATAACATGGAAGTTGGCATGTAAGTATGCATAAAAACATGAGCTTGGGAATTTACCTATTAAGTTAGGTCTACCCTTTGGGAATTTACCTATTAAGTTAGGTCTACCCAAATGCTTGAAAACTTGTAACATGTTTTGGAAACATGATGAACTTAGATAATATAAGTGTGGCCAACTCGAGGTTGGGTTGAGTTTGCAACGTAAAACTACCCGGAACCGACCGGCCTAACTAGTGGTTGCAAACAATAGGACCCAATGTGAGAAGTTGGTCATGTCGCGCTTAAGACCCGAGGTTAGACTAGGTTGTGGTGTAAATCTACCCGGACCCGCCCGGCTTAACTAGTAACCACAACAAGGTCTAATGTGAGAGGTTAAGAGTGCATTAATTAAATTAATGCCACATGATAATGTTAAGTAAATTTGACTAATGACACTTAACCGATATGACACGAATGGGTAGGTTAAGTGGGACCGGACTTGATTCCTTAATGACACTTAACCATGCAAGATGATTAGGGGATGGGGTTAAGTAATTTACACTTAACTAATCCGACTGGGTAATTAGATGAGGTTAAGTAATTAAGACTTAACTAACCTAACCACGGTAATTAGATGGGGTTAAGTAATCCACACTTAACTAATCTAAACACGGTAATTCGATGGGGTTAAGTTAAACACTTAACCAATTTAAACTTGGTAATTCAATGAGGTTAAGTAACCCATACTTAACCAACTTAACGTGATAATTTAATGGGGTTAAGCAACTTATACCTAACCAATTATACATGAAGATTTGATGTGGTTAAGTGACCTAAACTTAACCAATCTAACTCGTTAATTTGATGTGGTTAAGTGACCTAAACTTAACCAATCTAACTCGTTAATTTGATGTGGTTAAGTGACCTAAACTTAACCAATCTAACTCGTTAATTTGATGTGGTTAAGTGAACTATACTTAGCCAATTTAACTCGTGAATTTATGGGGGTTAAGTTAACCCATACTTAACCAATATAACGTGAAAACATGATAAGGCTAAGTCATGAATCGCTTGAATACACTTGACCGGTTTGACTAAGTAATTTGATAGGGTCAAGTTAATATATACTTAACCAACTTGTAGGGCTAAGTCTTGAACTTAAATACTTAGCCAATCTTGACGTGATTCGTGGGCGGGTTAAGGCATGGACTTGAATGATAACACTTAACCCAATAAGACAAACCTTAGTTAGAAGAGCTAGGTAGAAAATCGTGGTTAATCAAGGATAACGGGAAGGTAAGGCTAAGTGGTAAACCTTAGTTAAGGGAAACTAAGTAATAATTCTTAGTCAAGGAAATTTGGACCATTTCTTAGATAGATTAGTAACCCGATACGTTAGGTCAACGTTTAAGTATGCGTGTAGGAGCAGGCTATCTGATTTAGATAAAGGCTCCAACGAACTGGGTAACGAAGCAGCGGCTTCGGGGAACGTGAGGATATTCTTGGGATCCCTCTGTGAGGTCGCAGATGATCATCCTGGGCTCACAAGAGGTTAAGGTCTGCGTTAGAAGAACCAAGAGTATGCCTTGGTTGCTATACGAGCGACCTAAAGACTGGGATGGATAGCAGTGAGTCAACGAATACATGATAGTGCCCTAGATAGCAAGTTCGTCGATCATCTACCATCTTGAGTCAAGCGTGTACGTACGAAAAGGCAGGGAACACCCAACAGACCATAATTGCTATCTAATTATGGGTGAGGTAGGCCGTAGGATGTGGGCTGGCCGGAGTGTAGTTCTCATGCAAGATTTTCTCTTGTGTTGCCTTTCACTAGTTGAGGGAGGGGTCTCGTGGGACCATAGCCACGTGTAGAAAAGCAGACCTTAGTATCTGCATCGGCAGATAAATCTAAAGCTCCCGACCGAGTCCTGTACTTCTTGGTTTGCCCTGTGACAGGACTCGGATGGCACGATGTGATACATGTGCATACAGTTATAGAAAAACGATTCACGATGAATGCGTGGGAAAAAGGGCGCGGGTGAGGGTTAGCGTAATCCCTAGTGGCCTAGGTGGTTTAACCCAAACCGAAATACGAAAGCGTGCAATAGGTAAGCGTAATCCCTAGTGGTGCTAGGTGGCGTAAGTCCTAGTAGTCCAAACGATGATTCATATGGAAGAGCCTAGCTAGAACAAGGGTGACAGTCCAAACGATTTCAAGGATAATACGACATGAGGAAGCCCGTACGAGGTACGGCAAATGACTGAACTTATATACATGGAAAGAAACATATGATTTGAGTAACCTATATATGCGATATATTAGGTTGACATGGACCATTACACGACTTTGGGCAAGGGACATTCATGGTTAACACATGACGCGGGTGGGGATACTAGTACGAGAGGTGCAGAGCAAATATACATGTTAGAACTAGGAAGAATATACATAATAGATACCGTGGGATGCTAGACGGGGTAGATACCTTGGGATAATGTACTCGATAGAAATCTGACGATGTGATACCTTGACTTATCATAACACCGCAGTTTATCATGATACCTTAGTTTACCTTGCCACAGTAGTTCAACCGGCTATCCTGGTTTATCTATCTTGTAGTTATCCTTATGTTTACTTTCAGTTTATGCATGTCATGTTACCTTTACCTGTTTTCATACTGGAAGTAGATAGGACTTACTCAGTCTTTTTGACTGACCCGTTTTGTTTCGCCTCTTTTCTTCCGTTCCCCCCCAGGTTTCAGGGAGGAAACAATGTTGTTTAGTTCGGACTTCTTCTGCTTGAAGGTCCTCATGGATGACTTGGACTTCTCTTGGCTATGGCTACTTTACTATTTTCACTTGGGGAATAATTTATTAAAAAGCCTTTATGCTTCTTTACTATTGCAAGACAGGTTTTGATGTACTCTGATGTAAAAGGCTTAGACCTTAATTATTGAATTTATGAAAGTTCGATTTTACTTCCGCTATTTTATATGTTCTGTCTTGTGATATTTCTGTGCATGTTTACCAATAATGCCCCTCTAAAGCTAGTGCATTCCTTTGCGAGTGACCCTAGCGGAGGCGGGGTGTTACAATCAACCACAAGACTTTGCTTTTCAACAGAAGCCCTGATCAATGCATCTTAGCATGCCACACATGCAATTCACACCATGCAACTGATGTCTATCAATCACACAGAATGAATTCCAATGTCAGACACACAGTCCATTTGAAAGTCAGTTCTGGGTTTGAATGAAACCAAAGGCACTATATACCCTGCAAACCCATCGATCTCCACGTACGTCTGGACGATCACCACTCATTATCCATATTTCGGGATGCCTTCCAATCAGGACATCAGTTACCATCCAAACGAGGTGAAGATCTCCGGTCTTCAACTACCGTCTTCATCTTCGATTCCATATCGTCGATTCAGTTATTCAGAATGGGATAAACCCGGTCTTTTTGAGCAACTCGCATATACAATAAACATGTGCGACACAAAGACAAACAACATACGCATCATTCCAATTCATCAGTCACTAACCGTAAATCAGTAAGAGAATGATTTCCCAAATATTGACCCCGAAGGCCGAAACCAACATCAGATCAAAACCCAGGAAACCATTCGACTTAGCTAACCTTCAATTAATTTCTAAATTTCACATTCGATGTCATTTATTATATTTTATAACGATTTATTGCTATTTTTATTTATTTTAAAATAGAAAATTTATTCAAACGACGCTTCGGGCCATAACGCGGCCGTGGCGCTGTTTTTCTTCGGATTTGATTTACACATATCTGAAAATCTAACCGTTAGATCTTCACAAATTTTATATCATTTGAAAGATCTTTTCAAAATGAATCCAACGGTTCCAGTTTTGGGAAAATCCGACGGTCGGACCTCCCGGTACAATCGTTTGAAGTTTCGATTTCAAATTACGAACTATAGCGTCGTTATTCGATTTAATTTAATTATATATATATAATCGATTCTGGCGCCGTTTTTCTTCAGATTTGAATTAACCATTCCAGACAATCCAACCGTTGGATCTTTACAAAGTTGGTATCGTTGGAAAGATATTTCCAAAGTGAACCATACAATTTCGGTTTCGGGAAAATCCGATGGTCGGATCTCCTGCACTAATCGTTTGAAATCACGGTTTCAAAACACGAACTGCAGCTTCGTTATTCGATATATTTTAATTATATTTATATATATATAATCGATTCTTCGATTTCAAAACTATATGCTTTTCATACATTTGATGAAAATGATGTTTTTATCCAACTAACTTCTATTTCAACACTACACTATTTTTAACGATTCGTTGATATAATAAAAATGTGATTTTTATTGTAAAACAATTTATTTCAAAACACGACTATTTTATATAGTTCACATATATGTTAAAAATATGATTTTTATTTCAAACCTTAAAGCCTCGCAGCTTTTGACAATGGGGATTTCATGCATCTAGTTCGCACCCAGGCAGCATGTATATTTTTTTGCATTTCCACAAACTAATCCTATGTGGTTCCAACCAAATAATTCTCAACCACAAACGGGTATTTTTCAACCACAATCAATCAATTTCAACCACAAACAATTCTAATCAATCATTCGCTATCAATCAGTTTTCACACCAATCACAACCAATAAATATCTTCCATGGTTTGTGGACGAGGGGCGTGTATATATATATATATATATATATATATATATATATATATATATATATGTAAGTATATTTCACTTCTATTCAACACATATATAATTTTTACAACGCGTATATAACTTATATATCGAACGTACAACTTATACAACAATTATAAAAGAGGTGTACAACGCTTATATAACTCATACATCGACTATATAATTTATACATCAACATCTTCCATATCGTTTATAGTTTAGAAATCTCACATTGGGTTCCACTCCACCAAAAATAACAGAAGGCTCAGAAAAATATGCGGTCTCTTCTAGAATGTAGAAGACATCCACACGAGTCTACTGTCTATTGTTTCACTGAATTTCGTCAAGAAACGAAAAAGATATGATTTTTACAGCGAAATCAAAAACCGTAGCACTTTAAACTGCTATTAAATAGTTTAATATATAATCAGCCATTACCTCACTAATTTGTTCAAAACTAGGTTTGTAGTTTTCGCGAAAACCGAGCAGCGTGGAGACGATCGAAGGGTACCACCTCGTCGGCCTTGGAGAGGGCTTTCCGGCGATGGGGGTCTTGGCCAGTTCGACGGCCTGAGGGAGTGGTGGCGGCGCTCTGAACGGCGCACCTTCCTTGCGTCGGATCTCGAGATTCGCGCCACCAATCAGAGTGAAGCGGGTATGGATCTGAAGCTCTCGCCGAGCTCTTCAAAATCGTTAACTGCGTCGAGGACTGAAAACGAAGCGATTTGGAAGAAATTGGCCTAGGAAGTTTTGAAGGCTCTATCGTCGTTCGCAATTTGATTACGGGGAGAGAGAAACTTTTGACCGTCCAATCAGATTTTTTGTTTATTTATATATTTTAAAAATCCGAAAATACCCCTTGTCACACACGAACACCAATCTAGACCCAACGACTATTGTCTATAGCGTTTTACCCCCATTCTGAACACAATGGGATATGTTTCGTAGGCCTATTTGACTGTTTCAGTCAGTTTTCCTTCAAATTAAAATATAAAACATTCAATATTTAATTTGAAAGTACATTTCAATTTGCCGGGGTCACATACTGATTCTAAAAATTCCCGAAAAATAAATCTAGCTATGTTTTGACGATACGGTTCCAACAAAACTAGTTTCATCGAATTCTGAGACCGTTTGAAAAATGGCCATTTTCTGGTCGATCCAATTTAACTATAATTGACCAAAACACATTTTCCTTTGCCACGCTCACATATTAACTTCAAAAATTATGAAATTCGAAACCTAGCAATCATTTGGCATCCCGGATCCAACAAAAGTGGTATCGTCGAATTCTGAGGTCGTTTGCAAAATGGCCATTTTCAAGGGCTATATAATTTCTATAGCGACCTTTCTGAATATTCATTTGGCCATAACTTTTGCTTCCTGCTATGAAATTTCGATTTTTCAGATTCATTAGAAAGATATTCACTAACAGATTTAAATATTTTTGGTTTCACTAAAATCCATTTTATTTTGCACCCGGTATAGTCAGTCAAAGTTTAAATTCAAATTTTGAAACTACCGCGCCATTTCAGGCCTTGTTCATAATTAGAAATAATTATATTCATTTTCAGTGTCAATTCAAACTTACTTTTCATCGTTATTATTTTAAAATATTCATTTTAAATATTTAAATTCACCAAATTAGCCCATTTAAAAATTTTAAATTGGTTCAGATTTTCCGGGTCGTTACAATCTCCCCCGCTTAAAACTTTTCGTCCTTGAAAAGGAACAAAGTCGAAAGTGGTTTGATTAATCAACTATACTTCCAATCTGGCTTCCATTCTCTAACTTTTCAGTTTCTGAGAATTTTCAAATTCTTCAAAAATTTGGCTAATACCTGGAATTTTCGAAAAATTTCGCCATAACCTCCTTTGTACGGGGAGGGGTTTGGAAATTTATTGGGCCGTATTAGGTACCCAATAAATCCTATAAAGCATACACATATATATAGTGATACATTCTGGTGTTTACAGGGGAGCGTGTATAGAAAATAACTCCAGAGAATAAATTCTCGTCACCCTGTCAAAGCCTGAGGGAGTGTGTATTTTTAATTGCTCCAGAGAATAAATTCTCGTCACCTCGTCCCGTGTGGGAAATAAATAATTCATGTGTCGTATCTAATAATTAGAGAGACGTGATTATTGTCAACTCCAGACCCATGTGGGTTTTTTATTAATCTGGCAATTTATCGTTACAATTTTATATGGTCCATATCAGTCATCAGTTCAACATGTAATATATAGTCATCGCCATACAAGCCTCTTGCTCGTATGGTAAATCTTCCACCTCGTCACACAAGCTCCAAATGCTTATGTGGTATATGATGAAGTATGTCTATCTTCAAGAAGTATGCCATGTAGTGTAGTTCAAAATTAATTGTTACAATCCTATGGCGACGTTTATTATTACACACAGAATAACCAGCACTCCGCATCCAATGGCATTCACAAGAGTTGATATAATAATATTTCGCATCCAACTCATTAAGGTTTACCTATTTGTCGGGAACGCAAATAAATTCTTTACTCAACAACTAATCCAATTACCCGTTGAAACATATATATGCACATGTATATATTTCTATCTATTTTTAAATCAGTTCAATACGTGATTTAATTTCCTAAATTTACCATCATTCTCTTTTTGATTAATTTAACTATCGTTCTAATAATTTAATTAATCAAATCCACTATCACACAACACAAACAACAATCAATTTGTTTTTAACTTTTCAAAATCATACAAATTAATTCATACACTCTTTTTAATTAAATCAGACTATAGAAATAAAAGTGCACATCCGTGGAAAGAAAATAACAACAAAGTAGAGAACTAAATGGTAATGCAAAGTATGGTAAATGTACCTTGCACTGGAGTTAATCAGAGATATCCACTCGACACTTAGGATAGGCTTTCTAAATGCTCTCCTCAGTTTCCCAAGTACAATCCCGCGGATCTCCACTCCATTGCACTTTGACTAAGTGAACCTTCTTGTTCCTCAGTTCTTTGGTTTCTTTGCCGATAATCTTTAGCGGCTCTCTTCTCACAGCTAATCTGGGGTAATTTCAATATCTTGTTGCACTGCTTCTTCCATGATCAAGTCTGGATCATGAACGTGCTTTCGAAGTTGAGATATGTGAAATGCATCATGTACTCCAGACAATCAATCAGGCAATTGAATTCTATAGGCCAGAGTTCCAATGCATTCAAGAATAGGGAATGGACCAATAAATCTGGGCGCCAACTTCCCAGTTTTGCCAAATCGAATCACTCCTCTCATCGGAGAAACCTTTATATACACATAATCACCAACAGAAAAAGCGAAATCCCTTATTCTCGAATCAGCATAGCTCTTCTATCGGCTTTGAGTGGCGAGTAATCGTTTCTTAACGAAATTGAATTTGTCGGCAGCTTCACGGATCATATCAGGTCCCAATACAAGCCTATTACCAGGTTCGACCCAACAAGCAGGAGAACGACACAGTCTACCATACAATGCTTCGAATGGCGACATTGTCAGGCTCGCCTGGTAGCTATTATTGTATGATAATTCAGCTAAATGCAAATGGTCTTCCCATGATCTACCAAAGTCAAGAACACAAGCCCGCAATAAGTCCTCTAAAATGCGATTCACCCTCTCAGTCTGACCATCTGTTTGAGGATGATAGGCGGTGCTTAGATTCAGCTTTGTTCCCAGTTCTACTTGAAATGCCTCCCAGAATTTGCTAGTAAATATTGGATCTCTGTCACTAAATATACTGAGGGGCACTCCATGTAGCCTAACAATTTCCTTGAAATATATCTGTGCCAGACTCTGAGCAGTTCTGTTCGATCTAACAGGTATGAAATGGGCGGTCTTTGTGAAGCGATCTACGTTCACCCAAATACTGTCATTTTCCTTCCTGGTTCTGGGCAAACCATCAATGAAGTCCATGGAAATATGTTCCCACTTCCAACCTGGATCGTCCAGCGGTTGCAACAATCCAGCCAGTTTCTGTTGGTCGCTTTTATCTAGTTGGCAAGTAGGGCATCAGCTAACATATAAAGAAATGTCTCTCTTCATCGACCTCCACCGGAAAGTGCGTTTGATGTCATTATACATTTTGCTTACTCCTAGATGGATACTAAGTTTTGACTTGTGGCATTCATCCCGCACTTCCTTTCGGAGCTCAGAAATGTTAGGAACACAGATTCGACCTTTTATCCTTAGAATCCCATCATTATCAACTTGAAAACTCGAGGGTTCGCCCTTCTGAATTATCTCTATGATCTTCTGAATGAAGTGACCATCCTTCTGAAGAGCAAATATTTTATCTATCAATGAAGTCGTGATAATAAAATTGGCGATCATTACATTCTTTCGGCTTAACGCATCGGCCACGACATTGGCTTTCCCTGGAGTGTATAGAATCTCAAAATCGTATGCTGCAAGGAACTCTAGCCAAAGTTGCTGCCTCAGATTCAAGTCTTTCTGGGTGAACAGATACTTTAACGACTGATGGTTTCTGAACAGTTCGAATTTCTCACCCAGAAGATAGTGTCTCCAGATTTTCAAAGCGAATACGATAGCCAACAACTCAAGATCATGAGTGACATAATTCTTTTCATGTGGCTTCAGCTGACGACTAGCATAAGCAATAACTTGGCCTCTTTGCATTAGCACTGCACCAAGGCCTTCTCTAGAGGCATCTATTAAGACTTTTAAATCCTGATTGCCGTGTATAATGGTTAACACTGGAGAAGTTGTTAATCTTAACTTTATCTCCTCAAAAGCCTCTTCATATTCTGGAGTCCACTTGAATTTTGAGTGCTTCTTTGTAAGCTTTGTCAAATGACTAGATATCTTTAAAAAATCCTTAACGAACTTCCGGTAATAACTAGCCAATCCAAGAAAACTTCGAACTTCTGTGGGAGTACTGGGCTGTTTCCAATTTTGAGTAGCTGTGATTTTACTTGGATCCACAGCAATTCTTTTTTTCGATACGACGTGGCCAAGAAATTTTACTTCATGTTGCTAGAATATACATTTGGAGAGTTTAGCTTTTAATACATTCCTTCTCAGAATTTCTAGAACTTGCTCCAAATATTTTTCATGTTCGGCCTTTGACTTAGAGAAGATTAGAATATCGTCAATAAAAACTAGAACAAACTTATTCAGGACTCCTCTGAACACTCTATTCATCAAATCGACGAAGTAAGCTGGAGCATTGCATAAGCCGAACAACATTACTAACCACTCATAGAATAAGTCTGGACCTCTGAATGCTGTCGTAGGAACACACTCTTCGGCAATACGAAGCTTATGGAAGCCTGTAGCTAGCTCCATCCTTGAAAATACTTGTGCGCCATTCAGACGGTCCAATAAATCATCGATTCGCGGCAATGGATATTTATTCTTTATTTTCTGCTTATTCAACTCACGATAATCCACACATAGTCGAAGAGTACTGTCTGACTTCGGGACAAACACCACTGCTACTCCCCAATCAGAGAAACTAGGCCTGATCAGGCCCTTCCATACAAGCTGTCGAGTTTGATTGTCTAGTTCTTTCTCCTTTAGATTCATTCTCTGAATAGCGTGCACTACTGGCCTTGCATTCGGGATTAAAGCAATTTTGAAATCAATTTCTCTCTGCGGAGGTAAGATGACAACTTCTTCGAACACATCTGCATAATTCTTTACGATAGGAATATCTTTGATGAGGTCCGGAATATTTTCTGTGACTATAGGGATATTTTCTATTTGAGTACGAGAAACATCCATCGCTGCCCAAAAGTCTTTTCTATTAGAATTTTGACCTTCACAGGGAATAGTTATATAATCACTTGATTTAATTTTCGCCTTAACTATTCTGTCGGCGCATTTGACCTTAGCTTCATATTTTGTCAACCAGTCTAATCCCAAGATAAGATCAAACTCTATAAAATTCATGATGATAGAGATGGTAGGGAACTTATAACAGGAAAAAGAGACAGGCACTGCACAAATCCAGCTAAGATCGAGAGAACCCCCAACCGGATTATGGACAGTGATCGGTTCTTTGAGCTTCCTCAATTTCAAGTCCAACTTCTTGACCGCATTCTTTGCAATAAAGCTTCGTGACGCGCCTGTGTCAAACAGTATTTTGACTGGAATGTTTTTGACAGTAAGCGTGCCTTCTAAAACATCAGATCTTCCCTGACTAGCTGAGGGTGCTGAGGTTTCTGCCACTTCATTTACCTGAGCCTTCTTGGTTGCCTTTAACAGCCGGCAATCCTGCCTTACATGGCCAAATCGATGGCAAATGCTGCATTCTCTGGTCTCTTGAAACTTGCTCTTTGATTTAGGTTCATTCTTCTTTAGTTTCTTTAAATATCTGCAATTTCCTTGCAAATGCCCTCGCTTATGGCAGTTATTGCATACGGCAGTCATTGCTGGTTCTTTTTCAGATCCGACACTTTTTCGATTGACTTTAGGCTTCTTACTGACCTCAGACATCGTACTGGCCTCAGGACGATTAGTTTCAGACTCAACTTTATTACTAGAACTGACCTCCTCTTCGTAGTGTAACATACCTTTCTTGTCAAGATCCTCGTACTGGTAAGCCATGTATATCATTTCAGAAAAAGGAAGCTTCACATTCCTCATTACACTATTCTGATATTTTCTTTGAAGCCCATTGATAAATGTTAGATTCCTCTTCAGATTTTGAATTAGATGAGGGGAAAAGTGAGAAAGTTCATTGAATTTCTTATGATATTCTGGAATGGTCATATCTCCTTGTATCAGATAAGAGAATTCATCACATAACCGCTCAGTTGCTTCTAGAGGAGTAAATCTTTCTAGGAAAATCACTTTGAATCTATCCCAGGTGATAT
The DNA here is from genome assembly GCA_030737875.1 of Allium sativum. Classification (NCBI taxonomy): domain Eukaryota; kingdom Viridiplantae; phylum Streptophyta; class Magnoliopsida; order Asparagales; family Amaryllidaceae; genus Allium; species Allium sativum. The sequence continues at coordinate 605,065,550 of CM060910.1, read as the reverse complement.
CACCTTCTGGATTATCCTTAATAATTGAATCCCACCAGAACAAGGCTTCGTCTTTGAGTGCCCAGGAGGCCAGTAATCTTTTCTAGTCACCCCTCAGCTTTAAACCGTCAAAGATTTTCTCAGCAGAACAAATCCAAGCTTGTGTTTTCATAATAGATTCTTCGCCCGAGAACGGTTTTCCACCCAGATTTCTATATTTCATATATAGAGCTTCTATATCCGGGTTAGTATTACTTCTTCTGTTTCTGGCACTCATTTTTCTAGAACTTCTGCAAATAGCAAATCAAGTGTCAGGTCAACAGAAAAGATATTTTAAAACATAGAAACATATACTTGCTTGTAAATGTGTCTATTGGGGTGTATTTCATTCTGCTATACTCATACTAGGATATTACTGATCCTATCTGTAACGAGTTACCCGTCCTAGAACACTACTGGTTCTATTTCTGATGACTTCGTTAATATGTTATACTCCAGCACTAAGCTTAACCAAAGCTCTGATACCAAGCTGCGACAACCCCAAATCCCGTACTGACGGCGACAAGGGTAATCTTTGGAATATAACACATAAACAGATAATGCAGAATAGAATTAAATAAATACACAAGATAAGAACTAATAATTAACTGGATAAATGTAATCATCAGAGTTGCACAGTATACAGGATCTGTAACACCCCGCCTCCGCTAGGGTCACTTCGCAAAGGAATGCACTAGCTTTAGAGGGGCATTATCGGTAAACATGCACAGAAATATCACAAGACAGAACATATATATATATATATATATATATATATAAATAGCGGAAGTAAAATCAAACTTTCATAACATGAATAAATAAGGTCTAAAGCCTTTTACATCAGAGTACATCAGAAACTGTCTTGCAATAGTAAAGAAGCATAAAGACTTTTCATAAATTATTCCCCAAGTAAAACAGTAAAGTAGCCATAGCCAAGAGAAGTCCAAGCCATCCATGATGACCTTCAAGCAGAAGAAGTCCGAACTAAACAGCATTGTTTCCTCCCTGAAACCTGGGGGGGGGGGGGGGGAAACGGAAGAAAAGAGGCGAAACAAAACGGGTCAGTCAAAAAGACTGAGTAAGTCCTATCTACTTCCAGTATAAAACAGGTAAAGGTAACATGACATGCATAAACTGAAAGTAAACATAAGGATAACTACAAGATAGATAAACCAGAGTAGCCGGTTAAACTACTGCGGCAAGGTAAACTAAGGTATCATGAAAAATTACGGGGTTATGATAAGTCAAGGTATCACATCGTCAGATTTCTATCGAGTACCTTATCCCAAGGTATCTACCCCGTCTAACATCCCACGTTATCTATTATGTATATTCTTCCTAGTTCTAACATGTATATTTGCTCTGCACCTCTCGTACTAGTATCCCTACCCGCGTCATGTGTCAACCATGAACGTCCCTTGCTCAAAGTCGTGTAATGGTCCATGTCAACCTAATATATCACATATATAGGTTACTCAAATCATATGTTTCTTTCCATGTATATAAGTTCAGTCCTTTGCCGTACCTCGTACGGGCTTCCTCATGTCGTATTATCCTTGAAGTCGTTTGGACTGTCACCCTTGTTCTAGCTAGGCTCTTCCATATGAATCATCGTTTGAACTACTAGAACTTACGCCACCTAGCACCACTAGGGATTACGCTTACCTACTGCACGCTTTCGTATTTCGGTTTGGGTTAAACCACCTAGGCCACTAGGGATTACGCTAACCCTCAACCGCGCCCTCTTTCCCACGCATTCATCGTGAATCGTTTTTCTATTACTGTATGCACATGTATCACATCGTGCCACCCGAGTCCTGTCACAGGGCAAACCAAGAAATACAGGACTCGGTCGGGAGCTTTAGATTTATCTGCCGATGCAGATACTAAGGTCTGCTTTTCTACACGTGGCTATGGTCCCACGAGACCCCTCCCTCAACTAGTGAAAGGCAACACAAGAGAAAATCTTGCATGAGAACTACACTCCGGCCAGCCCACATCCTACGGCCTACCTCACCCATAATTAGATAGCAATTATGGTCTGTTGGGTGTTCCCTGCCTTTCCGTACGTACACGCTTGACTCAAGATGGTAGATGATCGATGAACTTGCTATCTCGGGCACCTTATGTATTCGTCGACTCACTGCTATCCACCCCAGTCTTTAGGTCGCTCGCATAGCAACCAAGGCATATTCTTGGTTCTTCTACCGCAGACCTCAACCTCTCGTGAGCCTAGTATAATGACCTGGCAGCTCACAGAGGGATCCCAAGAATATCCTCACGTTCCCCGAAGCCGCTGCTTCGTTACCCAGTTCGTTGGAGCCTTTATCTAAATTAGATAGCCTGCTCCTACACGCGTACTTAAGCGTTGACCTAACGTATCGGGTTACTAATCTATCCAAGAAATGGTCCAAATTTCCTTGACTAAGAATTATTACTTAGTTTCCCTTAACTAAGGTTTACCACTTAGCCTTATTTCCATAATCCTTGTTAACTATGGTTATTTATCTAATCCTCCGAATTAGGGTTTATCTAATGGGTTAAGTGTCACTTAAGTTCATAACTTAGCCCGTCTACAAACCTTGTCAAAATTGGCTAAGTATCCAAGTCCAAGACTTAACCCTACAAACCATGTGTCAAGTTGGCTAAGTATATTAAGCAATCCATAACTTAACCTCGTCTAGTTATCAATTTAGATTGGTTAATTATATAAATTAACTTGACCTTGTCATCAAATCGGTCAAGCGTATTCAAGTGATTCGTGACTTAGCCTTATCATGTTTTCACGTTAGATTGGTTAAGTATAGATTAACTTAACCTCATCAAATTAACGAGTTAGATTGGTTAAGTATAGGTCACTTAACCTCATCAAATCATCGTGTTAAATTAGTTAAGTGTTTAACTTAACCCCATTAAATTACCAAGTTGGATTAATTAAGTCTAGGCTAACTTAACCCCATCCGATTACCACGTTTAGATTAGTTAAGCCTAATCTTAACCCCATCCATTAACTGTATTATACGGTTAAGTGTCATTAAGAAAATTTACTTATCCTTATCACGTTATCGTGTTGGATTGATTAAGTGTTGGTTAACTTAATCTCGTCCACTAGTCGTATAAAAATGGTCAAGTGTCATTAGGCAATTCAAGTTACTTAACCTACCCAAGCTTATCGTGTTTTGTTAAGTATCATTAGCCTAATCAAATTACTTAACCCATTTGTCCATATCATATTTGGTTAAGCCTCATTAATCAAATTAACTTAACCCTATTTTGTGGCATTAATTTAATTAATGCACCCTCAACCTCTCACATTAGACCTTGTTGTGGTTACTAGTTAAGCCGGGCGGGTCCGGGTAGATTTACACCACAACTTAGTCTAACCTCGGGTCTTAAGCGCGACATGACCAACTTCTCACATTGGGTCCTATTGTTTGCAACCACTAGTTAGGCCGGTCGGTTCCGGGTAGTTTTACGTTGCAAACTCAACCCAACCTCGAGTTGGCCATACTTATATTATCTAAGTTCATCATGTTTCCAAAACATGTTACAAGTTTTCGAGCATTTGGGTAGACCTAACTTAATAGGTAAATTCCCAAAGGGTAGACCTAACTTAATAGGTAAATTCCCAAGCTCATGTTTTTATGCATACTTACATGTCATCTTCCATGTTATCTTTCAAGTCATATTTTCAAGTATAAACACATGTCATATTCAAGTTAAGATTTTTGCGACATGTTCATGTTTATCTAACTACCCAAAATCGTGTTTTCCCAACGCAAGCAAAGCGAGTCAACATAGTAAGGATACTATGTCACATATTGGTCTCAAAACATTCATGATGCCAAAAAGGGCTTGGCTTCCACATGCATAACATCCTAAAGGGATTGGCCATAAACATGCATAGTGTCATAAGGTAATTTGGCCACAAACATGCATATTATCAAAAAGGGTTTGACCATAAACATGCATAACTTAAAAAAAGGGGATTGGCCACGAGCATGCATAATCTCATAAAGGATTTGGCCACAAACTTGCATGTTAGCATAAGGGGTTTGGGTTCATAAACATGCATAAGCCCCAAAATCTTGTCTTAGCCAATGTTTCACAAGTAAAGTGGTTCCTAAAGGTTCATGCTAGCATTTCATGCATAAAGATCCAAACTTGCAAGTTAAACTAGGTTATGCATAGCATGAGAGGCATGATTAAGTTACTCACATGGCCTAAGATCATAAATATGAACACAAGAGGCATGGTAAGGTTCATATAGGTTCGCATAATCATGTTTAGCCTCATTTTATCCCATGTCAATATTAAAAATACCGTTTTGATCCAAAAGTAGCTAGAACTTACCTAGTTAGGCCTAGGGAAAGGAGCATAAATCATCTTGGCTAAGAAAGGTGCCTCCTTTGTAGAAGAATCGTCATGGAACTCGCATAGAAATGCTGATTTGGCCTTGATTTGGTGTAGCAAGCTTGCACCTTTTGATTTGAACTTGATTTGAGTGCATAGGCTCTAGGGATTTGAGATGGAGGCCATGATCACTTTGCATTTGGGCAGCACTTCGTGGAGAGGGAAAGTTATGAGGGTTTAGGTGGGGGCTTAGGGGTGTTTTTATAGAGATTAGGATAGTTTTAGGCCCTTAGATTAACCCTAGGATAGATTAGGACCATCAGATCTCGGAAGCTTCCAGAACCAGCCCAAGAACAAGACCAGGTGAGACAAACAGGTGCACCAGGCAGCTTGCCCCGGCCACCCCCTGTCGACAGGCAAGTCGACAGGGCTGTCGACTTGGTCTGGGCCCAAGTCGACAGGCCTGTCGACAGCCCTGTCGACATGGCCTAGGCGGGAAACTTCCCGCCTGGCCCCAGATCTGATCTCCAAAACTGTTTCCGAAATTCGAATTTCCCGAAAACTTCTTTGGGCCTTAACCGGGTCATACGGACTCCGATTTTCGAAAACTCGGACTCTATTTCGCGTATTTTTCCGAGACGAACGCAATGGCATAGCCCGTTTTACTTGATTCAGAATTTAAAATTTAATTCTGCCTTGATTGTCGTTTTAACATGTTATCGAAATACGAGTTGTTACATTCTCCCCACCTTTTAGGATTTCGTCCCCGAAATCTCTAAGTTAGGAAGAACATATCCTACCATCCATCATCCATCTACTCAAAACATCATCCACAAGCAACCATTGTCCTTAGATGATTTCTAATGCTGTATGAATATATGCAAAACGTGTTTGTACATGTTCCTTAGCTAATGCTAATGATCAGGCCTGAATGATCTTTCTAATGCAAGATATGTTAAGTGCCATGAATCCAACATGTATGCAAATAGTCCTAGTCATATAGATACTATATGCGTGCACAATCATTCATTCATATACAGCAACCGCATGATAACACATTCAATTTCATCCATAAACAAGTATAAATACTCGTGCATATGCAATATGAAATGTGACTGAGTCGAACTAATATCTAATGTAAATTCGTGCATCCACGAGCAACCACTTGCAACCATTTGCAACCATATCAACCATAACATGTTTCAAATACATGTTTACATCCATAGGGTTCTACCTAGGATTCCCTGAAACAGGGTCGAGAAGATAAACAAGACAAACTCCTTATGGGGTTTGTAACAGAAAATAAGACCGAGAGGATGTCCACAAAAGATAGCCTACAAGTGAGCTCTACAGAAAACAGGGGTCAAGGATATACTCCCAAAAAAGAGATATCATGCGCGTATCTAGTCTTTGACCATCAAAGTCGTATTTCGTTGAGCTCAATTCTATTGTGCCTTGACCGTCCTTTAACTTCGCGATTTCGTGGCTTCTTGATTCCTATTTCCAAGGTGTGAGTGGAACTCATTTCACTGCCGCCTCTCGTTTCACTTATTCTTTCCCTAGTATGCTTGGCTCAGACATATCTGCGTACTCATGCAAGCTCTCCAAAATTCACCAGTGAATTCTGGATCTCGTTTTCCGATGCCAATCCATGTTGCCAAGAGTTCTTACTGGGGTGATTCCCATAACTCATGCATAATCGAAACGAACCATCCGCCTTAACGGCGAATTCTATTCAAACGGATTACCAACAACTGCGTCCCGGGATTCTAGGTAACGAGCCATGACAGAACCCAAAAGGTTACACGAGATTTCGAGGGTATCACCAAGATGAGTCGAGAATCTAACTACCCTCTTTCCAAAACCGAGAATGGCACCCCTCACTGGATAACCACTTCATCCCTAGAATCCATCCATAGCTTATAAACATAAGCATTATTTCCAAGCTCAATACTTGGCATAGACATTCTCAAATCCAAACAAGTCATGAATGAATGGACCGATCTTCCAATAGGACTTGAGACAAAAACGGGATCCTCTATTATACTAGTACTAAGGTGCAGAGACTCAACTATCGAAGCGGACTTAAAAGATGTGGTGATCAAGACAAAGTCCCGACAGGATGATAGAGAAGAAAAGCTAAACCTTTAACAAGATCGTTACCCTCCTTCTGAGGTACCCTAGAAATGAGAGCATACTATTGCCCTCCGAATGATCTTGTCCCTGTTCCATGATACTTAACTATCCGTCCCGTTTCACCATGCCAAAGGTATTCTCTCATCATGGGTTTCATTATTGATCTTTCTCCCTCCTTTTAGGACTCAGCCATATCAACATGTTGCTTATCCCTGAGCTCGTATCCTTTACCTTTGTTCTTACTATCCTTTCATGCATAACTCTGCAACGGTCTCTCGAGAACCACCTCCATCGTACGGGAAACTCTTACGCAGCTAGAAAGACTAGTCGCAGTCAAAACCACTGTGACTACAGATGGAGGAAAGAAAGGAAAAGAGATTCAATCATGGAAACAAGGATAATGCTAATGGCCTTTGGGGAATAGCCTTTTTCTTTTTAAAAGAAAATTTTCTTGAAAAATGCTTCTTTGTAAACGGTTTTTCAAATAATTTTCAGAAGGTCTTTAAAAACTTTTGCCCAGTCTGGTAACCTTCTGCTCTGATACCAAATGTAACACCCCGCCTCCGCTAGGGTCACTTCGCAAAGGAATGCACTAGCTTTAGAGGGGCATTATCGGTAAACATGCACAGAAATATCACAAGACAGAACATATATATATATATATATATATAAATAGCGGAAGTAAAATCAAACTTTCATAACATGAATAAATAAGGTCTAAAGCCTTTTACATCAGAGTACATCAGAAACTGTCTTGCAATAGTAAAGAAGCATAAAGACTTTTCATAAATTATTCCCCAAGTAAAACAGTAAAGTAGCCATAGCCAAGAGAAGTCCAAGCCATCCATGATGACCTTCAAGCAGAAGAAGTCCGAACTAAACAGCATTGTTTCCTCCCTGAAACCTGGGGGGGGGGGGGAAACGGAAGAAAAGAGGCGAAACAAAACGGGTCAGTCAAAAAGACTGAGTAAGTCCTATCTACTTCCAGTATAAAACAGGTAAAGGTAACATGACATGCATAAACTGAAAGTAAACATAAGGATAACTACAAGATAGATAAACCAGAGTAGCCGGTTAAACTACTGCGGCAAGGTAAACTAAGGTATCATGAAAAATTACGGGGTTATGATAAGTCAAGGTATCACATCGTCAGATTTCTATCGAGTACCTTATCCCAAGGTATCTACCCCGTCTAACATCCCACGTTATCTATTATGTATATTCTTCCTAGTTCTAACATGTATATTTGCTCTGCACCTCTCGTACTAGTATCCCTACCCGCGTCATGTGTCAACCATGAACGTCCCTTGCTCAAAGTCGTGTAATGGTCCATGTCAACCTAATATATCACATATATAGGTTACTCAAATCATATGTTTCTTTCCATGTATATAAGTTCAGTCCTTTGCCGTACCTCGTACGGGCTTCCTCATGTCGTATTATCCTTGAAGTCGTTTGGACTGTCACCCTTGTTCTAGCTAGGCTCTTCCATATGAATCATCGTTTGAACTACTAGAACTTACGCCACCTAGCACCACTAGGGATTACGCTTACCTACTGCACGCTTTCGTATTTCGGTTTGGGTTAAACCACCTAGGCCACTAGGGATTACGCTAACCCTCAACCGCGCCCTCTTTCCCACGCATTCATCGTGAATCGTTTTTCTATTACTGTATGCACATGTATCACATCGTGCCACCCGAGTCCTGTCACAGGGCAAACCAAGAAATACAGGACTCGGTCGGGAGCTTTAGATTTATCTGCCGATGCAGATACTAAGGTCTGCTTTTCTACACGTGGCTATGGTCCCACGAGACCCCTCCCTCAACTAGTGAAAGGCAACACAAGAGAAAATCTTGCATGAGAACTACACTCCGGCCAGCCCACATCCTACAGCCTACCTCACCCATAATTAGATAGCAATTATGGTCTGTTGGGTGTTCCCTGCCTTTCCGTACGTACACGCTTGACTCAAGATGGTAGATGATCGACGAACTTGCTATCTCGGGCACCTTATGTATTCGTCGACTCACTGCTATCCACCCTAGTCTTTAGGTCGCTCGCATAGCAACCAAGGCATATTCTTGGTTCTTCTACCGCAGACCTCAACCTCTCGTGAGCCTAGTATAATGACCTGGCAGCTCACAGAGGGATCCCAAGAATATCCTCACGTTCCCCGAAGCCGCTGCTTCGTTACCCAGTTCGTTGGAGCCTTTATCTAAATTAGATAGCCTGCTCCTACACGCGTACTTAAGCATTGACCTAACGTATCGGGTTACTAATCTATCCAAGAAATGGTCCAAATTTCCTTGACTAAGAATTATTACTTAGTTTCCCTTAACTAAGGTTTACCACTTAGCCTTATTTCCATAATCCTTGTTAACTATGGTTATTTATCTAATCCTCCGAATTAGGGTTTATCTAATGGGTTAAGTGTCACTTAAGTTCATAACTTAGCCCGTCTACAAACCTTGTCAAAATTGGCTAAGTATCCAAGTCCAAGACTTAACCCTACAAACCATGTGTCAAGTTGGCTAAGTATATTAAGCAATCCATAACTTAACCTCGTCTAGTTATCAATTTAGATTGGTTAATTATATAAATTAACTTGACCTTGTCATCAAATCGGTCAAGCGTATTCAAGTGATTCGTGACTTAGCCTTATCATGTTTTCACGTTAGATTGGTTAAGTATAGATTAACTTAACCTCATCAAATTAACGAGTTAGATTGGTTAAGTATAGGTCACTTAACCTCATCAAATCATCGTGTTAAATTAGTTAAGTGTTTAACTTAACCCCATTAAATTACCAAGTTGGATTAATTAAGTCTAGGCTAACTTAACCCCATCCGATTACCACGTTTAGATTAGTTAAGCCTAATCTTAACCCCATCCATTAACTGTATTATACGGTTAAGTGTCATTAAGAAAATTTACTTATCCTTATCACGTTATCGTGTTGGATTGATTAAGTGTTGGTTAACTTAATCTCGTCCACTAGTCGTATAAAAATGGTCAAGTGTCATTAGGCAATTCAAGTTACTTAACCTACCCAAGCTTATCGTGTTTTGTTAAGTATCATTAGCCTAATCAAATTACTTAACCCATTTGTCCATATCATATTTGGTTAAGCCTCATTAATCAAATTAACTTAACCCTATTTTGTGGCATTAATTTAATTAATGCACCCTCAACCTCTCACATTAGACCTTGTTGCGGTTACTAGTTAAGCCGGGCGGGTCCGGGTAGATTTACACCACAACTTAGTCTAACCTCGGGTCTTAAGCGCGACATGACCAACTTCTCACATTGGGTCCTATTGTTTGCAACCACTAGTTAGGCCGGTCGGTTCCGGGTAGTTTTACGTTGCAAACTCAACCCAACCTCGAGTTGGCCATACTTATATTATCTAAGTTCATCATGTTTCCAAAACATGTTACAAGTTTTCGAGCATTTGGGTAGACCTAACTTAATAGGTAAATTCCCAAAGGGTAGACCTAACTTAATAGGTAAATTCCCAAGCTCATGTTTTTATGCATACTTACATGTCATCTTCCATGTTATCTTTCAAGTCATATTTTCAAGTATAAACACATGTCATATTCAAGTTAAGATTTTTGCGACATGTTCATGTTTATCTAACTACCCAAAATCGTGTTTTCCCAACGCAAGCAAAGCGAGTCAACATAGTAAGGATACTATGTCACATATTGGTCTCAAAACATGCATGATGCCAAAAAGGGCTTGGCTTCCACATGCATAACATCCTAAAGGGATTGGCCATAAACATGCATAGTGTCATAAGGTAATTTGGCCACAAACATGCATATTATCAAAAAGGGTTTGACCATAAACATGCACAACTTAAAAAAAGGGGATTGGCCACGAGCATGCATAATCTCATAAAGGATTTGGCCACAAACTTGCATGTTAGCATAAGGGGTTTGGGTTCATAAACATGCATAAGCCCCAAAATCTTGTCTTAGCCAATGTTTCACAAGTAAAGTGGTTCCTAAAGGTTCATGCTAGCATTTCATGCATAAAGATCCAAACTTGCAAGTTAAACTAGGTTATGCATAGCATGAGAGGCATGATTAAGTTACTCACATGGCCTAAGATCATAAATATGAACACAAGAGGCATGGTAAGGTTCATATAGGTTCGCATAATCATGTTTAGCCTCATTTTATCCCATGTCAATATTAAAAATACCGTTTTGATCCAAAAGTAGCTAGAACTTACCTAGTTAGGCCTAGGGAAAGGAGCATAAATCATCTTGGCTAAGAAAGGTGCCTCCTTTGTAGAAGAATCGTCATGGAACTCGCAAAGAAATGTTGATTTGGCCTTGATTTGGTGTAGCAAGCTTGCACCTTTTGATTTGAACTTGATTTGAGTGCATAGGCTCTAGGGATTTGAGATGGAGGCCATGATCACTTTGCATTTGGGCAGCACTTCGTGGAGAGGGTGAGTTATGAGGGTTTAGGGGGGGGCTTAGGGGTGTTTTTATAGAGATTAGGATAGTTTTAGGCCCTTAGATTAACCCTAGGATAGATTAGGACCATCAGATCTCGGAAGCTTCCAAAACCAGCCCAAGAACAAGACCAGGTGAGACAAACAGGTGCACCAGGCAGCTTGCCCCGGCCACCCCCTGTCGACAGGCAAGTCGACAGGGCTGTCGACTTGGTCTGGGCCCAAGTCGACAGGCCTGTCGACAGCCCTGTCGACATGGCCTAGGCGGGAAACTTCCCGCCTGGCCCCAGATCTGATCTCCAAAACTGTTTCCGAAATTCGAATTTCCCGAAAACTTCTTTGGGCCTTAACCGGGTCATACGGACTCCGATTTTCGAAAACTCGGACTCTATTTCGCGTATTTTTCCGAGACGAACGCAATGGCATAGCCCGTTTTACTTGATTCAGAATTTAAAATTTAATTCTGCCTTGATTGTCGTTTTAACATGTTATCGAAATACGAGTTGTTACAGGATCATACTTAGTACAAATACAATTCATCTATACATAAATGTCTACAGCGGAAAACAAACATAATATGTACAATAGGAGTTGAACAACATAAAATAGATAAATGATAGAATCCATCTTCAGCTCCAGCTTTCTAGAAAGAGCCAGATAAAACCTGAATACAAGGCTGCCTGTGTAGAAAAAGGGGCACCCGAGTTTGTAAGTGAAACAAACTACGAATCAGTCATGGGACTGGTATAAGAAATCTACTCAACACATTTAAAATATGGCCAATCACAGGACCACGCCGCTTTCGTGGAACGGGTTTACTCCATCGGATTGCCAGTGCTTTAAAACAAATAATTCTTTTTAAAAAACATCGCAATGTTTTTTATAAAAATGAAGCCATTATAAGACTCAGTTCCCATCACACAATGCAACGCAAACCGGAGGATAGAGTTTTACCTTATAACGGCTAAAACATGCTTGATACGAATAAAACAAAATAATTTGGTATTATTACTAGTGTTTACATGTTTCAAAAACAATTTTGAATCATAACTATCAATCATAGACGGCATGGGTACCATATATCATGTCGCCATATATATCTACAATCAAAACCGCACGGTGTCGTATTTGGAAATTGGATTTCCGTCATGAACCAAGGCAAAAGATAGTACTTACCAACTTTGAGACAATCTAGCCCATGTTCCCGGAATAGCGGCAACTGCCCCTTGGATCGTCAGGGCCGGTCCACACGGAGTGGAGTATAGTGCCTGAACAATACGTTTCCTCGCCCTTTGGGGCGTAAATGAGCCAAGGAATGACTCCATCGGTCCCGGATCGACCGATACAACTGAGGCGCCTCGCAACAGCAACAACCACATAGGTGAAAATAATATAAATGTCATCCAGTTTAAGCACTGACACCACCGCTAGCTAAAAGGAAATGCATGCCCTCCCTGATGTCCTCTCCTGTTTCTGGTTCATACTGGGGTGTGAGGTTCACGAATTAACGTTATACACAAAGCTACGCCACACAGACGGTGCTTTGATTATCAACCACAAGACTTTGCTTTTCAACAGAAGCCCTGATCACTACATCTTAGCATGCCACACATGCAATTCACACCATGCAACTGATGTCTATCAATCATATAGAATGAATTCCAGTGTCAGACACACAGTCCATTTGCAAGTCCGTTCTGGGTCTGAACGAAACCGGAGGCACTATATACCCGGCAAACCCATCAATCTCCACGTACGTCTGGACGATCACCACTCATTATCCATATTTCGGGATGCCTCCCAATCAGGACATTAGTTACCATCCAAACGAGGTGAAGATCTCTGGTCTTCGACCACCGTCTTCATCTTCGATTCCTTATCGTCGATTCAGTTATTCAGAATGGGATAAACCCGGTCTTTCTGAGCAACTCGCGTATATAATAAACATGTGCGACACAAACACAAACAACATACGCATCATTCCAATTCATCAGTCGCTAACCGTAAACCAGTAAGAGAACGATTTCCAAAATAATGACCCCGAAGGACGAAACCAACATCAGATCCAAACCCAGGAAACCATTTGACTTAGCTAACCTTCAGTTAATTTCTAAATTTCACATTCCATATCGTTTATAATATTTTATAATGATTTATCGTTATTTTTATTTATTTTAAAATAGCCAATTTATTCAAACGACGCTTCGGGCCATAACGCGGCCGTGGCGTTGTTTTTCTTCGGATTTGATTTACACATATCTGAAAATCTAACTGTTGGATCTTCACAAATATTATATCATTTGAAAGATCTTTTCAAAACGAATCCAATGGTTCCAGTTTTGGGAAAATCCGATTGTCGGACCTCCCGGTACAATCGTTTGAAGTTTCGATTTCAAATTACGAATTGCAGCGTCGTTATTCGATTTAATTTATTTATATATATAATATAAATATAATCGATTCTGGTGCTGTTTTTCTTTAGATTTGGATTAAACATTCCAGACAATCCAACCATTGGATCTTTACAAAGTTGGTGTCGTTGGAAAGATATTTCCAAAGCGAACCCAACGGTTTCAGTTTCGGGAAAATCCGATGGTCGGATCTTCCGCACTAATCGTTTGAAATCACGGTTTTAAAACATGAACTGCGGCTTCGTTATTCGATATATTTTAATTATATATATATATAATCGATTCTTCGATTTCAAAATTATATGCTTTTCATACATTTGATAAAAATTATATTTTTATCCAACTGACTTCTATTTCAACACTCCATTATTTTTAACGATTCATTGATATAATAAAAATGTGATTTTTATTGTAAAACAATTTATTTCAAAACACGACTATTTTATATAGTTCACATAGATGTTAAAAATATGATTTTTATTATAAAACAATTTATTTCAAAACACGAATACCATTCAACACATGAATTTCTATTCAACGAATTAATTTCTATTCAACACATGAAGGTTTTCTATAGTTTGTATATATATATATATATAGTAAAAATGTGATTTTTATTGCAAAACAATTTATTTCAAAACATGACTATTTTATATAGTTCATATATATGATAAAAATAGGATTTTTATTATAAACAATTTATTTCAAAACACGACTACCATTCAACACATGAATTTCTATTCAACGAATGAATTTATATTCAACACATGAAGGTTTTCTATTCAACACACGAATATAGTTTCAACACATGAAAATAATTCTAACACATGAATATTATTCAAAATTTCGGCAGCATAACTGCAGGGCAGTTAAAGCCGGTGCCGTCCCTAGTACGGCTCCTCGCTCTACCTTAAAGCCTCGCAGCTTTTGACAATGGGGATTTCATGCATCTAGTTCGCATGCAGGCGACATGTATATTTTTTTCCATTTCGACAAACTAATCCTATGTGGTTTCAACCAAATAATCCTCAACCACAAACGGGTATTTTTCAAATACAATCAATCAATTTCAACCACAAACAATTCTAATCAACCATTCGCTATCAATCAATTTTCACACCAATCACAACCAATAAATATCGTCCATGGTTTGTGGACGAGGGGCATGTATATATTTATTTATTTATTTATGTAAGTATATTTCACTTCTATTCAACACATATATAATTTTTACAACGCGTATATAACTTATATATCGAACGTACAACTTATACAACGCTTATACAAGAGGTGTACAATGCTTATATAACTCATACATCGACTATATAATTTATACATCGTCGTCTTCCATATCGTTTATAGTTTAGAAATCTCACATTGGGTTCCACTCCACAAAAAATAGCAGAAGGCTCAAAAAAATATGCGGTCTCTTATAGAATGTAGAAGACGTCCACACAAGTCCATTGTCTCTTGTTTCACTGAATTTCATCAAGAAAAGAAAAAGATATGATTTTTACAGCGAAATCAAAAACCGTAGCGCTTTAAACTACTATTAAATAGTTTAATATATAATCAGCCGTTACCTCACTAATTTGTTCAAAACTAGGTTTGTAGTTTTCGCGAAAACCGAGCAGCGTGGAGACGATCGGAGGGTACCACCTCGTCGGCCTTGGAGAGGGCTTTCCGGCGATGGGGTTCTTGGCCAGTTCGACGGCCTGAGGGAGTGGCGGTGGCGCTCTGAACGGCGCACCTTCCTTGCGTTGGATCTCGAGATTCGCGCCACTAATCAGAGCGAAGCAGGTATGTATCTGAAGCTCTCGCTGAGCTCTTCAAAATCCTTAGATGCGTCGAGGACTGAAACGAAGCAGTTTGGAAGAAATTGGCCTGGGAAGTTTTGAAGGCTTTATCGTCGTTCGCAATTTGATTATGGGGAGAGAGAAACTTTTGACCGTCCAATCAGATTTTTTTTGTTTATTTATATATTTTAAAAATCCGAAAATACCCCTTGTCACACACGAACACCAATCCAAACCCAACGACTGTCGTACCTAACGTTTTACCCCCATTTTAAACACAATGGGATATGTTTCGTAGGCCCGTTCGACTGTTTCAGTCAGTTTTCCTTCAAATTAAAATATAAAACATTCAATATTTAATTTGAACGTACATTTCAATTTGCCGGGGCCACATATTGATTCTAAAAATTTCCGAAAAATAAATCTATCTATATTTTGACGATACGGTCACAACAAAACTAGTTTCGTCAAATTCTGAGACCGTTTGAAAAATGGCCATTTTCTGGTCGATCCAATTTAACTGTAATTGACCAAAACACATTTTCCTTTGCCACGCTCACATATTAACTTCAAAAATTATGAAATTTGAAACCTAGCAATCATTTGACATCCCGGATCCAACAAAAGTGGTTTCGTAGAATTCCAAGGTCGTTTGCAAAATGACCATTTTCACGGGCTATATAATTTCTATAGCGACCTTTCTGAAAATTCATTTAGCCATAACTTTTGCCTCCTGCTATTAAACTTTGATTTTTCAGATTCGTTAGCAAGATATTCACTAACAGAATTAAATATTTTTGGTTTCACTCAAATCCATTTTGTTTTCACCCGGTATAGTCAGTCAAATTTTGAATTCAAATTTTGAAACTACCGCGCCATTTCAAGCCTTGTTTATAATTAGAAATAATTATATTCATTTTCAATGTCGATTCAAACTTACTTTTCATCATTATTATTTTAAAATATTCATTTTAAATATTTTAATTCACCAAATTAGCCAATTAAATTTTTTTAAATTGGTTCAAATTTTCTGGGTCGTTACACAAACATGGAATTTTTCATCCCAATTCTTTTCAAATCATTTATTATGATTTTACACAAATTATTGCTATTTTTAATAATTTTATCAAGGCCCGTACAGTCTATTTCCATAAACGGCCATCGAATTGCACATACAGCGACCTTTTCCAAATTTGATTTGGACAAAATTCCAAATCCAACCGTTAGATTTCAAATTTATAATATTCATTAGAAAGCTCTTTTCGACACAAACCCAATGGTTCCAGTTTTAGGAGAATCCGATGGTTGGATCTCCCGTAATGTCCATTCGAAGTCAATGGTCGAAATTCATGAAATGTCGCTGTGCGGCGCGTTCTATTCAGGCCATTATATATAATATATCTATTATATATATTTCATCAATTTCCATTTAAAACGTATTTTTTAAATCGTTTTAAATTCATTTTCAAACGACTTCAACTTCATATTCAATTTTAAATCAAAATTGAATATTCCATATCATCGATATATATATAAATGATAATATTTCCAAAACATTAGATTTTGAAATCAGTTCCTTTTTTATATTCATTATAAAAATGAATAAATTCGATATAAATATCGTTCACATCCAAATGGTGTTAATCTAATCAACACGGCTTTATATATGTAAATATATTCGTGTCTATCCCAAATCGGACATCAAAAATCAGATTTTGATCTTTTACTGAATGTTATTTTAAAATATTCATTCATTTATTCTGAACTGGAATCAGACACAGTCAATTACCGTATAATGTGATTATATGGATTTCATACAACACATGTTCACAACAACAATCAAATACATTCAACCATCATCCATAGTGCGTTCTACGCTGCATAAGCAATAAATATAAATATTCAATGCTTACATAGCTTGTCAACCCATCGATTGACATACAACTAAATATTGGGATTAGTGTATGTCAATTATCATCCCAATACCCGTGTGGGGTTTCAATTAACAAATAATGTATTTTATTTGTGCAGTTGGGCGATGTGTAAAATTTATCATCCCAATCAATATCTGTCAAATGTGTGTACGTAAACAAATTGTCCGATTTGTTTATGAATATTTATTTTATTCCTATACACGTTAAAAATTATATTTTTTTAACTATAGAATATTTTATTCCATTCCACATCACACAATCAATTTTCACAACATAATCAAACAAACAAGTCATCCATGGTCTATGGACGACGGGTGTCGAGTGCTGCTAAGCACCGTCTGCATCCTAGTATATATTTCAACAAGAAATAAAATTAAAGTGAGAAGTTCTCACCTTGGGTTCCACTCCTCCATTCTCTATTTCTGAACGGTTCGGGTTTCGTTTTGATTTCCGTCGATACCATCGTTATCTTTTCCCGCTGTTCATTGTAAAAATCATATTTTTAATATGATGTTCATTTTAAAAATCACATTTTTATAATGGCACTTCATATATAAAAATCATATATTTTTATAACGCTTATTTCTATATAAAAATTATATTTTTACGTCGCTATATGTATATATAAAAGATCACATTTTTATTTAACCATTCAAACAATCAAAATCATATTTTTACTTCGCTAACTTCATACTAAAATTCGTATTTTTATTTACCTTTCATACATATAAAATCCTATTTTTACTTCGCTTCCTAGATAATGAAAATCATATTTTTATTATCTCTATAATATAAAAATCATATTTTTATTTGGTTATTATATATATAAAAATCCCTTCCTTTCATAAATAAAAATATAACCTTTCTATATCCAAGAATACAATCTTTTCATATCAAAAAAAAATTTATCGTTAGCTAAAAAATATTTTTATTTAACGATACTTCTTATAAAGATTACATTTTTATTAGAAAACAAGGTTGCTACTATTTAAAAATCCTAGTTTTAATAACATAAATAATTAAAATTAATAAATAAAAACTCACCGCGGCGCTGGAGGGGCGGAATGGTGGCAGCCAAGAAGTGGTGGAGGGTCGGGAGTGTTAATTTCACGCACTGAAAACATTAAAAATCAGATTTTTGAACTCGGGGAGGGCCATGGTCGGACTTGGGCGGAGTAGTGCCGAGGGGGTGGCGGCGTGTGGTCAGGGAGTGGCGCTAGGGGGTGTGGCCAGGTGGTGGTGGATGGGGGTGGCCGGATTTGGGTGGAAGAAGGGGTTTGGGCACGTTTTTGGGTCCAGCGGTTTTCACAGAGAAGGGGGAGGCTGGAGATGGCTCGGCATGGAGGGGAGGGCCTGGGGTGATGGCCGATGGGGCTGGTGGGGGCGCGCGCCCTTGGCGGTGACGATTTGGGACTTAAGGGGGGGGGGTGCAATTTGGGTCTGAACGGGGTCAACGGGGGAGGGGTTTTATATATATATATAATAGCTTGAAAAATCTATATGTAGCTTTCCCATTCGACCCACAAATCGAACCCACCGACTGTCGCTTCTAGCTAGTTACCCTTATTTTGAACATAATGGGATATGTTTCGTAACCCAATTTGGCTGTTACGATCAGTTACCGCTAAATTTAAAATATAAATCATTATATTTTAAATTCAAACGCACATTTCAATTTACCGGCCCACATACAAACTCTAAAAATTCCAAAAAAATAAATATGGCTATGTTTAGACGATACGGTCCTAACGAAACTAATTTCATCAAATTTGGAGACCGTTTGAAAATTGGCCATTTTCTTGTCGATCCAAATTGATTAAAACTGTCAAAACACGTTTTACTTCGCCACGCTCACAAATCAATCCCAAAAATTATGGATTTTGGAATCTAGCATTAATTTGACATACCGATCCAACAAAATTGGTTTCGTCAAAAATGGAGGTCGTTTGCAAAATGGCCATTTTTAAGGGCTAAAATTCCATAGCGACTATTCTGAATTTTCAACTGGACATAACTTTTTATTCCCTCTATGAAATTTCAATTTTTCGGATTCGTTGGGAAGACATTTTCAAATAGATTCTAATATTTTTAGTTTTGCTAAAATCAGGTTTATTTTGAATCCTGTACATTCATATGAAATTTGAAATTGAATTTTCAAACTACTGCGCCATTTTCAATTCCTCTTATAATTATAATAAATATTTATATTCTAACGTTGATTCAAATAAATATATACGTTCTAATTCTATTCAAAATAAATTTTCCGTCATTATTATTTAAACTAATTCATTTTAAATATTCAAAATTTATTAAAATTGTCAAAATAAAATTTTTAAATTGGTTCAGATTTTCCAGGTTGTTACAAGCATCTCGAGCTGCGTACCATCAACGACGATGGGTGGCATGGTGGAGGGCTTCAAGGCGGTGGTCACAGATCGGAGTCTCGACGCTTGGATGAGGTGTGGCGGGTGGAAGTTTTGAACGATGGATGGGTTCGTTGTTTTCAACGTGAACGAGAAGCCTGGAAGAAGATTAGAGAGGGGGATTAATTTAATTATGACTTATTTTATTTATTTAATTATTAGTTAATGTAATTCAAGTAAATAATAGCATATCTTGTTCATACGTGATCCAAATTCGACGATTTCAATTGCGTTGGATTCGCAACAAAGAACTCTACAGCATGGAACTGACCACAACGGAAGCAAAGCTACTTGAAATTTTTGATAAAATTAAATGACCAGTTTAATTTTATTAATAATAAAATCATCCTTAAAAGAATGGTGGATTGGAAACAAATGTGAAAACTCCTTCTCACTGAAATTATTTTATCAGTTAATGTTATAAAGTTGTATACGGTGCCTATTAGGTCACCTCCCCATCGTCCACAGACCATGGACGATTTAATTGATTGTATTATGTTTTGATTATGATGTTGTGATGATTAACATATTAAAAATAATGTTAATATTATTCTGATGAATGAAACTTGACATAAATATTCATTTATAGATCGAACAGTAAAAATTGGTAAGTTAGAAAAAATTCAAACCGAATTAGAATTGGTTAAATTTATTAACCAATGATTTATTTAAATAGAATGTTGTTGTTTGAAAACCCCACAAGGGTATTGGGATGATATTTTACATACACTAATCCCAATATCTAGTTGTATGTCAATCGATGGGTTGACAGACTTTGATAAGCGTTATTTAATTATTTAATGCTTATACAGTAGTAAATTGTACTCTGGATGATGTTTGAATGGATACTGATTATTTATCAATATTGTTGAATACATGCGATGTGTGAAATCCATATAACTGAAATTATATGGTAATTGATTGAGTCGCATTCCGATTCAGAAATAAAGAATATTTTAAAATAAAGAATATTTAAAATAACGAATAATTTAAAATAATGAATATTTTAAAATAATATTCCGTGAATAATTTTGATGTCCGATTTTGGATGGACACCGAAATATTGGAATATATAAAGCTGAATATCTAGATATTCTCCATTTTAACCCGAACGGGCTTATCGATCGATTTCATTCATTTTATAATGAATACGAAAAAGAATTAATTTCAAAATCTGATATTTTGAAAATATTACCATTTTCATATTATAATGATATAGAATATTCAATTTTGATCTAAAATTGAAAATGAATTTAAAATCATTTTAAAAGGAATTTATAAATGGTTTATAAAATACATTTAAATGGAAATCGATGAAATATATACTATATAGATAAAATGACCTGAATAGAACGCGTCATGCAGCGACCGTTCACGAATTTCAAATATTAACTTCAAATTGATGTAGCAGGAGATCCGACCTTCGGATTCTCCTAAAACTGGAACCGTTGGGTTCGTATCAAAAAGAGCTTTCCAATGAATATAAGAGATTTGAATTATAACGGTTAGATTTGGAAATATGTGAAAATAAATTTCAGAAAAGGTCACTATGGATGCAGTTTGGTGGCCGTTATTGGAAAACGACTGAAATTGCGATATTAAATTTATTAAAAATATGGAAAAATTGTGTAAAATCATAATACATGATTTGGAAAGAGTTTGGATGAAAAATTCCAGTTTTGAAAAGATAAAAAATATTTTTTTTGTCTAAATGAACTAGTTATTAACTTGAATAATAGCCCAATGTTTTTAAATAAATAAATTGGATTTGAAATGGTTTTGATATAACCAGAATTTTGCAATGTATGAATTGGAATGGAAATAATCTTCGGAATATTTCGATATTGGATTTTGTGATTATACGAATATTATTAAGGAATTTGGAAGATATTAATATCGTTATTCCCAATACAATATTTGTTGGCTTCAGAATTAGATATTGAATATAAGCTGATAAAATTTCTATTCAGAGTCTTGTAATTAATATTAAATTGGACTTTTGGCTTGTCGTGAATGGTGTCTTAAATAACGTTGTTCTAAAACCTAGTTGAGAAAAGAACAACTCTTTCAATTAAGATTTAGAGAAGTTTACCAATTAATTAATATTTAATCAGAATTTAATTGAAATTGGATTTTTGGGTTTATCGTGAACTGCATTTTAAATAACATTTGTTCTTTAACCCAGTTAACGTTGAAGTTATGATTTGGAATTTATAAATATTTTTATTAAGATTTAATGGAAAATTTCCAAAGTAAAGTTTTCCAATTTAATGTATTAAATTGGAATCAACTGGAATTCAATTTGGTAATAATCGAGATAAGCTTCTGTGAAGGAAGACTGTTAGTACATATGGAATTCAAGAGGCTTAGCTGTAATTACATTTATATTATTAGTCTAATATGGAAATTCATATTGATTTTAACTGATTTGATTTCCACGGAGATTCCATTTTGATGGAATAGGATTATGTGGTTTATCGTGAACTGTGTTTTAAATGCATTGGTTCTTTAACCCAATTAATGACAAGATTAATTTGTTAAAGTTGAATAATCATAAAATGTTGATTTTTGAGCTTAAACTGAACTAGAGTTTTAATGAATCTTTAATTAGATTGGAATGAGAATGGGATAATTAAAATTATCGAATTCCTAAAATGATTGAGGAAAGAGTACCACCAGTTTTACTCCAGACGATAGTTAAATCTTTAATTAGATTTGAACATGAAATGGTAATTAAAATTTACCGTTAACACCGTGGGTGTTAGATATGGAGTATTACCAGTTTTGCTCCGGATGAATAAGGTGGGATTGGAAAATATATAAATGATTACTTTGGTAAGGCTCAATAATCCCGACTAGTTAATAAACCTTGTTTTGGTTTAGATATTGAAAAGATATAATAAAATCCTTTGAAAATGATATCCAAAGGAAGATTAAATAATAATTTTGAAAGACTTTATCTTTGATAAAATTAAAGGGAACCTTTCCCTAAAGATGTGAATATTTGAATAAAAGAATATTTTGAATTGGAATGAGGCGTATGATGTGTTTATATATCACTTGATTATAAAATACGCGAGTTATTCAGGAAGATCGGGTTTATCCCATTCTGAATAACTGATACGACGATAAATGTCGGCGATGAAGATGGTGGTTTAAGACCAAAGATCTTCACATCGTATGAAGATTATTACTGATGTCTTGATTGGGCTAATCCCCCGAGACAAGGTAATAAGTGGTGATCGTCCAGACGTACTTGGAGATTGATCGGATATGCAAGGACCTCTCTGCTATATTGGATATATGGGATGAGGAATAAGGTGCCTCCGGTTTCGTTCAGACCCAGAATGGACTTGTAAATGGATGTGTGTCTAACATTGGATTTCATTCTATGTTGATTGATTTCTATTAAATATATATCTGTTTGGTGGTGGAGAATTTATTCTCTTGGTTAACAATCTTCCCTGAGACGTACGAGCTTAGAGGTTATATATTGATAGACATCAGTTGCATGGCGTGAATTTTCAGTATGGCACGCTAAGATGCAAATGATCAAGGCTTTTGTTGAAAAGCAGAGTCTTGTGGATGATGATCAAAGCACGGCTTAATTAGCATAGCTTTATGTATAGGATTAATTTGCGAGCCTTAAACCCAAGTATGAACCAGAAACGGGAGAGGACAGTAGGGAGGACATGCATTTCTTTTTAGCTAGGAATGATGTCATGGTATGTAGCCCAGACATTTTACTAATGTGGTCATTTGCGAGGTACCTCGGATTTGAGTCCCTAGTGGCTCTTAATATTGGTCGACATACTGACTAGATTTTATGCCCCATAGGACAGGGAAACGTATTGTTCAGGAATTACTAATCCACTAAAGTAAGTATGGACCGGCCCAGCCGCTCCCAGGGATGATGTGTTCTGTTCCTATGACATGGGCTAGATTGTCTCAAATCGGATGAGGAAGATCCTTTGCCTCGGTTCATAGATGGAATCCAATTCCCAGTACGTGACTTTCGATTTTAGTTGTAGAACTAGTATGGCGACATGATATATGGTACCTATGCCGTCTATGATTGATACATTTATATTTGAAGTTGTTTTGACACTATACAATTATAGTGTGACAACCCCAAACTTCCTTAATATGAAAGCAAGGATAATCATTGGAATACAACATAATTACAACAATAGCAGATCTCAGATAATAGCATAAGACATAAATCATTGTAGCGGAAATAGGAACGTCATCAAAATCACAACATCAAAGACATCAGAGTGCACAGTTACAGGATACACTTAGCAAATAGAAGTCCCTACAAAAGAAATAAGTCTTAATCTCCATCAAGTACATCATAATCAAAAGATGTCTAAATGTCTCAAAGCATAAATAAAAGATAAAATGATCTTCATCTTCAGCTCACAAGCATGCTCCAGCCCAGCATATTGCATAAATACCTAAACCTGTCACTTGGCTGCCCGTGTGAAAAGAGGGCACCCGAGTTTGCAAAGTGAAACAAAATACGAGTCAGTCATAGGACTGGTATGAGAAACCTTTCCTAACTTATCTAAAAATATGGCTAATCGCAGGACCACGCTGCTACCGTGGAACGGGTTTACTCCGTTGGATTGCCAGTGCATAAGTTTAATAAATTTTTATTCAAAAACAATGCAATGCTTTTTAGAAAAATGAAATCATTATAAGACTCAATTCCGATCACACAATGCAACGCAAACCGAAGGATAGAGTTTTTCCTTATAATGATCAAACATGCTTGATACATAGAAAATAATATTTTTAATATTATTACTAGTGTCTAATTAGTTTTAAAATACTTCAAAGTAAATGTATCAATCCTAGACGGCATAGCTACCATATACTATTTTGCCATATATAGGTTTACAATCAAAACCGTAATGTCGTATCTGGAATTGGGTTTCCATCATGAGTCGAGGCTAGGGATGATTTCCTAAGCGATTCGAGACACTCTAGTAATGTCTTAGGATCCCCTGTAGTGAACCCTTGGATCTTGCAAGGCCGGTCCACAAATATACCTTACTGGATTAGTTATGTCTGAACCCCGTTTCCCGGTCTTATTGAACCCATAATTTGGTCACTATTGACCAATAAATCTGAGGTACCTCATAATCCATCAACCACATAAGTAAAATGTCAGGGCTTGCAAAACCCTGATACCACTTCTAGCTAGAAAGAAATGCGTGCACTCCCTACATTCCCTTGTCCCGTTTTTTACGCTCATCGAGGTGTGAGGCTCGCGAGGTAACGCTATACATGAAGTTATGCCGAAATAGGCTATGCTTTGATCATCAACCACGAAGTTCTGCTTTTCAACAAAAGCCTCTAGCAATTGCATCTTGGCATGCCACATTGACAATTCACGCCATGCGATCGATAACTACCAATATATAATCTCTGAGCTCGTGCGTCTCAGAGAAGGGTGTTAAGCAAGAAAATAAATTCTCCGCCACCAAACCGATATATATTAAATAGAAATCAATTTACATGGAATGAAATCCAACTTCTGACACACATCCATTTACAAGTCCGTTCTGGGTCTGAACGAAACCAGAGACACATTATTCCTCGTCCCGGATGTTCAATATGGAATAGAGGTGCTCGCTTATCCGGACAATCAACAAGTACGTCCGGACAACTACCACTTTAACTCTTTATTGGGAGCTACCAAATGTCGGGCATCAGTAGTCATCCTTTCGATGTGAAGATTGCCAGTCTTCAATATCTTCTATTTAAATCGCCATATAACTATTTGAAATGAGATTGAACACGGTATTTTCAAATAATTCTCGCATATATATAATTTTAAGCCATTTCATATCGCTAATATTATTTA
Organism: Allium sativum; assembly: GCA_030737875.1. Lineage (NCBI taxonomy): Eukaryota > Viridiplantae > Streptophyta > Magnoliopsida > Asparagales > Amaryllidaceae > Allium > Allium sativum. The sequence goes on along the minus strand of CM060910.1, from coordinate 605,040,137 downwards.
ATAACGATTTATCGCTATTTTTATTTATATAAAAATAACTCGATTTAATTTAACGACGCTTCGGGTCAATAGGGGCCCTAGCTCTATTTTTATTCAAATTTGATTTAAACATATATCGAAATCTAACCATTAGATTTTAACAAAAATTTCTCATTGGAAAGATCTTCCCAAAGCGGTCCTAACGGTTCCAGTTTTGGGAAAATCCGACGTCGAGTCTTTCAGTATAATCAATTAATGTTATGATTCCGAAACGCGAACTACCATGCGCGATTCGTTTAATTTTAATTTATATTTTTATATATAATTATATATAAATATAAATCATTCGATAATTCTACTATCGTGTTTAACACGCCAAATAAAAGAATGTTTTAATTTGCCTAACCATTTCAACATATTTTGTAATGTTAAATAAAATGTCTTTATTTGCATGACATTTGCTAATGACAAATAAAAGATAAACTTTTATTGTCATTACTTTGTATTTAATTTCTATATTCTGGTTTAACAAATAAAAGGAAATATTTTATTTGTGTATATATATAATTCCATATAATGTAAAAATGTTTACTTTTAATTTGCATACAAATTATAATGTATGTATTGATCATAAAAGTGATATTTTAACTTGCATACAATCCTAGTGTATGCATTACATTAAAAGTGATCCTTCGAATTGCATACAAATTCTAACGTATGCAATTTGTAAAAAAAAAATGATATTATATCTTGCATACAAATTTTAGTGTATGCATTTAAATAAAAATGATTCTTTGCATTGCATACAAATTCTAATTTATGCAATTTCTATAAAAATGATATTTTATCTTTTGTTGACGATTCTATTTCAACAAAAACGATTAGAAGTGATTCATTTATTTTGTTAACAATTCTGATTTAACAAAATGAATATAAGTGATGGTGGCACTTATGTTGATAATAGTAGTTTGAAAAAATTAATAGTTTGCTCGAACTCAAATCTCTTTAACCAAAAATGTTACTTTTGTTATAACTCAAATCTTGTCTAACAAAAATGTAATTTTTTTTACTCTAACTTATTTAACAAAAATATTACTTTTTGTTTCACTCAAATCTTATTAACAAAAATGTTAATTTTTGTTTCACCCATTTTTTGTTGCAAAAATGTATACTTTTGTTTTCACCCTTTTTAATGAACAAAAATGTAAATTTTTGTTTTCACCCTTTTTAATAAACAAAAATGTATATTTTTATTTAATCCTTTTGATGAACAAACATGTTTCATTCTCTTTAATGAGCAAAAGTGTACATTTTTGTTTCTTTTAATGAACAAAAGTGTACATTTTTGTTTACGGGTAATTAATTTAGTAGAACAGATGGTATTAAAATTTTATTCATTAGGACATGCGCCTAAAATTTTACTCAAAAGGATATAAGTCTAGAAATTTCTGTCGCTCCTTTCTCTCTTCTCCGAACCGTCGCTCCTTTCTCTCTTCTCCGAACTGTCGCTCCTTTCTCTTTTCTTCGATTTCATACCATGACATCAGCAAATCAAAATTAACGAAATCGCCTCAAATGGAAATCGAATGAAATCAAAATCAGCGGCATGTTGTATAATCGAACACCAAACATCAATCGAAATAGCAAAATTTAGGGCACGAAATCGATCTCAAAAATCAACCTCTATTGGATTTTTATTTGATGCTATAATCATTATAATTTAATGATGATTTCTACCGATTAGCTTTAGGGTTATTTCGCAAGGTGATTCGTGATTTTTTTTGTTGTGCAATTTTAATGTTCATCTTTTCAGCGCGTGGGTATCAGTTTTATATTTTTTAGGTATCATTTTTGTTTATTTAACATTGTTTTATATTCATTTGTTATGTTTTTAATGTTGTATTTATTTTGTAGTTGTATTGTTGCATTGTCTATGTATTAAAGTCGAACTTATTTCGTTATAATCAACCAAACTATGATGTAAGTAATTTTTGTGTTACTTTTTATGTAAAACATTACAGCAATTTTTAGGTATCATTTTTATATTTTTTGGGTATCATTTTTACTGTATTCACTGTGCTATGTTTTTTTAGTAACTTTTTGTTGCTCTATTAATTTTGTTGCTGTACTGTTGCACTAGCTTTGTAATTCAGTTTAATTTGTTTCATTTTAATCAATCAAATTATGATTCAAACTTTTTATGTATTGCTTTTGTCGTTAAAATATTAAAGCAGTTTTTAGGTATCATTTTTATATTTTTCTAGGTATCATTTTTATGGCTTTGTGTATGAGAACTATGGCAAGTAGGTATATTTGTGTTGTTTGCTTTGGTAATTGACTTTTTTTGATACACAACATTAATTCTAACTGATACCCACTTATAAAAAAATAACACCCTTCTAGTCAATTCAATTCTCACAAAAATAATATTTATTTCAATAATACTTATTGATTTAAAAAATAATAGCAATCGGTTCAATTCAATTATCACAAAAATGAGATTATTCTCAATAACACAAATAATACCCACTTGTATCATATGATACCTACAATGATACATAACTGATTTAATATAATACAATTTTTTTCCTAGACAATCTAAGTACATAGAACATTGCTCCCGATTCTAAGCATGCATTCATGCATTTACTTTTACTTGTATGCAATCCAGTCTTAAATTCAAGTAATCTCCAGCAACACGCAGTATTTGCAAGTATTTCATACACAATCGAAACTTATACAAACATAATACTGGAAATTCAACTAGAAATTATAAAACTGATACGTAAAAATATATAAAAATGGTACCTGAAAACTGCTATGATGTAAATTCATGTTGAAAATATAAAACTGATACCTAAAAAATATAAAAATGATACCTAAAAACTACTATGATGTAAATTCATGTTGAAAATATAAAACTGATACCTAAAAAAATTATAAAAATGATACCTAAAAACTGCTGTGATGTAAATTCATGTGGAAAATATAAAACTGATACCTAAAAGAATATATAAATGATACCTAAAAACTGCTGTGATGTAAATTCATGTTGAAAATATAAATGTGATACCCAAAAAAAATATAAAAATGATACCTATAAATTGCTTTGATATTTTAAAGGAAAACTAATACAAAAAATGTTTACATCCCACTTTGATTGATTAAAATGACATAATTTCGATTGAGTTGCAAAACTAATACAACAGTACAAGTACAAAACTGATATATCACGAAAATAAATTAATGTAGAAGCATAAAACTGTTATTACAAGAAAAATGATACCTTAAAAAATGGAAAACAGATACCTACGAACTGCTACTAAATTCACCATCCAAAAAAGAAACTCCCGTCGTTCATCTCTGTCGTTTGTCTCTCTCGATCGATTTTCTACGACGAATTCACAAAATCAAAATCACGAAATCATCTTTACTTCCTATCGAATCAAAATCCGCGGCACCTTCAATAATCGACGAAGTTTTTGAGACGATAAAATTAGGGCAAATTGTATAAACTGAGGAGATCGATCGATTCTGAAGATGATCGAACGAAAGAGATGTTTGAAGATCAAATCGTGAAGATATAAACAGCGCTGGAGAAAAATTGAACAAGGAAAAAGTCACGCGAGATAGGAGCGATGAAGAAGAAGCAGAGCACGTGATTTAAGAAGGAAAATATAATTAGTGTATTGTCCTTTTGGTTAAATTTTTAATGGGCTGTCCTTATGAATAAAAAAGCTCTTAATTTTGTCCTTGTGATTATTTTCCTGTTTGCTTAATCCTTTTTAATGAAAAAAAATTTCTTATTCTTTTTAATGAACAAAAATGTATATTTCTTTTAATGAACAAAAGTGTACATTTTTGTTTAATCCTTTTTAATGAACAAAAATGTCTTATTATTTTTAATGAACAAAAATGTATATTTCTTTTAATGAACAAAAGTGTAAATTTTTGTTTAATCCTTTTTAATGAGCAAAAATGTCTCTTTTTTCTATGAACATAAATGTATATTTCTTGTTTAATCGTTTTAAATTAAAAAAAATGTATATTTTGTCTAATCCTTTTTAATTAACAAAAATGTATATTTTTGTCTAATCCTTTTTAATTAACAAAAATGTATATTTTTGTCTAACAATCATATTTTTACAAAAATGGATAATTTGTTCAACAATTATAATTTGACGAAAATTCAATTTTGTTTTCAACTACACTTTTTGACAAAAATGAATGTTTTTGTTTTCATCGAATCTACTGGACAAAAATATTCATTTTTGCTCCAATTAATCTTTTGACAAAAATATATAATTTGATTAAAATAATCTACTCTGACTAAAAGGCTCATTTTTTTCAATTAATCTTTTTGACAAAGATGTATACTTTGACTCGACTAATCTATTTTGTCAAAAATGACGGTTTTATTTCACCAATTCTAATTTGACAAAAATGTACATTTTTGCCTCAACTGAACTGATAAACAAAAAGTGATGATTTTTGTTTTCTACTAATCTAATAAACAAAATGCTAAATTTTATTTAGCTATTTTCTAATTAACACAATTGTCAAATTTTAAATCACCAAATCTAATAAACATAACATGAGGGCTTGTTTTGCTATTTTTATAATCAACATAATTGTTAGTTTTTGCATTAACAAATCTAATGAACATAACATGATGATTTACTTCACTATTTTTCTAATTAACATAATTGTTAATTTCTACATTAACAAATCTAATGAACATAACATGATGATTCATTTCACTATTTTTTTCTAAATAACATAATTGTTAATTTTAATCTAATGAACATAACATGATGATTTACCACACTATTTTTCTAAATAACATAATTGTTAATTTTTGAAGATCTACATAACACAACAATCATTAATCAAATCACGTATGACAATTCATAGAAATATTACAGCGTATGATTTAACAACATCAGTTCTAGATACGTATCATGATTAAATGATTTTAGTTATATGAAAAAGAAAAAATAAATAGAATATCTCACAGTCAGTTTAATTCTGAATGATACAGATCTGAAATTTGGTCCAAATTTTGATCTGCTCTGAATCCATTCTAATTAGTCTAGAAATGCAGATCCTGGGCTCACGATCGCAACGCTTCTGAAATTGTTCAATTCTGATTCAGTATGCATTAGTTACGATTTAATTAAGGTAGAAAACATTTTAAAAATAATTAATTAAATAATTTAAAATGGAATCTACCCTTTCTTCCCCAATCAGACAAAGGCCGACAGCTTTTCACTATTGTTCAATTCTAGGTTTCCACTTATCGATCAAGCCGCTCAACTCCACGATGATCAGGATGTGCCACGATTGAGAGCTAGGGGAGGCGCACGCAAGGGGCCCCACAGTGTCGGGTGCGATCGCACCTAGGCGAGGCAATAGCGGTTGAGATGCGTGGACTTTGGGGTGCCACGATTGAGAGCTAGGGGAGGCGCACGCAAGGGGGCCCACAGTGTCAGGTGCGATCGCACTTAGGCGAGGCAACAGCGGTTGAGACGCGTGGACTTTGGGGTGCCGGTGCTTCACGGATACTCAATGGTAGAGGGCAAATCGAGATGGATGGATAGAGGAGAAAGAGTACTATGAAATCACTTAAAGGATTGTTAGACTTTTATGAGTGATTTGTAAATTATTTGGGAAGAACAATTTGAAAAATATCGGCCATAGAAATGGGGTGGCAACTGTCTGTAATACGGTATTAGGGTTTTAACTGATTCGTTTAACTGTATTTATAATATAAAAATATTAAATTTCCTTAATTCTAGGTTTTAGCCCATAAATCCATAAAAGCTCCAATCTCAGCCCAAGAAAAGTTGTTCCTACCCAATTATCCTCGTTCCGGAACCAATGGGCTAGGTCCGGTCAGCCCAAACGATTGTTTTCATCCTGTTTTATTTAGTTTAAAATTTTAATCCTTTATTTAATTAATTCGACTGTACATTTGAATTCACCGAAGCCACATATGGACTCCAAAAATTCCCGATAAATAAATATAGCTATATTTTGACGATACGGTCCTAACAAAATTAATTTCATCGAATTTAGAGACCGTTCGAAAAATGGCCTTTTTAACGGTCGATTAAATTCAATAGAAATTATCGAACGTAGTTTAATTTACTACACTCGCATATTAATCCCAAAAATTATGGAAAATTAAACTTAGCAATAATTTGACATTCCGGTGGTTTCGTCGAAAACAGGGGTCGTTTGTATAATGGCCATTTAAATGGGCTATAAATTATTCTATATTCCATAGCGACTATTCTGAATATTCAAATGGCCATAACTTTTTATTCCCACAATGAAATTTTGATTTTTCGGATTCATTGGAAAGATATTTTTAAACATATTTAGATATTTTTTGTTTCACTAAAATCCGTTTTATTTTGAACCCTATACATTCAGTCAATGTTCAGATTCAAATTTTCAAACTGCCGTGCTATTTCTAATTCCTTTTAAAATTAAAATAAATATATTCATTCTAACTTCAATTTAAGAAAATTTTAATTCGTTATTATTTAAAATAAATTATTTTAACTATTCAAAATTCATTGAAATAGCCAAAATAAAATTTTAAATAGGTTCTGATTTTCCGCGTTGTTGCAATTTCCCCCACTTAAAAGCTTTTCGTCCCCGAAAAGGAAATAATTGTAAAGTAGGAAATAAAATAGAAAACGCAACATATTGTAAATGTACCTTAGCACAAGAGTTACTCGGAGATGTCCACACTGCACTTGGGATAAGCTTGTTTGATGCTATCCTCAGTCTCCCATGTATAGTCTCTAGGATCCCCGCTTCACTGCACTTTGACTAAGTGATCCTCTTGTTCCTCAGGACTCAAGTTTCTTTGCCAACAATTTTCACTATCTCCCTTCTCACTGCTAAGCTCGGGGTAATCTCCAAATCTTCTTGTGCTTCTTCCTCCACAACCAAGTCCGGAGCATGTACATGCTTCCGAAGTTAAGACATATGGAATAATTCATGAACCCCTGAAAACCAATCAGGCAACTGCACCCTATAAGCGAGAGTTCCAATCCTTTCGAGAATAGGAAATGGTCCAATGAATCTCGGTGCCAACTTCCCAGTCTTCCCAAATCGAATTACACCTCTCACTGGGGAAACTCTCAAGTATACATAGTCACCAATAGAAAATTCTAAATCCCTTCTTCGTTAGTCTGCATAGCTCTTTTGTCGGCTATGAGCAGCCAGTAGTCGCTTCTTAATAAAAACAACTTTGTCTGATGCTTCACGAATCATGTCGGGACCCAATACTATTTGATTGCCTGGTTCCACCCAACATGCGGGAGATCTGCATGGCCTGTCATATAGTGCTTCAAATGGCGACATTTTCAAGCTTGCTTGGTAACCATTATTATAAGAGAACTCAACCAAGTCAAGTGATCCTCCCATGACCCGCCAAAATCAAGAATGCATGCTCGCAACAAGTCTTCTAATATGCGGTTCACCCTCTCAGTCTGGCCATCTGTCTGAGGATGATAAGCGGTGCTCATATTAAACTGGTCCCAAACTCTTCTTGGAATTCTTCCCAGAATTTGCTAGCAAATATCGAATCACGATAACTAATGATGCTACTGGGAACTCCATGCAGTCTGATAATCTCTCTGAAGTAAACCTGCGCCAGACAACAAGCGGTTCTACTAGATCTGACAGGGATAAAATGGGCCTTTTTTGTGAAATGATCTACAATCACCCATATACTATCATTCCTTTTTCTTATTTGGGGCAATCCATCATTAAAGTCCACAGAAATTTGGTCCCACTTCCAACCTGGAACCTCTAGCGGTTGCAACAATCCTGCAAGCTTCTGCTGATCGCTTTTGACTTGCTGACAGGTATGGCATCTAGCAACATATATAGAAATGTCTCTCTTCGTAGATCTCCACCAAAATGTGTACTTGAGGTCATGATACATCTTGTTCACCCCTGGATGAATACTGAGCTTAGATTTGTGACATTCATCCATTACTTCCTTTTTGAGCTCAGAAAGGTTCGGAACACAAATTCGGCCTAACAGCCTTAAAACCCCTTTGTCGTCAATATGGACATTCGTGGGTTTGCTTTCCCTAACTCTTTTGCTAATTCTCTAAATAAATTCATCATTCTTATAAAGAGAAGAGAACTTATCAATAAAGAAAGGTGTAATAATGAGATTGGGGAGGATAAGATTGGTGCTGGCCGTATTCTTCCTCTGAGCGCATTGGCTACAACAATGGCTTTCCCTGGAGTATATAGGATATCCAGATCATAGGACGCAAGAAATGCCAACCAACGTTGCTACCTCAAATTCAAATCCCTTTGGGTGAATAAATACTTCAAGGATTTGTGTTCAGTATACAGTTCGAGCTTCTCACCCAAGAGATAGTGCCGCCATATCTTTAAAGCAAATACAATGGCCATCAACTCATGATCATGGGTGGGGTATCTTTTCTCATGCGGTTTCAACTGACGGCTAGCATATGCAACTACTTTGTTCCTTTGCATTAGCACCGCAACAATACCTTAAATAGATAAAAAGGATAACATGTTAAAATAAGATTTGCCATTAAAAATGTCATCTCTGACATGTTTGTTTAGATAAAAGGAATAACCTTCAATAGAAGCATCTGTCCAGACTTTCAAATCTTTATTTCCATCAATAATGGTCAACATAGGTGCAGTAGTCAACCTCAGTTTCAGCTCTTGGAAAGCTGCCTCACATTCGAGTGTCCGAATAAACTTTGTATGCTTCTTAGTCTGCTTCGTCAATGGATACGATAGTTTCAAAAAATCTTTGATGAATTTTCGATAATAGCTAGCCAATCCTAAGAAACTTCTGACTTCTATAGGAGTGTTTGGCTGCTTCCAATCTTGGATGGCTGAGATCTTGCCTGGGTCTACTGAAATGCCTTTCTTTGATACAACATGGCCAAGGAATTTCACCTCTTCTTGACAGAATATGCATTTAGAGAATTTGGCTTTCAACACATCCTTTCTCAGAATCTCCAAAACTTCTTTCAGATGCTTTTCATGCTCAGCAGTGGTTTTAGGAAAGATTAAGATGTCAACGATGAAAACTAGCACAAATTTATTTAAGACATCCCAGAATACTATGTTCATCAGATCGACAAAGTAGGCTGGAGTGTTACATAAGCCGAAGGGCATTACTAGCCTTCATAAAATAAGTCTGGCCCTCTGAAAGCAGCCAAAGGAACACATTCTTCGGCAATGCACAATTGATGGAAACCCGTAGCTAGGTCCATCCTAGAGAATACATGCGCTCCATTCAAGCGGTCGAACAGATCATCAATGCGTGGCAGTGGATATTTATTTTTCAGTATCTGCTTATTGAGGTCATGGTAGTCCACACATAGTCTGAGGGTACCATCTGACTTTGGGACAAACCCCACTTCTGCACCCTAATTTGAGAAGCTAGGCCTGATCAGACCCTTCCACAAAAGCTGTTTAGTTTGATTGCTCAGCTCCTCTTTTTCTTTCAATGTCATTCTTCGAATAGGATGCACAACGGGCCTTGCATTCGGAACTAAGTCAATCCTAAAGTCGATTTCTCTGCACGGAGGTAAGCTATCAACTTCTTCGAACACATCCGCATAACCTCTGACAACAGGAATATCCTCAATATAAGCAGGAGTGACTTCTAGAGAAGACCAGAATTCTTTCCTATCTGTGGCTGAGCTGTGGCATGGTATAGAAATAATATCTCCGAATTTGGTTTTAATTTTGACTATTCTTTCAATGCATAGTAACTCAGCCTCATAATTTGTTAGCCAATCTAGTCCAAGTATGATATCATATCCAAAAAAACTCATAACGATCAAGTCAAAAGGGAACTGGAAGTAAGAATAAGAAACAGGCACTCTACAATATTGATCGAGAATAAGTGAACTCCTATCGGACTATGGGCTCTAATCGATTCTTTAAGTTTTCTTGTTTTGAGTTTTAGCTTTTTTATTGTGTTACTAGATATGAAACTTCGCAATGCACCAGTGTCAAACAATACTGTAATAGGAATGTTCTTAATATTAAGAGTACCTCCTAAAACATCAGGTTTACCTGCTCCTTTGGAAGAAGCTGGTGCAGCCGCTCCATTGTAAACATGAGCCACCTAAGAATTCTTCAGCAGTGGGCAGCTTGGCTTGATGTGCCCCTTCTTGTGACAATTGCAGCACTCCTTCTTATCCTGAGAACTCTGATTAGGCCCGGACTCATTTCTCCTTGGACTCTTTGGAGCTCGACATTCGTAGTCTAAGTGTCCCAGATTTTGACAATTAAAGCATCTCACCTTGGATTTGTCCTTTTTTTCCTTGAGGCTTGGCGGTAGAAGAATTGCTCGCCACCGGTTTCTTGTCAGTTTGCTTCCTTTTGTTATTATTCTGATTTTTCTCAAGCTCCTGCTGTGAATTTCTATCATTGTCCCCATAGCGGCAAGCCATCTCGATCACCTCATTAAAGGGGAGCTTAATGTGTGTTGTGACTTTGTTCAGATATTTCTTGGAGAGGCTATTAATGAATCTTTTTTTCTTCTGGACTGGGTGTCGAACTAATTCTGGAGCTTAGCGTGAGAGTTCTTCGAACTTCCGCACATATTCTGAAGTAGTCATATCTCCTTGCTGCAAGTTGGCAAATTGATCGCGGAGACGCTCTACTTCCTGTGGAGGAATAAACTTCTCGTTGAAGAGTTCCTTGAATCTGGCCCAAGACATGTCGGCCTCAAATTTTCCAATTATGACTGTATCCCACCAATTTTCAGCCTTATCTTTCAACAGCCACGATGCCAAAAAGCGTTTGAGGTGGTCTTCTAATTCCAGGACTCCAAATATTTTCTCGCATTTCTTTAGCCATGCCTGTGCCTCAATCACTGTCTCTCGCCCGGTGAATGACACGCCCCCTAAATTTCTGAACTTCTTGGCTGCCTAGTCCAAGTTAAAAGGCTGTGGGGTGGAGGTGGTGGTGTCACAGCTTCGGGAGTGGGCTGCCTCTGAGCAGTGGGAGTCTCATCTCTTGCTGGTCCTCTAGCCCCACCTCTGCCTCGAGCTCTAGCTCTCGCTCTAGTGCTCATTTTCTAGTTAGTTCTGTACCATCAAGGAAAGAGTCAGACTAATAGAAATGATAATTTTAAAGGAAAGTGTAATAACCCGAAAAATCTGAGCCAGTTTAAAATTTTTATTTTGGTAATTTTAATGAATTTTGAATATTTAAAATGAATTATTTTTAATAATAACGGTGAGAAATTTATTTTGAATAGAAATAGAATGTATATTTTTATTTGAATCTTCATTAGAATATAAATATTTATTTTAAATTATAAAAGGAATTGAAAATGGCACGGTAGTTCGATAATTCGATTTCAAATTTCAAATGAATGTACAGGATTCAAAATAAACCGGATTTTGGCGAAACCAAAAACATTTGAATCTACTTGAGAATATCTTTCCAAGAGTCCGAAAAATTGAAATTTCATAGCGGGAATCAAAAGTTTTGTCTAGTTGAAAATTCAGAATAGTCGCTGTAGAACTCTGGCCCTTAAAAATGGAAATTTTGCAAACGACCTCGGTTTTCGACGAAACCACTTTTGCTGGATCCGTGATGTCAATTTACTACTAGGTTTCAAAATTCGTAATTTTCTGAATCAATATGTGAGTGTGGCAAAGGAAAACGCATTTGACCAGTTTCAGTTGATTTTAATCGACTGGAAAATGATCATTTTTCAAATGGTCTCAGAATTTGACGAAATTAGTTTTGTTAGGACCGTATCGTCAATACAAAGCTAGGAATATTTTTTCTATAATTTTTAGAGTGAGTATGTGGCCCCAGTAAATTTAAATGCGCGTTCAAATTCAATATATAGATTTATATTTTGATTTTGATGAAAACTGATCGAAATGATCGAATCAGCTTGCGATACCTACCACATTGTGTTCATAATGAGGGTAATTAGCTATAAACGATAGTTAGTGGGTTCGATTTAGGCTTCAAAATAAATAGTTACTTTTTGGAAATAATAATAATAATAATAAAACAAATTAAATAAGAAAGTCAACATAGCCCCTTTATCTCTCTTTCCTCCTATCGTTCATACCCGAACAAAAAAAAGAGAAAAAAGAAGAAAACCCACGGAGTCGTCGCCCCTACCCCCTCCCATCGCCATCGTTGACGTCGGAGCGCCACCCCCTCCCCATAGACCGCCGTGACCCCCAGCCATCAACAGACCCTCTCCCCTTCCCTCTAATCGAAACCGCACACCCCCGTACCCTCCCAAATCGAGCTCCTTCAACCTAGGTCCGCCGCCGTGGGTCCCTAGCGCCGCCACCCCGCCACTGAGCCATCCCCGACCACTCCTGGCGCCACCGTGAACCTCACACCCCCTCGAATGAATAAAAAAAGAGGCAAGAAAGGTAAATTACATTGTTTCTTTCAGTTTTTATTTTAAACTCGATTTGAATTTTAATTTAAGTTTTAATTACGTATAGATTAGTTATCATTTTTATAAAACGGAGAAGCTTTGATTTTGAAATGAAAAAAAAAGCTTTGATTTTGAAATATAGAAGAGATTAGATTTTTATATTATAGAGCTAACAAAAATATGATTTTTATATAATGTAGATAATAAAAATATGATTTTTATATGATGTAGATAATAAAAATATGATTTTTATATGATGTAGATAATAAAAATATGATTTTTATATGATGTAGATAATAAAAATATGATTTTTATATAATGTAGATAATAAAAGTATGATTTTTATATAGTAGATAATAAAAATGTGATTTTAATATAAAGTAGATAATAAAAATGTGATTTTTATGTATGTAGTGGATGCGGACAACGAAAGTGATAAAAGGCGAGTGGCGAAGATTTCCTACATATGAAGAGACGCGGTTTATTGGTTTAGCTAGTCGGTGAGAACTCCTCACTTTTATTTTGATTTCTATTTTGAAATATATACTAGGATGTAGACGGTGCTTAGCAGCACCCGACACCCGTCGTCCACAGACCATGGATGACTTGTTTGTATGATTGTTTGTGTTGTGAAATTTGACTGTTGATTGTGATGAGGAAAATATAATTTCATGTGTTGAAGAAATATAATTTGATGTGTTGAAGAAATATAATTTCATGTGTTGAAAAGAAGAAATATAATTTCATGTGTTGAAAGAAGAAATATAATTTCATGTGTTGAAAGAAAAATATGATTTCATGTGTTGAAAGAAAGATAAATTAATGTGTTGAAATAAAATATATATTCATGTGTTAAAATAAAAATATATATTCATGTGTTGAAATAAAGTATATATTCATGTGCTGAAATAAAATATATATTCATGTGCTGAAATAAAATATATATTCATGTGTTGAAATAAAATATATATTCATGTGTTGAAATAAAATATATATTCGTGGGTTGAAATAAAATAAATATTCATTTACAAATCGAACAATTTGTTTATGTACACCGATTTGACTGATATTGTATCAACCCAAAAATCTGAGGCAATTTAAAATTTTTATTTTGGCAATTTTAAGGAATTTTGAATATTTAAAATGGATTATTTTAAACAATAATGATGAAAAATTTATTTTGAATAGAATTCGAACGTATATATTTATATACGTCGTCGTTAGAACATAAATATTTATTTTAAATTATAAAGGAAATTGAAAATGGCGCGATAGTTCGATAATTCGATTTCAAATTTTAATTGAGCATACCGGGTGCAGAATAACCCGAATTTTGGCAAAACCAAAAATATTGGAATCTAATTGAGAATATCTTTCCAACGAATTCGAAAAATCAAGATTTCATAGTCGGAATCAAAAGATATGTCCAAATGAAAATTCAGAATAGTCGCTACGGAATTTTGGCCCTTAAAAATGGAAATTTTGCAAACGACCTCGGATTTCAACGAAACCACTTTTGTTGGATCCGTGATGTCAAGTTATTGCTAGATTCCAAATTTCATAATTTTTCGAATCAATATGTGAGTGCGAAAAAGAAAAACGCGTTTGACCAGTTTTAGTTGATTTTAATCGACTGGAAAATGGCCATTTTCCCGACGGTCTCAGAATTCGATGAAACTAATTTTGTTAGGACCGTATCATTGATACGAAGCTAGAAAATATTTTTCGGGAATTTTTCGAGTCAGTATGTGGCTCCAGTAAATTGAAATGTGCGTTCAAAATCAATATATAGAGTTATATGTTGATTTCAATGGAAACTGATCGTAACGATCGAATTGTACTACGTGACATATCCCATTGTGTTCATAATGGGGGTAATACGCTAGGGACGACAGTCAGTAGGTTTGGTTTCGAGTTCGAAAACAAATGTTGCTTTTTGGGGTTAAATTAAAAAAACATTTTCTATTCCCTCTCTCTCCTATTTTACAGTCAACCCCCCTTCTTCATTCCCCGATCGAATCAAAAAAAAGAAAAAAAATTATTTAGAACCCTGCTCCTCAAATTCCCGTTGCCCTCCCCACCTGACTCCGACGAGACCCCTCGCATCGCTCCCATTCCACCATTCTTCTCCAGCACCTCGAGCTCCGTCAGAAACCCCCCTCCCATCACGAACCCTAAAACCGCTACCCCCACGAAGTTGGAGCACCGCCGACATGCAGAGCCACAACCGCCGACCTCGACTGCGTTCTTTTCCCCCCAACCACTGGCGAACTCTGGCAGACCCTTCCCCCTCTTTTTTTTTACTGTAAGTATTTCCTGATTTCGATTTTATATATGATTTTTATTTAGAAATGTATATGATTTTATTTAGGAAGTTAAACGATTTTTATTCATGAAATTAAATGTATTTTGTTCATGAAGTCTATGATTTTTATTTGTATGAATAGAGGAAGAAAGATGTGATTTTTCCTTATGTAAAGATGTGATCTTTATATAGATATCATCAGAATAAAAATTTGATTTTTATATTAGTAGTGTATAAAAATATAATTTTTATAATATATCAAGGTTAAAAATATGATTTTTATACTAGTGGCATATTAAAAATATAATTTTTATATATGTAGGATAGTAAAAATATGATTTTTATTCATGTAGAGTAATAAAGATATAATCTTAATTAGGAGAAGAGCAATATAAAAATATAATTTTTATAACGAAGTGAAGATAAAAATTTGATTTTTATACATATGAGGTGAAAATAAAAATTCGATTTTTATATAAGTAGTGAAACAAAAATATGAATTTTAGTGAAATAAAAATACAATTTTTATATTATATAGATAGTAAAGATTTAAATCTTTATATTTGAAAAGGCGAAATCTTTATATGGAGAATGGTGTGATAAAAATATAATCTTTATTATAAGAGCATCGATGTAAAAATAGAATTTTTATCTATATAATAGTGATGCAAAAATAGAATTTTTATCTATATAATAGCGATGTAAAAATAGAATTTTTTTCTATATAATAGCGATGTAAAAATAGAATTTTTATCTATATAGTAGCGGTGTAAAAATAGAATTTTTATCTATATAGTAGCGAGGTAAAAATAGAATTTTTATCCATATAGAGTGATTATAAAAAAAAATATGATTTTTATATACATAGCAACAATATAAGAATGTGATTTTTATATATGTAGTGGCTACGGCAACGAAAGTGGCAAAAGGCGAGAACAGCGATGACTTCTACACAAGAAGAGTCGTGGTATTGGATTAGCTATCGGTGAGAACTTCTCACTTTAAATTTCTTTTTCTAGTTATAAATATATACTAGGATGCAGATGGTGTTTAGTAGCACCCAACACCATCGTCCACAGACCATGGACTTGTTTGTTTGGTTGTGTAGCTGGTTAGATTATTTGATTTGAATTTGATTGTTTGGTGAAATGGAACGGATTTGATTGATATGTGTATGGCGTGGGCCATTATTAGACCGGAGATAAGGCTAGGCCTTGTCCCGTTTCTAGTATCGTGCCGTTATGCCGCCGAAATTTTCTAAAATAAGTTAGAAAAATAAAGATATCGTTTTATTTAATAAATGAACCGAATAGAATATTCATATGTTGAATAAAATATTTTGGTCATTATTTTTTTTTACGAGAATGTGAATAAAATAAATATTCATTTACAAATCGAACGATTTGTTTATGTACACTGATTTGACTGACATTGATTAGGACGATAAATTTTACACATCGCCCAACTGCACAAATAAAATCTTTGTTTAATTGTTTGAAACCCCTCACGGGTATTGGGATGATATATGACATACACTAATTCCAATAATTAGTTGTATGTCGATCGATTGGTCGACAGACTGTGTAAGCATTAGATATTTAAATTTAATGCTTATGCAGTTGTGTGGTGCACTTTGGATGATGGTTGATTATTTATCGTTGCTATTATATACATGTGTTGTATGGAATCCATATAATTAACATTATATGGTAATTGATTGGGCCTCATTCCAATTGGGAAAATAAAGAATATTATAAAATAAAGGTTCATGTGTTGACAGTACTCATCCGTTGAGATTAGTCATGTGTTGAACGAAATATTTTAACAGTAAAATTTACATCTTTATCAAATATAAAATTAGAAACTAACTGGAAAATTGATAAGATGAGTGGCCTCCTAGATGTTGATCTGATGTTGGTTTCGACCTTCGGGGTTAATATTTAGGGAATCGTTCTCTTACTAATTTACGATTGGAGTCTGATTTGAAATCAAATGATAGATACCATAACTTTTATAAAATATATTAAATAACAAAAATAGTCACACGTTGACAATACTCATTCGTTGAGATTAGTCATGTGTTGACAAAAATATAGAGTCATGTATTGAAAGAAATATAGATTCATTTGTTGAATAGAATAACGAAGTTATTGAAAAATATAAAGCCGTGTTGATTAAAGATGAGCCATTTTGACGCGAACGATATTTATATCGATTATATTCGTTTTTATAATGAATATTGAAAAGAGATAAAAATCGAACATTTATAACAGGAATTCAAATTGAATTGAAAAGAAAACGAATTCGAATTGAATTGAACAGAAAACGAATTCGAATTGAAAACGAATTCGAATTGAATTGAATAGAAAATGAATTCAAAATTGAATTGAATTCAATTGAAAACGAATTGAAATAGAATTGAAATCGATTTGAATTGAAATCAAATAGAAATGAAGGTAAAACGAATTTATAAGAAAAAAAAAATTAATTTTGATTTGAATTTGAAATGGAAGTTGAAATTGTTTTGAAACGAATTTAAAACGATTTATAAAATACGTTTTAAAAGGTAATCGACGAAATATATATTATATATATAATATAATGGCCCGAATAGAACGCGCCGCGCCGCGGTAGTTCATGAATTTCGACCATTTGTTTCGAACGGACATTACGGGAGATCCGACCGTCGGATTCCCCTAAAACCGGAACCATTGGGTTCGTATCGAAAAGAGCTTTCTAACGAATATTAGAAATTTGAAATCTAGCTGTTGGATTTGGAATTATGTCCAAATCAAATTTGGAAAAGGTCGATGTAAGTGCAGTTCGATGGCCGTTGATGGAAATCGACTGTACGGGCCTTGATAAAATTATCAAAAATATCAATAATTTGTGTAAAATCATAAGAAATGATTTGTGAAGAACTAGGATGAAAAATCCCACATTTGTAAAGGAAAAATGGATTTTTATTGAAATGAACTAGTTTTGAACTAAATTTAAAACCCAATTATTTTTAAATAAATAAATTGGATTTGAAAGGGGTTTTAAGTAATCATAATTTCTAATATATTTGATTGGAATTGAATTAGAATTGATTTGTGGGTATCGTGAACTGTGTTTTAGATGAAATAAGTCCTTTAACCCGGTAAAATAAGTTTTAATGAATCTGTAATTAGATTGAAATGTGAATTGATAATTTAAATTATCAAATTTGGAAAGTGAGCGAGAATGGAGTATCACCAGTTTTGCTCCAAAGCGATAGTTAAAACTTTAAATAGATTTGAATGTGAAATGGTAATTACTTTTACCGATAACACCTATGTGGTTGTTGGATGCGAGGCGCCTCGATTTTAGGTCTATAAGGACCGGGAAACGTGTGTTTAGGAATAATTAATCCTCAAACGTAACGGAGGACCGACCCTGAAGATCCAGGGGTTACCCAGAGTGTGTAGTCCCGAGACATTTGCTAGAGTGTCTCGAATTGGAGAGGAGCTTGCCCCTTGCCTCGACTCATGACAGAAATCCAATTTCCGATATGAGATATTTTGGTTTTATTTGTAGAGCCTAGTATGGCTACATGATAGATGGTACCCATGCCGCCTAGGATTGATATTTATGATTGAAATTGTTTTGACCCTATACACTTATTATAGTATCAAATGATTTGTTTTTAAAACGTACCAAGAATGTTTGGCTATTATAAGGGAAAACCCTATCCTCCGGCTTGCGTTGCATTGTGTGATGGGACCTGGGTCTTATAATAGCTTCATTTTTTGAAAGAGCATTGCGCTGTTTATTTATATGCACTGGTATTCTTGGGAGGAAACCGTTCCGTGTTATACGACGTGGTCCCTTGAATTACTCTCTTTTACAGTAAAGTTTAAACAACTGTTTTAGTTCTCACGCCACTCACATGACTGACCTGGAGTTTATTGTTTTAACCTAAACTCTGGGTGCCCCTATTTTCTACACGGGCAGCTAGAAGTTTTGGTTTTGCAGATTTATATTCACAGGATCCTGGTTTACAGCTGGAATGATATCCGTAAAGCTCTGTATCCGTATATCACCTTCAGTTGTGCTTTGTATTATTTCCCGCTGCTATGTAATTTATTGTAATCTCTGATATTTTTCGAATGTATAATATTTATCTATACCCTGTATATTCTTGTATCTGATGGAATTATTGTAATAGAAATGAAATGTTCTTCTGTCTGTGTTCCAATTTGTCCTGTTCTCAAAATGATCATGGGTTTCGAACGGTCTTTGTCGGTTTAACGACCGATTCGGATCGAGCGAAATTCCTTGCCGTGTCAGTTATAAATGAGACGACCCTAAACCCCGTACTGACGGCTGCAAGGGTAATCCTTGGAATATAACACGTAAACAGATAACAGTAGGACAGAAATAAATAAATACACCAGATAATGTATAATAGAATACACTGGATAAACGTAATCATTAGAGATACACAATATACAGGATCATCCTTAGTACAAATACAGTTCAGGTATACATAAATGTCTACAGCGGAAAACAAACATAATATGTACAATAGGAGCTGAACCGCATAAAAAGAGATAAATAATAGAATCCATCTTTAGCTCCAGCTATCTAGAAAGAGCCAGCTAAACCGGAATATAAGGCTGCCCGTGTAGAAAAAGGGGCACCCGAGTTTGAAAGTGAAACAAACTACGAGTCAGTCATGGGACTGGTATGAGAAATCTACTCAACACATTTAAAATATGGCTAATCACAGGACCACGCCACTTTCATGGAACAGGTTTACTCCATCGGATCGTCGGTGCTTTAAAACAAATCATATTTTGAAACATCGCAATGCTTTTTATAAAAATGAAACCATTATAAGACTCTGTTCCCATCACACAATGCAACGCAAACCGGAGGATAGAGTTTTTACCTTATAACGGCCAAAATATGCTTGATACGAAAAAAACAAAAGCATTTGATATTACTAGTGTTTATACGTTTCGAAAACAAGTTCAAATCATAAGTATCAATCATAGACGGCATTAATGCCTCAAACCACTTTGTCGCCATATATAGGTATACAATCAAAACTGCACAGTCGTGTATTTGGAAATTGGATTTCCGTCATGAACAAAGGAAAAAGATAGTCCTTACCGAATTCGAGACGCTCTAGCCCGCCCCTTAGGATCAGAACGCATCGACCCTTGGAGCGACAGGGCCGGTCCACCGATGTGGATTAAAATTCCTGAGCACTACGTTTCCCCGCCCTATGGGGTGTAAATGAGCCAACGAATGACTCCATCGGTCCCGGATCGACCGATATATCTGAGGCGCCTCGCTATCCATCATCCACATAAGTAAAATGTCAGGCTGTGTAAAAACACCGACACAACTCCTATCTAGAAAGAAACGCATGCCCTCCCTGAGGTCCTTCTCCCGTTTCTAGTTCATACCGGGGTGTGAGGTTCGCGAATTCACCTTATACACAAAGCTACGCCACACAGGCGGTGCTTTGATCATCACTACAAGACTTTGCTTTTCAACGGAAGCCATGATCATTTGCCACTTAGGCATGCCACACTAGTAATTCATGCCATGCGACTGACGTCCATCGATATACAACCTCTGAGCTCGTGCGTTTCAGAGAAGGGCGTTAAGCAAAAGAATAAATTCTCCAACGCCAAATAGATGTATATTTAATAGAGATCAATCAACATAGAATAAAATCCAATGTCAGACACACAGTCCATTTACAAGTCCGTTCTGGGTCTGAACGAAACCAGAGGCACTATATACCTCGCAAACCCATCAATCTCCACGTACGTCTGGACGATCACCACTCATTATCCATATTTCGGGATGCCTTCCAATCAGGACATCAGTTGCCATCCAAACGAGGTGAAGATTTCCGGTCTTCAACCACCGTCTTCATCTTCGATTTCTTATCGTCGATTCAGTTATTCAGAATGGGATAAACCCCGTCTTTCTGAGCAACTCGCGTATATAATAAACACGTGCTGCATAAACACTACATACGCATCATTTCAATTCATTAGTCACTAACCGTAAATCAGTAAAAGAACGATTTCCCAAATATTAACCCCGAAGGCCGAAACCAACATCAGATCAAAATCCAAGAAACCATTCGACTTAGCCAACCTTCAGTTAGTTTCTAAATTTCACATCCATATCGTTTATAATATTTTATAACGATTTATCGCTATTTTTATTTATTTTAAAATAGTCAATTTATTCAAAACGACGCTTCGGGCCATAACGCGGTCGTGGCATTGTTTTTCTTCCGATTTGATTTACACATATCTGAAAATCTAACCGTTGGATCTTCACAAAATTTATATCATTAGAAAGATATTTTCAAAACGAATCCAACAGTTCCAGTTTCGGGAAAATCCGACGGTCGGATCTCACGGTATAATCGTTTGAAGTTTCGATTTCAAAATACGAATTGCAGCGTCGTTATTCGATTTAATATAATTATATTTAAATATATATATATATAAATATAATCGATTCTGGCGCTGTTTTTCTTCAGATTTGAATTAAACATTTTAGACAATCAAAACATTGGATTTTTACAAAGTTGGTGTCATTGGAAAGATATTTCCAAAGCGAACCAACAGTGGTGGTTTGGGGAAAATCCGATGGTCGGATCTCCCGCACTAATCGTTTGAAATCACGGTTTCAAAATACGAACTGCTGCTTCGTTATTCGATATATTTCAATTCTATTTATATATATCGATTCTTCGATTTCAAAACTATATGGTTTTCGTACATTTGATAAAAATGATATTTTTATCTAACTGTCTTCTATTTCAACACTTCACTATTTTTTACAATTCATGTATATAATAAAAATGTGATTTTTATTGTAAAACGATTTATTTCAAAACACGACTATTTTATATAGTTAATATAAGTGATAAAAATAGGATTTTTACTATAAAACAACTTATTTCAAAACCAGATTATTTTATATAGTTCATATTGATGCTAAAAATATGATTTTTTTTATAAAACAATTTATTTTCAAAATATGAATACCATTTAACACATGAATTTCAATTCAACGAATGAATTTCGATTCAACACATGAAGATTTTCTATAGTTTATATATATAGAGTAAAAATGTGATTTTTATTGTTAAAACAATTTATTTAAAACACGAATACCATTAAACACATGAATTTCTATCCAACGAATGAATATCGATTCAACACATGAAGGTTTTATATAGTTCGTATATATAGATAAAAAGGTGATTTTTATATTTAAAACACGAATACCATTCAACACATGAATTTCTATTCAACGAATGAATTTCAATTAAACACATGAAGGTTTCCTATAGTTTGTATATATAGATAGAAAGGTGATTTTTATATTTGAAACACGAATACCATACAACACATGAATTTCAATTCAACACATGAAGGTTTTCTATTCAACATACGAATATAATTTCAACATAGGAAAATAATTCTAACACATGAATATTATTCAAAATTTCAGCAGCATAACGGCAGGGTAGTTAAAACCGGGACCGTCCCCAGTACGACTCCTCGCTCTACCTTAAAGCTTCGCAGCTTTTGACAATGATGAATCATGCATCTAGTTCGCACGCAGGCGGCATGTATATTTTTTTCGTTTCCACAAACTAATCCTATGTGGTTTCAAAAAAATATTTCTCAACCACAAATGGGTATTTTTCAACCACAATCAATCAATTTCAACCACAAACAATTTCAATCAACCATTCACTATCAATCAATTTTCACACCAATCACAACCGATAAATATCTTCCATGGTTTGTGGACGAGGGGCGTATGTATATATATATATATATATATATATATATAGCATTTCACTTCTATTTCAACACATATATAATTTTTACAACACTTATATAACTTATACATCGAACATACAACTTATACAATGCTTATACAAGAGGTGTACAACGCTTATATAACTCATACATCGACTATATAATTTATACATCGTCGTTTTCCATCTCGTTTATAAATTAGAAATCTCACATTGGGTTCCACTCTACCAAAAATAGCAGAAGGCTCAGGAAAATATGCGGTCTGTTCTAGAATGTAGAAGACATCAACACGGTCACGATGTTTCCTGTTTCATCGAATTTCGTCGAAAAACGAAAAAGATATGATTTTTTAAAGTTTGCAACGGTTTAAAGGTGTTAAAACAGTTCAAAATAAACAGCCGAACTTTTTCTGAAATGGTTCCGAACTAGGTTTGGATTTTTCGATCAATCCGTGCAATGGTTCCACGATCGGGTTGCGCGAGGTCGAAGGGGGAGGAGAGGCGCTTCCACGGCGGGTATTCAGGTCGAGTTCGACGCTGACTAGGCGGAGCTCCGGCGGCGCGAAGGTCTCGACTTCGTGGACCTCGTTCTCGAAGCTGGGGCGGCGATAGGTGATGTGGTTTGTTTTGATTTGAAGAGGGAGAGGAGATCTTCAAAAACCCCAACCGGAGCCTGGCCTGAAGATGAACGTGGCGGTGGCAAAAAGTCCGGGAAGCTTCGAGCTACTTCCGTCGTCGATCGCGATGCCTAGGGGGGTTTCAGTGTTTATTTTATTTTATTTTATTTTATTTTTTTAATGAATATAAAATTCTGATTGGCCGATGTTTTATAATTTCAAAAATTAGGGTTTTTACAAACGAACTTCAATTCAAACCCAACGACAATCGTCCCTAGCTAAATACCCCCATTCCGAACACAATGGGATATATTTCGTAGGCCCATTCGAATGTTTGAGTCAGTTTTCCATCAAATTAAAATATAAAACATTCACTATTTAATTTAAACGTACATTTCAATTTGCCAGGGCCAAAAACTGATTTGAAAAATTCCAGAAAAATAAATCTGGCTATGTTTTGACGATCCGGTCCCAACAAAACTAGTTTCATCGAATTCTGAGACCGTTTGAAAAATGGCCCATTTCTGGTCGATCCAATTTAATAGAAATCGACCAAAACGCATTTTCCTTTGCCATGCTCACATACTAGCTTCAAAAATTATGAAATTTGAAACCTAGCAATTACTTCACATCCCGGATCCAACAAAAGTGGTTTCGTCGAATTCCGAGCCCGTTTGCAAAATGTCAATTTTCTCGGGCTATATAATTCTTATAGCGACCTTTCTGAAAATTCATTTGGCCATAACTTTTGTTTTCCGCTATGAAACTTCGATTTTTTAGATTCGTTAGAAAGGTATTCACTAACAGATTTAAATATTTTTGGTTCCACTCAAATCTGTTTTGTTTTGCACCCGGTACAGTCTGTCGAAGTTTGAATTCAAATTTTGAAACTACCGCGCCTTTTCAGGCCTTGTTTATAATTCAAAGTGATTATATTCGTTTTCAAATGTCGATTTAAACTCACTTTTCATTGCTATTATTTAAAATATTTATTTTAAATATTTAAAATCCACTATTTTAGCCAATTTAAATTTTTTAAATTGGTTCAGATTTTCCGGGTCGTTACGATCTCCCCCACTTAAAACTTTTCGTCCCCGAAAAGGAACAAAGTCGAAAGTGGTTTGATTAATCAACTCTACGTTCAATCTGGCTTCCATTCTCCAACTTTTCAGTTTCTGAGAATTTTCAAATTCTTCAAAAATTTGGCTAACACCCGGAATTTTCGAAAAATTTCGCCATAACCTCCTTTGTACGGGGAGAGGTTTGGAAATTTATTGGACCGTATTAGGTACCCAATAAATCCTATAAAGCATGCACATATTTATAGTGATATATTCTGGTGTTTACAGGGGAGCGTGTATAGATAATAACTCCAGAGAATAAATTCTCGTCACCTTGTCAAAGCCTGAGGGGTGTGTATTTTAATTGCTCCAGAGGATAAATCCTCGTCACCTCGTCCCGTGTGGGAAATAAATAGTCCATGTGTCGTATCTAATAACTAGAGAGACGTGATTATTTTCAACTCCAGACCCGTGTGGGGTTTTTATTAATCTGGCAATTTTATCGTTACAATTTATATGGTCATATCAGTCATCAGTTCAACCTGTAAAATATAGTCATCGCCATACAAGCCTCTCGCTCGTATATGTATGTACACATATATATTATATATATAATATAGAAAATGGGATGACCCCAAACCCCGTACTGACGGCGACAAGGGTAATCCTTGGAATATAACACAGAAACAGATAACAGCATAACAGAGTTAAATATATACACCAGATAATGCACAATAGAATATACTAGATAAACGTAATCATCAGAGTTACACAGTATACAGGATCATACTTAGTACAAATACAGTTCAGCTATACATAAATGTCTACAGCGGAAAACAAACAAAATATGTACAACAAGAGCTGAACAGCATAAAATAGATAAATGATAGAATCCATCTTCAGCTCCAGCTATCCAGAAAGAGCCAGCTAAACCTGAATACAAGGCTACCTATGTAGAAAAAGGGGCACCCGAGTTTGAAAGTGAAACAAACTATGAGTCGGTCATGGGACTGGTATGAGAAATCTACTCAACACATTTAAAATTTGGCTAATCACAGGACCACGCCACTTTCGTGGAACTGGTTTACTCCTTTGGATTGCCAGTTCTTTAAAAACAAATCTTTCTTTTAAACATCGCAATGCTTTTTATAAAAATGAAGCCATTATAAGACTCAGTTCCCATCACACAATGCAACGCAAACCGGAGGATAGAGTTTTACCTTATAATGGCCAAAATATGGTTGATACAAATTAAACAAAAGCAATTGATATTATTACTAGTGTTTATATGTTTCAAAAACAATTTCGAATCATAACTATCAATCATAGACGGCATGTGTACCATATATCATGTCGCCATATATATATATACAATCAAAACAGCACAGCCACGTATTTGGAAATTGGATTTTCGTCATGAACCAAGGCAAAAGATAGTCCTTACCGAATTCGAGACAATCTTGCCTACCATGTCTCAGGAACAGCCGCAAATGCCCCCTGGATCGTCAGGGCCGGTCCACCGATGTGGATTATTATGCCTAAACACTAAGTTTCCCTGCGCTATGGGGCGCAAATGAGTGAACGAATGACTCCATCAGTCCCGGATCGACCGATATATCCGAGGCGTCTCGCTATCCATCATCCACATAAGTAAAATGTCAGGCCGTGTAAAAACACCGACACAGCTCCTAGCTAGAAAGAAACGCATGCCCTCCCTGAGGTCCTTCTCCCGTTTCTGGTTCATACCGGGGTGTGAGGTTCGCGAATTAACTTTATACACAAAGCTACGCCACATAGGCGGTGCTTTGATCATCACCACAAGACTTTGCTTTTCAACAGAAGCTCGGATCATTTGCCACTTAGGCATGCCACACTAGCAATTCATGCCATGCGACTGATGTCCATCGATATACAACCTCTGAGCTCGTGCGTTTCAGAGAAGGGCGTTAAGCAAAAGAATAAATTCTCCACCGCCAAACAGATGTATATTTAATAGAGGTCAATCAACACAGAATAAAATCCAATGTCAAACACACAGTCCATTTACAAGTCCTTTCTGGGTCTGAACGAAACCAGAGGCACTATATACCTCGCAAACCCGTCGATCTCCACGTACGTCTGGATGATCACCACTCATTATCCATATTTCGGGATGCCTCCCAATTAGGACATCAGTTACCATCCAAACGAGGTGAAGGTTTCCGGTCTTCAACCACCGTCTTCATCTTCGATTTCTTATCGTCGATTCAGTTATTCAGAATGGGATAAACCCGGTCTTTCTGAGCAACTCGCGTATATAATAAACAAGTGCTACACAAACACTACTACGCATCATTTCAATTCAATAGTCACTAACCGTCAATCAGTAAGAGAGCGATTTCCAAAATATTAACCCCGAAGGCCTAAACCAACATCAGATCAAAATCCAGGAAACCATTCGACTTAGCCAACCTTCAGTTAGTTTCTAAATTTCACATCCATATCGTTTATAATATTTTATAACGATTTATCGCTATTTTTATTTATTTTAAAATAGCCAATTTATTCAAAATGACGCTTCGGGCCATAACGCGGTCGTGGCGCTGTTTTTCTTCAGATTTGATTTACACATATCTGAAAATCTAACCGTTGGATCTTCACAAAATTTATATCATTAGAAAGATATTTTCAAAACGAATCCAACGGTTCCAGTTTCGGGAAAATCCAACGGTCGGATCTCCCAGTATAATCGTTTGAAGTTTCGATTTCAAATTACGAACTGCAGCGTCGTTATTCGATTATATATATATATATATATATATATATATATATAATCGATTCTGGCGCTGTTTTTCTTTAGATTTGAATTAAACATTCGAGACAATCCAACCGTTGGATTTTTACAAAGTTGGTGCCGTTGGACAGATATTTCCAAAGCGAACCCAACGGTTGCGATTTCGGGAAAATCCGATGGTCGGATCTCCCGTACTAATCGTTTGAAATCACGGTTTCAAAATACGAACTGCAGCTTCGTTATTCGATATATTTCAATTCTATTTTTATATATATATATATATATATTGATTCTTCGATTTCAAAAATATATTCTCTTCATACATTTGATAAAGAAGATATTTTTATCTAATTGTCTTCTATTTCAACACTTCACTATTTTTAACAATTCATGTATATAGTAAAAATGTGATTTTGATTGTAAAACGATTTATTTCAAAACACGACTATTTTATATAGTTCATATAGATGATAAAAATATGATTTTTATTATAAAACAATTTATTTCAAAACAAGAATACCATTCAACACATGAATTTCAATTCAACGAATGAATTTCGATTCAACACATGAAGGTTTTCTATAGTTTATATATATACATAAAAAGGTGATTTTTATATTTAAAACAAGAATACCATTTAACACATGAATTTCTATTCAACAAATGAATTTCAATTCAACACATGAAGGTTTTCTATAATTTATATATATAGATAAAAAGGTGATTTTTATATTTAAAACACGAATACCATTCACCACATGAATTTCTATTCAACGAATGAATTTCGAGTCAAAACATGAAGGTTTTCTATAGTTTGTATATATAGATAAAAAGGTGATTTTTATATTTAAAACACGAATACCATTCAACACATGAATTTCAATTCAACGAATGAATTTCGATTCAACACTTGAAGATTTTCTATAGTTTGTATATATAGATAAAAAGGTGATTTTTATATTTAAAACACGAATACCATTCAATACATGAATTTCAATTCAACGAATGAATTTCGATTCAACACATGAAGGTTTTCTATAGTTTGTATATATAGATTAAAAGGTGGTTTTTATATTTAAAACACGAATACCATTCAACACATGAATTTCTATTCAACGAATGAATTTCGATTCAACACATGAAGGTTTTCTATAGTTTGTATATATAGATAAAAAGGTGATTTTTATATTTGAAACACAAATACCATTCAACACATGAGTATGATTCAAAGAATGAATTTCTATTCAACACATGAAGGTTTTCTATTCAACAGACGAATATAGTTTCAACATAGGAAAATAATTCTAACACATGAATATTATTCAAAATTTCGGCAGCATAACGGCAGGGTAGTTAAAACCGGGACCGTCCCTAGTACGGCTCCTCGCTCTATCTTAAAGCCTCGCAGCTTCTGACAATGGGGAATCATGCATCTAGTTCGCACGTAGGCGGCATGTATATTTTTTTCATTTCCACAAACTAATCCAATGTGGTTTCAACCAAATATTTCTCAACCACAAACGGGTATTTTTCAACCAAAATCAATCAATTTCAACCACAAACAATTTCAATCAACCATTCGCTATCAATCTATTTTCACACCAATCACAACCAATAAATATCGTCCATGGTTTATGGACGAGGGGTGTGACGGCCCGCCCCGCACCAACCGACGTTTACTCCAATTGTGCGCTGTACACATGTCCAATTGGCATGGAACGGTCGCCAAAGAAGAGAAAGAAAGAAGATGAACCAAATAAAGAACCTGTAATATGTCTCACAGCGCATGGAATAAAATATAATAGCCAACTTATACTTAACATAAAACAGATGAGACAGTGCATAAGCTGAAAACTTGAACTAACATCATCAGAGTAGCGGAAATATCAAATACAGCTTATTACAACTTCAAAATACTGTCTCTAAGATAAGCAAAATAGGTATGCTACTAATGCCCAAAGTAGATACCGATCACGACACAGGGAGAATAACTATATATCATACGTGGAGCCTCCTGCTCGTCTTCAGTCCATCTACCAAGCGCACTACCAGCTATCCCTGTCCCTAGTCTGCTCGTGTGAGCACCCAGAGTAATAAGAAGAAACATAAAACTCTGGGTCAGACATCAGTCTGGTATGAGTGGTAGCAAGCATAAACAGAATAATAACAGGTATACTAAGTCATACCTGAACCTGGACCTGCAACCAAAGAGTTAGTACTACACGGTACAATACTCTATGATGTCACAAACAAATAATATAAGTATACGGGGATGGGAATGTGTGTGTCAAACAATCAAGCATAGCAACCATCCTCGCATCTCTCACTCAGTGCATAAAGCATACGACATCCACTTCTTCGATCACTAGAGCACTTTACTAAAACGACAGAACTCGACTTTGTACGACTATGTACATTCCTACTACCACCAACGCCATACCTATGGGATCACGTCCAACGTTTCCATGACCCCACTCCATTGGTAGGTAGCTCCCTAGTCGCACCATATCCAAAGCCCGAGTTTGTCTCTCTACCTCCAACACCTAGTGATCCAAAGTCATAGACATCGACAACCCCTTAGCACGCGTCCCGCAGCAAAGTCCAATCATGAAGTGAACTTATTACCAACGCTAAGCACAAATCCATTGGTAAGTGGTTCTAACTTCCTTTTGTACTACCTTTGCATCTCGGGTTATTGGTCAATACTGGTCGGTTCGGTTCTTCCTTCTTTGCTCTTGGATTCGGTTCGGATCCATGCTCATTCATCGTCATCGGTTCGGGTCGGTTATCCTAAGCTACGCCAGTTCGGGTCGAAATCCTTCAGGTTGCCCCAGTATACATCGGGTCGGGTCGAGTCCTTCAAGCGGGTCGGGTCGAGCGTCCACTCCGGGTCGGGTCGAGTTGCTTCACCCTTCTATTCTTCGCTCTAGCTTTGGTTACCTTATCTGGTTCCGTCCCCCTATGCCAATCTGATCCGATCCTATTTCCTATATTCCGGTCCGTTGTTTCCCTCCGATCCGATCCCAATTCCTGTTGCCCTGTTCTGTTCCGTCCCCTATTCGAATCCGATCCGGTCCCTTAGTCCTACTCCGATCCGTTCACCTTGCCTTCAGCCGATCCGATCCAGTTCCACACACATGGCCTTCCTTTTTGCCAAATGCGTCGCACCAATCTCCGGTTCGATTCGGAGTCTTTGCCCAATCGCCATTTCCGATCCGAGCCCCTCCTCCGATCCGCTCCGAAAACCTGCAGTTTTCCTGAGACTTTCCAACAAGTGTTTATACGTCTCTCGACGACGTTTTCGACCATTCTAACTATTGAAATCAATCACAAAGCATACCAAAGAGTCATAGCAACACATACAAGTGACCTCAAACACCAAAACAACAATATGACATGGTAAAATGGATCAAACATGCCCAAAACCCCATATTTTTCCCTTAAGCATATGTGAGCATAACTAATGACATGATTAGCAAAACTTAACCAAATTAACCCAAACTCATATCAGAGGTCTAAAACATTATTTATGAATTTATAAACATTTTTCCAGAATTTATTTTCGTTTAAAAACGCTGATTAGCACTAATCACCCCGAATAACCATAATTAGTGCAAAAAGCAAGCTAATCACTCACCTTAGCCACAAATAAAACAAGATCCGAAATAAATCTCTGATTTGGTGAAGATAACAAGGTGTTGTAGCAGCTCTAATCCCGATTTGGTGTTGATTTGCCTTGATTTGTCGTTGCTAATCTCTTTTCTTCAAGTTTGGAGTGGTTTGGAGTGATTTAGAGGTTGGAGGCCATTAATAGGGTTCTATGAAATGAAGTGGTGGCTGGAAAAATGACTAAAAGGATATTTTCTAACCCTAATCAGCCCTTATACAGCCCCAAATCCCGAAATCCCCTTATGGGCCCAATTGCTAACTACCCGGTTTAGCCCAATTATGCAGTTTTTCACCCTCCAAACCTTGTTTCAGCCATATCTCCCAAACGGTAAGTCCGTTTGGCTATTATGACCACTCTACGGAAAGAGAAACCATCAAACGAATCTAATGGAAGTCGTTTCAGGTCAAAATTCCTTCCCTATCAAAAGTTATGGCCAAAACAGTACTGGCTAGAGGCAAAATGGTCATTTAAAAATCGACAAAAATCATGAACATTGGAAATGACCCTAATAGCCATCCCTTAAGGCTACTTGACCATACGACCACAAACAAAGAAGAAATACATATTCTACGATCCCCCGATACGTAGAATACGGGTTGTTACACTCTCCCCCCCTTAAGAAATTTCGCCCCCGAAATTCCCTAATCAAAACACACACAAGGGTCCCGCATGCCTATCAATCATAAAACAACCATCAAACATGCAAAACAAGCAAAACAAGTCTATCCTAGCATGCGGAATAACTAAATCGCAAAGTAAATCTTACCAGGCAAAGAGTTCTGGATAAGCCTTTCTAATGCTCTCCTCTGTCTCCCAAGCACAATCATTTTCGTCCTCACCCCACTGAACTTTGACTAGCTTCACCGACTTTCTTCGAAGTTGCTTCGTATCATGCCCCACAATACGAATCGGCTTGCGGTTCTCAACCGCCTCAGGTTCTACTTCGAAGTCCTCTAATTGATCAGGTGAAATAGTCACATTTGAGTCGTGAACGAACTTCCTTAGTTGGGAAACATGAAACACATTGTGAACTCCTGCCATTTTCTCTGGTAAGCCAACTTTATATGCCAAATTCCCAACTTCCTCGAGAACTCGGAAAGGACCCACAAATCTTGGTGCCAACTTGCCTCTCCTACCAAATCGTATCACGCTTTTCAACGGAGAGGTCTTGACAAACACCAAGTCACCAACGGAGAATTTCAAGTCTCTTCTCCTCTTATCAGCATAGCTCTTCTGCCTATCCTGAGCAGCTTTCATTCGTTGCCGAATGATCTTGATCTTATCGGAAGTTTCTCTCACTACATCTGGTCCAAGCACAAACTTCTCGCCAGTCTCTATCCAACATGATGGTGAATTGCACGGTCTTCCGTACAAAGCTTCATATGGAGCCATACCGATACTGGATTGGTAGCTATTATTATATGCAAACTCCACTAGATGCAAATGGTCATCCCATGCTCCACCGAAATCCAATATACAAGCCCTCAAGAGATCTTCCAATACCCGATTCACCCTCTCCGTCTGACCGTCGGTCTGAGGATGATATGCGGTACTGAGATGTAATTCTGATCCTAAAGCCTCTTGTAAGCTCTTCCAAAATCCACTAGTAAACAACGGATCTCGGTCACTCACAATTCCTTTGGGTACTCCATGAAATCTCACCACCCACTTCATATATAGTTCTGCTAACTTAGCTGCCGTTCTGTTTGACTTAACTGGTATAAATCTTGCACTCTTGGTCAGTCGATCCACAATTACCCAAATGCTATCATGTCCCGATCTAGTCCTCGGTAAACCATCGATGAAATCCATCGAAACTTGTTCCCATTTCCATTCGGGAATTTCTAATGGTTGCATCAACCCACTAGGCTTCTTTTGCTCGGCTTTAACTAGCTGGCAATTCATGCATTTGGATATAAACTTCCCAACGTCTCTTTTCATCCCTTCCCAGTAGTAAGTTTGTCTCATGTCTCGATACATCTTATTACCACCGGGATGTATAGTCAGTTTTGAGTGATGACATTCTCTAAGCACTTCATCCCTCAATCCATCGACATTGGGTACAACTAGTCTTCCATTCTTCCGAAGCCATCCATCTCGATCAAGCCCATACTTGTCCATCTCCCCATCGACATTCATTTCCAACTTGGAGATGACTTCCAATAAATTAGGGTCGTTCCTTTGACTGGGACCAATCCTCTCAATCAAAGTGGGTCTGATCGTCAAGCTAGATAGCATAACTGGATCCAATTCGCACCTTGGTCTGAAATCAAACCCCGCAATATACTCCAGCTGCTTCCATTCGAGAAACATTGCCCCTAAGCTGGCATGTCTCCTACTCAAGGCATCGGCTACCGCATTACCCTTCCCAGGTGTATACGCGATATCAAAATCATAAGAAGCCAAGAACTCTAACCATCTCTGCTGACGGAGATTCAGATCTTTCTGAGAGAAGAGATACTTTAACGATTTATGATCGGTAAACAGCTCAAATCTTTCTCCCAAGAGGTAATGTCTCCACATCTTTAGCGCAAATACAATCGCTGCCAATTCCAAATCATGGGTAGGATACTTCTTCTCATGCGGCTTTAGCTGTCGACTAGCATAAGCTACAACCCTACCTCCTTGCATCAATACCGCACCCAGTCCGGTACCACAAGCATCCGTGTATACCGTCATCTCTTCATTTCCCTTAGGAATGACCAACACTGGCGCACGCGTCAACTTTTCCTTTAGACTCTTGAATGCATTTTCACACCCTCCGTCCCAAACGAAGGCTTGATTCTTCTTAGTCAACTGAGTCAACGGTGCCGCTGTCTTGGAGAAGTCTTTGATAAACTTACGATAATATCCAGCTAACCCCAAGAAACTTCTTACATCTGTTGTATTCTTGGGCGTAGACCAATCTTGTACCGTAGCCACCTTTGCAGGATCCACGGAAATACCATTCTCTGAAACAACATGGCCCAAGAATCTCTCCTCCCTCCTCCAAAAATGACACTTAGGGAATTTCGCCTTCAGTTGGTGTCTTCTCAACACCTCCAACACAATTCTCAAATGTTCCTTGTGTTCCTCTTCTGTCCTCGAGTAAACAAGGATATCGTCTACGAACACAAGAACAAACCTATTCAGTTGGTCTCTGAATACTCTATTCATGAGATCCACGAAGTATGCTGGTGCATTGGTCAACCCGAATGGCATGACCAACCACTCATAAAACCCAGACGGCGTCCTAAATGCCGTTTTAGCTATACTATCAGCTGCTACACGGAGCTGATGAAATCCTGTCGCGAGGTCCAACTGGGAGAACACCCTCGCTCCTTCCAGTTGATCAAACAAATCATCTATCCGTGGTAGAGGATACTTATTCTTCCTCGTCACCTTATTTAACTCGCGATAGTCCACACACAATCGAAGGGAACCATCTGCCTTAGTAGCAAACACAACTGGTGCTCCCCACTCGGAAACACTTCTTCTAATAAATCCCTTCTTCAAAAGATCGCTAACTTGCACCTCGAGCTCACGCTGTTCTCGTGGTGCCATTCGACGAAGTGGCATCACTATAGGTCTGGCATCTTTCACTAAATCAATACGGAACTCAATCTCTCGGTGTGGTGGAAGCCCGGTCACTTCCTCGAAGATATCCGGGTACTGGCCAACCACGGGCAAACCTGATAACTCATCATGCGGAATGTCGAGGGAATTTACAAAACTAGCCATTACCCCATCACAGGGTAGATTACCAAACACTACCCTCCGCCCATCATCCGCCCTAACTGTCACCAAAAAGCACTCACAGTCTACCACCACCCCGTATCTTTGGAGCCAATCGACTCCCAAAATAATGCCATACCCAGTAAAGCCCAAAACAAAGCAATCACAAACAAACATACATCCATGACTCGATAAGACCACATTACGACAGATCATACTGAGGTTTGTTGAACCACCAATCGGGTTCGTCACAACTAATGGTCTATCAACTAACTCGGGTTCCAATCCCAACCTATCTACCAGGTCACTAGATATGAAGGAATGGGAAGCCCCGGTATCGAACAAAACTCTAACAGGAAGATCATAAATGGAAAGCATACCTTGAATGACGACTCCCTTTCCTTTCTCCGCCGCAGTTGAGGCATTCGACGAAGAAGGAACAGCATTGATGGCATATGCTTTCACAATCTGATTCTCCTTCAGAGGTTGCAGACACTTATCCTTAAAATGTCCCTCCTGGCCACAGTTAAAGCACTTCTTTCCCACTGTCTTGGCCCTACATTCCCTTGCATAATGGCCCTTCTTTCCACATTTGAAGCACTCGACTTCCTTCCTGCTTTTCTTCTGGCCATCCTTAGCTTGGTTCTGCTTCCTCTTATTCTGAGAGTTATTCTTGCCTCCACCGCTTGCTTGCGGCTTTGGCTCTTCAGCAGATGCAGCAACAACCCCAGTCTTCGGCTTAGGGTAAAGACTTTCTGACCTCAAAGCTTTTCCCACGATCGACTCAAACGTCTCATCGATGTGATTTATCAGCCTCTCCCTAAGTATTCATCCAAACCAGTGATGAAATTCTCATTTTTCTTTTCGGGAGTATCGATTAGAGATAACCCATACTTCGACAAAGTGTCGAACTCGGCAACATAATCCGATACTGCCCTTCCATTCTGCTTAAGCTCCAAGAACTTCCTAAACAATTCCGACTTCTGGGCAGCTGGGATATACTTGTCGCTAAAGCGAGCTTTAAACTGATCCCAAGTAACTTGATCTTCTGGTGTGGGTGCCCTAATAGCATTCCACCAATTCATCGCTCGTCCTTGCAGCTGACGAGACGCAAGCCTTCTCTTCATCGCATCCTCGATACCCAAATCGTCGAAGATACGGTCGCAACTATCCAACCAATCTTGAACATCCGTGGCCGACTCTGTTCCGTGAAACGGCTTTCCACCAAGATTAGTGTAATCCTTACTCAGCTTGGCGAAATCGACCCTAGGCGCTTGCACCGCTGCACCTCCAGCATTGGCAACATTAGGAGCCTCCCTCTGAATATCCACAAGCATCTCTCTCATGAGGTTGGTAAACATAGCCCTCATGTCAGGGGGATTCCCATTATTAGCCCCTCTACCAGCACCTCTTCCTCGGCTCATCGTCAAATCTGTTTAAGAGAAAACGATTAACCATCTCCATAGTGGTGCCAGTGCAGTGCAATGCGACTTCACTCTTAACTATACTAATACTATATATAGATATAGCTTTCGAAAACCAAAATAATCACAAATACGCTCTCTCATATACGTACTATCTCTCCCTAGTGTCTTTTCCTAGGTGAATTACGCAACCTAGAGCTCTGATACCAAGTGTGACGGCCCGCCCCGCACCAACCGACGTTTACTCCAATTGTGCGCTGTACACATGTCCAATTGGCATGGAACGGTCGCCAAAGAAGAGAAAGAAAGAAGATGAACCAAATAAAGAACCTGTAATATGTCTCACAGCGCATGGAATAAAATATAATAGCCAACTTATACTTAACATAAAACAGATGAGACAGTGCATAAGCTGAAAACTTGAACTAACATCATCAGAGTAGCGGAAATATCAAATACAGCTTATTACAACTTCAAAATACTGTCTCTAAGATAAGCAAAATAGGTATGCTACTAATGCCCAAAGTAGATACCGATCACGACACAGGGAGAATAACTATATATCATACGTGGAGCCTCCTGCTCGTCTTCAGTCCATCTACCAAGCGCACTACCAGCTATCCCTGTCCCTAGTCTGCTCGTGTGAGCACCCAGAGTAATAAGAAGAAACATAAAACTCTGGGTCAGACATCAGTCTGGTATGAGTGGTAGCAAGCATAAACAGAATAATAACAGGTATACTAAGTCATACCTGAACCTGGACCTGCAACCAAAGAGTTAGTACTACACGGTACAATACTCTATGATGTCACAAACACATAATATAAGTATACGGGGATGGGAATGTGTGTGTCAAACAATCAAGCATAGCAACCATCCTCGCATCTCTCACTCAGTGCATAAAGCATACGACATCCACTTCTTCGATCACTAGAGCACTTTACTAAAACGACAGAACTCGACTTTGTACGACTATGTACATTCCTACTACCACCAACGCCATACCTATGGGATCACGTCCAACGTTTCCATGACCCCACTCCATTGGTAGGTAGCTCCCTAGTCGCACCATATCCAAAGCCCGAGTTTGTCTCTATACCTCCAACACCTAGTGATCCAAAGTCATAGACATCGACAACCCCTTAGCACGCGTCCCGCAGCAAAGTCCAATCATGAAGTGAACTTATTACCAATGCTAAGCACAAATCCATTGGTAAGTGGTTCTAACTTCCTTTTGTACTACCTTTGCATCTCGGGTTATTGGTCAATACTGGTCGGTTCGGTTCTTCCTTCTTTGCTCTTGGATTCGGTTCGGATCCATGCTCATTCATCGTCATCGGTTCGGGTCGGTTATCCTAAGCTACGCCAGTTCGGGTCGAAATCCTTCAGGTTGCCCCAGTATACATCGGGTCGGGTCGAGTCCTTCAAGCGGGTCGGGTCGAGCGTCCACTCCGGGTCGGGTCGAGTTGCTTCACCCTTCTATTCTTCGCTCCAGCTTTGGTTACCTTATCTGGTTCCGTCCCCCTATGCCAATCCGATCCGATCCTATTTCCTATATTCCGGTCCGTTGTTTCCCTCCGATCCGATCCCAATTCCTGTTGCCCTGTTCTGTTCCGTCCCCTATTCGAATCCGATCCGGTCCCTTAGTCCTACTCCGATCCGTTCACCTTGCCTTCAGCCGATCCGATCCAGTTCCACACACATGGCCTTCCTTTTTGCCAAATGCGTCGCACCAATCTCCGGTTCGGTTCGGAGTCTTTGCCCAATCGCCATTTCCGATCCGAGCCCCTCCTCCGATCCGCTCCGAAAACCTGCAGTTTTCCTGAGACTTTCCAACAAGTATTTATACGTCTCTCGACGACGTTTTCGACCATTCTAACTATTGAAATCAATCACAAAGCATACCAAAGAGTCATAGCAACACATACAAGTGACCTCAAACACCAAAACAACAATATGACATGGTAAAATGGATCAAACATGCCCAAAACCCCATATTTTTCCCTTAAGCATATGTGAGCATAACTAATGACATGATTAGCAAAACTTAACCAAATTAACCCAAACTCATATCAGAGGTCTAAAACATTATTTATGAATTTATAAACATTTTTCCAGAATTTATTTTCGTTTAAAAACGCTGATTAGCACTAATCACCCCGAATAACCATAATTAGTGCAAAAAGCAAGCTAATCACTCACCTTAGCCACAAATAAAACAAGATCCGAAATAAATCTCTGATTTGGTGAAGATAACAAGGTGTTGTAGCAGCTCTAATCCCGATTTGGTGTTGATTTGCCTTGATTTGTCGTTGCTAATCTCTTTTCTTCAAGTTTGGAGTGGTTTGGAGTGATTTAGAGGTTGGAGGCCATTAATAGGGTTCTATGAAATGAAGTGGTGGCTGGAAAAATGACTAAAAGGATATTTTCTAACCCTAATCAGCCCTTATACAGCCCCAAATCCCGAAATCCCCTTATGGGCCCAATTGCTAACTACCCGGTTTAGCCCAATTATGCAGTTTTTCACCCTCCAAACCTTGTTTCAGCCATATCTCCCAAACGGTAAGTCCGTTTGGCTATTATGACCACTCTACGGAAAGAGAAACCATCAAACGAATCTAATGGAAGTGGTTTCAGGTCAAAATTCCTTCCTTATCAAAAGTTATGGCCAAAACAGTACTGGCTAGAGGCAAAATGGTCATTTAAAAATCGACAAAAATCATGAACATTGGAAATGACCCTAATAGCCATCCCTTAAGGCTACTTGACCATATGACCACAAACAAAGAAGAAATACATATTCTACGATCCCCCGATACGTAGAATACGGGTTGTTACAAGGGGCGTATATATATATATATATATATATATATATATATATTTATATATATATATATATATTTATATTTATATATAACATTTCACTTCTATTTCAACACATATATAATTTTTACAATGCATATATAACTTATACATCGAACTTACAACTTATACAACGCTTATACAAGAGGTGTACAACGCTTATATAACTCATACATCGACTATATAATTAATTTGAATTATAAAAAAGGCCTGAAATGGCGCGGTAGTTTCAAACTTTGACGGACTGTACCGGGTGCAATACAAAATGGATTTGAGTGAAACCAAAAATATTTAAATCTGTTAGTAAATACCTTTCTAACGAATCTGAAAAATCGAAGTTTCATAGAGGAAAGCAAAAGTTATGGCCAAATGAATTTTCAGAAAGGTCGCTATAGAAATTATATAACTCGTGAAAATGACCATTTTGCAAACGACCTCGGAATTCGACGAAACCACTTTTGTTGGATCCGGGATGTGAAGTTATTGCTAGGTTTCAAATTTCATAATTTTTGAAGCTAGTATGTGAGCGTGGCAAAGAGAAATGTGTTTTGGTCAACTATAGTTAAATTGGATCCACCAGAAATGGGCCATTTTACAAACGATCTCAGAATTGGACGAAATTAGTTTTGTTGCGACCGTATCGTCAAAACATAGCTAGATTTAATTTTCAGGAATTTTTAGAATCAGTTTGTGGCCCTTGCAAATTGAAATGTACTTTCAAATCAAATATTGAATGTTTTATATTTTAATTTAAAACGAATTTAAAACGATTCATAAAATACGTTTTTAAAAGGAAATCGATGAAATATATATTATATATATTATATTTATAATATAATGGCCTGAACAGAAAGCGCCGCGCCGCGGTAGTTCGTGAATTTCGACCAATGATTTCGAACGGACATTACGGGAGATCCGACCGTCGGATTCTCCTAAAACCGGAACCGTTGGGTTCGTATCGAAAAGAGCTTTCTAACGAATATTAGTAATTTGAAATCTAACAGTTGGATTTGGAGACACGTCCAAATCAAATTTGGAAAAGGTCGTTGTAAGTGCAGTTCGATGGCCGTTGATGGAAATCGACTGTACGGGCTTTGATAAAATTATTAAAAATAGTAATAATTTGTATAAAATCATAAGAAATGATTTGGGAAAAATTGGGATGAAAAACTCCATGTTTGAAAAGATAAAAATAGATTTTTTATCGAAATAAACTAGTTTTGAACTAAAATTAAAACCCATTTATTTTTAAATAAATAAATTGGATTTGAAATGGGTTTTAAATGGAATTGATTTGTGGGTTTATCATGAAGGGTGTTTTAAATAACACTTGTTATTTAACCCGATAATAAAAAGAATGTGATTTGGGTTTATCGTGAACTGTGTTTTAAACGACATTAATTCTTTAATCCAGAAAAAGGAGTTTTAATGAATCTGCAATTAGATTGAAATGTGAATTGATAATGAAAATTATCAAATTTGGAAAGTGAGCGAAAATGGAGTATCACCCATTTTGCTACAATGCAATAATTAAATCTTTAATTAGATTTGAACGTGAAATGGTAATTAATTTTACCGATAACACCGTGGTATTAGATATGGTGTATTACCATTTTTGCTTCATGGGACGAATAGGTTGGGATTGGGAAATAAAATAAATAATTACTTCGGTGTGGTTCGCTAATCTCGACTAGTTTGAAATGACATCTAAAGGAAGATTAAAGAATAAATTTCAAGGAATTTATCTTTGATAAAATTAACGGGAACCTTTCCCTAAGAATGTGAAATTTAGAAACTAACTGTAGGTTAACCAAGAAGGATGGTTTTCCGGGTATTGATCTGATGTTGGTTTCGGCCTTCGGGGTTAATATTTGGGAAATTGTTCCCTTGCTAATTTACGATTAGTGACTGCTGAATTGGAATGAGGCGTATGTTATGTTTGTGTAACATTTATTTACTATATACGCGGGTCATTCAGAAAGGCAGGTTTATACCCATTCTGAATAACCGATTCAACGATATGTCAAAGATGAAGACGGTGGATGAAGACCGGAAGTCTTCACATCATTTGGGTGATGATTGATGATCATGATTGGGCTGTACACCCAAGATGAGGGAATCAGTTGGTGATCGTCTAGATGTACATGGAGATCGATGGATATGCGAGGAAAGTGCCTCCGGTTTCGTTCAGACCCAGAACGAACTTTTAAATGGACTGTGTCTCTGACATTGGATTTTATTCTATGTTGATTGATCTCTATTAAATATACATATGTTTGGCGGCGGAGAATTTATTCTTTTTCTTAACGCCCTTCTCTGAGACGTACGAGCTCATAGGTTGTATATCGATGGACATCAGTCACATGGCATGACGCCTAAGTGGCAATTGATCAAGGCTTCTGTTGAGAAGCAAAGTCTTGTGGTTGATGATCAAAGCACGGCCTACGTGGCAGCTTTGTGTATAACGTGAATTCGCGAGCCTCACCCCTCGGTATGAGTCGAAACCCGGATAGTGATTACGGGGAGAGCACGACGTTTCTTTCTAGCTTTGGTGGTGTCAGTGACTTACCAGCCCTGACATTTATATACTTTTCACCTATGTGGTTATTGGATGCGAGGCGCCTCGATTTTAGGTCTATAAGGACCGGGAAACGTGTGTTCAGGAATAATTAATCCTCAAACGTAACAGAGGACCGGCCCTGAAGATCCAGGGGTTACCCAGAGTGTGTAGTCCCGAGGCATTGGCTAGAGTGTCTCGAATCGGAGAGGAGCTTGCCCCTTGCCTCGAATCATGACGGAAATCCAATTTCCAATACCGGATATTTCGGTTTTATTTATAGAGCCAAGTATGGCGACATGTTAGATGGTACTCATGCCGCCTAGGATTGATATTTATGATTGAAATTGTTTTGACACTATACAC
The DNA here is from genome assembly GCA_030737875.1 of Allium sativum. Classification (NCBI taxonomy): domain Eukaryota; kingdom Viridiplantae; phylum Streptophyta; class Magnoliopsida; order Asparagales; family Amaryllidaceae; genus Allium; species Allium sativum. The sequence goes on along the minus strand of CM060910.1, from coordinate 604,998,521 downwards.
TTATTATAGTATCAAATGATTTGTTTTTAAAACGTACCAAGCATGTTTGGCTATTATATGGGAAAACCCTATCCTCCGGCTTGCGTTGCATTGTGTGATGGGACCTGGGTCTTATAATAGCTTCATTTTTCCAAAAAGCATTGCGCTGTTTTGTTATATGCACTAGTATTCTTGGGAGCAAACCCGTTCCGTGTTATACGGCGTGGTCCCTTGAATTACTCTCTTTTAAAGTAAAGTTTTAAATAACTGTTTTAGTTCTCACACCAGTCACATGACTGACCTGGAGTTTATTGTTTTAACCTAAACTCTGGGTGCCCCTATTTTCCACACGGGCAGCTAGTAGTTTTGCTTTTGCAGATTTATATTCACAAGTTCCTGGCTTACAGCTGGAATGATATCCGGAAAGCTCTGTATCCGTATATCTCTTTCTAGTTGGGTTTTGTATTATTTCCACTGCGATGTATTTCAATGTAATTTGTTGTAATTTATTGTAATCTCTGATATTTATCGAATGTAATTTATTCAATTATACTCTGTATATTCTTGTATCTGATGGAATTGTTGTAATAATAATGAAATGTTCTTCCATCTGTGTTCTCAAGGTAATCCAGGCTTTCCTTTCTGGGGAAGTAACGGGTTATCACAGTTTATAAATGATAATATATACAATCAAAACTGCATGGTGTCGTATTTGGAAATTGGATTTCCATCCTGAACCAAGGCAAAAGATAGTCCTTACCGAATTCGAGATGCTCTAGCCCGTGTCTCAGGCACAGCCGCAACCGTACCTTGGATCGCCAGGTCCGGTCCACAAGAAGTGGATTATAATGCCAGAACAATGCTTTTCTCCGCCCCTTGGGGCGTCAATGAGCCAACGAATGACTCCATCGGTCCCGGATCGACCGATATAACCGAGGCGCCTCGCAACAGTAACAACCACATAAGTCAAACTCGTCAGGGCATGTAAAACCACTGATGCCACTTCTAGCTAGAAAGAAAACGCACGCCCCCCTGAGGTCCTTTCTCTCGTTTCTGGTTCATGCCAGGTTGTGAGATTCGCGAATTCACGTTGTACACAAAGCTACGCCACATAGGCGGTGCTTTGATCATCACCACAAGACTTTGCTTTTCAACAGAAGCCCTGATCACTGCATCTTAGCATGCCACATAGGCAATTCACACTGTGCAACTGATGGCTATCAATCACACAGAATAAATTCCAATGTCAAACACACTGTCCATTTGCAAGTCCGTTCTGGGTCTGAACGAAACCGGAGGCACTATATACCTCGCAAACCCATCGATCTCCACGTACGTCTGGATGATCACCACTCATTATCCATATTTTGGGATGCCTCCCAATTAGGACATAAGTTACCATCTAGACGAGGTGAAGATCTTCGGTCTTCGACCACCGTCTTTATCTTCGATTTCTTATCGTCGGTTCAGTTATTCAGAATGGGATAAACCCGGTCTTTCTGAGCAACTCGCATATATAATAAACAAGTGCTACACAAACACTACATACGCATCATTTCAATTCATTAGTCGCTAACCGTAAATCAGTAAGAGAACGATTTCCCAAATATTAACCCCGAAGGCCGAAGCCAACATCAGATCAACACCCAGGAAACCATTCAACTTAGCCAACCTTCAGTTAGTTTCTAAATTTCACATCCATATCGTTAATAATATTTTATAACGATTTATCGCTATTTTTATTTATTTTAAAATAGCCAATTTATTCAAAACGACGCTTCGGGCCATAATGCGGCCGTGGCACTGTTTTTCTTCAAATTTGATTTACACATATCTGAAAATCTAACCGTTGGATCTTCACAAAATTTACATCATTAGAAAGATATTTTCAAAACTAATCCAACGGTTCCAGTTTCGGGAAAATCCGACGGACGGATCTCCCGGTATAATCGTTTGAAGTTTCGATTTCAAAATACAAACTGCAGCGTCGTTATTCGATTAAATATAATTATATATATATAAATATAATCGATTCTGGCACTGTTTTTCTTCAGATTTGAATTGAACATTCCAGACAATCCAACCGTTGGATTTTTACAAAGTTGGTACCGCTGAAAAGACATTTCCAAAGCGAACCCAACGGTTGCGATTTCAGGAAAATCCGATGGTCGGATCTCCGCATTAATCATTTGAAATCACGGTTTCAAAATACGAACTGCAGCTTCGTTATTCGATATATTTCAATTCTATTTATATATATATATATATATATATATCGATTCTTCGATTTCAAAACCATATGATTTTCATACATTTGACAAAAATGATGTTTTTATCTAACTGTCTTTTATTTCAACACTTCACTATTTTTAACAATTCATGTATATAATAAAAGTGTGATTTTTAATGTAAAACAATTTATTTCAAAACTCAACTATTTTATATAGTTAATATAGGTGATAAAAATAGGATTTTTATTATAAAACAATTTATTTCAAAACTCGACTATTTTATATAGTTAATATATGTGATAAAAATAGGATTTTTATTATAAAACAATTTATTTCAAAACAAGATTATTTTATATAGTTCATATTGATGATAAAAATAGGATTTTTATTATAAAACAATTTCTTTCAAAATATCAATTCCATTCAACACATGAATTTCAATTCAACGAATGAATTTCGATTTAGCACATGAAGGTTTTCTATAGTTTATATAAATAGATAAAAAGGTGATTTTTATATTTAAAAACACGAATACCATTCAACACATGAATTCTATTCAACGAATGAATTTCAATTCAACACTTGAAGGTTTTCTATAGTTTATATAAATAGATAAAAAGGTGATTTTTATATTTAAAAACACGAATACCATTCAACACATGAATTCTATTCAACGAATGAATTTCAATTCAACACATGAAGGTTTTCTATAGTTTATATAAATAGATAAAAAGGTGATTCTTATATTTAAAAACATGAATACCATTCAACACATGAATTCTATACAACGAATGAATTTCAATTCAACACATGAAGGTTTTCTATTCAACAGACGAATATAGTTTCAATACAGGAAAATAATTCTAACACATGAATATTATTCAAAATTTCGGCAGCATAACGGCAGGGTAGTTAAAACCGGGACCGTCCCTAGTACGGCTCCTCGCTCTACCTTAAAGCCTCGCAGCTTTTGACAATGGGGAATCATGCATCTAGTTCGCACGCAGGCGGCATGTATATTTTTTTCATTTCCAGAAACTAATTCTATGTGGTTTCAACCAAATATTTCTCAACCACAAACGGGTATTTTTCAACCACAATCAATCAATTTCAACCACAAACAATTCCAATCAACCATTCTTAATCAACCAATTTTCACACCAATCACAACCAATAAATATCGTCCATGGTTTGTGGACGAGGGGCGTATATATATATATATAGCATTTCACTTCTATTTCAATACATATATAATTTTTACAACGCATATACAACTTATACATCGAACGTACAACTTATACAACGCTTATACAAGAGGTGTACAACGCTTATATAACTCATACATCGATTATATAATTTATACATCGTCGTTTTCCATATCATTTATAAATTAGAAATCTCACATTGTGTTCCGCTCCACCAAAAATGGAAGAAGGCTCAGAAAAATATGCGGTCTCTTCTAGAAGGTAGAAGACACTGTCTCTTGTTTCACTGAATTTCGTCAAGAAATGAAAAAGATATGATTTTTCAAAGTTTGCAACAGTTTAAAGGTGTTAAAACAGTTGAAAATAAACTCAGCCGTATACCTTTCAAAATGGTTCAAAACTAGGTTTTCACCTTCCTCGAAATCCGCGCAATGAAGACATTATAAGACTCAGTTCCCATCACACAATGCAACGCAAACCGGAGGATAGAGTTTTTACCTTATAATGGCCAAAATATGCTTGATACGAATAAAACAAAAGCGTTCGGTATTATTACTAGTGTTATAGGTTTCGAAAACAATTTCGAATCATAACTATCAATCACAGACGGCATTAATGCCCCATACCACTTTGTCGCCATATATAGGTATACAATCAAAACCGCACAGTCACGTATTTGGAAATTGGATTTCCGTCATGAACCAAGGGAAAAGATAGTCCTTACCGACTTAGATTTTTCAGATTCGTTAGAAAGGTATTCTCTAGCAGATTTAAATATTTTTGGTTTCACTCAAATCACCTTTTTATCTGTATATATATACTATAGAAAACCTTCATGTATATAATAAAAATCCTATTTTTATCATTAATATGAACTATATAAAATAATCTTGTTTTGAAATAAATTGTTTTATAATAAAAATCCTATTTTTATCACCTATATTAACTATATAAATAGTCGAGTTTTGAAATAAATTGTTTTACATTAAAAATCAACCACTCATTATCCATATTTCGGGATGCCTCCTATTCAGGACATTAGTTGCCATCCAAACGAGGTGAAGATTTCCGGTCTTCCACCACCGTCTTCATCTTCGATTTCTTATCGTTGATTCAGTTATTCAGAATGGGATAAACCCGGTCTTTCTGAGCAACTCGCGTATATAATAAACACGTGCTACATAAACACTACATACGCATCATTTCAATTCATTAGTCCCTAACCGTAAATCAGTAAGAGAACGATTTCCCAAATATTAACCCCGAAGGCCGAAACCAACATCAAATCGAAATCTAGGAAACCATTCGACTTAGCCAACCTTCAGTTAGTTTCTAAATTTCACATCCATATCGTTTATAATATTTTATAACGAAATATCGCTATTTTTATTTATTTTAAAATAGCCAATTTATACAAAACGACGCTTCGGGCCATAACGCGGCCGTGGCACTATTTTTCTTCCGATTTGATTTACACATATCTGAAAATCTAACTGTTGGATCTTCACAAAATTTATATCATTAGAAAGATATTTTCAAAACGAATCTAACGGTTCCAGTTTCGGGAAAATCCGACGGTCGGATCTCCCAGTATAATCGTTTGAAGTTTCGATTTCAAAATACGAACTGCAGCGTCGTTATTCGATTTAATATAATTATATTTATATATATATAAATATAATCGATTCTGGCGCTGTTTTTCTTCAGATTTGAATTAAACATTCCATACAATCCAACTGTTGGATTTTTACAAAGTTGGTGCCGTTGGAAAGATATTTCCAAAGCGAACCCAATGGTAGTGGTTTCGGGAAAATCCGATGGTCGGATCTCCCGCACTAATCGTTTGAAATAACTGTTTCAAAATACGAACTGCAGCTTCGTTATTCGATATATTTCAATTCTATTTATATATATATATATCGATTCTTCGATTTCAAAACTATATGGTTTTCATAAATTTGATAAAAATAATATTTTTATCTAACTGTCATCTATTTTAACACTTCGCTATTTTTTACAATTCATGTATATAATAAAAATGTGATTTTTATTGTAAAATGATTTATTTCAAAACACGACTATTTTATATAGTTAATATAGGTGATAAAAATAGGATTTTTACTATAAAACAATTTATTTCAAAACCAGATTATTTTATATAGTTCATATTGATGCTAAAAATATGATTTTTATTAAAAAACAATTTATTTTCAAAATATGAATACCATTCAACACATGAATTTCAATTTAACGAATGAATTTCGATTCAACACATGAAGGTTTTATATAGTTCGTATATATAGATAAAAAGGTGATTTTTATATTTAAAATACGAATACCATTCAACACATGAATTTCTATTCAACGAATGAATTTCTATTCAACACACGAAGGTTTTCTATTCAATGAATAAATATAGTTTCAACAAATGAAAATAATTCTAACACATGAATATTATTCAAAATTTCGGCAGCATAACGGCAGGGTAGTTAAAACCGGGACCGTCCCTAGTACGGCTCCTCGCTCTACCTTAATGCCTCGCAGCTTTTGACAATGGGGAATCATGCGTCTAGTCCGCACGCAGGCGGCATGTATATTTTTTTCATTTCCACAAACTAATACTATGTGGTTTCAACCAAATATCTCTCAACCACAAACGGGTATTTTTCAACCACAATAAATCAATTTCAACCACAAACAATTTCAATCAACCATTCGCTATCAATCAATTTTCACACCAATAACAACCAATAAATATCGTCCATGGTTTGTGGACGAGAGGCGTATATATATATATATATATATATATATATATATATATATATATATATAGCACTTCACTTCTATTTCAACACATATATAATTTTTACAACGCATATATAACTTATACATCGAACGTACAACTTATACAACGCTTATACAAGAGGTGTACAACGCTTATATAACTCATACATCGACTATATAATTTATACATCGTCGTTTTCCATCTCGTTTATAAATTAGAAATCTCACATTGGGTTCCACTCCACCAAAAATAGCAGATGGCTCAAAAAATACGCAGTCTCTTCTAGAATGTAGAAGACGTCCACCCGGTCACGATGTTTCCTGTTTAATCGAATTTCGTCAAGAAACGAAAAAGATATGATTTTTCAAAGTTTGCAACGGTTTAAAGGTGTTAAAACAGTTGAAATTAAACAAAGCCGTATACCTTTCAATATGGTTCGAAACTAGGTTTGGCCTTTTCGATTAATCCATGAAGCTATAGCCCGATCAGATTATACAGCGTCGAAGGGCTCAGAGGGAGCTTCGCGCGCGTGGTGGTCGTCCAGACGTACGTGGAGATCGATGGGTTTGCGAGGTATATAGTGCCTCCAGTTTCGTTCAGACCCAAAACGGACTTGTAAATGGACTGTGTGTCTGACATTGGATTTTATTCTGTGTTGATTGATCTCTATTAAATATACATCTGTTTGGCCGCGGAGAATTTATTCTTTTGCTTAACGCCCTTCTCTGAAATGCACGAGCTCAGAGGTTGTATATCAATGGACATCAGTCGCATGGCATGAATTGCTAGTGTGGCATGCCTAAGTGGCAAATGATCAGGGCTTCCATTGAAAAGCAAAGTCATGTGGTGATAATCAAAGCACCGCCTGTGTGGCATAGCTTTGTGTACAAGGTGAATTCGCGAACCTCAAACCCCAGTATGAACTAGAAACGGGAGAAGGACCTCAGGGAGGGCATGCATTTCTTTCTAGCTAGGAGTTGTGTCGGTGTTTTTACACGGCCTGACATTTTACTTATGTGGATGATGGATAGTGAGGCGCCTCGGATATATCGGTCGATCCGGGACCGATGGAGTCATTCGTTGGCTCATTTACGCCCCATAGGGCGGGGAAACGTAGTGCTCAGGAATTTTAATCCACATTGGTGTACCGGCCCTGTCGCTCCAAGGGTCGATGCGTTCTGATCCTAAGGGGCGGGCTAGAGCGTCTCGAATTCGGTAAGGACTATATTTTGCCTTGGTTCATGACGGAAATCCAATTTCCAAATACGTGACTGTGCGGTTTTGATTGTATACCTATATATGGCGACATAGTGGTATGGGGCATTAATGCCGTCTATGATAGATACTTATGATTTGAAATTGTTTTCGAAACGTATAAACACTAGTAATATCAAATGCTTTTGTTTTATTCGTATCAAGCATATTTTGGCCGTTATAAGGTAAAAACTCTATCCTCCGGTTTGCGTTGCATTGTGTGATGGGAACTGAGTCTTATAATTGCTTCATTTTTATAAAAAGCATTGCGATGTTTCAAAGAATGTTTTGTTTTAAAGCACTGGCGATCCGATGGAGTAAACTCGTTCCACGAAAGTGGCGTGGTCCTGTGATTAGCCATATTTTAAATGTGTTGAATAGATTTTTCATACCAGTCCCATGACTGACTCGTAGTTTGTTTCACTTTCAAACTCGGGTGCCCATTTTCTACATGGGCAGCCTTGTATTCAGGTTTAGCTGGCTCTTTCTGGATAGCTGGAGCTGAAGATGGATTATATTATTTATCTCTTTTTATGCTGTTCAGCTCCTATTATACATATTATGTTTGTTTTCCGCTGTAGACATTTATGTATAGCTGAACTGTATTTGTACTAAGTATGATCCTGTATACTGTGTAACTCTGATGATTACGTTTATCCAGTGTATTCTATTGTAAATTATCTGGTGTATTTATTTATTTCTGTCCTGCTGTTATCTGTTTACGTGTTATATTCCAAGGATTACCCTTGCCGCCGTCAGTATGGGGTTTGGGGTCGTCTCATTTGGTATCAGAGCTCGATATTACAACAATTCCATCAGATACAAGAATATACAAAGTATAATTGAATAAATTACATTCGATAAATATCAGAGATTAAAATAAATTACATTGAAATACATCACAGCGGAAATAATACAAAACCCAACTAGAAAGAGATATAGGGATACAGAGCTTTCCGGATATCATTCCAGCTATAAGCCAGGAACCTGTGAATATAAATCTGCAAAACCCAAAACTACTAGCTGCCCGTGTGGAAAATAGGGGCACCTAGAGTTTAGGTTAAAATAATAAACTCCAGGTCAGTCATGTGACTGGTGTGAGAACTAAAACAGTTATTTAAAACTTTACTTTAAAAGAGAGTAATTCAAGGGACCACGCCGTATAACACGGAACGGGTTTCCTCCCAAGAATACTAGTGCATATAACAAAACAGTGCAATGCTTTTTGAAAAAAATGAAGCTATTATAAGACCCAGGTCCCATCACACAATGCAACGCTTGCCGGAGGATAGGGTTTTCCCTTATAATAGCCAAACATGCTTGGTACGTTTTAAAAACAAATCACTTGATACTATAATAAGTGCATAGTGTCAAAACAATTTCAATCATAAATATCAATCCTGGGCGGCATGGGTACCATCTATCATGTCGCCATACTAGGCTCTACAAATAAAACCGAAATATCTTGTATTGGAAATTGGATTTCCGTCATGAGTCGAGGTAAGGGGCAAGCTCCTCTCCGATTCGAGACACTCTAGCAAATGCCTCGAGACTACACACTATGGGTAACCCCTGGATCTTCAGGGTCGGTCCTCCGTTACGTTTGAGGATTAATTATTCCTTAACACACGTTTCCCGGTCCTTACAGACCTAAAATCGAGGCGCCTCGCATCCAACAACCACATAGGTGAAAAGTATATAAATGTCAGGGCTGGTAAGTCACTGACACCACCAAAGCTAGGAAGAAACTTCATGCTCTCCCCGCAGTCACTATCCCGTTTTTGACTCATACCGAGGTGTGAGACTCGCGAATTCACGTTATACACAAAGCTGCCACGTAGGCCATGCTTTGACCATCAACCACAAGACTTTACTTTTCAACAAAAGCCTTGATCAATTGCCACTTAGGCGTGCCACATAGGCAATTCATGCCATGCGACCGATGTCCATCGATATACAACCTCTGAGCTCGTACGTCTCAGAGAAGGGCGTTAAGAAAAAGTATAAATTCTCCGCTGCCAAATAGATGTATATTTAATAGAGATCAATCAACATAGAATAAAATCCAATGTCAAACACACAGTCCATTTACAAGTTCATTCTGGGTCTGAACGAAACCGGAGGCACTTTCCTCGCATATCCATCGTTCTCCATGTACGTCTGGACGATCACCAACTGATTCCCTCATCTTGGGTGTACAGCCCAATCAAGATCATCAATCATTACCCAAACGATGTGAAGACTTCCGGTCTTCATCCACCGTCTTCATCTTCGACATATCGTCAAATCGGTTATTCAGAATAAGTATAAACCCGGCCTTTCTGAATGACCCGCGTATATAGTAAATAAATGTTACACAAACATTACATACGCCTCATTCCAATTCAGCAGTCACTAATCGTAAATTAGCAAGGGAACAATTTCCCAAATATTAACCCCGAAGGCCGAAACCAACATCAGATCAATACCCAGAAAACCATCCTTCTTGGCTAACCTACAGTTAGTTACTAAATTTCACATTCTAAGGGAAAGGTTCCCATAAATTTTATCAAAGATAAATTCCTTGAAATTTATTCTTTAATCTTCCTTTAGATGTCGTTTCAAACTAGTCGAGATTAGCGAACCACACCGAAGTAATTATTTATTTTATTTCCCAATCCCAACCTATTCATCCCATGAAGCAAAACTGGTAATACTCCATATCTAATACCACGGTGTCCGTTCGAAGTCAATGGTCGAAATTTACGAACTGCCGCAGCGTGGCGCGTTCTATTCAGGCCATTATATTATATATAATATATATTTCATCGATTTCTATTTAAAACAAATTTTATAAATAGTTTTAGATTCGTCTCAAAAATAATTTCAACTTCCATTTCAAAATTGAATTTTTCCTTATAAATTCGTTTTAAATTCATTTCAACTCGATTCAAATTTCGATTCAATTTGAATTCATTTCAAATCGATTTTTATTCTATTTCAATTCGTTTTCAATTCAATTCGAATTCGTTATATATTCAATTCAATTCGAATTCGTTATATATTCAATTCAATTCGAATTCGTCATATATTCAATTCAATTCGAATTCGTTATATATTCAATTCAATTCGAATTCGTTATATATTCAATTCAACTCGAATTTCTTTTATATTCAATCCAATTATAAAAACGAATATAATCGATATAAATATCGTTCGCATCAAAATAACGCACTCTAATCAACACGGCTTTGTATATTTCAATAATTCCATTATTCTATTCAATAAATGAATATTTATCCTATTCAATACATGAATCTATATTTTTGTCAACACATGACTAATCTCAACGAATGAGTACTATCCACGTGTGACTATTTTTGTTACTTAATATAATTTATAAAAATTATGGTATCTATCATTTGATTTCAAATCAGATTCCAACCGTAAACTAGTAAGAGAACGATTCCCTGAATATTAACCCCGAAGGCCGAAACCAACATCAGATCAATATCCAGGAGACCACTCATCCTATCTATTTTCCAGTTAGTTTCTAATTTTATATATGATAAAGATGTAAATTTTATTGTTAAAATATTTCGTTCAACACATGACTAATCTCAACGGATGAGTACTGTCAACACATGAACCTTTATTTTATAACATTCTTTGTTTTTCCAATCGGAATAAGGCCCAATCAATTACCATATAAAGTTAATTATATGGATTCCATACAACACATGTATATAATAGCAATGATAAATAATCAACAATCATCCAAAGTGCACTACACTGTATAAGCATCAAATATAGATATATAATTCTTATAACAGCCTGTCGATCCATCGATCGACATACAACTAATTATTGGGATTAGTGTATGACGTATTTTATCCCAATACACATGTGGGGTTTCAAACAATCAAACACAGATTTTATTTGTGCAGTTGGGCGATGTGTAAAATTCATCGACCCAATCAATGTCCTTCAAATAGGTGTACATAAACAAACGTCCGGTTTGTAAATGAATATTTATTTGTTCACGTTCACGTTAAAAATTATATTTTTAACGATTAAATTATTTTATTCAACCTACGAATATTATATTCGGTTCATTTATTAAATAAAATGATATCTTTATTTTTCTAACTTATTTTAGAAAATTTCGGCGGCATAACGTCACGATACTAGAAACGGGACAAGGCCTAGCCTTATCCCTGGTCTAATAATGGCCCACGCCATACACATTTCAATCAAATCCATTCCATTTCACCAAACAATCAAATTCAAATCAAATAATCTAACCAACTACACAACCAAACAAACAAGTCCATGGTCTGTGGACGATGGTGTCGGGTTCTACTAAACACCGTTTGCATCCTATTATATATTTATATAACTAGAAAAGAAAAGTTAAAGTGAGAAGTTCTCACAGAGGGTTCCACTCCGCCATTTCATTTCTGAATTGTCTGAATTCCCTTTTGATTTCAATCCGTTCCATCTTCCTTCTTTTCACGTTGTTCATATTAAAAATCATATTTTTAATATGATGTTCAATTTAAAAATCATGTTTTTATAATGGTACTTTATATATAAAAATTATATATTCTTACAACGCTTCCTTTTATATAAAGATTATATTTTTACATCGCTACCTATATAAAAATTGAATTTTTATATACTCCATCTTATAAAAAATCATATTTTTATTGTCTACATATAATAAAAATCATATTTTTATTGTTCTAAAAATATAAAAATCATATCATTAATCTTTCTATAATATAAAAATTATATTTTTATCCTTAAAAATCAAATCCTTTTTCCTTTCTCGAATTAGAAATCTCGACTTTTCTTTTTTGATGATAAAAATCAAATCTCTACTTAAATATAAAATTCCGAACCTTTCATATATATATATATATATATAAACAGATTTTTATTGGTAAAATAACCTAAAATAAAACTGAAATAAAAATAAAATAAATAAGAAAACAAAATAAAACTTACCGATTAAAGAAGGGGGAGGGGTTTGCACTCGACGATCAGAGGGGGTTTGCTGGAGTCGTGGTCGGTGGTGCACGGGACGAGGCACAGGTGCGGATTTCAATTGGAGGAGGAGGGAAAGGGGGTGCATCGGATCGGAGAGGGTGGAAGGGAAAGGCGGCGATGGTTTAAGGTAGAGGGAGGAAGGAGTGGAGAAGAAGAAGAAGAGGGCGTCGCGGCGATGGCTGGGCAAGGGGGGAGGGTTTCGATGCGGGTGAACGCGAGGGAGGAGAAGGGGAAGAAGGGGGCGAGGCTGGAGGGTGGCGCCATCCACGGCGGCGCGGCGGCGGCGGCTTCATCGGCTAGGGCACAGCCCCTTTTCCACTTTTTTTTATTTTAAACTGAAAAGTGTCGGGGGAGGAAGAGAGAAGGTATGGGGTGGAGGGTAGTTAAATAATTTTATATTATATTATTTTATTTTTATTTCAAATATGTTGACTTTTCATTCGACCTCCAAACGAGACCCACCGCCTGTCTTCCCTAGCGTTTTACCCCCATTCCGAACACAATGGAATATGTATCGTCAGCTGATTCGATCGTTTCGATCAGTTTTCGCCAAAATCAATATATAACTCTATATATTAAATTTGAATGCGCATTTCGATTTACTGGGGTCACATACTAACTCGAAAAATTCCCGAAAAATATTTTCTAGCTTCGTATTGACGACACGGTCCTAACAAAACTAGTTTCATCGAATTCTAAGACCGTTAGAAAAATGGTCATTTTCCAGTCGATTAAAATCAACTGAAACTGGTCAAATGCCTTTTTCCTTTGCCATGCTCACATATTGAATCAAAAAATTATGAAAATTGAAATCTAGCAATAACTTGACGTCACGGATCCAACAAAAGTGGTTTCGTCGAAATCCGAGGTCATTTGCAAAATGGCTATTTTTAAAGGCCATAATTCCATAGCGACTATTCAGAATTTTCAACTGGACATATCTTTTGATCCCCGCTATAAAATTTTGATTTTTCAGGTTCGTTGGAAAGATATTCTCAATTAGATTCCATTATTTTTGGTTTCGTTAAAATCCGGTTTATTTTGCACCCGGTACATTCAATTGAAGTTTGAAATCGAATTATCGAACTACCGCGTCATTTTCAATTCCTTTTATAATTATATATAAAATTATTTATATTCTAATGACGATCTATATAATATATACGTTCTAATTCTATTCAAAATAAATTTCTCGTCGATATTATTTAAAATAATTCATTTTAAATATGCGAAATAAAGTTATATATTCTTTCAACGCTTCCTTTTATATAAAGATTATATTTTTACATCGCTACCCATATAAAAATTGAATTTTTATATACAAAGTACCATTATAAAAACGTGATTTTGAAATTGAACATCATAATAAAAATATGACTTTTAATATGAACAGCGTGAAAAGAAGGAAGATGGAACAGATTGAAATCAAAAGGGAATTCAGACAATTCAGAAATGAAATGGCGGAGTGGAACCCTCTGTGAGAACTTCTCACTTTAACTTTTCTTTTATAGTTATATAAATATATACTAGGATGTAGACGGTGTTTAGTAGCACCCGACACCATCGTCCACAGACCATGGACTTGTTTGTTTGGTTGTGTAGTTGGTTAGATTATTTGATTGTTTGGTGAAATGGAATGGATTTGATTGAAATGTGTATGGTGTGGGCCATTATTAGACCGGGGATAAGGCTAGGCCTTGTCCCGTTTCTAGTATCGTGCCATTATGACGCCGAAATTTTCTAAAATAAGTTAGAAAAATAAAGATATCATATTGTTTAATAAATGAACCGAATAGAATATTCGTAGGTTGAATAAAATAATTTGGTCGTTAAAAATAAAAATTTTAACGTGAACGTGAACAAATAAATATTCATTTACAAACCGGACGGTTTGTTTATGTACACCTATTTGAAGGACATTGATTGGGTCGATGAATTTTACACATCGCCCAACTGCACAAATAAAATATGTGTTTGATTGTTTGAAACCCCACACGGTTATTGGGATAAAATACGGCATACACTAATCCCAATAATTAGTTGTATGTCGATCGATGGATCGACGGGCTGTTATAAACATTAGATATCTATATTTGATGCTTATACAGTGTAGTGCACTTTGGATGATGGTTGATTATTTATCGTTGTTATTATATACATGTGTTGTATGGAATCCATATAATTAACTTTATATGGTAATTAATTGGGCCTCATTCCAATTGGAAAAACAAAGAATATTATAAAATTAAGGTTCATGTGTTGACAGTACTCATCCGTTGAGATTAGTCATGCGTTGAACAAAATATTTTAACAATAAAATTTACATCTTTATCATATATAAAATTAGAAACTAACTGGAAAATAGATAAGATGAGTGGTCTCCTGGATATTGATTTGATGTTGGTTTCGGCCTTCGGGGTTAATATTCAGGGAATCGTTCTCTTACTAATTTACGGTTGGAGTCTGATTTGAAATCAAACGATAGATACCATAATTTTTATATAAGTAACAAAAATAGGCACACGTGGACAGTACTCATTCGTTGAGATTAGTCATGTGTTGACAAAAATATAGATTCATGTATTGAATAGGATAAATATTCATTTGTTGAATAGAATAACGGAATTATTAAAATATACAAAGCCGTGTTGATTAAAAATGCGCTATTTTGACGCGAACTATCGATTATATTTGTTTTTATAATTGGATTGAATATAAAAGAAATTCGAATTGAATATAAAACGAATTCGAATTGAATTGAATATATAATGAATTCGAATTGAATTGAATATATAACGAATTCGAATTGAATTGAATATATAACGAATTCGAATTGAATTGAAAACGAATTGAAATAGAATATAAATCGATTTGAAATGAATTCGAATTGAATTGAAATTTGAATTGAGTTGAAATGAATTTAAAACGAATTTATAAGGAAAAATTCAATTTTGATTTGAATTTGAAATGGAAGTTGAAATTGTTTTTGAAACGAATCTAAAACTATTTATAAAATTCATTTTAAATAGAAATTGATGAAATATATATTATACATATAATATAATGGCCTGAATAGAACGCGCCGCACCACGGCAGTTCGTAAATTTCGACCATTGACTTCGAATGGACATTTCGGGAGATCCGACCGTCGAATTCTCCTAAAACCAGAACCATTGGGTTTGTATCGAAAAGAGCTTTCTAACGAATATTAGAAATTTGAAATCTAACGGTTGTATTTGGAGATACGTCCAAATCAAATTTGGAAAAGATCGCTATAAGTGCAGTTCGATGGCCGTTGATGGAAATCGACTGTACGAGCCTTGATAAAATTATTATAAATAGTAATAATTTGTGTAAAATCATAAGAAATGATTTGGGAAAAATTGGGATGAAAAATCCATGTTTGAAAAGAAAAAAATAGATTTTTTATCGAAATGAACTAGTTTTGAACTAAAATTAAAACCCATTTATTTTTAAATAAATAAATTGGATTTGAAATGGGTTTTAAATAGAATTGATTTATGGGTTTATCGTGAAGGGTGTTTTAAATAACACTTGTTCTTTAACCTGATAATAAATAGAATGTAATTTGGGTTTATCGTGAACTGTGTTTTAAACGACACTAATTCTTTAACCCAGAAAAAGGAGTTTTAATGAATCTGCAATAAGATTGAAATGTGAATTGATTATGAAAATTATCAAATTTGGAAAGTGAGCAAAAATGGAGTATCACCCGTTTTGCTCCAAAGAGATAGTTAAATCTTTAATTAGATTTGAACGTGAAATGGTAATTAATTTTACCGATAACATCATGGTATTAGAAATGGAGTATTACCAGTTTTTCTTCATGGGATGAATAGGTTGGGATTGGGAAATAAAATAAATAATTACTTCGGTGTGGTTCGCTAATCTCGACTAGTTTGAAATGACATCTAAAGGAAGATTAAAGAATAAATTTCAAGGAATTTATCTTTGATAAAATTAACAGGAACCTTTCCCTAAGAATGTGAAATTTAGAAACTAACTGTAGGTTGGCCAAGAAGGATGGTTTTCTGGGTATTGATCTGATGTTGGTTTCGGCCTTCGGGGTTAGTATTTGGGAAATTGTTCACTTGCTAATTTACGATTAGAGACTACTGAATTGGAATGAGGTGTATGTTATGTTTGTGTAACATTTATTTACTATATACGTGGGTCATTCAGAAAGGTCGGGTTTATACCTATTCTGAATAACCGATTCGACGATATGTCGAAGATGAAGACGGTGGATGAAGACCAGAAGTCTTCACATCGTTTGGGTGATGATTGATGATCTTGATTGGGCTGTACACCCAAGATGAGGGAATCAGTTGGTGATCGTCCAGACGTACATAGAGATAGATGGATATGCGAGGAAAGTACCTCCGGTTTCGTTCAGACCCAGAACAAACTTGTAAATGGATTGTGTGTCTGACATTGGATTTTATTCTATGTTTATTGATCTCTATTAAATATACATTTGCTTGGCGACGAAGAATTTATTCTTTTGCTTAACGCCCTTCTCTGAGACGTACGAGCTCAGAGGTTGTATATCGATGGACATCAGTCGCATGGCATGAATTGCCTATGTGGCACGCCTAAGTGGCAATTGATCAAGGCTTTTGTTGAAAAGTAAAGTCTTGTGGTTGATGATCAAAGCACGGCCTACGTGGCAGCTTTGTGTATAACGTGAATTCGCGAGCCTCACACCTCGGTATGAGTCAAAAACGGGATAGTGACTGCGGGGAGAGCATGAAGTTTCTTCCTAGCTTTGGTGGTGTCGGTGACATTCCAGCCCTGACATTTATATACTTTTCACCTATGTGGTTGTTGGATGCGAGGCGCCTCGATTTTAGGTCTGTAAGGACCGGGAAACATGTGTTCAGGAATAATTAATCCTCAAACGTAACGGAGGACCGACCCTGAAGATCCAGGGGTTACGCAGAGTGTGTAGTCCCGAGGCATTTGCTAGAGTGTCTCGAATCGGAGAGGAGCTTGACCCTTGCCTCGACTCATGACTGAAATCCAATTTCCAATACGAGATATTTCGGTTTTATTTGTAAAGCCTAGTATGGCGACATGATATATGGTACCCATGCCGCCTAGGATTGATATTTATGATTGAAATTGTTTTGACACTATACACTTATTATTGTATCAAATGATTTGTTTTTAAAACGTACTAAGCATGTTTGGCTATTATAAGGGAAAACCCTATCCTCCGGCTTACGTTGCATTGTGTGATGGGACCTGGGTCTTATAAAATCTTCATTTTTCCAAAAAGCATTGCGCTGTTTTGTTATATGCACTAGTATTCTTGGGAGGAAACCCGTTCCGTGTTATACGGCGTGGTCCCTTGAATTACTCTCTTTTAAAGTAAAGTTTTAAATAACTGTTTTAGTTCTCACACCAGTCACATGACTGACCTGGAGTTTATTGTTTTAACCTAAACTCTGGGTGCCCCTATTTTCCACACGAGCAGCTAGTAGTTTTGGTTTTGCAGATTTATATTCACAGGTTCCTAGCTTACAGCTGGAATGATATCTGGAAAGCTCTGTATCCGTATATCTCTTTCTAGTTGGGTTTTGTATTATTTCCGCTGCGATGTGTTTCAATGTAACTTATTGTAATCTCTGATATTTATCGAATGTAATTTATTCAATTATACTCTGTATATTCTTGTATCTGATGGAATTGTTTTAATAACAATGAAATTTTCTTCCGTCTACGTTCTACTTTGTCGTGTTCTCAAGGTAACTATGATAGCCCGTTACTTCCCCGGAAAGGAAAGCCCGGATTACCTTGAGAACACGACAAAATAGAACGTAGACGAAAGAACATTTCATTGTTATTACAACAATTCCATCAGATACAAGAATATACAGAGTATAATTGAATAAATTACATTCGATAAATATCAGAGATTACAATAAATTACATTGAAATACATCGCAGCGGAAATAATACAAAACCCAACTATAAAGAGATATACGGATACAGAGCTTTCTGGATATCATTCCAGCTATATAAAAATTCCACCTTTTAACTAATAAAAATTCCACCTTTTAACTAATAAAAATTCCACCTTTTAACATATAAAAATTCCACCTTTTAACTAATAAAAATTCCACCTTTCTCGCTCTTTCTTATGAATAAAAATCATATTTTTCTGTCGATATATATTAAGGATCAAATTTTTTATCTTACTACCATGTTATTTATATTTATAGAAACAACTTCATATATATTTTATATAAAAACTACTTCGGTGTGGTTCGCTAATCTCGACTAGTTTGGAAAACCATAATTTGGTTTGATATGACATCCAAAGGAAAATTAAAGAATAAATTGTAAAGAATTTATCTTTGATAAAATTAATGGGAACCTTTCCCTAAGAATATGAAATTTAGAAACTAGCTGTAGGTTAGTTAAGAAGAATGGTTTCCTGGGTATTGATCTGATGTTGGTTTCGTCCTTCGGGGTTAATATTTAGGGAATTGTTCTCTTACTAATTTACGATTAGTGACTGATGAATTGGAATGAGGCGTATGTTGTGTTTTATAGCATTTGATTATAAGATATGCGAGTTATTCAGAAAGGCCGGGTATAACCCATTCTGAATAACTGATTCGACAATGAGTCGAAGAGATGGATGACGGTGCAAGACCGACGATCTTCACATCGAATTGATGTGTGCTACTGATGCTCACGATGGGAGTAGCTACCTTGAAGGGGGCTGAAGTGGTAGCCGTCCGGACGTACTTGTTGATTGTACGGATATGCAAGGAAAGTGCCTCAGGTTTCGTTCAGACCTAGAACGGACTTATAAATGGATGGTGTGTCTGACATTGTATTCCTTTATATTGTATTCATTGATCTCTGCTAAATATATATCTGTTTGGCGGCGGAGAATTTATTCTCTTGCTTAACGCCCTTCTCTGAGACGTACGAGCCCAGAGGTTATATATTGGCAGAAATTAGTGTTACGATATGGATTGATAGTGTGGCATGCTGAGACGCAGTGATCCAGACTTTTGTTGAAAAGCAAAGTTTGGTGGATGATGATCAAAGCGCAGCTTTAATATAGCATGGTTTTTTGTATAGCGTTGATTCGCGAGCCTCACACCCCGGTATGGTGGTAAACTGATGGTTTGATCAGTATGCTTTTTAGAGGATGTGCACCTTCGTGGTGTCGTGGATTCGGTCAACCGAGATTGAGCTTAGTGCTCAGAGGGATAGGGTAAGCGGTGTTTTCTCTCGCCGAGATGTAAGCCGCGGTGATACTCGATTTCCCAAAAGTGTGGATGTGCATTACGGTGTTTTATCTCGCTGAGACGTATGCCATGGTAGATGGCACTACACGATCGATCTTTCGAATCAGGAGCCACCAAGATGGAAATCCAATTTCCAAATATGACATTTTGCGGTTTTGATTGTAGAGCTTAGTATTGGCGACATGATATATGGTACCCATGTCATCTATGATTGATACATTTATATTTGAAATTGTTTTCATCACTTATAGTAATAATATAAGATGAAATTTCACGTATCAAGCACATTTGGCTATTATAAGGGAAAACCCTATCCTCCGGCTTGCGTTGCATTGTGTGATGGGAACTGGGTCTTATAATAGCTTCATTGTTCTTTATTTAGCATTGTGCTGTTTGTTTTCTGCACTGGTATTCTTGGGAGGAAACCCGTTCCGTGTTATACGGCGTGGTCCCTTGATTTACCTAATTTTAAAACAAAGATTAATAACTGTTTTAGTTCTCACACCAGTCACATGAATGACCTGGAGTTTATTGTTTTAACCTAAACTCTGGGTGCCCCTATTTTCCGCACGGGTAGCTAGTAGTTTTGGTTTTGCAGATTTATATTCACAGGATCCTGATTTACAGCTGGGACGATATCCGGAAAGCTCTGTATCCGTATATCTCTTCTAGTTGTGTTTTGTATTATTTCCGCTGCGATGTATTTAAATGTAATTTAAATCTCTGTTATTTTTCTATGTAGTATTTATTCATGCTCTGTATATTCTTGTATTCTGATGGAATTGTTGTAATAAACAATGAAATGTTCTTCTGTTTTCGTTCTATTTGTCCTGTTCTCAAAACGATTAGGGGTTTCGAACGGACTTAGTCGGTTTAACGATCGATTAGGATTTAGCGAAATTCTTTATCGTTACACTGTTAAAATATTTCGCTCAACACATGACTAATCTCAACGGATGAGTACTGTCAACACATGAACATTTATTTTATAATATTCTTTATTTCCCCAATTGGAATGAGGCCCAATCAATTACCATATAATGTTAATTATATGGATTCCATACAACACATGTATATAATAGCAACAATAAATAATCAACCATCATCCAAAGTGCACCACACAACTGCATAAGCATTAAATATAAATATCTAACGCTTACACAGTCTGTCGATCCACCGATGTGGATTATTATGCCTGAACACTACGTTTCCCCACCCTATGGGGCCCAAATGAGCCAACAAATGGCTCCATCGGTCCCGGATCGACCGACATATCCGAGGCGCCTCGCTATCCATCATCCACATAAGTAAAATGTCAGGCCGTGTAAAAACACCAACACAACTCCTAGCTTGAAAGAAACGTATGCCCTCACTGAGGTCCTTCTCCCGTTTTCGGTTCATACCGGGGTGTGAGGTTCGCAAATTCACTTTATACACAAAGCTATGCCACACAGGCGGTGCTTTGATCATCACCACACGACTTTGCTTTTCAACAGAAGCCCTGATCATTGGCCACTTAGGCATGCCACACTAGCAATTCATGCCATGCGACTGATGTCCATCGATATACAACCTCTGAGCTAGTGCTTTTCAGAGAAGGGCGTTAATCAAAAGAATAAATTCTCCGCCGCCAAACAGATGTATATTTAATAGAGGTCAATCAACACAGAATAAAATCCAATATTAGACACACAGTCCATTTACTAGTCCGTTCTGGGTCTGAACGAAACCGGAGGCACTATATACCTCGTAAACCCATCGATCTCCACGTACGTCTGGACGATCACCACTCATTATCCATATTCCGGGATGCCTCCCAATCAGGACATCAGTTGCCATCCAAACGAGGTGAAGATTTCCGGTCTTCAACCACCGTCTTCATCTTCAATTTCTTATCGTCGATTCAGTTATTCAAAATGGGATAAACCCGGTCTTTCTGAGCAACTCGCGTATATAATAAACATGTGCTACATAAACACTACATACACATCATTTCAATTCATTAGTCACTAACCGTAAATCAGTAAGAGAACGATTTCCCAAATATTAACCCCGAAAGCCGAAACCAACATCAGATCAAAATCCAGGAAACCATTCGACATTGCCAACCTTCAGTTAGTTTCTAAATTTCACATCCATATTGTTTATAATATTTTATAACAATTTATCGCTATTTTTATTTATTTTGAAATAGCCAATTTATTCAAAACGACGCTTCGGGCTATAACGCGGCCGTGGCTTTGTTTTTCTTCCGATTTGATTTACACATATCTGAAAATCTAACTGTTGGATCTTCACAAAATTTATATCATTAAAAAGATCTTTTCAAAAAAAATCCAACGGTTCCAGTTTCGGGAAAATCCGACGGTCCGATCTCCCGGTATAATCGTTTGAAGTTTCGATTTCAAAATACGAACTGCAGTGTCGTTATTCGATTAAATATAATTATATATATATAATCGATTCTAGCTCTGTTTTTCTTCAGATTTGAATTAAATATTCCAGACAATCCAACCGTTGGATTTTTACAAAGTTGGTGCCGTTGGGAAGATATTTCCAAAGCGAACCCAACGGTGGTGGTTTCGGGAAAATCCGATGGTCGGATCTCCCGCACTAATCGTCTGAAAACACGGTTTCAAAATACGAACTGCAGCTTCGTTATTCGATATATTTTAATTCTATTTATATATATATATATATATATATATATCGATTCTTCGATTTCAAAACTATATGGTTTTCATACATTTGATAAAAATGATATTTTTATCTAACTGTCTTCTATTTCAACACTTTACTATTTTTTATAATTCATGTATATAATAAAAATGTGATTTTTATTGTAAAACGATTTATTTCAAAACACGACTATTTTATATAGTTAATATAGGTGATAAAATTAGGATTTTTACTATAAAACAATTTATTTCAAAGCCAGATTATTTTATATAGTTCATATTGATGCTAAAAATATGATTTTTATTATAAAACAATTTATTTTCAAAATATGAATACCATTCAACACATGAATTTCAATTCAACGAATGAATTTCGATTCAACACATGAAGGTTTACTATAGTTTATATATATATATATATAGTAAAAATGTGATTTTTATTGTTAAAACAATTTATTTAAAACACGAATACCATTCAACACATGAATTTCTATCCAACGAATGAATATCGATTCAACACATGAAGGATTTCTATAGTTCGTATATATAGATAAAAAGGTGATTTTTATATTTAAAACACGAATACCATTCAATACATGAATTTCTATTCAACGAATGAATTTCAATTCAACATATGAATGTTTTCTATAGTTTGTATATATAGATAAAAAGGTGATTTTTATATTTGAAACACGAATACCATTCAACACATGAATTTCTATTCAACGAATGAATTTCAATTCAACACATGAAGGTTTTCTATTCAACAGACGAATATAATTTCAACACAGGAAAATAATTCTAACACATGAATATTATTCAAAATTTCGGCAGCATAATGGCATGGTAGTTAAAACCGGGACCGTCCCTAGTACGGCTCCTCGCTCTACCTTAAAGCCTCGCAGCTTTTGACAATGGGGAATCATGCATCTAGTTCGCACGCAGGCGGCATGTATATTTTTTTCGTTTCCACAAACTAATCCTATGTGGTTTCAACCAAATATTTCTCAACCACAAACGGGTATTTTTCAACCACAAACAATTTCAATCAACCATTCGCTATCAATCAATTTTCACACCAATCACAACCAATAAATATCGTCCATGGTTTGTGGACGAGGGGTGTGTATATATATATATAGCATTTCTCTTCTATTTCAACACATATATAATTTTTACAATGCTTGTATAACTTATACATCGAATGTACAACTTATACAACGCTTATACAAGAGGTGTACAATGCTTATATAACTCATACATCGACTATATAATTTATACATCGTCGTTTTCCATCTCGTTTATAAATTAGAAATCTCACATTGGGTTCCATTTCACCAAAAATAGCAGAAGGCTCAGAAAAATATACGGTCTCTTCTAGAATGTAGAAGACGTCCACACGGTCACGATGTTTCCTGTTTCATCGAATTTTGTCGAAAAACAAAAAAGAAATGATTTTTCAAAGTTTGCAATGGTTTAAAGGTGTTAAAACAGTTCAAAATAAGCAACCGAACCTTTTCTGAAATGGTTCCAAACTTGGTTTGGATTTTTCGATCAATCCGTGCAATGGTTCCACGATCGGGTTGCGCGAGGTCGAAGGGGGAGGAGAGGCGCTTCCACGGCGGGTGGTCAGGTCGAGTTCGACGCTGACTAGGCGGAGCTCTGGCGGCGCGAAGGTCTCGACTTCGTGGAGGACTGTCTTTTGCCTTGGTTCATGACGGAAATCCAATTTCCAAATACATGACGGTGCGGTTTTGATTGTATATATATATGGCAACATGATATATTATACCTATGCCGTCTATGATTGATAGCTATGATTCGAAATTGTTTTTGAAACATATAAACACTAGTAATAATATCAATTTCTTTTGTTTAATTCATATCAACCATATTTTGGCCATTATAAGGTAAACTCTATCCTCCGGTTTGCGTTGCATTGTGTGATGGGAACTGAGTCTTATAATGGCTTCATTTTTATAAAAACCATTATGTTTAAAAGAATTATTTGTTTTAAAGCACTGGCGATCCAATGGAGTAAACCCATTCCACGAAAGTGGCGTGGTCCGGTGATTAGCCATATTTTAAATGTGTTGAGTAGATTTCTCATACCAGTCCCATGACTGACTCGTAGTTTGTTTCAGTTTCAAACTCGGGTGCCCCTTTTTCTACACAGGCAGCCTTGTACTCAGGTTTAGCTGGCTTTTTCTGGATAGCTGGAGCTGAAGATGGATTCTATTATTTATCTCTTTTTATGCTGTTCAGCTCCTATTGTACATTATGTTTGTTTTCCGCTGTAGATATTTATGTATAGCTGAACTGTATTTGTACTAAGTATGATCCTGTATACTGTGTAACTCTGATGATTACGTTTATCCAGTGTATTCTATTGTTCATTATCTGGTGTATTTGTTTAATTCTGTTCTGCTGTTATCTGTTTATGTGTTATATTCTAGGGATTACCCTTGCCGCCGTCAGTACGGGGTGTGGGGGCGTCACATTATCTTTATATATTGGATTGTCCAAATTCAAAATAAATAAATATTCAAATACGTATAAAACGAATTAAATTTCAAAACAAAATTTGTTTTCATTTGAAAAATATACTCTTCACACTCGCTCTAGGATACTACTGATCCTTTCTCTAACGAGTCATTCTAGTTGGATGTTACTAATCCAATATCTGATGAATTCTTTCGTTCGACTCTAATGCGTCTTGTTCTCGAGCTCTGTAAACCAAAGCTCCGATACCAACTGTGATAGCCCGTTACTTCCCCGGAAAGGAAAGCCCGGATTACCTTGAGAACACAACAAAATAGAACGCAGATGGAAGAACATTTCATTGTTATTACAACAATTCCATCAGATACAAGAATATACAGAGTATAATTGAATAAATTACATTCGATAAATATTAGAGATTACAATAAATTACATTGAAATACATCGCAGCGGAAATAATACAAAACCAACTAGAAAGTGATATACGGATACAGAGCTTTCCGGATATCATTCAGCTGTAAGCCTGGAAACTTTGAATATAAATTTGCAAAACCAAAACTACAAGCTGCCCATGTGTAAAATAAAGGCACTTTCCTCGCATATCCATCGATCTCCATGTACGTCTGCACGATCACCAACTGATTCCCTCATCTTGGGTGTACAGCCCAATCAAGATCATCAATCATCACCCAAACGATGTGAAGACTTCCGGTCTTCGTCCACCGTCTTCATCTTCGACCTATCGTCGAATCGGTTATTCAGAATGGGTATAAACCCGGCCTTTCTAAATGACCCGCGTATATAGTAAATAAATGTTACACAAACATAACATACGCCTCATTCCAATTCAGCAGTCACTAATCGTATATTAGCAAGGGAACAATTTCCCAAATATTAACCCCGAAGGACGAAACCAACAACAGATCAATACCCAGAAAACCATCCTTCTTGGCTAACCTACAGTTAGTTTCTAAATTTCACATTCTTAGGGAAAGGTTCCCGTTAATTTTATCAAAGATAAATTCCTTGAAATTTATTCTTTGATCTTCCTTTAGATGTCATTTCAAACTAGTCGAGATTAGCGAAACACACCGAAGTAATTATTTATTTTATTTCCTAATCCCAACCTATTCATCCCATGAAGCAAAACTGGTAATACTCCATATCTAATACCACGGTGTTATCGGTAAAATTAATTACCATTTCATGTTCAAATCTAATTAAAGATTTAACTATCGATTTGGAGCAAAACAGGTGATACTCCATTTTCGCTCACTTTCCAAATTTGATAATTTTCATTATTAATTCACATTTCAATATAATTGCAGATTCATTAAAACTCCTTTTTCTGGGTTAAAGAATTAATGTCGTTTAAAACACAGTTCACGATAAACCCAAATCACATTCTATTTACTATCGGGTTAAAGAACAAGTGTTATTTAAAACACCCTTCACGATTAACCCACAAATCAATTCTATTTAAAACCCATTTCAAATCCAATTTATTTATTTAAAAATAAATGGGTTTTAATTTTAGTTCAAAACTAGTTCATTTCGATAAAAAAAATCTATTTTTATCTTTTCAAACATGGATTTTTTCATCCCAATTTTTCCTAAATCATTTCTTATGATTTTACACAAATTATTACTATTTTTAATAATTTTATCAAGGCCCGTACAGTCGATTTCCATCAACGGCCATCGAACTGCACTTACAGAGACCTTATCCAACCGTTAGATTTCAAATTTCTAATATTCGTTAGAAAGCTCTTTTCGATACGAACCCAACGGTTCTGGTTTTAGGAGAATCTGACGGACGGATCTCCCGAAATGTCCGTTCGAAGTCAATGGTCGAAATTTATGAACTACCGCGGCGCGGCGCGTTCTATTCAGGCCATTATATTATATATATAACATATATAATATATATTTCGTTGATTTCTATTTAAAACAAATTTTATAAATAGTTTTAGATTCGTTTCAAAAACAATTTCAACTTCCATTTCAAATTCAAATCAAAATTGAATTTTTCCTTATAAATTCGTTTTAAATTCATTTCAACTCAATTCAAATTTCGATTCAATTTGAATTCATTTCAAATCGATTTTTATTCTATTTCAATTCGTTTTCAATTCAATTCGAATTCGTTATATATTCAATTCAATTCGAATTCGTTATATATTCAATTCAATTCGAATTCGTCATATATTCAATTCAAATCAATTTCGTATTATATTCAATTCATTTCGAATTCGTTATATATTCAATTCAATTCGAATTCGTTATATATTCAATTCAATTCGAATTCGTTTTATATTCAATTCAATTCGTATTTCTTTTATATTCAATCCAATTATAAAAACGAATATAATCGATAGTTCGCGTTAAAATAGCGCATCTGTAATCAACACGGCTTTGCATATTTCAATAATTCCGTTATTCTATTCAACAAATGAATATTTATCCTATTCAATACATGAATCTATATTTTTGTCAACACATGACTAATCTCAATGAATGAGTACTGTCCACGTGTGACTATTTTTGTTACTTAATATATTTTATAAAAATTATGGTATCTATCGTTTGATTTCAAATCAGACTCCAACCGTAAATTAGTAAGAGAACGATTCCCTGAATATTAACCCCGAAGGCTGAAACCAAAATCAGATCAATATCCAGGAGACCACTCATCTTATCCATTTTCCAGTTAGTTTCTAATTTTATATATGATAAAGATGTAAATTTTATTGTTAAAATATTTCGTTCAAAACATGACTAATCTCAACGGATGAGTACTGTCAACACATGAACCTTTATTTTATAATATTCTTTGTTTCTCCAATTGGAATGAGGCCCAATCAATTACCATATAAAGTTAATTATATGGATTCCATACAACACATGTATATAATAACAATGATAAATAATCAACCATCATCCAAAGTGCACTACACTGTATAAGCATCAAATATAGATATCTAATGCTTATAACAGCCCGTCGATCCATCGATCGAAATACAACTAATTATTGGGATTAGTGTATGCCGTATTTTATCCCAATACCCATGTGGGGTTTCAAACAATCAAACACAGATTTTATTTGTGTAGTTGGGCGATGTGTAAAATTCATCGACCCAATCAATGTCCTTCAAATAGGTGTACATAAACAAACCGTCTGATTTGTAAATAAAATGATATCTTTATTTTTCTAAATTTCGGCGGCATAACGGCACGATACTAGAAACGGGACAAGGGCTAGCCTTATCCCCGGTCTAATAATGGCCCACGCCATACACATATCAATCAAATCCATTCCATTTCTCCAAGCAATCAAATTCAAATCAAATAATCTAACCAACTACACAACCAAACAAACAAGTCCATGGTCAGTGGACGATGATGTCGGGTGCTACTAAACACCGTCTGCATCCTAGTATATATCTATATAACTAGAAAAGAAAAGTTAAAGTGAGAAGTTCTCACAGAGGGTTCCGCTCCGCCATTTCATTTCTGAATTGTCTGAATTCCCTTTTGATTTCAATCCTTTCCATCTTCCTTCTTTTCACGCTGTTCATATTAAAAATCATATTTTTAATATGATGTTCAATTTAAAAATCACGTTTTTATAATGGTACTTTATATATATAAATTATATATTCTTACAATGGTTCCTTTTATATAAATATTATATTTTTACATTGCTACCCATATAAAAATCAAATTTTTATATACTCCATCTTATAAAAAATCATATTTTTATTGTCTACATATAATAAAAATCATATTTTTATTGTTCTAAAAATATAGAAATCATATCTTTAATCTTTCTATAATATAAAAATTATATTTTTATCCTTAAAAATCAAATCCTTTTTCCTTTCTGGAATAAAAAATCTCGACTTTTCTTTTTTGATGATAAAAATCAAATCTCTACTTAAATATAAAATTCCTAACCTTTCATATATATATATATATATAAACATATTTTTATTGGTTAAATAACCTAAAATAAAAATAAAATAAATAAGAAAACAAAATAAAACTTACCGATTAAAGTAGGGGGAGGGGTTTGCACTCGACGGTCAGAGGGGGCTTGCTGGAGTCATGGTCGGTGGTGTGCGGGACGAGGCACAGGTGCGGATTTCAATTGGAGGAGGAGGGAAAGGGGGTGCAGCGGATCGGAGTGGGTGGAAGGGAAAGGCGGCGGTGGTTTAAGGTAGAGGGAGGAAGGAGTGGAGAAGAAGAAGAGGAGGAGGAGGAGGGCGTCGCGGCGATGGATGGATAAGGGGGGAGGGTTTCGATGCGGGTGAACGCGAGGGAGGAGAAGGGGAAGAAGGGTGTGAGGCTGGAGGGTGGCGCCATCCACGGCGGCGGGGCGGTGGCTCCGTTGGCTAGGGCACAACCCCTTTTCCCTTTTTTTATTTTAAACTAAAAAGTGTCGGGGGAGGAAGAGAGAAGGTATGGGGTGGAGGGTGGTTAAATAATTTTATATTATTTTATTTTATTTCACAATTTGACGATAAGGTGTTTAGCGATGTTATGTTTATTTCAAATTTAATGAATGATTGTGAAATGATATTTTTCTTAAGTGAAAAAAAATGTATTCCCGATTTTGGACAGGGAATGTTTTATAAAAATGTTTTATAAAACAGAAAGGATTTCGAGGCCAAAAACCCAATGATTTCTAAAATGATTTAGAAATGTATTAGATGTTACATTGTAGTTCATCGCATATTCGATTAGTTGCTATTGATGATGTATCTATTTGGTGGCGGAGAATTTATTCTCTTGCTTAACACCCTTCTTTGAGACGTACGAGCTCAAAGGTTATGTGATTAATAGTGACTGATCATATGTGTGAATTACTTATGTGAAGTACTATAGTTTGAAAGTACTTATGATTATTATGTTGCGAAATGATTTTCCCTACTTCGGGATATGAAATGATTTAGTATGTGGCTAAAAAGTCGGGTGACCCTGAGACTAAAAGTATGGGTGAGAGGTCGGTGTAGCCTGATCCTATGTGGGGTAGGTGCATCGTCGGTGTAGCCTACTCCTATGTGGGGTAGGTGCACATTTATATATCGAGTTGCGAGGTGCGTACCCTTTGCCTTGTCGATGGGGAGCACGATATTTGGTTGCATACTTATTTGTATGCATTGTTATGTTTTGGAATTCATATTTCCAAACGATTTGATTTGAGATCCCTAAGTGAAATCTACTTTGATATAGAAAGTTAGATAGGTATTTCAAATGATTTGAAATAAGAAATCGGGAATATAATCCAAAGTAATAAATTCTGTAAATTGAATTGGATTTGGAAAATCTAAGTGTAGTGATTAATCTAAGTGGGTAGATTGGGATATTGCATGTTGATTGATGCATAGTAGATCCATATATCTATATTGATTGTTATTTATACACTGGCATTCATGGGGGTAAACCCGTTCCGCGTTAGCGGCGTGGTCCCGTGATATGCCATATTATTAAATAAGTTAATTATAACTTTTTAGAGCTTCTCACACCAGTCCCATGACTGACCTGTAGTTTGCTTTTCCCTTGCAAACTCGGGTGCCCCTATTTTCCATGGGCAGTCGAGTAGTTTTATTTTACAGATGTATTGAGCAGGATCCTGGATTGAAGCTTTAAGCTGTGTCCAAGCATTTATAGTCTTCCGCTGTGTAGTTTATATTTCCGCTGTGCATTGTATTACATTTATGTAAATTTATCTTCCGCTGTGTATTATATTTCAATATACTCTGATATTCTGTGCTCTGATGTAACATTATTATGATGTTTATAAAAGTCTTCTGTTATTTGTTCTGATGTGTTATATGCCCAGAGTTAGCGTATGCGGGATTCGAACGGTCTTGGTCGATTTAGCGATCGATTAGGGCCGGGCGAAATCCGTGTCGTTACAGCTGTAACAACCCAAAAATCTGAGCCAGTTTAAAATTTCTATTTTGGCAATTTTAAGGAATTTTTGAATATTTAAAATGGATTATTTTAAACAATAATGATGAAAAATTTATTTTGAATAGAATTCGAACGTGTATATTTATATATGTCGTCGCTATAATATAAATATTTATTTTAAATTATAAAAGGAATTGAAAATGGCGCGATAGTTCGATAATTCGATTTCAAATTTCAATTGAACATACCGGGTGCAGAATAAACCGGATTTTGGCGAAACCAAAAATATTGGAATCTAATTGAGAATATCTTTCCAAAAAATTCGAAAAATCAAGATTTCATAGCGGGAATCAAAACATATGTCCAAATGAAAATTCAGAATAGTCGCTATGGAATTCTGGCCCTTAAAAATGGAAATTTTGCAAATGACCTCGAATTTCGACGAAACCACTTTTGTTGGATCCGTGATGTCAAGTTATTGCTAGATTCCTAATTTCATAATTTTTCGAATCAATATGTGAGCGTGGCAAAGGAAAACGCGTTTGACCAGTTTTAGTTGATTTTAATCGACTGGAAAATGGCCATTTTCCCAACGGTCTCAGAATTCGTTGAAACTAGTTTTGTTAGGACTGTATCATCGATACGAAGCTAGAAAATATTTTTCGGGAATTTTTCGAGTCAGTATGTGGCCCCAGTAAATTGAAATGTGATTTCAAAATCAATATATAAAGGTATATGTTGATTTCAACGGAAACTGATCATAACGATCGAATTGGCCTACGTGACATATCCCATTGTGTTCAGAATGAGAGTATTACGCTAGGGACGACAATCGACAGATTTGGTTTCGAGTTCGAAAACAAAAGTTGCTTTTTGGGGTTAAATTAAAAAATAAAATATATTTTCTATTCCCTCTCTCTCCTATTTTACAGTCAAGCCCCCTTCTTCTTCATTCCACGATCGAATCAAAAAAAAAAATTAGAACCCTGCTCTTCAAATTCCCGTCGCCCTCCCCACCTGACTCCGACGAGACCCCTCGCATCGCTCCCCTTCCACCATTCTTCTCCAGAACCTCGAGCTCCGTCAGAACCCCATCCCCCCATCGCGAACCCTAAAACCGCTACCCCCACGAAGCTGGAGCGCCACCGACATGCAGAGCCACCACCGCCGACCTCGACTGCGTTCCTTTCCCCCCAACCACTGGCGAACTCTGGCAGACCCTTCCCCCTCTTTTTTTTATTGTAAGTATTTTCTGATTTCGACTTTATATATGATTTTTATTTAGAAATGTATATGATTTTATTTAGGAAGTTAAACGATTTTTATTCATGAAATTAAATGTATTTTGTTCATGAAGTCTATGATTTTTATTTGTATGAATAGAGGAAGAAAGATGTGATTTTTCCTTATGTAAAGATGTGATCTTTATATAGATACCATTAGAATAAAAATTCGATTTTAATATTAGTACTGCATAAAAATATAATTTTTATAATTTACAAAGGTTAAAAATATGATTTTTATACTAGTGGCATATTAAAAATATAATTTTTATATAGGTAGAATAGTAAAAATATGATTTTTTACTCATGTAGAGTAATAAAGATATAATCTTTATTAGGAGAAGAGCAATATAAAAATATAATTTTTATAACGAAGTGAAGATAAAAATTTGATTTTTATATATATGAGGTGAAAATAAAAATTCGATTTTTATATAAGTAGCGAAACAAAAATATAAATTTTAGTGAAATAAAAATACGATTTTTATATTATATAGATAGTAAAGATTTAAATCTTTATATTTGAAAAGGCGAAATCTTTATATTTGAAAAGGCGAAATCTTTATATAGAGAATGGTGTGATAAAAATATAATCTTTATTATAAGAGCATCGATGTAAAAATAGAATTTTTATCTATATAATAGCGATGTAAAAATAGAATTTTTATCTATATAATAGCGATGTAAAAATAGAATTTTTATCTATATAGTAGCGATGTAAAAATAGAATTTTTATCTATATAGTAGCGGTGTAAAAATAGAATTTTTATCTATATAGTAGCGGTGTAAAATAGAATTTTTATCTATATAGTAGCGAGGTAAAAATAGAATTTTTATCCATATAGAGTGATTATAAAAAAAATATGATTTTTATATACATAGCAACAATATAAGAATGTGATTTTTATATATGTAGTGGCTACGGCAACGAAAGTGGCAAAAGGCGAGAACAGCGATGACTTCTACACAAGAAGAGTCGTGGTATTGGATTAGCTATCGGTGAGAACTTCTCACTTTAAATTTCTTTTTCTAGTTATAAATATATACTAGGATGCAGACGGTGTTTAGTAGCACCCGACACCATCGTCCACAAACCATGGACTTGTTTGTTTGATCGTGTAGTTGGTTAGATTATTCGATTTGAATTTGATTGTTTGGTGAAATGGAATGGATTTGATTGATATGTGTATGGCGTGGGCCATTATTAGACCGGGGATAAGGCTAGGCCTTGTCCCATTTCTAGTATCGTGCCGTTATACCGCCGAGATTTTCTAAAATAAGTTAGAAAAATAAAGATATCATTTTATTTAATAAATGAACTGAATAGAATATTCATATGTTGAATAAAATATTTTGGTCGTTATACCACCGGATTACCTTGAGAATACGACAAAATAGAACGCAGACGGAAGAACATTTCATTGTTATTACAACAATTCCATCAGATACAAGAATATACAGAGTATAATTGAATAAATTACATTCGATAAATATCAGAGATTACAATAAATTACATTGAAATACATCGCAGCGGAAATAATACAAAACCCAACTAGAAAGAGATATACGGATACAGAGCTTTCCGGATATCATTCCAGCTGTAAGCCAGGAACCTGTGAATATAAATCTGCAAAACCAAAAATACTAGCTGCCCGTGTGGAAAATAGGGGCACCCAGAGTTTAGGTTAAAACAATAACCTCCAGGTCAGTCATGTGACTGGTGTGAGAACTAAAACAGTTATTTAAAACTTTAGTTTAAAAGAGAGTAATTCAAGGGACCACGCCGTATAACACGGAACGGGTTTCCTCCCAAGAATACTAGTGCATATAACAAAACAGCGCAATGCTTTTTGGAAAAATGAAGCTATTATAAGACCTAGGTCCCATCACACAATGCAACACAAGCTGGAGGATAGGGTTTTCCCCTATAATAGCCAAACAAGCTTGGTACGTTTTAAAAACAAATCATTTGATACTATAATAAGTGTATAGTGTCAAAACAATTTCAATTATAAATATCAATCCTAGGCGGCATGGGTACCATCTATCATGTCGCCATACTAGGCTCTACAAATAAAACCGAAATATCTCGTATTGGAAATTGGATTTCTGTCATGAGTCGAGGCAAGGGGAAAGCTCCTCTCCGATTCGAGACACTCTAGCAAATGCCTCGGGACTACACACTCTAGGTAACCCCTGGATCTTCAGGGCCGGTCCTCCGTTACGTTTGAGGATTAATTATTCCTGAACGCACGTTTACCGGTCCTTACAGACCTAAAATCGAGGCGCCTTGCATCAAACAACCACATAGGTGAAAAGTATATAAATGTCAGGGCTGGTAAGTCACTGACACCACCAAAGCTAGAAAGAAACGTCGTGCTCTCCCCGCAGTCACTATCCCGTTTTTGACTCATACCGAGGTGTGAGGCTCGCTAATTCACGTTATACACAAATTTGCCACGTAGGCCGTGCTTTGATCATCAACCACAAGACTACGCTTTTCAACAGAAGCCTTGATCAATTGCAACTTAGGCGTGCCACACAGGCAATTCATGCCATGCGACTTATGTCCATCGATATACAACCTCTGAGCTCGTACGTCTCAGAGAAGGGCGTTAAGCAAAAGAATAATTTCTCCGTCGCCAAACAGATGTATATTTAATAGAGATCAATCAACATAGAATAAAATCCAATGTCAGACACAC
Source organism: Allium sativum (assembly GCA_030737875.1). Classification (NCBI taxonomy): domain Eukaryota; kingdom Viridiplantae; phylum Streptophyta; class Magnoliopsida; order Asparagales; family Amaryllidaceae; genus Allium; species Allium sativum. The sequence continues at coordinate 604,963,657 of CM060910.1, read as the reverse complement.
AGTCCATTTACAATTTCGTTCTGGGTCTGAACGAAACCGGAGGCACTTTCCTCACATATCCATCGATCTCCATGTACGTCTGGACGATCATCAACTGATTCCGTCTTCTTGGGTGTACAGCCCAATCAAGATCATCAATCATCACCCAAACGATGTGAGGACTTCCGGTCTTCATCCACCGTCTTCATCTTCGACATATCGTAGAATCGGTTATTCAGAATGGGTATAAACCCGGCCTTTCTGAATGACCCGCTTATATAGTAAATAAATGTTAAACAAACATAACATACGCCTCATTCCAATTCAGCAGTCACTAATCGTAAATTAGCAAGGGAACAATTTCCCAAATATTAACCCCGAAGGTCGAAACCAACATCAGATCAATACCCAGAAAACCATCCTTCTTGGCTAACCTACAGTTAGTTTCTAAATTTTACATTCTTAGGGAAAGGTTCCCGTTAATTTTATCAAAGATAAATTCCTTGAAATTTATTCTTTAATCTTCCTTTAGATGTCATTTCAAACTAGTCGAGATTAGCGAACCACACCAAAATAATTATTTATTTTATTTCCCAATCCCAACCTATTCATCCCATGAAGCAAAACTGGTAATACTCCATATCTAATACCACGGTGTTATCGGTAAAATTAATTACCATTTCACGTTCAAATCTAATTAAAGATTTAACTATCGCTTTGGAGCAAAACGGGTGATACTCCATTTTCGCTCACTTTCCAAATTTGATAATTTTCATTATCAATTCACATTTCAATCTAATTGCAGATTCATTAAAACTCCTTTTTCTGGGTTAAAAAATTAATGTCGTTTAAAACACAGTTCACGATAAACCCAGATCACATTTTATTTATTATCGGGTTAAAGAACAAGTGTTATTTAAAACACCCTTCACGATAAACCCACAAATCAATTATATTTAAAACCCATTTCAAATCCAATTTATTTATTTAAAAATAAATGGGTTTTAATTTTAGTTCAAAACTAGTTCATTTCGATAAAAAATCTATTTTTATCTTTTCAAACATGGAGTTTTTCATCCCAATTTTTCCCAAATCATTTCTTATGATTTTACACAAATTATTACTATTTTTAAAAATTTTATCAAGGCCCGTACAGTCGATTTCCATCAACGGCCATCGAACTGCACTTACAGCGACCTTTTCCAAATTTGATTTGGATGTATCTCCAAATCCAACCGTTAGATTTCAAATTTCTAATATTCGTTAGAAAGCACTTTTCGATACGAACCAAACGGTTCCGGTTTTAGGAGAATCCAACGGTCGGATCTCCCCAAATGTCCGTTCGAAGTCAATGGTCGAAATTTACGAACTGCCGCGATGCGACGCGTTCTATTCAGGCCATCATATTATATATATAATATATATAATATATATTTTGTCGATTTGAATTTAAAACGAATTTATAAGGAAAAATTCAATTTTGATTTGAATTTGAAATGTAAGTTGAAATTGTTTTTGAAACGAATCTAAAACTATTTATAAATATTTATTTTAAATTATAAAAGGAATTGAAAATGGCGCGGTAGTTCGATAATTCGATTTCAAATTTCAAGTGAATGTACCGGGTGCAAAATAAACCGGATTTTAGTGAAACAAAAAATATTTGAATCTAATTGAGCATATCTTTCTAACGAATCCGAAAAATCAAAATTTCATAGCGGGAATCAAAAGATATGCCCAGTTGAAAATTCAGAATAGTCGCTATGGAATTTCAGCCCTTAAAAATGGCCATTTTGCAAAAGACCTCGGATTTCGACGAAACCACTTTTGTTGGATCTGCGATGTCAAATTATTGCTAGGTTTCAAATTTCATAATTTTTCGAATCAATATGTGAGCGTGGCAAAGGAAAACGCGTTTGACCAGTTTTAGTTGATTTTAATCGACTGGAAAATGACCATTTTTCAAACGGTCTCTGAATTCAATGAAACTAGTTTTGTTAGGACCGTATCGTCAATACTAAGTTAGAAAATATTTTTCGGGAATTTTTAGAGTCCGTATGTGGCCCCAGTAAATTAAAATGTACGTTTAAATTAAATATATATTGATTTATAATTTAATTTAAAGAAAAACTGATCGTAACAGCCAAATTGGGTTACGAAATATATCCCATTGCGTTCGAAATGGGGGTAATTAGCTAGGGTCGGCAGTCGTTGGGTTTGATTTGAAGTTCGAATGCAAAATCTCCTTTTTCGTAAATTAAATAATATAAAAGAAATATTATATATATTCTATTTTCAAGGGTCACAACCCTAACCGTGTTTCTCAGTGGGTCAAAACCGCCTCTTTCATCCTCAACGACGGAAAATGCACAGAATTTTCTTTCAATTTTTCACCCAATCCCTTCTATAATTTCAAGAACCCATAAACCGAAAATCAAAGACCTTTCTTAGATCTTTAGTTTGGCACAGGCGTGATCAGATTTAACACCGTATTTTGGCCAGAATGGGGCCCTAAAGGTGCTGCGATTGGGCGAGTTCTACGGGGCCAGGGGTGGTTCGAATTGATGGTGGTTGTGGGCGTGGGGAGAGTGGTTGGAGCTGGTTAAGGTGGCGGCGTCTAATCTCGAGCAGGTCGACTTGAGGAGGCGCGGTGGAAGGAAATTCCGACATTGCGATGGGTTTGTTCGGTGGCTCATTTGTTACAGGGAGAAACGTGAAGAAGAGGGTGATTAGTCAATGTAATTAGTGAATTTATTAATGAATTAATTAATTTAATACCTTGTTTAAATTATCACATGTAATAATCACCATCTCTTTGTGATACGAGGTCTAAATCGGACAAAACGAATTGCATTAGAACCGTGAAATCAAGAACTTCGCGATGAAGCTAATTTGGATAAATTAAGAGCTAGCTACATATTCTGGTTAAATTAAACGTTGGGTTTGATTTAATGAAAGCTATCGTTATCGAACGATTTCAAAACCGATCAAGGTGAGAATTCTCTCACTTTAAATTTTCTGTACAGTTATTTATTTTGTAACTGCATATATGAACTGCTCCCCGTCGTCCACAGACCATCGACGACTTGTTTGTTTGGTTGTATCCTTTGTGAAAATTGATCGTGATGTGAAATGAATTGTATATATTAGAAGTGAAAATATCGTATATATTGAAAAGTGAAAATATCATATATATTGAAAGTGAAAATAATGATGTATATATGAAATGAAAACGATATTATATATATGAAAGGATCAGTGAAAATATTACATATATATGAAAAGTGAAATAACATGTCTATGAAAAGTGAAAATATCGTATATATTGAAAAGTGAAAATATTGTATATATTGAAAGTGAAAATAACGATGTATATATGAAATGAAAACAGTATATTATATATATGAAATGATCAGTGAAAATATTATATACATAGAAAAGTGAAATTATATATATATAGAAGTGAAATATATATATATATAGCAAAGTGAAATTACATATATATAGAAGTGAAATATATATATATATATATATATATAGCGAAGTGAAATTCATATATATAGAGAAGTGAAATATATATATATATAGCGAAGTGAAATTCATATATATAGAGAAGTGAAATATTTATATATATAGAAGTGAAATTTATATATATAGCGAAGTGAAATTTATATATATAGCGAAGTGAAATATATATATGAAAAGTGAAATAACATATATATGAAAAGTGAAATAACATGTATATGAAAAGTGAAAATATCGTATATATTGAAAATTGAAAATATCGTATATATTGAAAGTGAAAATAACGATGTATATATGAAATGAAAACGATATATTGTATATATGAAATGTGAAAATGACTAGATTGTTAAAAATATAATTTTTAACATATATATACACTGTATAAAATTGTCGTGTATATGGAATATTCAATTTTGATTAGAAATTGAATATGAAGTTGAAATCGTTTTGAAAACGAATTTAAAACAATTTATAAAATACGTTTTAAAAGGGAAATCGACGAAATATATATTATATATTATATATATAATATAATGACCTGAATAGAACGCGCCGCGCCGCAGCAGTTCGCGAATTTCGACCATTGACTTCGAACGAACATTACGGGAGATCCGACCGTCGGATTCTCCTGAAACCGGAACCGTTGGGTTCGTATCGAAAAGATCTTTCCAACGAATATGAGAAATTTGAAATCTAACGGTTGGATTTGGAATTGTGTCCAAATCAAATTTGGAAAAGGTCGCTGTAAGTGCAGTTCGATTGCCATTGATGGAAATCGACTGTACTGGCCTTGATAAAATTATTAAAAATATCAATAATTAGTGTAAAATCATAATAAATGATTTGGTAAGAATTGGGATGAAAAATCCCATATTTGAAAGGATTAAAATATATTTTTATCGAAATGAACTAGTTTTGAACTAGAATTATAATTCTATTTATTTTTAAAATAAATAAAGTGTATTTGAAATGGTTTTGAAAATAACCAAAATTTCCAATATATGAACTGGAATGGATTTGAATTGAAATTATCTTTGGATATTTCCGATATTGGATTCCGTGATTATACAGATATCGTGATGGGAATTTGGAAGATATCGATATCGTTATTCCCGATATGATATCTGTTGGTTTCAGGATTTGATGTTGAATATAAGCCGATACTATCTCTATGAAAAACCTTATATTTAATGTCAAATTTGATTGATTGATTGTTTGGATTGTGCTCGACCAGTTTATGAGCAAAATATGCTTTTACATTTAGCATTGGGTTGGGTTGAAAATATCTGTGTGCTAACGCCTTGTGAAACACTTCACGATTTGACGATAAGGTATTTAGCGATGTTGTGTTCAATTCAAATTTAATGAATGATTGTGAAATGATATTTTTCTTAAGTGAAAAGAAATGTATTCCCAATTTTGGACAGGGAATGTTTTATAAAAATGTTTTATAAAACAGAAAGGATTTCGAGGCCCAAAACCCGATGATTTCTAAAATGATTTAGAAATGTATTATATGTTACATTGTGGTTCATCACATATTCGATTAGTTGCTATTGATGATGTATCTGTTTGGTGGCGGAGAATTTATTCTCTTGCTTAACACCCTTCTTTGAGACGTACGAGCTCAAAGGTTATGTGATTAATAGTGACTGAGCATATGTGTGAATTACTGATGTGAAGTACTATATTTTGAAAGTACTTTTGATTATTATGTAGTGAAATGATTTTCCCTGCTTCGGGATATGAAATGATTTAGTATGTGGCTAAAGAGTCGGGTGATCCTGAGACAAAAAGTATGGGTGAGAGGTCGGTGTAGTCTGCTCCTATGTGGGGTAGGTGCATCGTCGGTGTAGCCTGCTCCTATGTGGGGTAGGTGCACATTTATATATCGAGTTGCGAGGTGCGTACCCTTTGCCTTGTCGATGGGGAGCACGATATTTGGTTGCATACTTGTTTGTATGCATTGTTATGTTTTGGAATTCACATTTCCAAATGATTTGATTTGAGATCCCGAAGCGAAATCTACTTTGATATAGAAAGTTAGATAGGTATTTCAAATGATTTGAAATAAGAAATCGGGAATATAATCCAAAGGAATAATTTCTGTAAATTGAATTGGATTAGAAAATCTAAGTGTAGTGATTAATCTAAGTGGGTAGATTGGGATATTGCATGTTGATTGATGCATAGTAGATCCATATATCTATATTGATTATTGTTTATACACTGGCATTCATGGGGGTAAACCCATTTCGCGTTGTCGGCGTGGTCCCGTGATATGCCATATGAGGTTATAACTGTTTAGAGTTTCTCACACCAGTCCCATGACTGACCTGTAGTTTGCTTTTCCCTTACAAATTCGGGTGCCCCTATTTTCCACACGGGCAGTCGAGTAGTTTTATTTTGCAGATTTATTGAGCAGGATTTTGGATCGAAGCTTAAAGCTGTGTCTAGTGCGTTTATCATCTTCCGCTGTGTTATTCATTTATTTCCGCTGTGCACTGTATTACATTTAAGTAAATTTATCTTCCACTGTGTATTATATTTCGATATACTCTGATATTCTGTACTCTGATGTAACATTATTATGATGTTTATAGAAGTCTTCTGTTTTTTGTTCTGATGTGTTGTATACCCAGAGTTAGCGTATGCGGGAATTGAACGGTCTTGGTCGATTTAGCGATCGATTAGGTCCGGGCGAAATCCTAGCGTTACAGCATCCGTATATCACCTTCAGTTGTGTTTTGTACTATTTCCCGCTGCTATGTAATTTATTGTAATCTCTGATATTTGTCGAATGTATAATATTATTCTATACCCTGTATATTCTTGTATCTGATGGAATTATTGTAATAGCAATGAAATGTTCTTCTGTCTACGTTCCAATTTGTCCTGTTCTCAAAACGATCAGTGGTTTCGAACGGTCTTTGTCGGTTTAACGACCGATTCGGATCAAGCGAAATTCCTTGCCGTGTCAGTTTGGTATGCTTGATACGAATAAAACAAAAGCATTTGATATTATTACTAGTGTTGACATGTTTCAAAACAATTTTGAATCATAACTATTAATCGTAGACGGCATGGGTACCATATATCATGTCGCCATATATATATATATATATATATATATATATATATATATACAATAAAAACCGCATAGTCACGTATTTGGAAATTGGATTTCCGTCATGAACCAAGGAAAAAGATAGTCCTTACCAAATTCGAGACGCTCTAGCCCATGACTCAGGGCCCAGACTCAGGTGGGCTCTTAGATCGTCAGGGCCGGTCCACCGATGTGGATTATTATGCCTGAACACTACGTTTCTCCACCCTATGGGGCGTCAATGAGCCAACGAATGACTCCATCAGTCCCGGATCGACCGATATATCCAAGGCGCCTCACTATCCATCATCCACATAAGTAAAATGCCAGGCCTTGTAAAAACACTGACACAACTCCTAGCTAGAAAGAAACGCAGGTCCTCCCTGATGTCCTCTCCCGTTTCTGGTTCATACCGGGGTGTGAGGCTCGCGAATTCACATTATACACAAAGCTACGCCACACAGGCGGTGCTTTGATCATCAATCACAAGACTTTGCTTTTCAACAGAAGCCCTGATCACTGCATCTTAGCATGTCCCACAGGCAATTCACACCATGCAACTTATGGCTATCAATCACATAGAATAAATTCCAATGTCAGACACACAATCCATTTACAAGTCCGTTCTGGGTCGGAACGAAATCGGAGGCACTATATACCTCGCAAACCCATCGATCTCCACGTACGTCTGGACGATCACCACTCATTATACATATTTCGGGATGCCTCCCAATCAGGACATCAGTTACCATCCAAACGAGGCGAAGATTTCCGGTCTTCAACCACCATCTTCATCTTTGATTTCTTATCGTCGATTCAGTTATTCAGAATGGGTTAAACCTGGTCTTTCTGAGCAACTCGCATATATAATAAACACGTGCTACATAAACACTACATACGCATCATTTCAATTCATTAGTCACTAACCGTCAATTAGTAAGAGAACGATTTCCCAAATATTAACCCCGAAGGCCGAAACCAACATCAGATCAAAATCCAGGGAACTATTCGACTTAGCTAACCTTCAGTTAATTTCTAAATTTCATATCCATATCGTTTATAATATTTTATAATGATTTATCGCTATTTTTATTTATTTTAAAATAGCCAATTTATTCAAAACGACGCTTCGGGCCATAACGCGGTCGTGGCGCTGTTTTTCTACAGATTTGATTTACAAATATCTGAAAATATAACCGTTGGATCTTCACAAAATTTATATCATTAGAAAGATATTTTCAAAACGAATCCAACGGTTCCAGTTTTGGGAAAATCCGACGGTCGGATCTCCCGGTACAATCGTTTGAAGTTTCGATTTCAAAATATGAACTGCAATGTCGTTATTCGATTTAATATAATTATATTTATATATATATAAATATAATCGATTCTGGCTCTGTTTTTCTTCAGATTTGAACTAGACATTCCAGACAATCCAACCGTTGGATTTTTATAAAGTTTGTGCCGTTGGAAAGATATTTCCAAAGCGAACCCAACGGTTGCGGTTTCGGGAAAATCCGATGGTCGGATCTCCCGTACTAATCGTTTGAAATCACGGTTTCAAAATACGAATTGCAGCTTCGTCATTCGATATATTTCAATTCTATTTATATATATATATCGATTCTTCGATTTCAAAGCTATATTCTTTTCATACATTTGATAAAAATGATATTTTTGTCTAACATACAATCATTTCGACACTTCACTATTTTTAACAATTCATGTATATAGTAAAAATGTGATTTTTATTGTAAAACAATTTATTTCAAAACTCGACTATCTTATATAGTTAATATAGGTGATAAAAATAAGATTTTTATTATAAAACAATTTATTTCAAAACTCAACTATTTTATATAGTTAATATAGGTGATAAAAATAGGATTTTTATTATAAAACAGTTTCTTTCAAAATATGAATACCATTCAACACATGAATTTCAATTCAACGAATGAATTTCGATTCAACACATGAAGGTTTTCTATAGTTTGTATATATAGATAAAAAGGTGATTTTTATATTTAAAACATGAATACCATTCAACACATGAATTTCAATTCAACGAATGAATTTCGATTCAACACATGAAGGTTTTCTATAGTTTGTATATATAGATAAAAATGTGATTTTTATATTTAAAACACGAATACCATTCAACACATGAATTTCAATTCAACGAATGAATTTCGATTCAACACATGAAGGTTTTCTATAGTTTGTATATATAGATAAAAATGTGATTTTTATATTTAAAACACGAATACCATTCAACACATGAATTTCAATTTAACGAATGAATTTCGATTCAACACATGAAGGTTTTCTATAGTTTGTATATATAGATAAAAATGTGATTTTTATATTTAAAACACGAATACCATTAAACACATGGATTTGAATTTAACGAATGAATTTCGATTCAACACATGAAGGTTTTCTATTCAACAGACGAATATAGTTTCAACACAGGAAAATAATTCTAACACCTGAATATTATTCAAAATTTCGATAGCATAACGGCAGGGTAGTTAAAACCGGTACCGTCCCTAGTACGACTCCTCGCTCTACCTTAAAGCCTCGCAGCTTTTGACAATGGGGAATCATGCATCTAGTTCGCACGCAGGCGGCATGTATATTTTTTTCATTTCCACAAACTAATCCTATGTGGTTTCAACCAAATATTTCTCAACCACAAACGGGTATTTTTCAACCACAATCAATCAATTTCAACCACAAACAATTCTAATCAACCATTCGTAATCAACCAATTTTCACACCAATCACAATCAATAAATATCGTCCATGGTTTGTGGACAAGGGGCGTATGTATATATATATATATATACATAAGCATTTCACTTCTATTCAACACATATATAATTTTTACAACGCATATATAACTTATACATCGAACGTACAACTTATACAACACTTATACATGAGGTGTACAACGCTTATATAACCCATACATCGACTATATAATTTATACATCGTCGTTTTCCATATTGTTTATAATTTAGAAATCTCACATTGGGTTCCACTCCACCAAAAATAGCAGGAGGCTAAGAAAAATATGCAGTCTCTTCTAGAATGTAGAAGACGTCCACACGGTCACGATGCTTCCTATTTCATCGATTTTCGTCAACACATGAGAAAGATATGATTTTTATTGTGAAATCTTAATTTGCAATACTTTTAAATGTTTAAAAAAAGTTCAAAATAATTAAAGCCGATTACCTCAGCAAATCGTTCGAAACTAGGGTTGTAATTTTCTCCTAATCTGTTGACCGTTGTCTCGATCAGCCAGCGCCACGAGGGAGAGCACGGAGGGGCGCACCTGCGCCAGGAGGTGGGGCCAGTTCGGTGGTCGCGGCTGCTCACGACAGCGCTGGGAAGACCGCAACTTCCCGGAGGTGATTCTATTCATACAGGCCACGAAAAAAATCCAATACTTATATGGATTTGAAGAGAATTCGAAGCTTCACAAAATCCCTAAATGTGGCATTGGATTTTATTGAGTGTATAACGAAGAATTGTGGAGAGAAGGTCGGGAGTTTTTGAAGTTAGTATAAATCTGCAAAACCAAAACTACTAGTTGCCCGTGTGGAAAATAGGGGCACCCAGAGTTTAGGTTAAAACAATAAACTCCAGGTCAGTCATGTGACTGGTGTGAGAACTAAAACAGTTATTTAAAACTTTACTTTAAAAGAGAGTAATTGAAGGGACCACGCCATATAACACGGAACGGGTTTCCTCCCAGGAATACTAGTGCATATAACAAAACAGCGCAATGCTTTTTGGAAAAATGAGGCTATTATAAGACCCGAGTCCCATCGCACAATGCAACGCTAGCCGGAGGATAGGGTTTTCCCTTATAATAGCCAAACATGCTTGGTACGTTTTAAAAACAAATCATTTGATACTATAATAAGTGTATAGTGTCAAAACAATTTCAATCATAAATATCAATCCTAGGCGGCATGGGTACCATCTATCATGTCGCCATACTAGGCTCTACAAATAAAACCGAAATATCTCGTATTGGAAATTGGATTTCCGTCATGAGTCGAAGCAAGGGGCAAGCTCCTCTCCGATTCGAGACACTCTAGCAAATGCCTCGGGACTACACACTCTGGGTAACCCCTGGATCTTCAGGGTCGGTCCTCCGTTACGTTTGAGGATTAATTATTCCTGAACACACGTTTCCCAGTCCTTACAAACCTAAAATCGAGGCGCCTCACATCCAACAACCACATAGGTGAAAAGTATATAAATGTCAGGGCTGGTAAGTCACTGACACCACCAAAGCTAGATAGAAACGTCGTGCTCTCCCTGTAGTCACTATCCCGTTTTTGACTCATACCGAGATGTGAGGCTCGCGAATTCACGTTATACACAAAGCTGTCACGTAGGCCGTGCTTTGATCATCAACCACAAGACTTTTCTTTTCAACAGAAGCCTTGATCAATTGCCACTTAGGCATGCCACACAGGCAATTCATGCCATGCGACTGATGTCCATCGATATACAACCTCTGAGCTCGTACGTCTCAGAGAAGGGCGTTAAGCAAAAGAATAAATTCTTCGCCGCCAAACATATGCATATTTAATAGAGATCAATCAACATAGAATAAAATCCAATGTTAGACACACAGTCCATTTACAAGTTCGTTCTGGGTCTGAACGAAACCGGAGGCACTTTCCTCGCATATCCATCGATCTCCATGTACATCTGGACGATCACCAACTGATTCCCTCATCTTGGGTGTACAGCCCAATCAAGATCATCAATCATCAGCCAAACAATGTGAAGACTTCCGGTCTTCATCCACCGTCTTCATCTTCGACATATCGTCGAATCGGTTATTCAGAATGGGTATAAACCCGGCCTTTCTGAATGACCTGCGTATATAGTAAATAAATGTTACACAAACATAACATACGCCTCATTCCAATTCAGCAGTCAATAATTGTAAATTAGCAAGGGAACAATTTCCCAAATATTAACCCCGAAGGCCGAAACCAACATCAGATTAATACCCAGAAAACCATCCTTCTTTGCTAAACTACATTTAGTTTCTAAATTTCACATTCTTAGGGAAAGGTTCCCGTTAATTTTATCAAAGATAAATTCCATGAAATGTATTCTTTAATCTTCCTTTAGATGTCATTTCAAACTAGTCGAGATTAGCAAACCACACCGAAGTAATTATTTATTTTATTTCCCAATCCCAACCTATTCATCCCATGAAGAAAATCTGGTAATACTCCATATCTAATACCACGGTGTTATCAGTAAAATTAATTACCATTTCACGTTCAAATCTAATTAAAGATTTAACTATCTCTTTGGAGCAAAACGGGTGATACTCCATTTTCGCTCACTTTCCAAATTTGATAATTTTCATTATCAATTCACATTTCAATCTAATTGCAGATTCATTAAAACTCCTTTTTATGGGTTAAAGAATTAATGTCGTTTAAAACACAATTCACGATAAACCCAAATCACATTCTATTTATTATCGGGTTAAAGAACAAGTGTTATTTAAAACACCCTTCATGATAAACCCACAAATCAATTCTATTTAAAACCCATTTCAAATCCAATTTATTTATTTAAAAATAAATGGGTTTTAATTTTAGTTCAAAACTAGTTCATTTCGATAAAAAATCTATTTTTATCTTTTCAAACATGGAGTTTTTCATCCCAATTTTTCCCAAATCATTTCTTATGATTTTACACAAATTATTACTATTTTTGATAATTTTATCAACGCCCGTACAGTCGATTTCCATCAACGGCCATCGAACTGCACTTACAACCACCTTTTCCAAATTTGATTTGGATGTATCTCCAAATCCAACCGTTAGATTTCAAATTTCTAATATTCGTTAGAAATCTCGTTTCGATACGAACCCAACGGTTCCGGTTTTAGGAGAATCCGACGGTCGGATCTCCCGAAATGTCCGTTCGAAGTCAATGGTTGAAATTTACGAACTGCCGCGGCGCGGCGCGTTCTATTCAGGCCATTATATTATTTATATATAATATATATTTCATCGATTTCTATTTAAAACGAATTTTAAAAATAGTTTTAGATTCGTTTCAAAAACAATTTCAACATCCATTTCAAATTCAAATCAAAATTGAATTTTTCCTTATAAATTCGTTTTAAATTCATTTCAACTCAATTCAAATTTCGATTCAATTTGAATTCATTTCAAATCGATTTTTATTCTATTTCAATTCAATTCGAATTCGTTATATATTCAATTCAATTCGAATTCATTACATATTCAATTCAATCCGAATTCATTACATATTCAATTCAATCCGAATTCGTTATATACTCAATTCAATTCGAATTCGTTATATATTAAATTCGAATTCATTATATATTCAATTCAATTCGAATTCGTTATATATTCAATTCAATTCGAATTCGTTTTATATTCAATTCAATTCGAATTTCTTTTATATTCAATCCAATTATAAAAACGAATATAATCGATATAAATATCGTTCGCATCAAAATAGCGCATCTCTAATCAACACGGCTTTGTATATTTCAATAATTCCGTTATTCTATTCAACAAATGAATATTTATCCTATTCAATTCATGAATCTATATTTTTGTCAACACATGACTAATCTCAACGAATGAGTACTGTCCACGTGTGACTATTTTTGTTACTTAATATATTTTATAAAAATTATGGTATCTATCGTTTGATTTCAAATCAGACTCCAACCGTAAATTAGTAAGAGAACGATTCCCTAAATATTAACCCCGAAGGCCGAAACCAACATCAGATCAATATCCAGGAGACCACTCATCTTTTCTATTTTCCAGTTAGTTTCTAATTTTATATATGATAAAGATGTAAATTTTATTGTTGAAATATTTCGTTCAACATATGACTAATCTCAACGGATGAGTACTGTCAACACATGAACCTTTATTTTATAATATTCTTTGTTTTTCCAATTGGAATGAGGCCCAATCCATTACCATATATAGTTAATTATATGGATTCCATACAACACATGTATATAATAGCAACGATAAATAATCAACCATCATCCAAAGTGCACTACACTGTATAAGCATCAAATATAGATATCTAATGCTTACAACAGCCTGTCGATCCACCGATCGACATACAGCTAATTATTGGGATTAGTGTATACCGTATTTTATCCCAATACCCGTGTGGGGTTTCAAACAATCAAACACAGATTTTATTTGTGCAGTTGGGCGATGTGTAAAATTCATCGACCCAATCAATGTGCTTCAAATAGGTGTACATAAACAAACCGTCCGGTTTGTAAATGAATATTTATTTGTTCACGTTCACCTTAAAAATTATATTTTTAATGACCAAATTAGTTTATTCAACCTACGAATATTCTATTCGGTTCATTTATTAAATAAAATGATATCTTTATTTTTCTAAATTTCGGCGGCATAACGGCACGATACTAGAAACGGGACAAGGGCTAGCCTTATCCCCGGTCTAATAATGGCCCACGCCATACACATATCAATCAAATCCATTCCATTTCTCCCAGCAATCAAATTCAAATCAAATAATCTAACCAACTACACAACCAAACAAACAAGTCCATGGTCAGTGGACGATGATGTCGGGTGCTACTAAACACCGTCTGCATCCTAGTATGTATTTATATAACTAGAAAAGAAAAGTTAAAGTGAGAAGTTCTCACAGAGGGTTCCACTCCGCCATTTCATTTCTGAATTGTCTGAATTCCCTTTAGATTTCAATCCGTTCCATCTTCCTTCTTTTCACGCTGTTCATATTAAAAATCATATTTTTAATATGATGTTCAATTTAAAAATCACGTTTTTATAATGGTACTTTATATATAAAAATTATGTATTCTTACAACGCTTCCTTTTATATAAAGATTATATTTTTACATCGATACGCATATAAAAATCGAATTTTTATATACTCCATCTTATAAAAAATCATATTTTTATTGTCTACATGTAATAAAAATCATATTTTTTTTGTTCTAAAAATATAAAAATCATATCTTTAATCTTTCTATAATATAAAAATTATATTTTTATCCTTAAAATAAAATCCTTTTTCCTTTCTCGAATTAAAAATCTCGACTTTTCTTTTTTTGATGATAAAAAACAAATCTCTACTTAATTATAAAATTCCTAACCTTTCATATATATATATATATATATATATATACATAAACAGATTTTTATTGATTAAATAACCTAAAATAAAACTGAAATAAAAATAAAATAAGTAAGAAAACAAAATAAAACTTACCGATTAAAGAAGGGGGAGGGGTTTGCACTCGACGGTCCGAGGGGGCTTGCTGGAGTCGTGGTCGGTGGTGCGGGGGACGAGGCACAGGTGCGGATTTCAATTGGACGAGGAGGGAAAGGGGGTGCAGCAGATCGGAAGGGGTGGAAGGGAAAGGCGGCGGTGGTTTAAGGTGGAGGGAGGAAGGAGTGGAGAAGAAGAAGAGGAGGAGGGCGTCGCGGTGATGGCTAGGCAAGGGGGGAGGGTTTCGATGCGGGTGAACGCGAGGGAGGAGAAGGGGAAGAAGGGGGCGAGGCTGGAGGGTGGCGCCATCCACGGCGGTGCGGCGGCGGCTCCGTTGGCTAGGGCACAACCCCTTTTCCCTTTTTTTTTAAACTGAAAAGTGTCGGGGGAGGAAGAGAGAAGGTATGGGGTGGAGGGTGGTTAAATAATTTTATATTATTTTATTTTATTTTTATTTCAAATATGTTGACTTTTCATTCGACCTCCAAACGAGATCCACCGCCTGTCGTCCCTAGCGTTTTACCCCCATTCCGAACACAATGGGATATGTATCGTTGGCTGATTCGATCATTTGGATCAGTTTTCGTCAAAATCAACATATAACTCTATACATTAAATTTGAACGTGCATTTCAATTTACTAGGGTCACACACTAACTCGAAAAATTCCCAAAAAATATTTTCTAGCTTCGTATTGATGACACGGTCCTAACAAAACTAGTTTCATTGAATTCTGAGACCGTTAGAAAAATGGTCATTTTCCAGTCGATTAAAATCAACTGAAACTGGTCAAACGCGTTTTCGTTTGCCACACTCACATATTGAATCGAAAAATTATGAAAATTGAAATCTAGCAATAACTTGACATCACGGATCCAACAAAAGTGGTTTCGTCGAAATCCGAGGTCGTTTGCAAAATGGCTATTTTTAAAGGCCAGAATTCCATAGCGACTATTCATAATTTTCAACTGGACATATCTTTTGATCCCCGCTATGAAATTTTGATTTTTCGGGTTCGTTCGAAAGATATTCTCAATTAGATTCCATTATTTTTAGTTTTGTTAAAGTCCGGTTTATTTCGCACCCAGTACATTCAATTGAAGTTTGAAATCGAATTATCGAACTACCGCGTCATTTTCAATTCCTTTTATAATTATATATAAAATTATTTATATTCTAACGATGATCTATATAATATATACGTTCTAATTCTATTCAAAATAAATTTCTCGTCGATATTATTTAAAATAATTCATTTTAAATATGCAAAATTCGATATAATTGCCAAAATAGAATTTTTAAACTGGCTCGCATTTTCCAGGTTGTTACTATCTCCCCCACATTAAACTTTTCATCCCCGAAAAGGAACGAAGCCGAAAGTTGTTTAATTAATCAACTCAACTTCCATTATTTTCATTACGGCTTAAGTTCTTCAACTTTTTAGTTTCTAAGAACTTTTCAAATTTTTCAAAAATTTGGCTAACACCCTAAATTTTCGAAAAATTTCGCCATAACCTCCCCTGCACCGGGAGCACCGGGAAAATCCCGAAATTGCCATACAGGCCCTCTGATCTCAAAAAGAAAAAGATAAAGCCAAGCGGCTAGCCAATCGTCTCATAAAATCATCATCACCGAAACAAAATAGTAAATTATGATAAACATGTACCTATTTGTCGGGCAAACAAATTTTATTCTCTGCTCTAGCCTCCTTGCTATGACCTATTCAATTTAAGTACATGTATATGCAAGCAAATGCGACCAATTCTCAATACAATTCAATATTTGGTACAATTAGGCATAAATGGTTCTATCAACCAAATAAACAAACAACACAAACATCAATTAATTAGTGGATTAACATTTCAAATTCATAATTTTACTGCATATAAAGAGAATCGTGTTTTTGGTGCCAAATCACAACACTAAATCTGTCTATATAAGTTTTGGTTCTCACACCAGTCTAATGGAAATATATAGATATCACACCTTCGAAACACGAACATAAATACTGATGATGTGGCCACATCATCAGAATTATCCCCTGGTGTCTAGAATGTGATTCTATATCTATCCGGCATATTAAAACTTCGAATATACGTTCATGACGCGTATACGCGAAATCTTTATATATTGGATTGTCCAAATTCAAAACAAATAAATATTCAAATACGTATAAAACGATTTAAATTTCAAAACAAAATTTGTTTTCATTTGAAAAATATACTCTTCACACACGCTCTAGGATACTACTGATCCTATCTCTAACGAGTCATTCTAGTTGGATGTTACTAATCCAATATCTGATGAATTCTTTCGTTCGGTTCTAATGTGTCTTATTCTCGAGCTCTGTAAACCAAAGCTCTGATACCAACTATGATACCCCGTTACTTCCCCGGAAAGGAAAGCCCGGATTACCATGAGAACATGACAAAATATAACGCAGACGGAAGAACATTTCATTGTTATTACAACAATTCCATCAGATACAAGAATATACAGAGTATAATTGAATAAATTAAATTCGATAAATATCAGAGATTACAATAAATTACATTGAAATACATCGCAGCGGAAATAATACAAAATCCAACTAGAAAGAGATATACGGATACAGAGCTTTCCGGATATCATTCCAGCTGTAAGCCAGGAACCTGTGAATATAAATCTGCAAAACCAAAACTACTAGCTGCCCGTGTGGAAAATAAGGGCACCCAGAGTTTAGGTTAAAACAATAAACTCCAGGTCAGTCATGTGACTGGTGTGAGAACTAAAACAGTTATTTAAAACTTTACTTTAAAAGAGAGTAATTCAAGGGACCACGCCGTATAACACGGAATGGGTTTCCTCCCAAGAATACTAGTGCATATAACAAAACAGTGCAATGCTTTTTGGAAACATGCTTGGTACGTTTTAAAAACAAATCATTTGATACTATAATAAGTGTATAGTGTCAAAACAATTTCAATCATAAATATTAATCCTAGGCGGCACGGGTACCATCTATCATGTTTCCATACTAGGCTCTACAAATAAAACCGAAATATCTCGTATTGGAAATTGGATTTCCGTCATGAGTCGAGGCAAGGTGCATGCTCCTCTCCGATTTGAGACGCTATAGCAAATGCCTCGGGACTACACACTCTGGGTAACCCCTGGATCTTCAGGGCCGGTCTCCCGTTACGTTTGAGGATTAATTATTCCTGAACACACGTTTCCCGGTCCTTACAGACCTAAAATCGATGCACCTCGCATCCAACAACCACATAGGACAAAAGTATATAAATGTCAGGGCAGGTAATTCACTGACACCACCAAATCTAGAAAAAAACGTCGTGCTCTCCCCGCAGTCACTATCCCGTTTTTGACTCATACCGAGGTGTGAGGCTCGCGAATTCACGTTATACACAAAGTTGCCACGTAGGTCGTGCTTTGATCATCAACCACAAGACTTTGCTTTTCAACAGAAGCCTTGATCAATTGCTACTTAGGCGTGCCACACAGGCAATTCATGCCATGCGACTGATGTCCATCGGTATACAACCTCTGAGCCCGTTCGTCTCAGAGAAGGGCGTTAAGCAAAAGAATAAATTCTCCGCCGCCAAACAGATGTATATTTAATAGAGATCAATCAACATAGAATAAAATCCAATGTCAGACACACAGTCCATTTACAAGTTCGTTCTGGGTCTGAACGAAACCGGAGGCACTTTCCTCGCATATCCATCGATCTCCATGTACGTCTGGACGATCACCAACTGATTCCCTCATCTTGGGTGTACATCCCAATCAAGATCATCAATCATGACCCAAATGATGTGAAGACTTCCGGTCTTCATCCACTGTCTTCATCTTCGACATATCGTCGAATCGGTTATTCAAAATGGGTATAAACCCGGCCTTTCTGAATGACCCGCGTATATAGTAAATAAATGTTACACAAACATAACATACGCCTCATTCCAATTCAGCAGTCACTAATCGTAAATTAGCAAGGGAACAATTTCCCAAATATTAACCCCGAAGGCCGAAACCAACATCAGATCAATACCCAGAAAACCATCCTTCTTGGTTAACCTATAGTTAGTTTCTAAATTTCACATTCTTAGGGAAAGGTTCCCGTTAATTTTATCAAAGATAAATTCCTTGAAATTTATTCTTTAATCTTCCTTTAGATGTCATTTCAAACTAGTCGAGATTAGCGAACCACACCGAAGTAATTATTTATGTTATTTCCCAATCCCAACCTATTCATCCCATGAAGCAAAACTGGTAATACTCCATATCTAATACCACGGTGTTACCGGTAAAATTAATTACATTTCACATTCAAATCTAATTAAAGATTTAACTATCGCTTTGGAGCAAAACGGGTGATACTGCATTTTCGCTCATTTTCCAAATTTGATAATTTTCATTATCAATTCATATTTCAATCTAATTGCAGATTCATTAAAACTCCTTTTTCTGGGTTAAAGAATTAATGTTGTTTAAAACACAGTTCACGATAAACCCAAATCCCATTCTATTTATTATCGGGTTAAAGAACAAGTGTTATTTAAAACACCCTTCACGATAAACCCACAATTCAATTCTATTTAAAACCCATTTCAAATCCAATTTATTTATTTAAAAATAAATGGGTTTTAATTTTAGTTCAAAACTAGTTCATTTCGATAAAAAATCTATTTTTATCTTTTCAAACATGGACTTTTTCATCCCAATTTTTCCCAAATAATTTGAGATTATATATCTCAACTTCGAAACATTATCTTTGAAAATCTCTTTCCCAAATAATTTAATTAAATAAATGTTACTGTATCCGTATATCTCTTTCTAGCTCTGTATTCACAGGTTCCACGGTTATTCTCTTTGAAAATCTGGAGACATTATCTTCTGGGTGAGAGATTTGAACTGTTTACAGATCACCAGTCGCTAAAGTATCTGTTCACCCAGAAGGACTTGAATCTGAGGCAGCAACGTTGGCTGGAGTTTCTTGCAGCATATGACTTTGAGATTATATACACTCCAGGGAAAGCCAATGTCGTGGCCGATGCGTTAAGCCGAAAGAATGAAATGATCGCCAGTTTTATTATCACGACTTCATTGATAGATAAAATATCTGTTCTTCAGAGGGAGGATCACTTCATTCAGAAGACCAGAGAGATAATTCAACAAGGCGAACCCTCGAGTTTTCAGGTTGATAATGATGGGGTTCTAAGGCTAAAAGGTCGAATATGTGTTCCTTAAATTGCTGAGCTCCGAAAGGAAGTACTGGATGAATGCCACAAGTCAAAACTTAGTATCCATCCGGGAGTAAGCAAAATGTATAATGACATCAAAAGCACTTTCTGGTGTAAGTCGATGAAGAGGGACATTTCTTTATATGTTAGCCGATGCCCTACTTGCCAGCTAGTCAAAAGCGATCAACAGAAACTGGCTGGATTGTTGCAACCGCTTGACGTTCCAGGCCAGAAGTGGGAACATATTTCCATGGACTTCATTGATGGTTTGCCCAGAACCAGAAAAGGAAATGACAGTATTTGGGTGATTGTAGATCGCTTCATGAAGACCGCCCATTTCATACCTGTTAGATCAAATAGAACTGCTCAGAGTCTGGCGCAGATTTACTTCAAGGAAATTGTTAGGCTGCACGGAGTGCCGATCAGTATAGTTAGTGATAGAGATCCAATATTCACTAGCAAATTCTGGGAGGCATTTCAAATAAAGCTGGGAACAAAGATGAACTTGAGCACCACCTATCATCCTCAGACAGATGGTCAGACTGAGAAGGTGAATCGTATACTAGAAGATCTATTGCGGGCTTGTGTTCTAGATTTCGGTGGATCTTGGGAAGACCATCTGCATTTGGCTGAATTCTCTTATAACAACAGCTACCAGGCGAGCCTGACAATGTCGACATTCGAAGCACTGTATGGTAGACCATGCCGATCTCCTTCTTGTTGGGTCGAACCTGGTAATAGACTTGTGTTGGGGCAAGATAAGATCCGAGAAGCTGCCGACAAAGTCAACTTTATTAAGAAGCGATTACTCGCTGCTCAAAGCCGACAGAAGAGCTATGCCGATAAGAGAAGAAGAGATATATCATTTGCTGTAGGCGATTATGTATATCTGGAAGTATCGCCGATGAGAGGAGTTATCCGGTTCGGTAAAACCGGGAAGTTGGCGCCCAAATTCATTGGTCCGTTTCCTATTCTTGAACGGATCGGAACGCTCGCTTATAGAGTTAAATTGCCCGATTGGTTGCCTCGAGTTCATGATGTATTTCATATATCTCAACTTCGAAAGCACGTTCATGATCCAGACTTGATCGTGGAAGAAGCAGCTCAACAGGATATTGAAATTACTCCAAAATTAGCTGTGAGAATGGAGCCGCTAAAGATCATCGGCAAAGAAACCAAAGAGCCGAGGAACAAGAAAGTTCACTTAGTCAAAGTGCAATGGAGTGGAGATCCACGAGATTGTACTTGGGAAACTGAGGAGAGCATTCAGAAAGCCTATCCTAGATGCCGAGTGGATATCTCTGATTGACTCCGGTGCAAGGTACATTTACCATACGTTGTATTACCAATTAGTTCTCTACTTTATTGTTATCTTCTTTCCATGGATGTGCACTTTTAATTCTATAGTCTGCTTAATTTAAAAAGAGTGTACGAATTAATTTGTATGATTTTGAAAAGTTAAAAACAAGCTGATTGTTGTTTGTGTTGTGTGATAGTAATTGGATTAATTAAATTATTGAAACGATAGTTAATTTAATTAATAAGAGAATGAATGGTAGGATTTATTCGATTAACTCACACATTGAAATGATTCAAAAATAGATAGAAATATATACTTATGCATTATATATGTTTGAACAGGTAATTGGATAGCTGTTGAGTAAAGAATTTATTTGCGTGCTCGGCAAATAGGTAAATCTTAATGAGTTGGATGCGAAATATTATTATATCAACTCCTGTGAATGCCATTGGATGCGGAGTGCTGGTTGTTCTGTGTGTAATCATAAACGTCGCCATAGGATAGTAACAATTAATTTTGAACTACATTACATGGCATACTTCTGAAGATAGGCATACTTCATCATGTACCACATAAGCATTTGGAGCTTGTGTCACGAGGTGGAAGATTTACCATACGAGCGAGAGGCTTGTATGGCAATGACTATATTTTACAGATTGAACTGATGACTGTTATGGACTATTTAAATTGTAATGATAAAATTGCTAGATTAATAAAAAAAACCACACGGGTCTGGAGTTGACAATAATCACGTCTCTCTAGTCATTAGATACGGCACATGGACTATTTATTTCCCACACGGGACGAGGTGATGAGGATTTATCCTCTGGAGCAATTAAAATACACACTCCCTCAGGCTTTGACAAGGTGATGAGAATTTAATCTCTGGAGTTATTATATATACACACTCCCCTGTAAACACCAGATTATATCACTATAAATATGTGTATGCTTATTAGGATTTATTGGGTACCTAATACGGCCCAATAAATTTCCAAACCCCTCCTGGTACAAAGGAGGTTATGGTGAAATGTTTCGAAAATTCCGGATGTTAGCCAAATTTTTGAAGAATTTGAAAATTCTCAGAAATTGAGAAGTTGGAGAATGGAAGCTAGATTGAACGCAGAGTTGATTAATCAAACCACTTTCGACTTTGTTCCTTTTCGGGGACGAAAAGTTTTAAGTGGGGGAGATTGTAACGACCCGGAAAATCTGAACCAATTTAAAAATTTTAAATTGGCTAAAATAGTGGATTTTAGGTATTCAAAATAAATATTTTAAATAATAATGATGAAAAGTAAGTTTGAATCGAAGTTTCATAGTAGAAAGCAAAAGTTATGGCCAAATAAATTTTTAGAAAGGTCGCTATAGAAATTATATAGCCCGTGAAAATGGCCATTTTGCAAACGACCTCGGAATTCGACGAAACCACTTTTGTTGGATCCGGGATGTGAAGTTATTGCTAGATTTCAAATTTCATAATTTTTGAAGCTAGTATGTGAGCGTGGCAAAGAGAAATGTGTTTTGGTCAATTACAGTTAAATTGGATCGACCAGAAATGGGCCATTTTACAAACGGTCTCAAAATTCGACGAAACTAGTTTTATTACGACCGTATCATCAAAACATAGCTAGATTTATTTTTCTGGAATTTTTCGAATCAGTTTGTGGCCCTGGCAAATTGAAATGTACGTTCAAATCAAATATTGAATGTTTATATTTTAATTTGAAGGAAAACTGACTGAAATAGTCGAATGGGCCTACGAAACATATCCCATTGTGTTCGGAATGGGGGTAAAACGCTAGGGACGACAGTCGTTGGGTTTGAATTGGTGTTCGTGTGTGACAAGGGGTGTTTTCGGATTTTTAAAAACTTTATAAATAAAAAAAATATCACTGGTCCACATCAGCCCCCCCCCCCCCAAATTCTCTCTCCCCGACGTTGGCTGAAGGCGGAAACCACATCGCCGCATCCCACCTCTTTTCCGACCAAACCAGGAGGAATTAGACCCCCCCTCCTTTGGAGCTTTTTGAAGATCGAGACCTCCTATCCACATCCATAGCCGGTTTGCCTCCTGCCATCGCCTGTGCGCGAAGATCCGACGCCCCGAAGTTCAGCACTTCGAACTGCCGCCACGCAACCCTGAGGCCATCGAACTGGCCCCACCTCCAGGTGAACAGGCGCCTCTCTGTCCTCTTCCACGTGGCATCTTCCGATCGTCACCAAACCTCACGGATTGTAAGAAAATCTCTGACCTAGTTTCGAACCAAACTGCTGAGGTATCAGCTATGTTTATTTTCAACAGTTTTAACACCTTTAAACCGTTGCAAACTTTGAAAAATCAGATCTTTTTCGTGTATTGACGAAATTCGATGAAACAGGAAACATCATGACCGTGTGGACGTCTTCTACATTCTAGAAGAGACCGCATATTTTTCTGAGCCTTCTGCTATTTTTGGTGGAGTGGAACCCAATGTGAGATTTCTAATTTATAAACGATATGTAAAACGACGATGTATAAATTATAAAGTCGATGTATGAGCTATATAAGCATTGTACACCTCTTGTATAAGCGTTGTATAAGTTGTACGTTTGATGTATAAGTTATATATGCGTTGTAAAAATTATATATGTGTTGAAATAGAAGTGAAATGCTATATATATATATATATATATATATATATATATATATATATATATATACGCCCCTCATCCACAAACCAAGGACGATATTTATTGGTTGCGATTGGTGTGAAAATAGATTGATAGCGAATGGTTGATTGAAATTGTTTGTGGTTGAAATTGATTGATTGTGGTTGAAAAATACCCGTTTGTGGTTGAGAAATATTTGGTTGAAACCACATAGGATTAGTTTGTGGAAATGAAAAAAATATACATGCCGCCTGCGAACTAGATGCATGATTCCCCATTGTCAAAAGCTGTGAGGCTTTAAGGTAGAGCGAGGAGCCGTACTAGGGACGGTCCCAGTTTTAACTACCCTGCCGTTATGCTGCCGAAATTTTGAATAATATTCATGTGTTAAAATTATTTTCCTGTGTTGAAACTATGTTCGTCTGTTGAATAGAAAACCTTCATGTGTTGAATAGAAATTCATTCGTTGAATCATATTCATGTGTTGAATGGTATTTGTGTTTTAAATATAAAAATCACCTTTTTATCTATATATACAAACTATAGAAAACCTTCATGTGTTGAATCGAAATTCATTCGTTGAATTGAAATTCATGTGTTGAATGGTATTCGTGTTTTAAATATAAAAATCACCTTTTTATCTATATATACAAACTATAGAAAACCTTCATGTGTTGAATCGAAATTCATTCGTTGAATTGAAATTCATGTGTTGAATGGTATTCGTGTTTTAAATATAAAAGTCACCTTTTTATCTATATATACAAACTAT
Organism: Allium sativum; assembly: GCA_030737875.1. Taxonomy (NCBI): domain Eukaryota; kingdom Viridiplantae; phylum Streptophyta; class Magnoliopsida; order Asparagales; family Amaryllidaceae; genus Allium; species Allium sativum. Next base: position 604,938,762 of record CM060910.1, on the reverse strand, counting down.
AGAAAACCTTCATGTGTTGAATCAAAATTCATTCGTTGAATTGAAATTCACGTGTTGAATGGTATTCGTGTTTTAAATATAAAAATCACCTTTTTATCTATATATATATAAACTATAGAAAACCATCATGTGTTGAATCGAAATTCATTCGTTGAATTGAAATTCATGTGTTGAATGGTATTCGTATTTTGGAAAGAAATTGTTTTATAATAAAAATCCTAATTTTATTACCTATATGAACTATATAAAATAATCTTGTTTTGAAAGAAATTATTTTATAATAAAAAATCCTATTTTTATTACCTATATGAACTATATAAAATAATCGTGTTTTGAAATGAATTGTTTTACAATAAAAATCACATTTTTATTATATACACGAATTGTTAAAAATAGTGAAGTGTTGAAATAGAAGGCAGTTAGATAAAAATATCATTTTTATCAAACGTATGAAAATCATATAGTTTTGAAATCGAAGAATCAATATATATATATATATATATATATATATATATATATATATAGAATTGAAATATATCGAATAACGAAGCTGCAGTTCGTATTTTGAAACCGTGATTTCAAACGATTAGTGCGGGAGATCCGACCATCGGATTTTCCCGAAACCGCAACCGTTGGGTTCGCTTTGGAAATATCTTTCCAACCACCCCAACTTTGTAAAAATCCAACGGTTGGATTGTCTGGAATGTTTAATTCAAATCTGAAGAAAAACAGCGCCATAATCGATTATATTTATATATATATATAATTATATTTAATCGAATAACGACGCTGTAGTTCATATTTTGAAATCGAAACTTCAAACGATTATACCGGGAGATACGACCATTGGATTTTTCCGAAACTGGAACCGTTAGATTCGTTTTGAAAATATCTTTCTAATGATATAAATTTTTTGAAGATCCAACGGTTAGATTTTCAGATATGTGTAAATAAAATCTGAAGAAAAACAGCGCCACGGCCGCGTTATGGCCAGAAGCATCGTTTTGAATAATTTGGCTATTTTAAAATAAATAAAAATAGCGATAAATCGTTATAAAATATTATAAACGGTATGGATGTGAAATTTAGAAACTAACTGAAGGTTGGCTAAGTCGAATGGTTTCCTGGATTTTGATCTGATGTTGGTTTCGGCCTTCGGGGTTAATATTTGGGAAATCGTTCTCTTACTGATTTACGGTTAGTGACTAATGAATTGAAATGATGCGTATGTAGTGTTTATGTAGCACGTGTTTATTATATACGCGAGTTGCTTAGAAAGACCGGGTTTATCCCATTTTGAATAACTGAATCGACGATAAGAAATCAAAGATGAAAACAGTGGTTGAAGACTGGAAACCTTCACCTCGTTTGGATGGTAACTGATGTCCTGATTAGGAGGCATCCCGAAATATGGATAATGAGTGGTGATTGTCCAGACGTATGTGGAGATCGATGGGTTTACGAGGTATATAGTGCCTCCGGTTTCATTCAGACCCAGAACAGACTTGTAAATGGACTGTGTGTCTGACATTGGATGTTATTCTGTGTTGATTGACCTCTATTAAATATGCATGTAACGAGTCGGATTTTTCCCAGCCTTAATCGATCGCAAAATCGACCAAAACCGTTCAAATCCCGCCTACGTTAACTTTGGGAATACAAAACATCAGAAGAATAACAGCAGACTTTTATAACATCAATAATAAATGTTACATCAGAGTACAGAATATCATAGTATATTGACTAATAATTACAGCGGAAGATAATTTTACATTATTTTAATACATTGAAGCGGAAACAAAATAACTAAGGCAGCGGAAGTCTTCCAATGTTCTGGACACAGCTTTAAGCTTCAATCCAGGATCCTGCTAAAGAGATAAACCTGTAGACAAACTGCTCGACTGCCCGTGTGGAAAGAGGGCACCCGAGTTTGCAAAGGTGGAAACAAACAACGGGTCAGTCACGGGACTGGTGTGAGAATTCTTAACTAATTTAACTAATAGTAATAAGGCAAATCCAAGGACCACGCCGCTAACGCGGAACGTGTTTACTCCAATGGGCTGCCGTGCATAAATGTGTCATAACAAATAATAAGTAAATCGTACAACAACGTCATGCTTTTGAGAAAAATGGAATCACCATAAGACCCAGGTCCCATCACAGAATGCAACACAAACCAGAGGATAGGGTTTTACCTTATAGTGATTAAACATGCTAAATATGGCAAATACGAGTTTAATATTATTATTAGTATATATCAAAACATTTCAAAGCAAATGTATAAATCCTAGGAAGAATAGTATCCCATACTACTATGCCTCCATACTAGTAATACAATCAATTCTAACATAAACAATATTTATATTCTAAGTTAATGACATATAAATCTATTGAAATTCCGATCTAATGGCATTTAAAATAAATGACATTAAAGTATTATACCATGAATGACAAATTTGTCTCAACATAAATGACAAATTTTCCTTTAGCATAAGTGACGTTTTCATAAATTCTATAATACCAAATGGCATATCTGCTTTCATACAATTCTATTTAACACATCTAAATAATGGTAAAATTCATTCTTTTTCAATTCAACACAAATGACCAACAAAATGTCCTTTTTCTTATTTTAACAAAAGTAGCAAACGAATGTTCTTTTCTAATTTTAACAAAAGTAACAAACTTATGTTCTTTTCTAATTTTAACAAAAGTAACAAACTAATGTTCTTTTTCTTATTTTAACAAAAGTAGCAAACGAATTTTCTTTTCTAATTTTAAAAAAAGTAACAAACTAATGTTCTTTTCTAATTTTAACAAAAGTAACAAACTAATGTTCTTTTATAATTTGAGAAATGACGGTGAAAAATATAACTTTTATTTTTAACACAAATGACCGCCAAAATGCAACTTTCTCCTTTCAACAAAAATGAAACTTTTTCCTTTCTTTTATTACAAACATGACGGTGAATTTTTTTCTTTTTATAATAACAATAAATATGATATCTTTTTAAATCTAACAAAAAGGAAAAATCTTTTTAATCTTACAAAAAGGAAAAATCTTTTTAAATAAAAAGATTGCAACTTTTTATTTTTAACAAAGATGACAGTGAAAATATAATTTTTACAACTTTCTTATTTACAATTAAAAAGGTGAAATCTTTTATTTACAAACAAAAAGGTGAATTCATTTATTTACAACAAAAAATGAGCTCTCTTATTTACATCAAAAGGTGAACTCTTTTACTTACAAACAAAAGGTAATGCTTTCTCCATTACACACAAAAATGATTCTTTTCATTTATGGCACACACAAATGAAAATAAGAAGAATAAGTCTTTTTATTATTTTCCTTTTTCTAATTGACAAAAAAAATATGTGTAATTTTCATCGCTCAATAAACATGAAGATTTTCAATTGGTTCTCATATGACAATAACCGTGTGATTCAATCATTTCGAATTACAGACATTCATAAAAGAAAGTAAATCATCACATCTCATCCAAACAATACAGATTTCATACAATCAACAAAATAAATTTCACAGCATATATATATATATATATATATATCATGGCAACGAACAATTTAATTTCAATAATTTAAATATAGAAATCTCACCTTGCTTTTTGGTCGGATCTAAAAACAAATAGAGTCAGAATTTGTTCAAAACTGATCTAGAAGGTTGTGTTGGGTGTTGCCGTCCCCATATCACCAAAATCGTCGAGTTCTGAATTGGTTTGAATTGCATATGAATTTTAATTATTTAAATTACAGTTAGCGACATATTTAAAATATCGCAATCAATAAAATAGAATTTACAGTAAACCTCAGATTTGGTTCCAAACTTCAGATCGAGATAACTTGAGCATTGTTGCACGGTTTCACGAACGGGAAGTTGGAGGTGGAAGGCCTTGGGGAGCGCGGTTCTCGAGGTAGGGTGCTCGGTAGGGGCTGCAGCGGGTATCAATGGATAGAGGAGGGAAAACTCTTTAAAAAAAAAGTTCAACTGGAGTTGTGTCTAAAAATCAATGGGGGAGGAGTAATTTGGGCATGAAGATTCGAGGGTTTAGAACATTAATATAGGATGGTGGCGGCTGAATGATTCGGGAAGAAGGATTAATGAATTTTCTAATATATTTATATTTTTAATTAACAAATTAACCCAATTTGAATTTTATTGCTTAGTTTAAATCCTGGTCATGCGTTAAATGTTAGGAATCATTGATTCCTTACTTCATATACATATGAATACAAATACGAAAATAGCATTAAGAGTTAATTCGCTTTATTTCCGTGCATGAAGAATTCATTTCCTGCTTTATTTACTCCTTTAATACATATGAATACTTTTTCCTTTAATCATTTTTTGTTTTTATAAAATTACACTTGCATTCAATGAGAAGGAATATTACCCTTTTTATATAAACATGCCATGAGTCATTAATTCCTTAACGTGTATTAACACATCAGGAGTCATTGATTACTTACTTCATAAAATATGTATAAAAATATGAAAATGTGTTTCTTGCATCATGGCACCTGAAATACTTACATATAAGAATATTTATTCCTTTATTATCACTCTATTAAACATATAACATAACTATTTGAATTTTGTTTCATGATTATGATACCTAAAGATCCAAAAACAATGCTTCAAACCATACATTGTCTCAAGAATTTTTTTTCCTTTCTATCTAGAACATATATGTTTACATTAAGTGCGCTTTCATTCTTTCCTTTAATCCATTGATTTGATTACCTTAATCCTATTAATTTCTTTTCTTGCATTTGTTTTTAGTGTCCTCCTCTCTTCGTTGTTTCATTAATACTGCATTCATTGATTTAAATAAAATTAAAAATTGTCATAAATTGCATTTATAAATTCCTACCTCCCCTTTTTGTCAACTTGTTAGAATATTTATTGAACCTTTTGTTTTAATGTTTCCCACATTACATTACATTACATTACAGAACAAATAGTATACGCTCTGTATTTACATTAAAAAGAATATATTTAATTTTCAAAATAAATTATTTAAAACAACTAAAACTCATTAAAATAACTTAAAATAAATTTTTAATTTTGCCCCAAAATTCAGGGTTATTACAGTCTCCCTGACTTAAAATCTTTTCGTCCTCGAAAAGGAACGAAGCTAAAAGTGTTTAATTATCCTACTCAATTTTTTTATTCTTTATTATTCATTCATTGGTTTAAATAATTTTATAGTTGAACTAATAATTACACTGCACAATCATCAATCAATTAGTTAACTAACTTTTTAAATATTTATAACTTTTATATATCCAAAATCATATTTTCTATAATAGATTATATATAATCACAAATACGTTAATTATAAGCTTGGCACTCCCAACTCATTCTAGGGCATTACAAAACCTGTCTCTAATGAGTTTTCTCATTCTGGGATACTGCTGATCCTATCTCTAATGAGTATTCTTATTGGATATTACTAATCCAATCTCTGATGAGTCTTTTGTTCAGTTCTAATGAGTTGTGCCCCGAAGATTTGAGCTAACCAGAGCTCTGATACCAACTGTAACGAGTCGGATTTTGCTCGGCCTTAATCGATCACAAAATCGACCAAAACCGTTCAAATCCCGCCTACGTTAACTTTGGGAATACAACACATCAGAAGAATAACAGCAGACTTTTATAACATCAATAATGAATGTAACATCAGAGTACAGAATATCAGAGTATATTGACTAATAATTACAACGGAAGATAATTTTACATGATTTTAATATATTGCAGCGGAAACAAAATAACTAAGGCAGCGGAAGACTTCCAATGTTCTGGACACAGCTTTAAGCTTCAATCCAGGATCCTGCTAAAGAGATAAACCTGTAGACAAACTGCTCGACTGCCCGTGTGGAAAGAGGGCACCCGAGTTGGCAAAGGTGGAAGCAAACAACGGGTCAGTCTTGGGACTGGTGTGAGAATTCTTAACTAATTTAACTAATAGTAATAAGGCAAATCCAAGGACCACGCCACTAACGCGGAACGGGTTTACTCCAATGGGCTGCCGTGCATAAATGTGTCAGAACAAATAATAAGTAAATCGTACAACAATGTCATGCTTTTGAGAAAAATGGAATCACCATAAGACCCAGGTCCCATCACACAATGCAACACAAACCAGAGGATAGGGTTTTACCTTATAGTGATTAAACATGCTAAATACGGTAAATACGAGTTTATTAGTATATATCAAAACATTTCAAAGAAAATGTATAAATCCTAGGAAGAATAGTATCCCATACTACTATGCCTCCATACTAGTAATACAATCAAATTTGTAGGGTCGTATTTGGATTTTGGTTTCCATCATGAGTCAAGACTAGGGAGGAGCTCCTACCGATTCGAGACACTCTAGCTAATGTCTTAGGATCCCCCGCAGTGAACCCTTGGAAAGCTGCAGGACCGGTCCACCATACGAGTTGCGGATTAGTTATTCCTGAACACACGTTTCCCGGTCCTATAGAACCTATCATCCGAGGCGCCTCATTCCATCATCCACATAAGTAAAATGTCGGGCCGTGTTAAAGCCCAAACACCACTTCTAGCTAGAAAGAAACGTGCTGCTCTCACTACGTTCCCTTCTCCCGTTTTAGACTCCGCCGGTGTGTGATGCTCGCGAGGTCACGCTATACACAAAGCTATGCCTAAACAGGCTATGCTTTGATCATCCCACAAGGCATGCTTTTCAACAAAGCCTTGATCATATGCATCTTAGCATGCCACATCGTCACTCCATATCACACTACCAATCCTTTGCCGAAACATATGAAAGGGTGTTAAGCAAGAGAATAAATTCTCCGCCACCAAACATTCATACATTCGACAGAAAATCAATAAATACAATATAAAGGAGTACAATGCCAGACACACATTCCATTTATAATCTTATGCTCTAGGTCTGAGCGAAAGCCAAATCCGTACAAATCAACACTACGTCCGGATAACTACCATTTTAGCCCCGTCTTGGGAGTAAATCAATCAAGGGCCTCAACACTAGTTACCCATTCAATGTGAAGATAGTTGGTCTTCAATCACCGTCTTCAATTCTTCGAATCGTCGTATCATTATTTGGAATGAGAGTAAACTCGGACTTTCCAAATAATTCTCGCATATATAAATTTGAAAACAATTTCATATCGTTGTTAATAATTTATAACAATCTATCGCTATTTTTACTTTACATACACATCCTAAACATAACAATGTATATTTTACTCCTCCATTCTTCAATTTACACAAAATGTGTATTTGGTTTCATTATTTTTCTAATGAAAATCCACTCCTTAGAAATGTAAATTTCTAATCTTATTATTTACATTGAAAAATGTAAATTCCTATTCCTATTTTATTTACATTGAGAAATGTAAACTTATACTTCAATATATTATGATATTGAAAATGTAACTTTTATTTCATATTCTATTTACATTGGAAAATATGAATTCCTAATCATTATTTTGTTTACATTGAAAAATGTAAACTCTTTTATTTGCATATAAAATATAATTTCTATTTCATCCTTATTTACATTGAAAAATGTCGGTTTCTATAGTACACCAATTACATATAAAAATGTAACTTCCTATTTTCCTTTTATTTACATTAAGAAAAAATGTAACTTTTCTAATATTTACATTAAGAAAAATGTAAAACTTTTATAATCATTATCTTATTTTATTAAAAATGTAACTTTCTTTTATAACAAACTTGGAGGTAAAAATATTTATTTCATATTTAACACATAACGGTGTGAAAATAATGTCAATTTCTAAGTTATCCATTTATATTTTAATATGGGCCAGACCTCTCACATTAGACCTACAACTTGTGGATGCTGGAAAGGCCGGTCGGTTCCGGGCAGACTTCTCCCACAAGTTGGGCTTAACCTCGTGTCTTGGCCCAATTTTTATTTGCGCACTTGGACCTCTCACATTAGGCCCAACATTTGTGGCTGCTGGATATGCCGGTCGGGTCCGGGCAGACTTCCACCACAAATGTGACCTAACCTCGTGTCCAAGTACAATTTTAATTAAACATTATAATTGTTCTACTAAAAATATTATTTTAAAATGTTTCACATTTCAAAATATCTTGATTTTGGAATATTCTATATTTCCAAAATAACTTGATTTCAGATACTATAACTTACCCCTTTCAAATCTTAATAAAACTTGGGACTTTCTCGATTATTATATTAATTATAATGAACATTTCAAAATGTCTAATTCTAAATCTAATCTTCTTATCTTAGCATATTGACAGTAAAGATGGAATCTTTTTAATTGAATCCCTTTTTATTTATGACTCATATTTCACTTACATTAAAAATGCAAATTCTTATGTTAACAAAATTCCATTCTTCCCTATATGCTTTAATGAATTCCCTTTTTAACATAAATATATGATTTTCTAATATTTACATTTCTAACACAAAAATGTGATTAATCATTACAGAGAAAATTTCCATCTTTTTAAATTACATAAAAAGGTGATTTTGATTCCATTGTCAAATTGCTCTTTTTACTTATGCTTTAATCACATATAAATGCAATTTTATTTAATGTAAATTCTTTAATTACATATAATGTTATTCTCTTTCTTTGTAATCATGATTACATAAAAATGCAATCCTCTTTCTTTATATCTTGAGTACATAAAAACGTAAATTTCGTTACATGGCGAAATCATATCTTAATTGATTACATAAAAATGTAAATTTCGTTACACGGCAAAATCATATCTTAATTGATTACATAAAAATGTAAATTTCGTTACATGGCAAAATCATATCTTAATTGATTACATAAAAATGTAAATTTCAATTCATAAAAATGTAAATTTCAATTCAATGTCACAATTCCTTTTTCTTATTATATTTACATTAAAATTGTAAATTCTATTTCAAGGTTGAATTCATTCTTTTTATGACATTGAAAGCGTAATTATTTATTCATTTTAAATTACATTAAATAAAAAAATGTAATTTTTTTTATTCACCTTAAATTACATTAATAAAAATGTAAGTTATTTCGTTTTCTTTCTTTTACATTGAAAAATATACATTATTACATTTCCTTTCTCTTACATTTTTATCATTCTTTTTGTAACCAAATTGCAGTCTTTGTTTTAACTCTTTTATCTTGACAAAGATGTGAATTTTGTCGCTACTACATTATATTGACAAAAATATGATTTTTGTCGCAACTTCTTTATATTGACCAAAAATATGATTTTTGTCACTACTACTATATATTTTAATTTTTCAATTCTAACATAAACAATATTTATATTCTAAGTTAATGACATATAAATCTATTGAAATTCCGATCTAATGGCATTTAAAATAAATGACATTAAAATATTCTACCATGAATGACAAATTCATCTCAACATAAATGACAAATTTCCCTTTAGCATAAATGACGTTTTCATAAATTCTATAATACCAAATGGCATATCTGCTTTCATACAATTCTATCTAACACATCTAAATAATGGTAAAATTCATTCTTTTTCAATTCAACACAAATGACCAACAAAATGTCCTTTTTCTTATTTTAACAAAAGTAGCAAACGAATGTTCTTTTCTAATTTTAACAAAAGTAACAAACTAATGTTCTTTTCTAATTTTAACAAAAGTAACAAACTAATGTTCTTTTTCTTATTTTAACAAAAGTAGCAAACGAATGTTCTTTTCTAATTTTAACAAAAGTAACAAACTAATGTTCTTTTCTAATTTTAACAAAACTAACAAACTAATGTTCTTTTCTAATTTTAACAAAAGTAACAAACTAATGTTTTTTTCTAATTTGAAAAATGATGGTGAAAAATATAACTTTTATTTTTAACACAAATGACCGCCAAAAATGCAACTTTTTCCTTTCAACAAAAAATGAAACTTTTTCCTTTCTTTTATTACAAACATGACGGTGAATTTTTTTTCTTTTTATAATAACAATATATATGATATCTTTTTAAATCTAACAAAAATGAAAAATCTTTTTAATCTAACAAAAAGGAAAAATCTTTTTAAATAAAAAGATTACAACTTTTTATTTTTAACAAAGATGACAGTGAAAATATAACTTTTACAACTTTCTTATTTACAATTAAAAAGGTGAAATCTTTTATTTACAAACAAAAGGTGAATTCTTTTATTTACAACAAAAGATGAGCTCTCTTATTTACATCAAAAGGTGAACTCTTTTACTTACAAACAAAAGGTAATGCTTTCTCCTTTACACACAAAAATGATTCTTTTCATTTATGGCACACACAAATGAAAATAAGAAGAATAAGTCTCTTTATTATTTTCCTTTTTATAATTGACAAAAAAAAATATGTGTAATTTTCATTGCTCAATAAACATGAAGATTTTCAATTGGTTCTCATATGACAATAACCGTGTGATTCAATCATTTCGAATTACAGGCATTCATAAAAGAAATTAAATCATCACATCTCATCCAAACAATACAGATTTCATACAATCGACAAAATAAATTTCACAACTTATATATATATATATATATCATGGCAACGAACAATTTAATTTCAATAATTTAAATATAGAAATCTCACCTTGCTTTTTGGTCGGATCTAAAAACAAATAGAGTCAGAATTCGTTCAACACTAATCTAGAAGGTTGTGTTGGGTGTTGCCATCCCCATATCACCAAAATCGTCGAGTTCTGAATTGGTTTGAATCACATATGAATTTTAATTATTTAAATTACAGTTAGCGACGTATTTAAAGTATCGCAATCAATAAAATAGAATTTACAGTAAACCTCAGATTTGGTTCCAAACTTCAAATCGAGATAACTTGAACATTGGTGCACGGTTTCACGAATGGGAAGTTGGAGGTGGAAGGCCTTGGGGAGCGCGGTTCTCGAGGTAGGGTGCTCGGTAGGGGCTGCAGCGGGTATCAATGGATAGAGGAGGGAAAAGTCTTTAAAAAAAAAGTTCAACTGGAGCTGTGTCTAAAAATCAATGGAGGAGGAGTAATTTGGGCATGAAGATTCGAGGGTTTAGGACATTAAAATAGGATGGTGGCGGCTGAATGATTCGGGAAGAAGGATTAATGAATTTTCTAATATATTTATATGTTTAATTAACAAATTAACCCAATTTGAATTTTATTGCTTAGTTTAAATCCTGGTCATGCGTTAAATGTTAGGAATCATTGATTCCTTACTTCATATACATATGAATACAAATTGCATGAAGAGTTAATTCGCTTTATTTCCGTGCATGAAGAATTCATTTCCTGCTTTATTTACTCCTTTAGTACGTATGAATATTTTTTCCTTTAATCTTTTTTTGTTTTTATAAAATTACACCTGCATTCAATGAAAAGGAATATTACCCTTTTTATATAAACATGCCATGAGTCATTAATTCCTTAACGTGTATTAAAAATTCAGGAGTCATTGATTACTTACTTCGTAAAATATGTATAAAAATATGAAAATGTGTTTCTTGCATCATGGCACCTGAGATACTTACATATAAGAATACTTATTCCTTTATTATCACTCTATTAAACATATAACATAACTATTTGAATTTTGTTTCATGATTATGTTACCTAAAGATCCAAAAACAATGCATCAAACCATACATTGTCTCAAGATTTTTTTTTCCTTTCTATCTAAACATATATGTTTACATTAAGTGCGCTTTTATTCTTTCCTTTAATCCATTGATTTGATTACCTTAATCCTATTAATTTCTTTTCTTGCATTTGTTTTTAGTGTCATCTTCTCTTCGTTGTTTCATTAATACTGCATTCATTGATTTAAATAAAATTAAAAATTGTCATAAATTGCATTTATAAATTCCTACCTCCCCTTTTTGTCAACTTGTTAGAATATTTATTGAACCTTTTGTTTTAATGTTTCCGACATTACATTACATTACATTACAGAACAAATAGTATACGCTCTATATTTACATTAAAAAGAATATATTTAATTTTCAAAATAAATTATTTTAAACAACAAAAACTCATTAAAATAACTTAAAATAAATTTTTGAATTTACCTCAAAATTCAGGGTTGTTACAATATATCTGTTTGGCGGCGGAGAATTTATTCTTTTGCTTAACGCCCTTCTCTGAAACGCACGAGCTCAGAGGTTGTATATCGATGGACATCTGTCGCATGGCATGAATTGCTTGTGTGTCATGCCTAAGTGGCAAATGATCAGGGCTTCTGTTGAAAAGCAAAGTCTTGTGGTGATGATCAAAGCACCGCTTGTGTGGCGTAGCTTTGTGTATAAAGTGAATTCGCGAACCTCACACCCCGGTATGAACCAGAAACGGGAGAAGGGCCTCAGGGAGGGCATGCGTTTCTTTCTGGCTAGGAGTTGTGTCGGTGTTTTTACACGGCCTAACATTTTACTTATGTGGATGATGGATAGCGAGGCGCCTCGGATATATCGGTCGATCCGGGACCGATGGAGTCATTCATTGGCTCATTTGCGCCCCATAGGGCGGGGAAACGTAGTGTTCAGGCATAATAATCCACATCGGTGGACCGGCCCTGACGATCCAGGGGGTAGTTGCGGCTGTTCCTGAGACATATTAGGCTAGATATTCTCGAATTCGGTAAGGACTATCTTTTGCCTTGGTTCATGACGGAAATCCAATTTCCAAATACGTGACTGTGCGATATTGATTGTATATATATATGGCGACATGATATATGGTACCCATGCCGTCTATGATTGATAGTTATGATTCGAAATTGTTTTTGAAACATATAAACACTAGTAATAATATCAATTGCTTTTGTTTAATTTGTATCAACCATATTTTGGCCATTACAAGGTAAAACTCTATCCTCCGGTTTGCGTTGCTTTGTGTGATGGGAACTAAGTCTTATAATGGCTTCATTTTTATAAAAAGCATTGCGATGTTTAAAAGAAAGATTTGTTTTTAAAGCACTGGCAAACCAATGGAGTAAACCCGTTCCACGAAAGTGGTGTGGTCCTGTGATTAACCAAATTTTAAATGTATTGAGTAGATTTCTCATACCAGTCCCATGACTGACTCGTACTTTGTTTCACTTTCAAACTCAGGTGCCCCATTTTCTACATGGGTAGCCTTGTATTCAGGTTTAGCTGGCTCTTTCTGGATAGCTGGAGCTGAAGATGGATTCTATCATTTATCTATTTTATGCTGTTCAGCTCCTGTTGTACATATTTTGTTTGTTTTCCGCTGTAGACATTTATGTATAGCTGAACTGTATTTGTACTAAGTATGATCCAATATACTGCGTAACTCTGATGATTACGTTTATCCAGTATATTCTATTGTGCATTATCTGGTGTATTTATTTAATTCTGTCCTGCTATTATCTGTTTCTGTGTTATATTCCAAGGATTATCCTTGCCACCGTCAGTACGGGGTTTGGGGTCGTCCCATTTGGTATCAAAGCTCTGATACCACAACACATTAGAACCATACGAAAGAATTCATCGGAAATTGGATTAGTAATATCCAATGAGAATGACTCGTTAGAGATAGGATCAGTAGTATCCTAGAACGAGTGTGAAGAGTATTTTTTAAAGATGAAAACAATTTTTTTTTTGAAATTAAATCAATTATTCGTATTTGATTATTTATTTTATATTGAATTTGGATAATCCATTATATAAAGATTTTGCATATATGTCTTGCAAACGTGTATTCGAAGTTTTAATGTACTGAATAGTTATAGAATCGCACTCTAGTGCCCGGGGATAATTCTGGTGACGGGGCACCATCGCCAGTATTTATTTTCGAGCGACAAAAGTGAGATTTCTATATATTTCCAATTGACTGGTGTGAGAACCAAAAACTAGATAGGGCTTATTGTTGTGATTCGGCATCAAAAATCTTATTTTTTGACTACATATCAAAGTTATGAATTTGAAAAGCTAATCAACTAATTGATTGATGGTTGTGTTGTTTGATTATGGCTTGATTAATTAAAATTTGTACCATATAACCAAATTGAATCAAATAGTGAATTGTATTGAAAATTGGTCGCATTTGCATGCATATACATATACTTACACAGAACAGTTCATAACAAGGAGGTTAGAGAAGAAGAATAAAATTGTTTGCCCGACAAATAGGTACATGTTTACCATAATTTACTGTTTTGTTTGGGTGATGATGATTTTATGAGCCGATTGGCTAGCCGCTTGGCTTTTTATTTTTATTTTTGAGATCAGAGGGCCTTTATGGCAATTTCGGGATTTTCCCGGTGCAGGGGAGGTTATGGCGAAATTTTTCGAAAATTTAAGGTGTTAGCCAAATTTTTGAATATTTTGAAAGTTCTTAGAAACTGAAAAGTTGAAGAACTTAAGCTGTAACGAAAATACTGGAAGTTGAGGTCAAAAGTTATGCCCAGTTGAAAATTCAAAATAGTCGCTATGGAATTCTATCCCTTAAAAATAGCCATTTCGCAAACGACCTCGGATTTCGACGAAACCACTTTTGTTGGATCCGTGATGTCAAATTATTGCTAGATTCCAAATTTCATAATTTTTCGATTCAATATGTAAGCGTGGCAAAGGAAAACACGTTTGACCAGTTTCAGTTGATTTTAATCGACTGGAAAATGGCCATTTTTCAAACGGTCTCGGAATTTGACGAAACTAGTTTTGTTAGGACCGTGTCATCAATATGAAGCTAGAAAATATGTTTCTGTAATTTTTCGAGTCAGTATGTGACCCCAGTAAATTGAAATGTACATTTAAAAATAGAATATATAGATTTAAATTTTGATTTAAACCGAAACGATCGAATCAGCTCACGATACATATTCCATTGTGTTCGGAATGGGGGTAATTAGCTAGGGGCGACAGTCGTTGGGTTTTGTTTGGTGGTCGAACGAAAAGTCAACTTTTAAAAAGAAGAAGATAATAATAAATAAATTAAAATATATGTACATTAACATATAGCCCCACCCCCCTTTGTCTCCCCCTCTCCTCCTTTAACAGATCGATTTCAAAGAAGAAGAAAAAAACTTAGCAACCGACGATCGCACCCACCCTCCTACCGCCGTCGCTCCACTACCCTGGTCTCCACGCCGCCGATCCGCCTCCCAGCACCGCCTCCGTCGAGCTCGACTCCACCTGACACGACCCGAACTTCCCCGTGAAGGAAAGCACGGATAGCGTTGAGAACAACACACAAATGAACGCATACAGAAGAACATTTCATTGTTATTACAACAATTCCATCAGATACAAGAATATACAGATTATAAATGAATAAATTACATTCGATAAATATCAGAGATTACAATAAATTACACAGCAGCGGAAAATAATACAAAAGCACAACTGAAAGTAATGCACGGATACAGAGCTTTCCGAGCATCGTTCCAGCTGTAAATCAGGACCCTGTGAATATAAATCTGCAAAACCAAAACTACTAGCTGCCCGTGCGGAAAATAGGGGCACCCAGAGTTTAGGTTAAAACAATAAACTCCAGGTCAGTCATGTGACTGGTGTGAGAACTAAAACAGTTATTAATATTGGTTTTAAAGTTAGGTAAATCAAGGGACCACGCCGTATAACACGGAACGGGTTTCCTCCCAAGAATACCAATGCATAGAACAAACAGCGCAATGCTAAATAAAGAAAAATGAAGCTGTTATAAGACCCAGGTCCCATCACACAATGCAACGCAAGCCGGAGGATAGGGTTTTCCCTTATAACAGCCAAAGCATGCTTGATACGTTTAAAACACATTATTTTGATATTACTATATGTGTATAGTGTCAAAACAATTTCACATCATAAATATCAATCATAGGCGGCATGGGTACCATCTATCATGTCGCCATACTAGTTCTACAATTAAAACCGCAATACACGTATTGGAAATTGGATTTCCGTCATGAGCCGAGGCAAGGGGCAAGCTCCTCTCCGCGTTCGAGACACTCTAGCAAATGTCCCAGGACCCCACTATGATCCTTGGATCTTCAGGGTCGGTCCTCTCTTACTTTTGAGGATTAGTTATTCCTGAACACACGTTTCCCAGTCCTTACAGACCTATATCCGAGGCGCCTCATATCCAACAACCACACAGGTGAAAAGTATATAAATGTCAGGGCTGGTAGGTCACTGACACCACCCTAGCTAGAAAGAAACGTCGTGCTCTCCCTGCAGTCACTATCCCGTTTTTGACTCATACCGAGGTGTGAGGCTCGCGAATTCACGTTATACACAAAGCTACGCCACACAGGTCGTGCTTTGATCATCAACCACAAGACTTTGCTTTTCAACAGAAGCCTTGATCAATTGCCACTTACGCGTGCCACATTGGCAATTCACTCCATGCGACTGATGTCCATCGATATACAACCTCTGAGCTCGTACGTCTCATAGAAGGGCGTTAAGCAAGAGAATAAATTCTCCGCTGCCAAACAGATGTATATTTAATAGAGATCAATCAACACAGAATAAAATCCAATGTAAGACACACAATCCATTTACAAGTTCGTTCTGGGTCTGAACGAAACCGGAGGCACTTTCCTCGCATATCCATCCATCTCCAGGTACGTCTGGACGATCACCAACTGATTCCCTCATCCTGGGTGTACAGCCCAATCAAGATCATCAGTAATCACCCAAACGATGTGAAGACTTCCGGTCTTCAACCACCGTCTTCATCTTCGACATCTCGTCGAATCGGTTATTCAGAATGGGTATAAACCCGGCCTTTCTGAATAACCCACGTATATAATAAACGAATGTTACACAAACACAACGAACGCCTCATTCCAATTCAGAATATTCTTTTATTCACAAAATCACATTCTTAGGGAAATGTTCCCATTAATTTTATCCAAGATAAATTCTTCTAAATTTATTCTTTAATCCTCCTATGGATATCATTTCAAACTAGTCGGGATTAACGAACCACACCGAAGTAATTATTTGTTTTATTTCCCAATCCCAACCTATATATCCCATGGAGCAAAACTGGTGATACTCCATATCTAACACCACGGTGTTATCGGTAAAATTAATTACCATTTCACGTTCAAATCTAATTAAAGATTTAACTATCGCTTTGGAGCAAAACTGGTGATACTCCACTCTCGATCACTTTTCAGATTTGATAATTTAAATTATCAATCCACATTTTTAATCTAATTAAAGATTCATTAAAACTCCACTTAGTTTTAATCTTCACAAAAATCAATATTCTGTCTTTAATTGGGTTAAAGAACCAATGTCTTCTAAAACACGATTCACGACAAACCCAAATCACATTTGATATTAAATACAAGGCTTTGAATAGAAAATATATCGGCTTATATTCAATATCAAATTCTGAAACCAACAAATATCGTATTGGAAATAACGATATAAAATATATCTTTCAAATTCCCATAACAATATCCGTATAGTCACGAAATCCAATATCGAAATATTCCGAAGATAATTTCGATTCAACTCCAGTCCAATCCACGTATTGGGAATATCGATTATTTTTAAAATCACTTTCAAATTCAATTTATTCATTTCAAAAATAAATTGATTTTTAATTCTAGTTTAAAACTAGTTCATTTCAATAAAAATCTATTTTATCTTTTCAAATGTGGAATTTTTCACCCCAGTTCTTTCCAATTCACATATTATAATTTTACACAAATTATAGATATTTTTAATAATTTTATCAAGGCCCGTACAGTCGATTTCCATCAACGGCCATCGAACTGCACTTACAACGACCTTTTTCGAATTTGATTTGGACATAATTCCAAATCCAACCGTATTTCTAATATTCAT
This sequence comes from Allium sativum, assembly GCA_030737875.1. Taxonomy (NCBI): domain Eukaryota; kingdom Viridiplantae; phylum Streptophyta; class Magnoliopsida; order Asparagales; family Amaryllidaceae; genus Allium; species Allium sativum. The sequence continues at coordinate 604,920,915 of CM060910.1, read as the reverse complement.
TGGAAAGCTCTTTTCGATACGAACCCAACGGTTCCGGTTTTAGGAGAATCCGACGGTCGGATCTCCCGCAATGTCCGTTTGAAATAAATGGTCGAAATTCACGAACTGCCGCGGCGCGGCGCGTTCTATTCAGGCCATTATATTATATATATAATATATATAATATATATTTCGTCGATTTCTATTTAAAACGAATTATATAAATAGTTTTAAAATTCGTTTCAAAATCTATTTCAACTTCCATTTCAATTCAAAGCCAAAATGGAATTCTTCTTTATAAATCCGTTTTAAAATTCATTTCTATTCAATTCGAATTTCAATTCAATTTGAATTCATTTTCAATTCAATTCATTTCGAAATCGTTTTCAATTCAATTCATTTCGAAATCGTTTTCAATTCAATTCATTTCGAAATCGTTTTCAATTCAATTCATTTCGAATTTCAATTTCAAAATATTTAATTTCGAATTCACTTTTCAATATTCATTATACAACGAATAAAATCGATATAAATATCGTTCACGTTAAAATGGCGCAAAACTAATCAACACGGCTTTATATTTTTCACAACTTCTTTATTTTATTCAACAAATGAATATTTATCCCATTCAACACATGAATCTATATTTTTTTTTAACCCACGACTAATCTCAACACATGAGTACTGTCAACACATCACTATTTTTGTTATGTGAAATATTTTATAAAACTATGGTATCTATCGTTTGATTTTTAATTAGACTTCTACTGGGAAGTAGTTCTAATTTTAAATATGATAAAGATGTAATTTTTCTTATTTAAAATATTTCACTCAACACATGAATAGTTTCAACCCATAATCATCGTCAACACATGACTATTTTTATATTCAACACATGAATTTTCTTTTATCATATTCATTATTTTCCCGATTGGAATGAGGCCCAATCAATCACCATATAACGTTAATTATATGGATTCCATACAACACATGTATATAATAGCATTGAAAAATAATCTACCATCAACCAAAGTGCACTACACTGTATAAGCATCAAATATTGATATCTGACGCTTATAACAGCCTGTCAATCAATCGATCGACATATTTAATCAATCAGGATGAGTGAACTTCAAATTTCATCCCAACACCCGTGTGGGGTTTCAAACAATCAAACACAGATTTTATTTGTGCAGTTGGGCGATGTGTAAAATTTATCGACCCAATCAATATCAGTCAAATCAGTGTATATAAACAAATCGGCCGATTTGTTTATAAATATTTTATTTATTCACTTTCACGTTAAAAACTATATTTTTAACGATAAAACATTTTATTTTAACACATGAATTTCTATTCAGTTCATTTATTCGATAAAATGATATTTTTATTTTTCTAACATATTTTAGAAAATTTCGGCGGCATAACGGCACGATACTAGAAACAGGACAAGGCCTAGCCTTATCCCCGGTCTAGTGAAGGCCCACGCCATTCACACATCAATCGAATCACTTTCGTTATGCAAACCACAAAATTTGGAGTAAGAGTCTAACCTAGCCTTACTCCTTCGCCTTATAACGGCGCACGTCTAATCCTAACCAATTTATCGATTCGATTTTTCACACCACAAACCACATTCAAACCAATATCTCAATCAATCACCAAACAGCCAAACAAACAAGTCCATGGTCTGTGGACAATTGTGTCGGGTGCTACTAAACACCGTCTGCATCCTAGTATATATATATAACTAGAAATTTAAATTGAAGAGTGAGAAGTTCTCACCAATAGCTATCCAACTTCACGACACTTCATTGATAGAAATCTTCTTCGTTATCCCATCTTCGTCATCTTCGTTGCCCGTAGTTACTACATATATAAAAATCACACATTTTTATATTTTGATGTCTTTAAAATAAAAATCACATTTTTATTTATTCATTTTCAATTTAAAATTATATTTCTATAATCACTTTATATATTTAAAAATCGAATTTCTTTACTATACTATTCAATATTAAAAATCTCGCCTTTTCTATTTTTAAAATCAAATCTTTTCTATTTTAAAAATATCGTCTTTTCGTCGATAAGGATTTTACCTTTTCTAAAATAAAGATTTCGCCTTTACTAAAATAAAGTTTTCGCCTTTACTATATTTAAAATATCGTCTTTTCACTTTTAAAAATATCGTCTTTTCACTTTTAAAAATATCGTCTTTACGATTTCATCCCTATAGAAATCACATTTTATTCTGCTACCAATAAAAAGATGATATTTTTAATATTCCTAACATGTAAAAATTATATTTTTAATTCTTTAAAAATATGAAAATCATATGAAAATCAAATTCTTCTTTGCTATTTTATATATTAAAATTCAATTTTTTTTCTGCTATGTTTCTTTACAAACATTGCTAATTTATTTAATAAAAACTGAAATTTACGATGTATTTTATTAAACAAAAACTGAATTTTTCCAATGCTTGTGATCAAACAAAAACTGAATAATTATAAGGAAGAAAAAAAAAGAAATCATTTTTCCCTTAATTACATTCAGATAAATAATAAAAAAAACAAAACAAAAAGGAAAAGAAAAGAAAATAAACTGAACTTACAGCGTTCATTGAATTGGGTGTTCGAGCTGTAGCTCGCGCGAGCGGAGAGGGAGGTCGCCGGAGTAGGCGATGGCGGAGGTGAGGAGCGTCAGGTGCGGTGGCGGTCGAACTCGAGGGGGGTGGAGATGCGTCGGCGTCGGGTTCGGGCAATGGGGGTTCTCGCGGTGGGAAGAGGGAGCGGGAGGAGGGAATCGAGGAGGGAAGAAGAAGAAGCGGCGGAGGGCGGCAGGCGGATGGTGGCGCGTCGGGGTGGCGATCGCCAAGGGGGCGGCGGGCGGGTCCGATCCCCTTTCTCTTTTTTTTTTTTTTTTTTTTTAGATTCTGAGAAAAAATAAACGGGGGGGGGGGGGGGGGCTATATAAAAAAGATTTTATATATTTAATTTAATTTTAATTTATTTTATCCCAAGGAGTTGACTTTTTATTCGACTTCGAAACGAGGCCCACCGACTGTCGCCCATAGCATTTCACCCCCATTCCGAACACAATGGGATATGTATCGTAAGCTGATTCGGCTGTTACAATCAGTTTTCGTTAAATTTACATTTAAATCACTATATTGAATTTTAAACGTACATTTCAAATTACTGGGGTCACATACTAACCAGAAAAATTCCAGAAAAATATTTTCTAGCTTCGTATTGACGATACGGTCCTAACAAAACTAGTTTCGTCGAATTCTGAGACCGTTAGAAAAATGGCCAATTTCCAGTCGATTAAAATCAACTGAAACTGGTCAAACGCGTTTTCCTTCGCCACGCTCACATATTGATTCGAAAAATTATGAAATTTGAAACCTAGAAATAACTTGACATCACGGACCCAACAAAAGTGGTTTCGTCGAAATCCGAGGTCGTTTGCAAAATGTCTATTTTTAAGGGCCTGAGTTCCATAGCGACTATTCAGAATTTTCAACTGGACATATCTTTTGATTCTCGCTACGAAATTTTGATTTGTCAGATTCGTTGGAAAGATATTATCTATTAGATCCTATTATTTTTGGTTTCACTAAAATCCGGATTGTTTTGCACCCGGTACATTCATATGAAGTTTGAAATCGAATTATCGAACTACCGCGCCATTTTCAATTCCTTTTATAATTATATATAAATATTCTAACGACGACGTATATAATATATACGTCGAATTATATTCAAAATAAATTTCACGTCGATTTTATTTAAAATAATCATTTTAAATGTTCAAACTTCGCTAAAATTGCCAAAATAAAAATTTCAAACTGGCTCGCATTTTACGGGTTATTACAATCTCCCCCACTTAAAACTTTTCATCCCCGAAAAGGAACAAAGTCGAAAGTGGTTTGATTATTTAGCTCTACATTCGGTCGGGCTTCCATTCTCCAACTTTTCAGTTTCTGAGAATTTTCAAAATTTCAAAAATTTGGCTAACACCCTAAATTTTTGAAAAATTTCGCCATAACCTCCCCTGCACCGGGAGCATCGGGGAATTTCAAATAGCTTCCCCGGTCCTTCAGATCTCAAAAAGAAAAAGAAAAAGCCAAGCGGCTAGCCAATAGGCTCACAAAATCATCATCACCCAAACAAAACAGGAAATTATGTAGTAAACATGTACCTATTTGTCAGGCAAACAAATTTTATTCTCTGCTCTAGCCTCCTTGCTATGACCTGTTCAATGTAATATATGCATATGCAAGCAAATGTGACCAATTTTCAATATAGTTCAATATTCGATTCAATTAGGCATAAATGGTTAAAAATTAGCAAACAAATAAACAACCAACACAAACATCAATCAATTAGTGAATTAGAGTTTCAAATTCATAATTTGATACATATACAAAAAATCATGTTTTTGATGCCAATTCACAACAATGTGTTCTAACTATATTAGTTTTGGTTCTCACACCAGTCTAATGGAAATATATAGAAAATCACGCCTTCGTCACTCGAAAATAAATACTGGTGATGGTATACTTCATCATCAGGACCATGTCTGGGTGACTAGAGTGTGACTCTATATCTATCTAATATATTAAAACTTCGAATATACGTTCATGACGCGTATATGCAAAACCTTTATATACTAGATTGTCCATATCCAAAATAAATAAATATTCAAATACGATTAAAATGGTTTAAATTTTCAAAACAAAAATTGTTTTCTTTTGAAAAGTATACTCTTCACACTCGTTCTAGGATACTACTGATCCTATCTCTAACGAGTCATTCTAATTGGATTTTGCTAATCCAATATCTGATGAATTCTTTCGTATGGTTCTAATGTGCCTTGTTCTCGAGCTCTGTAAACCAAAGCTCTGATACCAAACTGACACGACCCGAACTTCCCCGTGAAGGAAAGCACGGATAGCGTTGAGAACAACACACAAATGAACGCATACAGAAGAACATTTCATTGTTATTACAACAATTCCATCAGATACAAGAATATACAGAGTATAAATGAATAAATTACATTCGATAAATATCAGAGATTACAATAAATTACACAGCAGCGGAAAATAATACAAAAGCACAACTGAAAGTAATGCACGGATACAGAGCTTTCCGAGCATCGTTCCAGCTGTAAATCAGGACCCTGTGAATATAAATCTGCAAAACCAAAACTACTAGCTGCCCGTGCGGAAAATGGGGCACCCAGAGTTTAGGTTAAAACAATAAACTCCAGGTCAGTCATGTGACTGGTGTGAGAACTAAAACAGTTATTAATATTGGTTTTAAAGTTAGGTAAATCAAGGGACCACGCCGTATAACACGGAACGGGTTTCCTCCCAAGAATACCAGTGCATAGAACAAACAGCGCAATGCTAAATAAAGAAAAATGAAGCTGTTATAAGACCCAGGTCCCATCACACAATGCAACGCAAGACGGAGGATAGGGTTTTCCCTTATAACAGCCAAAGCATGCTTGATACGTTTAAAACACATTATTTTGATATTACTATATGTGTATAGTGTCAAAACAATTTCACATCATAAATATCAATCATAGGCGGCATGGGTACCATCTATCATGTCGCCATACTAGTTCTACAATTAAAACCGCAATACACGTATTGGAAATTGGATTTCCGTCATGAGCCGAGGCAAGGGGCAAGCTCCTCTCCGCGTTCGAGACACTCTAGCAAATGTCCCAGGACCCCACTATGATCCTTGGATCTTCAGGGCCGGTCCTCTCTTACTTTTGAGGATTAGTTATTCCTGAACACACGTTTCCCGGTCCTTACAGACCTATATCCGAGGCGCCTCATATCCAACAACCACACAGGTGAAAAGTATATAAATGTCAGGGCTGGTAGGTCACTGACACCACCCTAGCTAGAAAGAAACGTCGTGCTCTCCCTGCAGTCACTATCCCGTTTTTGACTCATACCGAGGTGTGAGGCTCGCGAATTCACGTTATACACAAAGCTACGCCACACAGGCCGTGCTTTGATCATCAACCACAAGACTTTGCTTTTCAACAGAAGCCTTGATCAATTGCCACTTACGCGTGCCACATTGGCAATTCACTCCATGCGACTGATGTCCATCGATATACAACCTCTGAGCTCGTACGTCTCAGAGAAGGGCGTTAAGCAAGAGAATAAATTCTCCGCCGCCAAACAGATGTATATTTAATAGAGATCAATCAACACAGAATAAAATCCAATGTCAGACACACAATCCATTTACAAGTTCGTTCTGGGTCTGAACGAAACCGGAGGCACTTTCCTCGCATATCCATCCATCTCCAGGTACGTCTGGACGATCACCAACTGTTTCCCTCATCCTGGGTGTACAGCCCAATCAAGATCATCAGTAATCACCCAAACGATGTGAAGACTTCCGGTCTTCAACCACCATCTTCATCTTCGACATCTCGTCGAATCGGTTATTCAGAATGGGTATAAACCCGGCCTTTCTGAATAACCCACGTATATAATAAACGAATGTTACACAAACACAACGAACGCCTCATTCCAATTCAGAATATTCTTTTATTCACAAAATCACATTCTTAGGGAAATGTTCCCATTAATTTTATCCAAGATAAATTCTTCTAAATTTATTCTTTAATCCTCCTATGGATATCATTTCAAACTAGTCGGGATTAACGAACCACACCGAAGTAATTATTTGTTTTATTTCCCAATTCCAACCTATATATCCCATGGAGCAAAACTGGTGATACTCCATATCTAACACCACGGTGTTATCGGTAAAATTAATTACCATTTCACGTTCAAATCTAATTAAAGATTTAACTATCGCTTTGGAGCAAAACTGGTGATACTCCACTCTCGATCACTTTTCAGATTTGATAATTTAAATTATCAATCCACATTTTTAATCTAATTAAAGATTCATTAAAACTCCACTTAGTTTTAATCTTCACAAAAATCAATATTCTGTCTTTAATTGGGTTAAAGAACCAATGTCTTCTAAAACACGATTCACGACAAACCCAAATCACATTTGATATTAAATACAAGGCTTTGAATAGAAAATATATCGGCTTATATTCAATATCAAATTCTGAAACCAACAAATATCTTATTGGAAATAACGATATAAAATATATCTTTCAAATTCCCATAACAATATCCGTATAGTCACGAAATCCAATATCGAAATATTCCGAAGATAATTTCGATTCAACTCCAGTCCAATCCACGTATTGGGAATATCGATTATTTTTAAAATCACTTTCAAATTCAATTTATTCATTTCAAAAATAAATTGATTTTTAATTCTAGTTTAAAACAAGTGCATTTCGATAAAAATCTATTTTTATCTTTTCAAATGTGGATTTTTTCACCCCAGTTCTTTCCAATTCACATATTATAATTTTACACAAATTATAGATATTTTTAATAATTTTATCAAGGCCCGTACAGTCGATTTCCATCAACGGCCATCGAACTGCACTTACAGCGACCTTTTTCGAATTTGATTTGGACATAATTCCAAATCCAACCGTTAGATTTCAAATTTCTAATATTCATTGGAAAGCTCTTTTCGATACGAACCCAACGGTTCCGGTTTTAGGAGAATCCGACGGTCGGATCTCCCGCAATGTCCGTTTGAAATAAATGGTCGAAATTCACGAACTGCCGCGGCGCGGCGCGTTCTATTCAGGCCATTATATTATATATATAATATATATAATATATATTTCGTCGATTTCTATTTAAAACGAATTATATAAATAGTTTTAAAATTCGTTTCAAAATCTATTTCAACTTCCATTTCAATTCAAAGCCAAAATGGAATTCTTCTTTATAAATCCGTTTTAAAATTCATTTCTATTCAATTCGAATTTCAATTCAATTTGAATTCATTTTCAATTCAATTCATTTCGAAATCGTTTTCAATTCAATTCATTTCGAAATTGTTTTCAATTCAATTCATTTCGAAATCGTTTTCAATTCAATTCATTTCGAATTTCAATTTCAAAATATTTAATTTCGAAATCACTTTTCAATATTCATTAAACAACGAATAAAATCGATATAAATATCGTTCACGTTAAAATGGCGCAAAACTAATCAACACGGCTTTATATTTTTCACAACTTCTTTATTTTATTCAACAAATGAATATTTATCCCATTCAACACATGAATCTATATTTTTTTTCAACCCACGACTAATCTCAACACATGAGTACTGTCAACACATCACTATTTTTGTTATGTGAAATATTTTATAAAACTATGGTATCTATCGTTTGATTTTTAATTAGACTTCTACTGGGAAGTAGTTCTAATTTTAAATATGATAAAGATGTAATTTTTCTTATTTAAAATATTTCACTCAACACATGAATAGTTTCAACCCATAATCATCGTCAACACATGACTATTTTTATATTCAACACATGAATTTTCTTTTATCATATTCATTATTTTCCCGATTGGAATGAGGCCCAATCAATCACCATATAACGTTAATTATATGGATTCCATACAACACATGTATATAATAGCATTGAAAAATAATCAACCATCAACCAAAGTACACTACACTGTATAAGCATCAAATATAGATATCTGACGCTTATAACAGCCTGTCAATCAATCGATCGACATATTTAATCAATCAGGATGAGTGAACTTCAAATTTCATCCCAACACCCGTGTGGGGTTTCAAACAATCAAACACAGATTTTATTTGTGCAGTTGGGCGATGTGTAAAATTTATCGACCCAATCAATATCAGTCAAATCAGTGTATATAAACAAATCGGCCGATTTGTTTATAAATATTTTATTTATTCACTTTCACGTTAAAAACTATATTTTTAACGATAAAACATTTTATTTTAACACATGAATTTCTATTCAGTTCATTTATTCGATAAAATGATATTTTTATTTTTCTAACATATTTTAGAAAATTTCGGCGGCATAACGGCACGATACTAGAAACAGGACAAGGCCTAGCCTTATCCCCGGTCTAGTGAAGGCCCACGCCATTCACACATCAATCGAATCACTTTCGTTATGCAAACCACAAAATTTGGAGTAAGAATCTAACCTAGCCTTACTCCTTCGCCTTATAACGGCGCACGTCTAATCCTAACCAATTTATCGATTCGATTTTTCACACCACAAACCACATTCAAACCAATATCTCAATCAATCACCAAACAGCCAAACAAACAAGTCCATGGTCTGTGGACAATTGTGTCGGGTGCTACTAAACACCGTCTGCATCCTAGTATATATATATATAACTAGAAATTTAAATTGAAGAGTGAGAAGTTCTCACCAATAGCTATCCAACTTCACGACACTTCATTGATAGAAATCTTCTTCGTTATCCCATCTTCGTCATCTTCGTTGCCCGTAGTTACTACATATATAAAAATCACACATTTTTATATTTTGATGTCTTTAAAATAAAAATCACATTTTTATTTATTCATTTTCAATTTAAAATTATATTTCTATAATCACTTTATATATTTAAAAATCGAATTTCTTTACTATGCTATTCAATATTAAAAATCTCGCCTTTTCTAATTTTAAAATCAAATCTTTTCTATTTTAAAAATATCGTCTTTTCGTCGATAAAGATTTTACCTTTTCTAAAATAAAGATTTCGCCTTTACTAAAATAAAGTTTTCGCCTTTACTATATTTAAAATATCGTCTTTTCACTTTTAAAAATATCGTCTTTACGATTTCATCCCTAAAGAAATCACATTTTATTCTGCTACCTATAAAAAGATGATATTTTTAATATTCCTAACATGTAAAAATTATATTTTTAATTCTTTAAAAATATGAAAATCATATGAAAATCAAATTCTTCTTTGCTATTTTATATATTAAAATTCAATTTTTTTTCTACTATGTTTCTTTACAAACATTGCTAATTTATTTAATAAAAACTGAAATTTACGATGTATTTTATTAAACAAAAACTGAATTTTTCCAATGCTTGTGATCAAACAAAAACTGAATAATTATAAGGAAGAAAAAAAAAAGAAATCATTTTTCCCTTAATTACATTCAGATAAATAATAAAAAAAACAAAACAAAAAGGAAAAGAAAAGAAAATAAACTGAACTTACAGCGTTCATTGAATTGGGTGTTCGAGCTGTAGCTCGCGCGAGCGGAGAGGGAGGTCGCCGGAGTAAGCGATGGCGGAGGTGAGGAGCGTCAGGTGCGGTGGCGGTCGAACTCGAGGGGGGTGGAGATGCGTCGGCGTCGGGTTCGGGCAATGGGGGTTCTCGCGGTGGGAAGAGGGAGCGGGAGGAGGGAATCGAGGAGGGAAGAAGAAGAAGCGGCGGAGGGCGGCAGGCGGATGGTGGCGCGTCGGGGTGGCAATCGCCAAGGGGGCGGCGGGCGGGTCCGATCCCCTTTCTCTTTTTTATTTATTTATTTTAGATTCTGAGAAAAAATAAACGGGGGAGGGCCTATATAAAAAAGATTTTATATATTTAATTTAATTTAATTTTAATTTATTTTATCCCAAGGAGTTGACTTTTTATTCGACTTCGAAACGAGGCCCACCGACTGTCGCCCATAGCGTTTCACCCCCATTCCGAACACAATGGGATATGTATCGTAAGCTGATTCGGCTGTTACAATCAGTTTTCGTTAAATTTACATTTAAATCACTATATTGAATTTTAAACGTACATTTCAAATTACTGGGGTCACATACTAACCAGAAAAATTCTAGAAAAATATTTTCTAGCTTCGTATTGACGATACGGTCCTAACAAAACTAGTTTCATCGAATTCTGAGACCGTTAGAAAAATGGCCAATTTCCAGTCGATTAAAATCAACTGAAACTGGTCAAACGCGTTTTCCTTCGCCACGCTCACATATTGATTCGAAAAATTATGAAATTTGAAACCTAGCAATAACTTGACATCACGGACCCAACAAAAGTGGTTTCGTCGAAATCTGAGGTCGTTTGCAAAATGTCTATTTTTAAGGGCCTGAATTCCATAGCGACTATTCAGAATTTTCAACTGGACATATCTTTTGATTCTCGCTACGAAATTTTGATTTGTCGGATTCGTTGGAAAGATATTATCTATTAGATCCTATTATTTTTGGTTTCACTAAAATCCGGATTGTTTTGCACCCGGTACATTCATATGAAGTTTGAAATCGAATTATCGAATTATCGAACAACCGCGCCATTTTCAATTCCTTTTATAATTATATATAAATATTCTAACGACGACGTATATAATATATACGTCGAATTATATTCAAAATAAATTTCACGTCGATTTTATTTAAAATAATCATTTTAAATGTTCAAACTTTGCTAAAATTGCCAAAATAAAAATTTCAAACTGGCTCGCATTTTACGGGTTATTACACCATCCCAAAGCCTCCTCGTGAACCCCAACGTGCTACACCCAAGGATAGCCGCCGCAAAGCAAAGCACCGCCGCCAGGCCCCAATGGCGCCGCCCTGACCTCCGACAACCCCTCCATCGGTGGACCTTTCTACAGTGAACTCCTGGAGGCAAACCAGTGAGCGTTTCTTCCTTTTTATTATTAAATAATTAAACCTTGAATTTTATTTTTAGATAAAGAAAAAGATTAAATTTTTAAGCAAATAAGAATACAATTTTCTAATGTACAAAGCCATGATTTTGTTTATATAAAGATCGTATTTTTGATAGCATAACGTTATGATATTTTTACTAAAGAAAGAATATATTTTTAATGTAAGAAAGACTATATTTTTACTATAGGAAGACTATATTTTTAATGTATGAAAGGTTGAATTTTTAAAAAATGTAAAGATTGAATTTTTATAAACGAAAAGGTTGAATCTTTATTATATGAACAAAATCAAAATATAATATTTATATAGAGTGTAGCATTTTAAAAATATGATTTTTATATTTTAGAAAGAATAAAAATTCGATTTTTAATTTTATAGCAGAGATAAAAAAATGATTTTTATATTGAAATAGCGAAAAGATTCTATCTTTGAAGTAGGAAAGATATGATTTTTATATCATAAAAATAATAAAAATATGATTTTTATCATATGTCAAATATAAAAATGTGATTTTTATGAAGTAGAAGTATTAAAAATATGATTTTCATATAATGTAGGTAATAGAATAGTCATAGAACAAAGGAAGTGATTTTTAATCGAAGAAAATTTTGATCTTTATATATGTAGCGAGTTAAAAATATAATTTTTATATGAACAGTGTGAAAAGAACTACATAGGAATTCTAATCAAATCCAGATGGTTCAGCAGTTGAAAAGAAAAGCATGGCGGAGTGGATCCCTCAGTGAGAACTTCTCACCTTTAATTTAATTTTTCTAGTTAAAAATATATACTAGGATGCAGACGGTGTTTAGTAACACCCAACACCCGTCGTCCACAGACCATGGACGGCTTGTATGCTTGTTTGTTTGATTTTGCTGTGTAGTTGATTGTGTGATGTGATGTGAAATGAAAATAAAATATTTATATAGTTAAAATATTTTATAGTCGAAAATAGAATTTTTAACGTGTATTTAAAATGAAATAAATAGTTATAAAAAATCGAACGATTTGTTTATATACACACATTTGACTGATATTGATTGGGACGATAAATTTTACAAATCGCCCAACTGCACAAATAAAATCTGTGTTTGATTGTTTGAAAACCCCACACGGGTATTGGGGTGATATATGACATACACTAATCCCAATAATTAGCTGTATGTCGATCGATTAATGGACAGACTGTTATGAGCATTAAATATTTATATTTGATGCTTATACAGTGTAGAATGCACTTTGGATGATGGTTGATTATTCATCGTTACATGTGCTGTAGAAAATCCATATAATTAACATTATATGGTAATGGATTGGGCCTCATTCCAGTTTTGAAATAAAATATTTGAAAACAGAAATATTTGAAATAGAATATTTGAAAATAGAAATATATGAAGCCGTGTTGATTAGATTGACGCCATTTTGACGTGAACGATATTTATATCGATTTTATTCATTTTATAATGAATATCGAAAGTGATTTCAAAATCTGATATTTTGAAAAGAATTGAAATTCGAACTGAAACTGAATAGAAATGAATTCGAATTGAAATCGAATAGAAATGAATTCGAATAGAAATGAATTCGAATTGAAATCGAATAGAAATGAATTCGAATTGAAATAGAATAGAAATGAATTAGAATTGAAATTGAATTGAAAACGAACTGAAATTGAATTAGAAATCAATTTGAATTGAAATCAATTTGGAATGAATTTAAAACGAATTTATAAGGAAAAATTCAATTTTGATTTAAATTTGAAAAGAAGTTGAAATCGTTTTGAAAACGAATTTAAAACGATTTATAAAATACGTTTTTAAAAGGAAATCGACGAAGTATATATTATATAAATTATATATATAATATAATGGCCTGAATAGAACGCCCCGCGCTGCGGTAGTTCGTGAATTTCGACCATTGACTTCGAACGGATATTACGGGAGATCCGACCGTCGGATTCTCCTAAAATCGGAACCGTTGGGTTCGTATCGAAAAGAGATTTCTAACGAATATTAGAAATTTGAAATATAACGGTTGGATTTGGAATTATGTCCAAATCAAATTTGGAAAAGGTCGCTGTAAGTGCAGTTCGATGGCCGTTGATGGAAATCGACTGTACGGGCCTTAATAAAATTATTAAAAATAGTAATAATTTGTGTAAAATCATAAGAAATGATTTGGGAAGAAATGGGATGAAAAACTCCATATTTGAAAAGATAAAAATAGATTTTTATCGAAATGAACTAGTTTTGAACTAGAATTATAATTCTATTCATTTTTAAATAAATAAATTGAATTTGAAAAATGGTTTTGAAGGTAACTAGAATTTCCAATAATTGAATTGGAATGGATTTGAATCGAAATTTTCTTTGGATTATTTTGATGTTGGATTGCGTGATTACACAGATATTGTTATGGAAATTTGAAAGATATATTTATATTGTTATTTCCAATACAATATTTGTTGGTCGTATAATTTGATATTGAATATAACCCGATATATTTTCTATTCAGAGCCTTGTAATTAATATCAAATGTGATTTGGGTTTGTCGTGAATGGTGTCTTCATTAACACTGTTCTTAAGCCCAGTTGAGCAAATGATCGAATCTTTTTATTTAGATTTAATGAAGTGTACCAATTAAATAATATTTAATTGGAATCGAATTCGAATAGATTCTTGGGTTTACCGTGAATGGTGTTTTAAATAACACTCGTTCTTTAACCCGATAATTAATAGAATGTGATTTTGGGTTGTCGTGAACGGTATCTTCAATAATACTGTTCTTAGACCCACGGAGTTAAGAAAATCACAAACTAACTAGAGATTAGTTAAGTTGAATGGTTTCTTGGGTATTGATCTGATGTTGGTTTCGGCCTTCGGGGTTAATACTTAGGGAATTGCTCACTTGCTAATTTATGGCCGGGGACTGATTGAAATGTGATGTGATTTTGGGTTTATCGTGAACCGTGTTTTAAATGACACGGATTCTTTAACCCAGTTAAAGATTAAAACTAAGTGGAGTTTTAATGAACCTTTAATTAGATTGAAAAGATCGAGAATGGAGTATCACCAGTTTTGCTCCAGGCGATAGTTAAATATTTAATTAGATTTTAACGTGAAATGGTAATTGAATTTACCGATAACATCGTGGTGTTAGATATGAAGTATTAACAGTTTTACTTCATGGGATAAGTAGGTTGGGATTAGGAAATTAAAACCAATGATTACTTCGGTAAGGTTCGCTAATCCCGACTAGTTTGAATTGATATTCAAAAGCATATTAAAGAATAAATTTAAAAGAATTTATCTTTGATAAAATTAATGGGAACCTTTCCCTAAGAATGTGAAATTTAGAAACTAACTATAGGTTAGCTAAGCAGAACGGTTTCCTGGGTATTGATCGGATGTTAGTTTCGACCTTCGGGGTTAATATTTGGGGAATTATTCTCTTGTTAATTTACGGTTAGTGACTGATGAATTGGAATGAGGCGTATGTTGTGTTTGTGTAACACATGTTTATTATATACGCGAGTTATTCAGAAAGACCGGGCTTATCCCATTCTGAATAACTGATACGACGGTAAGTCGAAGATGAAGACGGTGGTTGAAGACCGGAGGTCTTCACGTCGTTTGAATAATTACCGATGATCTTGATTGGGCCGTACAGCCAAGAGGAGGGAATCAGTTGGTGGTCGTCCGGACGTACTTGGAGATCGATGGATATGCGGGGTACTAGGTGCCTCCGGTTTCGTTCAGACCCAGAATGGACGTGTAAATGGACTGTGTGTCTGACATCGGATTTCATTCTGTGTGACTGATATCGGTTGCATAGAGTGGTTTGCCTGTGTGGCATGCTAAGATGCAAATGATCAAGGCTTCTGTTGAAAAGAAGAGTCTTATGGTTGATGATCAAAGCACGGCCTTTGTGGCGTAGCTTTGTGTAACATTTACTTCGCGAGTTTCACGCCCGGTATGAACCAAAAACGGGAGACGGACCTCAGGGAGGACATGCGTTTCTTTCTAGTTAGAAGTGGCGTCAGTGGTTCTACATGCCCTGACGAGTTTGACTTATGTGGTTGTTGCTGTTGCGAGGTGCCTCGGTTGTATTGGTTTCAGCCGATGCATTCTAGTCGATAGACGGACCAGACATACGCCCCAAAGGGCTGGGAAACGCAGTGTTCATGATTTCGTCTAATCCACATCGGTGGACCGGCCCTGTCGCTCCAAGGTCACTCAAGCTCTGACCTGAGGCCCGGGATAGAGAGTCTCGAATCAGTTGAGGACTATCTTTTGCCTCGGTTCACAGATGGAAACCCAACTTCCAAATACCTGACATTTGCGATTTTAATTGTAGAGCCTAGTATTGGCGACATGATATATGGTACCCATGCCGCCTATGATTGATATTTATGATTTGAAGTTGTTTTATACACTATGCACTTATAGTAGTATCAAATGATTTTTTTAAAACGTACTAAGCATGTTTGGCTATTATAAGCGAAAACCCTATCCACCGGCTTGCGTTGCATTGTGTGATAGGACCTGGGTCTTATAATAGCTTCATTTTTCTTTATTTAGCATTGCGCTGTTGTTATATGCACTAGTATTCTTGGGAGGAAACCCGTTCCTTGTTATACGGCGTGGTCCCTTGATTTACCTAACTTTAAAATAAAGATTAATAACTGTTTTAGTTCTCACACCAATCACATGACTGATCTGGAGTTTATTATTTTAACCTAAACTCTGGGTGCCCTTATTTTGTCATGGGCAGCTAGTAGTTTTGGTTTTGCAGATTTACATTCACAGGATCCTGGTATACCAGCTGGAACGATATCTGGAAAGCTATGTATCCGTATATCTCCTTCTAGTTGTGTTTTGTATTATTTTCCGCTGCTATGTAATGTATTGTAATCTCTGATATTTCTGTGTAATATTTATTCATACTCTGTATATTCTTGTATTCTGATGGAATTGTTGTAATATATAATGAAATGTTCTTCCGTCTGCGATCTTTTATGGCTTGTTCTCGACTCAATCCGGGATTTCCCGTAAGGGGGATTTCGGGTCGTTTCATCGTGGTATCAGAGCTTTGGTTTACAAAGCTCAGAGAACAAGACAGATTAGAACCATGCGAAAGAATTCATCAGAAATTGGATTAGTAATATCCAATGAGAATGACTCGTTAGAAATAGGATCAGTAGTATCCTAGAACGAGTGTGAAGAGTATTTTTTAAAGATGAAAACAAATTTTGTTTTGAAATTTAAATCAATTATTCGTATTTGATTATTTATTTTATATTGAATTTGGACAATCCAATATATAAAGATTTTGCATATATGTCTTGCAAACGTGTATTCGAAGTTTTAATGTACTGGATAGTTATAGAATCACACTCTAGTGCCCGGGGATAATTCTGGTGATGGGGCACCATCGCCAGTATTTATTTTCGAGCGACGAAAGTGAGATTTCTATATATTTCCAATTGACTGGTGTGAGAACCGAAACTAGATAGGGCTTATTGTTGTGATTTGGCATCAAAAATCTGATTTTTTGACTATATATCAAAGTTATGAATTTAAAAGCTAATCAACTAATTGATTGATGGTTGTGTTGTTTGATTATGGCTTGATTAATTAAAATTTGTATCATATAACCAAATTGAACCAAATAGTGAATTGTATTGAAAATTGGTCGCATTTGCATGCATATACACGTACTTACACTGAACAGGTCATAGCAAGGAGGCTAGAGCAGAAGAATAAAATTGTTTGCCCGACAAATAGGTACATGTTTACCATAATTTACTGTTTTGTTTGGGTGATGATGATTTTATGAGCCGATTGGCTAGCCGCTTGGCTTTTTCTTTTTCTTTTTGAGATCAGAGGGCCTATATGGCAATTTCGGGATTTTCCCGATGCTCCCGGTGCAGGGGAGGTTATGGCGAAATTTTTCGAAAATTTAGGGTGTTAGCCAAATTTTTGAAAAATTTGAAAAGTTCTTAGAAACTGAAAAGTTGAAGAACTTAAGCCGTAATGAAAATAATGGAAGTTGAGTTGATTAGTTAAACAACTTTCGGCTTCGTTCCTTTTCGGGGACGAAAAGTTTTAAGTGGGGGAGATTGTAACAACCCGGAAAATGCGAGTCAGTTTAAATTTTTTATTTTGGCAATTATAG
Organism: Allium sativum; assembly: GCA_030737875.1. Classification (NCBI taxonomy): domain Eukaryota; kingdom Viridiplantae; phylum Streptophyta; class Magnoliopsida; order Asparagales; family Amaryllidaceae; genus Allium; species Allium sativum. The sequence continues at coordinate 604,903,123 of CM060910.1, read as the reverse complement.
CGAATTTTGCATATTTAAAATGAATTATTTTAAATAATATCGACGAGAAATTTATTTTGAATAGAATTAGAACGTATATATTATATAGATCATCGTTAGAATATAAATAATTTTATATATATTTATAAAAGGAATTGAAAATGATGCGGTAGTTCGATAATTCGATTTCAAACTTCAATTGAATGTACCGGGTGCAAAATAAACCGGATTTTAACGAAACCAAAAATAATGGAATCTAATTGAGAATATCTTTCAAACGAACCCGAAAAATGAAAATTTCATAGCGGGGATCAAAAGATATGTCCAGTTGAAAATTCTGAATAGTCGCTATGGAATTCTGGCCTTTAAAAATAGCCATTTTGCAAATGACCTCGGATTTCGACGAAACCACTTTTGTTGGATCCGTGATGTCAAGTTATTGCTAGATTTCAATTTTCATAATTTTTCGATTCAATATGTGAGCGTAGCAAAAGAAAACGCGTTTGACCAGTTTTAGTTGATTTTAATCGACTGGAAAATGACCATTTTTCTAACGGTCTTTGAATTCGATGAAACTAGTTTTGTTAGGACCGTGTCGTCAATACAAAGCTAGAAAATATTTTTCGGGAATTTTTCAAGTTAGTATGTGACCCTAGTAAATTGAAATGCACGTTCAAATTTAATATATAGAGTTATATGTTGATTTTGACGAAAACTGATCGAATCAGCCGACGATACATATCCCATTGTGTTCGGAATGGGGGTAAAACGCTAGGGACATCAGGCGGGGGATCTCGTTTGGAGGTCAAATGAAAAGTCAACATATTTAAAATAAAAACAAAATAAAATAATATAAAATTAATTAACCACCCTCCACCTCATACCTTCTCTCTTCCTCCCCCGACAATTTTCAGTTTAAAATATAAAAAAAGGGAAAAGGGGCTGTGCCCTAGCCGACGGAGCTGCCGCCGCCGTGGATGGGGCCACCCTCTAGCCTCGCCCCCTTCTTCCCCTTCTCCTCCCTCGCGTTCACCCGCATCGAAACCCTCCCCCCTTTGCCCAGCCATCGCCGCGACACCCTCCTCTTCTTCTTCTCCACTCCCTCCACCTTAAACCACCGCCGCCTTTCCCTTCCACCCCCTCCGATCCGCTGCACCCCCTTTCCCTCCTCCTCCAATTGAAATCCGCACCTGTGCCTCGTCCCCCACACCACCGACCACGACTCCAGCAAGCCCCCTCTGACCGTCAAGTGCAAACCCCTCCCCCTTCTTTAATCAGTAGGTTTTATTTTGTTTTCTTATTTATTTTATTTTTATTTCAGATTTATTTTAGGTTATTTAACCAATAAAAATCTGTTTATATATATATATATATATATATATGAAAGGTTAGGAATTTTATATCTAAGTAGAGATTTGATTTTTATCATCAAAAAAGAAAAGTCGAGATTTTTAATTCGAGAAAGGAAAAAGGATTTGATTTTTAAGGATAAAAATATAATTTTTATATTTTTAGAATAATAAAAATATGATTTTTATTATATTTAGACAATAAAAATATGATTTTTTATAAGATGGAGTACATAAAAATTCAATTTTTATATGGGTAGCGATGTAAAAATATAATCTTTATATAAAAGGAAGCATTGTAAGAATATATAATTTTTATATATAAAGTACCATTATAAAAACGTGATTTTTAAATTGAATATCATATTAAAAATATGATTTTTAATATGAACAACGTGAAAAGAAGGAAGATGGAACGGATTGAAATCAAAAGAGAATTCTGACAATTCAAAAATGAAATGGCAGAGTGGAACCCTCTGTGAGAACTTCTCACTTTAACTTTTCTTTTCTAGTTATATAAATATATACTAGGATGCAGACGGTGTTTAGTAGCACCCGACACCATCATCCGCAGACCATGGACTTGTTTGTTTGGTTGTGTAGTTGGTTAGATTATTTGATTTGAATTTGATTGTTTGGTGAAATGGAATGGATTTGATTGATATGTGTATGGCGTGGGCTATTATTAGACCAGGGATAAGGCTAGGCCTTGTCCCGTTTCTAGTATCGTGCCGTTATGCCGCCGAAATTTTCTAAAATAAAGATATCATTTTATTTAATAAATGAACCGAATAGAATATTCGTAGGTTGAATAAAATAATTTGGTCGTTAAAAATATAATTTTTAATGTGAACGTGAACAAATAAAAATTCATTTACAAACCGGACGGTTTGTTTATGTACACCTATTTGAAGGACATTGATTGGGTCGATGAATTTTACACACTGCACAAATAAAATCTGTGTTTGATTGTTGGAAACACCACACGGGTATTGGGATAAAATACGACATACACTAATCCCAATAATTAGTTGTATGTCGATCAATGGATCGACACGCTGTTATAAGCATTAGATATCTATATTTGATGCTTATACAGTGTAGTGCACTTTGGATGATGGTTGATTATTTATCATTGCTATTATATACATGTGTTGTATAGAATCCATATAATTAACTTTATCTGGTAATTGATTGGGCCTCATTCCAATTGGAAAAACAAAGAATATTATAAAATAAAGGTTCACGTTTTGACAGTACTCATCTGTTGAGATTAGTCATGTGTTGAACGAAATATTTTAACAATAAAATTTACATCTTTATCATACATAAAATTAGAAACTAACTGGAAAATAGATAAGATGAGTGGTCTCCTGGATATTGATCTTATGTTGGTTTCGGCCTTTGGGGTTAATATTCAGGGAATTATTCTCTTACTAATTTACGGTTGGAGTCTGATTTGAAATCAAACGATAGATACCATTATTTTTATAAAATATATTAAGTAACAAGAATAGTCACACGTGGATAGTACTAATTCATTGAGATTAGTCATGTGTTGACAAAAATATAGATTCATGTATTGAATAGGATAAATATTCATTTGTTGAATAGAATAACGGAATTATTGAAATATACAAAGCCGTGTTGATTAGAGATGCGCTATTTTGACGCAAACGATATTTATATCGATTATATTCATTTTTATAATTGGATTGAATATAAAAGAAATTCGAATTGAATTGAATATAAAACGAATTCGAATTGAATTGAATATATAACGAATTCGAATTGAATTGAATATATAACGAATTCGAATTGAATTGAATATATAACGAATTCGAATTGAATTGAATATATAAGAATTCGAATTGAATTGAATATATAACGAATTCGAACTGAATTGAATATATAACGAATTCGAATTGAATTGAATATATAATGAATTCTAATTGGATATATAACGAATTCGAATTGAATTGAAAAGGAATTGAAATAGAATAAAAATCGATTTGAAATGAATTCAAATTGAACCGAAATTTGAATTGAGTTGAAATGAATTTAAAACGAATTTATAAGGAAAAATTCAATTTTGATTTGGATTTGAAATGGAAGTTGAAATTGTTTTTGAAACGAATCTAAAACTATTTATAAAATTCGTTTTAATTAGAAATCGACGAAATATATATTATATATTATATATATAATATAATGGCCTGAATAGAACGCGTCGCGCCGCAGTAGTTCGTAAATTTCGAGCATTGACTTCGAACGGACATTTCGGGAGATCCGACCGTCGGATTCTCCTAAATCCAGAACCGTTGGGTTCGTATCGAAAATAGCTTTCTAAAGAATATTAGAAATTTGAAATCTAACGGTTGGATTTGGAGATACGTCCAAATCAAATTTGGAAAAGGTCGCCGTAAGTGCAGTTCAATGGCCGTTGATGGAAATCGACTGTACGGGCCTTGATAAAATTATTAAAAATAGTAATAATTTGGGATAAAATCATCAGAAATGATTTGGGAAAAATTGGGATGAAAAACTCCATGTTTGAAAAGATAAAAATAGATTTTTTTATCGAAATGAACTAGTTTTGAACTAAAATTAAAACCCATTTATTTTTAAATAAATAAATTGGATTTGAAATGGGTTTTAAATAGAATTGATTTGTGGGTTTATCGTGAAGGGTGTTTTAAATAACACTTGTTCTTTAACCCGATAATAAATGGAATGTGATTTGGGTTTATCGTGAACTGTGTTTTAAACGACATTAATTCTTTAACCCAGAAAAAGGAGTTTTAATGAATCTGCAATTAGATTGAAATGTGAATTGATAATGAAAATTATCAAATTTGGAAAGTGAGCGAGAATGGAGTATCACCCGTTTTGCTCCAAAGAGATAGTTAAATATTTAATTAGATTTGAACGTGAAATGGTAATTAATTTTACCGATAACACCGTGGTATTAGATATAGAGTATTACCAGTTTTGCTTCATGGGATGAATAGGTTGGGATTGGAAAATAAAATAAATAATTACTTCGGTGTGGTTCGCTAATCTCGACTAGTTTGAAATGACATCTAAAGGAAGATTAAAGAATAAATTTCAAGGAATTTACCTTTGATAAAATTAACGAGAACCTTTCCCTAAGAATGTGAAATTTTGAAACTAACTGTAGGTTAGCCAAGAAGGATGGTTTTCTGGGTATTGATCTGATGTTGGTTTCGGTCTTCGGGGTTAATATTTGGGAAATTGTTCCCTTGCTAATTTACGATTAGTGCTGTTGAATTGGAATGAGGCGTATGTTATGTTTGTGTAACATTTATTTACTATATACGCGGGTCATTCAGAAAGGCCGGATTTATACCCATTCTGAATAACCGATTCGACAATGTGTCGAAGATGAAGATGGTGGATGAAGACCGGAAGTCTTCACATCGTTTGGGTGATGATTGATGATCTTGATTGGGATGTACACCCAAGATGAGGGAATCAGTTGGTGATCGTCCAGACGTACATGGAGATTGATAGATATGCGAGGAAAGTGCCTCCGGTTTCATTCAGACCCAGAACGAACTTTAAAATGGACTGTGTGTCTGACATTGGATTTTATTCTATGTTGATTGATCTCTATTAAATATACATCTGTTTAGCGGCGGAGAATTTATTCTTTTGCTTAACGCCCTTCTCTGAGACGTATGAGCTCAGAGGTTGCATATCGATGGACATCAGTCGCATGGCATGAATTGCCTGTGTGGCATGCCTAAGTGGCAATTGATCAAGGCTTCTGTTAAAAAGCAAAGTCTTGTGGTTGATGATCAAAGCACGGCCTACGTGGCAGCTTTGTGTATAACGTGAATTCGCGAGCCTCACACCTCGGTATGAGTCAAAAACGGGATAGTGACAGCGGGGAGAGCACGACATTTCTTTCTAGCTTTGGTGGTGTCAGTGACTTACCAGCCCTGACATTTATATACTTTTCACCTATGTGGTTGTTGGATGCGAGGCGCCTTGATTTTAGGTCTGTAAGGACCGGGAAACGTGTGTTCAGGAATAATTAATCCTCAAACGTAACGGAGGACCGGCCCAGAAGATCCAGGGGTTACCCAGAGTGTGTAGTCCCGAGGCATTTGCTAGAGTGTCTCGAATCGGAGAGGAGCTTGCCCCTTGCCTCGACTCATGACGGAAATCCAATTTCCAATACGAGATATTTCGGTTTTATTTGTAGAGCCTAGTATGGCGACATAATAGATGGTACCCATGCCGCCTAGGATTGTGTTTATGATTGAAATTGTTTTGACACTATACACTTATTATAGTATCAAATGATTTGTTTTTAAAACGTACCAAGCATGTTTGGCTATTACAAGGGAAAACCCTATCCTCCGGCTTGCGTTGCATTATGTGATGGGACCTAGGTCTTATAATAGCTTCATTTTTCCAAAAAGCATTGCGTTGTTTTGTTATATGCACTAGTATTCTTGGGAGGAAACTCGTTCCGTGTTATACGGCGTGGTCCCTTGAATTACTCTCTTTTAAAGTAAAGTTTTAAATAACTGTTTTAGTTCTCACACCAGTCACATGGCTGACCTGGAGTTTATTGTTTTAACCTAAACTCTGGGTGCCCCTATTTTCCATACGGGCAGCTAGTAGTTTTGGTTTTGCAGATTTATATTCACAGGTTCCTGGCTTACAGCTGGAATGATATCCGGAAAGATCTGTATCCGTATATCTCTTTCTAGTTGGGTTTTGTATTATTTCCACTGCGATGTATTTCAATGTAATTTATTGTAATCTCTGATATTTATCGAATGTAATTTATTCAATTATACTCTGTATATTCTTGTATCTGATGGAATTGTTGTAATATCAATGAAATGTTCTTCCTTCTGCATTCTATTTTGTCGTGTTCTCAAGGTAATCCGGGCTTTCCTTTCCGGGGAAGTAACGGGCTATCACAGTTGGTATCATGTAACAACCCGGAAAATGCGAGCCAGTTTAAAATTTTTATTTTGGCAATTATAGCGAATTTTGCACATTTAAAATGAATTATTTTAAATAATATCGATGAGAAATTTATTTTGAATAGAATCAGAACGTATATATTATATAGATCGTCGTTAGAATATAAATAATTTTATATATAATTATAAAAGGAATTGAAAATGATGCGGTAGTTCGATAATTCGATTTCAAACTTCAATTGAATGTACCAGGTGCAAAATAAACCGGATCTTAACTAAACCACTTTTGTTGGATCCGTGATGTCAAGTTATTGCTGGATTTCAATTTTCATAATTTTTCGATTCAATATATGAGCGTGGCAAAGAAAAACGTGTTTGACCAGTTTCAGTTGATTTTAATCGACTGGAAAATGACCATTTTTCTAACGGTCTCAGAATTCGACGAAACTAGTTTTGTTAGGACCGTGTTGTCAATACAAAGCTAGAAAATATTTTTCGGAAATTTTTCAGGCTAGTATGTGACCCCAGAAAATTGAAATGCACGTTCAAATTTAATATATTGAGTTATATGTTGATTTTGACGAAAACTTAGCGAAATGATCGAATCAGCCGACGATACATATCCCATTGTGTTCGGAATGGGGGTAAAACGTTAGGGACGACAGGCGGTGGATCTCGTTTGGAGGTCGAATGAAAAGTCAACATATTTGAAATAAAAATAAAATAATATAAAATTATTTAACCACCCTCCACCCCATACCTTCGCTCTTCCTCCCCCGACACTTTTCAGTTTAAAATTAAAAAAAAAAGGGAAAAGGGGTTGTGCCCCAGCCGACGGAGCAGCCGTCGCGCCACCATGGATGGCGCCACCCTCCAGCCTCGCCCCCTTCTTCCCCTTCTCCTCCCTTGCGTTCACCCGCATCGAAACCCTCCCCCCTTGCCCAGCCATCGCCGTGACGCCCTCCTCCTCCTCTTCTTCTCCACTCCTTCCTCCCTCCACCTTAAACCACCGCCGCCTTTCCCTTCCACCCCCTCTGATCCGCTGCATCCCCTTTCCCTCCTCCTCCAATTGAAATCCGCACCTGTGCCTCGTCCCCCGACACCATCGTCCACAGACCATGGACTTGTTTGTTTGTTTGTGTAGTTGGTTAGATTATTTGATTTGAATTTGATTGTTTGGTGAAATGGAATGGATTTGATTGAAATGTGTATGGCATAGGCCATTATTAGACCGGGGATAAGGCTAGGCCTTGTCCCGTTTCTAGTATCGTGCCGTTATGCCGCCGAAATATTCTAAAATAAGTTAGAAAAATAAAGATATCATTTTATTTAATAAATGAACCGAATAGAATATTTTTAGGTTAAATAAAATAATTTGGTCGTTAAAAATATAATTTTTAACGTGAACGTGAACAAATAAAACAAATAAATATTCATTTACAAACCGGACGGTTTGTTTATGTACACCTATTTGAAGGACATTGATTGGGTCGATGAATTTTACACATGATGAATTTTACACATCGCCCAACTGCACAAATAAAATCTGTGTTTGATTGTTTGAAACCCCACACGGGTATTGGGATAAAATACGGCATAACTAATCCCAATAATTAGTTGTATGTCGATCGATGGATCGACAGGCTATTATAAGCATTAGATATCTATATTTGATGCTTATACAGTGTAGTGCACTTTAGATGATGGTTGATTATTTATCGTTGCTATTATATACATGTGTTGTATGGAATCCATATAATTAAATTTATATGGTAATTGATTGGGCCTCATTCCAGTTGGAAAAACAAAGAATATTATAAAATAAAGGTTCATGTGTTGACAGTACTCATCCGTTGAGATTAGTCATGTGTTGAACGAAATATTTTAACAATAAAATTTACATCTTTATCATATATAAAATTAAAAACTAACTGGAAAATAGATAAGATGAGTGGTCTCCTAGATATTGATCTGATGTTGGTTTCGGCCTTCGGGGTTAATATTCAGGGAATCGTTATCTTACTAATTTACGGTTGGAGTCTGATTTGAAATCAAACGATATATACCATAATTTTTATAAAATATATTAAGTAACAAAAATAGTCACACGTGGACAGTACTCATTCGTTGAGATTAGTCATGTGTCGACAAAAATATAGATTCATGTATTGAATAGGATAAATATTCATTTGTTGAATAGAATAACAGAATTATTGAAATATACAAAGCCGTGTTGATTAGAGATGCGCTATTTTGACACGAATGATATTTATATCGATTATATTCATTTTTATAATTGGTTTGAATATAAAAGAAATTCGAATTAAATTGAATATATAACGGATTCGAATTGAATTGAATATATAACGAATTCGAATTGAATTGAATATATAACGAATTCGAATTGAATTGAATATATAACGAATTCGAATTGAAAACGAATTGAAATAGAATAAAAATCGATTTGAAATGAATTCAATTTGAATCGAAATTTGAATTGAGTTGAAATGAATTTAAAACGAATTTATAGGGAAAAATTTAATTTTGATTTGAATTTGAAATGGAAGTTGAAATTGTTTTTGAAACGAATCTAAAACTATTTATAAAATTCGTTTTAAATAGAAATCGACGAGATATATATTATATATATTATATATATAATATAATGGCCTGAATAGAACGAGCCGCGCCGCGGCAGTTCGTAAATTTCGACCATTGACTTCGAACGGACATTTCGGGAGATCCGACCGTCGGATTCTCCTAAAACCAGAACCATTGGGTTCGTATCGAAAAGAGCTTTCTAATGAATATTAGAAATTTGAAATCTAATGGTTGGATTTGGAGATACGTCCAAATCAAATTTGGAAAAGGTCGCTGTAAGTGCAGTTCGATGGCCGTTGATGGAAATCGACTGTACGGGCCTTGATAAAATTATTAAAAATAGTAATAATTTGTGTGAGATCATAAGAAATGATTTCGGAAAAATTGGGATGAAAAAATCCATGTTTGAAAAGATAAAAATAGATTTTTTATCGAAATGAACTAGTTTTGAACTAAAATTAAAACCCATTTATTTTTAAATAAATAAATTGAATTTGAATTGGGTTTTAAATAGAATTGATTTGTCGGTTTATCGTGAAGGGTGTTTTAAATAACACTTGTTCTTTAACCCGATAATAAATAGAATGTGATTTGGGTGTATCGTGAACTGTGTTTTAAACGACATTAATTCATTAACCCAGAAAAAGGAGTTTTAATGAATCTGCAATTAGATTGAAATGTGAATTGATAATGAAAATTATCAAATTTGGAAAGTGAGCGAAAATGGAGTATCACCCGTTTTGCTCCAAAGCGATAGTTAAATCAGCCCGGATTACCTTGAGAACACGACAAAATAGAACGCAGACGGAGGAACATTTCATTGTTATTACAACAATTTCATCAGATACAAGAATATACAAAGTATAATTGAATAAATTACATTCGATAAATATCAGAGATTACGATAAATTACATTGAAATACATCGCAGCGGAAATAATACAAAACCCAACTAGAAAGAGATATACGGATACAGAGCTTTTCGGATATCATTCCAGTTGTAAGCCAGGAACCTGTGAATATAAATCGATACTATCTCTATTCAAAACCTTATATTTAATGTCAAATTGGATTGATTGATTGTTTGGATGGTGCTCGACCAGTTTATGAGCAGAATATGCTTTTACATTTAGCATTGGGTTGGGTAGAAATATCTGTGTGCTAACACCTTGTGAAACACTTCACGATTCGACGATAAGGTGTTTAGCGATGTTGTGTTTATTTCAAATTTAATGAATGATTGTGAAATGATATTTTTTTAAGTGAAAAGAAATGTATTCCCGAAATTTGGATAGGGAATGTTTTATAAAAATGTTTTATAAAACAAAAAGGATTTCGAGGCCCAAAACCCGATGATTTCTAAAGTGATTTAGAAATGTATTATATGTTACATTGTGGTTCATCGCATATTCGATTAGTTGCTATTGATGATGTATCTGTTTGGTGGCGGAGAATTTATTCTCTTGCTTAACACCCTTCTTGGAGACGTACGAGCTCAAAGGTTATGTTATTAGTAGTGACTGATCATATGTGTGAATTACTGATATGAAGTACTATATTTGAAAGTACTTGTGATTATTATGTTGTGAAATGATTTTCCCTACTTCGGGATATGAAATGATTTAGTATGTGGCTAAAGAGTCGGGTGACCCTGAGACTAAAAGTATGGGTGAGAGGTCGTTGTAGCCTTCTCCTTTGTGGGGTAGGTGCATCGTCGGTGTAGCCTGCTCCTATGTGGGGTAGGTGCACATTTATATATCGAGTTGTGAGGTGCGTACCCTTTGCCTTGTCGATAGGGAGCACGATATTTGGTTGCATACTTGTTTGCATGCATCGTTATGTTTTGGAATTCACATTTCCAAACGATTTGATTTGAGATCCCGAAGTGAAATCTACTTTGATATAGAAAGTTATATAGGTATTTCAAATGATTTGAAATAAGAAATCGGGAAAATATCCAAAGGAATAATTTCTGTAAATTGAATTGGATTTGGAAAATCAAAGTGTAGTGATTAATCTAAGTGGGTAGATTGGGATATTGCATGTTGATTGATGCATGGTAGATCCATATATCTATATTGATTGTTGTTTATACACTGGAATTCATGGGGGTAGACCTGTTCCGTGTTAGCGGCGTGGTCCCGTGATATGCCTTATTATTAAATAAGTTAATTATAACTGTTTAGAATTTCTCACACCAGTCCCATGACTGACCTACAGTTTGCTTTTCCCTTGCAAACTCGGGTGCCCCTATTTTCCACACGGGCAGTCGAGTAGTTTTATTTTGCAGATATCTTTAGCAGGATTCTGGATCGAAGCGAAAAGCCATGTCCAGAGTATTGATAGTCTTCCGCTGTGTAGTTTATATTTCCGCTGTGCACTGTATTACATTTATGTAAATTTATCTTCCGCTATGTATTATATTTCGATATACTCTGATATTATGTACTCTGATGTAACATTATTATGATGTTTATAAATGTCTTCTGTTATTTGTTTTGATGTGTTGTATACCCAGAGTTAGCGTATGCTGGATTCGAACGGTCTTGGTCGATTTAGCGATAGATTAGGTCCGGGCGAAATCCGTGTCGTTACATTATTCAATTCAATTAGAATTCGTTATATATTCAATTCAATTCGAATTCGTTTTATATTCAATTCAATTCGAATTCGTTTTATATTCAATTCAATTCGAATTTCTTTTATATTCAATCCAATTATAAAAACGAATATAATCGATATAAATATCATTCGCATCAAAATAGCGCATCTCTAATCAACACGGCTTTGTATATTTCAATAATTCTGTTATTCTATTCAACAAATGAATATTTATCCTATTCAATACATGAATCTATATTTTTGTCAACACATAACTAATCTCAACGAATGAGTACTGTCCACGTTTTACTATTTTTGTTACTGAATATATTTTATAAAAATTATGGTATCTATCGTTTGATTTCAAATCAGACTCCAACCGTAAATTAGTAAGAGAACAATTCCCTCAATATTAACCCCGAAGGCCGAAACCAACATCAGATCAATATCCAGGAGACCACTCGTCTTATCTATTTTCCAGTTAGTTTCTAATTTTATATATGATAAAGATGTAAATTTTATTGTTAAAATATTTCGTTCAATACATGACTAATCTCAACGGATGAGTATTGTCAACACATGAACCTTTATTTCATAATATTCTTTGTTTTTCCAATTGGAATGAGGCTCAATCAATTACCATATAAAGTTAGTTATATGGATTCCATACAACACATGTATATAATAGCAATGATAAATAATCAACCATCATCCAAAGTGCACTACACTGTATAAGCATCAAATATAGATATCTAATGCTTATAACAGCCTGTCGATCCATCGATCGACATACAACTAATTATTGGGATTAGTGTATGCCGTATTTTATCCCAATACCCGTCTGGGGTTTCAAACAATCAAACACAGATTTTATTCGTGCAGTTGGGCGATGGGTAAAATTCATCGACCCAATCAATGTCCTTCAAATAGGTGTACATAGACAAACCATCCGGTTTGTAAATGAATATTTATTTGTTCACGTTCACGTTAAAAATATATATTTTTAACGACCAAATTATTTTATTCAACCTACGAATATTCTATTCGGTTCATTTATTAAATAAAATGATATCTTTATTTTTCTAACTTAATTTAAAAATTTTCGGAGGCATAACAGCACGATACTAGAAACGGGACAAGGCCTAGCCTTATCCCCGGTCTAATAATGGCCTACGCCATACACATATCAATCAAATCCATTCCATTTCACCAAAAAATCAAATTCAAATTAAATAATCTAACCAACTACACAACCAAACAAACAAGTCCATGGTCTGTGGACGATGGTGTCGGGTGCTACTAAACACAGTCTGCATCCTAGTATATATTTATATAAATAGAAAAGAAAAGTTAAAGTGTGAAGTTCTCACAGAGGGTTCCACTCCGCCATTTCATTTATGAATTGTCTGAATTCCCTTTTGATTTCAATCCGTTCCATCTTCCTACTTTTCACGTTGCTCATATTAAAAATCATATTTTTAATATGATGTTCAATTTAAAAATCACGTTTTTATAATGGTACTTTATATATAAAAATTATATATTCTTGCAACGCTTCCTTTTATATAAAGATTATATTTTTACATCGCTACCCATATAAAAATCGAATTTTTATATACTCCATCTTATAAAAAATCATATTTTTATTGTCTACTTATAATAAAAATCATATTTTTATTGTTCTAAAAATATAAAAATCATATCTTTAATCTTTCTACAATATAAAAATTATATTTTTATCCTTAAAAATCAAATCCTTTTTTCTTTCTCGAATTAAAAATCTCGACTTTTCTTTTTTGATGATAAAAATCAAATCTCTGTTTAATATAAAATTCCTAACCTTTCATATATATATATATATATATATATATATATAAACAGATTTTTATTGGTTAAATAACCTAAAATAAAACTAAAATAAAAATAAAATAAATAAGAAAAAAAATAAAACTTACCGATTAAAGAAGGGGGAGGGCTTTGGATGTTAAACTATTGCTGAGTTTCAAATTTCATAATTTTTGAAGCTAGTATGTGAGCGTGGCAAAGGAAAACGTGTTTTGGTCAATTACAGTTAAATTGGATCATCCAGAAAAGGGCCTTTTTGCAAACGGTCTCAGAATTCGACGAAACTAGTTTTGTTGGGACCGTATCGTCAAAACATAGCTAGATTTATTTTTCTGGAATTGTTTGTGGTTGAAATTGATTGATTGTGGTTGAAAAATACCCGTTTGTGGTTGAGAAATATTTGGTTGAAACCACATAGGATTAGTTTGTGGAAATGAAAAAAATATACATGCCGCCTGCGTGCGAACTAGATGCATGATTCCCCATTGTCAAAAGCTGCGAGGCTTTAAGGTAGAGCGAGGAGCCGTACTAGGGACAGTCCCGGTTTTTACTACCCTGTAGTTTTGCTGCTGAAATTTTGAATAATATTCATGTGTTAGAATTATTTTCCTGTATTGAAACTATATTTGTCTGTTGAAAGAAAACCTTCATGTGTTGAATTAAAATTCATTCGTTGAATAGAATTCATGTGTTTAATGGTATTCGTGTTTTTAAATATAAAAATCACCTTTTTATCTATTTATATAAACTATAGAAAACCTTCATGTGTTGAATCAAAATTCATTCGTTGAATTGAAATTCATGTGTTGAATAGTATTCATATTTTGAAAGAAATTGTTTTATAATAAAAATCCTATTTTTATCATCAATATGAACTATATAAAATAATCTTGTTTTGAAATAAATTGTTTTATAATAAAAATCCTATTTTTATCACCTATATTAACTATATAAAATAGTCGAGTTTTAAAATAAATTGTTTTATAATAAAAATCATATTTTTATCACCTGTATTAATTATATAAAATAGTTAAGTTTTGAAATAAATTGTTTTACATTAAAAATCACACTTTTATTATATACATGAATTGTTAAAAATAGTGAAGTGTTGAAATAGAAGACAGTTAGATAAAAACATCATTTTTGTCAAATGTATGAAAATCATATCGAAGAATCGATACATATATATATATATATATATATATATATATATATATATATATATATATAATTGAAATATATCTAATAACGAAGCTGCAGTTCGTATTTTGAAACCGTGATTTCAAACGATTAGTGCGGGAGATCCGACCATCGGATTTTCCTGAAATCGCAACCGCTGGGTTCGCTTTGGAAATATCTTTCCAACGACACCAACTTTGTAAAAATCCAACGGTTGGATTATCTGGAATGTTTAATTCAAATCTAAAGAAAAACAGCGCCAGAATCGATTATATATATATATATATATATATAATTATATTTAATCGAATAACGACGCTGCAGTTCGTATTTTGAAATCGAAACTTCAAACGATTATACCGGGAGATCCGACCGTCGGATTTTCCCGAAACTGGAACCGTTGGAGTCGTTTTGAAAAGATCTTTCTAATGATGTAAATTTTGTGAAGATCCAACGGTTAGATTTTCAGATATGTGTAAATCAAATCTGAAGAAAAACAGCGCCACGGCCACATTATGGCCCGAAGCGTCGTTTTGAATAAATTGGCTATTTTAAAATAAATAAAAATAGCGATAAATCGTTATAAAATATTATAAACGATATGGATGTGAAATTTAGAAACTAACTGAAGGTTGGCTAAGTCGAATGGTTTCCTGGGTGTTGATACATGTTGGCTTCGGCCTTTGGGGTTAATATTTGGGAAATCGTTGTCTTACCGATTTACGGTTAGCGACTAATGAATTGAAATGATGCGTATGTAGTGTTTGAGTAGCACTTGTTTATTATATACGCGAGTTGCTCAGAAAGACCAGGTTTATCCCATTCTGAATGATTGAATCGACGATAAGAAATCGAAGATGAAGACGGTGGTCGAAGACCGGAGATCTTCACCTCGTCTGGATGGTAACTGATGTCCTGATTGGGATGCATCCCGAAATATGGATAATGAGTGGTGATCATCCAGACGTACGTGGAGATCGATGGGTTTGCGAGGTATATAGTGCCACCGGTTTCGTTCAGACCCAGAACAGACTTGCAAATGGACAGTGTGTCTGACATTGGAATTTATTCTGTGTGATTGGTAGCCATCAGTTGCACGGTATGAATTGCCTGTGTGGCATGCTAAGATGCAGTGATCAGGGCTTCTGTTGAAAAGCAAAGTCTTGTGGTGATGATCAAAGCACCGCCTGTGTGGCGTAGCATTGTGTACAACGTGAATTTGCGAACCACACACCCCGGTATGAACCAGAAACGGGAGAAAGGACCTCAGAGGGGCATGCGTTTTCTTTCTAGCTAGAAGTGGCGTCAGTGGTTTTACACGCCCTGACAAGTTTGACTTATGTGGACGTTACTGTTGCGAGGTGCCTCGGTTATATCGGTCGATCCAGGACCGATGGAGTCATTCGTTGGCTCATTGACGCCCCAAAGGGCGGAGAAACGCATTGTTCAGGCATTATAATCCACTTCATGTGGACCGACCCTGACGATCCAAGGTACGGTTGCGGCTGTGCCTGAGACACGGGCTAGAGCGTCTCGAATTCGGTAAGGACTTTCTTTTGCCTTGGTTCAGGACGGAAATCCAATTTCCAAATACGACATCGTGCGGTTTTGATTGTATATATATATATATGGCGACATGATATATGGTTCCCATGCCGTCTATGATTGATAGTTATGATTGAAATTGTTTTTGAAACATATAAACACTAGTAATAATATCAAAAAACTGACACGGCAAGGAATTTCGCTCAATCCGAATCGGTCGTTAAACCGACAAAGACTGTTCGA
Organism: Allium sativum; assembly: GCA_030737875.1. Lineage (NCBI taxonomy): Eukaryota > Viridiplantae > Streptophyta > Magnoliopsida > Asparagales > Amaryllidaceae > Allium > Allium sativum. Next base: position 604,886,815 of record CM060910.1, on the reverse strand, counting down.
AACCCCTGATCGTTTTGAGAAAATGACAAATTGGAACGCAGACAGAAGAACATTTCATTGTTATTACAACAATTCCATCAGATACAAGAATATACAGGGTATAGATTAATATTATACATTCGACAAATATCAGATATTACAATAAATTACATAGCAGTGGGAAATTATACAAAGCACAACTGAAGGTGATATACAGATACAGAGCTTTTCGGATATCATTCCAGCTGTAAACCAGAATCCTGTGAATATAAATCTGCAAAACCAAAACTACTAGCTGCCCGTCTAGAAAATAGGGGCACCCAGAGTTTAGGTTAAAACAATAAACTCCAGGTCAGTCATATGACAGGCGTGAGAACTAAAACAGTTATTTAAACTTTACTTTAAATGAGAGTAATTCAAGGGACCACGCCATATAACACAGAATGGGTTTCCTCCCAAGAATACCAGTGCATATAAATAAACAGCGCAATGCTTTTTCAAAAAATGAAGCTATTATAAGACCCAGGTCCCATCATACAATGCAACGCAAGCCGGAGGATAGGGTTTTCCCTTATAATAGCCAAACATGCTTGGTACGTTTTAAAAACAAATCATTTGATACTATAATAAGTGTATAGTGTCAAAACAATTTCAATAATAAATATCAATCCTAGGCGGCATGGGTACCATCTATCATGTCGCCATACTAGGCTCTACAAATAAAACCGAAATATCTCTTATTGGAAATTGGATTTCCATCATGAGTCGAGACAAGGGGCAAGCTCCTCTCCGATTCGAGACACTCTAGCAAATGTCTCGGGACTACACACTCTGGGTAACCCTTGGATCTTCAGGGCCGGTCCTCTGTTACGTTTGAGGATTAATTATTCCTGAACACACATTTCCCGGTCCTTACAGACCTAAAATCGAGGCGCCTCGCATCCAACAACCACATAGGTGAAAAGTATATAAATGTCAGGGCTGGTAAGTCACTGACACCACCAAAGCTAGAAAGAAACGTCGTGCTCTCCCCGCAGTCACTATCCCGTTTTTGACTCATACCGAGGTGTGAGGCTCGCGAATTCATGTTATACACAAAGCTGCCACGTAGGTCGTGCTTTGATCATCAACCACAAGACTTTGCTGTTCAACAGAAGCCTTGATCAATTGCCACTTAGGCGTGCCACACAGGCAATTCATGCCATGCGACTGATGTCCATCGATATACAACCTCTGAGCACGTACGTCTCAGAGAAGGGCGTTAAGCAAAAGAATAAATTCTCCGCCACCAAATAGATGTATATTTAATAGAGATCAATCAACATAGAATAAAATCCAATGTCAGACACACAGTCCATTTACAAGTTCGTTCTGGGTCTGAACGAAACCGGAGGCACTTTCCTCGCATATCCATCGATCTCCATGTACGTCTGGACGATCACCAACTGATTCCCTCATCTTGGGTGTACAGCCCAAACAAGATCATCAATCATCACCCAAACGATGTGAAGACTTCCGGTCTTCATCCACCATCTTCACCTTCGACATATCGTCGAATCGGTTATTCAGAATGGGTATAAACCCGGCCTTTCTGAATGACCCGCATATAGAGTAAATAAATGTTACACAAACATAACATACGCCTCATTCCAATTCAACAGTCACTAATCGTAAATTAGCAAGGGAACAATTTCCCAAATATTAACCCCGAAGGATGAAACCAACATCAGATCAATACCCAGAAAACCATCCTTCTTGGCTAACCAACAGTTAGTTTCTAAATTTCACATTCTTAGGGAAAGGTTCCCGTTAATTTAATCAAAGATAAATTCCTTGAAATTTATTCTTTAATCTTCCTTTAGATGTCATTTCAAACTAGTCGAGATTAGCGAAACACACCGAAGTAATTATTTATTTTATTTCCCAATCCTAACCTATTCATCCCATGAAGCAAAACTGGTAATACTCCATATCTAATACCATGGTGTTATCGTTAAAATTAATTACCATTTCACGTTCAAATCTAATTAAAGATTTAACTATCACTTTGGAGCAAAACGGGTGATACTCCATTTTCGCTCACTTTCCAAATTTGATAATTTTCATTATCAATTCACATTTCAATCTAATTGCAGATTCATTAAAACTCCTTTTTCTGGGTTAAAGAATTAATGTCGTTTAAAACACAGTTCGCGATAAACCCAAATCCCATTCTATTTATTATCGGGTTAAAGAACAAGTGTTATTTAAAACACCCTTCACGACAAACCGACAAATCAATTCTATTTAAAACCCATTTCAAATCCAATTTATTTATTTAAAAATAAATGGGTTTTAATTTTAGTTCAAAACTAGTTCATTTCGATAAAAAATCTATTTTTATCTTTTCAAACATGGAGTTTTTCATCCCAATTTTTCCCAAATCATTTCTTATGATTCTACACAAATTATAACTATTTTTAATAATTTTATCAAGGCCCGTACAGTCGATTTCCATCAACGGCCATCGAACTACACTTACAGCGACGTTTTCGAAATTTGATTTGGACGTATCTCCAAATCCAACCGTTAGATTTCAAATTTCTAATATTCGTTAGAAAGCTCTTTTCGATACGAACCCAACGGTTCCGGTTTTAGGAGAATCCGACAGTCGGATCTCTCGAAATGTCCGTTCGAAGTCAAAGGTCGAAATTTATGAACTGCCGCGGTGCGGCGCATTCTATTCAGGCCATAATATTATATATATAATATATATTTCATCGATTTCCTTTCAAAATGAATTTTATAAATAGTTTTAGATTCGTTTCAAAAATAATTTCAACTTCCATTTCAATTTCAAATCAAAATTGAATTTTTCTTTATAAATTCGTTTTAAATTCATTTCAACTCAATTCAAATTTCGATTCAATTTGAATTCATTTCAAATCAATTTTTATCCTATTTCAATTCGTTTTAAATTCAATTCGAATTCGTTATATATTCAATTCAATTCGAATTCGTTATATATTCAATTCAATTTGAATTCGTTATATATTCAATTCAATTCGAATTCGTTATATATTCAATTCAATTCGAATTCGTTATATATTCAATTCAATTCGAATTCGTTATATATTCAATTCAATTAGAATTCGTTATATATTCAATTCAATTCGAATTCGTTATATATTCAATTCAATTCGAATTCGTTATATATTCAATTCAATTCGAATTCGTTTTATATTCAATTCAATTCGAATTTCTTTTATATTCAATCCAATTATAAAAACGAATATAATCGATATAAATATCGTTCGCGTCAAAATAGCGCATCTCTAATCAACACGGCTTTGTATATTTCAATAATTCCGTTATTCTATTCAACAAATGAATATTTATCCTATTCAATACATGAATCTATATTTTTGTCAACACATGACTAATCTCAACGAATGAGTACTGTCCACGTGTGACTATTTTTGTTACTTAATATATTTTATAAAAATTATGATATCTATCGTTTGATTTCAAATCAGACTCTAACCATAAATTAGTAAGAGAACGATTCCCTGAATATTAACCCCGAAGGCCGAAACTAACATCAGATCAATATCCAGGAGACCACTCATCTTATCTATTTTCCAGTTAGTTTATAATTTTATATATGATAAAGATGTAAATTTTATTGTTAAAATATTTCGTTCAATATATGACTAATCTCAACGGATGAGTACTGTCAACACATGAACCTTTATTTTATAATATTCTTTATTTTTCCAATTGGAATGAGGCCCAATCAATTACTATATAAAGTTAATTATATGGATTCCATACAACACATGTATATAGTAGCAACGATAAATAATCAACCATCATCAAAAGTGCACTACACTGTATAAGCATCAAATATAGATATCTAATGCTTATAACAGCCTGTCGATCCATTGATCGACATACAACTAATTATTAGGATTAGTGTCTGCCGTATTTTATCCCAATACCCGTGTGGGGTTTCAAACAATCAAACACATATTTTATTTGTGTAGTTGGGCGATGTGTAAAATTCATCGACCCAATCAATGTCCTTCAAATAGGTGTACATAAACAAACCATCCGGTTTGTAAATGAATATTTATTTGTTCACTTTCACGTTAAAAATTATATTTTTAACGACCAAATTATTTTATTCAACCTACGAATATTCTATTCGGTTCATTTATTAAATAAAATGATATCTTTATTTTTCTAACTTATTTTAGAAAATTTCGGCGGCATAACGACACGATACTAGAAACAGGACAAGGCCTAGCCTTATCCCCGGTCTAATAATGGCCCACGCCATACACATATCAATCAAATCCATTCCGTTTCACCAAACAATCAAATTCAAATCAAATAATCTAACCAACTAGACAACCAAACAAACAAGTCCATGGTCTGTTGATGATGGTGTCGGGTGCTACTAAACACCGTCCGCATCCTAGTATATATTTATATAACTAGAAAAAGAAATTTACAGTGAGAAGTTCTCACAGAGGGTTCCACTCCACCATTTCATTTCTGAATTGTCTGAATTCCCTTTTGATTTCAATCCGTTCCATCTTCCTTCTTTTCACACTGTTTATATTAAAAATCACATTTTTATATATAAAGTACCATTATAAAAACGTGATTTTTAAATTGAACAACATATTAAAAATATGATTTTTAATATGAACAGCGTGAAAAGAAGGAAGATGGAACGGATTGAAATCAAAAGGGAATTCAGACAATTCAGAAATGGAATGGCGGAGTGGAACCCTCTGTGAGAACTTCTCACTCTAAATTTCTTTTTCTAGTTATATAAATATATACTAGGATGCAGACGGTGTTTAGTAGCACCTGACACCATCGTCGACAGACCATGGACTTGTTTGTTTGGTTGTGTAGTTTGAATTGGCACTATATACCTCGCAAACCCATCTATCTCCACGTACGTTTGGACGATCACCACTCATTATCCATATTTCGGGATGCCTCCCAATCAGGACAACAGTTGCCATCCAAACGAGGTGAAATTTCCGGTCTTCAACCACCGTCTTCATCTTCGATTTCTTATCGTTGATTCAGTTATTCAGAATGGGATAAACCCGGTCTTTCTGAGCAACTCGTGTATATAATAAACACGTGCTACATGAACACTACATACGCATCATCTCAATTCATTAGTCACTAACCGTAAATCAGTAAGAGAACGATTTCCCAAATATTAACCCCGTAGGACGAAACCAACATCAGATCAAAATCCACGAAACCATTCGACTTAGCCAACCTTCAGTTAGTTTCTAAATTTCACATCCATATCGTTTATAATATTTTATAACGATTTATCGCTATTTTTATTTATTTTAAAATAGCCAATTTATTCAAAACGACGCTTCGGGCCATAACGCGGCCGTGGCGCTGTTTTTCTTCCGATTTGATTTACACATATCTGAAAATCTAACCGTTGGATCTTCACAAAAGTTATATCATTAGAAAGATATTTTCAAAACGAATCCAACGGTTCCAGTTTCGGGAAAATCCGACGGTCGGATCTCCAGGTATAATCGTTTGAAGTTTCGATTTCAAAATACGAACTGCAGCGTCGTTATTCGATTGAATATAAGTTGGTGCCGTTGGAAAGATATTTCCAAAGCGAACCCAATGGTGGTGGTTTCGGGAAAATCCGATGGTCGGATCTCCCGCACTAATCGTTTGAAATCACGGTTTCAAAATACGAACTGCAGCTTCGTTATTCGATATATTTCAATTCTATTTATATATATATCGATTCTCCGATTTCAAAACTATATGGTTTTCATACATTTGATAAAAATGATATTTTTATCTAACTGTCTTCTATTTCAACACTTCACTATTTTTTACAATTCATGTATATAATAAAATTTGTGATTTTTATTGTAAAACGATTTATTTAAAAACACGACTATTTTATATAGTTAATATAGGTGATAAAAATAGGATTTTTACTATAAAACAATTTATTACAAAACCAGATTATTTTATATAGTTCAAATTGATGCTAAAAATAAGATTTTTATTATAAAACAATTTATTTTCAAAATATGAATACCATTCAACACATGAATTTCAATTCAACGAATGAATTTCGATTCAACACATGAAGGTTTTCTATAGTTTATATATATAGAGTAAAAATGTGATTTTTATTGTTAAAACAATTTATTTAAAACACAAATACCATTCAACACATGAATTTCTATCCAACGAATGAATATCGATTCAACACATGAAGGTTTTCTATAGTTCGTATATATAGATAAAAAGGTGGTTTTTATATTTAAAACACGAATACCATTCAACACATGAATTTCTATTCAACGAATGAATTTCAATTCAACACATGAAGGTTTTCTATAGTTTGTATATATAGATAAAAAGGTGATTTTTATATTTGAAACACGAATACCATTCAACACATGAATTTCTATTCAACGAATGAAATTCAATTCAACACATGAAGGTTTTCTATTCAACAGACGAATATAATTTCAACACAGGAAAATAATTCTAACACATGAATATTATTCAAAATTTCGACAGCATAATGGCAGGGTAGTTAAAACAGGGACCGTCTCTAGTACGGCTCCTCGCTCTACCTTAAAGCCTCGCAGCTTTTGACAATGGGGAATCATGCATCTAGTTTGCACGCAGGCGGCATGTATATTTTTTTTCATTTCCACAAACTAATCCTATGTGGTTTCAACCAAATATTTCTCAACCACAAACGGGTATTTTTCAACCACAATCAATCAATTTCAACCACAAACAATTTCAATCAACCATTCGCTATCAATCAATTTTCATACCAATCACAACCAATAAATATCGTCCATGGTTTGTGGACGAGGGGCGGTATATAAAATATTAGCGAAATCCCTTGCCGTGTCAGTTTGGTATCAGAGCTTTGGTTTACAGAGCTCGAGAACAAGACACATTAGAACAATACGAAAGAATTCATCAGATATTGGATTAGTAATATCCAACTAGAATGACTCGTTAAAGATAGGATCAGTAGTATCCTAGAATGAGTGTAAAGAGTATATTTTTCAAATGAAAACCATATTGGTTTGAAAATTTAAACCAGTTTATACGTATTTGAATATTTATTTGTTTTGAATTTGGAAAATCGAGTATTTAAAGATTTTGCATATACGCGTCATGAACGTATATTCGAAGTTTTAATATATTGGATAGATATAGAATCACATTCTAGACACCCGGAGATGATTCTGATGATTGATATATCATCATCAGAATTTGGGTTCATGTTTCGAAAGTGTGATGTCTATATATTTCCATAGACTGGTGTGAGAACCAAAACTTATATAGGTAAATTTATTGTGTGATTTGGCATCAAAAACATGATTTATTGTATATATATCAAAGTTATGAATTTGAAACGTTAATTCACTAATTGATTGATGTTTGAGTTGTTTGTTTATTTCTTTAATAATTTTGAACCATTTAGCCTAATTGAACCAAATATTGAATTGTTTGAAATTAGTTGCATTTGCATGCATATACATATATATGTGTGAACAGGTCATAGCAAGGAGGCTAGAGTAGAAGAATAAAATTGTTTGCCCGACAAATAGGTACATGTTTACCATAATTTATTGTTTTGTTTGGGTGATGATGATTTTATTAGCTGATTGGCTAGCCGCTTGGCTTTTTCTTTTTCTTTTTGAGATCAGAGGGCCTGTGTGGCAATTTCGGGATTTTCCCGGTGCTCCCGGTGCAGGGGAGGTTATGGCGAAATTTTTCGAAAATTTAGGGTGTTAGCCAAATTTTTGAGAAATTTGAAAAGTTCTTAGAAACTGAAAATTTGAAGAACTTAAGCCGTAACGGAAAAAGTGAAAGTTGAGTTGATTAGGGAAACAACCTTCGGCTTCGTTCCTTTTCGGGGACGAAAAGTTTTAAGTGGGGGAGATTGTAACAACCCAAAAATCTGAGCCAGTTTAAAATTTTTATTTTGGCAATTTTAAGGAATTTTGAATATTTAAAATGGATTATTTTAAACAATAACGATGAAAAATTTATTTTGAATAGAATTCGAATGTATATATTTATATACGTCGTCGTTAGAATATAAATATTTATTTTAAATTATAAAAGGAATTGAAAATGGCGCGGTAGTTCGATAATTCGATTTCAAATTTCAATTGAACATACCGGGTGCAGAATAAACCGAATTTTGGCGAAACCAAAAATACTGGAATCTAATTGAGAATTTCTTTCCAACGAATTCGAAAAATCAAGATTTCATAACGGGAATCAAAAGATATGTCCAAAAGAAAATTCAGAATAGTCGCTATGGAATTCTGGCCCTTAAAAATGGAAATTTTGCAAACGACCTCGAATTTCGATGAAACCACTTTTGTTGGATCCGTGATGTCAAATTATTGCTAGATTCCAAATTTCATAATTTTTCGAACTAATATGTGAGCATGGCAAAGGAAAACGCGTTTGACCAGTTTCAGTTGATTTTAATCGACTAGAAAATGGCCATTTTCCCAACGGTTTCAGAATTCGACGAAACTAGTTTTGTTAGGACCGTATCATCGATACAAAGCTAGAAAATATTTTTCGGGAATTTTTCGAGTCAGTATGTGGCCCCAGTAAATTGAAATGTGCGTTCAAAATCAATATATAGAGTTATATGTTGATTTCAAAGGAAACTGATCGTAACGATCGAATTGGCCTACGTGACATCTCCCATTGTGTTCAGAATGGGGGTAATACGCTAGGGACGATAGTCGGCAGGTTTGGTTTCGTGTTCGAAAACAAAAGTTGCTTTTTTGGGGTTAAATTAAAAAACCAAATATATTTTCTATACCCTCTCTCTCCTATTTTACAGTCAACCCCCCCCCCCCCCCCGTTCTTCTTCATTCCACGATCGAATCAAAATAAAGAAAAAATAATAATTTAGAACCCTGCTCCTTAAATTCCCGTCTCCCTCCCCACCTGACTCCGACGACACCCCTCGCATCGCTCCCCTTCCACCATTCTTCTCCAGCACCTCGAGCTCCGTCAGAACCCACTGTAACAACCCGAAAATCTGGGCCAGTTTAAAATTTTTATTTTGGCAATCTTAGCGAATTTTGATTATTTAAAATGAATTATTTTAAATAATATCGACGAGAAATTTATTTTGAATATTATTCGAGCGTATATATTATACGCGTCGTCGTTAGAATATAAATATTTATATATAATTATAAATAGAATTGAAAATGGCGCGGTAGTTCGATAATTCGATTTCAAACTTCAAATGAATGTACCGGGTGCAAAACAATCCGGATTTTAGTGAAACCAAAAATCATAAGATCTAATTGATAATATCTTTCCAACGAATCCGAAAAATCAAAGTTTCATAGCGGGAATCAAAAGATATGCCCAGTTGAAAATTCTGAATAGTCGCTATGGAATTCAGGCCCTTAAAAATAGACATTTTGCAAATGACCTCGGATTTCGACGAAACCAGTTTTGTTGGGTCCCTGATGTAAAGTTATTGCTAGATTCCAAATTTCATAATTTTCTGAATCAATATGTGAGCGTGGCAAAGGAAAACGCGTTTGACCAGTTCTAGTTGATTTTAATCGACTGGAAATTGGCCATTTTTCAAACGGTCTCAGAATTCGACGAAACTAGTTTTGTTAGGACCGTATCGTCAATACGAAGCTAGAAAATATTTTTCTAGAATTTTTAAAGTTCGTATGCGACCCCGGTAATTTGAAATGTACGTTTAAAATTCAATATAGTGATTTAAATGTAAATTTAACGGAAACTGATTCAAACAGTCGAATCAGCCTACGATGCATATCCCATTGTGTTCGGAATGGGGGTGAAACGCTATGGACGACAGACGGTGGGCTTAATTTCGAGTTCAAAATATAAAGTTGCTTTTAGGTTAATATAATATAAAACAAATAAATAATAAAATATAAAAATCCATTTTCCCTCTTAATCCCCCCCTACCCGTTGACCCCAAATCAATAAGGAAATAAAAAAAATATGAAAACCGCGATCGACGCCCCCTGCCATCGCCTCCGCCGGACCCACGCCACGCCTTGGCCGGACCCCGCCAGAGCCGACGATCCCCTCCCCCAGTCCCTCGATACCCTCGCGCCTCCTCCCCCTCTTGAGAACCGCGACCCCCTTTTTTTAACCCTAGCCGGAACTCGCCCCCACAGCCGCCGTGGGCCCAGCGCCGACCACTTGCCACCTCCCTCCACCTGCACGCACCCCTTCGCCTCCCTGACCAACCCCGCAACCCCCTGCCGTGCCCTGGTGGCGCCGACCACCACCAAACCCCCCTTTTCTCTTCAACGTGAAGACCCGACTGCCTCTAGCCCTGATGCCGCTTCTATCTCCTCTTTTTCTTCATTCAAAGCCCGAAAACCCCGTTTCTTCAAATCGATGTAAGTAAATCCCAATTCGATTTTCATTTTCAGTTGTTAATTTAGATAATGATAAATAAAAATATTATTTTTAGTGATAAAAACTGATTTTACCTAGTTATAAAAGCATAGAAAGTATCTAGAGAAAAGAAGCGATTTTTTTTTAAAATCTAAGTAGCGAATAAAGATGGGATGTTTACATATAATATAGAAGGGTTAAAAATATAATTTTTATATTAGTGGCCTATTAAAAATATGATTTTTATATTTTTAAAGTATTAAAAATATAATCTTTACTATATAAAAGATGTGAAATATGATTTTGGTTTATGTAGAGAAGTAAAAATATAATTTTTATACGATAGGAATATTAAAAATAGCATCTTTATATGTGTAGCAAAATAAAGATTGATTTTGAAAAGATGATATTTTTAGATATTAAAAGATGATATTTTTAGATATTAAAAGATGATATTTTTAGATATTAAAAGACGATATTTTTAGATAGGAAAAGGCGATATTTTGAGATAAGTAGAGAGGTAAAAATATGATTTTTGCTTCGAGAAAAATATGATTTTTATATATTGAATAGCGAAGTAAAAATTCGATTTTTACATATGTAGAGAATACGGGCAACGAAGGTGTCAAAAAGGCGATAACGATGAAGATTTTTATCAAAGAAGAGTCAAGATGATTGGATAGCTATCAGTGAGAATTTCTCACCTTTCAATTTCTTTTCTATTTATATATATATACTAGGATGCAGACGGTGCTTAGTAGCACCCGACACAATCGTCCACAGACCATGGACTTGTTTGTTTGGTTGCATAGATTAGTTGTAGGATGTGATTTGAATTTGGTTGTTTGGTGATTTTGATTGATGTGTGAATGGCATGGGCCTTCACTAGACCGGGGATTAGGCTAGGCCTCGTCCCGTTTCTAGTATCGTGCCGTTATGCCGCCGAAATTTTCTAAAATATGTTAGAAAAATAAAAATATCATTTTATTGAATAAATGAACTGAATAGAAATTCATATGTTGAAATAAAAATGTTTTTATCGTTAAAAATATAATTTTTAACGTGAACTGAATAAAATAAAATATTCATTTACAAACCGAACGGTTTGTTTATGTACACCTATTTGAAGGACATTGATTGGGTCGATAAATTTTACAAATCGCCCAACTGCACAACTAAAATCTGGGTTTGATTGTTTGAAACCCCACACGGGTGTTAGGATGAAATTTGAAGTTCACTCATCCTGATTGATTAAATATGTCGATCGATCGATTGACAGGCTGTTATAAGCGTTAGATATCTATATTTGATGCTTATACAGTGTAGTGCACTTTGGTTTATGGTTGATTATTTTTCAATGCTATTATATGTGTGTAATGTATGAAAATCCATATAATTAACATTATATGATGATTGATTGGGCCTCATTCCAATTTGAAAAATAAAGAATATTATAAAATAAAAGTTCATGTGTTGACAGTACTCATCCATTGAGATAGGTCATGTGTTGAACGAAATATTTTAGTAATAAAATTTACATCTTTATCAATATAAAATAAAGGTTCATGTGTTGACAGTACTCATCCATCGAGATTGGTCATGTGTTGAACGAAATATTTTGATAATAACAGCTATTTTGAAAAAGAAATATTTGAAATAGAATATTTGAAAATAGAAATTTATGAAGCCGTGTTGATTAGATTGACGCCATTTTGACGTGAACGATATTTATATTGAATAGAAATGAATTTTAAAACGAATTTATAAAGAAGAATTCAATTTTGATTTGAATTGAAAAGAAAGTTGAAACTGCTTTTGAAACGATTTTAAAACTATTTATATAGTTTGTTTTAAATAGAAATCGACGAAGTATATATTATATATATTATATATATAATATAATGGCCTGAATAGAACGCGCCGCGCCGCGGCAGTTCGTGAATTTCGACCATTTATTTCAAACGGACATTACGGGAGATCCGACCGTCGGATTCTCCTAAAACCGAAACCGTTGGGTTCGTATTGAAAAGAGCTTTCTAACGAATATTAGAAATTAGAAATCTAACGGTTGGATTTGGAATTATGTCCAAATCAAATTTGAAAAAGGTCGCTGTAAGTGCAGTTCGATGGCCGTTGATGGAAATCGACTGTACGGGCCTTGATAAAATTATTAAAAATAGTAATAATTTGTGTAAAATCATAAGAAATGATTTAGAAAGAATTGGGATGAAAAACTCCATATTTGAAAAGATAAAAATAGATTTTTATCGAAATAAACCAAATTGGAACTAGAATTATAATTCTATTTATTTTAAAATAAATAAATTGAACTTGAAAGGGTTTTGAAAATAACCAGAATTTCCAATGATTGCATTGGGATGGATTTGAATCGAAATTGTCTTCGGAATATTTCGATGTTGGAATTCGTGATTATACAGATGTTGTTATGGGAATTTGAAAGATATATATTTATATCGTTATTTCCTATACGACATTTGTTGATCGTAGAATTTGATATTGAATATAAGCCGATATATTTTCTATTCAGAGCCTTATATTGAATATCAAATGTGATTTGGGTTTGTCGTGAATGGTGTCTTCACTAACACTGTTCTTGAACCCAGTTGAGAAAAGATTAAATCTTTATATTTAGACTTAATGAAGTGTACCAATTAAATGATATTTAATTGGAATTGAATTGATATTGATTTTTGGGTTTATCGTGAACAGTGTTTTAAATAACACTTGTTCTTTAACCCGATAATTAATGGAATGATTTTTGGGTTTATCGTGAACAGTGTTTTAAATAACACTTGTTCTTTAACCTGATAATTAATGGAATGATTTTTGGGTTTATCGTGAACAGTGTTTTAAATAACACTTGTTCTTTAACCCGATAATTAATGTGATGTGATTTTGGGTTTATCGTGAACCGTGTTTTAAATGACACTGATTCTTTAACCCAGTTGCAGATTAAAACTAAGTGGAATTTTAATGAATCTTTAATTAGATTGAAATAATCGAAATGGAGTATCACCAGTTTTGCTCTGGGCGTTAGTTAAATCTTTAATTAGATTTAAACGTGAAATGGTAATTGAATTTACCGATAATTCCGTGGTGTTAGATATGAAGTATAACCAGTTTTACTTCATGGGATGAATAGGTTGGGATCGGGAAATTAAAACAAATGATTACTTCGGTAAGGTTCGCTAATCCCGACTAGTTTGAATTGATATTCAAAAATAGATTAAAGAATAAATTCAAGAAATTTATCTTGGATAAAATTAATGGGAACCTTTCCCTATGAATATGAAATTTAGAAACTAACTGTCGGTTAGCCAAGCAGAATGGTTTTCTGAATATTGATCTGATGTTGGTTTCGGCCTTCGGGGTTAATATTTGGGGGATTATTCTCTTGATTAATTTACGGTTAGTGACTAATGAATTGGAATGAGGCGTATGTTGTGTTTGTGTAACAATTATTTAAAATATACGCGAGTTATTCGGAAAGACCGGGTTTATCCCATTATGAATAACTGATACGACGATAAGTCGAAGATGAAGACGGTGGTCGAAGACCAGAAGTCTTCACGTCGTTTGGATAATTACTGATGATCTTGATTGGGCTGTACACCCAAGAAGATGGAAACAGTTGGTGATCGTCTAGGCGTACTTGGAGATCGATGGATATGCGGGGTACTAGGTGCCTCCGGTTTCGTTCAGACCCAGAACGGACTTGTAAATGGACCGTGTGTCTGACATTGGATTTTAGTCCGTGTGATTGATCTCTATTAAATATATATCTGTTTGGCAGCAGAGAATTTATTCTCTTGCTTAACGCCCTTCTCTGAGACGTACGAGCTCAGGGGTTATATATTGATGGATATCAAACGCATGGAGTGAATTGCCTGTGTGGCATGCCTAAGTGGCAATTGATCGAGGCTTCTGTTGAAAAGCAAAGTCTTGTGGTGATGATCAAAGCACGGCCTTTGTGGCGTAGCTTTGTGTAACGTTTACTTCGTGAGTTTCACACCCGGTATGAACCAAAAACGGGAGACGGACCTCAGGGAGGGCATGCGTTTCTTTCTAGTTAGAAGTGGCGTCAGTGGTTTTACACGCCCTGACGAGTTTGACTTATGTGGTTGTTGCTGTTGCGAGGCGCCTCGGATTGATCGGTCGTTCTCAAACCGATGGAGTCATTTGGTTGGCTCATTTACGCCCCAAAGGGCGGGGAAACGTAGTGTTCAGGCATTTTAATCCATATCGGTGGACCGGCCCTGTCGCTCCAAGGGTCACTCGAGCTCTGATCCTGTGGCTCGGGCTAGAGAGTCACGAATCGGTAGAGGACTATCTTTTGCCTCGGTTCATAGACGGAAATCCAATTTCCAAATACGTGACATTTGCGGTTTTATTTGTAGAGCCTAGTATGGCGACATAGTGGGATGGGGCGCTCATGCCGCCTATGATTGATACTTATGATTTGAAGTTGTTTTATATACTATGCACTTATAATAGTATCAAACGATTTGTTTTAACCGTGTCAAGCATTCTTTGGCTGTTATAAGGGAAAATCCTATCCTCGGCTGCGTTGCATTGTGTGATGGGACCTGGGTCTTCTAACAGCTTCATTTTTCTTTATTTAGCATTACGCTGTTTGTTTTATGCACTGGTATTCTTGGGAGGAAACCTGTTCCGTGTTATACGGCGTGGTCCCTTGATTTACCTAATGATTTAAAATAAAGATTAATAACTGTTTTAGTTCTCACACCAGTCACATGACTGACCTGGAGTTTATTGTTTTAACCTAAACTCTGGGTGCCCTTATTTTGACACGGGCAGCTAGTAGTTTTGGTTTTGCAGATTTATATTCACAGGATCCTGGTTTATAGCTGGAACGATATCCGGAAAGCTTTGTATCCGTATATCTCTTCTAGTTGTGTATTGTATTATTTTCCGCTGCGATGTATTTAAATGTAATTTAAATCTCTGATATTTCTATGTAATTTATTCATTTATACTCTGTATATTCTTGTAATCTGATGCATTGTTGTATTATACAATGAAATATTCTTTTATATGCATTCTGTTGTGGCTTGTTCTCGAACAATCTGACACTTTCCTTTACGGGGAAGTTACAGGTTTTCACACCCACCCCCCCATCGCGAACCCTAAAACCGCTACCCCCACGAAGTTGGAGCGCCGCTAACATGCAGAGCCACCACCGCCGACCTCGACTGCATTCCTTCCCCCCCAACCACTGGCGAATTCTGGCAGACCCTTCCCCCTCTTTTTTTTTACTGTAAGTATTTTCTGATTTCGATTTTATATATGATTTTTATTTAGAAATGTACATGATTTTATTTAGGAAGTTAAACGGTTTTTATTCATGAAATTAAATGTATTTTGTTCATGAAGTCTATGATTTTTATTTGTATGAATAGAGGAAGAAAGATGTGATTTTTCCTTATGTAAAGATGTGATCTTTATATAGATATCATTAGAATAAAAATTCGATTTTTATATTAGTAGTGTATAAAAATATAATTTTTATAATATTGAAAGGTTAAAAATATGATTTTTATACTAGTGGCATATTAAAAATATATTTTTTATATAGGTAGGATAGTAAAAATATGATTTTTATTCATGTAGAGTAATAAAGATATAATCTTTATTACGAGAAGAGCAATATAAAAATATAATTTTTATAACGAAGTGAAGATAAAAATTTGATTTTTATACATATAAGGTGAAAATAAAAATTCGATTTTTATATAAGATGCGAAACAAAAATATGAATTTTAGTGAAATAAAAATACGATTTTTATATTATATAGATAGTAAAGATTTAAATCTTTATATTTGAAAAGGCGAAATCTTTATATTTGAAAAGGCGAAATCTTTATATAGAGAATGGTGTGATAAAAATATAATCTTTATTATAAGAGCATCGATGTAAAAATAGAATTTTTATCTATATAATAGCGATCTAAAAATAGAAATTTTATCTATATAATAGCGATGTAAAAATAGAATTTTTATCTATATAGTAGCGGTGTAAAAATAGAATTTTTATCTATATAGTAGCGGTGTAAAAATAGAATTTTTATCTATATAGTAGCGAGGTAAAAATAGAATTTTTATCCATATAGAGTGATTATAAAAAAAATATGATTTTTATATACATAGCAACAATATAAGAATGTGATTTTTATATATGTAGTGGCTACGGCGACGAAAGTGGCAATAGGCGAGAACAGCGATGACTTCTACACAAGAAGAGTCGTGGTATTGGATTAGCTATCGGTGAGAACTTCTCACTTTAAATTTCTTTTTCTAGTTATAAATATATACTAGGATGCAGACGGTGTTTAGTAGCACCCGAAACCATCGTCCACAGATGTAACAACACGAAAATATGGGCCAGTTTAAATTTTTTATTTTGGCAATTTTAGCGAATTTTGATTATTTAAAACGAATTATTTTAAATAATAACAACGAGAAATTTGTTTTGAATATAATTCAAATGCATATATTTATATAGATCATCGTTAGAATATAAATATTTATTTTAAATTATAAAAGGAATTGAAAACGACGCAGTAGTTCGATAATTCGATTTCAAAGTTCAAATGATTGTACCGGGTGCAAAATAAACCGGATATTAGTGAAACCAAAAATATTAGAATCTAATTGAGAATATCTTTCCAACGAATCAGAAAAATCAAAATTTCATAGCGGGAATCAAAAGATATGCCCAGTTGAAAATTCAGAATAGTCGTTATGGAATTCTAGCCCTTAAAAATGGGAATTTTGCAAACGACCTCATATTTCGACGAAACCACTTTTGTTGGATCCGTGATGTAAAGTTATTGCTTGGTTTCAATTTTCAAATATTTTTCGAATCAATATGTGAGCGTGGCAAAGGAAAACGCGTTTGACCAGTTTCAGTTGATTTTAATCGACTGGAGAATGACCATTTTTCAAACGGTCTCAGAATTTGACGAAATTAGTTTTGTTAGGACCGTATCGTCAATACGAAGCTAGAAAATATTTTTCTGGCATTTGTCGAGTTAGTATGTGACCCCGGTAAATTGAAATGCGCGTTCAAATTCAATATATGTAGTTATATGTTGATTTTGACGGAAACTGATCGAAATGATCAAATCAGTCTACGATACATATCCCATTGTGTTCGGAATGGGGGTAATTAGCTAGGGACGACAGTCGGTTGGTTCGATTTTGATTTCGCAATAAAAAGTTACCTTTTTGAAGTTAAAAATAATTAAATTAATTAAATATAAACCCTTATCCTTATACCCCCTCCCTCTTACACATTCTCTCCCTCTTCTCTCTCTAAACAGAAACACGATCATAAAGAAAAAAAAGGGAAAACCGCCTGTAATCACGTTGCCCCCCTCGTTGGAGGCGAGCTCCCTTCCCAGGCCCGACGCCGGACTGGTGAACCCCCCTCCTCCACGACCGTCGCGGTGAGCATCCCCGGCCTCCTCTTCATCGTTGAATGCCGGATTCCCCCCAAATCGAAGTAGCCCCAAAAACCCGCAAGACCCCCTGTTGAGTGTCGCGCCCTAATCGCTACCACCACGCCAGCATCCGCGAGCACCCCCAATCGCTACCTCCGTCCATCAACAACGAGCACCACTCCCTCTCCGAATTTCAACGTGAGTTTCTTCATTTATATTTTTTATGTTATTTATTCAGTAAAAATCTGATTTTACTACATTACAAAAGCTAGGATTTTATTTAATGTAAGTTTGTTTTTAATTTGTTTTAAATAATTAGCATTTATATAATCAGTTTTTTTTATGAATTAGAAAAAATAAAGAGACAAAATTTTTATTTAAAACAAGTTGAGATTTTTATTTTGGAAAAGTTATGATTTTAAAGGTTAAAAATATAATTTTTACAATATAAAAAGGTAAAAATATAATTTTTACAATATAGAAAGGTTAAAAATATAATTTTTACAATATAGAAAGGTTAAAAATATAATTTTTACAATATAGAAAGGTTAAAAATATAATTTTTACAATATAGAAAGGTTAAAAATATAATTTTTACAATATAGAAAAGTTAAAAATATAATTTTTATACTAGTGGCATAATAAAATTATGATTTTTACTTAGGTAGAGTATTAAAAATATAGTTTTTGTTAAAGTAGAAATATAAAAATATATTTTTTATATAGTTATGATAATAAAAATTCAATCTTTATATAAGAAGTAGAAATATAAAAATATATTTTTTATATAGAAAGCAGCGTTGTAAATATATGAAGTGAAATAAAAATCTGAACTATATTTTTATCGTGAACAGTGAGAATAAGAATGCGATGGAATTGACCGAGAGCAGAACAGAATCCAGATCGATCAAAAATTCAGAAAACTGGAGGAGTGGAACCCTCTGTGAGAACTTCTCACTTTTAATTTAATTTTCTAGTTATAAATATATACTAGGATGCAGACGGTGTTTAGTAGCACCCGACACCCGTCGTCCACAGACCATGGACGGCTTGTATGCTTGTTTGATTGATTTTGATGTGTAGTTGATTGTGTGATGTGATGTGACATAAAATAAAATATTTATATAGTTAAAAATATTTTATAGTTAAAAATAGAATTTTTAACGCGTATATGAAATGAAATAAATTAATATAAGCAAATCGAACGATTTGTTTATATACAAACATTTGACTGATATTGATTGGGACGATAAATTTTACACGTCGCCCAACTGCACAAATAAAATCTGTGTTTGATTGTTTGAAACCCCACACGGGTATTGGGATGATATTTGGCGTACACTAATCCCAATAGTTAGTTGTATGTCGATCGATTGATTGACAGACTGTTATAAGCATTGAATATTTATATTTGATGCTTATACAGTGTAGAATGCACTTTGGATGATGGTGGATTATTTGTCATTGTTGATATATACATGCGTTGTATGGAAATCCATAGAAATAAAATCTATGGTAATGGATTGGGCCTCATTCCAGTTTTGAAATAAAATATTTAAAAACAGAAATATTTGAAATAGAATATTTGAAAATAGAAATATATAAAAGCCGTGTTGATTAGATTGGCGCCATTTTGATGTGAACGATATTTATATCGATTTTATTCATTTTATAATGAATATCGAAAGTGATTTCAAAATCTGATATTTTGAAAAGAATTGAAATTCGAGTTGAAATTGAATAGAATTGAAATTGAATTGAATTGAAAACGAACTGAAATTGAATTAAAAATCAATTTGAATTGAAATCAAATTGAAATGAATTTAAAACGAATTTATAAGGAAAATTTCAATTTTGATTAGAAATTGAATATGAAGTTGGAATCGTTTTCAAAACGAATTTAAAACGATTTATAAACTATGTTTTAAAAGGAAATCGACGAAGTATATTATATATATATATATATTATATAATATAATGGCCTGAATAGAACGCGCCGCGCCGCGGCAGTTCGCGAATTTCGACCATTGACTTCGAACGGATATTACGGGAGATCCGACCGTCGGATTTTCCTATAACCGGAACTGTTGGGTTCGTATCGAAAAGTGCTTTCTAACAAATATTAGAAATTTGAAATCTAACGGTAGGATTTGGAATTATGTCCAAATCAAATTTGGAAAAGGTCGCTGTAAGTGCAGTTCGATGGCCGTTGATGGAAATCGACTGTACGGGCCTTGATAAAATTATTAAAAATAGTAATAATTTGTGTAAAATCTTAAGAAATGATTTGGGAAGAATTGGGATGAAAAACTCCATATTTGAAAAGATAAAGAAATTTTTTTATCGAAATGAACTAGAATTATAATTCTATTTATTTTTTTATAATTAAATTGGATTTGAAATGGTTTTAAAAATAACCATAATTTCCAATAATTATATTGGAATGGATTTGAATCGAAATTGTCTTCGGAATATTTCGATGTTGGATTTCATGATGATATAGATATTGTTATGGGAATTTGAAAGATATATATATCGTTATTTTTAATACGATATTTGGTGGTTGTAGAATTTGATATTGAATATAAGCCGATATATTTTCTATTCAGAGCCTTGTATTTAATATCAAATGTGATTTGGGTTTGTCGCGAATGGTGTCTTCATTAACACTGTTCTTGAACCCAATTGAGAAAAAGATTAAATATTTTTATTTAGATTTAATGAAGTGTACCAATTAAATAATATTTAATAGGAATTGAATTGGTATTGATTTTTGGGTTTATCGTGAATAGTGTTTTAAATAACACTTGTTCTTTAATCCGAAAATTAATGGAAATGTGATTTTGGGTTGTCGTGAACGGTATCTTCAATAATATTGTTCTTAGACCCAAAGGAGTTAAGAAAATCAGAAACTAACTAGAGATTAGTTAAGTTGAATGGTTTCTGAGGTATTGATCTGATGTTGGTCTCGGCCTTCGGGGTTAATACTTAGGGAAACGCTCACTTGCTAATTTACAATTAGGGACTGATTGAAATTTGATGTGATTTTGGGTTTATCGTGAACCGTGTTTTGAATGACACTGATTCTTTAACCCAGTCAAAGATTAAAACTAAGTGGAGTTTTAATGAATCTTTAATTAGATTGAAAAGATCGAGAATGGAGTATCACCAGTTTTGCTCCAGGCGATAGTTAAATCTTTAATTAGATTTGAACGTGAAATAGTAATTAAATTTACCAATAACACCGTAGTGTTAGATATGAAGTATTACCAGTTTTACTTCATGGGATGAATAGGTTGGGATTGGGAAATTAAAACAAATGATTACTTCTGTAAGGTTCGTTAATCCCGACTAGTTTGAATTGATATTCAAAGGAAGATTACAGAATGAATTTGAAAGAATTTATCTTTGATAAAATTAATGGGAACCTTTCCCTAAGAATGTGAAATTTAGAAACTAAGTGTCGGATAACTAAGCAGAAAGGTTTTCTGGATATTGATCTGATGTTTGTTTCGGCCTTCGGGGTTAATATTTGGGGAATTATTCTCTGGTTAATTTACGGTTAGTGAGTGATGAATTGGAATGAGGCGTATGTTGTGTTTGTGTAACACATGTTTATTATATACGCGAGTTATTTGGAAAGACCGGGTTTATCCCATTCTGAATAATTGATACGACGATAAGTCGAAGATGAAGACGGTGGTTGAAGACCGGAAGTCTTCACGTCGTTTGGGTGATTACTAATGATCTTGATTGGGTTGTACACCCAAGAAGATGGAAACAGTTGGTGATCCTCCAAACATATTTGGAGATCGATGGATATGCGGGGTACTAGGTGCCTCCGATTTCGTTCAGACCTAGAATGAACTTGTAAATGGACTGTGTGTCTGACATTGGATTTTAGTCTGTGTGATTGATTTCTATTAAATATATATCTGTTTGGCGGCGGAGAATTTATTCTCTTGCCTAACGCCTTTCTCTGAGACGTACGAGCTCAGGGGTTATATACTGATGGATATCAAACGCATAGAGTGAATTGCATGTGTGGCATGCCTAAGTGGCAAATGATCAAGGCTTCTGTTGAAAAGCAAAGTCTTGTGGTTGATTATCGAATCACGGCCTTTGTGGCGTAGCTTTGTGTAATGTTTACTTCGCGAGTTTCACACCTGGTATGAACCAAAAACGGGAGACAGACCTCAGGGAGGACATGCGTTTCTTTCTAAATAGAAGTGGCGTCAGTGGTTTTACATCCCCTGACGAGTTTGACTTATGTGGATGTTGCTGTTGCGAGGCGCCTCGGTTTGATCGGATGATCCGGGTCCGATGGAGTCATTCGTTGGCTCATTGACACCCCATAGGGTGGGGAAACGCATTGTTCAGGCATTTTAGTCCACATTGGTGGACCGGCCCTGACGATCCAAGGGCCCACCTGTGTCTGGGTCCTGAGACACGGGCTAGAGCGTCACGAATCGGTAGAGGACGATCCCTGTCCTCGGTTCATAGATGGAAATCCAATTTCCAAATACGTGATTCTGCGGTTTTATTTATAGAACCTAGTATGGCGACATAGTGGGATGGGGTGCTTATGCCGTCTATGATTTATGATTTGAAGTTGTTTTATACACTATGCACTTATAATAGTATCAAATGATTTGTTTTAAACGTGTCAAGCATTCTTGGCTATTATAAGGTAAAAACCCTATCCTCCGGCTTGCGTTGCATTGTGTGATGGGAACTGGGTCTTAGAATTGCTTCATTGTTCTTTATTTAGCATTGCGTTGTTGTTTTATACACCGGTGTTCTTGGGAGGAAACCCGTTCCGTGTTATACGGCGTGGTCCCTTGATTTACCTAACTTTAAAATAAAGATTTACAACTGTTTTAGTTCTCACACCAGTCACATGACTGACTTGGAGTTTATTGTTTTAACCTAAACTCTGGGTGCCCTTATTTTCGACACGGGCAGCTAGTAGTTTTGGTTTTGCAGATTTATATTCACAGGATCCTGGTTTACAGTTGGAAGGATATCCGGAAAGCTTTGTATCCGTGTATTACTTCTAGTTGTGTATTGTATTATTTTCCGCTACTATGTATTTAAATGTAATTTAAATCTTTGATATTTCTGTGTAATATTCATTTATACTCTGTATATTCTTGTAATCTGGTGCATTGTTGTAATATACAATGAAATGTTCTTCCGTCTGCATTCTGATGTGGCTTGTTCTCGAAGTATCCGCTGTTTCCTTTACGGGGAAGTTACGGGTCTTTACATTTGGTATCGGAGCTTTGGTTTACAAAGCTCAGAGAACAAGACACAGTAGAACCATACGAAAGAATTCATCAGAAATTGGATTCGTAATATCCAATGGGAATGACTCGCTAGGGATGGGATCAGTAGTATCCTATAACGAGTGTGAAGAGTATTCTTTTTTAAAAATGAAAACAATAATTGTCTTGAAAATTTAAATTCAATAATTCGTATCTGAATATTTATTTATATTGATTTGGACAATCCATTATATAAAGATTTTGTATATATTTCTTGCAAACGTGTGTTCGAAGTTTTAATATACTGGGTAGATATAGAATCCCTCTAGTGCCCGAGGATAATTCTAGTGAAGGGGCACCATCGCCAGTATTTATTTTCGAGTTTCGAAAGTGAGATTTCTATATATTTCCAATTGACTGGTGTGAGAACCGAAACTAGATAGGGCTTATTGTTGTGATTTGGCATCAAAAATGAGATTTTTGACTATATATCAAAGTTATGAATTTGAAATGATAACCAACTAATTGATTGATGGTTGTGCTGTTTGATTATTGTTTGATTAATTAAAATTTGTACCCTATATCCAAATTGTATCAAATAGTGAATTGTATTGAAAATTTGTCGCATTTGCATGCATATACATGTACTTACATTGAACAGGTCATAGCAAGGAGGCTAGAGTAGAGAATAAAATTTGTTTGCCCGACAAATAGGTACATGTTTACTATAATTTATTGTTTTGTTTGGTTGAGATGATTTTATGAGCCGATTGGCTAGCCGCTTGGCTTTTTCTTTTTCTTTTTGAGATCAAAGGGCCTATATGGCAATTTCGGGATTTTCCCGGTGCAGGGGAGGATATGGCGAAATTTTAGGGTGTTAGCCAAATTTTTGAAATTTTTGAAAAGTTCTTAGAAACTGAAAAGTTGAAAAACTTAAGCAACAATAAAAATAATGAAAGTTGAGTTGGTATTTAAAACAACTTTCGGCTTCGTTCCTTTTCGGGGATGAAAAGTTTTAAGTGGGGGAGATTGTAACAACCGGAAAATCTGGGCCAGTTTAAAATTTTTATTTTGGCAATTTTAGCGAATTTTGATTATTTAAAATGAATTATTTTAAATAATAACGACGAGAAATTTATTTTGAACAGAATTCGAACGCATATATTTATATAGATCGTCGTTAGAATATAAATATTTATTTTAAATTATAAAAGGAATTGAAAACGACGCGGTAGTTCGATAATTCGATTTCAAAATTCAAATGAATGTACCGGGTGCAAAATAAACCGGATATTAGTGAAACCAAAAATATTAGAATCTAATTGAGAATATCTTTCCAACGAATCCGAAAAATCAAAATTTCATAGCGGGTATCAAAAGATATGCCCAGTTGAAAATTCAGAATAGTTGCTATGGAATTCTGTCCCTTAAAAATGGGAATTTTGCAAACGACCTCATATTTCGACGAAACCACTTTTGTTGGATCCGTGATGTCAAGTTATTGCTAGGTTTCAATTTTCAAATATTTTTCGAATCAATATGTGAGCGTGGCAAAGGAAAATGCATTTGACTAGTTTCTGTTGATTTTAATCGACTGGAGAATGGCCATTTTTCAAACGGTCTCAGAATTTTACGAAATTAATTTTGTTAGGACCGTATCGTCAATACGAAGCTAGAAAATATTTTTCTGGAAATTTTCGAGTTAGTATGTGACCCCGGTAAATTGAAATGCGCGTTCAAATTCAATATATATAGTTATATGTTGATTTTGACGGAAACTGGATGAAACGATCAAATCAGTCTACAATACATATCCCATTGTGTTCGGAATGGGGGTAATTAGCTAGGGACGACAGTCGGTGGGTTCGATTTTGATTTCGAAATAAAAAGTTACATTTTTGATGTTAAAAATAATTAAATTAATTAAATATAAACCCTTATCCTTATACCCCCTCCCTCTCACACGTTCTCTCCCTCTTCTCTCTCTAAAAAGAAACACGATCAGAAAAAAAGGGAAAACCGCCTGTAATCCCATCGCCCCCCCCCCTCGATGGAGGCGAGCTCCCTTCCCAGGCCCGACGCCGGACTGGTGAACCCCCCCTCCTCCACGACCGTCGAGGTGAGCATCCCCGGCCTCCTCTTCATCGTTGAACGCCGGATTCCCCCCAAATCGAAGTAGCCCCAAAAACCCGCGAGACCCCCTGTTGATTGTCGTGCCCTAATCGCTACTACCACGCCAGCATCCGCGAGTAGCCCCAATCGCTACCTCCGTCCATCAACAACGAGCACCACTCCCTATCCGAATTTCAACGTGTGTTTCTTCGTTTATATTTTTTTATGTTATTTATTCAGTAAAAATCTGATTTTACTACATTAGAAAAGATAGGATTTTATTTAATGTAAGTTCGTTTTTAATTTGTTTTAAATAATTAGCATTTATATAATCAGTTTTTTTTATGAATTAGCAAATATAAAGAGACTAGATTTTTATTTAAAACATGTTGAGATTTTTATTTTGGAAAAGTTATGATTGTAAAGGTTAAAAATATAATTTTTACAATATAGAAAGGTTAAAAATATAATTTTTACAATATAGAAAGGTTAAAAATATAATTTTTACAATATAGAAAGGTTAAAAATATAATTTTTACAGTATAGAAAAGTTAAAAATATAAATTTTATACAAGTGGCATAATAAAAATATGATTTTTACTTAGGTAGAGTATTAAAAATATAGTTTTTGTTAAAGTAGAAATATAAAAATATAATTTTTATATAGTTATGATAATAAAAATTCAATCTTTATATAAGAAGTAGAAATATAAAAATATAATTTTTATATAGAAAGAAGCGTTGTAAATATATGAAGTGAAATAAAAATCTGAACTTTATTTTTATCGTGAACAGTGAGAATAAGAATGCGATGGAATTGACCGAGAGCAGAACAAAATCCAGATCGATCAAAAATTCAGAAAACTAGAGGACTGGAACCCTTTGTGAGAACTTCTCACTTTAAATTTAATTTTCTAGTTATAAATATATACTAGGATTGTAACGACCCAGAAAATCTGAACCAATTTAAAAATTTTAAATTGGCTAAAATAATGGATTTTAAATATTTAAAATAAATATTTTAAATAATGGCGATGAAAACTGAGTTGGAATCGACATTTGAAAACGAATATAATTAATTATAATTATATATAGAATTGAAAATGGCGCGATAGTTCGATAATTCGATTTCAAACTTCAATTGAATATACCGGGTGCAAAATAATCCGGATTTTAGTGAAACCAAAAACATTAAGATCTAATTGATGATATCTTTCCAACGAATCTGACAAATCAAAATTTGATAGCGGGAATCAAAAGATATGTCCAGTTGAAAATTCTGAATAGTCGCTATGGAATTCAGGCCCTTAAAAATGGACATTTTGCAAACGACCTCGGATTTCGACGAAACCACTTTTGTTGGGTCCGGGATGTGAAGTTATTGCTAGGTTTCAAATTTCATAATTTTTCGAATCAATATGTGAGCGTGGCAAAGGAAAACGCGTTTGACCAGTTTCAGTTGATTTTAATCGACTGGAAATTGGCCATTTTTCAAACGGGCTCAGAATTCGACGAAACTAGTTTTGTTAGGACCGAATCGTCAATACGAAGCTAGAAAATATTTTTCTGGAATTTTTAGAGTTAGTATGTGACCCCGGTAATTTGAAATGTACGTTTAAAATTCAATATAGTGATTTAAAAGTAAATTCAAAGGAAACTGATTGTAACGAGCAAATCAGCTTGCGATACATATCCCATTGTGTTCGGAATGGGGGTAAAACGCTATGGACGACAGGCGGTGGGCCTCGTTTCGAGGTCGTGGGTAAAAGTCAACTTTATGCAATTAAATTAATTAATAATAAAAAAATATAACTCCTTCCTTTTTTATCTTTCTGCCCCCCCCCCCCCCCGATTTCATTAAATCAGAAATCAAAAAAAAAACGCGCTCCATCTCGTTGCTCTGCCGCTCCAGCCTCGCCGTCGCTCAGGCGATCGCCACCTCCAGCCCCGCCGCGTCAGCCTCCCGATCCTCCTCCTTCTTCCCACCGCCTCTCCTCCTCTCTCGCGTGGAACCCCAGACCCGCGCTGGCATCGAAGAACCCTCCGCCGAGACAAACGGCCACCGCCCTCCTCCACAAGCCACCGCCTGCTCCTCCTCCTGCCGCCGACCCTGACGACCCCCCCTTCTTCGCATTACAGTAAGTATTTTATTTTATTTTTATTTTAATTATGATTTTTTTTAAAAGGTTTAAAAACTGATTTTTTTTTAAAAGGTTTAAACTGATTTTAATTTTAAGATTTAAAATAGAAAAAGATTTGAACTTTAAGTAGAAAGAGATTTGAACTTTAAATAGAGAAAGATTTGAACTTGGATAGAAATGATCATATTTTCAAAATAGAAAAGACGGAATTTTTATTAAGTAGAAGAAGTAAGATATGATTTTTATATTTTTAAAGTAATAAAAATATAATTTTTACATCATAGGAATATTAAAAATATAATCTTTATTTTTGAAAAGGCGGAATCTATATTTTTGAAATGCAATTTTTATATATTGAATAACGAAGTAAAAATTCGATTTTTACATATGTAGAGAATACGGGCAACGAAAGCGACGAAAGGCGAGATTGGCGAAGATTTCTATAAAGGAAGAGTCTTGGTATTGGATAGCTATAGGTGAGAATTTCTCACTCTTCAATTTCTTTTTCTAGCTATATATATATGTGTTGAAATAAAAGTAAATTGCTATATATATATATATATATATATATATATATATATATATATATGCCCCTCGTCCACAAACCATGGACGATATTTATTGGTTGAAATTGTTGTGAAAATTGATTGATAGCGAATAATTGTTTGGGATTGTTTGTGGTTGATATTGATTGATTGTGGTTGAAAAATACCCGTTTGTGGTTGAGAAATATTTGGTTGAAACCACATAGGATTAGTTTGTGGAAATGAAATAAATATATACATGTCGCCTGCGTGCGAATTAGATGCATGATCCCCATTGTCAAAAACCGCGAGGTTTTAAGGTAGAGCGAGGAGCCGTACTAGGGACGGTCCCGGTTTTAACTACCCTGCCGTTATGCTGCCGAAATTTTGAATAATATTCGTGTGTTTGAATAATTTTCATATGCTTAAACTATATTTATTCATTGAATAGAAACATTCATGTTTTGAATTGATATTCATTCGTTGATTAGAAATTCATGTGTTGAATGGTATTCATATTTTGAAATAAATTGTTTGATAATAAAAATCACATTTTTATCTATATATAGAAACTATAGAAAACATTCATGTGTTGAATTGATATTCATTCGTTGATTAGAAATTCATGTGTTGAATGGTATTCGTATTTTGAAATAAATTGTTTGATAATAAAAATCACATTTTTATCCATATATAGAAACTATAGAAAACATTCATGTGTTGAATTGATATTCATTCGTTGATTAGAAATTCATGTGTTGAATGGTATTCATATTTTGAAATAAATTGTTTGATAATAAAAATCACATTTTTATCTATATATAGAAACTATAGAAAACATTCATGTGTTGAATTGATATTCATTCGTTGATTAGAAATTCATGTGTTGAATGGTATTCATATTTTGAAATAAATTGTTTGATAATAAAAATCCCATTTTTATCTATATATAGAAACTATAGAAAACATTCATGTGTTGAATTGATATTCATTCGTTGATTAGAAATTCATGTGTTGAATGGTATTCATATTTTGAAATAAATTGTTTGATAATAAAAATCACATTTTTATCTATATATAGAAACTATAGAAAACATTCATGTGTTGAATTGATATTCATTCGTTGATTAGAAATTCATGTGTTGAATGGTATTCATATTTTGAAATAAATTGTTTGATAATAAAAATCCCATTTTTATCTATATATCGAAACTATAGAAAACATTCATGTGTTGAATTGATATTCATTCGTTGATTAGAAATTCATGTGTTGAATGGTATTCATATTTTGAAATAAATTGTTTGATAATAAAAATCACATTTTTATCCATATATAGAAACTATAGAAAACATTCATGTGTTGAATTGATATTCATTCGTTGATTAGAAATTCATGTGTTGAATGGTATTCATATTTTGAAATAAATTGTTTGATAATAAAAATCACATTTTTATCTATATATAGAAACTATAGAAAACATTCATGTGTTGAATTGATATTCATTCGTTGATTAGAAATTCATGTGTTGAATGGTATTCATATTTTGAAATAAATTGTTTGATAATAAAAATCCCATTTTTATCTATATATAGAAACTATAGAAAACATTCATGTGTTGAATTGATATTCATTCGTTGATTAGAAATTCATGTGTTGAATGGTATTCATATTTTGAAATAAATTGTTTGATAATAAAAATCACATTTTTATCTATATATAGAAACTATAGAAAACATTCATGTGTTGAATTGATATTCATTCGTTGATTAGAAATTCATGTGTTGAATGGTATTCATATTTTGAAATAAATTGTTTGATAATAAAAATCCCATTTTTATCTATATATCGAAACTATAGAAAACATTCATGTGTTGAATTGATATTCATTCGTTGATTAGAAATTCATGTGTTGAATGGTATTCATATTTTGAAATAAATTGTTTGATAATAAAAATCACCTTTTATCTATATATATAAAATCCTATTTTTGTCACCTATATGACCTATATAGAATAATAGTGTTTTGAAATGAATTGTTTTACAATAAAAATCACATTTTTATTGTATGCATAAATCGTTGAAATGTGAAGTGTTAAAAATAGCCACTTGTTCAAAATAAACATATATGAGTTGAAATATTCATTAATTAGCTAATGAAATGATTTGGACCTATTTATGTAACATTAGAATGAATGGTGTTTTTAAACCAAATAGAAATCAAATATGAAGTTGAATAGAAAATGATAAATGATAAGAACTGTATATATATGTACATGCATATTCATTGAACAGGTTATAGCAAAGGGGCTAGAGAAGAGGAATAAAATTTTGTGCCCGACAAATAGGTACACATTTACTGCTTTGTTTGGGTGATGATTTTATGAGCCTGTTGGCTAGCCGCTTGGCTTTTTCCTTTTCTTTTTGAGATTAGAAGGACCGGGAAAGCTATTTGCTATTTCCCGATGCTCCCGGTGCAGGGGAGGTTATGGCGAAATTTTCCAAAATTTTAAGGCGTTAGTGAAATATTTGAAGTGAAAACGATATTGAAATCATTGAATGAACTATATTTATATAACTATATAAATATAAATAAAATTAAAACGAAACGTGGCCGTGCAGTTCGTATTTTGAAACCGTGATTTCAAACAACTAGTACGGGGAATCCGACCATTGGATTTTCCCGAAACCTCAACCGTCGGGTTCGCCTTGGAATAATCTTTCCAACGGCACCAACCTTGTAAAAATCCAACGGTTGGATTGTCTGGAATGTTTAATTCAAATCTGAAGAAAAACAGCTCCAGAAGCGATTATATTTATATATATATAAATATAATTATATATTTAATCGAATAACGATGCTGCAGTTCGTATTTTGAAATCGAAATTTCAAACGATTATACGGGGAGATCCGACCGTCGGATTTTCCCGAAACTGGAACCATTGGATTCGTTTTGAAAAGACCTTTCTAATGATGTAAATTTTGTGAAGATCCAACGGTTAGGTTTTCAGATATGTGTAAATCAATTCTGAAGAAAAACAGCGCCACGGCTACGTTATGGCCCGAAGCGTCGTTTTGAATAAATGAGCTATTTTAAAATAAATAAAAATAGCGATAAATTATTATAAAGTACCATAAACATTATGGAGTGGAAATAAACTGAATTTGCTTGATTTATGTTGTATTTGACGGTTGAATGTGTTTGGTGTGAAAATTACATTAAAGAACAAAATTGGTGTTGTTGAATGATTTAACCATTGAAATAAATTGATTTGAAATTCTAAATATACGTGAATTATTTGAAAAGGCCGAGTTAATTCTCATTTCAAATAATTGACCGACGATTAAAAGTCGAAGATGAAGACGGTGGTAGAAGACCGGAGATCTTCACCTCGTTTGGATGGTAACCGAGGTCCTGATTGGGAGGCATCCCGAAATATGGATAATGAGTGGTGATCGTCCAGACGTACGTGGTGATCGAAGGGTTTGCGAGGTATTTATTGCCTCCGGTTTCGTTCAGACCCAGAACGGACTTGTGAATGGACTGTGTGTCTGACATTGGAGTTTATTCTGTGTTGATTGATTTCTGTTAAATATACATCTGTTTGGCGGCGGAGAATTTATTCTTTTGCTTAACGCCCTTCTCTGAAACGCACGAGCTCAGAGGTTGTATATCGATGGACATCAGTCGCATGGCATGAATTGCCTGTGTGACATGCTAAGATGCAGTGATCAGGACTTCTGTTGAAAAGCAAAGTCTTGTGGTGATGATCAAAGCACCGCCTGTGTGGCATAGCTTTGTGTATAACGTGAATTCGCGAGCCTCACACCCCGGTATGAACCAGAAACGGGAGAAGGACCTCAGGGAGGACATGCGTTTCTTTCTAGCTAGGGTGGTGTCAGTGACCTACCAGCCCTGACATTTATATACTTTTCACCTATGTGGTTGTTGCTGTTGCGAGGCGCCTCGGTTTGATCGGACTATCCGGGTCCGATGGAGTCATTCGTTGGCTCATTTACGCCCCAAAGGGCGGAGGAACGTATTGTTCAGGCACTATAATCCACTCCGTGTGGACCGGCCCTGTCGCTCCAAGGGGCAGTTGCGGCTGTTCCGGAGACATGGGCTAGATTGTCTCGAATTCGGTAAGGACTATCTTTTGCCTTGGTTCATGACGGAAATCCAATTTCCAGATACGTGATCGTGCGGTTTTGATTGTATACCTATATATGGCGACATAGTGGTATGGGGCATTAATGCCGTCTATAATTGATAGTTATGATTTGAAATTGTTTTCAAAACATATTAACACTAGCAATAATATCAAATGCCTTTGTTTTATTCGTATCAAGCATATTTAGCCGTTATAAGGTAAAAAACTCTATCCTCCGGTTTGCGTTGCATTGTGTGATGGGAACTGAGTCTTATAACGGCTTCATTTTTATAAAAGCATAGCGATGTTTAAAAGAAAGATTTGTTTTAAAGCACTGGCAATCCAATGGAGTAAACCCGTTCCATGAAAGTGGTGTGGTCCTGTGATTAGCCAATTATATATGTGTTGAGTGGATTTCTCATACCAGTCCCATGACTGGCTCGTAGTTTGTTTCACTCTCAAACTCGGCTGCCCCTTTTTCTACATGGGCAGCCTTGTATTCAGGTTTAGCTGGTTCTTTTTCTGGATAGTTGGAGCTGAAGATGGATTCTATCATTTATCTCTTTTTATGCTGTTCATCTCCTATTGTACATATTTTGTTTATTTCCGCTGTAGACATTTATGTATAGCTGAACTGTATTTGTACTAAGTAAGATCCTGTATTCTGTGTAACTCTGATGATTACTTTTATCCAGTATATTCTATTGTTCATTATCTGGTGTATTTATTTAATTCTGTTCTGCTATTATCTGTTTCTGTGTTATATTCCAAAGATAGCCCTTGTTTCCGTCTGAACGGGATTTCGGGTCGTCTCAACGTGGTATCAGAGCTTTGGTTAAGCTTAGTTCTGGAATATAACATTTGAACGAGCTCGTCAAAATTAGAACCAGTAGTGCTCTAGGACGGGTTACTCTATACAGATAGGATCAGCAATGTCCTAGTATGAGTAAAGCAGAATGAAATTACACCTTGATAGACACATTTACATTTGAAGTATGTGTTTCTATATTTTAAAATACCTTTTCTGTGACCTGACACTTGATCTGCCATTTGCAGAAGTACTAGAAAAATGAGTGTCAGAGGCAGAAGGAATGCAGAACCGGATATTGAGGCCCTATTAATCAAATATCGAAATATGGGTGGAATACCGTTCTCTGGTGAAGAATCTATTATGAAGGCACAAGCTTGGATTCGTTCGGCTGAGAAAATCTTCGAAGCATTAAAGCTGAGGGATGACCAGAAAAGATTACTGGCCTCCTGGGCACTCAAAGATGAAGCTTTGTTATGGTGGGATTCTGTTGTTAAGGATAATCCAGAAGGTGATATCACCTGGGACAGATTCAAAGTGATTTTCTTGGAAAGATTTACTCCTCCCGAAGCAACTGAGCGATTATGCGATGAATTTTCTTATCTGATACAAGGAGACATGACCATTCCCGAATATCATAAGAAATTCAATGAACTTTCTCACTTTGCTCCTCATCTAATTCAAAATCTGAAGAGGAAGAATTTGAGATTTATAAATGGGCTTCAAAGGAAATACCAGAATAAAGTATTGGGGCATGTGAAGCTTCCTTTCTCTGAAATGATTTATATGGCTTATCAGTATGAAGATCTCCATAAGAAAGGGATGTTGCGAGACGAAGAAGAAGTCTGTTCTAGTGACAAAGAAGAGTCGGAAACTGATATTCCAGAAGCCAGTAAGAGGTCTGAGGTCAGTAAGAAGCCTAAGGCAAACCGAAAAAGGGCCAGATCCGAAAAGGAACTAGTAACGACCGCCACATGCAATAACTGCCATAAGCAAGGGCATTTGCAAGGAAAATGCAAATCTTTAAAGAAACTAAAGAAGAGTGAACCGAAGTCAAAGAAAAATTTTCAAGAGACTAGAGAATGCAGCATTTGCCATCGGTCTGGCCATGTAAGACAGGATTGCCGGCTGTTAAAGGCAACCAAGGAGGCTCAAATAAATGAAGTAGCAGAAACCTCAGCACCCTCAGATAATCAGGGAAGATCTGATGTTTTAGAAGGCACGCTTACTGTCAAAAACATTCCAGTTAAAGTATTGTTTGACACAGGCGCGTCGCGAAGCTTTATTTCAAAGAGTGCCGCTAAGAAACTAGATTTGAACTTGAGGAAGCTCAAGGAACCAATGACTGTCCAGAATCCGGTCGGGGGTTCTATCAATCTCAGTTGGATTTGTGCAGTACCTGTCTCTTTTTCTTGCTATAAATTCCCTATTATCTCTATTGTCATGAATTTTAATGAATTCG
Source organism: Allium sativum (assembly GCA_030737875.1). Lineage (NCBI taxonomy): Eukaryota > Viridiplantae > Streptophyta > Magnoliopsida > Asparagales > Amaryllidaceae > Allium > Allium sativum. Next base: position 604,852,424 of record CM060910.1, on the reverse strand, counting down.
ATCTTATTCTTGGATTGGATTGGCTAACCAAATATGAAGCGGAGGTTAGATGCACCGAGAGAGTTGTAAAGGCAAAAGCACAATTGGGAAATTATATAACCATACCATGCGAAGGCCCGACTTCAAATAGAAAAGACTTCTGGGCAGCTTTGAATGTTTCCCCAGCCCAAATAGAAAATATCCCTGAAGTTGCAGAGAATATTCCGGACCTCATCAAAGACATTCCTGTCGTCAAGAATTATGCGGACGTGTTCGAAGAAGTTGTTCGCTTACCTCCGCAGAGAGAGATAGATTTCAAAATTGCTTTAATTCCAAATGCAAGGCCGGTAGTTCACGCTATTCGAAGAATGTCCTTGAAAGAGAAGGAGGATTTAGACAATCAAACATGACAGCTAGTATGGAAAGGTCTGATCAGACCTAGTTTCTCTGATTGGGGAGCAGTAGTGGTTTTTGTCGCAAAATCTGACGGTACTCTACGGCTATGTGTGGATTATCGTGATCTGAACAAACAGACAATAAAGAACAAATATCCGTTGCCGCGGATTGATGATTTGTTGGACCGATTAAATGGAGCACAAGTATTCTCACGAATGGACCTAGCTACAGGCTTCCATCAACTTCGAATTGCCGAAGAGTGTGTTCCAATGACAGCGTTCAGAGGCCCCGACTTATTCAACGAGTGGTTAGTAATGCCGTTCGGCTTATGTTACGCTCCTGCTTACTTCGTCGATCTAATGAACAGAGTATTCACGGGAGTATTGAATAAATTTGTTTTGGTTTTCATTGACGATATTCTAATCTTCTCTAAATCAAAGGCCGAACATGAAAAGCATCTGGAACAGGTTCTAGAGATTCTGAGAAGAAATGTGTTAAAAGCCAAGTTTTCTAAGTGTATATTCTGGCAAGATGAAGTGAAATTTCTGGGCCATGTTGTATCGAAAGAAGGAATCGCTGTGGATCCAAGTAAAATCACGGCTATCCAAAATTGGAAACAACCCAGTACTCCCACTGAAGTCCGCAGTTTCCTCGGATTGGCTAGCTATTATCGGAAGTTCGTTAAAGACTTTTCGAAGATATCTGGTCACTTAACGAAGCTTACAAAGAAGCATTCTAAGTTCAAATGAACTCCAGAAAGTGAGGAAGCTTTCGAAGAGCTAAAGTTGAGATTAACGACTGCTCCAGTGTTAACCATCATCGATGGCAACCAGGATTTAAAAGTATGGACTGATGCTTCTAGAGAAGGCCTTGGCGCAGTGTTAATGCAAAGAGGTCAAGTGATTGCTTATGCTAGCCGTCAACTGAAGCCACACGAGAAAAACTATGTAACTCATGATCTTGAGTTATTGGCTATCGTGTTCGCTTTGAAAATCTGGAGACACTATCTTCTGGGTGAGAGATTTGAACTATTTACAGATCATCAGTCATTAAAGTATCTGTTCACTCAGAAAGACCTGAATCTGAGGCAGCAGCGTTGGCTGGAGTTTCTTGCAGCATATGACTTTGAAATTATATATACTTCAGGGAAAGCAAATGTCGTGGCCGATGCGCTGAGCCGAAAAAATGTAATGATCGCCAGCTTTATTGTCACGACCTCCTTGATTGATAAAATATCTATTCTTCAGAAGGAGGATAACTTTATTAAGGAAATGATCAAAAGGATTCAGAAAGGCGAACCCTCGTGTTTTCAAATAGATAACGACGAGACCTTGAGGTTAAAAGGAAGGATTTGTGTTCCTGACATCCCAGAGTTAAAAAGGGAAGTGTTAGACGAGTGTCACAAGTCCAAGCTGAGTATCCATCCTGGTGTGGCCAAAATGTACAACGATCTCAAACGAACATTTTGGTGGAAGGCTATGAAAAGGGACGTTTCAATATATGTTAGCCGATGCCCTACTTGTCAGCTAGTCAAAAGCGACCAATAAAAACTGGCTGGATTGTTGCAACCGCTAGAAGTTCCTGGCTGGAAGTGGGAACATATTTCTATGGATTTCATTGATGGTTTGCCCAGAACCAGAAAAGGAAATGACAGTATTTGGGTGATCGTAGATCGCTTCACGAAGACCGCCCATTTCATACCTGTCAGATCAAATAGAACCGCTCAGAGTCTGGCGCAGATATACTTCAGGGAAATAGTTAGACTACATGGAGTGCCGCTCAGCATAGTCAGTGATAGAGATACAATATTCACTAGCAAATTCTGGGAAGCATTTCAAGTCGAGCTGGGAACGAAGTTAAACTTGAGCACCGCTTATCATCCTCAGACAGACGGTCAGACTGAGAGGGTGAATCGCATTTTAGAAGATCTATTGCGGGCTTGTGTTCTAGATTTCGGTGGATCATGGGAAGACCATCTGCAATTGGCTGAATTCTCTTATAACAACAGCTACCAGGCGAGTCTGACAATGTCGCCATTCGAAGCATTGTATGGTAGACCGTGCCGATCTCCTGCTTGTTGGGTCGAGCCAGGAAATAGACTTGTGTTGGGTCCTGATATGATTCGAGAAGCTGCCGAAAAGTCGATTTTATTAAGAAGCGATTACTCGCCACTCAAAGCCGACAAAAGAGCTATGCCGATAGAAGAAGAAGAGATATATCCTTTGAAGTTGGCGACTATGTATATTTGAAAGTATCGCCGATGAGAGGAGTTATCCGGTTCGGTAAAACGGGAAAGTTAGCGCCCAAATTCATTGGTCCGTTTCCTATTCTAGAACGGATCGGAACTCTCGCTTATAGGGTCAAACTGCCTGACTGGTTGCCTGGAGTTCATGATGTATTTCACATATCTCAACTTCGAAAGCACGTTCATGATCCAGACTTGATCGTGGAAGAAGCAGCTCAACATGACATTGAAATAACCCCAGAATTAGCTGTGAGAAGAGAGCCGCTAAAGATTATCGGCAAAGAAACCAAAGAGCTGAGGAACAAGAAAGTTCACTTAGTCAAAGTGCAATGGAGTGGAGATCCGCGAGATTGTACTTGGGAAATGGAGGAGAGCATTTAGAAAGCTTATCCTAGATGCCGAGTAGATATCTCTGATTGACTCCGGTGCAAGGTACATTTACCCTACTTTGCACTACCATTCAATTCTCTACTCTATTGTTATTTTCTTTTCAAAGATGTGCACTTTTAATTATATAGTCTGAATGATTTTTAAGAGTATAGGATTTGATTAGTATATTTTTGAAGGGTAAAAACAAATTGGTTGTTGTATGATTGTAGATTTATCAAACCACTTTCGACTTTATTCCTTTTCGGGGACGAAAAGTTTTAAGTGGGGGAGATTGTAACGACCCAGAAAATCTGAACCAATTTAAAAATTTTAAATTGACTAAAATAATGGATTTTAAATATTTAAAATAAATATTTTAAATAATGGCGATGAAAACTGAGTTGGAATCGACATTTGAAAACGAATATAATTAATTATAATTATATATAGAATTGAAAATGGCGCGGTAGTTCGATAATTCGATTTCAAACTTCAATTGAATATACCGGGTGCAAAATAATCCGGATTTTAGTGAAACCAAAAACATTAAGATCTAATTGATGATATCTTTCCAACGAATCTGACAAATCGAAATTTGATAGCGGGAATCAAAAGATATGTCCAGTTGAAAATTCTGAATAGTCGCTATGGAATTCAGGCCCTTAAAAATGGACATTTTGCAAACGACCTCGGATTTCGACGAAACCACTTTTGTTGGGTCCGGGATGTGAAGTTATTGCTAGGTTTCAAATTTCATAATTTTTCGAATCAATATGTGAGCGTGGCAAAGGAAAACGCGTTTGACCAGTTTCAGTTGATTTTAATCGACTGGAAATTGGCCATTTTTCAAACGGTCTCAGAATTCGACGAAACTAGTTTTGTTAGGACCGTATCGTCAATACGAAGCTAGAAAATATTTTTCTGGAATTTTTAGAGTTAGTATGTGACCCCGGTAATTTGAAATGTACGTTTAAAATTCAATATAGTGACTTAAAAGTAAATTCAACGGAAACTGATTGTAACGAGCAAATCAACTTGCGATACATATCTCATTGTGTTCGGAATGGGGGTAAAACGCTATGGACGACAGGCGGTGGGCCTCGTTTCGAGGTCGTGGGTAAAAGTCAACTTTATGCAATTAAATTAATTAATATATAGAAAATAACTCCTTCCCTTTTTATCTTTCTGCCCCCCCCCCCCGATTTCATTAAATCAGAAATCAAAATAAAAAAAAGAGAAAAAACGCGCTCCATCTTGTTGCTCTGCCGCTCCAGCCTCGCCGTCGCTCAGGCGATCGCCACCTCCAGCCCCGCCGCGTCAGCCTCCCGATCCTCCTCCTTCTTCCCACCGCCTCTCCTCCTCTCTCGCGTGGAACCCCAAACCCGCGCCGGCATCGAAGAACCCTCCGCCGAGACCAACGGCCACCGCCCTCCTCCACAAGCCACCGCCTGCTCCTCCTCCTGCCGCCGACCTTGACGACCCCCCTTCTTCGCATTACAGTAAGTATTTTATTTTATTTTTATTTTTATTCTGATTTTTTTTAAAAGGTTTAAAAACTGTTTTTTTTAAAAAAGGTTTAAACTGATTTTAATTTTAAGATTTAAAATAGAAAAAGATTTGAACTTTAAGTAGAAAAAGATTTGAACTTTAAATAGAGAAAGATTTGAACTTGGATAGAAAAGATCATATTTTTAAAATAGAAAAGACGGAATTTTTATTAAGTAGAAGAAGTAAGATATGATTTTTATATTTTTAAAGTAATAAAAATATAATTTTTACATCATAGGAATATTAAAAATATAATCTTTATTTTTGAAAAGGCGGAATCTATATTTTTGAAATGCAATTTTTATATATTGAATAACGAAGTAAAAATTCGATTTTTACATATGTAGAGAATACGGGCAACGAAAGCGACGAAAGGCGAGATTGGCGAAGATTTCTATAAAGGAAGAGTCGTGGTATTGGATAGCTATAGGTGAGAATTTCTCACTCTTCAATTTCTTTTTCTAGCTATATATATATGTGTTGAAATAAAAGTGAATTGCTTTATATAATATATATATATATATATATATATATATATATATATATACGCCCCTCGTCCACAAACCATGGACGATATTTATTGGTTGAAATTGTTGTGAAAATTGATTGATAGCGAATAATTGTTTGGGATTGTTTGTGGTTGATATTGATTGATTGTGGTTGAAAAATACCCGTTTGTGGTTGAGAAATATTTGGTTGAAACCACATAGGATTAGTTTGTGGAAATGAAATAAATATATACATGCCGCCTGCGTGCGAATTAGATGCATGATCCCCATTGTCAAAAACCGCGAGGTTTTAAGGTAGAGCGAGGAGCAGTACTAGGGACGGTCCCGGTTTTAACTATCCTGCCGTTATGCTGCTGAAATTTTGAATAATATTCGTGTGTTTGAATTATTTTCATATGCTTAAACTATACTTATTCATTGAATAGAAACATTCATGTGTTGAATTGATATTCATTCGTTGATTAGAAATTCATGTGTTGAATGGTATTCATATTTTGAAATAAATTGTTTGATAATAAAAATCACATTTTTATCTATATATAGAAACTATAGAAAACATTCATGTGTTGAATTGATATTCATTCGTTGATTAGAAATTCATGTGTTGAATGGTATTCATATTTTGAAATAAATTGTTTGATAATAAAAATCACATTTTTATCCATATATAGAAACTATAGAAAACATTCATGTGTTGAATTGATATTCATTCGTTGGTTAGAAATTCATGTGTTGAATGGTATTCATATTTTGAAATAAATTGTTTGATAATAAAAATCACATTTTTATCTATATATAGAAACTATAGAAAACATTCATGTGTTGAATTGATATTCATTCGTTGATTAGAAATTCATGTGTTGAATGGTATTCGTATTTTGAAATAAATTGTTTGATAATAAAAATCACATTTTTATCTATATATAGAAACTATAGAAAACATTCATGTGTTGAATTGATATTCATTCGTTGATTAGAAATTCATGTGTTGAATGGTATTCATATTTTGAAATAAATTGTTTGATAATAAAAATCACATTTTTATCTATATATAGAAACTATAGAAAACATTCATGTGTTGAATTGATATTCATTCGTTGATTAGAAATTCATGTGTTGAATGGTATTCATATTTTGAAATAAATTGTTTGATAATAAAAATCCCATTTTTATCTATATATAGAAACTATAGAAAACATTCGTGTGTTGAATTGATATTCATTCGTTGATTAGAAATTCATGTGTTGAATGGTATTCATATTTTGAAATAAATTGTTTGATAATAAAAATCACCTTTTATCTATATATATAAAATCCTATTTTTGTCACCTATATGAACTATATACAATAATAGTGTTTTGAAATGAATTGTTTTACAATAAAAATCACATTTTTATTGTATGCATAAATCGTTGAAATGTGAAGTGTTAAAAATAGCCACTTGTTCAAAATAAACATATATGAGTTGAAATATTCATTAATTAGCTAATGAAATGATTTTCACCTATTTATGTAACATTAGAATGAATGGTGTTTTTAAACCAAATAGAAATCAAATATGAAGTTGAATAGAAAATGATAAATGATAGAACAGTATATATATGTACATGCATATTCATTGAACAGGTTATAGCAAAGTGGCTAGAGAAGAGGAATAAAATTTTGTGCCCGACAAATAGGTACACATTTACTGCTTTGTTTGGGTGATGATTTTATGAGCCTGTTGGCTAGCCGCTTGGCTTTTTCCTTTTCTTTTTGAGATTAGAAGGACCGGGAAAGCTATTTGCGATTTCCCGATGCTCCCGATGCAGGGGAGGTTATGGCGTAATTTTCCAAAATTTTAAGGCGTTAGTGAAATATTTGAAGTGAAAACGATATTGAAATCATTGAATGAACTATATTTATATAACTATATAAATATAAATAAAATTAAAACGAAACGTGGCCGTGGATTTCGTATTTTGAAACCGTGATTTCAAACAACTAGTACGGGGAATCCGACCATTGGATTTTCCCGAAACCTCAACCGTCGGGTTCGCCTTGGAATAATCTTTCCACCGGCACCAACCTTGTAAAATTCCAACGGTTGGATTGTCTGGAATGTTTAATTCAAATCTGAATAAAAACAGCGCCAGAAGCGATTATATTTATATATATATAAATATAATTATATATTTAATCGAATAACGACGCTGTAGTTCGTATTTTGAAATCGAAATTTCAAACGATTATACCGGGAGATCCGACCGTCGGATTTTCCCGAAACTGGAACCGTTGGATTCGTTTTGAAAAGACCTTTCTAATGATGTAAATTTTGTGAAGATCCAACGGTTAGATTTTCAGATATGTGTAAATCAATTCTGAAGAAAAACAGCGCCACGGCTACGTTATGGCCCGAAGCGTCGTTTTGAATAAATGAGCTATTTTAAAATAAATAAAAATAGCGATAAATTATCATAAAGTACCATAAACATTATGGAGTGGAAATAAACTGAATTTGCTTGATTTATGTTGTATTTGACGGTTGAATGTGTTTGGTTTGAAAATTACATTAAAGAACAAAATTGGTGTTGTTGAATGATTTAACCATTGAAATAAATTGATTTGAAATTCTAAATATATGTGAATTATTTGAAAAGGCTGAGTTAATTCTCATTTCAAATAATTGACCGACGATTAAAAGTCGAAGATGAAGACGGTGGTAGAAGACCGGAGATCTTTACCTCGTTTGGATGGTAACCGAGGTCCTGATTGGGAGGCATCCCGAAATATGGATAATGAGTGGTGATCGTCCAGACGTACGTGGTGATCGAAGGGTTTGCGAGGTATTTAGTGCCTCCGGTTTCGTTCAGACCCAGAACGGACTTGTGAATGGACTGTGTGTCTGACATTGGAGTTTATTCTGTGTTGATTGATTTCTGTTAAATATACATCTGTTTGGCGGCGGAGAATTTATTCTTTTGCTTAACGCCCTTCTCTGAAACGCACGAGCTCAGAGGTTGTATATCGATGGACATCAGTCGCATGGCATTAATTGCCTGTGTGACATGCTAAGATGCAGTGATCAGGACTTCTGTTGAAAAGCAAAGTCTTGTGGTGATGATCAAAGCACCGCCTGTGTGGCATAGCTTTGTGTATAACGTGAATTCACGAGCCTCACACCCCGGTATGAACCAGAAACGGGAGAAGGACCTCAGGGAGGACATGCGTTTCTTTCTAGCTAGGGTGGTGTCAGTGACCTACCAGCCCTGACATTTATATACTTTTCACCTATGTGGTTGTTGCTGTTGCGAGGCGCCTCGGTTTGATCGGACTATCCGGGTCCGATGGAGTCATTCGTCGGCTCATTTACGCCCCAAAGGGCGGAGGAACGTATTGTTCAGGCACTATAATCCACTCCGTGTGGACCGGCCCTGTCGCTCCAAGGGGCAGTTGCGGCTGTTCCGGAGACATGGGCTAGATTGTCTCGAATTCGGTAAGGACTATCTTTTGCCTTGGTTCATGACGGAAATCCAATTTCCAGATACGTGATCGTGCGGTTTTGATTGTATACCTATATATGGCGACATAGTGGTATGGGGCATTAATGCCGTCTATGATTGATAGTTATGATTTGAAATTGTTTTCAAAACATATTAACACTAGCAATAATATCAAATGCCTTTGTTTTATTCGTATCAAGCATATTTTAGCCGTTATAAGGTAAAAAACTCTATCCTCCGGTTTGCGTTGCATTGTGTGATGGGAACTGAGTCTTATAACGGCTTCATTTTTATAAAAGTATAGCGATGTTTAAAAGAAAGATTTGTTTTAAAGCACTGGCAATCCAATGGAGTAAACCCGTTCCACGAAAGTGGCGTGGTCCTGTGATTAGCCAATTATATATGTGTTGAGTGGATTTCTCATACCAGTCCCATGACTGACTCGTAGTTTGTTTCACTCTCAAACTCGGGTGCCCCTTTTTCTACACGGGCAGCCTTGTATTCAGGTTTAGCTGGTTCTTTTTCTGGATAGCTGGAGCTGAAGATGGATTCTATCATTTATCTCTTTTTATGTTGTTCAGCTCCTATTGTACATATTTTGTTTATTTCCACTGTAGACATTTATGTATAGCTGAACTGTATTTGTACTAAGTAAGATCCTGTATTCTGTGTAACTCTGATGATTACTTTTATCCAGTATATTCTATTGTTCATTATCTGGTGTATTTATTTAATTCTGTTCTGCTATTATCTGTTTCTGTGTTATATTCCAAAGATAGCCCTTGTTTCCGTCTGAACGGGATTTCGGGTCGTCTCAAGGATGTAGACGGTGTTTAGTAGCACCCGACACCCATCGTCCACAGACCATGGACGGCATGTATGCTTGTTTGTTTGATTTTGATGTGTAGTTGATTGTGTGATGTGATGTGACATGAAATAAAATATATATATATAGTTAAAAATATTTTATAGTTAAAATAGAATTTTTAACGCGTGTATGAAATGAAATAAATTAATATAAGCAAATCGAACGATTTGTTTATATACACACATTTGACTGATATTGATTGGGACGATAAATTTTACACATCGCCCAACTGCACAAATAAAATCTGTGTTTGATTGTTTGAAACCCCACACAGGTATTGGGATGATATTTGGCGTACACTAATCCCAATAGTTAGTTGTATGTCGAACGATTGATTGACAGACTGTTATAAGCGTTGAATATTTATATTTGATGCTTATACAGTGTAGAATGCACTTTGGATGATGGTTGATTATTTGTCATTGTTGATATATACATGCGTTGCATGGAAATCCATAGAAATAAAATCTATGGTAATGGATTGGGCCTCATTCCAGTTTTGAAATAAAATATTTGAAAACAGAAATATTTGAAATAGAATATTTGACAATAGAAATATATAAAAGCCGTGTTGATTAGATTGGCGCCATTTTGACGTGAACGATATTTTTATCGATTTTATTCATTTTATAATGAATATCGAAAGTGATTTCAAAATCTGATATTTTGAAAAGAATTGAAATTGAAATTGAATAGAATTGAAATTGAAATTGAAATTGAATTGAATTGAAAACGAACTGAAATTGAATTAAAAATCAATTTGAATTGAAATCAAATTGAAATGAATTTAAAACGAATTTATAAGGAAAATTTCAATTTGGATTAGAAATTGAATATGAAGTTGGAATCGTTTTGAAAACGAATTTAAAACAATTTATAAACCACGTTTCAAAAGGAAATCGACGAAGTATATATTATATATATATATATATATTATATATATTATAATGGCCTGAATAGAACGCGCCGCGCCTCGGCAGTTCGCGAATTTCGACCATTGACTTCGAACGGATATTACGGGAGATTCGACCGTCGGATTCTCCTAAAACCGGAACCGTTGGGTTCGTATCGAAAAGAGCTTTCTAACAAATATTAGAAATTTGAAATCTAATGGTTGAATTTGGAATTATGTCCAAATCAAATTTGGAAAAGGTCGCTGTAAGTGCAGTTCGATGGCCGTTGATGGAAATCGAATTTACGGACCTTGATAAAATTATTAAAAATAGTAATAATTTGTGTAAAATCATAAGAAATGATTTGGGAAGAATTGGGATGAAAAACTCCATATTTGAAAAGATAAAAATAATTTTTTATCGAAATGAACTAGTTTTGAACTAGAATTATAATTCTATTTATTTTTTTTATAAATAAATTGGATTTGAAATGGTTTTGAAAATAAACATAATTTCCAATAATTATATTTGAATGGATTGGAATCGAAATTGTCTTCGAAATATTTCGATGTTGGATTTCGTGATGATACAGATATTTTTATGGGAATTTGAAAGATATATATATATATATATCTTTATATATATATATATCGTTATTTCCAATACGATATTTGGTGGTCGTAGAATTTGATATTGAATATAAGCCGATATATTGTCTATTCAGAGCCTCGTATTTAATATCAAATGTGATTTGGGTTTGTCGTGAATGGTGTCTTCATTAACACTGTTCTTGAACCCAGTTGAGAAAAAAAATTAAATCTTTTTATTTAGACCAGTACGTTCGGCATGTCCGTTGGACGTGTGCAAAAATAATCAAAAGTAAATTTATGGATTGTTAAATTTTAGCCATATGCATAGACAATGTCTAAATAAAAATGAGGCAGGTTCGAGAGCACCCCAAACAGTGCAGCACCCTAAATGCCCCTCAATCTCCACCAAGTATTTCCCCTTCTCTCTCCTTCCACTAACTCTCTCATTTCCCACTCACATTCTTTATTATAAACGGGTGGTGGAAATCATGGGGCATTTGGGGTGCTTCATTTTTGGGGTGCAACCGAACGCTTGCCAATATTAGTAGGTTTACACAGGGAATTGTAATATGGCTTATATTAGAATATGTGGAGATTTGTAAACTTACGTAAAACCATTTCAATATTAGTGGGCAATTTATTCTTCAAACTACCGTATTGTGTTTGAATATTCAATGCAATTGTTATGAATATTATAAAACATTGTTCCGATTCAGTAATAAAGGTTGACATCATGTATGCATAAAGATACTACACAGATTTGAAAGAATTTATATTTGAAGCTGGAGTGAAAACATTGTGGTAAAGGCAATAAATGTGGTTTAACAGTGTGGTAAATACGTGTAGCATAGAATTTACAGCAGGACATTGATTTCAAAAGAAACCCATGTAGCGATCCAAAAAAGATGAAATAAGACAAAGGCATGGACCCTCAGTGCATATTGAAGCAAAACGAACATATTCCCATATTGACACATGGACTGCGTGCATGCGTACACATACCAGCAACTAAACCTCCAACCAACCATAATAGAAATTTTTTAAAACGCTTGAAATAAGCATTGAATGGTACAGATTCCCTCAAAAACCATTTTTTGAAGAATTTACCATAAACATGATGGCTAACAGGCCTATGTTAAAATCGAACTCAGAAAAGGATGCCTACGACATTGACCATATCAGAACAAAATTGAAAAATCTGCAGAGCAATTTACATATTATACAAATCAGATAACCAAAATAAAAACGACCTTTAAGATAGCAGTCAAGCCATATCCATAATTTACATAAGATATAAGCTGCCTTAACTCTCAAAATATACATAATACAGTGATACGAAAATGATACAGGCTACTTGCTCCAAATATGCACTAAGCTGCACCGTAACCAACATTAATTAAAAGTATTTGAAGATCACATGTATGTAGCTCATAGAATCAGCCTGCAACCGGCTGCTCTGAGATTGCGCATCTGATGCAGGCTAAGATTTTTGACTGCTCAAAGTTATTTTGGACACAGTAACATAATGGATGGGATTCATATGCCTACATGCATTACACATTTAAAAGATGCACGTGCGAACATATACATATGTTGGTGGATGACAGATTACTGGTAAATTACAATTTGTAAATGTCAGTGCATAGATGAAAATGCATCAATTAAGTACATCTTTTTACAAATATTAGAAGCCCCACATGCACTATGCTCAGTCATTCGAAAAAGCATCTTCTTCAAGAATTTATGAAGCATTATGACTGTCTTCCACCTCCATGCAACGGAAACGACCTAATAATGTATAGTAAAGGTAAAACATAGCCTTGCATGGCGGTCTCGAGCTGCGAGCAATGATTTCAAGAAGCATTTGGTAGCTTCATTGATTTCGCTCTGTACAAACATATCAAATCCCTACTATTAAAATTGAAGTTGTTAACTCATATGTATTACATTACTATAATAAAGCTCACTGCTATAATTCAGTAGCCAGACTTCTTATTTGAAATAAATGCGACCTTACTAAATAACCTCAAAATGAACATGGTTTTTTTTTTTTTAAGTTTGCCCAGAAAAAGACTGGAATCTTGCATATTTATTCATCTAAATATGCATTGTTACTTGCAAATGAGAAGAGAATGAAATAGTGAAACAAACCTGAATGGTAGAATATCATGTGCCATTATTTTCTTCACCGCATATAAATTATAAACTACCCAGAAGGACAGAGGTTATGAATTCAGATCAATAATATGCATTCTCTCATTTCTACATTGATAGCAACTACTGTAATAACTGAATTCCTCGTTGCGAATAGCTAATTCCAAATAATGGGAGTACTTACGTGTAATAACGTAACAATGGATTGTGCAATATTGGTTTCCTGAAAAGAAAAAAAATCGTTAACGTTCACCTGCCTTTGAATTCTATATTTTATTACCATATTATCCCTGGAAGAAAAAAAACTGAGGAATAATACATCACCATATAAGTTAGATTGCGTTTCAGGATAAGACAAAAGCATGAAAATTTGCAAATTAAGATCAAATCTACATAGTAGATACAACGCCTAGCGTATATAGCTGTACAAATATAATATTTAACTTGTATAGGAAGAATATTAAGTTGCTTTCGATGAAAATGCTAGATTGACATAAAAAACCATAAGGTACTCAGAAATAGTGCTAGATTTATCATATAAGAATACCAATATATACATTATTTATTTCGTTTCTAAATATAGAAATTGACTAAAATTCATATCTTTATATGCCAAATACGAACAACCCTAAGTTCAATATATTTGGTTCCTTTGTGTACATATATTTTCAGTGTTCTCATCAGTAAAGATTAAAGATGATAGATATGACATATATAACATAAAATGAGTAACAAATTCAACTTAGGGAAGAAACAATTTAAGCATGGAAACGTTTTCATTAAAATAAAATGAAAAATCAAAAAAATAAATAAACAAATATTTGACAATTAAGTTGAAAATATTATGCCCATTCCCATAAAAATTGATGAATCTCATAGTTATGCGAATAAAAGCAACGATTTATTTGTATGTGTATTGATCATTTATTTCTTAAGAAGAACCAATGGAGAGTTCAAAAATAGTTACCTACATTCATAAGAAAGGACGTTAACAATTAAAAATCAAATAAAAAGTGTTGGATCAAGGGATATGAAGAATGAGCATATATGATTTTCAGTTTAAAGTGAATGCACAACAATGATGACATCTCCTGTATTCAACTTATGTAAATGCATAGTTTTAAGATGACGTGCATCATCTCATTTAGAAGTGATCTTTTAAAGTCGACATAAAGTGTTATGTTTGAAAATTTTATTTTAATTTGTAAGTGCTACACATTCTAGACCAAATTAAAAAGTAAAAAAAAAACACAGTTTTTTGTGATGTTTGCTGCATTGTTATTAAGCTTAAAAATACGAACATGAATCATATATGGCCAGAGCTAATTTTAGTGTACGTTTGTGAACATGTATTATGTTACGCAAGGGGTGCACATAAATTCTAAGCTTGTAAATAAAAATATACCAAATGCAATCAAAATGTAATATAAACAGATTGACTGCAAGATCAAATATGGTAGAAGAATATTTTAAGATGGAGAAACATAATTATATTTAAATTTGTTTCCTGATTTGTATGGTGCAAAATACAGTTGATGCCATCATTGGCATAACACTACTTGTCCCCTTGTATTTGCCGCATAAATAGAGAGTGAAACTAATATCCTTAGTTGTCCTAGTTTAACTTATGGTAAAAACTGCAAGCTGGAAAGTCTGAATCATAAAAGCTATATCAATGGAAAAATAAAAAAAGAATGACAATTAAGTTGAAAAAATTATGCCTATTTCCTCTAAAATTTATAAACTCATATCTCATAATTACGCGAACAAAAGAAACTATTTATTTGGATGTGTGCTGAACATTTATTTCTTAAGAAAAAACAATGGAGAGTTCATAGGTAATTACCTCCATTCATAAAAAAGTAAGTTAACAATTAAAGATCAAACAAAAAGTGTTGGATCAAAAGATATGAAGAATAAGCTTGTATGACTTTCAGTTAGAAGCAAATGCACAACAATGATGACATCTCCTATAACATATGTACATGTATAGTTTTAAGATGACGTGCATCATCTCATTCGAAGTGATCTTTTAAACTAGACATATTTTTTTGTGATGTTGACTGTATTACTATTAAGCTTAATTGTACAAACATGAATCATATATGGTCAGACCTAATGTTAATGTATGTTTGTGAGTGTGTATTACATTACGCAAGTGGTGTACATAAATTCTAAGCTTATAAATAGAAATAAGTCAAATATGTAATCAAAATGTAATATAAACAGAATGATTGCAAGATCAAATACGGTAGAAGAATACTTTAAGATGGGGAAACATAATTATATTTAATTTTGTTTCTTGATTTGTATAGATCAAAATACAGTTTATGCCACCGTTGGCATAACACTGCATGTGCCCTTGTATTTGCCACATAAATAGAGAATGAAACTAATTACGTTAATATCCCTAGTTTAACTTATGATAAAAACTGCAAGCTGAAACGTCCAAATCATAAGACTTATAAGCCTTTAAACATATTAAGCACTCTATTTCTTTACGCTTTGTCTGTATTTAATGTTGTTAGAGGATTACTTATTGTTGTTTGAAAAGTTCCCTTCGTATTTAGTCGCACGTCTAGCGATGTTACATCATCGGTTACTCTTACATTAACACCTTGATCCTTATTGTTTAGTTGATGTCTTGATTTCTTCTCTGATCACATTCAAATTCAAAGAATACAGAAATTAAATGTTAGTTGAATCAAATAATGAGAATATACGGAAAAAAAAAACTTTTTGATATTTGTTCAGCTTTGGCTAAGGAAGAGGGATAAAACTTTTGATATCTATCCAACATTGGTTTTTATTTAGCATTTTCTTCCATATAAATGATACGATGTAGTAGTATTAGTTTAAAGTAACAATTAATCTCTTTACATATATTTAATTATAAGCTGGGATTAAAGTAAAAAAAAAAATGAACATGGAAATATAATTAGAAAGTAGCATAAATACAAATATGATCATAAAAGGAGAGGTTAAAATAAACATATGTGAAATATGTAACCTAAATGTCTAGGAAAAAAGATTAAATTTAGGGAACAAAATGTTTAAGTAGGGAAATGTTAATATTCGAAATCAATGAAATCTTAAAAAAATAGTTAAATGACAATTATGCAGAAGAAATTATGCCCATTCCCCTAAAAATTAATAAACAACCCATAAATGCTAAACTCAAAATTACGATAACACTATATTAGTTCAGGAAACAAATCATTGAAAATTAACAAAGATATTATGAACCAAAATTTCATTAGCTAATCAAATACTATACTAAGGGAAAGTGAGAATGGAGAAGGGAAATACCTTATGTACGAGTAATTCCATGCATATAATAAATGGATAATTTTGAAATTAAATAGAGATACTGGGGTTAACAGCTGGACATGTTGATATCAGATTTATGTGTATAGTCATAAAAGGAAAGAAATAGAATAAATGGATAATTTTGAAATTAAATAGGGATACTGGGGTTAACAGTTGGACATGTTGATATCAGATTTATGTGTATAGTCATAAAAGGAAAGAAGATAGAAGTGAGATTCAGAATTAATGAACCATCCTGTTTGATCTGAAGAAAGGAAGTATTCTTAACCTTCAAAATCTCAGGAAATAATATCGAAAGTACCTACAAATTTGTAGTAATTGCAGCGATTAAGAATATTAAGCCTTAGTAGAAAAATCCACAAACCCAATTTGAGATGTATAGCTAACTTGATCGGCATCCATGGATGAGATGAAAGGGATAGTCTGGAAGTTGAACTGGGATTTCCAATTCGTCTTCACTGAATGATAATGGGCCATTAGAAAGACCAAACTGTCTATATAAACTTTTCCTTTCATTAATGCTAACAGTGGGTAATTTTGGAAATAAAAAAGGATATAAAAGGGAAGCCGACAACCATAAGTTTTCCAACTTTCTTCTTGTCTGTTGAGTTAAGATTGCAATACCTGTAAAATCTTATCTAAAATCTCTTAGAAGATAACCAAAAAAATCATTTTGCAAACTCAGAAACGAATGAAGCGTGAATTAAAAATACAATAAAATAAGATGCAACGAAAGATTCAATGTAGCTAAATTTTCTGAACTTACCATTTGGTGACGGGTTTTCCTATCCATTACGTTCCCAACTTAGATTTAGAAATATAAAGGGTTGCAGTTTCCATCAAAATTTCAATCGTACGAAGATCCATAAACTCAGTACCTTAGTTTTTTTTTGGCTGCTCTTTACCAAAACCCTCATCCATCTGCTCCAGTGCTCCATAGTAATTTAAATCATTGCAACATCTGCAAAAATAGAACAGAAAGAATTAGGGATTTAAACTAAACTAATTACGTGAAACAATTGGGAAGTTTAACTGTTCCATGTTAGAGTTTGATTCAGATTTCTTCGGTTTCAGATCGACGAAGGCTATCAACTCAGATCTGCATTCTGAGGTTGTTATCTAGTGCGCTTGTCGCGCTTGCACTTAAGATTCCACCCTCAGACGAAGCCCTACCGTTGGCTTTCCCAGACGAAGCCCTATCATTGACTTTCCCAATCTCAAATACCAATCCGAGATTTAATATATAGAAATAGCGAGATTAAGGAAGAAAATAAACAGAAAATTTATTTCGATCACAATAGAAAAGTAAAGGAGAAAATATCGAGAAGCTGGTTGATGGTGGACGGGGAAATTCTTTTATTCAAGAAGATGGCTGGCGATATGCAAATGGAAGCAGTGGAAAGTAGTCGTGGTTGATGCAAGTGGGATGGCGGCTGACGTTTATGCCCTCAGGTTATTGCTCCAGAATTCGGGGATAATTCGGTAATTCCAAAAGCTTCAAGGTATTCTCATTATAATATAGATTTAATGAAGAGTACCAATTAAATAATATTTAATTGGAATTGAATTGGTATTGATTTTTGTGTTTATCGTGAACAGTGTTTTAAATAACACTTGTTCTTTAATCCGAAAATTAATGAAAATGTGATTTTGGGTTGTCGTGAACGGTATCTTCAATAATACTGTTCTTAGACCCAAAGGATTTAAGAAAATCAGAAACTAATTGGAGATTAGTTAAGTTGAATGGTTTCTGAGGTATTGATCTGATGTTGGTCTCGGCCTTTGGGGTTAATACTTAAGGAATTGCTCACTTGGTAATTTACGGTAAGGGACTGATTGAAATTTGATGTGATTTTGGGTTTATCGTGAACCGTGTTTTAAATGACACTGATTCTTTAACCCAGTCAAAGATTAAAACTAAGTGGAGTTTTAATGAATCTTTAATTAGATTGAAAAGATCGAGAATGGAGTATCACCAGTTTTGCTCCAGGCGATAGTTAAATCTTTAATTAGATTTGAACGTGAAATGGTAATTAAATTTACTGATAACACCATGGTGTTAGATATAAAGTATTACCAGTTTTACTTCATGGGATGAATAGGTTGGGGTTGGGAAATTAAAACAAATGATTACTTCGGTAAGGTTCGTTAATCCCGACTAGTTTGAATTGATATTCAAAGGAAAATTAAAGAATGAATTTGAAATAATTTATCTTTGATAAAATTAATGGGAACCTTTCCCTAAGAATGTGAAATTTAGAAACTAACTGTCGGTTAGCTAAGCAGAAAGGTTTTCTGGATATTGATCTGATGTTGGTTTCGGCCTTCGGGGTTAATATTTGGGGAATTATTCTCAGGTTAATTTACGGTTAGTGACTGATGAATTGGAATGAGGTGTATGTTGTGTTTGTGTAACACATGTTTATTATATACGCGAGTTATTCGGAAAGACCGGGTTTATCCCATTCTGAATAACTGATACGACGATAAGTCGAAGATGAAGACGGTGGTTGAAGACCGGAAGTCTTCACGTCGTTTGGGTGATTACTGATGATCTTGATTGGGCTGTAAACCCAAGAAGATGGAAACAGTTGGTGATCGTCCAGACGTATTTGGAGATCGATGGATATGCGGGGTACTAGGTGCCTTCGGTTTCGTTCATACCCAGAACGAACTTGTAAATGGACTGTGTGTCTGACATTGGATTTTAGTCTGCGTGATTGATTTCTATTAAATATATATCTGTTCGGCGGCGGAGAATTTATTCTCTTGCTTAACGCCTTTCTCTGAGACGTACGAGCTCAGGGGTTATATACTGATGGATATCAAACGCATAGAGTGAATTGCCTGTGTGGCATGCCTAAGTGGAAAATGATCAAGGCTTCTGTTGAAAAGAAAAGTCTTGTGGTTGATGATCGAAGCATGTCCTTTGTGGCGTAGCTTTGTGTAACGTTTACTTCGCGAGTTTCACACCCGGTATGAATCAAAAACGGGAGACATACCTCAAGGAGGACATGCGTTTCTTTCTAGCTAAAAGTGGCGTTAGTGGTTTTACACGCCCTGACGAGTTTGACTTATGTGGATGTTGCTGTTGCGAGGCGCCTCGGTTTGATCGGACGATCCGGATCCGATGGAGTCATTCGTTGGCTCATTGACACCCCATAGGGTGGGGAAACGCATTGTTCAGGCATTTTATTCCACATCGGTGGATCGGCCCTGACGATCCAAGGGCCCACCTGTGTCTGGGTCCTGAGACATGGGCTAGAGCGTCTCGAATCAGTAGAGGACGATCCCTGGCCTCGGTTCATAGATGAAAATCCAATTTCCAAATAAGTGATTCTGCGGTTTTATTTGTAGAGCCTAGTATGGCGACATAGTGGGATGGGGCGCTTATGCCGTCTATGATTGATACTTTTGATTTGAAGTTGTTTTATACACTATGCACTTATAATAGTATCAAATGATTTGTTTTAAACGTATCAAGCATTCTTGGCTATTATAAGGTAAAAACCCTATCCTCCGGCTTGCGTTGCATTGTGTGATGGGAACTGGGTCTTATAATAGCTTCATTGTTCTTTATTTAGCATTGCGCTGTTCTTTTATGCACTGGTGTTCTTGGGAGGAAACCCGTTCCATGTTATACGGCGTGGTCCCTTGATTTACCTAACTTTAAAATAAAGATTTACAACTGTTTTAGTTCTCACACCAGTCACATGACTGACCTGGAGTTTATTGTTTTAACCTAAACTCTGGGTGCCCTTATTTTCGACACGGGCACCTAGTAGTTTTGGTTTTGCAGATTTATATTCACAGGATCCTGGTTTACAACTGGAAGGATATCCGGAAAGCTTTGTATCCGTGTATTACTTCTATTTGTGTATTGTATTATTTTCCGCTACTATGTATTTAAATGTAATTTAAATCTTTGATATTTCTGTGTAATATTCATTTATACTCTGTATATTCTTGTAATCTGCTGCATTGTTGTAATATACAATGAAATGTTCTTCCGTCTGCGTTCTGATGTGGCTTGTTCTCGAAGTATCCGCTCTTTCCTTCACGGGGAAGTTACGGGTCTTTACAACAGACTATGGACTTGTTTGTTTGGTTGTGTAGTTAGTTAGATTATTTGATTTGAATTTGATTGTTTGGTGAAATGGAATGGATTTGATTGATATCTGTATGGCGTGGGCCATTATTAGACCGGGGATAAGGCTAGGCCTTGTCCCGTTTCTAGTATCGTGCGGTTATGCCGCCTAAATTTTCTAAAATAAGTTAGAAAAATAAAGATATCATTTTATTTAATAAATGAACCGAATAGAATATTCATATGTTGAATAAAATATTTTAGTCGTTAAAAAAAATATTTTTTTTACGAGAATGTGAATAAAATAAATATTCATTTACAAATCAAATGATTTATTTATGTACACCGATTTGACTGACATTGATTGGGATGATAAATTTTACACATCGCCCAACTGCACAAATAAAATCTGTGTTTAATTGTTTGAAACCCCTTACGAGTATTGGGATGATATATGACATACACTAATCCCAATAATTAGTTGTATGTCGATCGACTGGTCGACAGACTGTGTAAGCGTTAGATATTTATATTTGATGCTTATGCAGTTGTGTGGTGCACTTTGGATGATGGTTGATTATTTATCGTTGCTATTGTATACATGTGTTGTATGGAATCCATATAATTAACATTATATGGTAATTGATTGGGCCTCATTCCAATTGGGAAAATAAAGAATATTATAAAATAAAGGTTCATGTGTTGACAGTACTCATCCGTTGAGATTAGTCATGTGTTGAACGAAATATTTTAACAGTAAAATTTACATCTTTATCATATAAAAATTAGAAACTAACTTCTTCATAAAATAAAGGTTCATGTGTTGACAGTACTCATCCGTTGAGATTAGTCATGTGTTGAACGAAATATTTTTACAGTAAAATTTACATCTTTATCATATATAAAATTAGAAACTAACTAGAAAATAGATAAGATGAGTGGTCTCCTGGATGTTGATCTGATGTTGGTTTCGGCCTTCGGGGTTAATATTTAGGGAATCGTTCTCTTACTAATTTACGGTTGGAGTCTGATTCGAAATCAAACGATAGATACCATAATTTTTATAAAATATATTAAATAACAAAAATAGTCACATGTGGACAATACTCATTCGTTGAGATTAGTCATGTGTTGACAAAAATATAGAGTCATGTATTGAAAGAAATATAGCTTCATTTGTTGGATAGAATAACGAAGTTATTGAAAAATATAAAGCCGTGTTGATTAGAGATGTGCTATTTTGACGCGAACGATATTTATATCGATTATATTCGTTTTTATAATGAATATAGAAAAGAGATAAAAATCGAACATTTATAACAGGAATTCGAATTGAATTGAAAAGAAAACGAATTCGAATTGAATTGAATAGAAAATGAATTCGAATTGAATTGAATAGAAAACTAATTCGAATTGAATTGAATAGAAAACAAATTCGAATTGAATTGAAAATGAATTCGAATTGAATGGAAAAGAAAATGAATTCGAATTGAATTGAAAAGAAAACGAATTCGAATTGAATGGAATAGAAAACGAATTCGAATTGAATTGAATAGAAAACGAATTCGAATTGAATTGAATAGAAAACGAATTTGAATTGAATTGAATAGAAAATGAATTCAAAATTGAATTGAATTCAATTGAAAACAATTGAAATAGAATTGAAATCGATTTGAATTGAAATCAAATAGAAATGAAGGTAAAACAAATTTATAAGAAAGAAATTTAATTTTGATTTGAATTTGAAATGGAAGTTGAAATTGTTTTGAAACGAATTATATTATATATATAATATAATGGCCTGAATAGAACGCGCCGTGCCGCGGCAGTTCGTGAATTTCGACCATTTCTTTCGAACGGACATTACGGTAGATCTGACCGTCGGATTCTCCTAAAACCGGAATCGTTGGGTTCGTATCGAAAAGGGCTTTCTAACGAATATTATAAATTTGAAATCTAGCGGTTGGATTTGGAATTATGTCTAAATCAAATTTGGAAAAGGTCGCTGTAAGTGCAGTTCGATGGCCGTTGATGGAAATCGACTGTACGGGCCTTGATAAAATTATCAAAAATATCAATAATTTGTGTGAAATCATAAGAAATGATTTGTGAAGAACTGGGTGAAAAATACCTCATTTGTAAAGGTAAAAATGGATTTTTATCGAAATGAACTAGTTTTGAACTAAATTTAAAACCCAATTATTTTTAAATAAATAAATTGGATTTGAAAGGGGTTTTAAGTAATCAGAATTTCTAATATATTTGATTGGAATTGAATTAGAATTGATTTGTGGGTATCGTGAACTGAGTTTTAAATGACATTAGTTCTTTAACCCTGTAAAAGGAGTTTTAATGAATCTGTAATTAGATTGAAATGTGAATTGATAATTTAAATTATCAAATTTGGAAAGTGAGCGAGAATGGAGTATCACTAGTTTTGTTCCAAAGCGATAGTTAAATCTTTAATTAGATTTGAACGTGAAATGGTAATTAGTTTTACCGATAACACCGTGGTGTTAGATATGGAGTGTTACCAGTTTTTCTTCATGGGATGAATAGGTTGGAATTGGGAAATAAAATAAATAATTACTTCGGTGTGGTTCGCTAATCCCGACTAGTTTGGAAAACCTTAACATAGTTTGAAATAACATCCAAAGGAAGATTAAAGAATAAATTTAGAAGAATTTATCTTTGATAAAATTAATGGGGACCTTTCCCTCAGAATTGAAATTTAGAAACTAGCTGTAGGTTAGTTAAGAAGAATGGTTTCCTGGGTATTGATCTGATGTTGGTTTCGACCTTCGGGGTCAATATTTGGGAAATTGCTCTCTTAATGATTTACGGTTAGTGACTAATGAATTGGAATGAGGCGTATGTTGTGTTTGTGTAACATTTGTTTTAATATACGCGGGTTGTTTGGAAAGGCCGGGTTTATACCCATTCTGAATAACTGATTCGACGATATGTCGAAGATGAAGACGGTGATTGAAGACCAGAAGTCTTCACATCGTTTGGGTGATTACTGATGATCTTGATTGGGCTGTACACCCAAGATGAGGGAATCAGTTAGTGGTCGTCCAGACGTACTTGGAGATCGATGGATATGCGAGGAAAGTGCCTCCGGTTTCGTTCAGACCCAGAACGAACTTGTAAATGGACTGTGTGTCTGACATTGGATTTTATTATGTGTTGATTGATCTCCATTAAGTATACATCTGTTTGGCAGCGGATAATTTATTCTCTTGCTTGACACCCTTCTCTGAGACGTACGAGCTCAGAGGTTGTATATCGATGGACATCAGTCGCATGGCATGAATTGCCTGTGTGGCACGCCTAAGTGGCAATTGATCAAGGCTTCTGTTGAAAAGCAAAGTCTTGTGGTTGATGATCAAAGCAATGCCTATGTGGCAAACTTTGTGTATAACGTGAATTCGCGAGCCTCACACCTCGGTATGAGTCAAAAACAGGATAGTGACTACGGGGAGAGCACGACGTTTCTTTCTAGATTTGATGGTGTCAGTGACTTACTAGCCCTGACATTTATATACTTTTCACCTATGTGGTTGTTGGATGCGAGGCGCCTCGATTTTAGGTCTGTAAGGACCGGGAAACGTGTGTTCAAGAATAATTAATCCTCAAACGTAACGGAGGACCGGGCCTGAAGATCCAGGGGTTACCCAGAGTGTGTAGTCCCGAAACATTTGCTAGAGTGTCTCGAATCGGAGAGGAGCTTGCCCCTTGCCTCGACTCATGACGGAAATCCAATTTCCAATACGAGATATTTCGGTTATATTTGTAGAGCCTAGTATGGCGACATGATAGATGGTACCCATGCCGCCTAGGATTGATATTTATGATTGAAATTGTTTTGACACTATACACTTATTATAGTATCAAATGATTTGTTTTTAAAATGTACCAAGCATGTTTGGCTATTATAAGGGAAAACCCTATCCTCCGGCTTGCGTTGCATTGTGTGATGGGACCTGGGTCTTATAATAGCTTCATTTTTTGAAAGAGCATTGTGCTGTTTATTTATATGCACTGGTATTCTTGGGAGGAAACCCGTTCTGTGTTATACGGCGTGGTCCCTTGAATTACTCTCTTTTAAAGTAAAGTTTAAATAACTGTTTTAGTTCTCACACCAGTCACATGACTGACCTGGAGTTTATTGTTTTAACCTAAACTCTGGGTGCCCCTATTTTCTACACGGGCAGCTAGTAGTTTTGGTTTTGCAGATTTATATTCACAGGATCCTGGTTTACAGCTGGAATGATATCCGGAAAGCTCTATATCCGTATATCACCTTCAGTTGTGCTTTGTATTATTTCCCGCTGCTATGTAATTTATTGTAATCTCTGATATTTGTCGAATGTATAATATTAATCTATACCCTGTATATTCTTGTATCTGATGGAATTTTTGTAATAGCAATGAAATGTTCTTCTGTTTGCATTCCAATATTTCCTGTTCTCAAAACGATCAGGGGTTTCGAACGGTCTTTGTCGGTTTAACGACCGATTCGGATCGAGCGAAATTCCTTGCCCTGTCAGTTTAAAAATTGTCATGTATATGAAATATTTGATTTTGATATATATTTTTTAGTGAAAAGAAATGTATTCCCGAAATTTGGACAGGGAATGTTTTATAAAAATGTTTTATAAAACAGAAAGGATTTCGAGGCCCAAAACCCGGTGATTTACAAAAGTGATTTAGAAATGTATTATATGTTACATTGTGGTTCATCGCATATTCGATTAGTTGCTATTGATGATGTATCTGTTTGGTGGCGGAGAATTTATTCTCTTGCTTAACACCCTTCTTTGAGACGTACGAGCTCAAAGGTTATGTGATTAATAGTGACTGATCATATGTGTGAATTACTAATGTGAAGTACTATATTTTGAAAGTACTTGTGATTATTATGTTGTGAAATGATTTTCCCTACTTCGGGATATGAAATGATTTAGTATGTGGCTAAAGAGTCGGGTGACCCTGAGACTAAAAGTATGGGTGAGAGGTCGGTGTAGCCTGCTCCTTTGTGGGTAGGTGCATCGTCGGTGTAGCCTGCTCCTATGTGGGGTAGGTGCACATTTATATATCGAGTTGCAAGGTGCGTACCCTTTGCCTTGTCGATGGGGAGCACGATATTTGGTTGCATACTTGTTTGTATGCATTGTTATGTTTTGGAATTCACATTTCCAAACGATTTGATTTGAGATCTCGAAGTGAAATCTACTTTGATATAGAAAGTTAGTTAGGTATTTCAAATGATTTGAAATAAGAAATCGGGAATATAATCCAAAGGAATAATTTCTGTAAATTTAATTGGATTTGGAAAATCTAAGTGTAGTGATTAATCTAAGTGGGTAGATTGGGATATTGCATGTTGATTGATGCATAGTAGATCCATATATCTATATTGATTGTTGTTTATACACTAGCATTCATGGGGGTAGACCCGTTCCGCGTTAGCGGCGTGGTCCCGTGATATGCCATATTATTAAATAAGTTAGTTATAACTGTTTAGAATTTCTCACACTAGTCCCATGACTGACCTGTAGTTTGCTTTTCCCTTGCAAACTCGGGTGCCCCTATTTTCCACACGGGCAGTCGAGTAGTTTTATTTTGCAGATATGTTTAGCAGGATTTTGGATCGAAGCGAAAAGCCATGTCTAGAGTATTGATAGTCTTCCGCTGTGTAGTTTATATTTCCGTTGTGCACTGTATTACATTTATGTAAATTTATCTTCCGTTGTGTATTATATTTCGATATACTCTGATATTTTGTACTCTGATGTAACATTATTATGATGTTTATAAAAGTCTTCTGTTATTTGTTCTGATGTGTTGTATACCCAGAGTTAGCGTATGCGGGATTCGAACGATCTTGGTCGATTTAGCGATCGATTAGGTCCGGGCGAAATCCGTGTCGTTACAACTGGTGCCCGGTAAGCCATTTCACAAACCATACGATAACACCATAATAATACAAAACCCAACTAGACCACGACTCGTTCTCCTACTTCGGTGAACAGCGACAAATAGGTACATATCTCAATTATTTATTATATAATAGTTATTAATTCAATTCTAATGTAATTTATTGTTATGTCTATAGTTTTATCAATTATACTCCAACTGTGATAGCCCGGTACTTCCCCGGAAAGGAAAGCCCGGATTACCTTGAGAATACGACAAAATAGAACGCAGATGGAAGAACATTTCATTGTTATTACAACAATTCCATCAGATACAAGAATATACAGAGTATAATTGAATAAATTACATTCGATAAATGTCTGAGATTACAATAAATTACATTGAAATACATCGCAGCGGAAATAATACAAAACCCAACTAGAAAGAGATATACAGATGCAGAGCTTTCCGGATATCATTCCAGCTGTAAGCCAGGAACCTGTGAATATAAATTTGCAAAACCCAAAACTACTAGCTGCCCGTGTGGAAAATAGGGGCACGCAGAGTTTAGGTTAAAACAATAAACTCCAGGTCAGTCATGTGACTGGTGTGAGAACTAAATCAGTCATTTAAAACTTTACTTTAAAAGAGAGTAATTCAAGGGACCACGCCATATAACACGAAATGGGTTTCCTCCCAAGAATACTAGTGCATATAACAAAACAACTCAATGCTTTTTGGAAAAATGAAGCTATTATAAGACCCAGCTCCCATCACACAATGCAACGCAAGCCGGAGGATAGGGTTTTCCCTTATAATAGCCAAATATGCTTGGTACGTTTTAAAAACAAATCATTTGATACTATAATAAGTGTAAAGTGTCAAAACAATTTCAATCATAAATATCAATCCTAGGCGGCATGGGTATCATCTATCATGTCGCCATACTAGGCTCTACAAATAAAACCGAAATATCTCATATTGGAAATTGGATTTCCATCATGAGTCGAGGCAAGGGGCAAGCTCCTCTCTGATTCGAGACACTCTAGCAAATGCCTCGGGACTACACACTCTGGGTAACCCCTGGATCTTCAGGATCGGTCCTCCATTACGTTAGAGGATTATTTATTCCTGAACACACGTTTCTCGGTCCTTACAGACCTAAAATCGAAGCGCCTCGCATCCAACAACCACATAGGTGAAAAGTATATAAATGCCAGGGCTGGTAAGTCAATGACACCACCAAAGCTAGAAAGAAACGTCGTGCTCTCCCCGCAGTCACTATCCCTTTTTGACTCATACCGAGGTGTTAGGCTCGCGAATTCACGTTATACACAAAGTTACCACGTAGGCCGTGCTTTGATCATCAACAACAAGACTTTGCTTTTCAACAGAAGCCTTGATCAATTGCCACTTATGCGTGCCACATAGGCAATTCATGCCATGCGACTGATGTCCATCGATATACAACCTCTGAGGTCGTACGTCTCAGAGAAGGGCGTTAAGAAAAAGAATAAATTCTCCGCCGCCAAACAGATGTATATTTAATAGAGATCAATGAACATAGAATAAAATCCAATGTCAGACACACAGTCCATTTACAAGTTCGTTCTGGGTCTGAACGAAACCGGAGGCACTTTCCTCGCATATCCATCGATCTCCATGTACGTCTGGACGATCACCAACTGATTCCCTCATCTTGGATGTACAGCCCAATCAAGATCATCAATCATCACCCAAACGATGTGAAGACTTCCGTTCTTCATCCACCGTCTTCATCTTCGACATATCGTCGAATCGGTTATTCAGAATGGTTATAAACCCGGCCTTTCTAAATGACCCGCGTATATAGTAAATAAATGTTAAACAAACATAACATACGCCTCACTCCAATTCAGCAGTCACTAATCGTAAATTAGCAAGGGAACAATTTCCCAAATATTAACCCCGAAGGCCGAAACCAACATCAGATCACTACCCAGAAAACCATCCTTCTTGGCTAACCTACAGTTAGTTTCTAAATTTCACATTCTTAGGGAAAGGTTCCTGTTAATTTTATCAAAGATAAATTCCTTGAAATTTATTCTTTAATCTTCCTTTAGATGTCATTTCAAACTAGTCGAGATTAGCGAACCACACCGAAGTAATTATTTATTTTATTTCCCCATCCCAACCTATTCATCCCATGAAGCAAAACTGGTAATACTCCATATCTAATACCACGGTGTTATCGGTAAAATTAATTACCATTTCACGTTCAAATCTAATTAAAGATTTAACTATCGCTTTGGAGCAAAACGGGTGATACTCCATTTTCGCTCACTTTCCAAATTTGATAATTTTCATTATCAATTCACATTTCAATCTAATTGAAGATTCATTAAAACTCCTTTTTTTGGGTTAAAGAATTAATGTCGTTTAAAACACAGTTCACGATAAACCCAAATCACATTCTATTTATTATCGGGTTAAAGAACAAGTGTTATTTAAAACACCCTTCACGAGAAACCCACAAATCAATTCTATTTAAAACCCATTTCAAATCCAATTTATTTATTTAAAAATAAATGGGTTTTAATTTTAGTTAAAAACTAGTTCATTTCGATAAAAAATCTATTTTTATCTTTTCAAACATGGAGTTTTTCATCCCAATTTTTCCCAAATCATTTCTTATGATTTTACACAAATTATTACTTTTTTTGAATAATTTTATCAAGGCCCGTACAATCGATTTCCATCAACGGCCATCGAACTGCACTTACAGCGACCTTTTCCAAATTTGATTTGGACGTATCTCCAAATCCAACCGTTAGATTTCAAATTTCTAATATTCGTTAGAAATCACTTTTCGATACGAACCCAACGGTTTCAGTTTAGGGGAATCCGACGATCGGATCTCCCGAGCTGTCCGTTCGAAGTCAATGGTCGAAATTTACGAACTGCTGCAGCGCGGCGCGTTCTATTCAGACCATTATATTATATATATAATATATATTTCGTCGATTTCTATTTAAAACGAATTTTATAAATAGTTTTAGATTCGTTTCAAAAACAATTTCAACTTCCATTTCAAATTCAAATCAAAATTGAATTTTTCCTTATAAATTCATTTTAAATTCATTTCAACTCAATTCAAATTTCGATTCAATTTGAATTCATTTCAAATCGATTTTTATTCTATTTCAATTCGTTTTCAATTCAATTCGAATTCGTTATATATTCAATTCAATTCGAATTCGTTATATATTCAATTCAATTCGAATTCGTTATATATTCAATTCAATTTGAATTCGTTATATATTCAATTCGAATTCGCTATATATTTAATTCAATTCGAATTCATTATATATTCAATTCAATTCGAATTCGTTATATATTCAATTCGAATTCGTTATATATTCAATTCAATTCGAATTCGTTATATATTCAATTCAATTCGAATTCATTTTATATTCAATTCAATTCGAATTTCTTTTATATTCAATCCAATTATAAAAACGAATATAATCGATATAAATATCGTTCGCGTCAAAATAGCGCATCTCTAATCAACACGGCTTTGTATATTTCAATAATTCCGTTATTCTATTCAACAAATGAATATTTATCTTATTCAATACATGAATCTATATTTTTGTCAACACATGACTAATCTCAACGAATGAGTAGTGTCCACGTGTGACTATTTTTGTTACTTAATATATTTTATAAAAATTATGGTATCTATCGTTTGATTTCAAATCAGACTCCAACCGTAAATTAGTAAGAGAACGATTCCATGAATATTAACCCCTAAGGCCGAAACCAACATCAGATCAATATCCAGGAGACCACTCAACTTATCTATTTTCCAGTTAGTTTCTAATTTTATATATGATAAAGATGTAAATTTTATTGTTAAAATATTTCGTTCAACACATGACTAATCTCAATGGATGAGTACTGTTACACATGAACCTTTATTTTATAATATTCTTTGTTTTTCCAATTGGAATGAGGCCCAATCAATTACCATATAAAGTTAATTATATGGATTCCATACAACACATGTATATAATAGCAACGATAAATAATCAACCGTCATCCAAAGTGCACTACACTGTATAAGCATCAAATATAGATATCTAATGCTTATAACAGCCTATCGATCCATCAATCGACATACAACTAATTATTGGGATTAGTGTATGCCGTATTTTATCCCAATACCCGTGTGGGGTTTCAAATAATCAAACACAGATTTTATTTGTGCAGTTGGGCGATGTGTAAAATTCATCGACCCAATCAATGTCCTTCAAATAGGTGTACATAACAAACCGTCCGGTTTGTAAATGAATATTTATTTGTTCACGTTCACGTTAAAAATTATATTTTTAACAACCAAATTATTTTATTCAACCTACGAATATTCTATTCGGTTCATTTATTAAATAAAATGATATCTTTATTTTTCTAACTTATTTTAGAAAATTTCGATGGCGTAACGGCATGATACTAGAAACGGGACAAGGCCTAGCCTTATCCCCGGTCTAATAATGGCCCACGCCATACACATATTGTAACGAGTCGGATTTTGCCCGGTCTTAATCTATCGCAAAATCGACCAAGACCATTCAAATCCAGCCTACGTTAACTTTGGGAATACAACACATCAGAACAATAACAGCAGACTTTTATAACATCAATAATAAATGTTACATCAGAGTACAGAATATTCGAGTACATTGAATAAAATTACAGCGAAAGATAAATTACATGATTTTAATACATTGCAGCGGAAACAACTATGCTCTAGACACAGCTTTAAGCTTCAATCCAGAATCCTGCTCGAGATAAGAACCTGTAGACAAACTACTTGACTGCCCGTGTGAAGAGAGGGCACCTGAGTTTGTAAAGGTGGAAACAAACAACGGGTCAGTCATGGGACTGGTGTGAGAATTCTTAACTAATTTAACTAATAGTAATAAGGCAAATCCAAAGACCACAACGCTAACGCGGAACGGGTTTACTTCAATGGATTGTCGGTTCATAAACTAAAGTAAAACGTTAAAACAACGCAATGCTTTTTAGAAAAATGAAACCATCATAAGACTCAAGTCCCATCACACAATGCAACGCAAACTGGAGGATAGGGTTTTACCTATAATGGTCAAAAATGCTTGATACGATAAAAACGAATTTGATATTATTGTTAGTGTATATATATATTTCAAAAACAATTTCAATCATAATGTATCAATCCTAGACGGCATAGTACCCCATCCTACTATGTCGCCATACTAGTAGTACAATCAAAACCGCATGAGGTCGTATTGGAAATTGGGTTTCCATCATGAGTCAAGGCTAGGGAGGAGCTACTTACCGATTCGAGACACTGTAGCTAATGCCTCAGGATCCCCCGCAGTGAACCCTTGGATAGCTGCAGGGCCGGTCCACCATACGAGTTGCGGATTAGTTATTCCTGAACACATGTTTCCCAGTCCTATAGGACCTATCATCCGAGGCGCCTCATTCCATCATCCACATAAGTAAAATGTTGGGCCGTGTTAAAGCCCAATCACCACTTCTAGCTAGAAAGAAGCGTGCTGCTCTCCCTGCTTCCCTTCTCCCGTTTTAGACTCCGCCGATGTGTGAGGCTTGCGAAGTCACGCTGTACACAAAGCTATGCCTAAACAAGCTATGCTTTGATCGTCCCACAAGGCCTGCTTTTCAACAAAGCCTTGATCATATGCATCTTAACATGCCACATCGTCACTCCATATCACACTACCAATCCTTTGCCGAAATATATGAACAGGTGTTAAGCAAGAGAATAAATTATCCGCCACCAAACATCCATAAATTCGACAGAAGATTAATAACGTGATATTTAATGGAGTACAATGTCAGACAAACAATCCATTTATAAGCTTATGCTCTGGGTCTGAGCGAAAGCCAAATCCGTACAAATCAACACTACGTCCGGACGGCCACCACTGTAACCCCTTCATGGTAGCTACACCAATCACGGGCATCAGCAGTCATTGTCCATTCGATATGAAGATCGTCGGTCTTCAATCGTCGTCTTCAACTCTTGAATTTTAAACGTCGTTCAAATTATTTGGAATGAGATAGACTCGGACTTTCCAAATAATTCTCGTATATATATAAGTTGGAAATCATTTCATATCGTTATTAGTAATTTGTAACGATTTATCTTTATTTTTATACATATAAAAATAATTAAATTCCAATTCATTAACGTAATTACATAACGAGTAGTGAATGTTTTGCTTCACAACCTATCGAAATGTTTATAATGAGTAATGAAATTTATTTTATTTCGTTACATTTTGCTAACGAAAACATTCCTATTCCTATATACAATATTAATGTACAATGTACACACCATAATGTTTATCTTAATTTTCATACACATACACATCTTATACATAACAATGCACATTTTCTTATTTCATCCTTCGAATTACACAAAATGTATTTTGTGTATCATACCAATTCCAACAAAAATAGCATTTTTGTGTTTCATTTCAATTTAAACAAACGAATATTTTAGTTCATCCATTTTTACTTCTACAAAAATGAGTATTTTTGTTTGTTTATTTCAATGTAACAAAATTGATAATTTTATTATCTTTTCAATGCAAAACACAAAAATAATAATTTTACATTACAAACATAATGATAATTTTGTGTGCTAATCTATTTACATGAAAATGAAATTTCCCTATCTTTAATCTTTTTAATGAAAATCTAATTCATTAACATATAAATTTCATCGTTATAATCTTTACTGAAATTCTTTTACATGGGTCTGTAAATTTCATACCGTTATCCTTTTTAATAAAAATTTAATTGATTAAAATGTAAATCTCTTAATTTAAGTTCCATTTACATGAAAATGTAATTTTCCTTCTTTTATTCACATTAAAATGTATACTTTTCTTTTTACATCAAAAATGTAACTTTCACCTTTTTAAGTATAAACAAAAGTTAAATCTTTTAATTTGACAAAAACGGTGATAAACAATATGACCTTTCATTTTTAACAAAAGAATATTAAAAATATTCTTTTTAACTTTCACCAAAAATGAAGATTGTGTGTTAACTTTCAAAACACAAACAAAATGAATGTTTCTTTTTTATTATGAACAAAAATGAATGTGTTTTATTTCATTCTTTGCATTTGACAAAATAAATATTTTTGTCCTCTATTTACATTTGATAACAATGTATATTTTTATCATTCTTTCACATTTGACAAAAAGTTTTTTTTTTTTTATACATATCATATACACAAAATGTATATTTTGTGTGTCATTCCAATTACAACAAAAATGAATATTTTTGTACGTCACTTATAATCTAACAAAAATGAGTATTTTTGTGTCATTCAACTCCTAACCAAAAATGCAATATATTTTGGTATCAACTTCATTTCTATACAAATGAACATATTTTTGTTTGTTTAATTTCCATGTAACAAAAATAATAACTTTTCTATTCTTTTAATGTCAAACAAAAGTAATAATTTTTCTTATCTCTTTCAATGCAAAACCAAAATGATCTTGACTATTTAGAGTGGCAATGTAAATTCCAATCTTAAGTTACATCATAAAAATGTAATTTTAATTTACAATGTAAATTTCATATCATAGTTACATAGAAAAAATGTAAATTTTGTTTACAATGAAAATTTCATATCGTAGTTACATAGAAAAATGTAAATTTTGTTTACAATGCAAATTTCATATCATAGTTACATAGAAAAATGTAAATTTTGTTTACAATGCAAATTTCATATCATAGTTACATAGAAAAATGTAAATTTTGTTTACAATGCAAATTTCATATCATAGTTACATAGAAAAATGTAAATTTTGTTTACAATGCAAACTTCATATCATAGTTACATAGAAAAATGTAAATTTTGTTTATAATGCAAACTTCATATCATAGTTACATAGAAAAATGTAAATTTTGTTTACAATGCAAATTTCATATCATAGTTACATAGAACAATGTAAATTTTGTTTACAATGCAAATTTCATACTTTTGTTTACATAATAAAAATGTAAATCTCATTTACTACCATTTTACATTGACAAAAATATGATTTTTGTCGCTACTACTTTACATTGGCAAAAATGTTCATATCTACCTGACATAACGTAACGGTAAAAATATTGTTTTTCTAATTAATACAACATAACAGTGAAATTATCCATTTCTAAATAACATAACATGACGGTGAAATTATTCATTACTAAATAACAAAGCGGTTCTTTTTTTTTTTAAACGTAAACAATATTACACAAAAATATGTATACATATTTTTTTGAAAAACTAGTTCAACAAAATGAGATAAAAATGTTCGCTCATATTTTTCTAGCAAATTTCTAATCAAAAATGTTATTTTGATTGGAATAACAAATTTCAAATAAAAATGTTGTTTTTATTTCATACGCAAATTTTTGACAACCTGAATATTGTATATTTTATACATACAATAAAATGTTGTTTCGTCGTACACACAAAGTCATGTCAAACATGATTACACACAATTCAGTTCAACGATTCAAGCAATTACAACACAAATCAGCATTTCAACTATTATACATACAGCATAAACATGAAATAAATATAATTTCATATCTGAAATAAATAATTAAATTTGATTTTATTAAAAAAAAGTAGAAATCTCACATTGATATTGAGTTCTGCGCTGTTCAGAGCCAAAATTTGGCCAAAATTCAACTTGCTCAGAATCATGCCTAGTCAGTTTCATCGCGAAGCTCTCGGTCTCACGATCGTGGCGAACCTGAAATCGTTCAAATCCGAGTTCGTACGAGCAAGATACAAGTTAATTTAGATTGACAAAATTGAATTAATTTAATTAGTCAACTGTAATTAGGAAAAGTCAACCCACCCTTGATCATCTTCCTCCATCATGTTCGGTCGTTACTTTTGTATTCTTGAACCCATTTTGTTCAATTTTAGGTTTGCATTTATCTCAAAATTGGTGCAACTAGAAGTCGATCGGAAGGTGCCAAATCGAAGAGGGAGGAGAGGGGGTTGTTCACGGGCCATGGTGGAGGGTGTGATGGGGTCCACGTGGGTGCGGCTGCTGTTTTTGGGCATGTTTTGGAGGAAGAGTTCAGGAAAAATACTTTAGTAAAGCTCATCATCTCCGTATAGAATCGAAGAGGAGGAAGAGAGCTTCGATTTGGTATATGGGACTTGATTCAATTCGAAGTAGAGAGGGAGAATTTGATGGAGGAATTTCGAAGTGTTTCAGCCACCGAATAAAACATACGGCGGCTGTACAAAATGACGCTAGGGTTAGGGATTAGTGAATCTATTTATATTATTTAATTAATTAATTAGCCCATTAAGGCCCGATTTGGTCCGAACTCAGAATTAGGCATGCTTACTGTCGTTCTTAAGGTTTTGACGCCTTATGAACGCAATGGGACAGGTCTCGTGGCCCAATTCCGAAATATGTAAAAAAATATATTTAAATTTACATTAAAAATTAATTAATTAAATATCGACCGTACATTAAAATATGCCGGGGCCACATACGACCTCTAAAAATTACAAAAAGATTATTTTTGGCTTTCTTATGACGATACGGTTCCAGCGAGACTAATTTCGTTGAATTCTGAGACTGTTTGAAAATGGCTATTTTTAAGGCGTTTAAATTTAACTGAAATAGTCAAAACACATTTTCTCTTGCCACGCTCACATATTAATTCAAAAAATTCTGAAAATTGAAACTTAGCAATAATTTGACATTCCGGTTCCAAAAAAAATGGTTTCGTCGAAAATTGAGGTCGTTTGAAAAATGACTATTTTCAAGGCCAATATATTTAATATTAAAAATACATTTTTAAACAAATAATTTTTGAAACTCGAAATATATAAGTGTTTACTGTTTTTCAATGCAGAAATATCATTCTAAACTCAATGGAAGTGGTTTTGAGTCCAAATTCCTTCGTATGCAAAAAGTAGCATTTTGACCTTTATAAATTTCATAGTGACCTTTCTAAATTTTAATCTGGGTATAACTTTTGATTCCCGCTATGAAATTTCAATTTTTCGGATTCGTTAGAAAGATATTTTTAAATAAATTCTAATATTTTTGGTTTCACTAAAATCCGTTAAATTTTGCATCCTGTATGGTCAGTCAAAGTTCAGGTTTGACTTTTCAAACTACCGCGCTATTTGTAACTCTTTTTATAATTAAAATTAAATTATTCATTCTAACTTCGATTTAAATCAACTTCCAATCATTTTATTTTAAATAAATTATTTGAAATATCGGAAACTCATTAAAATCACTTAAAATAAATTTTTAAATTTGCCCTAAAATTCAGGGTTGTTACAGTCTCCCCCACTTAAAAACTTTTCGTCCTCGAAAAGGAACGAAGCTAAAAGTTGATTAATTAACTAACTAATTTATATATATATATTTTTTCCATTGGTTTAAATAATTTTATTATTTGATTAACTTTCAAATATATAACTTTTTATATATTCACAAATCATATTTTCCAAAATAGAGTATAATTACAAATACGTATATTATAGGCTTGCTACTCTCAACTCATTCTATGGCATTACTAACCCCATCTCTAATGAGTTTTCTCATTCTAAGATACTGCTGATCCTCTCTCTAATGAATATTCTTATTGGATATTACTAATCCAATCTCTGATGAGCCTTTTGTTCAGTTCTAATGAGTTGTACCCTAAAGATTTGAGCTAAGCAAAGCTCTGATACCAACTGTAACAAGTCGGATTTTGCTCGGCCTTAATCGATTCCAAAATCGACCAAGACCGTTCAAATCCCGCCTACGTTAACTTTGGGAATATAACACATCAGAACAATAACAACAGACTTTTATAACATCAATAATAAATGTTACATCAGAGTACAGAATACAGAGTACATTGAATAAAATTACAGCGGAAGATAAATTAAATGATTTTAATACATTGCAGCGAAAACAAAATAACTAAGGCAGCGGAAATCAACTTCCAATCATTTTTATTTTAAATAAATTATTTTAAATATCGAAAACTCATTAAAATCACTTAAAATAAATTTTTAAATTTGCCATAAAATTCAGGGTTGTTACACATATCAATCAAATCCATTCCATTTCACCAAACAATCAAATTCAAATCAAATAATCTAACCAACTACACAACCAAACAAACAAGTCCATGGT
Source organism: Allium sativum (assembly GCA_030737875.1). Lineage (NCBI taxonomy): Eukaryota > Viridiplantae > Streptophyta > Magnoliopsida > Asparagales > Amaryllidaceae > Allium > Allium sativum. The sequence goes on along the minus strand of CM060910.1, from coordinate 604,814,815 downwards.
CTGTGGACGATGGTGTCGGGTGCTACTAAACACCTTCTGCATCCTAGTATATATTTATATAACTAGAAAAGAAAAGTTAAAGTGAGAAGTTCTCACAGAGGGTTCCACTCCGCCATTTCATTTCTAAATTGTCTGAATTCCCTTTTGATTTCAATCCGTTCCATCTTCCTTCTTTTGACGCTGTTCATATTAAAAATCATATTTTTAATATGATGTTCAATTTAAAAATCACGTTTTTATAATGGTACTTTATATATAAAAATTATATATTCTTACAACGCTTCCTTTATATAAAGATTATATTTTTACATCACTACCCATATAAAAATCGAAATTTTATATACTCCATCTTATAAAAAATCATATTTTTATTGTCTGCATATAATAAAAATAACATTTTTATTGTTCTAAAAATATAAAAATCATATCTTTAATCTTTCTATAATATAAAAATTATATTTTTATCCTTAAAAATCAAATCCTTTTTCCTTTCTCGAATTAAATTCTCGACTTTTCTTTTTTGATGATAAAAATCAAATCTCTACTTAAATATAAAATTCCTAACCTTTCATATATATATATATATATATATATATATATATATAAACAGATTTTTATTGGTTAAATAACCTAAAATAAAACTGAAATGAAAATAAAATAAATAAGAAAACAAAATAAAACTTACCGATTAAAGAAGGGGGAGCGGTTTGCACTCGACGGTCAGAGGGGGCTTGCTGGAGTCGTGGTCCGTGGTGCGGGGGATGAGGCACAGGTGCGGATTTCAATTGGAGGAGGAGGGAATGGGGGTGCAGCGGACCGGAGGGGGTGGAAGGGAAAGGCGGCGATGGTTTAAGGTGGAGGGAGGAAGGAGTGGAGAAGAAGAAGAGGAGGGCGTCGCGGCGATGGCTGGGCAAGGGGGGAGGGTTTCGATGTGGGTGAACACGAGGGAGGAGAAGGGGAAGAAGGGGGCGAGGCTGGAGGGTGGTGCCATCCACATCGGCGCGGCGACAGCTTCGTCGGCTAGGGCACAGCCCCTTCTCCCTTTTTTTTTAACTGAAAAGTGTCGGGGGAGGAAGAGAGAAGGTATGGGGTGGAGGGTGGTTAAATAATTTTATTTTATTTTATTTTATTTTTATTTCAAATATGTTGACTTTTCATTCAACCTCCAAACGAGATCCACGGCCTATTGTCCCTAGTGTTTTACCCCCATCCCGAACACAATGGGAGATGTATCGTCGGCTGATCCGATCGTTTCGATCAGTTTTCGTCAAAATCAACACATAACTCTATAATTTGAACGCGCATTTCAATTTACTGGGGTCACATACTAACTCGAAAAATTCCCGAAAAATATTTTCTAGCTTCGTATTGACGACACGGTCCTAACAAAACTAGTTTCATTGAATTCTGAGACCGTTAGAAAAATGGTCATTTTCCAGTCGATTAAAATCAACTAAAACTGGTCAAACGCGTTTTCCTTTGCCACGCTCACATATTAAATCGAAAAATTATGAAAATAGAAATCTAGCAATAACTTGACATCACGGATCCAATAAAAGTGGTTTCGTCGAAATCCGAGGTCGTTTGCAAAATTTCCATTTTTAAAGGCCAGAATTCCATAGCGACTATTCTGAATTTTCATTTGGACATATCTTTTGATTCCCGCTATGAAATCTTGATTTTTCGAATTCGTTGGAAAGATATTCTCAATTAGATTCCAATATTTTTTAATTTTTCGAATCAATATGTGAGCGTGGCAAAGGAAAACGCGTTTGACCATTTTAAATTGATTTTAATCGACTGGAAAATGGCCATTTTTCAAACGGTCTCAAAATTCGATGAAACTAATTTTGTTAGGACCGTATCGTTAATACGAAGCTAGAAAATATTTTTCAGGGATTTTTCGGGTCCGTATGTGACCCTAGAAAATTGAAATGCGCGTTCAAATTCAATATATAGAGTTATATGTTGATTTTGACGAAAACTGATCGAAACGATCAAATCATCCTACGATACATATCCCATTGTGTTCGGAACGGGTGTAATTAGCTAGGGATGACATGCGGTGGGCCTCGTTTAGAGGTCAAACGAAAAAGTCAACTTTTTGAAATTAAATAATTAAATAAATTAAAAAATAAAACTCTCTCCCTTTATTTCCTCCTAGCCCCCCCCCCCCCCCCCCCGCCGTGTCCATTTCGAAATCAAATCAGAAGATAAAAAAACCCACGCTACTCCTCCTCGCGCCCCCGCAACGGCGCTACCACCCCGTCGCCGACGACCTTCCCGCCTCCCTCCTATCCTCAATCCCGTCACCCCCCTCAGCTCGATGGAATCGAGCCCCTCCTGTCGCGAACCCCACAACCCAACCCCCAAACTCGATCTGAAAGCCACCGCCACCCCTCCCCTGGGCCCGCCGCAACCTTGGCCAGACCCCCCGCTGCTCCGACGAACTCCCCTAGCCTCCAGACCCCAACGCCTCTCCTCCACTTCCCCTTTCTCCGATTGAACCTCGCTGACCCGCACCCCCTCTAGAAAAATACAGTAAGTTTTCTTATTTAATTAAATGATTTATTTTCTAACTTATTTTATTTTATATAGGAAAGACTGATTTCATTTTATATAAGAAAAACTGATTTTATATTATGAAAAGCTTTAGGTTTTATTTATAGAAAGATTTTTTTTATATTAGAATAGATTAGATTAGATTTCTAAATTAGAAAAGACGAGATCTTTAACTATAAAAAGTCTAGATTTTTAATGATAAGGATTTGATTTTTCATTTGTATGTAGGACAAATAGAAAGACGAGATCTTTACTTAGGAAAAGATATGATTTTTTCCACATATAGATTCAAAGTAAGATTTTTTTTTATATACATGTAGCGGTGTAAAGAAAAAATATAATCTCTGTTTTGAAGAAAAAGAAAAAATATAATCTTTATTTAGATAGAAAACGAATTCGAATTGAATTGAAAAGAAAACGAATTCGAATTGAATTGAAAAGAAAACGAATTCGAATTGAATTGAAAAGAAAACGAATTCGAATTGAATTGAATAGAAAATGAATTCAAATTGAATTGAATAGAAAACGAATTCGAATTGAATTGAATAGAAAATGAATTCCAAATTGAATTGAATTCAATTGAAAATGAATTGAAATAGAATTGAAATCGATTTGAATTGAAATCAAATAGAAATGAAGGTAAAACGAATTTATAAGAAAAAATTTAATTTTGATTTGAAATTGAAATGGAAGTTGTATTTTTTTGATGTAACAACCCAAAAATCTGAGCCAGTTTAAAATTTTTATTTTGGCAATTTTAAGGAATTTTGAATATTTAAAATGAATCATTTTAAACAATAACAATGAAATGTTCTTCCGTCTGCGTTCTATTTTGTCGTGTTCTCAAACAATCAGGCGTTTCGAACGGTCTGGGTCGGTTTAGCAATTGATTCGGATCGAGCGAAATTCCCGGTTGTTACATTTGGTATCAGAGCTTTGGTTTACAGAGCTCGAGAACAAGACACATTAGAACCATATAAAAGAATTCATCAGATATTGGATTAGTAATATCCAATTAGAATGACTCGTTAAAGATAGGATCAGTAGTATCCTAGAACGAGTGTGAAGAGTATATTTTTCAAATGAAAACCATATTGTTTTGAAAATTTAAACCAGTTTACACGTATTTGAATATTTATTTATTTTGAATTTGGACAATAGATTATATAAAGATTTTGCATATACGCGTCATGAACGCATATTCGAAGTTTTAATATACTGGATAGATATAGAATCACATTCTAGACACCCGGAGATGATTCTGATGATTGATATATCATCATCAGAATTTGTGTTCGTGTTTCGAAAGTGTGATGTCTATATATTTCCATAGACTGGTGTGAGAACCAAAACTTATATAGGTAAATTTATTGTGTGATTTGGCATCAAAAACACGATTTATTGTATATATATCAAAGTTATGAATTTGAAACGTTAATTCACTAATTGATTGAAGTTTGAGTTGTTTGTTTATTTGTTTAATATTTTTGAACCATTTAGCCTAATTGAACCGAATATTGAATTGTTTGAAATTAGTTGCATTTGCATTCATATACGTATATATGTGTGAACAGGTCATAGCAAGGAGACTAGAGCAGAAGAATAAAATTGTTTGCCCGGCAAATAGGTACATGTTTACCATAATTTACTGTTTTGTTTGGGTGATGATGATTTTATGAGCCGATTGGCTTTTTCTTTTTGAGATCAGAGGGCCTGTATGGCAATTTCGGGATTTTCCCAGTGCTCCCGGTGCATGGGGAGGTTATGGCGAAATTTTTCGAAAATTTAGGGTGTTAGCCAAATTTTTGAAAAATTTGAAAAGTTCTTAGAAAGTGAAAAGTTGAAGAACTTAAGCCGTAACGGAAAAAGTGAAAGTTGTGTTGATTAGAGAAACAACTTTCGGCTTCGTTCCTTTTCGGGGACGAAAAGTTTTAAGTGGGGGAGATTGTAACAACCGAAAAATCTGAGCCAGTTTAAAATTTTTATTTTGGCAATTTTAAGGAATTTTGAATATTTAAAAGGGATTATTTTAAACAATAACATTGAAATGTTCTTCCGTCTGCGTTCTATTTTGTCGTGTTCTCAAATAATCAGGCGTTTCGAACGGTCTGGGTCAGTTTAGCGACTGATTCGGATCGAGCGAAATTCCCGGTTGTTAATTACTTATTTAATACTTTACTTTAAAAGAGAGTAATTCAAGGGACCACGCCGTATAACACGGAACGAGTTTCCTCCCAAGAATACTAGTGCATATAGCAAAACAGCGTAATGCTTTTTGGAAAAATGAAGCCATTATAGGACCTAGGTCCCATCACACAATGCAACGCAAGCCGGAGGATAGGATTTTCCCTTATAATAGCCAAACATGCTTGGTACGTTTTCAAAACAAATCATTTGATACTATAATAAGTGTATAGTGTCAAAACAATTTCAATCATAAATATCAATCCTAGGCGGCATGGGTACCATCTATCATGTCGCCATACTAGGCTCTACAAATAAAACCGAAATATCTCGTATTGGAAATTGGATTTCCGTCATGAGTCGAGGAAAGGGGCAAGCTCCTCTCCGATTCGAGACACTCTAGCAAATGCCTCAGGACTACACACTCTGGGTAACCCCTGGATCATCAAGGCCGGTCCTCCGTTACGTTCGAGGATTAATTATTCCTAAACACACGTTTCCCGGTCCTTACAGACCTAAAATCGAGGCGCCTCGCATCCAACAACCACATAGGTGAGAAGTATATAAATGTCAGGGCTGGTAAGTCACTGACACCACCAAAGCTAGAAAGAAACGTCATGCTCTCCCCGCAGTCATTATCCCGTTTTTGACTCATACCGAGGTGTGAGGCTCGCGAATTCACGTTATACACAAAGCTGCCACGTAGGCCGTGCTTTCATCATCAACCACAAGACTTTGCTTTTCAACAGAAGCCTTGATCAATTGCCACTTAGGCGTGCCACACAGGCAATTCATGCCATGCGACTGATGTCCATCGATATATAACCTCTGAGCTCGTACGTCTCAGAGAAGGGCGTTAAGCAAAAGAATAAATTCTCCGCCGCCAAACATATGTATATTTAATAGAGATCAATCAACATAGAATAAAATCCAATGTCAGACACACAGTCCATTTACAAGTTCGTTCTGGGTCTGAACGAAACCGGAGGCACTTTCCTCGCATATGCATCGATCTCCATGTACGTCTGGACGATCACCAACTGATTCTCTCATCTTGGGTGTACAGCCAATTCAAGATCATCAATAATCACCCAAATGATGTGAAGACTTCCGGTCTTCATCCACCGTCTTTTCAAATTTCCTTTTCCAAATTTGATAACGAATTCGAATTCGAATTGAATTGAATTGAGTATATAACGAATTGAATTGAATATATAACGAATTCGAATTGAATTGAATATATAACGAATTCGAACTGAATTGAATATATAACGAATTCGAATTGAATTGAATATATAACGAATTCTAATTGAATTGAATATATAACGAATTCGAATTGAATTGAAATAGAATAAAAATCGATTTGAAATGAATTCAAATTGAATCGAAATTTGAATTGAGTTGAAATGAATTTAAAACGAATTTATAAGGAAAAATTCAATTTTGATTTGAATTTGAAATGGAAGTTGAAATTGTTTTTGAAACGAATCTAAAACTATTTCTAAAATTCGTTTTAAATAGAAATCGATGAAATATATATTATATATATAATATAATGGCCTGAATAGAACGTGCCGCGCCGCGGCAGTTCGTAAATTTCGACCATTGACTTCGAACGGACATTTCGGGAGATCCGACCGTCGGATTCTCCTAAAACCGGAACCGTTGGGTTCGTATCGAAAAGAGCTTTATAACGAATATTAGAAATTTGAAATCTAACAGTTGGATTTGGAGATATGTCCAAATCAAATTTGGAAAAGGTCGTTGTAAGTGCAGTTCGATGGCCGTTGATGGAAATCGACTGTACGGGCCTTGATAAAATTATTAAAAATAGTTATAATTTGTGTAGAATCATAAGAAATGATTTGGAAAAAATTGGGATGAAAAACTCCATGTTTGAAAAGATAAAAATAGATTTTTTTATCGAAATGAACTAGTTTTGAACTAAAATTAAAACCCATTTATTTTTAAATAAATAAATTGGATTTGAAATGGGTTTTAAATAGAATTTATTTGTGGGTTTATCGTGAAGGGTGTTTTAAATAACACTTGTTCTTTAACCCGATAATAAATAGAATGTGATTTGGGTTTATCATGAACTGTGTTTTAAACGACATTAATTCTTTAATCCAGAAGGAGTTTTAATGAATCTGCATTTAGATTGAAATGTGAATTGATAATGAAAATTATCAAATTTGGAAAGTGAGCGAAAATGGAGTATCACCCGTTTTGCTCCAAAGCGATAGTTAAATCTTTAATTAGATTTGAACGTGAAATGGTAATTAATTTTATCGATAACACTGTGGTATTAGATATGTAGTAATACCAGTTTTGCTTCATGGGATGAATAGGTTGGGATTGGGAAATAAAATAAATAATTACTTCTGTGTGGTTCGCTAATCTCGACTAGTTTGAAATGACATCTAAAGGAAGATTAAAGAATAAATTTCAAGGAATTTATCTTTGATAAAATTAAAGGGAACCTTTCCCTAAGAATGTGAAATTTAGAAACTAACTATAGGTTAGCCAAGAAGGATGGTTTTCTGGGTATTGATCTGATGTTGGTTTCGGCCTTCGGGGTTAATATTTGGGAAATTGTTCCCTTGTTAATTTACGATTAGTGACTGCTGAATTGGAATCAGGCGTATGTTATGTTTGTGTAACATTTATTTACTATATACGCGGGTCATTCAGAAAGGCCGGGTTTATACCCATTCTGAATAACCGATTCGACGATATGTCGAAGATGAAGACAGTGGATGAAGACCGGAAGTCTTCACATCGTTTGGGTGACGATTGATGATCTTGATTGGGCTGTACACCCAAGATGAGGGAATCAGTTGGTGATCGTCCAGACGTACATGGAGATCGATGGATATGCGAGGAAAGTGCCTCCGGTGTCATTCAGACCCAGAATGAACTTGTAAATGGACTGTGTGTCTGACATTGGATTTTATTCTATGTTGATTGATCTCTATTAAATATACATCTCTTTGGCGGTGGAGAATTTATTCTTTTGCTTAACGCCCTTCTCTGAGACGTACAAGCTCAGAGGTTGTATATCGATGGACATCAGTCGCATGACATGAATTGCCTGTGTGGCACGCCTAAGTGATCAAGGCTTCTGTTGAAAAGCAAAGTATTGTGGTTGATGATCAAAGCACGACCTACGTGGCAGCTTTGTGTATAACGTGAATTCGTGAGCCTCGCACGTCGGTATGAGTCAAAAACGGGATAGTGTCTGAGGGGTGAGCACGATGTTTCTTTCTAGCTTTGGTGGTGTCAGTGATTTACCAGCCCTGACATTTATATACTTTTCACCTATGTGGTTGTTGGATGCGAGGCACCTCGATTTTAGGTCTGTATGGACCGGGAAACGTGTGTTCAGGAATAATTAATCCTCAAACGTAATAGAGGACCGGCCCTGAAGATCCGGGGGCTACCCAGAGTGTGTAGTCCCAAGGCATTTGCTAGAGTGTCTCGAATCGGAGAGGAGCTTGCCCCTTGCCTCGACTCATGACGGAAATCCAATTTCTAATACAAGATATTTTGGTTTTATTTGTAGAGCCTAGTATGGCGACCTGATATATGGTACCCATGCTACCTAGGATTGATATTTATGATTGAAATTGTTTGACACTATACACTTATTATAGTATCAAATGATTTCTTTTTAAAATGTACCAAGCATTGTGTGATGGGACTTGGGTCTTATAATAGATTCATTTTTCTAAAAAGCATTGCGTTGTTTTGTTATATGCACTAGTATTCTTGGGAGGAAACCCGTTCCGTGTTATACGGCGTGGTCCCTTGAATTACTCTCTTTTAAAGTAAAGTTTTAAATAAATATTTTAGTTCTCACACCAGTCACATGACTGACCTGGAGTTTATTGTTTTAACCTAAACTCTGGGTGCCCCTATTTTCCACACGGGCAACTAGTAGTTCTGGTTTTGCAGATTTATATTCACAGGTTCCTGGCTTACAGCTGGAATGATATCCGGAAAGCTCTGTATTCGTATATCTCTTTCTAGTTGGATTTTGTATTATTTCCGCTACGATGTATTTCAATGTAATTTATTGTAATCTCTAATATTTATCGAATGTAATTTATTCAATTATACTCTGTATATTCTTGTATCTGATGGAATTGTTGTAATAACAATGAAATGTTCTTCCGTCTGCGTTCTATTTTGTCGTGTTCTCAAGGTAATCCGGGCTTTCCTTTCCGGGGAAGTAACGGGTTATTACAGATGTTCTTCTGTCTGCATTACAATTTGTCATGTTCTCAAAACAATCAGGGGTTTCGAACGGTCTTTGTCGATTTAACGACCGATTCGGATCGAGTGAAATTCCTTGATATAACAACAATTCCATCAGATACAAGAATATACAGGGTATAGATTAATATTATGCATTCGACAAATATCAGAGATTACAATAAATTACATAGCAGTGGGAAATAATACAAAGCACAACTGAAGGTGATATATGGATACAGAGCTTTCCGGATATCATTCCAGCTGTAAACCAGGATCCTATGAATATAAATCTGCAAAACCAAAACTACTAGCTGCCCGTGTAGAAAATAGGGGCACCCAGAGTTTAGGTTAAAACAATAAACTCCAGGTCAGTCATGTGACTGGTGTGAGAACAAAAACAGTTATCTAAACTTTACTTTAAAAGAGAGTAATTCAAGGGACCACGCCGTATAACACAGAACGGGTTTCCTCCCAAGAATACCAGTGCATATAAATAAACAACGCAATGCTCTTTTAAAAAATGAAGCTATTATAAGACCCAGGACCCATCACATAATGCAACGCAAGCCGGAGGATAGGGTTTTCCCTTATAATAGCCAAACATGCTTGGTACGTTTTAAAAACAAATCATTTGATACTATAATAAGTGTATAGTGTCAAAACAATTTCAATCATAAATATCAATCCTAGGCGGCATGGGTACCATCTATCATGTCGCCATACTAGGCTCTACAAATAAAAACGAAATATCTCGTATTGGAAATTGGATTTCCGTCATGAGTCGAGGCAAGGGGCAAGTTCCTCTCCGATTCGAGACACTCTAGCGAATGTCTCGGGACTACACACTCTAGGTAACCCCTGGATCTTCAGGGTCGGTCCTCCGTTACGTTTGAGGATTAATTATTCTTGAACACACGTTTCCTGGTCCTTACAGACCTAAAATCGAGGCGCTTCGCATCCAACAACCACATAGGTGAAAAGTATATAAATGTCAGGGCTGGTAAGTCACTGACACCACCAAAGCTAGAAAGAAACGTCGTGCTCTCCCCGCAGTCACTATCCCGTTTTTGACTCATACCGAGGTGTGAGGCTCACGAATTCACGTTATACACAATGCTGCCATGTAGGCCGTGCTTTGATCATCAATCATAAGACTTTGCTTTTCAACAGAAGCCTTGATCATTTTCCACTTAGGCATGCCACACAGGCAATTCATGCCATGCGACTGATGTCCATCGATATACAACCTCTGAGCTCGTACGTCTCAGAGAAGGGCGTTAAGCAAGAGAATAAATTCTCCGCCACCAAACAGATGTATATTTAATGGAGATCAATCAACACAGAACAAAATTCAATGTCAGACACACAGTCCATTTACAAGTTCGTTCTGGGTCTGAACGAAACCGGAGGCACTTTCCTCGCATATCAATCGATCTCCAATTACGTTTGGACGACCACTAACTGATTCCCTCATCTTGGGTGTACAGCCCAATCAGGATCATCAGTAATTATCCAAACAGTGTGAAGACTTCTGGTCTTCGACCACCGTCTTCATCTTCGACATATCGTCGAATCGGTTATTCAGAATGGGTATAAACCCGGCCTTTCCGAACAACCCGCGTATATTAAAACAAATGTTACACAAACACAACATACGCCTCATTCCAATTCATTAGTCACTAACCGTAAGTCATTAAGAGAGCAATTTCCCAAATATTAACCCCGAAGGCCGAAACCAACATCAGATCAATACCCAGGAAACCATTCTTCTTAACTAACCTACAACTAGTTTCTAAACTTCAATTCTGAGGGAAAGGACCCCATTAATTTTATCAAAGATAAATTCTTCTAAATTTATTCTTTAACCTTCCTTTGGATGTTATTTCAAACCATGTTAAGGTTTTCCAAACTAGTCAGGATTAGCGAACCACACCGAAGTAATTATTTATTTTATTTCCCAATCCCAACCTATTCATCCCATGAAGCAAAACTGGTAACATTCCATATCTAACACCACGGTGTTATCGGTAAAACTAATTACCATTTCATGTTCAAATCTAATTAAAGATTTAACTATCGCTTTGGAGAAAAACTGGTGATACTCCATTCTCGCTCACTTTCCAAATTTGATAATTTAAATTATCAATTCACATTTCAATCTAATTACAGATTCATTAGACCTCCTTTTACTGGGTTAAAGAACTAATGTCATTTAAAACATAGTTCACGATACCCACAAATCAATTCTAATTCAATTCCAATCAAATATATTAGAAATTCTGATTACTTAAAACCCCTTCAAATCCAATTTATTTATTTAAAAATAATTGGGTTTTAAATTTAGTTCAAAACTAGTTCATATCGATAAAAATCCATTTTTACCTTTACAAATGTGGGATTTTTCATCCTAGTTCTTCACAAATCATTTCTTTTGATTTTACACAAATTATTGATATTTTTGATAATTTTATCAAGGCCTGTACAGTCGACTTCCATCAACGGCCATCGAACTGCACTTACAGCAATCTTTTCCAAATTTGATTTGGACATAATTCCAAATCCAACCGCTAGATTTCAAATTTCTAATATTCGTTAGAAAGCTCTTTTCGATACGAACCCAACGGTTCTGGTTTTAGGAGAATCCGACGGTCGGATCTCCCGTAATGTCCATTCGAAATAAATGGTCGAAATTCACGAACTGCCGCGGCGCGGCGCATTCTGTTCAGGCCATTATATTATATATATATATAATATATATTTCATCGATTACCTTTTAAGAGGTATTTTATAAATCGTTTTGAATTCGTTTCAAAATAATTAAACACAGATTTTATTTGTGCAGTTGGGCGATGTGTAAAATTTATCGTCCTAATCAATGCCAGTCAAATCAGTGTACATAAACGAATCGTTCGATTTGTAAATGAATATTTATTTTATTGACATTCTCGTAAAAAATTTTTTAAAGACCAAAATATTTTATTCAACATATGAATATTCTATTTGGTTCATTTATTAAATAAAATGATATCTTTATTTTTCTAACTTATTTTAGAAAATTTCGGCGGCATAACGGCACGATACTAGAAACGGGACAAGGCCTAGCCTTATCCCCGGTCTAATAATGGCCCACGCCATACACATATCAATCAAATCCTTTCCATTTCACTAAACAATCAAATTCAAATCAAATAATCTAACCAACTACACAACCAAACAAACAAGTCCATGGTCTGTGGACGATTGTGTCGGGTGCTACTAAACAACGTTTGCATCCTAGTATATATTTATAACTAGAAAAAGAAATTTAAAGTGAGAAGTTCTCACCGATAGCTAATCCAATACCACGACTCTTCTTGTGTAGAAGTCATCGCCGTTCTCGCCTGTTGCCACTTTCGTTGCCGTAGCCACTACATATATAAAAATCACATTCTTATATTGTTGCTATGTATATAAAAATCATATGTTTTTATAATCACTCTATATGGATAAAAATTCTATTTTTACCTCGCTACTACATAGATAAAAATTCTATTTTTACACCGCTACTATATAGATAAAAATTCTATTTTTATATCGCTATTATATAGATAAAAATTCTATTTTTACATCGCTATCATATAGATAAAAATTCTATTTTTACGTCGCTATTATATAGATAAAAATTCTATTTTTACATCGCTATTATATAGATAAAAATTCTATTTTTACATCGCTATTATATAGATAAAAATTCTATTTTTACATCGATGGTCTTATAATAAAGATTATATTTTTATCACACCATTCTCTATATAAAGATTTCGCCTTTTCAAATATAAAGATTTAAATCTTTACTATCTATATAATATAAAAATCGTATTTTTATTTCACTAAAATTCATATTTTTGTTTCGCTACTTATATAAAAATTGAATTTTTATTTTCACCTCATATATATAAAAATCCAATTTTTATCTTTACTTCGTTATAAAAATTATATTTTTATATTGCTCTTCTCCTAATAAAGATTATATCTTTATTACTCTACATGAATAAAAATCATATTTTTACTATCCTACCTATATAAAAATTATATTTTTAATATGCCACTAGTATAAAAATCATATTTTTAACCTTTCTATATTATAAAAATTATATTTTTATACACTACTAATATATAAATCGAATTTTTATTCTAATGATATCTATATAAGGATCACATCTTTACATAAGGAAAAATCACATCTTTCTTCCTCTATTCATACAAATAAAAATCATAGACTTCATGAACAAAATACATTTAATTTCATGAATAAAAATTGTTTGACTTCCTAAATAAAATCATATACATTTCTAAATAAAAATCATATATAAAATCGAAATCAGAAAATACTTACAGTAAAAAAACAGAGGGGGAAGGGTCTGCCAGAGTTCGCCAGTGGTTGGGGGGGAAAGGAACGCAGTCGAGGTCGGCGGTGGTGGCTCTGCATGTCGGCGGCGCTCCAGCTTCGTGGGGGTAGCGGTTTAGGGTTCGCGATGGGGGGGGGGGGTTTCTGACGAAGCTCGAGGTGCTGGAGAAGAATGGGGAAGGAGAGCGATGCGAGGGGTCTCGTCGGAGTCAGGTTCGGAGGGCGACGGGAATTTGAGGAGCAGGGTTCTAAATTAACTTTCTTTTTCTTTTTTTTGATTCGTTCGTGGAATGAAGAAGGGGGAGGGGGGGTGGTTGACTGTAAAATAGGAGAGAGAGGGAACAGAAAATATATTTTATTTTTTAATTTAACCCCAAAAAAGCAACTTTTGTTTTCGAACTCGAAACCAAACCTGCCGACTATCAACCCTAGCGTATTACCCCCATTCTGAACACAATGGGATATGTCACGTAGGCCAATTCGATCATTACGATCAGTTTCCGTTGAAATCAACATATAACTCTATATATTGATTTTGAACGCACATTTCAATTTACTGGGGCCACATACTGACTCGAAAAATTCCCGAAAAATATTTTCTAGCTTCGTATCGATGATATAGTCCTAACAAAACTAGTTTCGTCGAATTCTGAGACCGTTGGGAAAATGGCCATTTTCCAGTCAATTAAAATCAACTGAAACTGGTCAAACGCGTTTTCCTTTGCCACGCTCACATATTGATTCGAAAAATTATGAAATTTGGAATCTAGCAATAACTTGACATCACAGATCCAACAAAAGTTGTTTTGTCGAAATCCGAGGTCATTTGCAAAATTTCCATTTTTAAGGGCCAGAATTCCATAACGACTATTCTGAATTTTCATTTGGACATATCTTTTGATTCCCGCTATGAAATCTTGATTTTTCGAATTCGTTGGAATGATATTCTCAATTAGATTCCAATATTTTTGGTTTCGCCAAAATCCGGTCTATTCTGCACCCGGTATGTTCAATTGAAATTTGAAATCAAATTATCGAACTACCGCGCCATTTTCAATTCCTTTTATAATTTAAAATAAATATTTATATTCTAACGACGACGTATATAAATATATATGTTCGAATTCTATTCAAAATAAATTTTTCATCGTTATTGTTTAAAATAATCCATTTTAAATATTCAAAATTCCTTAAAATTGCCAAAATAAAAATTTTAAACTAGCTCAGATTTTTGGGTTGGTACAATCTCCCCCACTTAAAACTTTTCATCCCCGAAATGGAACGAAGCCGAAAGTTGTTTCCCTAATCAACTCAACTTTCACTTTTTCCGTTATGGCTTAAGTTCTTCAACTTTTCACTTTCTAAGAACTTTTCAAATTTTTCAACAATTTGGCTAACACCCTAAATTTTCGAAAATTTTCGCCATAACCACCCATGCACCGGGAGCACTGGGAAAATCCCGAAATTGCCATACAGGCCCTCTGATCTCAAAAAGTAAAAGCCAATTGGCTCATAAAATCATCATCACCCAAACAAAACAGTAAATTATGGTAAACATGTACCTATTTGTCGGGCAAACAATTTTATTCTTCTGCTCTAGCCTCCTTGCTATGACCTGTTCACACACACACACACACACATATATATATATATGTATGTATGTATGTATATGCATGCAAATGAAACTAATTTCAAACAATTCAATATTCGTTTCAATTAGGCTAAATGGTTCAAAATTATTAAACAAATAAACAAACAACTCAAACATCAATCAATTAGTGAATTAACATTTCAAATTCATAACTTTGATATATATACAATAAATCGTGTTTTTGATGCCAAATCACACAATAAATTTACCTATATAAGTTTTGGTTCTCACAACAGTCTATGGAAATATATAGACATCACACTTTCGAAACACGAACAAAAATTCTGATGATGATATATCAATCATCAGAATCGTCTCCCGGTGTCTAGAATGTGATTCTATATCTATCTAGTATATTAAAACTTCGAATATACGTTCATGACGCGTATATGTAAAATCTTTATATACTCGATTGTCCAAATTCAAAATAAATAAATATTCAAATACGTATTAATTGGTTTAAATTTTCAAAACAATATGGTTTTCATTTGAAAAATATACTCTTCACACTCGTTCTAGGATACTACTGATCCTATCTTTAACGAGTCATTCTAATTGGATATTACTAATCCAATATCTGATGAATTCTTCCGTATGGTTCTAATGTGTCTTGTTCTCGAGCTCTGTAAACCAAAGCTCTGATACAAAACTGATACGGCAAGGAATTTCGCTCGATCCGAATCGGTCGTTAAAACGACAAAGACCGTTCGAAACCCATGATCGTTTTGAGAACAGGACAAATTGGAACGCAGACATAAGAACATTCCATTGCTATTACAACAATTCCATCAGATACAAGAATATACAGGGTATAGATTAATATTATACATTCGACAAATATCAGGGATTACAATAAATTACATAGCAGCGGGAAATAATACAAAGCACAACTGAAGGTGATATACGAATACAGAGCTTTCCGGATATCATTCCAGCTGTAAACCAGGATCCTATGAATATAAATCTGCAAAACCAAAACTACTAGCTACTCGTGTAGAAAATAGGGGCACCCAGAGTTTAGGTTAAAACAATAAACTCCAGGTCAGTCATGTGACTGGTGTGAGAACTAAAACAGTTATTTAAACTTTACTTTAAAAGAGAGTAATTCAAGACACCATGCCGTATAACACGAAACGGGTTTCCTTCCAAGAATACCAGTGCATATAAATAAACAGCGCAATGCTCTTTCAAAGAATGAAGCTATTATAAGACCCAGGTCCCATCACACAATGCAATGCAAGCCGGAGGATAGGATTTTCCCTTATAATAGCCAAACATGCTTGGTACGTTTTAAAGACAAATCATTTGGTACTATAATTAGTGTATAGTGTCAAAACAATTTCAATCATAAATATCAATCCTAGGCGGCATGGGTACCATCTACCATGTCGCCATACTAGGCACTACAAATAAAACCGAAATATCTCGTATTGGAAATTGGATTTCCGTCATGAGTCGAGGCAAGGGGGAAGCTCCTCTCCGATTCGAGACACTCTAGCAAATGTCTCGGGACTACACACTCTGGGTAACCCCTGGATCTTTAGGGCCGGTCCTCCGTTACGTTTGAGGATTAATTATTCCTGAACACACGTTTCCCGGTCCTTACGGACCTAAAATCGAGGCGCCTCGCATCCAACAAACACATAGGTGAAAAGCATATAAATGTTAGGGCTGGTAAGTCACTGACACCACTAAAGCTAGAAAGAAACATCGTGCTCTCCCCGCAGTCACTATCCCGTTTTTGACTCATACCGAGGTGTGAGGCTCGCGAATTCACATTATACACAAAGCTGCCACGTAGGTCGTGCTTTGATCATCAACCACAGGACTTTGCTTTTCAACAGAAGCCTTGATCAATTGACACTTAGGCGTGCCACACAGGCTATTCATGCCATACGACTGATGTCCATCGATATACAACCTCTGAGCTCGTACGTCTCAGAGAAGGGCGTTAAGCAAGAGAATAAATTCTCAGTCGTGTTTGATTTAAAGTTCATGTGTAAAAATAAGGAAAATGTGTTTTGGTCGATTTCTATTAATTTGGATCGACCAGAAATGGGCCATTTTTAAAACGGTCTCAGAATTCGAAGAAACTAGTTTTGTTGGGACCGTATCGTCAAAACATAGCCAGATTTATTTTTCTGGAATTTTTCGAATCATTTTGTGGCCCTGGCAAGTTATAATAGAAGTGAAATGCTATATATATATATATATATATATATATATATATACACACGCCCCTCATCCACAAACCATGGACAATATTTGTTGGTTGTGATTGGTGTGAAAATTGATTGATAGCGAATGGTTAATTGAAATTGTATGTGGTTGAAATTGATTGATTGTGGTTGAAAAATACCCGTTTGTGGTTGAGAAATATTTGGTTGAAACCACATAGGATTAGTTTGTGGAAATGAAAAAAAGATACATGCCACCTGCATGCGAACTAGATGCATGATTCCCCATTGTCAAAAGCTGTGAGGCTTTAAGGTAGAGCAGGGAGCCGTACTAGGGACGGTCCCGGTTTTAACTACCCTGCCGTTATGCTGCCGAAATTTTGAATAACCTTCATGTGTTGAATTGAAATTCATTCGTTGAATAGAAATTCATGTGTTGAATGGTATTCGTGTTTTAAATATAAAAATCACCTTTTTATCTATATATACGAACGACAGAAAACCTTCATGTGTTGAATCGATATTCATTGGTTGGATAGAAATTAATGTGTTGAATTGTATTCATGTTTTAAATAAATTGTTTTAACAATAAAAATCACATTTTTACTCTATATATATAAACTATAGAAAACCTTCATGTGTTGAATCGAATTTCATTTGTTGAATTGAAATTCATGTGTTGAATGGTATTCGTATTTTGAAAATAAATTGTTTTATAATAAAATCATATTTTTAGCATCAATATGAACTATATAAAATAATCTTGTTTTGAAATAAATTGTTTTATAATAAAAATCCTATTTTTATCACATACATTAACTATATAAAATAGTCGAGTTTTGAAATAAATTGTTTTACATTAAAAATCACACTTTTATTATATACATGAATTGTTAAAAATAGTGAAGTCAAGAAAAAGAAGGCAGTTAGATAAAAACATCATTTTTATCAAATGTATGAAAACCATATGGTTTTGAAATCGAAGAATCGGTATAAATATATAAATAGAATTGAAATATATTGAATAACAAAGCTACAGTTCGTATTTTGAAACCGTGATTTCAAACGATTAGTGCGGGAGATCCGACCATCGGATTTTCCTGAAATCGCAACCGTTGGGTTCGCTTTGGAATATCTTTCCAACGGCACCAACTTTGTAAAAATCCAACGGTTGGATTGTCTGGAATGTTTAATTCAAATCTGAAGAAAAACAGCGCCAGAATCGATTATATTAATATATATATATATATATATATATATAAATATAATTATATTTAATCGAATAACGACGCTGCAGTTCGTATTTTGAAATCGAAACTTCAAACGGTTATACCGGGAGATCCGACCGTCGCATTTTCCCAAAACTGGAACCGTTGGATTCATTTTGAAACGATCTTTCTAATGATATAAATTTTGTGAAGATCCAACGGTTAGATTTTCAGATATGTGTAAATCGAATCTGAAGAAAAACAGCGCCACGGCCGCGTTATGGCCCGAAGCGTCGTTTTGAATAAATTGGCTATTTTAAAATAAATAAAAATAGCGATAAATCGTTATAAAATATTATAAACGATATGGATGTAAAATTTAGAAACTAACTGAAGGTTGGCTAAGTCGAATGGTTTCCTGGGTGTTGATCTGATGTTGGTTTCGGCCTTCGGGGTTAATATTTGGGAAATCGTTCTCTTACTGATCTACGGTTAGTGACTAATGAATTGAAACGATGCGTATGTAGTGTTTATGTAGCACGTGTTTATTATATACGCAAGTTGCTCAGAAAGACCGGGTTTATCCCATTCTGAATAACTGAATCGACGATAAGAAATCGAAGATGAAGATGGTGGTTGAAGACCGGAAATCTTCACCTCGTTTGGATGGCAACTGATGTCCTGATTGGGAGGCATCTCGAAATATGGATAATGAGTGGTGATCGTCCAGACATACGTGGAGATCGATGGGTTTGCGAGGTATATAGTGCCTCCGGTTTCGTTCAGACCCAGAATGGACTTGTAAATGGACTATGTGTCTGACATTGGATTTTATTCTGTGTTGATTGACCTCTATTAAATATACATCTGTTTGGCGGTGGAGAATTTATTCTTTTGCTTAACGCCCTTCTCTGAAACGCACGAGCTCAGAGGTTGTATATCGATGGACATCAGTCGCATGGCATGAATTGCTAGTGTGGCACGCCTAAGTGGCAAATGATCAGGGCTTCTATTGAAAAGCAAAGTCTTGTGGTGATGATCAACGCACCGCCTGTGTGGCGTAGCTTTGTGTATAAAGTGAATTCGCGAATATCACACCCCGGTATGAACCAGAAACGAGAGAAGGACCTCAGGGAGGGCATGCATTTCTTTCTGCCTAGGAGTTGTGTCGGTGTTTTTACACGGCCTGACATTTTACTTATGTGGATGATGGATAGCGAGGCGCCTCGGATATGTCGGTCGATCTGGGACCGATGGAGTCATTCGTTGGCTCATTTGCGCCCCATAGGGCGGGGAAACGTAGTGTTTAGGCATAATAATCCACATCGGTGGACCGGCCTGACGATCCAGGGGGTAGTGGCGGCTGTTCCTGAGACATGGTAGGCTAGATTGTCTCGAATTCGGTAAGGACTATCTTTTGCCTTGGTTCATGACGGAAATCCAATTTCCAAATACGTGACTGTGCGGTTTTGATTGTATATATATATATGGCGACATGATATATGGTACCCATGCCGTCTATGATTGATAGTTATGATTCGAAATTGTTTTTGAAACATATAAACATTAGTAATAATATCAATTTCTTAGGTTTAATTCGTACCAACCATATTTTGGCCATTATAAGGTAAAACTCTATCCTCTGGTTTGCGTTGCATTGTGTGATGGGAACTGAGTCTTATAATGGCTTCATTTTTATAAAAAGCATTGCAATGTTTAAAAGAAAGATTTGTTTTTAAAGCACTGGCAATCCAATGGAGTAAACCCGTTCCACGAAAGTGGCGTGGTCCTGTGATTAGCCAAATTTTAAATGTGTTGAGTAGATTTCTCATACCAGTCCCATGACTGACTCGTAGTTTGTTTCACTTTCAAACTCGGGTGCCCCTTTTTCTACACGGGTAGCCTTGTATTCAGATTTAGCTGGCTCTTTCTGGATACCTGGAGCTGAAGATGGATTCTATCATTTATCTATTTTATGTTGTTCAGCTCCTATTGTACATATTTTGTTTGTTTTCCACTATAGACATTTATGTATAGCTGAACTGTATTTGTACTAAGTATGATCCTGTATACTGTGTAACTCTGATGATTACGTTTATCCAGTATATTCTATTGTGCATTATCTGGTGTATTTATTTAACTCTGTTCTGCTGTTATCTGTTTCTGTGTTATGTTCCAAGGATTACCCTTGCCACCGTCAGTACGGGGTTTGGGGTCATCTCAGAAACCAATATCAGATCAACATCCAGGAGACCACTCATTTTATCTATTTTCCAGTTAGTTTCTAATTTTATATATGATAAAGATGTAAATTTTACTGTTAAAATATTTCGTTCAACACATGACTAATCTCAACGGATGAGTACTGTCAACACATGAACCATTATTTTATAATATTCTTTATTTATAATTTATAAAAGGTAATCAAAGCAATATATATTATATATATAATATAATGGCCTGAATAGAACGCGCCGCGGCAGTTCGTGAATTTCGACCATTTATTTCGAACGGACATTACGGGAGATCCGACCGTCGGTTTCTCCTAAAACCGGAACCGTTGGGTTCGTATCGAAAAGAGCTTTCTAACGAATATTAGAAATTTGAAATCTAGTGGTTGGATTTGGAATTATGTCCAAATCAAATTTGGAAAAGGTCGCTGTAAGTGCAGTTCGATGACCGTTGATGGAAATCGACTGTACGGGCCTTGATAAAATTATCAAAAATATCAATAATTTGTGTAAAATCATAAGAAATGATTTGTGAAGAACTGGGATGAAAAATCCCACATTTGTAAAGGTAAAAATGGATTTTTATCGAAATGAACTAGTTTTGAACTAAATTTAAAACCCAATTATTTTTAAATAAATAAATTGGATTTGAAAGGGGTTTTAAGTAATCAGAATTTCTATTATATTTGATTGGAATTGAATTGGAATTGATTTGTGGTATTGTGAACTGTGTTTTAAATGACATTAGTTCTTTAACCCAGTAAAAGGAGTTTTAATGAATCTGTAATTAAATTGAAATGTGAATTGATAATTTAAATTATCAAATTTGGAAAGTGAGCGAGAATTGAGTATCACGAATTTTGCTCCAAAGCGATAGTTAAATCTTTAATTAGATTTGAACGTGAAATGGTAATTAGTTTTACCGATAACACCATGGTGTTAGATATGGAGTGTTACCAGTTTTGCTTCATGGGATGAATAGGTTGGGATTGGGAAATAAAATAAATAATTGCTTCGGTGTGGTTCGCTAATCCCGACTAGTTTGGAAAACTTTAACATGGTTTGAAATAACATCCAAAGAAAGATTAAAGAATAAATTTAGAAGAATTTATCTTTGATAAAATTAATGGGGACCTTTCCCTCAGAATTGAAATTTAGAAACTAGCTGTAGGTTAGTTGAGAAGAATGGTTTCCTGGGTATTGATCTGATGTTGGTTTCGGCCTTCGGGATTAATATTTGGGAAATTTCTCTCTTAGTGATTTACGGTTAATGACTAATGAATTGGAATGAGGCGTATGTTGTGTTTGTGTAACATTTGTTTTAATATACGCGGGTTGTTCGGAAAGGCCGGATTTATACCCATTCTGAATAACCGATTCGACGATATGTCGAAGATGAAAACGGTGATTGAAGACCAGAAGTCTTCACATCATTTGGGTGATTACTGATGATCTTGATTGGGCTGTACACCCAAGATGAGGGAATCAGTTGGTGGTCGTCCAGACGTACTTGGAGATCGATGGATATGCGAGGAAAGTGCCTCCGGTTTCGTTTAGACCCAGAACGAACTTGTAAATGGACTATGTGTCTGACATTGGATTTTATTCTATGTTGCTTGATCTCCGTTAAATATAAATCTGTTTGGCGGCGGAGAATTTATTCTCTTACTTAACGCCCTTCTCTGAGACGTACGAGCTCAGAGGTTGTATATCGATGGACATCAGTCGCATGGCATGAATTGCCTGTATGGCACGCCTAAGTGGCAATTGATCAAGGCTTCTGTTGAAAAGCAAAGCCTTGTGGTTGATGATTAAAGCACGGCCTACGTGGCTGCTTTGTGTATAACGTGAATTCGCGTTCCTCACACATCGGTATGAGTCAAAAACGGGATGGTGACTGCGGGGAGAGCACGACGTTTCTTTCTAGCTTTGGTGGTGTCAGTGACTTACCAGCCCTGACATTTATATACCTTTCACCTATGTGGTTGTTGGATGCGAGGCGCCTCGATTTTAGGTCTGTAAGTATCGGGAAACGTTTGTTCAGGAATAATTAATCCTTAAACGTAACGGAGAACCGGCCCTGAAGATCCAGGGGTTACCCAGAGTATGTAGTCCCGAGACATTTTCTAGAGTGTCTCGAATCGGAGAGGAGCTTGCCCCTTGCCTCGACTCATGATGGAATTCCAATTTCCAATACGAGATATTTCGTTTTTATTTGTAGAGCCTAGTATGGCGACATGATAGATGGTACCCATGCAACCGAGGATTGATATTTATGATTGAAATTGTTTTGACACTATACACTTATTATAGTATCAAATGATTTGTTTTTAAAATGTCCCAATCATGTTTGGCTATTATAAGGGAAAACCCTATCCTCCGGCTTGCGTTGCATTGTGTGATGGGACCTGGGTCTTATAATAGCTTCATTTTTTGAAAGAGCATTGCGTTGTTTATTTATATGCCCTGGCATTCTTGGGAGGAAACCCATTCCGTGTTATACGGCGTGGTCCCTTGAATTACTCTCTTTTAAAGTAAAGTTTAAATAACTGTTTTAGTTCTCAGACCAGTCACATGACTGACCTGGAGTTTATTGTTTTAACCTAAACTCTTGGTGCCCCTATTTTCTACACGGGCAGCTAGTAGTTTTGGTTTTGCCGATTTATATTCACAGGATCCTGGTTTACAGCTGGAATGATATCCGGAAAGCTCTGTATCCGTACATCACCTTCAGTTGTGCTTTGTATTATTTCCCGCTTCTATGTAATTTATTGTAATCTCAGCCAGGAATGATATCCGGAAAGCTCCGTATCCGTATATCTCTTTATAGTTGGGTTTTGTATTATTTCCGCTGCGATGTATTTCAATGTAATTAATTGTAATCTCTGATATTTATCGAATGTAATTTATTCAGTTATACTCTGTATATTCTTGTATCTGATGGAATTGTTGTAATAACAATGAAATGTTCTTTCGTCTGCGTTCTATTTTGTCGTGTTCTCAAGGTAATCCAGGCTTTCCTTTCCGGGGAAGTAACGGGCCATCAACCCAAGATGAGGGAATCAATTGGTGATCGTCTAGATGTACATGGAGATCGATGGATATGCGAGGAAAGTGCCTCCGGTTTCGTTTAGACCCAGAACGAACTTGTAAATGGACTCTGTGTCTGACATTGGATTTTATTCTATGTTGCTTGATCTCCGTTAAATATAAATCTGTTTGGCGGCGGAGAATTTATTCTCTTACTTAACGCCCTTCTCTGAGACGTACGAGCTCAGAGGTTGTATATCGATGGACATCAGTCGCATGGCATGAATTGCCTGTATGGCACGCCTAAGTGGCAATTGATCAAGGCTTCTGTTGAAAAGAAAAGCCTTGTGGTTGATGATTAAAGCACGGCCTACGTGGCAGCTTTGTGTATAACATGAATTCGCGTTCCTCACACCTCGGTATGAGTCAAAAACGGGATGGTGACTGCGGGGAGAGCACGACGTTTCTTTCTAGCTTTGGTGGTGTCAGTGACTTACCAGCCCTGACATTTATATACCTTTCACCTATGTGGTTGTTGGATGCGAGGCGCCTCGATTTTAGGTCTGTAAGTACCGGGAAACGTTTGTTCAGGAATAATTAATCCTTAAACGTAACGGAGAACCGGCCCTGAAGATCCAGGGGTTACCCAGAGTATGTAGTCCCGAGACATTTTCTAGAGTGTCTCAAATCGGAGAGGAGCTTGCCCCTTGCCTCGACTCATGACGGAATTCCAATTTCCAATACGAGATATTTCGTTTTTATTTGTAGAGCCTAGTATGGCGACATGATAGATGGTACCCATGCAACCGAGGATTGATATTTATGATTGAAATTGTTTTGACACTATACACTTATTATAGTATCAAATGATTTGTTTTTAAAACGTCCCAATCATGTTTGGCTATTATAAGGGAAAACCCTATCCTCCGGCTTGCGTTGCATTGTGTGATGGGACCTGGGTCTTATAATAGCTTCATTTTTTGAAAGAGCATTGCGTTGTTTATTTATATGCACTGGCATTCTTGGGAGGAAACCCATTCCGTGTTATACGGCGTGGTCCCTTGAATTACTCTCTTTTAAAGTAAAGTTTAAATAACTGTTTTAGTTCTCAGACCAGTCACATGACTGACCTGGAGTTTATTGTTTTAACCTAAACTCTGGGTGCCCCTATTTTCTACACGGGCAGCTAGTAGTTTTGGTTTTGCCGATTTATATTCACAGGATCCTGGTTTACAGCTGGAATGATATCCGGAAAGCTCTGTATCCGTACATCACCTTCAGTTGTGCTTTGTATTATTTCCCGCTGCTATGTAATTTATTGTAATCTCAGCCAGGAATGATATCCAGAAAGCTCCGTATCCGTATATCTCTTTATAGTTGGGTTTTGTATTATTTCCGCTGCGATGTATTTCAATGTAATTAATTGTAATCTCTGATATTTATCGAATGTAATTTATTCAGTTATACTCTGTATATTCTTGTATCTGATGGAATTGTTGTAATAACAATGAAATGTTCTTTCGTCTGCGTTCTATTTTGTCGTGTTCTCAAGGTAATCCAGGCTTTCCTTTCCGGGGAAGTAACGGGCCATCAACCCAAGATGAGGGAATCAATTGGTGATCGTCTAGATGTACATGGAGATCGATGGATATGCGAGGAAAGTGCCTCCGGTTTCGTTTAGACCCAGAACGAACTTGTAAATGGACTCTGTGTCTGACATTGGATTTTATTCTATGTTGCTTGATCTCCGTTAAATATAAATCTGTTTGGCGGCGGAGAATTTATTCTCTTACTTAACGCCCTTCTCTGAGACGTACGAGCTCAGGGGTTGTATATCGATGGACATCAGTCGCATGGCATGAATTGCCTGTATGGCACGCCTAAGTGGCAATTGATCAAGGCTTCTGTTGAAAAGCAAAGCCTTGTGGTTGATGATTAAAGCACGGCCTACGTGGCAGCTTTGTGTATAACGTGAATTCGCGTTCCTCACACCTCGGTATGAGTCAAAAACGGGATGGTGACTGCGGGGAGAGCACGACGTTTCTTTCTAGCTTTGGTGGTGTCAGTGACTTACCAGCCCTGACATTTATATACCTTTCACCTATGTGGTTGTTGGATGCGAGGCGCCTCGATTTTAGGTCTGTAAGTACCGGGAAACGTTTGTTCAGGAATAATTAATCCTTAAACGTAACGGAGAACCGGCCCTGAAGATCCAGGGGTTACCCAGAGTATGTAGTCCCGAGACATTTTCTAGAGTGTCTCAAATCGGAGAGGAGCTTGCCCCATGCCTCGACTCATGACGGAATTCCAATTTCCAATACGAGATATTTCGTTTTTATTTGTAGAGCCTAGTATGGCGACATGATAGATGGTACCCATGCAACCGAGGATTGATATTTATGATTGAAATTGTTTTGACACTATACACTTATTATAGTATCAAATGATTTGTTTTTAAAACGTCCCAATCATGTTTGGCTATTATAAGGGAAAACCCTATCCTACGGCTTGCGTTGCATTGTGTGATGGGACCTGGGTCTTATAATAGCTTCATTTTTTGAAAGAGCATTGCGTTGTTTATTTATATGCACTGGCATTCTTGGGAGGAAACCCATTCCGTGTTATACGGCGTGGTCCCTTGAATTACTCTCTTTTAAAGTAAAGTTTAAATAACTGTTTTAGTTCTCAGACCAGTCACATGAATGACCTGGAGTTTATTGTTTTAACCTAAACTCTGGGTGCCCCTATTTTCTACACGGGCAGCTAGTAGTTTTGGTTTTTCCGATTTATATTCACAGGATCCTGGTTTACAGCTGGAATGATATCCGGAAAGCTCTGTATCCGTACATCACCTTCAGTTGTGCTTTGTATTATTTCCCGCTGCTATGTAATTTATTGTAATCTCAGCCAGGAATGATATCCGGAAAGCTCCGTATCCGTATATCTCTTTATAGTTGGGTTTTGTATTATTTCCGCTGCGATGTATTTCAATGTAATTAATTGTAATCTCTGATATTTATCGAATGTAATTTATTCAGTTATACTCTGTATATTCTTGTATCTGATGGAATTGTTGTAATAACAATGAAATGTTCTTTCGTCTGCGTTCTATTTTGTCGTGTTCTCAAGGTAATCCGGGCTTTCCTTTCTGGGGAAGTAACGGGCTATCAACCCAAGATGATGGAATCAATTGGTGATCGTCCAGATGTACATGGAGATCGATGGATATGCGAGGAAAGTGCCTCCGGTTTCGTTCAGACCCAGAACGAACTTGTAAATGGACTGTGTGTCTGACATTGGATTTTATTCTATGTTGATTGATCTCTATTAAATATACATCTCTTTGGCGGTGGAGAATTTATTCTTTTGCTTAATGCCTTTCTCTGAGACGTACGAGCTCAGAGGTTGTATATTGATGGACATCAGTCGCGTGACATGAATTGTCTGTGTAGCACGCCTAAGTGGCAATTGATCAAGGCTTCTGTTGAAAAGCAAAGTCTTGTGGTTGATGATCAAAGCACGGCCTATGTGGCAGCTTTGTGTATAACGTGAATTCGCGAGCCTCACACCTGGGTATGAATCAAAAACGGGATAGTGACTGCAGGGAGAGCACGACGTTTCTTTCTAGCTTTGGTTGTGTTAGTGACTTACCAGTCCTAACATTTATATACTTTTCACCTATGTGGTTGTTGGATGCGAGGCGCCTCGATTTTAGGTCTATAAGGACCGGGAAACGTGTGTTCAGGAATAATTAATTCTCAAACGTAACGGAGGACCGACCCTGAAGATCTAGGGGTTACCCAGAGTGTGTAGTCCCGAGCCATTTGCTAGAGTGTCTAGAATCGGAGAGGAGCTTGCCATTTTCCTTGACTCATGACGAAAATCCAATTTCCAATACGAGATATTTCGGTTTTATTTGTAGAGCCTAGTATGGAGACATGATAGATGGTACCCATGCCGCCTAGGATTGATATTTATGATTGAAATTGTTTTTACACTATACACTTATTGTAGTATCAAATGATTTGTTTTTAAAACGTACCAAGCATGTTTGGCTATTATAAGGGAAAACCCTATCCTCCGGCTTGCGTTGCATTGTGTGATGGGACCTAGGTCTTATAATAGCTTCATTTTTCGAAAAAGCATTGCGCTGTTCTGTTATATGCACTAGTATTCTTGGAAGGAAACCCGTTCCGTGTTATCCGGCGTGGTTCCTTGAATTACTCTCTTTTAAAGTAAAGTTTTAAATAACTGTTTTAGTTCTCACACCAGTCACATGACTGACTTGGAGTTTATTGTTTTAACCTAAACTCTGGGTGCCCCTATTTTCCACATGGGCAACAAGTAGTTTTGGGTTTTGCAGATTTATATTCACCGGTTCCTGGCTTACAGCTGGAATGATATCCGGAAAGCTCTGTATCCGTATATCTCTTTCTAGTTGGGTTTTGTATTATTTCCGCTGCGATGTATTTCAATGTAATTTATTGTAATCTCTGATATTTATCGAATGTAATTTATTCAATTATACTCTGTATATTCTTGTATCTGATGGAATTGTTGTAATAACAATGAAATGTTCTTCCGTCTGCGTTCTATTTTGTCGTGTTCTCAAGGTAATTCGGGCTTTCCTTTCTGGGGAAGTAACGGGCTATCACTTGAATCGGTCGTTAAACCGACAAAGACCGTTCGAAACCCCTGATCGTTTTGAGAACATGACAAATTGGAACGTAGACAAAAGAACATTTCATTGCTATTATAACAAATCCATCAGATACAAGAATATACAGGGTATAGTTTAATATTATACATTCGACAAATATCAGAGATTACAATAAATTACATAGCAGCGGGAAATAATACAAAGCACAACTGAAGGTGATATACGGATACAGAGCTTTCCGGATATCATTCCAGCTGTAAACCAGGATCCTGTGAATATAAATCTGCAAAACCAAAACTACTAGCTGCCCGTGTAGAAAATAGGGGCACCCAGAGTTTAGGTTAAAACAATAAACTCCAGGTCAGTCATGTGACTGGTGTGAGAACTAAAACAGTTATTAATCTTTGTTTTTAAAGTTACGTAAATCAAGGGACCACGCCGTATAATACGGAACGAGTTTCCTCCCAAGAATACCTGTGCATATAAATAAACAGCGCAATGCTCTTTCAAAAAATGAAGCTATTATAAGACCCAGGTCCCATCACACAATGCAACGCAAGCCGGAGGATAGGGTTTTCCCTTATAATATCCAAACATGCTTGGTACGTTTTAAAAACAAATCATTTGATACTATAATAAGTGTATAGTGTCAAAACAATTTCGATCATAAATATCAATCCTAGGCGGCATGGGTACCATCTATCATGTCGCCATACTAGGCTCTACAAATAAAACCGAAATATCTCGTATTGGAAATTGGATTTCCGTCATGAGTCGAGGCAAGGGGCAAGCTCCTCTTTGATTCGAGACACTCTAGCAAATGTCTTGGCACTACACACTCTGGGTAACCCCTGGATCTTCAGGGCCGGTCCTCAGTTACGTTTGAGGATTAATTATTCCTTAATACACGTTTCCCGGTCCTTACAGACCTAAAATCGAGGCGCCTCGCATCCAACAACCACATAGGTGAAAAGTGTATAAATGTCAGGGCTGGTAAGTCACTGACACCACCAAAGCTAGAAAGAAACGTCGTGCCCTCCCCGCAGTCACTATCCCGTTTTTGACTCATACCGAGGTGTGAGGCTCGCGAATTCACGTTATACACAAAGCTGCCACGTAGGCCGTGCTTTGATCATCAACCACAAGACTTTGCTTTTCAACAGAAGCCTTGATCAATTACCACTTAGGCATGCCACACAGGCAATTCATGCCATGCGACCGATGTCCATCGATATACAACCTCTGAGCTCGTACGTCTCAGAGAAGGGCGTTAAGTAAGAGAATAAATTCTCCGTCGCCAAACAGATGTATATTTAATGGAGATCAATCAACACAGAATGAAATCCAATGTCAGACACACAGTCCATTTACAAGTTTGTTCTAGGTCTGAACGAAACCGGAGGCACTTTCCTCGCATATCCATCGATCTCCAAGCACGTCTGGACGACCACCAACTGATTCCCTCATCTTGGGTGTATAGCCCAATCAAGATCATTAGTAATCACCCAAACGATGTGAAGACTTCTGGTCTTCAATCACCGTCTTCATCTTCGATATATCGTCGAATCGGTTATTCAAAATGGGTATAAACCTGGCCTTTCCGAACAACCCGCGTATATTAAAACAAATGTTACACAAACACAAGATACGCCTCATTCCAATTCATTAGTCACTAACCGTAAATCATTAAGAGAGCAATTTCCCAAATATTAACCCCGAAGGCTGAAACCAACATCATATCAATACCCCGGAAACCATTCTTTTTAACTAACCTACAACTAGTTTCTAAATTTCAATCCTGAGGGAAAGGTCCCCATTAATTTTATCAAAGATAAATTCTTCTAAATTTATTCTTTAATCTTTCTTTGGATGTTATTTCAAACCATGTTAAGGTTTTCCAAACTAGTCGGGATTAGCGAACCACACCGAAGTAATTATTTATTTTATTTCCCAATCCCAGCCTATTCATCCCATGAAGAAAAACTGGTAACACTCCATATCTAACACCACGGTGTTATCGGTAAAACTAATTAACATTTCATGTTCAAATCTAATTAAAGATTTAACTATCGCTTTGGAGCAAAAACTGGTGATACTCCATTCTCGCTCACTTTCCGAATTTGATAATTTAAATTATCAATTCACATTTCAATCTAATTACAGATTCATTAAAACTTCTTTTACTGGGTTAAAGAACTAATGTCATTTAAAACACAGTTCACGATACCCACAAATCAATTCTAATTCAATTCCAATCAAATATATTAGAAATTCTGATTACTTAAAACCCTTTTCAAATCCAATTTATTTATTTAAAAATAATTGGGTTTTAAATTTAGTTCAAAACTAGGTCATTTCGATAAAAAACCATTTTTACCTTTACAAATATGGGATTTTTCATCCTAGTTCTTCACAAATCATTTCTTATGATTTTACACAAATTACTGATATTTTTGATAATTTTATCAAGTCCCGTACAGTCGATTTCCATCAACATCCATCGAACTGCACTTACAGTGACCTTTTCCAAATTTTATTTGGACATAATTCCAAATCCAACCGCTGGATTTCAAATTTCTAATATTCGTTAGAAAGCTCTTTTCGATACGAACCCAACGGTTCTGGTTTTAGGAGAATCCGACGGTCGGATCTCCCGTAATGTCCGTTTGAAATAATTGGTTGAAATTCACGAACTGCCGCGGCGCAGCGCGTTCTATTCAGGCCATTATATATATATAATATATATTTCGTCGATTACCTTTCAAAAAGTATTTTATAAATCGTTTTAAATTCGTTTCAAAACAATTTCAACTTCCATTTCAATTTCAAATCAAAATTAAATTTTTTCTTATAAATACGGTTTACCTTCATTTCTATTTGATTTCAATTCAAATCGATTTCAATTCTATTTCAATTCTTTTTCAATTGAATTCAATTCAATTTTGAATTCATTTTCTATTCAATTCAATTCGAATTCGTTTTCTATTCAATTCAATTCGAATTCGTTTTCTATTCAATTCAATTCGAATTCGTTTTCTATTCCATTCAATTCGAATTCGTTTTCTTTTCAATTCAATTTGAATTCGTTTTCTTTTCAATTCAATTCAAATTCGTTTTCTTTTCAATTCAATTCGAATTCGTTTTCTATTCAATTCAATTCGAATTCGTTTTCTATTCAATTCAATTCGAATTCGTTTTCTGTTCGATTCGAATTCGTTTTTTTTTCAATTCAATTCGAATTCCTGTTATAAATGTTCGATTTTTATCTCTTTTCAATAATCATTATAAAAACGAATATAATCGATATAAATATCGTTCGCATCAAAATAGCGCATCTCTAATCAACACGAATTTATATTTTTCAATAACTTCGTTATTTTATTCAACAAATGAATCTATATTTCTTTCAATACATGACTCTATATTTTTGTCAACACATGACTAATCTCAACGAATGAGTACTGTCCACGTGTGACTATTTTTTTTATTTAATATATTTTATAAAAAATATGGTATCTATCGTTTGATTTCAAATCAGACTCCAACCGTAAATTAGTAAGAGAACGATTCCCTAAATATTAACCCCGAAGGCCGAAACCAACATCAGATCAACATCCAGGAGACCACTCATCTTATCTATTTTCCAGTTAGTTTCTAATTTTATATATGATAAAGATGTAAATTTTACTGTTAAAATATTTCGTTCAACACATGACTAATCTCAACGGATGAGTACTGTCAACACATGAACCTTTATTTTATAATATTCTTTATTTTCCCAATTGGAATGAGGCCCAATCAATTACCATATAATGTTAATTATATGGATTCCATACAACACATGTATAAAATAACAACGATAAATAATCAACCATCATCCAAAGTGCACCACACAACTGCAAAAGCATTAAATATAAATATCTAACGCTTACACAGTCTGTCGACCAATCGATCGACATACAACTAATTATTGGGATTAGTGTATGTCATATATCATCCCAATACCCGTGAGGGGTTTCAAACAATTAAACACATATTTTATTTGTGTAGTTGGGCGATGTGTAAAATTTATCATCCCAATCAATGTCAGTCAAATTAGTGTACATAAACAAATCATTCGATTTGTAAATGTATATTTATTTTATTCACATTCTCGTAAAAAAAATATTTTTTTTAACGACCAAAATATTTTATTAAACATATGAATATTCTATTCGGTTCATTTATTAAATAAAATGATATCTTTATTTTTCTAACTTATTTTAGAAAATTTCGGCGGCATAACGGCATGATACTAGAAACGGGACAAGGCCTAGCCTTATCCCCGGTCTAATAATGGCCCACGCCATACATATATCAATCAAATCCATTCCATTTCACCAAACAATCAAATTCAAATAATCTAACTAACTACACAACCAAACAAACAAGTCCATGGTTTGTGGACGATGGTGTTGGGTGCTACTAAACACCGTCTGCATCCTAGTATATATTTATGACTAGAAAAAGAAATTTAAAGTGAGAAGTTCTCACCAATAGCTAATCCAATACCACGACTCTTCTTGTGTAGAAGTCATCGCTGTTCTCGCCTTTTGCCACTTTCGTTGCCGTAGCCACTACATATATAAAAATCACATTCTTATATTATTGTTATGTATATAAAAATCATATTTTTTTTATAATCACTCTATATGGATAAAAATTCTATTTTTACCTCGCTACTTTATAGATAAAAATTCTATTTTTACACCGCTACTATATAGATAAAAATTCTATTTTTACACCGCTACTATATAGATAAAAATTCTATTTTTACATCGCTACTATATAGATAAAAATTCTATTTTTACATCACTATTATATAGATAAAAATTCTATTTTTACATCGCTATTATATAGATAAAAATTCTATTTTTACATCGCTATTATATAGATAAAAATTCTATTTTTACATTGCTATTATATAGATAAAAATTCTATTTTTACATCGCTATTATATAGATAAAAATTCTATTTTTACATCGCTATTATATAGATAAAAATTCTATTTTTACATCGATGCTCTTATAATAAAGATTATATTTTTATCACACCATTCTCTATATAAAGATTTCGCCTTTTCAAATATAAAGATTTCGCCTTCTCAAATATAAAGATTTAAATCTTTACTATCTATATAATATAAAAATCGTATTTTTATTTCACTAAAATTCATATATTTTTTTCGCTACTTATATAAAAATTGAATTTTTATTTTCATCTCATATGTATAAAAATCAAATTTTTATCTTCACTTCGTTATAAAATTTATATTTTTATATTTCTCTTCTCCTTGCTATGACCTGTTCACACATATATACGTATATGCATGCAAATGCAACTAATTTCTATTTAAAATAATTGGGTTTTAAGTAATCAGAATTTCTAATATATTTGATTGGTATGATAAATTTTACACATCGTCCAACTGCACAAATAAAATCTGTGTTTAATTGTTTGAAACCCCTCACGTGTATTGTAACAACCCGGAAATTCTGAGCCAGTTTAAAAATTTTTAATTGGCAAATTTTGATTATTTAAAATGAATTATTTTAAATAATATCAACAAGAAATTTATTTTGAATAGAATTTGAATGTATATATTTATATAGCTCGACGTTGGAATATAAATATTTATTTATAATTATAAAAGGAATTGAAAATGGTGCGGTAGTTCGATAATTCGATTTCAAAATTCAAATGAATGTACCGGGTGCAAAATAAAACGGATTTTAGCGAAACCAAAAATATTAGAATATATTTGTGAATATCTTTCCAACGAATCCGAAGAATCGAAATTTCATAGCGGGAATCAAAAGATATGTCCAGTTGAAAATTCTGAATAGTCGCTATGGAATTCAGGCCCTTAAAAATGGAAATTTTGCAAACGACCTCGGATTTTGACGATACCAATTTTGTTAGATCCGTGATGTCCAGTTATTGCTAGATTCCAATTTTTATAATTTTTCGAATCAATATGTGAGCGTAGTAAAGGAAAACGCGTTTGACTAGTTTAAGTTGATTTTAATCGACTAGAAAATGGCCATTTTTCTAACGATCTCAGAATTCGACGAAACTAGTTTTGTTAGGACCGTATCGTCAATACAAAGCTAGAAAATATTTTTCTGGAATTTTCCGAGTTAGTATGTGGCCCCGGTAATTTGAAATGCACGTTCAAAATTCAATATATAGAGAAACGATCGAATCAGCTTACGAAACATATCCCATTGTGTTCGGAATGGGGGTAATACGCTAGGGACGACAGTCGGTGGGTTCGATTTCGAGTTCAAATTTTTAAAGTTGCTTTTTAGAAATAAATAAATTAAAATATATTTATTTATTTTAGCCCTTACCCTCCTCTCTCTCTTCATTTTAAAACTGAAAAAAATATAGAAAGAAGGGATCGACGGGAGGAAGAAGCCGTTGCCCCCTCTTCACCGTCGCCGTCGCACAGGCGCCGACCCCCTCCCCATCGCCTCCCCCCTCCGCTTCCTCTCTCCCCTCTCCTCTCTTACTTTTCACGAACCCCCGTGCCTTAAATCGAGACAGCCCCCCCCTGTGATTCGAGACCACCACGAGCGCAACCAACCCTAGGCGCCTCCGCCTGCAGCTCGCCTGCGCTCAACCTCCGGCCACCCTCTAGCCGCGGCACCCCTCCCCTTCCTCTCCTCCTCCCTCTGTTAGACGCAGAAAACCCCACCTCCCCTCTTTTCTTTTGGATCGACTCCTCCTTATAGACAAGTGAGTTTTTATTTATTTATGTGAGAATAAGTTTAGATTTTTATTCATCGTTAAGTTTAGATTTTAATTTATCATCAAGTTTAGGTTTTTAGTTGTACAGAGATTTGATTTTTTGTTTAACAAGAAAGATTATATTTTTATTAACTAAAGATTAGATTTTTCCTTAGGTAGAAAAAAATTAGATTTTTTTTTAATGATGTAAAGAAACGATTTTTACATAAGTGAAAGGTTTGATTTTTATATAGGAAAAGGCGATATTTTTATTCATAGAAAGGTTAAAGATATAATTTTTATATTATAGAAAGGTAAAAAATATAATTTTTATATAATAAAGAATATAAAAATATCATCTTTATATATGTAGCGAAATAAAAATCTGATTTTTATTATATATATTGAAATAAAAATATGATTTTTATTGTGATGATTTGAAAAGGCGAAATATTTATATTTTAAAAGGTGAAATCTTTATATTTGAAAAGGCGAAATCTTTATATAGAGAATAGCGTGATAAAAATATAATCTTTATAATATGAACATCGATGTAAAAATAGAATTTTTATCTATACCGTAGCAGTGTAAAAATATGATTTTTATAAACATAGCAACAATATAAAAAATATGATTTTTAAATTGAAAGCGAACAAATAAAAATGTGGTTTTTATTTTAAAGACAGCAGTATAAAAATGTGTTTTTTTATTTATGTAGTGGCTACGAGCAACGGAAGTGACAAAAGGCGAGCACAACAAAGATTTTCTACATAAGAAGAGTCGTGGCGTTTGGATTAGCTATTGGTAAGAACTTCTCACCTTTAATTTAATATTCTAGTTAAAATATATACTAGGATGCAGATGGTGTTTAGTAGCACCCGACACCCGTCTTCCACAGACCATGGACGGCTTGTATGCTTGTTTGTTTGATTTTGATGTGTAGTTGATTGTGTGATGTGATGTGAAATGAAATAAAATATTTATATAGTTAAAATATTTTATAGTTGAAAATAGAATTTTTAACGTGTATTTAAAATAAATTAATATAAACAAATCGAATGATTTGTTTATATACACACATTTGACTGATATTGATTGGGACGATAAATTTTACACATCGCCCAACTGCACAAATAAAATCTGTGTTCGATTGTTTGAAAACCCCACACGGGTATTGGGATGATATATGACATACACTAATCCCAATAATTAGTTGTATGTCGATCGATTGATTGACAGACTGTATTAAGCATTGAATATTTATATTTGATGCTTATACAGTGTAGAATGCACTTTGGATGATGGTTGATTATTTGTCGTTGTTGATATATACATGCGTTGTATGGAAATCCATAGAAATAAAATCTATGGTAATTGATTGGGCCTCATTCCAGTTTTGAAATAGAAATATTTGAAAAAGAAATATTTGAAAAGGAAATATTTGAAATAGAATATTTGAAAATAGAAATATATGAAGCCGTGTTGATTAGATTGACGTCATTTTGACGTGATCGATATTTATATTGATTTTATTCATCTTATAATGAATATCGAAAGTGATTTCAAAATCTGATATTTTGAATAGAATTGAAATTCTAATTGAAATTGAATAGAAATGAATTCAAATTGAATTGAATCGAAAACGAACTGAAATTGAATTATAAATCAATTTGAATTGAAATCAATTTGAATTGAAATCAATTTGAAATTAATTTAAGAAGAATTTATATTGAAAAATTCAATCTTGATTTGAATTTGGAAACGAAGTTGAAATCATTTCGAAAACGAATTTAAAACGATTTATAAAATATGTTTTAAAAGGAAATCGACGAAGTATTTATTATATATATAATATAATTTCCTGAATAGAACGCGCTGCGGCAGTTCGCGAATTTCAACCATTGACTTCGAATGAATATTACGGGAGATCCGACCGTCGGATTCTCCTAAAACCGGAACCGTTGGGTTCATATCGA
Organism: Allium sativum; assembly: GCA_030737875.1. Taxonomy (NCBI): domain Eukaryota; kingdom Viridiplantae; phylum Streptophyta; class Magnoliopsida; order Asparagales; family Amaryllidaceae; genus Allium; species Allium sativum. Next base: position 604,777,718 of record CM060910.1, on the reverse strand, counting down.
AAAGATCTTTCCAATCAATATTAGAAATTAGAAATCTAATGGTTGGATTTGGAATTATGTCGAAATCAAATTTGGAAAAGGTCACTATAAGTGCAGTTCGATGGCCGTTGTTGGAAATCGGTTGTACGGGCCTTGATAAAATTATTAAAAATAGTTATAATTTGTGTAAAATCACAAGAAATGATTTGTGAAGAACTGGGATGAAAAATCCCATTTTGAAAAGATAAAAGTAGATTTTTATCGAAATGAACTAGTTTTGAACTAGAATTATAATTCTATTTATTTTTAAATAAATAAATTGAATTTGAAAAGGGTTTTAAAAGTAACCAGAATTTCCAGTAATTGAATTGGAATGGATTTGAATCGAAATTGTCTTTGGAATATTTCGATGTTGGATTTCGTGGCGATACAGATAGGGTTGGGGAAATTTTAAAGATATATATATATATATATATCGTTATTTCCGATACGATATTTGTTGGTCGTGGAATTTGATATTGAATATAAGTCGATATATTTTCTATTCAGAGCCTTGTATTTAATATCAAATGTGATTTGGGTTTGTCGTGAATGGTGTCTTCATTAACACTATTCTTAAGCCCAGTTGAGAAACAGATTAAATCTTTTTATTTTTAGATTTAATGAAGTGTACCAATTAAATGATATTTAATTGGAATTGACTAAGGAATTGATTTTTGGGTTTATCGTGAACAGTGTTTTAAATGACACTTGTTCTTTAACTCGATAATTAATGGAATGTGATTTTGGGTTGTCGTGAACGGTATCTTCAATAATACTGTTCTTAGACCCAAAGGAGTTAAGAAAATCAGAAACTAACTGGAGATTAGTTAAGTTGAATGGTTTCTGGTGTATTGATCTAATGTTGGTTTTGGCCTTCGGGGTTAATACTTAGGGAATTGCTCACTTGCTAATTTATGGTTAGGGTCTGATTGAAATGGAATGTGATTTTGGGTTTATCGTGAACCGTGTTTTAAATGACACTGATTCTTTAACCCAGTCAAAGATTAAGACTAAGTGGAGTTTTAATGAATCTTTAATTAGATTGATAAGATCGAGAATGGAGTATCACCAGTTTTGCTCCAGGCGATAGTTAAATCTTTAATTAGATTTAAACGTGAAATGGTAATAGAATTTACCGATAACACCATGGTGTTAGATATGATGTATAACCAGTTTTACTTCATGGGATGAATACGTTGGGATTGGGAAATTAAAACAAATGATTACTCCGGTAAGGTTCGTTAATCCCGACTAGTTGAATCGAAATTCAAAAGAAGATTAAAGAATAAATTCAAGGAATTTATCTTTGATAAAATTAATGGGAACCTTTCCCTATGAATGTGAAATTTAGAAACTAACTGTCGGTTAGCTAAGCAGAATGGTTTTCTAGATATTGATCTGATGTTGGTTTCGGCATTCGGGGTTAATATTTAGGGAATTATTCTCTTGTTAATTTACGGTTAGTGACCGATGAATTGAAGTGAAGCGTATGTTGTGTTTGTGTAACACTTGTTTATAATATACGCGAGTTATTCGGAAAGACCGGGTGTAACACCCCGCGAATTCTATAACTGTGAAATTAACAAATTAAAGTATAATTAATTTGAAATCAAAGAACTAAGGGAAACGGGATACGTCATTGCGTTCGTCTCGGAAAAATACGCGAAATAGAGTCCGAGTTTTCGAAAAACGGAGTCCGGATGAAGAAGATATGGCCTTCGGAAGTTTCTGAATTAAGTTTAAAATTCGAACAGAATAAAACAGCTCAGAAAAATTCCAAAATCGGGCCCAATTGGCCAGGGCGGGAAAAGTCCAGCCTAATGCGCCCAAGTCGACTGGGCTATCGACCTGGTCTAGCCAGGTCGACAGGGCTGTCGACAGGGCTGTCGACCTGGTCCAGAGCCAGGTCGAACCCAGCCCAACCTGGCTGGCCTATTCTATGTTGGTCGATTTTCTGCAGTCAGCTTTGTCATTAGGGCTAGGTGGCAGGCTCTAATTGGTCTCTCCTTAGGATGAATGGCTACGATCAATCCAAGCAACATCAATGGTCCTAATCAGTTCATAACCCCTATAAAAATGACCCTAGACTCAACCCTAATCTATTCATTCAAAAATAAGAACAAGGCCATCATGTTGCTGAGGAACGACTAAGAGTAGCCACCAATTGGAGAGAGGATTAGGAGGCAAATTCTAAGGCATAAAGCAACTCAATCAAATCAAATCGCATCTCCAAATTCCTAAATTGGAGAATTCGTCACACAATTGTAAGTAGAGTATTATTTTGGTATGAACAAATAACTGTGTTGGTTTGTATACTTGATTGTGGCGATGAATAATTCATATTTGTGCGTTACTATGATTCTTGTCGATTTGGAATATTGTATAGCGATTGGATATTCGCAAAGCATGTTAAAAACTACATGTTTGCGGTAGTTTTATGCAAGTATACGTTTGGATATTCTCAAAATATATAATTCATGTTGAAGCTACATGTATATAGTTGTTTAATTGAATTCATGCAAGTTTGGGGTTTGCTACTATGCCATCATAATGTATATTTTTGTACAAAAATCATTTTGTGCGTAATTGGAACAAATTTGGGTTATTATAGTTCATATGAAACTATGTTGAAATTTTGGGCACCATGATCTATGTATTAAGCCATGCTTTTGTACTAGAAAACCTATTTGCAAACTTATGGATATGACTAGGCTATGATTGATATTTTGCATAATTGAAATCCATATTGTTAACAAGAATTATATGATGACATATGTGGTACATAGCTAGGTTAGATTCAAAATCCCTTTTGCAAGTTTACATGACTAAAGTAAAAAATCATGATTTCATGTTAGAAATATTTATGCCATGGTTATGTGAATAAATTTAACTATACTTTTGTATTAGTCACAAAAGTAGGCACCTTTGTAAACATGTAGTAGTCTTATGAACATGATTTGCTTATGTTTGACATTATGCCTGAATAAAAATAAAGGTTTATGTTGTAGTTAAGCCTATGTGTTGATAGTGATATTCTTAACTTAACTACAAGTTTACATGGTTTGATTCATGTCACTTATGCTTTATGACCAAAGTATATGTTACTCCTATGCAAGTACACCAGTTTCTATTTTGTAGTTCCAACGTCACATTGCAAGTTCATGTGTTCACATTCCCCTTTTTGTGTATGTAAACACGCTTTAAGCCTCCCCTTTTCGCATGGCTAAGTTGGGCTTAAAAAGCCTAAGCCCAACATATATATAATAAACGGACGTGTTAAACGGGGGAAAATAACGTTGGGTTAAAGTTACTAATAAATGAAAATATAAAATAGAAGGGCCCAAATTCAAGTATGGGTTGGGCCCATGATTGGTGTAACCTTTACACCATTAACTTAATAATGGGCCGCAAATACTTACATATAAGAAAATAAAGAAGAAAGACAAAATATGTAAATGTTGAACATACGATGTGTTTAACCCGAGGTTGGATTGAGTTGTGATGTAAACCTGCCCGGAACCGCCCGGCTGTCCAGTAGTCACAACAATACCTATCCAATGTGGGAGGTTAAACATGGAGCCCAATAAGGACCCGAGGTTAGACTGAGTTGTGGCGTAAGACTGCCCGGAACCAACCGGCAACAGGCAGCCACAACAATACCTGTCTAATGTGAGAGGTCAAGGCTTTAATAAGACAATTAAGGCTGAGTCAGGATTTTTAGGATTAAGTGAACTAAAGACTTAATCAAAATGGAACATGCTAAACTGAACGGACTGGTGGGGGGGTTAGGTTAGAAAACACTTAACCAACTTAGCATGTTGGCTAGAGATAGAAAACCTAGTAACGGGGGGACCCTTTTCGGCAGTAACCCTAGAAGGTGTATCAGGATACCCTGAAACTAGGCAGGGTGGGGCACGATTACTGGGCTGATTCTAAGAGGTCAAATCGACGGCGGTGGTGTAGCAGTGTAGGTTCTAACGGGGTGCGGGCGTGCACACACTCCGGCGCAGAAAAATAAGGCACTGGACACCAGTAGCATACCTGTGCATTCTAGGATTGTGTCGGGCCGCCACCATGAGACTTGATACACCCCATGGTGGGACCAGCATAGGTAACTACAACATCGGGGGCCGTAAGACACATGTAACTATGCGAGTAGGAGCCGATCATCATAGAATGGATCACACCACCCTGATTATGGGGTGCCAGTTGGAAACTAGTTTATATGGGTTCAAAGATTTACATGGGGTACGATAGTATATTCTACCCTAGACAACTTAACCAAGTTTATAGTGCTTTCCCACTTCTTGTTTATACTTATCATACCCAGTTCTTTATTCATAGACAGAATAGTACTAGACTTACTCAGGCTTTATGTCTGACTCTACTTTTCTTTCGTCTTCTTTTCTTCCGTTCCCCCCCCCCAGGTCCACAGGGAGGGAACATAGCAGCTTGACCGGCCTTAACATCCAGCTTGAAGAGGAGAAATGTATTGCTTGGTCCTTTTCGTTTTGAACTATGGCTTTGGACAACCACTATGGGGCTTTTGCAGTTTATCTATGTTTTATTTATGCTTCTTTAAATAATGTAATCAAGACAGATTATGAAAGTGTTATGTTTTTGGAAAAGATGTAAGACAATTATGGTGATGTTGTTGTAGCACGTATTTGCTTTTATGAAATAAAAGTTGTTGTTTTTCCGCTGTTTACAAATATGTGTTCTTATATCTGTCTTGTATATCTGTGACTTATACTTATAAACCTCCACCAAATTAGGGCATTCCCTTTGAGAGTGACCCTAACGGAGGTGGGGTGTTTCACTTGGTATCAGAGCATAGGTTTACCAGATAAGATAAAAAGTTTTGAAAATTTATTTTCAAAAAGGAAATTTAAAGAAGCATTTTTAGAAGAAAAATATTATTTTATTTTAAAAAGGCAAAGTCCACTCCCCAAAGCCATAGGTACTATCTCTTATCCTTCGTTTTGAATCTATCCTTTTTGTTTCAGCATGTCCGAAGAACTTAACTTGCCAGAAGGGGTGCCAATACCTGGTTGGTTTAGACGGTTCTTAGAAGCAAGGGCCACTCAGCCAGGTCCTACCATTCCTCCTCCCCCAGCTGCCGGAAATCATCCAGCTGCAGCAGCACCTTTTCCTCCACCTCCTCCACGGGGAAACACATTTGCTAAGATATGTAAAGATTTTAAAGCTATGGGAGGAAAGGATTTCCATGGAACTGAGTCCTTCGTGGCAGCTAGAAATTGGCTGAAAGAAACGGAGGACCTATTCATCATCTTTGAGGTAGAAGATAGACAAAAAGTACAACTGGCAGTATGGCTATTAAAGGGCGAGGCTTCCTACTGGTGGGAAGTCACTAATGCTGAAAGACCAGTGGAGACATAGGAGGACTTTAGGGCAAGGTTTGAGACTAAATTTCTCTCAGATGCGGAAAGAAGTTTGCAGTTGGAAAAATTCTTATTTCTTAAGCAAGGGGACAAGACAGTCAGAGAGTATGTGAATCAGTTCGATGAGCTGGCTAGGTTTGGGCTTGACCTAGTCAATACCCCGCACAAGAAGGCTCTCCGTTTCGTCAAAGGGTTGAATGAGCCATTACACAGTTTGGCCATGACCCATATACCCATGGGAGCCACGTATGAAAGATTGGTGCAAATGGCATTGCTAAATGAAGAGGATAAGGGCAAGAAGGAGATAAAGGCAGAAAGCTCTCAAGGGAAGAAAGAGGGCTTGCAGCCTAAGAAGACAGACTTTAAGAAGGGCGGGAAAGGCAACAAAGAGAAGAGGAAGTGCAATTTCTGTGGCAAAGTGGGGCACTTAGTAAAGGACTGCCGGAAAAAGAAGGCCAAGGAGAATGGTGGGTGCTTTTCTTGCGATGAGACAGGCCATAGGGCTAAGGACTGCCCAAAGAAACGAGGACAGGGGCAGAGGGCTGGATCCACCCCAGGGGCACAGGTTCATGTGCTGGAAGCGCCACCTCTGCAACAGCGAGGTATAAATACTTCTGTAGAAAGTGTAGTTTATCTTTATGATAACCCCGTTCGCACTTTATTTGATTCTGGCGCATCACACTCCTTTATCTCGTCTGCTTTAGTAGAATCTCTACACCTAAAAACTAGTATGGTAGAGGACCCCTTAATTGTTTCAAACCCAATTGGGGGCCCAGCTCATTTGTCTATGATCTGTGTGGGATTGAAAATTTCTATTCTAAGTGTAGAATTTCAATGTAGTGCCTTTGTTTTGGGCTTTTCGGGTTATGGTTTGATTTTGGGTATGGATTGGCTATCCAGTAATGGGGCCATCCTTGATTGTGAGAAAAGGGTTGTTAGGCTCCTAACCCAGCTCGGTAATACTTTGGAAATTTCTTGTAATCCCTCGTATGCGGTTATGCTTAGTTATCTTGAATCGCTAGATGCCTCTGTTGAAAATTTGCAATCGGTTAGAGTGGTCCGGGAATATCCGGATGTCTTCGAAGAGGTGAAGGGCTTGCCTCCGAAGCGGGAAATAGACTTCCGCATATATCTTGTAGATAATGCAAAGCCCGTTGCGTTACCCGTTAGACACATGGCTCCACGGGAAAGGAAAGAGCTCAGTAAACAGATTAAAGAGCTTCTAGAAAAGGGGTTCATTAGGAGAAGCATTTCAGAATGGGGCGCTCCGGTGGTGTTCGCTACAAAGGAGGATGGTTCACTCCGTCTATGTGTTGACTATAGGGAGCTCAACAAGCTAACGAAAAAGAATAGGCACCCTCTCCCTAGAATTGACGATTTATTTGACCAGCTTGTAGGAGCGTCTGTTTTCTCCCAACTCGATTTAGCAACCGGTTTTCACCAGCTAAGGGTGGTTGAAGATAGCATCGATAAAACGGCATTCAGAACCCCAGATGGCTTCTTTGAATGGCTTGTCATGCCTTTCGGCTTGACAAATGCACCTGCTTACTTCGTGGACCTTATGAGTAGGGTATTTAGAGATTTCCTCAACAAATTTGTAGCGGTCTTCGTAGATGATATCCTTATCTTCTCAAAAAGTGAAGAGGAACATGCTCAGCACTTAAGGGCAATCATGGAAACTTTGCGAGTCCATCAACTAAAAGCCAAATTCTCCAAATGCCACTTTTGGAGAGAAGAGGTGAGGTTCCTTGGGCACATAGTATCCAAACAAGGGTTAGCAGTGGACCCTGCTAAGGTAGTGGCGGTACAGGATTGGAAGACACCAAGGAATGCAACTGATGTCCGAAGCTTTCTAGGACTAGCAGGTTTCTATCGAAAGTTCATAAGGGATTTTGCGAAAATCTTAGCTCCGCTCACGAAATTAACCAAGAAGAATCTAGTGTTCAATTGGGACTTGGATTGCGAGTTTGCTTTCCAACGACTGAAAAGGGCTCTTACAACAGCCCCCGTTTTGACGCTGCCAGATGGGAGCAAGATGTTCACTGTTTATACGGATGCATGTGGGACAGGGCTAGGCGCCGTCTTAATGCAAGAAGGAAGGGTAGTAGCTTATGGCGGGAGGCAGTTGAAAGTGCACGAAAAGAACTACCCAACCCACGATCTTGAGTTAGCCGCCATCGTCTTTGCACTCAAGTCTTGGCGACACTATCTCCTAGGTGAGAAGTTCGAACTTTACACTGACCATAAATCGTTGAAATATCTTTTCTCGCAGAAGGATCTTAACTTGAGGCAACAAAGATGGATGGAGTTTCTTGCCTCGTACGATTTCGAAATCTCCTACACTCCGGGCAAAGGCAACGTAGTGGCAGACGCATTGAGCCGAAAGAAATTGACCCTAAGCCCGTTGTTTGTTGAAAGACAAAGCCTAGAGTTTATAGCCAGTTTCGACTTTAGGCCTTCCTCCGATTTTGTACCAGGCTTGCTAGCATCTCTCGAAGTGCGCCCAACTTTAGTGGATTCAGTAGGGACAGCACAACGCGAAGACCCTCAGCTTGTGGAAACAATTGATAGGCTAATTAGGGGTGAGACTTCAAGTCACCTCAACAGATACTCCATCGACGATAAGGGTTTGCTAAGGCGAGACAGAAGACTATGCGTCCCACAGACAAAAGATTTAATAAAGAAGGTTCTCGAGGAAGCACATCACTCCAAGATGACGATACACCCAGGCGGAGATAAAATGTACAAAGATATAAAAAGGACTTTCTTCTGGAGCGGCATGAAAAAGGACGTGGCAGAGTTCGTTTCTAAGTGTATGGTGTGCCAACAGGTTAAGGCGGAACAGAAAAAGCCTGGCGGACTACTACATCCTCTGGAGGTCCCGCAGTGGAAGTGGGATAGCATCTCAATGGACTTCATCGATGGGCTGCCTAGGTCTAGGAGAGGCAACACTAGCATTTGGGTAATAGTGGATAGGCTTACTAAAAGCGCCCACTTTTTACCTGTCAAAAGTAAAAGAACTGCCTCATCCCTAGCATCACTTTACCTCAAGGAAATCGTTCGACTCCATGGAATACCATCTAGCATTGTTAGTGACCGAGACCCCATCTTCACCAGTGAGTTTTGGCGGAGTCTGCAAGAAGCAGTAGGAACACAGTTATGCTTGAGCACAGCCTATCATCCCCAAACCGACGGCCAAACAGAGAGAGTGAACAGAGTTTTGGAAGACCTTTTAAGGCTATGCGTCCTCGACTTCGGAGGGACATGGGAAGACCACCTTCCTTTGGTGGAATTTGCCTACAACAACAGTTATCAAGCAACCATCGGAATGGCGCCCTTCGAAGCTTTATATGGAAGACCGTGCCGATCGCCCACTTGGTGGGAATCTACTGATAAGCTCATACTTGGACCAGATATGATCCAAGAGACTTCAGAGAAAGTAGAATTAATACGAAGAAGGATGAAGACGGCCCAAGACAGACAAAAGTCCTATGCCGACAAGAGAAGGACCGACCTTGAATTTGAGGTTGGAGACAGAGTTTTTCTCAAGGTATCACCACTAAGAAACGTTGTTCGTTTTGGAAACGCAGGAAAGCTAGCACCAAGGTTCGTAAGGCCATTCCCTATCATCGAGAAAATTGGGAAAATGGCCTATAGATTAGAGCTACCCGAGAAGTTGGATGGAGTCCACAACGTTTTTCACGTTTCACATCTCCGAAAATGTCTACATGAGTCAGCCGAGGTGGTAGAGCCAAATATCCTCGAAGAGGCCGAAGTGGAACGCGAAGCAACCATAAGAAAAGTTCCAACCCACATATTAGGAACGGAAGTGAAGAAGCTACGCAACCGCGAGGTCAAGCTCGTCAAAGTTCAGTGGAGCGACGCCAAGGGAGACGCGACTTGGGAAACTGAAGCTAGAATACACACTGCCTACCCTTTTCTGTTCGAGGGTACATCCTTGATCTTTCCTTTTCCTTAAGTTGCGCTTTTATCTATCTTATCTTTTAGGTAGAAACCCTTTGGATGGAAACGTGTAATTGAAACATGTTATGGATGATGGTTGCAAGTGGTTGCAAGTGATTGCTAGTGGTTGCTCGTGGATGCATATACACACACAATCTAGGGTTTAGATCGGCTCAGTCACTTCATATTGCATATGCATATATGTTTGCATTCGTATATGGTTGAACTTTAATATGTTGTCATATGGATGTTGCATTTGTATTGAATGATTGTGCACTCATGTAGAATCATGAATAGGAAAATTTGCATACATAATGGATTCATGGCACTTACATAATTCGCATTAAGGGGGTCAACTGAATCAGTAGACCGCCTGATTTTGCATTAGATAAGTACATGTACACACACACTTCGCATATGATCATGAAGCATTAGAAGTCTTTTAAGGACAATGGATGCTCGTGTTTGATGGATGAGTAGATGGATGATTGGATGTTAGGATATACATTCCTCCTAACTTGAAGATTTCGGGGACGAAATCATTTTAAGTGGGGGAGAATGTAACACCCCGCGAATTCTATAACTGTGAAATTAACAAATTAAAGTATAATTAATTTGAAATCAAAGAACTAAGGGAAACGGGATACGCCATTGCGTTCGTCTCGGAAAAATACGCGAAATAGAGTCCGAGTTTTCGAAAAACGGAGTCCGGATGAAGAAGATATGGCCTTCGAAAGTTTCTGAATTAAGTTTAAAATTCGAACAGAATAAAACAGCTCAGAAAAATTCCAAAATCGGGCCCAATTGGCCAGGGCGGGAAAAGTCCCGCCTAATGCGCCCAAGTCGACTGGGCTGTCGACCTGGTCTAGCCAGGTCGACAGGGCTGTCGACAGGGCTGTCGACCTGGTCCAGAGCCAGGTCGAACCCAGCCCAACCTGGCTGGCCTATTCTATGTTGGTCGATTTTCTGCAGTCTGCTTTGTCATTAGGGCTAGGTGGCAGGCTCTAATTGGTCTCTCCTTAGGATGAATGGCTACGATCAATCCAAGCAACATCAATGGTCCTAATCAGTTCATAACCCCTATAAAAATGACCCTAGACTCAACCCTAATCTATTCATTCAAAAATAAGAACAAGGCCATCATGTTGCTGAGGAACGACTAAGAGTAGCCACCAATTGGAGAGAGGATTAGGAGGCAAATTCTAAGGCATAAAGCAACTCAATCAAATCAAATCGCATCTCCAAATTCCTAAATTGGAGAATTCGTCACACAATTGTAAGTAGAGTATTATTTTGGTATGAACAAATAACTGTGTTGGTTTGTATACTTGATTGTGGCGATGAATAATTCATATTTGTGCGTTACTATGATTCTTGTCGATTTGGAATATTGTATAGCGATTGGATATTCGCAAAGCATGTTAAAAACTACATGTTTGCGGTAGTTTTATGCAAGTATACATTTGGATATTCTCAAAATATATAATTCATGTTGAAGCTACATGTATATAGTTGTTTAATTGAATTCATGCAAGTTTGGGGTTTGCTACTATGCCATCATAATGTATATTTTTGTACAAAAATCATTTTGTGCGTAATTGGAACAAATTTGGGTTATTATAGTTCATATGAAACTATGTTGAAATTTTGGGCACCATGATCTATGTATTAAGCCATGCTTTTGTACTAGAAAACCTATTTGCAAACTTATGGATATGACTAGGCTATGATTGATATTTTGCATAATTGAAATCCATATTGTTAACAAGAATTATATGATGACATATGTGGTACATAGCTAGGTTAGATTCAAAATCCCTTTTGCAAGTTTACATGACTAAAGTAAAAAATCATGATTTCATGTTAGAAATATTTATGCCATGGTTATGTGAATAAATTTAACTATACTTTTGTATTAGTCACAAAAGTAGGCACCTTTGTAAACATGTAGTAGTCTTATGGACATGATTTGCTTATGTTTGACATTATGCCTGAATAAAAATATAGGTTTATGTTGTAGTTAAGCCTATGTGTTGATAGTGATATTCTTAACTTAACTACAAGTTTACATGGTTTGATTCATGTCACTTATGCTTTATGACCAAAGTATATGTTACTCCTATGCAAGTACACCAGTTTCTATTTTGTAGTTCCAACGTCACATTGCAAGTTCATGCGTTCACATTCCCCTTTTTGTGTACGTAACCACGCTTTAAACCTCCCCTTTTCGCATGGCTAAGTTGGGCTTAAAAAGCCTAAGCCCAACATATATATAATAAACGGACGTGCTAAACGGGGGAAAATAACGTTGGGTTAAAGTTACTAATAAATGAAAATATAAAATAGAAGGGCCCAAATTCAAGTATGGGTTGGGCCCATGATTGGTGTAACCTTTACACCATTAACTTAATAATGGGCCGCAAATATTTACATATAAGAAAATAAAGAAGAAAGACAAAATATGTAAATGTAGAACATACGATGTGTTTAACCCGAGGTTGGATTGAGTTGTGATGTAAACCTGCCCGGAACCGCCCGGCTGTCCAGTAGTCACAACAATACCTATCCAATGTGGGAGGTTAAACATGGAGCCCAATAAGGACCCGAGGTTAGACTGAGTTGTGGCGTAAGACTGCCCGGAACCAACCGGCAACAGGCAGCCACAACAATACCTGTCTAATGTGAGAGGTCAAGGCTTTAATAAGACAATTAAGGCTGAGTCAGGATTTTTAGGATTAAGTGAACTAAAGACTTAATCAAAATGGAACATGCTAAACTGAACGGACTGGTGGGGGGGTTAGGTTAGAAAACACTTAACCAACTTAGCATGTTGGCTAGAGATAGAAAACCTAGTAACGGGGGGGGACCCTTTTCAGCAGTAACCCTAGAAGGTGTATCAGGATACCCTGAAACTAGGCAGGGTGGGGCACGATTACTGGGCTGATTGTAAGAGGTCAAATCGACGGCGGTGGTGTAGCAGTGTAGGTTCTAACGGGGTGCGGGCGTGCACACACTCCGGCGCAGAAAAATAAGGCACTGGACACCAGTAGCATACCTGTGCATTCTAGGATTGTGTCGGGCCGCCACCATGAGACTTGATACACCCCATGGTGGGACCAGCATAGGTAACTACAACATCGGGGGCCGTAAGACACATGTAACTATGCGAGTAGGAGCCGATCATCATAGAATGGATCACACCACCCTGATTATGGGGTGCCAGTTGGAAACTAGTTTATATGGGTTCAGAGATTTACATGGGGTACGATAGTATATTCGACCCTAGACAACTTAACCAAGTTTATAGTGCTTTCCCACTTCTTGTTTATACTTATCATACCCAGTTCTTTATTCATAGACAGAATAGTACTAGACTTACTCAGGCTTTATGTCTGACTCTACTTTTCTTTCGTCTTCTTTTCTTCCGTTCCCCCCCCAGGTCCACAGGGAGGGAACATAGCAGCTTGACTGGCCTTAACATCCAGCTTGAAGAGGAGAAATGTATTGCTTGGTCCTTTTCGTTTTGAACTATGGCTTTGGACAACCACTATGGGGCTTTTGCAGTTTATCTATGTTTTATTTATGCTTCTTTAAATAATGTAATCAAGACAGATTATGAAAGTGTTATGTTTTTGGAAAAGATGTAAGACAATTATGGTGATGTTGTTGTAGCACGTATTTGCTTTTATGAAATAAAAGTTGTTGTTTTTCCGCTGTTTACAAATATGTGTTCTTATATCTGTCTTGTATATCTGTGACTTATACTTATAAACCCCCACCAAAATTAGGGCATTCCCTTTGAGAGTGACCCTAACGGAGGTGGGGTGTTTCACCGGGTATATCCCATTCTGAATAACTGATACGACGATAAGTCGAAGATGAAGACGGTGGTCGAAGATCGGAGGTCTTCACGTCGTTTGGGTGATTACTGATGATCTTGATTGGGATGTACACCCAAGAAGATGGAAACAGTTGGTGATCGTCCAGACGTACTTGGAAATCGATGGATATGCGGGTTACTAGGTGCCTCCGGTTTCGTTCAGACCCAAAACGGACTTGTAAATGGACTGTGTGTCTGACATTGGATTTCATTCTGTGTGACTGATATCGTGCATAGAGTGGCTTTCCTGTGTGGCATGCTAAGATGCAAATGATCAAGGCTTCTGTTGAAAAGCAAAGTCTTGTGGTTGATGATCAAAGCACGGCCCGTGTAGCATAGCTTTGTGTAACGTTGATTCGCGAGCCTCACACTCCGGTGGTGAAATAAAAACGGGAGAGGACCTCAGGGAGGGCATGCGTTTCTTTCTAGTTAGAAGTGGCGTCAGTGGTTTAATACGCCCTGACGAGCTTGACTTATGTGGTTGTTGCTGTTGCGAGGCGCCTCTGATATATCGGTCGTTCTCGAACCGATGGAGCCATTCGTTGGCTCATTTACGCCCCAAAGGGCGGGGAAACACAGTGTTCAGGCATTTTAATCCACATCGGTGGACCGGCCCTGACGATCCAAGGGTCGATGCGCTCTGACCCTAAGGCTCGGGCTAGAGAGTCTCGAAGTCGGTGAGGACTATCTTTTGCCTCGGTTCACAGACGGAAATCCAATTTCCAAATACGTGACATTTGCGGTTTTATTTGTAGAGCCTAGTATGGTGACATAGTGGGATGGGGCGCTTATACCATCTATGATTGATACTTATGATGTGAAGTTGTTTTATGCACTATGCACTTATAATAGTATCAAATGATTTGTTTTAAACGTATCAAGCATTCTTGGCTATTATAAGGTAAAAACCCTATCCTCCGGCTTGCGTTGCATTGTGTGATGGGAACTAGGTCTTATAATAGCTTCATTTTTCTTTATTTAGCATTGCGCTGTTTTTTTATGCACTAGTATTCTTGGGAGGAAACCCATTCCATGTTATACGGCGTGGTCCCTTGATTTGCCTAACTTTAAAAATAAAGATTAATAACTGATTTAGTTATCATACCAGTCACATGACTGACCTGGAGTTTATTGTTTTAACCTAAACTCTGGGTGCCCTTATTTTCGACACGGGCAACTAGTAGTTTTGGTTTTGCAGATTTATATTCACCGGATCCTGCTTTACAGCTGGAACGATACTCGTAAAGCTTTGTATCCGCGTATTACTTCTAGTTGTGTATTGTATTAATTTTCCGCTGCGATGTATTTAAATGTAATTTAAATATCTGATATTTCTGTGTAATATTTTGAAACGACCCAAGCTTCCCAGTAAAGGAAAGGCAGGATTGCTTTGAGAACATTACACATCAGAACACAAACTGAAGAACATTTTATTGCTGATTACAACAATTACATCAGAGTACAAGAATATAACAGAGTATGAATACTTATTGCAGAAATAGAAATACAATAATATCAGAGTTTTAAATTACACTTAAATAGCAGCAGAAAAATAATACAAATATACAACAGAAAGGAATACGCAAATACAGAGCTTTCCAAATACTGCTTCAGCTGTAAACCAGGATCCTGTAAATATATCTGCAAAAAGCTACTCGACTGCCCGTGTGGAAAATATGGGCACCCGAGTTTGCCAGTGAAACAAACTACAGGTCAGTCATAGGACTGGTATGAGAAATCTTAACTTAACTTATCTAATGAGGCTAATCACAGGACCACGCCGCTAACGCGGAACGAGTTTACTCCATTGGATTGCCAGTGCATAAAATAAAGTAAAAATGTTAAGCAACGCAATGCTTTTTAGAAAAATGAAACCATTATAAGACCCAAGTCCCATCACACAATGCAACGCAAACCAGAGGATAGGGTTTTACCTTATAATGGTCAAAAGATGCTTGATATGCTAAAACGGATTTAATATTAGTATGTATATCTATGGGTATATATATTTCAAAAACAAATTAAATCATAATGTATTAATCATAGACGGCATAGTACGCCATCCTACTATGTCGCCATACTAGTTCTACAATCAAAACAGCAAGGTCGTATTGGAAATTGGATTTCCATCATGAGTCGAGGCTAGGGGCAAGCTCCTCTCCGATTCGAGACACTCTAGCAAATGCCTCAGGATCCCCCGCAGTGAACCCTTGGATGCGGTAGGGCCGGTCCCCGCCTATCGGCAGTGGATTGGTTATGCCTGAACCACGCTTCCCGATTCCTTTGAACCTATAATATGACCACTATCGGCCTATAAAAATCCGAGGCGCCTCAAAATCCATCATCCACATAAGTAAAATGCCAGGCCGTGTTAAAACGCTGACACTACCCCTAGCTAGAAAGAAACGTGTGCACTCCCTACGGTCCATATCCCGTTTTTGACTCATACCGGGGTGTGAGGCTCGCGATGTCACGATATACACAAAGCTATGCCGTAATAGGCTATGCTTTGATCATCCCACAAGGCCCTGCTTTTCAACAAAAGCCTTGATCATTTGCATCTTGGCGTGCCACATTGACAATTCACGTCATGCGATCAATCACTATTAATATATACCAGAGTGTTAAGTAGAGGATAAATCCTTTACCACCAAACAGACATACATTAACAGAAATCGATTTAAATCACATGGAACGAAATCTAATGTCAGACACGCATCCATTTACTTGCTTATGCTCTGGGTCTGAGCGAAAACCAAATCCGAACAATCAACAATAGTCCGGACGGCCACCACTGAAGCCCCTTCAAGGTAGCTACTCCCATCAGGGTCTCTGTAGCAACACATCCATTCGATGTGAAGATCGTCGGTCTTCAATCACCGTCTTCATCTTCGACTCTTCATCGTCGTAGTAATTATTCGGAATGGGTTGAACCCGGTCTTCCCGAATAACTCACGTATTTTTATAATTAAAAATCAAGTATTATAGCAACACATCCAACACCTCATTCCAATTCAGAATATTCTTTTAAATAAAATATTCAAATTATTCTATTAAAGATAAACTCTTTGAATTATTCTTAAATTTTCTTTTAAAGACTTACTAAAAACTCAATTTGGGTTTAAATATCAAAATCATTATTCAATGATTATTTAAATTTAAGAAATAAATCTTATCTTTAACTGAATTAAAGACCTAATGTCATTTAAAACATAATTCACGATAAACCCAAAATCATCTTCCATAAAATATGGAATTTTCACAGAAAACAAATCAATATATAATCGCTATAAATTTCTGTATCTGACCAATAATATAAATGGAATAACGGAAAAGCCTCTTAAATTCCATATGTAGTATCGGTTTTCTTTTACAGAAGCTTATCTCGGTTATTATTAATTTGAATTCCATTCAACTCCAATTTAATATATTAAATTGGAAAACTTGGCTTTTTGGAAAATTTCCATTTAAATCTTAATAAAAGATTTATAAATTCCAAATAATATTTTCACTATCAGTTGGGTTAAAGAACACATGTCACTTAAAAACACAGTTCACAATAAACCCAACTCACCTTTCATTCTTATTTCAATTACTAAATATAAATTGAAAACTTTAATAATTAAAATTAAAAGATTATTCTTTTCATATGGGGATTTAAGAACAGTGTTATTTAAGACACTATTCACGACAAACCCAAATTCCAAATTTTTTAATTTAACTTCAATTAAATATTAACCAATTGGAAAACTTCGTTAAATCTAAATTTAATGATTTATTCCAGTTAATGACTAGTTTATATTAATAAAAATGTATTTTTATAAAATATATTCTTTTTCTAAAACATATTCTTTATTGGAATGTGACTCAATCAACAACCATAAATTACATATATTCAACGATCATGATAAATAACTATCACACAACCAAATGATCAACCAGAGTGGATTCTACACTAAATATTGGGACTAGTGTAGGATCATCCCAACACCCGTGTGGGGTTTCATCCAGCAATCAAATAATAAATTATTTATGCACTTGGGCGATGTGTGAAAATTATCGACCCAATCACATAAACAAGTCGGACGACTTGTAAATGGAAGTGTAATATTCAGTTTGAATATTCTAACAATATATTTAAACACATCAACATCACGGACATGTATTTCAATTCTTTTTATTTTGAATGAAGGACAATAAAAATCCTAACTCTTATTTATTTCACCAAAATGCATATTTTTGGTCTCATTCATTTTCATGCCAAAATGAATATTTTACTTCATCTCCTTTGAATTGACAAAATGTCCCTTCCTAATTCATCCTTTTAATATGACAAAAATATCATTTCCAATTCATTCTTTTAATATGACAAAAATGATCCTTTTTATTTTACTTTACATTTTCTAACAGGAATGTACTTTTTATTTAAATATTCATTTCCTAGCAAAATGTATATTTTATTTTAACATTCATTTTTTTTAACAAAATGTATATTTTATTCTAACATTCATTTTCTAACAAAATGTATATTTTATTCTAACATTCATTTTCTAGCAAAATGTATATTTTATTTAATCTTCTCAATGCAACAAAATATGTTAAATTTGTTTATAAATTTCTAATGCAACAAAATAGTTAATTTGTTTATTAACTTCTAATGCAACAAAATGGTGATTTTGTTTATTAACTTCTAATGCAACAAAACGGTGATTTTGTTTATTAACTTCTAATGCAACAAAACAGTGATTTTGTTTATTAACTTCTAATGCAACAAAACGGTGATTTTGTTTATTAACTTCTAATGCAACAAAACGATGATTTTGTTTATTAACTTCTAATGCAACAAAATGGTGATTTTGTTTATTAACTTCTAATGCAATAAAATGGTGATTTTGTTTATTAACTTCTAATGCAACAAAATGGTGATTTTGTTTATTAACTTCTAATGCAACAAAATGGTTAATTTCGTTTATAAAATTTCAATGCAAACAAAAGTGTCAATTTTGTTTATAAAACTTCTTTCAAATAAAATGTTTTTTTTTTTACCAATTCCTAATCAAAATGTTTTTTTTTCTTCTCTATCTTAACATTTTATAAACTAAAATGTTAATTTAATCTGCATAGCATGTATTTAACAAAAATGTTAATTTATTTACCTCGCATGTTTCCCTAACAAAAAAAAAAAATTTGTTAAGTTATTTCTAACCAGAAGAACATTTCCAATATAATGACAGATATCTAAGATAACAATTTTAATCACAACATGATCTAAAATAAAATGGTGTTTTATTCACTAACAAATTTTTGACAAAAATGTTGTCCCTTTATTTCATTATATAAAAAGTGACAAAAACTAATGAATTTACTTCGTTCTTTTCAAAGTGACAAAAATGTTGATTTTGTCCTTTTTAATGTAATTAACAATAGTGTTAATTTGGTTACGTCCTTTATCAAAAATGTTCTTTTATTCATTAACAAAACTTAGACAAAAAAGGCCTTTTATTCATTAACAAGATTTTGACAAAGAATGTTCTTTTTATTCCATTTATTTTAAAGTAAACAAAAATGTCATTTTTGTTTAATTCTTGTAATGTGAACAGATATGAAAATTTTCCTACTTCTTATATTGTGAACAAATATGATAAATTTTAACTAAAACGTCAATCTTGTTCTAACATGACAAATGTCAATTTTGAATTAATATGAGATGTTGGTTTCAACAACACAACCATCATTCAACACAATAATCATCCAATACAATAATCATCCAATGCAATATCATTCATCACAAATCTGAGTTTCAATAATCATACGTACATAGTATTTAAACGACGAAGGGTAATTAAATTTTAGTTATTTAATAAATCAGATTTCTCACCTCAATTATGATTCTATTCAATTCAGAGTTGATTTTTCTTTAATTTCTGATCTGCATTGATTCAGATCTGGTTTATCCTGAAATGTAGTGTTTGAAAAGACGATTCCGACGGTCATTTCCAAATCAAGGACCAAGGTCGTCATCTTCTTCCTAAATCAGCCGTATAAACAAACCCATCATCGCTTAAAAACTCGACCGCAACTCCCTTCCTGCACTCCCTCCACGGATCATCGAATCGCCATCAATGTTCGCCACCCGAAAGCGCCGAGCCTCCTCCTCCACCGCCTGGAACGTGGGCCAGCTCGCACAGGCCAGAAGCCCGAAAACCTAAGGCGAAGCTGCCACCTTTAGACGCACGGTTCTCTCGATTTACTTCGAAACTCCAGATCTTGACTGTTGAACGTGTTGAGCTTGAGAGGCTCTTCGATTTGGTGTTTGGTTTTCTGAAATTCATTGAGAAACGGAAGAGATAGAAGGGGAAGAAGGTGGGAGTGCCATGGCCATCGATCAAGATAAGTGGCGGCTGGTTTTAGTGAAATAGGGTTACGTATTGTGTCAACCGTTTTTATACGGTGTTCTATTAGTATTTTATTTTATTTAATTAATAAATACAAGAAATTTACTTGTTAAACCATCTAAGCTCTAATTTAAACCCAACGAGTGTCGCCCCTAGCTAATAACCCTCATCCCGGACAAAATGGAATAGGTTTCGTAACCCATTTCGGCTATTACGATATGTTTTTCTCAAAATTAAATTATAAATCATTTAATTATTAAATTCGAACGTACATTTTAAATTACCGGGGCTACATATTGACTCTAAAAATTACAGAAAAATATTTCTATTTATGTTTTGACGATACGGTCCTAACAAGACTATTTCGTCGAATTCTGAGACTGTTTGAAAAATGGCCATTTTTAAGCTGATTAAATTTGACCGAAACATTCAAAACACCTTTTCTTCTGCCACACTCACGTACTAATTTGAAAAATTATGAAAATTGAAACTTAGCAATAATTTGACATTCTGGTTCCAACAAAAGTGGTTTCATCGAAAACCGAGGTCGTTTGAAAAGGGGCTATTTTTAAGGTCAAAATATTTAATTAAAATATATAAAAATTCTACAGCGACTTTTCTAAATTTTGAACAGCCCATAACTTTTGATTTTTTAAAACGAAATTTCAGTTTTTCAGATTCATTGGAATGATATGATTAAACAGATTTAAATATTTCTCGTTTCATTCAATTCTGATTTATTTTGAATCCTGTACAGTCAGTCAAAGTTCAAATTCAAATTTTCAAACTGCAGCGCTGTTTTAAACTCCTTTTATAATTAAATTGAATTTATTCATTCTAAAATAAATTTTTAGTCGTTCCTATTTAAAATAAATTATTTTAAACATTAAAGTCCATTAAAATTTCTAAAATAAAATTTTTAAATTGGCCCCAAAATTCCGGGTCGTTATAATCGCCCCCACTTAAAAATCTTTTCGTCCTCGAAAAGGAACGTAGCTAAGAGTTGTTTAATTTAACCAACTCAACTTTATTGGTTTCCATAATTTTGTTAGTTAAATTAATTATCATTCTAATATTTTAATTAGTGAAACTAATTATCAAACATCACAACCAGCAATCAATTAGGTGATTAACTTTTCAAATATATAATCTTTATATATAGTCAAAAATCGTATTTTTAGTGCAAACCATAGCAATGTGTACTAACTAAGTGTTGGTTCTCATACCAATCAATTGGAAATATATAGAAATCCCACCTTCGAGACTCGAACATAAATACTGGTGATGGTCGACCTATCACCAGAATTACCTCCGGGCGACTAGAGTGTGATTCTATATCTATCCAATATATTAAAACTTCGAATATCCGTTAATTACTCATATATTCGAAATCTTTATATACTCGATTGTCCACATTAAAATATAATATACTCAAATACGTATTTTAAATAAAATTTTCAAAACTAAATTTGTTTTCATTTTTATTTTAAAGAAAATAATACTCCTCACACTCGTTCTAGGATGCTACTGATCCCATCTCTAACGAGTTATTCTTATTGGATATTACTAATCCAATCTCTGATGAATTCTTTCGTTCGTTTCTAATGTGTTTTGTTCTCGAGCTCTGTAAAACCAAAGCTCTGATAACACGGAAACGACCCAAGCTTCCGAGTAAAGGAAAGGCTGGATTGCTTTGAGAACATTACACATCAGAACACAAACTGAAGAACATTTTATTGCTGATTACAACAATTACATCAGAGTACAAGAATATAACAGAGTATGAATACTTATTACAGAAATAGAAATACAATAATATCGGAGTTTTAAATTACACTTAAATAGCAGCGGAAAAATAATACAAATATACAACTGAAAGGAATACGCGGATACAGAGCTTTCCGAATACTGCTTCAGCTGTAAACCAGGATCCTGTAAATATATCTGCAAAAAGCTACTCGACTGCCCGTATGGAAAATATGGGCACCCGAGTTTGCCAGTGAAACAAACTACAGGTCAGTCATGGGACTGGTATGAGAAATCTTAACTTAACTTATCTAATGAGGCTAATCATAGGACCACGTCGCTAACGCAGAACGGGTTTACTCCATTGTATTGCCAGTGCATAAAATAAAGTAAAAACGTTAAACAACGCAATGCTTTTTAGAAAAATGAAACCATTATAAGACCCAAGTCCCATCACACAATGAAACGCAAACCGGAGGATAGGGTTTTACATTATAATGGTCAAAAGATGCTTGATACGCTAAAATGGATTTAATATTAGTGTGTATATCTATGGGTATATATATTTCAAAAACAAATTCAATCATAATGTATTAATCATAGACGGCATAGTACGCCATCCTACTATGTCGCCATACTAGTTCTACAATCAAAACCGCAAGGTCGTATTGGAAATTGGATTTCCATCATGAGTCGAGGCTAGGGGCAAGCTCCTCTCCGATTCGAGACACTCTGGCAAATGCCTCAGGATCCCCCGCAGTGAACCCTTGGATGCGGTAGGGCCGGTCCCCGCCTATCGGCAGTGGATTGGTTATGCCTGAACCACGCTTCCCGATTCCTTTGAACCTATAATATGACCACTATCGGCTTATAACAAACCGAGGCGCCTCAAAATCCATCATCCACATAAGTAAAATGCCAGGCCGTGTTAAAGCGCTGACACTACCCCTAGCTAGAAAGAAACGTGTGCACTCCCTACGGTCCATATCCCGTTTTTGACTCATACCGGAGTATGAGGCTCGCGAAGTCACGATATACACAAAGCTATGCCGTAATAGGCTATGCTTTGATCATCCCACAAGGCCCAGCTTTTCAACAAAAGCGTTGATCATTTTCATCTTGGCGTGCCACATTGACAATTCACGCCATGCGATCAATCACTATTAATATATACCAGGGTGTTAAGTAGAGGATAAATCATTTACCACCAAACATACATACATTAACAGAAATCGATTTAATTCACATGGAACGAAATCCAATGTCAGACACGCATCCATTTACTTGCTTATGCTCTGGGTCTGAGCGAAAACCAAATCCGAACAATCAACAATAGTCCGGACGGCCACCACTGAAGCCCCTTCAAGGTGGATTCTCCCATCAGGGTCTCTGTAGCAACACATCCATTCGATGTGAAGATCGTCGGTCTTTAATCACCGTATTCATCTTCGACTCTTCATCGTTGTAGTATTTATTCGGAATGGGTTTAACCCGGTCTTTCCGAATAACTCACGTATTTTTATAATTAAAAATCAAGCATTATAGCAACACATCCAACGCCTCATTCCAATTCAGAATATTCTTTTAAATAAAATATTCATATTATTCTATCAAAGATAAACTCTTTGAATTGTTCTTAAATTTTCTTTTAAAGACTTACTAAAAACCCAATTTGGGTTTAAATATCAAAATCATTATTCAATGATTATTTAAATTTAAGAAATAAATCTTATCTTTAATTGGGTTAAAGACCTAATGTCATTTAAAACATAGTTCACGATAAACCCAAAATCATCTTCCATAAAATATGGAATTTTCACATAAAACAAATCAATATATAATCACTATAAATTTTTGTATCTGACCAATAATATAAATGGAATAACGGCAAAGCCTCTTAAATTCCATATGTAGTATCGGATTTCTTTTACAGAAGCTTATCTCGGTTATTATTAATTTGAATTCCATTCAACTCCAATTTAATATATTAAATTGGAAAACTTGGCTTTTTGGAAAATTTCCATTTAAATCTTAATAAAAGATTTATAAATTCCAAATCATATTTTCACTGTCAATTGGGTTAAAGAACACATGTCACTTAAAAACACAGTTCACAATAAACCCAACTCACCTTTCATTCTTATTTAAATTACTAAATATAAATTGAAAACTTTAATAATTAGAATTAAAAGATTATTCTTTTCATACGGGGATTTAAGAACAGTGTTATTTAAGACACTTTTCACGACAAACCCAAAATCCAAATTATTTAATTTAACTTCAATTAAATATTAACCAATTGGAAAACTTCATTAAATCTAAATTTAATGATTTATTCTAGTTAATGACTAGTTTATATCAATAAAAATGTATTTTTCTAAAATATATTCTTTTTCTAAAACATATTCTTTATTGGAATGTGACTCAATCAACAACCAAAATTTGCATATATTCAACGATCATGATAAATAACTATCACACAACCAAATGATCAACCAGAGTGGATTCTACACTAAATATTGGGACTAGTGTAGGATCATCCCAACACCCGTGTGGGGTTTCATCCAACAATCAAATAATAAATTATTTGTGCACTTGGGCGATGTGTGAAAATTATCGACCCAATCACATAAAAAAGTCGGACGACTTGTAAATGGAAGTGTAATATTCAGTTTGAATATTCTAACAATATATTTAAACACATCAACATCACAGACATGTATTTCAATTCTTTTTATTTTGAACGAAGGACAATAAAAATCCTAAATCTTATTTATTTCACCAAAATGCATATTTTTGGACTCATTCATTTTCATGCCAAAATGAATATTTTACTTCATCTCCTTTGAAATGACAAAATGTCCCTTCCTAATTCATCCATTTAATATGACAAAAATATCATTTCCAATTCATTCTTTTAATATGACAATAATGATCCTTTTTATTTTACTTTACATTTTCTAACAGGAATGTACTTTTTATTTAAATATTCATTTCCTAGCAAAATGTATATTTTATTTTAACATTTTTTTTAACAAAATGTATATTTTATTCTAACATTCATTTTCTAACAAAATGTATATTTAATTCTAACATTCATTTTATAGCAAAATGTATATTTTATTTAATCTTCTCAATGCAACAAAATATGTTAATTTTTTTATAAATTTCTAATTTAACAAAATGGTGATTTTGTTTATTAACTTCTAATGCAACAAAATGGTGATTTTGTTTATTAACTTCTAATGCAACAAAATGGTGATTTTGTTTATAAACTTCTAATGCAACAAAATGGTGATTTTGTTTAGTAACTTCTAATGCAACAAAATGGTGATTTTGTTTATTAACTTCTAATGCAACAAAATGGTGATTTTGTTATTAACTTCTAATGCAACAAAATGGTGATTTTGTTTATTAACTTCTAATGCAACAAAATGGTGATTTTGTTTATTAACTTCTAATGCAACAAAATGGTGATTTTGTTTATTAACTTCTAATGCTACAAAATGGTGATTTTGTTTATTAACTTCTAATGCAACAAAATGGTGATTTTGTTTATTAACTTCTAATGCTACAAAATGGTGATTTTGTTTATTGACTTCTAATGCAACAAAATGGTGATATTGTTTATTAAATTTTAATGCAACAAATTGGTGATTTTGTTTATTAACTTCTAATGCAACAAAATGGTTAATTTCGTTTATAAAACTTCAATGCAAACAAAAGTGTCAATTTTGTTTATAAAACTTCTTTCAAATAAAATGTTGTTTTTATATTAAATTTTTTTTACCAATTCCTAATCAAAATGTTTTTTTTCTTATCTATCTTAACATTTTATAAACTAAAATGTTAATTTAATCTGCATAGCATGTATTTAACAAAAATGTTAATTTATTTACCTCGCATGTTTCACTGACAAAAAAAAAAATTGTTAAGTTATTTTTAACCAGAAGAACATTTCTAATATAATGACAGATAAATCTAAGATAACAATTTTAATCACAACATGATCTAAAATAAAATGGTGTTTTATTCACTAACAATTTTTTGACAAAAATGTTGTCCCTTTATTTCATTCTATAAAAAGTGATAAAAACTAATGAATTTACTTCGTTCTTTTCAAAGTGACAAAAATGTTGATTTTGTCCTTTTTAATGTAATTAACGATAGTGTTAATTTGGTTACGTCCTTTATCAAAAATGTTCTTTTATTCATTAACAAAACTTTGACAAAAAATGTCTTTTATTCATTAACAAGATTTTGACAAAGAATGTTCTTTTTATTCCATTTATTTTAAAGTAAACAAAAATGTCATTTTTGTTTAATTCTTGTAATGTGAACAGATATGAAAATTTTCCTACTTCTTATATTGTGAACAAGTATGATAAATTTTAACTAAAACGTCAATCTTGTTCTAACATGACAAATGTCAATTTTGAATTAATATGAGATGTTGGTTTCAACAACACAACCATCATTCAACACAATAATCATCCAATACAATATCATTCATCACAAATCTGAGTTTCAATAATCATACGTACATGGTACTTAAACGACGAAGGATAATTAAATTTTAGTTATTTAATAAATCAGATTTCTCACCTCAATTATGATTCTGTTCAATTCAGAGTTGATTTTTCTTCAATTTCTGATCTGCTCTGATTCAGATCTGGTTTATCCTGGAATGTAGTGTTTAAAAAGACGATTCCGACGGTCATTTCCAAGTCCAGAACCAAGGCCTTCATCTTCTTCCTAAATCAGTCGTATAAACAAACCCATCATCGCTTAAAAGCTCGACCACATCTCCCTTCCTGCACTCCCTCCACGGATCATCGAATCGCCATCGAAGTTCGTCACCAGAAAGCACCAAGCCTCCTCCTCCACCGCCTGGAACGTGGGCCAGCTCGCACAGGCCAGAAGCCCGAAAACCTAAGGTGAAGCCGCCACATTTAGACGCATGGTTCTCTCGATTTACGTCGAAACTCCAGATCTTGACCGTTGAATGTGTTGAGCTTGAGAGGCTCTTCGATTTATTGTTTGGTTTTCTGAAATTCATTGAGAAACGGAAGAGATAGAAGGGGAAGAAGGTGGGAGCGCCATGGCCATCAATCAAGATAAGTGGCGGATAGTTTTAGTGAAATAGGGTTATGTATTGTGTCAACCGTATTTATACGGTATTCTATTAGTATTCTATTTTATTTAATTAATAAATACAAGAAATTTACTTGTTAAACCATCTGAGCTCTGATTTGAACCCAACGAGTGTCGCCCCTAGCTAATAACCCCCATCCCGGACACAATGTAATAGGTTTCGTAACCCATTTCGGCTGTTACGATATGTTTTTCTCCAAATTAAATTATAAGTTATTTATTTATTAAATTCGGACATACATTTTAAATTACCGGGGCTACATACTGACTCTAAAAATTGCATCCTAACAAGACTAATTTCGTCGAATTCTGAGACTGTTTAAAAAATGGCCATTTTTAAGCTGATTAAATTTGACCGAAACAGTCAAAACACATTTTCTTCTGCCACACTCACGTATTAATTCGAAAAATTATGAAAATTGAAACTTAGCAATAATTTGACATTCCGGTTCCAACAAGAGTGGTTTCATCGAAAACCGAGGTCGTTTGAAAAAGGGCTATTTTTAAGGTCAATATATTTAATTAAAATATATAAAAATTCTACAGCGACTTTTCTAAATTTTGAACTGCCCATAACTTTTGATTTTTTAAAACGAAATTTCAGTTTTTCAGATTCATTGGAAAGATATGATTAAATAGATTTAAATATTTCTTGTTTCGTTCAATTCTGATTTATTTTGAATCCTGTACAGTCAGTCAAAGTTCAAATTCAAATTTTCAAACTGCAGCGCTGTTTTAAACTCCTTTTATAACTAAATTGAATTTACTCATTCTAAAATAAATTTTTGGTCGTTCCTATTTAAAATAAATTATTTTAAACATTAAAGTCCATTAAATTTTCTAAAATAAAAATTTTAAATTGGCCCCAAAATTCCGGGTCGTTACATATTTATTCATACCCTGTATATTCTTGTATTCTGATGGAATTGTTGTTATATACAATGAAATGTTCTTCCGTCTGCGTTCTGTTGTGGCTTGTTCTCGAACTATCCGCGCTTTCCTTCACGGGAAAGTTACGGGTCTTTATAGTTGGTATCAGAGCTTTGGTTTACAAAGCTCAGAGAACAAGACAAATTAGAACCATACGAAAGATTTCATCAGAAATTAGATTTGTAATATCCAATGGAATGACTCGCTAGAGACGGGATCAGTAGTATCCTAGAACAAGTGTGAAGAGTATATTTTTGAAATTGAAAACAAGTTTGTTTTGAAAATTTAAATCAATTACTCGTATTTGATTATTTATTTATATGAATTTGAACAATCCATTATATAAAGATTTTGCCTATATGTCTTGCAAACATGTATTCGAAGTTTTAATGTATTGGATAGTTATAGAATCGCACTCTAGTGCTCGGGGATAATTCTGGTTGCGGGGCACCATCGCCAGTATTTATTTTCGAGTTTCGAAAGTGAGATTTCTATATATTTCCAATTGACTGGTGTGAGAACCGAAATTAGATAGGGCTTATTGTTGTGATTTGGCATCAAAAATCTGATTTTTGACTATATATCAAAGTTATGAATTTGAAAAGCTAATCAACTAATTGACTGATGGTTGTATTGTTTGATTAATTAAATGTTGAATCATGTAACCAAATTGACCAAATAATGAATTGTATTGAGAATTTTTCGCATTTGCATGCATATACATGTACTTACATTGAACAGGTCATTGCAAGGAGGCTAGAGTAGAGAATAAAATTTGTTTGCCCGACAAATAGGTACATGTTTACCATAATTTATTGTTTTGTTTGCGTGATGATGATTTTATGAGCCGATTGGCTAGCCGCTTGGCTTTTTATTTTTCTTTTTGAGATCAGAGGGCCTGTATGGCAATTTCGGGATTTTCCCGGTGCTCCCGGTGCAGGGGAGGTTATGGCGAAATTTTTTGAAAATTTAGGGTGTTAGCCAAATTTTTGAAAATTTTGAAAAGTTCTTAGAAACTGAAAAGTTGAAGAACTTAAGCTGTAGGGAAAACAATGAAAGTTGAGTTGGCTTGTAAAACAACTTTCGGCTTCGTCCCTTTTTGGGGACGAAAAGTTTTAAGTGGGGGAGATTGTAACAACCCGGAAATTTTGAGCCAGTTAAAATTTTTTAAATTGGCCAATTTTGCGAATTTTGATTATCTAAAATGAATTATTTTAAATAATATCGACGAGAAATTTATTTTGAATAGAATTCGAATGTGTATATTTATATAGCTCGACGTTGGAATATAAATATTTATTTATAATTATAAAAGGAATTGAAAATGGTGCGGTAGTTCGATAATTTGATTTCAAAATTCAAATGAATGTACTGGGTGCAAAATAAAACGAATTTTAATGAAACCAAAAATATTAGAATCTATTTGTGAATATCTTTCCAACGAACCCGAAGAATCAAAATTTCATAGCGGGAATCAAAAGATATGTCCAGTTGAAAATTCTGAATAGATGCTATTGAATTCAGACCCTTAAAAATGGAAATTTTGCAAATGACCTCGGATTTTGACGAAACCACTTTTGTTAGATCCGTGATGTCAAGTTATTGCTAGATTCCAATTTTCATAATTTTTCGAATCAATATGTGAGTGTGGCAAAGGAAAACGCGTTTGACCAGTTTTAGTTGATTTCAATCGACTGGAAAATGGCTGTTTTTCCAACGATCTCAGAATTCGACGAAACTAGTTTCGTTAGGACCGTATTGTCAATACAAAGTCATAAAATATTTTTCTGGAATTTTTCGAGTTAGTATGTGGCCCCGGTAATTTGAAATGCGCGTTCAAAATTCAATATATAGAGTTATATGTTGATTTTGACGAAAATTGTTCGAAACGATCGAATCAGCTTACGAAACATATCCCATTATGTTCGGAATGGGGGTAATACGCTAGGGACGACAGTCGGTGGGTTCGATTTCGAGTTCGAAATTTAAAGTTGCTTTTTACAAATAAATAAATTAAAATATATTTATTTATTTTAGCCCTTACCCTCCTCTCTCTCTTCATTTTAAAACTGAAAAAAAATAGAAAGAAGGGATCGACAGGAGGAAGAAGCCGCCGCCCCCTCTTAACCGTCGCCGTCGCACAGGAGCCGACCCGCTCCCCATAGCCTCCCCCCTCCGCTTCCTCTCTCCCCTCTCCTCTCTTGCTTTTCATGAACCCCCATGCCCTAAATCGAGACAGCCCCCCCTACGATTCAAGACCACCACGAGCGCAACCAACCCTAGCCGCCTCCGCCTGCAGCCCGCCTACGCTCAACCTCCGGCCACCCTCTAGCCGCAGCACCCCTCCCCTTCCTCTCCTCCTCCCTCCGTTAGACACAGAAAACCCCACCTCCCTTTTTTTTCTTTTGGATCGACTCCTCCTTATAGACAAGTGAGTTTTTATATTTATATGAGCACAAGTTTAGATTTTTATTCTTCGTTAAATTTAGATTTTAATTTATCATCAAGTTTAGGTTTTTAGTTGTACAGAGATTTGATTTTTTTTTTTTAACAAGAAAGATTATATTTTTATTAACTAAAGATTAGATTTTTCCTTAGGTAAAAAAAAATTAGATTTTTTTTTAATGACGTGAAGAAACGATTTTTACATAAGTGAAAGGTTCGATTTTTATATAGGGAAAGGCGATATTTTTATTCGTAGAAAGGTTAAAGATATAATTTTTATATTATAGAAAGGTAAAAAATATAATTTTTATATAATAAAGAATATAAAAATATCATCTTTATATATGTAGCGAAATAAAAATCTGATTTTTATTATACATATATTGAAATAAAAATGTGATTTTTATAGTGATGATTTGAAAAGGCGAAATCTTTATATTTGAAAAGGCGAAATCTTTATATTTGAAAAGGCGAAATCTTTATATAGAGAATAGCGTGATAAAAATATAATCTTTATTATATGAACATCATTGTAAAAATAGAATTTTTATCTATATAGTAGCAGTGTAAAAATATGATTTTTATAAACATAGCAACAATATAAAAATATGATTTTTAAATTGAAAGTGAACAAATAAAAATGTGGTTTTTATTTCAAAGACAGCAGTATAAAAATGTGATTTGCTACGAGCAACGGAAGTGACAAAAGGCGAGCACAACAAAGATTTTCTACATAAGAAGAGTCGTGGCATTTGGATTAGCTATTGGTGAGAACTTCTCACCTTTAATTTAATATTCTAGTTAAAGTATACACTAGGATGCAGACAGTGTTTAGTAGCACCCGACACCCGTCGTCCACAGACCATGGTCGGCTTGTATGCTTGTTTGTTTGATTTTGTTGTGTAGTTGATTGTGTGATGTGATGTGAAATGAAATAAAATATTTATATAGTTAAAATATTTTATAGTTCAAAATTGAATTTTTAATGTGTATTTAAAATAAATTAATATAAACAAATCGAACGATTTGTTCATATACACACATTTGACTGATATTGATTAGGACGATAAATTTTACACATCGCCCAACTCCACAAATAAAATCTGTGTTCGATTGTTTGAAAACCCCACACGGGTATTGGGATGATATATGACATACACTAATCCCAATAATTAGTTGTATGTCGATCGATTGATTGACAAACTGTTATATGCGTTGAATATTTATATTTGATGTTTATACAATGTAGAATGCACTTTGGATGATGGTTGATTATTTGTCATTGTTGATATATACACGCGTTGTATGGAAATCCATAGAAATAAAATCTATGGTAATTGATTGGGTCTCATTCCAGTTTTGGAATAGAAATATTTGAAAAAGAAATATTTGAAAAAGAAATATTTGAAATAGTATATTTGAAAATAGAAATAAATGAAGCCGTGTTGATTAGATTGACGCCATTTTGACGTGAATGATATTTATATCAATTTTATTCATCTTATAATGAATATCGAAAGTGATTTCAAAATCTGATATTTTGAATAGAATTGAAATTCAAATTGAAATTGAATAGAAATGAATTCGAATTGAATTGAATTGAATTGAAAACGAACTGAAATTGAATTAGAAATCAATTTGAATTGAAATCAATTTGAAATGAATTTAAGAAGAATTTATATTAAAAAATTCAATCTTGATTTGAATATGGAAATGAAGTTGAAATCGTTTCGAAAACGAATTTAAAACGATTTATAAAATACATTTTAAAAGGAAGTCAATGAAGTATATGCTATATATATTATATATATTATATAATTTCTTGAATAGAACGCGCCGCGCCGCGGTAGTTCGCGAATTTCGACCATTGACTTCGAATGAATATTACGGGAGATCCGACCGTCGGATTCTCCTAAAACTGGAACCGTTGGGTTCGTATCGAAAAGAGCTTTCCAATGAATATTAGAAATTTGAAATCTAACGGTTGGATTTGGAATTATGTCCAAATCAAATTTGGAAAAGGTCGCTATAAGTGCAGTTCGATGGTCGTTGATGGAAATCGACTGTACGGGCCTTGATAAAATTATTAAAAATAGTAATAATTTGTGTAAAATCATAAGAAATGATTTGCGAAGAACTGGGATGAAAATCCCATATTTGAAAAGATAAAATTAGATTTTTATCGAAATGAACTAGTTTTGAACTAGAATTATAATTCTATTTATTTTTAAATAAATAAATTGAATTTGAAAAGGGTTTTAAAAGTAACCAGAATTTCCAGTAATTGAATTGGAATGGATTTGAATCGAAATTGTCTTTGGAATATTTCAATGTTGGATTACGTGGCGATACAGATATGGTTAGGGTAATTTGATATATATATATATATATATCGTTATTTCCAATACGATATTTGTTGGTCGTGGAATTTGATATTGAATATAAGCCGATATATTTTCTATTCAGAGCCTTGTATTTAATATCAAATGTGATTTGGGTTTGTCGTGAATGGTGTCTTCATTAACACTGTTCTTAAGCCCAGTAGAGAAAAAGATTAAATCTTTTTATTTTTAGATTTAATGAAGTGTACCAATTAAATGATATTTAATTGGAATTGAATAATGAATTGATTTTTGGGTTTAT
The DNA here is from genome assembly GCA_030737875.1 of Allium sativum. NCBI lineage: Eukaryota > Viridiplantae > Streptophyta > Magnoliopsida > Asparagales > Amaryllidaceae > Allium > Allium sativum. Next base: position 604,745,139 of record CM060910.1, on the reverse strand, counting down.
CGTGAACAGTGTTTTAAATGACACTTGTTCTTTAACCCGATAATTAATGGAATGTGATTTTGGGTTGTCGTGAACGGTATCTTCAATAATACTGTTCTTAGACCCAAAGGAGTTAAGAAAATCAGAAACTAACTGGAGATTAGTTAAGTTGAATGGTTTCGGGTGTATTGATCTGATGTTGGTTTCGTCCTTCGGGGTTAATACTTAGGGAATTGCTCATTAGCTAACTTATGGTTAGGGTCTGATTGAAATGGAATGTGATTTTGGGTTTATCGTGAACCGTGTTTTAAATGACACTGATTCTTTAACCCAATCAAAGATTAAAACTAAGTGGAGTTTTAATGAATCTTTAATTAGATTGATAAGATCGAGAATGGAGTATCACCAGTTTTGCTCCAGGCGATAGTTAAATCTTTAATTAGATTTAAACGTGAAATGGTAATTGAATTTACCGATAACACCGTGGTGTTAGATATGAAGTATAACCAGTTTTACTTCATGGGATGAATAGGTTGGGATTGGGAAATTAAACAAATGATTACCCCGGTAAGCTTCATTAATCCCGACTAGTTGAATCGAAATTCAAAAGAAGATTAAAGAATAAATTCAAGTAATTTATCTTTGATAAAATTAACGGGAACCTTTCCCTATGAATGTGAAATTTAGAAACTAACTGTCAGTTAGCTAAGCATAATGGTTTTCTGGATATTGATCTGATGTTGGTTTCGGCCTTCGGGGTTAATATTTGGGTAATTATTCTCTTGTTAATTTACGGTTAGTGACTGATGAATTGAAGTGAGGCGTATGTTGTGTTTGTGTAACACTTGTTTATAATATACGCGAGTTATTCGGAAAGACTGGGTTTATCCCATTCTGAATAACTGATACGACGATAAGTCAAAGATGAAGACGGTGGTCGAAGACCAGAGGTCTTAACGTCGTTTAGGTGATTACTGATGATCTTGATTGGGATGTACACCCAAGAAGATGCAAACAGTTGGTGATCGTCCAGACGTACTTGGAAATCGATGGATATGCGGGGTACTAGGTGCCTCCGGTTTCGTTCAGACCCAGAACGGACTTGTTAATGGACTGTGTGTCTGACATTGGATTTCATTCTATGTGACTGATATCGGTTGCATAGAGTGGCTTGCCTGTGTGGCATGCGAAGATGCAAATGATCAAGGCTTCTGTTGAAAAGCAACGTCTTGTGGTTGATGATCAAAGCACGGCCCGTGTGGCGTAGCTTTGTGTAACGTTGATTCGCGAGCCTCACACTCCGGTGGTGAACTAAAAACAGCAGTGGACCTCTGGGAGGGCATGCGTTTCTTTCTAGTTAGAAGTGGCGTCCGTGGTTTTACACGCCCTGACGAGTTTGACTTATGTGGTTGTTGCTGTTGCAAGGCGCCTCGGATATATCGGTTGTTCTCGAACCGATGAAGCCATTCGTTGGCTCATTTACGCCCCAAAGGGCGGGGAAACGCAGTGTTCAGGCATTTTAATCCACGTCGGTGGACCGGCCCTGACGATCCAAGGGTCGATGCGCTCTGACCCTGAGGCTCGGGCTAGAGAGTCTCGAAGTCGGTGAGGACTAACTTTTGCCTCGGTTCATAGACGAAAATCCAATTTCCAAATATGTGACATTTGCGGTTTTATTTGTAGAGCCTAGTATACGACATAGTGGGATGGGGCGCTTATGCCGTCTATGATTGATACTTACGATGTGAAGTTGTTTTATACACTATGCACTTATAATAGTATCAAATGATTTGTTTTAAACGTATCAAGCATTCTTGGCTATTATAAGGTAAAAACCCTATCCTCCGGCTTGCGTTGCATTGTGTGATGGGAACTAGGTCTTATAATAGCTTCATTTTTCTTTATTTAGCATTGCGCTGTTTGTTTATGCACTGGTATTCTTGGGAGGAAACCCATTCCTTGTTATACGGCGTGGTCCCTTGATTTGCCTAACTTTAAAAATAAAGATTAATAACTATTTTAGTTCTCACACCATTCACATGACTGACCTGGAGTTTATTGTTTTAACCTAAACTCTGGGTGCCCTTATTTTCGACACGGGCAGCTAGTAGTTTTGTTTTGGCAGATTTATATTCACAGGATCCTGGTTTACAGCTGGAACGAGACTCGGAAAGCTTTGTATCCGCGTATTACTTCTAGTTGTGTATTGTATTAATTTTCCGCTGCGATGTATTTAAATGTAATTTAAATCTCTGATATTTCTGTGTAGTATTTATTCATACCCTGTATATTCTTGTATTCTGATGGAATGGTTGTTATATACAATGAAATGTTCTTCCGTCTGCGTTCTGTTGTGGCTTGTTCTCGAACTATCCGTGCTTTCCTTCACGGGGAAGGTACGGGTCTTTATAGGTATTGGGATGGTATATGACATACACTAATCCCAATAATTAGTTGTATGTCGATCGATTGGTCGACAGACTGTGTAAGCGTTAGATATTTATATTTAATTCTTATGGAGTTGTGTGGTGCACTTTGGATGATGGTTGATTATTTATCGTTGCTATTATATACATGTGTTGTATGGAATCCATATAATTAACATTATATGGTAATTGATTGGGCCTCATTCCAATTGGGAAAATAAAGAATATTATAAAATAAAGGTTCATGTGTTGACAGTACTCATCCATTGAGATTAGTCATGTGTTGAACGAAATATTTTAACCCAGCAAAAGGAGTTTTAATGAATCTGTAATTAGATTGAAATGTGAATTGATAATTTAAATTATCAAATTTGGAAAGTGAGCGAGAATGGAGTATCACCAGTTTTGCTCCAAAGCGATAGTTAAATCTTTAATTAGATTTGAACGTAAAATGGTAATTAGTTTTACCGATAACACCATGGTGTTAGATATGGAGTGTTACCAGTTTTGCTTCATGGGATGAATAGGTTGGGATTGGGAAATAAAATAAATAATTACTTCGGTGTGGTTCGCTAATCCCGACTAGTTTGGAAAACCTAAACATGGTTTGAAATAACATCCAAAGGAAGATTAAAGAATAAATTTAGAAGAATTTATCTTTGATAAAATTAATGGGGACCTTACTCTCAGAATTGAAATTTAGAAACTAGCTGTAGGTTAGTTAAGAAGAATGGTTTCCTGGGTATTGATCTGATGTTGGTTTCGGCCTTCGGGGTTAATACTTGGGAAATTGCTCTCTTAATGATTTACGGTTAGTGACTAATGAATTGGAATGAGGTGTATGTTGTGTTTGTGTAACATTTGTTTTAATATACGCGGGGTGTTCGGAAAGGCCAGGTTTATGCCCATTCTGAATAACCGATTCGACGATATGTCGAAGATGAAGACAGTGATTGAAGACCAGAAGTCTTCACATCGTTTGGGTAATTACTGATGATCTTGATTGGGCTGTACACCCAAGATGAGGGAATCAGTTAGTGGTCGTCCAGACGTGTTTGGATATCGATGGATATGCGAGGAAAGTGCCACCGGTTTCGTTCAAACCCGGAATGAACCTGTAAATGGACGGTGTGTCTGACATTGGATTTTATTCTGTGTTGATTGATCTCCATTAAATATACATCTGTTTAGCGGTGGAGAATTTATTCTCTTGCTTAACGCCCTTCTCTGAGACGTACGAGCTCAGAGGTTGTATATCGATGGACATCTGTCGCATGGCATGAATTGCCTGTGTGGCACACCTAAGTGGCAATTGATCAAAGCTTCTGTTGAAAAGCAAAGTCTCGTGGTTGATGATCAAAGCACGACCTACGTGGCAGCTTTGTGTATAACTTGAATTCGCGAGCCTCACACCTCGGTATGAGTCAAAAATGGGATAGTGACTGCGGGGAGAGCACGACGTTTCTTTCTAGCTTTGGTGGTGTCAGTGACTTACCAGCCCTGACATTTGTATACTTTTCACCTATGTGGTTGTTCGATGCAAGGCGCCTCGATTTTAGGTATGTAAGGACTGGGAAACATGTGTTCAGGAATAATTAATCCTCAAACGTAATGAAGGACCGGCCCTGAAGATCCATGGGTTACCCAGAGTATGTAGTCCCGAGACATATGCTAGAGTGTCTCGAATCGGAGAGGAGCTTTCCCCTTGCCTCGACTCATGACGGAAATCCAATTTCCAATACGAGATATTTCGGTTTTATTTGTAGAGCCTAGTATGGCAACATGATAGATGGTACCCATGCCGCCTAGGATTGATATTTATGATTGAAATTGTTTCGAGACTATACACTTATTATAGTATCAAATGATTGGTTTTTAAAATGTACCAAACATGTTTGGCTATTATAAGTGAAAACCCTATCCTCCGGCTTGCGTTGCATTATGTGATGGGACCTGGGTCTTATAATAGCTTCATTTTTTGAAAGAGATGCGCTATTTTGACGTGAACGATATTTATATCGACTATATTCGTTTTTATACTGAATATTGAAAAGAGATAAGAATCGAACATTTATAACAGGAATTCAAATTGAATTAAAAAGATATCATTTTTTTTAATAAATGAACCGAATAGAATATTCATATGTTGAATAAAATATTTTGGTCATTAAAAAAAATATCTTTATTTTTCTAACTTATTTTAGAAAATTTCGGCGGCATAACGACACGATACTAGAAACGGGACAAGGCCTAGCCTTATCCCCGGTCTAATAATGGCCCACGCCATACACATATCAATCAAATCCATTCCATTTCACCAAACAATAAAATTCAAATCAAATAATCTAACCAACTACACAACCAAACAAACAAGTCCATGGTCTGTGGACGATAGTGTTGGGTGCTACTAAATACCGTCTGCATCCTAGTATATATTTATAACTAGAAAAAGAAATTTAAAGTGAGAAGTTCTCACCGATAGCTAATCCAATACCACGGCTCTTCTTGTGTAGAAGTCATCGCTGTTCTCGCCTTTTGCCACTTTCGTTGCCGTAGCCACAACATATATAAAAATCACATTCTTATATTGTTGCTATGTATATAAAAATCATATTTTTTTTATAATCACTCTATATGGATAAAAATTCTATTTTTACCTCGCTACTATATAGATAAAAATTCTATTTTTACACCGCTACTATATAGATAAAAATTCTATTTTTACATCACTATTATATAGATAAAAATTCTATTTTTACATCGCTATTATATAGATAAAAATTCTATTTTTACATCGCTATTATATAGATAAAAATTCTATTTTTACATCGCTATTATATAGATAAAAATTCTATTTTTACATCGCTATTATATAGATAAAAATTCTATTTTTACATTGCTATTATATAGATAAAAATTCTATTTTACATCGCTATTATATAGATAAAAATTCTATTTTTACATCGCTATTATATAGATAAAAATTCTATTTTTACATCGCTACTCTTATAATAAAGATTATATTTTTATCACACCATTCTCTACATAAAGATTTCGCCTTTTCAAATATAAAGACTTCGCCTTTTCAAATATAAAGATTTAAATCTTTACTATCTATATAATATAAAAATCGTATTTTTATTTCACTAAAATTCATATTTTTGTTTCGCTACTTATATAAAAATCAAATTTTTATTTTCACCTCGTATGTATAAAAATCAAATTTTTATCTTCACTTCGTTATAAAAATTATATTTTTATATTGCTCTTCTCCTTGCTATGACCTGTTCACACACACACACACACACACACACACACACACACACACACATATATATATATATATATATGTGTATATGCATGCAAATGCAACTAATTTCTATTTAAAATAATTGGGTTTTAAGTAATCAGAATTTCTAATATATTTGATTGGGACGATAACTTTTACACATCGCTCAACTGAACAAATAAAATCTATGTTTAATTGTTTGAAACCCCTCACGTGTATTGTAACAACCCGGAAATTCTGAGCCAGTTTAAAATTGGCAAATTTTGCGAATTTTGATGATTTAAAATGAATTATTTTAAATAATATCAATGAGAAATTTATTTTGAATAGAATTCAAATGTATATATTTATATAGCTCGACGTTGGAATATAAATATTTATTTATAATTATAAAAGGAATTGAAAATGGCGCGGTAGTTCGATAATTCGATTTCAAAATTCAAATGAATGTACCGGGTGCAAATTAAAACGGATTTTATCAAAACCAAAAATATTAGAATCTATTTTTGAATATCTTTCCAACGAATCCGAAGAATCGAAATTTCATAGCGGGAATCAAAAGATATGTCCAGTTGAAAATTCCAAATAGTCGCTATGGAATTCAAGCCCTTAAAAATGGAAATTTTGCAAACGACCTCGGATTTCAACGAAACCACTTTTGTTAGATCCGTGATGTCAAGTTATCGCTAGATTCCAATTTTCATAATTTTTCGAATCAATATGTGAGCGTGGCAAAGGAAAACGCGTTTGACCAGTTTAAGTTGATTTTAATCGACTGGAAAATGGCCATTTTTCCAACGATCTCAGAATTCGACGAAACTTGTTTTGTTAGGACCGTATCGTCAATACAAAGCTAGAAAATATTTTTCTGGAATTTTTCGAGTTAGTATGTGGCCCGGGTAATTTGAAATGCGCGTTCAAAATTCAATATATAGAGAAATGATCGAATCAGCTTACGAAACATATCCCATTGTGTTCGGAATGGGGGTCATACGCTAGGGACGACAGTCGGTGGGTTTGATTTCGAGTTCGAATTTTAAAGTTGCTTTTTAGAAATAAATAAATTAAAATATATTTATTTATTTTAGCCCTTACCCACCTCTCTCTCTCTTCATTTTAAATCTTAAAAAAATATAGAAAGAAGGGATCGACGGGAGGAAGAAGCCGCCGCCCCTCTTCACCGTCGCCGTCGCACAGGCGCCTCCCCCTCCCCATCGCCTCCCCCCTCCGCTTCCTCTCTCCCCTCTCCTCTCTTACTTTTCACGAACCCCCGTGCCCTAAATCGAGACAGCCCCCCTTGCGATTCGAGACCACCACGAGCGCAACCAGCCCTAGCCGCCTCCGCCTCCGCCTGCAGCCCGCCTGCGCTCAACCTCCAGCCACCCTCTTGCCGCAGCACCCCTCCCCTTCCTCTCCTCCTCCCTCCGTTAGACGCAGAAAACCCCACCTCCCCTCTTTTCTTTTGGATCGACTCCTCCTTATAGACAAGTGAGTTTTTTTTTTTATATGAGAATAAGTTTAGATTTTTATTCATCGTTAAGTTTAGATTTTAATTTATCATCAAGTTTAGGTTTTTAGTTGTACAGAGATTTGATTTTTTGTTTAACAAGAAAGATTATTTTTTTATTAACTAAAGATTAGTTTTTTCCTTAGGTAAAAAAAAAATTAGATTTTTTTTAATGATGTGAAGAAACGATTTTTACATAAGTGAAACGTTTGATTTTTATATAGGGAAAGGCGATATTTTTATTCATAGAAAGGTTAAAGATATAATTTTTATATTATAGAAAGGTAAAAAATATAATTTTTATATAATAAAGAATATAAAAATATCATCATTATATATGTAGCGAAATAAAAATCTGATTTTTATTATATGTATTGAAATAAAAATGTGATTTTTATAGTGATGATTTGAAAAGGCAAAATCTTTTTATTTGAAAAGGCGAAATCTTTATATTTGAAAGGGCAAAATCTTTATATAGAGAATAGCGTGATAAAAATATAATCTTTATTATATGAACATCGATGTAAAAATAGAATTTTTATCTATACAGTAGCAATGTAAAAATATGATTTTTATAAACATAGCAACAATATATAAATATGATTTTTAAATTGAAAGCGAACAAATAAAAATGTGGTTTTTATTTTAAAGACAGCAGTTTAAAAATGTGATTTTTATATATGTAGTGGTTACGTGCAACGGAAGTGACAAAAGGCGAGCACAACAAAAATTTTCTACATAAGAAGTGTCGTGGCGTTTGGATTAGCTATTGGTGAGAACTTCTCACCTTTAATTTAATATTCTAGTTAAAATATATACTAGGATGCAGACGGTGTTTAGTAGCACCCGACACCCGTCGTCCACAGACCATGGACGACTTGTATGCTTGTTTGTTTGATTTTGATGTGTAGTTGATTGTGTGATGTGATGTGAAATGAAATAAAATATTTATATAGTTAAAATATTTTATAGTTGAAAATAGAATTTTTAACGTGTATTTAAAATAAATTAATATAAACAAATCGAACGATTTGTTTATATACACACATTTGACTGATATTGATTGGGACGATAAATTTTACACATTGCCCAACTGCACAAATAAAATCTGTGTTCGATTGTTTGAAAACCCACACGGGTATTGGGATGATATATGACATACACTAATCCCAATAATTAGTTGTATGTCGATCGATTGATTGACAGACTGTTATAAGAGTTGAATATTTATATTTGATGCTTATATAGTGTAGAATGCACTTTGGATAATGGTTGGTTATTTGTCATTGTTGATATATACATGCGTTGTATGGAAATCCATAGAAATAAAATCTATGGTAATTGATTGGGCCTCATTCCAGTTTTGAAATAGAAATATTTGAAAAAGAAATATTTGAAAAGGAAATATTTGAAATAGAATATTTGAAAATAGAAATATATGAAGCCGTGTTGATTAGATTGACGCCATTTTGACGTGAACGATATTTATATCGATTTTATTCATCTTATAATGAATATCGAAAGTGATTTCAAAATCTGATATTTTGAATAGAATTGAAATTCTAATTGAAATTGAATAGAAATGAATTCGAATTGAATTGAATTTAAAACAAACTGAAATTGAATTAGAAATCAATTTGAATTGAAATCAATTTGAAATGAATTTAAGAAGAATTTATATTGAAAAATTCAATCTTGATTTGAATTTGGAAATGAAGTTGAAATCGTTTCGAAAACGAATTTAAAACGATTTATAAAATACGTTTTAAAAGGAAATCGACAAAGTATTTATTATATATATAATATAATTTCCTGAATAGAACGCGCTGCGGCAGTTCGCAAATTTCGACCATTGACTTCGAATGAATATTACGAGAGATCCGACCGTCGGATTCTCCTAAAACCGGAACCGTTGGGTTCGTATCGAAAAGATCTTTCCAATGAATATTAGAAATTAGAAATCTAATGGTTGGATTTGGAATTATGTCCAAATCAAATTTGGAAAAGGTCACTATAAGTGCAGTTCGATGGTGGTTGATGGAAATCGATTCTACGGGCCTTGATAAAATTATTAAAAATAGTAATAATTTGTGTAAAATCATAAGAAATGATTTGTGAAGAACTGGGATGAAAAATCCCATATTTGAAAAGATAAAAGTAGATTTTTATCGAAATGAACTATTTTTGAACTAGAATTATAATTCTATTTATTTTTAAATAAATAAACTGAATTTGAAAAGGGTTTTAAAAGTAACCAGAATTTCCAGTAATTGAATTGGAATGGATTTGAATCGAAATTGTCTTTGGAATATTTCGATGTTGGATTTCGTGGCGATACAGATAGGGTTAGGGAAATTTGAAAGATATATATATATATATATATTGTTATTTCCAATACGATATTTGTTGGTCGTGGAATTTGATATTGAATATAAGCCGATATATTTTCTATTCAGAGTCTTGTATTTAGTATCAAATTTGATTTGGGTTTGTCGTGAATGGTGTCTTCATCAACACTCTTCTTAAGCCCAGTTGAGAAAAAGATTAAATCTTTTTATTTTTAGATTTAATGAAGTGTACCAATTAAATGATATTTAATTGGAATTGAATAATGAATTGATTTTTGGGTTTATCGTGAACAGTGTTTTAAATGACACTTGTTCTTTAACCCGATAATTAATGGAATGTGATTTTGGGTTGTTGTGAACGGTATCTTCAATAATACTGTTCTTAGACCCAAAGGAGTTAAGAAAATCAGAAACTAACTAGAGATTAGTTAAGTTGAATGGTTTCGGGTGTATTGATCTGATGTTGATTTCGTCCTTCGGGGTTAATACTTAGGGAATTGCTCACTTGCTAATTTATGGTTAGGGTCTGATTGAAATGGAATGTGATTTTGGGTTTAACGTGAACTGTATTTTAAATGGCACTGATCCTTTAACCCAGTCAAAGATTAAAACTAAGTGGAGTTTTAAAAAATCTTTAATTAGATTGATAAGATCGAGAATGGAGTATCACCAATTTTACTCCAGTCGATAGTTAAATCTTTAATTAGATTTAAACGTGAAATGGTAATTGAATTTACCGATAACACCGTGGTGTTAGATATGATGTATAACCAGTTTTACTTCATGGGATGAATAGGTTGGGATTGGGAAATTAAAACAAATGATTACTCCGGTAAGGTTCGTTAATCCCGACTAGTTGAATCGAAATTCAAAAGAAGATTAAAGAATAAATTCAAGGAATTTATCTTTGATAAAATTAATGGGAACCTTTCCCTATGAAAGTGAAATTTAGAAACTAACTGTCGGTTAGCTAAGCAGAATGGTTTTCTGGATATTGATCTGATGTTGGTTTCGGCATTCGGGGTTAATATTTGGAGAATTATTCTCTTGTTAATTTACGATTAGGGACTGATGAATTGAAGTGAGGCGTATGTTGTGTTTGTGTAACACTTGTTTATAATATACGCGAGTTATTCGGAAAGACCGGGTTTATCCCATTCTGAATAACTGATACGACAATAAGTCGAAGATGAAGACGGTGGTCGAAGATCGGAGGTCTTCACGTCATTTGGGTGATTACTGATGATCTTGATTGGGATGTACACCCAAGAAGATGGAAACAGTTGGTGATTGTCCAGAGGTACTTGGAAATCGATGCATATGCGGGGTACTAGGTGCCTCTGGTTTCGTTTAGACCCAAAACGGGCTTGTAAATGGACTGTGTGTCTGACATTGGATTTCATTCTGTGTGACTGATATCGGTTGCATAGAGTGGCTTGGCTGTGTGGCAAGCTAAGATGCAAATGATCAAGGCTTCTGTTGAAAAGCAAAGTCTTGTGGTTGATGATCAAAGCACGGCCCGTGTGGCATAGCTTTGTGTAACGATGATTCGCGAGCCTCACACTCCGGTGGTGAAATAAAAATGGGAGAGGACCTTAGGGAGGGCATGCGTTTCTTTCTAGTTAGAAGTGGCATCAGTGGTTTTACACGCCCTGACGAGTTTGACTTATGTGGTTGTTGCTGTTGCGAGGCGCCTCGGATATATCGGTCGTTCTCGAACCGATGGAGCCATTCGTTGGCTCATTTACGCCGCAAAGGGTGGAGAAACGCATTGTTTAGGCATTTTAATCCACATCTGTGGACCGGCCCTGACGATCCAAGGGTCGATGCGCTCTGACCCTGAGGCTCGGGCTAGAGAGTCTCGAAGTCAGTGGGGACTATCTTTTGCCTCGATTCACAGACGGAAATCCAGTTTCCAAATACGTGACATTTGCGGTTTTATTTGTAGAGCCTAGTATGGCGACATAGTGGGATGGGGCGCTTATGCCGTCTATGATTGATACTTATGATGTGAAGTTGTTTTATACACTATGCACTTATAATAGTATCAAATGATTTGTTTTGAACGTATCAAGCATTCTTGGCTATTATAAGGTAAAAACCCTATTCTCCGGCTTGCGTTGCATTGTGTGATGGTAACTGGGTCTTATAATAGCTTCATTTTTCTTTATTTAGCATTGCGTTGTTTGTTTATGCACTGGTATTCTTGGGAGGAAACCCGTTCCGTGTTATACGGCGTGGTCCCTTTATTTGCCTAACTTTAAAAATAAAGATTAATAACTGTTTTAGTTCTCACACCAGTCACATGACTGACCTGGAGTTTATTTTTTTAATCTAAACTCTGGGTGCCCTTATTTTCGACACGGGCAGCTAGTAGTTTTGGTTTTGCAGATTTATATTCACAGGATCCTGCTTTACAGCTGGAACGATACTCGGAAAGCTTTGTATCCGCGTATTACTTCTAGTTGTGTATTGTATTAATTTTCCGCTGCGATGTATTTAAATGTAATTTAAATCTCTGATATTTCTATGTAATATTTTGAAACGACCCAAGCTTCCTAGTAAAGGAAAGGATGGATTGCTTTGAGAACATTACACATCAGAACACAAACTGAAGAACATTTTATTGCTTATTACAACAATTACATCAGTGTACAAGAATATAACAGAGTATGAATACTTATTACAGAAATAGAAATACAATAATATCAGAGTTTTAAATTACACTTAAATAGCAGCGGAAAAATAATACAAATATACAACCGAAATGAATACGGGGATATAGAGCTTTCCGAATACTGCTTCAGCTGTAAACCAGGATCCTATAAATATATCTGCAAAAAGCTACTCGACTGCCCGTGTGGAAAATATGGGCACCCGAGTTTGCCAGTGAAACAAACTACAGGTCAGTCATGGGACTGGTATGAGAAATCTTAACTTAACTTATCTAATGAGGCTAATCATAGGACCACGCCGCTAACGCGGAACGGGTTTACTCCATTGGATTGCCAATGCATAAAATAAAGTAAAAACGTTAAACAACGCAATGCTTTTTAGAAAAATGAAACCATTATAAGACCCAAGTCCCATCACACAATGAAACGCAAACCGGAGGATAGGGTTTTACCTTATAATGGTCAAAAGATGCTTGATACGCTAAAACGGATTTAATATTAGTGTGTATATCCATGGGTATATATATTTCAAAAACAAATTCAATCATAATGTATTAATCATAGATGGCATAGTACCCCATCCTACTATGTCGCCATACTAGTTCTACAATCAAAACCACAAGGTCGTATTGGAAATTGGATTTCCATCATGAGACGAGGCTAGGGGCAAGCTCCTCTCCGATTCGAGACACTCTAGCAAATGCCTCAGGATCCCCCGCAGTGAACCCTTGGATGCGGTAGGGCCGGTCCCCGCCTATCGGCAGTGGATTGGTTATGCCTGAACCACGCTTCCCGATTCCTTTGAACCTATAATATGACCACTATCGGCCTATAAAAATCCGAGGCGCCTCAAAATCCATCATCCACATAAGTAAAATGCTAGGCCGTGTTAAAGCGCTGACACTACCCCTAGCTAGAAAGAAACGTGTGCACTCCCTACGGTCCATACCCCGTTTTTGACTCATACCGGGGTGTGAGGCTCGCGAAGTCACGATATACACAAAGCTATGCCGTAATAGGCTATGCTTTGATCATCCCACAAGGCCCTGCTTTTCAACAAAAGCCTTGATCATTTGCATCTTGGCGTGCCACATTGACAATTCACGCCATGCGATCAATCACTATTAATATATACCAAGGTGTTAAGCAGAGGATAAATCCTTTACCACCAAACAGACATACATTAACAGAAATCGATTTAATTCACATGGAACGAAATCCAATGTCAGACACGCACCATTTACTTGCTTATGCTCTGGGTATGAGCGAAAACAAAATCCGAACAATCAACAATAGTCCGGATGGCCACCACTGAAGCCCCTTCAAGGTAGCTACTCCCATCAGGGTCTCTGTAGCAACACATCCATTCGATGTGAAGATCGTCGGTCTTTAATCACCGTCTTCATCTTCGACTCTTCATCGTCATAGTAATTATTCGGAATGGGTTGAACCCGGTCTTTCCGAATAACTCACGTATTTTTATAATTGAAAATCAAGTATTATAGCAATACATCCAACGCCACATTCCAATTCAGAATATTCTTATCAAAGATAAACTCTTTGAATTATTCTTAAATTTTCTTTTAAAGACTTACTAAAAACCCAATTTGGGTTTAAATATCAAAATCATTATTCAATTATTATTTAAATTTAAGAAATAAATCTTATCTTTAACTGGGTTAAAGACCTAATGTCATTTAAAACATAGTTCACGATAAACCCAAATTCTTCGTCCATAAAATATGGAATTTTCACAGAAAACAAACCAATATATAATCGTTATAAATTTCTGTATCTGACCAATAATATAAATGGAATAATGGCAAAGCCTCTTAAATTCCATTTGTAGTATCGGTGTTCTTTTACAGAAGCTTATCTCGATTATTATTAATTTGAATTCCATTCAACTCCAATTTAATATATTAAATTGGAAAACTTGGCTTTTTGGAAAATTTCCATTTAAATCTTAATAAAAGATTTATAAATTCCAAAACATATTTTCACTGTCAGTTGGGTTAAAGAACACATGTCACTTAAAAACACAGTTCACAATAAACCCAACTCACCTTTCATTCTTATTTCAATTACTAAATATAAATTGAAAACTTTAATAATTAAAATTAAAAGATTATTCTTTTCATACGGGGATTTAAGAACAGTGTTATTTAAGACACTATTCACGACAAACCCAAAATCCAAATTATTTAATTTAACTTCAATTAAATATTAACCAATTGGAAAACTTCATCAAATCTAAATTTATTGATTTATTCTAGTTAATGACTAGTATATATCAATAAAAATGTATTTTTCTAAAATATATTCTTTTTCTAAAATATATACTTTATTGGAATGTGACTCAATCAACAACCATAATTTGCATATATTCAACGATCATGATAAATAACTATCACACAACCAAATGATCAACCAGAGTGGATACTACACCAAATATTGGGACTAGTGTAGGATCATCCCAACACCCGTGTGGGGTTTCATCCAACAATCAAATAATAAATTATTTGTGCACTTGGGCGATGTGTGAAAATTATCGACCCAATCACATAAACAAGTCGGACGACTTGTAAATGGAAGTGTAATATTCAGTTTGAATATTCTAACAATATATTTAAACACATCAACATCATGGACATGTATTTCAATTCTTTTTATTTTGAACGAAGGACAATAAAAATCCTAACTCTTATTTATTTCACCAAAATGCATATTTTTGGTCTCATTCATTTTCATGCCAAAATGAATATTTTACTTCATCTCCTTTGAATTGACAAAATGTCCCTTCCTAATTCATTCTTTTAATATGACAAAAATATCATTTCCAATTCATTCTTTTAATATGACAAAAATGATCCTTTTTATTTTACTTTACATTTTTTAACAGGAATGTACTTTTTATTTAAATATTCATTTCCTAGCAAAATGTATATTTTATTTTAACATTCATTTTTTTTAACAAAATAAATATTTTATTCTAACATTCATTTTCTAACAAAATTTATATTTTATTCTAACATTCATTTTCTAGCTAAATGTATATTTTATTTAATCTTCTCAATTCAACAAAATATGTTAAATTTGTTTATAAATTTCTAATGCAACAAAATCGTGATTTTGTTCATTAACTTCTAATGCAACAAAATGGTGATTTTGTTTACTAACTTCTAATGCAACAAAATGGTGATTTTGTTTATTAACTTCTAATGCAACAAAACGGTGATTTTGTTTATTAACTTCTAATGCAACAAAATGGTGATTTTGTTTATTAACTTCTAATGCAACAAAATGGTGATTTTGTTTATTAACTTCTAATGCAACTAAATGGTGATTTTGTTTATTAACTTCTAATGCAACAAAATGGTTAATTTTGTTTATAAAACTTCAATGCAAACAAAAGTGTCAATTTTGTTTATAAAACTTCTTTCAAATAAAATGTTGTTTTTATATTATTTTTTTACCAATTCCTAATCAAAATGTTTTTTTTCTTCTCTATCTTAACATTTTATAAACTAAAATGTTAATTTAATCTGCATAACATGTATTTAACAAAAATGTTAATTTATTTACCTCGCATGTTTCCCTAACAAAAAAAAATGTTAAGTTATTTCTAACCAGAAGAACATTTCCAATATAATGACAGATAAATCTAAGATAACAATTTTAATCACAACATGATCTAAAATAAAATGGTGTTTTATTCACTAACAAATTTTTGACAAAAATGTTGTCCCTTTATTTCATTCTATAAAAAGTGACAAAAACTAATGAATTTACTTCGTTCTTTTCAAAGTGACAAAAATGTTGATTTGTCCTTTTTAATGTAATTAACAATAGTGTTAATTTGGTTACGTCCTTTATCAAAAATGTTCTTTTATTCATTAACAAAACTTTGACAAAAAAGGTCTTTTATTCATTAACAAGATTTTGACAAACAATGTTCTTTTTATTCCATTTATTTTAAAGTAAACAAAAATGTCATTTTTGTTTAATTCTTGTAATGTGAACAGATATGAAAATTTTCCTACTTCTTATATTGTGAACAAATATGATAAATTTTAACTAAAAAATCAATCTTGTTCTAACATGACAAATGTCAATTTTGAATTAATATGAGATGTTGGTTTCAACAACACAACCATCATTCAACACAATAATCATCCAATACAATAATCATCCAATACAATATCATTCATCACAAATCTGAGTTTCAATAATCATACTTACATGGTATTTAAACGATGAAGGATAATTAAATTTTAGTAATTTAATAAATCAGATTTCTCACCTCAATTATGATTCTGTTCAATTCAGAGTTGATTTTTCTTCAATTTCTGATCTGCTCTGATTCAGATCTGGTTTATCCTTGAATGTAGTGTTTGAAAAGACGATTCCGACGGTCATTTCCAAGTCAAGGACCAAGGCCGTCATCTTCTTCCTAAATCAGCCGTATAAACAAACCCATCATCGCTTAAAAGCTCGACCACATCTCTCTTCCTGCACTCCCTCCACGGATCATCGAATCGCCATCGAAGTTCGCCACCCGAAAGCGCCGAACCTCCTCCTCCATCGCCTGGAATGTGGGCCAGCTCGCACAGGCCAGAAGCCCGAAAACCCAAGGTGAAGCCGCCACCATTAGACGCACGGTTCTCTTGATTTACTTCGAAACTCCAGATCTTGACCGTTGAACGTGTTGAGCTTGAGAGGCTCTTCGATTTGGTGTTTGGTTTTCTGAAATTCATTGAGAAACGGAAGAGATAGAAGGGGAAGAAGGTGGGAGTGCCATGGCCATCGATCAAGATAAGTGGCGGCTGGTTTTAGTGAAATAGGGTTACGTGTTGTGTCAACCGTTTTTATACGGTATTCTATTAGTATTTTATTTTATCCAAATAATAAATACAAGAAATTTACTTGTTAAACCATCTAAGCTCTGATTTAAACCCAACGAGTGTTGCCTCTAGCTAATAACCCCCATCCCGGACACAATGGAATACGTTTCGTAACCCATTTCGGCTGTTACGATATGTTTTTCTCAAAATTAAATTATAAATCATTTAATTATTAAATTCAAACGTACATTTTAAATTACCGGGGCTACATACTGACTCTAAAAATTGCAGAAAAATATTTCATGTTATTTTTTGACGATACGGTCCTAACAAGACTAATTTCGTCGAATTCTGAGACTGTTTGAAAAACGGCCATTTTAAGCTGATTAAATTTGACCGAAACAGTCAAAACACATTTTCTTTTGCCACACTCACGTATTAATTCGAAAAATTATGAAAATTGAAACTTAGCAATAATTTGACATTCCGGTTCCAACAAAAGTGGTTTCGTCGAAAACCGAGGTCTTTTAAAAAAGGGCTATTTTTAAGGTCAATATATTTAATTAAAATATATAAAAATTCTACCGCGGCTTTTCTAAATTTTGAACTTCCCATAACTTTTGATTTTTTAAAACGAAATTTTAGTTTTTTAGATTCATTGGAATGATATGATTAAACAGATTTAAATATTTCTTGTTTCGTTCAATTCTGATTTATTTTGAATCATGTACAGTCAGTCAAAGTTCAAATTCAAATTTTCAAACTGCAGCGCTGTTTTAAACTCCTTTTATAATTAAATTGAATTTATTCATTCTAAAATAAATTTTTAGTTGTTCCTATTTAAAATAAATTATTTTAAACATTAAAGTCCATTATAATTTCTAAAATAAAAATTTTAAATTGGCCCCAAAATTTCGGGTCGTTACAATCGCCCCCACTTAAAAATCTTTTCGTCCTCGAAAAGGAACGTAGCTAAGAGTTGTTTAATTTAACCAACTCAACTTTATTGGTTTCCATAATTTTGTTAGTTAAATTAATTATCATTCTAATATTTTAATTAGTGAAACTAATTATCAAACATCACAACCAGCAATCAATTAGGTGATTAACTTTTCAAATATATAATCTTTATATATAGTCAAAATCGTATTTTTATTGCAAAACATAGCAATGTGTACTAAGTGTTGGTTCTCATACCAGTCAATTGGAAATATATAGAAATCCCACCTTCGAGACTCGAACATAAATACTGGTGATGGTCGACATATCACCAGAATTACCTCCGGGCGACTAGAGTGTGATTCTATATCTATCCAATATATTAAAACTTCGAATATCCGTTAATTACTCGTATATTCGAAATCTTTATATACTCGAGTGTCCACATTAAAATATAATATACTCAAATACGTATTTTAAATAAAATTTTCAAAACTAAATTTGTTTTCATTTTTATTTTAAAGAAAATAATAATCCTCACACTCGTTCTAGGATGCTACTGATCCCATCTCTAACGAGTTATTATTATTGGATATTACTAATCCAATCTCTGATTAATTCTTTCGTTCGTTTCTAATGTGTTTTGTTCTCGAGCTATGTAAAACCAAAGCTCTGATACCACTGAAACGACCCAAGCTTCCCAGTAAAGGAAAGGCTGGATTGCTTTGAGAACATTACACTCAGAACACAAACTGAAGAACATTTTATTGCTGATTACAAGAATTACATCAGAGTACAAGAATATAACAGAGTATGAATACTTATTACAGAAATAGAAATACAATAATATCAGAGTTTTAAATTACACTTAAATAGCAGCGGAAAAATAATACAAATATACAACTGAAAGGAATACGCGGATACAGAGCTTTCCGAATACTACTTCAGCTGTAAACCAGGATCCTGTAAATATATCTGCAAAAAGCTACTCGACTGCCCTTATGGAAAATATGGGCACCCGAGTTTGCCAGTGAAACAAACTACAGGTCAGTCATGGGACTGGTATGAGAAATCTTAAATTAACTTATCTAATGAGGCTAATCACAGGACCACGTCGCTAACGCGGAACGGGTTTACTCCATTGGATTGCCAGTGCATAAAATAAAGTAAAAACGTTAAACAACGCAATGCTTTTTAGAAAAATGAAACCATTATAAGACCCAAGTCCCATCACACAATGCAACGCAAACCGGAGGATAGGGTTTTACATTATAATGGTCAAAAGATGCTTGATACGCTAAAATGGATTTAATATTAGTGTGTATATCTATGGGTATATATATTTCAAAAACAAATTCAATCATAATGTATTAATCATAGACGGCATAGTACGCCATCCTACTATGTCGCCATACTAGTTCTACAATCAAAACCGCAAGGTCGTATTGGAAACTGGATTTCCATCATGAGTCGAGGCTAGGGGCAAGCTCCTCTCCGATTCGAGACACTCTAGCAAATGCCTCAGGATCCCCCGCAGTGAACCCTTGGATGCGGTAGGGCCGGTCCCCGCCTATCGGTAGTGGATTGGTTATGCCTGAACCACGCTTCCCGATTCCTTTGAACCTATAATATGACCACTATCAGCCTATAAAAATCCGAGGCGCCTCAAAATCCATCATCCACATAAGTAAAATGCCAGGCCGTGTTAAAGCGCTGACACTACCCCTAGCTAGAAAGAAACGTGTGCACTTCCTACGGTCCATATCCCGTTTTTGACTCATACTGGAGTATGAGGCTCGCGAAGTCACGATATACACAAAGCTATGCCGTAATAGGCTATGCTTTGATCATCCCACAAGGCCCTGCTTTTCAACAAAAGCGTTGATCATTTGCATCTTGGCGTGCCACATTGACAATTCACGCCATGCGATCAATCACTATTAATATATACCAGGGTGTTAAGTAGAGGATAAATCATTTACCACCAAACATACATACATTAACAGAAATCGATTTAATTCACATGGAATGAAATCCAATGTCAGACACGCATCCATTTACTTGCTTATGCTCTGGGTCTGAGCGAAAACCAAATCCGAACAATCAACAATAGTCCGGACGGCCACCACTGAAGCCCCTTCAAGGTAGCTACTCCCATCAGGGTCTCTGTAGCAACACATCCATTCGATGTGAAGATCGTCGGTCTTTAATCACCGTCTTCATCTTCGACTCTTCATCGTTGTAGTATTTATTCGGAATGGGTTTAACCCGGTCTTTCCGAATAACTCACGTATTTTTAAAATTAAAAATCAAGTATTATAGCAACACATCCAACGCCTCATTCCAATTCAGAATATTCTTTTAAATAAAATATTCAAATTATTCTATCAAAGATAAACTCTTTGAATTATTCTTAAATTTTTTTTTAAAGACTTACTAAAAACCCGATTTGGGTTTAAATATCAAAATCATTATTCAATGATTATTTAAATTTAAGAAATAAATCTTATCTTTAACTGGGTTAAAGACCTAATGTCATTTAAAACATAGTTCACGATAAATCCAAAATCATCTTCCATAAAATATGGAATTTTCACAGAAAACAAATCAATATATAATCGCTATAAATTTCTGTATCTGACCAATAATATAAATGGAATAACGGCAAGCCTCTTAAATTCCATATGTAGTATCGGTTTTCTTTTACAGAAGCTTATCTCGGTTATTATTAATTTGAATTCCACTCAACTCCAATTTAATATATTAAATTGGAAAACTTGGCTTTTTGGAAAATTTCCATTTAAATCTTAATAAAAGATTTATAAATTCCAAATCATATTTTCACTGTCAGTTGGGTTAAAGAACACATGTCACTTAAAAAGACAGTTCACAATAAACCCAACTCACCTTTCATTCTTATTTCAATTACTAAATATAAATTTAAAACTTTAATAATTAAAATTAAAAGATTATTCTTTTCATACGGGGATTTAAGAACAGTGTTATTTAAGACACTATTCACGACAAACCCAAAATCCAAATTATTTAATTTAACTTCAACTAAATATTAACCAATTGGAAAACTTCATTAAATCTAAATTTAATGATTTATTCTAGTTAATGACTAGTTTATATCAATAAAAATGTATTTTTCTAAAATATATTCTTTTTCTAAAACATATTCTTTATTGGAATGTGACTCAATCAACAACCAAAATTTGCATATATTCAACGATCATGATAAATAACTATCACACAACCAAATGATCAACCAGAGTGGATTCTACACTAAATATTAGGACTAGTGTAGGATCATCCCAACACCTGTGTGGGGTTTCATCCAGCAATCAAGCAATAAATTATTTGTACACTTGGGCGATGTGTGAAAATTATCGACCCAATCACATAAACAAGTCGGACGACTTGTAAATAGAAGTGTAATATTCAGTTTGAATATTCTAACAATATATTTAAACACATCAACATCACAGACATGTATTTCAAATCCTTTTATTTTGAACGAAGGACAATAAAAATCCTAACTCTTATTTATTTCACAAAAATGCATATTTTTGGTCTCATTCATTTTCATGCCAAAATGAATATTTTACTTCATCTCCTTTGAAATGACAAAATGTCCCTTCCTAATTCATCTTTTTAATATGACAAAAATACCATTTCCAATTCATTCTTTTAATACGACAAAAATGATCCTTTTTATTTTACTTTACATTTTCTAATAGGAATGTACTTTTTATTTAAATATTCATTTCCTAGCAAAATGTATATTTTATTTTAACATTCATTTTTTTTAACAAATGTATATTTTATTCTAACATTCATTTTCTAACAAAATGTATATTTTATTCTAACATTCATTTTCTAGCAAAATGTATATTTTATTTAATCTTCTCAATGCAACAAAATATGTTAATTTTTTTTATAAATTTCTAATTTAACAAAATGGTGATTTTGTTTATTAACTTCTAATGCAACAAAATGGTGATTTTGTTTATTAACTTCTAATGCAACAAAATGGTGATTTTGTTTATTAACTTCTAATGCAACAAAATGGTGATTTTGTTTATTAACTTCTAATGCAACAAAATGGTGATTTTATTTATTAACTTCTAATGCAACAAAATGGTGATTTTGTTTATTAACTTCTAATACAACAAAATGGTGATTTTGTTTATTAACTTCTAATGCAACAAAATGGTGATTTTGTTTATTAACTTCTAATGCAACAAGATGGTGATTTTGTTTATTAACTTCTAATGCTACAAAATGGGGATTTTGTTTATTAACTTCTAATGCAACAAAATGGTGATATTGTTTATTAACTTCTAATGCAACAAAATGGTGATTTTGTTTATTAACTGCTAATGCAACAAAATGGTTAATTTCGTTTATAAAACTTCAATGCAAACAATAGTGTCAATTTTGTTTATAAAACTTCTTTCAAATAAAATGTTGTTTTTATATATTTTTTTTACCAATTCCTAATCAAAATGTTTTTTTTCTTCTCTATCTTAACATTTTATAAACTAAAATGTTAATTTAATCTGCATAGCATATATTTAACAAAAATGTTAATTTATTTACCTCGCATGTTTCCCTAACAAAAAAAATTTTGTTAAGTTATTTCTAACCAGAAGAACATTTCCAATATAATGACAGATAAATCTAAGATAACAATTTTAATCACAACATGATCTAAAATAAAATGGTGTTTTATTCACTAACAAATTTTTGACAAAAATGTTGTCCCTTTATTTCATTTTATAAAAAGTGACAAAAACTAATGAATTTACTTCGTTCTTTTCAAAGTGACAAAAATGTTGATTTTGTCCTTTTTAATGTAATTAACAATAGTGTTAATTTGGTTACGTCCTTTATCAAAAATGTTCTTTTATTCATTAACAAAACTTTGACAAAAAAGGTCTTTTATTCATTAACAAGATTTTGACAAAGAATGTTCTTTTTATTCCATTTATTTTAAAGTAAAAAAAATGTCATTTTTGTTTAATTCTTGTAATGTGAAAAGATATGAAAATTTTCCTACTTCTTATATTGTGAACAAGTATGGTAAATTTTAACTAAAACGTCAATCTTGTTCTAACATGACAAATGTCAATTTTGAATTAATATGAGATGTTGGTTTCAACAACTCAACCATCATTCAACACAATAATCATCCAATACAATATCATTCATCACAAATTTGAGTTTCAATAATCATGCGTACATGGTATTTAAACGATGAAGGATAACTAAATTTTAGTTATTTAATAAATCAGATTTCTCACCTTAATTATGATTCTGTTCAATTCAGAGTTGATTTTTCTTCAATTTCTGATCTGGTCTGATTCAGATCTGATTTATCCTGGAATGTAGTGTTTAATAAGACGATTCCGACGGTCATTTCCAAGTCAAGAACCAAGGCCTTCATCTTCTTCCTAAATCAGCCGTATAAACAAACCCATCATCGCTTAAAAGCTCGACCACATCTCCCTTCCTGCACTCCCTCCACGGATCATCGAATCGCCATCGAAGTTCGCCACCCGAAAGCGCCGAGCCTCCTCCTCCACGGCCTGGAACGTGGGCCAGCTCGCACAGGCCAGAAGCCCGAAAACCTAAGGTGAAGCCGCCACATTTAAACGCATGGTTCTCTCGATTTACATCGAAACTCCAGATCTTGACCGTTGAACGTGTTGAGCTTGAGAGACTCTTCGATTTGGTGTTTGGTTTTCTGAAATTCATAGAGAAACGGAAGAGATAAAAGGGGAAGAAGGTGGGAGTGCCATGGCCATCGATCAAGATAAGTGGCGGCTGGTTTTAGTGAAATAGGGTTACGTATTGTGTCAACCGTATTTATACGGTATTCTATTAGTATTTTATTTTATTTTATTAATAAATACAAGAAATTTACTTATTAAACCATCTGAGCTCTGATTTAAACCCAACGAGTGTCGCCCCTAGCTAATAACCCCCATCCCGGACACAATGGAATAGGTTTCGTAACCCATTTCGGCTGTTACGATATGTTTTTCTCAAAATTAAATTATAAATCATTTAATTATTAAATTCGAACGTACATTTTAAATTACCGGGGATACATACTGACTCTAAAAATTGCAGAAAAATATTTCTAGTTATGTTTAGATGATACGGTCCTAACAAGACAAATTTCGTCGAATTCTGAGACTGTTTGAAAAATGGCCATTTTTAAGCTGATTAAATTTGACCGAAATAGTCAAAACACATTTTCTTCTGCCACACTCACGTATTAATTCGAAAAATTATGAAAATTGAAACTTAGCAATAATTTGACATTCCTGTTCCAACAGAAGTGGTTTCGTCGAAAACCGAGGTCGTTTGAAAAAGGGCTATTTTTAATGTCAATATATTTAATTAAAATATATAAAAATTCTACAGCGACTTTTCTAAATTTTGAACTGCCCATAACTTTTGATTTTTTAAAACAAAATTTCAGTTTTTCAGATTCATTGGAAAGATATGATTAAACAGATTTAAATATTTCTTGTTTCGTTAAATTCTGATTTATTTTGAATCCTGTACAGTCAGTCAAAGTTCAAATTCAAATTTTCAAACTGCAGCGCTGTTTTAAACTCCTTTTATAATTAAATTGAATTTATTCATTCTAAAATAAAATTTTGGTCGTTCCTATTTAAAATAAATTATTTTAAACATTAAAGTCCGTTAAATTTTCTAAAATAAAAATTTTAAATTGGCCCCAAAATTCCGGGTCGTTACATATTTATTCATACCCTGTATATTCTTGTATTCTGATGGAATTGTTGTTATATACAATGAAATGTTCTTCCGTCTGCATTCTGTTGTGGCTTGTTCTCGAACTATCCACGCTTTCCTTCACGGGAAAGTTACGGGTCTTTATAGTTGGTATCAGAGCTTTGGTTTACAAAGCTCAGAGAACAAGACACATTAGAACCATACGAAAGAATTCATCAGAAATTGGATTAGCAATATCCAATGGAATGACTCGTTAGAGACGGGATCAGTAGTATCCTAGAATGAGTGTGAAGAGTATATTTTTGAAATTGAAAACAAGTTTGTTTTGAAAATTTAAATCAATTACTCGTATTTGATTATTTATTTATATGAATTTGGACAATCCAATATATAAAGATTTTGCCTATATGTCTTGCAAACGTGTATTCGAAGTTTTAATGTATTGGATAGTTATAGAATCGCACTCTAATGCTCGGGGATAATTCTGGTGGCGGGGCACCATCGCCAGTATTTATTTTCGAGTTTCGAAAGTGAGATTTCTATATATTTCCAATTGACTGGTGTGAGAAACGAAATTAGATAGGGCTTATTGTTGTGATTTGGCATCAAAAATCAGATTTTTGACTATATATCAAAGTTATGAATTTGAAAAGCTAATCAACTAATTGACTGATGGTTGTATTGTTTGATTATTGTTTGATTAATTAAATGTTGAATCATGTAACCAAATTGACCAAATAGTGAATTGTATTGAGAATTTGTCGCATTTGCATGCATATACATGTACTTACATTGAACAGGTCATTGCAAGGAGGCTAGAGCAGAGAATAAAATTTGTTTGCCCGACAAATAGTTACATGTTTACCATAATTTACTGTTTTGTTTGGGTGATGATGATTTTATGAGCCGATTGGCGAGCCGCTTGGCTTTTTCTTTTTGAGATCAGAGGGCCTGTATGGCAATTTCGGGATTTTCCCGGTGCTCCCGGTGCAGGGGAGGTTATGGCGAAATTTTTCGAAAATTTAGGGTGTTAGCCAAATTTTTGAAAAATTTGAAAAGTTCTTAGAAACTGAAAAGTTGAAGAACTTAAGCCGTAGGGAAAACAATGAAAGTTGAGTTGGTTTGTAAAACTTTAAAATTTTTAAACTGGCTCAGAATTTCCGGGTTGTTACAATCTCCCCCACTTAAAACTTTTCGTCCCCAAAAAAGAACGAAGCCGAAAGTTGGCAAATTTTGCGAATTTTGATTATTTAAAATGAATTATTTTAAATAATATCGACGAAAAATTTATTTTGAATTGAATTCGAATGTGTATATTTATATAGCTCGATGTTGGAATATAAATATTTATTTATAATTATAAAAGGAATTGAAAATGGCGCGGTAGTTCGATAATTTGATTTCAAAATTCAAATGAATGTAACAGATGCAAAATCAAACGGATTTTAGCGAAACCAAAAATATTAGAATCTATTTGTGAATATCTTTCCAACGAACCCAAAGAATCGAAATTTCATAGCGGGAATCAAAAGATATGTCCAGTTGAAAATTCTGAATAGTCGTTATGGAATTCAGGCCCTTAAAAATGGAAATTTTGCAAACAACCTCGGATTTCGACGAAACCACTTTTGATAGATCCGTGATGTCAAGTTATTGCTAGATTCCAATTTTCATAATTTTTCGAATCATTATGTGAGTGTGGCAAAGGAAAACGCATTTGACCAGTTTTAGTTGATTTTAATCGACTGGAAAATGGCCATTTTTCCAACGATCTCAAAATTCGAAGAAACTAGTTTTGTTAGCACCGTATCGTCAATACAAAGCTAGAAAATATTTTTCTGGAATTTTTCGAGTTAGTATGTGACCCCGGTAATTTGAAATGCGCGTTCAAAATTCAATATATAGAGTTATATGTTGATTTTGACGAAAATTGTTCGAAACGATCGAACCAGCTTACGAAACATATCTCATTGTGTTCGGAATGGGGGTAATACGCTAGGGACTGTAGTCGGTGGGTTCGATTTCGAGTTCGAATTTTAAGGTTGCTTTTTAGAAATAAATTAATTAAAATATATTTATTTATTTTAGCCCTTACCCTCCTCTCTCTCTTCATTTTAAAACTGAAAAAAAAAATAGAAAGAAGGGATCGACGGGAGGAAGAAGCCGCCGCCCCCTCTTCACCGTCGCCGTCGCATAGGCGCCGACCCGCTTCCCATCGCCTCCCCCTCTGCTTCCTCTCTCCCCTCTCCTCTCTTACTTTTCGTGAACCCCCGTGCCCTAAATCGAGACAGCCCCCCCTCCGATTCAAGACCACCACGAGCGCAACCAACCCTAGTCGTCTCCGCCTACAGCCCGCCTGAGCTCAACCTCCGGCCACCCTCTAGCCGCAGCACCCCTCCCCTTCCTCTCCTCCTCCCTCCGTTAGACACAGAAAACCCCACCTCCCCTCTTTTCTTTTGGATCGACTCCTCCTTATAGACAAGTGAGTTTTTTTATTTATATGAGAATAAGTTTAGATTTTTATTCATCGTTAAGTTTAGGTTTTTAGTTGTACAGAGATTTGATTTTTTGTTTAACAAGAAAGATTATATTTTTATTAACTAAAGATTAGATTTTTCCTTAGGTAAAAAAAAATTAGATTTTTTTTTTAATGACGTGAAGAAACGATTTTTACATAAGTGAAAGGTTCGATTTTTATATGGGGAAAGGCGATATTTTTATTCGTAGAAAGGTTAAAGATATAATTTTTATACTATAGAAAGGTAAAAAATATAATTTTTATATAATAAAGAATATAAAATATCATCTTTATATACGTAGCGAAATAAAAATCTAATTTTTATTATATATGTTGTAACACCCCGTATGTTGAATAACTTACTATAATATAAAACAGGGCAGAATAAAATTTTAAAATCTGAATCAGGGGAAACGGGCTATGCCATTGCGTTCGTCTCGGAAAAATACGCGAAATAGAGTCCGAGTTTTCAAAAATCGGAGTCCGTATGACCCAGTTAAGGCCCGAAGAAGTTTTCACAAAATTCAATACAGATTTAAAAACGAAAATTTCACATTTCAGAAGAGGCGGGAAAATTCCCGCCAGGCAGAGGGAGTCGACCCTAGGGTCGACATGGGTGTCAACCCCCCCTTGGGGTCGACCCAGGGGTCGACACAGGGGTCGACCCCCCCCGTCGGTCTGTGTGACCTGGGTGCACCATTTTGGCTTTTGGGCTGTGCTGGTGGCTAGTGACGAAATCTGACGGCTCTAATCTGATTTAGGGTTAATCTAATGGCCTAAAACACCTAACTAATCTATAAATAACCCCTAAGACTACCCTAATTCATACTAAAAATAGAAACAACGTCGTCATGCCGTCAAAATGCAACTTGAAGGAGCCTCTATCAAATTAAAGAGGAAGATAGCTTCTCAAATCAACTTCTAATCAACTCTAGCAACTTAATCATCTTCTTAGGAGTGCTAATCAAAAAGTTGTGAGTTTCTATAGCCTTAATGACCAATTGTTGAAATGATTATGATAGGATATAATGAGGTTATGGCTATGAATGTGGATCAATGCAAGTTATGCAAGTTATATGCTATGTGTTAATGATGTTATGCAAGTTATGCAAGTCATATGCTATATGTTCATGATGTTATGCAAGTTATGCAAGCTATATGCTATATGATCATGATGTTATGCAAGTTATGCAAGTCATATGCTATGGGTTCATGATGCTAGTTATGCAAATCACTATGATAAACATTGATCCATTATGACACCATGATTATGCAAGTTTGGTGTATGATTATATGTAAGTTCATATGTGATATGTTATGCAAGTTTGGTGTATGATTATATGCAAGGTCATATGTGATATGTTATGCAAGTTTGGTGTATGATTATATGCAAGTTCATATGTGATATGTTATGCAAGTTTGGTGTTTGATTATATGCAAGTTCATATATGACATGTTATGCAAGTATGGTGTTTGATTATATGCAAGTAACATGTGCAAGTTTACACCTTTGTATGAGATGTAAATATGCAAGTTAACCCCTTTGTATGTCATACATACATATGCAAGTTTACCCCTTTGTATGACATAAGTAACTTATGCAAGTTAACCTCTTTATGACATATGTGATTCATGCAAGTTTGGGTTGATTATTTATACTAGTTGGGTTTGATGCTATATGTATGTTGACACCTTTAAACCCATGTTGATGATAATGTTATGCAAGTAGAACCCATTGTATTTGTGATGAATCTTCCCTTTTATGTCATGTTAGCGAATTACGTGGGGAACGATGGGGTTAATATACATGTTACTGAAATGATGTGAAGTTGGTATGATTATGCATACCATAAAGTGGATAGACATAATTGAGTCAATTGTGTACATCGTTAAATTTGTAATTAATTGGGGATAATTAATAAAAAATTATAGGGGTGATTAATTAGGTGTAATTAATCGACTAAGACACGAGGTTGGACCCTTTTTGTAGCATAAGACTGCCCGGAACCGACCGGCAAATCCAGCGGCTACAAATGATTGGCCCAATGTGAGAGGTCTTAGGCACAAACTTAATACGTGACAAGTGTAAAGACACGAGGTTAGACTCAGTTATGGCGTAAGGCTGTCCGGACCCAACCGGCAAATCCAGCTGCCATAAAAGATAGTCTAATGTGAGAGGTCTTTACAACGGTCACGTTCTTAATCAATTAAGAAACACTTAACCAGATAAGCATGTAGTGGGGCATGAGGGGTTAAGTGGGTGCCTTGGGTGGCATGTGGAAATCAAGTAAGTGCCTTGGGTGGCATGTAGAAATCTAGTGGGTTGCCTTGGGTGGCAATAGAAAATACGATTAGAATACTTAACCAAGTGGAAACATGTAATTAAACATGATTAAAGGGTTAAGTGGGATGCACTAGATAAAGGGACAAGCTTAGGTGGGTAGCTTGTGGGGGCCCATTTCAACCAGTAACCCATATGTATCTTATTGGGCTTGACCCATGTCGAGGACGGGACACGCGTACTGGGCTTGACTATAAGAGGCCAAAACGGGTTAGCGGTGGCAACGCAAGTCCAACGGGTTTCATATGCATGTGTGGACCCGGGCTGGTAGGTAAGACGTTGTTGCATCGTGTAGGTATAAGCCGTGCACCGTTGATTGTATCGGGTTGCCACTTTGGGGAGTGATACACCCCACTGTGGGGCCAGCACGGGTATCTACGGTAGGGAGCCGATCGCTTGGGGAGTAGTAGGCACACCTAGTGGAGATAGGGGCAGACGACACCTATGTAGTCAGCTAGGGGTACACAAAACTACTGGGTAAATTTTCTAAGTCCTTGGGTGGGATCAACCTTTAAGTAGGAATGACTGGTGTGGTGCAGTTAGTAATTACCCTTGGGTGGGTAGATGCGTCTTTACCGTTATCTTAGTTCATCCTATGTCTAGTTGACTACTTAGTGTAGTCATTTATCCCCAGTCATCACCGTACCAAGTTTATATCATACCCTAATTACTTTAATGATTGTGTTGTTAAAGTTATAGGGCTCACTCAGACTTATGTCTGACCCCGTTGTTTTTATCTTTTTCCCCCTCAGGTCCTCAGGTTGGGCCTAGTACTAGTGGGCTTTGATCAGATCGCTTATCTATCTTTTGGAGCTTGGACCGTGATGTAAAGCCCAGCTTATCTTTTCTATTATGGCTATTAGTTACTTAGTGGGATTATGTACTTATGTTTTATCAGGATGGATATTTGGTACTTGACTCTTTTATGGTGTTGTAACTAAACATGTTTACCTTCTGCGGCAATGAAATGATGTTTAGATTTTCAAGTATTTATATCTGTCTTGTTGTAATTTTTCTGTTCTATATTCACTTAAAATGCTCCACCGAAGTTAAGGCATTCCCTTAGTGAGTGACCTTAGCGGGTGTGGGGTGTTACACGTGGTATCAGAGCGAAGGTTACCGGAACAGATAAAATTTTTAGAAAACTATTTTTCTAAAAACATTTTTGGAAGAAGTATTTTCAAAAACATGTCTTTTAAGAGAAAAGTTTTTGAAAGAAAAGCATAATCCCCAATAGCCATATCTTTATCTTTCGAATTCTCCATTTTGAATCTTTCCTTTTTTGTTTCAGCTTGGCTGAAGATCTTAACTTTCCGGAGGGTGTAGCGATACCAGTATGGTATAGGAGATTGATGGAGGCTAGGGCCGCCACTGCAGGTCCAGCAAATGTTCCTCCACCAATAGTAGCACCCGATCTTCCTCCTCCTCCTCCTCGCACGGATACTTTTGCTAAGACTTGCAAGGAATTTAAGGCTATGGGAGGGAAACCTTTTCAAGGATTAGAAACTTTTGTGGAAGCTAGAGATTGGCTTAAGGAGATGGAAGAGTTGATAGACCTCTTTGAGATGGAAGAAGGAAAGAAAGTCAAGTTAGCTGCTTGGTTAATGAAGGGAGAGGCCTCATTCTGGTGGGAGGTCACTAATGGAGAGCGCCCTGTTGACTCTTGTGCGGATTTCAGACAAAGATTTGTGGCAAAGTTTCTCTCAAGGGCGGAGGAAAATTTGTATATGGAAAGATTCTTGACTCTAAAGCAAGGAAACCTCTCGGTGAAGGAATATGTCAACAAGTTTAATCAATTGGCAAGGTTTGGCATAGACATGGTGAATACACCGGAGAAGAAGGATTTGAGGTTCGTTAAAGGCTTGAATGAACCAATGCATGGATTGGCTATGACTCACATCCCTATGGGGGCCACCTTTGATAAGCTAGTAGACATGGAACTCATGCATGAGGAAGAGAAGGGTCCCAATGCTAATAAGGCACCCGAGAAGAAAGGAGATCAGAAGAGACCTCAACAGCAACAGCAAAGCATGGGTGGGAAAGGCAACGGTGGCAAGGGAAAGAAGAAGTGCTTCAATTGTGGGACACCAGGCCACCTAAGCAAAGATTGTCGAAAGAAGAAGAAGACGGGCTGCTTCCACTGTGGCGAAGCAGGGCATCTAGTGAAGGACTGCCCTAAGAAGGGGCAAAGGACGGGATCTACCTCAGGGGAACAGGTGCAAGCTCTTATGGCACCAGGTCAGGCAAGGGGGCAAGTTCAGGCTCTCGCGGTTCCACCGATTCAGGAAAGAGGTAGAACTATTTCTGTTGAAAGTCTGGTTTTTCTGTTTGATCATCCTGTCCGTACTTTGTTTGACTCTGGCGCATCTCATTCGTTTATCTCATCATCATTAGTTGAGTCACTGCACTTAGACACCAGTCTAGTAGATGATCCCTTGGTTGTTTCAAACCCAATTGGGGGCTCCACTTATTTGTCCATGATATGTTTGGGTTTGAAGATTTCTATACTTAGCGTTGAGTTTAGATGTGATGCTTTTGTTTTGGGCTTCACGGGCTATGGGTTGATTTTGGGCATGGACTGGTTATCCAGTAATGGTGCGGTTCTTGATTGTGAAAGGAGAGTTGTTAGGCTCATTACCCGCTTGGGTAACACTCTCGAGATCTCTTGTAATCCCATGGATTCTGTTATGCTAAGTTATCTTGAATCGCTTGACGCTTCGGTCGAGAGTTTGCGATCTGTTAGAGTGGTCCGGGAATACCCGGATGTGTTTGAGGAGGTGAAGGGCTTACCTCCGAAGCGGGAGATAGACTTCCGAATATATCTGGTGGACAATGCTAAACCTGTATCTTTACCAGTGCGCCACATGGCTCCTCGAGAGAGGAGGGAACTCCATAAGCAAGCAGGGGAGTTGCTTGAGAAGGGGTTCATAAGACGAAGTATATCGGAGTGGGGTGCTCCAGAAGTTTTTGCCACGAAGGCGGATGGGTCCCTCAGACTTTGTGTAGACTATAGAGAACTCAACAAGCTCACAAAGAAGAATAGACACCCATTGCCGAGGATTGATGATCTCTTTGATCAGTTGGTTGGCGCTTCAGTATTTTCGCAGTTGGACTTAGCCACGGGGTTTCATCAGTTGAGAGTGGCTGAGGATAGCATAGACAAGACTGCCTTTACGACTCCGGATGGTTTCTATGAGTGGCTGGTGATGCCATTTGGTTTGACGAACGCCCCTGCATACTTTGTTGATTTGATGAGTAGGGTGTTCAGGGAGTACCTTAATAAGTTCGTGGTGGTCTTTGTGGATGACATCTTAGTCTTTTCTAAGAGTGAAGAAGAGCATGCCCTACATCTTAGGGAAGTGTTGGAGACTGGACTAGGCGCAGTCTTAATGCAAGAGCGAAGGGTAATAGCCTATGGTGGAAGGCAGTTGAGAAAGCATGAGAAAAATTATCCTACCCATGATTTAGAGTTGGCCGCTATTGTTTTTGCGCTTAAGATTTGGCGCCATTATCTTCTTGGAGAGAGGTTCGAATTGTTCGCTAACCACAAATCATTGAAGTACTTGTTTTCTCAGAAGGATTTGAACTTGACACAGCAAAGGTGGATGGAGTTCTTAGCATCCTATGATTTCGAGACAGCGTATACCCCTGGCAAGGGTAACATGGTGGCGGACGCCTTGAGCAGAAAAAGGTTGTCCTTGAGTGTAACAGCCTGCATTTTATGTATCGGAAGATCATAAAATAATTTTATTTTATTCCCTGAGGGTTGGATCATTCTCATCTTTTAGTATGTTGCTTATGGGGATGTGAGACATGTCCATAAATTTTACCGATTTTGTTTGTGACCATTTTGCCCCTGTCAGTCTTGTACAGGGCATAACTTTTGACTCAAGTCGAATCAGAGGGTGAGACCTGTGCCATTGGAAAGGAATTGATGATTCTCTTTCCGTAGAGTGGTTACATTAAGGATTTGGTTCAGCGGTTTGGGAGAAATCGCTGTTTTAAGGTTTTTCAGTTGGCTGTTCAGGTTTTGGAAGGATAATGGGCTGATTTGGAGGAGGCTCATTAGGGGGTTGGTGGAGGCTATAAATAGGGGGTAAGGGATATGGAGAAAGGTTGGCATTTTCCATTCTTTTATGGGGAGGTTTTGATCTCCTTCTTCCTCTAACATCTTTCCACCATTAAAATTCCAAAATCCAAGGAGGGAAATCGAAGATCTACACCATAAGAGGCTAGATCTACATCGTTTCAAGGGAGAATTCATCGGATTGAGAGTTTGATTCGAGGTGTTCGCTGTCCGGATTGCTTTTTCATTGTTTTTACATTGATTTGGAGAATTGGTGAGTGATTTACATCTCTCATTCGGATTCATGCAAGTATATGGGTTTTAGGATGTTAATTTCATCATTTCCATGTTATTTTCCTTAGATCCACACCATGCTAAGTCCATTTTATATATGAACCACCTTAGGATCTGATCTAGATAATTTAAGTGGTTAATTTTATGATTTTTCTCAAGATTATGCCAGTTAGATCCGTTTTTATGTTCATATGATTCACTTATCATGTATTGGGAAATTTATGTGTTTTGATGGAAATTGTTAGATTGATGATATTGTTGGTTGCATAACATGTTTGTGATTGCGTTTGGATGAATCGGATAAGCTGGTTTCGTCGGATTCGTCGTTTGGCGAAGTTTTGGTCGAAATCAGAATCGAATTGGAGATGTGCAGGTTTCTGGTCGGACTGATGGCTCTGGTCGGTCCAAAAGGGTCTGGAATGAGGTGGTCGGTCATATTATGGCTTGGGGAGCAAGTCAGGGAGTTGGCCTGTCGGATGGAGTTGGTCCTGGTCAGTCCGATGGATCTGGTCGGTCTTGACGGGGTCGAAAGCTGGTTGCTATGGAGGAGCTGGTTGCTCAGAAGGAGCTGGTCGTTCTGGGGCAGGCTAGTCGGTTTTAAGCTGGTCGTTCTGGAGCAGGCTAGTCGGTTTTAAGCTAGTCGTTCTGGAGTAGGCTAGTCAGTTTTAAGCTGGTCGTTCTGGAGCAATGCTAGTCGGTTTTGACTGGGTCTTGGAGCTGAATGGTTTGATCGGTCCAGAAAGCTGAGGAGGGAGTCTGGTCGGCTCAGGGGGGGTCCTGGTCGGTCCAGGAGTAGCAAAGGGAGATCTGGTCGGTCCAGGGGGATCTGATCGGTCCATAAGTACCAAAGGGGGTCTGGTCGGTTCAGAATGGGTCTGGTCGACGTTTCTAGTGGAAATTTCTGATCGGACACTTCTAGTGATGACATAACTTCGAGGTGGTTCAAGCAGGATGGCTCGAAGTGGGGAATGTGTTCATTGATCAAGGTGGAACAACGAATGCGGTGACAACTCAAAGGTTGTGAGTTGGTGGATAATGGCTGCTCGAGAAGGTTGCTTGAGCTATGAAACATCGTCAAGGTTGGACGATTAGAGATGCGAAGGCCGAGAAGTCTTCGTTGTCGTAAGTTCTAGCAGGCTCAAAGCAGGGGTACGATGGGTATCGTTGAAAGGCCCAAAAGACCGGTTGTTGGTCGAGTACCCAGGGTCTTCCGGTTGGGGAAAGGCCTAGTGTCAAGGTTGGACATTGCCAAGGTTGGGCATATGGAGTTCATGCTAGAACTGGGGTTACCATTAGCCCTTGACATATGGCAAGGTTGGCCGTCATACGATAATGATGGTTTCGAAGCAGGATTGGCGGTGATAGCCAGAGTCTGTCATGTATGCTGGATGTTTTGCATGTGCCATCCCACGTGGGTTATCCAACATCGAAGTAGATGTTCCTTGAGTGCTTGTCTGATATTGGTTTCGTCCTCTGGGGCTTGTATTCAAGGGATGTCGAATTCGACTAGGATGATCTACGTGAGATATATATAATCTCGATGCCATAATTGCTATTGTTGGTTGTTTCTGTTTTCCATGGATGAATGGTTGTTCTGGTTCCTATGGATTAATGGTTGAAATTCTTGGTGTAAAGGCTATCACTGTCCGATGTGGGGAAGATAAGGTTGAGTTCTTCTCTGGTGATGTGGGTAGATAAGTTGTTCATTTGCCCATTCTCATATGCTATCTTGTTGAAGTTTGTTAACTGTATTATCGCTCACTAAGACTATTGTCTGACTCAAGGTTTTATGTCTCCTCTTATTACCTTGGGTTGTTCATCCGGTTGTGGATGGGCAGACTAAGTAGCAGGTTACAGGTAATGGAGCTTAGTGATACGAGGAAGCTGAGCGATGACGAGCAGGATGCTGGCGTACCAGTTTTATTCTATCTAGTATTTCTGTTTCCGCTGTTTGGGTTGCTTGAGAGTTGTAGTGAGGACTTATGTACAAACTTGGATATCGGTTGGATAATCTTTCTGGATGTTGAAAGAGTTTCAAAAGTTTGCTATATGATACCTCATTACTATTACCTATTGTGTATGTTCTGTTATACTTTATCCTTGCGCTGTGAGTTCTACGACAGGTTTCGATGTGTTCACTTACTATGATGATCGTCCATAGCAGCCTGGCACGCCTTTCAGCGCATTACTCCTCTTGTTTAGTGTAGGGGTTATGGGCGGTCGTCACATTTGGTATCAGAGCTCTGGTCAACGATTTTGGCCAAAGTTCGAAGATGTAATTACGTATGAGAGACGTATTTGTAGATTTCAGTTGGATGTTTACTATATATATTAGTATATATAGTAGTAGCGGTTGTATCTCTTTAGCAGTTTTCTTGGAAGTGGCTAATTATTCTAAATTGCAGATTTAGAATGAGTAGACAACCATCAAGACACGCTGCTAGGGGAGCTAATACTGGAGGGGGAAATGGTGGTGAACCAGATTACCCGGCCATGTTTGAAGCCATGGTAGAAGCAATTATGCGAAGGGTACCCGCTCCAGTGGCGGCTACGGTAGATGTAGGTGTGCGAGTTCCTAGGGTAGATTTTGCAAAAATGTGCAAGGACTTTACATCTCTAGGAGGGAAACCATTCAAGGGAACTGAGCCAGCTGAAGAGGTTCAGAGGTGGATGGATTCATGTGTTCGAATCTTTGGAGACTTGGGTATTGAAGATGCAATAAAGAGAAAGCTTGCATCAAGGCAGCTTCAGAGCAGGGCCATGGAATGGTGGAATGGTGGAATTCTGTCATACTCGAGACTCCGGAAGAGGAGATTTCATGGGAGCAATTCCAAGCTAAGTTTGAAGCAAAATTTATCTCCACTGCTCAGAAGTCCGTTCTCTTCAAGAAGTTCGTAGAGTTGAAGCAGAATGGCAGATCAGTGTTTGACTACATTTCTGATTTTGAGACTTTATCTAGATATGCTCGTTCATACATTGATACACCTTATCAGAAGAACGAGAAGTTTGTCTTGGGTTTGGATACACATATTGGGAAGCCACCTGTGGACCATCTTGATGATTCATTTGAAAAGATCGTGGAAAAAGCTATTCGCCATGAGAGCTTGTTTCCCAAGGAAGCAAATGTTGTCGCTGCAACCAAGGAAGCTCAGAAACCACAGTAGGGTGGTAATAATAAAAAGAGGAAGCAGCAACAACAGAAAGGAAAGGATGGCCAAAAGAAACCCAAGAGTGAGGTGGTTTGCTTTAACTGCCAACAGAAGGGTCATTATTCAAATGAGTGCAAGAATCCCAAAGCTGAGAAGAAGTGCTTCAAGTGTGGAAAGCCTGGGCATGAGAGGAAAGATTGTCCAGAATCAGCTAAGCGCAAGCAGATTGTGAAGGCATATGCTTTGGACGCTGTGCCATCTTCTTCAAGAGCTCCTACTGCGGAAGAGAGGGGAAAGGGTGTCGTGGTGCAAGGTACTTTTTCCGTTAACGGTGTTTCACTTTGAGTGTTATTTGATACTGGAGCATCACATTCATTCATCTGCAATGAGCTT
Organism: Allium sativum; assembly: GCA_030737875.1. NCBI lineage: Eukaryota > Viridiplantae > Streptophyta > Magnoliopsida > Asparagales > Amaryllidaceae > Allium > Allium sativum. The sequence goes on along the minus strand of CM060910.1, from coordinate 604,707,597 downwards.
GTGTGTCGCTTGGGTTTGGAACCCGAGATTTGTGATAGACCATTGATCGTGACTAATCCAGTTGGGGGTTCGTCCAGTTTGTGCATGATTTGCCACGGTCTAGTATTATCGAGTCATGGTTGCTCTTTTATGTGTGATTGTTTTGTTCTTAACTTCACTGGGTATGGGATCATCTTGGGCATGGATTGGCTCAAGAAGTATGCGGCAAGGGTGAATTGCGAGAAGCTAGAGGTGAGGGTCGGGGATGTGGAAGGGCGAAAGGTGTTGATTAGATGTAAGCGCGAAGACGGTGTCTTCGTGAGTTATCTATATTCGCTTGGGATTCCACAGAAAGACCTGTCATCAGTGCTGATCGCTAATGAGTATGTTGATGTCTTTGACGAGGTCAAAGGGTTGCCGCCGCATCGTGAGATCGAGTTTAGGATCGATTTGGTCGAAGGTGCGAGACCAATTGTTATGCCACTTAGGCGGATGGCGCCTAAGGAACAGCGAGAGTTGGAGGTGCAAGTTAGAGACCTTTTGGGAAAAGGTTTCATTCGGAGGAGTGTTTCCGAGTGGAGTGCACCAGTCGTGTTTGCAACTAAAGCAGATGGCTCGTTAAGGTTGTGTGTAGACTATCGTGAGCTGAACAAGGTGACTAAGAAGAACAAGTATCCGTTGCCAAGGATTGATGACTTGTTCGATCAGCTTCACGAAGCCAAAGTGTTTTCTCAGATGGATTTGGCAACGGGATTTCACCAGTTGAGAGTAGCTAAGGATAGTGTGTCAAAGACTGCTTTCAGGATACCGTCCGGATTTTTCGAGTGGTTGGTGATGCCATTCGGGTTGACTAACGCGCCATCGTATTTTGTGGATATTATGAATAGAGTGTTCAGAGATCAGTTGAATAAGTTCGTGCTTGTGTTCGTGGATGATATACTGGTTTACTCCAGAAATGTGGAAGAACATAAGACGCACTTGAGAGTTGTGTTAGAGATCTTGCGAAAGCATCAGCTTAAAGCTAAGTTCTCAAAGTGTCACTTCAGGAAGGATGAAGTGAGGTTCTTAGGTCATGTTGCTTCTGGAAAAGGTATAGCGGTTGACCCCGCTAAAGTTGCAGCAATCCAGGACAGGGATAGACCTAAGAATGCAACGGATGTTCGGAGTTTCCTTGGATTGGCTGGTTATTACCGAAGGTTTATCAAGGATTTCTCTAAGATGGCTGCACCATTAACAGGATTGACGAAGAAGAACCAAGTGTTCGCATGGGATGCGAAGTGTGAACAAGCGTTCGAAATCTTGAAGGAGAGATTGACGAGTGCACCTGTGTTGACCATTCCAAGTGGGAATGAAGAGATGGTGGTACATACTGATGCATGTGGTACTGGACTTGGAGCAGTGCTAATGCAGAAGGATAAAGTAGTGGCTTACGCAAGTCGACAGCTAAAGCCACATGAGAGAAACTATCCAACTCATGATTTGGACTTGGCAGCGATTGTGTTTGCTCTAAAGATGTGGAGACATTACCCGTTGGGAGTACGATTCGAGTTGTTTACGGATCACAAGTCGTTGAAGTATCTTTTCTCCTAAAAGGATTTGAATCTTCGGCAACAACGATGGTTAGAGTTTCTGGCATCGTATGATTTTGGGATAGCCTATACTCCTGGCAAAGGCAATGCAGTTGCAGATGCATTGAGTCGAAGACACGCAAGTTTGGGAGCGATGTTTTCGGAATGGAAGGGCCTCGAGTATTTGGCAAGGTTCGATTTCAGGCCAAGGTGTGAGTTGGAACCTGAAATATTGGCAAGCTTGTCGATAAGACCTACTCTTATCAAAAGGATTGGCGAGGGCCAACAGAAAGATGCGAAGCTTGTCGAGTCCATTCAGAAACTGAAACCAGAGGATAAGGAGTTCAAGGTCGACCGAGAAGGCTGGCTTCGAAAGCAAGGACGGTAAGTTGTTCCTGATGTCGATGGATTGAGGGATGAGGTTCTGAGAGAATGTCATCACTCAAAGCTAACGATTCATCCCGGTGGTAATAAAATGTATCAGGACATGAAGCGAGTCTACTACTGGGAAGGGGTGAAAAGAGATATTGGAAAATTCATTTCCAAGTGTATGAACTGTCAATTAGTGAAAGCTGAACAGAAGAAGCCGAGCGGTTTACTTCAGCCATTAGAGGTTCCTACGTGGAAGTGGGAGTAGATATCGATGGATTTTATCGATGGACTACCTAGAACGAGGGAAGGGAATGAAGGGATTTGGGTCATTGTGGATCGTTTAACCAAAAGTGCGAGATTTATTCCTGTCAGGTCGACTAGGACAGCGTCAAAATTGGCTGAGCTTTATGTGAAATGGATAATTCGATTCCATGGTGTCCCAAAGAGTATAGTAAGTGACCGGGATCCATTGTTCATGAGTGGATTTTGGAAAAGTTTGCAAGAAGCTTTGGGAACCGAGTTGTGCTTAAGTACGGCATATCATCCCCAAACTGATGGTCAGATCGAGAGAGTCAACCGAGTTTTAGAAGATCTCCTGAGGGCTTGTGTGATGGACTTCGGAGGATCATGGGAAGACCATCTGCATCTAGTTGAGTTTGCATATAATAATAGCTACCAGTCGAGTATTGGGATGGCACCATACGAGGCGTTGTATGGAAGGTCGTGCACTTCTCCAGCTTGTTGGTTAGAAACTGGAGATAAGTTGGTACTTGGGCCCGAGATGATTAGAGAAACCTCGGGTTGTATCAAAATTGTTCGGCAACGAATGAAAGCGGCCCAAGATCGACAAAAGAGTTACGCCGATAAGCGTCGTAAGGATTTAGAATTCGACGTAGGTGATATGGTTTTTGTGAAGATTTCACCGTTAAAGCATATGGTTTGATTCGGAAGTAAAGGGAAGTTGGCTCCTAGGTTTGTTGGACCATTCCCGATAGTCGAGCGAATAGGAAAGCTCGCATATAGGTTGGAGTTACCCGAGAAGATGTCGAGTATGCATAATGTTTTCCATGTGTCGTTTCTACGGAAGTTTTTGCACGACTCGAATGTGGTGGTATCTCCAGAACAGTATAAAAATTTAGAAGTCGAGACCGCAGTTGCGAAACCTCGTAGGCCACTTCGTGTTGTGGGAAATGATACGAAACAGCTTAGGAGGAAGACGGTTAAGCTAGTCAAGGTACAATGGAGTGAAGATGGCGATGATTGTACATGGGAGACGGAAGAGAGCATGAAGGCGACTCATCCAGAACTTTTCATCGGTAGGACCCTTTGATTGTATCATCGTTATATCGTTGTATCTTGTTGTTGTGTGGTAGAATTCCGCATGCTAGGATAAGGCTATGGATGCATGGCTTGATGGTTGCTAGTTTGGATGATAGAATTGGCTCCACGTGGATGATAGGCATGCGGAATTGTTGTGGTTGCTTGTTTTTGCTTGGAATTTCGGGGGAGAAATTCTTAAGGGGGGGAGAATGTAACAGCCCGCATTTTATGTATCGGAAGATCATAAAATAATTTTATTTTATTCCCTGAGGGTTGGATCATTCTCATCTTTTAGTATGTTGCTTATGGGGATGTGAGACATGTCCATAAATTTTACCGATTTTATTTGTGACCATTTTGCCCCTGTCAGTCTTGTATAGGGCATAACTTTTGACTTAGGTCGAATCAGAGGGTGAGACCTGTGCCATTGAAAAGGAATTGATGATTCTCTTTCCGTAGAGTGGTTACATTAAGGATTTGGTTCAGCGGTTTGGGAGAAATCGCTGTTTTAAGGTTTTTCAGTTGGCTGTTCAGGTTTTGGAAGGATAATGGGCTGATTTGGAGGAGGCCCATTAGGGGGTTGGTGGAGGCTATAAATAGGGGGTAAGGGATATGGAGAAAGGTTGGCATTTTCCATTCTCTTATGGGGAGGTTTTGATCTCCTTCTTCCTCTAACATCTTTCCACCATTAAAATTCCAAAATCCAAGGAGGGAAATCGAAGATCTACACCATAAGAGGCTAGATCTACATCGTTTCAAGGGCGAATTCATCGGATTGAGGAGTTTGATTCGAGGTGTTCGCTGTCCGGATTGCTTTTTCATTGTTTTTACATTGATTTGGAGAATTGGTGAGTGATTTACATCTCTCATTCGGATTCATGCAAGTATATGGGTTTTAGGATGTTAATTTCATCATTTCCATGTTATTTTCCTTAGATCCACATCATGCTAAGTCCATTTTATATATGAACCACCTTAGGATCTGATCTAGATAATTTAAGTGGTTAATTTTATGATTTTTCTCAAGATTATGCCAGTTAGATCCGTTTTTATGTTCATATGATTCACTTATCATGTATTGGGAAATTTATGTGTTTTGATGGAAATTGTTAGATTGATGATATTGTTGGTTGCATAACATGTTTGTGATTGCGTTTGGATGAATCGGATAAGCTGGTTTCGTCGGATTCGTCGTTTGGCGAAGTTTTGGTCGAAATCAGAATCGAATTGGAGATGTGCAGGTTTCTGGTCGGACTGATGGCTCTGGTCGGTCCAAAAGGGTCTTGAATGAGGTGGTCGGTCATATTATGGCTTGGGGAGCAAGTCAGGGAGTTGGCCTGTCGGATGGAGTTGGTCCTGGTCGGTCCGATGGATCTGGTCGGTCTTGACGGGGTCGAAAGCTGGTTGCTATGGAGGAGCTGGTTGCTCAGGAAGAGCTGGTCGTTCTGGGGCAGGCTAGTCGGTTTTAAGCTGGTCGTTCTGGAGCAGGCTAGTCGGTTTTAAGCTAGTCGTTCTGGAGTAGGCTAGTCGGTTTTAAGCTGGTCGTTCTGGAGCAATGCTAGTCGGTTTTGACTGGGTCTTGGAGCTGGATGGTTTGATCGGTCTAGAAAGCTGAGGAGGGAGTCTGGTCGGCTCAGGGGGGGTCCTGGTCGGTCCAGGAGGAGCAAAGGGAGGTCTGGTCGGTCCAGGGGGATCTGATCGGTCCAGAAGTACCAAATGGGGTCTGGTCGGTTCAGAATGGGTTTGGTCGACGTTTCTAGTGGAAATTTCTGATCGGACACTTCTAGTGATGACGTAACTTCGAGGTGGTTCAAGCAGGAAGGCTCGAAGTGGGGAATGTGTTCATTGATCAAGGTGGAACAACGAATGCGGTGACAACTCAAAGGTTGTGAGTTGGTGGATAATGGCTGCTCGAGAAGGTTGCTTGAGCTATGAAACATCGTCAAGGTTGGAAGATTAGAGATGCGAAGGCCGAGAAGTCATCGTTGTCGTAAGTTCTAGCAGGCTCAAAGCAGGGGTACGATGGGTATCGTTGAAAGGCCCAAAAGACCGGTTGTTGGTCGAGTACCCTGGGTCTTCCGGTTGGGGAAAGGCCTAGTGCCAAGGTTGGGCATATGGAGTTCATGCTAGAACTGGGGTTACCATTAGCCCTTGACATATGGCAAGGTTGGCCGTCATACGATAATGATGGTTTCGAAGCAGGATTGGCGGTGATAGCCAGAGTCTGTCATGTATGCTGGATGTTTTGCATGTGTCATCCCACGTGGGTTATCCAACATCGAAGTAGATGTTCCTTGAGTGCTTGTCTGATATTGATTTCGGCCTCTGGGGCTTGTATTCAAGGGATGTCGAATTCGACTAGGATGATCTACGTGAGATATATATAATCTCGATGCCATAATTGCTATTGTTGGTTGTTTCTGTTTTCCATGGATGAATGGTTGTTCTGGTGTGGGGAAGATAAGGTTGAGTTCTTCTCTGGTGATGTGGGTAGATAAGTTGTTCATTTACCCATTCTCATATGCTTTCTTGTTGAAGTTTGTTAGCTGTATTATCGCTCACTAAGACTATTGTCTGACTCAAGGTTTTATGTCTCCTCTTATTACCTTGGGTTGTTCATCCGGTTGTGGATGGGCAGACTAAGTAGCAGGTTACAGGTAATGGAGCTTAGTGATACGAGGAAGCTGAGCGACGACGAGCAGGAGGCTGGCGTACCAGTTTTATTCTATCTAGTATTTCTGTTTCCGCTGTTTGGGTTGCTTGAGAGTTGTAGTGAGGCCTTATGTACAAACTTGGATATCAGTTGGATAATCTTTCTGGATGTTGAAAGAGTTTCAAAAGTTTGCTATATGATACCTCATTACTATTACCTGTTGTATATGTTCTATTATACTTTATCCTTGCGCTGTGAGTTCTACGATAGGTTTCGATGTGTTCACTTACTATGATGATCGTCCATAGCAGCCTGGCACGCCTTTCAGCGCATTACTCCTCTTGTTTAGTGCGGGGGTTATGGGCGGTCGTCACATTGAGTCCATTGTTCGTGGAACGACGAAGCTTGGAATTTATCTCGATGTTTGATTTCAGACCTTCCGTTGACTATATACCTGGTTTGCTAGCATCCTTGGAGGTCAGACCTACTCTTTTGGGACGGATTGACGAGGCACAGCGGGACGACCCACAGTTGGTTGAGTTGGCAGAGAGGCTCATAAGGGGGGAGTCTTCCAGCCATTTGAGTAGGTACACCCTAGACGATAGGGGGTGCTTGTGTAGAGACGGTAGACTTTATGTACCGCAAGACGAGGGTTTAAGGAAGGCTATTCTTGATGATGCACACCGTTCTAGAATGACCATTCATCCCGGTAGGGACAAGATGTACCAAGACATGAAGCGGGTTTTCTTTTGGGCCGGTATGAAGAAAGATGTGGCCGAGTATGTCGCTAGATGCTTGATGTGCCAACAAGTGAAAGCGGAGCAAAATAAACCTGGTGGGTTGCTTCACCCATTGGAAGTTCCGCAATGGAAATGGGATAGCGTCTCGATGGATTTTATTGATGGGTTACCTAGGTCGAGGAAGGGTAATACGGGAATTAGGGTTGTGGTAGACAGACTTACTAAGAGTGCCCATTTCATACCCGTGAAGAGCAAGAGGACTGCTCCATGGCTAGCTTCGGTTTATCTTCGAGAGATAGTTCGATTGCATGGGGTAACTTCTAGCATAGTGAGCGATCGAGATCCTATCTTCACTAGCGAGTTTTGAAAGGGTTTGCAAGAGGCAGTAGGGACTCAGTTGTGTTTGAGCATTGCATATCATCCTCAGACGGACGGCCAGACCGAGAGGGTGAATCGTGTTCTAGAAGACCTTTTGAGGCTTTGTATCTTAGATTTTGGAGGTACATGGGAAGAGCATCTTCCATTAGTGGAGTTCGCGTATAATAACAGCTTTCAGTCTAGTATTGGTATGGCTCCTTTCGAAGCTCTTTATGGAAGGCCTTGTCGATCACCTACATGTTGGTGGGAATCTACGGATAAGATCTTGCTTGGGCCCGATATGGTTAGAGAGACTTCAGAAAAGATTGATTTGATTCGAAGAAGGATGAAAGCGGCACAAGACAGGCAGAAATCTTACGCGGATAAGAGGAGGACGGATCTTGAGTTTGATGTTGGGGACATGGTCTTTGTCAAAGTATCTCCATTACGGAATGTGGTTCGCTTTGGGTCCGCTGGGAAGTTAGCTCCAAGATTTGTAGGACCTTTTCCTATTAAGGAAAGGATTGGACGGATGGCATATAGAGTGGATTTACCCGAGAGACTTAGTGGGGTACATGATGTATTCCATGTGTCACATTTGAGGAAGTGCCTACATGAGACCGCAGAGGTGGTAAAGCCGAGCTTGCTTAGAGAAGTGGAGGTAGAGCGTGATGCGACTATTCGACGAGCTCTTACTCGCATCCTTGGGTCAGAGGTTAGGAAGTTGAGAAACAGAGAGGTTCGACTAGTCAAAGTGCAATAGGGAGAGGATGAGAGCAATGCTACTTGGGAGACAGAAGCGAAGATGCGTTCACTGTACCCATTCCTTTTTGAGGGTATGTCTTTTAACTTCTCCTTTATCGTTTGCCTAGTACTTATCTTATCTTTAGTATGTCCTCTCATTAGTATCTTTGACCTTTAGATAGGGTAAACCTATGGTTGAAACATGTGTTTGAGACATGTTATGATTGATGGATGCGTGTGGATGCAAGTGGTTGTTAGTGGTTGCTCGTGGATGCATATACACACACTCTAGGCACTAGATCGGCTCAGTCACTTCATGTTGCATATTGCATATAACTGTGTGTAGGTAGCTATATTAATGGATGTATAATGGTTGCGTTATCATATGGATGATGCATTTTGGTGTATGGTTGTGCACACATGTAGAAATAGTATGTGTCGATAGAGTTCTTTCGCATACATATTGGATGCATGGCACTATCATGGTTTGCATTAAGGAGGTCAACTGAATCAGTGGACCGCCTAATTTTGCATTAGACAGGGAACATATACACACACTCTTTGCATATGTTCATACAGCATTAGAAACTCTAAGGACAATGGATGCCAGTGTTTGATGGTTTGAGTAGATGGTTGTTTGGATGGTAGGATACGTTCTTCTTGACTTAGAGATTTCGGGGACGAAATCCTTTAAGTAGGGGAGAATGTAACACCCCGTATGTTGAATAACTTACTATAATATAAAATAGGGTAGAATAAAATTTTAAAATCTGAATCAGGGGAAACGGGCAATGCCATTGCGTTCGTCTCGGAAAAATACGCGAAATAGAGTCTGAGTTTTCGAAAATCGGAGTACGTATGACCCAGTTAAGGCCCGAAGAAGTTTTCAGAAAATTCAAAACAGATTTAAAAACGAAAATTTCACATTTCAGAAGATGCGGGAAAATTCCCGCCAGGCAGAGGGAGTCGACCCTAGGGTCGACATGGGTGTCGACCCCCCTCCTAGGGGTCGACCCAGGGGTCGACCCAGGGGTCGACACAGGGGTCGACCCCCCTTGTCGGTCTGTGTGACCTGGGTGCACCATTTTGGCTTTTGGGCTGTACTGGTGGCTAATGACGAAATCTGACGGCTCTAATCTGATTTAGGGTTAATCTAATGGCCTAAAACACCTAACTAATCTATAAATACACCCTAAGACTACCCTAATTCATACTAAAAATAGAAACAACGTCGTCATGCCGTCAAAATGCAACTTGAAGGAGCCTCCATCAAATTAAAGAGGAAGATAACTTCTCAAATCAACTTCTAATCAACTCTAGCAACTTAATCATCTTCTTAGGAGTGCTAATCAACAAGTTGTGAGTTTCTATAGCCTTAATGACCAATTGTTGAAATGATTATGATAGGATATAATGAGGTTATGGCTATGAATGTGGATCAATGCAAGTTATGCAAGTTATATGCTATGTGTTAATGATGTTATGCAAGTTATGCAAGTCATATGCTATATGTTCATGATGTTATGCAAGTTATGCAAGCTATATGTTATATGATCACGATGTTATGCAAGTTATGCAAGTCATATGCTATGGGTTCATGATGCTAGTTATGAAAATCACTATGATAAACATTGATCCATTATGATACCATGATTATGCAAGTTTGGTGTATGATTATATGCAAGTTCATATGTGATATGTTATGCAAGTTTGGTGTATGATTATATGCAAGTTCATATGTGATATGTTATGCAAGTTTGGTGTATGATTATATGCAAGTTCATATGTGATATGTTATGCAAGTTTGGTGTTTGATTATATGCAAGTTCATATATGACATGTTATGCAAGTATGGTGTTTGATTATATGCAAGTAACATGTGCAAGTTTACACCTTTGTATGAGATGCATACATATGCAAGTTAACCCCTTTGTATGTCATACATACATATGCAAGTTTACCCCTTTGTATGACATAAGTAACTTATGCAAGTTAACCTCTTTATGACATATGTGATTCATGCAAGTTTGGGTTGATTATTTATGCTAGTTGGGTTTGATGCTATATGCATGTTGACACCTTTAAACCCATGTTGATGATAATGTTATGCAAGCAGAACCCATTGTATTTGTGATGAATCTTCCCTTTTATGTCATGTTAGCGAATTACGTAGGGAACGATGGGGTTAATATACATGTTAATGAAATGATGTGAAGTTGGTATGATTATGCATACCATAAAGTGGATGGACATAATTGAGTCAATTATGTACATCGTTAAATTTGTAATTAATTAGGGATAATTAATACAAATTATGGGGGTGATTAATTAGGTGTAATTAATCGACTAAGACACGAGGTTGGACCCTTTTGTAGCATAAGACTGCCCGGAACCGACCGGCAAATCCAGCGGCTACAAATGATTGGCCCAATGTGAGAGGTCTTAGGCACAAACTTAATACGTGACAAGTGTAAAGACACGAGGTTAGACTCGGTTATGGTGTAAGGCTGCCCGGACCCAACCGACAAATCCAACTGCCATAAAAGATAGTCTAATGTGAGAGGTCTTTACAACGGTCACGTTCTTAATCAATTAAGAAACACTTAACCAGATAAGCATGTAGTGGGGCATGAGGGGTTAAGTGGGTGCCTTGGGTGGCATGTGGAAATCAAGTAAGTGCCTTGGGTGGCATGTAGAAATCTAGTGGGTTGCCTTGGGTGGCAATAGAAAATACGATTAGAATACTTAACCAAGTGGAAACATGTAATTAAACATGATTAAAGGGTTAAGTGGGATGCACTAGATAAAGGGACAAGCTTAGGTGGGTAGCTTGTGGGGGCCCATTTCAACCAGTAGCAGTGTAAAAATATGATTTTTATAAACATAGCAACAATATAAAAATATGATTTTTAAATTGAAAGTGAACAAATAAAAATGTGGTTTTTATTTTAAAGACAACAGTATAAAAATGTGATTTTTATGTATGTAGTGGCTACGAGCAACGGAAGTGACAAAAGGCGAGCACAACAAAGATTTTCTACATAAGAAGAGTCGTGGCATTTGGATTAGCTATTGGTGAGAACCTATCACCTTTAATTTAATATTCTAGTTATAAATATATACTCGGATGTAGACGGTGTTTAGTAGCACCCGACACCCTTCGTCCACAGACCATGGTCGGCTTGTATGCTTGCTTGTTTGATTTTGTTGTGTAGTTGATTGTGTGATGTGATGTGAAATGAAATAAAATATTTATATAGTTAAAATATTTTATAGTTGGAAATAGAATTTTTAACGTGTATTTAAAATAAATTAATATAAACAAATCGAACGATTTGTTTATATACACACATTTGACTGATATTGATTGGGACGATAAATTTTACACATCGCCCAAATGCACAAATAAAATCTGTGTTCGATTGTTTGAAAACCCCACACGGGTATTGGGATGATATATGACATACACAAATCCCAATAATTAGTTGTATGTCGATCGATTGATTGACAGACTGTTATAAGCATTGAATATTTATATTTGATGCTTATACAATGTAGAATGCACTTTGGATGATGGTTGATTATTTGTCATTGTTGATATATACACGCGTTGTATGGAAATCCATAGAAATAAAATCTATGGTAATTGATTGGGCCTCATTCCAGTTTTGAAATAGAAATATTTGAAAAAGAAATATTTGAAATAGAATATTTGAAAATAGAAATATATGAAGCCGTGTTGATTAGATTGACGCCATTTTGACGTGAACGATATTTATATCGATTTTATTTATCTTATAATGAATATCGAAAGTGATTTCAAAATCTGATACTTTGAATAGAATTGAAATTCTAATTGAAATTGAATAGAAATGAATTCGAATTGAATTGAATTGGAAACGAACTGAAATTGAATTAGAAATCAATTTGAATTGAAATCAATTTGAAATGAATTTGAAATGAATTTAAGAAGAATTTATATTGAAAATTTCAATCTTGATTTGAATTTGGAAAGGAAGTTGAAATCGTTTCGAAAACGATTTATAAAATACGTTTTAAAAGGAAATCAATGAAGTATATATTATATATATAATATAATTTCCTGAATAGAACGCGCCGCGCCGCTGCAATTGGCGAATTTCGATCATTGACTTCGAATGAATATTACGGGAGATCCGACCGTCGGATTCTCCTAAAACTGGAACCGTTGGGTTCGTATCGAAAAGAGCTTTCCAATGAATATTAGAAATTTGAAATCTAATGGTTGGATTTGGAATTATGTCCAAATCAAATTTGGAAAAGGTCGCTATATGTGCAGTTCGATGGTCGTTGATGGAAATCGACTGTACGGGCCTTGATAAAATTATTAAAAATAGTAATAATTTGTGTAAAATCATAAGAAATGATTTGTGAAGAACTGGGATGAAAAATCCCATATTTGAAAAGATAAAAGTAGATTTTTATCGAAATGAACTAGTTTTGAACTAGAATTATAATTCTATTTATTTTTAAATAAATAAATTGAATTTGAAAAGGGTTTTAAAAGTAACCAGAATTTCCAGTAATTGAATTGGAATGGATTTGAATCGAAATTATCTTTGGAATATTTCGATGTTGGATTTCATGGCGATACAGATATGGTTAGGGAAATTTGAAAGATATATATATATATATATATATATATATATCGTTATTTCCAATACGAAATTTGTTGGTCGTGGAATTTGATATTGAATATAAGCCGATATATTTTCTATTCAGAGCCTTGTATTTAATATCAAATGTGATTTGGGTTTGTCGTGAATGGTGTCTTCATTAACACTGTTCTTAAGCCAAGTTGAGAAAAAGATTAAATCTTTTTATTTTTAGATTTAATGAAGTGTACCAATTAAATGATATTTAATTGGAATTGAATAATGAATTGATTTTTGGGTTTATCGTGAACAGTGTTTACAATGACACTTGTTCTTTAACCCGATAATTAATGGAATGTGATTTTGGGTTGTCGTGAACGGTATCTTCAATAATACTGTTCTTAGACCCAAAGGAGTTAAGAAAATCAGAAACTAACTGGAGATTAGTTAAGTTGAATGGTTTCTGGTGTATTGATCTGATGTTGGTTTCGGCCTTCGGGGTTAATACTTAGGGAATTGCTCACTTGCTAATTTATGGTTAGGGTCTGATTGAAAGGGATTGTGATTTTGGGTTTATCATGAACCGTGTTTTAAATGACACTGATTCTTTAACCCAATCAAAGATTAAAACTAAGTGGAGTTTTAATGAATCTTTAATTAGATTGATAAGATCGAGAATGGAGTATCACCAGTTTTGCTCCAGGCGATAGTTAAATCTTTAATTAGATTTAAACGTGAAATGGTAATTGAATTTATCGATAACACCGTGGTGTTAGATATGAAGTATAACCAGTTTTACTTCATGGGATGAATAGGTTGGGATTGGGAAATTAAAACAAATGATTACTCCGGTAACGTTCGTTAATCCCGACTAGTTGAATCAAAATTCAAAAGAAGATTAAAGAATAAATTCAAGGAATTTATCTTTGATAAATTAATGGGAACCTTTCCCTATGAATGTGAAATTTAGAAACTAACTGTCGGTTAGCTAAGCATAATGGTTTTCTAGATATTGATCTGATGTTGGTTTCGGCCTTCGGGGTTAATATTTGGGGAATTATTCTCTTGTTAATTTACGGTTAGTGACTGACGAATTGAAGTGAGGCGTATGTTGTGTTTGTGTAACACTTGTTTATAAAGTACGCGAGTTATTCGGAAAGACCGGGTTTATCCCATTCTGAATAACTGATACGACGATAAGTCAAAGATGAAGACGGTGGTCGAAGACCGGAGGTCTTCACGTCGTTTGGGTGATTACTGATGATCTTGATTGGGATGTACACCCAAGAAGATGGAAACAGTTGGTGATCGTCCAGATGTACTTGGAAATCGATGGATATGCGGGGTACTAGGTGCCTCCGGTTTCGTTCAGACCCAGAACGGACTTGGAAATGGACTGTGTGTCTGATATTGGATTTCATTCTGTGTGATTGATATCGGTTGCATAGAGTGACTTTCCTGTGTGGCATGATAAGATGCAAATGATCAAGGCTTCTGTTGAAAAGCAAAGTCTTGTGGTTGATGATCAAAGCACGGCCCGTGTGGCGTAGCTTTGTGTAACGTTGATTCGCGAGCCTCACACTCCGGTGGTGAACTAAAAACGGGAGAGGACCTCAGGGAGGGCATGCGTTTCTTTCTAGTTAGAAGTGGCGTCAGTGGTTTTACACGCCCTGACGAGTTTGACTTATGTGGTTGTTGCTGTTGTGAGGCGCCTCGGATATATCAGTCGTTCTCGAACCGATGGAGCCATTCGTTGGCTCATTTACGCCCCAAAGGGCGGGGAAATACAGTGTTCAGGCATTTTAATCCACATCGATGGACCGGCCCTGACGATCCAAGGGTCGATGCGCTCTGACCCTGAGGCTCGGGCTAGAGAGTCTCGAAGTCGGTGAGGACTATCTTTTACCTCGGTTCACAGACGGAAATCCAATTTCCAAATACGTGACATTTGCGGTTTTATTTGTAGAGCCTAGTATGGCGACATAGTGGGATGGGGCGCTTATGCCGTCTATGATTGATACTTATGATGTGAAGTTGTTTTATACACTATGCACTTATAATAATATCAAATGATTTGTTTTAAATGTATCAAGCATTCTTGGCTATTATAAGGTAAAAACCCTATCCTCCGGCTTGCGTTGCATTGGGTGATGGGAAATGGATCTTATAATAGCTTCATTTTTCTTTATTTAGCATTGCGCTGTTTGTTTATGCACTGGTATTCTTGGGAGGAAACCCGTTCCGTGTTATACGGCGTGGTCCCTTGATTTGCCTAACTTTAAAAATAAAGATTAATAACTGTTTTAGTTCTCACACCAGTCACATGACTGACCTGGAGTTTATTGTTTTAACCTAAACTCTGGGTGCCCTTATTTTCGACACGGGCAGCTAGTAGTTTTGTTTTGGTAGATTTATATTCACAAGATCTTGGTTTACAGCTGGAACGATACACGGAAAGCTTTGTATCCGCGTATTACTTCTAGTTGTGTATTGTATTAATTTTCCGCTGCGATGTATTTAAATGTAATTTAAATCTCTGATATTTCTATGTAATATTTATTCATACCCTGTATATTCTTGTATTCTGATGGAATTGTTGTTATATACAATGAAATGTTCTTCCGTCTGCGTTTTTTTGTGGCTTGTTCTCGAACTATCCGTGCTTTCCTTCACGGGGAAGTTACGGCTCTTTACAGGTATTGGGATGATATATGACATACACTAATCCCAATAATTAGTTGTATGTCGATCGATTGGTCGGAAGACTGTGTAAGCGTTAGATATTTATATTTAATGCTTATGGAGTTGTGTGGTGCACTTTGGATGATGTTTGATTATTTATCGTTGCTATTATATACATGTGTTGTATGGAATCCATATAATTAACATTATATGGTAATTGATTGGGCCTCATTCCAATTGGGAAAATAAAGAATATTATAAAATAAAGGTTCATGTGTTGACAGTACTCATCCATTGAGATTAGTCATGTGTTGAACGAAATATTTTAACCCAGTAAAAGGAGTTTTAATGAATCTGTAATTAGATTGAAATGTGAATTGATAATTTAAATTATCAAATTTGGAAAGTGAGTGAGAATGGAGTATCACCAGTTTTGCTCCAAAGCGATAGTTAAATCTTTAATTAGATTTGAACGTAAAATGGTAATTAGTTTTACCAATAACACCGTGGTGTTAGATATGGAGTGTTACCAGTTTTGCTTCATGGGATGAATAGGTTGGGATTGGGAAATAAAATAAATAATTACTTCGGTGTGGTTCGCTAATCCCGACTAGTTTGGAAAACCTTAACATGGTTTGAAATAACATCCAAAGGAAGATTAAAGAATAAATTTAGAAGAATTTATCTTTGATAAAATTAATGGGGACCTTTCCCTCAGAATTGAAATTTAGAAATTAGTTGTAGGTTAGTTAAGAAGAATGGTTTCCTGGGTATTGATCTGATGTTGGTTTCGGCCTTCGGGGTAAATATTTGGGAAATTGCTCTCTTAATGATTTACGGTTAGTGACTAATGAATTGGAATGAGGCGCATGTTGTGTTTGTGTAACATTTGTTTTAATATACGCGGTTTGTTCGGAAAGGCCGGGTTTATACCCATTATGAATAACCGATTCGACGATATGTCGAAGATGAAGACAGTGATTGAAGACCAGAAGTCTTCACATCGTTTGGGTGATTACTGATGATCTTGATTGGGCTGTACACCCAAGATGAGGGAATCAGTTAGTGGTTGTCCAGACGTACTTGGAGATCGATGGATATGCGAGGAAAGTGCCTCTGGTTTCGTTCAAACCCGGAATGAACTTGTAAATGGACGGTGTGTCTGACATTGGATTTTATTCTGTGTTGATTGATCTCCATTAAATATACATCTGTTTGGCGGTGGAGAATTTATTCTCTTGCTTAACGCCCTTCTCTGAGACGTACGATCTCAGAGGTTGTATATCGATGGACATCAGTCGCATGGCATGAATTGCCTGTGTGACACACCTAAGTGGCAATTGATCAAGGCTTTTGTTGAAAAGCAAAGTCTCGTGGTTGATGATCAAAGCACCGCCTACGTGGCAGCTTTGTGTATAACGTGAATTCGCGAGCCTCACACCTCGGTATGAGTCAAAAACGGGATAGTGACCGCGGGGAGAGAATGACGTTTCATTCTAGCTTTGGTGGTGTCAGTGACTTACCAGCCCTGACATTTATATACTTTTCACCTATGTGGTTGTTCGATGCGAGGCGCCTCGATTTTAGGTATGTAAGGACCGGGAAACGTGTGCTCAGGAATAATTAATCCTCAAACGTAACGGAGGACCGGCCCTGAAGATCCAGGGGTTACCCAGAGTGTGTAGTCCCGAGACATTTGCTAGAGAGTCTCGAATTGGAGAGGAGCTTGCCCCTTGCCTCGACTCATGACGGAAATCCAATTTCCAATATGAGATATTTCAGTTTTATTTGTAGACCCTAGTATGGCAACATGATAGATGGTACCCATGGCGCCTAGGATTGATATTTATGATTGAAATTGTTTTGACACTATACACTTATTATATTATCAAATGATTTGTTTTTAAAACGTACCAAACATGTTTGGCTATTATAATGGAAAACCCTATCCTTCGGCTTGCGTTGCATTGTGTGATGGGACCTGGGTCTTATAATAGCTTCATTTTTTGAAAGAGATGCGCTATTTTGATGCGAACGATATTTATATCGATTATATTCGTTTTTATACTGAATATTGAAAAGAGTTAAAAATCAAACATTTATAACAGGAATTCGAATTGAATTGAAAAGATATCATTTTATTTAATAAATGAACCGAATAGAATATTCATATGTTGAATAAAATATTTTGGTCATTAAAAAAAATCTTTATTTTTCTAACTTATATTAGAAAATTTCGGCGGCATAACGGCACGATACTAGAAACGGGACAAGGCCTAGCCTTATCCCCGGTCTAATAATGGCCCATGCCACACATATCAATCAAATCCATTCCATTTCACCAAACAATCAAATTCAAATCAAATAATCTAACCAACTACACAACCAAACAAACAAGTCCATGGTCTGTGGACGATGGTGTTGGGTGCTACTAAACACCGTCTGCATCCTAGTATATATTTATAACTAGAAAAAGAATTTTAAAGTGAGAAGTTCTCACCGATAGCTAATCCAATACCACGACTCTTCTTGTGTAGAAGTCATCGCTGTTCTCGCCTTTTGCCACTTTCGTTGCCATAGCCACTACATATATAAAAATCACATTCTTATATTGTTGCTATGTATATAAAAATCATATTTTTTTATAATCACTCTATATGGATAAAAATTCTATTTTTACCTCGCTACTATATAGATAAAAATTCTATTTTTACACCGCTACTATATAGATAAAAAAATTATTTTTACACCGCTACTATATAGATAAAAATTCTATTTTAACATCGCTATTATATAGATAAAAATTCTATTTTTACATCGCTATTATATAGATATAAATTCTGTTTTTACATCGCTATTATATAGATATAAATTCTAATTTTACATCGCTATTATATAGATAAAAATTCTATTTTTACATCGCTATTATATAGATAAAAATTCTATTTTTACATCGCTGCTCTTATAATAAGTATTATATTTTTATCACACCATTCTTTATATAAAGATTTCTCCTTTTCAAATATAAAGATTTCGCCTTTTCAAATATAAAGATTTAAATCTTTACTATCTATATAATATAAAAATCGTATTTTTATTTCAATAAAATTCATATTTTTGTTTCACTAAAATTCATATTTTTGTTTCGCTACTTATATAAAAATCGAATTTTTATTTTCACCTCATATATATAAAAATCAAATTTTTATCTTCACTTCGTTATAAAAATTATATTTTTATATTGCTCTTCTACTAATAAAGATTATATCTTTATTACTCTACATGAATAAAAATCATATTTTTACTATCCTACCTATATAAAAAATATATTTTTTGTTTGCCGCTAGTATAAAAATCATATTTTTAACCTTTCTATATTATAGAAATTATATTTTTATACACTACTAATATAAAAATCGAATTTTTATTCTAATGATATCTATATAAAGATCACATCTTTACATAAGGAAAAGTCACATCTTTCTTCCTCTATTCATACAAATAAAAATCATAGACTTCATGAACAAAATACATTTAATTTCATGAATAAAAATCGTTTAACTTCCTAAATAAAATCATATACATTTCTAAATAAAAATCATATATAAAATCGAAATCAGAAAATACTTACAGTAAAAAAAAAGAGGGGGAAGGGTCTGCCAGAGTTCGCCAGTGGTTGGGGGAGGGGTAAGGAACGCAGTCGAGGTCGGCGGTGGTGGCTCTGCATGTCGGCGGCGCTCCAGCTTCATGGGGGTAGCGGTTTTAGGGTTCGCGATGGGGGGGTGGGGGTTCTGACGGAGCTCGAGGTGCTGGAGAAGAATGGTGGAAGGGGAGCGATGCGAGGGGTCTCGTCGGAGTCAGGTGGGGAGGGCGACGGGAATTTGAGGAGCAGGGTTCTAAATTATTATTTTTTCTTTTTTTTGATTCGATCGTGGAATGAAGAAGAAGGGGGGTTGACTGTAAAATAGGAGAGAGAGGGAATAGAAAATATATTTTATTTTTTAATTTAACCCCAAAAAGCAACTTTTGTTTTCGAACTCGAAACCAAACCTGCCAACTGTCGTCCCTAGCGTATTACCCCCATTATGAACACAATGGGATATGTCACGTAGGCCAATTCGATCGTTACGATCAGTTTCCGTTGAAATCAACATATAACTCTATATATTGATTTTGAACGCACATTTCAATTTACTGGGGCCACATACTGAGTCGTTAAATTCCAGAAAAATATTTTCTAGCTTCGTATCGATGATATGGTCCTAACAAAACTAGTTTCGTCGAATTCTGAGATCGTTGGGAAAATGGCCATTTTCCAGTCGATTAAAATCAACTGAAACTGGTCAAATGCATTTTCCTTTGCCACGCTCACATATTGATTCGAAAAATTATGAAATTTGGAATCTAGCTCACAGATCCAACAAAAGTGGTTTCGTTGAAATCTGAGGTCATTTGCAAAATTTCCATTTTTAAGGGCCAGAATTCCATAGCGACTATTCTGAATTTTCATTTGGTCATATCTTTTGATTCCCGCTATGAAATCTTGATTTTTCGAATTCGTTGGAAAGATATTCTCAATTAGATTCCAATATTTTTGGTTTTACCAAAATCTGGTTTATTCTGCACCCGGTATGTTCAATTGAAATTTGAAATCGAATTATCGAACTACCGTGCCATTTTCAATTCCTTTTATAATTAAAAATAAATATTTATATTCTAACGATGACGTATATAAATATATACGTTCGAATTCTATTCAAAATAAATTTTTCAACGTTATTGTTTAAAATAATCCATTTTAAATATTCAAAATTTCTTAAAATTGCCAAAATAAAAATTTTAAACTGGCTCAGATTTTTGGGTTGTTACAATCTCCCCCACTTAAAACTTTTCATCCCCGAAAAGGAACGAAGCCGAAAGTTGTTTCCCTAATCAACTCAACTTTCACTTTTTCCGTTACGGCTTAAGTTCTTCAACTTTTCAGTTTCTAAGAACTTTTCAAAATTTTCAAAAATTTGGCTAACACCCTAAATTTTAAAAAAAAAAATCGCCATAAACTCCCCTGCACCGGGAAAATCCCGAAATTGCCATACAGGCCCTCTGATCTCTAAAAGAAAAAGAAAAAGCCAAGCGGCTAGCCAATCGGCTTATAAAATCATCATCACCCAAACAAAACAGTAAATTATGGTAAACATGTACCTATTTGTCGGGCAAACAATTTTTTTCTTCTGTTCTAGCCTCCTTGCTATGACCTGTTCACACATATATATGTATATGCATGCAAATGCAACTAATTTCAAACAATTCAATATTCGGTTCAATTAGGCTAAATGGTTCAAAATTATTAAACAAATAAACAAACAACTCAAACATCAATCAATTAGTGAATTAACGTTTCAAATTCATAACTTTGATATATATACAATAAATCATGTTTTTGATGCCAAATCACACAATAAATTTACCTATATAAGTTTTTGTTCTCACACTAGTCTATGGAAATATATAGACATCACACTTTCGAAACACGAACACAAATTCTGATGATGATATATCAATCATCAGAATCATCTCCGGGTGTCTAGAATGTGATTCTATATCTATCCAGTATATTAAAACTTCAAATATACGTTCATGACGCGTATATGCTAAATCTTTATATACACGATTGTCCAAATTCAAAATAAATAAATATTCAAATATGTATAAACTAGTTTAAATTTTCAAAACAATATGGTTTTCATTTGAAAAATATACTCTTTACACTCGTTCTAGGATACTACTGATCCTATCTTTAACGAGTCATTTGGATATTACTAATCCAATATCTGATGAATTCTTTCATACGGTTCTAATGTGTCTTGTTCTCGAGCTCTGATACCAACTGTGATAGCCCGTTACTTCCCCGGAAAGGAAAGACCGGATTACCTTGAGAACACGACAAAATAGAACGCAGACGGAAGAACATTTCATTGTTATTACAACAATTCCATCAGATACAAGAAGATACAGAGTATAATTGAATAAATTACATTCGATAAATATCAGAAATTACAATAAATTACATTGAAATATATCGCAGCGGAAATAATACAAAACCCAACTAGAAAGAGATATATGGATACAGAGCTTTCTGGATATCATTCCAGCTGTAAGCCAGGAACCTGTGAATATAAATCTGCAAAACCAAAACTACTAGCTGCCCGTTTGGAAAATAGGGGCACCTAGAGTTTAGGTTAAAACAATAAACCCCAGGTCAGTCATGTGACTGGTGTGAGAACTAAAACAGTTATTTAAAACTTTACTTTAAAAGAGAGTAATTTAAGGGACCACGCCGTATTACACGGAACGGGTTTCCTCCCAAGAATACTAGTGCATATAACAAAACAGCGTAATGCTTTTTGGAAAAATGAAGCTATTATAAGACCCAGGTCCCATCACACAATGCAACGCAAGCCGGAGGATAGGGTTTTACCTTATAATAGCCAAACATGCTTGGTACGTTTTAAAAACAAATCATTTGATACTATAATAAGTGTATAGTGTCAAAACAATTTCAATCATAAATATCAATTCTAGGCGGCATGGGTACCATCTATCATGTCGCCATACTAGGCTCTACAAATAAAACCGAAATATCTCGTATTGGAAATTGGATTTCCGTCATGATTCGAGGCAAGGGGCAAGCTCCTCTCCGATTCGAGACACTCTAGCAAATGCCTCGGGACTACACACTCCGGGTAACCCCTGGATCTTAAGGGTCGGTCCACCATTACGTTTGAGGATTAATTATTCCTAAACACACGTTTCCCCGTCCTTACAGACCTAAAATCGAGGCGCCTCGCATCCAACAACCACATAGGTGAAAAGTATATAAATGTCAGGGATGGTAATTCACTGACACCACCAAAGCTAGAAAGAAACATCGTGCACTCCCCGCAGCCACTATCCCGTTTTTGACTCATACCGAGGTATGTGGCTCGCGAATTCACGTTATACACAAAGCTGCCACATAGGCCGTGCTTTGATCATCAACCACATGACTTTGCTTTTCAACAGAAGCCTTGATCAATTGCCATTAGGCGTGCCACACAGGCAATCCATGCCATGCGACTGATGTCCATCGATATACAACCTCTGAGTTCGTACGTCTCAGAGAAGGGCGTTAAGCAAAAGCATAAATTCTCCGCCGCCAAAAAGATGTGTAACAACCCGAAAATCTGGGCCAGTTTAAAATTTTTATTTTGGCAATTTTAATGAATTTTTAAAATTTAAAATGAATTATTTTAAATAATAACGACGAGAAATTTATTTTGAATAGAAATAATAGGATCTAATTGATGATATCTTTCCAACGAATCCGGAAAATCAAAATTTCATTGCGGGAATCAAAAGATATGTCCAGTTGAAAATTCTGAATAGTTGCTATGGAATTCAGGCCCTTAAAAATGGGAATTTTGCAAACGACCTCGGATTTCGACGAAACCA
The DNA here is from genome assembly GCA_030737875.1 of Allium sativum. NCBI lineage: Eukaryota > Viridiplantae > Streptophyta > Magnoliopsida > Asparagales > Amaryllidaceae > Allium > Allium sativum. The sequence goes on along the minus strand of CM060910.1, from coordinate 604,685,060 downwards.
CTTTTGTTGGATCCGTGATGTCCAGTTATTGCTAGATTCCAAATTTCATAATTTTCTGAATCAATATGTGAGCGTGGAAAAGGAAAACGTGTTTTGACCATTTCAGTTGATTTTAACCGACTGGAAAATAGCCATTTTCCAACGGTCTCAGAATTCGACGAAACTAGTTTTGTTAGGACCGTATCGTCAATACGAAGCTAGGAAATATTTTTCAGGAATTCATAGAGTTAGTATGTGACCCCAGTAAATTGAAATGTACGTTTAAAATTCAATATAATTATTTAATTGTAAATTTGATGGAAAATAATCGAAACAGCCGAATCAGCTGACGATACATATCCCATTGTGTTCGGAATGGGGGTAAAACGCTATGGATGACAGGCGGCGGGCCTCGTTTTGAGGTCGTATGTAAAAGTCAACTTAGGAGAGAGAAATTAAAATTAATTAATAAAAAATCCCCTTTCTCTCCTTTCCTTATACTCTGCCCCCCCCCCCCCCCCCCGATATTTTCAATTCAGTTTTTCAGGAAAAAAAAAACCGAACGACGGAAAAGGGGGAAACCCTCGCCGCTCCCCCTCGTCGTTGCCAACGCCGCCGCGCCTCAGGCGGGCCACCCCGTCGCCCCTCCAGCCTCCTCGCTCCCCTCTCCTCTTCAATCGATGTGTCCAACCCCCTGAGCATCCAAAGCCGCCACCACTTCCCTGAACCCACCACTGGACCGCGACCGAGCCTCCCCCACCGCCAGCAGCACCCAGCGCCACCACCCATTCTGCCTAGCTCCGACCAGCGGGCCCCTCCCCTTTAAAAATCTGGTTTTTACACGTTTGCACCTTCGGAAATGACACCCCGACGCAGCCCGAGCCCCTGCTCCACCTCGACAGCGCCTCCACCAGCTCCTTCGATCCACCTTCAGCCACCGGTGCACGTTTATATAATTTTTCTTTGATTTATTTATGTACGATGATAAAAATATGATTTTTATATAAACCGCTTTGAAATGAAATTGTGATTTTTCGTTATATGAAATTTATTTGATTTTAAAATTGAATTTTAACTAAGTAAAAAGGCGGAGATTTTTAAAATAGAAAAGATTATATTTTTAAAAGAAGAAAGACGATATTTTAAATGGAGAAAGGTGAGATTTTTACATATGTAGTGGGTTAAAAATATGACTTTTACATAGTAGGAACTATAAAAATGTAATCTTTATGAGATAGAGAATATAAAAATATCATCTTTGTATATGTAGCGAAATAAAAATCTGATTTTTATTTTATATACGTTGAAATAAAGTGGTGATTTTTATGATGATGAAATCTATATTTTTGAAAAGATGAAGTCTTTATATTTGAAAAGGAGAAAGCTTTATAGTTGAAAAGGCGAGATCTTTATATAGATGATAACGATATAAAAATATGATTTTTATATATTGAACATCGAAGTAAAAATATGATTTTTATATATTGAACATCGAAGTAAAAATTCGATTTTTATATATCGAATAGCGAAGTAAAAATTGGGTTTTTTCATATTGAATAGAGAAGTAAAAATTCGATTTTTATATATGTAGTGGCTACGGGCAACGAAGATGACAAAAATGCGATAACGATGAAGATTTCTATCAAAGAAGAGTCAAGATGTTTGGATAGCTATTGGTGAGAACTTCTCACTCTAAATTCTCTTTTTCTAGTTATATATATATACTAGGATGCAGACGGTGCTTAGTAGCACCCGACACAATCGTCCACAGACCATGGACTTGTTTGTTTGATTGCAAAAATTGGTTAGATTATTTGATTGAAATTTGAGTTGTTTGGTGAAATGGAATGGATTGATTGATGTGTGAATGGCGTGGGCCTTCACTAGACCGGGGATAAGGCTAGGCCTTGTCCCGTTTCTAGTATCGTGCCGTTATGCCGCCGAAATTTTCTAAAATATGTTAGAAAAATAAAAATATCATTTTATTGAATAAATGAACTGAATAGAAATTCATGGGTTAAAATAAAATGTTTTATCGTTAAAAATATAATTTTTAACGTGAAAGGGAATAAATGAATATTTATAAACAAATCGGCCGATTTGTTTATATACACTGATTTGACTGATATCGATTGGGTCGATAAATTTTACACGTCGCCCAACTGCACAACTAAAATCTATGTTTGATTGTTTGAAACCCCACAGTGGTGTTGGGATGAAATTTGATGTTCACTCATCCTGATTGAGTAAATATGTCGATCTATCGATTGACAGGCTGTCATAAGCGTCAGATATCTATATTTGATGCTTATACAGTGTAGTGCACTTTGGTTGATGGTTGATTATTTTTCAATGCTATTATATACATGTGTTGTATGGAATCCATATAATTAACATTATATGGTGATTGATTGGGCCTCATTCCAATCGGGAAAATAATGAATATTATAAAGGAAAATTCATGTGTTGAGTGAAATATTTTAATAATAAAATTCACATCTTTATCATATTTACAATAGAATCTACTTTAGGGTGGAGTCTAATTAAATTCAAACGATAGATACCATAGTTTTATAAAATATTTTACATAACAAAAATAGTGATGTGTTGACAGTACTCATGTGTTGAGATTAGTCGTGTGTTGAAAGAAATATAGATTCATGTGTTGAATGGGATAAATATTCATTTGTTGATTAGAATAAAGAAGTTTTTGAAAAATATAAAGCCGTGTTGATTAGAGATGCGTTATTTTGACACGAACGATATTTATATCGATTTTATTCGTTTTATAATGAATATGGAAAAGTGATTTCAAAATTTAATATTTGAAATGAATTCAAATTGAATTGAATAGAAAGTGAATTTGAAAACTGAATTGAATTGAATCGAATTTGAATTTGAATTGAATTGAAATGAACTCGAATTGAATTGAAATCAAATCGATTTGAAATTGAAGTCGATATTGTTTTGAAACGAATTTAGAACTATTTATAAAATTCGTTTTAAAAGGAAATCGACGAAATATTATATATATATATATATATATATATATATATATATATATATAATGGCCTGAATAGAACGCGCCGCGCCACGGCAGTTCGTGAATTTCAACCATTAACTTCGAATGGACACTACGGGAGATCCGACCGTCGGATTCTCATAAAACCGGAACCGTTGGGTACGTATCGAAAAGAGCTTTCCAATGAATATTAGAAATTTGAAATCTAACGGTTGGATTTGGAATTATGTCCAAATCAAATTCGAAAAAAGGTCGCTGTAAGTGCAGTTCGATGGCCGTTGATGGAAATCGACTGTACAGGCCTTGATAAAATTATTAAAAATATCTATAATTTGTGTAAAATTATAATATGTGAATTGGAAAGAATTCGGCTGGAAAATTCCACATTTGAATAGATAAAAATAGATTTTTATCGAAATGAACTAGTTTTGAACTAGAATTAAAATCAATTTATTTTTGAAATAAATAGATTGAATTTGAAAGTGATTTTAAAAATAATCAATATTCCCAATATGTTAATTGGACTGGGGCTGAATCGAAATTATCTTCGGAATATTTCGATGTTGGATTTCGTAACTATACAGATACCGTTATGGGAATTTGAAAGATATATTTTATATTGTTATTTCCAATACGATATTTGTTGGCTTCAGAATTTGATATTGAATATAAGTCGGTATATTTTCTATTCAGAGCCTTGTATATAATATCAAATGTGATTTGGGTTTATCGTGAATCGTGTTTTAGATGACATTGGTTCTTTAACCCAGTTAAAGGCAGGATGTTGATTTTGAAAAGATTAAAACTAAGTGGAGTTTTAATGAATCTTTAATTAGATTAAAATGTGAATTGATAATTTAAATTATCAAATTTGAAAGGTGATCGAGAATGGAGTATCACCAGTTTTGCTCCAAAGCGATAGTTAAATCTGTAATTAGATTTGAACGTGAAATGGTAATTAATTTTACCGATAACACCGTGGTGTTAGATATGGACTATTACCAGTTTTCTCCATGGGATATATAGGTTGGGATTGGGAAATAAAATAAATAATTACTTCGGTGTGGTTCGTTAATCCCGACTAGTTTGAAATGATATCCAAAGGAAAATTATAGGAAAAATTTAGAAGAATTTATCTTTGATAAAATTAATGGGAACCTTTCCCTAAGAATGTGATTTTGTGAATAAAAGAATATTCTGAATTGGAATGAGGCGTTTGTGTGTTTGTGTAACATTTGTTTATTATATACGTGGGTTATTCAGAAAGGCCGGGTTATACCCATTCTGAATAACCGATTCGACGAGATGTCGAAGATGAAGACGGTGGTTGAAGACCGGAAGTCTTCACATCGTTTGGGTGATTACTGATGATCTTGATTGGGCTGTACACCCAAGATGAGGGAAACAGTTGGTGATCGTCCAGACGTACTTGGAGATCGATGGATATGCGAGGAAAGTGCCTCCGGTTTCGTTCAGACCCAGAACGAAGTTGTAAATGGATTGTGTGTCTGACATTGGATTTTATTCTGTGTTGATTGATCTCTATTAAATATACATCTGTTTGGCGGCGGAGAATTTATTCTCTTGCTTAAGGCCCTTCTCTGAGACGTATGAGCTCAGAGGTTGTATAATGATGGACATCAGTCGCATTGAGTGAATTGCCAATGTGGCATGCGTAAGTGGCAATTGATCAAGGCTTCTGTTGAAAAGCAAAGTCTTGTGGTTGATGATCAAAGCACGGCCTGTGTGGCGTAGCTTTGTGTATAACGTGAATTCGCGAGCCTCACACCTCGGTATGAGTCAAAAACGAGATAGTGACTGCAGGGAGAGCACGACGTTTCTTTCTAGCTAGGGTGGTGTCAGTGACCTACAAGCCCTGACATTTATATACTTTTCACCTGTGTGGTTGTTGGATACGAGGCGCCTCGGATATAGGTCTGTAAGGACTGGGAAACGTGTGTTCAGGAATAACTAATCCTCAAAAGTAAGAGAGGACCGGCCCTGAAGATCCAAGGATCATAGTGGGGTCCTGAGGCATTTGCTAGAGTGTCTCGAACGCGGAGAGGAGCTTGCCCCTTGCCTCGACTCATGACGGAAATCCAATTTCCAATACGTGTATTGCGGTTTTAATTGTAGAACTAGTATGGCGACATGATATATGGTACCCATGCCGTCTATGATTTATATTTATGATTGAAATTGTTTTGATGCTATACACTTATTATAGTATCAAATGATTTGTTTTAAACGTATCAAGCATGTTTGGCTATTATAAGGGAAAACCCTATCCTCCGGCTTGCGTTGCATTGTGTGATGGGACATGGGTCTTATAATAGCTTCATTTTTCGAAAAAGCATTGCGCTGTTTATTCTATGCACTGGTATTCTTGGGAGGAAACCCGTTCCATGTTATACGGCGTGGTCCCTTGAATTACTCTCTTTTAAAGTAAAGTTTTAAATAATTGTTTTAGTTCTCACACCAGTCACATGAATGACCTGGAGTTTATTGTTTTAACCTAAACTCTGGGTGCCCTTATTTTCCACACAGGCAGCTAGTAGTTTTGGTTTTGCAGATTTATATTCACAGGGTCCTGATTTACAGCTGGAACGATGCTTGGAAAGCTCTGTATCCGTGTATCACTTCTAGTTGTGATTTTGTATTATTTTCCGCTGCTATGTAATTTATTGTAATCTCTGACATTTGTCGAATGTAATTTATTCATTTATACTCTGTATATTCTTGTATCCGATGGAATTGTTGTAGTAACAATGAAATGTTCTTCCGTCTGCGTTCCGATGTGTGTTGTTCTCAAAGTATTCGTGCTTTCCTTCACGGGGAAGTTACGGGTTCTTACAGTTGGTATCAGAGCTTTGGATTACAGAGCTCGAGAACAAGACACATTAGAACCATATGAAAGAATTCATCAGATATTGGATTAGTAATATCCAATTAGAATGACTCGTTAGAGATAGGATCAATAGTATCCTAGAACGAGTGTGAAGAGTATATTTTTCAAATGAAAACAATTTTGTTTTAAAAATTTAAACCATTTTATACGTATTTGAATATTTATTTATATTGATATGGACAATCCAATATATAAAGTTTTGTATATACGCGTCATGAACGTATATTCGAAGTTTTAATATATTAGATAGATATAGAGTCACATTCTAGACACCCGGGGATAATTCTGATGATGTGGCCACATCATCGGTATTTATGTTCGTGTTTCGAAGGTGTGATATATATATTTCCATTAGACTGGTGTGAGAACCAAAACTTATATCGTTAGAATACATTGTTGTGAATTGGCATCAAAAACATGATTTTTTGTATAGGTATCAAAAATTTATGAATTTGAAACTCTAATTCACTAATTGATTGATGTTTGTGTTGTTTGTCTAATTGTTTGCTAATTTTGAACCATTAGCCTAATTGTATCGAATATTGAACTGTATTGAAAATTGGTCGCATTTGCTTGCATATACATATACTATCATTGAACAGGTCATAGCAAGAAGGCTAGAGCCGAAGAATAAAATTTGTTTGCCCGACAAATAGGTACATGTTTGCCACACAATTTATTGTTTTGTTTGGGTGATGATGATTATATGAGCCTATTGGCTAGCCGCTTGGCTTTTTCTTTTTCTTTTTGAGATCAGAAGGCCTATATGGCAATTTCGGGATTTTCCCGTGGCTCCCGGTGCTGGGGAGGTTATGGCGAAATTTTTCGAAAATTTTGGGTGTTAGCCAAAATTTTGAAAACTTGAAAATTCTCAGAAACTGAAAAGTTGGAGAATGGAAGCCAGATCGAGCGTAGAGTTGATTAATCAAACCACTTTCGACTTTGTTCCTTTTCGGGGACGAAAAGTTTTAAGTGGGGGAGATTGTAACAACCCGAAAATCTGGGCCAGTTTAAAATTTTTATTTTGGCAATTTTAATGAATTTTGAATATTTAAAATGAATTATTTTAAATAATAACGACGAGAAATTTATTTTGAATAGAAATAATAGGATCTAATTGATGATATCTTTCCAACGAATCCGGAAAATCAAAATTTCATAGCGGGAATCAAAAGATATGTCCAGTTGAAAATTCTGAATAGTCGTTATGGAATTCAGGCCCTTAAAAATGGGAATTTTGCAAACGACCTCGGAGTTCGACGAAACCACTTTTATTGGATCCGTGATGTCCAATTATTGCTAGATTCCAAATTTCATAATTTTATGAATCAATACGTGAGCGTGGCAAAGGAAAACATGTTTTGACCATTTCAGTTGATTTTAATCGACTGGAAAATAGCCATTTTTCCAACGGTCTCAGAATTCGACGAAACTAGTTTTGTTAGGACCGTATCGTCAATACGAAGCTATAAAATATTTTTCAGGAATTCATAGAGTTAGTACGTGACCCCAGTAAATTGAAATGTACGTTTAAAATTCAATATAATTATTTAATTGTAAATTTGATGGAAAATAATCGAAACAGCCGAATTAGCTGACGATACATATCCCATTGTGTTCGGAATGGGAGTAAAACGCTATGGACGACAGGCGGTGGGCCTCGTTTTGAGGTCGTATGTAAAAGTCAACTTAGGAGATAGAAATTGAAATTAATTAATAAAAAATCCCCTTTCTCTCCTTTCCTTATACTCTGCCCCCCCCCCCCCCCGATATTTTCAATTCAGTTTTTCAGGAAAAAAAAACCGAACGACGGAAAAGGGGGAAACCCTCGCCGCTCCCCCTCGTCGTTGCCAGCGTCGCCGCTCCCCCTCGTCGTTGCCAGCGCCGCCGCGCCTCAGGCGGGCCACCCCGTCGCCCCTCCAGCCTCCTCGCTCCCCTCTCCTCTTCAATCGACGTGTCCAACCCCCTTAGCATCCAAAGCCGCCACCACTTCCCTGAACCCACCACCGGACCGCGACCGAGCCTCCCCCACCGCCAGCAGCACCCAGCGCCACCACCCATTCCGCCTAGCTCCACCAGCGGGCCCCTCCCCTTTAAAAATCCGGTTTTTACACGTTTGCACCTTCGGAAATGACACCCCGACGCAGCCCGAGCCCCTGCTCCACCTCGACAGCGCCTCCACCAGCTCCTTCGATCCACCTTCAGCCACCGATGCGCGTTTATATGATTTTTCTTTGATTTATTTATGTACGATGATAAAAATATGATTTTTATATAAACCTCTTTGAAATGAAATTGTGATTTCTCGTTATATGAAATTTATTTGATTTTAAAATTGATTTTTAACTAAGTAAAGAGGCGGAGATTTTTAAAATAGAAAAGATTAGATTTTTAAAAGAAGAAAGACGATATTTTTAAATGGAGAAAGGTGAGATTTTTACATATGTAGTGGGTTAAAAATACGACTTTTACATAGTAGGAACTATAAAAATGTAATCTTTATGAGATAGAGAATTTAAAAATATCATCTTTGTATATGTAGCGAAATAAAAATCCGATTTTTATTTTATATACGTTGAAATAAAGTGGTGATTTTTATAATGATGAAATCTATATTTTTGAAAACATGAAGTCTTTATATTTGAAAAGGAGAAATCTTTATAGTTGAAAAGGCGAGATCTTTATATAGATGATAACGATATAAAAATATGATTTTTATATATTGAACATCGAAGTAAAAATATGATTTTTATATATTGAACATCGAAGTAAAAATTCGATTTTTATATATCGAATAGCGAAGTAAAAATTGGGTTTTTTCATATTGAACAGCGAAGTAAAAATTCGATTTTTATATATGTAGTGGCTACAGGCAACGAAGATGACAAAAATGCGATAACGATGAAGATTTCTATCAAAGAAGAGTCAAGATGTTTGGATAGCTATTGGTGAGAACTTCTCACTCTAAATTCTCTTTTTCTAGTTATATATATATATACTAGGATGCAGACGGTGCTTAGTAGCACCCGACACAATCGTCCATAGACCATGGACTTGTTTGTTTGATTGCAAAAATTGGTTAGATTATTTGATTGAAATTTGAGTTGTTTGGTGAAATGGAATGGATTGATTGATGTGTGAATGGCGTGGGCCTTCACTAGACCGGGGATAAGGCTGGGCCTTGTCCCGTTTCTAGTATCATGCCGTTATGCCGCCGAAATTTTCTAAAATATGTTAGAAAAATAAAAATATCATTTTATTGAATAAATGAACTGAATAGAAATTCATGGGTTAAAATAAAATGTTTTATCGTTAAAAATATAATTTTTAACGTGAAAGGGAATAAATGAATATTTATAAACAAATCGGCCGATTTGTTTATATACACTGATTTGACTGATATCGATTGGGTCGATAAATTTTACACGTCGCCCAACTGCACAACTAAAATCTGTGTTTGATTGTTTGAAACCCCACACGGGTGTTGGGATGAAATTTGATGTTCACTCATCCTGATTGAGTAAATATGTCGACCGATCGATTGACAGGCTGTCATAAGCATCAGATATCTATATTTGATGCTTATACAGTGTAGTGCACTTTGGTTGATGGTTGATTATTTTTCAATGCTATTATATACATGTGTTGTATGGAATCCATATAATTAACATTATATGGTGATTGATTGGGCCTCATTCCAATCGGGAAAATAATGAATATTATAAAGGAAAATTCATGTGTTGAATCTATTCATGTGTTGAGTGAAATATTTTAATAATAAAATTCACATCTTTATCATATTTACAATTAGAATCTACTTTACGGTGGAGTCTAATTAAAATCAAACGATAGATACCATAGTTTTATAAAATATTTTACATAACAAAAATAGTGATGTGTTGACAGTACTCATGTGTTGAGATTAGTCGTGTGTTGAAAGAAATATAGATTCATGTGTTGAATGGGATAAATATTCATTTGTTGATTAGAATAAAGAAGTTTTTGAAAAATATAAAGCCGTGTTGATTAGAGATGCGTTATTTTGACGCGAACGATATTTATATCGATTTTACTCGTTTTATAATGAATATGGAAAAGTGATTTCAAAATTTAATATTTGAATTGAATTCAAATTGAATTGAATAGAAAGTGAATTTGAAAACTGAATTGAATTGAAACGAATTTGAATTTGAATTGAATTGAAATGAACTCGAATTGAATTGAAATCAAATCGATTTGAAATTGAAGATGAAGTAGAAATTGTTTTGAAACGAATTTAGAACTATTTATAAAATTCGTTTTAAAAGGAAATCGATGAAATATATATAATATATATTATATATATATATATATTATATATATATATATATAATGGCCTGAATAGAACGCGCCGCGCCGCGGCAGTTCGTGAATTTCAACCATTAACTTCGAATGGACATTACGGGAGATCCGACCGTCGGATTCTCATAAAACCGGAACCGTTGGGTTCGTATCAAAAAGAGCTTTCCAATGAATATTAGAAATTTGAAATCTAACGGCTGGATTTGGAATTATGTCCAAATTAAATTCGAAAAAAGGTCGCTGTAAGTGCAGTTCGATGGCCGTTGATGGAAATCGACTGTACTGGCCTTGATAAAATTATTAAAAATATATATAATTTGTGTAAAATTATAATATATGAATTGGAAAGAATTGGGCTGGAAAATTCCACATTTGAATAGATAAAAATAGATTTTTATCGAAATGAACTAGTTTTGAACTAGAATTAAAATTTATTTATTTTTGTAATAAATAAATTGAATTTGAAAGTGATTTTAAAAATAATCAATATTCCCAATATGTTAATTGGACTGGTGCTTAATCGAAATTATCTTCGGAATATTTCGATGTTGGATTTCGTAACTATACAGATATCGTTATGGGAATTTGAAAGATATATTTTATATCGTTATTTCCAATACGATATTTGTTGGCTTCAGAATTTGATATTGAATATAAGTCGGTATATTTTCTATTCAGATCCTTGTATATAATATCAAATGTGATTTGGGTTTATCGTGAATCGTGTTTTAGATGACATTGGTTCTTTAACCCAGTTAAAGGCAGGATGTTGATTTTGAAAAGATTAAAACTAAGTGGAGTTTTAATGAATCTTTAATTAGATTAAAATGTGAATTGATAATTTAAATTATCAAATTTGAAAGGTGATCGAGAATGGAGTATCACCAGTTTTGCTCCAAAGCGGTAGTTAAATCTGTAATTAGATTTGAACGTGAAATGGTAATTAATTTTACCGATAACACCGTGGTGTTAGATGTGGAGTATTACCAGTTTTCTCCATGGGAAATATAGGTTGGGATTAGGAAATAAAATAAATAATTACTTCGGTGTGGTACGTTAATCCCGACTAGTTTGGAATGATATCCAAAGGAAAATTATAGGATAAATTTAGAAGAATTTATCTTTGATAAAATTAACGGGAACCTTTCCCTAAGAATGGGATTTTGTGAATAAAAGAATATTCTGAATTGGAATGAGGCGTTTGTGTGTTTGTGTAACATTTGTTTATTATATACGTGGGTTATTCAGAAAGGCCGGGTTATACCCATTCTGAATAACCGATTCGACGAGATGTCGAAGATGAAGACGGTGGTTGAAGACCGGAAGTCTTCACATCTTTTGGGTGATTACTGATGATCTTGATTGGGCTGTACACCCAAGATGAGGGAAACAGTTGGTGATCGTCCAGATGTACTTGGAGATCGATGGATATGCGAGGAAAGTGCCTCCGGTTTCGTTCAGACCCAAAACGAACTTGTAAATGGATTGTGTGTCTGACATTGGATTTTATTCTGTGTTGATTGATCTCTATTAAATATACATCTGTTTGGCGGCGGAGAATTTATTCTCTTGCTTAATGCCCTTCTCTGAGACGTATGAGCTCAGAGGTTGTATATCGATGGACATCAGTCGCATGGAGTGAATTGCCAATGTGGTATGCGTAAGTGGCAATTGATCAAGGCTTCTATTGAAAAGCAAAGCCTTGTGGTTGATGATCAAAGCACGGCCTGTGTGGCGTAGCTTTGTGTATAACATGAATTCGCGAGCCTCACACCTTGGTATGAGTCAAAAACGGGATAGTGACTGCAGGGAGAGCACGACGTTTCTTTCTAGCTAGGGTGGTGTCAGTGACCTACCAGCCCTGACATTTATATACTTTTCACCTGTGTGGTTGTTGGATACGAGGCGCCTCAGATATAGGTCTGTAAGGACCGAGAAACGTATGTTCAGGAATAACTAATCCTCAAAAGTAAGAGAGAACCGGCCCTGAAGATCCAAGGATCATAGTGGGGTCCTGAGGCATTTGCTAGAGTGTCTCGAACGCGGAGAGGAGCTTGCCCCTTGCCTCGACTCATGATGGAAATCCAATTTCCAATACGTGTATTGCGGTTTTAATTGTAGAACTAGTATGGCGACATGATATATGGTACCCATGCCGTCTATGATTTATATTTATGATTGAAATTGTTTTGACACATACACTTATTATAGTATCAAATGATTTGTTTTAAACGTATCAAGCATGTTTGGCTATTATAAGGGAAAATCCTATCCTCCGGCTTGCGTTGCATTGTGTGATGGGACCTGGGTCTTATAATAGCTTCATTTTTCGAAAAAGCATTGCGCTGTTTATTCTATGCACTAGTATTCTTGGGAGGAAACCCGTTCCGTGTTATACGGCGTGGTCCCTTGAATTACTCTCTTTTAAAGTAAAGTTTTAAATAACTCTTTTAGTTCTCACACCAGTCACATGACTGACCTGGAGTTTATTGTTTTAACCTAAACTCTGGGTGCCCCTATTTTCCACACGGGCAGCTAGTAGTTTTGGTTTTGCAGATTTATATTCACAGGGTCCTGATTTACAGCTGGAACGATGCTCGGAAAGATCTGTATCCGTGTATCACTTCTAGTTGTGATTTTGTATTATTTTCCGCTGCTATGTAATTTATTGTAATCTCTGATATTTGTCGAATGTAATTTATTCATTTATACTCTGTATATTCTTGTATCTGATGGAATTGTTGTAATAACAATGAAATGTTCTTCCATCTGCGTTCCGATGTGTGTTGTTCTCAAAGTATTCGTGCTTTCCTTCACGGGGAAGTTACGGGTTCTTACAAGATGTATATTTAATAGAGATCAATCAACATAGAATAAAATCCAATGTCAGACACACTGTCCATTTACAAGTTCGTTCTGGGTCTGAATAAAACCGGAGGCACTTTCCTCGCATATCCATCGATCTCCATGCACGTCTGGACGATCACCAACTGATTCCCTTATCTTGGGTGTACAACCCAATCAAGATTATCAATCATCGACCAAACGATGTGAAGACTTCCGGTCTTCATCCACCGTCTTCATCTTCGACATATCGTCGAATCGGTTATTCAGAATGGGTATAAACCCGGCCTTTCTGAATGACCCGCGTATATAGTAAATAAATTTTATACAAACATAACTTGGGCCTCATTCCAATTGGAAAAACAAAGGAAAATGTGTTTGACCAGTTTCATTTGATTTTAATCGACTGGAAAATCACCATTTTTCTAACGGTCTCAGAATTCGATGAAACTAGTTTTGTTAGGACCGTGTCATCAATACGAAGCTAGAAAATATTTTTCGGGAATTTTTCGAGTTAGTATGTGACCCCAGTAAATTGAAATGCGCATTCAAATTTAATATATAGAGTTATATGTTGATTTTGATGAAAACTGATCGAAACGATCGAATCAGCCGACGATACATATCCCATTGTATTCGGAATGGGGGTAAAACGCTAGGGACGACAGGCGGTGGATCTCGTTTGGAGGTCGAATGAAAAGTCAACATATTTGAAATAAAAATAAAATAAATAATTACTTCGGTGTGGTTCGCTAATCTCGACTAGTTTGAAATGACATCTAAAGGAAGATTAAAGAATAAATTTCAAGGAATTTATTTTTGATAAAATTAACGGAAACCTTTCCCTAAGAACGTGAAATTTAGAAACTAACTGTAGGTTAGCCAAGAAGGATGGTTTTCTGGGTATTGATCTGATGTTGGTTTCGACCTTCGGGGTTAATATTTGGGAAGTTGTTCCCTTGCTAATTTATGATTAGTGACTGCAGAATTGGTATATATTCTTACAACGCTTCCTTTTATATAAAGATTATATTTTTACATCGCTACCCATATAAAAATTGGATTTTTATATACTAAGTACCATTATAAAAACAAAGAATATTATAAAATAAAGGTTCATGTGTTGACAGTACTCAACTGTTGAGACTAGTCATGTGTTGAACGAAATATTTTAACAATAAAATTTACATCTTTATCATATATAAAATTAGAAACTAACTGGAAAATAGATAAGATGAGTGGCCTCCTGGATATTGATCTGATGTTGGTTTCGGCCTTCGGGGTCGTTCTCTTACTAATTTACGGTTGGAGTCTGATTTGAAATCAAACGATAGATACCATAATTTTTATAAAATATTTTAAGTAACAAAAATAGTCACATGTGGACAGTACTCATTCGTTGAGATTAGTCATGTGTTGACAAAAATATAGATTCATGTATTGAATAGGATAGATATTCATTTGTTGAATAGAATAACAGAATTATTGAAATATACAAAGCCGTGTTGATTAGAGATGCGCTATTTTGATGCGAACGATATTTATATCGATTATATTCGTTTTTATAATTGATTGAATATAAAAGAAATTCGAATTGAATTGAATATAAAACGAATTCGAATTGAATTTAATATATAACGAATTCGAATTGAATTGAATATATAACGAATTCGAATTGAATTGAATATATAACGAATTCGAATTGAATTGAATATATAACGAATTCGAATTGAATTGAATATATAACGAATTCGAATTGAATTGAATATATAACGAATTCGAATTGAATATATAATGAATTCAAATTGAATTGAAAACGAATTGAAATAGAATAAAAATCGATTTAAAATGAATTCAAATTGAATCGAAATTTGAATTGAGTTGAAATGAATTTAAAACGAATTTGTAAGGAAAAATTCAATTTTGATTTGAATTTGAAATGGAAGTTGAAATTGTTTTTGAAACGAATCTAAAACTATTTATAAAATTCATTTTAAATAGAAATCAATGAAATATATATTATATATATTATATATATAATATAATGGCCTGAATAGAACGCGCCCCGCCGCGGCAGTTCGTAAATTTCGACCATTGACTTCAAACGGACATTTCGGGAGATCCGACCGTCGGTTCCTCCTAAAACCGTAACCGTTGGGTTTGTATCGAAAAGAGCTTTCTAACGAATATTAGAAATTTGAAATCTAATGGTTGGATTTGGAGATACGTACAAATCAAATTTGGAAAATGTCGCTGTAAGTGAAGTTCGATGGCCGTTGATGGAAATCGACTGTACGGGCCTTGATAAAATTATTAAAAATTGTAATAATTTGTGTAAAATCATAAGAAATGATTTGGGAAAAATTGGGTGAAAAACTCCATGTTTGAAAAGATAAAAATAGATTTTTTATCGAAATGAACTAGTTTTGAACTAAAATTAAAACCCATTTATTTTTAAATAAATAAATTGGATTTGAAATGGGTTTTAAATAGAATTGATTTGTGGGTTTATCGAGAAGGGTGTTTTAAATAACACTTGTTCTTTAACCCGATAATAAATAGAATGTGATTTGGGTTTATCATGAACTGTGTTTTAAACGACATTAATTCTTTAACCAAGAAAAAGGAGTTTTAATGAATCTGCAATTAGATTGAAATGTGAATTGATAATAAAAATTATCAAATATGGAAAGTGAGCGAAAATGGAGTATCACCCGTTTTGCTCCAAAGCGATAGTTAAATCTTTAATTAGATTTGAACGTGAAATGGTAATTAATTTTACTGATAACACCGTGGTATTAGATATGGATTATTACCAGTTTTGCTTCATGGGATGAATAGGTTGGGATTGGGAAATAAAATAAATAATTACTTCGGTGTGGTTTGCTAATCTCGACTAGTTTGAAATGACATCTAAAGGAAGATTAAAGAATAAATTTTAAGGAATTTATCTTTGATAAAATTAACGGGAACCTTTCCCTAAGAATGTGAAATTTAGATACTAACTGTAGGTTAGCCAAGAAGGATGGTTTTCTGGGTATTGATCTGATGTTGGTTTCGGCCTTCGGGGTTAATATTTGGGAAATTGTTCCCTTGTTAATTTACGATTAGTGATTGCTGAATTGGAATGAGGCATATGTTATGTTTGTGTAACATTTATTTACTATACACGCGGGTCATTCAGAAAGGCCGGGTTTATACTGATTCTGAATAACCGATTCGACGATATGTCGAAGATGAAGACGGTGGATGAAGACCGGAAGTCTTCACATCGTTTGGGTGATGATTAATGATCTTGATTGGGCTGTACAGCCAAGATGAGGGAATCAATTGGTGATCGTCCAGACGTACATGGAGATCGCTGGATATGCGAGGAAAGTGCCACTGGTTTCGTTCAGACCCAGAACGAACTTGTAAATGGACTATGTGTCTGACATTATATATACATCTGTTTGGGGGCGGAGAATTTATTCTTTTTCTTAACGCCCTTCTATGAGACGTACGAGCTAAGAGGTTGTATATCGATGGACATCAGTCGCATGGCATGAATTGCCTGTGTGGCACGCCTAAGTGGCAATTGATCAAGGCTTCTGTTGAAAAGAAAAGTCTTGTGGTTGATGATCAAAGCACGGCCTACGTGGCAGCTTTGTGTACAACGTGAATTCGCGAGCCTCACACCTCGGTATGAGTCAAAAACGGGATAGTGACTGCGGGGAGAGAACGATGTTTCTTTCTAGCTTTGGTGGTGTCAGTGAATTACCATCCCTGACATTTATATACTTTTCACCTATGTGGTTGTTGGATGCGAGGCGCCTCGATTCTAGGTCTGTAAGGACCGGGAAACGTGTGTTCAGGAATAATTAATCCTCAAACTTAACAGAGGACCGGCCCTGAAGATCCAGGGGTTACCCAGAGTGTGTAGTCCCGAGGCATTTGCTAGAGTGTCTCGAATCGGAGAGGAGCTTGCCCATTGCCTCGACTCTTGACGGAAACCCTATTTCCAATACGAGATATTTCGGTTTTATTTGTAGAGCCTAGTATGGCGACATGATAGATGGTACCCATGCCGCCTAGGATTGGTATTTATGATTGAAATTGTTTTGGCACTATACACTTATTATAGTATCAAATGATTTGTTTTTAAAACGTACCAAGCATGTTTGGCTATTATAAGGGAAAACCCTATCCTCCGGCTTGCGTTGCATTGTGTGATGGGACCTGGGTCTTATAATAGCTTCATTTTTCCAAAAAGCATTGCGCTATTTTGTTATATGCACTAGTATTCTTGGGAGGAAACCCGTTCCGTGTTATACGGCGTGGTCTCTTGAATTACTCTCTTTTAAAGTAAAGTTTTAAATAACTGTTTTAGTTCTCACACTAGTCACATGACTGACTTGGAGTTTATTGTTTTAACCTAAACTCTGGGTGCCCCTATTTTCCACACGGGCAGCTAGTAGTTTTGGTTTTGCAGATTTATATTCACAGCTTCCTAGCTTACAGTTGGAGTGATATCTGGAAAGCTCTGTATCCGTATATCTCTTTCTAGTTGGGTTTTGTATTATTTCCGCTGCGATGTATTTCAATGTAATTTATTGTAATCTCTGATATTCATCGAATGTAATTTATTCAATTATACTCTGTATATTCTTGTATCTGATGGAATTGTTGTAATAACAATGAAATGTTCTTCCGTCTGCGTTCTATTTTGTCGTGTTCTTAAGGTAATCCCGGCTTTCCTTTCCCGGGAAGTAACGGGCTATCACAGTAACTGACACGGCAAGGAATTTTGCTCGATACAAATCAGTCGTTAAACCAACAAAGACCGTTTGAAACCACTGATCGTTTTGACAACAGGACAAATTGGAACGCAGACAGAAGAACATTTTATTGCTATTACAACAATTCCATCAGATACAAGAATATACAGGGTATAGATTAATATTATACATTTGACAAATATCAGAGATTTCAATAAATTACATAGCAGCGAGAAATAATACAAAGCACAACTGAAGGTGATATACGGATACAGAGCTTTCTGGATATCATTCCAGCTGTAAACCAGGATCCTATGAATATAAATCTGTAAAACCAAAACTACTAGCTACCCGTGTAGAAAATAGGGGCACCCAGAGTTTAGGTTAAAACAATAAACTCCAGGTCAGTCATGTGACTGGTGTGAGAACTAAAATAGTTATTTAAACTTTACTTTAAACGAGAGTAATTCAAGGGACCACGCCGTATAACACGGAACGGGTTTCCTCCCAAGAATACCAGTGCATATAAATAAACAGCGCAATGCTCTTTCAAAAAATGAAGCTATTATAAGACCCAGGTCCCATCACATAATGCAACGCAAGCCGGAGGTTAGGGTTTTCCCTTATAATAGCCAAACATGCTTGGTACGTTTAAAAAAAAAAATCATTTGATACTATAATAAGTATATAGTGTCAAAACAATTTCAATCATAAATATCAATCCTAGGCAGCATGGGTACCATCTATCATGTCGCCATACTAGGCTCTACAAATAAAACTGAAATATCTCATATTGGAAATTGGATTTCCGTCATGAGTCGAGGCAAGGGGCAAGCTCCTCTCCGATTCGAGACACTCTAGCAAATGTCTCGGGACTACACACTCTGGGTAACCCCTGGATCTTCAGGGCTGGTCCTCCATTACGTTTGAGGATTAAATATTCCTGAACACACGCTTCCCTGTCCTTACAGACCTAAAATCGAGGCGCTTCGCATCCAACAACCACATAGGTGAAAAGTATATAAATGTCAGGGCTGGTAAGTCACTTACACCACCAAAGCTAGAAAGAAACGTCGTGCTCTCCACGTAGTCACTATCTCGTTTTTGACTCATACCGAGGTGTGAGGCTCGCGAATTCACGTTATACACAAAGCTACCACGTAGGTCGTGCTTTGATCATCAACCACAAGACTTTGCTTTTCAACAGAAGCCTTGATCAATTGCCACATAGGCAATTCATGCCATGCGACTGATGTCCATCGATATACAACCACTGAGCTCGTACGTCTCAAAGAAGGGCGTTAAGAAAGAGAATAAATTCTCCGCCGCCAAACAGATGTATATTTAATGGAGATCAATCAACACAGAATAAAATCCAATGTCAGACACACAGTCCATTTTCAAGTTCGTTCTGGGTCTGAACGAAACCGGAGGCACTTTCCTCGCATATCCATCGATCTCCAAGTACGTCTGGACGACCACTAACTGATTCCCTCATCTTGGGTGTATAGCCCAATCAAGATCATCAGTAATCACCCAAACGATGTGAAGACTTCTGATCTTCAATCACTGTCTTCATCTTCGACATATCGTCGAATCGGTTATTCAGAATGGGTATAAACCTAGCCTTTCCGAACAACCCGCGTATATTAAAACGAATGTTACACAAACACAACATACGCCTCATTCCAATTCATTAGTCACTAATCGTAAATCATTAAGAGAGCAATTTCCCAAATATTAACCCCGAAGGCCGAAACCAACATCAGATCAATACTCAGGAAACCATTCTTCTTAACTAACCTACAACTAGTTTCTAAATTTCAATTCTGAGGGAAAGGTCCCCATTAATTTTATCAAAGATAAATTCTTCTAAATTTATTCTTTAATCTTCCTTTTGATGTTATTTCAAACCATGTTAAGGTTTTCCAAACTAGTCGGGATTAGCGAACCACACCGAAGTAATTATTTATTTTATTTCTCAATCCCAACCTATTCATCCCATGAAGCAAAACTGGTAACACTCCATATCTAACACCACGGTGTTATCGGTAAAACTAATTACCGTTTCACGTTCAAATCTAATTAAAGATTTAACTATCGCTTTGGAGCAAAACTGGTGATACTCCATTCTCGCTCACTTTCCAAATTTGATAATTTAAATTATCAATTCACATTTCAATCTAATTACAGATTCATTAAAACTCCTTTTACTGGGTTAAAGAACTAATGTCATTTAAAACACAGTTCACGATACCCACAAATCAATTCTAATTCAATTCCAATCAAATATATTAGAAATTCTGATTACTTAAAACCCCTTTCAAATCCAATTTATTTATTTAAAAATAATTGGGTTTTAAATTTAGTTCAAAACTAGTTCATTTCGATAAAAATCCATTTTTACCTTTACAAATGTGGGATTTTTCATCCCAGTTCTTCACAAATCATTTCTTATGATTTTACACAAATTATTACTATTTTTAATAATTTTATCAAGGCCCGTACAGTCGATTTCCATCAACGACCATCGAACTGCACTTACAGCGACCTTTTCCATATTTGATTTGGACATAATTCCGAATCCAACCGCTAGATTTCAAATTCTAATATTCGTTAGAAATCTCTTTTCGATACGAATCCAACGGTTCCGGTTTTAGGAGAATCCGATGGTCGGATCTCCCGTAATGTCCGTTCGAAATAAATGGTCGAAATTCACGAACTGTCGCGGCGCGGCGCGGCGCGTTCTATTCAGGCCATTATATTATATATATAATATATAAAATATATATTATGTCGATTAACTTTTAAAACGTATTTTATAAATCGTTTTAAATTCATTTCAAAACAATATGGTTTTCATTTGAAAAATATACTCTTTACACTCGTTTTAGGATACTACTGATCCTATCTTTAATGAGTCATTCTAATTGGATATTACTAATCCAATATCTGATGAATTCTTTCGTATGGTTCTAATGTGTCTTGTTCTCGAGCTCTGTAAACCAAAGCTCTGATACCAAACTGACACGGCAAGGAATTTCGCTCGATCTGAATCGGTCGTTAAACCGATAAAGACCGTTCAAAACCCCTGATCGTTTTGAGAATAGGACAAATTGGAACGTAGACAGAAGAACATTTCATGGCTATTACAACAATTCCATCAGATACAAAAATATACAGGGTATAGATTAATATTATACATTCGAAAAATATCAGAGATTACAATAAATTACATAGCAGTGGGAAATTATACAAAGCACAACTGAAGGTGATATACGGATACAGAGCTTTTCGGATATCATTCCAGCTGTAAACCAAGATCCTGTGAATATAAATCTGCAAAACCAAAACTACTAGCTGCCCGTGTAGAAAATAGGGTCACCCAGAGTTTAGGTTAAAACAATAAACTCCTGGTCAGTCATGTGACTGGTGTGAGAACTAAAACAGTTATTCAAAAACTATTTATAAAATTCGTTTTAAATAGAAATCGACGAAATATATATTATATATATAATATAATGGCCTGAATAGAACGCATCGCGCCGCGGCAGTTCGTAAATTTCGACCATTGATTCGAACGGACATTTCGGGAGATCCGACCGTCGGATTCTACTAAAACCAGAACCGTTGGGTTCGTATCGAAAAGAGCTTTCTAACGAATATTAGGAATTTGAAATCTAACGGTTGGATTTGGAGATATGTCCAAATCAAATTTGTAAAAGGTCGCTGTATGTGCAGTTCGATGGTCGTTGATGGAAATCGACTGTACGGGCCTTGATAAAATTATTAAAAATAGTTATAATTTGTGTAAAATCATAAGAAATGATTTGGGAAAAATTGGGATGAAAAACTCCAAGTTTGAAAAGATAAAAATAGATTTTTTTATCGAAATGAACTAGTTTGGAACTAAAATTAAAACCCATTTATTTTTAAATAAATAAATTGGATTTGAAATGGGTTTTAAATAGAATTGATTTGTGGGTTTATCGTGAAGGGTGTTTTAAATAACACTTGTTCTTTAACCCGATAATAAATAGAATGTGATTTGGGTTTATCGTGAACTGTGTTTTAAACGACATTAATTCTTTAACCCAGAAAAAGGAGTTTTAATGAATCTGCAATTAGATTGAAATGTGAATTGATAATGAAAATTATCAAATTTGGAAAGTGAGCGAAAATGGAGTATCACCTGTTTTGCTCCAAAGCCATAGTTAAATCTTTAATTAGATTTGAACGTGAAATGGTAATTAATTTTACCGGTAACACCGTGGTATTAGATATGGAGTATTACCAGTTTTGCTTCATGGGATGAATAGGTTGGGATCGGGAAATAAAATAAATAATTACTTCGGTGTGGTTCGCTAATCTCGACTTGTTTGAAATGACATCTAAAGGAAGATTAAAGAATATTATAAAATAAAGGTTCATGTGTTGACAGTACTCATCCGTTGAGATTAGTCATGTGTCGAATGAAATATTTTAACAATAAAATTTACATCTTTATCATATATGAAATTTAGAAACTAACTGTAGATTAGCCTAGAAGGAAGATGGGGTTTGCACTTGACGGTCAGAGGGGGCTTGCTGGAGTCATGGTCGGTGGTGCGGGGGACGAGGCACAGGTGCGGATTTCAATTGGAGGAGGAGGGAAAGGGGGTGCAGCAGATCGGAGGGGGTGGAAGGGAAAGGCTGCGGTGGTTTAAGGTGGAGGGAGGAAGGAGTGGAGAAGAAGAAGAGGAGGAGGGCGTCGCGGCGATGGCTGGGCAAGGGGGGAGGGTTTCGATGCGGGTGAACGCGAGGGAGGAGAAGGGGGCGAGGCTGGAGGGTGGCGCCATCCACGGCGGCGCGTTCTATTCAGGCCATTATATTATATATATAATATATATAATATATATTTCGTCGATTTCTATTTAAAACAACGACCAAATTATTTTATTCAACCTGCGAATATTCTATTCGGTTCATTTATTAAATAAAATGATATCTTTATTTTTCTAACTTATTTTAGAAAATTTCGGCAGTATAACGGCACGATACTAGAAACGGGACAAGGCCTAGCCTTATCCCCGGTCTAATAATGGCCCACGCCATACACATATCAATCAAATCCAATCCATTTCACCAAACAATCAATCTAACCAACTAAACAACCAAACAAACAAGTCCATGGTCTGTGGACGATGGTGTCGGGTGCTACTAAACACCGTCTGCATCCTAGTATATATTTATATAACTAGAAAAAGAAATTTAGAGTGAGAAGTTCTCACAGAGGGTTCCACTCCGCCATTTCATTTCTGAATTGTCTGAATTCCCTTTTGATTTCAATCCGTTCCATCTTCCTTCTTTTCACGCTGTTCATATTAAAAATCGTATTTTTAATATGATGTTCAATTTAAAAATCACGTTTTTATAATGGCACTTTATATATAAAAATTATATATTCTTACAACGCTTCCTTTTATATAAAGATTATATTTTTACATCGCTACCCATATAAAATCGAATTTTTATATACTCCATATTATAAAAAATCATATTTTTATTGTCTACATATAATAAAAATCATATTTTTATTGTTCTAAAAATATAAAAATCATATCTTTAATCTTTCTATAATATAAAAATATATTTTTATCCTTAAAAATCAAATCCTTTATCCTTTCTCGAATTAAAAATCTCGACTTTTCTTTTTTGATGATAAAAATCAAATCTCTACTTAAATATAAAATTCCTAACCTTTCATATATATATATATATATATATATATATATATATATATATAAACAGATTCTTATTGGTTAAATAACCTAAAATAAAACTGAAATAAAAATAAAATAAATAAGAAAACAAAATAAAACTTACCTATTAAAGAAGGGGGAGGGGTTTGCACTCGACGGTCAGAGGGGGCTTGCTGGAGTCGTGGTCGGTGGTGCGGGGGACGAGGCACAGGTGCGGATTTCAATTAGAGGAGGAGGGAAAGGGGGTGCAGCGGATCGGAGGGGGGGGGGGAAGGGAAAGGCGGCGGTGGTTTAAGGTGGAGGGAGGAAGGAGTGGAGAAGAAGAAGAGGAGGGCGTCGCGGCGATGGCTGGGCAAGGGGGGAGGGTTTCGATGCGGGTGAACGCGAGGGAGGAGAAGAGGAAGAAGGGGGCGAGGCTGGAGGGTGGCACCATCCACGGCAGCGCGGCGGCGGCTCCGTCGGCAACGGCACAAACCCTTTTCCTTTTCTTTAAACTGAAAAGTGCCGGGGGAGGAAGAGAGAAGGTATAGGGTGGAGGGTGGTTAAATAATTTATTTTATTTTTAATTCAAATATGTTGACTTTTCATTCGACCTCCAAACGGGATCCACCGCCTGTCGTCCCTAGAGTTTTACCCCCATTCCGAACACAATGGGATATGTATCGTCGGCTGATTCAATCGTTTTGATCAGTTTTCGTCAAAATCAACATATAACTCTATATATTAAATTTGAACGCGCATTTCAATTTACTGGGGTCACATACTAACTCGAAAAATTCCCAAAAAATATTTTCTAGCTTCGTATTGACGACACGGTCCTAACAAAACTAGTTTCATCGAATTCTGAGATCATTAGAAAAATGGTCATTTTCCAGTCGATTAAAATCAACTGAAACTGGTCAAACGCGTTTTCCTTTGCCACGCTCACATATTGAATCGAAAAATTATGAAAATTGAAATCTAGCAATAACTTGACATCACGGATCCAACAAAAGTGGTTTCATCGAAATCCGAGGTCGTTTGCAAAATGGCTATTTTTAAAGGCCAGAACTCCATAGCGACTATTCAGAATTTTCAACTGGACATATCTTTTGATCCCCGCTTTGAAATTTTGATTTTTCGGGTTCATTGGAAAGATATTCTCAATTAGATTCCATTATTTTTATAAAATATATTAAGTAACAAAAATAGTCACACGTGGACAGTACTCATTCGTTGAGATTAGTCATGTGTTGACAAAAATATTGATTCATGTCTTGAATAGGATAAATATTCATTTGTTGAATAGAATAACGGAATTATTGAAATATACAAAGCCGTGTTGATTAGAGATGCGCTATTTTGATGCGAACGATATTTATATCGATTATATTCATTTTTATAATTGGATTGAATATAAAAGAAATTCGAATTGAATTGAATATAAAACGAATTCGAATTGAATTGAATATATAACGAATTCGAATTGAATTGAATATATAACGAATTCGAATTGAATTGAATATATAACGAATTCGAATTGAATTGAATATATAACAAATTCGAATTGAATATATAACGAATTCGAATTGAATTGAATATATAAAGAATTCGAATTGAATTGAAAACGAATTGAAATAGAATAAAAATCGATTTGAAATGAATTCAAATTGAATCGAAATTTGAATTGAGTTGAAATGAATTTAAAACGAATTTATAAGGAAAAATTAAATTTTGATTTGAATTTGAAATGGAAGTTGAAATTGTTTTTGAAACGAATCTAAAACTATTTATAAAATTCGTTTTAAATAAAAATCGACGAAATATATATTATATATATAATATAATGGCCTGAATAGAACGCGCCGCGCCGCGGCAGTTTGTAAATTTCGACCATTGACTTCGAACGGACATTTCGGGAGATCCGACCGTCGGATTCTCCTTAAACCAGAACCTTTGGGTTCGTATTTAAAAGAGGTTTCTAACGAATATTAGAAATTTGAAATCTAATGGCTGGATTTGGATATACGTCCAAATCAAATTTGGAAAAGGTCGTTGTAAGTGCAGTTCGATGGCCGTTGATGGAAATCGACTGTACGGGCCTTGATAAAATTATTAAAAATAGTAATAATTTGTGTAGAATCATAAGAAATGATTTGGGAAAAATTGGGATGAAAAACTCCATGTTTGAAAAGATAAAAATAGATTTTTTATCGAAATGAACTAGTTTTGAACTAAAATTAAAACCCATTTATTTTTAAATAAATAAATTGGATTTGAAATGAGTTTTAAATAGAATTGATTTGTGGGTTTATCGTGAAATGTGTTTTAAATAACACTTGTTCTTTAACCCGATAATAAATAGAATGTGATTTGGGTTTATCGTGAACTGTGTTTTAAACGACATTAATTCTTTAACCCAGAAAAAGGAGTTTTAATGAATCTGCAATTAGATTGAAATGTGAATTGATAATGAAAATTATCAAATTTGGAAAGTGAGCGAAAATGGAGTATCACCCGTTTTGCTCCAAAGCGATAGTTAAATCTTTAATTAGATTTGAATGTGAGATGGTAATTAATTTTACCGATAACACCGTGGTATTAGATATGGAGTATTACCAGTTTTGCTTCATGGGATGAATAGGTTGGGATTGGGAAATAAAATAAATAATTACTTCGGTGTGGTTCTCTAATCTCGACTAGTTTGAAATGACATCTAAAGGAAGATTAAAGAATAAATTTCAAAGAATTTATCTTTGATAAAATTAACGGGAACCTTTCCCTAAGAATGTGAAATTTAGAAACTAACTGTAGGTTAGCCAAGAAGGATGGCTTTCTGGGTATTGATCTGATGTTGGTTTCGGCCTTCGGGGTTAATATTTGGGAAATTGTTCCCTTTCTAATTTACGATTAGTAACTGCAGAATTGGAATGAGGCGTATGTTATGTTTGTGTAACATTTATTTACTATATACGCGTGTCACTCAGAAAGGCCGGGTTTATACCCATTCTGAATATTCGATTCGACGATATGTCGAAGATGAAGACGGTGGATAAAGACCGGAAGTCTTCACATCGTTTGGGTGATGATTGACGATCTTGATTGGGCTGTACACCAAAGATGAGGGAATCAGTTGGTGATCGTCCAGACGTACATGGAGATCGATGGATATGCGAGGAAAGTGCCTCCGGTTTCGTTCAGACCCAGAACGAACTTGTAAATGGACTATGTGTCTGACATTGAATTTTATTCTATGTTGATTGATCTCTATTAAATATACATCTGTTTAGCGGCGGAGAATTTATTCTTTTGCTTAACGCCCTTCTCTGAGACGTACGAGCTCAGAGGTTGTATATCGATGGACATCAGTCGCATGGCATGAATTACCTGTGTGGCACGCCTAAGTGGCGATTGATCAAGGCTTCTGTTGAAAAGCAAAGTCTTGTGGTTGATGATCAAAGCACGGCCTACATGGCAGCTTTGTGTATAACGTGAATTCGCGAGCCTCACACCTCTGTATAAGTCAAAAACGGGATAGTGACTGCGCGGAGAGCACGACGTTTCTTTCTAGCTTTGGCGGTGTCAGTGACTTACCAGCCCTGACATTTATATACTTTTCACCTATGTGGTTGTTGGATGCGAGGCACCTCGATTTCAGGTCTGTAAGGACCGGGAAACGCGTGTTCAGGAATAATTAGTCCTCAAACATAACGGAGAGCCGGCCCTGAAGATCCAGGGGTTACCCAGTGTGTGTAGTCCGGAAGCATTTGCTAGAGTGTCTCGAATCGGAGAGGAGCTTGCCCCTTGCCTCGACTCATGACCGAAATCCAATTTCCAGTACGAGATATTTCAGTTTTATTTGTAGAGCCTAGTATGGAGATATGATAGATGGTACCCATGCCGCCTAGGATTGATATTTATGATTGAAATTGTTTTGACACTATAAACTTATTATAGTATCAAATAATTTGTTTTTAAAACGTACCAAGCATGTTTGGCTATTATAAGGGAAAACCCTATCCTCCGGCTTGCGTTGCATTGTGTGATGGGACCTGGGTCTTATAATAGCTTCATTTTTCCAAAAAGCATTGCGCTGTTGTGTTATATGCACTAGTATTCTTGGGAGGAAACCCGTTCCGTGTTATACGGCGTGGTCCCTTGAATTACTCTCTTTTAAAGTAAAGTTTAAAATAACCGTTTTAGTTCTCACACCAGTCACATGACTGACCTGGAGTTTATTGGTTTAACCTAAACTCTGGGTGCCCCTATTTTCCACACGGGCGGCTAGTAGTTTTGGTTTTGCAGATTTATATTCACAGGTTCCTGGCTTATAGCTGGAATGATATCCGGAAATCTCTGTATCCGTATATCTCTTTCTAGTTGGGTTTTGTATTATTTCTGCTGCGATGTATTCCAATGTAATTTATTGTAATCTCTGATATTTATCGAATGTAATTTATTCAATTATACTCTGTATATTCTTGTATCTGATGGAATTTTTGAAATAACAATGAAATGTTCTTCCGTCTGCGTTCTATTTTGTCCTGTTCTCAAGGTAATCCGGGCTTTCCTTTCCGGGGAAGTAACGAGCTATCACTGTTGGTAGTCGACCAATCGATCGACATACAACTAATTATTGGGATTAGTGTATGTCATATATCATCCCAATACCCGTGAGGGGTTTCAAACAATTAAACACAAATTTTATTTGTGCAGTTGGGCGATGTGTAAAATTTATCGTCCTTATCATATATAAAATTAGAAACTAACTGGAAAATAGATAAGATGAGTGGTCTCCTGGATGTTGATCTGATGTTGGTTTCGGCCTTCGGGGTTAATATTTAGGGAATCGTTCTCTTACTAATTTACGGTTGGAGTCTGATTTGAAATCAAACGATAGATACCATAATTATTATAAAATATATTGAATAACGAAGTTATTGAAAAATATAAAGCCGTGTTGATTTGAGATGCGCTATTTTGACGCGAACGATATTTATAACGATTATATTCGTTTTTATAATGAATATTGAAAAGAGATAAAAATCGAACATTTATAACAGGAATTCGAATTGAATTGAATAGAAAACGAATTACAATCTCCTCCACTTAAAACTTTCCGTCCCCGAAAAGGAACGAAGCCGAAAGTTGTTTTAAAAACCAACTCAACTTTCATTATTTTCATTACGGCTTAAGTTCTTCAACTTTTCAGTTTCTAAGAACTTTTCAAATTTTTCAAAAATTTGGCTAACACCCTAAATTTTTGAAAAATTTCGCCATAACCTCCCCTGCACCGGGAGCACAGTGAAAATCCCGAAATTTCATAGTGGGAATCAAAAGATATGTCCAGTTGAAAATTCTGAATAGTCGCTATGGAATTCAAGCCCTTAAAAATGGGAATTTTGCAGACGACCTCGAATTTCGATGAAACCACTTTTGTTGGATCCGTGATGTCAATTTATTGCTAGGTTTATAATTTCATAATTTTTTGAATCAATATGTGGGCATGGCAAAGGAAAACACATTTGACCAGTTTCAGTCGATTTTAATCAACTGGAAAATGGCCCTTTTTCAAACGGTCTTAGAATTCGTTGAAACTAGTTTTGTTAGGACCGTATCGTCAATACGAAGCTAGAAAATATTTTTCTGGAATTTTTCGAGTTAGTATGTGGCCCCGGTAATTTGAAATGTGCATTTAAATTGAATATATAAAGATTTATATTTTAAATTCAACGAAAACTAATTTTAGCAGTCGAATTGGCTTATGAAACATATCCCATTGTGTTCGGAATAGGGGTAATTAGCTAGGGGTGACAGTCATTGGGTGCGATTGGGAGTTCGAATAAAAAGGTTACCTTTTTGAATTTAAATTAATTAAATATAATAATTATATAGGGTTGGCCCCTCCCCTTTTCTCCCTCATACACGGTCAACGCCCCCCCCAACTCATTCAAACCGAACGAAGTAAAAGAAAGAAAAACCCACGAAATCCCTAAATCGTTCGCCGCCGCTCGTCGGAGCACGCCCAGCCGCCCCCTCCAAGTTGGTCGCCCTCCCTCCTCTTTGATCCCCTCTTCCTCCTCCCCCAGCTCAACAAACCCGCCCCCCTTTTCCCCAATCGAAGCCCTGACACCACAGCCTGTCGCCGCCGTCCTCCAGGCGAGCACTTCCTCGATCCGCGAGTAGAAACCCCCTCCCTTCTGGCGATGAAGAACAGTAAGTTTTTACTGTTATTTTTATATTTTCTTTTGTTAATTATCCATGTCTATAAAACTGTTTTTATTTATTTTATAGCGTATAAAAATTAGGTTTTTATATATAAGTATAGCGTAAATAAATTGTATTTTTGTTTATTAAAATGACATATAAAAATTGAATCTTTTTCGTTTGAATGATTATGAAAAGCTTATATTTTTGTTATTTGTAAAAGCAGTATATAAATTGAAAAAAAAAATCAGTTTTATTTATATTAAAGGTAGGATTTTTATAGTAAACAAAGAGTTAAAAAATTAGATATTTTTATTTAGTAAAGCTATGATTTTAATTTTCAGTTTTAACATTGGATAACGATTAAAAATCTGATCTTTACATGTTTGAATAATGATTAAAATACTGATAGGAAAACAAGATATTTATTAAATATAAAAATACGATTTTTATAGTATATATTTAAAATAAGAAGATTTGATTTTAAAAGCAAAGAGATTATATTTTTAATAACAAAAGGGATATGATTTTTAAAGGTAAAAAGATTATATAAATACACTAGAAAAGACGATAGTTTTAAAGTAGAAAGGGCGATATTTTTAAAAATAGAAAATATGAAAATATTTTATTTTTATATATATTCAGCAGAGGTATAAAAATGTGATTTTTACCAAATCAGTAGAAAAACAAAAATATGTTTTTTAATTGGAAGCGAACAAATAAAAATGTGATTTTTATTTTAAGGATTGTAGTTTAAAAATATAATTTTCAACGCAAACGGTGTTGAACAGATCTTGATAAAAAGCACGGTGAAGATTTCCTACCCATGAAGAGTTGCGACATTTGGTTTAGCGAAAGGGTGAGAATCTCTCACTTTGAATTTTCTTTTCTAGTTTAAATTATATACTAGGATGCAGACGTTGTTTAGTAGGACCCGACACCCGTCGTCCACAGACCATGGACGGCTTGTTTGTTTGATTGATGTGTTGTGAAAATTGTTTGTGATGTTGATGTGAAATTAATAATGAAATATATTCATGTGTTGAAATAAATTAATTATCGTTAAAAATATAATTTTTAACGTGAATGTGAATAAATATTCATTTACAAACCGGACGGTTTGTTTATGTACACCTATTTGAAGGATATTGATTGGGATGATAAATTTTACACATCGCCCAACTGCACAAATAAAAGTCTGTGTTTGTTGATTTGAAACCCCACACGGGTATTGGGATAAAATAAGGCACACACTAATCCCAGCAGTTAGTCGTATGTCGATCGATTGATCGACAGGCTGTTATAAGCGTAAGATATCTATATTTGATGCTTATACAGAGTAGTGCACTTTGGATGATGGTTGATTGGTTATCGTTGCTATTATATACATGTGTTGTATGGAATCCATATAATTAACAATATATGGTAATTGATTGGGCCTCATTCCAATTGGAAAAAATAAAGAATATTATAAAATAAAGGTTCATGTGTTGACAGTACTCATTCGTTGAGCTTAGTCATGTGTTGAACGAAATATTTTAACAATAAAATTTACATCTTTATCATATATAAAATTAGAAACTAACTGGAAAATAGATAAGATGAGTGGTCTCCTGTATATTGATCTGATGTTGGTTTCGGCCTTTGGGGTTAATATTCAAGGAATCGTTCTCTTACTAATTTATGGTTATAGTCTGATTTGAAATCAAACGATAGATACCATAATTTTTATATAAAATTATATTAAATAACAAAAATAGTCACACGTAGACAGTACTCATTCGTTGAGATTAGTCATGTGTTGACAAAAATATAGAGTCATGTGTTGAAAGAAATATAGATTCATTTGTTGAATAGAATAACGAAGTTATTGAAAAATATAAAGCCGTGTTGAATAGAGATGCGCTATTTTGACGCGAACGATATTTATATCAATTATATTTGTTTTTATAATGAATATTGAAAAGAGTTAAAAATCGAATATTTATTACAGGAACTAGAATTGAATTGAATTGAAAAGAAAACGAATTCGAATTGAATTGAAATGAAAAGAAAACGAATTCGAATTGAATTGAATAGGAAACGAATTCGAATTGAATTGAATAGGAAATGAATTCGAATTGAATTGAATAGGAAACAAATTCGAATTGAATTGAATAGGAAACGAATTCGAATTGAATTGAATAGGAAACAAATTCGAATTGAATAGGAAACGAATTCGAATTGAATTGAATAGGAAACGAATTCGAATTGAATTGAATAGGAAACGAATTCGAATTGAATTGAATATAAAATGAATTCAAATTGAATTGAAAATGAATTGAAATATAATAAAAATCAATTTGAAATGAATTCAAATTGAATTGAATTGAAATGAATTTAAAACGAATTTATTAGGAAAAATTCAATTTTGATTTAAATTTGAAATGGAAGTTGAAATTGTTTTTGAAACGAATTTAAAACTATTTATAAAGTTCGTTTTAAATAGAAATCGACAAAATATATATAATATATATATTATATATATAATGGCCTGAATAGAACGCGCCGCAGCAGTTCGTGAATTTCGACCATTAATTTCGAACGGACATTACGGGAGATACGACTGATGTCCATCGATTGCCACTTAGGCGTGCCACACAGGCAATTCATGCCATGCGACTGATGTCCATCGATTTACAACCTCTGAGCTCATACGTCTCACAGAAGGGCGTTAAGCAAAAGAATAAATTTTCCGCCGCCAAACAGATGTATATTTAATAGAGATCAATCAACATAGAATACAATCCAATGTCAGACACACAGTCCATTTACAAGTTCGTTCTGGGTCTGAACGAAACCAGAGGCACTTTCCTCGCATATCCATCGATCTCCATGTACATCTGGACGATCACCAACTGATTCCCTCATCTTGGGTGTACAGCCCAATCAAGATCATCAATAATCACCCAAACGATGTGAAGATCCGGTCTTCATCCACCGTCTTCATCTTCGACATATCGTCGAATCGGTTATTTAGAATGGGTATAAACCCGGCCTTTCTGAATGACCCGCGTATATAGTAAATAAATGTTACACAAACATAACATACGCCTCATTCCAATTCAGCAGTCACTAATCGTAAATTAGCAAGGGAACAATTACCCAAATATTAACCCCGAAGGCCGAAACCAACATCAGATCAATACCCAGAAAACCATCCTTCTTGGCTAACCTACAGTTAGTTTCTAAATTTCACATTCTTAGGGAAAGGTTCCCGTTAATTTTATCAAAGATAAATGCCTTGAAATTTATTCTTTAATCTTCCTTTAGATGTCATTTCAAGCCAGTTGTGATTAGCGAACCACACCCAAGTAATTATTTATTTTATTTCCCAATCCCAACCAATTCATCCCATGAAGCAAAACTGGTAATACTCCATATCTAATACCACGGTGTTATCGGTAAAATTAATTACCATTTCACGTTCAAATCTAATTAAAGATTTAACTATCGCTTTGGAGCAAAACGGGTGATACTCCATTTTCGCTCACTTTCCAAATTTGATAATTTTCATTATCAATTCACATTTCAATCTAATTTCAGATTCATTAAAACTCCTTTTTCTGGGTTTAAAACACAGTTCACGATAAACCCAAATCACATTCTATTTATTATCGGGTTAAAGAACAAGTGTTATTTAAAACACCATTCACGATAAACCCACAAATCAATTCTATTTAAAACCCATTTCAAATCCAATTTATTTATTTAAAAATAAATGGCTTTTAATTTTAGTTCAAAACTAGTTCATTTCGATAAAACATATATTTTTATCTTTTCAAACATGGAGTTTTAATGAATCTGCAATTAGATTGAAATGTGAATTGATAATGAAAATTATCAAATTTGGAAAGTGAGCGAAAATGGAGTATCACCTGTTTTGCTCCAAAGCGATAGTTAAATCTTTAATTAGATTTGAACGTGAAATGGTAATTAATTTTACCGATAACACTGTGGTATTAGATATGGAGTATTACGAGTTTTGCTTCATGGGATGAATAGGTTGGGATTGGGAAATAAAATAAATAATTACTTCGGTGTGGTTCGCTAATCTCGACTAGTTTGAAATGACATCTAAATGAAGATTAAAGAATAAATTTCAAGGAATTTATCTTTGATAAAATTAATGGGAACCTTTCCCTAAGAATGTGAAATTTAAAAACTAACTTTAGGTTAGCCAAGAAGGATGGTTTTCTGGGTATTGATCTGATGTTGGTTTCGGCCTTCGGGGTTAATATTTGGGAAATTGTTCCCTTGCTAATTTACGATTAGTGACTGCTGAATTGGAATGAAGCGTATGTTATGTTTGTGTAACATTTATTTCCTATATACGCGGGTCATTCAAAAAGGCCGGGTTTATACACATTCTAAATAACCGATTCGACGATATGTGGAAGATGAAGATGGTCGATGAAGACCGGAAGTCTTCACATCGTTTGGGTGATGATTGATGATCTTGATTGGGCAGTACACCCAAAATGAGGGAATCAGTTGGTGATCGTCCAGACGTACATGGAGATCGATGGATATGCGAGGAAAGTGCCTCCAGTTTCGTTCAGACCCAGAACGAACTTGTAAATGGGCTGTGTGTCTGACATTGGATTTTATTCTATGTTGATTGGTCTCTATTAAATATACATCTGTTTGGTTTCGGAGAATTTATTCTTTTGCTTAACGCCCTTCTTTGAGACGTACGAGCTCAATGGTTGTATATCGATGGACATCAGTCGCATGGCATGAATTGCCTGTGTGGCACGCCTAAGTGGCAATTGATCTAGGCTTCTGTTGAAAAGCAAAGTCTTGTGGTTGATGATCAAAGCACGACCTACGTGGTAGCTTTGTATATAACGTGAATTCGCGAGCCTCACACCTCGGTATGAGTCAAAAACGGGATAATGACTACGGGGAGAGCACGATGTTTCTTTCTAGCTTTGGTGGTGTCAGTGACTTACCAGCCCTGACATCTATATACTTTTCACCTATGTGGTTGTTGGATGCAAGGCGCCACGATTTTAGGTCTGTAAGGACGAGGAAACGTGTGTTCAGGAATAATTAATATTTAAACGTAACGGAGGACCGGCCCTGAAGATCCAGGGGTTACCCGGAGTGTGTAGTCCCGAGGCATTTGCTAGAGTGTCTCGAATCGGAGAGGAGCTTGCCCCTTGCCTTGACTCATGACGGAAATCCAATTTCCAATACGAGATATTTCGGTTTTATTTATAGAGCCTAGTATGGAGACATCATAGATGGTACCCATGCCGCCTAGGATTGATATTTATGACTGAAATTGTTTTGACACTATACACTTATTATAGTATCAAATGATTTGTTTCTAAAACGTACCAAGCAAGTTTGGCTATTATAAGGGAATACCCTTTCCTCCGGCTTGCGTTGCATTGTGTGATGGGACCTAGGTCTTGTAATAGCTTCATTTTTCCAAAAAGCATTACGCTGTTTTGTTATATGCACTAGTATTCTTGGGAGGAAACCCGTTCTGTGTTATACGGCATGGTCCCTTGAATTACTCTCTTTTAAAGTAAAGTTTTAAATAACTGTTTTAGTTCTCACACCAGTCACATGACTGACCTGGAGTTTATTGTTTTAACCTAAACTCTGGGTGCCCCTATTTTCCACACTGGCAGCTAGTAGTTTTGGTTTTGCAGAGTTATATTCACAGGTTCCTGGGTTATAGCTGGAATGATATCCGGAAAGCTCTGTATCCGTATATCTCTTTCTAGCTGGGTTTTGTATTATTTCCGCTGCGATGTATTTCAATGTAATTTATTGTAATCTCTGATATTTATCGAATGTAATTTATTCAATTATACTCTGTATATTTTTGTATCTGATGGAATTGTTGTAATAACAATGAAATGTTCTTCCGTCTGTGTTCTATTTTGTCGTGTTCTCAAGGTAATCCGGGCTTTCCTTTCCGGGGAAGTAACGGGCTATCACAGTCGATCCGGCAAATCTGAACCAATTTAAAATTTTTAAATTGGCTAAAATAGTGGATTTTAAATATTTAAAATAAATATTTTAAATAATAGCAATGAAAAGTGAGTTTAAATCGACGTTTGAAAATGAATATAATTACTTTGAATTATAAACAAGGCCTGAAAAGGCGCGGTAGTTTCAAAATTTGAATTCAAACTTCGACAGACTGTACCGGGTGCAAAACAAAACGGATTTGAGTGAAACCAAAAATATTTAAATCTGTTAGTGAATACCTTTCTAACGAATCTGAAAAATCGAAGTTTCATAGCGGAAAGCAAAAGTTATGGCCAAATGAATTTTCAGAAAGGTCGCTATAATAATTATATAGCCCGAGAAAATAGACATTTTGCAAACGAGCTCGGAATTCGATGAAACCTCTTTTGTTGGATCCGGGATGTGAAGTAATTTCTAGGTTTCAAATTTCATAATTTTTGAAGCTAGTATGTGAGCGTGGCAAAGGAAAATGCGTTTTGGTCGATTTCTATTAAATTGGATCGACCAGAAATGGGCCATTTTTCAAACGGTCTCAGAATTCGATGAAACTAGTTTTGTTGGGACCGTATCGTCAAAACATAGCCAGATTTATTTTTCTGGAATTTTTCGAATCAGTTTGTGGCCCTGGCAAATTGAAATGTACGTTCAAATTAAATATTGAATGTTTTATATTTTAATTTGAAGGAAAAATGACTCAAACATTCGAATGGGCCTACGAAACATATCCCATTGTGTTCGGAATGGGGGTATTTAGCTAGGGACGACAGTTGTTGGGTTTGAATTGAAGTTCGTTTGTAAAAACCCTTATTTTTGAAATTATAAAACATCGGCCAATAAGAATTTTATATTCATTAAAAAAATAAAATAAAAAAAATACAGAAACCCCCCCCAGGCATCGCGATCGACGACATAAGTAGCTCGAAGCTTCCCGGACTTTTGCCGCCGCGACGTTCATCTTCAGGCCAGGCTCCAGTTGGGGTTTTTGAAGATCTCCTCTCCCTCTTCAAATCAAAACAAACCGCGTCACCTATCATCGCCCCAGCTTCGAGAACGAGGTCCACGAAGTGGAGACCTTCGCGCCGCCGGAGCTCCGCCTAGTCAGCGTCGAACTCGACCTGACCACCCGCCGTGGAAGTGCCTCTCCTCCCCCTTCGACCTCGCGCAACCTGATCGTGGAACCATTGCACGGATTGATCGAAAAATCCAAACCTAGTTTGGAACCATTTCAGAAAAGGTTCGGCTGTTTATTTTGAACTGTTTTAACATCTTTAAACCGTTGCAAACTTTGAAAAATTATATCTTTTTCGTTTTACGACGAAATTCGATGAAACAGAAAACATCGTGACCGTGTGGACGTCTTCTACATTCTAGAAGAAACCGCATATTTTTCTCAGCCTTCTGCTATTTTTGGTGGAGTGGAACCTAATGTGAGATTTCTAATTTATAAACGAGATGGAAAACGACGATGTATAAATTATATAGTCGATGTATGAGTTATATAAGCATTGTACACCTCTTGTATAAGCATTGTTTAAGTTGTAGGTTCGATGTATAAGTTATATAAGCGTTGTAAAAATTATATATGTGTTGAAATAGAAGTGAAATGCTATATATATATACGCCCCTCGTCCACAAACCATGGACGATATTTATTGGTTGTGATTGGTGTGAAAATTGATTGATAGCGAATGGTTGATTGAAATTGTTTGTGGTTGAAATTGATTGATTGTGGTTGAAAAATACCCGTTTGTGGTTGAGAAATATTTGGTTGAAACCACATAGGATTAGTTTGTGGAAATGAAAAAAATATACATGCCGCCTGCGTGCGAACTAGATGCATGATTCCCCATTGCCAAAAGCTGCGAGGCTTTAAGGTAGAGCGAGGAGCCGTACTAGGGACGGTCCCGGTTTTAACTACCCTGACGTTATGCTGCTGAAATTTTGAATAATATTCATGTGTAAGAATTATTTTCCTGTGTTGAAATTATATTCGTCTGTTGAAAAGAAAACCTTCATGTGTTGAATTGAAATTCATTCGTTGAATAGAAATTCATGTGTTGAATGGTATTCATGTTTCAAATATAAAAATCACATTTTTATCTATATATACAAACTATAGAAAACCTTCATGTGTTGAATTGAAATTCATTCGTTGAATAGAAATTCATGTGTTGAATGGTATTCGTGTTTTAAATAAAAAAATCACCTTTTTATCTATATATACAAACTATAGAAAACCTTCATGTGTTGAATCGATATTCATTCGTTGGATAGAAATTCATATGTTGAATGGTATTCGTGTTTTAAATAAATTGTTTTAACAATAAAAATCACATTTTTACTCTATATATATAAACTATAGAAAACCTTCATGTGTTGAATCGAAATTCATTCGTTGAATTGAAATTCATGTGTTGAATGGTATTCATATTTTGAAAATGAATTGTTTTATAATAAAAATCATATTTTTAGCATCAATATGAACTATATAAAATAATCTGGTTTTGAAATAAATTGTTTTATAGAAAAATCCTATTTTTATCACCTATATTAACTATATAAAATAGTCGTGTTTTGAAATAAATCATTTTACAATAAAAATCACATTTTTATTATATACATGAATTGTAAAAAATAGTGAAGTGTTGAAATAGAAGACAGTTAGATAAAAATATCATTTTTATCAAATGTATGAAAACCATATAGTTTTGAAATCGAAGAATCGATATATATATATATAAATAGAATTGAAATATATCGAATAACGAAGCTGCAGTTCGTATTTTGAAACCGTGATTTCAAACGATTAGTGCGGGAGATCCGACCATCGAATTTTCCTGAAACCACCACCATTGGGTTCGCTTTGGAAACATCTTTCCAACGACACCAACTTTGTAAAAATCCAACGGTTGGATTGTCTAGAATGTTTAATTCAAATCTAAAGAAAAACAGCGCCAGAATCGATTATATTTATATATATAAATAAATATAATTATATTAAATCGAATAATGACGCTGCAGTTCGTATTTTGAAATCGAAACTTCAAACGATTATACCGAGAGATCCGACTGTCTGATTTTCCCAAAACCAGAACCATTGGATTCATTTTGAAAATATCTTTCTAATGATATAAATTTTGTGAAGATCCAACGGTTAGATTTTCAGATATGTGTAAATCAAATCGGAAGAAAAACAGCGCCACGGCCGCGTTATGGCCCGAAGCGTCATTTTGAATAAATTGGATATATTAAAATAAATAAAAATAGCGATAAATCGTTATAAAATATTATAAACGATATGGATGTGAAATTTAGAAACTAACTGAAGGTTGGCTAAGTCGAATGGTTTCCTGGATTTTGATCTGATGTTGGTTTCGGCCTTCGGGGTTAATATTTGGGAAATCGTTCTCTTACTTATTTACGGTTAGTGACTAATGAATTGAAATGATGCATATGTAGTGTTTATGTAGCACGTGTTTATTATATACGCAAGTTGCTCAGAAAGACCGGGTTTATCCCATTCTGAATAACTGAATCGACGATAAGAAATCGAAGATGAAGACGGTTGTTGAAGACCGGAAATCTTCACCTCGTTTGGATGGCAACTGATGTCCTGATTGGGAGGCATCCCGAAATATGGATAATGAGTGGTGATCGTCTAGAAAATTCAGAATACTCGCTATGGACTTCTGGCCCTTAAAAATGGAAATTTTACAAATGACCTCGGATTTTGACGAAACCACTTTTGTTGGATCCGTGATGTCAAGTTATTGTAGATTCCAAATTTCATAATTTTTCGAATCAATATGTGAGCGCGGCAAAGGAAAACGCGTTTGACCAGTTTCAGTTGATTTTAATCGACTGGAAAATGGCCATTTTCCCAATGGTCTCAGAATTCGATGAAACTAGTTTTATGCAGACTGTTTTACTTCCAGTATTTATTATCGTATGTTTATGTACTGCCTCCGGCGATGTAGAATGATACCCTTATTATGTCTCACTGTATGTATATATTCCGCCTATGGCGATGGTGACTGATCATTCCCCTTTTATTTACTAAGTTATATCCTACGCTGTGCTATTCTGATGTTGTTACATATTATGATTCCGCTGTCATATCTATGTAAAATTATTCTATTTATTGTTTTTGCTATTATCTGTACTCTGCTATGATTATTGATGTGTTATATTCCAATGATTATCCTTAATACCGTCACACAAATTTTGGGATTGTCTATTGATTAGGACAATAAATTTTACACATCGCCCAACTGCCCAAATAAAATCTGTGTTTGATTGTTTGAAACCCCACACGGGTGTTGGGATGATATCTGACATACACTAATCCCAATTGTTTAGTTGTATGTCAATCGATGGGTTAACAGACTGTGTAAGCGTTAATTATTTATATTTATTGCTTATGCAGTTGTGTGGTGCTCTTCGGATGATGGTTGATGATTTATCATTGCTATTATATACGTGTGTTGTAGGGAATCCATATAATTAATGTTATATGGTAATTGATTGAGCCTCATTCGAATTTGGAATATAAGGAATATTATAATAAAAAATTCATGTGTTGAATAGAATAAATATTCATGTGTTGGATAGAAATATAAATTCATGTGTTGAATAGAAATATAAATTCATGTGTTGAATAGAATAAATATTCATGTGTTGAATAGAAATATAAATTCATGTGTTGAATAGAAGAGTATTCATGTGTTGAATAGAAATATAAATTCACGTGTTGAATAGAAATATAAATTCATTTGTTGAATTGAATAACGAAGTTATTGAAATATTTAAAGCCATGTTGTTTAGATTGATGCCATTTTGACGTGAACGATATTTATATCGATTTTATTCATTTTTATAATGAATATAGGAAAGGAAGTGATTTCAAAATATAACGTTTTGAAAATATTCTCATTTAGAGATTAATGACATGGAATATTCAATTTTGATTAGAAATTGAATATGAAGTTGAAATTGTTTTGAAAACGAATTTAAAACGATTTATAAAATACGATTTAAAAGGAAATCGACGAAATATATATAATATATATATTATATATATAGAATGGCCTGAATAGAACGTGCCGTGCCGCGGTAGTTCGCGAATTTCGACCATTGACTTCGAATGGATATTACGGGAGATCCGATCGTCGGATTCTCCTAAAACCAGAACCTTTGGGTTCATATCGAAAAATGCTTTCTAACGAGTTTAGAAATTAGAAATCTAACGGATGGATTTGGAATTATGTCCAAATCAAATTTGGAAAAGGTCGCTGTAAGTGCAGTTCGATGGCCGTT
This sequence comes from Allium sativum, assembly GCA_030737875.1. Taxonomy (NCBI): domain Eukaryota; kingdom Viridiplantae; phylum Streptophyta; class Magnoliopsida; order Asparagales; family Amaryllidaceae; genus Allium; species Allium sativum. The sequence goes on along the minus strand of CM060910.1, from coordinate 604,643,936 downwards.
GATGGAAATCGACTGTACGGACCTTGATAAAATTATTAAAAATAGTAATAATTTGTGTAAAATCATAAGAAATGATTTGTGAATAATTGGGATAAAAAATTCCAAATTTGAAAAGATAAAAATAGATTTTTATCGAAATGAACTAGTTTTGAACTAGAATTATAATCCCATTTATTTTTAAAATAAATAAAGTGGATTTGAAATGGTATTGAAAATAACAAGAATTTCCAATATATAAAGTGGAAATGGATTTGAATCGAAATTGTCTTCGGAATATTTCGATGTTGGATTTCATGATGATACAGATATTGTTATGGGAATTTGAAAGATATATATATATATATCGTTATTTCCAATATGATGTTTGTTGGTCGTAGAATTTGATATTGAATATAAGCCGATATATTTTCTATTCAGAGCCTTGTATTTAATATCAAATGGGATTAGGGTTTGTCGTGAATGGCGTCTTCATTAACACTGTTCTTAAACCCAGTGGAGGAAAAGATTAAATCTTTTGTTTAGATTTAATGAAATATACCAATTAAATGATATTTAATTGGAATTGAATTAGAATGTGATTTTGGGTTTATAGTGAACCGTGTTTTAAATGACATTGGTTCTTTAACACAGTTAAAGACAGGATGTGATTTCCCAAGTTAAATAATCATTGATATTGATTTTTGGGAGGATTGAAACCAAGTGGAGTTTTAATGAATCTTTAATTTGATTGAAATGGTCGAGAATGGAGTATCACCAGTTTTGCTCCAGGCGATAGTTAAATCTTTAATTTGATTTGAACGTGAAATGGTAATTGAATTTACCAATAACACCGTGGTTTTAGATATGAAGTATGACCAGTTTTACCTCATGGGATTAATAGGTTGGGATTGGGAAATAAAATAAATGATTACTTCGGTATGGTTCGCTAATCCCGACCAATTTGAATTGATATTCAAAAGAAGATTAAATAATAAATTAAAGGAATTTATCTTTGATAAATTAATGGGAAAATTTCCCAAAGTATAAGAATATCTGAATAAAAGAATATTCTGAATTGGAATGAGGCGTATGTTGTGTTTGTGTAACACTTGTTTATTATATACGCGAATTATTCAGAAAGACCGGGTTTATCCCATTCTGAATAACTGATTTGATGTGGTGTCGAGGATGAAAATGGTGGTCGAAGACCGGAGGTCTTCACATCGTTTGGGTGATTACTGATGATCTTGATTGGGCTGTACACCCAAGAGGAGGGAATCAGTTGGTGATCGTCCAGACGTACTTGGAGATCGATGGATATGTGAGGTACAAGGTGCCTCCGGTTTCGTTCAGACCCAGAACGAACTTATAAATGGACTGTGTGTCCGACATTGGATTTTGTTCTGTTTGACTGATTTCTATTAAATATATATCCGTTTGGCGGTGGAGAATTTATTCTCTTCCTTAACGCCCTTCTCTGAGACGTATGAGCTCAGGGGTTATATATTGATGGATATCAATCGCATGGAGTGAATTGCCTGTGTGGCATGGCTAAGTGGCAAATGATCAAGGCTTTTATTGAAAAGCAGAATCTTGTGGTTGACATTCAAAGCACGACCTGTGTGGTATAGCTTTGTGTACCATTGATTCGCGAGCCTCACACCCCGGTTGTGAACTAGAAACGGGAGAGGACCTCAAGGAGGACATGTGTTTCTTTCTAGATAGGGTGTTGTCAGTGACGTACCAGCCCTGACATTTATATTATTTTCACCTGTGTGGTTGTTGCTGTTGCGAGGCACCTCGGATATATCGGTGTCTACGTGGAGCCGATGGAGTCATTTGGCCCATTGACGCCCCAAATGGTGGGAAAACGTAGTGTTCAGGCATTTTAATCCACATCGGTAGACCGGCCCTGACGATCCAAGGGCCCACCTAAGTCTGGGTCCTAAGACACGTGCTAGAGCGTCTCAAATCGGTAGAGGACTATCTTTTGCCTCAGTTCACAGATGGAAATCCAACTTCTAATACGTGACATTGAGGTTTTGAGTGTAGAGCCTAGTATGACGACATAGTGGTATGGGGCACTTATGCCGTCTATGATTGATACTTATAATTTAAAGTTATTTTATACACTATGCACTTATAATAGTATCAAATGATTTGTTTTAAGCGTATCAAGCATTCTTGGCTATTATAAGGTAAAAACCCTATCCTCCGGCTTGCGTTGCATTGTGTGATGGGACCTGGGTCTTATAATAGCTTCATTGTCCTTTATTTAGCATTGCGCTGTTGTTTTATGCACTGGTATTCTTGGGAGGAAACTCGTTCCGTGTTATACGGCGTGGTCCCTTGTTTGCCTAACTTTAAAAATAAAGATTATTAACTATTTTAGTTCTCACACCATTCACATGACTGACCTGGAGTTTATTGTTTTAACCTAAACTCTGGGTGCCCTTATTTTCGACACGGGCAGCTAGTAGTTTTGTTTTGGCAGATTTATATTCACAGGATCCTGGTTTACAGCTGGAACGAGACTCGGAAAGCTTTGTATCCGCGTATTACTTCTAGTTGTGTATTGTATTAATTTTCCGCTGCGATGTATTTAAATGTAATTTAAATCTCTGATATTTCTGTGTAGTATTTATTCATACCCTGTATATTCTTGTATTCTGATGGAATGGTTGTTATATACAATGAAATGTTCTTCCGTATGCGTTCTGTTGTGGCTTGTTCTCGAACTATCCGTGCTTTCCTTCACAGGGAAGGTACGGGTCTTTATAGGTATTGGGATGGTATATGACATACACTAATCCCAATAATTAGTTGTATGTCGATCGATTGGTCGACAGACTGTGTAAGCGTTAGATATTTATATTTAATTCTTATGGAGTTGTGTGGTGCACTTTGGATGATGGTTGATTATTTATCGTTGCTATTATATACATGTGTTGTATGGAATCCATATAATTAACATTATATGGTAATTGATTGGGCCTTATTCCAATTGGGAAAATAAAGAATATTATAAAATAAAGGTTCATGTGTTGACAGTACTCATCCATTGAGATTAGTCATGTGTTGAACGAAATATTTTAACCCAGCAAAAGGAGTTTTAATGAATCTGTAATTAGATTGAAATGTGAATTGATAATTTAAATTATCAAATTTGGAAAGTGAGCGAGAATGGAGTATCACCAGTTTTGCTCCAAAGCGATATTTAAATCTTTAATTAGATTTGAACGTAAAATGGTAATTAGTTTTACCGATAACACCATGGTGTTAGATATGGAGTGTTACCAGTTTTGCTTCATGGGATGAATAGGTTGGGATTGGGAAATAAAATAAATAATTACTTCGGTGTGGTTCGCTAATCCCGACTAGTTTGGAAAACCTAAACATGGTTTGAAATAACATCCAAAGGAAGATTAAAGAATAAATTTAGAAGAATTTATCTTTGATAAAATTAATGGGGACCTTACTCTCAGAATTGAAATTTAGAAACTAGCTGTAGGTTAGTTAAGAAGAATAGTTTCCTGGGTATTGATCTGATGTTGGTTTCGGCCTTCGGGGTTAATACTTGGGAAATTGCTCTCTTAATGATTTACGGTTAGTGACTAATGAATTGGAATGAGGTGTATGTTGTGTTTGTGTAACATTTGTTTTAATATACGCGGGGTGTTCGGAAAGGCCAGGTTTATGCCCATTCTGAATAACCGATTCGACGATATGTCGAAGATGAAGACAGTGATTGAAGACCAGAAGTCTTCACATCGTTTGGGTAATTACTGATGATCTTGATTGGGCTGTACACCCAAGATGAGGGAATCAGTTAGTGGTCGTCCAGACGTGTTTGGAGATCGATGGATATGCGAGGAAAGTGCCTCCGGTTTCGTTCAAACCCGGAATGAACCTGTAAATGGACGGTGTGTCTGACATTGGATTTTATTCTGTGTTGATTGATCTCCATTAAATATACATCTGTTTAGAGGTGGAGAATTTATTCTCTTGCTTAACGCCCTTCTCTGAGACGTACGAGCTCAGAGGTTGTATATCGATGGACATCTGTCGCATGGCATGAATTGCCTGTGTGGCACACCTAAGTGGCAATTGATCAAAGCTTCTGTTGAAAAGCAAAGTCTCGTGGTTGATGATCAAAGCACGACCTACGTGGCAGCTTTGTGTATAACGTGAATTCGCGAGCCTCACACCTCGGTATGAGTCAAAAACGGGATAGTGACTGCGGGGAGAGCACGACGTTTCTTTCTAGCTTTGGTAGTGTCAGTGACTTACCAGCCCTGACATTTGTATACTTTTCACCTATGTGGTTGTTCGATGCGAGGCGCCTCGATTTTAGGTATGTAAGGACTGGGAAACATGTGTTCAGGAATAATCAATCCTCAAACGTAACGAAGGACCGGCCCTGAAGATCCACGGGTTACCCAGAGTATGTAGTCCCGAGACATATGCTAGAGTGTCTCGAATCGGAGAGGAGCTTGCCCCTTGCCTCGACTCATGACGGAAATCCAATTTCCAATACGAGATATTTCGGTTTTATTTGTAGAGGCTAGTATGGCAACATGATAGATGGTACCCATGCCGCCTAGGATTGATATTTATGATTGAAATTGTTTCGACACTATACACTTATTATAGTATCAAATGATTGGTTTTTAAAATGTACCAAACATGTTTGGCTATTATAAGTGAAAACCCTATCCTCCGGCTTGCGTTGCATTGTGTGATGGGACCTGGGTCTTATAATAGCTTCATTTTTTGAAAGAGATGCGCTATTTTGACGCGAACGATATTTATATCGACTATATTCGTTTTTATACTGAATATTGAAAAGAGATAAGAATCGAACGTTTATAACAGGAATTCAAATTGAATTAAAAAGATATCATTTTTTTAATAAATGAACCGAATAGAATATTCATATGTTGAATAAAATATTTTGGTCATTAAAAAAAATATCTTTATTTTTCTAACTTATTTTAGAAAATTTCGGCGGCATAACGACACGATACTAGAAACGGGACAAGGCCTAGCCTTATCCCCGGTCTAATAATGGCCCACGCCATACACATATCAATCAAATCCATTCCATTTCACCAAACAATAAAATTCAAATCAAATAATCTAACCAACTACACAACCAAACAAACAAGTCCATGGTCTGTGGACGATAGTGTTGGGTGCTACTAAAAACCGTCTGCATCCTAGTATATATTTATAACTAGAAAATGAAATTTAAAGTGAGAAGTTCTCACCGATAGCTAATCCAATACCACGACTCTTCTTGTGTAGAAGTCATCGCTGTTCTCGCCTTTTGCCACTTTCGTTGCCGTAGCCACAACATATATAAAAATCACATTCTTATATTGTTGCTATGTATATAAAAATCATATTTTTTTTTATAATCACTCTATATGGATAAAAATTCTATTTTTACCTCGCTACTATATAGATAAAAATTCTATTTTTACACCGCTACTATATAGATAAAAATTCTATTTTTACACCGCTACTATATAGATAAAAATTCTATTTTTACATCACTATTATATAGATAAAAATTCTATTTTTACATCGCTATTATATAGATAAAAATTCTATTTTTACATCGCTATTATATAGATAAAAATTCTATTTTTACATCGCTATTATATAGATAAAAATTCTATTTTTACATTGCTATTATATAGATAAAAATTCTATTTTACATCGCTATTATATAGATAAAAATTCTATTTTTACATCGCTATTATATAGATAAAAATTCTATTTTTACATCGCTACTCTTATAATAAAGATTATATTTTTATCACACCATTCTCTACATAAAGATTTCGCCTTTTCAAATATAAAGACTTCGCCTTTTCAAATATAAAGATTTAAATCTTTACTATCGATATAATATAAAAATCGTATTTTTATTTCACTAAAATTCATATTTTTGTTTCGCTACTTATATAAAAATCAAATTTTTATTTCACCTCGTATGTAAAAAAATCAAATTTTTATCTTCACTTCGTTATAAAAATTATATTTTTATATTGCTCTTCTCCTTGCTATGACCTGTTCACACACACACACACACACACACACACACACACACACATATATATATATATATATATATATATGTATATGCATGCAAATGCAACTAATTTCTATTTAAAATAATTGGGTTTTAAGTAATCAGAATTTCTAATATATTTGATTGGGACGATAACTTTTACACATCGCTCAACTGAACAAATAAAATCTATGTTTAATTGTTTGAAACCCCTCACGTGTATTGTAACAACCCGGAAATTCTGAGCCAGTTTAAAATTGGCAAATTTTGCGAATTTTGATGATTTAAAATGAATTATTTTAAATAATATCAATGAGAAATTTATTTTGAATAGAATTCAAATGTATATATTTATATAGCTCGACGTTGGAATATAAATATTTATTTATAATTATAAAAGGAATTGAAAATGGCGCGGTAGTTCGATAATTCGATTTCAAAATTCAAATGAATGTACCGGGTGCAAATTAAAACGGATTTTAGCAAAACCAAAAATATTAGAATCTATTTTTGAATTTCTTTCCAACGAATCCGAAGAATCGAAATTTCATAGCGGGAATCAAAAGATATGTCCAGTTGAAAATTTCGAATAGTCGCTATGGAATTCAAGCCCTTAAAAATGGAAATTTTGCAAACGACCTCGGATTTCAACGAAACCACTTTTGTTAGATCCGTGATGTCAAGTTATCGCTAGATTCCAATTTTCATAATTTTTCGAATCAATATGTGAGCGTGGCAATGGAAAACGCGTTTGACCAGTTTAAGTTGATTTTAATCGACTGGAAAATGGCCAATTTTCCAACGATCTCAGAATTCGACGAAACTTGTTTTGTTAGGACCATATCGTCAATACAAAGCTAGAAAATATTTTTCTGGAATTTTTCGAGTTAGTATGTGGCCCGGGTAATTTGAAATACGCGTTCAAAATTCAATATATAGAGAAATGATTGAATCAGCTTACGAAACATATCCCATTGTGTTCAGAATGGGGGTCATACGCTAGGGACGATAGTCGGTGGGTTCGATTTCGAGTTCGAATTTTAAAGTTGCTTTTTAGAAATAAATAAATTAAAATATATTTATTTATTTTAGCCCTTACCCACCTCTCTCTCTCTTCATTTTAAAACTTAAAAAAAAAATATAAAGAAGGGATCGACGGGAGGAAGAAGCCGCCGCCCCTCTTCACCGTCGCCGTCGCACAGGCGCCTCCCCCCTCCCCATCGCCTCCCCCCTCCGCTTCCTCTCTCCCCTCTCCTCTCTTACTTTTCACGAACCCCCGTGCCCTAAATCGAGACAGCCCCCCTTGCGATTCGAGACCACCACGAGCGCAACCAACCCTAGCCGCCTCCGCCTGCAGCCCACCTAAGCTCAACCTCCGGCCACCCTCTAGCCGCAGCACCCCTCCCCTTCCTCTCCTCCTCCCTCCGTTAGACACAGAAAACCCCACCTCCCCTCTTTTCTTTTGGATCGACTCCTCCTTATAGACAAGTGAGTTTTTTTTATTTATATGAGAATAAGTTTAGATTTTTATTCATCGTTAAGTTTAGATTTTAATTTATCATCAAGTTTAGGTTTTTAGTTGTACAGAGATTTGATTTTTTGTTTAACAAGAAAGATTATTTTTTTATTAACTAAAGATTAGTTTTTTCCTTAGGTAAAAAAAAAATTATATTTTTTTTAATGATGTGAAGAAACGATTTTTACATAAGTGAAACGTTTGATTTTTATATAGGGAAAGGCGATATTTTTATTCATAGAAAGGTTAAAGATATAATTTTTATATTATAGAAAGGTAAAAAATATAATTTTTATATAATAAAGAATATAAAAATATCATCATTATATATGTAGCGAAATAAAAATCTGATTTTTATTATATGTATTGAAATAAAAATGTGATTTTTATAGTGATGATTTGAAAAGGTGAAATCTTTTTATTTGAAAAGGCGAAATATTTATATTTGAAAAGGCGAAATATTTATATAGAGAATAGCGTGATAAAAATATAATCTTTATTATATGAACATCGATGTAAAAATAGAATTTTTATCTATACAGTAGCAATGTAAAAATATGATTTTTATAAACATAGCAACAATATATAAATATGATTTTTAAATTGAAAGTGAACAAATAAAAATGTGGTTTTTATTTTAAAGACAGCAGTTTAAAAATGTGATTTTTATATATGTAGTGGTTACGAGCAACGGAAGTGACAAAAGGCGAGCACAACAAAAATTTTCTACATAAGAAGTGTCGTGGCGTTTGGATTAGCTATTAGTGAGAACTTCTCACCTTTAATTTAATATTCTAGTTAAAATATATACTAGGATGCAGACGGTGTTTAGTAGCACCCGACACCCGTCGTCCACGGACCATGGACGACTTGTATGCTTGTTTGTTTGATTTTGATGTGTAGTAGATTGTGTGATGTGATGTGAAATGAAATAAAATATTTATATAGTTAAAATATTTTATAGTTGAAAATAGAATTTTTAACGTGTATTTAAAATAAATTAATATAAACAAATCGAACGATTTGTTTATATACACACATTTGACTGATATTGATTGGGACGATAAATTTTACACATTGCCCAACTGCACAAATAAAATCTGTGTTCGATTGTTTGAAAACCCACACGGGTATTGGGATGATATATGACATACACTAATCCCAATAATTAGTTGTATGTCGATCGATTGATTGACAGACTGTTATAAGAGTTGAATATTTATATTTGATGCTTATATAGTGTAGAATGCACTTTGGATAATGGTTGGTTATTTGTCATTGTTGATATATACATGCGTTGTATGGAAATCCATAGAAATAAAATCTATGGTAATTGATTGGGCCTCATTCCAGTTTTGAAATAGAAATATTTGAAAAAGAAATATTTGAAAAGGAAATATTTGAAATAGAATATTTGAAAATAGAAATATATGAAGCCGTGTTGATTAGATTGACGCCATTTTGACGTGAACGATATTTATATCGATTTTATTCATCTTATAATGAATATCGAAAGTGATTTCAAAATCTGATATTTTGAATAGAATTGAAATTCTAATTGAAATTGAATAGAAATGAATTCGAATTGAATTGAATTGAAAACAAACTGAAATTGAATTAGAAATCAATTTGAATTGAAATCAATTTGAAATGAATTTAAGAAGAATTTATATTGAAAAATTCAATCTTGATTTGAATTTGGAAATGAAGTTGAAATCGTTTCGAAAACGAATTTAAAACGATTTATAAAATACGTTTTAAAAGGAAATCGACAAAGTATTTATTATATATATAATATAATTTCCTGAATAGAACGCGCTGCGGCAGTTCGCAAATTTCGACCATTGACTTCGAATGAATATTACGAGAGATCCGATCGTCGGATTCTCCTAAAACCGGAACCGTTGGGTTCGTATCGAAAAGATCTTTCCAATGAATATTAGAAATTAGAAATCTAATGGTTGGATTTGGAATTATGTCCAAATCAAATTTGGAAAAGGTCACTATAAGTGCAGTTCGATGGCGGTTGATGGAAATCGATTGTACGGGCCTTGATAAAATTATTAAACATAGTAATAATTTGTGTAAAATCATAAGAAATGATTTGTGAAGAACTGGGATGAAAAATCCCATATTTGAAAAGATAAAAGTAGTTTTTTATCGAAATGAACTATTTTTGAACTAGAATTATAATTCTATTTATTTTTAAATAAATAAATTGAATTTGAAAAGGGTTTTAAAAGTAACCAGAATTTCCACTAATTGAATTGGAGTGGATTTGAATCGAAATTGTCTTTGGAATATTTCGATGTTGGATTTCGTGGCGATACAGATAGGGTTAGGGAAATTTGAAAGATATATATATATATATATATATATCGTTATTTCCAATACGATATTTGTTGGTCGTGGAATTTGATATTGAATATAAGCCGATATATTTTCTATTCAGAGTCTTGTATTTAATATCAAATTTGATTTGGGTTTGTCGTGAATGGTGTCTTCATCAACACTCTTCTTAAGCCCAGTTGAGAAAAAGATTAAATCTTTTTATTTTTAGATTTAATGAAGTGTACCAATTAAATGATATTTAATTGGAATTGAATAATGAATTGATTTTTGGGTTTATCGTGAATAGTGTTTTAAATGACACTTGTTCTTTAACCCGATAATTAATGGAATGTGATTTTGGGTTGTCGTGAACGGTATCTTCAATAATACTGTTCTTAGACCCAAAGGAGTTAAGAAAATCAGAAACTAACAAGAGATTAGTTAAGTTGAATGGTTTCGGGTGTATTGATCTGATGTTGGTTTCGTCCTTCGGGGTTAATACTTAGGGAATTGCTCACTTGCTAATTTATGGTTAGGGTCTGATTGAAATGGAATGTGATTTTGGGTTTAACGTGAACTGTATTTTAAATGGCACTGATCCTTTAACCCAATCAAAGATTAAAACTAAGTGGAGTTTTAATGAATCTTTAATTAGATTGGTAAGATCGAGAATGGAGTATCACCAATTTTACTCCAGTCGATAGTTAAATCTTTAATTAGATTTAAACGTGAAATGGTAATTGAATTTACCGATAACACCGTGGTGTTAGATATGATGTATAACTAGTTTTACTTCATGGGATGAATAGGTTGGGATTGGGAAATTAAAACAAATGATTACTCCGGTAAGGTTCGTTAATCCCGACTAGTTGAATCGAAATTCAAAAGAAGATTAAAGAATAAATTCAAGGAATTTATCTTTGATAAAATTAATGGGAACCTTTCCCTATGAATGTGAAATTTAGAAACTAACTGTCGGTTAGCTAAGCAGAATGGTTTTCTGGATATTGATCTGATGTTGGTTTCGGCATTCGGGGTTAATATTTGGAGAATTATTCTCTTGTTAATTTACGATTAGGGACTGATGAATTGAAGTGAGGCGTATGTTGTGTTTGTGTAACACTTGTTTATAATATACGCGAGTTATTCGGAAAGACCGGGTTTATCCCATTCTGAATAACTGATACGACAATAAGTCGAAGATGAAGACGGTGGTCGAAGATCGGAGGTCTTCACGTCATTTGGGTGATTACATATGATCTTGATTGGGATGTACACCCAAGAAGATGGAAACAGTTGGTGATTTTCCAGAGGTACTTGGAAATCGATGCATATGCGGGGTACTAGGTGCCTCTGGTTTCGTTCAGACCCAAAACGGGCTTGTAATTGGACTGTGTGTCTGACATTGGATTTCATTCTGTGTGACTGATATCGGTTGCATAGAGTGGCTTGGCTGTGTGGCAAGCTAAGATGCAAATGATCAAGGCTTCTGTTGAAAAGCAAAGTCTTGTGGTTGATGATCAAAGCACGGCCCGTGTGGCATAGCTTTGTGTAACGTTGATTCGCGAGCCTCACACTCCGGTGGTGAAATAAAAACGGGAGAGGACCTTAGGGAGGGCATGCGTTTCTTTCTAGTTAGAAGTGGCGTCAGTGGTTTTACACGCCCTGACGAGTTTGACTTATGTGGTTGTTGCTGTTGCGAGGCGCCTCGGATATATCGGTCGTTCTCGAACCGATGGAGCCAATCGTTGGCTCATTTACGCCGCAAAGGGTGGGGAAACACATTGTTTAGGCATTTTAATCCACATCGGTGGACCGGCCCTGACGATCCAAGGGTCGATGCGCTCTGACCCTAAGGCTCGGGCTAGAGGGTCTCGAAGTCGGTGGGGACTATCTTTTGCCTCGATTCACAGACGGAAATCCAATTTCCAAATACGTGACATTTGCGGTTTTATTTGTAGAGCCTAGTATGGCGACATAGTGGGATGGGGCGCTTATGCCGTCTATGATTGATACTTATGATGTGAAGTTGTTTTATACACTATGCACTTATAATAGTATCAAATGATTTGTTTTGAACGTATCAAGCATTCTTGGCTATTATAAGGTAAAAACCCTATCCTCCGGCTTGTGTTGCATTGTGTGATGGTAACTGGGTCTTATAATAGCTTCATTTTGCTTTATTTAGCATTGCGTTGTTTGTTTATGCACTGGTATTCTTGGGAGGAAACCCGTTCCGTGTTATACGGCGTGGTCCCTTGATTTGCCTAACTTTAAAAATAAAGATTAATAACTGTTTTAGTTCTCACACCAGTCACATGACTGACCTGGAGTTTATTTTTTTAATCTAAACTCTGGGTGCCCTTATTTTCGACGAGGGCAGCTAGTAGTTTTGGTTTTGCAGATTTATATTCACAGGATCCTGCTTTACAGCTGGAACGATACTCGGAAAGCTTTGTATCCGCGTATTACTTCTAGTTGTGTATTGTATTAATTTTCCGCTGCGATGTATTTAAATGTAATTTAAATCTCTGATACTTCTGTGTAATATTTTGAAACGACCCAAGCTTCCTAGTAAAGGAAAGGATGGACTGCTTTGAGAACATTACACATCAGAACACAAACTGAAGAACATTTTATTGCTTATTACAACAATTACATCAGTGTACAAGAATATAACAGAGTATGAATACTTATTACAGAAATAGAAATACAATAATATCAGAGTTTTAAATTACACTTAAATAGCAGCGGAAAAATAATACAAATATACAACCGAAATGAATACGGGGATATAGAGCTTTCCGAATACTACTTCAGCTGTAAACCAGGATCCTATAAATATATCTGCAAAAAGCTACTCGACTGCCCGTGTGGAAAATATGGGCACCCGAGTTTGCCAGTGAAACAAACTACAGGTCAGTCATGGGACTGGTATGAGAAATCTTAACTTAACTTATCTAATGAGGCTAATCATAGGACCACGCCGCTAACGCGGAACGGGTTTACTCCATTGGATTGCCAATGCATAAAATAAAGTAAAAACGTTAAACAACGCAATGCTTTTTAGAAAAATGAAACCATTATAAGACCCAAGTCCCATCACACAATGAAACGCAAACCGGAGGATAGGGTTTTACCTTATAATGGTCAAAAGATGCTTGATACGCTAAAACGGATTTAATATTAGTGTGTATATCCATGGTTATATATATTTCAAAAACAAATTCAATCATAATGTATTAATCATAGACGGCATAGTACCCCATCCTACTATGTCGCCATACTAGTTCTACAATCAAAACCACAAGGTCGTATTGGAAATTGGATTTCCATCATGAGACGAGGCTAGGGGCAAGCTCCTCTCCGATTCGAGACACTCTAGCAAATGCCTCAGGATCCCCCGCAGTGAACCCTTGGATGCGGTAAGGCCGGTCCCCGCCTATCGGCAGTGGATTGGTTATGCCTGAACCACGCTTCCCGATTCCTTTGAACCTATAATATGACCACTATCGGCCTATAAAAATCCGAGGCGCCTCAAAATCCATTATCCACATAAGTAAAATGCCAGGCCGTGTTAAAGCGCTGACACTACCCCTAGCTAGAAAGAAACGTGTGCACTCCCTACGGTCCATACCCCGTTTTTGACTCATACCGGGGTGTGAGGCTCGCGAAGTCACGATATACACAAAGCTATGCCGTAATAGGCTATGCTTTGATCATCCCACAAGGCCCTGCTTTTCAACAAAAGCCTTGATCATTTGCATCTTGGCGTGCCACATTGACAATTCACGCCATGCGATCAATCACTATTAATATATACCAAGGTGTTAAGCAGAGGATAAATCCTTTACCACCAAACAGACATACATTAACAGAAATCGATTTAATTCACATGGAACGAAATCCAATGTCAGACACGCATCCATTTACTTGCTTATGCTCTGGGTATGAGCGAAAACAAAATCCGAACAATCAACAATAGTCCGGATGACCACCACTGAAGCCCCTTCAAGGTAGCTACTCCCATCGGGGTCTCTGTAGCAACACATCCATTCGATGTGAAGATCGTCGGTCTTTAATCACCGTCTTCATCTTCGACTCTTCATCGTCATAGTAATTATTCGGAATGGGTTGAACCCGGTCTTTTCGAATAACTCACGTATTTTTATAATTGAAAATCAAGTATTATAGCAATACATCCAACGCCTCATTCCAATTCAGAATATTCTTTTAAATAAAATATTCAAATTATTCTATCAAAGATAAACTCTATGAATTATTCTTAAATTTTCTTTTAAAGACTTACTAAAAACCCAATTTGGGTTTAAATATCAAAATCATTATTCAATGATTATTTAAATTTAAGAAATAAATCTTATCTTTAACTGGGTTAAAGACCTAATGTCATTTAAAACATAGTTCACGATAAACCCAAAATCTTCTTCCATAAAATATGGAATTTTCACAGAAAACAAACCAATATATAATCGCTATAAATTTCTGTATCTGATCAATAATATAAATGGAATAATGGCAAAGCCTCTTAAATTCCATTTGTAGTATCGGTGTGTGAAAACCCGCAACTTCCCCGTAAAGGAAAGCGTCGGATAGTTCGAGAACAAACCACAACAGAACGCATACAGAAGAACATTTCATTGTATATTACAACAATGCATCAGATTACAAGAATATACAGAGTATAAATGAATAAATATTACACAGAAATATCAGAGATTTAAATTACATTTAAATACATAGCAGCGGAAAATAATACAATACACAACTAGAAGAGATATACGGATACAAAGCTTTCCGGATATCGTTCCAGCTGTAAACCAGGATCCTGCGAATATAAATCTGCAAAACCAAAACTACTAGCTGCCCGTGTCGAAAATAGGGGCACCCAGAGTTTAGGTTAAAACAATAAACTCCAGGTCAGTCATGTGACTGGTGTGAGAACTAAAACAGTTATTAATCTTTGTCTTTAAAGTTCGGTAAATCAAGGGACCACGCCGTATAACACGGTTCGGGTTTCCTCCCAAGAATACCAGTGCATAAAACGAATAGCGCAATGCTAAATAAAGAAAAATGAAGCTGTTATAAGACCCAGGTCCCATCACACAATGCAACGCAGTCGAGGATAGGGTTTTCCCTTATAACAGCCAAAGAATGCTTGATACGTTTAAAACAAATCATTTGATACTATATAAGTGCATAGTGTATAAAACAACTTCAAATCATAAGTATCAATCATAGGCGGCATGGGTACCATATATCATGTCGCCATATATAGGTTTACAAATAAAACCGCAAATGTCACGTATTTGGAAATTGGATTTCCGTCTATGAACCGAGGCAAAAGATAGTCCTCAACCGATTCGTGACTCTCTAGCCCGAGCCACAGGACCCAGACTCAGGTGGGCCCTTGGAGCGACAGGGCCGGTCAACCGATGTGGATTAAAATGCCTGAACACTACGTTTCCCCACCCTATGGGATGTAAATGAGCCAACTAAATGACTCCATCGGTTCGAGAACGACCGATCAATCCGAGGCGCCTCGCAACAGCAACAACAACATAAGTCAAACTCGTCAGGGCGTGTAAAACCACTGACGCCACTTCTAGCTAGAAAGAAACGCAAGTCCTCCCTGAGGTCCGTCTCCCGTTTTTGGTTCATACCGGGTGTGAAACACGCGAGGTAAACGTTACACAAAGCTATGCCACAAAGGCCGTGCTTTGATCATCACCACAAGACTTTGCTTTTCAACAGAAGCCTTGATCATTTGCATCTTAGCATGCCACACAGGCAAACCATCCTATGCAACCGATATCAGTCACACAGAATGAAATCCGATGTCAGACACACAGTCCATTTTCAAGTCCGTTCTGGGTCTGAACGAAACCGGAGGCACCTAGTACCCCGCATATCCATCGATCTCCAAGTACGTCTGGACGATCACTAATTGTTTCCATCTTCTTGGGTGTACAGCCCAATCAAGATCATCAGTTATCACCCAAACGACGTGAAGACCTCCGGTCTTCGACCATCGTCTTCATCTTCGACTTATCGTCGTATCAGTTATTCAGAATGGGATAAACCCGGTCTTTCCGAATAACTCGCGTATATTTAAATAAGTGTTACACAAACACAACATACGCCTCATTCCAATTCATTAGTCACTAACCGTAAATTAATCAAGAGAATAATTCCCCAAATATTAACCCCGAAGGCCGAAACCAACATCAGATCAATATCCAGAAAACCCTTCTGCTTGGCTAACCGACAGTTAGTTTCTAAATTTCACGTTCAAATCTAATTAAAGATTTAACTATCGCCTGGAGCAAAACTGGTGATACTCCATTCTCGATCTTTTCAATCTAATTAAAGATTCATTAAAACTCTACTTAGTTTTAATCATTATCTGGGTTAAAGAATCAGTGTCATTTAAAACACGATTCACGATAAACCCAAAATCCCATTCCATTAATTATCGGGTTAAAGAACAAGTGTTATTTAAAACACTGTTCACGATAAACCCAAAAATCAATACCAATTCAATTCCAATTAAATATCATTTAATTGGTACACTTCATTAAATCTAAATAAAAAGATTTAATCTTTTCTCAACTGGGTTCAAGAACAGTGTTAGTGAAGACACCATTCACGACAAACCCAAATCACATTCGATTAATTATCGGGTTAAAGAACAAGTGTTGTTTAAAACACTGTTCACGATAAACCCAAAAATCACATTCATTAATTATCAGGTTAAAGAACGAGTGTTGTTTAAAACACTGTTCACGATAAACCCAAAAATCAATATCCATTCAATTCCAATTAAATATCATTTAATTGGTACACTTCCTTAAATCTAAACAAAAAGATTTAATCTTTTCTCAACTGGGTTCAAGAACAGTGTTAGTGAAGACACCACTCACGACAAACCCAAATCACATTCGATATTCAATACAAGGCTCTGAATAGAAAATATATCGGCTTATATTCAATATCGAATTCTACGACTAACAAATGTCGTATTGGAAATAACGATATAAATATATATCTTTCAAATTTCCATAACAACACCTGTATAATCACGAATTCCAACATCGAAATATTCCGAAGACAATTTCGATTCAAATCCACTCCAATGCAGTCATTGGAAATTTTGGTTATTTTTAAAACCCTTTTCGAATTCAATTTATTTATTTAAAAATAAATAGAATTATATTTCTAGTTCAAAACTAGTTCATTTCGATAAAAATCAATTTTTATCTTTTCAAATATGGAGTATTTCATCCCGAATCTTCACAAATCATTTCTTATGATTTTACACAAATTATTACTATTTTTAATAATTTTATCAAGGCCCGTACAGTCGATTTCCATCAATGGCCATCGAACTGCACTTACAGCGACCTTTTTCGAATTTGATTTGGACATAATTCCAAATCCAACCGTTAGATTTCAAATTTCTAATATTCGTTAGAAAGCTCTTTTCGATACAAACCCAACGGTTCCGGTTTTAGGAGAATCCGACGGTCGGATCTCCCGTAATGTCCGTTTGAAATAAATGGTCGAAATTCACGAACTGCCGCGGCGCGGCGCGTTCTATTCAGGCCATTATATTATATATATAATATATATAATATATATTTCGTCGATTTCTATTCAAAACGAATTATATAAATAGTTTTAAAATCGTTTCAAAACCTATTTCAACTCCCATTTCAATTCAAAGCAAAATTGAATTCTTCTTTATAAATTCGTTTCAAAATTCATTTCTATTCAATTCAATTCAATTTGAATTCATTTCAATTCAATTCATTTCGAAATCGTTTTCAATTCATTTCATTTCGAAATCGTTTTCAATTCATTTCATTTCGAAATCGTTTTCAATTCATTTCATTTCGAAATCGTTTTCAATTCAATTCATTTCGAAATCGTTTTCAATTCAATTCATTTCGAAATCGTTTTCAATTCAATTCATTTCGAAATCGTTTTTAAAATCGATATAAATATCGTTCACGTCAAAATGGCGTCAATCTAATCAACACGGCTTCATATATTCCTTTATTTTCAAATATTCTATTTCAAATATTTCTTTTTCAAATATTTCTTTTTCAAAACTGGAATGAGGCCCAATCAATTACCATATAAAATTAATTATATGGATTTTCATACAACACATGTATATAATGGCATTGAAAATAATCAACCATCAACCAAAGTGCACTACACTGTATAAGCATCAAATATAGATATTCAACGCTTATAACAGCCTGTCAATCAATCGATCGACATATTTAATCAATCAGGATGAGTGAACTTCAAATTTCATCCTAACACCCGTGTGGGGTTTCAATCAATCAAACACATATTTTATTTGTGCTGTTGGGCGATGTGTGAAATTTATCGTCCCAATCAATGTCATTCAAATAGGTGTACATAAACAAACCGTCTGGTTTGTAAATGAATATTTATTTATTCACATTCACGTTAAAAATTATATTTTTAACGATAACACATTTTATTTTAACATATGAATTTCTATTCAGTTCATTCTTTAAATAAAATGCTATTTTTATTTTTCTAACTTATTTTAGAAAATTTCGGCGGCATAACGGCACGATACTAGAAACGGGACAAGGCCTAGCCTTATCCCCGGTCTAGTGAAGGCCCACGCCATTCACACATCAATCAAATTCACTTTCGTTATGCAAACCACAAAATTTGGAGTAAGGGTCTAACCTAGCCTTACTCCTTCGCCTTATAACGGCGCACGTCTAATCCTAACCAATTTATCGATTCGATTTTTCACACCACAAACCACATTCAAACCAATATCACAATCAATAACCAAACAGCCAAACAAACAAGTCCATGGTCTGTGGACGATTGTGTCGGGTGCTACTAAGCACCGTCTGCATCCTAGTATATATATATATATAACTAGAAAAATAGAATTTGAGTGAGAAGTTCTCACATATAGCTATCCTAGCTCCATGGCACTTCATTGATAGAAATCTTCGTTGTTTTCGCATCTTTTTGTCACCTTCGTTGCTGCTTTCACTACATACGTAAAAATCACATTTTTACTTCGCTATTCAATATATAAAAATCGAATTTTTAGTTCGCTATTCAATATATAAAAATCGAATTTTTAGTTCGCTATTCGATATATAAAAATCGAATTTTTAGTTCGCTATTCAATATATAAAAATCGAATTTTCTATCGAAGTTCAATATATAAAAATTGACTTTTTCTATCGCTATGTCAAATAGATAAAAATTATATTTTTAATATTCCTATATAGTAAAGACTATATTTTTAATTCTTTAAAAATATAAAAACTATATTTTTATCACTTTAAAAATATAAAAACTATATTTTTATCACTTTAAAAATATGAAAACTATATTTTTATCACTTTACAAAATAAAGTAAAAACTCAGTTTTTTTAAAATAAAGTAAAAATCAGTTTTCTAAATCATTTTAAATCAGTTTTTAAAATCATTTTAAATCAGTTTTTTAAAATCATTTTAAATCAGTTTTTAAAATCATTTTAAATCAGTTTTTTAAAATCATTTTAAATCAGTTTTTAAAATCATTTTAAATCAGTATTTAAAATCATTTTAAATCAGAAATAACATATTAATAAAATCAGTATATTTTTTTTTCTTTTTTTTTTTCTGTTTTATAAAATAAAAATAAGACAATAAAATAAAATAAAAAGAATTGCTTACAGGGGGGGCTCGTCCTCGTC
This sequence comes from Allium sativum, assembly GCA_030737875.1. Classification (NCBI taxonomy): domain Eukaryota; kingdom Viridiplantae; phylum Streptophyta; class Magnoliopsida; order Asparagales; family Amaryllidaceae; genus Allium; species Allium sativum. The sequence continues at coordinate 604,624,261 of CM060910.1, read as the reverse complement.
GCCGGAAGTGGAGGGAGGGCGCAGGGGGTCGGGAGCCTCGGAGACGGCGTTGGCAGGCCGGAGGCGGCGGCTTCGAGCTGACCTAGGCCTGGGGGGGGGGGGGGGGCGTGCGGGTTCTGATGGAGGGGGGCTGCGTCGTGGGGCTTCGGGTGATTTGGCTGCGGAGGAGGGAGAAGCGAGAGGGGGAAGGGAAGGAGGGGGGATCGGAGAACAGGAGGTGGGGGCGGTGAATGACGGCGGCGCCAGGAGGGTGTTTCCCCGTCCGTCGATTTCCCTCTTTCTTCTTTTTTTTTTTTTTTTTTTTTTTATTTTAAAACCAAATTGAGAACATCGGGGGGGGGGCCTGGTTAAGGGGAAGGAAATTTTTTTTTTATTAATTTAATTATTTTATTTTTCAAAAAGTTTGACTTTCACATACGACTTCGAAACGAGGCCCACCGCCTGTTGCCCATAGCGTTCTACCCCCATTCCGAGCACAATGGGATATGTATCGCAAGCTGATTCGACTGTTTCGATCAGTTTTCGTTAAGTCTACATTTAAATCACTATATTGAATTTTAAACGTACATTTCAAATTACAGGGGTCACATACTAACTAGAAAAATTCCCGAAAAATATTTTCTAGCTTCGTATTGACGATACGGTCCTAACAAAACTAGTTTCGTCGAATTCTGAGACCGTTTGAAAAATGGCCAATTTCCAGTCGATTAAAATCAACTGAAACTGGTCAAACGCGTTTTTCTTTACCACGCTCACATATTGATTCGAAAAATTATGAAATTTGAAACCTAGCAATAACTTTACATCACGGACCCAACAAAACTGGTTTCGTCGAAATCCGAGGTCGTTTGCAAAATTGCTATTTTTAAGGGCCTTATATATATAAAAATATATATAAATTCCACAGCGACTATTTCTAATTTTCAACTGGACATATCTTATCATTTCTAAAATGAAATTTCAGTTTGTTAACTTCGTTCCAAAGATATAGTTATACAGATTCAAATATTTCTTGTTTCGTTCAATTCTGACTTATATTGAATTCTGTATATTCATTTGAAATTAGAAATCGAATTTTCGAACTACCGCGCCATTTTCTATTCCTTTTATAATTATATATAATTATTATATATTCTAACGACGACGTATATAATATATACATTCGAATTATATTCAAAATGAATTTCACGTCGATATTATTTAAAATAATTCATTTTAAATATCAAAATTCGCTAAAATTGCCAAAATAAAAATTTTAAACTGGCCCAGATTTTCCGGGTTGTTACACGGTGTTCTTTTACAGAAGCTTATCTCGATTATTATTAATTTGAATTCCATTCAACTCCAATTTAATATATTAAATTGGAAAACTTGGCTTTTTGGAAAATTTCCATTTAAATCTTAATAAAAGATTTATAAATTCCAAATCATATTTTCACTGTCAGTTGGGTTAAAGAACACATGTCACTTAAAAACACAGTTCACAATAAACCCAACTCACCTTTCATTCTTATTTCAATTACTAAATATAAATTGAAAACTTTAATAATTAAAATTAAAAGATTATTCTTTTCATACGGGGATTTAAGAACAGTGTTATTTAAGACACTATTCACGACAAACCCAAAATCCAACTTATTTAATTTAACTTCAATTAAATATTAACCAATTGGAAAACTTCATCAAATCTAAATTTAATGATTTATTCTAGTTAATGACTAGTATATATCAATAAAAATGTATTTTTCTAAAATATATTCTTTTTCTAAAATATATACTTTATTGGAATGTGACTCAATCAACAACCATAATTTGCATATATTCAACGATCATGATAAATAACTATCACACAACCAAATGATCAACCAGAGTGGATTCTACACCAAATATTGGGACTAGTGTAGGATCATCCCAACACCCGTGTGGGGTTTCATCCAACAATCAAATAATAAATTATTTGTGCACTTGGGCGATGTGTGAAAATTATCGACCCAATCACATAAACAAGTCGGACGACTTGTAAATGGAAGTGTAATATTCAGTTTGAATATTCTAACAATATATTTAAACACATCAACATCACAGACATGTATTTCAATTCTTTTTATTTTGAACGAAGGACAATAAAAATCCTAACTCTTATTTATTTCACCAAAATGCATATTTTTGGTCTCATTCATTTTCATGCCAAAAGGAATATTTTACTTCATCTCCTTTGAATTGACAAAATGTCCCTTCCTAATTCATTCTTTTAATATGACAAAAATATCATTTCCAATTCATTCTTTTAATATGACAAAAATGATCCTTTTTATTTTACTTTACATTTTTTAACAGGAATGTACTTTTTATTTAAATATTCATTTCCTAGCAAAATGTATATTTTATTTTAACATTCATTTTTTTAACAAAATAAATATTTTATTCTAACATTCATTTTCTAACAAAATTTATATTTTATTCTAACATTCATTTTCTAGCTAAATGTATATTTTATTTAATCTTCTCAATTCAACAAAATATGTTAAATTTGTTTATAAATTTCTAATGCAACAAAATAGTGATTTTGTTCATTAACTTCTAATGCAACAAAATGGTGATTTTGTTTATTAACTTCTAATGCAACAAAACGGTGATTTTGTTTATTAACTTCTAATGCAACAAAACGGTGATTTTGTTTATTAACTTCTAATGCAACAAAATGGTGATTTTGTTTATTAACTTCTAATGCAACTAAATGGTGATTTTGTTTATTAACTTCTAATGCAACAAAATGGTGATTTTGTTTATTAACTTCTAATGCAACTAAATGGTGATTTTGTTTATTAACTTCTAATGCAACAAAATGGTTAATTTCGTTTATAAAACTTCAATGCAAACAAAAGTGTCAATTTTGTTTATAAAACTTCTTTCAAATAAAATGTTGTTTTTATATTATTTTTTTACCAATTCCTAATCAAAATGTTTTTTTTTTCTTCTCTATCTTAACATTTTATAAACTAAAATGTTAATTTAATCTGCATAACATGTATTTAACAAAAATGTTAATTTATTTACCTCGCATGTTTCCCTAACAAAAAAAAAATGTTAAGTTATTTCTAACCAGAAGAACATTTCCAATATAATGACAGATAAATCTAAGATAACAATTTTAATCACAACATGATCTAAAATAAAATGGTGTTTTATTCACTAACAAATTTTTGACAAAAATGTTGTCCCTTTATTTCATTCTATAAAAAGTGACAAAAACTAATGAATTTACTTCGTTCTTTTCAAAGTGACAAAAATGTTGATTTGTCCTTTTTAATGTAATTAACAATAGTGTTAATTTGGTTACGTCCTTTATCAAAAATGTTCTTTTATTCATTAACAAAACTTTGACAAAAAAGGTCTTTTATTCATTAACAAGATTTTGACAAAGAATGTTCTTTTTATTCCATTTATTTTAAAGTAAACAAAAATGTCATTTTTGTTTAATTCTTGTAATGTGAACAGATATGAAAATTTTCCTACTTCTTATATTGTGAACAAATATGATAAATTTTAACTAAAAAATCAATCTTGTTCTAACATGACAAATGTCAATTTTGAATTAATATGAGATGTTGGTTTCAACAACACAACCATCATTCAACACAATAATCATCCAATACAATAATCATCCAATACAATATCATTCATCACAAATCTGAGTTTCAATAATCATACTTACATGGTATTTAAACGACGAAGGATAATTAAATTTTAGTAATTTAATAAATCAGATTTCTCACCTCAATTATGATTCTGTTCAATTCAGAGTTGATTTTTCTTCAATTTCTGATCTGCTCTGATTCAGATCTGGTTTATCCTTGAATGTAGTGTTTGAAAAGACGATTCCGACGGTCATTTCCAAGTCAAGGACCAAGGCCGTCATCTTCTTCCTAAATTAGCCGTATAAACAAACCCATCATCGCTTAAAAGCTCGACCACATCTCTCTGCCTGCACTCCCTCCACGGATCATCGAATCGCCATCGAAGTTCGCCACCCGAAAGCGCCGAACCTCCTCCTCCATCGCCTGGAATGTGGGCCAGCTCGCACAGGCCAGAAGCCCGAAAACCCAAGGTGAAGCCGCCACCATTAGACGCACGGTTCTCTCGATTTACTTCGAAACTCCAGATCTTGACCGTTGAACGTGTTGAGCTTGAGAGGCTCTTCGATTTGGTGTTTGGTTTTCTGAAATTCATTGAGAAACGGAAGAGATAGAAGGGGAAGAAGGTGGGAGTGCCATGGCCATCGATCAAGATAAGTGGCGGCTGGTTTTAGTGAAATAGGGTTACGTATTGTGTCAACCGTTTTTATACGGTATTCTATTAGTATTTTATTTTATCTAAATAATAAATACAAGAAATTTACTTGTTAAACCATCTAAGCTCTGATTTAAACCCAACGAGTGTTGCCCCTAGCTAATAACCCCCATCCCGGACACAATGGAATACGTTTCGTAACCCATTTCGGCTGTTACGATATGTTTTTCTCAAAATTAAATTATAAATCATTTAATTATTAAATTCAAACGTACATTTTAAATTACCGGGCCTACATACTGACTCTAAAAATTGCAGAAAAATATTTCATGTTATTTTTTGACGATACGGTCCTAACAAGACTAATTTCGTCGAATTCTGAGACTGTTTGAAAAACGGCCATTTTAAGCTGATTAAATTTGACCGAAACAGTCAAAACACATTTTCTTTTGCCACACTCACGTATTAATTCGAAAAATTATGAAAATTGAAACTTAGCAATAATTTGACATTCCGGTTCCAACAAAAGTGGTTTCGTCGAAAACCGAGGTCTTTTGAAAAAGGGCTATTTTTAAGGTCAATATATTTAATTAAAATATATAAAAATTCTACAGCGGCTTTTCTAAATTTTGAACTTCCCATAACTTTTGATTTTTTAAAACGAAATTTCAGTTTTTCAGATTCATTGGAATGATATGATTAAACAGATTTAAATATTTCTTGTTTCGTTCAATTCTGATTTATTTTGAATCATGTACAGTCAGTCAAAGTTCAAATTCAAATTTTCAAACTGCAGCGCTGTTTTAAACTCCTTTTATAATTAAATTGAATTTATTCATTCTAAAATAAATTTTTAGTTGTTCCTATTTAAAATAAATTATTTTAAACATTAAAGTCCATTAAAATTTCTAAAATAAAAATTTTAAATTGGCCCCAAAATTCCGGGTCGTTACAATCGCCCCCACTTAAAAATCTTTTCGTCCTCGAAAAGGAACGTAGCTAAGAGTTGTTTAATTTAACCAACTCAACTTTATTGGTTTCCATAATTTTGTTAGTTAAATTAATTATCCTTCTAATATTTTAATTAGTGAAACTAATTATCAAACATCACAACCAGCAATCAATTAGGTGATTAACTTTTCAAATATATAATCTTTATATATAGTCAAAATCGTATTTTTAGTGCAAAACATAGCAATGTGTACTAAGTGTTGGTTCTCATACCAGTCAATTGGAAATATATAGAAATCCCACCTTCGAGACTCGAACATAAATACTGGTGATGGTCGACCTATCACCAGAATTACCTCCGGGCGACTAGAGTGTGATTCTATATCTATCCAATATATTAAAACTTCGAATATCCGTTAATTACTCGTATATTCGAAATCTTTATATACTCGAGTGTCCACATTAAAATATAATATACTCAAATACGTATTTTAAATAAAATTTTCAAAACTAAATTTGTTTTCATTTTTATTTTAAAGAAAATAATAATCCTCACACTCGTTCTAGGATGCTACTGATCCCATCTCTAACGAGTTATTATTGGATATTACTAATCCAATCTCTGATTAATTCTTTCGTTCGTTTCTAATGTGTTTTGTTCTCGAGCTCTGTAAAACCAAAGCTCTGATACCACTGAAATGACCCAAGCTTCCCAGTAAAGGAAAGGCTGGATTGCTTTGAGAACATTACACTCAGAACACAAACTGAAGAACATTTTATTGCTGATTACAAGAATTACATCAGAGTACACGAATATAACAGAGTATGAATACTTATTACAGAAATAGAAATACAATAATATCAGAGTTTTAAATTACACTTAAATAGCAGCGGAAAAATAATACAAATATACAACTGAAAGGAATACGCGGATACAGAGCTTTCCGAATACTACTTCAGCTGTAAACCAAGATCCTGTAAATATATCTGCAAAAAGCTACTCGACTGCCCTTATGGAAAATATGGGCACCCGAGTTTGCCAGTGAAACAAACTACAGGTCAGTCATAGGACTGGTATGAGAAATCTTAAATTAACTTATCTAATGAGGCTAATCACAGGACCACGTCGCTAACGCGGAACGGATTTACTCCATTGGATTGCCAGTGCATAAAATAAAGTAAAAACGTTAAACAACGCAATGCTTTTTAGAAAAATGAAACCATTATAAGACCCAAGTCCCATCACACAATGCAACGCAAACCGGAGGATAGGGTTTTACATTATAATGGTCAAAAGATGCTTGATACGCTAAAATGGATTTAATATTAGTGTGTATATCTATGGGTATATATATTTCAAAAACAAATTCAATCATAATGTATTAATCATAGACGGCATAGTACGCCATCCTACTATGTCGCCATACTAGTTCTACAATCAAAACCGCAAGGTCGTATTGGAAATTGGATTTCCATCATGAGTCGAGGCTAGGGGCAAGCTCCTCTCCGATTCGAGACATTCTAGCAAATGCCTCAGGATCCCCCGCAGTAAACCCTTGGATGCGGTAGGGCCGGTCCCCGCCTATCGGCAGTGGATTGGTTATGCCTGAACCACGCTTCCCGATTCCTTTGAACCTATAATATGACCACTATCGGCCTATAAAAATCCGAGGCGCCTCAAAATCCATCATCCACATAAGTAAAATGCCAGACCGTGTTAAAGCGCTGACACTACCCCTAGCTAGAAAGAAACGTGTGCACTTCCTACGGTCCATATCCCGTTTTTTGACTAATACTGGAGTATGAGGCTCGCGAAGTCACGATATACACAAAGCTATGCCGTAATAGGCTATGCTTTGATCATCCCACAAGGCCCTTCTTTTCAACAAAAGCGTTGATCATTTGCATCTTGGCATGCCACATTGACAATTCACGCCATGCGATCAATCACTATTAATATATACCAGGGTGTTAAGTAGAGGATAAATCATTTACCACCAAACATACATACATTAACAGAAATCGATTTAATTCACATGGAATGAAATCCAATGTCAGACACGCATCCATTTACTTGCTTATGCTCTGGGTCTGAGCGAAAACCAAATCCGAACAATCAACAATAGTCCGGACGGCCACCACTGAAGCCCCTTCAAGGTAGCTACTCCCATCAGGGTCTTTGTAGCAACACATCCATTCGATGTGAAGATCGTCGGTCTTTAATCACCGTCTTCATCTTCGACTCTTCATCGTTGTAGTATTTATTCGGAATGGGTTTAACCCGGTCTTTCCGAATAACTCACGTATTTTTATAATTAAAAATCAAGTATTATAGCAACACATCCAACGCCTCATTCCAATTCAGAATATTCTTTTAAATAAAATATTCAAATTATTCTATCAAAGATAAACTCTTTAAATTATTCTTAAATTTTCTTTTAAAGACTTACTAAAAACCCAATTTGGGTTTAAATATCAAAATCATTATTCAATGATTATTTAAATTTAAGAAATAAATCTTATCTTTAACTGGGTTAAAGACCTAATGTCATTTAAAACATAGTTCACGATAAACCCAAAATCATCTTCCATAAAATATGGAATTTTCACAGAAAACAAATCAATATATAATCGCTATAAATTTCTGTATCTGACCAATAATATAAATGGAATAACGGCAAGCCTCTTAAATTCCATATGTAGTATCGGTTTTCTTTTACAGAAGCTTATCTCGGTTATTATTAATTTGAATTCCACTCAACTCCAATTTAATATATTAAATTGGAAAACTTGGCTTTTTGGAAAATTTCCATTTAAATCTTAATAAAAGATTTATAAATTCCAAATCATATTTTCACTGTCAGTTGGGTTAAAGAACACATGTCACTTAAAAAGACAGTTCACAATAAACCCAACTCACCTTTCATTCTTATTTCAATTACTAAATATAAATTGAAAACTTTAATAATTAAAATTAAAAGATTATTCTTTTCATACGGGGATTTAAGAACAGTGTTATTTAAGACACTATTCACGACAAACCCAAAATCCAAATTATTTAATTTAACTTCAATTAAATATTAACCAATTGGAAAACTTCATTAAATCTAAATTTAATGATTTATTCTAGTTAATGACTAGTTTATATCAATAAAAAAGTATTTTTCTAAAATATATTCTTTTTCTAAAACATATTCTTTATTGGAATGTGACTCAATCAACAACCAAAATTTGCATATATTCAACGATCATGATAAATAACTATCACACAACCAAATGATCAACCAGAGTGGATTCTACACTAAATATTGGGACTAGTGTAGGATCATCCCAACACCTGTGTGGGGTTTCATCCAGCAATCAAACAATAAATTATTTGTGCACTTGGGCGATGTGTGAAAATTATCGACCCAATCACATAAACAAGTCGGACGACTTGTAAATAGAAGTGTAATATTCAGTTTGAATATTCTAACAATATATTTAAACACATCAACATCACAGACATGTATTTCAAATCTTTTTATTTTGAACGAAGGACAATAAAAATCCTAACTCTTATTTATTTCACAAAAATGCATATTTTTGGTCTCATTCATTTTCATGCCAAAATGAATATTTTACTTCATCTCCTTTGAAATGACAAAATGTCCCTTCCTAATTCATCCTTTTAATATGACAAAAATACCATTTCCAATTCATTCTTTTAATACGACAAAAATGATCCTTTTTATTTTACTTTACATTTTCTAATAGGAATGTACTTTTTATTTAAATATTCATTTCCTAGCAAAATGTATATTTTATTTTAACATTCATTTTTTTAACAAATGTATATTTTATTCTAACATTCATTTTCTAACAAAATGTATATTTTATTCTAACATTCATTTTCTAGCAAAATGTATATTTTATTTAATCTTCTCAATGCAACAAAATATGTTAATTTTTTTTATAAATTTCTAATTTAACAAAATGGTGATTTTGTTTATTAACTTCTAATGCAACAAAATGGTGATTTTTTTTATTAACTTCTAATGCAACAAAATGGTGATTTTTTTTATTAACTTCTAATGCAACAAAATGGTGATTTTGTTTATTAACTTCTAATGCAACAAAATGGTGATTTTGTTTATTAACTTCTAATGCAACAAAATGGTGATTTTGTTTATTAACTTCTAATGCAACAAGATGGTGATTTTGTTTATTAACTTCTAATACAACAAAATGGTGATTTTGTTTATTAACTTCTGATGCAACAAAATGGTGATTTTGTTTATTAACTTCTAATGCAACAAAATGGTGATTTTGTTTATTAACTTCTAATGCAACAAGATGGTGATTTTGTTTATTAACTTCTAATGCTACAAAATGGGGATTTTGTTTATTAACTTCTAATGCAACAAAATGGTGATATTGTTTATTAACTTCTAATGCAACAAAATGGTGATTTTGTTTATTAACTGCTAATGCAACAAAATGGTTAATTTCGTTTATAAAACTTCAATGCAAACAATAGTGTCAATTTTGTTTATAAAACTTCTTTCAAATAAAATGTTGTTTTTATATTATTTTTTTTACCAATTCCTAATCAAAATGTTTTTTTTTTCTTCTCTATCTTAACATTTTATAAACTAAAATGTTAATTTAATCTGCATAGCATATATTTGACAAAAATGTTAATTTATTTACCTCGCATGTTTCCCTAACAAAAAAAAATTTGTTAAGTTATTTCTAACCAGAAGAACATTTCCAATATAATGACAGATAAATCTAAGATAACAATTTTAATCACAACATGATCTAAAATAAAATGGTGTTTTATTCACTAACAAATTTTTGACAAAAATGTTGTCCCTTTATTTCATTCTATAAAAAGTGACAAAAACTAATGAATTTACTTGGTTCTTTTCAAAGTGACAAAAATGTTGATTTTGTCCTTTTTAATGTAATTAACAATAGTGTTAATTTGGTTACGTCCTTTATCAAAAATGTTCTTTTATTCATTAACAAAACTTTGACAAAAAAGGTCTTTTATTCATTAACAAGATTTTGACAAAGAATGTTCTTTTTATTCCATTTATTTTAAAGTAAAAAAAATGTCATTTTTGTTTAATTCTTGTAATGTGAACAGATATGAAAATTTTCCTACTTCTTATATTGTGAACAAGTATGGTAAATTTTAACTAAAACGTCAATCTTGTTCTAACATGACAAATGTCAATTTTGAATTAATATGAGATGTTGGTTTCAACAACTCAACCATCATTCAACACAATAATCATCCAATACAATATCATTCATCACAAATTTGAGTTTCAATAATCATGCGTACATGGTATTTAAACGATGAAGGATAACTAAATTTTAGTTATTTGATAAATCAGATTTCTCACCTCAATTATGATTCTGTTCAATTCAGAGTTGATTTTTCTTCAATTTCTGATCTGGTCTGATTCAGATCTGATTTATCCTGGAATGTAGTGTTTAATAAGACGATTCCGACGGTCATTTCCAAGTCAAGAACCAAGGCCTTCATCTTCTTCCTAAATCAGCCGTATAAACAAACCCATCATCGCTTAAAAGCTCGACCACATCTCCCTTCCTGCACTCCCTCCACGGATCATCGAATCGCCATCGAAGTTCGCCACCCGAAAGCGTCGAGCCTCCTCCTCCACCGCCTGGAACGCGGGCCAGCTCGCACAGGCCAGAAGCCCGAAAACCTAAGGTGAAGCCGCCACATTTAAACGCATGGTTCTCTCGATTTACTTCGAAACTCCAGATCTTGACCGTTGAACGTGTTGAGCTTGAGAGGCTCTTCGATTTGGTGTTTGGTTTTCTGAAATTCATAGAGAAACGGAAGAGATAAAAGGGGAAGAAGGTGGGAGTGCCATGGCCATCGATCAAGATAAGTGGCGGCTGGTTTTAGTGAAATAGGGTTACGTATTGTGTCAACCGTATTTATACGGTATTCTATTAGTATTCTATTTTATTTAATTAATAAATACAAGAAATTTACTTATTAAACCATCTGAGCTCTGATTTAAACCCAACGAGTGTCGCCCCTAGCTAATAACCCCCATCCCGGACACAATGGAATAGGTTTCGTAACCCATTTCGGCTGTTACGATATGTTTTTCTCAAAATTAAATTATAAATCATTTAATTATTAAATTCGAACGTACATTTTAAATTACCGGGGATACCTACTGACTCTAAAAATTGCAGAAAAATATTTCTAGTTATGTTTTGATGATACGGTCCTAACAAGACAAATTTCGTCGAATTCTGAGACTGTTTGAAAAATGGCCATTTTTAAGCTGATTAAATTTGACCGAAATAGTCAAAACACATTTTCTTCTGCCACACTCACGTATTAATTCGAAAAATTATGAAAATTGAAACTTAGCAATAATTTGACATTCCTGTTCCAACAGAAGTGGTTTCGTCGAAAACCGAGGTAGTTTGAAAAAGGGCTATTTTTAATGTCAATATATTTAATTAAAATATATAAAAATTCTACAGCGACTTTTCTAAATTTTGAACTGCCCATAACTTTTGATTTTTTAAAACAAAATTTCAGTTTTTCAGATTCATTGGAAAGATATGATTAAACAGATTTAAATATTTCTTGTTTCGTTAAATTCCGATTTATTTTGAATCCTGTACAGTCAGTCAAAGTTCAAATTCAAATTTTCAAACTGCAGCGCTGTTTTAAACTCCTTTTATAATTAAATTGAATTTATTCATTTAAAATAAAATTTTGGTCGTTCCTATTTAAAATAAATTATTTTAAACATTAAAGTCCGTTAAATTTTCTAAAATAAAAATTTTAAATTGGCCCCAAAATTCCGGGTCGTACATATTTATTCATACCCTGTATATTCTTGTATTCTGATGGAATTGTTGTTATATACAATGAAATGTTCTTCCGTCTGCATTCTGTTGTGGCTTGTTCTCGAACTATCCACGCTTTCCTTCACGGGAAAGTTACGGGTCTTTATAGTTGGTATCAGAGCTTTGGTTTACAAAGCTCAGAGAACAAGACACATTAGAACCATACGAAAGAATTCATCAGAAATTGGATTAGCAATATCCAATGGAATGACTCGTTAGAGACGGGATCAGTAGTATCCTAGAATGAGTGTGAAGAGTATATTTTTGAAATTGAAAACAAGTTTGTTTTGAAAATTTAAATCAATTACTCATATTTGATTATTTATTTATATGAATTTGGACAATCCAATATATAAAGATTTTGCCTATATGTCTTGCAAACATGTATTCGAAGTTTTAATGTATTGGATAGTTATAGAATCGCACTCTAATGCTCGGGGATAATTCTGGTGGCGGGGCACCATCGCCAGTATTTATTTTCGAGTTTCGAAAGTGAGATTTCTATATATTTCCAATTGACTGGTGTGAGAAACGAAATTAGATAGGGCTTATTGTTGTGATTTGGCATCAAAAATCAGATTTTTGACTATATATCATAGTTATGAATTTGAAAAGCTAATCAACTAATTGACTGATGGTTGTATTGTTTGATTATTGTTTGATTAATTAAATGTTGAATCATGTAACCAAATTGACCAAATAGTGAATTGTATTGAGAATTTGTCGCATTTGCATGCATATACATGTACTTACATTGAACAGGTCATTGCAAGGAGGCTAGAGCAGAGAATAAAATTTGTTTGCCCGACAAATAGGTACATGTTTACCATAATTTACTGTTTTGTTTGGGTGATGATGATTTTATGAGCCGATTGGCGAGCCGCTTGGCTTTTTCTTTTTCTTTTTGAGATCAGAGGGCCTGTATGGCAATTTCGGGATTTTCCCGGTGCTCCCGGTGCAGGGGAGGTTATGGCGAAATTTTTCGAAAATTTAGGGTGTTAGCCAAATTTTTGAAAAATTTGAAAAGTTCTTAGAAACTGAAAAGTTGAAGAATTTAAGCCGTAGGGAAAACAATGATAGTTGAGTTGGTTTGTAAAACTTTAAAAATTTTAAACTGGCTCAGAATTTCTGGGTTGTTACAATCTCCCCCACTTAAAACTTTTCGTCCCCAAAAAAGAACGAAGCCGAAAGTTGGAAAATTTTGCGAATTTTGATTATTTAAAATGAATTATTTTAAATAATATCGACGAAAAATTTATTTTGAATTGAATTCGAATGTGTATATTTATATAGCTCGACGTTGGAATATAAATATTTATTTATAATTATAAAAGGAATTGAAAATGGCGCGGTAGTTCGATAATTTGATTTCAAAATTCAAATGAATGTAACGGATGCAAAATCAAACCGATTTTAGCGAAACCAAAAATACTAGAATCTATTTGTGAATATCTTTCCAACGAACCCAAAGAATCGAAATTTCATAGCGGGAATCAAAAGATATGTCCAGTTGAAAATTCTGAATAGTCGTTATGGAATTCAGGCCCTTAAAAATGGAAATTTTGCAAACAATCTCGGATTTCGACGAAACCACTTTTGTTAGATCCGTGATGTCAAGTTATTGCTAGATTCCGATTTTCATAATTTTTCGAATCATTATGTGAGTGTGGCAAAGGAAAATGCATTTGACCAGTTTTAGTTGATTTTAATCGACTGGAAAATGGCCATTTTTCCAACGATCTCAGAAATCGAAGAAACTAGTTTTGTTAGCACCGTATCGTTAAAGATATTTTTATATGGGGAAACGATTTTTACATAAGTGAAAGGTTCGATTTTTATATGGGGAAAGGCGATATTTTTATTCGTAGAAAGGTTAAAGATATAATTTTTATACTATAGAAAGGTAAAAAAATATAATTTTTATATAATAAAGAATATAAAATATCATCTTTATATACGTAGCGAAATAAAAATCTAATTTTTATTATATATGTTGTAACACCCCGTATGTTGAATAACTTACTATAATATAAAACAGGGCAGAATAAAATTTTAAAATCTGAATCAGGGGAAACGGGCTATGCCATTGCGTTCGTCTCGGAAAAATACGCGAAATAGAGTCCGAGTTTTCGAAAATCGGAGTCCGTATGACCCAGTTAAGGCCCGAAGAAGTTTTCAGAAAATTCAATACAGATTTAAAAACGAAAATTTCACATTACAGAAGAGGCGGGAAAATTCCCGCCAGGCAGAGGGAGTCGACCCTAGGGTCGACATGGGTGTCGACCCCCCCTTGGGGTCGACCCAGGGGTCGACACAAGGGTCGACCCCCCCCCCCCGTCGGTCTGTGTGACCTGGGTGCACCATTTTGGCTTTTGGGCTGTGCTGGTGGCTAGTGACGAAATCTGACGGCTCTAATCTGATTTAGGGTTAATCTAATGGCCTAAAACACCTAACTAATCTATAAATACACCCTAAGACTACCCTAATTCATACTAAAAATAGAAACAACGTCGTCATGCCGTCAAAATGCAACTTGAAGGAGCCTCTATCAAATTAAAGAGGAAGATAGCTTCTCAAATCAACTTCTAATCAACTCTAGCAACTTAATCTTCTTCTTAGGAGTGCTAATCAAAAAGTTGTGAGTTTCTATAGCCTTAATGACCAATTGTTGAAATGATTATGATAGGATATAATGAGGTTATGGCTATGAATGTGGATCAATGCAAGTTATGCAAGTTATATGCTATGTGTTAATGATGTTATGCAAGTTATGCAAGTCATATGCTATATGTTCATGATGTTATGCAAGTTATGCAAGCTATATGCTATATGATCATGATGTTATGCAAGTTATGCAAGTCATATGCTATGGGTTCATGATGCTAGTTATGCAAATCACTATGATAAACATTGATCCATTATGACACCATGATTATGCAAGTTTGGTGTATGATTATATGTAAGTTCATATGTGATATGTTATGCAAGTTTGGTGTATGATTATATGCAAGGTCATATGTGATATGTTATGCAAGTTTGGTGTATGATTATATGCAAGTTCATATGTGATATGTTATGCAAGTTTGGTGTTTGATTATATGCAAGTTCATATATGACATGTTATGCAAGTATGGTGTTTGATTATATGCAAGTAACATGTGCAAGTTTACACCTTTGTATGAGATGTACATATGCAAGTTAACCCCTTTGTATGTCATACATACATATGCAAGTTTACCCCTTTGTATGACATAAGTAACTTATGCAAGTTAACCTCTTTATGACATATGTGATTCATGCAAGTTTGGGTTGATTATTTATGCTAGTTGGGTTTGATGCTATATGCATGTTGACACCTTTAAACCCATGTTGATGATAATGTTATGCAAGTAGAACCCATTGTATTTGTGATGAATCTTCCCTTTTATGTCATGTTAGCGAATTACGTGGGGAACGATGGGGTTAATATACATGTTAATGAAATGATGTGAAGTTGGTATGATTATGCATACCATAAAGTGGATAGACATAATTGAGTCAATTATGTACATCGTTAAATTTATAATTAATTAGGGATAATTAATAAAAAATTATAGGGGTGATTAATTAGGTGTAATTAATCGACTAAGACACGAGGTTGGACCCTTTTGTAGCATAAGACTGCCCGGAACCGACCGGCAAATCCAGCGGCTACAAATGATTGGCCCAATGTGAGAGGTCTTAGGCACAAACTTAATACGTGACAAGTGTAAAGACACGAGGTTAGACTCGGTTATGGCGTAAGGCTGTCCGGACCCAACCGGCAAATCCAGCTGCCATAAAAGATAGTCTAATGTGAGAGGTCTTTACAACGGTCACGTTCTTAATCAATTAAGAAACACTTAACCAGATAAGCATGTAGTGGGGCATGAGGGGTTAAGTGGGTGCCTTGGGTGGCATGTGGAAATCAAGTAAGTGCCTTGGGTGGCATGTAGAAATCTAGTGGGTTGCCTTGGGTGGCAATAGAAAATACGATTAGAATACTTAACCAAGTGGAAACATGTAATTAAACATGATTAAAGGGTTAAGTGGGATGCACTAGATAAAGGGACAAGCTTAGGTGGGTAGCTTGTGGGGGCCCATTTCAACCAGTAACCCATATGTATCTTATTGGGCTTGACCCATGTCGAGGACGGGACACTCGTACTGGGCTTGACTATAAGAGGCCAAAACGGGTTAGCGGTGGCAACGCAAGTCCAACGGGTTTCATATGCATGTGTGGACCCGGGCTGGTAGGTAAGACGTTGTTGCATCGTGTAGGTATAAGCCGTGCACCGTTGATTTTATCGGGTTGCCACTTTGGGGAGTGATACACCCCACTGTGGGGCCAGCACGGGTATCTACGGTAGGGAGCCGATCGCTTGGGGAGTAGTAGGCACACCTAGTGGAGATAGGGGCAGACGACACCTATGTAGTCAGCTAGGGGTACACGAAACTACTGGGTAAATTTTCTAAGTCCTTGGGTGGGATCAACCTTTAAGTAGGAATGACTGGTGTGGTGCAGTTAGTAATTACCCTTGGGTGGGTAGATGCGTCTTTACCGTTATCTTAGTTCATCCTATGTCTAGTTGGCTACTTAGTGTAGTCATTTATCCCCAGTCATCACCGTACCAAGTTTATATCATATCCTAATTACTTTAATGATTGTGTTGTTAAAGTTATAGGGCTCACTCAGACTTATGTCTGACCCCGTTGTTTTTATCTTTTTCCCCCTCAGGTCCTCAGGTTGGGCCTAGTACTAGTGGGCTTTGATCAGATTGCTTATCTATCTTTTGGAGCTTGGACCGTGATGTAAAGCCCAGCTTATCTTTTCTATTATGGCTATTAGTTACTTAGTGGGATTATGTACTTATGTTTTATCAGGATGGATATTTGGTACTCGACTCTTTTATGGTGTTGTAACTAAACATGTTTACCTTCTGCTGCAATGAAATGATGTTTAGATTTTCAAGTATTTATATCTGTCTTGTTGTAATTTTTCTGTTCTATATTCACTTAAAATGCTCCACCGAAGTTAAGGCATTCCCTTAGTGAGTGACCTTAGCGGGTGTGGGGTGTTACACGTGGTATCAGAGCGAAGGTTACCGGAACAGATAAATTTTTTAGAAAACTATTTTTCTAAAAACATTTTTGGAAGAAGTATTTTCAAAAACATGTCTTTTAAGAGAAACGTTTTTGAAAGAAAAGCATAATCCCCAATAGCCATATCTTTATCTTTCGAATTCTCCATTTTGAATCTTTCCTTTTTTGTTTCAGCTTGGCTGAAGATCTTAACTTTCCGGAGGGTGTAGCGATACCAGTATGGTATAGGAGATTGATGGAGGCTAGGGCCGCCACTGCAGGTCCAGCAAATGTTCCTCCACCAATAGTAGCACCCGATCTTCCTCCTCCTCCTCCTCCTCGCACGGATACTTTTGCTAAGACTTGCAAGGAATTTAAGGCTATGGGAGGGAAACCTTTTCAAGGATTAGAAACTTTTGTGGAAGCTAGAGATTGGCTTAAGGAGATGGAAGAGTTGATAGACCTCTTTGAGATGGAAGAAGGAAAGAAAGTCAAGTTAGCTGCTTGGTTAATGAAGGGAGAGGCCTCATTCTGGTGGGAGGTCACTAATGGAGAGCGCCCTGTTGACTCTTGTGCGGATTTCAGACAAAGATTTGTGGCAAAGTTTCTCTCAAGGGCGGAGGAAAATTTGTATATGGAAAGATTCTTGACTCTAAAGCAAGGAAACCTCTCGGTGAAGGAATATGTCAACAAGTTTAATCAATTGGCAAGGTTTGGCATAGACATGGTGAATACACCGGAGAAGAAGGCTTTGAGGTTCGTTAAAGGCTTGAATGAACCAATGCATGGATTGGCTATGACTCACATCCCTATGGGGGCCACCTTTGATAAGCTAGTAGACATGGAACTCATGCATGAGGAAGAGAAGGGTCCCAATGCTAATAAGGCACCCGAGAAGAAAGGAGATTAGAAGAGACCTCAACAGCAACAGCAAAGCATGGGTGGGAAAGGCAACGGTGGCAAGGGAAAGAAGAAGTGCTTCAATTGTGGGACACCAGGCCACCTAAGCAAAGATTGTCGAAAGAAGAAGAAGACGGGTTGCTTCCCCTGTGGCGAAGCAGGGCATCTAGTGAAGGACTGCCCTAAGAAGGGGCAAAGGACGGGATCTACCTCAGGGGAACAGGTGCAAGCTCTTATGGCACCAGGTCAGGCAAGGGGGCAAGTTTAGGCTCTCGCGGTTCCACCGATTCAGGAAAGAGGTAGAACTATTTCTGTTGAAAGTCTGGTTTTTCTGTTTGATCATCCTGTCCGTACTTTGTTTGACTCTGGCGCGTCTCATTCGTTTATCTCATCATCATTAGTTGAGTCACTGCACTTAGACACCAGTCTATTAGATGATCCCTTGGTTGTTTCAAACCCAATTGGGGGCTCCACTTATTTGTCCATGATATGTTTGGGTTTGAAGATTTCTATACTTAGCGTTGAGTTTAGATGTGATGCTTTTGTTTTGGGCTTCACGGGCTATGGGTTGATTTTGGGCATGGACTGGTTATCCAGTAATGGTGCGGTTCTTGATTGTGAAAGGAGAGTTGTTAGGCTCATTACCCGCTTGGGTAACACTCTCGAGATCTCTCGTAATCCCATGGATTCTGTTATGCTAAGTTATCTTGAATCGCTTGACGCTTCGGTCGAGAGTTTGCGATCTGTTAGAGTGGTCCGGGAATACCCGGATGTGTTTGAGGAGGTGAAGGGCTTACCTCCGAAGCGGGAGATAGACTTCCGAATATATCTGGTGGACAATGCTAAACCTGTATCTTTACCAGTGCGCCACATGGCTCCTCGTGAGAGGAGGGAACTCCATAAGCAAGTAGGGGAGTTGCTTGAGAAGGGGTTCATAAGACGAAGTATATCGGAGTGGGGTGCTCCAGTAGTTTTTGCCACGAAGGCGGATGGGTCCCTCAGACTTTGTGTAGACTATAGAGAACTCAACAAACTCACAAAGAAGAATAGACACCCATTGCCGAGGATTGATGATCTCTTTGATCAGTTGGTTGGCGCTTCAGTATTTTCGCAGTTGGACTTAGCCACGGGGTTTCATCAGTTGAGAGTGGCTGAGGATAGCATAGACAAGACTGCCTTTAGGACTCCGGATGGTTTCTATGAGTGGCTGGTGATGCCATTTGGTTTGACGAACGCCCCTGCATACTTTGTTGATTTGATGAGTAGGGTGTTTAGGGAGTACCTTAATAAGTTCGTGGTGGTCTTTGTGGATGACATCTTAGTCTTTTCTAAGAGTGAAGAAGAGCATGCCCTACATCTTAGGGAAGTGTTGGAGACTGGACTAGGCGCAGTCTTAATGCAAGAGCGAAGGGTAATAGCCTACGGTGGAAGGCAGTTGAGAAAGCATGAGAAAAATTATCCTACCCATGATTTAGAGTTGGCCGCTATTGTTTTTGCGCTTAAGATTTGGCGCCATTATCTTCTTGGAGAGAGGTTCGAATTGTTCGCTAACCACAAATCATTGAAGTACTTGTTTTCTCCGAAGGATTTGAACTTGACACAGCAAAGGTGGATGGAGTTCTTAGCATCCTATGATTTCGAGATAGCGTACACCCCTGGCAAGGGTAACATGGTGGCGGATGCCTTGAGCAGAAAAAGGTTGTCCTTGAGTGTAACAGCCTGCATTTTATGTATCGGAAGATCATAAAATAATTTTATTTTATTCCCTGAGGGTTGGATCATTCTCATCTTTTAGTATGTTGCTTATGGGGATGTGAGACATGTCCATAAATTTTACCGATTTTGTTTGTGACCATTTTGCCCCTGTCAGTCTTGTACAGGGCATAACTTTTGACTCGGGTCGAATCAGAGGGTGAGACCTGTGCCATTGGAAAGGAATTGATGATTCTCTTTCCGTAGAGTGGTTACATTAAGGATTTGGTTCAGCGGTTTGGGAGAAATCGCTGTTTTAAGGTTTTTCAGTTGGCTGTTCAGGTTTTGGAAGGATAATGGGCTGATTTGGAGGAGGCCCATTAGGGGGTTGGTGGAGGCTATAAATAGGGGGTAAGGGATATGGAGAAAGGTTGGCATTTTCCATTCTCTTATGGGGAGGTTTTGATCTCCTTCTTCCTCTAACATCTTTCCACCATTAAAATTCCAAAATCCAAGGAGGGAAATCAAAGATCTACACCATAAGAGGCTAGATCTACATCGTTTCAAGGGCGAATTCATCGGATTGAGGAGTTTGATTCGAGGTGTTCGCTGTCCGGATTGCTTTTTCATTGTTTTTACATTGATTTGGAGAATTGGTGAGTGATTTACATCTCTCATTCGGATTCATGCAAGTATATGGGTTTTAGGATGTTAATTTCATCATTTCCATGTTATTTTCCTTAGATCCACACCATGCTAAGTCCATTTTATATATGAACCACCTTAGGATCTGATCTAGATAATTTAAGTGGTTAATTTTATGATTTTTCTCAAGATTATGCAAGTTAGATCCGTTTTTATGTTCATATGATTCACTTATCATGTATTGGGAAATTTATGTGTTTTGATGGAAATTGTTAGATTGATGATATTGTTGGTTGCATAAAATGTTTGTGATTGCGTTTGGATGAATCAGATAAGCTGGTTTCGTCGGATTCGTCGTTTGGCGAAGTTTTGGTCGAAATCAGAATCGAATTGGAGATGTGCAGGTTTCTGGTCGGACTGATGGCTCTGGTCGGTCCAGAAGGGCCTGGAATGAGGTGGTCGGTCATATTATGGCTTGGGGAGCAAGTCAGGGAGTTGGCCTGTCGGATGGAGTTGGTCCTGGTCGGTCCGATGGATCTGGTCGGTCTTGACGGGGTCGAAATCTGGTTGCTATGGAGGAGCTGGTTGCTCAGGAGGAGCTGGTCGTTCTGGGGCAGGCTAGTCGGTTTTAAGCTGGTCGTTCTGGAGCAGGCTAGTCGGTTTTAAGCTGGTCGTTCTGGAGTAGGCTAGTCGGTTTTAAGCTGGTCGTTCTGGAGCAATGCTAGTCGGTTTTGACTGGGTCTTGGAGCTGGATGGTTTGATCGGTCCAGAAAGCTGAGGAGGGAGTCTGGTCGGCTCAGGGGGGGTCCTGGTCGGTCCAGGAGGAGCAAAGGGAGATCTGGTCGGTCCAGGGGGATCTGATCGGTCCAGAAGTACCAAAGGGGGTCTGGTCGGTTCAGAATGGGTCTGGTCGACGTTTCTAGTGGAAATTTCTGATCGGACACTTCTGGTGATGACATAACTTCGAGGTGGTTCAAGCAGGAAGGCTCGAAGTGGGGAATGTGTTCATTGATCAAGGTGGAACAACGAATGCGGTGACAACTCAAAGGTTGTGAGTTGGTGGATAATGGCTGCTCGAGAAGGTTGCTTGAGCTATGAAACATCGTCAAGGTTGGACGATTAGAGATGCGAAGGCCGAGAAGTCATCGTTGTCGTAAGTTCTAGCAGGCTCAAAGCAGGGGTACGATGGGTATCGTTGAAAGGCCCAAAAGACCGGTTGTTGGTCGAGTACCCTGGGTCTTCCGGTTGGGGAAAGGCCTAGTGTCAAGGTTGGACATTGCTAAGGTTGGGCATATGGAGTTCATGCTAGAACTGGGGTTACCATTAGCCCTTGACATATGGCAAGGTTGGCCGTCATACGATAATGATGGTTTCGAAGCAGGATTGGCGGTGATAGCCAGAGTCTGTCATGTATGCTGGATGTTTTGCATGTGCCATCCCACGTGGGTTATCCAACATCGAAGTAGATGTTCCTTGAGTGCTTGTCTGATATTGGTTTCGGCCTTTGGGGCTTGTATTCAAGGGATGTCGAATTCGACTAGGATGATCTACGTGAGATATATATAATCTTGATGCCATAATTGCTATTGTTGGTTGTTTCTGTTTTCCATGGATGAAAGGTTTTTCTGGTTCCTATGGATTAATGGTTGAAATGCTTGGTGTAAAGGCTATCACTGTCCGATGTGGGGAAGATAAGGTTGAGTTCTTCTCTGGTGATGTGGGTAGATAAGTTGTTCATTTACCCATTCTCATATGCTTTCTTGTTGAAGTTTGTTAGCTGTATTATCGCTCACTAAGACTATTGTCTGACTCAAGGTTTTATGTCTCCTCTTATTACCTTGGGTTGTTCATCCGGTTGTGGATGGGCAGACTAAGTAGCAGGTTACAGGTAATGGAGCTTAGTGATACGAGGAAGCTGAGCGATGACGAGCAGGAGGCTGGCATACCAGTTTAATTCTATCTAGTATTTCTGTTTCCGCTGTTTGGGTTGCTTGAGAGTTGTAGTGAGGCCTTATGTACAAACTTGGATATCGGTTGGATAATCTTTCTGGATGTTGAAAGAGTTTCAAAAGTTTGCTATATGATACCTCATTACTATTACCTGTTGTATATGTTCTATTATACTTTATCCTTGCGCTGTGAGTTCTACGACAGGTTTCGATGTGTTCACTTACTATGATGATCGTCCATAGCAGCCTGGCACGCCTTTCAGCGCATTACTCCTCTTGTTTAGTGTAAGGGTTATGGGCGGTCGTCACATTTGGTATCAGAGCTCTGGTCAACGATTTTGGCCAAAGTTCGAAGATGTAATTACGTATGAGAGACGTATTTGTAGATTTCAGTTGGATGTTTACTATATATATTAGTATATATAGTAGTAGCGGTTGTATCTCTTTAGCAGTTTTCTTGGAAGTGGCTAATTAATCTAAATTGCAGATTTAGAATGAGTAGACGACCATCAAGACACGCTGCCAGGGGAGCTAATACTGGAGGGGGAAATGGTGGTGAACCAGATTACCCGGCCATGTTTGAAGCCATGGTAGAAGCAATTATGCGAAGGGTACCCGCTCCAGTGGCGGCTACGGTAGATGTAGGTGTGCGAGTTCCTAGGGTAGATTTTGCAAAAATGTGCAAGGACTTTACATCTCTAGGAGGGAAACCATTCAAGGGAACCGAGCCAGCTGAAGAGGTTCAGAGGTGGATGGATTCATGTGTTCGAATCTTTGGAGACTTGGGTATTGAAGATGCAATGAAGAGAAAGCTTGCATCAAGGCAGCTTCAGAGCAGGGCCATGGAATGGTGGAATGGTGGAATTCTGTCATACTCGAGACTCCGGAAGAGGAGATTTCATGGGAGCAATTCCAAGCTAAGTTTGAAGCAAAATTTATCTCCACTGCTCAGAAGTCCGTTCTCTTCAAGAAGTTAGTAGAGTTGAAGCAGAATGGCAGATCAGTGTTTGACTACATTTCTGATTTTGAGACTTTATCTAGATATGCTCGTTCATACATTGATACACCTTATCAGAAGAACGAGAAGTTTGTCTTTGGTTTGGATGCACATATTGGGAAGCCACTTGTGGACCATCTTGATGATTCATTTGAAAAGATCGTGGAAAAAGCTATTCGCCATGAGAGCTTGTTTCCCAAGGAAGCAAATGTTGTCGCTGCAACCAAGGAAGCTCAGAAACCACAGCAGGGTGGTAATAATAAAAAGAGGAAGCAGC
Organism: Allium sativum; assembly: GCA_030737875.1. Taxonomy (NCBI): domain Eukaryota; kingdom Viridiplantae; phylum Streptophyta; class Magnoliopsida; order Asparagales; family Amaryllidaceae; genus Allium; species Allium sativum. Next base: position 604,600,563 of record CM060910.1, on the reverse strand, counting down.
AACAACAGAAAGGAAAGGATGGCCAAAAGAAACCCAAGAGTGAGGTGGTTTGCTTTAACTGCCAACAGAAGGGTCATTATTCAAATGAGTGCAAGAATCCCAAAGCTGAGAAGAAGTGCTTCAAGTGTGGAAAGCCTGGGCATGAGAGGAAAGATTGTCCAAAATCAGCTAAGGGCAAGCAGATTGTGAAGGCATATGCTTTGGACGCTGTGCCATCTTCTTCAAGAGCTCCTACTGCGGAAGAGAGGGGAAAGGGTGTCGTGGTGCAAGGTACTTTTTCCGTTAACGGTGTTTCAGTTTGAGTGTTATTTGATACTGGAGCATCACATTCATTCATCTGCAATGAGCTTGTGTGTCGCTTGGGTTTGGAACCCGAGATTTGTGATAGACCATTGATCGTGACTAATCTAGTTGGGGGTTCGTCCAGTTTGTGCATGATTTGCCACGGTCTAGTATTATCGAGTCAGGGTTGCTCTTTTATGTGTGATTGTTTTGTTCTTAACTTCGCTGGGTATGGGATCATCTTGGGCATGGATTGGCTCAAGAAGTATGCGGCAAGGGTGAATTGCGAGAAGCTAGAGGTGAGGGTCGGGGATGTGGAAGGGCGAATGGTGTTGATTAGATGTAAGCGCGAAGACGGGGTCTTCGTGAGTTATCTATATTCGCTTGGGATTCCACAGGAAGACCTGTCATCAGTGCTGATCACTAATGAGTATGTTGATGTCTTTGACGAGGTCAAAGGGTTGCCGCCGCATCGTGAGATCGAGTTTAGGATCGATTTGGTCGAAGGTGCGAGACCAATTGTTATGCCACTTAGGCGGATGGCGCCTAAGGAACAGCGAGAGTTGGAGGTGCAAGTTAGAGACCTTTTGGGAAAAGGTTTCATTCGGAGGAGTGTTTCCGAGTGGAGTGCACCAGTCGTGTTTGCAACTAAAGCAGATGGCTCGTTAAGGTTGTGTGTGGACTATCGTGAGCTGAACAAGGTGACTAAGAAGAACAAGTATCCGTTGCCAAGGATTGATGACTTGTTCGATCAGCTTCACGAAGCCAAAGTGTTTTCTCAGATGGATTTGGCAACGGGATTTCACCAGTTGAGAGTAGCTAAGGATAGTGTGCCAAAGACTGCTTTCAGGACACCGTCCGGATTTTTCGAGTGGTTGGTGATGCCATTCGGGTTGACTAACGCGCCAGCGTATTTTGTGGATCTTACGAATAGAGTGTTCAGAGATCAGTTGAATAAGTTCGTGCTTGTGTTCGTGGATGATATACTGGTTTACTCCAGAAATGTGGAAGAACATAAGACGCACTTGAGAGTTGTGTTAGAGATCTTGCGAAAGCATCAGCTTAAAGCTAAGTTCTCAAAGTATCACTTCAGGAAGGATGAAGTGAGGTTCTTAGGTCATGTTGCTTCTGGAAAAGGTATAGCGGTTGACCCCGCTAAAGTTGCAGCAATTCAGGACTGGGATAGACCTAAGAATGCAATGGATGTTCGGAGTTTCCTTGGATTGGCTGGTTATTACCGAAGGTTTATCAAGGATTTCTCTAAGATGGCTGCACCATTAACAGGATTGACGAAGAAGAACCAAGTGTTCACATGGGATGCGAAGTGTGAACAAGCGTTCGAAATCTTGAAGGAGAGATTGACGAGTGCACCTGTGTTGACCATTCCAAGTGGGAATGAAGAGATGGTGGTACATACTGATGCATGTGGTACTGGACTTGGAGCAGTGCTAATGCAGAAGGATAAAGTAGTGGCTTACGCAAGTCGACAGCTAAAGCCACATGAGAGAAACTATCCAACTCATGATTTGGAGTTGGCAGCGATTGTGTTTGCTCTAAAGATGTGGAGACATTACCCGTTGGGAGTACGATTCGAGTTGTTTACGGATCACAAGTCGTTGAAGTATCTTTTCTCCTAAAAGGATTTGAATCTTCGGCAACAACGATGGTTAGAGTTTCTGGCATCGTATGATTTTGGGATAGCCTATACTCCTGGCAAAGGCAATGCAGTTGCAGATGCATTGAGTCGAAGACACGCAAGTTTGGGAGCGATGTTTTCGGAATGGAAGGGCCTCGAGTATTTGGCAAGGTTCGATTTCAGGCCAAGGTGTGAGTTGGAACCTGAAATATTGGCAAGCTTGTCGATAAGACCTACTCTTATCAAAAGGATTGGCGAGGGCCAACAGAAAGATGCGAAGCTTGTCGAGTCCATTCAGAAACTGAAACCAGAGGATAAGGAGTTCGAGGTCGACCGAGAAGGCTGGCTTCGAAAGCAAGGACGGTAAGTTGTTCCTGATGTCGACGGATTGAGGGATGAGGTTCTGAGAGAATGTCATCACTCAAAGCTAACGATTCATCCCGGTGGTAATAAAATGTATCAGGACATGAAGCGAGTCTACTACTGGGAAGGGGTGAAAAGAGATATTGGAAAATTCATTTCCAAGTGTATGAACTGTCAATTAGTGAAAGCTGAACAGAAGAAGCCGAGCGGTTTACTTCAGCCATTAGAGGTTCCTACGTGGAAGTGGGAGTAGATATCGATGGATTTTATCGATGGACTACCTAGAACGAGGGAAGGGAATGAAGGGATTTGGGTCATTGTGGATCGTTTAACCAAAAGTGCGAGATTTATTCCTGTCAGGTCGACTAGGACAGCGTCAAAATTGGCTGAGCTTTATGTGAAATGGATAATTCGATTCCATGGTGTCCCAAAGAGTATAGTAAGTGACCGGGATCCATTGTTCACGAGTGGATTTTGGAAAAGTTTGCAAGAAGCTTTGGGAACCGAGTTGTGGTTAAGTACGGCATATCATCCCTAAACTGATGGTCAGACCGAGAGAGTCAACCGAGTTTTAGAAGGTCTCCTGAGGGCTTGTGTGATGGACTTCGGAGGATCATGGGAAGACCATCTGCATCTAGTTGAGTTTGCATATAATAATAGCTACCAGTCGAGTATTGGGATGGCACCATACGAGGCGTTGTATGGAAGGTCGTGCACTTCTCCAGCTTATTGGTTAGAAACTGGAGATAAGTTGGTACTTGGGCCCGAGATGATTAGAGAAACCTCGGGTTGTATCAAAATTGTTCGGCAACGAATGAAAGCGGCCCAAGATCGTCAAAAGAGTTACGCCGATAAGCGTCGTAAGGATTTAGAATTCGACGTAGGTGATATGGTTTTTGTGAAGATTTCACCGTTAAAGCATATGGTTTGATTCGGAAGTAAAGGGAAGTTGGCTCCTAGGTTTGTTGGACCATTCCCGATAGTCGAGCGAATAGGAAAGCTCGCATATAGGTTGGAGTTACCCGAGAAGATGTCGAGTATGCATAATGTTTTCCATGTGTCGTTTCTACGGAAGTTTTTGCACGACTCGAATGTGGTGGTATCTCCAGAACAGTATAAAAATTTAGAAGTCGAGACCGCAGTTGCGAAACCTCGTAGGCCACTTCGTGTTGTGGGAAATGATACGAAACAGCTTAGGAGGAAGACGGTTAAGCTAGTCAAGGTACAATGGAGTGAAGATGGCGATGATTGTACATGGGAGACGGAAGAGAGCATGAAGGCGACTCATCCAGAACTTTTCATCGGTAGGACCCTTTGATTGTATCATCGTTATATCGTTGTATCTTGTTGTTGTGTGGTAGAATTCCGCATGCTAGGATAAGGCTATGGATGCATGGCTTGATGGTTGCTAGTTTGGATGATAGAATTGGCTCCACGTGGATGATAGACATGCAGAATTGTTGTGGTTGCTTGTTTTTGCTTGGAATTTCGAGGGCGAAATTCTGAAGGGGGGGGGGGGGGGGGAATGTAACAGCCCGCATTTTATGTATCGGAAGATCATAAAATAATTTTATTTTATTCTCTGAGGGTTGGATCATTCTCATCTTTTAGTATGTTGCTTATGGGGATGTGAGACATGTCCATAAATTTTACCGATTTTGTTTGTGACCATTTTGCCCCTGTCAGTCTTTTACAGGGCATAACTTTTGACTTAGGTCGAATCAGAGGGTGAGACCTGTGCCATTGGAAAGGAATTGATGATTCTCTTTCCGTAGAGTGGTTACATTAAGGATTTGGTTCAGCGGTTTGGGAGAAATCGCTGTTTTAAGGTTTTTCAGTTGGCTGTTCAGGTTTTGGAAGGATAATGGGCTGATTTGGAGGAGGCCCATTAGGGGGTTGGTGGAGGCTATAAATAGGGGGTAAGGGATATGGAGAAAGGTTGGCATTTTCCATTCTCTTATGGGGAGGTTTTGATCTCCTTCTTCCTCTAACATCTTTCCACCATTAAAATTCCAAAATCCAAGGAGGGAAATCGAAGACCTACACCATAAGAGGCTAGATCTACATCGTTTCAAGGGCGAATTCATCGGATTGAGGAGTTTGATTCGAGGTGTTTGCTGTCCGGATTGCTTTTTCATTGTTTTTACATTGATTTGGAGAATTGGTGAGTGATTTACATCTCTCATTCGGATTCATGCAAGTATATGGATTTTAGGATGTTAATTTCATCATTTCCATGTTATTTTCCTTAGACCCACACCATGCTAAGTCCATTTTATATATGAACCACCTTAGGATCTGATCTAGATAATTTAAGTGGTTAATTTTATGATTTTTCTCAAGATTATGCAAGTTAGATCCGTTTTTATGTTCATATGATTCACTTATCATGTTTTGGGAAATTTATGTGTTTTGTTGGAAATTGTTAGATTGATGATATTGTTGGTTGCATAATATGTTTGTGATTGCGTTTGGATGAATCGGATAAGCTGGTTTCGTCGGATTCGTCGTTTGGCGAAGTTTTGGTCGAAATCAGAATCGAATTGGAGATGTGCAGGTTTCTGGTCGGACTGATGGCTCTGGTCAGTCCAGAAGGGTCTAGAATGAGGTGGTCGGTCATATTATGGCTTGGGGAGCAAGTCAGGGAGTTGGCCTGTCGGATGGAGTTGGTCCTGGTCAGTCCTATGGATCTGGTCGGTCTTGACGGGGTCGAAAGCTGGTTGCTATGGAGGAGCTGGTTGCTCAGGAGGAGCTGGTCGTTCTGGAGCAGGCTAGTCGGTTTTAAGCTGGTCGTTCTGGAGCAGGCTAGTCGGTTTTAAGATGGTCGTTCTGGAGCAGGCTAGTCGGTTTTAAGCTGGTCGTTCTGGAGCAGGCTAGTCGGTTTTAAGCTGGTCGTTCTGGAGCAATGCTAGTCGGTTTTGACTGGGTCTTGGAGCTGGATGGTTTGATCGGTCCAGAAAGCTGAGGAGGGAGTCTGGTCGGCTCAGGGGGGGTCCTGGTCGGTCCAGGAGGAGCAAAGGGAGGTCTGGTCGGTCCAGGGGGATCTGATCGGTCCAGAAGTACCAAATGGGGTCTGGTCGGTTCAGAATGGGTTTGGTCGACGTTTCTAGTGGAATTTTCTGATCGGACACTTCTAGTGATGACGTAACTTCGAGGTGGTTCAAGCAGGAAGGCTCGAAGTGGGGAATGTGTTCATTGATCAAGGTGGAACAACGAATGCGGTGACAACTCAAAGGTTGTGAGTTGGTGGATAATGGCTGCTCGAGAAGGTTGCTTGAGCTATGAAACATCGTCAAGGTTGGACGATTAGAGATGCGAAGGCCGAGAAGTCATCGTTGTCGTAAGTTCTAGCAGGCTCAAAGCAGGGGTACGATGGGTATCGTTGAAAGGCCCAAAAGACCGGTTGTTGGTCGAGTACCCTGGGTCTTCCGGTTGGGGAAAGGCCTAGTGTCAAGGTTGGACATTGCCAAGGTTGGGCATATGGAGTTCATGCTAGAACTGGGGTTACCATTAGCCCTTGACATATGGCAAGGTTGGCCGTCATACGATAATGATGGTTTCGAAGCAGGATTGGCGGTGATAGCCAGAGTCTGTCATGTATGCTGGATGTTTTGCATGTGTCATCCCACGTGGGTTATCCAACATCGAAGTAGATGTTCCTTGAGTGCTTGTCTGATATTGGTTTCGGCCTCTGGGGCTTGTATTCAAGGGATGTCGAATTCGACTAGGATGATCTACGTGAGATATATATAATCTCGATGCCATAATTGCTATTGTTGGTTGTTTCTGTTTTCCATGGATGAATGGTTGTTCTGGTTCCTATGGATTAATGGTTGAAATGCTTGGTGTAAAGGCTATCACTGTCTGATGTGGGGAAGATAAGGTTGAGTTCTTCTCTGGTGATGTGGGTAGATAAGTTGTTCATTTACCCATTCTCATATGCTTTCTTGTTGAAGTTTGTTAGCTGTATTATCGCTCACTAAGACTATTGTCTGACTCAAGGTTTTATGTCTCCTCTTATTACCTTGGGTTGTTCATCCGGTTGTGGTAGACAGACTTACTAAGAGTGCCCATTTCATACCCGTGAAGAGCAAGAGGACTGCTCCATGGCTAGCTTCGGTTTATCTTCGAGAGATAGTTCGATTGCATGGGGTAACTTCTAGCATAGTGAGCGATCGAGATCCTATCTTCACTAGCGAGTTTTGAAAGGGTTTGCAAGAGGCAGTAGGGACTCAGTTGTGTTTGAGCACTGCATATCATCCTCAGACGGACGACCAGACCGAGAGGGTGAATCGTGTTCTAGAAGACCTTTTGAGGCTTTGTATCTTAGATTTTGGAGGTACATGGGAAGAGCATCTTCCATTAGTGGAGTTCGCGTATAATAACAGCTTTCAGTCTAGTATTGGTATGGCTCCTTTCGAAGCTCTTTATGGAAGGCCTTGTCGATCACCTACATGTTGGTGGGAATCTACGGATAAGATCTTGCTTGGGCCCGATATGGTTAGAGAGACTTCAGAAAAGATTGATTTGATTCGAAGAAGGATGAAAGCGGCACAAGACAGGCAGAAATCTTACGCGGATAAGAGGAGGATGGATCTTGAGTTTGATGTTGGGGACATGGTCTTTGTCAAAGTATCTCCATTACGGAATGTGGTTCGCTTTGGTTCCGCTGGGAAGTTAGCTCCAAGATTTGTAGGACCTTTTCCTATTAAGGAAAGGATTGGACGGATGGCATATAGAGTGGATTTACCCGAGAGACTTAGTGGGGTACATGATGTATTCCATGTGTCACATTTGAGGAAGTGCCTACATGAGACCGCAGAGGTGGTAGAGCCGAGCTTGCTTAGAGAAGTGGAGGTAGAGCGTGATGCGACTATTCGACGAGCTCTTACTCGCATCCTTGGGTCAGAGGTTAGGAAGTTGAGAAACAGAGAGGTTCGACTAGTCAAAGTGCAATAGGGAGAGGATGAGAGCAATGCTACTTGGGAGACAGAAGCGAAGATGCGTTCACTGTACCCATTCCTTTTTGAGGGTATGTCTTTTAACTTCTCCTTTATCGTTTGCCTAGTACTTATCTTATCTTTAGTATGTCCTCTCATTAGTATCTTTGACCTTTAGATAGGGTAAACCTATGGTTGAAACATGTGTTTGAGACATGTTATGATTGATGGATGCGTGTGGATGCAAGTGGTTGTTAGTGGTTGCTCGTGGATGCATATACACACACTCTAGGCACTAGATCGGCTCAGTCACTTCATGTTGCATATTGCATATAACTGTGTGTAGGTAGCTATATTAATGGATGTATAATGGTTGCGTTATCATATGGATGATGCATTTTGGTGTATGGTTGTGCACACATGTAGAAATAGTATGTGTCGATAGAGTTCTTTCGCATACATATTGGATGCATGGCACTTTCATGGTTTGCATTAAGGAGGTCAACTGAATCAGTGGACCGCCTAATTTTGCATTAGACAGGGAACATACACACACACTCTTTGCATATGTTCATACAGAATTAGAAACTCTAAGGACAATGGATGCCAGTGTTTGATGGTTTGAGTAGATGGTTGTTTGGATGGTAGGATACGTTCTTCTTGACTTAGAGATTTCGGGGACGAAATCCTTTAAGTAGGGGAGAATGTAACACCCCGTATGTTGAATAACTTACTATAATATAAAACAGGGCAGAATAAAATTTTAAAATCTGAATCAGGGGAAACGGGCTATGCCATTGCGTTCGTCTTGGAAAAATACGCGAAATAGAGTCCGAGTTTTCGAAAATCGGAGTCCGTATGACCCAGTTAAGGCCCGAAGAAGTTTTCAGAAAATTCAAAACAGATTTAAAAACGAAAATTTCACTTTTCAGAAGATGCGGGAAAATTCCCGCCAGGCAGAGGGAGTCGACCCTAGGGTCGACATGGGTGTCGACCCCCCTCCTAGGGGTCGACCCAGGGGTCGACCCAGGGGTCGACCCCCCTTGTCGGTCTGTGTGACCTGGGTGCACCATTTTGGCTTTTGGGCTGTACTGGTGGCTAGTGACGAAATCTGACGGCTCTAATCTGATTTAGGGTTAATCTAATGGCCTAAAACACCTAACTAATCTATAAATACACCCTAAGACTACCCTAATTCATACTAAAAATAGAAACAACGTCGTCATGCTGTCAAAATGCAACTTGAAGGAGCCTCCATCAAATTAAAGAGGAAGATAGCTTCTCAAATCAACTTCTAATCAACTCTAGCAACTTAATCATCTTCTTAGGAGTGCTAATCAACAAGTTGTGAGTTTCTATAGCCTTAATGACCAATTGTTGAAATGATTATGATAGGATATAATGAGGTTATGGCTATGAATGTGGATCAACGCAAGTTATGCAAGTTATATGCTATGTGTTAATGATGTTATGCAAGTTATGTAAGTCATATGCTATATGTTCATGATGTTATGCAAGTTATGCAAGCTATATGCTATATGATCACGATGTTATGCAAGTTATGCAAGTCATATGCTATGGGTTCATGATGCTAGTTATGAAAATCACTATGATAAACATTGATCCATTATGACACCATGATTATGCAAGTTTGGTGTATGATTATATGCAAGTTCATATGTGATATGTTATGCAAGTTTGGTGTATGATTATATGTAAGTTCATATGTGATATGTTATGCAAGTTTGGTGTATGATTATATGTAAGTTCATATGTGATATGTTATGCAAGTTTGGTGTTTGATTATATGCAAGTTCATATATGACATGTTATGCAAGTATGGTGTTTGATTATATGCAAGTAACATGTGCAAGTTTACACCTTTGTATGAGATGCATACATATGCAAGTTAACCCCTTTGTATGTCATACATACATATGCAAGTTTACCCCTTTGTATGACATAAGTAACTTATGCAAGTTAACCTCTTTATGACATATGTGATTCATGCAAGTTTGGGTTGATTATTTATGCTAGTTGGGTTTGATGCTATATGCATGTTGACACCTTTAAACCCATGTTGATGATAATGTTATGCAAGCAGAACCCATCGTATTTGTGATGAATCTTCCCTTTTATGTCATGTTAGCGAATTACGTAGGGAACGATGGGGTTAATATACATGTTAATGAAATGATGTGAAGTTGGTATGATTATGCATACCATAAAGTGGATGGACATAATTGAGTCAATTATGTACATCGTTAAATTTGTAATTAATTAGGGATAATTAATACAAATTATGGGGGTGATTAATTAGGTGTAATTAATCGACTAAGACACGAGGTTGGACCCTTTTGTAGCATAAGACTGCCCGGAACCGACCGGCAAATCTAGCGGCTACAAATGATTGGCCCAATGTGAGAGGTCTTAGGCACAAACTTAATACGTGACAAGTGTAAAGACACGAGGTTAGACTCGGTTATGGCGTAAGGCTGCCCGGACCCAACCGACAAATCCAACTGCCATAAAAGATAGTCTAATGTGAGAGGTCTTTACAACGGGCACGTTCTTAATCAATTAAGAAACACTTAACCAGATAAGCATGTAGTGGGGCATGAGGGGTTAAGTGGGTGCCTTGGGTGGCATGTGGAAATCAAGTAAGTGCCTTGGGTGGCATGTAGAAATCTAGTGGGTTGCCTTGGGTGGCAATAGAAAATACGATTAGAATACTTAACCAAGTGGAAACATGTAATTAAACATGATTAAAGGGTTAAGTGGGATGCACTAGATAAAGGGACAAGCTTAGGTGGGTAGCTTGTGGGGGCCCATTTCAACCAGTAGCAGTGTAAAAATATGATTTTTATAAACATAGCAACAATATAAAAATATGATTTTTAAATTGAAAGTGAACAAATAAAAATGTGGTTTTTATTTTAAAGACAACAGTATAAAAATGTGATTTTTATATATGTAGTGGCTACGAGCAACGGAAGTGACAAAAGGCGAGCACAACAAAGATTTTCTACATAAGAAGAGTCGTGGCATTTGGATTAGCTATTGGTGAGAACCTATCACCTTTAATTTAATATTCTAGTTATAAATATATACTCGGATGTAGACGGTGTTTAGTAGCACCCGACACCCATCGTCCACAGACCATGGTCGGCTTGTATGCTTGCTTGTTTGATTTTGTTGTGTAGTTGATTGTGTGATGTGATGTGAAATGAAATAAAATATTTATATAGTTAAAATATTTTATAGTTGGAAATAGAATTTTTAACGTGTATTTAAAATAAATTAATATAAACAAATCGAACGATTTGTTTATATACACACATTTGACTGATATTGATTGGGACGATAAATTTTACACATCGCCCAAATGCACAAATAAAATCTGTGTTCGATTGTTTGAAAACCCCACACGGGTATTGGGATGATATATGACATACACAAATCCCAATAATTAGTTGTATGTCGATCGATTGATTGACAGACTGTTATAAGCATTGAATATTTATATTTGATGCTTATACAATGTAGAATGCACTTTGGATGATGGTTGATTATTTGTCATTGTTGATATATACACGCGTTGTATGGAAATCCATAGAAATAAAATCTATGGTAATTGATTGGGCCTCATTCCAGTTTTGAAATAGAAATATTTGAAAAAGAAATATTTGAAAAAGAAATATTTGAAATAGAATATTTGAAAATAGAAATATCTGAAGCCGTGTTGATTAGATTGACGCCATTTTGACGTGAACGATATTTATATCGATTTTATTTATCTTATAATGAATATCGAAAGTGATTTCAAAATCTGATACTTTGAATAGAATTGAAATTCTAATTGAAATTGAATAGAAATGAATTCGAATTGAATTGGAAACGAACTGAAATTGAATTAGAAATCAATTTGAATTGAAATCAATTTGAATTGAAATCAATTTGAAATGAATTTGAAATGAATTTAAGAAGAATTTATATTGAAAATTTCAATCATGATTTGAATTTGGAAAGGAAGTTGAAATCGTTTCGAAAACGAATTTAAAACGATTTATAAAATACGTTTTAAAAGGAAATCAATGAAGTATATATTATATATATAATATAATTTCCTGAATAGAACGCGCCGCGCCGCGGCAATTGGCGAATTTCGACCATTGACTTCGAATGAATATTACGGGAGATCCGACCATCGGATTCTCCTAAAACTGGAACCGTTGGGTTCGTATCGAAAAGAGCTTTCCAATGAATATTAGAAATTTGAAATCTAACGGTTGGATTTGGAATTATGTCCAAATCAAATTTGGAAAAGGTCGCTATATGTGCAGTTTGATGGTCGTTGATGGAAATCGACTGTACGGGCCTTGATAAAATTATTAAAAATAGTAATAATTTGTGTAAAATCATAAGAAATGATTTGTGAAGAACTGGGATGAAAAATCCCATATTTGAGAAGATAAAAGTAGATTTTTATCGAAATGAACTAGTTTTGAACTAGAATTATAATTCTATTTATTTTTAAATAAATAAATTGAATTTGAAAAGGGTTTTAAAAGTAACCAGAATTTCCAGTAATTGAATTGGAATGGATTTGAATCGAAATTATCTTTGGAATATTTCGATGTTGGATTTCATGGCGATACAGATATGGTTAGGGAAATTTGAAAGATATATATATATATATATATCGTTATTTCCAATACGATATTTGTTGGTCGTGGAATTTGATATTGAATATAAGCCGATATATTTTCTATTCAGAGCCTTGTATTTAATATCAAATGTGATTTGGGTTTGTCGTGAATGGTGTCTTCATTAACACTGTTCTTAAGCCAAGTTGAGAAAAAGATTAAATCTTTTTATTTTTAGATTTAATGAAGTGTACCAATTAAATGATATTTAATTGGAATTGAATAATGAATTGATTTTTGGGTTTATCGTGAACAGTGTTTTAAATGACACTTGTTCTTTAACCCGATAATTAATGGAATGTGATTTTGGGTTGTCGTGAACGGTATCTTCAATAATACTGTTCTTAGACCCAAAGGAGTTAAGAAAATCAGAAACTAACTGGAGATTAGTTAAGTTGAATGGTTTCTGGTGTATTGATCTGATGTTGGTTTCGCCCTTCAGGGTTAATACTTAGGGAATTGCTCACTTGCTAATTTATGGTTAGGGTCTGATTGAAAGGGAATGTGATTTTGGGTTTATCATGAACCGTGTTTTAAATGACACTGATTCTTTAACCCAATCAAAGATTAAAACTAAGTGGAGTTTTAATGAATCTTTAATTAGATTGATAAGATCGAGAATGGAGTATCACCAGTTTTGCTCCAGGCGATAGTTAAATCTTTAATTAGATTTAAACGTGAAATGGTAATTGAATTTACCGATAACACCGTGGTGTTAGATATGAAGTATAACCAGTTTTACTTCATGGGATGAATAGGTTGGGATTGGGAAATTAAAACAAATGATTACTCCGGTAACGTTCGTTAATCCCGACTAGTTGAATCAAAATTCAAAAGAAGATTAAAGAATAAATTCAAGGAATTTATCTTTGATAAAATTAATGGGAACCTTTCCCTATGAATGTGAAATTTAGAAACTAACTGTCGGTTAGCTAAGCATAATGGTTTTCTAGATATTGATCTGATGTTGGTTTCGGCCTTCGGGGTTAATATTTGGGGAATTATTCTCTTGTTAATTTACGGTTAGTGACTGACGAATTGAAGTGAGGCGTATGTTGTGTTTGTGTAACACTTGTTTATAAAGTACGCGAGTTATTCGGAAAGACCGGGTTTATCCCATTCTGAATAACTGATACGACGATAAGTCAAAGATGAAGACGGTGGTCGAAGACCGGAGGTCTTCACGTCGTTTGGGTGATTACTGATGATCTTGATTGGGATGTACACCCAAGAAGATGTAAACAGTTGGTGATCGTCCAGACGTACTTGGAAATCGATGGATATGCGGGGTACTAGGTGCCTCCGGTTTCGTTCAGACCAAGAACAGACTTGTAAATGGACTGTGTGTCTGATATTGGATTTCATTCTGTGTGATTGATATCGGTTGCATAGAGTGACTTTCCTGTGTGGCATGATAAGATGCAAATGATCAAGGCTTCTGTTGAAAAGCAAAGTCTTGTGGTTGATGATCAAAGCACGGCCCGTGTGGCGTAGCTTTGTGTAACGTTGATTCGCGAGCCTCACACTCCGGTGGTGAACTAAAAACGGGAGAGGACCTCAGGGAGGGCATGCGTTTCTTTCTAGTTAGAAGTGGCGTCAGTGGTTTTACACGCCCTGACGAGTTTGACTTATGTGGTTGTTGCTGTTGTGAGGCGCCTCGGATATATCAGTCGTTCTCGAACCGATGGAGCCATTCGTTGGCTCATTTATGCCCCAAAGGGCGGGGAAATACAGTGTTCAGGCATTTTAATCCACATCGATGGACCGGCCCTGACGATCCAAGGGTCGATGCGCTCTGACCCTGAGGCTCGGGCTAGAGAGTCTCGAAGTCGGTGAGGACTATCTTTTACCTCGGTTCACAAACGGAAATCCAATTTCCAAATACGTGACATTTGCGGTTTTATTTGTAGAGCCTAGTATGGCGACATAGTGGGATGGGGCGCTTATGCCGTCTATGATTGATACTTATGATGTGAAGTTGTTTTATACACTATGCACTTATAATAATATCAAATGATTTGTTTTAAATGTATCAAGCATTCTTGGCTATTATAAGGTAAAAACCCTATCCTCCGGCTTGCGTTGCATTGGGTGATGGGAAATGGATCTTATAATAGCTTCATTTTTCTTTATTTAGCATTGCGCTGTTTGTTTATGCACCGGTATTCTTGGGAGGAAACCCGTTCCGTGTTATACGGCGTGGTCCCTTGATTTGCCTAACTTTAAAAATAAAGATTAATAAATGTTTTAGTTCTCACACCAGTCACATGACTGACCTGGAGTTTATTGTTTTAACCTAAACTCTGGGTGCCCTTATTTTCGACACGGGCAGCTAGTAGTTTTGTTTTGGTAGATTTATATTCACAAGATCTTGGTTTACAGCTGGAACGATACACGGAAAGCTTTGTATCCGCGTATTACTTCTAGTTGTGTATTGTAATAATTTTCCGCTGCGATGTATTTAAATGTAATTTAAATCTCTGATATTTCTATGTAATATTTATTCATACCCTGTATATTCTTGTATTCTGATGGAATTGTTGTTATATACAATGAAATGTTCTTCCGTCTGCGTTTTTTTGTGGCTTGTTCTCGAACTATCCGTGCTTTCCTTCACGGGGAAGTTACGGCTCTTTACAGGTATTGGGATGATATATGACATACACTAATCCCAATAATTAGTCTTATGTCGATCGATTGGTCGGAAGACTGTGTAAGCGTTAGATATTTATATTTAATGCTTATGGAGTTGTGTGGTGCACTTTGGATGATGTTTGATTATTTATCGTTGCTATTATATACATGTGTTGTATGGAATCCATATAATTAACATTATATGGTAATTGATTGGGCCTCATTCCAATTGGGAAAATAAAGAATATTATAAAATAAAGGTTCATGTGTTGACAGTACTCATCCATTGAGATTAGTCATGTGTTGAACGAAATATTTTAACCCAGTAAAAGGAGTTTTAATGAATCTGTAATTAGATTGAAATGTGAATTGATAATTTAAATTATCAAATTTGGAAAGTGAGTGAGAATGGAGTATCACCAGTTTTGCTCCAAAGCGATAGTTAAATCTTTAATTAGATTTGAACGTAAAATGGTAATTAGTTTTACCAATAACACCGTGGTGTTAGATATGGAGTGTTACCAGTTTTGCTTCATGGGATGAATAGGTTGGGATTGGGAAATAAAATAAATAATTACTTCGGTGTGGTTCGCTAATCCCGACTAGTTTGGAAAACCTTAACATGGTTTGAAATAACATCCAAAGGAAGATTAAAGAATAAATTTAGAAGAATTTATCTTTGATAAAATTAATGGGGACCTTTCCCTCAGAATTGAAATTTAGAAATTAGTTGTAGGTTAGTTAAGAAGAATGGTTTCCTGGGTATTGATCTGATGTTGGTTTCGGCCTTCGGGGTAAATATTTGGGAAATTGCTCTCTTAATGATTTACGGTTAGTGACTAATGAATTGGAATGAGGCGTATGTTGTGTTTGTGTAACATTTGTTTTAATATACGCGGTTTGTTCGGAAAGGCCGGGTTTATACCCATTATGAATAACCGATTCGACGATATGTCGAAGATGAAGACAGTGATTGAAGACCAGAAGTCTTCACATCGTTTGGGTGATTACTGATGATCTTGATTGGGCTGTACACCCAAGATGAGGGAATCAGTTAGTGGTTGTCCAGACGTACTTGGAGATCGAGGGATATGCGAGGAAAGTGCCTCCGGTTTCGTTCAAACCCGGAATGAACTTGTAAATGGACGGTGTGTCTGACATTGGATTTTATTCTGTGTTGATTGATCTCCATTAAATATACATCTGTTTGGCGGTGGAGAATTTATTCTCTTGCTTAACGCCCTTCTCTGAGACGTACGAGCTCAGAGGTTGTATATCGATGGACATCAGTCGCATGGCATGAATTTCCTGTGTGACACACCTAAGTGGCAACTGATCAAGGCTTTTGTTGAAAAGCAAAGTCTCGTGGTTGATGATCAAAGCACGGCCTATGTGGCAGCTTTGTGTATAACGTGAATTCGCGAGCCTCACACCTCGGTATGAGTCAAAAACGGGATAGTGACTGCGGGGAGAGAATGACGTTTCTTTCTAGCTTTGGTGGTGTCAGTGACTTACCAGCCCTGACATTTATATACTTTTCACCTATGTGGTTGTTCGATGCGAGGCGCCTCGATTTTAGGTATGTAAGGACCGGGAAACGTGTGCTCAGGAATAATTAATCCTCAAACGTAACGGAGGACCGGCCCTGAAGATCCAGGGGTTACCCAGAGTGTGTAGTCCCGAGACATTTGCTAGAGAGTCTCGAATTGGAGAGGAGCTTGCCCCTTGCCTCGACTCATGACGGAAATCCAATTTCTAATATGAGATATTTCAGTTTTATTTGTAGACCCTAGTATGGCAACATGATAGATGGTACCCATGGCGCCTAGGATTGATATTTATGATTGAAATTGTTTTGATACTATACACTTATTATATTATCAAATGATTTGTTTTTAAAACGTACCAAACATGTTTGGCTATTATAATGGAAAACCCTATCCTTCGGCTTGCGTTGCATTGTGTGATGGGACCTGGGTCTTATAATAGCTTCATTTTTTGAAAGAGATGCGCTATTTTGATGCGAACGATATTTATATCGATTATATTCGTTTTTATACTGAATATTGAAAAGAGATAAAAATCAAACATTTATAACAGGAATTCGAATTGAATTGAAAAGATATCATTTTATTTAATAAATGAACCGAATAGAATATTCATATGTTGAATAAAATATTTTGGTCAATAAAAAAAATCTTTATTTTTCTAACTTATTTTAGAAAATTTCGGCGGCATAACGGCACGATACTAGAAACGGGACAAGGCCTAGCCTTATCCCCGGTCTAATAATGGCCCACGCCACACATATCAATCAAATCCATTCCATTTCACCAAACAATCAAATTCAAATCAAATAATCTAACCAACTACACAACCAAACAAACAAGTCCATGGTCTGTGGACGATGGTGTTGGGTGCTACTAAACACCGTCTGCATCCTAGTATATATTTATAACTAGAAAAAGAATTTTAAAGTGAGAAGTTCTCACCGATAGCTAATCCAATACCACGACTCTTCTTGTGTAGAAGTCATCGCTGTTCTCGCCTTTTGCCACTTTCGTTGCCGTAGCCACTACATATATAAAAATCACATTCTTATATTGTTGCTATGTATATAAAAATCATATTTTTTTTTATAATCACTCTATATGGATAAAAATTCTATTTTTACCTCGCTACTATATAGATAAAAATTCTATTTTTTCACCGCTACTATATAGATAAAAATTTTATTTTTACACCGCTACTATATAGATAAAAATTCTATTTTAACATCGCTATTATATAGATAAAAATTCTATTTTTACATCGCTATTATATAGATATAAATTCTATTTTTACATCGCTATTATATAGATATAAATTCTAATTTTACATCGCTATTATATAGATAAAAATTCTATTTTTACATCGCTATTATATAGATAAAAATTCTATTTTTACATCGCTGCTCTTATAATAAGTATTATATTTTTATCACACCATTCTTTATATAAAGATTTCTCCTTTTCAAATATAAAGATTTCGCCTTTTCAAATATAAAGATTTAAATCTTTACTATCTATATAATATAAAAATCGTATTTTTATTTCACTAAAATTCATATTTTTGTTTCGCTACTTATATAAAAATCGAATTTTTATTTTCACCTCATATATATAAAAATAAAATTTTTATCTTCACTTCGTTATAAAAATTATATTTTTATATTGCTCTTCTACTAATAAAGATTATATCTTTATTACTCTACATGAATAAAAATCATATTTTTACTATCCTACCTATATAAAAAATATATTTTTTGTTTGCCGCTAGTATAAAAGTCATATTTTTAACCTTTCTATATTATAAGAATTATATTTTTATACACTACTAATATAAAAATCGAATTTTTATTCTAATGATATCTATACAAAGATCACATCTTTACATAAGGAAAAATCACATCTTTCTTCCTCTATTCATACAAATAAAAATCATAGACTTCATGAACAAAATACATTTAATTTCATGAATAAAAATCGTTTAACTTCCTAAATAAAATCATATACATTTCTAAATAAAAATCATATATAAAATCGAAATCAGAAAATAATTACAGTAAAAAAAAGTGGGGGAAGGGTCTGTCACTGGTTGGGGGGGGGGAAGGGACGCAGTCGAGGTCGGCGGTGGTGGCTCTGCATGTCGGCGGCGCTCCAGCTTCGTGGGGGTAGCGGTTTTAGGGTTCATGATGGGGGGTGGGTTTCTGACGGAGCTCGAGGTGCTAAAGAAGAATGGAGGAAGGGGGGCGATGCGAGGGGTCTCGTCGGAGTCAGGTAGGGAGGGCGACGGGAATTTGAGGAGCAGGGTTATAAATTAAATTTTTTTTCTTTTTTTTGATTCGATCGTGGAATAAAGAAGAAGGGGGGGTTGACTGTAAAATAGGAGAGAGAGGGAATAGAAAATATATTTTATTTTTTAATTTAACCCCAAAAAGCAACTTTCGTTTTCGAACTCGAAACCAAACCTGTCGACTGTCATCCCTAGCGTATTACCCCCATTCTGAACACAATGGAATATGTCACGTAGGCCAATTCGATCGTTACGATCAGTTTCCGTTGAAATCAACATATAACTCTATATATTGATTTTGAACGCACATTTCAATTTACTAGGGCCACATACTGACTCGAAAAACTCCCGAAAAATATTTTCTAGCTTCGTATCGATGATACGGTCCTAACAAAACTAGTTTCGTCGAATTCTGAGACCGTTGGGAAAATGGCCATTTTCCAGTCGATTAAAATCAAATGAAGCTGGTAAAACGCGTTTTCCTTTGCCACACTCACTATTGATTTGAAAAATTATGAAATTTGGAAATGATTTTATTTCAAATTTTCTATTCAGGCCATTATATTATATATACAAATCTAAAAGTCAATATATTTGAAATAAAAATAAAATAATATAATATAAAATTATTTAACCACCCTCCACCCCATACCTTCTCTCTTCCTCCCCCGACACTTTTCAGTTTAAAAAAAAAGGGAAAAGGGGTTGTGCCCTAGCCGACGGAGCCGCCGCCGCACCGCCGTGGATGGCGCCACCCTCCAGCCTCGCCCACTTCTTCCCCTTCTCCTCCCTTGCGTTCACCCGCATCGAAACCCTCCCCCCTTGCCCAGCCATTGCCGCGACGCCCTCCTCTTCTTCTTCTCCACTCCTTCCTCCCTCCACCTAAAACCGCCGCCGCCTTTCCCTTCCACCCCCTCCGATCCGCTGCACCCCCTTTCCCTCCTCCTCCAATTGAAATCCGCACATGTGCCTCGTCCCCCACACCACCGACCACGACTCCAGCAAGCCCCCTCTGACCGTCGAGTGCAAACCCCTCCCCCTTCTTTAATCGATAAGTTTTATTTTGTTTTCTTATTTATTTTATTTTTATTTCAGTTTTATTTTAGGTTATTTAACCAATAAAAATCTGTTTATATATATATATGAAAGGTTAGGAATTTTATATTTAAGTAGAGATTTGATTTTTATCATCAAAAAAGAAAAGTCTAGATTTTTAATTCGAGAAAGGAAAAAGGATTTGAATTTTAAGGATAAAAATATAATTTTTATATTATAGAAAGATTAAAGATATGATTTTTATATTTTTAGAACAATAAAAATATGATTTTTATTATATGTAGACAATAAAAATATGATTTTTTATAAGATGGAGTATATAAAAATTCGATTTTTATATGGGTAGCGATGTAAAAATATAATCTTTATATAAAAGGAAGCATTGTAAGAATTTTTTTTTATATAAAGTACCATTATAAAAACGTGATTTTTAAATTGAACATCATATTAAAAATATGATTTTTAATATGAACAACGTGAAAAGAAGGAAGATGGAACGGACTGAAATCAAAAGGGAATTCAGACAATTCAGAAATGAAATGGCGGAGTGGAACCCTCTGTGAGAACTTCTCACTTAAACTTTTCTTTTCTAGTTATATAAAAATATACTAGGATGCAGACGGTGTTTAGTAGCACCCGACACCATCGTCCACAAACCATGGACTTGTTTGTTTGGTTGTGTAGTTGGTTAGATTATTTGATTTGAATTTGATTGTTTGGTGAAATGGAATGGATTTGATTGAAATGTGTATGGCGTGGGCCATTATTAGAATGGGGATAAGGCTAGGCCTTGTCCCGTTTCTAGTATTGTGTCGTTATGCCGCCGAAATTTTCTAAAATAAGTTAGAAAAATAACGATATCATTTTATTTAATAAATGAACCGAATAGAATATTCGTAGGTTGAATAAAATAATTTGGTCGTTAAAAATATAATTTTTAACGTGAACGTGAACAAATAAATATTCATTTACAATCCGGACGGTTTGTTTATGTACACCTATTTGAAGGACATTGATTGGGTCGATGAATTTTACACATCGCCCAACTGCACAAATAAAATATGTGTTTGATTGTTTGAATCCCCACACGGGTATTGGGATAAAATACGGCATACACTAATCCCAATAATTAGTTGTATGTCGATCGATGGATCGACAGGCTATTATAAGCATTAGATATCTATATTTGATGCTTATACAGTGTAGTGCACTTTGGATGATGGTTGATTATTTATCGTTGCTATTATATACATGTGCTGTATGGAATCAATATAATTAACTTTATATGGTAATTGATTGGGCCTCATTCCAATTGGAAAAACAAAGAATATTATAAAATAAAGGTTCATGTGTTGACAGTACTCATCCGTTGAGATTAGTCATGCGTTGAACGAAATATTTTAACAAAAAAATTTACATCTTTATCATATATAAAATTAGAAACTAACTGGAAAATAGATAAGATGAGTGGTCTCCTGGATATTGATCTGATGTTGGTTTCGGCCTTCGGGGTTAATATTCAGGGAATCGTTCTCTTACTAATTTACGGTTGGAGTCTGATTTGAAATTAAACGATAGATACCATAATTTTTATAAAACATATTAAGTAACAAAAATAGTCACACGTGGACAGTACTCATTCGTTGAGATTAGTCATGTGTTGACAAAAATATAGATTCATGTATTGAATAGGATAAATATTCATTTGTTGAATAGAATAACGGAATTATTGAAATATACAAAGCCATGTTGATTAGAGATGCGCTATTTTGACGCGAACGATATTTATATCGATTATATTCGTTTTTATAATTGGATTGAATATAAAGAGCAACTGTGATATCCCGTTACTTCCCGGAAAGGAAAGCCCGGATTACCTTGAGAACACGACAAAATAGAACGCAGACGGGAGAACATTTCATTGTTATTACAACAATTCCATCAGATACAAGAATATACATAGTATAATTGAATAAATTACATTTGATAAATATCAGCGATTACAATAAATTACATTGAAATACATCGCAGCGGAAATAATACAAAACCCAACTAGAAAGAGATATACGGATACAGAGGTTTCCGGATATCATTCCAGCTGTAAGCCAGGAACCTGTGAATATAAATCTGCAAAACCAAAACTACTAGCTGCCCGTGTGGAAAATAGGGGCACCCAGAGTTTAGGTTAAAACAATAAACTCCAGGCCAGTCATGTGACTGGTGTGAGAACTAAAACAGTTATTTAAAACTTTACTTTAAAAGAGAGTAATTCAAAGGACCACGCCGTATAACACGGAACGGGCTTCCTCCCAAGAATACTAGTGCATATAACAAAACAACGCAATGTTTTTTGGAAAAATGAAGCTATTATAAGACCCAGGTCCCATCACACAATGCAACGCAAGCCTTAGGATAGGGTTTTCCCTTATAATAGCCAAACAAGCTTGGTACGTTTTAAAAACAAATCATTTGATACTATAATAAGTGTATAGTGTCAAAACAATTTCAATCATAAATATCAATTATAGGCGGCATGGGTACCATCTATCATGTCGCCATACTAGGCTCTACAAATAAAACCGAAATATCTCGTATTGGAAATTGGATTTCCATCATGAGTCGAGGCAAGGGGCAAGCTCCTCTCCGATTCGAGACACTCTAGCAAATGCCTCGGGACTACACACTCTGGGTAACACCTGGATCTTCAGGGCCGGTCCCCTGTTACGTTTGAGTATTAATTATTCCTGAACACACGTTTCCCGGTCCTTACAGACCTAAAATTGAGGCGCCTCGCATCCAACAACCACATAGGTGAAAAGTATATAAATGTCAGGGCTGGTAAGTCACTTACACCACCAAAGCTAGAAAGAAACGTCGTGCTCCCCCCGCAGTCACTATCCCGTTTTTGACTCATACCGAGGTGTGAGGCTCGCAAATTCACGTTATACACAAAGCTGCCACGTAGGCCGTGCTTTGATCATCAACCACAAAACTTTGCTTTTCAACAAAAGCCTTGATCAATTTCCACTTAGGCGTGCCACACAGGCAATTCATGCCATGCGAATGATGTCCATCTACATACAACCTCTGAGCTCGTACATCTAAGAGAAGGGCATTAAGCAAAAGAATAAATTCTCCGCTGCCAAACAGACGTATATTTAATAGAGATCAATCGATATAGAATAAAATCCAATGTCATACAAACAGTCCATTTACAAGTACGTTCTGGGTCTGAACGAAACAGGAGGCACTTTCCTCGCATATCCATCGATCTCCATGTACGTCTGGACGTTCACCAACTGATTCCCTCATCTTGGGTGTACAGCCCAATCAAGATCATCAATCATCACCCAAACGATGTGAAGATTTCCGGTCTTCATCCACCGTCTTCATCTTCGACATATCGTCGAATCGGTTATTCATAATGGGTATAAACCCGGCCTATCTGAGTGACCCGCGTATATAGTAAATAAATGTTACACAAACATAACATACACCTCATTCCAATTCTGCAGTCACTAATCGTAAATTAGAAAGGGAACAATTTCCCAAATATTAACCTCGAAGGCCGAAACCAACATCAGATCAATACCCAGAAAACCATCCTTCTTGGCTAACCTACAGTTAGTTTCTAAATTTCACATTCTTAGGGAAAGGTTCCCGTTAATTTGATCAAAGATAAATTCTTTGAAATTTATTCTTTAATCTTCCTTTAGATGTCATTTCAAACTAGTCGAGATTAGAGAACCACACCGAAGTAATTATTTATTTTATTTTCCAATCCCAACCTATTCATCCCATGAAGCAAAACTGGTAATACTCCATATCTAATACCACGGTGTTATCGGTAAAATTAATTGCCATCTCACATTCAAATCTAATTAAAGATTTAACTATCGCTTTGGAGCAAAACGGGTGATACTCCATTTTCGCTCACTTTCCAAATTTGATAATTTTCATTATCAATTCACATTTCAATCTAATTGCAGATTCATTAAAACTCCTTTTTCTGGGTTAAAGAGTTAATGTCGTTTAAAACACAGTTCACGATAAACCCAAATCACATTCTATTTATTATCGGGTTAAAGAACAAGTGTTATTTAAAACACCTTTCACGATAAACCCACAAATCAATTCTATTTAAAACTCATTTCAAATCCAATTTATTTATTTAAAAATAAATGGGTTTTAATTTTAGTTTAAAACTAGTTCTTTTCGATAAAAAAATCTATTTTTATCTTTTCAAACATGGAGTTTTTCATCCCAATTTTTCCCAAATCATTTCTTATGATCTTACACAAATTATTACTATTTTTAATAATTTTATCAAGGCCCGTACAGTCGATTTCCATCAACGGCCATCGAACTGCACTTACAACGACCTTTTCCAAATTTGATTTGGACGTATCTCCAAATCTAGCCATTAGATTTTAAATTTCTAATATTCGTTAGAAATCTCTTTTCGATACGAACCCAACGGTTCCGGTTTTAGGAGAATCCGACGGTCGGATCTCCCGAAATGTCCGTTCGAAGTCAATGGTCGAAATTTACGAACTGCTGCGGCGCGGCGCTTTCTATTCAGGCCATTATATTATATATATAATATATATTTCATCGATTTCTATTTAAAACGAATTTTATAAATAGTTTTAGATTCGTTTCAAAAACAATTTCAACTTCCATTTCAAATTCAAAACAAAATTGAATTTTTCCTTATAAATTCGTTTTAAATTCATTTCAACTCAATTCAAATTTCGATTCAATTTGAATTCATTTCAAATCGATTTTTATTCTATTTCAATTTGTTTTCAATTCAATTCGAATTCATTATATATTCAATTCGAATTCGTTATATATTCAATTCGAATTCGAATTCGTTATATATTCAATTCAATTCGAATTCGTTATATATTCAATTCAATTCGAATTCGTTATATATTCTTACAACGCTTCCTTTTATATAAAGATTATATTTTTACATCGTTACCCATATAAAAATCGAATTTTTATATACTCCATCTTATAAAAAAATCTTATTTTTATTGTCTACATACAATAAAAATCATTCTCTCACTATATTATTTCTGTATAGTTATTTATTTTGTAATTGCATACATGAACTGTTCCCCATTGTCCACAGACCATGGACGACTTGTTTGATTGTATTCTGTGTGAAAATTGATCGTAATGTGAAAATATTATATATATTGAAAAGTGAAAATATTATATATATGAAAAGTGAAAATATTGTATATATTGTTTGAATGGTGCTCGACCAGTTTATGAGCAGAATATGCTTTTACATTTGCATTGGGTTGGTTAGAAATATCTGTGTGCTAACACCTTGTGAAACACTTCACGATTTGACAATAAGGTGTTTAGCGATGTTATGTTTATTTCAAATATAATGAATGATTGTGAAATGATATTTTTCTTAAGTGAAAAGAAATGTATTCCCGATTTTGGAGAGGGAATGTTTTATAAAAATGTTTTATAAAACAAAAAGGATTTCGAGGCCCAAAACCCGATGATTTCTAAAATGATTTAGAAATGTATTAGATGTTACATTGTGGTTCATCACATATTCAATTAGTTGCTATTGATGATGTATCTGTTTGGTGGCGGAGAATTTATTCTCTTGCTTAACACCCTTCTTTGAGACATACGAGCTCAAAGGTTATGTGATTAATAGTGACTGGTCATATGTGTGAATTACTGATGTGAAGTACTATATTTTGAAAGTACTTGTGATTATTATGTTGTGAAATGATTTTCCCTACTTCGGGATATGAAATGATTTAGTATGTGGCTAAAAAGTCGGGTGACCATGAGACTAAAAGTATGGGTGAGAGGTCGGTGTAGCCTGCTCCTATGTGGGGTAGGTGAATCGTCGGTTAGCCTGCTCCTATGTGGGGTAGGTGCACATATATATATCGAGTTGTGAGGTGCGTACTCTTTGCCTTGTCGATGGGGAGCACGATATTTGGTTGCATACTTGTTTGTATGCATTGTTATGTTTTGGAATTCACATTTCCAAACGATTTGATTTGAGATCTCGAAGTGAAATCTACTTTGATATAGAAAGTTAGATAGGTATTTCAAATGATTTGAAATAAGAAATCGGGAATATAATCCAAAGGAATAATTTCTGTAAATTTAATTGGATTTGGAAAATCTAAGTGTAGTGATTAATCTAAGTGGGTAGATTGGGATATTGCATGTTGATTGATGAATAGTAGATCCATATATCTATATTGATTGTTATTTATACACTGGCATTCATGGGGGTAAACCCGTTTCACGTTAGCGGCATGGTCCCGTGATATGCCATATTGTTAAATAAGTTAATTATAACTATTTAGAATTTCTCACACTAGTCCCATGACTGACCTGTAGTTTGCTTTTCCCTTGCAAACTCGGGTGCCCCTATTTTCCATGGGCAGTCGAGTAGTTTTATTTTACAGAAGTATTGAGCAGGATCCTGGATTGAAGCTTTAAGCTGTGTCCAGGCATTTACAGTCTTTCGCTGTGTAGTTTAAATTTCCGCTGTGCATTGTATTACATTTATGTAAATTTATCTTCCGCTGTGTATTATATTTCGATATACTCTGATATTCTGTGCTCTGATGTAACATTATTATGATGTTTATAAAAGTCTTCTGTTATTTGTTCTGAAGTGTTGTATGGCTAGAGTTAGTGTATGCAGGATTCGAACGGTCTTGGTCGATTTAGCGATCGATTAGGTCCGGGAGAAATCCGTGTCATTACAGCTGCTAACCAAATGTAACGACCAGGAATTTCGCTCGATCTGAATCAGTCGCTAAACCTACCTAGACCGTTCGAAACGCCTGATTGTTTGAGAACACGATAAAATAGAACGCAGACGGAGGAACATTTCGTTGTTATTACAACAATTCATCAGAATACAAGAATATACAGAGTATGAATAACTAAAATAAATTCGATAAATATCAGAGATTACAATATATTACATAGCAGCGGAAAATAATACAAAACACAACTGAAAGTAATACACGGATACAGAGCTTTCCGAGCATCGTTCCAGCTGTAAATCAGGATCCTGTGAATATAAATCTGCAAACCAAAACTACTAGCTGCCCATGTCGAAAATAAGGGCACCCAGAGTTTAGGTTAAAACAATAAACCCCAGGCCAGTCATGTGATTGGTGTGAGAACTAAAACAGTTATATAAAGCTTTACTTTAAAAGAGAGTAATTCAAGGGACCACGCCTTATAAGACGGAATGGGTGTCCTCCCAAGAATACCAGTGCATAGAACAAACAATGCAATGCTTTTTCGAAAAATGAAGCTATTATAAGACCCAGGTCCCATCACACAATGCAACACAAGCCGGAGGATAGGGTTTTCCCTTATAATAGCCAAACATGCTTGGTACGTTTAAACAAATCATTTGATACTATTATAAGTGTATAGTGTCAAAACAATTTTAATCATAAATATCAATCATAGGCGGCATGGGTACCATCTATCATGTCGCCATACTAGGCTCTACAAATAAAACCGAAATATATCGTATTGGAAATTGGATTTCTGTCATGAGTCAAGGCAAGGGGCAAGCTCCTCTCCGATTCAAGACACTCTAGCAAATGCCTCGGGATTACACAATCTGGGTATCCCTAGATCTTCAGGGCCGGTCCTCCCTTACGTTTGAGGATTAATTATTCCTGAACACACGTTTCCCGGTCCTTACAGACCTAAAATCGAGGCGCCTCACATCCAACAACCACATAGGTGAAAAGTATATAAAGGTCAGGGCTGGTAAGTCACTGACACCACCAAAGCTAGAAAGAAACGTCGTGCTCTCCCCGCAGTCACTACCCCGTTTTTGACTCATACCGAGGTGTGAGGCTCGCGAATTCACATTATACACAAAGCTGCCACGTAGGCCGTGCTTTGATCATCAACCACAAGACTTTGCTTTTCAACAGAATCCTTGATCAATTGCCACTTAGGCGTGCCACACAGGAAATTTATGCCATGCGACTAATGTCCATCGATATACAACCTCTGAGCTCGTACGTCTCAGAGAAGGGCGTTAAGCAAGAGAATAAATTCTCCGCCGCCAAACAAATGTATATTTAATGGAGATCAATCAACATAGAATAAAATCCAATGTCAGACACATAGTCCATTTACAAGTTCTTTCTGTGTCTGAACGAAACCGGAGGCACTTTCCTCGCATATCCATCGATCTCCAAGTACGTCTGGACGACCACCAACTATTTCCATCCTCTTGGGTGTACAGCCCAATCAGGATCATTAGTAATTATCCAAACGATGTTAAGACTTCCGGTCTTCGACCACCGTCATCATCTTCGACTTATCGTCGAATCAGTTATTCAGAATTTAGTATCACCAGTTTTGCTCCAAGCGATAGTTAAATCTTTAATTAGATTTGAACGTGAAATGGTAATTAAATTTACCGATAACACCATGGTGTAAGATATGGAGTATTACCAGTTTTGCTTCATGGGATGAATAGGTTGGGATTGGGAAATAAAATTAATAATTACTTCGGTGTGGTTCGCTAATCTCGACTAGTTTGGGAAACCATAATTTGGTTTGATATGACGTCCAATGGAAGATTAAAGAATAAATTTTAAAGAATTTATCTTTGATAAAATTAATGGGAACCTTTCCCTAATAATGTGAAATTAGAAACTAGTTGTAGGTTAGTTAAGAAGAATGGTTTCCTGGGTATTGATCTGATGTTTGTTTCGGCCTTCGGGGTTAATATGTGGGGAATTGCTCTCTTACTGATTTACGGTTAGTGACTAATGAATTGGAATGAGGCGTATGTTGTGTTTGTATAACATTTGTTTATAATATACGTTCGGTATTATTGCTAGTGTCTATAAGTTTCGAAAACAATTTCGAATCATAACTATCAATCATAGACGACATTAATGCCCCCATACCACTATGTCGCCATATATAGGTATACAATCAAAACCGCACAGTCACGTATTTGGAAATTGGATTTCCGTCATGAACCAAGGCAAAAGATAGTCCTTACCGACTTCGAGACTCTCTAGCCCGAGCCTCAGGCAAGTACTCAGTCAAGCCTTTGAAGCAACAGGGCCGGTCCACCGATGTGGATTAAAATGCCTGAACACTACGTTTCCCCGCCCTATGGGGCGTAAACGAGCCAAGAATGACTCCATCGGACCCGGATCGTCCGATCTAACCGAGGCGCCTCGCAACAGTAACAACCACATAAGTCAAACTCGTCAGGGTGTGTAAAACCACTAACGCCACTTCTAGCTAGAAAGAAACGCATGTCCTCCCTGAGGTCCTCTCCCGTTTCTGGTTCATACCGGGGTGTGAGGCTCGCGAATTCACGTTATACACAAAGCTACGCCACACAGGTGGTGCTTTGATCATCACCACAAGACTTTGCTTTTTCAACAAAAGCCCTGATCACTACATCTTAGCATGTCACACAGGCGATTCACACCATGCAACTGATGGTTATCAATCACATAGAATAATTCCAATGTCAGGCACACAATCCATTTACAAGTCCGTCCTGGGTCGGAACGAAACCAGAGGCACTATATACCTCGCAAACCCATCGATCTCCACGTACGTCTGGACGATCACCACTCATTATCCATATTTCGGGATGCCTCCCAATCAGGACATCAGTTACCATCCAAATGAGGTGAAGATCTCCGGTCTTCAACCACCTTCTTCATCTTCGATTTCTTATCGTCGATTCTGTTATTCAGAATGGGATAAACCTGGTCTTTCTAAGCAACTCGCGTATATAATAAACAAGTGCTACACAAACACTACTACACATCATTTCAATTCATTAGTCACTAACCGTCAATCAGTAAGAGAACGATTTCCCAAATATTAATCGCGAAGACCGAAACCAACATTAGATCAATACCCAAGAAACCATTCGACTTAGCCAACCTTCAGTTAGTTTCTAAATTTCACATCCATATCGTTTATAATATTTTATAACGATTTATCGCTATTTTTATTTATTTTAAAATAGCCAATTTATTCAAAACGACGCTTCGGGCCATAACGCGGTCGTGGCGCTGTTTTTCTTCAGATTTGATTTACACATATCTGAAAATCTAACCGTTGGATCTTCACAAAATTTACATCATTAGAAAGATCTTTTCAAAACGAATCCAACGGTTCCAGTTTCGGGAAAATCCGACGGTCGGATCTCCCGGTATAATCGTTTGAAGTTTCGATTTCAAAATACGAACTGCAGCGTCGTTATTCGATTTAATATATTTATATACATATATATATATATATATATATAATCGATTCTGGTGCTGTTTTTCTTCAAATTTGAATTAAACATTCCAGACAATCCAACCGTTGGATTTTTACAAAGTTGGTGCCATTGGAAAAGTATTTCCAAAGTGAACCCAACGGTTGCGGTTTCGGGAAAATCCGATGGTCGGATCTCCCGCACTAATCGTTTGAAATCACGGTTTCAAAATACGAACTGCAACTTCGTTATTCGATATATTTCAATTCTATTTATATATATATATCGATTCTTTGATTTCAAAACCATATGATTTTCATACATTTGACAAAAATGATATTTTTATCAAACTGTCTTGTGATGACCCCAAACCTTCGTAGAACGAAAGCTGAGATGATCATTGGAATACAACATAAATATAGCAACACATAACACATATAACCACATATATATAAGAATCTATAAAACAACAACATCAACATAGCAGCGGAATATGGATGTTATCATAACACAGAATCCCAGTCAAAGAGTCCTACTTATTACATCAAAAACCCAACAAAAGGAAACAGATACATAAAGCCAAAAGTACAGTTTGAAATGAAGTGGAATACGATCAAAATGTCTCAAAGGTCTAAGTAGAAATAAAGATAAAGATGAGGGTCTGCATAGTCCAGCAAAGCACCTCGATAAGCAGCAACCCCAAAGCAAATAAGCAAGCTCCAAGACCAGCAACTCCAAGCAAACTAACAACCTATCAATTGGTTGCCCGTGTGGGAAGAGGGCACCCGAATTTGCAAAGTGAAACAAAATTCGAGTCAGTCGTGGGACTGGTATGAGAAAATCTTCCTATACTAACTAATCATATGGCAAATCACAGGACCACGCCGCTAAGGCAGAACGGGTTTACTCCATTGGATTGCCAGTGCATAATTAAGTACATCGTTTAAATAACGCTATGCATTTAAAGAAAAATGAGATCATTATAAGACCCAAGTCCCATCACACAATGCAACGCACACCAGAGGAAAGGGTTTTTCCTTATAACGATCAAAGGATGGTAAATACGTCAAACGTATTACTACTAGTGTGCATATGTTTTTCATAAATCATTTCAATATAAATGTATTAATCCTAGATGACATAGGTACCATATATTATGCCGCCGTATATAAGTATACAACTAAAATCGTAATGTCGTATTGGAGGATTGGTTTCCATCATGAGTCGAGGCTAGGGGCAAGCTCCTCTCCGATTCGAGACACTCTAGCAAATGCCTCAGGATCCCCCGCAGTGAACCCTTGGAAGCGGTAGGGCCAGTCCACATATATGTGTATGGATTGGTTATGCCTGAACACACGTTTCCCGGTCCCTTTGGACCTATAGTATGACCACCAAAGGCCAATAAAACACGAGGTACCTCAAAATCCATCATCCACATAAGTAAAATGTCAACGCTGGTAGGTCCCTGACACAACTCTAGCTAGAAAGAAACGTGTGCACTCCCTACGGTCCATATCCCATTTTTGACTCATACCGGGGTGTGAGGCTTGTGAGGTTACGTTATACACAAAGCTACGCCTAAACAGGCCGTGCTTTGATCATCTTCCACAAGGCCTGCTTTTCAACAAAACCTTGATCATTCGCATCTTAGCGGGCCACATTGACAATTCGCGTCATGCTATCGATAACTACTAACGTATACCAGGGTGTTAAGCAGAGAATAAATTCTCTACCACCAAACAAGCATACATTAATAAAAATTGATTTAGTTACACGAAACGAATTCCAACGTCAGACGCACGTCCATACAAGTCTGTTCTGGGTTTGAACGAAACCGGAGATACCAGGGAGGTTCTCGCTTATCCGGACAATCAACTCATATGACCGGCCAACTACTACATCGACCCCTTCCTGGGAGCAAGTCAGTCCAAGGTCTCAATAATCGTTGTCCGTTCGACGTGAAGATCGTCGGTCTTCAACATCGTCTTCTATTATTTCGATTTACATCGTTGTTTGATTATTTGAAATGAGTTAAACTCGGCCTTTTCAAATAATCATCGCATAATTATCATTTAAAACATTTCACGTCGTTTATATCCATTTATAACGATTTACTGCAATTTTTATTTATTTAAAAATAGTGAGAATTAATTAAACGACGCTTCGGGTCGATAGGCGACCCTGGCGCTGCTTTTACCAAAATTTGTTTTAAACATATCTTAAAATCTAACCGTCAGATTTTGGTAAATTTTATGTCGTTGGTAAGCTCTTTCCAAGACAGTCCTAACGGATCCAGTTTTGGGAGAATTCAACGGTCGTATCTTTCTATACAACCGTTTAAAGTTATGATTCCAAAACGCGAACTACCGCGCGTGTTTCGCTTAGTTTAAATTTATATTGTATATATATCTATATATAAACATATATATATAAACCATTTGGCGATTTCCATTATTTCAAAATCCATTCTTTTATTTATAAAATGATATTTTTGTCCGTCAATTCCAATGCGACAAAAACAATGATTTTAACTATGTATATTTTATATTAAATAAAAATAATATTTCCCTTATTCTTGCCATTGAAATGTAGATATTTTCCCTTTCAATTCTTTATATTGAAATGTGAATCCTTTTCCCTTTTATTTTCTTTTACATAGAAAATATAACTGTTTTCTTTTATTATTTTTTTCTTTTGCATTGAAAATGTACATATTTGCTTTTTATTTTCTTTTACATAGAAAATGTAAGTGTTTTCTTTTATTTTCTTTTGCATTGAAAATGTACATATTTGCTTTTTATTTTCTTTTACATAGAAAATGTAATTGTTTTCTTTTATTTTCTTTTGCATTGAAAATGTACATATTTGCTTTTTATTTTCTTTTACATAGAAAATGTAAGTGTTTTCTTTTATTTTCTTTTGCATTGAAAATGTACATATTTGCTTTTTATTTTCTTTTACATAGAAAATGTAAGTGTTTTCTTTTATTTTCTTTTGCATTGAAAATGTACATATTTGCTTTTTATTTTCTTTTGCCTATATTAGATTCATTACATAACATGACGGTGAAATTTGATGTCATCTCAACTAAATCAACGCACAATGTAAATTTGTGTTATTACTACAATATTAATACGATGATGTAATTTGCGTCATCACAATAATGTTAACGCAACATATAAATTGGTGTCACAATAAGGTTAACACAATGATGTAAGTTTGGGTGTCATCTCATCTATATTAACACAGATAGGATTTGGTACACCTTTGATGAATCAAAATAAAGGCCTCATCTTTATAATTTTTTTTTATATAGATTAAAACTTACATTTTGTTTTATAAATAAAGATTTAACTTGCATTTATAAAATAAAGATAAAAATGGGTATTTTAATTTGTAGACAAGACAAGGATAAAAATTGTCCTTTTATTTGTTTTGACAAAATGAACCCAAAAATTGCCCTTATGTTTATGTTAACGAAATGAGCACTAAAATTGTTCTTTTATTATGTTAACAAATAACATAAAAATTTGACCTTTTTAATATGTTAACAAAATGACATAAACATTTGTCCTTTTTATTATGTTAACAATATGACATAAAAAATTTTGTTTCTAAATTTAAAACAAAACAAAATAAACAAAACAACATTAAATGTTTTAATTTTATAAAAATTAAAGTAAAAACTTTGTCATTTATTTTGTAAACAAAATTCATATAAAAATTTTGTCTTTTATTTCGTAAACCAAATTCATATAGAAATTTTGTCTTTTATTATGTAAACAAAATAAATGACAAAAATTGCCTATAAATTTAGTAAAAAAAATTAAGATCCAAAATTTTCACTTATTATGTTTGCGAATCAAAATAAAATTCCCAATTTCATTTTATTTAACAAAATAAAATTCCATTTCATAAAAACAAAAATGAGAATAAAAGTAATAAAGGCGAGGACTTATAGAGATTACATCAGGGACAACAGATCTAAACTAACATGTCTATAACATGACATCACAACATATCTCAACAACAGTTCAAGATCACAACAGCGCAGATCATAATTCAAGAGTATACAGTCATGATTTCACAATTCTCATTTATTTATAATTATCTAAAATAGATCAGAATTCTCACATGTTTTTGCGATTTGGTCCAAATTTCAAACAGTTAAGAAAGGTCTCGTTTCAGTCCAGGAATGTAGATCTGGTTTCTACGATCACACAGCTTCTGAAATCGTTAAATTTCGTTGATGTATTTATTAGTTATGATCAGAATAAGATTAGAAATAATTTTAATTTATTAATTAAATAATTAAATTAAAAATATACCCTCTTCTTCCTTAGAAAAACACAGGCCGCAGGTTTTGCTTTCTGTTCAAAACTAAGTTGGACCTTTGCCGTTCGTACAATCGCCTGGAGGCCGAGCAGACAGCGTCACGGGGGAGAGGGAAGTGTGGCGCAGCCACGCCTGGAGGCGGGGTCGGCTCGGTGGCGGATTCTGGGCCGGGGAGCGGTCGACGCGGGACGACTTTGGGGTCTTCGTTCTCGGGTTATGGGTCACGTGGAAGTGTGTTTCGGGTATGGGTGGGAAGGTGGAAGAAAGTTCTTCGGAATGGTGGTGGAGTTGGGTGGTTATTCGAGGAGAGGAGGGAGAAAAAGGGAGAGGAAGGATCGAACGAAATAGAGGGTGGCGGCGGCTTTCAAAGACGATGAACAGTGCCTTCTGATTTAGGGTTTTAATTTATTCCAATTTTTATAATAATTAAGGTGTACATTTACAAATAAATCCCTACGCTTCAATCTAAACCAAATCCAGCCCAGAAGAAAGTTACCCTAGCCATTAGCCCATGTTCCGGACCCAATAGACAAGGTCCCGTCAGCCCAAACGGCTGTTTGTAGCCCGGTTTAATTAATTTAATATTTAATTTCTTTATTAAATAAATTCTGTCGTACAAATAAATTCACTGAGGCCACATACGGACTCAGAAAAATCCAGAAAAAATATATTTGGCTTCGTGATAACGATACGGTCCTAACAAAATTAATTTCATCGAATTCTAAGACTGTTTGAAAAATGGCTATTTTTCAGTCGCTAAATTTTGACCGAACTGAACAAAACACAGTTTCTTTTGCCACGCTAACATATTAATTCGGAAAATTCTAAAAATTGAAACCTAGCAATAATATGATATTCCGGTTCCAATGAAATTGGTTTCGTCGTAAACAGAGATCGTTTGAAAATTGACTATTTTCACTGGCTTTAATATTATTTAAAGATGGAATTTTTTATTTCTGCCATATTTTTCCACCCAATAATTTAAAATAAAAATTTTAAATTGGTTCGAATTTTCCGGGTCGTAACAATCTCCCCCACATAAAAGCTTTTCGTCCTCGAAAAGAAAATAAAAGTAGGAAACGACGGAAATGTAAATTGTGGTAAATGTACCTTAACACAAGAATCATTTGGAGATGTCCTCTCTGCAGTGGGGGTAAGCCCTTTTGAAGCTATCCTCTGTCTCCCAAGTACAGTCCCTAGGATCCCCACTCCACTGCACCTTGACTAGGTGAATCTTCTTATTCCTCAGTATCCGGGTTTCTTTGCCAATGATCTTCATCGGATCCTTTCTCACTGTCAGATTAGGAGTAATATCCAAGACCTGTTGATTCAATTCATCCTCAATCAAATCAGGATCGTGCACATGCTTGCGGGGTTGAGACACATGAAATACATCATGCACCCCAGGCAACCAATCGGGCAACTGCACTCGATAAGCAAGAGTACAAATCCTTTCGAGAATAGGAAATGGACCAATGAACCTTGGCGCCAATTTCCCAGTCTTCCCAAACCGAATCACGCCCCTCAATGGAGAAACCTTCAAATATACTCGATCACCAACAGAGAATTCTAAGTGTCTTCTTCACTGATCTGCATAACTCTTCTGTCGGCTCTGAGCAGCCAACAGGAGCTTCTTAATCAAGTCAACCTTGTCCGATGCTTCACGAACCATGTCGGGACCCAAGACTAATCGATTGCCTAGCTCCACCCAACATGCCGGGGACCTGCATGGTCTGCCATATAGTAACTCAAACGGTGACATTCCCAAACTGGCTTGGTAGCTATTATTGTAAGAGAACTCCACCAAGTATAAATGGTCCTCCCATGAACCACCATAGTCAAGAATGCACGCTCGCAACAAGTCTTCTAAAATGCGGTTCACCCTCTCAGTCTGGCCATCTGTCTGAGGGTGATAAGCTGTGCTCAGATTCAACTTAGTACCGAGTTCTTCTTGGAAGGCTTCCCAGAACTTGCTCGTAAATATTGGGTCCCGATCACTGACAATGCTTCTTGGGATCCCATGTAGTCTGACAATCTCTTTAAGATAAAGCTGCGCCAAACTCCGAGCTGTTCTGTTGGTCTTGACAGGGATAAAATGGACAGACTTTGTTAAGCGGTCAACAATTACCCATATACTATCGTTCCCTTTTTTGGTAGGGGGCAAACCATCAATAAAGTCCATATAAATTTCCTCCCACTTCCAGCCTGGAACTCCTAGCGGTTGCAATAGACCTGCTAGCTTCTGCTGATCACTTTTGACTTGCTGACAAGTGGGACATCTAGAAACATAAATAGAAATATCTCTCTTCATGGATCTCCAACAGAATGTGCGCTTGAGGTCTTGATACATCTTGCTCACCCCTGGATGAATACTGAGCTTAGATTTGTGGCACTCATCCATAACTTCCCTTCTGAGCTCAGGAATGTACGGAACACAAATTCGACCAGAAAGCCTCAGAACCCCTTTGTCGTCAATTTGGAAGCTAGTGGATTCGCCATCCTGAATTCTTTTGATAATCCTCTGAATAAATTTATCACTCTTCTGGAGAGCAGAGATTTTATCAATCAGAGTAGAAGTTATAATGAGGTTGGCGAGAAGGAGTTTGTCGCCCTCGGCATTCTTTCTACTGAGCGCATCGGCTACAACGTTTGCTTTCCCTGGAGTATATAGGATAACAAAATCATATGATGCAAGAAATTCAACCCAGCGTTGCTGCCTCATATTCAAATCTCTTTGGGTAAAAAGATGCTTCAAGGATTTGTGATCCGTGTATACTTCGAACTTCTCACCCAAGAGATAGTGCCTCCAAATTTTAAGAGCAAATACAATGGCCATTAGCTCAAGATCATGAGTGGCGTAATTCTTTTCATGCGGTTTCAATTGGCGGCTAGCATATGCGACTACTTTGCCTTGCTGCATCAGCACCGCACCAATACCTTAAATAGATAAAGGAATAACATGCTAAAATGAGATTAAAAGAAAATGTTATCTCTGACATGTTGATTTTTGTATAAAAGAAACAACCTTGCTTAGAAGCGTCGGTCCAGACTGTCAAATCCTGATTGCCATCTATAATGGTCAACACAGGAGCACTGGTCAACCTCCCTTTTAGATCTTGGAAAGCTTTCTCGCATTCGGGCGTCCAAATAAATTTTGTATGCTTCTTGGTTAGGTTTGTCAATGGGAAAGCTATCTTCGAAAAATCTTTGACAAATTTCCGATAATAGCCAGCCAGCCCTAAGAAACTTCTGACCTCTGTGGGAGTTCGAGGCTGCTTCCAGTCTTGGATGGCTGAGATTTTTCCTGGATCAACTGAAATGCCCTCTTTTGATACGACATGTCCGAGGAATTTCATCTCTTCTTGCCAGAATATGCATTTGGAGAATTCGGCTTTTAGCACATTTCTACGCAAAATCTCCAAGACTTCCTTCAGATGCTGTTCGTGCTCAGCAGTGGATTTAGAAAAGATGAGGATGTCATCGATGAACACGAGCACAAATTTATTTATAACATCTCTGAAAACCCTATTCATCAGATCAACAAAACATGCTGGAGCATTACATAGACCGAAAGGCATTACCAGCCATTCATAAAACATATCCGGCCCTCTGAAAGCAGTTAGAGGCACACATTCTTCTGCGTTGCGAAGTTGATGGAAGCCTGTAGCTAAGTCCATTCTAGAGAAAACTCGCGCCCCATGCAAGCGGTCGAGCAAGTCATCAATACGAGGCAGTGGGTATTTGTTCTTCAGAGTTTGTTTGTTGAGATCACGGTAGTCCACACATAACCTGAGGGTACCGTCTGATTTTGGGACGAACACCGCTGCTGCGCCCCATTCTGAGAAGCTAGGCCTGATCAGACCCTTAAATAAAAGCTGGTTGGTTTGATTTCTCAACTCTTCTTTTTCTTTGGGTGACATTCTCCGAATAGGATGTACGACAGGCCTTGCATTCGGAGCCAAGTCAATTCTGAAGTTGATTTCTCTACGTGGGGGTAAGCCTTCAACTTCTTTGAATACATCGGCATAATCTCTGACAATAGGAATTTCTTCAATAGAAGTAGGAGTGACTTCTAGAGAGGACCAGAATTCTTTTCTGTCGGTGGCTGAGCCGTGGCAGGGTATGGTAACATTTCCAAGCTCAACTTTAACCCTGATAATCCTTTCAGCACATACTAACACAACCTCATACTTGGTTAGCCAATCCATTCCCAGTATGATATCATAACCGGAAAAATTCATGACGATCAGGTCAAAATGAAATTGATATCGAGAATAGGAAATGGGCACTCTACAATATTGGTCGAGAGTGAGAGATCCTCCTAAAGGACTATGAGCTCTAATCAATTCCTTAAGTTTTCGAGGTTTTAGTTTTAACTTTTTAATGATGTCAGAAGAAATAAAACTATGTGCTGCACCAGTGTCAAATAGGACAGTAATAGGGATGTTTTTAATGTTAAGAGTACCACTTAAAACATCAGGTGTACCTGGGCCCTCGGTAGGAGCTGGTGCAGTCGTCCCCTTATATACATGTGCCACCTGAGCATTCTTCAACAATGGGCATTTTGGCTTGATATGCCCCTTCTGATGGCAGTTGTAGCAATCCAGGTTGCGGTGAGGATTCTGACCACTATTCTGAGAATTCTGACCCTGATTCTGAGAGCTCTGACCACTGTTCTGACTGGGGCCTGAATCATTTCTCTTGACTCTTTTAGGTGCTTTACACTCGTAATCAAAGTGCCCGGTCTTGCCACAATTAAAGCATGTCAACTTGCTCCGGTCTCTCTTCTTCCCCTATGGCTTTGTAGCTGAAGAACTTCCTGTCTCTGATTTCTTGCTAGTCTGCTCCTTCTGGCTATTATTCTGATTCTTTGCTCTCTCTTGTTGGGTAGACTCATCATTTTCTTCGTAGCGGCTGGCAAAGGTGATAACTTCATGGAAAGGAAGATCGATATGAGCTGTGACCCTATTCAGATACTTTGTAGCGAGGCCCTTAATGAATTTCTTGTTCTTCTCAGTTGAGTCTTGAATTAGGTTAGGGGCATAATGGGAAAGCTCATCAAATTTCATCGCATATTCAGCAACTATCATATTTCCTTGTTTCAGATTGACAAATTGTTCACGAAGGCGTTCTCTTGCTTGTGGAGGGATGTATTTCTCATTGAAAAGTTCTTTGAATTTTGCCCAGGACATGTTGGCTACCTCATTTCCAATCTTAACGGTGTCCCACCAGTGCTCAGCTTGATCTTTGAGTTGCCATGCTGCCAGGAAACGCTTTCTCTGATCCTCAAGTTCCATCCCTTCTAAGATCTTCTCACAATTCTTGAGCCATGACTCTGCTTCAACAGCACTCTCTACCAGTGAAAGGAACTCCACCCAAGTTTTTGAATTTCTTTGACATCCGTTCTAGATCTAATGGCTGTGCGACTATAGGGTCGGGCTGCTCATGAATGGGCTCTTCTCTGGGTGGCCCTCTAGCTCCACCTCTCCCTCTTCCACGGGTTCTAGCTCTAGTACTCATAATGAAATAGTCTGTAACATCAAGAGGAGAGTCAGACCAACAGAAATGAAATTTTTTTTTTCAAAGGAAAGGCTAAGAGGTGAAAATGATGTAACGACTGATAAATATGTGCTATTATGTTATGCTCACTCTAGGACTTTAGTCCTATCTCTAATGAGACGTATTGCTATAAATATGTTATATCCCAAAACTAAGGTTAAACCAAAGCTCTGATACCAACTGTGGTGACCCCAAACCTTCGTAGAACGAAAGCTGAGATGATCATTGGAATACAACATAAATATAGCAACACATAACACAGATAACCACATAAATATAAGAATCTATAAAACAACAACATCAACATAGCAGCGGAATATGGATGTTATCATAACACAGAATCCCAGTCACAGAGTCCTACTTATTACATCAAAATCCCAACAAAAGGAAACAAATACATAAAGCCAAAAGTACAGTTTGAAATGAAGTGGAATACGGTCAAAATGTCTCAAAGGTCTAAGCAGAAATAAAGATAAAGATGAGGGTCTGCATAGTCTAGCAAAGCACGTCGATAAGCAGCAACCCCAAAGCAAATAAGCAAGCTCCAAGACCAGCAACTCCAAGCAAACTAACAACCTGTCAATTGGCTGCCCGTGTGGGAAGAGGGCACCCGAATTTGCAAAGTGAAACAAAATTCGAGTCAGTCGTGGGACTGGTATGAGAAAATCTTCCTATACTAACTAATCATATGGCAAATCACAGGACCACGCCGCTAAGGCGGAACGAGTTTACTCCATTGGATTGCCAGTGCATAATTAAGTACATCGTTTAAATAACGCTATGCATTTAAAGAAAAATGAGATCGTTATAAGACCCAAGTCCCATCACACAATGCAACGCACACCAGAGGAAAGGGTTTTTCCTTATAACGATCAAAGGATGATAAATACGTCAAACTTATTACTACTAGTGTGCATATGTTTTTCATAAATCATTTCAATATAAATGTATTAATCCTAGACGACATAGGTACCATATATTATGCCGCCGTATATAAGTATACAACTAAAATCGTAATGTCGTATTGGAGGATTGGTTTCCATCATGAGTCGAGGCTAGGGGCAAGCTCCTCTCCGATTCGAGACACTCTAGCAAATGCCTCAGGATCCCCCGCAGTGAACCCTTGGAAGCGGTAGGGCCGGTCCACACATATGTGTATGGATTGGTTATGCCTGAACACACGTTTCCCAGTCCCTTTGGACCTATAGTATGACCACCAACGGCCTATAAAACACGAGGTACCTCAAAATCCATCATCCACATAAGTAAAATGTCAGCGCTGTTAGGTCCCTGACACAACTCTAGCTAGAAAGAAACGTGTGCACTCCCTACGGTCCGTATCCCGTTTTTGACTCATACCGGGGTGTGAGGCTTGTGAGGTTACGTTATACACAAAGCTACGCCTAAACAGGCTGTGCTTTGATCATCTTCCACAAGGCCTGCTTTTCAACAAAACCTTGATCATTCGCATCTTAGTGGGCCACATTGACAATTCGCGTCATGCTATCGATAACTACTAACGTATACCAGGGTGTTAAGCAGAGAATAAATTCTCTACCACCAAACAAGCATACATTAATAAAAATTGATTTAGTTACACGAAACGAATTCCAACGTCAGACGCGCGTCCATACAAGTCCGTTCTGGGTTTGAACGAAACCGGAGATACCAGGGAGGTTCTCGCTTATCCGGACAATCAACTCATACGACCGGCCAACTACTACATCGACCCCTTCCGGGGAGCAAGTCAGTCCAAGGTCTCAATAATCGTTGTCCGTTCGACGTGAAGATCGCCGGTCTTCAACATCGTCTTCTATTATTTCGATTTACTTCGTCGTTTGATTATTTGAAATGAGTTAAACTCGGCCTTTTCAAATAATCATCTCATAATTATCATTTAAAACATTTCACGTCGTTTATATCCATTTATAACGATTTACTGCAATTTTTATTTATTTAAAAATAGTGAGAATTAATTAAACGACGCTTTGGGTCGATAGGCGACCCTGGCGCTGCTTTTACCAAAATTTCTTTTAAACATATCTTAAAATGTAATCGTCAGATTTTGGTAAATTTTATGTCGTTGGTAAGCTCTTTCCAAGACAGTCCTAACGGATCCAGTTTTGGGAGAATTCAACAGTCGTATCTTTCTGTACAACCGTTTAAAGTTATGATTCCAAAACGCGAACTACCGCTCGTGTTTCGCTTAGTTTAAATTTATATTGTATATATATCTATTTCAAAATCTATTCTTTTATTTATAAAATGATATTTTTGTCCGCCAATTCCAATGCGACAAAAACAATGATTTTAACTATGTATATTTTATATTAAATAAAAATAATATTTCCCTTATTCTTGCCATTGAAATGTAGATATTTTCCCTTTCAATTCTTTATATTGAAATGTGAATCCTTTTCCCTTTTATTTTCTTTTACATAGAAAATGTAAGTGTTTTCTTTTATTATTTTTTTCTTTTGCATTGAAAATGTACATATTTGCTTTTTATTTTCTTTTACATAGAAAATGTAAGTGTTTTCTTTTATTTTCTTTTGCATTGAAAATGTACATATTTGCTTTTTATTTTCTTTTACATAGAAAATGTAAGTGTTTTCTTTTATTTTCTTTTGCATTGAAAATGTATATATTTGCTATTTATTTTCTTTTACATAGAAAATGTAAGTGTTTTCTTTTATTTTCTTATGCATTGAAAATGTACATATTTGCTTTTTATTTTCTTTTGCCTATATTAGATTCATTACATAACATGACGGTGAAATTTGACGTCATCTCAACTAAATCAACGCACAATGTAAATTTGTGTTATTACTACAATATTAATACGATGATGTAATTTGCGTCATCGCAATAATGTTAACGCAACATATAAATTGGTGTCACAATAAGGTTAACACAATGATGTAAGTTTGGGTGTCATCTCATCTGTATTAACACAGATAGGATTTGGTACACCTTTGATGAATCAAAATAAAGGCCTCATCTTTATAAAAAAATATATATATATAGATTAAGACTTACATTTTGTTTTATAAAAAAAGATTTAACTTGCATTTATAAAATAAAGATAAAAATGGGTAATTTAATTTGTAGACAAGACAAGGATAAAAATTTTCCTTTTATTTGTGTTGACAAAATGAACCCAAAAATTGCCCTTATATTTATGTTAACAAAATGAGCACTAAAATTGTTCTTTTATTATGTTAACAAATAGCATAAAAATTTGACCTTTTTATTATGTTAACAAAATGACATAAACATTTGTCCTTTTTATTATGTTAACAATATGACATAAAATTTTTGTTTCTAAATTGTAAACAAAACAAAATAAACAAAACAAGATTATATGTTTTAATTTTATAAAAATTAAAGTAAAAACTTTGTCATTTATTTTGTAAACAAAATTCATATAAAAATTTTGTCTTTTATTTTGTAAACCAAATTCATATAGAAATTTTGTCTTTTATTTTGTAAACAAAATAAATGACAAAAATTGCCTATAAATTTAGTTAACAAAATTAAGATCCAAACTTTTCACTTATTATGTTTGCGAATCAAAATAAAATTCCCAATTTCATTTTATTTAACAAAATAAAATTCCATTTCATAAAAACAAAAATGAGAATAAAAGTAATAAAGGCGAGGACTTATAGAGATTACATCAGGGACAACAGATCTAAACTAACATGTCTATAACATGACATCACAACATATCTCAACAACAGTTCAAGATCACAACAGCGCAGATCATAATTCAAGAGTATACAGTCATGATTTCACAATTCTCATTTATTTATAATTATCTAAAATAGATCAGAATTCTCACATGTTTTTGCGATTTGGTCCAAATTTCAAACAGTTAAGAAAGGTCTCGTTTCAGTCCAGGAATGTAGATCTGGTTTCTACGATCACACAGCTTCTGAAATCGTTAAATTTCGTTGATGTATGTATTAGTTATGATCAGAATAAGATTAGAAATAATTTTAATTTATTAATTAAATAATTAAATTAAAAATATACCCTCTTCTTCCTTAGAAAAACACAGGCCGTAGATTTTGCTTTCTGTTCAAAACTAGGTTGGACCTTTGCCGTCCGTACAATCGCCTGGAGGCCGAGCAGACAGCGTCACGGGGGAGAGGGAAGTGTGGCGCAGCCACGCCTGGAGGCGGGGTCGGCTCGATGGAGGATTCTGGGCTGGGGAGCGGTCGACGCGGGATGACTTTGGGGTCTTCGTTCTCGGGTTATGG
The DNA here is from genome assembly GCA_030737875.1 of Allium sativum. Classification (NCBI taxonomy): domain Eukaryota; kingdom Viridiplantae; phylum Streptophyta; class Magnoliopsida; order Asparagales; family Amaryllidaceae; genus Allium; species Allium sativum. Next base: position 604,556,668 of record CM060910.1, on the reverse strand, counting down.
GTCACGTGGAAGTGTGTTTCGGGTATGGGTGGGAAGGTGGAAGAAAGTTCTTCGGAATGGTGGTGGAGTTGGGTGGTAATTCGAGAAGAGGAGGGAGAAAAAGGGAGAGGAAGGATCGAGCGAAATAGAGGGTGGCGGCGGCTTTCAAAGACGATGAACAGTGCCTTCTGATTTAGGGTTTTAATTTATTCCAATTTTTATAATCTTTAAGGTGTACATTTACAAATAAATCCCTACGCTTCAATCTAAACCAAATCCAGCCCAGAAGAAAGTGACCCTAGCCAATAACCTATGTCCTGACCCAATGGACTAGGTCCCGTCAGCCCAAACGGTTGTCTGTGGCCCGGTTTAATTAATTTAATATTTAATTTCTTTATTGAATAAATTTTGTCGTACAAATAAATTCACTGAGGCCACATACGGACTCAGAAAAATCCAAAAAAAAAAATATTTGGCTTCGTGATGATGATACGGTCCTAACAAAATTAATTTCGTCGAATTCTGAGACTGTTTGAAAATGGCTATTTTTTAGTCGTTAATTTTTGACCGAACTGAACAAAACACAGTTTCTTTTGCCACGCTCACATATTAATTCGGAAAATTCTAAAAATTGAAACCTAGCAATAATATGATATTCCCGTTCCAATGAAATTGGTTTCGTCGAAAACAGAGATCGTTTGAAAATTGACTATTTTCACTGGCTTTAATATTAGTGAATATTAGGCTCACGTCCCTATTTTGAAACTTAATTAGGCTCACATCCGGTCATAAACTTAATATAAATTAGGTCCCTGTTTTCAAAACTTATAAAATAATAATTAAAAAAATAAAAAAAATTCGTAAATTAGTAATAAAATAAATTATGCATTATACAAAAAATTCAGTTCAAAAAACAACAAAAATAATGTCAAAAAGAAGAAAACAGCAAAAAAACAGAAAAAACTGCAGTTAAATGCATAATATTATGCACTTTTTTGATTTTATTGCATGCATATATGCAATTAACTGCAGTTCTTCCAGCGGATAGATTTAACTTAATATTTCAGTTCATTTTTATTTGCATCCAAATGTGCAAATTTCTCAAAAAATGCACACATGTGTGCAACATTTTTATAGGTTAAAAGTAGGGACCTAATTTATATATAAAAAAAAGATTTGAAAAATTTAAACCCGCCCCTTATTTTATTACTTCCGCCTTTTTTTATTTTTATTTTTAAAAAGTACGTTCCTTCATAAAAAAAATTCTAAAATATTTAAATAATTTCAGGATTCTACGGAAATAAAAAAAAATAGTTGCACACATTTATGCAATTATTACTGATAATTGCATATATGTATGCAACTTTTCCGTAAGCTGTGTTCGGTTTGAAAATTTGAAACTAAACCTGCACAAATGTATGCAAATATTGGGTATATTTGCACACATGTAAGCATGTTTTTGTATGAATAAAAATCAACGAAGATGTATGTAGTGAAAAATATGCACGGATGTATGCAGGAAAATGATATATGTGCATACTATTATGCATTTAACTGGAAATTTCGTTTTTTTTCTGCTTTTTGACGCCTTCTTTGATGGTTTTTTGTTCTGATTTTTTTAGTGTTTACATGTTTTATTTAAATACGAATTTACGTGATTTTTTGATATTTTTTTTATATTTTTTTATGACTTTTCAAAAAATAGGGACCTAATTTACAATAAGTTTATGACCGGGTTTTTTTTATATTTTGAAACTTAATAGGGACCTCTAAAAAACGCAACCTTAATATTATTTAAAGATGGAATTTTTTATTTCTGCCATATTTTTCCACCCAATAATTTAAAATAAAATTTTTAAATTGGTTTGGATTTTCTGGGTCGTTACATGTCTCCTATTTCAACACTTCACTATTTTTAACAATTCATGTATATAATAAAAATGTGATTTTTAATGTAAAACAATTTATTTCAAAACTCGACTATTTTATATAGTTAATATAGGTGATAAAAATAGGATTTTTATTATAAAACAATTTATTTCAAAACTCGACTATTTTATATAGTTAATATAGTTGATAAAAATAGGATTTTTATTTATTTCAAAACTCGACTATTTTATATAGTTAATATAGGTGATAAAAATAGGATTTTTATTGTATAACAATTTATTTCAAAACAAGAATATTTTATGTAGTTCATATTGATGATAAAAATAGGATTTTTATTATAAAACAATTTCTTTCAAAATATGAATATCATTCAACACATGAATTTCAATTCAACGAATGAATTTCGATTCAACACATGAAGGTTTTCTATAGTTTATATAAATAGATAAAAAGGTGATTTTTATGGCCCATGCCATACACATATCAATCAAATCCATTCCATTTCACCAAACAATCAAATTCAAATCAAATAATCTAACCAACTACACAACCAAACAAACAAGTCCATGGTCTGTGGACGATGGTGTCGGGTGCTACTAAACACCGTTTGCATCCTAGTATATATTTATAACTAGAAAAAGAAATTTAAAGTGAGAAGTTCTCACCGATAGCTAATCCAACACCACGACTCTTCTTGTGTAGAAGTCATCGCTGTTCTCGCCTTTTGCCACTTTTGTTGTCGTAGCCACTACATATATAAAAATCACATTCTTATATTTTTGCTATGTATATAAAAATCATATTTTTTTTTATAATCACTCTATATGGATAAAAATTCTATTTTTACCTCGCTACTATATAGATAAAAATTCTATTTTTACACCGCTACTATATAGATAAAAATTCTATTTTTACACCGCTACTATATAGATAAAAATTCTATTTTTACACCGCTACTATATAGATAAAAATTCTATTTTTACATCGCTATTATATAGATAAAAATTCTATTTTTACATCACTATTATATAGATAAAAATTCCATTTTTACATCGCTATTATATAGATAAAAATTCTATTTTTACATCGACGCTCTTATAATAAAGATTATATTTTTATCACAACATTCACTATATAAAGATTTCGCCTTTTCAAATATAAAGATTTCGCCTTTTCAAATATAAAGATTGAAATCTTTACTATCTATATAATATAAAAATCGTATTTTTATTTAACTAAAATTCATATTTTTGTTTTGCTACTTATATAAAAATCGAATTTTTATTTTCACCTCATATGTATAAAAATCAAATTTTTATCTTCACTTCGTTATAAAAATTATATTTTTGTATTGCTCTTCTCCTAATAAAGATTATATCTTTATTACTCTAAATGAATAAAAATCATATTTTTACTATCCTACCTATATAAAAATTATATTTTTAATATGCCACTAGTATAAAAATCATATTTTTAACCTTTCTATATTATAGAAATTATATTTTTATACACTACTAATATAAAAATCGAATTTTTATTCTAATGATATCTATATAAAGATCACATCTTTACATAAGGAAAAGTCACATCTTTCTTCCTCTATTCATACAAATAAAAATCATAGACTTCATGAACAAAATACAATTAATTTCATGAATAAAAATCGTTTAACTTCCTAAATAAAATCATATACATTTCTAAATAAAAATCATATATAAAATCGAAATCAGAAAATACTTACAGTAAAAAAAAAAGAGGGGGAAGGGTCTGCCAGAGTTCGCCAGTGGTTGGGGGAGGGGTAAGGAACGCAGTCGAGGTCGGCGGTGGTGGCTCTGCATGTCGGCGGCGCTCCAGCTTCATGGGGGTAGCGGTTTTAGGGTTCGCGATGGGGGGGTGGGGGTTCTGACGGAGCTCGAGGTGCTGGAGAAGAATGGTGGAAGGGGAGCGATGCGAGGGGTCTCGTCGGAGTCAGGTGGGGAGGGCGACGGGAATTTGAGGAGCAGGGTTCTAAATTATTATTTTTTCTTTTTTTTGATTCGATCGTGGAATGAAGAAGAAGGGGGGTTGACTGTAAAATAGGAGAGAGAGGGAATAGAAAATATATTTTATTTTTTAATTTAACCCCAAAAAGCAACTTTTGTTTTCGAACTCGAAACCAAACCTGCCAACTGTCGTCCCTAGCGTATTACCCCCATTATGAACACAATGGGATATGTCACGTAGGCCAATTCGATCGTTACGGTCAGTTTCCGTTGAAATCAACATATAACTCTATATATTGATTTTGAACGCACATTTCAATTTACTGGGGCCACATACTGAGTCGTTAAATTCCAGAAAAATATTTTCTAGCTTCGTATCGATGATATGGTCCTAACAAAACTAGTTTCGTCGAATTCTGAGATCGTTGGGAAAATGGCCATTTTCCAGTCGATTAAAATCAACTGAAACTGGTCAAATGCATTTTCCTTTGCCACGCTCACATATTGATTCGAAAAATTATGAAATTTGGAATCTAGCTCACAGATCCAACAAAAGTGGTTTCGTCAAAATCTGAGGTCATTTGCAAAATTTCCATTTTTAAGGGCCATAATTCCATAGCGACTATTCTGAATTTTCATTTGGACATATCTTTTGATTCCCGCTATGAAATCTTGATTTTTCGAATTCGCTGGAAAGATATTCTCAATTAGATTCCAATATTTTTGGTTTTGCCAAAATCTGGTTTATTCTGCACCCGGTATGTTCAATTGAAATTTTAAATCGAATTATCGAACTACCGTGCCATTTTCAATTCCTTTTATAATTAAAAATAAATATTTATATTCTAACGATGACGTATATAAATATATACGTTCGAATTATATTCAAAATAAATTTTTCAACGTTATTGTTTAAAATAATCCATTTTAAATATTCAAAATTTCTTAAAATTGGCAAAATAAAAATTTTAAACTGGCTCAGATTTTTGGGTTGTTACAATCTCCCCCACTTAAAACTTTTCGTCCCCGAAAAGGAACGAAGCCGAAAGTTGTTTCCCTAATCAACTCAACTTTCACTTTTTCCGTTACGGCTTAAGTTCTTCAACTTTTTAGTTTCTAAGAACTTTTCAAAATTTTCAAAAATTTGGCTAACACCCTAAATTTTAAAAAAAAAAATCGCCATAAACTCCCCTGCACCGGGAAAATCCCGAAATTGCCATACAGGCCCTCTGATCTCTAAAAGAAAAAGAAAAAGCCAAGCGGCTAGCCAATCGGCTCATAAAATCATCATCACCCAAACAAAACAGTAAATTATGGTAAACATGTACCTATTTGTCGGGCAAACAATTTTATTCTTCTGTTCTAGCCTCCTTGCTATGACCTGTTCACACATATATATGTATATGCATGCAAATGCAACTAATTTCAAACAATTCAATATTCGGTTCAATTAGGCTAAATGGTTCAAAATTATTAAACAAATAAACAAACAACTCAAACATCAATCAATTAGTGAATTAACGTTTCAAATTCATAACTTTGATATATATACAATAAATCATATTTTTGATGCCAAATCACACAATAAATTTACCTATATAAGTTTTTGTTCTCACACTAGTCTATGGAAATATATAGACATCACACTTTCGAAACACGAACACAAATTCTGATGATGATATATCAATCATCAGAATCATCTCCGGGTGTCTAGAATGTGATTCTATATCTATCCAGTATATTAAAACTTCAAATATACGTTCTTGACGCGTATATGCTAAATCTTTATATACACGATTGTCCAAATTCAAAATAAATAAATATTCAAATATGTATAAACTAGTTTAAATTTTCAAAACAATATGGTTTTCATTTGAAAAATATACTCTTTACACTCGTTCTAGGATACTACTGATCCTATCTTTAACGAGTCATTTGGATATTACTAATCCAATATCTGATGAATTCTTTCATACGGTTCTAATGTGTCTTGTTCTCGAGCTCTGATACCAACTGTGATAGCCCGTTACTTCCCCGGAATGGAAAGACCGGATTACCTTGAGAACACGACAAAATAGAACGCAGACGGAAGAACATTTCATTGTTATTACAACAATTCCATCAGATACAAGAAGATATAGAGTATAATTGAATAAATTACATTCGATAAATATCAGAAATTACAATAAATTACATTGAAATATATCGCAGCGGAAATAATACAAAACCCAACTAGAAAGAGATATACGGATACAGAGCTTTCTGGATATCATTCCAGCTGTAAGCCAGGAACCTGTGAATATAAATCTGCAAAACCAAAACTACTAGCTGCCCGTTTGGAAAATAGGGGCACCTAGAGTTTAGGTTAAAACAATAAACCCCAGGTCAGTCATGTGACTGGTGTGAGAACTAAAACAGTTATTTAAAACTTTACTTTAAAAGAGAGTAATTCAAGGGACCACGCCGTATTACACGGAACGGGTTTCCTCCCAAGAATACTAGTGCATATAACAAAACAGCGTAATGCTTTTTGGAAAAACGAAGCTATTATAAGACCCAGGTCCCATCACACAATGCAACGCAAGCCGGAGGATAGGGTTTTACCTTATAATAGCCAAACATGCTTGGTACGTTTTAAAAACAAATCATTTGATACTATAATAAGTGTATAGTGTCAAAACAATTTCAATCATAAATATCAATTCTAGGCGGCATGGGTACCATCTATCATGTCGCCATACTAGGCTCTACAAATAAAACCGAAATATCTCGTATTGGAAATTGGATTTCCGTCATGAGTCGAGGCAAGGGGCAAGCTCCTCTCCGATTCGAGACACTCTAGCAAATGCCTCGGGACTACACACTCCGGGTAACCCCTGGATCTTAAGGGTCGGTCCTCCATTACGTTTGAGGATTAATTATTCCTGAACACACGTTTCCCCGTCCTTACAGACCTAAAATCGAGGCGCCTCGCATCCAACAACCACATAGGTGAAAAGTATATAAATGTCAGGGCCGGTAAGTCACTGACACCACCAAAGCTAGAAAGAAACATCGTGCACTCCCCGCAGCCACTATCCCGTTTTTGACTCATACCGAGGTATGTGGCTCGCGAATTCACGTTATACACAAAGCTGCCACATAGGTCGTGCTTTGATCATCAACCACATGACTTTGCTTTTCAACAGAAGCCTTGATCAATTGCCATTAGGCGTGCCACACAGGCAATCAATGCCATGCGACTGATGTCCATCGATATACAACCTCTGAGTTCGTACGTCTCAGAGAAGGGCGTTAAGCAAAAGCATAAATTCTCCGCCGCCAAAAAGATATGTAACAACCCGAAAATCTGGGCCAGTTTAAAATTTTTATTTTGGCAATTTTAATGAATTTTTAAAATTTAAAATGAATTATTTTAAATAATAACGACGAGAAATTTATTTTGAATAGAAATAATAGGATCTAATTGATGATATCTTTCCAACGAATCCGGAAAATCAAAATTTCATTGCGGGAATCAAAAGATATGTCCAGTTGAAAATTCTGAATAGTCGCTATGGAATTCAGGCCCTTAAAAATGGGAATTTTGCAAACGACCTCGGATTTCGACGAAACCACTTTTGTTGGATCCGTGATGTCCAGTTATTGCTAGATTCCAAATTTCATAATTTTCTGAATCAATATGTGAGCGTGGAAAAGGAAAACGTGTTTTGACCATTTCAGTTGATTTTAACCGACTGGAAAATAGCCATTTTCCAACGGTCTTAGAATTCGACGAAACTAGTTTTGTTAGGACCGTATCGTCAATACGAAGCTAGGAAATATTTTTCAGGAATTCATAGAGTTAGTATGTGACCCCAGTAAATTGAAATGTACGTTTAAAATTCAATATAATTATTTAATTGTAAATTTGATGGAAAATAATCGAAACAGCCGAATCAGCTGACGATACATATCCCATTGTGTTCGGAATGGGGGTAAAACGCTATGGACGACAGGCGGCGGGCCTCGTTTTGAGGTCGTATGTAAAAGTCAACTTAGGAGAGAGAAATTAAAATTAATTAATAAAAAAATCCCCTTTCTCTCCTTTCCTTATATTCTGCCCCCCCCCCCCCCGATATTTTCAATTCAGTTTTTCAGGAAAAAAAAATCGAACGACGGAAAAGGGGGAAACCCTCGCCGCTCCCCCTCGTCGTTGCCAGCGCCGCCGCGCCTCAGGCGGGCCACCCCGTCGCCCCTCCAGCCTCCTCGCTCCCCTCTCCTCTTCAATCGACGTGTCCAACCCCCTGAGCATCCAAAGCCGCCACCACTTCCCTGAACCCACCACTGGACCGCGACCGAGCCTCCCCCTCCGCCAGCAGCACCCAGCGCCACCACCCATTCTGCCTAGCTCCGACCAGCGGGCCCCTCCCCTTTAAAAATATGGTTTTTACACGTTTGCACCTTCGGAAATGACACCCCGACGCAGCCCGAGCCCCTGCTCCACCTCGACAGCGCCTCCACCAGCTCCTTCGATCCACCTTCAGCCACCGGTGCGCGTTTATATGATTTTTCTTTGATTTATTTATGTACGATGATAAAAATATGATTTTTATATAAACCGCTTTGAAATGAAATTGTGATTTTTCGTTATATGAAATTTATTTGATTTTAAAATTGAATTTTAACTAAGTAAAAAGGCGGAGATTTTTAAAATAGAAAAGATTATATTTTTAAAAGAAGAAAGACGATATTTTAAATGGAGAAAGGTGAGATTTTTACATATGTAGTGGGTTAAAAATATGACTTTTACATAGTAGGAACTATAAAAATGTAATCTTTATGAGATAGAGAATATAAAAATATCATCTTTGTATATGTAGCGAAATAAAAATCTGATTTTTATTTTATATACGTTGAAATAAAGTGGTGATTTTTATGATGATGAAATCTATATTTTTGAAAAGATGAAGTCTTTATATTTGAAAAGGAGAAATCTTTATAGTTGAAAAGGCGAGATCTTTATATAGATGATAACGATATAAAAATATGATTTTTATATATTGAACATCGAAGTAAAAATATGATTTTTATATATTGAACATCGAAGTAAAAATTCGATTTTTATATATCGAATAGCGAAGTAAAAATTGGGTTTTTTCATATTGAATAGAGAAGTAAAAATTCGATTTTTATATATGTAGTGGCTACGGGCAACGAAGATGACAAAAATGCGATAACGATGAAGATTTCTATCAAAGAAGAGTCAAGATGTTTGGATAGCTATTGGTGAGAACTTCTCACTCTAAATTCTCTTTTTCTAGTTATATATATATACTAGGATGCAGACGGTGCTTAGTAGCACCCGACACAATCGTCCATAGACCATGGACTTGTTTGTTTGATTGCAAAAATTGGTTAGATTATTTGATTGAAATTTGAGTTGTTTGGTGAAATGGAATGGATTGATTGATGTGTGAATGGCGTGGGCCTTCACTAGACCGGGGATAAGGCTAGGCCTTGTCCCGTTTCAAGTATCGTGCCGTTATGCCGCCGAAATTTTCTAAAATATGTTAGAAAAATAAAAATATCATTTTATTGAATAAATGAACTGAATAGAAATTCATGGGTTAAAATAAAATGTTTTATCGTTAAAAATATAATTTTTAACGTGAAAGGGAATAAATGAATATTTATAAACAAATCGGCCGATTTGTTTATATACACTGATTTGACTGATATCGATTGGGTCGATAAATTTTACACGTCGCCCAACTGCACAACTAAAATCTATGTTTGATTGTTTGAAACCCCACACTGGTGTTGGGATGAAATTTGATGTTCACTCATCCTGATTGAGTAAATATGTCGATCTATCGATTGACAGGCTGTCATAAGCGTCAGATATCTATATTTGATGCTTATACAGTGTAGTGCACTTTGGTTGATGGTTGATTATTTTTCAATGCTATTATATACATGTGTTGTATGGAATCCATATAATTAACATTATATGGTGATTGATTGGGCCTCATTCCAATCGGGAAAATAATGAATATTATAAAGGAAAATTCATGTGTTGAATCTATTCATGTGTTGAGTGAAATATTTTAATAATAAAATTCACATCTTTATCATATTTACAATAGATTCTACTTTAGGGTGGAGTCTAATTAAAATCAAACGATAGATACCATAGTTTTATAAAATATTTTACATAACAAAAATAGTGATGTGTTGACAGTACTCATGTGTTGAGATTAGTCGTGTGTTGAAAGAAATATAGATTCATGTGTTGAATGGGATAAATATTCATTTGTTGATTAGAATAAAGAAGTTTTTGAAAAATATAAAGCCGTGTTGATTAGAGATGCGTTATTTTGACGCGAACGATATTTATATCGATTTTATTCGTTTTATAATGAATATGGAAAAGTGATTTCAAAATTTAATATTTGAAATGAATTCAAATTGAATTGAATAGAAAGTGAATTTGAAAACTGAATTGAATTGAATCGAATTTGAATTTGAATTGAATTGAAATGAACTCGAATTGAATTGAAATCATATCGATTTGAAATTGAAGTCGATATTGTTTTGAAACGAATTTAGAACTATTTATAAAATTCGTTTTAAAAGGAAATCGATGAAATATATATATATATATATATATATATATATAATGGCCTGAATAGAACGCGCCGCGCCGCGGCAGTTCGTGAATTTCAACCATTAACTTCGAATGGACACTACGGGAGATCCGACCGTCGGATTCTCATAAAACCGGAACCGTTGGGTACGTATCGAAAAGAGCTTTCCAATGAATATTAGAAATTTGAAATCTAACGGTTGGATTTGGAATTATGTCCAAATCAAATTCGAAAAAAGGTCGCTGTAAGTGCAGTTCGATGGCCGTTGATGGAAATCGACTGTACTGGCCTTGATAAAATTATTAAAAATATCTATAATTTGTGTAAAATTATAATATGTGAATTGGAAAGAATTCGGCTGGAAAATTCCACATTTGAATAGATAAAAATAGATTTTTATCGAAATGAACTAGTTTTGAACTAGAATTAAAATCAATTTATTTTTGAAATAAATAAATTGAATTTGAAAGTGATTTTAAAAATAATCAATATTCCCAATATGTTAATTGGACTGGGGCTGAATCGAAATTATCTTCGGAATATTTCGATGTTGGATTTCGTAACTATACAGATACCGTTATGGGAATTTGAAAGATATATTTTATATTGTTATTTCCAATACGATATTTGTTGGCTTCAGAATTTGATATTGAACATAAGTCGGTATATTTTCTATTCAGAGCCTTGTATATAATATCAAATGTGATTTGGGTTTATCGTGAATCGTGTTTTAGATGACATTGGTTCTTTAACCCAGTTAAAGGCAGGATGTTGATTTTGAAAAGATTAAAACTAAGTGGAGTTTTAATGAATCTTTAATTAGATTAAAATGTGAATTGATAATTTAAATTATCAAATTTGAAAGGTGATCGAGAATGGAGTATCACCAGTTTTGCTCCAAAGCGATAGTTAAATCTGTAATTAGATTTGAACGTGAAATGGTAATTAATTTTACCGATAACACCGTGGTGTTAGATATGGAGTATTACCAGTTTTCTCCATGGGATATATAGGTTGGGATTGGGAAATAAAATAAATAATTACTTCGGTGTGGTTCGTTAATCCCGACTAGTTTGAAATGATATCCAAAGGAAAATTATAGGAAAAATTTAGAAGAATTTATCTTTGATAAAATTAATGGGAACCTTTCCCTAAGAATGTGATTTTGTGAATAAAAGAATATTCTGAATTGGAATGAGGCGTTTGTGTGTTTGTGTAACATTTGTTTATTATATACGTGGGTTATTCAGAAAGGCCGGGTTATACCCATTCTGAATAACCGATTCGACGAGATGTCGAAGATGAAGACGGTGGTTGAAGACCGGAAGTCTTCACATCGTTTGGGTGATTACTGATGATCTTGATTGGGCTGTACACCCAAGATGAGGGAAACAGTTGGTGATCGTCCAGACGTACTTGGAGATCGATGGATATGCGAGGAAAGTGCCTCCGGTTTCGTTCAGACCCAGAACGAAGTTGTAAATGGATTGTGTGTCTGACATTGGATTTTATTCTGTGTTGATTGATCTCTATTAAATATACATCTGTTTGGCGGTGGAGAATTTATTCTCTTGCTTAAGGCCCTTCTCTGAGACGTATGAGCTCAGAGGTTGTATAATGATGGACATCAGTCGCATTGAGTGAATTGCCAATGTGGCATGCGTAAGTGGCAATTGATCAAGGCTTCTGTTGAAAAGCAAAGTCTTGTGGTTGATGATCAAAGCACGGCCTGTGTGGCGTAGCTTTGTGTATAACGTGAATTCGCGAGCCTCACACCTCGGTATGAGTCAAAAACGAGATAGTGACTGCAGGGAGAGCACGACGTTTCTTTCTAGCTAGGGTGGTGTCAGTGACCTACAAGCCCTGACATTTATATACTTTTCACCTGTGTGGTTGTTGGATACGAGGCGCCTCGGATATAGGTCTGTAAGGACTGGGAAACGTGTGTTCAGGAATAACTAATCCTCAAAAGTAAGAGAGGACCGGCCCTGAAGATCCAAGGATCATAGTGGGGTCCTGAGGCATTTGCTAGAGTGTCTCGAACGCGGAGAGGAGCTTGCCCCTTGCCTCGACTCATGACGGAAATCCAATTTCCAATACGTGTATTGCGGTTTTAATTGTAGAACTAGTATGGCGACATGATATATGGTACCCATGCCGTCTATGATTTATATTTATGATTGAAATTGTTTTGATGCTATACACTTATTATAGTATCAAATGATTTGTTTTAAACGTATCAAGCATGTTTGGCTATTATAAGGGAAAACCCTATCCTCCGGCTTGCGTTGCATTGTGTGATGGGACATGGGTCTTATAATAGCTTCATTTTTCGAAAAAGCATTGCGCTGTTTATTCTATGCACTGGTATTCTTGGGAGGAAACCCGTTCCGTGTTATACGGCGTGGTCCCTTGAATTACTCTCTTTTAAAGTAAAGTTTTAAATAATTGTTTTAGTTCTCACACCAGTCACATGACTGACCTGGAGTTTATTGTTTTAACCTAAACTCTGGGTGCCCCTATTTTCCACACAGGCAGCTAGTAGTTTTGGTTTTTGCAGATTTATATTTACAGGGTCCTGATTTACAGCTGGAACGATGCTTGGAAAGCTCTGTATCCGTGTATCACTTCTAGTTGTGATTTTGTATTATTTTCCGCTGCTATGTAATTTATTGTAATCTCTGACATTTGTCGAATGTAATTTATTCATTTATACTCTGTATATTCTTGTATCCGATGGAATTGTTGTAATAACAATGAAATGTTCTTCCGTCTGCGTTCCGATGTGTGTTATTCTCAAAGTATTCGTGCTTTCCTTCACGGGGAAGTTACGGGTTCTTACAGTTGGTATCAGAGCTTTGGATTACAGAGCTCGAGAACAAGACACATTAGAACCATACGAAAGAATTCATCAGATATTGGATTAGTAATATCCAATTAGAATGACTCGTTAGAGATAGGATCAATAGTATCCTAGAACGAGTGTGAAGAGTATATTTTTCAAATGAAAACAATTTTGTTTTAAAAATTTAAACCATTTTATACGTATTTGAATATTTATTTATATTGATATGGACAATCCAATATATAAAGTTTTGTATATACGCGTCATGAACGTATATTCGAAGTTTTAATATATTAGATAGATATAGAGTCACATTCTAGACACCCGGGGATAATTCTGATGATGTGGCCACATCATCGGTATTTATGTTCGTGTTTCGAAGGTGTGATATATATATTTCCATTAGACTGGTGTGAGAACCAAAACTTATATCGTTAGAATACATTGTTGTGAATTGGCATCAAAAACATGATTTTTTGTATAGGTATCAAAAATTTATGAATTTGAAACTCTAATTCACTAATTGATTGATGTTTGTGTTGTTTGTCTAATTGTTTGCTAATTTTGAACCATTAGCCTAATTGTATCGAATATTGAACTGTATTGAAAATTGGTCGCATTTGCTTGCATATACATATACTATCATTGAACAGGTCATAGCAAGAAGGCTAGAGCCGAAGAATAAAATTTGTTTGCCCGACAAATAGGTACATGTTTGCCACACAATTTATTGTTTTGTTTGGGTGATGATGATTATATGAGCCTATTGGCTAGCCGCTTGGCTTTTTCTTTTTCTTTTTGAGATCAGAAGGCCTATATGGCAATTTCGGGATTTTCCCGTGGCTCCCGGTGCTGGGGAGGTTATGGCGAAATTTTTCGAAAATTTAGGGTGTTAGCCAAAATTTTGAAAACTTGAAAATTCTCAGAAACTGAAAAGTTGGAGAATGGAAGCCAGATCGAGCGTAGAGTTGATTAATCAAACCACTTTCGACTTTGTTCCTTTTCGGGGACGAAAAGTTTTAAGTGGGGGAGATTGTAACAACCCGAAAATCTGGGCCAGTTTAAAATTTTTATTTTGGCAATTTCAATGAATTTTGAATATTTAAAATGAATTATTTTAAATAATAACGACGAGAAATTTATTTTGAATAGAAATAATAGGATCTAATTGATGATATCTTTCCAACGAATCCGGAAAATCAAAATTTCATAGCGGGAATCAAAAGATATGTCCAGTTGAAAATTCTGAACAGTCGTTATGGAATTCAGGCCCTTAAAAATGGGAATTTTGCAAACGACCTCGGAGTTCGACGAAACCACTTTTATTGGATCCGTGATGTCCAGTTATTGCTAGATTCCAAATTTCATAATTTTATGAATCAATACGTGAGCGTGGCAAAGGAAAACATGTTTTGACCATTTCAGTTGATTTTAATCGACTGGAAAATAGCCATTTTTCCAACGGTCTCAGAATTCGACGAAACTAGTTTTGTTAGGACCGTATCGTCAATACGAAGCTAGAAAATATTTTTCAGGAATTCATAGAGTTAGTATGTGACCCCAGTAAATTGAAATGTACGTTTAAAATTCAATATAATTATTTAATTGTAAATTTGATGGAAAATAATCGAAACAGCCGAATCAGCTGACGATACATATCCCATTGTGTTCGGAATGGGGGTAAAATGCTATGGACGACAGGCGGTGGGCCTCGTTTTGAGGTCGTATGTAAAAGTCAACTTAGGAGATAGAAATTAAAATTAATTAATAAAAAAATCCCCTTTCTCTCCTTTCCTTATACTCTGCCCCCCCCCCCCCCGATATTTTCAATTCAGTTTTTCAGGAAAAAAAACCGAACGACGGAAAAGGGGGAAACCCTCGCCGCTCCCCCTCGTCATTGCCAGCGTCGCCGCTCCCCCTCGTCGTTGCCAGCGCCGCCGCGCCTCAGGCGGGCCACCCCGTCGCCCCTCCAGCCTCCTCGCTCCCCTCTCCTCTTCAATCGACGTGTCCAACCCCCTGAGCATCCAAAGCCGCCACCACTTCCCTGAACCCACCACCGGACCGCGACCGAGCCTCCCCCACCGCCAGCAGCACCCAGCGCCACCACCCATTCCGCCTAGCTCCACCAGCGGGCCCCTCCCCTTTAAAAATCCGGTTTTTACACATTTGCACCTTCGGAAATGACACCCCGACGCAGCCCGAGCCCCTGCTCCACCTCGACAGCGCCTCCACCAGCTCCTTCGATCCACCTTCAGCCACCGATGCGCGTTTATATGATTTTTCTTTGATTTATTTATGTACGATGATAAAAATATGATTTTTATATAAACCTCTTTGAAATGAAATTGTGATTTCTCGTTATATGAAATTTATTTGATTTTAAAATTGATTTTTAACTAAGTAAAGAGGCGGAGATTTTTAAAATAGAAAAGATTAGATTTTTAAAAGAAGAAAGACGATATTTTTAAATGGAGAAAGGTGAGATTTTTACATATGTAGTGGGTTAAAAATACGACTTTTACATAGTAGGAACTATAAAAATGTAATCTTTATGAGATAGAGAATTTAAAAATATCATCTTTGTATATGTAGCGAAATAAAAATCTGATTTTTATTTTATATACGTTGAAATAAAGTGGTGATTTTTATAATGATGAAATCTATATTTTTGAAAACATGAAGTCTTTATATTTGAAAAGGAGAAATCTTTATAGTTGAAAAGGCGAGATCTTTATATAGATGATAACGATATAAAAATATGATTTTTATATATTGAACATCGAAGTAAAAATATGATTTTTATATATTGAACATCGAAGTAAAAATTCGATTTTTATATATCGAATAGCGAAGTAAAAATTGGGTTTTTTCATATTGAACAGCGAAGTAAAAATTCGATTTTTATATATGTAGTGGCTACAGGCAACGAAGATGACAAAAATGCGATAACGATGAAGATTTCTATCAAAGAAGAGTCAAGATGTTTGGATAGCTATTGGTGAGAACTTCTCACTCTAAATTCTCTTTTTCTAGTTATATATATATATACTAGGATGCAGACGGTGCTTAGTAGCACCCGACACAATCGTCCATAGACCATGGACTTGTTTGTTTGATTGCAAAAATTGGTTAGATTATTTGATTGAAATTTGAGTTGTTTGGTGAAATGGAATGGATTGATTGATGTGTGAATGGCGTGGGCCTTCACTAGACCGGGGATAAGGCTGGGCCTTGTCCCGTTTCTAGTATCATGCCGTTATGCCGCCGAAATTTTCTAAAATATGTTAGAAAAATAAAAATATCATTTTATTGAATAAATGAACTGAATAGAAATTCATGGGTTAAAATAAAATGTTTTATCGTTAAAAATATAATTTTTAACGTGAAAGGGAATAAATGAATATTTATAAACAAATCGGCCGATTTGTTTATATACACTGATTTGACTGATATCGATTGGGTCGATAAATTTTACACGTCGCCCAACTGCACAACTAAAATCTGTGTTTGATTGTTTGAAACCCCACACGGGTGTTGGGATGAAATTTGATGTTCACTCATCCTGATTGAGTAAATATGTCGACCGATCGATTGACAGGCTGTCATAAGCATCAGATATCTATATTTGATGCTTATACAGTGTAGTGCACTTTGGTTGATGGTTGATTATTTTTCAATGCTATTATATACATGTGTTGTATGGAATCCATATAATTAACATTATATGGTGATTGATTGGGCCTCATTCCAATCGGGAAAATAATGAATATTATAAAGGAAAATTCATGTGTTGAATCTATTCATGTGTTGAGTGAAATATTTTAATAATAAAATTCACATCTTTATCATATTTACAATTAGAATCTACTTTACGGTGGAGTCTAATTAAAATCAAACGATAGATACCATAGTTTTATAAAATATTTTACATAACAAAAATAGTGATGTGTCGACAGTACTCATGTGTTGAGATTAGTCGTGTGTTGAAAGAAATATAGATTCATGTGTTGAATGGGATAAATATTCATTTGTTGATTAGAATAAAGAAGTTTTTGAAAAATATAAAGCCGTGTTGATTAGAGATGCGTTATTTTGACGCGAACGATATTTATATCGATTTTATTCGTTTTATAATGAATATGGAAAAGTGATTTCAAAATTTAATATTTGAATTGAATTCAAATTGAATTGAATAGAAAGTGAATTTGAAAACTGAATTGAATTGAAACGAATTTGAATTTGAATTGAATTGAAATGAACTCGAATTGAATTGAAATCAAATCGATTTGAAATTGAAGATGAAGTAGAAATTGTTTTGAAACGAATTTAGAACTATTTATAAAATTCGTTTTAAAAGGAAATCGATGAAATATATATAATATATATATTATATATATATATATATATAATGGCCTGAATAGAACGCGCCGCGCCGCGGCAGTTCGTGAATTTCAACCATTAACTTCGAATGGACATTACGGGAGATCCGACCGTCGGATTCTCATAAAACCGGAACCGTTGGGTTCGTATCAAAAAGGGCTTTCCAATGAATATTAGAAATTTGAAATCTAACGGCTGGATTTGGAATTATGTCCAAATTAAATTCGAAAAAAGGTCGCTGTAAGTGCAGTTCGATGGCCGTTGATGGAAATCGACTGTACTGGCCTTGATAAAATTATTAAAAATATATATAATTTGTGTAAAATTATAATATATGAATTGGAAAGAATTGGGCTGGAAAATTCCACATTTGAATAGATAAAAATAGATTTTTATCGAAATGAACTAGTTTTGAACTAGAATTAAAATTTATTTATTTTTGTAATAAATAAATTGAATTTGAAAGTGATTTTAAAAATAATCAATATTCCCAATATGTTAATTGGACTGGTGCTTAATCGAAATTATCTTCGGAATATTTCGATGTTGGATTTCGTAACTATACAGATATCGTTATGGGAATTTGAAAGATATATTTTATATCGTTATTTCCAATACGATATTTGTTGGCTTCAGAATTTGATATTGAATATAAGTCGGTATATTTTCTATTCAGATCCTTGTATATAATATCAAATGTGATTTGGGTTTATCGTGAATCGTGTTTTAGATGACATTGGTTCTTTAACCCAGTTAAAGGCAGGATGTTGATTTTGAAAAGATTAAAACTAAGTGGAGTTTTAATGAATCTTTAATTAGATTAAAATGTGAATTGATAATTTAAATTATCAAATTTGAAAGGTGATCGAGAATGGAGTATCACCAGTTTTGCTCCAAAGCGGTAGTTAAATCTGTAATTAGATTTGAACGTGAAATGGTAATTAATTTTACCGATAACACCGTGGTGTTAGATGTGGAGTATTACCAGTTTTCTCCATGGGAAATATAGGTTGGGATTAGGAAATAAAATAAATAATTACTTCGGTGTGGTACGTTAATCCCGACTAGTTTGAAATGATATCCAAAGGAAAATTATAGGATAAATTTAGAAGAATTTATCTTTGATAAAATTAACGGGAACCTTTCCCTAAGAATGGGATTTTGTGAATAAAAGAATATTCTGAATTGGAATGAGGCGTTTGTGTGTTTGTGTAACATTTGTTTATTATATACGTGGGTTATTCAGAAAGGCCGGGTTATACCCATTCTGAATAACCGATTCGACGAGATGTCGAAGATGAAGACGGTGGTTGAAGACCGGAAGTCTTCACATCTTTTGGGTGATTACTGATGATCTTGATTGGGCTGTACACCCAAGATGAGGGAAACAGTTGGTGATCGTCCAGATGTACTTGGAGATCAATGGATATGCGAGGAAAGTGCCTCCGGTTTCGTTCAGACCCAAAACGAACTTGTAAATGGATTGTGTGTCTGACATTGGATTTTATTCTGTGTTGATTGATCTCTATTAAATATACATCTGTTTGGCGGCGGAGAATTTATTCTCTTGCTTAATGCCCTTCTCTGAGACGTATGAGCTCAGAGGTTGTATATCGATGGACATCAGTCGCATGGAGTGAATTGCCAATGTGGTATGGGTAAGTTGCAATTGATCAAGGCTTCTGTTGAAAAGCAAAGTCTTGTGGTTGATGATCAAAGCACGGCCTGTGTGGCGTAGCTTTGTGTATAACATGAATTCGCGAGCCTCACACCTCGGTATGAGTCAAAAACGGGATAGTGACTGCAGGGAGAGCACGACGTTTCTTTCTAGCTAGGGTGGTGTCAGTGACCTACCAGCCCTGACATTTATATACTTTTCACCTGTGTGGTTGTTGGATACGAGGCGCCTCGGATATAGGTCTGTAAGGACCGAGAAACGTATGTTCAGGAATAACTAATCCTCAAAAGTAAGAGAGAACCGACCCTGAAGATCCAAGGATCATAGTGGGGTCCTGAGGCATTTGCTAGAGTGTCTCGAACGCGGAGAGGAGCTTGCCCCTTGCCTCGACTCATGACGGAAATCCAATTTCCAATACGTGTATTGCGGTTTTAATTGTAGAACTAGTATGGCGACATGATATATGGTACCCATGCCGTCTATGATTTATATTTATGATTGAAATTGTTTTGACACATACACTTATTATAGTATCAAATGATTTGTTTTAAACGTATCAAGCATGTTTGGCTATTATAAGGGAAAACCCTATCCTTCGGCTTGCGTTGCATTGTGTGATGGGACCTGGGTCTTATAATAGCTTCATTTTTCGAAAAAGCATTGCGCTGTTTATTCTATGCACTAGTATTCTTGGGAGGAAACCCGTTCCGTGTTATACGGCGTGGTCCCTTGAATTACTCTCTTTTAAAGTAAAGTTTTAAATAACTGTTTTAGTTCTCACACCAGTCACATGACTGACCTGGAGTTTATTGTTTTAACCTAAACTCTGGGTGCCCCTATTTTCCACACGGGCAGCTAGTAGTTTTGGTTTTGCAGATTTATATTCACAGGGTCCTGATTTACAGCTGGAACGATGCTCGGAAAGATCTGTATCCGTGTATCACTTCTAGTTGTGATTTTGTATTATTTTCCGCTGCTATGTAATTTATTGTAATCTCTGATATTTGTCGAATGTAATTTATTCATTTATACTGTATATTCTTGTATCTCATGGAATTGTTGTAATAACAATGAAATGTTCTTCCGTCTGCGTTCCGATGTGTGTTGTTCTCAAAGTATTCGTGCTTTCCTTCACGGGGAAGTTACGGGTTCTTACAAGATGTATATTTAATAGAGATCAATCAACATAGAATAAAATCCAATGTCAGACACACTGTCCATTTACAAGTTCGTTCTGGGTCTGAATAAAACCGGAGGCACTTTCCTCGCATATCCATCGATCTCCATGCACGTCTGGACGATCACCAACTGATTCCCTTATCTTGGGTGTACAACCCAATCAAGATTATCAATCATCGACCAAACGATGTGAAGACTTCCGGTCTTCATCCACCGTCTTCATCTTCGACATATCGTCGAATCGGTTATTCAGAATGGGTATAAACCCGGCCTTTCTGAATGACCCGCGTATATAGTAAATAAATTTTATACAAACATAACTTGGGCCTCATTCCAATTGGAAAAACAAAGGAAAATGCGTTTGACCAGTTTCATTTGATTTTAATCGACTGGAAAATCACCATTTTTCTAACGGTCTCAGAATTCGATGAAACTGGTTTTGTTAGGACCGTGTCATCAATACGAAGCTAGAAAATATTTTTCGGGAACTTTTCGAGTTAGTATGTGACCCCAGTAAATTGAAATGCGCATTCAAATTTAATATATAGAGTTATATGTTGATTTTGATGAAAACTGATCGAAACGATCGAATCAGCCGACGATACATATCCCATTGTATTCGGAATGGGGGTAAAACGCTAGGGACGACAGGCGGTGGATCTCGTTTGGAGGTCGAATGAAAAGTCAACATATTTGAAATAAAAATAAAATAAATAATTACTTCGGTGTGGTTCGCTAATCTCGACTAGTTTGAAATGACATCTAAAGGAAGATTAAAGAATAAATTTCAAGGAATTTATTTTTGATAAAATTAACGGAAACCTTTCCCTAAGAATGTGAAATTTAGAAACTAACTGTAGGTTAGCCAAGAAGGATGGTTTTCTGGGTATTGATCTGATGTTGGTTTCGACCTTCGGGGTTAATATTTGGGAAGTTGTTCCCTTGCTAATTTATGATTAGTGACTGCAGAATTGGTATATATTCTTACAACGCTTCCTTTTATATAAAGATTATATTTTTACATCGCTACCCATATAAAAATTGGATTTTTATATACTAAGTACCATTATAAAAACAAAGAATATTATAAAATAAAGGTTCATGTGTTGACAGTACTCATCTGTTGAGACTAGTCATGTGTTGAACGAAATATTTTAACAATAAAATTTACATCTTTATCATATATAAAATTAGAAACTAACTGGAAAATAGATAAGATGAGTGGCCTCCTGGATATTGATCTGATGTTGGTTTCGGCCTTCGGGGTTAATATTCAGGGAATCGTTCTCTTACTAATTTACGGTTGGAGTCTGATTTGAAATCAAACGATAGATACCATAATTTTTATAAAATATTTTAAGTAACAAAAATAGTCACATGTGGACAGTACTCATTCGTTGAGATTAGTCATGTGTTGACAAAAATATAGATTCATGTATTGAATAGGATAGATATTCATTTGTTGAATAGAATAACGGAATTATTGAAATATACAAAGCCGTGTTGATTAGAGATGCGCTATTTTGATGCGAACGATATTTATATCGATTATATTCGTTTTTATAATTGATTGAATATAAAAGAAATTCGAATTGAATTGAATATAAAACGAATTCGAATTGAATTGAATATATAACGAATTCGAATTGAATAGAATATATAACAAATTCGAATTGAATTGAATATATAACGAATTCGAATTGAATTGAATATATAACGAATTCGAATTGAATTGAATATATAACGAATTCGAATTGAATTGAATATATAACGAATTCGAATTGAATATATAATGAATTCAAATTGAATTGAAAACGAATTGAAATAGAATAAAAATCGATTTAAAATGAATTCAAATTGAATCGAAATTTGAATTGAGTTGAAATGAATTTAAAACGAATTTATAAGGAAAAATTCAATTTTGATTTGAATTTGAAATGGAAGTTGAAATTGTTTTTGAAACGAATCTAAAACTATTTATAAAATTCATTTTAAATAGAAATCAATGAAATATATATTATATATATTATATATATAATATAATGGCCTGAATAGAACGCGCCCCGCCGCGGCAGTTCGTAAATTTCGACCATTGACTTCAAACGGACATTTCGGGAGATCCGACCGTCGGTTCCTCCTAAAACCGTAACCGTTGGGTTTGTATCGAAAAGAGCTTTCTAACGAATATTAGAAATTTGAAATCTAATGGTTGGATTTGGAGATACGTACAAATCAAATTTGGAAAATGTCGCTGTAAGTGAAGTTCGATGGCCGTTGATGGAAATCGACTGTACGGGCCTTGATAAAATTATTAAAAATAGTAATAATTTGTGTAAAATCATAAGAAATGATTTGCGAAAAATTGGGTGAAAAACTCCATGTTTGAAAAGATAAAAATAGATTTTTTATCGAAATGAACTAGTTTTGAACTAAAATTAAAACCCATTTATTTTTAAATAAATAAATTGGATTTGAAATGGGTTTTAAATAGAATTGATTTGTGGGTTTATCGTGAAGGGTGTTTTAAATAACACTTGTTCTTTAACCCGATAATAAATAGAATGTGATTTGGGTTTATCATGAACTGTGTTTTAAACGACATTAATTATTTAACCAAGAAAAAGGAGTTTTAATGAATCTGCAATTAGATTGAAATGTGAATTGATAATGAAAATTATCAAATATGGAAAGTGAGCGAAAATGGAGTATCACCCGTTTTGCTCCAAAGCGATAGTTAAATCTTTAATTAGATTTGAACGTGAAATGGTAATTAATTTTACCGATAACACCGTGGTATTAGATATGGATTATTACCAGTTTTGCTTCATGGGATGAATAGGTTGGGATTGGGAAATAAAATAAATAATTACTTCGGTGTGGTTTGCTAATCTCGACTAGTTTGAAATGACATCTAATGGAAGATTAAAGAATAAATTTTAAGGAATTTATCTTTGATAAAATTAATGGGAACCTTTCCCTAAGAATGTGAAATTTAGATACTAACTGTAGGTTAGCCAAGAAGGATGGTTTTCTGGGTATTGATCTGATGTTGGTTTCGGCCTTCGGGGTTAATATTTGGGAAATTGTTCCCTTGTTAATTTACGATTAGTGATTGCTGAATTGGAATGAGGCATATGTTATGTTTGTGTAACATTTATTTACTATACACGCGGGTCATTCAGAAAGGCCGGGTTTATACTGATTCTGAATAACCGATTCGACGATATGTCGAAGATGAAGACGGTGGATGAAGACCGGAAGTCTTCACATCGTTTGGGTGATGATTAATGATCTTGATTTGGCTGTACAGCCAAGATGAGGGAATCAATTGGTGATCGTCTAGACGTACATGGAGATCGATGGATATGCGAGGAAAGTGCCTCTGGTTTCGTTCAGACCCAGAACGAACTTGTAAATGGACTATGTGTCTGACATTAAATATACATCTGTTTGGCGGCGGAGAATTTATTCTTTTGCTTAACGCCCTTCTATGAGACGTACGAGCTAAGAGGTTGTATATCGATGGACATCAGTCGCATGGCATGAATTGCCTGTGTGGCACGCCTAAGTGGCAATTGATCAAGGCTTCTGTTGAAAAGAAAAGTCTTGTGGTTGATGATCAAAGCATGGCCTACGTGGCAGCTTTGTGTACAACGTGAATTCGCGAGCCTCACACCTCGGTATGAGTCAAAAACGGGATAGTGACTGCGGGGAGAGCACGATGTTTCTTTCTAGCTTTGGTGGTGTCAGTGAATTACCATCCCTGACATTTATATACTTTTCACCTATGTGGTTGTTGGATGCGAGGCGCCTCGATTCTAGGTCTGTAAGGACCGGGAAACGTGTGTTCAGGAATAATTAATCCTCAAACTTAACAGAGGACCGGCCCTGAAGATCCAGGGGTTACCCAGAGTGTGTAGTCCCGAGGCATTTGCTAGAGTGTCTCGAATCGGAGAGGAGCTTGCCCATTGCCTCGACTCTTGACGGAAACCCTATTTCCAATACGAGATATTTCGGTTTTATTTGTAGAGCCTAGTATGGCGACATGATAGATGGTACCCATGCCGCCTAGGATTGGTATTTATGATTGAAATTGTTTTGGCACTATACACTTATTATAGTATCAAATGATTTGTTTTTAAAACGTACCAAGCATGTTTGGCTATTATAAGGGAAAACCCTATCCTCCGGCTTGCGTTGCATTGTGTGATGGGACCTGGGTCTTATAATAGCTTCATTTTTCCAAAAAGCATTGCGCTATTTTGTTATATGCACTAGTATTCTTGGGAGGAAACCCGTTCCGTGTTATACGGCGTGGTCTCTTGAATTACTCTCTTTTAAAGTAAAGTTTTAAATAACTGTTTTAGTTCTCACACTAGTCACATGACTGACTTGGAGTTTATTGTTTTAACCTAAACTCTGGGTGCCCCTATTTTCCACACGGGCAGCTAGTAGTTTTGGTTTTGCAGATTTATATTCACAGGTTCCTAGCTTACAGTTGGAGTGATATCTGGAAAGCTCTGTATCCGTATATCTCTTTCTAGTTGGGTTTTGTATTATTTCCGCTGCGATGTATTTCAATGTAATTTATTGTAATCTCTGATATTCATCGAATGTAATTTATTCAATTATACTCTGTATATTCTTGTATCTGATGGAATTGTTGTAATAACAATGAAATGTTCTTCCGTCTGCGTTCTATTTTGTCGTGTTCTTAAGGTAATCCAGGCTTTCCTTTCCCGGGAAGTAACGGGCTATCACAGTAACTAACACGGCAAGGAATTTTGCTCGATACAAATCAGTCGTTAAACCAACAAAGACCGTTTGAAACCACTGATCGTTTTGCAACAGGACAAATTGGAACGCAGACAGAAGAACATTTTATTGCTATTACAACAATTCCATCAGATACAAGAATATACAGGGTATAGATTAATATTATACATTTGACAAATATCAGAGATTTCAATAAATTACATAGCAGCGAGAAATAATACAAAGCACAACTGAAGGTGATATACGGATACAGAGCTTTCTGGATATCATTCCAGCTGTAAACCAGGATCCTATGAATATAAATCTGTAAAACCAAAACTACTAGCTACCCGTGTAGAAAATAGGGGCACCCAGAGTTTAGGTTAAAACAATAAACTCCAGGTCAGTCATGTGACTGGTGTGAGAACTAAAATAGTTATTTAAACTTTACTTTAAACGAGAGTAATTCAAGGGACCACGCCGTATAACACGGAACGGGTTTCCTCCCAAGAATACCAGTGCATATAAATAAACAGCGCAATGCTCTTTCAAAAAATGAAGCTATTATAAGACCCAGGTCCCATCACATAATGCAACGCAAGCCGGAGGTTAGGGTTTTCCCTTATAATAGCCAAACATGCTTGGTACGTTTAAAAAAAAAATCATTTGATACTATAATAAGTGTATTGTGTCAAAACAATTTCAATCATAAATATCAATCCTAGGCAGCATGGGTACCATCTATCATGTCGCCATACTAGGCTCTACAAATAAAACTGAAATATCTCGTATTGGAAATTGGATTTCCGTCATGAGTCGAGGCAAGGGGCAAGCTCCTCTCCGATTCGAGACACTCTAGCAAATGTCTCGGGACTACACACTCTGGGTAACCCCTGGATCTTCAGGGTCGGTCCTCCATTACGTTTGAGGATTAAATATTCCTGAACACACGCTTCCCTGTCCTTACAGACCTAAAATCGAGGCGCCTCGCATCCAACAACCACATAGGTGAAAAGTATATAAATGTCAGGGCTGGTAAGTCACTTACACCACCAAAGCTAGAAAGAAACGTCGTGCTCTCCACGTAGTCACTATCTCGTTTTTGACTCATACCGAGGTGTGAGGCTCGCGAATTCACGTTATACACAAAGCTACCACGTAGGTCGTGCTTTGATCATCAACCACAAGACTTTGCTTTTCAACAGAAGCCTTGATCAATTGCCACATAGGAAATTCATGCCATGCGACTGATGTCCATCGATATACAACCTCTGAGCTCGTACGTCTCAAAGAAGGGCGTTAAGCAAGAGAATAAATTCTCCGCCGCCAAACAGATGTATATTTAATGGAGATCAATCAACATAGAATAAAATCCAATGTCAGACACACAGTCCATTTTCAAGTTCGTTCTGGGTCTGAACGAAACCGGAGGCACTTTCCTCGCATATCCATCGATCTCCAAGTACGTCTGGACGACCACTAACTGATTCCCTCATCTTGGGTGTATAGCCCAATCAAGATCATCAGTAATCACCCAAACGATGTGAAGACTTCTGATCTTCAATCACTGTCTTCATCTTCGACATATCGTCGAATCGGTTATTCAGAATGGGTATAAACCTAGCCTTTCCGAACAACCCGCTTATATTAAAACGAATGTTACACAAACACAACATACGCCTCATTCCAATTCATTAGTCACTAACCGTAAATCATTAAGAGAGCAATTTCCCAAATATTAACCCCTAAGGCCGAAACTGTAACACCCCGAAAATTCAATAACTGTGAAATTCAGGAACTAAAGTATAATTAATTTGAAATCAAAGAACTAAGGGAAACGGGATACGCCATTGCGTTCGTCTCGGAAAAATACGCGAAATAGAGTCCGAGTTTTCGAAAAACGTAGTCCGTATGAAGAAGATATGGCCTTCGGAAGTTTTGAATCAAATTTGAAATTCAAACAGAATAAAATAATAATTTGAAATGGGGCCCAATGGGCCAGGCGGATAAAACACCCGCCTAGCCACCCAGGTCGACTGGGCTGTCGACCTGGGCTACCCATGTCGACAGGGCTGTCAACAGCCCTGTCGACAGGGGTATCGACCTGGTCGAGCCCAGTCAACCTGGCTGGCCAGGTCGGTGTGTGGTCGAATTTCTGTGGTCTGCTTTGTCATTAGGGCTAGGTGGCGGGTTTTTATTGGTCTCTCTTCCTAATGAATGGCTATGATCTAACCTAGCAACATCAAGGGTCCTAATCAATTCCTAACCTCTATATAAACAACCCTAGACTAAACCCTAATCTATTCATTCAAAATAAGATTATAGCCGCCATGTTGCTGAGGAACGACAAAGATTAGCCGCCGACTAGAGAGAGAGGATTAGGAAGAAAGTTCTAAAGCCTAAAGCAATTCAAAGCAACCTAAATCTAATCAATTCAACAAAGGAATCGTATCTCTTAATTAGAGAATTCGCCACAACCATTGTAAGTAGAGTATTACTTTGGTATAATAAACAACTGTGTTGATGTGTATGCTTGAATTGTGGCGATGGAAGTAATTCATGTTTGTGCAAAATTATGTTATTCATTATAAAGAACTACATGCGGTAGTTCTATGCAAGTTTACGTTTGGAATATTGCGCAAATTATGTTATCTATGTTGAAGCTACATGTATGTAGTCGATTGAAATTTTATGCAAGTTTGGGGCTTTGTTATTATGCCATCATATTTTTGTGCATAAATCATTTTGCAAGTAATTGAAAGCAAGTTTGGTTGTTATAGTTCATATGAAACTATGTGGGAATTTTGACACCATAATCCATGTATTAAGTCATGCTTTTGCAAAACTTATGAATATGGCTAGGCTATGAATGATATTTGGCATAATTGAAATCTATGATTAAGTCTATCTTGTTTAAAGAATTATATGATGACATATGTGAGACATGGCTAGGTTAGACTCAAAAATCCCTTTTTGCAAGTTTTAAAGCAAACACCATGTTTAGGAATATTTATGCATAAGTATGTTTATACCATCGTTATGTGATTAGACTTAAACCATGATTAAGTTGAATTATGCTTTTGTATTGGTAACAAAGTATCCCCTTTGTAAACATGTAGAAACCTTATGAACATGACATGTTTATGTTTATGCCATGAACAAAATTTAACTTTACTTATGCCATGCTTATGTTTGACATTATGCCATGTTTATGCCAAAAGTATTTATGCCATGCTTATGTTTAACATTATGCTATGCTTATGCGAGGAATATTTATGACATGCTTATGTTTGACATTATGCCTAAATAAAAATATAGATTCATGTGGTAGTTAAACCTATGCAAGTTCACATGCTTTGATTCATGTCACCTATGTTACCACTATGCAAGTACGCCAATTTCTATTTTATATTTCCAACGTCATATGCAAGTTCATGCGCTCACCTTCCCCTCTTTGTGTATACGCCAAAAGCCTCCCCTTTTCGCATGGCTAAATTGGGCTTTAAAAGGCTAAGCCCAATATATATATAAACGGACGTGTAAAACGGGGAAAATAACGTTGGGTTAAAAATAAATTAATGAATGAAAATATAAAATAGAAGGGCCCAAATTCAAGTATGGATTGGGCCCGTGATTGGTGTGATCTTTACACCATTAACTTAATAATGGGCCGCAAATATTTACATATAAGAAATAAAGAAGAATGACAAGATATGTAAATGTAGAAAATACGATGTGTTTAACCCGAGGTTGGATTGAGTTGTGATGTAAACCTGCCCGGAACCGCCCGGCTGTCCAGTAGTCACAACAATACCTATCCAATGTGGGAGGTTAAACATGGAGCCCAGCAAGGACCCGAGGTTAGACTGAGTTGTGGCGTAAGACTGCCCGGAACCAACCGGCAACAGGCAGCCACAACAATACCTGTCTAATGTGAGAGGTCAGGGCCTTAATAAGACAATTAAGGCTGAGTCCGGATTGATAGGGTTAAGTGAACTAAAGACTTAATCAAAATAGAACATGCTAAACTAAACGGACTGGTGGGGGTTAGGTAGGAAACACTTAACCAACTTAGCATGTTGGCTAGAGATAGAAAACCTAGTAACGGGGGACCCTTTTCAGCAGTAACCCTAAAAGGTGTATCAGGATACCCTGAAACTAGGCAGGGTGGGGCACGATTACTGGGCTGATTGTAAGAGGTCAAAGCGACGGCGGTGGTGTAGCATTGTAGGTTCTAACGGAGTGCGGGCGTGCACACACTCCGGCGCAGAAAAATAAGGCACTGGACACCAGTAGCATACCTGTGCACTCTAAGGTTGTGTCGGGTTGCCACTATGGGACTTGATACACCCCATGATGGGACCAGCATAGGTAACTACAACATCGGGGGCCGTAAGACACATGTAACTACGCGAGTAGGAGCCGATCATCATTGAATGGATCACATCACCCTGATTATGGGGTGCAAATTGGAAACTAGTTTATATGGGTTCAGAGATTAACATGGGGTACGATAGTATATTCGACCCTAGGTAACTTAACCAAGTTCATAGTGTTTGCCCACTTCCTGTTTTACTTATCATACCCAGTTCTTTATTCATAGACAAAGTAGTACTAGACTTACTCAGGCTTTATGTCTGACTCTATTTTTCTTTCGTCTTCTTTCTTCCGTTTCTCCCCCCCAGGTCCTCAGGGAGGGAACACAGCAGCTTGACCTACCTCAACATCCAGCTTGAAGAAGAGAAATGTATTGCTTGGACTTTCCTGTTTTGTACTATGGCTTTGGACAATCCACTAGGGGGCTTTGGCAGTTTGTCTATGTTTTATTTATGCTTCTTTAAAAATAATGAACTCAAGACAGATTATGGAGTGTTATGTTATGTTTTTGGAAAGGATGTTGTTGTAACACGTATTTGACTTTATGAAATAAAGTTTGTTGTTCTTCCGCTGTTTACAAATATGTGTTCTTATATCTGTCTTGTATATCTATGACTTGTACTTATAAACCTCCACCAAAATTAGGGCATTCCCTTTGAGAGTGACCCTAACGGAGGTGGGGTGTTTCACTTGGTATCAGAGCATAGGTTTACCAGATAAGATAAAAAGTTTTGAAAAAAATTATTTTCAAAAAGGAAATTTAAAGAAGCATTTTTAAAAAGATAAAAATATTATTTTATTTTAAAAAGGCAAAGTCCACTCCCCAAAGCCATAGGAACTATCTCTTATCCTTCGTTTTGAATCTATCCTTTTTGTTTCAGCATGTCCCAAGAACTTGACTTGCCGGAAGGGGTGCCAATACCTGGTTGGTTTAGACGGTTCTTAGAAGCAAGGGCCACTCAGCCAGGTCCTACCGTTCCTCCTCCCCCAGTTGAAGGAAATCATCCAGCTGCAGCAGCACCTTTTCCTCCACCTCCTCCTCGGGGAAACGCATTCGCTAAGATATGTAAAGATTTTAAAGCCATGGGAGGAAGGGATTTCCATGGAACTGAGTCCTTCGTAGCAGCTAGGAATTGGCTGAAAGAAACTGAAGACCTATTCATCATCTTTGAGGTAGAAGATAGACAAAAAGTACAGTTGGCAGTGTGGCTATTGAAGGGCGAGGCTTCCTACTGGTGGGAAGTCACTAATGCTGAAAGACCAGTGGATACATGGGAGGACTTTAGGGCAAGGTTTGAGACTAAGTTTCTCTCAGATGCAGAAAGGAGTTCGCAGTTAGAAAAATTCTTATTCCTTAAGCAAGGAGACAAGACTGTTTGAGAGTATGTGAATCAGTTCGATGAGCTGGCTAGGTTTGGGCTTGACCTAGTCAATACCCCGCATAAGAAGGCTCTCCGTTTCGTCAAAGGGTTAAATGAGCCATTACACAGTTTGGCCATGACCCATATACCCATGGGAGCCACGTATGAAAGATTGGTGCAAATGGCATTGCTGAATGAAGAGGATAAGGGCAAGAAGAAAGAGGTTTTGCAGCCTAAGAAGACAGACTTTAAGAAGGGCGGAAAGGGCAACAAAGAGAAGAGGAAGTGCAATTTCTGTGGCAAAGTGGGGCACTTAGTAAAGGACTGCCGGAAGAAGAAGGCTAAGGAGAATGGTGGGTGCTTTTCGTGCGGTCAGACAGGCCACAGGGCTAAGGACTGCCCAAGGAAACGAGGACAGGGGCAGGGCACTGGATCCACCCCAGGGGCACAGGTTCATGTGCTAGAAGCGCCACCATTGCAACAGCGAGGTATAAATACTTCTGTAGAAAGTGTAGTTTATCTTTATGATCACCCCGTTCGCACTTTGTTTGATTCTAGCGCATCACACTCCTTTATCTCGTCTGCTTTAGTAGAATCTCTGCACCTAAAAACTAGTATGGTAGAGGACCCCTTAATTGTTTCAAACCCAATTGGGGGCCCAGCTCATTTGTCTATGATCTGTTTGGATTTGAAAATTTCTATTCTAAGTGTAGAATTCAATGTAGTGCCTTTGTTTTGGGCTTTTCGGGGTATGGTTTGATTTTGGGTATGGATTGGCTATCCAGTAATAGGGCCATCCTTGATTGTGAGAAAAGGGTTGTTAGGCTCCTAACCCAGCTCGGTAATACTTTGGAAATTTCTTGTAATCCCTCGTATGCGGTTATGCTTAGTTATCTTGAATCGCTAGATGCTTCTGTTGAAAATTTGCAATCAGTTAGGGTGGTCCGGGAATATCCGGATGTCTTCGAAGAGGTGAAGGGCTTGCCTCCAAAGCGGGAAATAGACTTCCGCATATATCTTGTAGATAATGCAAAGCCCGTTGCGTTGCCCGTTAGACATATGGCTCCACGAGAAAGGAAAGAGCTCAGTAAACAGATTAAAGAGCTTCTAGAAAAGGGGTTCATTAGGAGGAGCATTTCAGAATGGGGCGCTCCAGTGGTGTTCGCTACAAAGGCGGATGGTTCACTCCGTCTATGTGTTGACTATAGGGAGCTCAACAAGCTAACGAAAAAGAATAGGCACCCTCTCCCTAGAATTGACGATTTATTTGACCAGCTTGTAGGAGCGTCTGTTTTCTCCCAACTCGATTTAGCAACCGGTTTTCATCAGCTAAGGGTGGCTGAAGATAGCATCGATAAAACGGCGTTCAGAACCCCAGACGGCTTCTTTGAATGGCTTGTCATGCCTTTCGGCTTGACAAATGCACCTGCGTACTTCGTGGACCTGATGAGTAGGGTATTTAGAGATTTCCTCAACAAATTCGTAGTGGTCTTCGTAGATGATATCCTTATCTTCTCAAAGAGTGAAGAGGAACATGCTCAACACTTAAGGGCAATCATGGAAACTTTGCGAGTCCATCAACTAAAAGCCAAATTCTCCAAATGCCACTTTTGGAGAGAAGAGGTGAGGTTCCTTGGGCACATAGTATCCAAGCAAGGGTTAGCAGTGGACCCTGCTAAGGTAGTGGCGGTACAGGATTGGAAGACACCAAGGAATGCAACTGAGGTCCGAAGCTTTCTAGGACTAGCAGGTTTCTATCGAAAATTCATAAGGGATTTTGCGAAAATTTCAGCTCCGCTCACGAAATTGACCAAGAAGAATCTAGTGTTCAATTGGGACTTGGATTGCGAGTTTGCTTTCCAACGACTGAAAAGGGCTCTTACAACAGCCCCAGTTTTGACGCTGCCAGATGGGAGAAAGATGTTCACTGTTTATACGGATGCATGTGGGACAGGGCTAGGCGCCGTCTTAATGCAAGAAGGAAGGGTAGTAGCTTATGGCGGGAGGCAATTGAAGGTGCACGAAAAGAACTACCCAACCCACGATCTTGAGTTAGCCGCCATCGTCTTTGCACTCAAGTCTTGGCGACACTATCTCCTAGGTGAGAAGTTCGAACTTTACACTGACCATAAATCGTTGAAATATCTTTTCTCGCAGAAAGATATTAACTTGAGGCAACAAAGATGGATGGAGTTTCTTGCCTCGTACGATTTCGAAATCTCCTACACTCCGGGCAAAGGCAACGTAGTGGCAGACGCGTTGAGCCGAAAGAAATTGATCATAAGCCCGTTGTTTGTTGAAAGACAAAGCCTAGAGTTTATAGCCAGCTTCGACTTTAGGCCCTCCTCCGATTTCGTACCAGGCTTGCTAGCATCTCTCAAAGTACGGCCAACTTTAGTGGATTCAGTAGGGACAGCACAACGCGAAGACCCTCAACTTGTGGAAATAATTGATAGACTAATTAGGGGTGAGACTTCAAGTCACCTCAACAGATACTCCATCGACGATAAGGGTTTGCTAAGGCGAGACGGAAGACTATGCGTCCCACAGACAAACGATTTAATAAAGAAGGTTCTCGAGGAAGCACATCATTCCAAGATGACGATACACCCAGGCGGGGATAAAATGTACAAAGATATAAAGAGGACTTTCTTTTGGAACGGCATGAAAAAGGACGTGGCAGAATTCGTTTCTAAGTGTATGGTGTGCCAACAGGTTAAGGCGGAACAGAAAAAGCCTGGCGGACTGCTACATCCTCTAGAGGTCCCGCTGTGGAAGTGGGATAGCATCTCAATGGACTTCATCGATGGGCTGCCTAGGTCTAGGAGAGGCAACACTAGCATTTGGGTAATAGTGGATAGGCTTACTAAAAGCGCCCACTTTTTACCTGTCAAAAGTAAAAGAACTGCCTCATCCCTAGCATCACTTTACCTTAAGGAAATCGTTCGACTCCATGGAATACCATCTAGCATTGTTAGTGACCGAGACCCCATCTTCACCAGTGAATTTTGGCGGAGTCTGCAAGAAGCAGTAGGAACGCAGTTATGCTTGAGCACAGCCTATCATCCCCAAACCGACGGCCAAACAGAGAGAGTGAACAGAGTTTTGGAAGACCTTTTAAGGCTATGCGTCCTCGACTTCGGAGGGACATGGGAAGACCACCTTCCTTTGGTGGAATTTTCCTACAACAACAGCTATCAAGCAACCATAGGAATGGCGCCCTTCGAAGCTTTATATGGAAGACCGTGCCGATCGCCCACTTGTTGGTGGGAGTCTACTGATAAGCTTATATTTGGACCAGATATGATCCGAGAGACTTCAGAGAAAGTAGACTTAATACGAAGAAGGATGAAGACGGCCCAAGACAGACAAAAGTCCTATGCCGACAAGAGAAGGACCGACCTTGAATTCGAGGTTGGAGACAGAGTTTTTCTCAAGGTATCACCGCTAAGGAACGTTGTTCGTTTTGGAACCACAGGAAAACTTGCACCAAGGTTCGTAGGGCCATTCCCTATTATCGAGAAAATTGGAAAAATGGCCTATAGATTAGAGCTACCCGAGAAGTTGGCTGGAGTCCACAACGTTTTTCACGTTTCACATCTCCGAAAATGTTTGCATGAGTCAGCTGAAGTAGTAGAGCCAAATATCCTCGAAGAGGTCGAAGTGGAACGCGAGGCAACCATAAGAAGAGTTCCAACCCGCATCTTAGGAACGGAAGTGAAGAGGCTACGCAACCGTGAAGTCAAGCTCGTCAAAGTTCAGTGGAGCGACGCCGAGGGAGACGCAACTTGGGAAACTGAAGCTAGAATCCGCACTGCCTACCCTTTTCTGTTCGAGGGTATATCCTTGATCTTTCCTTTTTCCTAAGTTGCGCTTTTATCTATCTTTTTAGGTATATTTCCTCGACCATATCTTTTAGGTAGAAAACCTTTGGATGAAAACATGTAGTTGAAACATGTTATGTATGAATGGTTGCAAGTGGTTGCAAGTGATTGCTAGTGGTTGCTCGTGGTTGCATATACACACACAATCTAGGTTTTAGATCGGCTCAGTCACTTCATATTGCATATGCATATATGTTTGTATTCGTATGTGGTTGAACTATAATGTGTTGTCATGTGGATGCTGCATTTGTATTGAATGATTGTGCACTCATGTAGAATCAAGAATAGGAAAATTTGCATACATAATGGATTCATGGCACTTACATAATTCGCATTAAGGAGGTCAACTGAATCAGTAGACCGCCTGATTTTGCATTAGATAAGTTCATGTACACACACACCTCGCATATGATCATGAAGCATTAGAAGTCTTTTAAGGACAATGGATGCTCGTGTTTGATGGATGAGTAGATGGATGATTGGATGTTAGGATATACATTCCTCCT
Source organism: Allium sativum (assembly GCA_030737875.1). Lineage (NCBI taxonomy): Eukaryota > Viridiplantae > Streptophyta > Magnoliopsida > Asparagales > Amaryllidaceae > Allium > Allium sativum. The sequence continues at coordinate 604,521,223 of CM060910.1, read as the reverse complement.
AGCTTGAAGATTTCGGGGACGAAATCCTTTTAAGTGGGGGAGAATGTAACACCCCGAAAATTCTATAACTGTGAAATTCAGGAACTAAAGTATAATTAATTTGAAATCAAAGAACTAAGGGAAACGGGATACGCCATTGCGTTCGTCTCGGAAAAATACGCGAAATAGAGTCCGAGTTTTCGAAAAACGGAGTCCGTATGAAGAAGATATGGCCTTCGGAAGTTTTGAATCAAATTTGAAATTCAAACAGAATAAAATAATAATTTGAAATGGGGCCCAATGGGCCAGGCGGATAAAACACCCGCCTAGCCACCCAGGTCGACTGGGCTGTCGACCTGGGCTACCCATGTCGACAGGGCTGTCGACAGCCCTGTCGACAGGGGTATCGACCTGGTCGAGCCCAGTCAACCTGGCTGGCCAGGTCGGTGTGTGGTCGAATTTCTGTGGTCTGCTTTGTCATTATGGCTAGGTGGCGGGTTTTTATTGGTCTCTCTTCCTAATGAATGGCTATGATCTAACCTAGCAACATCAAGGGTCCTAATCAATTCCTAACCTCTATATAAACAACCCTAGACTAAACCCTAATCTATTCATTCAAAATAAGATTATAGCCGCCATGTTGCTGAGGAACGACAAAGATTAGCCGCCGACTAGAGAGAGAGGATTAGGAAGAAAGTTCTAAAGCCTAAAGCAATTCAAAGCAACCTAAAGCTAATCAATTCAACAAAGGAATCGTATCTCTTAATTAGAGAATTCGCCACAACCATTGTAAGTAGAGTATTACTTTGGTATAATAAACAACTGTGTTGATGTGTATGCTTGAATTGTGGCGATGGAAGTAATTCATGTTTGTGCAAAATTATGTTATTCATTATAAAGAACTACATGCGGTAGTTCTATGCAAGTTTACGTTTGGAATATTGCGCAAATTATGTTATCTATGTTGAAGCTACATGTATGTAGTCGATTGAAATTTTATGCAAGTTTGGGGCTTTGTTATTATGCCATCATATTTTTGTGCATAAATCATTTTGCAAGTAATTGAAAGCAAGTTTGGTTGTTATAGTTCATATGAAACTATGTGGGAATTTTGACACCATAATCCATGTATTAAGTCATGCTTTTGCAAAACTTATGAATATGGCTAGGCTATGAATGATATTTGGCATAATTGAAATCTATGATTAAGTCTATCTTGTTTAAAGAATTATATGATGACATATGTGAGACATGGCTAGGTTAGACTCAAAAATCCCTTTTTGCAAGTTTTAAAGCAAACACCATGTTTAGGAATATTTATGCATAAGTATGTTTATACCATCGTTATGTGATTAGACTTAAACCATGATTAAGTTGAATTATGCTTTTGTATTGGTAACAAAGTATCCCCTTTGTAAACATGTAGAAACCTTATGAACATGACATGTTTATGTTTATGCCATGAACAAAATTTAACTTTACTTATGCCATGCTTATGTTTGACATTATGCCATGTTTATGCCAAAAGTATTTATGCCATGCTTATGTTTAACATTATGCTATGCTTATGCGAGTAATATTTATGACATGCTTATGTTTGACATTATGCAAAAATAAAAATATAGATTCATGTGGTAGTTAAACCTATGCAAGTTCACATGCTTTGATTCATGTCACCTATGTTACCACTATGCAAGTACGCCAATTTCTATTTTATATTTCCAACGTCATATGCAAGTTCATGCGCTCACCTTCCCCTCTTTGTGTATACGCCAAAAGCCTCCCCTTTTCGCATGGCTAAATTGGGCTTTAAAAGGCTAAGCCCAATATATATATAAACGGACGTGTAAAACGGGGAAAATAACGTTGGGTTAAAAATAAATTAATGAATGAAAATATAAAATAGAAGGGCCCAAATTCAAGTATGGGTTGGGCCCGTGATTGGTGTGATCTTTACACCATTAACTTAATAATGGGCCGCAAATATTTACATATAAGAAATAAAGAAGAATGACATGATATGTAAATGTAGAAAATACGATGTGTTTAACCCGAGGTTGGATTGAGTTGTGATGTAAACCTGCCCGGAACCGCCCGGCTGTCCAGTAGTCACAACAATACCTATCCAATGTGGGAGGTTAAACATGGAGCCCAGCAAGGACCCGAGGTTAGACTGAGTTGTGGCGTAAGACTGCCCGGAACCAACCGGCAACAGGCAGCCACAACAATACCTGTCTAATGTGAGAGGTCAGGGCCTTAATAAGAAAATTAAGGCTGAGTCCGGATTGATAGGGTTAAGTGAACTAAAGACTTAATCAAAATAGAACATGCTAAACTAAACGGACTGGTGGGGGTTAGGTAGGAAACACTTAACCAACTTAGCATGTTGGCTAGAGATAGAAAACCTAGTAACGGGGGACCCTTTTCAGCAGTAACCCTAAAAGGTGTATCAGGATACCCTGAAACTAGGCAGGGTGGGGCACGATTACTGGGCTGATTGTAAGAGGTCAAAGCGACGGCGGTGGTGTAGCAGTGTAGGTTCTAACGGAGTGCGGGCGTGCACACACTCCGGCGCAGAAAAATAAGGCACTGGACACCAGTAGCATACCTGTGCACTCTAAGGTTGTGTCGGGTTGCCACTATGGGACTTGATACACCCCATGATGGGACCAGCATAGGTAACTACAACATCGGGGGCCGTAAGACACATGTAACTACGCGAGTAGGAGCCGATCATCATTGAATGGATCACATCACCCTGATTATGGGGTGCAAATTGGAAACTAGTTTATATGGGTTCAGAGATTAACATGGGGTACGATAGTATATTCGACCCTAGGTAACTTAACCAAGTTCATAGTGTTTGCCCACTTCCTGTTTTACTTATCATACCCAGTTCTTTATTCATAGACAAAGTAGTACTAGACTTACTCAGGCTTTATGTCTGACTCTATTTTTCTTTCGTCTTCTTTCTTCCGTTTCTCCCCCCCAGGTCCTCAGGGAGGGAACACAGCAGCTTGACCTACCTCAACATCCAGCTTGAAGAAGAGAAATGTATTGCTTGGACTTTCCTGTTTTGAACTTTGGCTTTGGACAATCCACTAGGGGGCTTTGGCAGTTTGTCTATGTTTTATTTATGCTTCTTTAAAAATAATGTACTCAAGACAGATTATGGAGTGTTATGTTATGTTTTTGGAAAGGATGTTGTTGTAACACGTATTTGACTTTATGAAATAAAGTTTGTTGTTCTTCCGCTGTTTACAAATATGTGTTCTTATATCTGTCTTGTATATCTGTGACTTGTACTTATAAACCTCCGCCAAAATTAGGGCATTCCCTTTGAGAGTGACCCTAACGGAGGTGGGGTGTTTCAGAAACCAACATCAGATCAATACCCAGGAAACCATTCTTCTTAACTAACCTACAACTAGTTTCTAAATTTCAATTCTGAGGGAAAGGTCCCCATTAATTTTATCAAAGATAAATTCTTTTAAATTTATTCTTTAATCTTCCTTTTGATGTTATTTCAAACCATGTTAAGGTTTTCCAAACTAGTCGGGATTAGCGAACCACACCGAAGTAATTATTTATTTTATTTCTCAATCCCAACCTATTCATCCCATGAAGCAAAACTGGTAACACTCCATATCTAACACCACGGTGTTATCGGTAAAACTAATTACCATTTCACGTTCAAATCTAATTAAAGATTTAACTATCGCTTTGGAGCAAAACTGGTGATACTCCATTCTCGCTCACTTTCCAAATTTGATAATTTAAATTATCAATTCACATTTCAATCTAATTACAGATTCATTAAAACTCCTTTTACTGGGTTAAAGAACTAATGTCATTTAAAACACAGTTCACGATACCCACAAATCAATTCTAATTCAATTCAAATCAAATATATTAGAAATTCTGATTACTTAAAACCCCTTTCAAATCCAATTTATTTATTTAAAAATAATTGGGTTTTAAATTTAGTTCAAAACTAGTTCATTTCGATAAAAATCCATTTTTACCTTTACAAATGTGGGATTTTTCATCCCAGTTCTTCACAAATCATTTCTTATGATTTTACACAAATTATTACTATTTTTAATAATTTTATCAAGGCCCGTACAGTCGATTTCCATCAACGACCATCGAACTGCACTTACAGCGACCTTTTCCATATTTGATTTGGACATAATTCCGAATCCAACTGCTAGATTTCAAATTCTAATATTCGTTAGAAATCTCTTTTCGATACGAACCCAACGGTTCCGGTTTTAGGAGAATCCGATGGTCGGATCTCCCGTAATGTCCGTTCGAAATAAATGGTCGAAATTCACGAACGGTCGCGGCGCGGCGCGGCGCGTTCTATTCAGGCCATTATATTATATATATAATATATAAAATATATATTATGTCGATTAACTTTTAAAACGTATTTTATAAATCGTTTTAAATTCGTTTCAAAACAATATGGTTTTCATTTGAAAAATATACTCTTTACACTCGTTTTAGGATACAACTGATCCTATCTTTAATGAGTCATTCTAATTGGATATTACTAATCCAATATATGATGAATTCTTTCGTATGGTTCTAATGTGTCTTGTTCTCGAGCTCTGTAAACCAAAGCTCTGATACCAAACTGACACGGCAAGGAATTTCGCTCGATCTGAATCGGTCGTTAAACCGATAAAGACCGTTCAAAACCCCTGATCGTTTTGAGAACAGGACAAATTGGAACGTAGACAGAAGAACATTTCATTGCTATTACAACAATTCCATCAGATACAAAAATATACAGGGTATAGATTAATATTATACATTCGAAAAATATCAGAGATTACAATAAATTACATAGCAGTGGGAAATAATACAAAGCACAACTGAAGGTGATATACGGATACAGAGCTTTTCAGATATCATTCCAGCTGTAAACCAAGATCCTGTGAATATAAATCTGCAAAACCAAAACTACTAGCTGCCCGTGTAGAAAATAGGGGCACCCAGAGTTTAGGTTAAAACAATAAACTCCTGGTCAGTCATGTGACTGGTGTGAGAACTAAAACAGTTATTCAAAAACTATTTATAAAATTCGTTTTAAATAGAAATCGACGAAATATATATTATATATATAATATAATGGCCTGAATAGAACGCGTCGCGCCGCGGCAGTTCGTAAATTTCGACCATTGATTCGAACGGACATTTCGGGAGATCCGACCGTCGGATTCTCCTAAAACCAGAACCGTTGGGTTCGTATCGAAAAGAGCTTTCTAACGAATATTAGGAATTTGAAATCTAACGGTTGGATTTGGAGATATGTCCAAATCAAATTTGTAAAAGGTCGCTGTATGTGCAGTTCGATGGCCGTTGATGGAAATCGACTGTACGGGCCTTGATAAAATTATTAAAAATAGTAATAATTTGTGTAAAATCATAAGAAATGATTTGGGAAAAATTGGGATGAAAATCTCCAAGTTTGAAAAGATAAAAATAGATTTTTTTATCGAAATGAACTAGTTTGGAACTAAAATTAAAACCCATTTATTTTTAAATAAATAAATTGGATTTGAAATGGGTTTTAAATAGAATTGATTTTTGGGTTTATCGTGAATGGTGTTTTAAATAACACTTGTTCTTTAACCCGATAATAAATAGAATGTGATTTGGGTTTATCGTGAACTGTGTTTTAAACGACATTAATTCTTTAACCCAGAAAAAGGAGTTTTAATGAATCTGCAATTAGATTGAAATGTGAATTGATAATGAAAATTATCAAATTTGGAAAGTGAGCGAAAATGGAGTATCACCTGTTTTGCTCCAAAGCCATAGTTAAATGTTTAATTAGATTTGAACGTGAAATGGTAATTAATTTTACCGGTAACACCGTGGTATTAGATATGGAGTATTACCAGTTTTGCTTCATGGGATGAATAGGTTGGGATCGGGAAATAAAATAAATAATTACTTCGGTGTGGTTCGCTAATCTCGACTTGTTTGAAATGACATCTAAAGGAAGATTAAAGAATATTATAAAATAAAGGTTCATGTGTTGACAGTACTCATCCGTTGAGATTAGTCATGTGTCGAATGAAATATTTTAACAATAAAATTTACATCTTTATCATGTATGAAATTTAGAAACTAACTGTAGATTAGCCTAGAAGGAAGATGGGGTTTGCACTTGACGGTCAGAGGGGGCTTGCTGGAGTCATGGTCGGTGGTGCGGGGGACGAGGCACAGGTGCGGATTTCAATTGGAGGAGGAGGGAAAGGGGGTGCAGCAGATCGGAGGGGGTGGAAGGGAAAGGCGGCGGTGGTTTAAGGTGGAGGGAGGAAGGAGTGGAGAAGAAGAAGAGGAGGAGGGCGTCGCGGCGATGGCTGGGCAAGGGGGGATGGTTTCGATGCGGGTGAACGCGAGGGAGGAGAAGGGGGCGAGGCTGGAGGGTGGCGCCATCCACGGCGGCGCGTTCTATTCAGGCCATTATATTATATATATAATATATATAATATATATTTCGTCGATTTCTATTTAAAACAACGACCAAATTATTTTATTCAACCTGCGAATATTCTATTCGGTTCATTTATTAAATAAAATGATATCTTTATTTTTCTAACTTATTTTAGAAAATTTCGGCAGCATAACGGCACGATACTAGAAACGGGACAAGGCCTAGCCTTATCCCCGGTCTAATAATGGCCCACGCCATACACATATCAATCAAATCCAATCCATTTCACCAAACAATCAATCTAACCAACTAAACAACCAAACAAACAAGTCCATGGTCTGTGGACGATGGTGTCGGGTGCTACTAAACACCGTCTACATCCTAGTATATATTTATATAACTAGAAAAAGAAATTTAGAGTGAGAAGTTCTCATAGAGGGTTCCACTCCGCCATTTCATTTCTGAATTGTCTGAATTCCCTTTTGATTTCAATCCGTTCCATCTTCCTTCTTTTCACGCTGTTCATATTAAAAATCGTATTTTTAATATGATGTTCAATTTAAAAATCACGTTTTTATAATGGCACTTTATATATAAAAATTATATATTCTTACAACGCTTCCTTTTATATAAAGATTATATTTTTACATCGCTACCCATATAAAAAGCGAATTTTTATATACTCCATATTATAAAAAATCATATTTTTATTGTCTACATATAATAAAAATCATATTTTTATTGTTCTAAAAATATAAAAATCATATCTTTAATCTTTCTATAATATAAAAATATATTTTTATCCTTAAAAATCAAATCCTTTATCCTTTCTCGAATTAAAAATCTCGACTTTTCTTTTTTGATGATAAAAATCAAATCTCTACTTAAATATAAAATTCCTAACCTTTCATATATATATATATATATATATATATATATATATATATAAACAGATTCTTATTGGTTAAATAACCTAAAATAAAACTGAAATAAAAATAAAATAAATAAGAAAACAAAATAAAACTTACCTATTAAAGAAGGGGGAGGGGTTTGCACTCGACGGTCAGAGAGGGCTTGCTGGAGTCGTGGTCGGTGGTGCGGGGGACGAGGCACAAGTGCGGATTTCAATTAGAGGAGGAGGGAAAGGGGGTGCAGCGGATCGGAGGGGGGGGGGGGGAAAGGGAAAGGCGGCGGTGGTTTAAGGTGGAGGGAGGAAGGAGTGGAGAAGAAGAAGAAGAGGAGGGCGTCGCGGCGATGGCTGGGCAAGGGGGGAGGGTTTCGATGCGGGTGAACGCGAGGGAGGAGAAGAGGAAGAAGGGGGCGAGGCTGGAGGGTGGCACCATCCACGGCAGCGCGGCGGCGGCTCCGTCGGCAAGGGCACAAACCCTTTTCCTTTTTTTTTAAACTGAAAAGTGCCGGGGGAGGAAGAGAGAAGGTATAGGGTGGAGGGTGGTTAAATAATTTATTTTATTTTTAATTCAAATATGTTGACTTTTCATTCGACCTCCAAACGGGATCCACCGCCTGTCGTCCCTAGAGTTTTACCCCCATTCCAAACACATTGGGATATGTATCGTCGGCTGATTCAATCGTTTTGATCAGTTTTCGTCAAAATCAACATATAACTCTATATATTAAATTTGAACGCGCATTTCAATTTACTGGGGTCACATACTAACTCGAAAAATTCCCAAAAAATATTTTCTAGCTTCGTATTGACGACACGGTCCTAACAAAACTAGTTTCATCGAATTCTGAGATCATTAGAAAAATGGTCATTTTCCAGTCGATTAAAATCAACTGAAACTGGTCAAACGCGTTTTCCTTTGCCACGCTCACATATTGAATCGAAAAATTATGAAAATTGAAATCTAGCAATAACTTGACATCACGGATCCAACAAAAGTGGTTTCATCGAAATCCGAGGTCGTTTGCAAAATGGCTATTTTTAAAGGCCAGAATTCCATAGCGACTATTCAGAATTTTCAACTTGACATATCTTTTGATCCCCGCTATGAAATTTTGATTTTTCGGGTTCATTGGAAAGATATTCTCAATTAGATTCCATTATTTTTATAAAATATATTAAGTAACAAAAATAGTCACACGTGGACAGTACTCATTCGTTGAGATTAGTCATGTGTTGACAAAAATATTGATTCATGTCTTGAATAGGATAAATATTCATTTGTTGAATAGAATAACGGAATTATTGAAATATACAAAGCCGTGTTGATTAGAGATGCGCTATTTTGATGCGAACGATATTTATATCGATTATATTCGTTTTTATAATTGGATTGAATATAAAAGAAATTCGAATTGAATTGAATATAAAACGAATTCGAATTGAATTGAATATATAACGAATTCGAATTGAATTGAATATATAATGAATTCGAATTGAATTGAATATATAACGAATTCGAATTGAATTGAATATATAACAAATTCGAATTGAATATATAACGAATTCGAATTGAATTGAATATATAAAGAATTCGAATTGAATTGAAAACGAATTGAAATAGAATAAAAATCGATTTGAAATGAATTCAAATTGAATCGAAATTTGAATTGAGTTGAAATGAATTTAAAACGAATTTATAAGGAAAAATTAAATTTTGATTTGAATTTGAAATGGAAGTTGAAATTGTTTTTGAAACGAATCTAAAACTATTTATAAAATTCATTTTAAATAGAAATCGACGAAATATATATTATATATATAATATAATGGCCTGAATAGAACGCGCCACGCCGCGGCAGTTTGTAAATTTCGACCATTGACTTCGAACGGACATTTCGGGAGATCCGACCGTCGGATTCTCCTTAAACCAGAACCTTTGGGTTCGTATCGAAAAGAGGTTTCTAAAGAATATTAGAAATTTGAAATCTAATGGCTGGATTTGGAGATACGTCCAAATCAAATTTGGAAAAGGTCGTTGTAAGTGCAGTTCGATGGCCGTTGATGGAAATCGACTGTACGGGCCTTGATAAAATTATTAAAAATAGTAATAATTTGTGTAGAATCATAAGAAATGATTTGGGAAAAATTGGGATGAAAAACTCCATGTTTGAAAAGATAAAAATAGATTTTTTTATCGAAATGAACTAGTTTTGAACTAAAATTAAAACCCATTTATTTTTAAATAAATAAATTGGATTTGAAATGAGTTTTAAATAGAATTGATTTGTGGGTTTATCGTGAAATGTGTTTTAAATAACACTTGTTCTTTAACCCGATAATAAATAGAATGTGATTTGGGTTTATCGTGAACTGTGTTTTAAACGACATTAATTCTTTAACCCAGAAAAAGGAGTTTTAATGAATCTGCAATTAGATTGAAATGTGAATTGGTAATGAAAATTATCAAATTTGGAAAGTGAGCGAAAATGGAGTATCACCCGTTTTTCTCCAAAGCGATAGTTAAATCTTTAATTAGATTTTAATGTGAGATGGTAATTAATTTTACCGATAACACCGTGGTATTAGATATGGAGTATTACCAGTTTTGCTTCATGGGATGAATAGGTTGGGATTGGGAAATAAAATAAATAATTACTTCGGTGTGGTTCTCTAATCTCGACTAGTTTGAAATGACATCTAAAGGAAGATTAAAGAATAAATTTCAAAAAATTTATCTTTGATAAAATTAACGGGAACCTTTCCCTAAGAATGTGAAATTTAGAAACTAACTGTAGGTTAGCCAAGAAGGATGGCTTTCTGGGTATTGATCTGATGTTGGTTTCGGCCTTCGGGGTTAATATTTGGGAAATTGTTCCCTTTCTAATTTACGATTAGTAACTGCAGAATTGGAATGAGGCGTATGTTATGTTTGTGTAACATTTATTTACTATATACGCGTGTCACTCAGAAAGGCCGGGTTTATACCCATTCTGAATATTCGATTCGACGATATGTCGAAGATGAAGACGGTGGATGAAGACCGGAAGTCTTCACATCGTTTGGGTGATGATTGACGATCTTGATTGGGCTGTACACCAAAGATGAGGGAATCAGTTGGTGATCGTCCAGACGTACATGGAGATCGATGGATATGCGAGGAAAGTGCCTCCGGTTTCGTTCAGACCCAGAACGAACTTGTAAATGGACTATGTGTCTGACATTGGATTTTATTCTATGTTGATTGATCTCTATTAAATATACATCTGTTTAGCGGCGGAGAATTTATTCTTTTGCTTAACGCCCTTCTCTGAGACGTACGAGCTCAGAGGTTGTATATCGATGGACATCAGTCGCATGGCATGAATTACCTGTGTGGCACGCCTAAGTGGCGATTGATCAAGGCTTCTGTTGAAAAGCAAAGTCTTGTGGTTGATGATCAAAGCACGGCCTACATGGCAGCTTTGTGTATAACGTGAATTCGCGAGCCTCACACCTCTGTATAAGTCAAAAACGGGATAGTGACTGCGCGGAGAGCACGACGTTTCTTTCTAGCTTTGGCGGTGTCAGTGACTTACCAGCCCTGACATTTATATACTTTTCACCTATGTGGTTGTTGGATGCGAGGCGCCTCGATTTCAGGTCTGTAAGGACCGGGAAACGCGTGTTCAGGAATAATTAGTCCTCAAACATAACGGAGAGCCGGCCCTGAAGATCCAGGGGTTACCCAGTGTGTGTAGTCCGGAAGCATTTGCTTTAGTGTCTCGAATCGGAGAGGAGCTTGCCCCTTGCCTCGACTCATGACCGAAATCCAATTTCCAGTACGAGATATTTCAGTTTTATTTGTAGAGCCTAGTATGGAGATATGATAGATGGTACCCATGCCGCCTAGGATTGATATTTATGATTGAAATTGTTTTGACACTATAAACTTATTATAGTATCAAATAATTTGTTTTTAAAACGTACCAAGCATGTTTGGCTATTATAAGGGAAAACCCTATCCTCCGGCTTGCGTTGCATTGCGTGATGGGACCTGGGTCTTATAATAGCTTCATTTTTCCAAAAATCATTGCGCTGTTGTGTTATATGCACTAGTATTCTTGGGAGGAAACACGTTCCGTGTTATACGGCGTGGTCCCTTGAATTACTCTCTTTTAAAGTAAAGTTTAAAATAACCGTTTTAGTTCTCACACCAGTCACATGACTGACCTGGAGTTTATTGGTTTAACCTAAACTCTGGGTGCCCCTATTTTCCACACGGGCGGCTAGTAGTTTTGGTTTTGCAGATTTATATTCACAGGTTCCTGGCTTATAGCTGGAATGATATCCGGAAATCTCTGTATCCGTATATCTCTTTCTAGTTGGGTTTTGTATTATTTCCGCTGCGATGTATTCCAATGTAATTTATTGTAATCTCTGATATTTATCGAATGTAATTTATTCAATTATACTCTGTATATTCTTGTATCTGATGGAATTGTTGAAATAACAATGAAATGTTCTTCCGTCTGCGTTCTATTTTGTCCTGTTCTCAAGGTAATCCGGGCTTTCCTTTCCGGGGAAGTAACGAGCTATCATTGTTGGTAGTCGACCAATCGATCGACATACAACTAATTATTGGGATTAGTGTATGTCATATATCATCCCAATACCCGTGAGGGGTTTCAAACAATTAAACACAAATTTTATTTGTGCAGTTGGGCGATGTGTAAAATTTATCGTCCTTATCATATATAAAATTAGAAACTAACTGGAAAATAGATAAGATGAGTGGTCTCCTGGATGTTGATCTGATGTTGGTTTCGGCCTTCGGGGTTAATATTTAGGGAATCGTTCTCTTACTAATTTACGGTTGGAGTCTGATTTGAAATCAAAAGATAGATACCATAATTATTATAAAATATATTGAATAACGAAGTTATTGAAAAATATAAAGCCGTGTTGATTTGAGATGCGCTATTTTGACGCGAACGATATTTATAACGATTATATTCGTTTTTATAATGAATATTGAAAAGAGATAAAAATCGAACATTTATAACAGGAATTCGAATTGAATTGAATAGAAAATGAATTACAATCTCCTCCACTTAAAACTTTCCGTCCCCGAAAAGGAACGAAGCCGAAAGTTGTTTTAAAAACCAACTCAACTTTCATTATTTTCATTACGGCTTAAGTTCTTCAACTTTTCAGTTTCTAAGAACTTTTCAAATTTTTCAAAAATTTGGCTAACACCCTAAATTTTCGAAAAATTTCACCATAACCTCCCCTGCACCGGGGGCACAGTGAAAATCCCGAAATTTCATAGTGGGAATCAAAAGATATGTCCAGTTGAAAATTCTGAATAGTCGCTATGGAATTCAAGCCCTTAAAAATGGGAATTTTGCAAACGACCTCGAATTTCGATGAAACCACTTTTGTTGGATCCGTGATGTCAATTTATTGCTAGGTTTATAATTTCATAATTTTTTGAATCAATATGTGGGCATGGCAAAGGAAAACGCATTTGACCAGTTTCAGTCGATTTTAATCAACTGGAAAATGGCCCTTTTTCAAACGGTCTTAGAATTCGTTGAAACTAGTTTTGTTAGGACCGTATCGTCAATACGTAGCTAGAAAATATTTTTCTGGAATTTTTCGAGTTAGTATGTGGCCCCGGTAATTTGAAATGTGCATTTAAATTGAATATATAAAGATTTATATTTTAAATTCAACGAAAACTAATTTTAGCAGTCGAATTGGCTTATGAAACATATCCCATTGTGTCCGGAATAGGGGTAATTAGCTAGGGGTGACCGTCATTGGGTGCGATTGGGAGTTCGAATAAAAAGGTTACCTTTTTGAATTTAAATTAATTAAATATAATAATTATATAGGGTTGGCCCGTCCCCTTTTCTCCCTCATACACGGTCAACGCTCCCCCCCCCCAACTCATTCAAACCGAACGAAGTAAAAGAAAGAAAAACCCACGAAATCCCTAAATCGTTCGCCGCCGCTCGTCGGAGCACGCCCAGCCGCCGCCTCCAATTTCGTCGCCCTCCCTCCTCTTTGATCCCCTCTTCCTCCTCCCCCAGCTCAACAAACCCGCACCCCTTTTCCCCAATCGAAGCCCTGACACCACAGCCTGCCGCCGCCGTCCTCCAGGCGAGCACTTCCTCGATCCGCGAGTAGAAACCCCCTCCCTTCTGGCGATGAAGAACAGTAAGTTTTTACTGTTATTTTTATATTTTCTTTTGTTAATTATCCATGTCTATAAAACTGTTTTTATTTATTTATTTTATAGAGTATAAAAATTAGGTTTTTATATATAAGTATAGCGTAAATAAATTGTATTTTTGTTTATTAAAATGACATATAAAAATTGAATCTTTTTCGTTTGAATGATTATGAAAAGCTTATATTTTTGTTATTTGTAAAAGCAGTATATAAATTGAAAAAAAAAATCAGTTTTATTTATATTAAAGGTAGGATTTTTATAGTAAACAAAGAGTTAAAAAATTAGATATTTTTATTTAGTAAAGCTATGATTTTAATTTTCAGTTTTAACATTGGATAACGATTAAAAATCTGATCTTTACATGTTTGAATAATGATTAAAATACTGATAGGAAAACAAGATATTTATTAAATATAAAAATACGATTTTTATAGTATATATTTAAAATAAGAAGATTTGATTTTAAAAGCAAAGAGATTATATTTTTAATAACAAAAGGGATATGATTTTTAAAGGTAAAAAGATTATATAAATACACTAGAAAAGACGATAGTTTTAAAGTAGAAAGGGCGATATTTTTAAAAATAGAAAATATGAAAATATTTTATTTTTATATATATTCAGCAGAGGTATAAAAATGTGATTTTTACCAAATCAGTAGAAAAACAAAAATATGTTTTTTAATTGGAAGCGAACAAATAAAAATGTGATTTTTATTTTAAGGATAGTAGTTTAAAAATATAATTTTCAACGCAAACGGTGTTGAACAGATCTTGATAAAAAGCACGGTGAAGATTTCCTACCCATGAAGAGTTGCGACATTTGGTTTAGCGAAAGGGTGAGAATCTCTCACTTTGAATTTTCTTTTCTAGTTTAAATTATATACTAGGATGCAGACGTTGTTTAGTAGGACCCGACACCCGTCGTCCACAGACCATGGACGGCTTGTTTGTTTGATTGATGTGTTGTGAAAATTGTTTGTGATGTTGATGTGAAATTAATAATGAAATATATTCATGTGTTGAAATAAATTAATTATCGTTAAAAATATAATTTTTAACGTGAATGTGAATAAATATTCATTTACAAACCGGACGGTTTGTTTATGTACACCTATTTGAAGGATATTGATTGGGATGATAAATTTTACACATCGCCCAACTGCACAAATAAAAGTCTGTGTTTGTTGATTTGAAACCCCACACGGGTATTGGGATAAAATAAGGCACACACTAATCCCAGCAGTTAGTCGTATGTCGATCGATTGATCGACAGGCTGTTATAAGCGTAAGATATCTATATTTGATGCTTATACAGAGTAGTGCACTTTGGATGATGGTTGATTGGTTATCGTTGCTATTATATACATGTGTTGTATGGAATCCATATAATTAACAATATATGGTAATTGATTGGGCCTCATTCCAATTGGAAAAAATAAAGAATATTATAAAATAAAGGTTCATGTGTTGACAGTACTCATTCGTTGAGCTTAGTCATGTGTTGAACGAAATATTTTAACAATAAAATTTACATCTTTATCATATATAAAATTAGAAACTAACTGGAAAATAGATAAGATGAGTGGTCTCCTGTATATTGATCTGATGTTGGTTTCGGCCTTTGGGGTTAATATTCAAGGAATCGTTCTCTTACTAATTTATGGTTATAGTCTGATTTGAAATCAAACGATAGGTACCATAATTTTTATATAAAATTATATTAAATAACAAAAATAGTCACACGTAGACAGTACTCATTCGTTGAGATTAGTCATGTGTTGACAAAAATATAGAGTCATGTGTTGAAAGAAATATAGATTCATTTGTTGAATAGAATAACGAAGTTATTGAAAAATATAAAGCCGTGTTGAATAGAGATGCGCTATTTTGACGCGAACGATATTTATATCAATTATATTTGTTTTTATAATGAATATTGAAAAGAGTTAAAAATCGAATATTTATTACAGGAACTCGAATTGAATTGAATTGAAAAGAAAACGAATTCGAATTGAATTGAAATGAAAAGAAAACGAATTCGAATTGAATTGAATAGGAAACGAATTCGAATTGAATTGAATAGGAAATGAATTCGAATTGAATTGAATAGGAAACAAATTCGAATTGAATTGAATAGGAAACGAATTCGAATTGAATTGAATAGGAAACGAATTCGAATTGAATAGGAAACGAATTCGAATTGAATTGAATAGGAAACGAATTCGAATTGAATTGAATAGGAAACGAATTCGAATTGAATTGAATATAAAATGAATTCAAATTGAATTGAAAACGAATTGAAATATAATAAAAATCAATTTGAAATGAATTCAAATTGAATTGAAATTTGAATTGAATTGAAATGAATTTAAAACGAATTTATTAGGAAAAATTCAATTTTGATTTAAATTTGAAATGGAAGTTGAAATTGTTTTTGAAACGAATTTAAAACTATTTATAAAGTTCGTTTTAAATATAAATCGACAAAATATATATAATATATATATATATTATATATATAATGGCCTGAATAGAACGCGCCGCAGCAGTTCGTGAATTTCGACCATTAATTTCGAACGGACATTACGGGAGATACGACTGATGTCCATCGATTGCCACTTAGGCGTGCCACACAGGCAATTCATGCCATGCGACTGATGTCCATCGATTTACAACCTCTGAGCTCATACGTCTCACAAAAGGGCGTTAAGCAAAAGAATAAATTTTCCGCCGCCAAACAGATGTATATTTAATAGAGATCAATCAACATAGAATACAATCCAATGTCAGACACACAGTCCATTTTCAAGTTCGTTCTGGGTCTGAACGAAACCAGAGGCACTTTCCTCGCATATCCATCGATCTCCATGTACATCTGGACGATCACCAACTGATTCCCTCATCTTGGGTGTACAGCCCAATCAAGATCATCAATAATCACCCAAACGATGTGAAGATCCGGTCTTCATCCACCGTCTTCATCTTCGACATATCGTCGAATCGGTTATTTAGAATGGGTATAAACCCGGCCTTTCTGAATGATCCGCGTATATAGTAAATAAATGTTACACAAACATAACATACGCCTCATTCCAATTCAGCAGTCACTAATCGTAAATTAGCAAGGGAACAATTACCCAAATATTAACCCTGAAGGCCGAAACCAACATCAGATCAACACCCAGAAAACCATCCTTCTTGGCTAACCTACAGTTAGTTTCTAAATTTCACATTCTTAGGGAAAGGTTCCCGTTAATTTTATCAAAGATAAATGCCTTGAAATTTATTCTTTAAACTTCCTTTAGATGTCATTTCAAGCCAGTTGTGATTAGCGAACCACACCCAAGTAATTATTTATTTTATTTCCCAATCCCAACCAATTCATCCCATGAAGCAAAACTGGTAATACTCCATATCTAATACCACGGTGTTATCGGTAAAATTAATTACCATTTCACGTTCAAATCTAATTAAAGATTTAACTATCGCTTTGGAGCAAAACGGGTGATACTCCATTTTCGCTCACTTTCCAAATTTGATAATTTTCATTATCAATTCACATTTCAATCTAATTTCAGATTCATTAAAACTCCTTTTTCTGGGTTTAAAACACAGTTCACGATAAACCCAAATCACATTCTATTTATTATCGGGTTAAAGAACAAGTGTTATTTAAAACACCATTCACGATAAACCCACAAATCAATTCTATTTAAAACCCATTTCAAATCCAATTTATTTATTTAAAAATAAATGGCTTTTAATTTTAGTTCAAAACTAGTTCATTTCGATAAAACATATATTTTTATCTTTTCAAACATGGAGTTTTAATGAATCTGCAATTAGATTGAAATGTGAATTGATAATGAAAATTATCAAATTTGGAAAGTGAGCGAAAATGGAGTATCACCTGTTTTGCTCCAAAGCGATAGTTAAATCTTTAATTAGATTTGAACGTGAAATGGTAATTAATTTTACCGATAACACTGTGGTATTAGATATGGAGTATTACGAGTTTTGCTTCATGGGATGAATAGGTTGGGATTGGGAAATAAAATAAATAATTACTTCGGTGTGGTTCGCTAATCTCGACTAGTTTGAAATGACATCTAAATGAAGATTAAAGAATAAATTTCAAGGAATTTATCTTTGATAAAATTAATGGGAACCTTTCCCTAAGAATGTGAAATTTAAAAACTAACTGTAGGTTAGCCAAGAAGGATGGTTTTCTGGGTATTGATCTGATGTTGGTTTCGGCCTTCGGGGTTAATATTTGGGAAATTGTTCCCTTGCTAATTTACGATTAGTGACTGCTGAATTGGAATGAAGCGTATGTTATGTTTGTGTAACATTTATTTCCTATATACGCGGGTCATTCAAAAAGGCCGGGTTTATACACATTCTAAATAACCGATTCGACGATATGTGGAAGATGAAGATGGTCGATGAAGACCGGAAGTCTTCACATCGTTTGGGTGATGATTGATGATCTTGATTGGGCAGTACACCCAAAATGAGGGAATCAGTTGGTAATCGTCCAGACGTACATGGAGATCGATGGATATGCGAGGAAAGTGCCTCCGGTTTCGTTCAGACCCAGAACGAACTTGTAAATGGGCTGTGTGTCTGACATTGGATTTTATTCTATGTTGATTGGTCTCTATTAAATATACATCTGTTTGGTTTCGGAGAATTTATTCTTTTGCTTAACGCCCTTCTTTGAGACGTACGAGCTCAATGGTTGTATATCGATGGACATCAGTCGCATGGCATGAATTGCCTGTGTGGCACGCCTAAGTGGCAATTGATCTAGGCTTCTGTTGAAAAGCAAAGTCTTGTGGTTGATGATCAAAGCACGACCTACGTGGTAGCTTTGTATATAACGTGAATTCGCGAGCCTCACACCTCGGTATGAGTCAAAAACGGGATAATGACTACGGGGAGAGCACGATGTTTCTTTCTAGCTTTGGTGGTGTCAGTGACTTACCAGCCCTGACATCTATATACTTTTTACCTATGTGGTTGTTGGATGCAAGGCGCCACGATTTTAGGTCTGTAAGGACGAGGAAACGTGTGTTCAGGAATAATTAATATTTAAACGTAACGGAGGACCGGCCCTGAAGATCCAGGGGTTACCCGGAGTGTGTAGTCCCGAGGCATTTGCTAGAGTGTCTCGAATCGGAGAGGAGCTTGCCCCTTGCCTTGACTCATGACGGAAATCCAATTTCCAATACGAGATATTTCGGTTTTATTTATAGAGCCTAGTATGGAGACATCATAGATGGTACCCATGCTGCCTAGGATTGATATTTATGACTGAAATTGTTTTGACACTATACACTTATTATAGTATCAAATGATTTGTTTCTAAAACGTACCAAGCATGTTTGGCTATTATAAGGGAATACCCTTTCCTCCGGCTTGCGTTGCATTGTGTGATGGGACCTAGGTCTTGTAATAGCTTCATTTTTCCAAAAAGCATTACGCTGTTTTGTTATATGCACTAGTATTCTTGGGAGGAAACCCGTTCTGTGTTATACGGCATGGTCCCTTGAATTACTCTCTTTTAAAGTAAAGTTTTAAATAACTGTTTTAGTTCTCACACCAGTCACATGACTGACCTGGAGTTTATTGTTTTAACCTAAACTCTGGGTGCCCCTATTTTCCACACTGGCAGCTAGTAGTTTTGGTTTTGCAGAGTTATATTCACAGGTTCCTGGGTTATAGCTGGAATGATATCCGGAAAGCTCTGTATCCGTATATCTCTTTCTAGCTGGGTTTTGTATTATTTCCGCTGCGATGTATTTCAATGTAATTTATTGTAATCTCTGATATTTATCGAATGTAATTTATTCAATTATACTCTGTATATTTTTGTATCTGATGGAATTGTTGTAATAACAATGAAATGTTCTTCCTTCTGTGTTCTATTTTGTCGTGTTCTCAAGGTAATCCGGGCTTTCCTTTCCGGGGAAGTAACGGGCTATCACAGTCGATCCGGCAAATCTGAACCAATTTAAAAATTTTAAATTGGCTAAAATAGTGGATTTTAAATATTTAAAATAAATATTTTAAATAATAGCAATGAAAAGTGAGTTTAAATCGACGTTTGAAAATGAATATAATTACTTTGAATTATAAACAAGGCCTGAAAAGGCGCGGTAGTTTCAAAATTTGAATTCAAACTTCGACAGACTGTACCGGGTGCAAAACAAAACGGATTTGAGTGAAACCAAAAATATTTAAATCTGTTAGTGAATACCTTTCTAACGAATCTGAAAAATCGAAGTTTCATAGCGGAAAGCAAAAGTTATGGCCAAATGAATTTTCAGAAAGGTCGCTATAATAATTATATAGCCCGAGAAAATAGACATTTTGCAAACGAGCTCGGAATTCGATGAAACCTCTTTTGTTGGATCCGGGATGTGAAGTAATTTCTAGGTTTCAAATTTCATAATTTTTGAAGCTAGTATGTGAGCGTGGCAAAGGAAAATGCGTTTTGGTCGATTTCTATTAAATTGGATCGACCAGAAATGGGCCATTTTTCAAACGGTCTCAGAATTCGATGAAACTAGTTTTGTTGGGACCGTATCGTCAAAACATAGCCAGATTTATTTTTCTGGAATTTTTCGAATCAGTTTGTGGCCCTGGCAAATTGAAATGTACGTTCAAATTAAATATTGAATGTTTTATATTTTAATTTGAAGGAAAAATGACTCAAACATTCGAATGGGCCTACGAAACATATCCCATTGTGTTCGGAATGGGGGTATTTAGCTAGGGACGAAAGTTGTTGGGTTTGAATTGAAGTTCGTTTGTAAAAACCCTAATTTTTGAAATTATAAAACATCGGCCAATAAGAATTTTATATTCATTAAAAAAATAAAATAAAAAAAATACAGAAACCCCCCCAGGCATCGCGATCGACGACATAAGTAGCTCGAAGCTTCCCGGACTTTTGCCGCCGCGACGTTCATCTTCAGGCCAGGCTCCAGTTGGGGTTTTTGAAGATCTCCTCTCCCTCTTCAAATCAAAACAAACCGCGTCACCTATCATCGCCCCAGCTTCGAGAACGAGGTCCACGAAGTGGAGACCTTCGCGCCGCCGGAGCTCCGCCTAGTCAGCGTCGAACTCGACCTGACCACCCGCCGTGGAAGTGCCTCTCCTCCCCCTTCGACCTCGCGCAACCTGATCGTGGAACCATTGCACGGATTGATCGAAAAATCCAAACCTAGTTTGGAACCATTTCAGAAAAGGTTCGGCTGTTTATTTTGAACTGTTTTAACATCTTTAAACCGTTGCAAACTTTGAAAAATTATATCTTTTTCGTTTTACGACGAAATTCGATGAAACAGAAAACATCGTGACCGTGTGGACGTCTTCTACATTCTAGAAGAAACCGCATATTTTTCTCAGCCTTCTGCTATTTTTGGTGGAGTGGAACCCAATGTGAGATTTCTAATTTATAAACGAGATGGAAAACGACGATGTATAAATTATATAGTCGATGTATGAGTTATATAAGCGTTGTACACCTCTTGTATAAGCATTGTTTAAGTTGTAGGTTCGATGTATAAGTTATATAAGCGTTGTAAAAATTATATATGTGTTGAAATAGAAGTGAAATGCTATATATATATATATATATATATATATATATATATATATACGCCCCTCGTCCACAAACCATGGACGATATTTATTGGTTGTGATTGGTGTGAAAATTGATTGATAGCGAATGGTTGATTGAAATTGTTTGTGGTTGAAATTGATTGATTGTGGTTGAAAAATACCCGTTTGTGGTTGAGAAATATTTGGTTGAAACCACATAGGATTAGTTTGTGGAAATGAAAAAAATATACATGCCGCCTGCGTGCGAACTAGATGCATGATTCCCCATTGCCAAAAGCTGCGAGGCTTTAAGGTAGAGCGAGGAGCCGTACTAGGGACGGTCCCGGTTTTAACTACCCTGACGTTATGCTGCTGAAATTTTGAATAATATTCATGTGTAAGAATTATTTTCCTATGTTGAAATTATATTCGTCTGTTGAAAAGAAAACCTTCATGTGTTGAATTGAAATTCATTCGTTGAATAGAAATTCATGTGTTGAATGGTATTCGTGTTTCAAATATAAAAATAACATTTTTATCTATATATACAAACTATAGAAAACCTTCATGTGTTGAATTGAAATTCATTCGTTGAATAGAAATTCATGTGTTGAATGGTATTCGTGTTTTAAATATAAAAATCACCTTTTTATCTATATATACAAACTATAGAAAACCTTCATGTGTTGAATCGATATTCATTCGTTGGATAGAAATTCATGTGTTGAATGGTATTCGTGTTTTAAATAAATTGTTTTAACAATAAAAATCACATTTTTACTCTATATATATAAACTATAGAAAACCTTCATGTGTTGAATCGAAATTCATTCGTTGAATTGAAATTCATGTGTTGAATGGTATTCATATTTTGAAAATGAATTGTTTTATAATAAAAATCATATTTTTAGCATCAATATGAACTATATAAAATAATCTGGTTTTGAAATAAATTGTTTTATAGAAAAATCCTATTTTTATCACCTATATTAACTATATAAAATAGTCGTGTTTTGAAATAAATCATTTTACAATAAAAATCACATTTTTATTATATACATGAATTGTAAAAAATAGTGAAGTGTTGAAATAGAAGACAGTTAGATAAAAATATCATTTTTATCAAATGTATGAAAACCATATAGTTTTGAAATCGAAGAATCGATATATATATATATATAAATAGAATTGAAATAAATCGAATAACGAAGCTGCAGTTCGTATTTTGAAACCGTGATTTCAAACGATTAGTGCGGGAGATCCGACCATCGGATTTTCCCGAAACCACCACCATTGGGTTCGCTTTGGAAATATCTTTCCAACGACACCAACTTTGTAAAAATCCAACGGTTGGATTGTCTGGAATGTTTAATTCAAATCTAAAGAAAAACAGCGCCAGAATCGATTATATTTATATATATAAATAAATATAATTATATTAAATTGAATAACGACGCTGCAGTTCGTATTTTGAAATCGAAACTTCAAACGATTATACCGGGAGATCCGACTGTCGGATTTTCCCAAAACCAGAACCATTGGATTCATTTTGAAAATATCTTTCTAATGATATAAATTTTGTGAAGATCCAACGGTTAGATTTTCAGATATGTGTAAATCAAATCGGAAGAAAAACAGCGCCACGGCCGCGTTATGGCCCGAAGCGTCATTTTGAATAAATTGGATATATTAAAATAAATAAAAATAGCGATAAATCGTTATAAAATATTATAAATGATATGGATGTGAAATTTAGAAACTAACTGAAGGTTGGCTAAGTCGAATGGTTTCCTGGATTTTGATCTGATGTTGGTTTCGGCCTTCGGGGTTAATATTTGGGAAATCGTTCTCTTACTTATTTACGGTTAGTGACTAATGAATTGAAATGATGCATATGTAGTGTTTATGTAGCACGTGTTTATTATATACGCAAGTTGCTCAGAAAGACCGGGTTTATCCCATTCTGAATAACTGAATCGACGATAAGAAATCGAAGATGAAGACGGTTGTTGAAGACCGGAAATCTTCACCTCGTTTGGATGGCAACTGATGTCACGAATGGGAGGCATCCCGAAATATGGATAATGAGTGGTGATCGTCTAGAAAATTCAGAATACTTGCTATGGACTTCTGGCCCTTAAAAATGGAAATTTTGCAAATGACCTCGGATTTTGACGAAACCACTTTTGTTGGATCCGTGATGTCAAGTTATTGTAGATTCCAAATTTCATAATTTTTCGAATCAATATGTGAGCGCGGCAAAGGAAAACGCGTTTGACCAGTTTCAGTTGATTTTAATCGACTGGAAAATGGCCATTTTCCCAATGGTCTCAGAATTCGATGAAACTAGTTTTATGCAGACTGTTTTACTTCCAGTATTTATTATCGTATGTTTATGTACTGCCTCCGGCGATGTAGAATGATACCCTTATTATGTCTCACTGTATGTATATATTCCGCCTATGGCGATGGTGACTGATCATTCCCCTTTTATTTACTAAGTTATATCCTACGCTGTGCTATTCTGATGTTGTTACATATTATGATTCCGCTGTCATATCTATGTAAAATTATTCTATTTATTGTTTTTGCTATTATCTGTACTCTGCTATGATTATTGATGTGTTATATTCCAATGATTATCCTTAATACCGTCACACAAATTTTGGGATTGTCTATTGATTAGGACAGTAAATTTTACACATCGCCCAACTGCCCAAATAAAATCTGTGTTTGATTGTTTGAAACCCCACACGGGTGTTGGGATGATATCTGACATACACTAATCCCAATTGTTTAATTGTATGTCAATCGATGGGTTAACAGACTGTGTAAGCGTTAATTATTTATATTTATTGCTTATGCAGTTGTGTGGTGCTCTTCGGATGATGGTTGATGATTTATCATTGCTATTATATACGTGTGTTGTAGGGAATCCATATAATTAATGTTATATGGTAATTGATTGGGCCTCATTCGAATTTGGAATATAAGGAATATTATAATAAAAAATTCATGTGTTGAATAGAATAATTATTCATGTGTTGGATAGAAATATAAATTCATGTGTTGAATAGAAATATAAATTCATGTGTTGAATAGAATAAATATTCATGTGTTGAATAGAAATATAAATTCATGTGTTGAATAGAAGAGTATTCATGTGTTGAATAGAAATATAAATTCACGTGTTGAATAGAAATATAAATTCATTTATTGAATTGAATAACGAAGTTATTGAAATATTTAAAGCCATGTTGTTTAGATTGATGCCATTTTGACGTGAACGATATTTATATCGATTTTATTCATTTTTATAATGAATATAGGAAAGGAAGTGATTTAAAAATATAACGTTTTGAAAATATTCTCATTTAGAGATTAATGACATGGAATATTCAATTTTGATTAGAAATTGAATATGAAGTTGAAATTGTTTTGAAAACGAATTTAAAACGATTTATAAAATACGATTTAAAAGGAAATCGACGAAATATATATAATATATATATTATATATATAGAATGGCCTGAATAGAAAGTGCCGTGCCGCGGTAGTTCGCGAATTTCGACCATTGACTTCGAATGGATATTACGGGAGATCCGATCGTCGGATTCTCCTAAAACCAGAACCCTTGGGTTCATATCGAAAAATGCTTTCTAACGAGTTTAGAAATTAGAAATCTAACGGATGGATTTGGAATTATGTCCAAATCAAATTTGGAAAAGGTCGCTGTAAGTGCAGTTCGATGGCCGTTGATGGAAATCGACTGTACGGACCTTGATAAAATTATTAAAAATAGTAATAATTTGTGTAAAATCATAAGAAATGATTTGTGAATAATTGGGATAAAAAATTCCAAATTTGAAAAGATAAAAATAGTTTTTTATCGAAATGAACTAGTTTTGAACTAGAATTATAATCCCATTTATTTTTAAAATAAATAAAGTGGATTTGAAATGGTATTGAAAATAACCAGAATTTCCAATATATAAAGTGGAAATGGATTTGAATCGAAATTGTCTTCGGAATATTTCGATGTTGGATTTCATGATGATACAGATATTGTTATGGGAATTTGAAAGATATATATATCGTTATTTCCAATATGATGTTTGTTGGTCGTAGAATTTGATATTGAATATAAGCCGATATATTTTCTATTCAGAGCCTTGTATTTAATATCAAATGGGATTAGGGTTTGTCGTGAATGGCGTCTTCATTAACACTGTTCTTAAACCCAGTGGAGGAAAAGATTAAATCTTTTGTTTAGATTTAATGAAATATACCAATTAAATGATATTTAATTGGAATTGAATTAGAATGTGATTTTGGGTTTATAGTGAACCGTGTTTTAAATGACATTGGTTCTTTAACACAGTTAAAGACAGGATGTGATTTCCCAAGTTAAATAATCATTGATATTGATTTTTGGGAGGATTGAAACCAAGTGGAGTTTTAATGAATCTTTAATTTGATTGAAATGGTCGAGAATGGAGTATCACCAGTTTTGCTCCAGGCGATAGTTAAATCTTTAATTTGATTTGAACGTGAAATGGTAATTGAATTTACCAATAACACCGTGGTTTTAGATATGAAGTATGACCAGTTTTACCTCATGGGATTAATAGGTTGGGATTGGGAAATAAAATAAATGATTACTTCGGTATGGTTCGCTAATCCCGACCAATTTGAATTGATATTCAAAAGAAGATTAAATAATAAATTAAAGGAATTTATCTTTGATAAATTAATGGGAAAATTTCCCAAAGTATAAGAATATCTGAATAAAAGAATATTCTGAATTGGAATGAGGCGTATGTTGTGTTTGTGTAACACTTGTTTATTATATACGCGAATTATTCAGAAAGACCGGGTTTATCCCATTCTGAATAACTGATTTGATGTGGTGTCGAGGATGAAAATGGTGGTCGAAGACCGGAGGTCTTCACATCGTTTGGGTGATTAATGATGATCTTGATTGGGCTGTACACCCAAGAGGAGGGAATCAGTTGGTGATCGTCCAGACGTACTTGGTGATCGATGGATATGTGAGGTACAAGGTGCCTCCGGTTTCGTTCAGACCCAGAACGAACTTATAAATGGACTGTGTGTCCGACATTGGATTTTGTTCTGTTTGACTGATTTCTATTAAATATATATCCGTTTGGCGGTGGAGAATTTATTCTCTTCCTTAACGCCCTTCTCTGAGACGTATGAGCTCAGGGGTTATATATTGATGGATACCAATCGCATGGAGTGAATTGCCTGTGTGGCATGGCTAAGTGGCAAATGATCAAGGCTTTTATTGAAAAGCAGAGTCTTGTGGTTGACATTCAAAGCACGACCTGTGTGGTATAGCTTTGTGTACCATTGATTCGCGAGCCTCACACCCCGGTTGTGAACTAGAAACGGGAGAGGACCTCAAGGAGGACATGCGTTTCTTTCTAGATAGGGTGTTGTCAGTGACGTACCAGCCCTGACATTTATATTATTTTCACATGTGTGGTTGTTGCTGTTGCGAGGCACCTCGGATATATCGGTGTCTACGTGGAGCCGATGGAGTCATTTGGCCCATTGACGCCCCAAATGGTGGGAAAACGTAGTGTTCAGGCATTTTAATCCACATCGGTAGACCGGCCCTGACGATCCAAGGGCCCACCCAAGTCTGGGTCCTAAGACACGTGCTAGATCGTCTCAAATCGGTTGAGGACTATCTTTTGCCTCAGTTCACAGATGGAAATCCAACTTCCAATACGTGACATTGAGGTTTTGAGTGTCGAGCCTAGTATGACGACATAGTGGTATGGGGCACTTATGCCGTCTATGATTGATACTTATGATTTAAAGTTATTTTATACACTATGCACTTATAATAGTATCAAATGATTTGTTTTAAGCGTATCAAGCATTCTTGGCTATTATAAGGTAAAAACCCTATCCTCCGGCTTGCGTTGCATTGTGTGATGGGACCTGGGTCTTATAATAGCTTCATTGTCCTTTATTTAGCATTGCGCTGTTGTTTTATGCACTGGTATTCTTGGGAGGATACCCGTTCCGTGTTATACGGCGTGGTCCCTTGATTTGCCTAACTTTAAAAATAAAGATTAATAACTATTTTAGTTCTCACACCATTCACATGACTGACCTGGAGTTTATTGTTTTAACCTAAACTCTGGGTGCCCTTATTTTCGACACGGGCAGCTAGTAGTTTTGTTTTGGCAGATTTATATTCACAGGATCCTGGTTTACAGCTGGAACGAGACTCGGAAAGCTTTGTATCCGCGTATTACTTCTAGTTGTGTATTGTATTAATTTTCCGCTGCGATGTATTTAAATGTAATTTAAATCTCTGATATTTCTGTGTAGTATTTATTCATACCCTGTATATTCTTGTATTCTGATGGAATGGTTGTTATATACAATGAAATGTTCTTCCGTCTGCGTTCTGTTGTGGCTTGTTCTCGAACTATCCGTGCTTTCCTTCACAGGGAAGGTACGGGTCTTTATAGGTATTGGGATGGTATATGACATACACTAATCCCAATAATTAGTTGTATGTCGATCGATTGGTCGACGGACTGTGTAAGCGTTAGATATTTATATTTAATTCTTATGGAGTTGTGTGGTGCACTTTGGATGATGGTTGATTATTTATCGTTGCTATTATATACATGTGTTGTATGGAATCCATATAATTAACATTATATGGTAATTGATTGGGCCTCATTCCAATTGGGAAAATAAAGAATATTATAAAATAAAGGTTCATGTGTTGACAGTACTCATCCATTGAGATTAGTCATATGTTGAACGAAATATTTTAACCCAGCAAAAGGAGTTTTAATGAATCTGTAATTAGATTGAAATGTGAATTGATAATTTAAATTATCAAATTTGGAAAGTGAGCGAGAATGGAGTATCACCAGTTTTGCTCCAAAGCGATATTTAAATCTTTAATTAGATTTGAACGTAAAATGGTAATTAGTTTTACCGATAACACCATGGTGTTAGATATGGAGTGTTACCAGTTTTGCTTCATGGGATGAATAGGTTGGGATTGGGAAATAAAATAAATAATTACTTCGGTGTGGTTCGCTAATCCCGACTAGTTTGGAAAACCTAAACATGGTTTGAAATAACATCCAAAGGAAGATTAAAGAATAAATTTAGAAGAATTTATCTTTGATAAAATTAATGGGGACCTTACTCTCAGAATTGAAATTTAGAAACTAGCTGTAGGTTAGTTAAGAAGAACGGTTTCCTGGGTATTGATCTGATGTTGGTTTCGGCCTTCGGGGTTAATACTTGGGAAATTGCTCTCTTAATGATTTACGGTTAGTGACTAATGAATTGGAATGAGGTGTATGTTGTGTTTGTGTAACATTTGTTTTAATATACGCGGGGTGTTCGGAAAGGCCAGGTTTATGCCCATTCTGAATAACCGATTCGACGATATGTCGAAGATGAAGACAGTGATTGAAGACCAGAAGTCTTCACATCGTTTGGGTAATTACTGATGATCTTGATTGGGCTGTACACCCAAGATGAGGGAATCAGTTAGTGGTCGTCCAGACGTGTTTGGAGATCGATGGATATGCGAGGAAAGTGCCTCCGGTTTCGTTCAAACCCGGAATGAACCTGTAAATGGACGGTGTGTCTGACATTGGATTTTATTCTGTGTTGATTGATCTCCATTAAATATACATCTGTTTAGCGGTGGAGAATTTATTCTCTTGCTTAACGCCCTTCTCTGAGACGTACGAGCTCAGAGGTTGTATATCGATGGACATCTGTCGCATGGCATGAATTGCCTGTGTGGCACACCTAAGTGGCAATTGATCAAAGCTTCTGTTGAAAAGCAAAGTCTCGTGGTTGATGATCAAAGCACGACCTACGTGGCAGCTTTGTGTATAACGTGAATTCGCGAGCCTCACACCTCGGTATGAGTCAAAAACGGGATAGTGACTGCGGGGAGAGCACGACGTTTCTTTCTAGCTTTGGTAGTGTCAGTGACTTACCAGCCCTGACATTTGTATACTTTTCACCTATGTGGTTGTTCGATGCGAGGCGCCTCGATTTTAGGTATGTAAGGACTGGGAAACATGTGTTCAGGAATAATCAATCCTCAAACGTAACGAAGGACCGGCCCTGAAGATCCACGGGTTACCCAGAGTATGTAGTCCCGAGACATATGCTAGAGTGTCTCGAATCGGAGAGGAGCTTGCCCCTTGCCTCGACTCATGACGGAAATCCAATTTCCAATACGAGATATTTCGATTTTATTTGTAGAGGCTAGTATGGCAACATGATAGATGGTACCCATGCCGCCTAGGATTGATATTTATGATTGAAATTGTTTCGACACTATACACTTATTATAGTATTAAATGATTGGTTTTTAAAATGTACCAAACATGTTTGGCTATTATAAGTGAAAACCCTATCCTCCGGCTTGCGTTGCATTGTGTGATGGGACCTGGGTCTTATAATAGCTTCATTTTTTGAATGAGATGCGCTATTTTGACGCGAACGATATTTATATCGACTATATTCGTTTTTATACTGAATATTGAAAAGAGATAAGAATCGAACATTTATAACAGGAATTCAAATTGAATTAAAAAGATATCATTTTTTTAATAAATGAACCGAATAGAATATTCATATGTTGAATAAAATATTTTGGTCATTAAAAAAAATATCTTTATTTTTCTAACTTATTTTAGAAAATTTCGGCGGCATAACGACACGATACTAGAAACGGGACAAGGCCTAGCCTTATCCCCGGTCTAATAATGGCCCACGCCATACACATATCAATCAAATCCATTCCATTTCACCAAACAATAAAATTCAAATCAAATAATCTAACCAACTACACAACCAAACAAGTCCATGGTCTGTGGACGATAGTGTTGGGTGCTACTAAATACCGTCTGCATCCTAGTATATATTTATAACTAGAAAATGAAATTTAAAGTGAGAAGTTCTCACCGATAGCTAATCCAATACCACGACTCTTCTTGTGTAGAAGTCATCGCTGTTCTCGCCTTTTGCCACTTTCGTTGCCGTAGCCACAACATATATAAAAATCACATTCTTATATTGTTGCTATGTATATAAAAATCATATTTTTTTTATAATCACTCTATATGGATAAAAATTCTATTTTTACCTCGCTACTATATAGATAAAAATTCTATTTTTACACCGCTACTATATAGATAAAAATTCTATTTTTACACCGCTACTATATAGATAAAAATTCTATTTTTACATCACTATTATATAGATAAAAATTCTATTTTTACATCGCTATTATATAGATAAAAATTCTATTTTTACATCGCTATTATATAGATAAAAATTCTATTTTTACATCGCTATTATATAGATAAAAATTCTATTTTTACATCGCTATTATATAGATAAAAATTCTATTTTTACATTGCTATTATATAGATAAAAATTCTATTTTACATCGCTATTATATAGATAAAAATTCTATTTTTACATCGCTATTATATAGATAAAAATTCTATTTTTACATCGCTACTCTTATAATAAAGATTATATTTTTATCACACCATTCTCTACATAAAGATTTCGCCTTTTCAAATATAAAGACTTCGCCTTTTCAAATATAAAGATTTAAATCTTTACTATCTATATAATATAAAAATCGTATTTTTATTTCACTAAAATTCATATTTTTGTTTCGCTACTTATATAAAAATCAAATTTTTATTTTCACCTCGTATGTAAAAAAATCAAATTTTTATCTTCACTTCGTTATAAAAATTATATTTTTATATTGCTCTTCTCCTTGCTATGACCTGTTCACACACACACACACACACACATATATATATATATGTATATGCATGCAAATGCAACTAATTTCTATTTAAAATAATTGGGTTTTAAGTAATCAGAATTTCTAATATATTTGATTGGGACGATAACTTTTACACATCGCTCAACTGAACAAATAAAATCTATGTTTAATTGTTTGAAACCCCTCACGTGTATTGTAACAACCCGGAAATTCTGAGCCAGTTTAAAATTGGCAAATTTTGCGAATTTTGATGATTTAAAATGAATTATTTTAAATAATATCAATGAGAAATTTATTTTGAATAGAATTCAAATGTATATATTTATATAGCTCGACGCTGGAATATAAATATTTATTTATAATTATAAAAGGAATTGAAAATGGCGCGGTAGTTCGATAATTCGATTTCAAAATTCAAATGAATGTACCGGGTGCAAATTAAAACGGATTTTAGCAAAACCAAAAATATTAGAATCTATTTTTGAATATCTTTCCAACGAATCCGAAGAATCGAAATTTCATAGCGGGAATCAAAAGATATGTCCAGTTGAAAATTCCGAATAGTCGCTATGGAATTCAAGCCCTTAAAAATGGAAATTTTGCAAACGACCTCGGATTTCAACGAAACCACTTTTGTTAGATCCGTGATGTCAAGTTATCGCTAGATTCCAATTTTCATAATTTTTCGAATCAATATGTGAGCGTGGCAAAGGAAAACGCGTTTGACCAGTTTAAGTTGATTTTAATCGACTGGAAAATGGCCATTTTTCCAACGATCTCAGAATTCGACGAAACTTGTTTTGTTAGGACCGCATCGTCAATACAAAGCTAGAAAATATTTTTCTGGAATTTTTCGAGTTAGTATGTGGCCCGGGTAATTTGAAATACGCGTTCAAAATTCAATATATAGAGAAATGATCGAATCAGCTTACGAAACATATCCCATTGTGTTCGGAATGGGGGTCATACGCTAGGGACGACAGTCGGTGGGTTCGATTTCGAGTTCGAATTTTAAAGTTGCTCTTTAGAAATAGATAAATTAAAATATATTTATTTATTTTAGCCCTTACCCACCTCTCTCTCTCTTCATTTTAAAACTTAAAAAAATATAGAAAGAAGGGATCGACGGGAGGAAGAAGCCGCCGCCCCTCTTCACCGTCGCCGTCGCACAGGCGCCTCCCCCCTCCGCTTCCTCTCTCCCCTCTCCTCTCTTACTTTTCACGAACCCCCGTGCCCTAAATCGAGACAGCCCCCCTTGCGATTCGAGACCACCACGAGCGCAACCAACCCTAGCCGCCTCAGCCTGCAGCCCACCTGCGCTCAACCTCCGGCCACCCTCTAGCCGCAGCACCCCTCCCCTTCCTCTCCTCCTCCCTCCGTTAGACACAGAAAACCCCACCTCCCCTCTTTTCTTTTGGATCGACTCCTCCTTATAGACAAGTGAGTTTTTTTTTATTTATATGAGAATAAGTTTAGATTTTTATTCATCGTTAAGTTTAGATTTTAATTTATCATCAAGTTTAGGTTTTTAGTTGTACAGAGATTTGATTTTTTGTTTAACAAGAAAGATTATTTTTTTATTAACTAAAGATTAGTTTTTTCCTTAGGTAAAAAAAAAATTAGATTTTTTTTAATGATGTGAAGAAACGATTTTTACATAAGTGAAACGTTTGATTTTTATATAGGGAAAGGTGATATTTTTATTCATAGAAAGGTTAAAGATATAATTTTTATATTATAGAAAGGTAAAAAATATAATTTTTATATAATAAAGAATATAAAAATATCATCATTATATATGTAGCGAAATAAAAATCTGATTTTTATTATATGTATTGAAATAAAAATGTGATTTTTATAGTGATGATTTGAAAAGGTGAAATCTTTTTATTTGAAAAGGCGAAATCTTTATATTTGAAAAGGCGAAATATTTATATAGAGAATAGCATGATAAAAATATAATCTTTATTATATGAACATCGATGTAAAAATAGAATTTTTATCTATACAGTAGCAATGTAAAAATATGATTTTTATAAACATAGCAACAATATATAAATATGATTTTTAAATTGAAAGTGAACAAATAAAAATGTGGTTTTTATTTTAAAGACAGCAGTTTAAAAATGTGATTTTTATATATGTAGTGGTTACGAGCAACGGAAGTGACAAAAGGCGAGCACAACAAAAATTTTCTACATAAGAAGTGTCGTGGCGTTTGGATTAGCTATTGGTGAGAACTTCTCACCTTTAATTTAATATTCTAGTTAAAATATATACTAGGATGCAGACGGTGTTTAGTAGCACCCGACACCCGTCGTCCACGGACCATGGACGACTTGTATGCTTGTTTGTTTGATTTTGATGTGTAGTTGATTGTGTGATGTGATGTGAAATGAAATAAAATATTTATATAGTTAAAATATTTTATAGTTGAAAATAGAATTTTTAACGTGTATTTAAAATAAATTAATATAAACAAATCGAACGATTTGTTTATATACACACATTTGACTGATATTGATTGGGACGATAAATTTTACACATTGCCCAACTGCACAAATAAAATCTGTGTTCGATTGTTTGAAAACCCACACGGGTATTGGGATGATATATGACATACACTAATCCCAATAATTAGTTGTATGTCGATCGATTGATTGACAGACTGTTATAAGAGTTGAATATTTATATTTGATGCTTATATAGTGTAGAATGCACTTTGGATAATGGTTGGTTATTTGTCATTGTTGATATATACATGCGTTGTATGGAAATCCATAGAAATAAAATCTATGGTAATTGATTGGGCCTCATTCCAGTTTTGAAATAGAAATATTTGAAAAAGAAATATTTGAAAAGGAAATATTTGAAATAGAATATTTGAAAATAGAAATATATGAAGCCGTGTTGATTAGATTGACGCCATTTTGACGTGAACGATATTTATATCGATTTTATTCATCTTATAATGAATATCGAAAGTGATTTCAAAATCTGATATTTTGAATAGAATTGAAATTCTAATTGAAATTGAATAGAAATGAATTCGAATTGAATTGAATTGAAAACAAACTGAAATTGAATTAGAAATCAATTTGAATTGAAATCAATTTGAAATGAATTTAAGAAGAATTTATATTGAAAAATTCAATCTTGATTTGAATTTGGAAATGAAGTTGAAATCGTTTCGAAAACGAATTTAAAACGATTTATAAAATACGTTTTAAAAGGAAATCGACAAAGTATTTATTATATATATAATATAATTTCCTGAATAGAACGCGCTGCGGCAGTTCGCAAATTTCGACCATTGACTTCGAATGAATATTACGAGAGATCCGATCGTCGGATTCTCCTAAAACCGGAACCGTTGGGTTCGTATCGAAAAGATCTTTCCAATGAATATTAGAAATTAGAAATCTAATGGTTGGATTTGGAATTATATCCAAATCAAATTTGGAAAAGGTCACTATAAGTGCAGTTCGATGGCGGTTGATGGAAATCGATTGTACGGGCCTTGATAAAATTATTAAAAATAGTAATAATTTGTGTAAAATCATAAGAAATGATTTGTGAAGAACTGGGATGAAAAATCCCATATTTGAAAAGATAAAAGTAGTTTTTTATCGAAATGAACTATTTTTGAACTAGAATTATAATTCTATTTATTTTTAAATAAATAAATTGAATTTGAAAAGGGTTTTAAAAGTAACCAGAATTTCCAGTAATTGAATTGGAATGGATTTGAATCGAAATTGTCTTTGGAATATTTCGATGTTGGATTTCGTGGCGATACAGATAGGGTTAGGGAAATTTGAAAGATATATATATATATATCGTTATTTCCAATACGATATTTGTTGGTCGTGGAATTTGATATTGAATATAAGCCGATATATTTTCTATTCAGAGTCTTGTATTTAATATCAAATTTGATTTGGGTTTGTCGTGAATGGTGTCCTCATCAACACTCTTCTTAAGCCCAGTTGAGAAAAAGATTAAATCTTTTTATTTTTAGATTTAATGAAGTGTACCAATTAAATGATATTTAATTGGAATTGAATAATGAATTGATTTTTGGGTTTATCGTGAACAGTGTTTTAAATGACAGTTGTTCTTTAACCTGATAATTAATGGAATGTGATTTTGGGTTGTCGTGAACGGTATCTTCAATAATACGATTCTTAGACCCAAAGGAGTTAAGAAAATCAGAAACTAACTAGAGATTAGTTAAGTTGAATGGTTTCGGGTGTATTGATCTGATGTTGGTTTCGTCCTTCGGGGTTAATACTTAGGGAATTGCTCACTTGCTAATTTATGGTTAGGGTCTGATTGAAATGGAATGTGATTTTGGGTTTAACGTGAACTGTATTTTAAATGGCACTGATCCTTTAACCCAATCAAAGATTAAAACTAAGTGGAGTTTTAATGAATCTTTAATTAGATTGGTAAGATCGAGAATGGAGTATCACCAATTT
The DNA here is from genome assembly GCA_030737875.1 of Allium sativum. Lineage (NCBI taxonomy): Eukaryota > Viridiplantae > Streptophyta > Magnoliopsida > Asparagales > Amaryllidaceae > Allium > Allium sativum. Next base: position 604,485,728 of record CM060910.1, on the reverse strand, counting down.
TACTCCAGTCGATAGTTAAATCTTTAATTAGATTTAAACGTGAAATGGTAATTGAATTTACCGATAACACCGTGGTGTTAGATATGATGTATAACCAGTTTTACTTCATGGGATGAATAGGTTGGGATTGGGAAATTAAAACAAATGATTACTCCGGTAAGGTTCGTTAATCCCGACTAGTTGAATCGAAATTCAAAAGAAGATTAAAGAATAAATTCAAGGAATTTATCTTTGATAAAATTAATGGGAACCTTTCCCTATGAATGTGAAATTTAGAAACTAACTGTCGGTTAGCTAAGCAGAATGGTTTTCTGGATATTGATCTGATGTTGGTTTCGGCATTCGGGGTTAATATTTGGAGAATTATTCTCTTGTTAATTTACGATTAGGGACTGATGAATTGAAGTGAGGCGTATGTTGTGTTTGTGTAACACTTGTTTATAATATACGCGAGTTATTCGGAAAGTCCGGGTTTATCCCATTCTGAATAACTGATACGACAATAAGTCGAAGATGAAGACGGTGGTCGAAGATCGGAGGTCTTCACGTCATTTGGGTGATTACTGATGATCTTGATTGGGATGTACACCCAAGAAGATGGAAACAGTTGGTGATTGTCCAGAGGTACTTGGAAATCGATGCATATGCGGGGTACTAGGTGCCTCTGGTTTCGTTCAGACCCAAAACGGGCTTGTAAATGGACTGTGTGTCTGACATTGGATTTCATTCTGTGTGACTGATATCGGTTGCATAGAGTGGCTTGGCTGTGTGGCAAGCTAAGATGCAAATGATCAAGGCTTCTGTTGAAAAGCAAAGTCTTGTGGTTGATGATCAAAGCACGGCCCGTGTGGCATAGCTTTGTGTAACGTTGATTCGCGAGCCTCACACTCCGGTGGTGAAATAAAAACGGGAGAGGACCTTAGGGAGGGCATGCGTTTCTTTCTAGTTAGAAGTGGCGTCAGTGGTTTTACACGCCCTGACGAGTTTGACTTATGTGGTTGTTGCTGTTGCGAGGCGCCTCGGATATATCGGTCGTTCTCGAACCGATGGAGCCATTCGTTGGCTCATTTACGCCGCAAAGGGTGGGGAAACGCATTGTTTAGGCATTTTAATCCACATCGGTGGACCGGCCCTGACGATCCAAGGGTCGATGCGCTCTGACCCTGAGGCTCGGGCTAGAGAGTCTCGAAGTCGGTGGGGACTATCTTTTGCCTCGATTCACAGACGGAAATCCAATTTCCAAATACGTGACATTTGCGGTTTTATTTGTAGAGCCTAGTATGGCGACATAGTGGGATGGGGCGCTTATGCCGTCTATGATTGATACTTATGATGTGAAGTTGTTTTATACACTATGCACTTATAATAGTATCAAATGATTTGTTTTGAACGTATCAAGCATTCTTGGCTATTATAAGGTAAAAACCCTATCCTCCGGCTTGCGTTGCATTGTGTGATGGTAACTGGGTCTTATAATAGCTTCATTTTGCTTTATTTAGCATTGCGTTGTTTGTTTATGCACTGGTATTCTTGGGAGGAAACCCGTTCCGTGTTATACGGCGTGGTCCCTTGATTTGCCTAACTTTAAAAATAAAGATTAATAACTATTTTAGTTCTCACACCAGTCACATGACTGACCTGGAGTTTATTTTTTTAATCTAAACTCTGGGTGCCCTTATTTTCGACACGGGCAGCTAGTAGTTTTGGTTTTGCAGATTTATATTCACAGGATCCTGCTTTACAGCTGGAACGATACTCGGAAAGCTTTGTATCCGCGTATTACTTCTAGTTGTGTATTGTATTAATTTTCCGCTGCGATGTATTTAAATGTAATTTAAATCTCTGATACTTCTGTGTAATATTTTGAAACGACCCAAGCTTCCTAGTAAAGGAAAGGATGGATTGCTTTGAGAACATTACACATCAGAACATAAACTGAAGAACATTTTATTGCTTATTACAACAATTACATCAGTGTACAAGAATATAACAGAGTATGAATACTTATTACAGAAATAGAAATACAATAATATCAGAGTTTTAAATTACACTTAATTAGCAGCGGAAAAATAATACAAATATACAACCGAAATGAATACGGGGATATAGAGCTTTCCGAATACTGCTTCAGCTGTAAACCAGGATCCTATAAATATATCTGCAAAAAGCTACTCGACTGCCCGTGTGGAAAATATGGGCACCCGAGTTTGCCAGTGAAACAAACTACAGGTCAGTCATGGGACTGGTATGAAAAATCTTAACTTAACTTATCTAATGAGGCTAATCACAGGACCACGCCGCTAACGCGGAACGGGTTTACTCCATTGGATTGCCAATGCATAAAATAAAGTAAAAACGTTAAACAACGCAATGCTTTTTAGAAAAATGAAACCATTATAAGACCCAAGTCCCATCACACAATGAAACGCAAACCGGAGGATAGGGTTTTACCTTATAATGGTCAAAAGATGCTTGATACGCTAAAACGGATTTAATATTAGTGTGTATATCCATGGTTATATATATTTCAAAAACAAATTCAATCATAATGTATTAATCATAGACGACATAGTACCCCATCCTACTATGTCGCCATACTAGTTCTACAATCAAAACCACAAGGTCGTATTGGAAATTGGATTTCCATCATGAGACGAGGCTAGGGGCAAGCTCCTCTCCGATTCGAGACACTCTAGCAAATGCCTCAGGATCCCCCGCAGTGAACCCTTGGATGCGGTAAGGCCGGTCCCCGCCTATCGGCAGTGGATTGGTTATGCCTGAACCACGCTTCCCGATTCCTTTGAACCTATAATATGACCACTATCGGGCTATAAAAATCCGAGGCGCCTCAAAATCCATCATCCACATAAGTAAAATGCTAGGCCGTGTTAAAGCGCTGACACTACCCCTAGCTAGAAAGAAACGTGTGCACTCCCTACGGTCCATACCCCGTTTTTGACTCATACCGGGGTGTGAGGCTCGCAAAGTCACGATATACACAAAGCTATGCCGTAATAGGCTATGCTTTGATCATCCCACAAGGCCCTGCTTTTCAACAAAAGCCTTGATCATTTGCATCTTGGCGTGCCACATTGACAATTCACGCCATGCGATCAATCACTATTAATATATACCAAGGTGTTAAGCAGAGGATAAATCCTTTACCACCAAACAGACATACATTAACAGAAATCGATTTAATTCACATGGAACGAAATCCAATGTCAGACACGCATCCATTTACTTGCTTATGCTCTGGGTATGAGCGAAAACAAAATCCGAACAATCAACAATAGTCCGGATGACCACCACTGAAGCCCCTTCAAGGTAGCTACTCCCATCAGGGTCTCTGTAGCAACACATCCATTCGATGTGAAGATCGTCGGTCTTTAATCACCGTCTTCATCTTCGACTCTTCATCGTCATAGTAATTATTCGGAATGGGTTGAACCCGGTCTTTCCGAATAACTCACGTATTTTTATAATTGAAAATCAAGTATTATAGCAATACATCCAACGCCTCATTCCAATTCAGAATATTCTTTTAAATAAAATATTCAAATTATTCTATCAAAGATAAACTCTATGAATTATTCTTAAATTTTCTTTTAAAGACTTACTAAAAACCCAATTTGGGTTTAAATATCAAAATCATTATTCAATGATTATTTAAATTTAAGAAATAAATCTTATCTTTAACTGGGTTAAAGACCTAATGTCATTTAAAACATAGTTCACGATAAACCCAAAATCTTCTTCCATAAAATATGGAATTTTCACAGAAAACAAACCAATATATAATCGCTATAAATTTCTGTATCTGACCAATAATATAAATGGAATAATGGCAAAGCCTCTTAAATTCCATTTGTAGTATCGGTGTTCTTTTACAGAAGCTTATCTCGATTATTATTAATTTGAATTCCATTCAACTCCAATTTAATATATTAAATTGGATAACTTGGCTTTTTGGAAAATTTCCATTTAAATCTTAATAAAAGATTTATAAATTCCAAATCATATTTTCACTGTCAGTTGGGTTAAAGAACACATGTCACTTAAAAACACAGTTCACAATAAACCCAACTCACCTTTCATTCTTATTTCAATTACTAAATATAAATTGAAAACTTTAATAATTAAAATTAAAAGATTATTCTTTTCATACGGGGATTTAAGAACAGTGTTATTTAAGACACTATTCACGACAAACCCAAAATCCAACTTATTTAATTTAACTTCAATTAAATATTAACCAATTGGAAAACTTCATCAAATCTAAATTTAATGATTTATTCTAGTTAATGACTAGTATATATCAATAAAAATGTATTTTTCTAAAATATATTCTTTTTCTAAAATATATACTTTATTGGAATGTGACTCAATCAACAACCATAATTTGCATATATTCAACGATCATGATAAATAACTATCACACAACCAAATGATCAACCAGAGTGGATTCTACACCAAATATTGGGACTAGTGTAGGATCATCCCAACACCCGTGTGGGGTTTCATCCAACAATCAAATAATAAATTATTTGTGCACTTGGGCGATGTGTGAAAATTATCGACCCAATCACATAAACAAGTCGGACGACTTGTAAATGGAAGTGTAATATTCAGTTTGAATATTCTAACAATATATTTAAACACATCAACATCACGGACATGTATTTCAATTCTTTTTATTTTGAACGAAGGACAATAAAAATCCTAACTCTTATTTATTTCACCAAAATGCATATTTTTCGTCTCATTCATTTTCATGCCAAAAGGAATATTTTACTTCATCTCCTTTGAATTGACAAAATGTCCCTTCCTAATTCATTCTTTTAATATGACAAAAATATCATTTCCAATTCATTCTTTTAATATGACAAAAATGATCCTTTTTATTTTACTTTTCATTTTTTAACAGGAATGTACTTTTTATTTAAATATTCATTTCCTAGCAAAATGTATATTTTATTTTAACATTCATTTTTTTAACAAAATAAATATTTTATTCTAACATTCATTTTCTAACAAAATTTATATTTTATTCTAACATTCATTTTCTAGCTAAATGTATATTTTATTTAATCTTCTCAATTCAACAAAATATGTTAAATTTGTTTATAAATTTCTAATGCAACAAAATAGTGATTTTGTTCATTAACTTCTAATGCAACAAAATGGTGATTTTGTTTATTAACTTCTAATGCAACAAAACGGTGATTTTGTTTATTAACTTCTAATGCAACAAAACGGTGATTTTGTTTATTAACTTCTAATGCAACAAAATGGTGATTTTGTTTATTAACTTCTAATGCAACAAAATGGTGATTTTGTTTATTAACTTCTAATGCAACTAAATGGTGATTTTGTTTATTAACTTCTAATGCAACAAAATGGTTAATTTCGTTTATAAAACTTCAATGCAAACAAAAGTGTCAATTTTGTTTATAAAACTTCTTTCAAATAAAATGTTGTTTTTATATTATTTTTTTACCAATTCCTAATCAAAACGTTTTTTTTTCTTCTCTATCTTAACATTTTATAAACTAAAATGTTAATTTAATCTGCATAACATGTATTTAACAAAAATGTTAATTTATTTACCTCGCATGTTTCCCTAACAAAAAAAAAATGTTAAGTTATTTCTAACCAGAAGAACATTTCCAATATAATGACAGATAAATCTAAGATAACAATTTTAATCACAACATGATCTAAAATAAAATGGTGTTTTATTCACTAACAAATTTTTGACAAAAATGTTGTCCCTTTATTTCATTCTATAAAAAGTGACAAAAACTAATGAATTTACTTCGTTCTTTTCAAAGTGACAAAAATGTTGATTTGTCCTTTTTAATGTAATTAACAATAGTGTTAATTTGGTTACGTCCTTTATCAAAAATGTTCTTTTATTCATTAACAAAACTTTGACAAAAAAGGTCTTTTATTCATTAACAAGATTTTGACAAAGAATGTTCTTTTTATTCCATTTATTTTAAAGTAAACAAAAATGTCATTTTTGTTTAATTCTTGTAATGTGAACAGATATGAAAATTTTCCTACTTCTTATATTGTGAACAAATATGATAAATTTTAACTAAAAAATCAATCTTGTTCTAACATGACAAATGTCAATTTTGAATTAATATGAGATGTTGGTTTCAACAACACAACCATCATTCAACACAATAATCATCCAATACAATAATCATCCAATACAATATCATTCATCACAAATCTGAGTTTCAATAATCATACTTACATGGTATTTAAACGACGAAGGATAATTAAATTTTAGTAATTTAATAAATCAGATTTCTCACCTCAATTATGATTCTGTTCAATTCAGAGTTGATTTTTCTTCAATTTCTGATCTGCTCTGATTCAGATCTGGTTTATCCTTGAATGTAGTGTTTGAAAAGACGATTCCGACGGTCATTTCCAAGTCAAGGACCAAGGTCGTCATCTTCTTCCTAAATTAGCCGTATAAACAAACCCATCATCGCTTAAAAGCTCGACCACATCTCTCTGCCTGCACTCCCTCCACGGATCATCGAATCGCCATCGAAGTTCGCCACCCGAAAGCGCCGAACCTCCTCCTCCATCGCCTGGAATGTGGGCCAGCTCGCACAGGCCAGAAGCCCGAAAACCCAAGGTGAAGCCGCCACCATTAGACGCACGGTTCTCTCGATTTACTTCGAAACTCCAGATCTTGACCATTGAACGTGTTGAGCTTGAGAGGGTCTTCGATTTGGTGTTTGGTTTTCTGAAATTCATTGAGAAACGGAAGAGATAGAAGGGGAAGAAGGTGGGAGTGCCATGGCCATCGATCAAGATAAGTGGCGGCTGGTTTTAGTGAAATAGGGTTACGTATTGTGTCAACCGTTTTTATACGGTATTCTATTAGTATTTTATTTTATCTAAATAATAAATACAAGAAATTTACTTGTTAAACCATCTAAGCTCTGATTTAAACCCAACGAGTGTTGCCCCTAGCTAATAACCCCCATCCCGGACACAATGGAATACGTTTCATAACCCATTTCGGCTGTTACGATATGTTTTTCTCAAAATTAAATTATAAATCATTTAATTATTAAATTCAAACGTACATTTTAAATTACCGGGCCTACATACTGACTCTAAAAATTGCAGAAAAATATTTCATGTTTTTTTTTGACGATATGGTCCTAACAAGACTAATTTCGTCGAATTCTGAGACTGTTTGAAAAACGGCCATTTTAAGCTGATTAAATTTGACCGAAACAGTCAAAACACATTTTCTTTTGCCACACTCACGTATTAATTCGAAAAATTATGAAAATTGAAACTTAGCAATAATTTGACATTCCGGTTCCAACAAAAGTGGTTTCGTCGAAAACCGAGGTCTTTTGAAAAAGGGCTATTTTTAAGGTCAATATATTTAATTAAAATATATAAAAATTCTACAGCGGCTTTTCTAAATTTTGAACTTCCCATAACTTTTGATTTTTTAAAACGAAATTTCAGTTTTTCAGATTCATTGGAATGATATGATTAAACAGATTTAAATATTTCTTGTTTCGTTCAATTCTGATTTATTTTGAATCATGTACAGTCAGTCAAAGTTCAAATTCAAATTTTCAAACTGCAGCGCTGTTTTAAACTCCTTTTATAATTAAATTGAATTTATTCATTCTAAAATAAATTTTTAGTTGTTCCTATTTAAAATAAATTATTTTAAACATTAAAGTCCATTAAAATTTCTAAAATAAAAATTTTAAATTGGCCCCAAAATTCCGGGTCGTTACAATCGCCCCCACTTAAAAATCTTTTCGTCCTCGAAAAGGAACGTAGCTAAGAGTTGTTTAATTTAACCAACTCAACTTTATTGGTTTCCATAATTTTGTTAGTTAACTTAATTATCATTCTAATATTTTAATTAGTGAAACTAATTATCAAACATCACAACCAGCAATCAATTAGGTGATTAACTTTTCAAATATATAATCTTTATATATAGTCAAAATCGTATTTTTAGTGCAAAACATAGCAATGTGTACTAAGTGTTGGTTCTCATACCAGTCAATTGGAAATATATAGAAATCCCACCTTCGAGACTCGAACATAAATACTGGTGATGGTCGACCTATCACCAGAATTACCTCCGGGCGACTAGAGTGTGATTCTATATCTATCCAATATATTAAAACTTCGAATATCCGTTAATTACTCGTATATTCGAAATCTTTATATACTCGAGTGTCCACATTAAAATATAATATACTCAAATACGTATTTTAAATAAAATTTTCAAAACTAAATTTGTTTTCATTTTTATTTTAAAGAAAATAATAATCCTCACACTCGTTCTAGGATGCTACTGATCCCATCTCTAACGAGTTATTATTGGATATTACTAATCCAATCTCTGATTAATTCTTTCGTTCGTTTCTAATGTGTTTTGTTCTCGAGCTCTGTAAAACCAAAGCTCTGATACCACTGAAATGACCCAAGCTTCCCAGTAAAGGAAAGGCTGGATTGCTTTGAGAACATTACACTCAGAACACAAACTGAAGAACATTTTATTGCTGATTACAAGAATTACATCAGAGTACAAGAATATAACAGAGTATGAATACTTATTACAGAAATAGAAATACAATAATATCAGAGTTTTAAATTACACTTAAATAGCAGCGGAAAAATAATACAAATATACAACTGAAAGGAATACGCGGATACAGAGCTTTCCGAATACTACTTCAGCTGTAAACCAGGATCCTGTAAATATATCTGCAAAAAGCTACTCGACTGCCCTTATGGAAAATATGGGCACCCGAGTTTTCCAGTGAAACAAACTACAGGTCAGTCATGGGACTGGTATGAGAAATCTTAAATTAATTTATCTAATGAGGCTAATCACAGGACCATGTCGCTAACGCGGAACGGGTTTACTCCATTGGATTGCCAGTGCATAAAATAAAGTAAAAACGTTAAACAACGCAATGCTTTTTAGAAAAATGAAACCATTATAAGACCCAAGTCCCATCACACAATGCAACGCAAACCGGAGGATAGAGTTTTACATTATAATGGTCAAAAGATGCTTGATACGCTAAAATGGATTTAATATTAGTGTGTATATCTATGGGTATATATATTTCAAAAACAAATTCAATCATAATGTATTAATCATAGACGGCATAGTACGCCATCCTACTATGTCGCCATACTAGTTCTACAATCAAAACCGCAAGGTCGTATTGGAAATTGGATTTCCATCATGAGTCGAGGCTAGGGGCAAGCTCCTCTCCGATTCGAGATACTCTAGCAAATGCCTCAGGATCCCCCGCAGTGAACCCCTGGATGCGGTAGGGCCGGTCCCCGCCTATCGGCAGTGGATTGGTTATGCCTGAACCACGCTTCCCGATTCCTTTGAACCTATAATATGACCACTATCGGCCTATAAAAATCCGAGGCGCCTCAAAATCCATCACCCACATAAGTAAAATGCCAGGCCGTGTTAAAGCGCTGACACTACCCCTAGCTAGAAAGAAACGTGTGCACTTCCTACGGTCCATATCCCGTTTTTTGACTAATACTGGAGTATGAGGCTCGCGAAGTCACGATATACACAAAGCTATGCCGTAATAGGCTATGCTTTGATCATCCCACAAGGCCCTGCTTTTCAACAAAAGCGTTGATCATTTGCATCTTGGCGTGCCACATTGACAATTCACGCCATGCGATCAATCGCTATTAATATATACCAGGGTGTTAAGAAGAGGATAAATCATTTACCACCAAACATACATACATTAACAGAAATCGATTTAATTCACATGGAATGAAATCCAATGTCAGACACGCATCCGTTTACTTGCTTATGCTCTGGGTATGAGCGAAAACCAAATCCGAACAATCAACAATAGTCCGGACGGCCACCACTGAAGCCCCTTCAAGGTAGCTACTCCCATCAGGGTCTTTGTAGCAACACATCCATTCGATGTGAAGATCGTCGGTCTTTAATCACCGTCTTCATCTTCGACTCTTCATCGTTGTAGTATTTATTCGGAATGGGTTTAACCCGGTCTTTCCGAATAACTCACGTATTTTTATAATTAAAAATCAAGTATTATAGCAACACATCCAACGCCTCATTCCAATTCAGAATATTCTTTTAAATAAAATATTCAAATTATTCTATCAAAGATAAACTCTTTAAATTATTCTTAAATTTTCTTTTAAAGACTTACTAAAAACCCAATTTGGGTTTAAATATCAAAATCATTATTCAATGATTATTTAAATTTAAGAAATAAATCTTATCTTTAACTGGGTTAAAGACCTAATGTCATTTAAAACATAGTTCACGATAAACCCAAAATCATCTTCCATAAAATATGGAATTTTCACAGAAAACAAATCAATATATAATCGCTATAAATTTCTGTATCTGACCAATAATATAAATGGAATAACGGCAAGCCTCTTAAATTCCATATATAGTATCGGTTTTCTTTTACAGAAGCTTATCTCGGTTATTATTAATTTGAATTCCACTCAACTCCAATTTAATATATTAAATTGGAAAACTTGGCTTTTTGGAAAATTTCCATTTAAATCTTAATAAAAGATTTATAAATTCCAAATCATATTTTCACTGTCAGTTGGGTTAAAGAACACATGTCACTTAAAAAGACAGTTCACAATAAACCCAACTCACCTTTCATTCTTATTTCAATTACTAAATATAAATTGAAAACTTTAATAATTAAAATTAAAAGATTATTCTTTTCATACGGGGATTTAAGAACAGTGTTATTTAAGACACTATTCACGACAAACCCAAAATCCAAATTATTTAATTTAACTTCAATTAAATATTAACCAATTGGAAAACTTCATTAAATCTAAATTTAATGATTTATTCTAGTTAATGACTAGTTTATATCAATAAAAATGTATTTTTCTAAAATATATTCTTTTTCTAAAACATATTCTTTATTGGAATGTGACTCAATCAACAACCAAAATTTGCATATATTCAACGATCATGATAAATAACTATCACACAACCAAATGATCAACCAGAGTGGATTCTACACTAAATATTGGGACTAGTGTAGGATCATCCCAACACCTGTGTGGGGTTTCATCCAGCAATCAAACAATAAATTATTTGTGCACTTGGGCGATGTGTGAAAATTATCGACCCAATCACATAAACAAGTCGGACGACTTGTAAATAGAAGTGTAATATTCAGTTTGAATATTCTAACAATATATTTAAACACATCAACATCACAGACATGTATTTCAAATCTTTTTATTTTGAACGAAGGACAATAAAAATCCTAACTCTTATTTATTTCACAAAAATGCATATTTTTGGTCTCATTCATTTTCATGCCAAAATGAATATTTTACTTATCTCCTTTGAAATGACAAAATGTCCCTTCCTAATTCATCCTTTTAATATGACAAAAATACCATTTCCAATTCATTCTTTTAATACGACAAAAATGATCCTTTTTATTTTACTTTACATTTTCTAATAGGAATGTACTTTTTATTTAAATATTCATTTCCTAGCAAAATGTATATTTTATTTTAACATTCATTTTTTTTAACAAATGTATATTTTATTCTAACATTCATTTTCTAACAAAATGTATATTTTATTCTAACATTCATTTTCTAGCAAAATGTATATTTTATTTAATCTTCTCAATGCAACAAAATATGTTAATTTTTTTTATAAATTTCTAATTTAACAAAATGGTGATTTTGTTTATTAACTTCTAATGCAACAAAATGGTGATTTTGTTTATTAACTTCTAATGCAACAAAATGGTGATTTTTTTTATTAACTTCTAATGCAACAAAATGGTGATTTTGTTTATTAACTTCTAATGCAACAAAATGGTGATTTTGTTTATTAACTTCTAATGCAACAAAATGGTGATTTTATTTATTGACTTCTAATGCAACAAAATGGTGATTTTGTTTATTAACTTCTAATACAACAAAATGGTGATTTTGTTTATTAACTTCTAATGCAACAAAATGGTGATTTTGTTTATTAACTTCTAATGCAACAAAATGGTGATTTTGTTTATTAACTTCTAATGCAACAAGATGGTGATTTTGTTTATTAACTTCTAATGCTACAAAATGGGGATTTTGTTTATTAACTTCTAATGCAACAAAATGGTGATATTGTTTATTAACTTCTAATGCAACAAAATGGTGATTTTGTTTATTAACTGCTAATGCAACAAAATGGTTAATTTCGTTTATAAAACTTCAATGCAAACAATAGTGTCAATTTTGTTTATAAAACTTCTTTCAAATAAAATGTTGTTTTTATATTTTTTTTTTACCAATTCCTAATCAAAATGTTTTTTTTTCTTCTCTATCTTAACATTTTATAAACTAAAATGTTAATTTAATCTGCATAGCATATATTTGACAAAAATGTTAATTTATTTACCTCGCATGTTTCCCTAACAAAAAAAAATTTGTTAAGTTATTTCTAACCAGAAGAACATTTCCAATATAATGACAGATAAATCTAAGATAACAATTTTAATCACAACATGATCTAAAATAAAATGGTGTTTTATTCACTAACAAATTTTTGACAAAAATGTTGTCTCTTTATTTCATTCTATAAAAAGTGACAAAAACTAATGAATTTACTTCGTTCTTTTCAAAGTGACAAAAATGTTGATTTTGTCCTTTTTAATGTAATTAACAATAGTGTTAATTTGGTTACGTCCTTTATCAAAAATGTTCTTTTATTCATTAACAAAACTTTGACAAAAAAGGTCTTTTATTCATTAACAAGATTTTGACAAAGAATGTTCTTTTTATTCCATTTATTTTAAAGTAAAAAAAATGTCATTTTTGTTTAATTCTTGTAATGTGAACAGATATGAAAATTTTCCTACTTCTTATATTGTGAACAAGTATGGTAAATTTTAACTAAAACGTCAATCTTGTTCTAACATGACAAATGTCAATTTTGAATTAATATGAGATGTTGGTTTCAACAACTCAACCATCATTCAACACAATAATCATCCAATACAATATCATTCATCACAAATTTGAGTTTCAATAATCATGCGTACATGGTTTTTAAACGATGAAGGATAACTAAATTTTAGTTATTTGATAAATCAGATTTCTCACCTCAATTATGATTCTGTTCAAATCAGAGTTGATTTTTCTTCAATTTCTGATCTGGTCTGATTCAGATCTGATTTATCCTGGAATGTAGTGTTTAATAAGACGATTCCGACGGTCATTTCCAAGTCAAGAACCAAGGCCTTCATCTTCTTCCTAAATCAGCCGTATAAACAAACCCATCATCGCTTAAAAGCTCGACCACATCTCCTTTCCTGCACTCCCTCAACGGATCATCGAATCGCCATCGAAGTTCGCCACCCGAAAGCGTCGAGCCTCCTCCTCCACCGCCTGGAACGCGGGCCAGCTCGCACAGGCCAGAAGCCCGAAAACCTAAGGTGAAGCCGCCACATTTAAACGCATGGTTCTCTCGATTTACTTCGAAACTCCAGATCTTGACCGTTGAACGTGTTGAGCTTGAGAGGCTCTTCGATTTGGTGTTTGGTTTTCTGAAATTCATAGAGAAACGGAAGAGATAAAAGGGGAAGAAGGTGGGAGTGCCATGGCCATCGATCAAGATAAGTGGCGGCTGGTTTTAGTGAAATAGGGTTACGTATTGTGTCAACCGTATTTATACGGTATTCTATTAGTATTCTATTTTATTTAATTAATAAATACAAGAAATTTACTTATTAAACCATCTGAGCTCTGATTTAAACCCAACGAGTGTCGCCCCTAGCTAATAACCCCCATCCCGGACACAATGGAATAGGTTTTGTAACCCATTTCGGCTGTTACGATATGTTTTTCTCAAAATTAAATTATAAATCATTTAATTATTAAATTCGAACGTACATTTTAAATTACCGGGGATACATACTGACTCTAAAAATTGCAAAAAAAATTTTCTAGTTATGTTTTGATTATACGGTCCTAACAAGACAAATTTCATCGAATTCTGAGACTGTTTGAAAAATGGCCATTTTTAAGCTGATTAAATTTGACCGAAATAGTCAAAACACATTTTCTTCTGCCACACTCACGTATTAATTCGAAAAATTATGAAAATTGAAACTTAGCAATAATTTGACATTCCTGTTCCAACAGAAGTGGTTTCGTCGAAAACCGAGGTAGTTTGAAAAAGGGCTATTTTTAATGTCAATATATTTAATTAAAATATATAAAAATTCTACAGCGACTTTTCTAAATTTTGAACTGCCCATAACTTTTGATTTTTTAAAACAAAATTTCAGTTTTTCAGATTCATTGGAAAGATATGATTAAACAGATTTAAATATTTCTTGTTTCGTTAAATTCTGATTTATTTTGAATCCTGTACAGTCAGTCAAAGTTCAAATTCAAATTTTCAAACTGCAGCGCTGTTTTAAACTCCTTTTATAATTAAATTGAATTTATTCATTTAAAATAAAATTTTGGTCGTTCCTATTTAAAATAAGTTATTTTAAACATTAAAGTCCGTTAAATTTTCTAAAATAAAAATTTTAAATTGGCCCCAAAATTCCGGGTCGTTACATATTCATACCCTGTATATTCTTGTATTCTGATGGAATTGTTGTTATATACAATGAAATGTTCTTCCGTCTGCATTTTGTTGTGGCTTGTTCTCGAACTATCCACGCTTTCCTTCACGGGAAAGTTACGGGTCTTTATAGTTGGTATCAGAGCTTTGGTTTACAAAGCTCAGAGAACAAGACACATTAGAACCATACGAAAGAATTCATCAGAAATTGGATTAGCAATATCCAATGGAATGACTCGTTAGAGACGGGATCAGTAGTATCCTAGAATGAGTGTGAAGAGTATATTTTTGAAATTGAAAACAAGTTTGTTTTGAAAATTTAAATCAATTACTCGTATTTGATTATTTATTTATATGAATTTGGAAAATCCAATATATAAAGATTTTGCCTATATGTCTTGCAAACATGTATTCGAAGTTTTAATGTATTGGATAGTTATAGAATCGCACTCTAATGCTCGGGGATAATTCTGGTGGCGGGGCACCATCGCCAGTATTTATTTTCGAGTTTCGAAAGTGAGATTTCTATATATTTCTAATTGACTGGTGTGAGAAACGAAATTAGATAGGGCTTATTGTTGTGATTTGGCATCAAAAATCAGATTTTTGACTATATATCAAAGTTATGAATTTGAAAAGCTAATCAACTAATTGACTGATGGTTGTATTGTTTGATTATTGTTTGATTAATTAAATGTTGAATCATGTAACCAAATTGACCAAATAGTGAATTGTATTGAGAATTTGTCGCATTTGCATGCATATACATGTACTTACATTGAACAGGTCATTGCAAGGAGGCTAGAGCAGAGAATAAAATTTGTTTGCCCGACAAATAGGTACATGTTTACCATAATTTACTGTTTTGTTTGGGTGATGATGATTTTATGAGCCGATTGGCGAGCCGCTTGGCTTTTTCTTTTTCTTTTTGAGATCAGAGGGCCTGTATGGCAATTTCGGGATTTTCCCGGTGCTCCCGGTGCAGGGGAGGTTATGGCGAAATTTTTCAAAAATTTAGGGTGTTAGCCAAATTTTTGAAAAATTTGAAAAGTTCTTAGAAACTGAAAAGTTGAAGAATTTAAGCCGTAGGGAAAACAATGAAAGTTGAGTTGGTTTGTAAAACTTTAAAAATTTTAAACTGGCTCAGAATTTCCGGGTTGTTACAATCTCCCCCACTTAAAACTTTTCGTCCCCAAAAAAGAACGAAGCCGAAAGTTGGCAAATTTTGCGAATTTTGATTATTTAAATTGAATTATTTTAAATAATATCGACGAAAAATTTATTTTGAATTGAATTCGAATGTGTATATTTATATAGCTCGACGTTGGAATATAAATATTTATTTATAATTATAAAAGGAATTGAAAATGGCGCGGTAGTTCGATAATTTGATTTCAAAATTCAAATGAATGTAACGGATGCAAAATCAAACGGATTTTAGCGAAACCAAAAATATTAGAATCTATTTGTGAATATCTTTCCAACGAACCCAAAGAATCGAAATTTCATAGCGGGAATCAAAAGATATGTCCAGTTGAAAATTCTGAATAGTCGTTATGGAATTCAGGCCCTTAAAAATGGAAATTTTGCAAACAAACTCGGATTTTGACGAAACCACTTTTGTTAGATCCGTGATGTCAAGTTATTACTAGATTCCAATTTTCATAATTTTTCGAATCATTATGTGAGTGTGGCAAAGGAAAATGCATTTGACCAGTTTTAGTTGATTTTAATCGACTGGAAAATGGCCATTTTTCCAACGATCTCAGAATTCGAAGAAACTAGTTTTGTTAGCACCGTATCGTCAATACAAAGCTAGAAAATATTTTTCTGGAATTTTTCGAGTTAGTATGTGACCCCGGAAATTTGAAATGCGCGTTCAAAATTCAATATATAGAGTTATATGTTGATTTTGACGAAAATTGTTCGAAACGATCGAACCAGCTTACGAAACATATCCCATTGTGTTCGGAATGGGGGTAATACGCTAGGGACTATAGTCGGTGGGTTCGATTTCGAGTTCGAATTTTAAGGTTGCTTTTTAGAAATAAATTAATTAAAATATATTTATTTATTTTAGCCCTTACCCTCCTCTCTCTCTTCATTTTAAAACTGAAAAAAAAATAGAAAGAAGGGATCGACGGGAGGAAGAAGCCGCCGCCCCCTCTTCACCGTCGCCGTCGCATAGGCGCCGAACCGCTTCCTATCGCCTCCCCCCTCTGCTTCCTCTCTCCCCTCTCCTCTCTTAGTTTTCGTGAACCCCCCGTGCCCTAAATCGAGACATCCCCCCCTGTGATTCAAGACCACCACGAGCGCAACCAACCCTAGTCGTCTCCGCCTACAGCCCACCTGAGCTCAACCTCCGGCCACCCTCTAGCCGCAGCACCCCTCCCCTTCCTCTCCTCCTCCCTCCGTTAGACACAGAAAACTCCACCTCCCCTCTTTTCTTTTGGATCGACTCCTCCTTATAGACAAGTGAGTTTTTTTTATTTATATGAGAATAAGTTTAGATTTTTATTCATCGTTAAGTTTAGGTTTTTAGTTGTACAGAGATTTGATTTTTTGTTTAACAAGAAAGATTATATTTTTATTAACTAAAGATTAGATTTTTCCTTAGGTAAAAAAAAAATTAGATTTTTTTTTAATGACGTGAAGAAACGATTTTTACATAAGTGAAAGGTTCGATTTTTATATGGGGAAAGGCGATATTTTTATTCGTAGAAAGGTTAAAGATATAATTTTTATACTATAGAAAGGTAAAAAAATATAATTTTTATATAATAAAGAATATAAAATATCATCTTTATATACGTAGCGAAATAAAAATCTAATTTTTATTATATATGTTGTAACACCCCGTATGTTGAATAACTTACTATAATATAAAACAGGGCAGAATAAAATTTTAAAATCTGAATCAGGGGAAACGGGCTATGCCATTGCGTTCGTCTCGGAAAAATACGCGAAATAGAGTCCGAGTTTTCGAAAATCGGAGTCCGTATGACCCAGTTAAGGCCCGAAGAAGTTTTCAGAAAATTCAATACAGATTTAAAAACGAAAATTTCACATTTCAGAAGAGGCGGGAAAATTCCCGCCAGGCAGAGGGAGTCGACCCTAGGGTCGACATGGTTGTCGACCCCCCCTTGGGGTCGACCCAGGGGTCGACACAGGGGTCGACCCCCCCCTGTCGGTCTGTGTGACCTGGGTGCACCATTTTGGCTTTTAGGCTGTGCTGGTGGCTAGTGACGAAATCTGACGGCTCTAATCTGATTTAGGGTTAATCTAATGGCCTAAAACACCTAACTAATCTATAAATACACCCTAAGACTACCCTAATTCATACTAAAAATAGAAACAACGTCGTCATGCCGTCAAAATGCAACTTGAAGGAGCCTCTATCAAATTAAAGAGGAAGATAGCTTCTCAAATCAACTTCTAATCAACTCTAGCAACTTAATCATCTTCTTAGGAGTGCTAATCAAAAAGTTGTGAGTTTCTATAGCCTTAATGACCAATTGTTGAAATGATTATGATAGGATATAATGAGGTTATGGCTATGAATGTGGATCAATGCAAGTTATATGCTATGTGTTAATGATGTTATGCAAGTTATGCAAGTCATATGCTATATGTTCATGATGTTATGCAAGTTATGCAAGCTATATGCTATATGATCATGATGTTATGCAAGTTATGCAAGTCATATGCTATGGGTTCATGATGCTAGTTATGCAAATCACTATGATAAACATTGATCCATTATGACACCATGATTATGCAAGTTTGGTGTATGATTATATGTAAGTTCATATGTGATATGTTATGCAAGTTTGGTGTATGATTATATGCAAGGTCATATGTGATATGTTATGCAAGTTTGGTGTATGATTATATGCAAGTTCATATGTGATATGTTATGCAAGTTTGGTGTTTGATTATATGCAAGTTCATATATGACATGTTATGCAAGTATGGTGTTTGATTATATGCAAGTAACATGTGCAAGTTTACACCTTTGTATGAGATGTACATATGCAAGTTAACCCCTTTGTATGTCATACATACATATGCAAGTTTACCCCTTTGTATGACATAAGTAACTTATGCAAGTTAACCTCTTTATGACATATGTGATTCATGCAAGTTTGGGTTGATTATTTATGCTAGTTGGGTTTGATGCTATATGCATGTTGACACCTTTAAACCCATGTTGATGATAATGTTATGCAAGTAGAACCCATTGTATTTGTGATGAATCTTCCCTTTTATGTCATGTTAGCGAATTACGTGGGGAACGATGGGGTTAATATACATGTTAATGAAATGATGTGAAGTTGGTATGATTATGCATACCATAAAGTGGATAGACATAATTGAGTCAATTATGTACATCGTTAAATTTGTAATTAATTAGGGATAATTAATAAAAAATTATGGGGGTGATTAATTAGGTGTAATTAATCGACTAAGACACGAGGTTGGACCCTTTTGTAGCATAAGACTGCCCGGAACCGACCGGCAAATCCAGCGGCTACAAATGATTGGCCCAATGTGAGAGGTCTTAGGAACAAACTTAATACGTGACAAGTGTAAAGACACGAGGTTAGACTCGGTTATGGCGTAAGGCTGTCCGGACCCAACCGGCAAATCCAGCTGCCATAAAAGATAGTCTAATGTGAGAGGTCTTTACAACGGTCACGTTCTTAATCAATTAAGAAACACTTAACCAGATAAGCATGTAGTGGGGCATGAGGGGTTAAGTGGGTGCCTTGGGTGGCATGTGGAAATCAAGTAAGTGCCTTGGGTGGCATGTAGAAATCTAGTGGGTTGCCTTGGGTGGCAATAGAAAATACGATTAGAATACTTAACCAAGTGGAAACATGTAATTAAACATGATTAAAGGGTTAAGTGGGATGCACTAGATAAAGGGACAAGCTTAGGTGGGTAGCTTGTGGGGGCCCATTTCAACCAGTAACCCATATGTATCTTATTGGGCTTGACCCATGTCGAGGACGGGACACTCGTACTGGGCTTGACTATAAGAGGCCAAAACGGGTTAGCGGTGGCAACGCAAGTCCAACGGGTTTCATATGCATGTGTGGACCCGGGCTGGTAGGTAAGACGTTGTTGCATCGTGTAGGTATAAGCCGTGCACCGTTGATTGTATCGGGTTGCCACTTTGGGGAGTGATACACCCCACTGTGGGGCCAGCACGGGTATCTACGGTAGGGAGCCGATCGCTTGGGGAGTAGTAGGCACACCTAGTGGAGATAGGGGCAGACGACACCTATGTAGTCAGCTAGGGGTACACGAAACTACTGGGTAAATTTTCTAAGTCCTTGGGTGGGATCAACCTTTAAGTAGGAATGACTGGTGTGGTGCAGTTAGTAATTACCCTTGGGTGGGTAGATGCGTCTTTACCGTTATCTTAGTTCATCCTATGTCTAGTTGGCTACTTAGTGTAGTCATTTATCCCCAGTCATCACCGTACCAAGTTTATATCATACCCTAATTACTTTAATGATTGTGTTGTTAAAGTTATAGGGCTCACTCAGACTTATGTCTAACCCCGTTGTTTTTATCTTTTTCCCCCTCAGGTCCTCAGGTTGGGCCTAGTACTAGTGGGCTTTGATCAGATTGCTTATCTATCTTTTGGAGCTTGGACCGTGATGTAAAGCCCAGCTTATCTTTTCTATTATGGCTATTAGTTACTTAGTGGGATTATGTACTTATGTTTTATCAGGATGGATATTTGGTACTCGACTCTTTTATGGTGTTGTAACTAAACATGTTTACCTTCTGCTGCAATGAAATGATGTTTAGATTTTCAAGTATTTATATCTGTCTTGTTGTAATTTTTCTGTTCTATATTCACTTAAAATGCTCCACCGAAGTTAAGGCATTCCCTTAGTGAGTGACCTTAGCGGGTGTGGGGTGTTACACGTGGTATCAGAGCGAAGGTTACTGGAACAGATAAAATTTTTAGAAAACTATTTTTCTAAAAACATTTTTGGAAGAAGTATTTTCAAAAACATGTCTTTTAAGAGAAAAGTTTTTGAAAGAAAAGCATAATCCCCAATAGCCATATCTTTATCTTTCGAATTCTCCATTTTGAATCTTTCCTTTTTTTTTCAGCTTGGCTGAAGATCTTAACTTTCTGTAGGGTGTAGCGATACCAGTATGGTATAGGAGATTGATGGAGGCTAGGGCCGCCACTGCAGGTCCAGCAAATGTTCCTCCACCAATAGTAGCACCCGATCTTCCTCCTCCTCCTCCTCGCACGGATACTTTTGCTAAGACTTGCAAGGAATTTAGGGCTATGGGAGGGAAACCTTTTCAAGGATTAGAAACTTTTGTGGAAGCTAGAGATTGGCTTAAGGAGATGGAAGAGTTGATAGACCTCTTTGAGATGGAAGAAGGAAAGAAAGTCAAGTTAGCTGCTTGGTTAATGAAGGGAGAGGCCTCATTCTGGTGGGAGGTCACTAATGGAGAGCGCCCTGTTGACTCTTGTGCGGATTTCAGACAAAGATTTGTGGCAAAGTTTCTCTCAAGGGCGGAGGAAAATTTGTATATGGAAAGATTCTTGACTCTAAAGCAAGGAAACCTCTCGGTGAAGGAATATGTCAACAAGTTTAATCAATTGGCAAGGTTTGGCATAGACATGGTGAATACACCGGAGAAGAAGGCTTTGAGGTTCGTTAAAGGCTTGAATGAACCAATGCATGGATTGGCTATGACTCACATCCCTATGGGGGCCACCTTTGATAAGCTAGTAGACATGGAACTCATGCATGAGGAAGAGAAGGGTCCCAATGCTAATAAGGCACCCGAGAAGAAAGGAGATCAGAAGAGACCTCAACAGCAACAGCAAAGCATGGGTGGGAAAGGCAACGGTGGCAAGGGAAAGAAGAAGTGCTTCAATTGTGGGACACCAGGCCACCTAAGCAAAGATTGTCGAAAGAAGAAGAAGACGGGCTGCTTCCACTATGGCGAAGCAGGGCATCTAGTGAAGGACTGCCCTAAGAAGGGGCAAAGGACGGGATCTACCTCAGGGGAACAGGTGCAAGCTCTTATGGCACCAGGTCAGGCAAGGGGGAAAGTTCAGGCTCTCGCGGTTCCACCGATTCAGGAAAGAGGTAGAACTATTTCTGTTGAAAGTCTGGTTTTTCTGTTTGATCATCCTGTCCGTACTTTGTTTGACTCTGGCGCATCTCATTCGTTTATCTCATCATCATTAGTTGAGTCACTGCACTTAGACACCAGTCTATTAGATGATCCCTTGGTTGTTTCAAACCCAATTGGGGGCTCCACTTATTTGTCCATGATATGTTTGGGTTTGAATATTTCTATACTTAGCGTTGAGTTTAGATGTGATGCTTTTGTTTTGGGCTTCACGGGCTATGGGTTGATTTTGGGCATGGACTGGTTATCCAGTAATGGTGCGGTTCTTGATTGTGAAAGGAGAGTTGTTAGGCTCATTACCCGCTTGGGTAACACTCTCGAGATCTCTCGTAATCCCATGGATTCTGTTATGCTAAGTTATCTTGAATCGCTTGACGCTTCGGTCGAGAGTTTGCGATCTGTTAGAGTGGTCCGGGAATACCCGGATGTGTTTGAGGAGGTGAAGGGCTTACCTCCGAAGCGGGAGATAGACTTCCGAATATATCTGGTGGACAATGCTAAACCTGTATCTTTACCAGTGCGCCACATGGCTCCTCGTGAGAGGAGGGAACTCCATAAGCAAGTAGGGGAGTTGCTTGAGAAGGGGTTCATAAGACGAAGTATATCGGAGTGGGGTGCTCCAGTAGTTTTTGCCACGAAGGCGGATGGATCCCTCAGACTTTGTGTAGACTATAGAGAACTCCACAAGCTCACAAATAAGAATAGACACCCATTGCCGAGGATTGATGATCTCTTTGATCAGTTGGTTGGCGCTTCAGTATTTTCGCAGTTGGACTTAGCCACGGGGTTTCATCAGTTGAGAGTGGCTGAGGATAGCATAGACAAGACTGCCTTTAGGACTCCGGATGGTTTCTATGAGTGGCTGGTGATGCCATTTGGTTTGACGAACGCCCCTGCATACTTTGTTGATTTGATGAGTAGGGTGTTTAGGGAGTACCTTAATAAGTTCGTGGTGGTCTTTGTGGATGACATCTTAGTCTTTTCTAAGAGTGAAGAAGAGCATGCCCTACATCTTAGGGAAGTGTTGGAGACTGGACTAGGCGCAGTCTTAATGCAAAAGCGAAGGGTAATAGCCTACGGTGGAAGGCAGTTGAGAAAGCATGAGAAAAATTATCCTACCCATGATTTAGAGTTGGCCGCTATTGTTTTTGCGCTTAAGATTTGGCGCCATTATCTTCTTGGAGAGAGGTTCGAATTGTTCGCTAACCACAAATCATTGAAGTACTTGTTTTCTCCGAAGGATTTGAACTTGACACAGCAAAGGTGGATGGAGTTCTTAGCATCCTATGATTTCGAGATAGCGTATACCCCTGGCAAGGGTAACATGGTGGCGGACGCCTTGAGCAGAAAAAGGTTGTCCTTGAGTGTAACAGCCTGCATTTTATGTATCGGAAGATCATAAAATAATTTTATTTTATTCCCTGAGGGTTGGATCATTCTCATCTTTTAGTATGTTGCTTATGGGGATGTGAGACATGTCCATAAATTTTACCGATTTTGCTTGTGACCATTTTGCCCCTGTCAGTCTTGTACAGGGCATAACTTTTGACTTAGGTCGAATCAGAGGGTGAGACCTGTGCCATTGGAAAGGAATTGATGATTCTCTTTCCGTAGAGTGGTTACATTAAGGATTTGGTTCAGCGGTTTGGGAGAAATCGCTGTTTTAAGGTTTTTCAGTTGGCTGTTCAGGTTTTGGAAGGATAATGGGCTGATTTGGAGGAGGCCCATTAGGGGGTTGGTGGAGGCTATAAATAGGGGGTAAGGGATATGGAGAAAGGTTGGCATTTTCCATTCTCTTATGGGGAGGTTTTGATCTCCTTCTTCCTCTAACATCTTTCCACCATTAAAATTCCAAAATCCAAGGAGGGAAATCGAAGATCTACACCATAAGAGGCTAGATCTACATCGTTTCAAGGGCGAATTCATCGGATTGAGGAGTTTGATTCGAGGTGTTCGCTGTCCGGATTGCTTTTTCATTGTTTTTACATTGATTTGGAGAATTGGTGAGTGATTTACATCTCTCATTCGGATTCATGCAAGTATATGGGTTTTAGGATGTTAATTTCATCATTTCCATGTTATTTTCCTTAGATCCACACCATGCTAAGTCCATTTTATATATGAACCACCTTAGGATCTGATCTAGATAATTTAAGTGGTTAATTTTATGATTTTTCTCAAGATTATGCAAGTTAGATCCGTTTTTATGTTCATATGATTCACTTATCATGTATTGGGAAATTTATGTGTTTTGATGGAAATTGTTAGATTGATGATATTGTTGGTTGCATAAAATGTTTGTGATTGCGTTTGGATGAATCGGATAAGCTGGTTTCGTCGGATTCGTCGTTTGGCGAAGTTTTGGTCGTAATCAGAATCGAATTGGAGATGTGCAGGTTTCTGGTCGGACTGATGGCTCTGGTTGGTCCAGAAGGGTCTGGAATGAGGTGGTCGGTCATATTATGGCTTGGGGAGCAAGTCAGGGAGTTGGCCTGTCGGATGGAGTTGGTCCTGGTCGGTCCGATGGATCTGGTCGGTCTTGACGGGGTCGAAATCTGGTTGCTACGGAGGAGCTGGTTGCTCAGGAGGAGCTGGTCGTTCTGGGGCAGTTGGTTTTAAGCTGGTCGTTCTGGAGCAGGCTAGTCGGTTTTAAGCTGGTCGTTCTGGAGTAGGCTAGTCGGTTTTAAGCTGGTCGTTCTGGAGCAATGCTAGTCGGTTTTGACTGGGTCTTGGAGCTGGATGGTTTGATCGGTCCAGAAAGCTGAGGAGGGAGTCTGGTCGGCTCAGGGGGGGTCCTGGTCGGTCCAGGAGGAGCAAAGGGAGATCTGGTCGGTCCAGGGGGATCTGATCGGTCCAGAAGTACCAAAGGGGGTCTGGTCGGTTCAGAATGGGTCTGGTCGACGTTTCTAGTGGAAATTTCTGACCGGACACTTCTGGTGATGACATAACTTCGAGGTGGTTCAAGCAGGAAGGCTCGAAGTGGGGAATGTGTTCATTGATCAAGGTGGAACAACGAATGCGGTGACAACTCAAAGGTTGTGAGTTGGTGGATAATGGCTGCTCGAGAAGGTTGCTTGAGCTATGAAACATCGTCAAGGTTGGACGATTAGAGATGCGAAGGCCGAGAAGTCATCATTGCCGTAAGTTCTAGCAGGCTCAAAGCAGGGGTACGATGGGTATCGTTGAAAGGCCCAAAAGACCGGTTGTTGGTCGAGTACCCTGGGTCTTCCGGTTGGGGAAAGGCCTAGTTTCAAGGTTAGACATTGCCAAGGTTGGGCATATGGAGTTCATGCTAGAACTGGGGTTACCATTAGCCCTTGACATATGGCAAGGTTGGCCGTCATACGATAATGATGGTTTCGAAGCAGGATTGGCGGTGATATCCAGAGTCTGTCATGTATGCTGGATGTTTTGCATGTGCCATCCCACGTGGGTTATCCAACATCGAAGTAGATGTTCCTTGAGTGCTTGTCTGATATTGGTTTCGGCCTCTGGGGCTTGTATTCAAGGGATGTCGAATTCGACTAGGATGATCTACGTGAGATATATATAATCTCGATGCCATAATTGCTATTGTTGGTTGTTTCTGTTTTCCATGGATGAATGGTTTTTCTGGTTCCTATGGATTAATGGTTGAAATGCTTGGTGTAAAGGCTATCACTGTCCGATGTGGGGAAGATAAGGTTGAGTTCTTCTCTGGTGATGTGGGTAGATAAGTTGTTCATTTACCCATTCTCATATGCTTTCTTGTTGAAGTTTGTTAGCTGTATTATCGCTCACTAAGACTATTGTCTGACTCAAGGTTTTATGTCTCCTCTTATTACCTTGGGTTGTTCATCCGGTTGTGGATGGGCAGACTAAGTAGCAGGTTACAGGTAATGGAGCTTAGTGATTCGAGGAAGCTGAGCGATGACGAGCAGGAGGCTGGCATACCAGTTTAATTCTATCTAGTATTTCTATTTCCGCTGTTTGGGTTGCTTGAGAGTTGTAGTGAGGCCTTATGTACAAACTTGGATATCGGTTGGATAATCTTTCTGGATGTTGAAAGAGTTTTAAAAGTTTGCTATAGGATACCTCATTACTATTACCTGTTGTATATGTTCTATTATACTTTATCCTTGCGCTGTGAGTTCTACGACAGGTTTCGATGTGTTCACTTACTATGATGATCGTCCATAGCAGCCTGGCACGCCTTTCAGCGCATTACTCCTCTTGTTTAGTGTAGGTGTTATGGGCGGTCGTCACATTTGGTATCAGAGCTCTGGTCAACGATTTTGGCCAAAGTTCGAAGATGTAATTACGTATGAGAGACGTATTTGTAGATTTCAGTTGGATGTTTACTATATATATTAGTATATATAGTAGTAGCGGTTGTATCTCTTTAGCAGTTTTCTTGGAAGTGGCTAATTATTCTAAATTGCAGATTTAGAATGAGTAGACGACCATCAAGACACGCTGCTAGGGGAGCTAATACTGGAGGGGGAAATGGTGGTGAACCAGATTACCCGGCCATGTTTGAAGCCATGGTAGAAGCAATTATGCGAAGGGTACCCGCTCCAGTGGCGGCTACGGTAGATGTAGGTGTGCGAGTTCCTAGGGTAGATTTTGCAAAAATGTGCAAGGACTTTACATCTCTAGGAGGGAAACCGTTCAAGGGAACCGAGCCAGCTGAAGAGGTTCAGAGGTGGATGGATTCATGTGTTCGAATCTTTGGAGACTTGGGTATTGAAGATGCAATGAAGAGAAAGCTTGCACCAAGGCAGCTTCAGAGCAGGGCCATGGAATGGTGGAATGGTGGAATTCTGTCATACTCGAGACTCCGGAAGAGGAGATTTCATGGGAGCAATTCCAAGCTAAGTTTGAAGCAAAATTTATCTCCACTGCTCAGAAGTCCGTTCTCTTCAAGAAGTTCGTAGAGTTGAAGCAGAATGGCAGATCAGTGTTTGACTACATTTCTGATTTTGAGACTTTATCTAGATATGCTCGTTCATACATTGATACACCTTATCAGAAGAACGAGAAGTTCGTCTTTGGTTTGGATGCACATATTGGGAAGCCACTTGTGGACCATCTTGATGATTCATTTGAAAAGATCGTGGAAAAAGCTATTCGCCATGAGAGCTTGTTTCCCAAGGAAGCAAATGTTGTCGCTGCAACCAAGGAAGCTCAGAAACCACAGCAGGGTGGTAATAATAAAAAGAGGAAGCAGCAACAACAGAAAGGAAAGGATGGCCAAAAGAAACCCAAGAGTGAGGTGGTTTGCTTTAACTGCTAACAGAAGGGTCATTATTCAAATGAGTGCAAGAATCCCAAAGCTGAGAAGAAGTGCTTCAAGTGTGGAAAGCCTGGGCATGAGAGGAAAGATTGTCCAGAATCAGCTAAGGGCAAGCAGATTGTGAAGGCATATGCTTTGGACGCTGTGCCATCTTCTTCAAGAGCTCCTACTGCGGAAGAGAGGGGAAAGGGTGTCGTGGTGCAAGGTACTTTTTCCGTTAACGGTGTTTCAGTTTGAGTGTTATTTGATACTGGAGCATCACATTCATTCATCTGCAATGAGCTTGTGTGTCGCTTGGGTTTGGAACCCGAGATTTGTGATAGACCATTGATCGTGACTAATCCAGTTGGGGGTTCGTCCAGTTTGTGCATGATTTGCCACGGTCTAGTATTATCGAGTCATGGTTGCTCTTTTATGTGTGATTGTTTTGTTCTTAACTTCGCTGGGTATGGGATCATCTTGGGCATGGATTGGCTCAAGAAGTATGCGGCAAGGGTGAATTGCGAGAAGCTAGAGGTGAGGGTCGGGGATGTGGAAGGGCGAATGGTGTTGATTAGATGTAAGCGCGAAGATGGGGTCTTCGTGAGTTATCTATATTCGCTTGGGATTCCACAGGAAGACCTGTCATCAGTGCTGATCGCTAATGAGTATGTTGATGTCTTTGACGAGGTCAAAGGGTTGCCGCCGCATCGTGAGATCGAGTTTAGGATCGATTTGGTCGAAGGTGCGAGACCAATTGTTATGCCACTTAGGCGGATGGCGCCTAAGGAACAGCGAGAGTTGGAGGTGCAAGTTAGAGACCTTTTGGGAAAAGGTTTCATTCGGAGGAGTGTTTCCGAGTGGAGTGCACCAGTCGTGTTTGCAACTAAAGCAGATGGCTCGTTAAGGTTGTGTGTGGACTATCGTGAGCTGAACAAGGTGACTAAGAAGAACAAGTATCCGTTGCCAAGGATTGATGACTTGTTCGATCAGCTTCACGAAGCCAAAGTGTTTTCTCAGATGGATTTGGCAACGGGATTTCACCAGTTGAGAGTAGCTAAGGATAGTGTGCCAAAGACTGCTTTCAGGACACCGTCCGGATTTTTCGAGTGGTTGGTGATGCCATTCGGGTTGACTAACGCGCCAGCGTATTTTGTGGATCTTATGAATAGAGTGTTCAGAGATCAGTTGAATAAGTTCGTGCTTGTGTTCGTGGATGATATACTGGTTTACTCCAGAAATGTGGAAGAACATAAGACGCACTTGAGAGTTGTGTTAGAGATCTTGCGAAAGCATCAGCTTAAAGCTAAGTTCTCAAAGTATCACTTCAGGAAGGATGAAGTGAGGTTCTTAGGTCATGTTGCTTCTGGAAAAGGTATAGCGGTTGACCCCGCTAAAGTTGCAGCAATTCAGGACTGGGATAGACCTAAGAATGCAATGGATGTTCGGAGTTTCCTTGGATTGGCTGGTTATTACCGAAGGTTTATCAAGGATTTCTCTAAGATGGCTGCACCATTAACAGGATTGACGAAGAAGAACCAAGTGTTCGCATGGGATGCGAAGTGTGAACAAGCATTCGAAATCTTAAAGGATAGATTGACGAGTGCACCTGTGTTGACCATTCCAAGTGGGAATGAAGAGATGGTGGTACATACTGATGCATGTGGTACTGGACTTGGAGCAGTGCTAATGCAGAAGGATAAAGTAGTGGCTTACGCAAGTCGACAGCTAAAGCCACATGAGAGAAACTATCCAACTCATGATTTGGAGTTGGCAGCGATTGTGTTTGCTCTAAAGATGTGGAGACATTACCCGTTGGGAGTACGATTCGAGTTGTTTACGGATCAGAAGTCGTTGAAGTATCTTTTCTCCTAAAAGGATTTGAATCTTCGGCAACAACGATGGTTAGAGTTTCTGGCATCGTATGATTTTGGGATAGCCTATACTCCTGGCAAAGGCAATGCAGTTGCAGATGCATTGAGTCGAAGACACGCAAGTTTGGGAGCGATGTTTTCGGAATGGAAGGGCCTCGAATATTTGGCAAGGTTCGATTTCAGGCCAAGGTGTGAGTTGGAACCTGAAATATTGGCAAGCTTGTCGATAAGACCTACTCTTATCAAAAGGATTGGCGAGGGCCAACAGAAAGATGCGAAGCTTGTCGAGTCCATTCAGAAACTGAAACCAGAGGATAAGGAGTTCGAGGTCGACCGAGAAGGCTGGCTTCGAAAGCAAGGACGGTAAGTTGTTCCTGATGTCGACGGATTGAGGGATGAGGTTCTGAGAGAATGTCATCACTCAAAGCTAACGATTCATCCCGGTGGTAATAAAATGTATCAGGACATGAAGCGAGTCTACTACTGGGAAGGGGTGAAAATAGATATTGGAAAATTCATTTCCAAGTGTATGAACTGTCAATTAGTGAAAGCTGAACAGAAGAAGCCGAGCGGTTTACTTCAGCCATTAGAGGTTCCTACGTGGAAGTGGGAGTAGATATCGATGGATTTTATCGATGGACTACCTAGAACGAGGGAAGGGAATGAAGGGATTTGGGTCATTGTGGATCGTTTAACCAAAAGTGCGAGATTTATTCCTGTCAGGTCGACTAGGATAGCGTCAAAATTGGCTGAGCTTTATGTGAAATGGATAATTCGATTCCATGGTGTCCCAAAGAGTATAGTAAGTGACCGGGATCCATTGTTCACGAGTGGATTTGGAAAAGTATGCAAGAAGCTTTGGGAACCGAGTTGTGCTTAAGTACGGCATATCATCCCTAAACTGATGGTCAGACCGAGAGAGTCAACCGAGTTTTAGAAGTTCTCCTGAGGGCTTGTGTGATGGACTTCGGAGGATCATGGGAAGACCATCTGCATCTAGTTGAGTTTGCATATAATAATAGCTACCAGTCGAGTATTGGGATGGCACCATACGAGGCGTTGTATGGAAGGTCGTGCACTTCTCCAGCTTGTTGGTTAGAAACTGGAGATAAGTTGGTACTTGGGCCCGAGATGATTAGAGAAACCTCGGGTTGTATCAAAATTGTTCGGCAACGAATGAAAGCGGCCCAAGATCGTCAAAAGAGTTACGCCGATAAGCGTCGTAAGGATTTAGAATTCGACGTAGGTGATATGGTTTTTGTGAAGATTTCACCGTTAAAGCATATGGTTTGATTCGGAAGTAAAGGGAAGTTGGCTCCTAGGTTTGTTGGACCATTCCCGATAGTCGAGCGAATAGGAAAGCTCGCATATAGGTTGGAGTTACCCGAGAAGATGTCGAGTATGCATAATGTTTTCCATGTGTCGTTTCTACGGAAGTTTTTGCACGACTCGAATGTGGTGGTATCTCCAGAACAGTATAAAAATTTAGAAGTCGAGACCGCAGTTGCGAAACCTCGTAGGCCACTTCGTGTTGTGGGAAATGATACGAAACAGCTTAGGAGGAAGACGGTTAAGCTAGTCAAGGTACAATGGAGTGAAGATGGCGATGATTGTACATGGGAGACGGAAGAGAGCATGAAGGCGACTCATCCAGAACTTTTCATCGGTAGGACCCTTTGATTGTATCATCGTTATATCGTTGTATCTTGTTGTTGTGTGGTAGAATTCCGCATGCTAGGATAAGGCTATGGATGCATGGCTTGATGGTTGCTAGTTTGGATGATAGAATTGGCTCCACGTGGATGATAGGCATGCAGAATTGTTGTGCTTGCTTGTTTTTGCTTGGAATTTCGGGGGCGAAATTCTGAGGGGGGGGGGGGGAGAATGTAACAGCCCGCATTTTATGTATCGGAAGATCATAAAATAATTTTATTTTATTCTCTGAGGGTTGGATCATTCTCATCTTTTAGTATGTTGCTTATGGGGATGTGAGACATGTCCATAAATTTTACCGATTTTGCTTGTGACCATTTTGCCCCTGTCAGTCTTGTACAGGGCATAACTTTTGACTTAGGTCGAATCAGAGGGTGAGACCTGTGCCATTGGAAAGGAATTGATGATTCTCTTTCCGTAGAGTGGTTACATTAAGGATTTGGTTCAGCGGTTTGGGAGAAATCGCTGTTTTAAGGTTTTTCAGTTGGCTGTTCAGGTTTTGGAAGGATAATGGGCTGATTTGGAGGAGGCCCATTAGGGGGTTGGTGGAGGCTATAAATAGGGGGTAAGGGATATGGAGAAAGGTTGGCATTTTCCATTCTCTTATGGGGAGGTTTTGATCTCCTTCTTCCTCTAACATCTTTCCACCATTAAAATTCCAAAATCCAAGGAGGGAAATCGAAGATCTACACCATAAGAGGCTAGATCTACATCGTTTCAAGGGCGAATTCATCGGATTGAGGAGTTTGATTCGAGGTGTTTGCTGTCCGGATTGCTTTTTCATTGTTTTTACATTGATTTGGAGAATTGGTGAGTGATTTACATCTCTCATTCGGATTCATGCAAGTATATGGATTTTAGGATGTTAATTTCATCATTTCCATGTTATTTTCCTTAGATCCACACCATGCTAAGTCCATTTTATATATGAACCACCTTAGGATCTGATCTAGATAATTTAAGTGGTTAATTTTATGATTTTTCTCAAGATTATGCAAGTTAGATCCGTTTTTATGTTCATATGATTCACTTATCATGTTTTGGGAAATTTATGTGTTTTGTTGGAAAATATTAGAT
This sequence comes from Allium sativum, assembly GCA_030737875.1. Lineage (NCBI taxonomy): Eukaryota > Viridiplantae > Streptophyta > Magnoliopsida > Asparagales > Amaryllidaceae > Allium > Allium sativum. The sequence continues at coordinate 604,453,966 of CM060910.1, read as the reverse complement.
TGATGATATTGTTGGTTGCATAATATGTTTGTGATTGCGTTTGGATGAATCGGATAAGCTGGTTTCGTCGGATTCGTCGTTTGGCGAAGTTTTGGTCGAAATCAGAATCGAATTGGAGATGTGCAGGTTTCTGGTCGGACTGATGGCTCTGGTCAGTCCAGAAGGGTCTAGAATGAGGTGGTCGGTCATATTATGGCTTGGGGAGCAAGTCAGGGAGTTGGCCTGTCGGATGGAGTTGGTCCTGGTCGGTCCGATGGATCTGGTCGGTCTTGACGGGGTCGAAAGCTGGTTGCTATGGAGGAGCTGGTTGCTCAGGAGGAGCTGGTCGTTCTGGAGCAGGCTAGTCGGTTTTAAGCTGGTCGTTCTGGAGCAGGCTAGTCGGTTTTAAGATGGTCGTTCTGGAGCAGGCTAGTCGGTTTTAAGCTGGTCGTTCTGGAGCAGGCTAGTCGGTTTTAAGCTGGTCGTTCTGGAGCAATGCTAGTCGGTTTTGACTGGGTCTTGGAGCTGGATGGTTTGATCGGTCCAGAAAGCTGAGGAGGGATTCTGGTCGGCTCAGGGGGGGTCCTGGTCGGTCCAGGAGGAGCAAAGGGAGGTCTGGTCGGTCCAGGGGGATCTGATCGGTCCAGAAGTACCAAATGGGGTCTAGTCGGTTCAGAATGGGTTTGGTCGACGTTTCTAGTGGAATTTTCTGATCGGACACTTCTAGTGATGACGTAACTTCGAGGTGGTTCAAGCAGGAAGGCTCGAAGTGGGGAATGTGTTCATTGATCAAGGTGGAACAACGAATGCGGTGACAACTCAAAGGTTGTGAGTTGGTGGATAATGGCTGCTCGAGAAGGTTGCTTGAGCTATGAAACATCGTCAAGGTTGGACGATTAGAGATGCGAAGGCCGAGAAGTCATCGTTGTCGTAAGTTCTAGCAGGCTCAAAGCAGGGGTACGATGGGTATCGTTGAAAGGCCCAAAAGACCGGTTGTTGGTCGAGTACCCTGGGTCTTCCGGTTGGGGAAAGGCCTAGTGTCAAGGTTGGACATTGCCAAGGTTGGGCATATGGAGTTCATGCTAGAACTGGGGTTACCATTAGCCCTTGACATATGGCAAGGTTGGCCGTCATACGATAATGATGGTTTCGAAGCAGGATTGGCGGTGATAGCCAGAGTCTGTCATGTATGCTGGATGTTTTGCATGTGTCATCCCACGTGGGTTATCCAACATCGAAGTAGATGTTCCTTGAGTGCTTGTCTGATATTGGTTTCGGCCTCTGGGGCTTGTATTCAAGGGATGTCAAATTCGACTAGGATGATCTACGTGAGATATATATAATCTCGATGCCATAATTGCTATTGTTGGTTGTTTCTGTTTTCCATGGATGAATGGTTGTTCTGGTTCCTATGGATTAATGGTTGAAATGCTTGGTGTAAAGGCTATCACTGTCTGATGTGGGGAAGATAAGGTTGAGTTCTTCTCTGGTGATGTGGGTAGATAAGTTGTTCATTTACCCATTCTCATATGCTTTCTTGTTGAAGTTTGTTAGCTGTATTATCGCTCACTAAGACTATTGTCTAACTCAAGGTTTTATGTCTCCTCTTATTACCTTGGGTTGTTCATCCGGTTGTGGATGGGCAGACTAAGTAGCAGGTTACAGGTAATGGAGCTTAGTGTTATGAGGAAGCTGAGCGACGACGAGCAGGAAGCTGGCGTACCAGTTTTATTCTATCTAGTATTTCTGTTTCCGCTGTTTGGGTTGCTTGAGAGTTGTAGTGTGGCCTTATGTAAAAACTTGGATATCAGTTGAATAATCTTTCTGGATGTTGAAAGAGTTTCAAAAGTTTGCTATATGATACCTCATTACTATTACCTGTTGTATATGTTCTATTATACTTTATCCTTGCGCTGTGAGTTCTACGACAGGTTTCGATGTGTTCACTTACTATGATGATCGTCCATAGCAGCCTGGCACGCCTTTCAGCGCATTACTCCTCTTGTTTAGTGCGGGGGTTATGGGCGGTCGTCACATTGAGTCCATTGTTCGTGGAACGACGAAGCTTGGAATTTATCTCGATGTTTGATTTCAGACCTTCCGTTGACTATATACCTGGTTTGCTAGCATCCTTGGAGGTCAGACCTACTCTTTTGGGACGGATTGGCGAGGCACAGCGGGACGACCCACAGTTGGTTGAGTTGGTAGAGAGGCTCATATGGGGGGAGTCATCCAGCCATTTGAGTAGGTACACCCTAGACGATAGGGGGTGCTTGCGTAGAGATGGTAGACTTTATGTACCGCAAGACGAGGGTTTGAGGAAGGTTATTCTGGATGATGCACACCGTTCTAGGATGACCATTCATCCCGGTAGGGACAAGATGTACCAAGACATGAAGCGGGTTTTCTTTTGGGCCGGTATGAAGAAAGATGTGGCCGAGTATGTCGCTAGATGCTTGATGTGGCAACAAGTGAAAGCGGAGAAAAATAAACCTGGTGGGTTGCTTCACCCATTGGAAGTTCCGCAATGGAAATGGGATAGCGTCTCGATGGATTTTATTGATGGGTTACCTAGGTCGAGGAAGGGTAATACGGGAATTAGGGTTGTGGTAGACAGACTTACTAAGAGTGCCCATTTCATACCCGTGAAGAGCAAGAGGACTGCTCCATGGCTAGCTTCGGTTTATCTTCGAGAGATAGTTCGATTGCATGGGGTAACTTCTAGCATAGTGAGCGATCGAGATCCTATCTTCACTAGCGAGTTTTGAAAGGGTTTGCAAGAGGCAGTAGGGACTCAGTTGTGTTTGAGCACTGCATATCATCCTCAGACGGACGACCAGACCGAGAGGGTGAATCGTGTTCTAGAAGACCTTTTGAGGCTTTGTATCTTAGATTTTGGAGGTACATGGGAAGAGCATCTTCCATTAGTGGAGTTCGCGTATAATAACAGCTTTCAGTCTAGTATTGGTATGGCTCCTTTCGAAGCTCTTTATGGAAGGCCTTGTCGATCACCTACATGTTGGTGGGAATCTACGGATAAGATCTTGCTTGGGCCCGATATGGTTAGAGAGACTTCAGAAAAGATTGATTTGATTCGAAGAAGGATGAAAGCGGCACAAGACAGGCAGAAATCTTACGCGGATAAGAGGTGGACGGATCTTGAGTTTGATGTTGGGGACATGGTCTTTGTCAAAGTATCTCCATTACGGAATGTGGTTCGCTTTGGGTCCGCTGGGAAGTTAGCTCCAAGATTTGTAGGACCTTTTCCTATTAAGGAAAGGATTGGACGGATGGCATATAGAGTGGATTTACCCGAGAGACTTAGTGGGGTACATGATGTATTCCATGTGTCACATTTGAGGAAGTGCCTACATGAGACCGCAGAGGTGGTAGAGCCGAGCTTGCTTAGAGAAGTGGAGGTAGAGCGTGATGCGACTATTCGACGAGCTCTTACTCGCATCCTTGGGTCAGAGGTTAGGAAGTTGAGAAACAGAGAGGTTCGACTAGTCAAAGTGCAATAGGGAGAGGATGAGAGCAATGCTACTTGGGAGACAGAAGCGAAGATGCGTTCACTGTACCCATTCCTTTTTGAGGGTATGTCTTTTAACTTCTCCTTTATCGTTTGCCTAGTACTTATCTTATCTTTAGTATGTCCTCTCATTAGTATCTTTGACCTTTAGATAGGGTAAACCTATGGTTGAAACATGTGTTTGAGACATGTTATGATTGATGGATGCGTGTGGATGCAAGTGGTTGTTAGTGGTTGCTCGTGGATGCATATACACACACTCTAGGCACTAGATCGGCTCAGTCACTTCATGTTGCATATTGCATATAACTGTGTGTAGGTAGCTATATTAATGGATGTATAATGGTTGCGTTATCATATGGATGATGCATTTGGTGTATGGTTGTGCACACATGTAGAAATAGTATGTGTCGATAGAGTTCTTTCGCATACATATTGGATGCATGGCACTATCATGGTTTGCATTAAGGAGGTCAACTGAATCAGTGGACCGCCTAATTTTGCATTAGACAGGGAACATATACACACACTCTTTGCATATGTTCATATAGCATTAGAAACTCTAAGGACAATGGATGCCAGTGTTTGATGGTTTGAGTAGATGGTTGTTTGGATGGTAGGATACGTTCTTCTTGACTTAGAGATTTCGGGGACGAAATCCTTTAAGTAGGGGAGAATGTAACACCCTGTATGTTGAATAACTTACTATAATATAAAACAGGGCAGAATAAAATTTTAAAATCTGAATCAGGGGAAACGGGCTATGCCATTGCGTTCGTCTTGGAAAAATACGCGAAATAGAGTTTGAGTTTTCGAAAATCGGAGTCCGTATGACCCAGTTAAGGCCCGAAGAAGTTTTCAGAAAATTCAAAACAGATTTAAAAACGAAAATTTCACATTTCAGAAGATGCGGGAAAATTCCCGCCAGGCAGAGGGAGTCGACCCTAGGGTCGACATGGGTGTCGACCCCCCTCCTAGGGGTCGACCCAGGGGTCGACCCAGGGGTCGACACAGGGGTCGACCCCCCTTGTCGGTCTGTGTGACCTGGGTGCACCATTTTGGCTTTTGGGCTGTACTGGTGGCTAGTGACGAAATCTGACGGCTCTAATCTGATTTAGGGTTAATCTAATGGCTTAAAACACCTAACTAATCTATAAATACACCCTAAGACTACCCTAATTCATACTAAAAATAGAAACAACGTCGTCATGCCGTCAAAATGCAACTTGAAGGAGCCTCCATCAAATAGAATAGGAAGATAGCTTCTCAAATCAACTTCTAATCAACTCTAGCAACTTAATCATCTTCTTAGGAGTGCTAATCAACAAGTTGTGAGTTTCTATAGCCTTAATGACCAATTGTTGAAATGATTATGATAGGATATAACGAGGTTATGGCTATGAATGTGGATCAACGCAAGTTATGCAAGTTATATGCTATGTGTTAATGATGTTATGCAAGTTATGCAAGTCATATGCTATATGTTCATGATGTTATGCAAGTTATGCAAGCTATATGCTATATGATCACGATGTTATGCAAGTTATGCAAGTCATATGCTATGGGTTCATGATGCTAGTTATGAAAATCACTATGATAAACATTGATCCATTATGACACCATGATTATGCAAGTTTGGTGTATGATTATATGCAAGTTCATATGTGATATGTTATGCAAGTTTGGTGTATGATTATATGTAAGTTCATATGTGATATGTTATGCAAGTTTGGTGTATGATTATATGCAAGTTCATATGTGATATGTTATGCAAGTTTGGTGTTTGATTATATGCAAGTTCATATATGACATGTTATGCAAGTATGGTGTTTGATTATATGCAAGTAACATGTGCAAGTTTACACCTTTGTATGAGATGCATACATATGCAAGTTAACCCCTTTGTATGTCATACATACATATGCAAGTTTACCCCTTTGTATGACATAAGTAACTTATGCAAGTTAACCTCTTTATGACATATGTGATTCATGCAAGTTTGGGTTGATTATTTATGCTAGTTGGGTTTGATGCTATATGCATGTTGACACCTTTAAACCCATGTTGATGATAATGTTATGCAAGCAGAACCCATCGTATTTGTGATGAATCTTCCCTTTTATGTCATGTTAGCGAATTACGTAGGGAACGATGGGGTTAATATACATGTTAATGAAATGATGTGAAGTTGGTATGATTATGCATACCATAAAGTGGATGGACATAATTGACTCAATTATGTACATCGTTAAATTTGTAATTAATTAGGGATAATTAATACAAATTATGGGGGTGATTAATTAGGTGTAATTAATCGACTAAGACACGAGGTTGGACCCTTTTGTAGCATAAGACTGCCCGGAACCGACCGGCAAATCCAGCGGCTACAAATGATTGGCCCAATGTGAGAGGTCTTAGGCACAAACTTAATACGTGACAAGTGTAAAGACACGAGGTTAGACTCGGTTATGGCGTAAGGCTGCCCGGACCCAACCGACAAATCCAACTGCCATAAAAGATAGTCTAATGTGAGAGGTCTTTACAACGGTCACGTTCTTAATCAATTAAGAAACACTTAACCAGATAAGCATGTAGTGGGGCATGAGGGGTTAAGTGGGTGCCTTGGGTGGCATGTGGAAATCAAGTAAGTGCCTTGGGTGGCATGTAGAAATCTAGTGCGTTGCCTTGGGTGGCAATAGAAAATACGATTAGAATACTTAACTAAGTGGAAACATGTAATTAAACATGATTAAAGGGTTAAGTGGGATGCACTAGATAAAGGGACAAGCTTAGGTGGGTAGCTTGTGGGGGCCCATTTCAACCAGTAGCAGTGTAAAAATATGATTTTTATAAACATAGCAACAATATAAAAATATGATTTTTAAATTGAAAGTGAACAAATAAAAATGTGGTTTTTATTTTAAAGACAACAGTATAAAAATGTGATTTTTATATATGTAGTGGCTATGAGCAACGGAAGTGACAAAAGGCGAGCACAACAAAGATTTTCTACATAAGAAGAGTCGTGGCATTTGGATTAGCTATTGGTGAGAACCTATCACCTTTAATTTAATATTCTAGTTATAAATATATACTCGGATGTAGACGGTGTTTAGTAGCACCCGACACCCATCGTCCACAGACCATGGTCGGCTTGTATGCTTGCTTGTTTGATTTTGTTGTGTAGTTGATTGTGTGATGTGATGTGAAATGAAATAAAATATTTATATAGTTAAAATATTTTATAGTTGGAAATAGAATTTTTAACGTGTATTTAAAATAAATTAATATAAACAAATCGAACGATTTGTTTATATACACACATTTGACTGATATTGATTGGGACGATAAATTTTACACATCGCCCAAATGCACAAATAAAATCTGTGTTCGATTGTTTGAAAACCCCACACGGGTATTGGGATGATATATGACATACACAAATCCCAATAATTAGTTGTATGTCGATCGATTGATTGACAGACTGTTATAAGCATTGAATATTTATATTTGATGCTTATACAATGTAGAATGCACTTTGGATGATGGTTGATTATTTGTCATTGTTGATATATACACGCGTTGTATGGAAATCCATAGAAATAAAATCTATGGTAATTGATTGGGCCTCATTCCAGTTTTGAAATAGAAATATTTGAAAAAGAAATATTTGAAAAAGAAATATTTGAAATAGAATATTTGAAAATAGAAATATATGAAGCCGTGTTGATTAGATTGACGCCATTTTGACGTGAACGATATTTATATCGATTTTATTTATCTTATAATGAATGTCGAAAGTGATTTCAAAATCTGATACTTTGAATAGAATTGAAATTCTAATTGAAATTGAATAGAAATGAATTCGAATTGAATTGAATTGGAAACGAACTGAAATTGAATTAGAAATCAATTTGAATTGAAATCAATTTGAAATGAATTTGAAATGAATTTAAGAAGAATTTATATTGAAAATTTCAATCATGATTTGAATTTGGAAAGGAAGTTGAAATCGTTTCGAAAACGAATTTAAAACGATTTATAAAATACGTTTTAAAAGGAAATCAATGAAGTATATATTATATATATAATATAATTTCCTGAATAGAACGCGCCGCGCCGCGGCAATTGGCGAATTTCGACCATTGACTTCGAATGAATATTACGGGAGATCCGACCATCGGATTCTCCTAAAACTGGAACCGTTGGGTTCGTATCGAAAAGAGCTTTCCAATGAATATTAGAAATTTGAAATCTAACGGTTGGATTTGGAATTATGTCCAAATCAAATTTGGAAAAGGTCGCTATATGTGCAGTTCGATGGTCGTTGATGGAAATCGACTGTACGGGCCTTGATAAAATTATTAAAAATAGTAATAATTTGTGTAAAATCATAAGAAATGATTTGTGAAGAACTGGGATGAAAAATTTCATATTTGAAAAGATAAAAGTAGATTTTTATCGAAATGAATTAGTTTTGAACTAGAATTATAATTCTATTTATTTTTAAATAAATAAATTGAATTTGAAAAGGGTTTTAAAAGTAACTAGAATTTCCAGTAATTGAATTGGAATGGATTTGAATCGAAATTATCTTTGGAATATTTCGATGTTGGATTTCATGGCGATACAGATATGGTTAGGGAAATTTGAAAGATATATATATATATATATATATATATATATATCGTTATTTCCAATACGATATTTGTTGGTCGTGGAATTTGATATTGAATATAAGCCGATATATTTTCTATTCAGAGCCTTGTATTTAATATCAAATGTGATTTGGGTTTGTCGTGAATGGTGTCTTCATTAACACTGTTCTTAAGCCAAGTTGAGAAAAAGATTAAATCTTTTTATTTTTAGATTTAATGAAGTGTACCAATTAAATGATATTTAATTGGAATTGAATAATGAATTGATTTTTGGGTTTATCGTGAACAGTGTTTTAAATGACACTTGTTCTTTAACCCGATAATTAATGGAATGTGATTTTGGGTTGTCGTGAACGGTATCTTCAATAATACTGTTCTTAGACCCAAAGGAGTTAAGAAAATCAGAAACTAACTGGAGATTAGTTAAGTTGAATGGTTTCTGGTGTATTGATCTGATGTTGGTTTCGGCCTTCGGGGTTAATACTTAGGGAATTGCTCACTTGCTAATTTATGGTTAGGGTCTGATTGAAAGGGAATGTGATTTTGGGTTTATCATGAACCGTGTTTTAAATGACACTGATTCTTTAACCCAATCAAAGATTAAAACTAAGTGGAGTTTTAATGAATCTTTAATTAGATTGATAAGATCGAGAATGGAGTATCACCAGTTTTGCTCCAGGCGATAGTTAAATCTTTAATTAGATTTAAACGTGAAATGGTAATTGAATTTACCGATAACACCGTGGTGTTAGATATGAAGTATAACCAGTTTTACTTCATGGGATGAATAGGTTGGGATTGGGAAATTAAAACAAATGATTACTCCGGTAACGTTCGTTAATCCCGACTAGTTGAATCAAAATTCAAAAGAAGATTAAAGAATAAATTCAAGGAATTTATCTTTGATAAAATTAATGGGAACCTTTCCCTATGAATGTGAAATTTAGAAACTAACTGTCGGTTAGCTAAGCATAATGGTTTTCTAGATATTGATCTGATGTTGGTTTCGGCCTTCGGGGTTAATATTTGGGGAATTATTCTCTTGTTAATTTACGGTTAGTGACTGACGAATTGAAGTGAGGCGTATGTTGTGTTTGTGTAACACTTGTTTATAAAGTACGCGAGTTATTCGGAAAGACCGGGTTTATCCCATTCTGAATAACTGATACGACGATAAGTCAAAGATGAAGACGGTGGTCGAAGACCGGAGGTCTTCACGTCGTTTGGGTGATTACTGATGATCTTGATTGGGATGTACACCCAAGAAGATGGAAACAGTTGGTGATCGTCCAGACGTACTTGGAAATCGATGGATATGCGGGGTACTAGGTGCCTCCGGTTTCGTTCAGACCCAGAACGGACTTGTAAATGGACTGTGTGTCTGATATTGGATTTCATTATGTGTGATTGATATCGGTTGCATAGAGTGACTTTCCTGTGTGGCATGATAAGATGCAAATGATCAAGGCTTCTGTTGAAAAGCAAAGTCTTGTGGTTGATGATCAAAGCACGGCCCGTGTGGCGTAGCTTTGTGTAACGTTGATTCGCGAGCCTCACACTCTGGTGGTGAACTAAAAACGGGAGAGGACCTCAGGGAGGGCATGCGTTTCTTTCTAGTTAGAAGTGGCGTCAGTGGTTTTACACGCCCTGACGAGTTTGACTTATGTGGTTGTTGCTGTTGTGAGGCGCCTCGGATATATCAGTCGTTCTCGAACCGATGGAGCCATTCGTTGGCTCATTTACGCCCCAAAGGGCGGGGAAATACAGTGTTCAGGCATTTTAATCCACATCGATGGACCGGCCCTGACGATCCAAGGGTCGATGCGCTCTGACCCTGAGGCTCGGGCTAGAGAGTCTCGAAGTCGGTGAGGACTATCTTTTACCTCGGTTCACAGACGGAAATCCAATTTCCAAATACGTGACATTTGCGGTTTTATTTGTAGAGCCTAGTATGGAGACATAGTGGGATGGGGCGCTTATGCCGTCTATGATTGATACTTATGATGTGAAGTTGTTTTATACACTATGCACTTATAATAATATCAAATGATTTGTTTTAAATGTATCAAGCATTCTTGGCTATTATAAGGTAAAAACCCTATCCTCCGGCTTGCGTTGCATTGTGTGATGGGAAATGGATCTTATAATAGCTTCATTTTTCTTTATTTAGCATTGCGCTGTTTGTTTATGCACTGGTATTCTTGGGAGGAAATCCGTTCCGTGTTATACGGCGTGGTCCCTTGATTTGCCTAACTTTAAAAATAAAGATTAATAATTGTTTTAGTTCTCACACCAGTCACATGACTGACCTGGAGTTTATTGTTTTAACCTAAACTCTGGGTGCCCTTATTTTCAACACGGGCAGCTAGTAGTTTTGTTTTGGTAGATTTATATTCACAGGATCTTGGTTTACAGCTGGAACGATACACGGAAAGCTTTGTATCCGCGTATTACTTCTAGTTGTGTATTGTATTAATTTTCCGCTGCGATGTATTTAAATGTAATTTAAATCTCTGATATTTCTATGTAATATTTATTCATACCCTGTATATTCTTGTATTCTGATGGAATTGTTGTTATATACAATGAAATGTTCTTCCGTCTGCATTTTTTTGTGGCTTGTTCTCGAACTATCCGTGCTTTCCTTCACGGGGAAGTTACGGGTCTTTACAGGTATTGGGATGATATATGACATACACTAATCCCAATAATTAGTTGTATGTCGATCGATTGGTCGACAGACTGTGTAAGCGTTAGATATTTATATTTAATGCTTATGGAGTTGTGTGTTGCACTTTGGATGATGTTTGATTATTTATCGTTGCTATTATATACATGTGTTGTATGGAATCCATATAATTAACATTATATGGTAATTGATTGGGCCTCATTCCAATTGGGAAAATAAAGAATATTATAAAATAAAGGTTCATGTGTTGACAGTACTCATCCATTGAGATTAGTCATGTGTTGAACGAAATATTTTAACCCAGTAAAAGGAGTTTTAATGAATCTGTAATTAGATTGAAATGTGAATTGATAATTTAAATTATCAAATTTGGAAAGTGAGTGAGAATGGAGTATCACCAGTTTTGCTCCAAAGCGATAGTTAAATCTTTAATTAGATTTGAACGTAAAATGGTAATTAGTTTTTACCAATAACACCGTGGTGTTAGATATGGAGTGTTACCAGTTTTGCTTCATGGGATGAATAGGTTGGGATTGGGAAATAAAATAAATAATTACTTCGGTGCGGTTCGCTAATCCCGACTAGTTTGGAAAACCTTAACATGGTTTGAAATAACATCCGAAGGAAGATTAAAGAATAAATTTAGAAGAATTTATCTTTGATAAAATTAATGGGGACCTTTCCCTTAGAATTGAAATTTAGAAACTAGTTGTAGGTTAGTTAAGAAGAATGGTTTCCTGGGTATTGATCTGATGTTGGTTTCGGCCTTCGAGGTAAATATTTGGGAAATTGCTCTCTTAATGATTTACGGTTAGTGACTAATGAATTGGAATGAGGCGTATGTTGTGTTTGTGTAACATTTGTTTTAATATACGCGGGTTGTTCGGAAAGGCCGGGTTTATACCCATTATGAATAACCGATTCGACGATATGTCGAAGATGAAGACAGTGATTGAAGACCAGAAGTCTTCACATCGTTTGGGTGATTACTGATGATCTTGATTGGGCTGTACACCCAAGATGAGGGAATCAGTTAGTGGTTGTCCAGACGTACTTGGAGATCGATGGATATGCGAGGAAAGTGCCTCCGGTTTCGTTCAAACCCGGAATGAACTTGTAAGTGGACGGTGTGTCTGACATTGGATTTTATTCTGTGTTGATTGATCTCCATTAAATATACATCTGTTTGGCGGTGGAGAATTTATTCTCTTGCTTAACGCCCTTCTCTGAGACGTACAAGCTCAGAGGTTGTATATCGATGGACATCAGTCGCATGGCATGAATTGCCTGTGTGACACACCTAAGTGGCAATTGATCAAGGCTTCTGTTGAAAAGCAAAGTCTCGTGGTTGATGATCAAAGCACGGCCGACGTGGCAGCTTTGTGTATAACGTGAATTCGCGAGCCTCACACCTCGGTATGAGTCAAAAACGGGATAGTGACTGCGGGGAGAGAATGACGTTTCTTTCTAGCTTTGGTGGTGTCAGTGACTTACCAGCCCTGACATTTATATACTTTTCACCTATGTGGTTGTTCCATGCGAGGCGCCTCGATTTTAGGTATGTAAGGACCGGGAAACGTGTGCTCAGGAATAATTAATCCTCAAACGTAACGGAGGACCGGCCCTGAAGATCCAGGGGTTACCCAGAGTGTGTAGTCCCGAGACATTTTCTAGAGAGTCTCGAATTGGAGAGGAGCTTGCCCCTTGCCTCGACTCATGACGGAAATCCAATTTCCAATATGAGATATTTCAGTTTTATTTGTAGACCGTAGTATGGCAACATGATAGATGGTACCCATGGCGCCTAGGATTGATATTTATGATTGAAATTGTTTTGACACTATACACTTATTATAGTATCAAATGATTTGTTTTTAAAACGTACCAAACATGTTTGGCTATTATAATGGAAAACCCTATCCTTCGGCTTGCGTTGCATTGTGTGATGGGACCTGGGTCTTATAATAGCTTCATTTTTTGAAAGAGATGCGCTATTTTGATGCGAACGATATTTATATCGATTATATTCGTTTTTATACTGAATATTGAAAAGAGATAAAATCAAACATTTATAACAGGAATTCGAATTGAATTGAAAAGATATCATTTTATTTAATAAATGAACCGAATAGAATATTCATATGTTGAATAAAATATTTTGGTCATTAAAAAAAATCTTTATTTTTCTAACTTATTTTAGAAAATTTCGGCGGCATAACGGCACGATACTAGAAACGGGACAAGGCCTAGCCTTATCCCCGGTCTAATAATGGCCCACGCCACACATATCAATCAAATCCATTCCATTTCACCAAACAATCAAATTCAAATCAAATAATCTAACCAACTACACAACCAAACAAACAAGTCCATGGTCTGTGGACGATGGTGTTGGGTGCTACTAAACACCGTCTGCATCCTAGTATATATTTATAACTAGAAAAAGAATTTTAAAGTGAGAAGTTCTCACCGATAGCTAATCTAATACCACGACTCTTCTTGTGTAGAAGTCATCGCTGTTCTCGCCTTTTGCCACTTTCGTTGCCGTAGCCACTACATATATAAAAATCACATTCTTATATTGTTGCTATGTATATAAAAATCATATTTTTTTTATAATCACTCTATATGGATAAAAATTCTATTTTTACCTCGCTACTATATAGATAAAAATTCTATTTTTACACCGCTACTATATAGATAAAAAATTTATTTTTACACCGCTACTATATAGATAAAAATTCTATTTTTACATCGCTATTATATAGATAAAAATTCTATTTTTACATCGCTATTATATAGATATAAATTCTATTTTTACATCGCTATTATATAGATATAAATTCTATTTTTACATCGCTATTATATAGATATAAATTCTATTTTTACATCGCTATTATATAGATAAAAATTCTATTTTTACATCGCTGCTCTTATAATAAGTATTATATTTTTATCACACCATTCTTTATATAAAGATTTCTCCTTTTCAAATATAAAGATTTCGCCTTTTCAAATATAAAGATTTAAATCTTTACTATCTATATAATATAAAAATCGTATTTTTATTTCAATAAATTCATATTTTTGTTTCGCTACTTATATAAAAATCGAATTTTTATTTTCACCTCATATATATAAAAATCAAATTTTTATCTTCACTTCGTTATAAAAATTATATTTTTATATTGCTCTTCTCCTAATAAAGATTATATCTTTATTACTCTACATGAATAAAAATCATATTTTTACTATCCTACCTATATAAAAAATATATTTTTAGTTTGCTGCTAGTATAAAAGTCATATTTTTAACCTTTCTATATTATAAGAATTATATTTTTATACACTACTAATATAAAAATCGAATTTTTATTCTAATGATATCGATACAAAGATCACATCTTTACATAAGGAAAAATCACATCTTTCTTCCTCTATTCATACAAATAAAAATCATAGACTTCATGAACAAAATACATTTAATTTCATGAATAAAAATCGTTTAACTTCCTAAATAAAATCATATACATTTCTAAATAAAAATCATATATAAAATCGAAATCAGAAAATAATTACAGTAAAAAAAAAGTGGGGGAAGGGTCTGCCACTGGTTGGGGGGGGAGGGACGCAGTCGAGGTCGGTGGTGGTGGCTCTGCATGTCGGCGGCGCTCCAGCTTCGTGGGGGTAGCGGTTTTAGGGTTCATGATGGGGGGGTGGGTTTCTGACGGAGCTCGAGGTGCTAAAGAAGAATGGAGGAAGGGGGGCGATGCGAGGGGTCTCGTCGGAGTCAGGTAGGGAGGGCGACGGGAATTTGAGGAGCAGGGTTATAAATTATTTTTTTTTCTTTTTTTTGATTCGATCGTGGAATAAAGAAGAAGGGGGGGTTGACTGTAAAATAGGAGAGAGAGGGAATAGAAAATATATTTTATTTTTTAATTTAACCCCAAAAAGCAACTTTCGTTTTCGAACTCGAAACCAAACCTGTCGACTGTCATCCCTAGCGTATTACCCCCATTCTGAACACAATGGAATATGTCACGTAGGCCAATTCGATCGTTACGATCAGTTTCCGTTGAAATCAACATATAACTCTATATATTGATTTTGAACGCACATTTCAATTTACTAGGGCCACATACTGACTCGAAAAACTCCCGAAAAATATTTTCTAGCTTCGTATCGATGATACGGTCCTAACAAAACTAGTTTCGTCGAATTCTGAGACCGTTGGGAAAATGGCCATTTTCCAGTCGATTAAAATCAAATGAAACTGGTAAAACGCGTTTTCCTTTGCCACACTCACTATTGATTTGAAAAATTATGAAATTTGGAAATGATTTTATTTCAAATTTTCTATTCAGGCCATTATATTATATATACAAATCTAAAAGTCAATATATTTGAAATAAAAATAAAATAATATAAAATTATTTAACCACCCTCCACCCCATACCTTTTCTCTTCCTCCCCCGACACTTTTCAGTTTAAAAAAAAAGGGAAAAGGGGTTGTGCCCTAGCGGTCGGAGCTGCCGCCGCACCGCCGTGGATGGCGCCACCCTCCAGCCTCGCCCCCTTCTTCCCCTTCTCCTCCCTTGCGTTCACCCGCATCGAAACCCTCCCCCCTTGCCCAGCCATTGCCGCGACGCCCTCCTCTTCTTCTTCTCCACTCCTTCCTCCCTCCACCTAAAACCGCCGCCGCCTTTCCCTTCCACCCCCTCCGATCCGCTGCACCGCCTTTCCCTCCTCCTCCAATTGAAATCCGCACATGTGCCTCGTCCCCCACACCACCGACCACGACTCCAGCAAGCCCCCTCTGACCGTCGAGTGCAAACCCCTCCCCCTTCTTTAATCGATAAGTTTTATTTTGTTTTCTTATTTATTTTATTTTTATTTCAGTTTTATTTTAGGTTATTTAACCAATAAAAATCTGTTTATATATATATATATATATGAAAGGTTAGGAATTTTATATTTAAGTAGAGATTTGATTTTTATCATCAAAAAAGAAAAGTCTAGATTTTTAATTCGAGAAAGGAAAAAGGATTTGAATTTTAAGGATAAAAATATAATTTTTATATTATAGAAAGATTAAAGATATGATTTTTATATTTTTAGAACAATAAAAATATGATTTTTATTATATGTAGACAATAAAAATATGATTTTTTATAAGATGGAGTATATAAAAATTCGATTTTTATATGGGTAGCGATGTAAAAATATAATCTTTATATAAAAGGAAGCATTGTAAGAATATATTTTTTTATATAAAGTACCATTATAAAAACGTGATTTTTAAATTGAACATCATATTAAAAATATGATTTTAATATGAACAACGTGAAAAGAAGGAAGATGGAACGGACTGAAATCAAAAGGGAATTCAGACAATTCAGAAATGAAATGGCGGAGTGGAACCCTCTGTGAGAACTTCTCACTTTAACTTTTCTTTTCTAGTTATATAAAAATATACTATGATGCAGACGGTGTTTAGTAGCACCCGACACCATCGTCCACAAACCATGGACTTGTTTGTTTGGTTGTGTAGTTGGTTAGATTATTTGATTTGAATTTGATTGTTTGGTGAAATGGAATGGATTTGATTGAAATGTGTATGGCGTGGGCCATTATTAGAATGGGGATAAGGCTAGGCCTTGTCCCGTTTCTAGTATCGTGCCGTTATGCCGCCGAAATTTTCTAAAATAAGTTAGAAAAATAACGATATCATTTTATTTAATAAATGAATCGAATAGAATATTCGTAGGTTGAATAAAATAATTTGGTCGTTAAAAATATAATTTTTAACATGAACGTGAACAAATAAATATTCATTTACAATCCGGACGGTTTGTTTATGTACACCTATTTGAAGTACATTGATTGGGTCGATGAATTTTACACATCGCCCAACTGCACAAATAAAATATGTGTTTGATTGTTTGAATCCCCACATGGGTATTGGGATAAAATATGGCATACACTAATCCCAATAATTAGTTGTATGTCGATCGATGGATCGACAGGCTATTGTAAGCATTAGATATCTATATTTGATGCTTATACAGTGTAGTGCACTTTGGATGATGGTTGATTATTTATCGTTGCTATTATATACATGTGCTGTATGGAATCCATATAATTAACTTTATATGGTAATTGATTGGGCCTCATTCCAATTGGAAAAACAAAGAATATTATAAAATAAAGGTTCATGTGTTGACAGTACTCATCCGTTGAGATTAGTCATGCGTTGAACGAAATATTTTAACAAAAAAATTTACATCTTTATCATATATAAAATTAGAAACTAACTGGAAAATAGATAAGATGAGTGGTCTCCTGGATATTGATCTGATGTTGGTTTCGGCCTTCGGGGTTAATATTCAGGGAATCGTTCTCTTACTAATTTACGGTTGGAGTCTGATTTGAAATCAAACGATAGATACCATAATTTTTATAAAACATATTAAGTAACAAAAATAGTCACACGTGGACAGTACTCATTCGTTGAGATTAGTCATGTGTTGACAAAAATATAGATTCATGTATTGAATAGGATAAATATTCATTTGTTGAATAGAATAACGGAATTATTGAAATATACAAAGCCGTGTTGATTAGAGATGCGCTATTTTGACGCGAACGATATTTATATCGATTATATTCGTTTTTATAATTGGATTGAATATAAAGAGCAACTGTGATATCCCGTTACTTCCCGGAAAGGAAAGCCCGGATTACCTTGAGAACACGACAAAATAGAACGCAGACGGGAGAACATTTCATTGTTATTACAACAATTCCATCAGATACAAGAATATACATAGTATAATTGAATAAATTACATTTGATAAATATCAGCGATTACAATAAATTACATTGAAATACATCGCAGCGGAAATAATACAAAACCCAACTAGAAAGAGATATACGGATACAGAGGTTTCCGGATATCATTCCAGCTGTAAGCCAGGAACCTGTGAATATAAATCTGCAAAACCAAAACTACTAGCTGCCCGTGTGGAAAATAGGGGCACCCAGAGTTTAGGTTAAAACAATAAACTCCAGGCCAGTCATGTGACTGGTGTGAGAAATAAAACAGTTATTTAAAACTTTACTTTAAAAGAGAGTAATTCAAAGGACCACGCTGTATAACACGGAACGGGCTTCCTCCCAAGAATACTAGTGCATATAACAAAACAACGCAATGTTTTTTGGAAAAATGAAGCTATTATAAGACCCAGGTCCCATCACACAATGCAACGCAAGCCTTAGGATAGGGTTTTCCCTTATAATAGCCAAACAAGCTTGGTACGTTTTAAAAACAAATCATTTGATACTATAATAAGTGTATAGTGTCAAAACAATTTCAATCATAAATATCAATCATAGGCGGCATGGGTACCATCTATCATGTCGCCATACTAGGCTCTACAAATAAAACCGAAATATCTCGTATTGGAAATTGGATTTCCATCATGAGTCGAGGCAAGGGGCAAGCTCCTCTCCGATTCGAGACACTCTAGCAAATGCCTCGGGACTACACACTCTGGGTAACACCTGGATCTTCAGGGCCGGTCCCCCGTTACGTTTGAGGATTAATTATTCCTGAACACACGTTTCCCGGTCCTTACAGACCTAAAATCGAGGCGCCTCGCATCCAACAACCACATAGGTGAAAAGTATATAAATGTCAGGGCTGGTAAGTCACTTACACCACCAAAGCTAGAAAGAAACGTCGTACTCCCCCCGCAGTCACTATCCCGTTTTTGACTCATACCGAGGTGTGAGGCTATCGAATTCACGTTATACACAAAGCTGCCACGTAGGCCGTGCTTTGATCATCAACCACAAGACTTTGCTTTTCAACAAAAGCCTTGATCAATTTCCACTTAGGCGTGCCACACAGGCAATTCATGCCATGCGAATGATGTCCATCTATATACAACCTCTGAGCTCGTACATCTAAGAGAAGGGCATTAAGCAAAAGAATAAATTCTCCGCTGCCAAACAGACGTATATTTAATAGAGATCAATCGATATAGAATAAAATCCAATGTCATACAAACAGTCCATTTACAAGTACGTTCTGGGTCTGAACGAAACAGGAGGCACTTTCCTCGCATATCCATCGATCTCCATGTACGTCTGGACGTTCACCAACTGATTCCCTCATCTTGGGTGTACAGCCCAATCAAGATCATCAATCATCACCCAAACGATGTGAAGATTTCCGGTCTTCATCCACCGTCTTCATCTTCGACATATCGTCGAATCGGTTATTCATAATGGGTATAAACCCGGCCTATCTGAGTGACCCGCGTATATAGTAAATAAATGTTACACAAACATAACATACGCCTCATTCCAATTCTGCAGTCACTAATCGTAAATTAGAAAGGGAACAATTTCCCAAATATTAACCTCGAAGGCCGAAACCAACATCAGATCAATACCCAGAAAACCATCCTTCTTGGCTAACCTACAGTTAGTTTCTAAATTTCACATTCTTAGGGAAAGGTTCCCGTTAATTTTATCAAAGATAAATTCTTTGAAATTTATTCTTTAATCTTCCTTTAGATGTCATTTCAAACTAGTCGAGATTAGAGAACGACACCGAAGTAATTATTTATTTTATTTCCCAATCCCAACCTATTCATCCCATGAAGCAAAACTGGTAATACTCCATATCTAATACCACGGTGTTATCGGTAAAATTAATTGCCATCTCACATTCAAATCTAATTAAAGATTTAACTATCGCTTTGGAGCAAAACGGGTGATACTCCATTTTCGCTCACTTTCCAAATTTAATAATTTTCATTATCAATTCACATTTCAATCTAATTGCAGATTCATTAAAACTCCTTTTTCTGGGTTAAAGAGTTAATGTCGTTTAAAACACAGTTCACGATAAACCCAAATCACATTCTATTTATTATCGGGTTAAAGAACAAGTGTTATTTAAAACACCTTTCACGATAAACCCACAAATCAATTCTATTTAAATCTCATTTCAAATCCAATTTATTTATTTAAAAATAAATGGGTTTTAATTTTAGTTCAAAACTAGTTCTTTTCGATAAAAAAATCTATTTTTATCTTTTCAAACATGGAGTTTTTCATCCCAATTTTTCCCAAATCATTTCTTATGATCTTACACAAATTATTACTATTTTTAATAATTTTATCAAGGCCCGTACAGTCGATTTCCATCAACGGCCATCGAACTGCACTTACAACGACTTTTTCCAAATTTGATTTGGACGTATCTCCAAATCCAGCCATTAGATTTCAAATTTCTAATATTCGTTAGAAATCTCTTTTCGATACGAACCCAACGGTTCCGGTTTTAGGAGAATTCGACGGTCAGATCTCCCGAAATGTCCGTTCGAAGTCAATGGTCGAAATTTACGAACTGCTGCGGCGCGGCGCGTTCTATTCAGGCCATTATATTATATATATAATATATATTTCGTCGATTTCTATTTAAAACGAATTTTATAAATAGTTTTAGATTCGTTTCAAAAACAATTTCAACTTCCATTTCAAATTCAAATCAAAATTGAATTTTTCCTTATAAATTAGTTTTAAATTCTTTTCAACTCAATTCAAATTTCGATTCAATTTGAATTCATTTCAAATCGATTTTTATTCTATTTCAATTTGTTTTCAATTCAATTCGAATTCATTATATATTCAATTCGAATTCGTTATATATTCAATTCGAATTCGAATTCGTTATATATTCAATTCAATTCGAATTCGTTATATATTCAATTCAATTCGAATTTGTTATATATTCTTACAACGCTTCCTTTTATATAAAGATTATATTTTTACATCGCTACCCATATAAAAATCGAATTTTTATATACTCCATCTTATAAAAAATCTTATTTTATTGTCTACATACAATAAAAATCATTCTCTCACTATATTATTTCTGTATAGTTATTTATTTTGTAATTGCATACATGAACTGTTCCCCATTGTCCACAGAACATGGACGACTTGTTTGATTGTATTCTGTGTGAAAATTGATCGTAATGTGAAAATATTATATATATTGAAAAGTGAAAATATTATATATATGAAAAGTGAAAATATTGTATATATTGTTTGAATGGTGCTCGACCAGTTTATGAGCAGAATATGCTTTTACATTTGCATTGGGTTGGTTAGAAATATCTGTGTGCTAACACCTTGTGAAACACTTCACGATTTGACGATAAGGTGTTTAGCGATGTTATGTTTATTTCAAATATAATGAATGATTGTGAAATGATATTTTTCTTAAGTGAAAAGAAATGTATTCCCGATTTTGGATAGGGAATGTTTTATAAAACAAAAAGGATTTCGAGGCCCAAAACCCGATGATTTCTAAAATGATTTAGAAATGTATTAGATGTTACATTGTGATTCATCACATATTCAATTAGTTGCTATTGATGATGTATCTGTTTGGTGGCGGAGAATTTATTCTCTTGCTTAACACCCTTCTTTGAGACATACGAGCTCAAAGGTTATGTGATTAATAGTGACTGGTCATATGTGTGAATTACTGATGTGAAGTACTATATTTTGAAAGTACTTGTGATTATTATGTTGTGAAATGATTTTCCCTACTTCGGGATATGAAATGATTTAGTATGTGGCTAAAAAGTCGGGTGACCATGAGACTAAAAGTATGGGTGAGAGGTCGGTGTAGCCTGCTCCTATGTGGGGTAGGTGAATCGTCGGTTAGCCTGCTCCTATGTGGGGTAGGTGCACATATATATATCGAGTTGTGAGGTGCGTACCCTTTGCCTTGTCGATGGGGAGCACGATATTTGGTTGCATACTTGTTTGTATGCATTGTTATGTTTTGGAATTCACATTTCCAAACGATTTGATTTGAGATCTCGAAGTGAAATCTACTTTGATATAGAAAGTTAGATAGGTATTTCAAATGATTTGAAATAAGAAATCGGGAATATAATCCAAAGGAATAATTTCTGTAAATTTAATTGGATTTGGAAAATCTAAGTGTAGTGATTAATCTAAGTGGGTAGATTGGGATATTGCATGTTGATTGATGAATAGTAGATCCATATATCTATATTGATTGTTATTTATACACTGGCATTCATGGGGGTAAACCCGTTCCACGTTAGCGGCGTGGTCCCGTGATATGCCATATTGTTAAATAAGTTAATTATAACTGTTTAGAATTTCTCACACTAGTCCCATGACTGACCTGTAGTTTGCTTTTTCCTTGCAAACTCGGGTGCCCCTATTTTCCATGGGCAGTCGAGTAGTTTTATTTTGCAGAAGTATTGAGCAGGATCCTGGATTGAAGCTTTAAGCTGTGTCCAGGCATTTACAGTCTTCCGCTGTGTAGTTTAAATTTCCGCTGTGCATTGTATTACATTTATGTAAATTTATCTTCCGCTGTGTATTATATTTCGATATACTCTGATATTCTGTGCTCTGATGTAACATTATTATGATGTTTATAAAAGTCTTCTGTTATTTGTTCTGAAGTGTTGTATGGCTAGAGTTAGTGTATGCAGGATTCGAACGGTCTTGGTCGATTTAGCGATCGATTAGGTCCGAGCGAAATCCGTGTCATTACAGCTGCTAACCAAATGTAACGACCAGGAATTTCGCTCGATCCGAATCAGTCGCTAAACCTACCCAGACCGTTCGAAACGCCTGATTGTTTGAGAACACGATAAAATAGAACGCAGACGGAGGAACATTTCGTTGTTATTACAACAATTCATCAGAATACAAGAATATACAGAGTATGAATAACTAAAATAAATTCGATAAATATCAGAGATTATAATATATTACATAGCAGCGGAAAATAATACAAAACACAACTGAAAGTAATACACGGATACAGAGCTTTCCGAGCATCGTTCCAGCTGTAAATCAGGATCCTGTGAATATAAATCTGCAAACCAAAACTACTAGCTGCCCATGTCGAAAATAAGGGCACCCAGAGTTTAGGTTAAAACAATAAACCCCAGGCCAGTCATGTGAGAACTAAAACAGTTATTTAAAGCTTTACTTTAAAAGAGAGTAATTCAAGGGACCATGCCTTATAAGACGGAATGGGTGTCCACCCAAGAATACCAGTGCATAGAACAAACAATGCAATGCTTTTTCGAAAAATGAAGCTATTATAAGACCCAGGTCCCATCACACAATGCAACACAAGCCGGAGGATAGGGTTTTCCCTTATAATAGCCAAACATGCTTGGTACGTTTAAAACAAATCATTTGATACTATTATAAGTGTATAGTGTCAAAACAATTTCAATCATAAATATCAATCATAGGCGGCATGGGTACCATCTATCATGTCGCCATACTAGGCTCTACAAATAAAACCGAAATATATCGTATTGGAAATTGGATTTCCGTCATGAGTCGAGGCAAGGGGCAAGCTCCTCTCCGATTCAAGACACTCTAGCAAATGCCTCGGGATTACACACTCTGGGTATCCCTAGATCTTCAGGGCCGGTCCTCCCTTACGTTTGAGGATTAATTATTCCTGAACACACGTTTCCCGGTCCTTACAGACCTAAAATCGAGGCGCCTCACATCCAACAACCACATAGGTGAAAAGTATATAAAGGTCAGGGCTGGTAAGTCACTGACACCACCAAAGCTAGAAAGAAACGTCGTGCTCTCCCCGCAGTCACTACCTCGTTTTTGACTCATACCGAGGTGTGAGGCTCGCGAATTCACATTATACACAAAGCTTCCACATAGGCCGTGCTTTGATCATCAACCACAAGACTTTTCTTTTCAACAGAAGCCTTGATCAATTGCCACTTAGGCGTGCCACACAGGAAATTTATGCCATGCGACTGATGTCCATCGATATACAACCTCTGAGCTCGTACGTCTCAAAGAAGGGCGTTAAGCAAGAGAATAAATTCTCCGCCGCCAAACAAATGTATATTTAATGGAGATCAATCAACATAGAATAAAATCCAATGTCAGACACATAGTCCATTTACAAGTTCTTTCTGTGTCTGAACAAAACCGGAGGCACTTTCCTCGCTTATCCATCGATCTCCAAGTACGTCTGGACGACCACCAACTATTTCCATCCTCTTGGGTGTACAGCCCAATCAGGATCATTAGTAATTATCCAAACGATGTTAAGACTTCCGGTCTTCGACCACCGTCATCATCTTCGACTTATCGTCGAATCAGTTATTCAGAATTTAGTATCACCAGTTTTGCTCCATGCGATAGTTAAATCTTTAATTAGATTTGAACGTGAAATGGTAATTAAATTTACCGATAACACCATGGTGTAAGATATGGAGTATTACCAGTTTTGCTTCATGGGATGAATAGGTTGGGATTGGGAAATAAAATTAATAATTACTTCGGTGTGGTTCGCTAATCTCGACTAGTTTGGGAAACCATAATTTGGTTTGATATGACGTCCAATGGAAGATTAAAGAATAAATTTTAAAGAATTTATCTTTGATAAAATTAATGGGAACCTTTCCCTAATAATGTGAAATTAGAAACTAGTTGTAGGTTAGTTAAGAAGAATGGTTTCCTGGGTATTGATCTGATGTTTGTTTCGGCCTTCGGGGTTAATATGTGGGGAATTGCTCTCTTACTGATTTACGGTTAGTGACTAATGAATTGGAATGAGGCGTATGTTGTTTTTGTATAACATTTGTTTATAGTATACGTTCGGTATTATTGCTACTGTCTATAAGTTTCGAAAACAATTTCGAATCATAACTATCAATCATAGACGACATTAATGCCCCCATACCACTATGTCGCCATATATAGGTATACAATCAAAACCGCACAGTCACGTATTTGGAAATTGGATTTCCGTCATGAACCAAGGCAAAAGATAGTCCTTACCGACTTCGAGACTCTCTAGCCCGAGCCTCAGGCAAGTACTCAGTCAAGCCTTTGAAGCGACAGGGCCGGTCCACCGATGTGGATTAAAATGCCTGAACACTACGTTTCCCCGCCCTTTGGGGCGTAAACGAGCCAAGAATGACTCCATCAGACCCGGATCGTCCGATCTAACCGAGGCGCCTCGCAACAGTAACAACCACATAAGTCAAACTCGTCAGGGTGTGTAAAACCACTGACGCCACTTCTAGCTAGAAAGAAACGCATGTCCTCCCTGAGGTCCTCTCCCGTTTCTGGTTCATACCGGGGTGTGAGGCTCGCGAATTCACGTTATACACAAAGCTACGCCACACAGGTGGTGCTTTGATCATCACCACAAGACTTTTCTTTTTCAACAAAAGCCCTGATCACTACATCTTAGCATGTCACACAGGCGATTCACACCATGCAACTGATGGTTATCAATCACATAGAATAAAT
The DNA here is from genome assembly GCA_030737875.1 of Allium sativum. NCBI lineage: Eukaryota > Viridiplantae > Streptophyta > Magnoliopsida > Asparagales > Amaryllidaceae > Allium > Allium sativum. The sequence continues at coordinate 604,428,733 of CM060910.1, read as the reverse complement.
TCCAATGTCAGGCACACAATCCATTTACAAGTCCGTCCTGGGTCGGAACGAAACCGGAGGCACTATATACCTCGCAAACCCATCGATCTCCACGTACGTCTGGACGATCACCACTCATTATCCATATTTCGGGATGCCTCCCAATCAGGACATCAGTTACCATCCAAATGAGGTGAAGATCTCCGGTCTTCAACCACCTTCTTCATCTTCGATTTCTTATCGTCGATTCTGTTATTCAGAATGGGATAAACCTGGTCTTTCTAAGCAACTCGCGTATATAATAAACAAGTGCTACACAAACACTACTACACATCATTTCAATTCATTAGTCACTAACCGTCAATCAGTAAGAGAACGATTTCCCAAATATTAATCCCGAATACCGAAACCAACATTAGATCAATACCCAAGAAACCATTCGACTTAGTCAACCTTCAGTTAGTTTCTAAATTTCACATCCATATCGTTTATAATATTTTATAACGATTTATCGCTATTTTTATTTATTTTAAAATAGCCAATTTATTCAAAACGACGCTTCGGGCCATAACGCGGCCGTGGCGCTGTTTTTCTTCAGATTTGATTTACACATATCTGAAAATCTAACCGTTGGATCTTCACAAAATTTACATCATTAGAAAGATCTTTTCAAAACGAATCCAACGGTTCCAGTTTCGGGAAAATCCGACGGTCGGATCTCCCGGTATAATCGTTTGAAGTTTCGATTTCAAAATACGAACTGCAGCGTCGTTATTCGATTTAATATATTTATATACATATATATATATAATCGATTCTGGTGCTGTTTTTCTTCAAATTTGAATTAAACATTCCAGACAATCCAAACGTTGGATTTTTACAAAGTTGGTGCCATTGGAAAAGTATTTCCAAAGTGAACCCAACGGTTGCGGTTTCGGGAAAATCCGATGGTCGGATCTCCCGCACTAATCGTTTGAAATCACGGTTTCAAAATACGAACTACAGCTTCGTTATTTGATATATTTCAATTCTATTTATATATATATATCGATTCTTCGATTTCAAAACCATATGATTTTCATACATTTGACAAAAATGATATTTTTATCAAACTGTCTTGTGATGACCCCAAACCTTCGTAGAACGAAAGCTGAGATGATCATTGGAATACAACATAAATATAGCAACACATAACACATATAACCACATAAATATAAGAATCTATAAAACAACAACATCAACATAGCAGCGGAATATGGATGTTATCATAACACAAAATCCCAGTCACAGAGTCCTACTTATTACATCAAAATCCCAACAAAAGGAAATAGATACATAAAGCCAAAAGTACAGTTTGAAATGAAGTGGAATACGATCAAAATGTCTCAAAGGTCTAAGCAGAAATAAAGATAAAGATGAGGGTCTGCATAGTCCAACAAAGCACCTCGATAAGCAGCAACCCCAAAGCAAATAAGCAAGCTCCAAGACCAGCAACTCCAAGCAAACTAACAACCTATCAATTGGTTGCCCGTGTGGGAAGAGGGCACCCGAATTTGCAAAGTGAAACAAAATTCGAGTCAGTCGTGGGACTGGTATGAGAAAATCTTCCTATACTAACCAATCATATGGCAAATCACAGGACCACGCCGCTAAGGCAGAACGGGTTTACTCCATTGGATTGCCAGTGCATAATTAAGTACATCGTTTAAATAACGCTATGCATTTAAAGAAAAATGAGATCATTATAAGACCCAAGTCGCATCACACAATGCAACGCACACCAGAGGAAAGGGTTTTTCCTTATAACGATCAAAGGATGATAAATACGTCAAACGTATTACTACTAGTGTGCATATGTTTTTCATAAATCATTTCAATATAAATGTATTAATCCTAGATGACATAGGTACCATATATTATGCCGCCGTATATAAGTATACAACTAAAATCGTAATGTCGTATTGGAGGATTGGTTTCCATCATGAGTCGAGGCTAGGGGAAAGCTCCTCTCCGATTCGAGACACTCTAGCAAATGCCTCAGGATCCCCCGCAGTGAACCCTTGGAAGCGGTAGGGCCAGTCCATACATATGTGTATGGATTGGTTATGCCTGAACACACGTTTCTCGGTCCCTTTGGACCTATAGTATGACCACCAAAGGCCTATAAAACACGAGGTACCTCAAAATCCATCATCCACATAAGTAAAATGTCAGCGCTGGTAGGTCCCTGACACAACTCTAGCTAGAAAGAAACGTGTGCACTCCCTACGGTCCATATCCCGTTTTTGACTCATACCGGGGTGTGAGGCTTGTGAGGTTACGTTATACACAAAGCTACGCCTAAACAGGCTGTGCTTTGATCATCTTCCACAAGGCCCGCTTTTCAACAAAACCTTGATCATTCGCATCTTAGCGGGCCACATTGACAATTCGCGTCATGCTATCGATAACTACTAACGTATACCAGGGTGTTAAGCAGAGAATAAATTCTCTACCACCAAACAAGCATACATTAATAAAAATTGATTTAGTTACACGAAACGAATTCCAACGTCAGACGCACGTCCATACAAGTCTGTTCTGGGTTTGAACGAAACCGGAGATACCAGGGAGGTTCTCGCTTATCCGGACAATCAACTCATACGACCGGCCAACTACTACATCGACCCCTTCCTGGGAGCAAGTCAGTCCAAGGTCTCAATAATCGTTGTCCGTTCGACGTGAAGATCGCCGGTCTTCAACATCGTCTTCTATTATTTCGATTTACATCGTTGTTTGATTATTTGAAATGAGTTAAACTCGGCCTTTTCAAATAATCATCACATAATTATCATTTAAAACATTTCACGTCGTTTATATCCATTTATAACGATTTACTGCAATTTTTATTTATTTAAAAATAGTGAGAATTAATTAAACGACGCTTCGGGTCGATAGGCGACCCTGGCGCTGCTTTTACCAAAATTTGTTTTAAACATATCTTAAAATCTAACCGTCAGATTTTGGTAAATTTTATGTCGTTGGTAAGCTCTTTCCAAGACAGTCCTAACGGATCCAGTTTTGGGAGAATTCAACGGTCGTATCTTTCTGTACAACCGTTTAAAGTTATGATTCCAAAACGCGAACTACCGCGCGTGTTTCGCTTAGTTTAAATTTATATTGTATATATATCTATATATAAATATATATATACAAACCATTTGGCGATTTCCATTATTTCAAAATCCATTCTTTTATTTATAAAATGATATTTTTGTCCGTCAATTCCAATGCGACAAAAACAATGATTTTAACTATGTATATTTTATATTAAATAAAAATAATATTTCCCTTATTCTTGCCATTGAAATGTAGATATTTTCCCTTTCAATTCTTTATATTGAAATGTGAATCCTTTTCCCTTTTATTTTCTTTTACATAGAAAATGCAAGTGTTTTCTTTTATTATTTTTTTCTTTTGCATTGAAAATGTACATATTTGCTTTTTATTTTCTTTTACATTGAAAATGTAAGTGTTTTCTTTTATTTTCTTTTGCATTGAAAATGTACATATTTGCTTTTTATTTTCTTTTATATAGAAAATGTAAGTGTTTTCTTTTATTTTCTTTTGCATTGAAAATGTACATATTTGCTTTTTATTTTCTTTTACATAGAAAATGTAAGTGTTTTCTTTTATTTTCTTTTGCATTGAAAATGTACATATTTGCTTTTTATTTTCTTTTACATAGAAAATGTAAGTGGTTTCTTTTATTTTCTTTTGCATTGAAAATGTACATATTTGCTTTTTATTTTCTTTTGCCTATATTAGATTCGTTACATAACATGACGGTGAAATTTGACGTCATCTCAACTAAATCAACGCACAATGTAAATTTGTGTTATTACTACAATATTAATACGATGATGTAATTTGCGTCATCACAATAATGTTAACGCAACATATAAATTGGTGTCACAATAAGGTTAACACAATGATGTAAGTTTGGGTGTCATCTCATCTATATTAACACAGATAGGATTTGGTACACCTTTGATGAATCAAAATAAAGGCCTCATCTTTATAATTTTTTTTTTATATAGATTAAAACTTACATTTTGTTTTATAAATAAAGATTTAACTTGCATTTATAAAATAAAGATAAAAATGGGTATTTTAATTTGTAGACAAGACAAGGATAAAAATTGTCCTTTTATTTGTGTTGACAAAATGAACCCAAAAATTGCCCTTATGTTTATGTTAACGAAATGAGCACTAAAATTGTTCTTTTATTATGTTAACAAATAACATAAAAATTTGACCTTTTTAATATGTTAACAAAATGACATAAACATTTGTCCTTTTTATTATGTTAACAATATGACATAAAAATTTTGTTTCTAAATTGTAAACAAAACAAAATAAACAAAACAACATTAAATGTTTTAATTTTATAAAAATTAAAGTAAAAACTTTGTCATTTATTTTGTAAACAAAATTCATATAAAAATTTTGTCTTTTATTTCGTAAACCAAATTCATATAGAAATTTTGTCTTTTATTTTGTAAACAAAATAAATGACAAAAATTGCCTATAAATTTAGTAAACAAAATTAAGATCCAAAATTTTCACTTATTATGTTTGCGAATCAAAATAAAATTCCCAATTTCATTTTATTTAACAAAATAAAATTCCATTTCATAAAAACAAAAATGAGAATAAAAGTAATAAAGGCGAGGACTTATAGAGATTACATCAGGGACAACAGATCTAAACTAACATGTCTATAACATGACATCACAACATATCTCAACAACATTTCAAGATCACAACAGCGCAGATCATAATTCAAGAGTATACAGTCATGATTTCACAATTCTCATTTATTTATAATTATCTAAAATAGATCAGAATTCTCACATGTTTTTGCGATTTGGTCCAAATTTCAAACAGTTAAGAAAGGTCTCGTTTCAGTCCAGGAATGTAGATCTAGTTTCTACGATCACACAGCTTCTGAAATCGTTAAATTTCGTTGATGTATGTATTAGTTATGATCAGAATAAGATTAGAAATAATTTTAATTTATTAATTAAATAATTAAATTAAAAATATACCCTCTTCTTCCTTAGAAAAACACAGGCCGCAGGTTTTGCTTTCTGTTCAAAACTAAGTTGGACCTTTGTCGTTCGTACAATCGCCTGGAGGCCGAGCAGACAGCGTCACGGGGGAGAGGGAAGTGTGGCGCAGCCACGCCTGGAGGCGGGGTCGGCTCGGTGGTGGATTCTGGGCTGGGGAGCGGTCGACGTGGGACGACTTTGGGGTCTTCGTTCTCGGGTTATGGGTCACGTGGAAGTGTGTTTCAGGTATGGGTGGGAAGGTGGAAGTAAGTTCTTCGGAATGGTGGTGGAGTTGGGTGGTAATTCGAGGAGAGGAGGGAGAAAAAGGGAGAGGAAGGATCGAACGAAATAGAGGGTGGCGGCGGCTTTCAAAGACGATGAACAGTGCCTTCTGATTTAAGGTTTTATTTTATTCCAATTTTTATAATAATTAAGGTGTACATTTACAAATAAATCCCTACGCTTCAATCTAAACCAAATCCAGCCCAGAAGAAAGTGACCCTAGCCATTAGCCCATGTTCCGGACCCAATAGACTAGGTCCCGTCAGCCCAAACGGCTGTCTGTGGCCCGGTTTAATTAATTTAATATTTAATTTCTTTATTAAATAAATTCTGTCATACAAATAAATTCACTGAGGCCACATACGGACTCAGAAAAATCCAGAAAAAATATATTTGGCTTCGTGATAACGATACGGTCCTAACAAAATTAATTTCATCGAATTCTAAGACTGTTTGAAAAATGGCTATTTTTCAGTCGTTAAATTTTGACCGAACTGAACAAAACAAAGTTTCTTTTGCCACGCTAACATATTAATTCGGAAAATTCTAAAAATTGAAACCTAGCAATAATATGATATTCCGGTTCCAATGAAATTGGTTTCGTCGTAAACAGAGATCGTTTGAAAATTGACTATTTTCACTGGCTTTAATATTATTTAAAGATGGAATTTTTTATTTCTGCCATATTTTTCCACCCAATAATTTTAAATAAAAATTTTAAATTGGTTCGAATTTTCCGGCTCGTAACAATCTCCCCCACATAAAAGCTTTTCGTTTTCGAAAAGAAAATAAAAGTAGGAAACGACGGAAATGTAAATTGTGGTAAATGTACCTTAACACAAGAATCATTTGGAGATGTCCTCTCTGCAGTGGGGGTAAGCCCTTTTGAAGCTATCCTCTGTCTCCCAAGTACAGTCCCTAGGATCCCCACTCCACTGCACCTTGACTAGGTGAATCTTCTTATTCCTCAGTATCCGGGTTTCTTTGCCAATGATCTTCATCGGATCCTTTCTCACTGTCAGATTAGGAGTAATATCCAAGACCTGTTGATTCAATTCATCCTCAATCAAATCAGGATCGTGCACATGCTTGCGGGGTTGAGACACATGAAATACATCATGCACCCCAGGCAACCAATCGGGCAACTGCACTCGATAAGCAAGAGTACAAATCCTTTCGAGAATAGGAAATGGACCAATGAACCTTGGCGCCAATTACCCAGTCTTCCCAAACCGAATCACGCCCCTCAATGGAGAAACCTTCAAATATACTCGATCACCAACAGAGAATTCTAAGTGTCTTCTTCACTGATCTGCATAACTCTTCTGTCGGCTCTGAGCAACCAACAGGAGCTTCTTAATCAAGTCAACCTTGTCCGATGCTTCACGAACCATGTCGGGACCCAAGACTAATCGATTGCCTAGCTCCACCCAACATGCCGGGGACCTGCATGGTCTGCCATATAGTAACACAAACGGTGACATTCCCAAACTGGCTTGGTAGCTATTATTGTAAGAGAACTCCACTAAGTATAAATGGTCCTCCCATGAACCACCATAGTCAAGAATGCACGCTCGCAACAAGTCTTCTAAAATGCGGTTCACCCTCTCAGTCTGGCCATCTGTCTGAGGGTGATAAGCTGTGCTCAGATTCAACTTAGTACCGAGTTCTTCTTGGAAGGCTTCCCAGAACTTGCTCGTAAATATTGGGTCCCGATCACTGACAATGCTTCTTGGGATCCCATGTAGTCTGACAATCTCTTTAAGATAAAGCTGCGCCAAACTCCGAGCTGTTCTGTTGGTCTTGACAGGGATAAAATGGGCAGACTTTGTTAAGCGGTCAACAATTACCCATATACTATCGTTCCCTTTTTTGGTAGGGGGCAAACCATCAATAAAGTCCATAGAAATTTCCTCCCACTTCCAGCCTGGAACTCCTAGCGGTTGCAATAGACCTGCTAGCTTCTGCTGATCACTTTTGACTTGCTGACAAGTGGGACATCTAGAAACATAAATAGAAATATCTCTCTTCATGGATCTCCACTAGAATGTGCACTTGAGGTCTTGATACATCTTGCTCACCCCTGGATGAATACTGAGCTTAGATTTGTGGCACTCATCCATAACTTCCCTTCTGAGCTCAGGAATGTACGGAACACAAATTCGACCAGAAATCCTCAGAACCCCTTTGTCGTCAATTTGGAAGCTAGTGGATTCGCCATCCTGAATTCTTTGGATAATCCTCTGAATAAATTTATCACTCTTCTGGAGAGCAGAGATTTTATCAATCAGAGTAGAAGTTATAATGAGGTTGGCGAGAAGGAGTTTGTCGCCCTCGGCATTCTTTCTACTGAGCGCATCGGCTACAACGTTGGCTTTCCCTGGAGTAAATAGGATAACAAAATCATATGATGCAAGAAATTCAACCCAGCGTTGCTGCCTCATATTCAAATCTCTTTGGGTAAAAAGATGCTTCAAGGATTTATGATCCGTGTATACTTCGAACTTCTCACCCAAGAGATAGTGCCTCCAAATTTTAAGAGCAAATACAATGGCCATTAGCTCAAGATCATGAGTGGCGTAATTCTTTTCATGCGGTTTCAATTGGCGGCTAGCATATGCGACTACTTTTCCTTGCTGCATCAGCACCGCACCAATACCTTAAATAGATAAAGGAATAACATGCTAAAATGAGATTAAAAGAAAATGTTATCTCTGACATGTTGATTTTTGTATAAAAGAAACAACCTTGCTTAGAAGCGTCGGTCCAGACTGTCAAATCCTGATTGCCATCTATAATGGTCAACACAGGAGCACTGGTCAACCTCCCTTTTAGATCTTGGAAAGCTTTCTCGCATTCGGGCGCCCAAATAAATTTTGTATGCTTCTTGGTCAGGTTTGTCAATGGGCAAGCTATCTTCGAAAAATCTTTGACAAATTTCCGATAATAGCCAGCCAGCCCTAAGAAACTTCTGACCTCTATGGGAGTTCGAGGCTGCTTCCAGTCTTGGATGGCTGAGATTTTTCCTGGATCAACTGAAATGCCCTCTTTTGATACGAAATGTCCGAGGAATTTCATCTCTTCTTGCCAGAATATGCATTTGGAGAATTTGGCTTTTAGCACATTTCTACGCAAAATCTCCAAGACTTCCTTCAGATGCTGTTCGTGCTCAGCAGTGGATTTAGAAAAGATGAGGATGTCATCGATGAAAACGAGCACAAATTTATTTATAACATCTCTGAAAACCCTATTCATCAGATCAACAAAACATGCTGGAGCATTACATAGACCGAAAGGCATTACCAGCCATTCATAAAACATATCCGGCCCTCTGAAAGCAGTTAGAGGCACACATTCTTCTGCGATGCGAAGTTGATGGAAGCCTGTAGCTAAGTCCATTCTAGAGAAAACTCGCGCCCTATGCAAGCGGTCGAGCAAGTCATCAATACGAGGCAGTGGGTATTTGTTCTTCAGAGTTTGTTTGTTGAGATCACGGTAGTCCACACATAACCTGAGGGTACCGTCTGATTTTGGGACGAACACCGCTGCTGCGCCCCATTCTGAGAAGCTAGGCCTGATCAGACCCTTAAATAAAAGCTGGTTGGTTTGATTTCTCAACTCTTCTTTTTCTTTGGGTGACATTCTCCGAATAGGATGTACGACAGGCCTTGCATTCAGAGCCAAGTCAATTCTGAAGTTGATTTCTCTACGTGGGTGTAAGCCTTCAACTTCTTTGAATACATCGGCATAATCTCTGACAATAGGAATTTCTTCAATAGAAGTAGGAGTGACTTCTAGAGAGGACCAGAATTCTTTTCTGTTAGTGGCTGAGCCGTGGCAGGGTATGGTAACATTTCCAAGCTCAACTTTAACCCTGATAATCCTTTCAGCACATACTAACACAGCCTCATACTTGGTTAGCCAATCCATTCCCAGTATGATATCATAACCGGAAAAATTCATGACGATCAGGTCAAAATGAAATTGATATCGAGAATAGGAAATGGGCACTCTACAATATTGGTCGAGAGTGAGAGATCCTCCTAAAGGACTATGAGCTCTAATCAATTCCTTAAGTTTTCGAGGTTTCAGTTTTAACTTTTTAATGATGTCAGAAGAAATAAAACTACGTGCTGCACCAGTGTTAAATAGGACAGTAATAGGGATGTTTTTAATGTTAAGAGTACCACTTAAAACATCAGGTGTACCTGGGCCCTCGGTAGGAGCTGGTGCAGTCGTCCCCTCATATACATGTGCCACCTGAGCATTCTTCAACAATGGGCATTTTGGCTTGATATGCCCCTTCTGATGGCAGTTGTAGCAATCCAGGTTGCGGTGAGGATTATGACCACTATTCTGAGAATTCTGACCCTGATTCTGAGAGCTCTGACCACGGTTCTGACTGGGGCCTGAATCATTTCTCTTGACTCTTTTAGGCGCTTTACACTCGTAATCAAAGTGCCCGGTCTTGCCACAATTAAAGCATGTCAACTTGCTCCGGTCTCTCTTCTTCCCCTATGGCTTTGCAGCTGAAGAACTTCCTGTCTCTGATTTCTTGCTAGTCTGCTCCTTTTGGCTATTATTCTGATTCTTTGCTCTCTCTTGTTGGGTAGACTCATCATTTTCTTCGTAGCGGCTGGCAAAGGTGATAACTTCATGGAAAGGAAGATCGATATGAGCTGTGACCCTATTCAGATACTTTGTAGCGAGGCCCTTAATGAATTTCTTGTTCTTCTCAGTTGGGTCTTGAATTAGGTTAGGGGCATAACGGGAAAGCTCATCAAATTTCATCGCATATTCAGCAACTATCATATTTCCTTGTTTCAGATTGACAAATTGTTCACGAAGGCGTTCTCTTGCTTGTGGAGGGATGTATTTCTCATTGAAAAGTTCTTTGAATTTTGCCCAGGACATGTTGGCTACCTCATTTCCAATCTTAACGGTGTCCCACCAGTGCTCAGCTTGATCTTTGAGTTGCCATGCTGCCAGGAAACGCTTTCTCTGATCCTCAAGTTCCATCCCTTATAAGATCTTCTCACAATTCTTGAGCCATGACTCTGCTTCAACAGCACTCTCTACCAGTGAAAGGAACTCCGCCCAAGTTTTTGAATTTCTTTGACATCCGTTCTAGGTCTAATGGCTGTGCGACTATAGGGTCGGGCTGCTCATGAATGGGCTCTTCTCTGGGTGGCCCTCTAGCTCCACCTCTCCCTCTTCCACGGGTTCTAGCTCTAGTACTCATAATGAATTAGTCTGTAACATCAAGAGGAGAGTCAGACCAACAGAAATGAAATTTTTTTTTTCAAAGGAAAGGCTAAGAGGTGAAAATGATGTAACGACTGATAAATATGTGCTATTATGTTATGCTCACTCTAGGACTTTAGTCCTATCTCTAATGAGACGTATTGCTATAAATATGTTATATCCCAAAACTAAGGTTAAACCAAAGCTCTAATACCAACTGTGGTGACCCCAAACCTTCGTAGAACGAAAACTGAGATGATCATTGGAATACAACATAAATATAGCAACACATAACACAGATAACCACATAAATATAAGAATCTATAAAACAACAACATCAACATAGCAGCGGAATATGGATGTTATCATAACACAGAATCCCAGTCACAGAGTCCTACTTATTACATCAAAATCCCAACAAAAGGAAACAAATACATAAAGCCAAAAGTACAGTTTGAAATGAAGTGGAATACGGTCAAAATGTCTCAAAGGTCTAAGCAGAAATAAAGATAAAGATGAGGGTCTGCATAGTCCAGCAAAGCACGTCGATAAGCAGCAACCCCAAAGCAAATAAGCAAGCTCCAAGACCAGCAACTCCAAGCAAACTAACAACCTGTCAATTGGCTGCCCGTGTGGGAAGAGGGCACCCGAATTTGCAAAGTGAAACAAAATTCGAGTCAGTCGTGGGACTGGTATGAGAAAATCTTCCTATACTAACTAATCATATGGCAAATCACAGGACCACGCCGCTAAGGCGGAACGAGTTTACTCCATTCGATTGCCAGTGCATAATTAAGTACATCGTTTAAATAACGCTATGCATTTAAAGAAAAATGAGATCGTTATAAGACCCAAGTCCCATCACACAATGCAACGCACACCAGAGGAAAGGGTTTTTCCTTATAACGATCAAATGATGATAAATACGTCAAACGTATTACTACTAGTGTGCATATGTTTTTCATAAATCATTTCAATATAAATGTATTAATCCTAGACGACATAGGTACCATATATTATGCCACCGTATATAAGTATACAACTAAAATCGTAATGTCGTATTGGAGGATTGGTTTCCATCATGAGTCGAGGCTAGGGGCAAGCTCCTCTCCGATTCGAGACACTCTAGCAAATGCCTCAGGATCCCCCGCAGTGAACCCTTGGAAGCGGTAGGGCCGGTCCACACATATGTGTATGGATTGGTTATGCCTGAACACACGTTTCCCAGTCCCTTTGGACCTATAGTATGACCACCAACGGCCTATAAAACACGAGGTACCTCAAAATCCATCATCTACATAAGTAAAATGTCAGCGCTGGTAGGTCCCTGACACAACTCTAGCTAGAAAGAAACGTGTGCACTCCCTACGGTCCGTATCCCGTTTTTGACTCATACCGGGGTGTGAGGCTTGTGAGGTTACGTTATACACAAAGCTACGCCTAAACAGGCTGTGCTTTGATCATCTTCCACAAGGCCTGCTTTTCAACAAAACCTTGATCATTCGCATCTTAGCGGGCCACATTGACAATTCGCGTCATGCTATCGATAACTACTAACGTATACCAGGGTGTTAAGCAGAGAATAAATTCTCTACCACCAAACAAGCATACATTAATAAAAATTGATTTAGTTACACGAAACGAATTCCAACGTCAGACGCGCGTCCATACAAGTCCGTTCTGGGTTTGAACGAAACCGGAGATACCAGGGAGGTTCTCGCTTATCCGGACAATCAACTCATACGACCGGCCAACTACTACATCGACCCCTTCCTGGGAGCAAGTCAGTCCAAGGTCTCAATAATCGTTGTCCATTCGACGTGAAGATCGCCGGTCTTCAACATCGTCTTCTATTATTTCGATTTACATCGTCGTTTGATTATTTGAAATGAGTTAAACTCGGCCTTTTCAAATAATCATCGCATAATTATCATTTAAAACATTTCACGTCGTTTATATCCATTTATAACAATTTACTGCAATTTTTATTTATTTAAAAATAGTGAGAATTAATTAAACGACGCTTTGGGTCGATAGGCGACCCTGGCGCTGCTTTTACCAAAATTTGTTTTAAACATATCTTAAAATGTAACCGTCAGATTTTGGTAAATTTTATGTCGTTGGTAAGCTCTTTCCAAGACAGTCCTAACGGATCCAGTTTTGGGAGAATTCAACAGTCGTATCTTTCTGTACAACCGTTTAAAGTTATGATTCCAAAACGCGAACTACCGCTCGTGTTTCGCTTAGTTTAAATTTATATTGTATATATATCTATTTCAAAATCCATTCTTTTATTTATAAAATGATATTTTTGTCCGCCAATTCCAATGCGACAAAAACAATGATTTTAACTATGTATATTTTATATTAAATAAAAATAATATTCCCCTTATTCTTGCCATTGAAATGTAGATATTTTCCCTTTCAATTCTTTATATTGAAATGTGAATCCTTTTCCCTTTTATTTTCTTTTACATAGAAAATGTAAGTGTTTTCTTTTATTATTTTTTTCTTTTGCATTGAAAATGTACATATTTGCCTTTTATTTTCTTTTACATAGAAAATGTAAGTGTTTTCTTTTATTTTCTTTTGCATTGAAAATGTACATATTTGCTTTTTATTTTCTTTTACATAGAAAATTTAAGTGTTTTCTTTTATTTTCTTTTGCATTGAAAATGTACATATTTGCTTTTTATTTTCTTTTACATAGAAAATGTAAGTGTTTTCTTTTATTTTCTTTTGCATTGAAAATGTATATATTTGCTATTTATTTTCTTTTACATAGAAAATGTAAGTGTTTTCTTTTATTTTCTTTTGCATTGAAAATGTACATATTTGCTTTTTATTTTCTTTTGCCTATATTAGATTCATTACATAACATGACGGTGAAATTTGACGTCATCTCAACTAAATCAACGCATAATGTAAATTTGTGTTATTACTACAATATTAATACAATGATGTAATTTGCGTCATCACAATAATGTTAACGCAACATATAAATTGGTGTCACAATAAGGTTAACACAATGATGTAAGTTTGGGTGTCATCTCATCTATATTAACACAGATAGGATTTGGTACACCTTTGATGAATCAAAATTAAGGCCACATCTTTATAAAAAAAAATTATATAGATTAAGACTTACATTTTGTTTTATAAAAAAAGATTTAACTTGCATTTATAAAATAAAGATAAAAATGGGTATTTTAATTTGTAGACAAGACAAGGATAAAAATTGTCCTTTTATTTGTGTTGACAAAATGAACCCAAAAATTGCCCTTATATTTATGTTAACAAAATGAGCACTAAAATTGTTCTTTTATTATGTTAACAAATAACATAAAAATTTGACCTTTTTATTATGTTAACAAAATGACATAAACATTTGTCCTTTTTATTATGTTAACAATATGACATAAAAATTTTGTTTCTAAATTGTAAACAAAACAAAATAAACAAAACAAGATTAAATGTTTTAATTTTATAAAAATTAAAGTAAAAACTTTGTCATTTATTTTGTAAACAAAATTCATATAAAAATTTTGTCTTTTATTTTGTAAACCAAATTCATATAGAAATTTTGTCTTTTATTTTGTAAACAAAATAAATGACAAAAATTGCCTATAAATTTAGTTAACAAAATTAAGATCCAAAATTTTCACTTATTATGTTTGCGAATCAAAATAAAATTCCCAATTTCATTTTATTTAACAAAATAAAATTTCATTTCATAAAAACAAAAATGAGAATAAAAGTAATAAAGGCGAGGACTTATAGAGATTACATCAGGGACAACAAATCTAAACTAACATGTCTATAACATGACATCACAACATATCTCAACAACAGTTCAAGATCACAACAGCGTAGATCATAATTCAAGAGTATACAGTCATGATTTCACAATTCTCATTTATTTATAATTATCTAAAATAGATCAGAATTCTCACATGTTTTTGCGATTTGGTCCAAATTTCAAATAGTTCAGAAAGATCTCGTTTCAGTCCAGGAATGTAGATCTGGTTTCTACGATCACACAACTTCTGAAATCGTTAAATTTCGTTGATGTATGTATTAGTTATGATCAGAATAAGATTAGAAATAATTTTAATTTATTAATTAAATAATTAAATTAAAAATATACCATCTTCTTCCTTAATCAAACACAGGCCGCAGGTTTTTCTTTCTGTTCAAAACTAGGTTGGACCTTTGCCGTTCGTACAATCGCCTGGAGGCCGAGCAGACAGCGTCACGGGGGAGAGGGAAGTGTGGCGCAGCCACGCCTGGAGGCGGGGTCGGCTCGGTGGAGGATTCTGGGCTGGGGAGCGGTCGACGCGGGATGACTTTGGGGTCTTCGTTCTCGGGTTATGGGTCACGTGGAAGTGTGTTTCGGGTATGGGTGGGAAGGTGGAAGAAAGTTCTTCGGAATGGTGGTGGAGTGGGGTGGTAATTCGAGAAGAGGAGGGAGAAAAAGGGAGAGGAAGGATCGAACGAAATAGAGGGTGGCGGCGGCTTTCAAAGACGATGAACAGTGCCTTCTGATTTAGGGTTTTAATTTATTCCAATTTTTATAATAATTAAGGTGTACATTTACAAATAAATCCCTACGCTTCAATCTAAACCAAATCCAGCCCAGAAGAAAGTGACCCTAGCCAATAACCTATGTTCCGGACCCAATGGACTAGGTCCCGTCAGCCCAAACGGTTGTGTGTGGCCCGGTTTAATTAATTTAATATTTAATTTCTTTATTGAATAAATTTTGTCGTACAAATAAATTCACTGAGGCCACATACGGACTCAGAAAAATCCAAAAAAAATATATTTGACTTCGTGATGATGATACGGTCCTAACAAAATTAATTTCGTCGAATTCTGAGACTGTTTGAAAAATGGCTATTTTTCAGTCGTTAAATTTTGACCGAACTGAACAAAACACAGTTTCTTTTGCCACGCTCACATATTAATTCGGAAAATTCTAAAAATTGAAACCTAGCAATAATATGATATTCCAGTTCCAATGAAATTGGTTTCGTCGAAAACAGAGATCGTTTGAAAATTGACTATTTTCACTGGCTTTAATATTATTTAAAGATGGAATTTTTTATTTCTGCCATATTTTTCCACCCAATAATTTAAAATAAAAATTTTAAATTGGTTTGGATTTTCTGGGTCGTTACATGTCTCCTATTTCAACACTTCACTATTTTTAACAATTCATGTATATAATAAAAATGTGATTTTTAATGTAAAACAATTTATTTCAAAACTCGACTATTTTATATAGTTAATATAGGTGATAAAAATAGGATTTTTATTATAAAACAATTTATTTCAAAACTCGACTATTTTATATAGTTAATATAGTTGATAAAAATAGGATTTTTATTTATTTCAAAACTCGACTATTTTATATAGTTAATATAGGTGATAAAAATAGGATTTTTATTGTAAAACAATTTATTTCAAAACAAGAATATTTTATGTAGTTCATATTGATGATAAAAATAGGATTTTTATTATAAAACAATTTCTTTCAAAATATGAATATCATTCAACACATGAATTTCAATTCAACGAATGAATTTCGATTCAACACATGAAGGTTTTCTATAGTTTATATAAATAGATAAAAAGGTGATTTTTATGGCCCACGCCATACACATATCAATCAAATCCATTCCATTTCACCAAACAATCAAATTCAAATCAAATAATCTAACCAACTACACAACCAAACAAACAAGTCCATGGTCTGTGGACGATGGTGTCGGGTGCTACTAAACACCGTCTGCATCCTAGTATATATTTATAACTAGAAAAAGAAATTTAAAGTGAGAAGTTCTCACCGATAGCTAATCCAACACCACGACTCTTCTTGTGTAGAAGTCATCGCTGTTCTCGCCTTTTGCCACTTTTGTTGTCGTAGCCACTACATATATAAAAATCACATTCTTATATTTTTGCTATGTATATAAAAATCATATTTTTTTATAATCACTCTATATGGATAAAAATTCTATTTTTACCTCGCTACTATATAGATAAAAATTCTATTTTTACACCGCTACTATATAGATAAAAATTCTATTTTTACACCGCTACTATATAGATAAAAATTCTATTTTTACACCGCTACTATATAGATAAAAATTCTATTTTTACATCGCTATTATATAGATAAAAATCCTATTTTTACATCACTATTATATAGATAAAAATTCCATTTTTACATCGCTATTATATAGATAAAAATTCTATTTTTACATCGACGCTCTTATAATAAAGATTATATTTTTATCACAACATTCACTATATAAAGATTTCGCCTTTTCAAATATAAAGATTTCGCCTTTTCAAATATAAAGATTGAAATCTTTACTATCTATATAATATAAAAATCGTATTTTTATTTCACTAAAATTCATATTTTTGTTTCGCTACTTATATAAAAATCGAATTTTTATTTTCACCTCATATGTATAAAAATCAAATTTTTATCTTCACTTCGTTATAAAAAATATATTTTTGTATTGCTCTTCTCCTAATAAAGATTATATCTTTATTACTCTAAATGAATAAAAATCATATTTTTACTATCCTACCTATATAAAAAATATATTTTTAATATGCCACTAGTATAAAAATCATATTTTTAACCTTTCTATATTATAAAAATTATATTTTTATACACTACTAATATAAAAATCGAATTTTTATTCTAATGTATCTATATAAAGATCACATCTTTACATAAGGAAAAGTCACATCTTTCTTCCTCTATTCATACAAATAAAAATCATAGACTTCATGAACAAAATACATTTAATTTCATGAATAAAAATTGTTTAACTTCCTAAATAAAATCATATACATTTCAAAATAAAAATCATATATAAAATCGAAATCAGAAAATACTTACAGTAAAAAAAAAGAGGGGGAAGGGTCTGCCAGAGTTCGCCAGTGGTTGGGGGAGGGGTAAGGAACGCAGTCGAGGTCGGTGGTGGTGGCTCTGCATGTCGGCGGCGCTCCAGCTTCATGGGGGTAGCGGTTTTAGGGTTCGCGATGGGGGGGGGGTTCTGACGGAGCTCGAGGTGCTGGAGAAGAATGGTGGAAGGGGAGCGATGCGAGGGGTCTCGTCGGAGTCAGGTGGGGAGGGCGACAGGAATTTGAGGAGCAGGGTTCTAAATTATTATTTTTTCTTTTTTTTGATTCGATCGTGGAATGAAGAAGAAGGGGGGTTGACTGTAAAATAGGAGAGAGAGGGAATAGAAAATATATTTTATTTTTTAATTTAACCCCAAAAAGCAACTTTTGTTTTCGAACTCGAAACCAAACCTGCCAACTGTCGTCCCTAGCGTATTACCCCCATTATGAACACAATGGGATATGTCACGTAGGCCAATTCGATCGTTACGATCAGTTTCCATTGAAATCAACATATAATTCTATATATTGGTTTTGAACGCACATTTCAATTTACTGGGGCCACATACTGAGTCGTTAATTTCCCGAAAAAAATTTTCTAGCTTCGTATCGATGATACGGTCCTAACAAAACTAGTTTCGTCGAATTCTGAGATCGTTGGGAAAATGGCCATTTTCCAGTCGATTAAAATCAACTGAAACTGGTCAAATGCATTTTCCTTTGCCACGCTCACATATTGATTCGAAAAATTATGAAATTTGGAATCTAGCTCACAGATCCAACAAAAGTGGTTTCGTCGAAATCTGAGGTCATTTGCAAAATTTCCATTTTTAAGGGCCAGAATTCCATAGCGACTATTCTGAATTTTCATTTGGACATATCTTTTGATTCCCGCTATGAAATCTTGATTTTTCGAATTCGTTGGAAAGATATTCTCAATTAGATTCCAATATTTTTGGTTTTGCCAAAATCTGGTTTATTCTGCACCCGGTATGTTCTATTGAAATTTGAAATCGAATTATCAAACTACCGTGCCATTTTCAATTCCTTTTATAATTAAAAATAAATATTTATATTCTAACGATGACGTATATAAATATATACGTTCGAATTCTATTCAAAATAAATTTTTCATCGTTATTGTTTAAAATAATCCAATTTAAATATTCAAAATTTCTTAAAATTGCCAAAATAAAAATTTTAAACTGGCTCAGATTTTTGGGTTGTTACAATCTCCCCCACTTAAAACTTTTCGTCCCCGAAAAGGAACGAAGCCGAAAGTTGTTTCCCTAATCAACTCAACTTTCACTTTTTCCGTTACGGCTTAAGTTCTTCAACTTTTCAGTTTCTAAGAACTTTTCAAAATTTTCAAAAATTTGGCTAACACCCTAAATTTTAAAAAAAAATCGCCATAAACTCCCCTGCACCGGGAAAATCCCGAAATTGCCATACAGGCCCTCTGATCTCTAAAAGAAAAAGAAAAAGCCAAGCGGCTAGCCAATCGGCTAGCCAATCGGCTCATAAAATCATCATCACCCAAACAAAACAGTAAATTATGGTAAACATGTACCTATTTGTCGGGCAAACAATTTTATTCTTCTGTTCTAGCCTCCTTGCTATGACCTGTTCACACACATATATATGTATATGCATGCAAATGCAACTAATTTCAAACAATTCAATATTCGGTTCAATTAGGCTAAATGGTTCAAAATTATTAAACAAATAAACAAACAACTCAAACATCAATCAATTAGTGAATTAACGTTTCAAATTCATAACTTTGATATATATACAATAAATCATGTTTTTGATGCCAAATCACACAATAAATTTACCTATATAAGTTTTTGTTCTCACACTAGTCTATGGAAATATATAGACATCACACTTTCGAAACACGAACAAAAATTCTGATAATGATATATCAATCATCAGAATCATCTCCGGGTGTCTAGTATGTGATTCTATATCTATCCAGTATATTAAAACTTCGAATATACGTTCATGACGCGTATATGCTAAATCTTTATATACACGATTGTCCAAATTCAAAATAAATAAATATTCAAATATGTATAAACTAGTTTAAATTTTCAAAACAATATGGTTTTCATTTGAAAAATATACTCTTTACACTCGTTCTAGGATACTACTGATCCTATCTTTAACGAGTCATTTGGATATTACTAATCCAATATCTGATGAATTCTTTCATACGGTTCTAATGTGTCTTGTTCTCGAGCTCTGATACCAACTGTGATAGCCCGTTACTTCCCCGGAAAGGAAAGACCGGATTACCTTGAGAACACGACAAAATAGAACGCAGACGGAAGAACATTTCATTGTTATTACAACAATTCCATCAGATACAAGAAGATACAGAGTATAATTGAATAAATTACATTCGATAAATATCAGAAATTACAATAAATTACATTGAAATATATCGCAGCGGAAATAATACAAAACCCAACTAGAAAGAGATATACGGATACAGAGCTTTCTGGATATCATTCCAGCTGTATGCCAGGAACCTGTGAATATAAATCTGCAAAACCAAAACTACTAGCTGCCCGTGTGGAAAATAGGGGCACCTAGAGTTTAGGTTAAAACAATAAACCCCAGGTCAGTCATGTGACTGGTGTGAGAACTAAAACAGTTATTTAAAACTTTACTTTAAAAGAGAGTAATTCAAGGGACCACGCCGTATTACACGGAACGGGTTTCCTCCCAAGAATACTAGTGCATATAACAAAACAGCGTAATGCTTTTTGGAAAAATGAAGCTATTATAAGACCCAGGTCCCATCACATAATGCAACGCAAGCCGGAGGATAGGGTTTTACTTTATAATAGCCAAACATGCTTGGTACGTTTTAAAAACAAATCATTTGATACTATAATAAGTGTATAGTGTCAAAACAATTTCAATCATAAATATCAATTCTAGACGGCATGGGTACCATCTATCATGTCGCCATACTAGGCTCTACAAATAAAACTGAAATATCTCGTATTGGAAATTGGATTTCCGTCATGAGTCGAGGCAAGGGGCAAGCTCCTCTCCGATTCGAGACACTCTAGCAAATGCCTCGGGACTACACACTCCGGGTAACCCCTGGATCTTAAGGGTCGGTCCTCCATTACGTTTGAGGATTAATTATTCCTGAACACACGTTTCCCCGTCCTTACAGACCTAAAATCGAGGCGCCTCGCATCCAACAACCACATAGGTGAAAAGTATATAAATGTCAGGGCCGGTAAGTCACTGTCACCACCAAAGCTAGAAAGAAACATCGTGCACTCCCCGCAGCCACTATCCCGTTTTTGACTCATACCGAGGAATGTGGCTCGCGAATTCACGTTATACACAAAGCTGCCACATAGGCCGTGCTTTGATCATCAACCACAAGACTTTGCTTTTCAACAGAAGCCTTGATCAATTGCCATTAGGCGTGCCACACAGGCAATCCATGCCATGTGATTGATGTCCATCGATATACAACCTCTGAGTTCGTACGTCTCAGAGAAGGGCGTTAAGCAAAAGCATAAATTCTCCGCCGCCAAACAGATGTGTAACAACCCGAAAATCTGGGCCAGTTTAAAATTTTTATTTTGGCAATTTTAATGAATTTTTAATATTTAAAATGAATTATTTTAAATAATAACGACGAGAAATTTATTTTGAATAGAAATAATAGGATCTAATTGATGATATCTTTCCAACGAATCCGGAAAATCAAAATTTCATAGCGGGAATCAAAAGATATGTCCAGTTGAAAATTCTGAATAGTCGCTATGGAATTCAGGCCCTTAAAAATGGGAATTTTGCAGACGACCTCGGATTTCGACGAAACCACTTTTGTTGGATCCGTGATGTCCAGTTATTGCTAGATTCCAAATTTCATAATTTTCTGAATCAATATGTGAGCGTGGAAAAGGAAAACGTGTTTTGACCATTTCAGTTGATTTTAACCGACTGGAAAATAGCCATTTTTCCAACGGTCTCAGAATTCGACGAAACTAGTTTTGTTAGGACCGTATCGTCAATACGAAGCTTGAAAATATTTTTCAGGAATTCATAGAGTTAGTATGTGACCCCAGTAAATTGAAATGTACGTTTAAAATTCAATATAATTATTTAATTGTAAATTTGATGGAAAATAATCGAAACAGCCGAATCAGCTGACGATACATATCCCATTGTGTTCGGAATGGGGGTAAAACGCTATGGACGACAGGCAGCGGGCCTCGTTTTGAGGTCGTATGTAAAAGTCAACTTAGGAGAGAGAAATTAAAATTAATTAATAAAAAATCCCCTTTCTCTCCTTTCCTTATACTCTGCCCTCCCCCCCCCCCCCCCCCGATATTTTCAATTCAGTTTTTCAGGAAAAAAAAAACCGAACGACGGAAAAGGGGGGAACCCTCGCCGCTCCCCCTCGTCGTTGCCAGCGCCGCCGCGCCTCAGGCGGGCCACCCCGTCGCCCCTCCAGCCTCCTCGCTCCCCTCTCCTCTTCAATCGACGTGTCCAACCCCCTGAGCATCCAAAGCCGCCACCACTTCCCTGAACCCACCACCGGACCGCGACCGAGCCTCCCCCACCGCCAGCAGCACCCAGCTCCACCACCCATTCCGCCTAGCTCCGACCAGCGGGCCCCTCCCCTTTAAAAATCTGGTTTTTACACGTTTGCACCTTCGGAAATGACACCCCGACGCAGCCCGAGCCCCTGCTCCACCTCGACAGCGCCTCCACCAGCTCCTTCGATCCACCTTCAGCCACCGGTGCGCGTTTATATGATTTTTCTTTGATTTATTTATGTACGATGATAAAAATATGATTTTTATATAAACCGCTTTGAAATGAAATTGTGATTTTTCGTTATATGAAATTTATTTGATTTTAAAATTGATTTTTAACTAAGTAAAAAGGCGGAGATTTTTAAAATAGAAAAGATTATATTTTTAAAAGAAGAAAGACGATATTTTAAATGGAGAAAGGTGAGATTTTTACATATGTAGTGGGTTAAAAATATGACTTTTACATAGTAGGAACTATAAAAATGTAATCTTTATGAGATAGAGAATATAAAAATATCATCTTTGTATATGTAGCGAAATAAAAATCTGATTTTTATTTTATATACGTTGAAATAAAGTGGTGATTTTTATGATGATGAAATCTATATTTTTGAAAAGATGAAGTCTTTATATTTGAAAAGGAGAAATCTTTATAGTTGAAAAGGCGAGATCTTTATATAGATGATAACGATATAAAAATATGATTTTTATATATTGAACATCGAAGTAAAAATATGATTTTTATATATTGAACATCGAAGTAAAAATTCGATTTTTATATATCGAATAGCGAAGTAAAAATTGGGTTTTTTCATATTGAATAGCGAAGTAAAAATTCGATTTTTATATATGTAGTGGCTACGGGCAACGAAGATGACAAAAATGCGATAACGATGAAGATTTCTATCAAAGAAGAGTCAAGATGTTTGGATAGCTATTGGTGAGAACTTCTCACTCTAAATTCTCTTTTTCTAGTTATATATATATACTAGGATGCAGACGGTGCTTAGTAGCACCCGACACAATCGTCTACAGACCATGGACTTGTTTGTTTGATTGCAAAAATTTGTTAGATTATTTGATTGAAATTTGAGTTGTTTGGTGAAATGGAATGGATTGATTGATGTGTGAATGGCGTGGGCCTTCACTAGACCGGGGATAAGGCTAGGCCTTGTCTCGTTTCTAGTATCGTGCTGTTATGCCGCCGAAATTTTCTAAAATATGTTAGAAAAATAAAAATATCATTTTATTGAATAAATGAACTGAATAGAAATTCATGGGTTAAAATAAAATGTTTTATCGTTAAAAATATAATTTTTAACGTGAAAGGGAATAAATGAATATTTATAAACAAATCGGCCGATTTGTTTATATACACTGATTTGACTGATATCGATTGGGTCGATAAATTTTACACGTCGCCCAACTGCACAACTAAAATCTATGTTTGATTGTTTGAAACCCCACACTGGTGTTGGGATGAAATTTGATGTTCACTCATCCTGATTGAGTAAATATGTCGATCTATCGATTGACAGGCTGTCATAAGCGTCAGATATCTATATTTGATGCTTATACAGTGTAGTGCACTTTGGTTGATGGTTGATTATTTTTCAATGCTATTATATACATGTGTTGTATGGAATCCATATAATTAACATTATATGGTGATTAATTGGGCCTCATTCCAATCGGGAAAATAATGAATATTATAAAGGAAAATTCATGTGTTGAATCTATTCATGTGTTGAGTGAAAAATTTTAACAATAAAATTCACATCTTTATCATATTTACAATAGAATCTACTTTAGGGTGGAGTCTAATTAAAATCAAACGATAGATAGCATAGTTTTATAAAATATTTTACATAACAAAAATAGTGATGTGTTGACAGTACTCATGTGTTGAGATTAGTCGTGTGTTGAAAGAAATATAGATTCATGTGTTGAATCTATATATATTCATTTGTTGATTAGAATAAAGAAGTTTTTGAAAAATATAAAGCCGTGTTGATTAGAGATGCGTTATTTTGACGCGAACGATATTTATATCGATTTTATTCGTTTTATAATGAATATGGAAAAGTGATTTCAAAATTTAATATTTGAAATGAATTCAAATTGAATTGAATAGAAAGTGAATTTGAAAACTGAATTGAATTGAAACGAATTTGAATTTGAATTGAATTGAAATGAACTCGAATTGAATTGAAATCAAATCGATTTGAAATTGAAGATGAAGTCGATATTGTTTTGAAACGAATTTAGAACTATTTATAAAATTCGTTTTAAAAGGAAATCGACGAAATATATATATATATATATATATATATATATATATATATATATATATATATAATGGCCTGAATAGAACGCGCCGCGCCGCGGCAGTTCGTGAATTTCAACCATTAACTTCGAATGGACACTACGGGAGATCCGACCGTCGGATTCTCATAAAACCGGAACCGTTGGGTACGTATCGAAAAGAGCTTTCCAATGAATATTAGAAATTTGAAATCTAACGGTTGGATTTGGAATTATGTCCAAATCAAATTCGAAAAAAGGTCGCTGTAAGTGCAGTTCGATGGCCGTTGATGGAAATCGACTGTACTGGCCTTGATAAAATTATTAAAAATATCTATAATTTGTGTAAAATTATAATATATGAATTGGAAAGAATTCGGCTGGAAAATTCCACATTTGAATAGATAAAAATAGATTTTTATCGAAATGAACTAGTTTTGAACTAGAATTAAAATCAATTTATTTTTGAAATAAATAAATTGAATTTGAAAGTGATTTTAAAAATAATCAATATTCCCAATATGTTAATTGGACTGGGGCTGAATCGAAATTATCTTCGGAATATTTCGATGTTGGATTTCGTAACTATACAGATACCGTTATGGGAATTTGAAAGATATATTTTATATTGTTATTTCCAATACGATATTTGTTGGCTTCAGAATTTGATATTGAATATAAGTCGGTATATTTTCTATTCAGAGCCTTGTATATAATATCAAATGTGATTTGGGTTTATCGTGAATCGTGTTTTAGATGACATTGGTTCTTTAACCCAGTTAAAGGCAGGATGTTGATTTTGAAAAGATTAAAACTAAGTGGAGTTTTAATGAATCTATAATTAGATTAAAATGTGAATTGATAATTTAAATTATCAAATTTGAAAGGTGATCGAGAATGGAGTATCACCAGTTTTGCTCCAAAGCGGTAGTTAAATCTGTAATTAGATTTGAACGTGAAATGGTAATTAATTTTACCGATAACACCGTGGTGTTAGATATGGAGTATTACCAGTTTTCTCCATGGGATATATAGGTTGGGATTGGGAAATAAAATAAATAATTACTTCGGTGTGGTTCGTTAATCCCGACTAGTTTGAAATGATATCCAAAGGAAAATTATAGGAAAATTTTAGAAGAATTTATCTTTGATAAAATTAATGGGAACCTTTCCCTAAGAATGTGATTTTGTGAATAAAAGAATATTCTGAATTGGAATGAGGTGTTTGTGTAACATTTGTTTATTATATACGTGGGTTATTCAGAAAGGCCGGGTTATACCCATTCTGAATAACCGATTCGACGAGATGTCGAAGATGAAGACGGTGGTTGAAGACCGGAAGTCTTCACATCGTTTGGGTGATTACTGATGATCTTGATTGGGCTGTACACCCAAGATGAGGGAAACAGTTGGTGATCGTCCAGACGTACTTGGAGATCGATGGATATGCGAGGAAAGTGCCTCCGGTTTCGTTCAGACCCAGAACGAAGTTGTAAATGGATTGTGTGTCTGACATTGGATTTTATTCTGTGTTGATTGATCTCTATTAAATATACATCTGTTTGGCGGCGGAGAATTTATTCTCTTGCTTAAGGCCCTTCTCTGAGAGGTATGAGCTCAGAGGTTGTATATCGATGGACATCAGTCGCATTGAGTGAATTGCCAATGTGGCATGCGTAAGTGGCAATTGATCAAGGCTTCTATTGAAAAGCAAAGTCTTGTGGTTGATGATCAAAGCACGGCCTTTGTGGCATAGCTTTGTGTATAACGTGAATTCGCGAGCCTTACACATCGGTATGAGTCAAAAACGAGATAGTGACTGCAGGGAGAGCACGACGTTTCTTTCTAGCTAGGGTGGTGTCAGTGACCTACCATCCCTGACATTTATATACTTTTCACCTGTGTGGTTGTTGGATACGAGGCGCCTCGGGTATAGGTCTGTAAGGACTGGGAAACGTGTGTTCAGGAATAACTAATCCTCAAAAGTAAGAGAGGACCGGCCCTGAAGATCCAAGGATCATAGTGGGGTCCTGAGGCATCTGCTAGAGTGTCTCGAACGCGGAGAGGAGCTTGCCCCTTGCCTCGACTCATGACGGAAATCCAATTTCCAATACGTGTATTGCGGTTTTAATTGTAGAACTAGTATGGCGACATGATATATGGTACCCATGCCGTCTATGATTTATATTTATGATTGAAATTGTTTTGATACTATACACTTATTATAGTATCAAATGATTTGTTTTAAACGTATCAAGCATGTTTGGCTATTATAAGGGAAAACCCTATCCTCCGGCTTGCGTTGCATTGTGTGATGGGACATGGGTCTTATAATAGCTTCATTTTTCGAAAAAGCATTGCGCTGTTTATTCTATGCACTGGTATTCTTGGGAGGAAACCCGTTCCGTGTTATACGGCGTGGTCCCTTGAATTACTCTCTTTTAAAGTAAAGTTTTAAATAACTGTTTTAGTTCTCACACCAGTCACATGACTGACCTGGAGTTTATTGTTTTAACCTAAACTCTGGGTGCCCCTATTTTCCACACAGGCAGCTAGTAGTTTTGGTTTTGCAGATTTATATTCACAGGGTCCTGATTTACAGCTGGAACGATGCTCAGAAAGCTCTGTATCCGTGTATCACTTCTAGTTGTGATTTTGTATTATTTTCCGCTGCTATGTAATTTATTGTAATCTCTGACATTTGTCGAATGTAATTTATTCATTTATACTCTGTATATTCTTGTATCCGATGGAATTGTTGTAATAACAATGAAATGTTCTTCCGTCTGCGTTCCGATGTGTGTTGTTCTCAAAGTATTCGTGCTTTCCTTCACGGGGAAGTTACGGGTTCTTACAGTTGGTATCAGAGCTTTGGATTACAGAGCTCGAGAACAAGACACATTAGAACCATACGAAAGAATTCATCAGATATTGGATTAGTAATATCCAATTAGAATGACTCGTTAGAGATAGGATCAATAGTATCCTAGAACGAGTGTGAAGAGTATATTTTTCAAATGAAAACAATTTTGTTTTAAAAATTTAAACCATTTTATACGTATTTGAATATTTATTTATATTGATATGGACAATCCAATATATAAAGTTTTGTATATACGCGTCATGAATGTATATTCGAAGTTTTAATATATTAGATAGATATAGAGTCACATTCTAGACACCCGGGGATAATTCTGATGATGTGGCCACATCATCGGTATTTATGTTCGTGTTTCGAAGGTGTGATATATATATATTTCCATTAGACTGGTGTGAGAACCAAAACTTATATCGTTAGAATACATTGTTGTGAATTGGCATCAAAAACATGATTTTTTGTATAGGTGTCAAAAATTTATGAATTTGAAACTCTAATTCACTAATTGATTGATGTTTGTGTAGTTTGTCTAATTGTTTGCTAATTTTGAACCATTAGCCTAATTGTATCGAATATTGAACTGTATTGAAAATTGGTCGCATTTGCTTGCATATACTATCATTGAACTGGTCATAGCAAGAAGGCTAGAGCCGAAGAATAAAATTTGTTTGCCCGACAAATAGGTACATGTTTGCTACACAATTTATTGTTTTGTTAGGGTGATGATGATTATATGAGCCTATTGGCTAGCCGCTTGGCTTTTTCTTTTTCTTTTTGAGATCAGAAGGCCTATATGGCAATTTCGGGATTTTCCCGTGGCTCCTGGTGCTGGGGAGGTTATGGCGAAATTTTTCGAAAATTTAGGGTGTTAGCCAAAATTTTGAAAACTTGAAAATTCTCAGAAACTGAAAAGTTGGAGAATGAAAGCCAGATCGAGCGTAGAGTTGATTAATCAAACCACTTTCGACTTTGTTCCTTTTCGGGGACGAAAAGTTTTAAGTGGGGGAGATTGTAACAACCCGAAAATCTGGGCAAGTTTAAAATTTTTATTTTGGCAATTTTAATGAATTTTGAATATTTAAAATGAATTATTTTAAATAATAACGACGAGAAATTTATCTTGAATAGAAATAATAGGATCTAATTGATGATATCTTTCCAACGAATACGGAAAATCAAAATTTCATAGCGGGAATCAAAAGATATGTCCAGTTGAAAATTCTGAATAGTCGTTATGGAATTCAGGCCCTTAAAAATGGGAATTTTGCAAACGACCTCGGAGTTCGACGAAACCACTTTTATTAGATACGTGATGTCCAGTTATTGCTAGATTCCAAATTTCATAATTTTATGAATCAATATGTGAGCGTGGCAAAGGAAAACGTGTTTTGACCATTTCAGTTGATTTTAATCGACTGGAAAATAGCCATTTTTCCAACGGTCTCAGAATTCGACGAAACTAGTTTTGTTAGGACCGTATCGTCAATACGAAGCTAGAAAATATTTTTCAGGAATTCATAGAGTTAGTATGTGACCCCAGTAAATTGAAATGTACGTTTAAAATTCAATATAATTATTTAATTGTAAATTTGATGGAAAATAATCGAAACAGCCGAATCAGCTGACGATACATATCCCATTGTGTTCGGAATGGGGGTAAAACGCTATGGACGACAGGCGGTGGGCCTCGTTTTGAGGTCGTATGTAAAAGTCAACTTAGGAGAGAGAAATTAAAATTAATTAATAAAAAAATCCCCTTTCTCTCCTTTCCTTATACTCTGCCCCCCCCCCCCCCCCCGATATTTTCAATTCAGTTTTTCAGGAAAAAAAACCGAACGACGGAAAAGGGGGAAACCCTCGCCGCTCCCCCTCGTCGTTGCCAGCGCCGCCGCTCCCCCTCGTCGTTGCCAGCGCCGCCGCGCCTCAGGCGGGCCACCCCGTCGCCCCTCCAGCCTCCTCGCTCCCCTCTCCTCTTCAATCGACGTGTCCAACCCCCTGAGCATCCAAAGCCGCCACCACTTCCCTGAACCCACCACCGGACCGCGACCGAGCCTCCCCCACCGCCAGCAGCACCCAGCGCCACCACCCATTCCGCCTAGCTCCACCAGCGGGCCCCTCCCTTTTAAAAATCCGGTTTTTACACATTTGCACCTTTGGAAATGACACCCCGACGCAGCCCGAGCCCCTGCTCCACCTCGACAGCGCCTCCACCAGCTCCTTCGATCCACCTTCAGCCACCGATGCGCGTTTATATGATTTTTCTTTGATTTATTTATGTACTATGATAAAAATATGATTTTTATATAAACCTCTTTGAAATGAAATTGTGATTTCTCGTTATATGAAATTTATTTGATTTTAAAATTAATTTTTAACTAAGTAAAGAGGCGGAGATTTTTAAAATAGAAAAGATTAGATTTTTAAAAGAAGAAAGACGATATTTTTAAATGGAGAAAGGTGAGATTTTTACATATGTAGTGGGTTAAAAATACGACTTTTACATAGTAGGAACTATAAAAATGTAATCTTTATGAGATAGAGAATTTAAAAATATCATCTTTGTATATGGAGCGAAATAAAAATCTGATTTTTATTTTATATACGTTGTAATAAAGTGGTGATTTTTATAATGATGAAATCTATATTTTTGAAAAGATGAAGTCTTTATATTTGAAAAGGAGAAATCTTTAAAGTTGAAAAGGCGAGATCTTTATATAGATGATAACGATATAAAAATATGATTTTTATATATTGAACATCGAAGTAAAAATATGATTTTTATATATTGAACATCGAAGTAAAAATTCGATTTTTATATATCGAATAGCGAAGTAAAAATTGGGTTTTTTCATATTGAATAACGAAGTAAAAATTCGATTTTTATATATGTAGTGGCTACGGGCAACGAAGATGACAAAAATGCGATAACGATGAAGATTTCTATCAAAGAAGAGTCAAGATGTTTGGATAGCTATTGGTGAGAACTTCTCACTCTAAATTCTCTTTTTCTAGTTATATATATATATACTCGGATGCAGACGGTGCTTAGTAGCACCCGACACAATCGTCCATAGACCATGGACTTGTTTGTTTGATTGCAAAAATTGGTTAGATTATTTGATTGAAATTTGAGTTGTTTGGTGAAATGGAATGGATTGATTGATGTGTGAATGGCGTGGGCCTTCACTAGACCGGGGATAAGGCTGGGCCTTGTCCCGTTTCTAGTATCATGCCGTTATGCCGCCGAAATTTTCTAAAATATGTTAGAAAAATAAAAATATCATTTTATTGAATAAATGAACTGAATAGAAATTCATGGGTTAAAATAAAATGTTTTATCGTTAAAAATATAATTTTTAACGTGAAAGGGAATAAATGAATATTTATAAACAAATCGGCCGATTTGTTTATATACACTGATTTGACTGATATCGATTGGGTCGATAAATTTTACACGTCGCCCAACTGCACAACTAAAATCTGTGTTTGATTGTTTGAAACCCCACACGGGTGTTGGGATGAAATTTGATGTTCACTCATCCTGATTGAGTAAATATGTCGATCGATCGATTGACATGCTGTCATAAGCGTCAGATATCTATATTTGATGCTTATACAGTGTAGTGCACTTTGGTTGATGGTTGATTATTTTTCAATGCTATTATATACATGTGTTGTATGGAATCCATATAATTAACATTATATGGTGATTGATTGGGCCTCATTCCAATCGGGAAAATAATGAATATTATAAAGGAAAATTCATGTGTTGAATCTATTCATGTGTTGAGTGAAATATTTTAATAATAAAATTCACATCTTTATCATATTTACAATTAGAATCTACTTTACGGTGGAGTCTAATTAAAATCAAACGATAGATACCATAGTTTTATAAAATATTTTACATAACAAAAATAGTGATGTGTTGACAGTACTCATGTGTTGAGATTAGTCGTGTGTTGAAAGAAATATAGATTCATGTGTTGAATGGGATAAATATTCATTTGTTGATTAGAATAAAGAAGTTTTTGAAAAATATAAAGCCGTGTTGATTAGAGATGCGTTATTTTGACGCGAGCGATATTTATATCGATTTTATTCGTTTTATAATGAATATGGAAAAGTGATTTCAAAATTTAATATTTGAATTGAATTCAAATTGAATTGAATAGAAAGTGAATTTGAAAACTGAATTGAATTGAAACGAATTTGAATTTGAATTGAATTGAAATGAACTCGAATTGAATTGAAATCAAATCGATTTGAAATTGAAGATGAAGTAGAAATTGTTTTGAAACGAATTTAGAACTATTTATAAAATTCGTTTTAAAAGGAAATCGATGAAATATATATAATATATATATATTATATATATATATAATGGCCTGAATAGAACGCGCCGCGCCGCGGCAGTTCGTGAATTTCAACCATTAACTTCGAATGGACATTACGGGAGATCCGACCGTCGGATTCTCATAAAACCGGAACCGTTGGGTTCGTATCGAAAAGAGCTTTCCAATGAATATTAGAAATTTGAAATCTAACGGCTGGATTTGTAATTATGTCCAAATTAAATTCGAAAAAAGGTCGTTGTAAGTGCAGTTCGATGGCCGTTGATGGAAATCGACTGTACTGGCCTTGATAAAATTATTAAAAATATATATAATTTGTGTAAAATTATAATATGTGAATTGGATAGAATTGGGCTGGAAAATTCCACATTTGAATAGATAAAAATAGATTTTTATCGAAATGAACTAGTTTTGAACTATAATTAAAATTAATTTATTTTTGTAATAAATAAATTGAATTTGAAAGTGATTTTAAAAATAATCAATATTCCCAATATGTTAATTGGACCGGTGCTTAATCGAAATTATCTTCGGAATATTTCGATGTTGGATTTCGTAACTATACAGATATCGTTATGGGAATTTGAAAGATATATTTTATATCGTTATTTCCAATACGATATTTGTTGGCTTCAGAATTTGATATTGAATATAAGTCGGTATATTTTCTATTCAGATCCTTGTATATAATATCAAATGTGATTTGGGTTTATCGTGAATCGTGTTTTAGATGACATTGGTTCTTTAACCCAGTTAAAGGCAGGATGTTGATTTTGAAAAGATTAAAACTAAGTGGAGTTTTAATGAATCTTTAATTAGATTAAAATGTGAATTGATAATTTAAATTATCAAATTTGAAAGGTGATCGAGAATGGAGTATCACCAGTTTTGCTCCAAAGCGGTAGTTAAATCTATAATTAGATTTGAACGTGAAATGGTAATTAATTTTACCGACAACACCGTGGTGTTAGATGTGGAGTATTACCAGTTTTCTCCATGGGAAATATAGGTTGGGATTAGGAAATAAAATAAATAATTACTTCGGTGTGGTACGTTAATCCCGACTAGTTTGAAATGATATCCAAAGGAAAACTATAGGATAAATTTAGAAGAATTTATCTTTGATAAAATTAACGGGAACCTTTCCCTAAGAATGGGATTTTGTGAATAAAAGAATATTCTGAATTGGAATGAGGCTTTTGTGTGTTTGTGTAACATTTGTTTATTATATACGTGTGTTATTCAGAAAGGCCGGGTTATACCCATTCTGAATAACCGATTCGACGAGATGTCGAAGATGAAGACGGTGGTTGAAGACCGGAAGTCTTCACATCTTTTGGGTGATTACTGATGATCTTGATTGGGCTGTACACCCAAGATGAGGGAAACAGTTGGTGATCGTCCAGACGTACTTGGAGATCGATGGATATGCGAGGAAAGTGCCTCCGGTTTCGTTCAGACCCAGAACGAACTTGTAAATGGATTGTGTGTCTGACATTGGATTTTATTCTGTGTTGATTGATCTCTATTAAATATACATCTGTTTGGCGGCGGAGAATTTATTCTCTTGCTTAATGCCCTTCTCTGAGACGTATGAGCTCAGAGGTTGTATATCGATGGACATCAGTCGCATGGAGTGAATTGCCAATGTGGTATGCGTAAGTGGCAATTGATCAAGGCTTCTGTTGAAAAGCAAAGTCTTGTGGTTGATGATCAAAGCACGGCCTGTGTGGGGTAGCTTTGTGTATAACATGAATTCGCGAGCCTCACACCTCGGTATGAGTCAAAAACGGGATAGTGACTGCAGGGAGAGCACGACGTTTCTTTCTAGCTAGGGTGGTGTCAGTGACCTACCAGCCCTGACATTTATATACTTTTCACCTGTGTGGTTGTTGGATACGAGGCGCCTCGGATATAGGTCTGTAAGGACCGGGAAACGTGTGTTCAGGAATAACTAATCCTCAAAAGTAAGAGGGGACCGGCCCTGAAGATCCAAGGATCATAGTGGGGTCCTGAGGCATTTGCTAGAGTGTCTCGAACGCGGAGAGGAGCTTGCCCCTTGCCTCGACTCATGACGGAAATCCAATTTCCAATACGTGTATTGCGGTTTTAATTGTAGAACTAGTATGGCGACATGATATATGGTACCCATGCCGTCTATGATTTATATTTATGATTGAAATTGTTTTGACACATACACTTATTATAGTATCAAATGATTTGTTTTAAATGTATCAAGCATGTTTGGCTATTATAAGGGAAAACCCTATCCTCCGGCTTGCGTTGCATTGTGTGATGGGACCTGGGTCTTATAATAGCTTCATTTTTCGAAAAAGCATTGCGCTGTTTATTCTATGCACTAGTATTCTTGGGAGGAAACCCGTTCTGTGTTATACGGCGTGGTCCCTTGAATTACTCTCTTTTAAAGTAAAGTTTTAAATAAATGTTTTAGTTCTCACACCAGTCACATGACTGACCTGGAGTTTATTGTTTTAACCTAAACTCTGGGTGCCCCTATTTTCCACACGGGCAGCTAGTAGTTTTGGTTTTGCAGATTTATATTCACAGGGTCCTGATTTACAGCTGGAACGATGCTCGGAAAGCTCTGTATCCGTGTATCACTTCTAGTTGTGATTTTGTATTATTTTCCGCTGCTATGTAATTTATTGTAATCTCTGATATTTGTCGAATGTAATTTATTCATTTATACTCTGTATATTCTTGTATCTGATGGAATTGTTGTAATAACAATGAAATGTTCTTCCGTCTGCGTTCCGATGTGTGTTGTTCTCAAAGTATTCGTGCTTTCCTTCACGGGGAAGTTACGGGTTCTTACAAGATGTATATTTAATAGAGATCAATCAACATAGAATAAAATCCAATGTCAGACACACTGTCCATTTACAAGTTCGTTCTGGGTCTGAATAAAACCGGAGGCACTTTCCTCGCATATCCATCGATCTCCATGCACGTCTGGACGATCACCAACTGATTCCCTTATCTTGGGTGTACAACCCAATCAAGATTATCAATCATCGACCAAACGATGTGAAGACTTCCGGTCTTCATCCACCGTCTTCATCTTCGACATATCGTCGAATCGGTTATTCAGAATGGGTATAAACCCGGCCTTTCTGAATGACCCGCGTATATAGTAAATAAATTTTATACAAACATAACTTGGGCCTCATTCCAATTGGAAAAACAAAGGAAAATGCGTTTGACCAGTTTCATTTGATTTTAATCGACTGGAAAATCACCATTTTTCTAACGGTCTCAGAATTCGATGAAACTAGTTTTGTTAGGACCGTGTCATCAATACGAAGCTAGAAAATATTTTTCGGGAATTTTTCGAGTTAGTATGTGACCCCAGTAAATTGAAATGCGCATTCAAATTTAATATATAGAGTTATATGTTGATTTTGATGAAAACTGATCGAAACGATCGAATCAGCCGACGATACATATCCCATTGTATTCGGAATGGGGGTAAAACGCTAGGGACGACAGGCGGTGGATCTCGTTTGGAGGTCGAATGAAAAGTCAACATATTTGAAATAAAAATAAAATAAATAATTACTTCGGTGTGTTTCGCTAATCTCGACTAGTTTGAAATGACATCTAAAGGAAGATTAAAGAATAAATTTCAAGGAATTTATTTTTGATAAAATTAACGGAAACCTTTCCCTAAGAATGTGAAATTTAG
This sequence comes from Allium sativum, assembly GCA_030737875.1. NCBI lineage: Eukaryota > Viridiplantae > Streptophyta > Magnoliopsida > Asparagales > Amaryllidaceae > Allium > Allium sativum. The sequence continues at coordinate 604,393,385 of CM060910.1, read as the reverse complement.
AAACTAACTGTAGGTTAGCCATGAAGGATGGTTTTCTGGGTATTGATCTGATGTTGGTTTCGACCTTCGGGGTTAATATTTGGGAAGTTGTTCCCTTGCTAATTTATGATTAGTGACTGCAGAATTGGTATATATTCTTACAACGCTTCCTTTTATATAAAGATTATATTTTTACATCGCTACCCATATAAAAATTGGATTTTTATATACTAAGTACCATTATAAAAACAAAGAATATTATAAAATAAAGGTTCATGTGTTGACAGTACTCATCTGTTGAGACTAGTCATGTGTTGAACGAAATATTTTAACAATAAAATTTACATCTTTATCATATATAAAATTAGAAACTAACTGGAAAATAGATAAGATGAGTGGCCTCCTGGATATTGATCTGATGTTGGTTTCGGCCTTCGGGGTTAATATTCAGGGAATCGTTCTCTTACTAATTTACGGTTGGAGTCTGATTTGAAATCAAACGATAGATACCATAATTTTTATAAAATATTTTAAGTAACAAAAATAGTCACATGTGGACAGTACTCATTCGTTGAGATTAGTCATGTGTTGACAAAAATATAGATTCATGTATTGAATAGGATAGATATTCATTTGTTGAATAGAATAACGGAATTATTGAAATATACAAAGCCGTGTTGATTAGAGATGCGCTATTTTGATGCGAACGATATTTATATCGATTATATTCGTTTTTATAATTGATTGAATATAAAAGAAATTCGAATTGAATATAAAACGAATTCGAATTGAATTGAATATATAACAAATTCGAATTGAATTGAATATATAACGAATTCGAATTGAATTGAATATATAACGAATTCGAATTGAATTGAATATATAACGAATTCGAATTGAATTGAATATATAACGAATTCGAATTGAATTGAATATATAACGAATTCGAATTGAATATATAATGAATTCAAATTGAATTGAAAACGAATTGAAATAGAATAAAAATCGATTTAAAATGAATTCAAATTGAATCGAAATTTGAATTGAGTTGAAATGAATTTAAAACGAATTTATAAGAAAAAATTCAATTTTGATTTGAATTTGAAATGGAAGTTGAAATTGTTTTTGAAACGAATCTAAAACTATTTATAAAATTCATTTTAAATAGAAATCAATGAAATATATATTATATATATAATATATATAATATAATGGCCTGAATAGAACGCGCCCCGCCGCGGCAGTTCGTAAATTTCGACCATTGACTTCAAACGGACATTTCGGGAGATCCGACCGTCGGTTCCTCCTAAAACCGTAACCGTTGGGTTTGTATCGAAAAGAGCTTTCTAACGAATATTAGAAATTTGAAATCTAATGGTTGGATTTGGAGATACGTACAAATCAAATTTGGAAAATGTCGCTGTAAGTGAAGTTCGATGGCCGTTGATGGAAATCGACTGTACGGGCCTTGATAAAATTATTAAAAATAGTAATAATTTGTGTAAAATCATAAGAAATGATTTGGGAAAAATTGGGTGAAAAACTCCATGTTTGAAAAGATAAAAATAGATTTTTTATCGAAATGAACTAGTTTTGAACTAAAATTAAAACCCATTTATTTTTAAATAAATAAATTGGATTTGAAATGGGTTTTAAATAGAATTGATTTGTGGGTTTATCGTGAAGGGTGTTTTAAATAACACTTGTTCTTTAACCCGATAATAAATAGAATGTGATTTGGGTTTATCATGAACTGTGTTTTAAACGACATTAATTCTTTAACCAAGAAAAAGGAGTTTTAATGAATCTGCAATTAGATTGAAATGTGAATTGATAATGAAAATTATCAAATATAGAAAGTGAGCGAAAATGGAGTATCACCCGTTTTGCTCCAAAGCGATAGTTAAATCTTTAATTAGATTTGAACGTGAAATGGTAATTAATTTTACCGATAACACCGTGGTATTAGATATGGATTATTACCAGTTTTGCTTCATGGGATGAATAGGTTGGGATTGGGAAATAAAATAAATAATTACTTCGGTGTGGTTTGCTAATCTCGACTAGTTTGAAATGACATCTAAAGGAAGATTAAAGAATAAATTTTAAGGAATTTATCTTTGATAAAATTAACGGGAACCTTTCCCTAAGAATGTGAAATTTAGATACTAACTGTAGGTTAGCCAAGAAGGATGGTTTTCTGGGTATTGATCTGATGTTGGTTTCGGCCTTCGGGGTTAATATTTGGGAAATTGTTCCCTTGTTAATTTACGATTAGTGATTGCTGAATTGGAATGAGGCATATGTCATGTTTGTGTAACATTTATTTACTATACACGCGGGTCATTCAGAAAGGCCGGGTTTATACTGATTCTGAATAACCGATTCGACGATATGTCGAAGATGAAGACGGTGGATGAAGACCGGAAGTCTTCACATCGTTTGGGTGATGATTAATGATCTTGATTGGGCTGTACAGCCAAGATGAGGGAATCAGTTGGTGATCGTCCAGACGTACATGGAGATCGATGGATATGCGAGGAAAGTGCCTCTGGTTTCGTTCAGACCCAGAACGAACTTGTAAATGGACTATGTGTCTGACATTAAATATACATCTGTTTGGCGGCGGAGAATTTATTCTTTTGCTTAACGCCCTTCTATGAGACGTACGAGCTAAGAGGTTGTATATCGATGGACATCAGTCGCATGGCATGAATTGCCTGTGTGGCACGCCTAAGTGGCAATTGATCAAGGCTTCTGTTGAAAAGAAAAGTCTTGTGGTTGATGATCAAAGCACGGCCTACGTGGCAGCTTTGTGTACAACGTGAATTCGCGAGCCTCACACCTCGGTATGAGTCAAAAACGGGATAGTGACTGCGGGGAGAGCACGATGTTTCTTTCTAGCTTTGGTGGTGTCAGTGAATTACCATCCCTGACATTTATATACTTTTCACTATGTCGTTGTTGGATGCGAGGCGCCTCGATTCTAGGTCTGTAAGGACCGGGAAACGTGTGTTCAGGAATAATTAATCCTCAAACTTAACAGAGGACCGACCCTGAAGATCCAGGGGTTACCCAGAGTGTGTAGTCCTGAGGCATTTGCTAGAGTGTCTCGCATCGGAGAGGAGCTTGCCCATTGCCTCGACTCTTGACGGAAACCCTATTTCCAAAACGAGATATTTCGGTTTTATTTGTAGAGCCTAGTATGGCGACATGATAGATGGTACCCATGCCGCCTAGGATTGGTATTTATGATTGAAATTGTTTTGGCACTATACGCTTATTATAGTATCAAATGATTTGTTTTTAAAACGTACCAAGCATGTTTGGCTATTATAAGGGAAAACCCTATCCTCCGGCTTGCGTTGCATTGTGTGATGGGACCTGGGTCTTATAATAGCTTCATTTTTCCAAAAAGCATTGCGCTATTTTGTTATATGCACTAGTATTCTTGGGAGGAAACCCGTTCCGTGTTATACGGCGTGGTCTCTTGAATTACTCTCTTTTAAAGTAAAGTTTTAAATAACTGTTTTAGTTCTCACACTAGTCACATGACTGACTTGGAGTTTATTGTTTTAACCTAAACTCTGGGTTCCCCTATTTTCCACACGGGCAGCTAGTAGTTTTGGTTTTGCAGATTTATATTCACAGGTTCCTAGCTTACAGTTGGAGTGATATCTGGAAAGCTCTGTATCCGTATATCTCTTTCTAGTTGGGTTTTGTATTATTTCCGCTGCGATGTATTTCAATGTAATTTATTGTAATCTCTGATATTCATCGAATGTAATTTATTCAATTATACTCTGTATATTCTTGTTTCTGATGGAATTGTTGTAATAACAATGAAATGTTCTTCCATCTGCGTTCTATTTTGTCGTGTTCTTAAGGTAATCCAGGCTTTCCTTTCCGGGGAAGTAACGGGCTATCACAGTAACTGACACGACAAGGAATTTTGCTCGATACAAATCAGTCGTTAAACCAACAAAGACCATTTGAAACCACTGATCGTTTTGACAACAGGACAAATTGGAACGCAGCCAGAAGAACATTTTATTGCTATTACAACAATTCCATCAGATACAAGAATATACAGGGTATAGATTAATATTATACATTTGACAAATATCAGAGATTTCAATAAATTACATAGCAGCGAGAAATAATACAAAGCACAACTGAAGGTGATATACGGATACAGAGCTTTCTGGATATCATTCCAGCTGTAAACCAGGATCCTATGAATATAAATCTGTAAAACCAAAACTACTAGCTACCCGTGTAGAAAATAGGGGCACCCAGAGTTTAGGTTAAAACAATAAACTCCAGGTCAGTCATGGGACTGGTGTGAGAACTAAAATAGTTATTTAAACTTTACTTTAAACGAGAGTAATTCAAGGGACCACGCCGTATAACACGGAACGGGTTTCCTCCCAAGAATACCAGTGCATATAAATAAACAGCGCAATGCTCTTTCAAAAAATGAAGCTATTATAAGACCCAGGTCCCATCACATAATGCAACGCAAGCCGGAGGTTAGGGTTTTCCCTTTTAATAGCCAAACATGCTTGGTACGTTTAAAAAAAAAATCATTTGATACTATAATAAGTGTATAGTGTCAAAACAATTTCAATCATAAATATCAATCCTAGGCAGCATGGGTACCATCTATCATGTCGCCATACTAGGCTCTACAAATAAAACTGAAATATCTTGTAACACCCCGTGTATTCTATAACTGTGGAATTAACAAATTAAAGTATAATTAATTTGAAATCAAAGAACTAAGGGAAACGGGATACGCCATTGCGTTCGTCTCGGAAAAATACGCGAAATAGAGTCCGAGTTTTCGAAAAACGGAGTCCGTATGAAGAAGATATAGCCTCCGGAAGTTTTTGAATCAAGTTTAAAATTAAAAATCGGGCCCAATTGGCCAGGGCGGGAAAAGTCCCGCCTAAGACACCCAGGTCGACTGGGCTGTCGACCTGGTCTAGCCAGGTCGACAGGGCTGTCGACAGGGCTGTCGACCTGGTCCAGAGCCAGGTCGAACCCAGCCCCACCTGGCTGGCCTATTCTATGTTGGTCGATTTTCTGCAGTCTGCTTTGTCATTAGGGCTAGGTGGCAGGCTCTAATTGGTCTCTCCTTAGGATGAATGGCTACGATCAATCCAAGCAACATCGATGGTCCTAATCAGTTCATAAACTCTATAAAAATGACCCTAGACTCTACCTAGGTTTCTTACACAATTCTCTAGCCTTCATTGCTCTCTTCTTCTAATAAAAAAAATAAAAATGGCGTCGCTGCTCTGCTGGAATTAAAACTAGAAGATAACCAACATCAGCCTAAGCAACTCAATTCAAACTAGAGATTAAAGTTTCTGCAAAGATTCTACAACAAGTTAAAGTTCTTTCTTTAATCCAATCAAGGCAAGTACAGTTATTTTCCGCTATAAACGTTAATTATAATTTTGATATGTTTTTAATTCTGAGTCTGAGATTGTATATATATTCTCTTCTGTCAGATTTGTTTTTCTGTGACTGTTCTGTATCCCTTTTCTTCTTTTCTGTTTTTATAGCCAGGCTACCACGAGCCTGTGCCTAATCTCATAAGAGATGAACGTATGAACGCAAATTTTGGGATAAATAATGAATGATGCGAAATTTGACAAGACTAAATTGAATGTATGACTTTAGGTCTGAGGCATAAAATATATTGGACATATGCATAAATTTGACTATGAACATATAATTTATGCATGTTGTATGCATAGTTATGTTGTAATTTAGAACTGTAATTAATGAGCATATGTTGTAAACTAGATTTGGATCTATGCATATTCTATGATAGAAGAAAAGAGGAACCATTGTAAGATTACATATGATTTGAGACTTTGGACAAAATGCATATAAAAGTCAAGATCTGATTTTTAGAAGATATGATTTTAAAGATTTAGATTGTTGGGTATAGTTTGCATAATGATTCATGACTTAAAAAGAAGAAGATATGGAAACTTAGGTGTAAAGATTTACATTAATTAGGATATATATTATTGTGATTACACCTAAATAGGGATTTTTGGATATATGGCATGCATTGAAATTAATGGTTATATTTGGTATAATTTATATGTGAATCTGCTGTAAAATGATAATTCAACAAAAATTGGAACATATGTTATATGGCAAATTATGTCCATATTCTGCGCTTATGCAAACATGGAGTATATGTTGTGAATCATGACAATTATGTAGGCATATGAATTTAGGCCAATTTATGATTGGGCAAGGCATGTAAATAGAACTTTTAGAAATATTAAGTTTGCTAAATCTGCTAATTTGTCAAGTTGCCTAAACTACTTGTTTTGTTATATTGCCTAGACTGCTAATTAGATTGAAATGCCTAATCTGTTAAATTTGTCGGTTGAAATGCCTAACCTGTTATATGCCAAAATCTGCTAAGTTGCTAAATCTGTTAAATCCGTTAAGTCATATAAAATCTGTTATCTGCTATGTTGATATAATCATCCGGTTATTGATATAATCTGAATTGGCATACATATTGGGCGTGCGCATAAACGGTAAATTATTAATTAATTGGCCGCAAAGATAAGCATGGCTAACTCGAGGTTAGAATGAGTTTGCGGCGTAAATCTGCCTGGAACCGCCCGGCACATCCAGTGGCCGCAAACAATAGGTTCTAATGTGAGAAGTTAGTCATAACATGCGTAAGACACGAGGTTAGGTCTGGCTTGTGGCAGAAGTCTGCCCGGAACCGCCCGGCATATCCAGCGGCCACAAGCTACCGACCTAATGTGAGAGGTCTGTGCATTAATAATTAATTAATGCAAAATCTAAGATAAGAATGACGTCTAAAACGTATTGGGGGAAAATAGGGTTAAACCAAAGGGATTAATAGATGTAGTAAAACCCGTCCATGAATCTGTAGGCCCAATACAAAGTTAGACAAATCTGAAAAATCTGTACATCTGACCTGTTAGTCTGAAAACTTGTTAACTTAATTTGTGAATTAGTAAATCTGAATTCTGTATGTCTGAACTTGTAAATCTGAAATCTGTTAGTCTGGGGACACAAGGTTAGGAGGGGAATTACTTGTGTCATCTGTTGTTTGGGACCCATATTAGTTAGTAACCCTTTCTGGTATCAAAACTTTGACCCAACAGTAGGTAGGGTCCGGGCACGCTTACTGAACTAATTATAAGTGATTCATCCTGATAATGGCGAGGGGTGTTGATGGTGCGTTCCAACCGGGTCATGTGCGTGCATGGATCCCGGTCTGCCTCTGAGGATGTAAGACGCCGTGACATCTGTAAATAGGTCTGTGCCAATTGGTTGTCACTTTAGGGAGTGATACACCCTACTATGGGGCCGACACAGGATATTTATGTATTAGGGAGCCGATCGCTTGGGGTAGGGTTTTAGGGTACGCTTAGTTCTGTCTGTTTCTGTTGGTACCGTCTGTTTCTGTTGGGTGGTAACACCTGTCTGTTTCTGTGTGGTACCGTCTGTTCGGGTGGTAAAGGCCCATTACTAGTGTACACCTAATTCCACATTCTGTCTCCATAGGGATAAATCTGTTTCTTCTTCTGTCTGTTTCTGATCGGGTAGTAAAGGCCCATTATTAGCATTCTGTTTCTATTAAAGTATTCTGTACCCGTTCCTGCTTCAATTTAGACATTAGGGTGACACCTAATTCTGCTATACTAGTATTAGTGCAGAGAAGTGTAAATCAATAGTTTATATCATTCTGTTTTTCTGTTATATCTGCTACACCTGTTATAGTTATCTCACATTCAGTTTTATGTTCATATCATATTATTATTATCTGTTCATATGCTGAAAGTCACTGGACTTGCCAGACTTTTTGTCTGACCCTTGTTGTTTCGCCTCCTTTCTTCCGTTTCCCCCCAGGTTATCCAAGGAGGGAAATACTTTAGCTTGATCCGGATTTCTCTTTGCTTGAAGTGCTTAAAGTATGGCTTGGCTCTGTATAGCTTCCGTTCCATGGGGATTATGATTTTAACTATGCATTTTGAAGGCTTTTGTACAAGACTGATATTTTGTACTTGAATTCTGAAATTGAAAGGATGTAACCATATTAATTTATGTTTCCGCTGTAATAAAGTTAAAATTTTTCAAGTACTGTTTTATCTGTCTTGTAAGTTTCTGTTCTGTTTACTAAAATGCTCCACCAAAGTTAAGGCATTCCCTTTGTGAGTGACCTTAACGGAGGTGGGGTGTTACACTTGGTATCAGAGCTGAAGGTTACCAGATTTTATAAAAAGTTTTGAAAATTATTTTCAAAAAAAAAAAGGTTTTGAAAGGAAGTATTTTCAAAAAATAAATAAATAAAGCTTATTTTGAAAAACATAATCCCCAAGAGCCATATATCTTTCTTTCAGTCCTTTTTGTATTGAACCCTTCCTTTTTCATTTCAGCATGTCTGAAGCATCTGAGATACCAGAGGGTGTTCATGTACCCGGTTGGTTTCGTCAATATCTTGAGGCTAGGACCGCCGCTGCAGGTCCAGCAAATGATCCCCCTCCTCCACCCCCTCCTCGTGCAATTGCTTTCTCAAAGATCTGTAGAGATTTTAGGGCCATGGGTGGGAAGGATTTCAAAGGAACTGAATCATTCGTAGAAGCAAGGAATTGGCTCAAAGAAACTGAGGATCTATTCGTTATCTTCGAGGTGGACGATAGGCAGAAGGTACAGTTGGCAGTATGGCTGCTCAAAGACGAAGCTTCCTACTGGTGGGAAGTCACTAACGCCGAGAGGCCGGTTGAGACATGGATGGATTTCAGAACAAGGTTTGAGACAAAATTCCTCTCGCAAGCTAAACGAAGTTTACAATTGGAAAAGTTCTTGTCTCTTAAGCAAGGAAGTATGACGGTTAAGGAATACGTCAACCAGTTCAACCGACTAGCAAGATTCGGATTGGATTTAGTCAACATTCAGCATAAAAAGGCTCTCCGCTTTGTTAAAGGATTGAATGAGCCACTGCACGGCCTAGCCATGACCCATGTACCCATGGGAGCAACTTACGAGAAATTGGTGGATATGGCACTACTGCACGAGGAAGACAAGGGCCCGAAAGAGACAAAGAAGGAAGAACCACAGAATAAGAAAGCGGGGCCCAAAAAGGAAACACAAAAGAAGGATGAGAAGTCTGAAGATAAGAAGGGGAAAAAGTGCTTTACTTGTGGGAGCTCAACTCATCTGAACAAGGATTGCAGAAAAAGGAAGGGCGCTTGCTTCAACTGTGGGGAGATGGGACACTTCACTAGGGACTGCCCGAAGAGACGAGGACAAGGAGGGCAGGCGAACACTCTTGAGGCTAGTGGCTAGGATAGAAATAGGAAAATTTCTATAGTAGGTTTAATTTCTTTATCTGATTATGGAGTTAAGACTTTTTATGATTCTGGTATTTTGATTTTGTAATCGATACTCTGCACTTTAATACTAGTATTATTTATGAATTCCGCTATAGACTCAGACCCATAAGGGTTATGGATCATCTGTTTGAGACTGGGGTTTGAGGGATATCTGTGTTAGGCGTCAAGTATGACGCATACATTCTGAGTTTTCGTGGGGTATCAATTGGATGTTGGTTTCGGTCTTTGGGGCCGATACTTAGGACCCATGCCTAATGGGAACCAAATTTTCGTTCTATCTGTACTCGCTTCCATCATTCGACTGTATCCTATTGATTGAATATTTGAACTTTAGGTAGGAACTAATGGGTGTAAACATGTGTTTGAGACATGTCATGTTTGATGGTTGCAAGTGGATGCAAGTGGTTGCTAGTGGTTGCCCGTGGATGCATATACACACACTAGGCACTAGATCGGCTCGAAAACACTCTCATACTGCATATGGATGGGTGAGCAATTTTCAATTCTTGTGGATGCAAATTGGTTGATTCAGCACATGGATGTTGCATTTGAGTGAATGGTTGTGCACTCATATAGAAATAATATATATCATCAGAATTCTATTGCATACATGTTGGACTCATGGCACTGACATAATTCGCATTAAGGAGGTCAACTGAATCAGTAGACCGCCTGATCTTTGCATTAGATGAGGAACATATACACACACTTTTGCATATGTTCATACAACATTAGAAGTTTTCTAAGGACAATGGATGCTTGTGGATGATGGTTGAGTAGATGGGTGATTGGATGGTAGGACACACTCTTCTTAACTTGAAGATTTCGGGGACGAAATCCTTTTAAGTGGGGGAGAATGTAACACCCCGTGTATTCTATAACTGTGGAATTAACAAATTAAAGTATAATTAATTTGAAATCAAAGAACTAAGGGAAACGGGATACGCCATTGCGTTCGTCTCGGAAAAATACGCGAAATAGAGTCCGAGTTTTCGAAAAACGGAGTCCGTATGAAGAAGATATAGCCTCCGGAAGTTTCTGAATCAAGTTTAAAATTAAAAATCGGGCCCAATTGGCCAGGGCGGGAAAAGTCCCGCCTAAGACACCCAGGTCGACTGGGCTGTCGACCTGGTCTAGCCAGGTCGACAGGGCTGTCGACAGGGCTGTCGACCTGGTCCAGAGCCAGGTCGAACCCAGCCCAACCTGGCTGGCCTATTCTATGTTGGTCGATTTTCTGCAGTCTGCTTTGTCATTAGGGCTAGGTGGCAGGCTCTAATTGGTCTCTGCTTAGGATGAATGGCTACGATCAATCCAAGCAACATCGATGGTCCTAATCAGTTCATAAACTCTATAAAAATGACCCTAGACTCTACCTAGGTTTCTTACACAATTCTCTAGCCTTCATTGCTCTCTTCTTCTAATAAAAAAAATAAAAATGGCGTCGCTGCTCTGCTGGAATTAAAACTAGAAGATAATCAACATCAGCCTAAGCAACTCAATTCAAACTAGAGATTAAAGTTTCTGCAAAGATTCTACAACAAGTTAAAGTTCTTTCTTTAATCCAATCAAGGCAAGTACAGTTATTTTCCGCTATAAACGTTAATTATAATTTTGATATGTTTTTAATTCTGAATCTGAAATTGTATATATATTCTCTTCTGTCAGATTTGTTTTTCTGTGACTGTTCTGTATCCCTTTTCTTCTTTTCTGTTTTTATAGCCAGGCTACCACGAGCCTGTGCCTAATCTCATAAGAGATGAACGTATGAACGCAAATTTTGGGATAAATAATGAATGATGCGAAATTTGACAAGACTAAATTGAATGTATGACTTTAGGTCTGAGGCATAAAATATATTGGACATATGCATAAATTTGACTATGAACATATAATTTATGCATGTTGTATGCATAGTTATGTTGTAATTTAGAACTGTAATTAATGAGCATATGTTGTAAACTAGATTTGGATCTATGCATATTCTATGATAGAAGAAAAGAGGAACCATTGTAAGATTACATATGATTTGAGACTTTGGACAAAATGCATATAAAAGTCAAGATCTGATTTTTAGAAGATATGATTTTAAAGATTTAGATTGTTGGGTATAGTTTGCATAATGATTCATGACTTAAAAAGAAGAAGATATGGAAACTTAGGTGTAAAGATTTACATTAATTAGGATATATATTATTGTGATTACACCTAAATAGGGATTTTTGGATATATGGCATGCATTGAAATTAATGGTTATATTTGGTATAATTTATATGTGAATCTGCTGTAAAATGATAATTCAACAAAAATTGGAACATATGTTATATGGCAAATTATGTCCATATTCTGCGCTTATGCAAACATGGAGTATATGTTGTGAATCATGACAATTATGTAGGCATATGAATTTAGGCCAATTTATGATTGGGCAAGGCATGTAAATAGAACTTTTAGAAATATTAAGTTTGCTAAATCTGCTAATTTGTCAAGTTGCCTAAACTACCTGTTTTGTTATATTGCCTAGACTGCTAATTAGATTGAAATGCCTAATCTGTTAAATTTGTCGGTTGAAATGCCTAACCTGTTATATGCCAAAATCTGCTAAGTTGCTAAATCTGTTAAATCCGTTAAGTCATATAAAATCTGTTATCTGCTATGTTGATATAATCATCCGGTTATTGATATAATCTGAATTGGCATACATATTGGGCGTGCGCATAAACGGTAAATTATTAATTAATTGGCCGCAAAGATAAGCATGGCTAACTCGTGGTTAGAATGAGTTTGCGGCGTAAATCTGCCCGGAACCGCCCGGCACATCCAGTGGCCGCAAACAATAGGTTCTAATGTGAGAAGTTAGTCATAACATGCGTAAGACACGAGGTTAGGTCTGGCTTGTGGCAGAAGTCTGCCCGGAACCGCCCGGCATATCCAGCGGCCACAAGCTACCGACCTAATGTGAGAGGTCTGTGCATTAATAATTAATTAATGCAAAATCTAAGATAAGAATGACGTCTAAAACGTATTGGGGAAAATAGGGTTAAACCAAAGGGATTAATAGATGTAGTAAAACCCGTCCATGAATCTGTAGGCCCAATACAAAGTTAGACAAATCTGAAAAATCTGTACATCTGACCTGTTAGTCTGAAAACTTGTTAACTTAATTTGTGAATTAGTAAATCTGAATTCTGTATGTCTGAACTTGTAAATCTGAAATCTGTTAGTCTGGGGACACAAGGTTAGGAGGGGAATTACTTGTGTCATCTGTTGTTTGGGACCCATATTAGTCAGTAACCCTTTCTGGTATCAAAACTTTGACCCAACAGTAGGTAGGGTCCGGGCACGCTTACTGAACTAATTATAAGTGGTTCATTCTGATAATGGCGAGGGGTGTTGATGGTGCGTTCCAACCGGGTCATGTGCGTGCATGGATCCCGGTCTGCCTCTGAGGATGTAAGACGCCGTGACATCTGTAAATAGGTCTGTGCCAATTGGTTGTCACTTTAGTGAGTGATACACCCTACTGTGGGGCCGACACAGGATATTTATGTATTAGGGAGCCGATCGCTTGGGGTAGGGTTTTAGGGTACGCTTAGTTCTGTCTGTTTCTGTTGGTACCGTCTGTTTCTGTTGGGTGGTAACACCTGTCTGTTTCTGTGTGGTACCGTCTGTTCGGGTGGTAAAGGCCCATTACTAGTGTACACCTAATTCCACATTCTGTCTCCATAGGGATAAATCTGTTTCTTCTTCTGTCTGTTTCTGATCGAGTAGTAAAGGCCCATTATTAGCATTCTGTTTCTGTTAAAGTATTCTGTACCCGTTCCTGCTTCAATTTAGACATTAGGGTGACACCTAATTCTGCTATACTAGTATTAGTGCAGAGAAGTGTAAATCAATAGTTTATATCATTCTGTTTTTCTGTTATATCTGCTACACCTGTTATAGTTATCTCACATCCAGTTTTATGTTCATATCATGTTATTATTATCTGTTCATATGCTGAAAGTCACTGGACTTGCCAGACTTTTTGTCTGACCCTTGTTGTTTCGCCTCCTTTCTTCCGTTTCCCCCCCAGGTTATCCAAGGAGGGAAATACTTTAGCTTGATCCGGATTTCTCTTTGCTTGAAGTGCTTAAAGTATGGCTTGGCTCTGTATAGCTTCCGTTCCATGGGGATTATGATTTTAAACTATGCATTTTGAAGGCTTTTGTACAAGACTGATATTTTGTACTTGAATTCTGAAATTGAAAGGATGTAACCATATTAATTTCTGTTTCCGCAGTATTAAAGTTAAAATTTTTCAAGTACTGTTTTATCTGTCTTGTAAGTTTCTGTTCTGTTCACTAAAATGCTCCACCAAAGTTAAGGCATTCCCTTTGTGAGTGACCTTAACGGAGGTGGGGTGTTACATATCTCGTATTGGAAATTGGATTTCCGTCATGAGTCGAGGCAAGGGGCAAGCTCCTCTCCGATTCGAGACACTTTAGCAAATGTCTCGGGACTACACACTCTGGGTAACCCCTGGATCTTCAGGGCCGGTCCTCCATTACGTTTGAGGATTAAATATTCCTGAACACACGCTTCCCTGTCCTTACAGACCTAAAATCGAGGCGCCTCGCATCCAACAACCACATAGGTGAAAAGTATATAAATGTCAGGGCTGGTAAGTCACTTACACCACCAAAGCTAGAAAGAAACGTCGTGCTCTCCACGTAGTCACTATCTCGTTTTTGACTTACCGAGGTGTGAGGCTCGCGAATTCACGTTATACACAAAGCTACCACGTAGGCCGTGCTTTGATCATCAACCACAAGACTTTGCTTTTCAACAGAAGCCTTGATCAATTGCCACATAGGCAATTCATGCCATGCGACTGATGTCCATCGATATACAACCTCTGAGCTCGTACGTCTCAAAGAAGGGCGTTAAGCAAGAGAATAAATTCTCCGCCGCCAAACAGATGTATATTTAATGGAGATCAATCAACACAGAATAAAATCCAATGTCAGACACACAGTCCATTTTCAAGTTCGTTTTGGGTCTGAACGAAACCGGAGGCACTTTCCTCGCATATCCATCGATCTCCAAGTACGTCTAGACGACCACTAACTGATTCCCTCATCTTGGGTGTATAGCCCAATCAAGATCATCAGTAATCACCCAAACGATGTGAAGACTTCTGATCTTCAATCACTGTCTTCATCTTCAACATATCGTCGAATCGGTTATTCAGAATGGGTATAAACCTAGCCTTTCCGAACAACCCGCGTATATTAAAACGAATGTTACACAAACACAACATACGCCTCATTCCAATTCATTAGTCACTAACCGTAAATCATTAAGAGAGCAATTTCCCAAATATTAACCCCGAAGGCCGAAACCAACATCAGATCAATACCCAGGAAACCATTCTTCTTAACTAACCTACAACTAGTTTCTAAATTTCAATTCTGAGGGAAAGGTCCCCATTAATTTTATCAAAGATAAATTCTTCTAAATTTATTCTTTAATCTTCCTTTTGATGTTATTTCAAACCATGTTAAGGTTTTCCAAACTAGTCGGGATTAGCGAACCACACCGAAGTAATTATTTATTTTGTTTCTCAATCCCAACCTATTCATCCCATGAAGCAAAACTGGTAACACTCCATATCTAACACCACGGTGTTATCGGTAAAACTAATTACCATTTCACGTTCAAATCTAATTAAAGATTTAACTATCGCTTTGGAGCAAAACTTGTGATACTCCATTCTCGCTCACTTTCCAAATTTGATAATTTAAATTATCAATTCACATTTCAATCTAATTACAGATTCGTTAAAACTCCTTTTACTGGGTTAAAGAACTAATGTCATTTAAAACACAGTTCACGATACCCACAAATCAATTCTAATTCAATTCCAATCAAATATATTAGAAATTCTGATTACTTAAAACCCCTTTCAAATCCAATTTATTTATTTAAAAATAATTGGGTTTTAAATTTAGTTCAAAACTAGTTCATTTCGATAAAAATCCATTTTTACCTTTACAAATGTGGGATTTTTCATCCCAGTTCTTCACAAATCATTTCTTATGATTTTACACAAATTATTACTATTTTTAATAATTTTATCAAGGCCCGTACAGTCGATTTCCATCAACGACCATCGAACTGCACTTACAGCGACCTTTTCCATATTTGATTTGGACATAATTCCGAATCCAATCGCTAGATTTCAAATTCTAATATTCGTTAGAAATCTCTTTTCGATACGAACCCAACGTTTCCGGTTTTAGGAGAATCTGATGGTCGGATCTCCCGTAATGTCCGTTCGAAATAAATGGTCGAAATTCACGAACTGTCGCGGCGCGGCGCGGCGCGTTCTATTCAGGCCATTATATTATATATATAATATATAAAATATATATTATGTCGATTAACTTTTAAAACGTATTTTATAAATCGTTTTAAATTCGTTTCAAAACAATATGGTTTTCATTTGAAAAATATACTCTTTACACTCGTTTTAGGATATTACTGATCCTATCTTTAATGAGTCATTCTAATTGGATATTACTAATCCAATATCTGATGAATTCTTTCGTATGGTTCTAATGTGTCTTGTTCTCGAGCTCTGTAAACCAAAGCTCTGATACCAAACTGACACGGCAAGGAATTTCGCTCGATCTGAATCGGTCGTTAAACCGATAAAGACCGTTCAAAACCCCTGATCGTTTTGAGAACAGGACAAATTGGAACGTAGACAGAAGAACATTTCCTTGCTATTACAACAATTCCATCAGATACAAAAATATACAGGGTATAGATTAATATTATACATTCGAAAAATATCAGAGATTACAATAAATTACATAGCAGTGGGAAATAATACAAAGCTCAACTGAAGGTCATATACGGATACAGAGCTTTTCGGATATCATTCCAGCTGTAAACCAAGATCCTATGAATATAAATCTGCAAAACCAAAACTACTAGCTGCCCATGTAGAAAATAGGGGCACCCAGAGTTTAGGTTAAAACAATAAACTCCTGGTCAGTCATGTGACTGGTGTGAGAACTAAAACAGTTATTCAAAAACTATTTATAAAATTCGTTTTAAATAGAAATCGACGAAATATATATTATATATATAATATAATGGCCTGAATAGAACGCGTCGCGCCGCGGTAGTTCGTAAATTTCGACCATTGATTCGAACGGACATTTCGGGAGATCCGACTGTCGGATTCTCCTAAAACCAGAACCGTTGGGTTCGTATCGAAAAGAGCTTTCTAACGTATATTAGGAATTTGAAATCTAACGGTTGGATTTGGAGATATGTCCAAATCAAATTTGGAAAAGGTCGCTGTATGTGCAGTTCGATGGCCGTTGATGGAAATCGACTGTACGGGCCTTGATAAAATTATTAAAAATAGTAATTATTTGTGTAAAATCATAAGAAATGATTTGGAAAAAATTGGGATGAAAAACTCCAAGTTTGAAAAGATAAAAATAGATTTTTTTATCGAAATGAACTAGTTTGGAACTAAAATTAAAACCCATTTATTTTTAAATAAATAAATTGGATTTGAAATGGGTTTTAAATAGAATTGATTTGTGGGTTTATCGTGAAGGGTGTTTTAAATAACACTTGTTCTTTAACCCGATAATAAATAGAATGTGATTTGGGTTTATCGTGAACTGTGTTTTAAACGACATTAATTCTTTAACCCAGAAAAAGGAGTTTTAATGAATCGGCAATTAGATTGAAATGTGAATTGATAATGAAAATTATCAAATTTGGAAAGTGAGCAAAAATGGAGTATCACCTGTTTTGCTCCAAAGCGATAGTTAAATCTTTAATTAGATTTGAACGTGAAATGGTAATTAATTTTACCGATAACACCGTGGTATTAGATATGGAGTATTACCAGTTTTGCTTCATGGGATGAATAGGTTAGGATCGGGAAATAAAATAAATAATTACTTCGGTGTGGTTCGCTAATCTCGACTTGTTTGAAATGACATCTAAATGAAGATTAAAGAATATTATAAAATAAAGGTTCATGTGTTGACAGTACTCATCCGTTGAGATTAGTCATGTGTCGAATGAAATATTTTAACAATAAAATTTACATCTTTATCATATATGAAATTTAGAAACTAACTGTAGATTAGCCTAGAAGGAAGATGGGGTTTGCACTCGACGGTCAGAGGGGGCTTGCTGGAGTCATGGTCGGTGGTGCGGGGGACGAGGCACAGGTGCGGATTTCAATTGGAGGAGGAGGGAAAGGGGGTGCAGCAGATCGGAGGGGGTGGAAGGGAAAGGCGGTGGTGGTTTAAGGTGGAGGGAGGAAGGAGTGGAGAAGAAGAAGAAGAGGAGGGCGTCGCGGCGATGGCTGGGCAAGGGGGGAGGGTTTCGATGCGGGTGAATGCGAGGGAGGAGAAGGGGGCGAGGCTGGAGGGTGGCGCCATCCACGGCGGCGCGTTCTATTCAGGCCATTATATTATATATATAATATATATTTCGTCGATTTCTATTTAAAACAACGACCAAATTATTTTATTCAACCTGCGAATATTCTATTCGGTTCATTTATTAAATAAAATGATATCTTTATTTTTCTAACTTATTTTAGAAAATTTCGGCAGCATAACGACACGATACTAGAAACGGGACAAGGCCTAGCCTTATCCCCAGTCTAATAATGGCCCACGCCATACACATATCAATCAAATCCAATCCATTTCACCAAACAATCAAATTAAAATCAAATAATCTAACCAACTACACAACCAAACAAACAAGTCCATGGTCTGTGGACGATGGTGTCGGGTGCTACTAAACACCGTCTGCATCCTAGTATATATTTATATAACTAGAAAAAGAAATTTAGAGTGAGAAGTTCTCACAGAGGGTTCCACTCCGCCATTTCATTTCTGAATTGTCTGAATTCCCTTTTGATTTCAATCCGTTCCATCTTCCTTCTTTTCACGCTGTTCATATTTTTATAATGGCACTTTATATGATGTTCAATTTAAAAATCACGTTTTTATAATGGCACTTTATATATAAAAATTATATATTCTTACAACGCTTCCTTTTATATAAAGATTATATTTTTACATTGCTACCCATATAAAAATCGAATTTTTATATACTCCATATTATAAAAAAATCATATTTTTATTGTCTACATATAATAAAAATCATATTTTTATTGTTCTAAAAATATAAAAATCATATCTTTAATCTTTCTATAATATAAAAATATATTTTTATCCTTAAAAATCAAATCCTTTATCCTTTCTCGAATTAAAAATCTCGACTTTTCTTTTTTGATGATAAAAATCAAATCTCTACTTAAATATAAAATTCCTAACCTTTCATATATATATATATATATATATATATATATATATATATATATATATATATATATAAACAGATTCTTATTGGTTAAATAACCTAAAATAAAACTGAAATAAAAATAAAATAAATAAGAAAACAAAATAAAACTTACCTATTAAAGAAGGGGGAGGGGTTTGCACTCGACGGTCAGAGGGGGCTTGCTGGAGTCGTGGTCGGTGGTGCGGGGGACGAGGCACAGGTGCGGATTTCAATTAGAGGAGGAGGGAAAGGAGGTGCAGCGGATCGGAGGGGGTGGAAGGGAAAGGCGGCGGTGGTTTAAGGTGGAGGGAGGAAGGAGTGGAGAAGAAGAAGAAGAGGAGGGCGTCGCGGCGATGGCTGGGCAAGGGGGGAGGGTTTCGATGCGGGTGAACGCGAGGGAGGAGAAGAGGAAGAAGGGGGCGAGGCTGGAGGGTGGCACCATCCACGGCAGCGCGGCGGCGGCTCCGTCGGCAAGGGCACAAACCCTTTTCCTTTTTTTTTAAACTGAAAAGTGCCGGGGGAGGAAGAGAGAAGGTATAGGGTGGAGGGTGGTTAAATAATTTATTTTATTTTATTTTATTTTTAATTCAAATATGTTGACTTTTCATTCGACCTCCAAATGGGATCCACCGCCTGTCGTCCCTAGAGTTTTACCCCCATTCCGAACACAATGGGATATGTATCGTCGGCTGATTCAATCGTTTTGATCAGTTTTCGTCAAAATCAACATATAACTCTATATATTAAATTTGAACGCGCATTTCAATTTACTGGGGTCACATACTAACTCGAAAAATTCCCGAAAAATATTTTCTAGCTTCGTATTGACGACACGGTCCTAACAAAACTAGTTTCATCGAATTCTGAGATCATTAGAAAAATGGTCATTTTCCAGTCGATTAAAATCAACTAAAACTGGTCAAACGCGTTTTCCTTTGCCACGCTCACATATTGAATCGAAAAATTATGAAAATTGAAATCTAGCAATAACTTGACATCACGGATCCAACAAAAGTGGTTTCATCGAAATCCGAGGTCGTTTGCAAAATGGCTATTTTTAAAGGCCAGAATTCCATAGCGACTATTCAGAATTTTCAACTGGACATATCTTTTGATCCCCGCTATGAAATTTTGATTTTTCGGGTTCGTTGGAAAGATATTCTCAATTAGAATCCATTATTTTTATAAAATATATTAAGTAACAAAAATAGTCACACGTGGACAGTACTCATTCGTTGAGATTAGTCATGTGTTGACAAAAATATTGACTCATGTCTTGAATAGGATAAATATTCATTTGTTGAATAGAATAACGGAATTATTGAAATATACAAAGCCGTGTTGATTAGAGATGCGCTATTTTGATGCGAACGATATTTATATCGATTATATTCGTTTTTATAATTGGATTGAATATAAAAGAAATTCGAATTGAATTGAATATAAAACGAATTCGAATTGAATTGAATATATAACGAATTCGAATTGAATTGAATATATAACGAATTCGAATTGAATTGAATATATAACAAATTCGAATTGAATATATAACGAATTCGAATTGAATTGAATATATAAAGAATTCGAATTGAATTGAAAACGAATTGAAATAGAATAAAAATCGATTTGAAATGAATTCAAATTGAATCGAAATTTGAATTGAGTTGAAATGAATTTAAAACGAATTTATAACGAAAAATTAAATTTTGATTTGAATTTGAAATGGAAGTTGAAATTGTTTTTGAAACGAATCTAAAACTATTTATAAAATTCGTTTTAAATAGAAATCGACGAAATATATATTATATATATATAATATAATGGCTTGAATAGAACGCGCCGCGCCGCGGCAGTTTGTAAATTTCGACCATTGACTTCGAACGGACATTTCGGGAGATCCGACCGTCGGATTCTCCTTAAACCATAACCGTTGGGTTCGTATCGAAAAGAGGTTTCTAACGAATATTAGAAATTTGAAATCTAATGGCTGGATTTGGAGATACGTCCAAATCAAATTTGGAAAAGGTCGTTGTAAGTGCAGTTCGATGGCCGTTGATGGAAATCGACTGTACGGGCCTTGATAAAATTATTAAAAATAGTAATAATTTGTGTAGAATCATAAGAAATGATTTGGGAAAAATTAGGATGAAAAACTCCATGTTTGAAAAGATAAAAATAGATTTTTTATCGAAATGAACTAGTTTTGAACTAAAATTAAAACCCATTTATTTTTAAATAAATAAATTGGATTTGAAATGAGTTTTAAATAGAATTGATTTGTGGGTTTATCGTGAAATGTGTTTTAAATAACACTTGTTCTTTAACCCGATAATAAATAGAATGTGATTTGGGTTCATCGTGAACTGTGTTTTAAACGACATTAATTCTTTAACCCAGAAAAAGGAGTTTTAATGAATCTGCAATTAGATTGAAATGTGAATTGATAATGAAAATTATCAAATATGGAAAGTGAGCGAAAATGGAGTATCACCCGTTTTGCTCCAAAGCGATAGTTAAATCTTTAATTAGATTTGAACGTGAAATGGTAATTAATTTTACCGATAACACCGTGGTATTAGATATGGATTATTACCAGTTTTGCTTCATGGGATGAATAGGTTGGGATTGGGAAATAAAATAAATAATTACTTCGGTGTGGTTTGCTAATCTCGACTAGTTTGAAATGACATCTAAAGGAAGATTAAAGAATAAATTTTAAGGAATTTATCTTTGATAAAATTAACGGGAACCTTTCCCTAAGAATGTGAAATTTAGAAACTAACTGTAGGTTAGCCAAGAAGGATGGTTTTCTGGGTATTGATCTGATGTTGGTTTCGGCCTTCGGGGTTAATATTTGGGAAATTGTTCCCTTTCTAATTTACGATTAGTAACTGCAGAATTGGAATGAGGCGTATGTTATGTTTGTGTAACATTTATTTACTATATACGCGTGTCACTCAGAAAGGCCGGGTTTATACCCATTCTGAATATTCGATTCGACGATATGTCGAAGATGAAGACGGTGGATGAAGACCGGAAGTCTTCACATCGTTTGGGTGATGATTGACGATCTTGATTGGGCTGTACACCAAAGATGAGGGAATCAGTTGGTGATCGTCCAGACGTACATGGAGATCGATGGATATGCGAGGAAAGTGCCTCCGGTTTCGTTCAGACCCAGAACGAACTTGTAAATGGACTATGTGTTTGACATTGAATTTTATTCTATGTTGATTGATCTCTATTTAATATACATCTGTTTAGCGGCGGAGAATTTATTCTTTTGCTTAACGCCCTTCTCTGAGACGTACGAGCTCAGAGGTTGTATATCGATGGACATCAGTCGCATGGCATGAATTACCTGTGTGGCACGCCTAAGTGGCAATTGATCAAGGCTTCTGTTGAAAAGCAAAGTCTTGTGGTTGATGATCAAAGCACGGCCTACATGGCAGCTTTGTGTATAACGTGAATTCGCGAGCCTCACACCTCTGTATAAGTCAAAAACGGGATAGTGACTGCGCGGAGAGCACGACGTTTCTTTCTAGCTTTGGCGGTGTCAGTGACTTACCAGCCCTGACATTTATATACTTTTCACCTATGTGGTTGTTGGATGCGAGGCGCCTCGATTTCAGGTCTGTAAGGACCGGGAAACGCGTGTTCAGGAATAATTAGTCCTCAAACATAATGGAGAGCCGGCCCTGAAGATCCAGGGGTTACCCAGTGTGTGTAGTCCGGAAGCATTTGCTAGAGTGTCTCGAATCGGAGAGGAGCTTGCCCCTTGCCTCGACTCATGACCGAAATCCAATTTCCAGTACGAGATATTTCAGTTTTATTTGTAGAGCCTAGTATGGAGATATGATAGATGGTACCCATGCCGCCTAGGATTGATATTTATGATTGAAATTGTTTTGACACTATAAACTTATTATAGTATCAAATAATTTGTTTTTAAAACGTACCAAGCATGTTTGGCTATTATAAGGGAAAACCCTATCCTCCGGCTTGCGTTGCATTGTGTGATGGGACCTGGGTCTTATAATAGCTTCATTTTTCCAAAAAGCATTGCGCTGTTGTGTTATATGCACTAGTATTCTTGGGAGGAAACCCGTTCCGTGTTATACGGCGTGGTCCCTTGAATTACTCTCTTTTAAAGTAAAGTTTTAAATAACCATTTTAGTTCTCACACCAGTCACATGACTGACCTGGAGTTTATTGGTTTAACCTAAACTCTGGGTGCCCCTATTTTCCACACGGGCGGCTAGTAGTTTTGGTTTTGCAGATTTATATTCACAGGTTCCTGGCTTATAGCTGGAATGATATCCGGAAATCTCTGTATCCGTATATCTCTTTCTAGTTGGGTTTTGTATTATTTCCGCTGCGATGTATTCCAATGTAATTTATTGTAATCTCTGATATTTATCGAATGTAATTTATTCAATTATACTCTGTATATTCTTGTATCTGATGGAATTGTTGAAATAACAATGAAATGTTCTTCCGTCTGCGTTCTATTTTGTCCTGTTCTCAAGGTAATCCGGGCTTTCCTTTCCGGGGAAGTAACGAGCTATCACTGTTGGTAGTCGACCAATCGATCGACATACAACTAATTATTGGGATTAGTGTATGTCATATATCATCCCAATACCCGTGAGGGGTTTCAAACAATTAAACACAAATTTTATTTGTGCAGTTGGGCGATGTGTAAAATTTATCGTCCTTATCATATATAAAATTAGAAACTAACTGGAAAATAGATAAGATGAGTGGTCTCCTGGATGTTGATCTGATGTTGGTTTCGGCCTTCGGGGTTAATATTTAGGGAATCGTTCTCTTACTAATTTACGGTTGGAGTCTGATTTGAAATCAAACGATAAATACCATAATTATTATAAAATATATTGAATAATGAAGTTATTGAAAAATATAAAGCCGTGTTGATTTGAGATGCGCTATTTTGATGCGAACGATATTTATAACGATTATATTCGTTTTTATAATGAATATTGAAAAGAGATAAAAATCGAACATTTATAACAGGAATTCGAATTGAATTGAATAGAAAACGAATTACAATCTCCTCCACTTAAAACTTTCCGTCCCCGAAAAGGAACGAAGCCGAAAGTTGTTTTAAAAACCAACTCAACTTTCATTATTTTCATTACGGCTTAAGTTCTTCAACTTTTCAGTTTCTAAGAACTTTTCAAATTTTTCAAAAATTTGGCTAACACCCTAAATTTTCGAAAAATTTCGCCATAACCTCCCCTGCACCGGGAGCACAGTGAAAATCCCGAAATTTCATAGTGGGAATCAAAAGATATGTCCAGTTGAAAATTCTGAATAGTCGCTATGGAATTCAAGCCCTTAAAAATGGGAATTTTGCAAACGACCTCGAATTTCGACGAAACCACTTTTGTTGGATCCGTGATGTCAACTTATTGCTAGGTTTATAATTTCATAATTTTTTGAATCAATATGTGGGCATGGCAAAGGAAAACGCATTTGACCAGTTTCAGTCGATTTTAATCGACTGGAAAATGGCCATTTTTCAAACGGTCTTAGAATTCGTTGAAACTAGTCTTGTTAGGACCGAATCGTCAATACGAAGCTAGAAAATATTTTTCTGGAATTTTTCGAGTTAGTATGTGGCCCCGGTAATTTGAAATGTGCGTTTAAATTGAATATATAAAGATTTATATTTTAAATTCAACGAAAACTAATTTTAGCAGTCGAATTGGCCTACGAAACATATCCCATTGTGTCCGGAATAGGGGTAATTAGCTAGGGGTGACAGTCATTGGGTGCGATTGGGAGTTCGAATAAAAAGGTTACCTTTTTGAATTTAAATTAATTAAATATAATAATTATATAGGGTTGGCCCCTCCCCTTTTCTCCCTCATACACGGTCAACGCCCCCCCCCCCCCACCAACTCATTCAAACCGAATGAAGTAAAAGAAAGAAAAACCCACGAAATCCCTAAATCGTTCGCCGCCGCTCGTCGGAGCACGCCCAGCCGCCGCCTCCAAGTTCGTCGCCCTCCCTCCTCTTTGATCCCCTCTTCCTCCTCCCCCAGCTCAGCAAACCCGCCCCCCTTTTCCCCAATCGAAGCCCTGACACCACAGCCTGCCGCCGCCGTCCTCCAGGCGAGCACTTCCTCGATCCGCGAGTAGAAACCCCCTCCCTTCTGGCGATGAAGAACAGTAAGTTTTTACTGTTATTTTTATATTTGCTTTTGTTAATTATCCATGTCTATAAAACTGTTTTTATTTATTTATTTTATAGCGTATAAAAATTAGGTTTTTATATATAAGTATAGCGTAAATAAATTGTATTTTTGTTTATTAAAATGACATATAAAAATTGAATCTTTTTCGTTTGAATGATTATGAAAAGCTTATATTTTTGTTATTTGTAAAAGCAGTATATAAATTGAAAAAAAATCAGTTTTATTTATATTAAAGGTAGGATTTTTATAGTAAACAAAGAGTTAAAAAATTAGATACTTTTATTTAGTAAAGCTATGATTTTAATTTTCAGTTTTAACATTGGATAACGATTAAAAATCTGATCTTTACATGTTTGAATAATGATTAAAATACTGATAGGAAAACAAGATATTTATTAAATATAAAAATACGATTTTTATAGTATATATTTAAAATAAGAAGATTTGATTTTAAAAGCAAAGAGATTATATTTTTAATAACAAAAGGGATATGATTTTTAAAGGTAAAAAGATTATATAAATACACTAGAAAAGACGATAGTTTTAAAGTAGAAAGGGCGATATTTTTAAAAATAGAAAATATGAAAATATTTTATTTTTATATATATTCAGCAGAGGTATAAAAATGTGATTTTTACCAAATCAGTAGAAAAACAAAAATATGTTTTTTAATTGGAAACGAACAAATAAAAATGTGATTTTTATTTTAAGGATAGTAGTTTAAAAATATAATTTTCAACGCAAACGGTGTTGAACAGATCTCAATAAAAAGCACGGTGAAGATTTCCTACCCATGAAGAGTTGCGACATTTGGTTTAGCGAAAGGGTGAGAATCTCTCACTTTGAATTTTCTTTTCTAGTTTAAATTATATACTAGGATGCAGACGGTGTTTAGTAGGACCCGACACCCGTCGTCCACAGACCATGGACGGCTTGTTTGATTGATTGATGTGTTGTGAAAATTGTTTGTGATGTTGATGTGAAATTAATAATGAAATATATTCATGTGTTGAAATAAATTAATTATCGTTAAAAATATATTTTTTAACGTGAATGTGAATAAATATTCATTTACAAACCTGACGGTTTGTTTATGTACACCTATTTGAAGGATATTGATTGGGATGATAAATTTTACACATCGCCCAACTGCACAAATAAAAGTCTGTGTTTGTTGATTTGAAACCCCACACGGGTATTGGGATAAAATAAGGCACACACTAATCCCAGCAGTTAGTCGTATGTCGATCGATTGATCGACAGGCTGTTATAAGCGTAAGATATCTATATTTGATGCTTATACAGAGTAGTGCACTTTGGATGATGGTTGATTGGTTATCGTTGCTATTATATACATGTGTTGTATGGAATCCATATAATTAACAATATATGGTAATTGATTGGGCCTCATTCCAATTGGAAAAAATAAAGAATATTATAAAATAAAGGTTCATGTGTTGACAGTACTCATTCGTTGAGCTTAGTCATATATTGAACGAAATATTTTAACAATAAAATTTACATCTTTATCATATATAAAATTAGAAACTAACTGGAAAATAGATAAGATGAGTGGTCTCCTGGATATTGATCTGATGTTGGTTTCGTCCTTTGGGGTTAATATTCAAGGAATCGTTCTCTTACTAATTTACGGTTGGAGTCTGATTTGAAATCAAACGATAGATACCATAATTTTTATATAAAATTATATTAAATAACAAAAATAGTCACACGTAGACAGTACTCATTCGTTGAGATTAGTCATGTGTTGACAAAAATATAGAGTCATGTGTTGAAAGAAATATAGATTCATTTGTTGAATAGAATAACGAAGTTATTGAAAAATATAAAGCCGTGTTGAATAGAGATGCGCTATTTTGACGCGAACGATATTTATATCAATTATATTCGTTTTTATAATGAATATTGAAAAGAGATAAAAATCGAATATTTATTACAGGAACTCGAATTGAATTGAATTGAATTGAAAAGAAAACGAATTCGAATTGAATTGAAATGAAAAGAAAACGAATTCGAATTGAATTGAATAGGAAACGAATTCGAATTGAATTGAATAGGAAACGAATTCGAATTGAATTGAATAGGAAACAAATTCGAATTGAATTGAATAGGAAACGAATTCGAATTGAATTGAATAGGAAACGAATTCGAATTGAATAGGAAACGAATTCGAATTGAATTGAATAGGAAACAAATTCGAATTGAATTGAATAGGAAATGAATTCGAATTGAATTGAATATAAAATGAATTCAAATTGAATTGAAAACGAATTGAAATATAATAAAAATCAATTTGAAATGAATTCAAATTGAATTGAAATTTGAATTGAAATGAATTTAAAACGAATTTATTGGGAAAAATTCAATTTTGATTTAAATTTGAAATGGAAGTTGAAATTGTTTTTGAAACGAATTTAAAACTATTTATAAAGTTCGTTTTAAATAGAAATCGACAAAATATATATAATATATATATATATTATATATATAATGGCCTGAATAGAACGCGCCGCAACAGTTCGTGAATTTCGACCATTAATTTCGAACGGACATTACGGGAGATACGACTGATGTCCATCGATTGCCACTTAGGCGTGCCACACAGGCAATTCATGCCACGCGACTGATGTCCATCGATTTACAACCTCTGAGCTCATACGTCTCACAGAAGGGCGTTAAGCAAAAGAATAAATTTTCCACCGCCAAACAGATGTATATTTAATAGAGATCAATCAACATAGAATACAATCCAATGTCAGACACACAGTCCATTTACAAGTTCGTTCTGGGTCTGAACGAAACCAGAGGCACTTTCCTCGCATATCCATCGATCTCCATGTACATCTGGACGATCACCAACTGATTCCCTCATCTTGGGTGTACAGCCCAATCAAGATCATCAATAATCACCCAAACGATGTGAAGATCCGGTCTTCATCCACCGTCTTCATCTTCGACATATCGTCGAATCGGTTATTTAGAATGGGTATAAACCCGGCCTTTCTGAATGACCCGCGTATATAGTAAATAAATGTTACACAAACATAACATACGCCTCATTCCAATTCAGCAGTCACTAATCATAAATTAGCAAGGGAACAATTTCCCAAATATTAACCCCGAAGGCCGAAACCAACATCAGATCAATACCCAGAAAACCATCCTTCTTGGCTAACCTACAGTTAGTTTCTAAATTTCACATTCTTAGGGAAAGGTTCCCGTTAATTTTATCAAAGATAAATGCCTTGAAATTTATTCT
Organism: Allium sativum; assembly: GCA_030737875.1. Lineage (NCBI taxonomy): Eukaryota > Viridiplantae > Streptophyta > Magnoliopsida > Asparagales > Amaryllidaceae > Allium > Allium sativum. The sequence continues at coordinate 604,365,117 of CM060910.1, read as the reverse complement.
TTAATCTTCTTTTAGATGTCATTTCAAGCCAGTCGTGATTAGCGAACCACACCCAAGTAATTATTTATTTTATTTCCCAATCCCAACCAATTCATCCCATGAAGCAAAACTGGTAATACTCCATATCTAATACCACGGTGTTATCGGTAAAATTAATTACCATTTCACGTTCAAATCTAATTAAAGATTTAACTATCGCTTTGGAGCAAAACGGGTGATACTCCATTTTCGCTCACTTTCCAAATTTGATAATTTTCATTATCAATTCACATTTCAATCTAATTTCAGATTCATTAAAACTCCTTTTTCTGGGTTTAAAACACAGTTCACGATAAACCCAAATCACATTCTATTTATTATCGGGTTAAAGAACAAGTGTTATTTAAAACACCATTCACGATAAACCCACAAATCAATTCTATTTAAAACCCATTTCAAATCCAATTTATTTATTTAAAAATAAATGGCTTTTAATTTTAGTTCAAATCTAGTTCATTTCGATAAAACATATATTTTTATCTTTTCAAACATGGAGTTTTAATGAATCTTCAATTAGATTGAAATGTGAATTGATAATGAAAATTATCAAATTTGGAAAGTGAGCGAAAATGGAGTATCACCTGTTTTGCTCCAAAGCGATAGTTAAATCTTTAATTAGATTTGAACGTGAAATGGTAATTAATTTTACCGATAACAGTGTGGTATTAGATATGGAGTATTACGAGTTTTGCTTCATGGGATGAATAGGTTGGGATTGAGAAATAAAATAAATAATTACTTCGGTGTGGTTCGCTAATCTCGACTAGTTTGAAATGACATCTAAATGAAGATTAAAGAATAAATTTAAAGGAATTTATCTTTGATAAAATTAACGGGAACCTTTCCCTAAGAATGTGAAATTTAAAAACTAACTGTAGGTTAGCCAAGAAGGATGGTTTTCTGGGTATTGATCTGATGTTGGTTTCGGCCTTCGGGGTTAATATTTGGGAAATTGTTCCCTTGCTAATTTACGATTAGTGACTGCTGAATTGGAATGAAGCGTATGTTATGTTTGTGTAACATTTATTTACTATATACGCGGGTCATTCAAAAAGGCCGGGTTTATACACATTCTAAATAACCGATTCGACGATATGTGGAAGATGAAGATGGTCGATGAAGACCGGAAGTCTTCACATCGTTTGGGTGATGATTGATGATCTTGATTGGGCAGTACACCCAAGATGAGGGAATCAGTTGGTGATCGTCCAGACGTACATGGAGATCGATGGATATGCGAGGAAAGTGCCTCCGGTTTCGTTCAGACCCAGAACGAACTTGTAAATGGGTTGTGTGTCTGACATTGGATTTTATTCTATGTTGATTGGTCTCTATTAAATAAACATCTGTTTGTTGGCAGAGAATTTATTCTTTTGCTTAACGCCCTTCTTTGAGACGTACGAGCTCAATGGTTGTATATCGATGGACATCAGTCGCATGGCATGAATTGCCTGTGTGGCACGCCTAAGTGGCAATTGATCTAGGCTTCTGTTGAAAAGCAAAGTCTTGTGGTTGATGATCAAAGCACGACCTACGTGGTAGCTTTGTATATAACGTGAATTCGCGAGCCTCACACCTCGGTATGAGTCAAAAACGGGATAATGACTATGGGGAGAGCACGATGTTTCTTTCTAGCTTTGGTGGTGTCAGTGACTTACCAGCCCTGACATCTATATACTTTTCACCCATGTGGTTGTTGGATGCAAGGCGCCTCGATTTTAGGTCTGTAAGGACGAGGAAACGTGTGTTCAGGAATAATTAATATTTAAACGTAACGGAGGACCGGCCCTGAAGATCCAGGGGTTACCCGGAGTGTGTAGTCCCGAGGCATTTGCTAGAGTGTCTCGAATCGGAGAGGAGCTTGCCCCTTGCCTTGACTCATGACGGAAATCCAATTTCCAATACGAGATATTTCGGTTTTATTTATAGAGCCTAGTATGGAGACATCATAGATGGTACCCATGCCGCCTAGGATTGATATTTATGACTGAAATTGTTTTGACACTATACACTTATTATAGTATCAAATGATTTGTTTCTAAAACGTACCAAGCATGTTTGGCTATTATAAGGGAATACCCTTTCCTCCGGCTTGCGTTGCATTGTGTGATGGGACCTAGGTCTTGTAATAGCTTCATTTTTCCAAAAAGCATTACGCTGTTTTGTTATATGCACTAGTATTCTTGGGAGGAAACCCGTTCTGTGTTATACGGCATGGTCCCTTGAATTACTCTCTTTTAAAGTAAAGTTTTAAATAACTGTTTTAGTTCTCACACCAGTCACATGACTGACCTGGAGTTTATTGTTTTAACCTAAACTCTGGGTGCCCCTATTTTCCACACTGGCAGCTAGTAGTTTTGGTTTTGCAGAGTTATATTCACAGGTTCCTGGGTTATAGCTGGAATGATATCCGGAAAGCTCTGTATCCGTATATCTCTTTCTAGCTGGGTTTTTTATTATTTCCGCTGCGATGTATTTCAATGTAATTTATTGTAATCTCTGATATTTATCGAATGTAATTTATTCAATTATACTCTGTATATTTTTGTATCTGATGGAATTGTTGTAATAACAATGAAATGTTCTTCCGTCTGTGTTCTATTTTGTCGTGTTCTCAAGGTAATCCGGGCTTTCCTTTCCGGGGAAGTAACGGGCTATCACAGTCGATCCGGCAAATCTGAACCAATTTAAAAATTTTAAATTGGCTAAAATAGTGGATTTTTAATATTTAAAATAAATATTTTAAATAATAGCAATGAAAAGTGAGTTTAAATCGACGTTTGAAAATGAATATAATTACTTTGAATTATAAACAAGGCCTGAAAAGGCGCGGTAGTTTCAAAATTTGAATTCAAACTTCGACAGACTGTACCGGGTGCAAAACAAAACGGATTTGAGTGAAACCAAAAATATTTAAATCTGTTAGTGAATACCTTTCTAACGAATCTGAAAAATCGAAGTTTCATAGAGGAAAGCAAAAGTTATGACCAAATGAATTTTCAGAAAGGTCGCTATAATAATTATATAGCCCGAGAAAATAGATATTTTGCAAACGAGCTCGGAATTCGATGAAACCTCTTTTGTTGGATCCAGGATGTGAAGTAATTTCTAGGTTTCAAATTTCATAATTTTTGAAGCTAGTATGTGAGCGTGGCAAAGGAAAATGCGTTTTGGTCGATTTCTATTAAATTGGATCGACCAGAAATGGGCCATTTTTCAAACGGTCTCAGAATTCGATGAAACTAGTTTTGTTGGGACCGTATCGTCAAAACATAGCCAGATTTATTTTTCTGGAATTTTTCGAATCAGTTTATGGCCCTGGCAAATTGAAATGTACGTTCAAATTAAATATTGAATGTTTTATATTTTAATTTGAAGGAAAAATGACTCAAACATTCGAATAGGCCTACGAAACATATCCCATTGTGTTCGGAATGGGGGTATTTAGCTAGGGACGACAGTTGTTGGGTTTGAATTGAAGTTCGTTTGTAAAAACCCTAATTTTTGAAATTATAAAACATCGGCCAATAAGAATTTTATATTCATTAAAAAAATAAAATAAAAAAAATACGGAAACCCCCAGGCATCGCGATCGACGACATAAGTAGCTCGAAGCTTCCCGGACTTTTGCCGCCGCGACGTTCATCTTCAGGCCAGGCTCCAGTTGGGGTTTTTGAAGATCTCCTCTCCCTCTTCAAATCAAAACAAACCGCGTCACCTATCATCGCCCCAGCTTCGAGAACGAGGTCCACGAAGTGGAGACCTTCGCGCCGCCGGAGCTCCGCCTAGTCAGCGTCGAACTCGACCTGACCACCCGCCGTGGAAGTGCCTCTCCTCCCCCTTCGACCTCGCGCAACCTGATCGTGGAACCATTGCACGGATTGATCGAAAAATCCAAACCTAGTTTGGAACCATTTCAGAAAAGGTTCGGCTGTTTATTTTGAACTGTTTTAACATCTTTAAACCGTTGCAAACTTTGAAAAATTATATCTTTTTCGTTTTTCGATGAAATTCGATGAAACAGAAAACATCGTGACCGTGTGGACGTCTTCTACATTCTAGAAGAAACCGCATATTTTTCTCAGCCTTCTGCTATTTTGGTGGAGTGGAACCTAATGTGAGATTTCTAATTTATAAACGAGATGGAAAACGACGATGTATAAATTATATAGTCGATGTGTGAGTTATATAAGCGTTGTACACCTCTTGTATAAGCATTGTTTAAGTTGTAGGTTCGATGTATAAGTTATATAAGCGTTGTAAAAATTATATATGTGTTGAAATAGAAGTGAAATGCTATATATATATATATATACGCCCCTCGTCCACAAACCATGGACGATATTTATTGGTTGTGATTGGTGTGAAAATTGATTGATAGCGAATGGTTGATTGAAATTGTTTGTGGTTGAAATTGATTGATTGTGGTTGAAAAATACCCGTTTGTGGTTGAGAAATATTTGGTTGAAACCACAAAGGATTAGTTTGTGGAAATGAAAAAAATATACATGCCGCCTGCGTGCGAACTAGATGCATGATTCCCCATTTCCAAAAGCTGCGAGGCTTTAAGGTAGAGCGAGGAGCCGTACTAGGGACGGTCCCGGTTTTAACTACCCTGACGTTATGCTGCTGAAATTTTGAATAATATTCATGTGTAAGAATTATTTTCCTGTGTTGAAATTATATTCGTCTGTTGAAAAGAAAACCTTCATGTGTTGAATTGAAATTCATTCGTTGAATAGAAATTCATGTGTTGAATGGTATTCGTGTTTCAAATATAAAAATCACATTTTTATCTATATATACAAACTATAGAAAACCTTCATGTGTTGAATTGAAATTCATTCGCTGAATAGAAATTCATGTGTTGAATGGTATTCGTGTTTTAAATATAAAAATCACCTTTTTATCTATATATACAAACTATAGAAAACCTTCATGTGTTGAATCGATATTCATTCGTTGGATAGAAATTCATGTGTTGAATGGTATTCGTGTTTTAAATAAATTGTTTTAACAATAAAAATCACATTTTTATTCTATATATATAAACTATAGAAAACCTTCATGTGTTGAATCGAAATTCATTCGTTGAATTGAAATTCATGTGTTGAATGGTATTCATATTTTGAAAATGAATTGTTTTATAATAAAAATCATATTTTTAGCATCAATATGAACTATATAAAATAATCTGGTTTTGAAATAAATTGTTTTATAGAAAAATCCTATTTTTATCACCTATATTAACTATATAAAATAGTCGTGTTTTGAAATAAATCATTTTACAATAAAAATCACATTTTTATTATATACATGAATTGTAAAAAATAGTGAAGTGTTGAAATAGAAGACAGTTAGATAAAAATATCATTTTTATCAAATGTATGAAAACCATATAGTTTTGAAATCGAAGAATCGATATATATATATATAAATAGAATTGAAATATATCGAATAACGAAGCTGCAGTTCGTATTTTGAAACCGTGATTTCAAACGATTAGTGCGGGAGATCCGACCATCGGATTTTCCCGAAACCACCACCATTGGGTTCGCTTTGGAAATATCTTTCCAACGACATCAACTTTGTAAAAATCCAACGGTTGGATTGTCTGGAATGTTTAATTCAAATATAAAGAAAAACAGCGCAAGAATCGATTATATTTATATATATAAATAAATATAATTATATTAAATCGAATAACGACGCTGCAGTTCGTATTTTGAAATCAAAACTTCAAATGATTATACCGGGAGATCCGACTGTCGGATTTTCCCAAAACCAGAACCATTGGATTCGTTTTGAAAATATCTTTCTAATGATATAAATTTTGTGAAGATCCAACGGTTAGATTTTCAGATAGGTGTAAATCAAATCGGAAGAAAAACAGCGCCACGGCCGCGTTATGGCCCGAAGCGTCGTTTTGAATAAATTGGATATATTAAAATAAATAAAAATAGCGATAAATCGTTATAAAATATTATAAACGATATGGATGTGAAATTTAGAAACTAACTGAAGGTTGGCTAAGTCGAATGGTTTCCTGGATTTTGATCTGATGTTGGTTTCGGCCTTCGGGGTTAATATTTGGGAAATCGTTCTCTTACTTATTTACGGTTAGTGACTAATGAATTGAAATGATGCATATGTAGTGTTTATGTAGCACGTGTTTATTATATACGCAAGTTGCTCAGAAAGACCGGGTTTATCCCATTCTGAATAACTGAATCGACGATAAGAAATCGAAGATGAAGACGGTTGTTGAAGACCGGAAATCTTCACCTCGTTTGGATGGCAACTGATGTCCTGATTGGGAGGCATCCCGAAATATGGATAATGAGTGGTGATCGTCTAGAAAATTCAGAATACTCGCTATGGACTTCTGGCCCTTAAAAATGGAAATTTTGCAAATGAACTCGGATTTTGACGAAACCACTTTTGTTGGATCCGTGATGTCAAGTTATTGTAGATTCCAAATTTCATAATTTTTCGAATCAATATGTGAGCGCGGCAAAGGAAAACGCGTTTGACCAGTTTCAGTTGATTTTAATCGACTGGAAAATGGCCATTTTCCTAATGGTCTCAGAATTCGATGAAACTAGTTTTATGCAGACTGTTTTACTTCCAGTATTTATTATCGTATGTTTATGTACTGCCTCCGGCGATGTAGAATGATACCCTTATTATGTCTCACTGTATGTATATATTCCGCCTATGGCGATGGTGACTGATCATTCCCCTTTTATTTACTAAGTTATATCCTACGCTGTGCTATTCTGATGTTGTTACATATTATGATTCCGCTGTCATATCTATGTAAAATTATTCTATTTATTGTTTTTGCTATTATCTGTACTCTGCTATGATTATTGATGTGTTATATTCCAATGATTATCCTTAATACCGTCACACAAATTTTGGGATTGTCTATTGATTAGGACGATAAATTTTACACATCGCCCAACTGCCCAAATAAAATCTGTGTTTGATTGTTTGAAACCCCACACGGGTGTTGGGATGATATCTGACATACACTAATCCCAATTGTTTAGTTGTATGTCAATCGATGGGTTAACAGACTGTGTAAGCGTTAATTATTTATATTTATTGCTTATGCAGTTGTGTGGTGCTCTTCGGATGAAGGTTGATGATTTATCATTGCTATTATATACGTGTGTTGTAGGGAATCTATATAATTAATGTTATATGGTAATTGATTGGGCCTCATTCGAATTTGGAATATAAGGAATATTATAATAAAAAATTCATGTGTTGAATAGAATAAATATTCATGTGTTGGATAGAAATATAAATTCATGTGTTGAATAGAAATATAAATTCATGTGTTGAATAGAATAAATATTCATGTGTTGAATAGAAATATAAATTCATGTGTTGAATAGAAGAGTATTCATGTGTTGAATAGAAATATAAATTCACGTGTTGAATAGAAATATAAATTCATTTGTTGAATTGAATAACGAAGTTATTGAAATATTTAAAGCCATGTTGTTTAGATTGATGCCATTTTGACGTGAACGATATTTATATCGATTTTATTCATTTTTATAATGAATATAGGAAAGGAAGTGATTTCAAAATATAACGTTTTGAAAATATTCTCATTTAGAGATTAATGACATGGAATATTCAATTTTGATTAGAAATTGAATATGAAGTTGAAATTGTTTTGAAAACGAATTTAAAACGATTTATAAAATACGATTTAAAAGGAAATCGACGAAATATATATAATATATATATTATATATATAGAATGGCCTGAATAGAACGTGCCGTGCCGCGGTAGTTCGCGAATTTCGACCATGGACTTCGAATGGATATTACGGGAGATCCGATCGTCAGATTCTCCTAAAACAAGAACCTTTGGGTTCATATCGAAAAATGCTTTCTAACGAGTTTAGAAATTAGAAATCTAACGGATGGATTTGGAATTATGTCCAAATCAAATTTGGAAAAGGTCGCTGTAAGTGCAGTTCGATGGCCGTTGATGGAAATCGACTGTACGGACCTTGATAAAATTATTAAAAATAGTAATAATTTGTGTAAAATCATAAGAAATGATTTGTGAATAATTGGGATAAAAAATTCCAAATTTGAAAAGATAAAAATAGATTTTTATCGAAATGAACTAGTTTTGAACTAGAATTATAATCCCATTTATTTTTAAAATAAATAAAGTGGATTTGAAATGGTATTGAAAATAACCAGAATTTCCAATATATAAAGTGGAAATGGATTTGAATCGAAATTGTCTTTGGAATATTTCGATGTTGGATTTCATGATGATACAGATATTGTTATGGGAATTTGAAAGATATATATATATCGTTATTTCCAATACGATGTTTGTTGGTCGTAGAATTTGATATTGAATATAAGCCGATATATTTTCTATTCAGAGCCTTGTATTTAATATCAAATGGGATTAGGGTTTGTCGTGAATGGTGTCGTCATTAACACTGTTCTTAAACCCAGTGGAGGAAAAGATTAAATCTTTTGTTTAGATTTAATGAAATATACCAATTAAATGATATTTAATTGGAATTGAATTAGAATGTGATTTTGGGTTTATAGTGAACCGTGTTTTAAATGACATTGGTTCTTTAACACAGTTAAAGACAGGATGTGATTTCCCAAGTTAAATAATCATTGATATTGATTTTTGGGAGGATTGAAACCAAGTGGAGTTTTAATGAATCTTTAATTTGATTGAAATGGTCGAGAATGGAGTATCACCAGTTTTGCTCCAGGCGATAGTTAAATCTTTAATTAGATTTGAACGTGAAATGGTAATTGAATTTACCAATAACACCGTGGTTTTAGATACGAAGTATGACCAGTTTTACCTCATGGGATTAATAGGTTGGGATTGGGAAATAAAATAAATGATTAATTCGGTATGGTTCGCTAATCCCGACCAATTTGAATTGATATTCAAAAGAAAATTAAATAATAAATTAAAGGAATTTATCTTTGATAAATTAATGGGAAAATTTCCCAAAGTATAAGAATATCTGAATAAAAGAATATTCTGAATTGGAATGAGGCGTATGTTGTGTTTGTGTAACACTTGTTTATTATATACGCGAATTATTCAGAAAGACCGGGTTTATCCCATTCTGAATAACTGATTTGATGTGGTGTCGAGGATGAAAATGGTGGTCGAAGACCGGAGGTCTTCACATCGTTTGGGTGATTACTGATGATCTTGATTGGGCTGTACACCCAAGAGGAGGGAATCAGTTGGTGATCGTCCAGACGTACTTGGAGATCGATGGATATGTGAGGTACAAGGTGCCTCCGGTTTCGTTCAGACCCAGAACGAACTTATAAATGGACTGTGTGTCCGACATTCGATTTTATTCTGTTTGACTGATTTCTATTAAATATATATCTGTTTGGCGGTGGAGAATTTATTCTCTTCCTTAACGCCCTTCTCTGAGACGTATGAGCTCAGGGGTTATATATTGATGGATATCAATCGCATGGAGTGAATTGCCTGTGTGGCATGGCTAAGTGGCAAATGATCAAGGCTTTTATTGAAAAGCAGAGTCTTGTGGTTGACATTCAAAGCACGACCTGTGTGGTATAGCTTTGTGTACCATTGATTCGCGAGCCTCACACCCCGGTTGTGAACTAGAAACGGGAAAGGACCTCAAGGAGGACATGCGTTTCTTTCTAGATAGGGTGTTGTCAGTGACGTACCAGCCCTGACATTTATATTATTTTCACCTGTGTGGTTGTTGCTGTTGCGAGGCACCTCGGATATATCGGTGTCTACGTGGAGCCGATGGAGTCATTTGGCCCATTGACGCCCCAAATGGTGGGAAAACGTAGTGTTCAGGCATTTTAATCCACATCGGTAGACCGGCCCTGACGATCCAAGGGCCCACCTAAGTCTGGGTCCTAAGACACGTGCTAGAGCGTCTCAAATCGGTAGAGGACTATCTTTTGCCTCGGTTCACAGATGGAAATCCAACTTCCAATACATGACATTGAGGTTTTGAGTGTAGAGCCTAGTATGACGACATAGTGGTATGGGGCACTTATGCCGTCTATGATTGATACTTATGATTTAAAGTTATTTTATACACTATGCACTTATAATAGTATCAAATGATTTGTTTTAAGCGTATCAAGCATTCTTGGCTATTATAAGGTAAAAACCCTATCCTCCGGCTTGCGTTGCATTGTGTGATGGGACCTGGGTCTTATAATAGCTTCATTGTCCTTTATTTGGCATTGCGCTGTTGTTTTATGCACTGGTATTCTTGGGAGGAAACCCGTTCCGTGTTATACGGCGTGGTCCCTTTATTTACCTAACTTTAATATAAAGATTAATAACTGTTTTAGTTCTCACACCAGTCACATGACTGACCTGGAGTTTATTGTTTTAACCTAAACTCTGGGTGCCCTTATTTTGACATGGGCAGCTAGTAGTTTTGGATTTGCAGATTTATACTCACAGGATCCTAGTTTACAGCTAGAACGATACTCGGAAAGCTCTGTATCCGTGTATTACTTTCAGTTGTGTTTTGTATTGTTTTTCCGCTGCTATGTAATTTATTGTAATATCTGATATTTTTATGTTGTATTATAATTATTCATACTCTGTATATTCTTGTATTCTGATGGAATTGTTGTAATAAGCAATGAAATGTTCTTCTATTTGCGTTCTGATTTGTCCTGTTCTCAAAGCAATCAGGGGTTTCGAACGGTCTTGGTTTGTTTAGCTATCGATTCAGATCGAGCGAAATTCCCGATCGTTACATGTGATATCGGAGCTTTGGTTTACAAAGCTCGGAGAATAAGACACTTTAGAACAAACGAAAGAATTCATCAGAGATTGGATTATTAATATCCAATGAAAATTACTCGTTAGAGATGGGATCAGTAGTATCCTAGAACGAGTGTGAAGAGTGATTTTCTTAAAATAAAATGAAAACCAAATTTATAGTTTTAATGTACTGGATAGATATAGAATCACACTCTAGTCGCCCGGAGATGGTTCTGATGATCGCTATAGTTCGAACATCATCAGAATTGGTATTCGAGTTTCGAAGGTGTGATATTTATATATTTCCAATTGACTGGTGTGAGAACCAAAACTATATAAGGCTTATTGTTGTGATTAGGCATCAAAAGCATGATTTTCTGTATATGTATCAAAATTATGAATTTGAAACATTAATCAACTAATTGATTGCTGATTGTTTTGTTTGATTAATTAAAATTTGGACCATTTAGCCAGATTGTATCAAATAGTGAATTGTATTGAAAATTTATCGCATTTGCATGCTTGTACATGTACTTACATTGAACAAGTCATAGCAAGGAGGCTAGAGCAGAAGAATAAAATTGTTTGCCCAACAAATAGGTACATGTTTACAAATTTATTGGGTTTGGATGATTTTATGAGCCGATTGGCTGTTTCTTTTTCTTTTTGGATTGATGATGGCCATGGGAGGCTATTTGAAATATCCCGAAGTCCCCGGTACATGGGAGGTTATGGCGAAATTTTCGGGTGTTAGCCAAATTTTTGAAAAATTTGAAAAGTTCTTAGAAACTGAAAAGTTGAAGAACTTAAGCATTATAGAAAATAATGGAAGTTGAGTTGATTAGTTAAACAACTTTCAGCTTCGTTCCTTTTCGGGGACGAAAAGTTTTAAGTGCGGGAGATTGTAATAACCCGAAAAATCTGAGCCAATTTAAAAAATTTATTTTTGGCAATTTTATTGAATTTTGAATATTTAAAATGAATTATTTTAAATAATAATGACAAGAAATTTAATTTGAATAGAAATAGAACGTATATTTTTATTTGAATCGTCGTTAGAATATAAATATTTATTTTAAATTATAAAAGGAATTGAAAATGGCGCGGAAGTTCGATAATTCGATTTCAAATTTCAAATGAATGTACATGATTCAAAATAAACCGGATTTTGGAGAAATAAAAAATATTTGAATCTACTTGAGAATAGCTTTCCAACGAGTCTGAAAAATTGAAATTTCATAGCAGGAATCAAAAGTTATGTCTAGTTGAAAATTCAGAATAATCGCTGTAGAATTCTGGCCCTTAAAAATGGAAATTTTGCAAACGACCTCGGTTTTCAACAAAACCACTTTTGTTGGATCCGTGATGTCAAGTTACTGCTAGGTTTCAAAATACATAATTTTCTGAATCAATATGTGAGCGTGGTAAAGGAAAACGCGTTTGACCAATTTCAGTTGATTTTAATCGACTGGAAAATGGCCATTTTTCAAACGGTCTCAGAATTTGACGAAATTAGTTTTGTTAGGACCATATCATCAATACAAAGCTAGGAATAATTTTTCTGTAATTTTTAGAGTGAGTATGTGTCCCCAGTAAATTTAAATGCGCGTTCAAATTCAATATATAGATATATATTTTGATTTTGATGAAAATTAATCGAAATGATCGAATCAGCTTGCGATACTTATCCCATTGTGTTCAGAATGAGGGTAATTAGCTATAGACGACAGTCGGTGGGTTCGATTTGGGTTTCGAAATAAAAAGTTAATTTTTGGAAAATAATAATAATAATAAATTAAATAAGAAAGTCAACGCATCCCCTTTATCTCTCTTTCCTCCTATCGTTCATACCTGAACAAAACAAAGAGAAAAAAGAAGAGGAAGAAAACCCACGGAGCCATCGCCCCAACCCACTCCCATCGCCATCGCTAACGTCGGAGCGCCACCCCCCTCCCCATAGACCGCCGTGACACCCAGCCATCGACGGATCCTCTCCCCTTCCCTTTAATCGAAACCACACACCCCTATACCCTCCCAAATCGAGCTCCTCCAACCCGGGTCCGCCACCGTGGGTCCCTAACGCCGCCACCCCGCCACTGAGCCATCCCCGACCACTCCTGGCACTACCGTGAACCTCACACCCCCCTCATTCGAATGAATAAAAAAAGAGGTAAGAAAGGTAAGTTACATTGTTTCTTTCTGTTTTTATTTTAAACTCGATTTGAATTTTAGTTTTAATTACTTATAGATTAGTTATCATTTTTATAAAACGGAAAAGCTTTGAGTTTGAAATGAAAAAAATAAGCTTTGATTTTGAAATATAGAAGAGATTAGATTTTTATATTATAGAGCTAATAAAAATATGATTTTTATATAATGTAGATAATAAAAATATGATTTTTATATAAGTAGATAATAAAAATATGATTTTTATATAATGTAGATAATAAAAATATGATTTTTATATAATATAGATAATAAAAGTACGATTTTTATACAATGTAGATTATAAAAATATGATTTTTATATAATGTAGATAATAAAAATGTGATTTTTATATAACGTAGATAATAAAAATATGATTTTTATATAAAGTAGATAATAAAATTTTGATTTTTATATATTTAGTGGATGCGGACAACGAAAGTGATAAAATGCGAGTGGCGAAGATTTCCTACATATGAAGAGTCGCGGTGTATTGGTTTAGCTAGTCGGTGAGAACTCCTCACTTTTATTTTGATTTCAATTTTGAAATATATACTAGGATGCAGACGGTGCTTAGCAGCACCCGGCACCTGTCGTCCACAGACCATGGATGACTTGTTTGTATGATTGTTTGTGTTGTGAAATTTGACTGTTGATTTTGATGGGGAAAATATAATTTCATGTGTTGAAGAAATATAATTTCATGTGTTGAAAAGAAGAAATATAATTTCATGTGTTGAAAGAAGAAATATAATTTCATGTGTTGAAAGAAAAATATGATTTCATGTGCAGAAAGAAAGATAAATTCATGTGTTGAAATAAAATATATATTCATGTGTTGAAATAAAATATATATTCATGTGTTGAAATAAAATATATATCCATGTGTTGAAATAAAATATTTATTCATGTGTTGAAATAAAATATATATTCATGGGTTGAAATAAAATAAATATTCATTTACAAATCGAACGATTTGTTTATGTATACCGATTTGACGAATATTGATTGGGACGATAAATTTTACACATCACCCAACTGCACAAATAAAATCTGTGTTTGATTGTTTGAAACCCCACACGGGTGTTGGGATGATATGTGACATACACTAATCCCGATTGTTTAGTTGTATGTCAATCGATGGGTTGACAGACTGTGTAAGCGTTAATTATTTATATTTAATGCTTATGCAGTTGTGTGGTGCACTCTGGATGATGGTAGATGATATATCATTGCTATTATATACGTGTGTTGTAGGGAATCCATATAATTAACGTTATATGGTAATTGATTGGGCCTCATTTGAATTTGGAATATAAGGAATATTATAATAGAAAATTCATGTTTTGAATAGAATAAATATTCATGTGTTGGATAGAAATATAAATTCATGTGTTGAATATAAATATAAATTCATGTGTTGAATAAAATAAATATTCATGTGTTGAATAGAAATATAAATTCATGTGTTGAATAGAAGAATATTCATGTGTTGAATAGAAATATAAATTCATGTGTTGAATAGAAATATAAATTCATTTGTTGAATAGAATAACGAAGTTATTGAAATATATAAAGCCGTGTTGTTTATATTGACGCCATTTTGACGTGAACGATATTTATATCTATTTTATTCATTTTTATAATGAATATAGAAAGGAAGTGATTTCAAAATATAACATTTTGAAAATATTATCATTTAGAGATTAATGATATGGAATATTCAATTTTGATTAGAAATTGAATATGAAGTTGAAATTGTTTTGAAAATGAATTTAAAAAGATTTATAAAATACGTTTTAAAAGGAAATCGACGAAATATATATAATATATATTATATATATATAATGTCCTGAATAGAACGCGCCGCGCCGCGACAGTTCGTGAATTTTGACCATTGACTTCGAATGGATATTATGGGAGATCCGACCGTCGGATTCTACTAAAACCAGAACCGTTGGGTTCGTATCAATAATAGCTTTCTAAAGAATATTAGAAATTAGAAATCTAACGGTTGGATTTGGAATTATGTCCAAATCAAATTTGAAAAAGGTCGATGTAAGTGCAGTTCGATAGCCGCTGATGGAAATCAACTGTACGGGCCTTGATAAAATTATTAAAAATAGTAATAATTTGTGTAAAATCAAAAGAAACGATTTGTGAAGAATTGGAATAAAAGTTTCCAAATTTGTCAAGATAAAAATAGATTTTTATCAAAATGAACTAGTTTTGAACTAGAATTATAATCCCATTTATTTTTAAAATAAATAAAGTGGATTTGAAATGGTTTTTAAAATAACCAGAATTTCCAATATATAAAGTGGAAATGGATTTGAATTGAAATTGTCTTTGGAATATTTCGATGTTGGATTTCATGATTGTACAGATACTGTTATGGAAATTTGAAAGATATATTTATATCGTTATTTCCAATATGATATTTGTTGGTCGTAGAAATTGATATTGAATATAAGCCGATATATTTTCTATTCAGAGCCTTGTATTTAATATCAAATAGGATTAGGGTTTGTCGTGAATGGTGTCTTCATTAACACTGTTCTTAAACCCAGTGGAGGAAAAGATTAAATCTTTTGTTTAGATTTAATGAAGTATACCAATTAAATGACATTTAATTGGAATTGAATTAGAATGTGATTTTGGGTTTATAGTGAACCGTGTTTTAAATGACAATGGTTCTTTAACCCAGTTAAAGACAAAATGTGATTTCCTAAGTTAAATAATCATTAAAATTGATTTTTGGGAAGATTAAAACCAAGTGGAGTTTTAATGAATCTTTAATTAGATTTAAATGATCAAGAATGGAGTATCACCAGTTTTGCTCCAGGCGATAGTTAAATCTTTAATTAAATTTGAACGTGAAATGGTAATTGAATTTACCGACAACACCGTGGTGTTAGATATAAAGTATGACCAGTTTTACTTCATGGGATGAGTAGGTTGGGATTGGTAAATAAAATAAATGATTACTTCGGTGTGGTTCGCTAATCCCGACTAATTTGAATTGATATTCAAAAGAAGATTAAAGAATAAATTTAAAGAATTTATCTTTGATAAAATTAATAGGAACCTTTCCCAAAGTATAAGGATATTTGAATAAAAGAATATTCTGAATTGGAATGAGGCGTATGTTGTGTTTGTGTAACACTTGTTTATTATATACACGAGTTATTCAGAAAGACCACGTTTATCCCATTCTGAATAACTGATTCGACGTGGTGTCGAGGATGAAGACAGTGGTTGAAGACTAGAGGTCTTCACATCGTTTCGGTGATTACTGATGATCTTGATTTGGCTGTACACCCAAGAGGAGGGAATCAGTTGGTGATCGTCCAGATGTACTTGGAGATCGATGGATATGCGAGGTACAAGGTGCCTCCAGTTTCGTTCAGACCCAGAACGAACTATTAAATGGACTGTGTGTCTGACATTGGATTTTATTCTGTGTGATTGATTTCTATTAAATATATATCTGTTCGGCGGTGGAGAATTTATTCTCTTGCTTAACGCCCTTCTCTGAGACGTACGAGCTCAGGAGTTATATATTGATGGATATCAATCGCATGGAGTGAATTGCATGTGTGGCATGCCTAAGTGGCAAATGATCAAGGCTTTTGTTGAAAAGAAGTGTCTTGTGGTTGACGATTAAAGCACGGCCTGTGTGGCATAGCTTTGTGTAGCGTTGATTCGCGAGCCTTACATCCCGGTTGTGAACCAGAAACGGGAGAGGGCCTCAGGGAGGACATGCGTTTCTTTCTAGCTAGGGTGGTGTCAGTGACCTACCAGCCCTGACATTTATATTATTTTCACCTGTTTGGTTGTTGCTGTCGCGAGGCGCCTCGGATATATCGGTGACTATGTAGAGCCGATGGAGTCATTTGGCTCATTGATGCCCCAAAGGGTGGGGAAACACAGTGTTCAGGCATTTTAATCCACTTCGGTGGACCGGCCCTGACGATTCAAGGGCCGACCTGAGTCTGGGTCCTGAGACACGGGCTAGAGCGTCTCGAATCGGTAGAGGACTATCTTTTGCGTCGGTTCACATATGGATATCCAACTTCCAATACGTGACTTTGCGATTTTGATTGTAGAGCCTTGTATGGCGACATAGTGGTATAAGGCACTTATGCCGTCTATGATTGATACTTATGATTTGAAGTTGTTTTATGCACTATGCACTTATAATAGTATCAAATGATTTATTTTAAACGTATCAAGCATTCTTGGCTATTATAAGGTAAAAACCCTATCCTCCGGATTGCATTACATTGTGTGATGGGACCTGGGTCTTATAATAGCTTCATTGTCCTTTATCTAGCATTGCGCTGTTATTTTATGCACTGGTATTCTTGGGAGGAAACCTGTTCCGTGTTATACGGCGTGGTCCCTTAATTTACCTAACTTTAAAATAAAGATTAATAACTGTTTTAGTTCTCACACCAGTCACATGACTGATCTGGAGTTTATTGTTTTAACCAAAACTCTGGGTGCCCTTATTTTGACACGGGCATCTAGTAGTTTTGGTTCTGCAGATTTATATTCACAGGATCCTGGTTTACAGCTGGAACGATATTCGAAAAGCTCTATATCTGTGTATTACTTTCAGTTGTGTTCTTTTATTGTTTTTCCACCGCTATGTAATTTATTGTAATCTCTGATATTTTTCTGTTGCATTATAATTATTCATACTCTTTATATTCTTATATTCTAATGGAATTGTTGTAATAAGCAATGAAATGTTCTTCTGTTTGCGTTCTGATTTGTCGTGTTCCCAAAGCAATCAGGGGTTTCGAACGGTCTTGGTCGGTTTAGCGATCGATTTGGATCGAGCGAAATTCCCGATCGTTACAGAAAGGTTAAAAGCAGAGACATATGGAAAGATGATAACAATGTAATGACTGATTAATATGTGCTATCCTGCTGCGCTCATTCTAGGACATTACTAATCCTCTCTCTAATGAGCTACTCGCCTTAGAATACTGCTGATTCTATCTAGACGAATTTTTTTTTAAAATGTTATATTCCGAAGCTAAGGTTAACTTTTAGCTCGGATACCAACTGTGACGACCCCAAACTTCCTTAATACGAAAGCAAGGATAATCGTTGGAATATAACATAATTACAACAATAGCAGATCTCAGATAATAGCATATAACATAAATTATTGCAGCGGAAGTAGGAATGTCATCAACATCACAACATCAAAGACATCAGAGTGCACAGTTACTGGATACACTTAGCAAATAGAAGTCTCAACAAAAGAAATAAGTCTTAATCTCCATCAAGTACATCATAATCAAAAGATGTCTAAATGTCTCAAAGCATAAATAAAAGATAAAATGATCTTCATCTTTGGTCACAAGCATGCTCCAACCCAACATATTGCATAAATACCTAAACCTGTCACTTGGCTGCCCATGTGAAAAGAGGGCACCCGAGTTTGCAAAGTGAAACAAACTATGAGTCAGTCATAGGACTGGTATGAGAAATCTTTCCTAACTTATTTAACAATATGGCTGATCACAGGACCACGCCGCTACCACGGAACGGGTATACTCCATTGGATTGCCAATGCATAAGTTTAATAAATTTTTATTCAAAAACAACGCAATGCTTTTTAGAAAAATGAAATCATTATAAGACTCAAGTCCCATCACACAATGCAACGCAAATCGGAGGATAGAGTTTTACCTTATAATGATCAAACATGCTTGACACGTAGAAAATAATATTTTTAATATTATTATTATTAGTGTCTAATCAGTTTTAAAATACTTCAAAGTAAATGTATCAATCCTAGACGGCATAGCTACCATATACTATGTCACCGTATATAGGTTTAAAATCAAAATCGTAATGTCGTATTAGGAATTGGGTTTCCATCATGAGTCGAGGCTAGGGACCATCTCGTTACCGATCCGAGACACTCTAGCAATGTCTCAGGATCCCCCATAGTGAACCCTTGGATCCTGCAAGGTCGGTCCATAAATTTACCTTAGTGGATTAGTTATGCCTAAACACATGCTTCCCGGTCCTATTGAACCTATAATTTGGTCACTATCGACCAATAAATCCGAGATACCTCATAATCCATCAACCACATAAGTAAAATGTCAGGGCTTGCAAAACCCTGATACCACTTCTAGCTAGAAAGAAACATGTGCACTCCCTACGTTCCCTTGTCCCGTTTTTGACTCTCATCGGGGTGTGAGGCTCGCGAGGTAAAGCTATACACAAAGCTATGCCGAAATAGGCTATGCTTTGATCATCAACCACGAAGCTCTTCTTTTCAACAAAAGTCTTGATCAATTGCATCTTGGCATGCCACATTGACAATTCATGCCATGCGATCGATAACTCTCAATATATAACCTCTGAGCTCGTGCGTCTCAGAGAAGGGTGTTAAGTAAGAGAATAAATTATCCGCCACCAAACCAATATATATTAAATAGAAATTAATTTACATGGAATGAAATCCAACATCGGACACACATCCATTTACAAGTCTGTTCTGGGTTTGAACGAAACCGAAGACACCTTATTCCTCATCCCGTATGTCCAATGCAGAAGATAGGTACTTGCTTATCCAGACAATCAACAAGTACATCCGGACAACTACCACTTTAACCCTTTACTGGGAGCTACCCAATGTCGGACATCCGTAGTCATCCTTTCGATGTGAAGATTGCCGGACTTCAGTCACCGTATTTAATATCTTCGATTTAAATCGCTATATAATTATTTGAAATGAGATTGAACTCTGTCTTTTCAAATAATTCTCGCATATATATAATTTAAAGCCATTTCATATCGCTAATATTATTTAATAAAGATTTATCGCTATTTTTATTTATACAAAAATAGCTCAATTTAATTTAATGACGCTTCGGGTCAATAGTGTCCCTGACGCTGTTTTTTCAAAATTTGATTTACACATATATCGAAATCTAACCATTGGATTTTAACAAAATTTATCTCGTTGGAAAGATCTTCCTAAAGCGGTCCTAACGGTTCCAGTTTTGGGAAAATCCGACGGTCGGATCTTTCAGTATAATCGTTTAAAGTTACGATTCCAAAACGCAAACTACCGCGCGCGATTTGTTTAATTTTAATTTATATTTATATATATGATTATATATAAATATAAATCATTTGATAATTCTACTTTCGTGTTTAACACGCCAAATAAAAGAATGTTTTAATTTACCTAACCATTTCAACATATTTTGTAATGTCAAATAAAATGTCTTTATTTGCATGAAATTTGCTAATGACAAATAAAAGAGAAACTTTTATTGTCATTACTTGTATGCAATTTCTATATTGGGGCTTAACAAATAAAAGGAAATATTTTATTTGTGTATATATATAATTTCAATATATAGTGTAAAAATGTTTACTTTAAATTTGCATACAAATTATAATGTATGTATTGATCATAAAAGTGATATTTTAACTTGCATACAATCCTAGTGTATGCATTTCAATAATAGTGATCCTGTGAATTGCGTGCAAATTCTATTGTATGCAATTTCTATAAAAAAATTGATATTATATCTTGCATACAAATTCTAGTATATGCATTTAAATAAAAATGATTCTTTGCGTTGCATACAAATTCTAATATATGCAATTTCTATAAAAATGATATTTTATCTTTTGCTGACGATTCTATTTCAACAAAAATGATTAGAAGTGATTCATTTATTTTGTTAACAATTATGATTTAACAAAATGAATATAAGTGATGGTGGCACTTATGTTGATAATACTAGTTTGACAAAATTAATAGTTTGCTCAAACTCAAATCTCTTTAACCAAAAATGTTATTTTTTTATAACTCAAATCTTGTCCAACAAAAATGTAAAATTTTATTTGCTCTAATCTTATTTAACAAAAATATTACTTTTTGTTTCACTCAAATCTTATTAACAAAAATGTTAATTTTTGTTTCATCCATTTTTACTTGACAAAAATGTATACTTTTGTTTTCACCCTTTTTAATGAACAAAAATGTATATTTTTGTTTTCACCCTTTTTAATGAATAAAAATGTATATTTTTGTTTAATCCTTTTTAATGAACAAACATGTTTCATTCTCTTCAATGAACAAAAGTGTACATCTTTCTTTAATCCTTTTTAATGAGCAAAAATGTCTCATTCTTTTTAATGAACAAAAATGTATATTTCTTTTAATGAACAAAAGTGTACATTTTTGTTCCTTTTAATGAACAAAAGTGTACATTTTTGTTTAATCCTTTTCAATGAACAAAAATGTCTTATTCTTTTTAATGAATAAAAATATATATTTCTTTTAACGAACAAAAGTGTACATTTTTTTAATCGTTTTTAACGAAAAAAAATGTCTTATTCTTTTTAATGAACAAAAATGCATATTTCTTTTATTGAACAAAAGTGTACATTTTTGTTTAATCCTTTTTAATAAGCAAAAATGTCTCATTTATTTTTCAAACAAAAATGTATATTTCTTGTTTAATTCTTTTTAATTAATAAAAATGTATATTTTTGCCTAATCCTTTTTAATTAACAAAAATGTATACTAATCCTTTTTAATTAACAAAAGTGTATATTTTTGTCTAATCCTTTTTAATTAACAAAAATGTATATTTCTGTCTAACAATCATTTTTTTTACAAAAATGGATAATTTGTTCAACAATTCTAATTTGACAAAAACTCATTTTTGTTTTCAACTACACTAATTTAACAAAAATGAATGTTTTTGTTTTCAACTAATCTACTGGACAAAAAAGTTCATTTTTGCTTCAATTAATCTTTTGACAAAAATATATAATTTAATTAAACTAATCTACTCTGACAAAAAGGCTCATTTTTGTTTCAAATAATCTTTTTGACAAAGATGTATACTTTGACTCGACTAATCTATTTTGTCAAAAATGACGGTTTTATTTCACCAATTCCAATTTGACAAAAATGTACATTTTTGCTTCAACTGAACTGATAAACAAAAAGTGATGATTTTTGTTTTCTACTAATCTAATAAACAAAATGCTAAATTTCATTTAGCTATTTTCTAATTAAAAAAATTGTCAAATTTTAAATCACCAAGTCTAATAAACATAACATGAGGGCTTGTTTTGCTATTTTTCTAATCAACATAATTGTTAGTTTTTTGCATTAACAAATCTAATGAACATAACATGATGATTTACTTCACTATTTTTCTAATTAACATATTTGTTAATTTCTGCATTAACAAATCTAATGAACATAACATGATGATTCATTTCACTATTTTTCTAAATAACATAATTGTTAATTTTAATCTAATGAACATAACATGATGATTTACTTCACTGTTTTTCTAAATAACATAATTGTTAATTTTTGAAGATCTACATAACACAATAATCATCAATCAAATCACGTATGACAATTGACAGAAATATTACAGCGTATGATTTAACAACATCAGTTCTAGATACGTATCATGATTAAATAATTTTAATTATATAAAAAAGAAAGATAAATAGAATTTCTCACAGTCGATTTAATTCTGAATGATACAAATCTAAAATTTCGGTCCAACTTTTGATTTGCTCTAAATCCATTCTAATTAGTTTAGAAATGCAAATCTCGGGATCACGATCGCAACGCTTTTGAAATCGTTTAATTCTAATTCAGTATGCATTAGTTACGATTTAATTAAGGTAGAAAACATTTTAAAAATAATTAATTAAATAATTTAAAATGGAATCTACCCTTTCTTCCCCAGTCAGACAAAGGGCGATAGCTTTTCACTATTGTTCGATTCTAGGTTTCCACTTATCGATCAAGCAGCTCAACTCCGCGATGATCAGGACGTGCCACGACCAAGAGCTAGGGGAGACGCACGCAAAAGGGCCCATAGTGTCTAATGCGATCGCACCTAGGCAAGGTGACGGCGGTTGAAACGCGTGGACTTTGGGATGCCGGTGCTTCGCGGATACTCGATGGTAGAGGACGAATCTGGTATGGATGGACAGAGGAGAAAGAGTACTATGAAATCCCCTAAAGGATTGTTAGATTTTGTTGAGTGATTTGTAAATTATTTGGGAAGAACAATTTGAACAATATCGGCCATAGAAATGGGGCGGCGGCTGCCTGTAATAGGGTATTAGGGTTTTTGCTGATTTGTTTAAGTGTATTTATAATATAAAAATATTAAATTCCCTTAATTCTAGGTTTTAGCCCATAAATCCATAACAACTCCAATCCCAACCTAAGAAAAGTTGTTACTACCCAGTTATCCCCGTTCCGGAACGAATGGGCTAGGTCTGGTCCGCCCAAACGATTGTTTTCATCCTGTTTTCTTTAATTTAAAATTTAAATCCTTTATTTAATTAATTCGATCTTACATTTAAATTCACTGGAGCCACATACGAACTCCGAAAATTCTCGAAAAATAAATATAGCTATATTTTGACGATACGGTCCTAACAAAATTAATTTCGTCGAATTTGGAGATTGTTTGAAAAATGGCCTTTTTAACGGTTGATTAAATTCAACAGAAATTATCGAACGCAGTTTAAATTACTACACTCGCATACTAATCCCAAAAATTATGCAAAATTAAAACTTAGCAAAAAATTGATATTCCAAATTCGACAAAAATGGTTTTGTCAAAAAAGGAGGTTGTTTGTATAATGGCCATTTATACGGGCTATAAATTATACTATATTCCACAACGACTATTCTGAATATTCAATTGGCCATAAGTTTTTATTCCCACTATGAAATTTTGATTTTTTGGATTCATTGGAAATATATTTTTAAATAGATTAAGGTATTTTTGGTTTCACTAAAATCCGTTTTATTTTGAATCCTTTACATTCAGTCAAAGTTCAGATTCAAATTTTCAAACTACCGTGCTATTTCTAATTCCTTTTAAAATTAAAATAAATATATTCGTTCTAACTTCATTTTAAATAAATTTTAAATCATTACTATTTAAAATAAATTATTTTAACAATTCAAAATTCATTGAAATAGCCAACATGAAAATTTTAAATTGGTTCTGATTTTCCGGGTTGTTACATATAGTAATATCAAAATGATTTGTTTTTAAACGTACCAAGCATGTTTGGCTATAATAAGGGAAAACTCTATCCTCCCGCTTGTGTTGTATTGTGTGATGGGACTTGAGTCTTATAATAGCTTCATTTTTAAAAAACGTAGCATTTTTTTATTTTAAACTGAGATTCATGTGGAGTAAACCCGTTGCGTGACATACGAAGTGGTCCCGTGATTTACCATATTTTAAAGTAAAGATTTAATAACTGTTTCAGATCGCACACCAGTCCCATAACTGACTTGGAGTTTATTGTTTTAACCTAAACTCTGGGTGCCCATATTTTCCACATGGGCAGCTAGTAGTTTTGGGTTTTTTGGCAGATATTTCTTTTAACAGGGTCCTGGTTTACAGCTATACCTATATTCGGAAAGCTTTATATCCGTGTATTTCTTTTAGTTGTGTTTGTTGATGTACTTCCGCTACGCATTGTATTATATATTTTTATTTTTTCCACTATGTAACTTAATCTCTAATATTTTCCGATGTGCAATATTTATTCATACTATGTTATATTCTTGTACTTTGATGTAATTGTTGTAATAGCAATGAAATGTTCTATTGTTTGTGTCCTATGCGTAGTGTTCTCAAAGCAATCTGTTATTTCTCATCTCTTCGGAGACCGGGGGATTTCAGATCGTTACAGTTTTTCATTAGAGCTTTGGTTACAAAGCTTGAGAACAAGGCACATTAGAACCGAATGAGAGAATTCTTCAGAGATAGGATTTGTGTAAAGACCCGTAACTTCCCCGGTAAGGAAAGCCCGGATACTTTGAGGACAAGACGAATCTGAACGCAAACAGAAGAACATTTCATTGTTAATTACAACAATTCCATCAGAATACAAGAATATACAGAGTATGAATAAATATTACACATAATAAATTATCAGAGATTTAAATTACATTGCATAACAGCGGGAGATAATACAAAACACAACTGAAGGACATATACGGATACAGAGATTTCCAGATATCATTCCAGCTGTAAACCAGGTTCCTGTGAATATAAATCTGCAAAACCGAAACTACTAGCTGTTGAAGCGACCCGAACTTCCCCGGTCTCCGAAGAGATGAGAAAGAACGAATTACTGTGAGGACAGGACAAATCAGAACGCAGACGGAAGAACATTTCATTGTTATTACAACAATTCCATCAGATATAAGAATATACACGGTATAATTGAATAAATTACATTTGATAAATATCAGAGATTACAATAAATTACATAGCAGCGGAAAATAATACAAAGCACAACTGAAGGTGATATACGGATACAGAGCTTTCCGGATATCATTCCAGCTGTAAACCAGGATCCTGTGAATATAAATCTGCAAAACCAAAACTACTAGCTGCCCGTGCGGAAAATAGGGGCACCCAGAGTTTAGGTTAAAACAATAAACTCCAGGTCAGTCATGTGACTGGTGTGAGAACTAAAACAGTTATTTAAAACTTTACTTTAAAAGAGAGTGATTCAAGGGACCACGCCGTATAACACGGAACGGGTTTCCTTCCAAGAACACCAGTGCATAGAATAAACAACACAAGGCTTTTTCGAAAAATGAAGCTATTATAAGACCCAGGTCCCATCACACAATGCAACGCAAGCCGGAGGATAGGGTTTTCCGTTATAATAACCAAACATGCTTGGTACGTTTAAAACAAATCATTTGATACTATAATAAGTGTATAGTGTCAAAACAATTTCAATCATAAATATAAATCATTTCTTTTGATTTTACACAAATTATTACTATTTTTAATAATTTTATCAAGGCCCGTACAGTCGATTTCCATCAACGGCCATCGAACTGCACTTACAGCGACCTTTTCTGTATTTGATTTGGACGTATCTCCAAATCCAACCGTTAGATTTCAAATTTCTAATATTCGTTAGAAAGCTCTTTTCGATACGAACCCAACGGTT
Organism: Allium sativum; assembly: GCA_030737875.1. NCBI lineage: Eukaryota > Viridiplantae > Streptophyta > Magnoliopsida > Asparagales > Amaryllidaceae > Allium > Allium sativum. The sequence goes on along the minus strand of CM060910.1, from coordinate 604,339,035 downwards.
CCGGTTTTAGGAGAATCCGACGGTCGGATCTCCTGTAATGTCCGTTTGAAATAAATGGTCGAAATTTACGAATTATCGCGGCGCGACGCGTTCTATTCAGGCCATTATATATATAATATATATATATATATATATATTTCGTCGATTACCATTCAAAACGAATTTTATAAATAGTTTTGAATTCGTTTCAAAAACAATTTCAACCTTTATTTCAAATCAAATCAAAATTGAATTTTTCCTTATAAATTCGTTTTAGAATTCGTTTCTATTCAATTCAAATTTCAATTCAATTCAAATTCGTTTTCTATTCAATTCAATTCAAATTCCATTCAAATCAAATTCATTTCGTTTTCTATTTGAATCCAATTCATTTCGTTTTCTATTTGAATCAAATTCATTTCGTTTTCTATTCAATTCTAATTCAAATTGGTTTTCTATTCAATTCAAATTAAATTCGTTATATATTCAATTGAAACCAAATTTGTTTTCTATTCAATTCAATTCGAAATTGTTTTATATTCAATTCATTTCGAAATCGTTTTATATTCAATTCATTTCGAAATCTTTTTATATTCAATTCATTTCGAAATCGTTTTATATTCATTTCGTTTCGAAATCGTTTTCAATTCAATTCATTTCGAAATCATTTTATATTCAATTCATTTCGAAATCGTTTTCAATTCAATTCATTTCGAAATCCTTTTCAATTCAATTCATTTCGAAATCATTTTCAATTCAATTCATTTCGAAATCATTTTCAATTCAATTCATTTCGAAATCATTTTCAATTCAATTCATTTCTCAATCCAAAATATTCAATTCATTTCTCAATCCAAAATATTCGATTACGAAATCACTTTTCAATATTCATTTTAAAATGAGTAAAATCGATATAAATATCGTTCACGTCAAAATGGCGTCAATCTAATCAACACGGCTTCATATATTTCTATTTCCAAATATTCTATTTCAAATATTTCTTTTTCAATTATTTCTGTTTCAAATATTTCGTCCAACACATGACTAATCTCAACGGATGAGTACTGTCAACACATGAACCTTTATTTTATATTGATAAAGATGTAAATTTTATTATTAAAATATTACGTTCAACACATGACTAATCTCAACGGATGAGTACAGTCAACACATGAACCTTTATTTTATAATATTCTTTATTTTCTAAATTGGAATGAGGCCAAATCAATCACCATATAATGTCAATTATATGGATTTTCATACATCACACGTATATAATAGCATTGAAAAATAATCAACCATCAACCAAAGTGTACTACACTGTATAAGCATCAAATATAGATATCTAACGCTTATAACAGCCTGTCAATCAATCGATCGACATATTTAATCTATCAGGATGAGTGAACTTCAAATTTCATCCCAACACCCGTGTGGGGTTTCAAACAATCAAACACAGATTTTAGTTGTGCAGTTGGGCGATGTGTAAAATTTATCGACCCAATCAATATCAGTCAAATCAGTGTATATTAACAAATCGGCCGATTTGTTTATAAATATTTATTTACTTTCACGTTAAAAATTATATTTTTAACTATAAACATTTTATTTTAACATAAGAATTTCTATTCAGTTCATTTATTCAATAAAATTGATATTTTTATTTTTCTAACATATTTTAGAAAATTTCGGCGGCATAACGGCACGATACTAGAAACGGGACGAGGCCTAGCCTTATCCCCGGTCTAGTGAAGGCCCACGCCATTCACACATCAATCAAATCCATTCATTTCACCAAACAATTCAATTTCAATCAAATAATCTAACTAATTTTTGCAATCAAACAAACAAGTCCATGGTCTGTGGACGATTGTGTCGGGTGCTACTAAGCACCGTCTGCATCCTAGTATATATATATAACTAGAAAAGAAATTAAAGAGTGAGAAATTCTCACCGATAGCTATCCAATCATCTTGACTCTTCTTTTGTAGAAGTCTTCGTCATTCTCGCCTTTTGTCATCTCCGTTGCCCGGATTCTCTACATATGTAAAAATCGAATTTTTTTCTTCGTTATTTAATATATAAAAATCGAATTTTTACTATGCTATTCAATATATAAAAATCGAATTTTTACTATTCTATTCAATATATAAAAATCAAATTTTTACTATGCTATTCAATATATAAAAATCAAATTTTTACCATGCTATTCAATATATAAAAATCAAATTTTTATTATACTATTCAATATATAAAAATCAAAATTTTATTATACCATTCAATATATAAAAATCAAATTTTTATAATACTATTCAATATATAAAAATCAAATTTTTACTATGCTATTCAATATATAAAAATCAAATTTTTACTATGCTATTCAATATATAAAAATCAAATTTTTACTATACTATTCAATATATAAAAATCAAATTTTTATAATACCATTCAATATATAAAAATCAAATTTTTATTATACTATTCAATATATAAAAATCAAATTTTTATTATACCATTCAATATATAAAAATCAAATTTTTATTATACTATTCAATATATAAAAATCAAATTTTTATTATACTATTCAATATATAAAAATCAAAATTTTACTCCGCTACTATATAGATAAAAAATTATATTTTCACATCGATGTTCATATAGTAAAGATTATATTTTTATCACGCCATTCTTCATATAAAGATTTCGCCTTTTCAAAAATAAATATTTCGCCTTTTCAAAAATAAATATTTCGCCTTTTCAAAAATAAAGATTTCGCCTTTTCAAAAATAAAGATTTCGCCTTTTCAAAAATAAATATTTCGCCTTTTCAAAAATAAATATTTCGCCTTTTCAAAAATAAAGATTTCGCCTTTTCAAAAATATCATTATAAAAATCACATTTTTATTTTGCTACACATATAAAGATGCTATTTTTAATATTCCTATCATGTAAAAATTATATTTTTAATCCACTACATAAGTAAAAATCATATTTTTACTTCACTACTTATATCAAAAATCGTCTTTTCACTTTTAAAATTAAAAATCCCTCCTTTCTCTACTATGTATATATATTTTAAAACAATACTAATCTCAGTTTTAAAATCACATTAATTTCAGTATTAAAATCACGTAAAAATCATTTTTAATGGCATTAAATAAATAAAACAAAAGAAATATAAAGCTTACTGTGTTCGTTCGAGGCAAAATGAGGGCTCGGGGTGATGCGCGGCTTGCTGGTGGTTCGTCGGAGGTCGGGGTTTGGGCCGGGGGGGGGGGGGGGGGGTGCGGTTTGTTGTCGACACGGGGAGGACGTGGGTTGGGGGGGTTTCATGGATCGAGCGTCGATCTGGGGGGGGGGGGGGGGGGGGCGGGGTTCGGAGGTGGCGCCCTCCTTTGAGGCGGCGGCGACGATCATCGGGGGGGGGGGGGGCGGCGACGGGTTTCCCCCCCCCGTCTTCCTCTTTTTTTTTTATAAATCGATTTCTGAAAATAAACGGGGGGGGGGGGGGGGGAGAGAAGTTAAGGGGAGAGGAAAGAGGTTTTTAATTTATTTAATTATTTTATTTTCAAAAAGTAACTTTTCCATTCGACCTCGAAACAAGGCCCACCGCCTGTCGCCATAGCTAATTACCCCCATTCCGAACACAATGGGATATGTATCGTAGGCTAATTCGATCATTTCGATCGGTTTCCGTTAAAATCAACATATAACTATATATATTGAATTTGAACGCGCATTTCTATTTACCGGGGTCACATACTAACTCTAAAAATTGCAGAAAAATATTTTCTAGCTTCGTATTGACGATACGGTCCTAACAAAACTAGTTTCGTCGAATTTTGAGACCGTTTGAAAAATGGCCAATTTCCAGTCGATTAAAATCGACTGAAACTGGTCAAACGCGTTTTCCTTTGCCACGCTCACATATTGATTCGAAAAATTATGAAATTTGAAACCTAGCAATAATTTGACATCACGGAACCAACAAAAGCGGTTTCGTCGAAATCCGATGTCGTTTGCAAAATTTCCATTTTTAAGGGCCTGAATTCCATAGCGACTATTCAGAATTTTCAACTGGACATATCTTTTGATTCCCGCTATGAAATTTCAATTTTTCGGATTCGTTGGAAAGATATTCTCAAATAGATCCTACTATTTTTGGTTTCACTAAAATCCGGATTGTTTTGCACCCAGTACGTTCAATTAAAGTTTGAAATCGAATTATCGAACTACCGCGCCATTTTCAGTTCTATTTATAATTATAAATAATTATTTATATTCTAACGACGACGTATATAATATATACGTTTGAATTATATTCAAAATAAATTTCTCGTCAATATTATTTAAAATAAATTATTTTAAATATTCAAAATTCGCTAAAATTGTCGAAATAAAAATTTTAAACTGGTTCAGATTTTCCGGGTTATTACAATCTCCCCCACTTAAAACTTTTCGTCCCCGAAAAGGAACAAAGTCGAAAGTGGTTTGATTAATCAACTCTACGTTCGATCTGGCTTCCATTCTCCAAATTTTCAGTTTCTGAGAATTTTCTAATTTTCAAAAATTTGGCTAACACCCTAAATTTTCGAAAAATTTCGCCATAACCTCCCCTGCACCGGGAACCACGGGAAAATCCCGAAATTGCCATACAGGCCTTCTGATCTCAAAAAGAAAAAGAAAAAGCCAAGCGGCTAGCCAATAGGCTCATAAAATTATCATCACCCTAACAAAACAGTAAATTATATAGTAAACATGTACCTATTTGTCGGGCAAACAAATTTTATTCTCTGCTCTAGCCTCCTTGCTATGACCTGTTCAATGTAAGTATATGTATATGCAAGCAAATGCGACCAATTTCAATACAATTCAATATTTGGTTCAATTAGGCTAAATGGTTCAAAATTATCAAACAAATAAACAAACAACACAAACATCAATCAATTAGTGGATTAACGTTTCAAATTCATAATTTTGATACATATACAAAAATCATGTTTTTGATGCCAATTCACAACAATGTGTTCTAGCTTTATAAGTTTTGGTTCTCACACCAGTCTAATGGAAATATATAGAAAATCACACCTTCGAAACACGAACATAACTTCGGATGATGATCGATCAATCATCAGAACCATCTCCGGGTGTCTAGAATGTGATTCTATATCTATCCAGTATATTAAAACTTCGAATATACGTTCATGACGCGTATATGCAAAACCTTTATATAATGGATTGTCCAAATTCAAAATAAATAAATATTCAAATACATATAAAACGATTTAAATTTTCAAAACAAAATTGTTTTCATCTGAAAAAAAAATTACTCTTCACACTCATTCTAGGATACTACTGATCCTATCTCTAACGAGTCATTCTAATTGGATATTGCTAATCCAATATCTGATGAATTCTTTCGTATGGTTCTAATGTGTCTTGTTCTCGAGCTCTGTAAACCAAAGCTCTGATACCAAATGAAGCGACCCGAACTTCCCCGGTCTCCGAAGAGATGAGAATGAACGAATTACTGTGAGGACAGGACAAATCAGAACGCAGACGGAAGAACATTTCATTGTTATTACAATAATTCCATCAAATACAAGAATATACAGAGTATAATTGAATAAATTACATTTGATAAATATCAGAGATTAAAATAAATTACATAGCAGCGGAAAATAATACAAAGCACAACTGAAGGTGATATACGGATACAGAGCTTTCCGGATATCATTCCAGCTGTAAACCAGGATCCTGTGAATATAAATCTGCAATACCAAAACTACTAGCTGCCCGTGCGGAAAATAGGGGCACCCAGAGTTTAGGTTAAGACAATAAACTCCAGGTCAGTCATGTGACTGGTGTGAGAACTGAAACAGTTATTTAAAACTTTACTTTAAAAGAGAGTGATTCAAGGGACCACGCCGTATAACACGGAACGGGTTTCCTCCCAAGAACACCAGTGCATAGAATAAACAACGCAATGCTTTTTCGAAAAATGAAGCTATTATAAGACCCAGGTCCCATCACACAATGCAACGCAAGCCGGAGGATAGGGTTTTCCCTTATAATAGCCAAACATGCTTGGTATGTTTAAAACAAATCATTTGATACTATAATAAGTGTATAGTGTCAAAACAATTTCAATCATAAATATAAATCATAGACGGCATAGCATCCCATGCTACTATGTCGTCATACTAGGCTCTACAAATAAAGCCGAAATATCTTGTATTGGAAATTGGATTTCCGTCATGAGTCGAGGCAAGGGGCAAGCTCCTCTCCGCTTCGAGACACTCTAGCAAATGCCTCGGGACTACACACTCTGGGCAACCCCGGATGCGGCTGGGCCGATCGTCACTTACGTAAGAGGATTGGCAATTCCTGAACACACGTTTCCCGGTCCTTACAGACCTATAATCGAGGCGCCTCATTCCAACAACCACAAAGGTGAAAAGTATATAAATGTCAGGGCTGGTAAGTCACTGACACCACCATAGCTAGAAAGAAACGTCGTGCTCTCCCAGTGGTCCGTATCCCGTTTTTAACTCATACCGAGGTGTGAGGCTCGCGAATTCACGTTATACACAAAGCTATGCCACGTAGGCCGTGCTTTGATCATCAACCACAAGACTTTGCTTTTCAACAGAAGCCTTGATCATTGCATCTTAGCGTGCCACACAGGCAATTCATGCCATGCGATTGATATCTATCGATATATAACCTCTAAGCTTGTACGTCTCAGAGAAGGGCGTTAAGCAAGAGAATAAATTCTCCGCCTCCAAACAGATATATATTTAACAGAAATCAATCAACACAGAATAAAATCCAATGTCAGACACACAATCCATTTACAAGTTCGTTCTGGGTCCGAACGAAACCGGAGGCACTTTCCTCGCATATTCATCGATCTCCAAGTACGTCTGGACGAGCACCAACTGTTTCCATCCTCTTGGGTGTACAGCCCAATCAGGATCATCAGTAATTATCCAAACGATGTGAAGACTTCCGGTCTTCGACCACCGTCTTCATCTTCGACTTATCGTCGAATCGATTATTCAGAATGGGTATAAACCCGGCCTTTCCGAACCACCCGCGTATATTAAAAACAAATGTTGTGCAAACACAACATACGCCTCATTCCAATTCATTAGTCACTAACCGTAAATCAGTAAGAGAGCAATTCCCCAAATATTAACCCCGAAGGCCGAAACCAACATCAGATCAATACCCAGGAAACCATTCTTCTTAACTAACCTTCAGCTAGTTTCTAAATTTCATATTCTTAGGGAAAGGTTCCCATTAATTTTATCCAAGATAAATTCTTTAAAATTTATCCTTTAATCTTCCTTTGGATATCATTTCAAACCAAATAATGATTTTCCAAACTAGTCGAGATTAGCGAACCACACCGGAGTAATTATTTATTTTATTGCCCAATCCCAACCTATTCATCCCATGAAGCAAAACTGGTAATACTCCATATCTAACACCACGGTGTTATCGGTAGAATTAATTACCATTTCACGTTCAAATCTAATTAAAGATTTAACTATCGCTTTGGAGCAAAACTGGTGATACTCCATTCTCGCTCATTTTCCAAATTTGATAATTTAAATTACCAATTCTCATTTCAATTTAATTGCAGATTCATTAAAACTCCTTTTACTGGGTTAAAGAACTAGTGTCATTTAAAACACAGTCCACGATAAACCCAAATCACATTCTATTTATTATCGGGTTAAAGAACTAGTGTTATTTAAAATACCGTTCACAATAAACCCACAAATCAATTCTAATTCAATTCAAATCTAATATATTAGGAATTCCAATTATTTAAAACCCCTTTTTAAATCTAATTTATTTATTTAAAAATAAAAAAAATCGGGTTTTAAATTTAGTTCAAACTAGTTCATTTCGATAAAAATCTATTTTTATCTATTCAAATATGGAGTTTTCCATCCCAAATTTTCCCAAATCATTTCTTATGATTTTACACTAATTATTACTATTTTTAATAATTTTATCAAGGCCCGTACAGTCGATTTCCATCAACGGCCATCGAACTGCACTTACAGCGACCTTTTCTGAATTTGATTTGGACGTATCTCCAAATCCAACCGTTAGATCTCAAATTTCTAATATTCGTTAGAAAGCTCTTTTCGATTTGAACCCAACGGTTCCGGTTTTAGGAGAATCCGACGGTCGGATCTCCCGTAATGTCCGTTTGAAATAAATGGTCGAAATTTACGAATTGTCGCGGTGCGGCGCGTTCTATTCAGGCCATTATATAATATATATATATATATATATATATATATATATATTTCGTCGATTACCATTCAAAACGAATTTTATAAATAGTTTTGAATTCATTTCAAAAACAATTTCAACCTTTATTTCAAATCAAATCAAAATTGAATTTTTCCTTATAAATTCGTTTTAGAATTCGTTTCTATTCAATTCAAATTTTAATTCAATTCAAATTCGTTTTCTATTCGATTCAATTCAAATAAAATTCATTTCGTTTTCTATTTGAATCCAATTCATTTCGTTTTATATTTGAATCAAATTCATTTCGTTTTCTATTCAATTCTAATTCAAATTGGTTTTCTATTCAATTCAAATTAAATTCGTTATATATTCAATTGAAACCAAATTTGTTTTCTATTCAATTCAATTCGAAATCGTTTTATATTCAATTCATTTCGAAATCGTTTTATATTCAATTCATTTCGAAATTGTTTTATATTCAATTCATTTCGAAATCGTTTTATATTCAATTCATTTCGAAATCGTTTTCAATTCAATTCATTTCGAAATCATTTTATATTCAATTCATTTCGAAATCGTTTTCAATTTAATTCATTTCGAAATCATTTTCAATTCAATTCATTTCGAAATCGTTTTTAATTCAATTCATTTTGAAATCATTTTCAATTCAATTCATTTCGAAATCATTTTCAATTCTATTCATTTCGAAATTATTTTCAATTCAATTCATTTCGAAATCTTTTTCAATTCAATTCATTTCTCAATCCAAAATATTCAATTCAATTCATTTCTCAATCCAAAATATTCGATTACGAAATCACTTTTCAATATTCATTTTAAAATGAGTAAAATCGATATAAATATCGTTCACGTCAAAATGGCGTCAATCTAATCAACACGGCTTCATATACTTCTATTTCCAAATATTCTATTTCAAATATTTCTTTTTCAATTATTTCTATTTCAAATATTTCGTCCAACACATGACTAATCTCAACGGATGAGTACTGTCAACACATGAACCTTTATTTTATATTGATAAAGATGTAAATTTTATTATTAAAATATTACGTTCAACACATGACTAATCTCAACGGATGAGTACAGTCAACACATGAACCTTTATTTTATAATATTCTTTATTTTCTAAATTGGAATGAGGCCAAATCAATCACCATATAATGTCAATTATATGGATTTTCATACATCACACGTATATAATAGCATTGAAAAATAATCAACCATCAACCAAAGTGTACTACACTGTATAAGCATCAAATATAGATATCTAATGCTTATAACAGCCTGTCAATCAATCGATCGACATATTTAATCTATCAGGATGAGTGAACTTCAAATTTCATCCCAACACCCGTGTGGGGTTTCAAACAATCAAACACAGATTTTAGTTGTGCAGTTGGGCGATGTGTAAAATTTATCGACCCAATCAATATCAGTCAAATCAGTGTATATAAACAAATCGGCCGATTTGTTTATAAATATTTATTTACTTTCACGTTAAAAATTATATTTTTAACTATAAACATTTTATTTTAACATAAGAATTTCTATTCAGTTCATTTATTCAATAAAATTGATATTTTTATTTTTCTAACATATTTTAGAAAATTTCGGCGGCATAACGGCACGATACTAGAAACGGGACGAGGCCTAGCCTTATCCCCGGTCTAGTGAAGGCCCGCGCCATTCACACATCAATCAAATCCATTCATTTCACCAAACAATTCAATTTCAATCAAATAATCTAACTAATTTTTGCAATCAAACAAACAAGTCCATGGTCTGTGGACGATTGTGTCGGGTGCTACTAAGCACCGTCTGCATCCTAGTATATATATAACTAGAAAAGAAATTAAAGAGTGAGAAATTCTCACCGATAGCTATCCAATCATCTTGACTCTTCTTTTGTAGAAGTCTTCGTCATTCTCGCCTTTTGTCATCTCCGTTGCCCGGATTCTCTACATATGTAAAAATCAAATTTTTTTCTTCGTTATTTAATATATAAAAATCGAATTTTTACTATGCTACTCAATATATAAAAATCGAATTTTCACTATGCTATTCAATATATAAAAATCAAATTTTTACTATGCTATTCAATATATAAAAATCAAATTTTTACTATGCTATTCAATATATAAAAATCAAAATTTTGTTATACTATTCAATATATAAAAATCAAATTTTTATAATACCATTCAATATATAAAAATCAAATTTTTATAATACTATTCAATATATAAAAATCAAATTTTTACTATGCTATTCAATATATAAAAATCAAATTTTTACTTTGCTATTCAATATATAAAAATCAAATTTTTACTATACTATTCAATTTATAAAATTCAAATTTTTATAATACTATTCAATATATAAAAATCAAATTCTTATTATACTATTCAATATATAAAAATCAAATTTTTATTATACCATTCAATATATAAAAATCAAATTTTTATAATACTATTCAATATATAAAAATCAAATTTTTATTATACTATTCAATATATAAAAATCAAATTTTTATTATACTATTCAATATATAAAAATCAAATTTTTATTATACTATTCAATATATAAAATTCAAATTTTTTTATACTATTCAATATACAAAAATCAAATTTTTATTATACTATTCAATATATAAAAATCAAATTTTTACTCCGCTACTATATAGATAAAAAATTATATTTTCACATCGATGTTCATATAGTAAAGATTATATTTTTATCACGCCATTCTTCATATAAAGATTTCTCCTTTTCAAAAATAAATATTTCGCCTTTTCAAAAATAAATATTTCGCCTTTTCAAAAATAAAGATTTCGCCTTTTCAAAAATAAATATTTCGCCTTTTCAAAAATAAATATTTCGCCTTTTGAAAAATAAATATTTCGCCTTTTCAAAAATAAATATTTCGCCTTTTCAAAAATAAAGATTTCGCCTTTTCAAAAATATCATTATAAAAATCACATTTTTATTTTGCTACACATATAAAGATGCTATTTTTAATGTTCCTATCATGTAAAAATTGTATTTTTAATCCACTACATAAGTAAAAATCATATTTTTACTTCACTACTTATATAAAAAATCGTCTTTTCACTTTTAAAATTAAAAATCCCTCCTTTCTCTACTATGTATATATATTTTAAAAAAAACTAATCACAGTTTTAAAATCACATTAATTTCAGTATTAAAATCATGTAAAAATCATTTTTAATGGCATTAAATAAATAAAACAAAAGAAATATAAAGCTTACGGTGTTCGTTCGAGGCAAAATGAGGGCTCGGGGTGATGCGCGGCTTGCTGGTGGTTCGTCGGAGGTCGGCTGGGCTATCGGAGGTCGGGGTTTGGGCCAGGGGGGTGCGGTTTGCTGTCGACGCGGGGAGGACGTGGGTTGGGGGGGTTTCATCGATCGAGCGTCGATCTGGGGGGGGGGTTCGGAGGTGGCACCCTCCTTTGAGGCGGCGACGACGATCATCGGGGGGGGGGGGGTGGGGCGGCAGGTTCCCCCCCGTCTTCCTCTTTTTTTTATATATATAAATCGATTTCTGAAAATAAACGGGGGGGGGAAGAGAGAAGTTAAGGGGAGAGGAAAGAGGTTTTTAATTTTTTAATTTATTTAATTATTTTATTTTCAAAAGGTAACTTTTCCATTCGACCTCGAAACAAGGCCCACCGCCTGTCGTCCATAGCTAATTACCCCCATTTCGAACACAATGGGATATGTATCATAGGCGGATTCGATTGTTTCGATCGGTTTCCGTTAAAATCAACATATAACTCTATATATTGAATTTGAACGCGCATTTCTATTTACCGGGGTCACATACTAACTCTAAAAATTGCAGAAAAATATTTTCTAGCTTCGTATTGACGATACGGTCCTAACAAAACTAGTTTCGTCGAATTCTGACACCGTTTGAAAAATGGCCAATTTCCAGTCGATTAAAATCGACTGAAACTGGTCAAACGCGTTTTCCTTTGCCACGCTCACATATTGATTCGAAAAATTATGAAATTTGAAACCTAGCAATAACTTGACATCACGAACCCAACAAAAGTTGTTTCGTCGAAATCCGAGGTCATTTGCAAAATTTCCATTTTTAAGGGCCTGAATTCCATAGCGACTATTCAGAATTTTCAACTGGACATATCTTTTGATTCCCGCTATGAAATTTCAATTTTTCGGATTCGTTGGAAAGATATTCTCAAATAGATCCTATTATTTTTGGTTTCACTAAAATCTGGATTGTTTTGCACCCGTTACGTTCAATTAAAGTTTGAAATCGAATTATCGAACTACCGCGCCATTTTCAGTTCTATTTATAATTATAAATAATTATTTATATTCTAACGACGACGTATATAATATATACGTTCGAATTATATTCAAAATAAATTTCTCGTCGATATTATTTAAAATAAATTATTTTAAATATTCAAAATTCGCTAAAATTGTCGAAATAAAATTTTTAAACTGGTTCAGATTTTCTGGGTTATTACAGCTGCCCTTGTCAAAATAAGGGCACCCAGAGCTTAGATTAAAACAATAAACTCCGGGTCAGTCATGTGACTGGTGTGAGAACTAAAACAGTTATTTATCTTTATTTTAAAGTTAAGTAAATCAAGGGACCACGTCGTATAACACGGAACGGGTTTCCTCCCAAGAATACCAGTGCATAAAACAACAACGCAATGCTAAATAAAGAACAATGAAGCTATTATAAGACTCAGGTCCCATCACACAATGCAACGCAGGCCGGAGGATATGGTTTTTACCTTATAATGGCCAAGAATGCTTGATACGTTTAAAACAAATCATTTGATATTATTATAAGTGCATAGTGTATAAAACAACTTCAAATCATTAGTATCAATCATAGACGACATAAGCACCCCATACCACTATGTCTCCATACTAGGTTCTACAATCAAAAACCGTAAAGTCACGTATTGGAAGTTGGGTTTCCATCTACGAACCGAGGCAAAAGATAGTCCTATACCGATTCAAGACAATCTAGCCCATGTCTCAGGATCAGAGCTCGAGTGACCCTTGGAGCGACAGGGCCAGTCCACCGATGTGGATTAAAATGCCTGAACACTACGTTTCCCCGCCCTTTGGGGCATAAATGAGCCAAATGACTACATCGGCTCCACACAGTCACCGATATATCCGAGGCGCCTCGCAATAGCAACAACTAAACAGGTGAAAATAATATAAATGTCAGGGCTGGTAGGTCACTGACACCACCCTAGCTAGAAGGAAACGCATGCCCTCCCTGAGGTCCTCTCTCGTTTTTGGTTAACAACTGGGGTGTGAGGCTCGTGAATCAACGCTACACAAAGCTATGCCACACAGGCCGTGCTTTGTTCATCAACAACAAGAATCTGCTTTTCAACAGAAGCCTTGATCATATTGCCACTTAGGCATGCCACACAGGCAATTCACTACATGCGTTTGATATCCATCAATATATAACCTCTGAGCTCGTACATCTCAGAGAAGGGCGTTAAGCAAGAGAATAAATTCTCCGCTACCAAACAGATATATATTTAATAGAAATCAATCACACAGAATAAAATCCAATGTCAGACACACAATCCATTTACAAGTTCGTTCTGGGTCTGAACGAAACCGGAGGCACCTTGTACCTCGCATATCCATCGATCTCCAAGTACGTCTGGACGATCACCAACTGATTCCCTCCTCTTGGGTGTACAGCCAAATCAAGATCATCAGTAATCACCTAAACGATGTGAAGACCTCTAGTCTTCAACCACCGTCTTCATCCTCGACACCACGTCGAATCAGTTATTCAGAATGGGATAAATCCGGTCTTTCTAAATAACTCGCGTATATAATAAACAATCGTTACACAAACACAACATACGCCTCATTCCGATTCAAAATATTCTTTTATTCAAATATTCTTATACTTTGGGAAAGGTTCCCATTAATTTTATCAAAGATAAATTCTTTAAATCTATTCTTTAATCTTCTTTGAATATCAATTCAAACTTGTCGGGATTAGCCAACCACACCAAAGTAATCATTTATTTTATTTCCCAATCCCAACCTATTCATCCCGTGAAGTAAAACTGGTCATACTTCATATCTAACACCACTGTGTTATCGATAAATTCAATTACCATTTCACGTTCAAATATCTAATTAAAGATTTAACTATCGCCTGGAGCAAAACTGGTGATACTCCATTCTCGATTATTTCAATCTAATTAAAGATTCATTAAAACTCCACTTAGTTTTAATCTTCCCAAAAATCAATATCCTGTCTTTAACTGGGGTAAAGAATCAATGTCATCTAAAACACGGTTCACGATAAACCCAAAATCACATTCCATTAATTATCGGGTTAAAGAACAAGTGTTATTTATAACACCATTCACGATAAACCCAAAAATCAATTCCAACTCAATTCCAATTAAATACCATTTAATTGGTACACTTCATTAAATCTAAATAAAAAGATTTAATCTTTTTCTCAACTGGGTTTTAAGGACAATGTTAATGAAGACACCATTCACAACAAACCCAAATCACATTTGATATTAAATGCAAGGCTCTGAAGAGAAAATATATCGGCTTATATTCAATATCAAATTCTACGACCAACAAATACCGTATTGGAAATAACGATATAAATATATCTTTCAAATTCTCATAACAATATCTGTTTCTTCACGAAATCCAACATCGAAATATTCCAAAGACAATTTCGATTCAAATCCATTCCAATTCAATTATTGGAAATTTTGGTTACTTTTAAAACCATTTCAAATCCACTTTATTTATTTTAAAAATAAATAGAATTATAATTCTAGTTCAAAACTAGTTCATTTCAATAAAAATATATTTTTATCTTTTCAAATATGGAGTTTTTCATCCCAATTCTTCCCAAGTCATTTTTTATGATTTTACACAAATTATTACTATTTTTAATAATTTTATCAAGGCCCGTACAGTCGATTTCCCTCAACGGCCATTGAACTGCACTTACAGCGACCTTTTCCAAATTTTATTTGGACATAATTCCAAATCCAACCGTTAGATTTCAAATATCTAATATCCCTTAGAAAGCTCTTTTCGATACAAACCTAAGGTTCCGGTTTTAGGAGAATCCGACGGTCGGATCTCCCGTAATATCCATTCGAAGTCAATGGTCGAAATTTGCGAACTACCGTGACGCGGTGCGTTCTATTCAGACCATGAATTTATTTTATTCAACACATGGCTTTTATTCAACACATGAATGTTTATTCTATTCAACACATGAATTTATTTTCTATTCAACACATGAATTTATTTTCAATTCAACACATGAATTTATTTTCAGTTCAACACATGAATTTATTTTCAGTTCAACACATGAATTTATTTTCAGTTCAACACATGAATTTATTTTCAATTCAACGCATGAATTTATTTTCTATTCAACACATGAATTTATTTTCAATTCAGCACATGAATTTATTTTCTATTCAACACATGGATTTATTTTCAATTCAACACATGGATTTATTTTCAATTCAACACATGAATGTTCAATCTAATCAACATGGCTTTTATTCAACACATGAATGTTTATTCTATTCAACACATGAAATTATTTTCTATTCAACACATGAATTTATTTTCAATTCAACACATGAATTTATTTTCAGTTCAACACATGAATTTATTTTCAGTTCAACACATGAATTTATTTTCAATTCAACGCATGAATTTATTTTCTATTCAACACATGAATTTATTTTCAATTCAACACATGAATTTATTTTCAATTCAACACATGAATTTATTTTCTATTCAACACATGGATTTATTTTCAATTCAACACATGGATTTATTTTCAATTCAACACATGAAATTATTTTCAATTCAGCACATGAATTTATTTTAAATTCAACACATGAATTTATTTCTATTCAACACATGAATTTATTTTCTAAATTGGAATGAGGCCCAATCAATTAACATATAATGTTAATTATATGGATTTTCTACGACACATTTATATAACAGCAACGATAAATAATCAACCATCATCCAGAGTGCACCACACAACTGCATAAGCATTAAATATAAATAATTAACGCTTACACAGTCTATCAACCCATCGATTGACGTACAACTAAACAATCAGGATTAGTGTACGTCAAATATCATCCCAATACCCGTGTGGGGTTTCAAATCAACAAACACATATTTTATTTGTGCGGTTGGGTGATGTGTAAAATTTATCGTCCCAATCAGTATTAGTTAAATCAGTGTATATAAACAAATCGTCCGATTTGTTTATTACTATTTATTTTATATACACGTTAAAAATCATATTTTTAACTATAAAATATTTTCCACTATAAAATATCTTATTTCATTTCACATCACACAATCAAATTTTGCAACACATAAATCAAACAAACAAGCCATCCATTGCCTGTGGACGACGGGTGTCTGGTGCTGCTAAGCACCGTCTGCATCCTAGTATATATTTCAACTAGAAAATAAAATAAAAGTAAGGAGTTCTCACCGATTAGCTAAACCAAACGCCATGAGTCTTCATACGTAGGAAATCTTAGTCGTGCTCACCTTTTGTCAATTTCGCCATTCGCATTCACTACATATATAAAAATCACATTTTTATGTTGTTGCTATGTATATAAAAATCACAATTTTATAATCGCTCTACATGGATAAAAATCACATTTTTATACCGCCACTATATGGATAAAAATTCTATTTTTACATCGCTACTATGTAGATAAAAATTCTATTTTTACATCGCTACTATATAAATAAAAATTCTATTTTTACATCGCTACTATATAGATAAAAATTCTATTTTTATCTTGCTAGTAATATAATAAAAATTATATTTTTACTCTTCCTATGATATAAAAATCATAATTTTACTTCGTTAAAAATCATACCTTTAAAGTGTTAAAAATCTTAACTTCATATGAATAAAGATCTAAACTTTATATCGATAAAAATCTTTCCTTTTTACTTTATAAAAATCTGAACTTCCCGTTTTCAAAAATCAAATCTTTGTATAACTAAAAATCAAACTTTTTATATTCTAAAATCTCAACTTTACTATTTTAAAAATATAACTTTAACTTTTCTAAAAATATAATCTTTATATTATAAAAATATAATCTTTTTATAAATAAAAATATAATCTATTCATTTCTAAAAACATAAACAAAGCTTTCCTACAAAATATAATCATATTTTCCTATATAAAAATCTAAACCTTCATACATTTAAAATTTAAACTAAAAACTCACTGATTTTTAGTAGGTGGAGCTCGCGGGTTGGCGGATCTCGAATTTCCAATTGCAGAACGGTTTGGGCGATGGTATTTGGTGTTGGAGGGTTTCAATCAGTTTCACGCTAGCGTCCCGGGGGGGGATCAGTCCGGGGGGGGGGGGGGAGGGGGGAAGGATCGACGACCAGGGGGATTTGGCTGCGGTGGCGTGCCCGAGGTGGGGGTTTTGCTGCGGTTCGATCGAGGGGGGGGTGTCGGACTTCGATCCATAGGGGGGAGAAGCAGTTGCACCTGAGGAGGGGGGTTGGTGTGCCACGACGAGCGGCGGTGGTAGATGCCTAGGGCATGCGATGGTGAAGCGATTTTTTTTCTCTGAACGTTTAAAGAAGAGAGAGTGGGAGGTAGAGTTTAGTCAGGGATTATTATATATAATTTATTTTATTTTATTTTAATTCTCCCTTAAAGTTGACTTTCCATTCGAACACTAAACAAGACCCAACGACTATCGTCCCTAGCTAATCACCCCTCATTCTGAGCACAATGGGATATGTCACGTAGTCCAATTTGATCGTTATGATCAGTTTTCATCAAAATCAAAATATAAATCTATATATTAAATTTAAACGCACATTTCAATTTACCGGGGACACGTATGAACTCTAAAAATTCCCGAAAAAATATTTTCTAGCTTCGTATTGACGACACGGTCTGTAATAACCCGGAAAATGTGAACCAGTTTAAAATTTTTAAATTAGGTTATTACCAAAGAATTTGAATAATTTAAATAGCCTATTTCAATAAAGTATAGAATTGTGTATAATATGGCAGTTTGAAATTTGGAATATAAACTCTGTCCGACTGTACCGGGTGGAAAATATAACGGATTTTGACGAAACTGAAAATATTTAAATCTGTTTATCAATACCTTTCTAACGAATCTGAAAAATCGAAATTTCATAACGGAAATCAAAAGTTATGGCCAAATGAATTTTCAGAAAGGTCGCTGTATAGTATATATAGCCCTTGAAAATTGAGATTTTGCATACGACCTCGGAATTCGACGAAACCACTTTTGTTGGGTCCGGAATGTCAAATTATAGCTAAGTTTCAAATTTCGTAATTTTTGAAGCTAGTATGTGAGCGGGGCAAAGGATAACGTGTTTGGTCAAATTTTGTTAAAATGGGTCGACCTAAAAATGGCCGTTTTTCAAACGAGCTCAGAATTCGACGAAACTGGTTTTGTTAGGACCGTATCGTCAAAATAAAGCTAGATTTATTTTTCTGGAATTTTTCGATTCAGTTTGTGGCCCTGGCAAATTGAAATGTACGTTTAAAATAAATATCGAATGTTTTATATTTTAATTTGAAAAATAACTGACTGTAACAGTCGAAATGGCCAACGAAACATATCCCATTGTGTCCGGAATGGGGGTATTTAGCTAGGGGCGACAGTCGTTGGGTTTAAAAAGGAGTCCGTTTGCAAAAACACTATTTAAAATTTCCTATAAAGCATGGACCAATAGGAATTTTTCATTAAAAAAAAAAATCTAAAACCCTAGCCGCCAGAGCGCGATTGGACGATCCACGTCGCACGAGATTTCTTCCCCTTTTTCCGACCGCCTCAGGCGATTTCACCGCCGACCCCAGTTGAGGTTTCTGACCGCCGTAGTCCCCTCTCTACATCCGACCAACCCACGTCTCCTCCCATCGACTATCGACGCCGGAAATCGAGGAGGAAGGCGCGACCTTCTGAGCACCGCCGCGACGAGCACAGGCCACCGAACCACTCGCCACCATCGCCGTTCTGGAGGTGCTTCGTAACTCTTCGACGCAGCGTAGCCTGATCGAAGCATAGAGTTACGGATCGACTGAAAATTGGTGACCTAGTTTCGAAGGTTTTAAAAACCTTTCTGATGAAAATTCTGAAATGAAAATAACACTTTTAAGTGTTGCAAAACTTTGAAAAATAATATCTTTTTCATTCTTTAACGAAATTCGATGAAACAGGAGACACCGTGACCGCAAGGAGGCTCTCTACATTCTAGAAGAAGCCGCGGATTTTTCTGACCTTCCTACGATTTTTAGCACCGCAATAACCAATGTGAGGAATCTAAACTATTTGTGTGATTGTAATCGTGTTGTATAAATTATATAAGCGAAGTGTAGATTATATACGCATTGTATACCTCATGTACATGTGTTGTATAAGTTATATTAGCGATGTATAAATTATACAAGCGTTGAATGAAACATATATGCTTTGAATTGTGATGAAATGCAAGTGAATTATTATATATATATATATATATATATATATATATATACTCCCCTCGTCCACAGACCATGGACGATATTTATTGCTTGTGATTGACGTGATGTTATATGGTATGACGAATGGTTGGAAATAATTGTTTGTGGTTGATATTGTGGTTGAAAAATACCTTTGTGGTTGAAAAATACCCTCTTGTGGTTGAAACAAAATAGAATAGGATTGTGGAATTGAAAATAAAACATGCCGCCTGCATGCGAACTAGATGCATGATCCCCATTGTCAAAAACCGCGAGGTTTTAAGGTAGAGCGAGGAGCCGTACTAGGGACGGTCCCGGTTTTAACTACCCTGCCGTTATGCTGCCGAAATTTTCTGAAATATTTATGTGTTAGAATAATTTTCATCCATTGAAATTATTTACATATGCTATAGCGAATATTCATGTGTTGAGTTGCAATTCATTCGTTGAGTTGAAATTCATGTGTTGAATATTATTTGAATTTAAACAAATGGCTTTAGCAATAAAAATCACATTTTTATATATATACAAATGATATGGAATATTCATGTGTTGAGTTGCAATTCATTCGTTGAGTTGAAATTCATGTGTTGAATATTATTTGAATTTAAACAAATGGCTTTAGCAATAAAAATCACATTTTTATATATATACAAACGATATGGAATATTCATGTGTTGAGTTGCAATTCATTCGTTGAGTTGAAATTCATGTGTTGAATATTATTTGAATTTAAACAAATGGCTTTAGCAATAAAAATCACATTTTTATATATATACAAACGATATGGAATATTCATGTGTTGAGTTGCAATTCATTCGTTGAGTTGAAATTCATGTGTTGAATATTATTTGAATTTAAACAAATGGCTTTAGCAATAAAAATCACATTTTTATATATATACAAACGATATGGAATATTCATGTGTTGAGTTGCAATTCATTCGTTGAGTTGAAATTCATGTGTTGAATATTATTTGAATTTAAAAAAATGGCTTTAGCAATAAAAATCACATTTTTATATATATACAAACGATATGGAATATTCATGTGTTGAGTTGCAATTCATTCGTTGAGTTGAAATTCATGTGTTGAATATTATTTGAATTTAAACAAATGACTTTAGCAATAAAAATCACATTTTTATATATATACAAACGATATGGAATATTCATGTGTTGAGTTGAAATTCATTCGTTGAGTTGAAATTCATGCGTTGAATATTATTTGAATTTAAACAAATGGCTTTAGCAATAAAAGTCACATTTTTATATATATACAAACGATATAGAATATTCATGTGTTGAATTTCAATTTGTTCATCGAGTTGAAATTCATGTGTTGAATGTTATCGTCTTTTAAAAATAAAATGAATCGACAATGAAAACTATATTTTTATAGTGAATATGAAGTGTTAAAAATACACATGTGTCGAATAAATATTTTTGATGATAAAAATATTCCTTTTATCATGTATACGCTTAGTTAAAAATACACACGTGTCGAATAAATATTTTTGATGATAAAAATATTCCTTTTATCATGTATACGCTTAGTTAAAAATACACACGTGTCGAATAAATATTTTTGATGATAAAAATACTCCTTTTATCATGTATACGCTTAGTTAAAAATACACATGTGTCGAATAAATATTTTTGATGATAAAATATTCCTTTTATCATGTATACGCTTAGTTAAAAATACAGACGTGTTGAAATAAATAATAGTTTGCTAGAAATATTATTATTAGCTTTGTTCTGCATATATATACATGTGTTGAACAGGAAAAATGGATTAGTTGTAGAGTAAAGAAATTATTTGCGTGCCCGACAAATCGGTAAACCTTGATGAGTTGGCTGCGCAATTTTATTTATATATCAACTCCTGTGAATGCCATTGGATGCGGAGTGCTGGTTATTCTATGTGAAATAATAAATAACGCCATAGGGTAGTAACAATTAATTTTGAACTACACTACATGGCATACTTCTTGACGATAGGCATACTTCATCATATTCCACATAAGCAATTGGAGCTTGTGTGACGAGGTGGAAGATTTACCATATAAGCAAGAGGCTTGTATGGCGATGACTATGTACTACAGGTTGAACTGATGACTGATATGGACTGAATAAATTATAACGATAAATTGCCAGATTAATAAAAAACCCACACGGGTCTGGAGTTGACAATAATCACGTTGCTCTAGTTATTAGATACGACACATGGACTATTTATTTCCACACGGAAACGGGGTGACGGGAATTTATTCTCTGGAGTGATTATCAGTACATGCTCCCCCGTAAACACCAAAATATATCACTAAAAATATGTGAATGCTTTTTAGGATTTATTGGGTACCTAATACGGCCCAACAAATTTCCAAACCCCTCCCCGTACAAAGGAGGTTATGGCGAAATTTTTCGAAATATTAAGGCGTTAGTGAAAGATTTGAAGTGAAAACGAAGTCGAAAATATAAAATGAGCTATAGTTGAAATTATAGAATGAACTATAATTATATATATAAATATAAATATAATTAAAAGGAATAGAGGCCGTGTAGTTCGTGTTTCGGAATCATAATTTGAAATGATTAGTACGAGAAATCCGACCATCGGATTTTCCCGAAACCGCAACCGCTGGGTTCGCCTTGGGAATATCTTTCCAATGGCACCAACCTTGTAAAAATCCAACGGTTGGATTGTCCCGAACGTTTAATTCAAATCTGAAGAAAAACAGTGCCAGAATCGTTTATATTTATATATAAATATAAATATAATTAAATTTAATCGAATAACGACGCTGCAGTTCGAATTTTGAAACCGTAACTTCAAACGACTAGTGGGGAAGATCAGACCGTCGGATTTTCACGAAACTGGAACCGTTGGGTTCGCTTTGGGAATATCTTCCCACTGGTATAGACTTTGTAGAAATCCAACGGTTAGATTTTCCGATATGTGTAAAACAAATTAAGGGAAAAACAACGCCTGTGCCACAACGCGACCTGAAACGTCGTTTAATTAAATATGGCCATTTTTAAATAAATAAAAATGGCGAAAAATTGTTATAAAATATTATAAGCAATATTGATTGAGAATAAACCAAATGGGCTTGAATTGTTTGATATTTGATGGTTGTTTGTGTATGACATGATAATAACACTAAAGAACCGAAAGATGGATGTCGAATAATATAACCATAAAGTGAATCGATTTAAAATCTAATGACGTGAATTATTTGAAAAGGCTGAGCTAACCCTCATTTCAAATAATGTATCGAGCGATTTGAATTGGAAAATGCAAAGACGTTTCAAGACCGACGATCTTCGTATCGGTTGGATGGGCGCTACTGAGGTTCCTGACCGGAGTAGCTACCGGAAAGGGACGGAAGTAGTAGCCGTCTGAACGTATGTGTTGATTGGACGGATATACGAGGAATTTGACGCCTCCGGTTTCGTTCAGACCCAGGACAGACTTGTAAATGGACTGTGTGTCTGACATTGGATTTTGTTCTATACTGATTGATCTCTGTTAAATATATATCTGTTTGGCGGCGGAGAATTTATTCTATTGCTTAACGCCCTTCTCTGAGACGTACGAGCTTAGAGGTTATATATCGATGGAAATCAATCGTATGGAGTGGACTGCCTATGTGGCATGCCAAGATGCTGTGATCAAGGCTTCTGTTGCAAAGCAAAGTCTTGTGGATGATGATCAAAGCATGGTCTACGTGGCCTGGCTTTGTGTATTTCGTAGATTCGCGAGCCTCACACCCCGGTATGAGTTAAAAACGGGATACGGACCGCTGGGAGAGCATGACGTTTCTTTCTAGCTATGGTGGTGTCAGTGACTTACCAGCCCTGACATATATATCTACTTTTCACCTTTGTGGTTGTTGGAATGCGAGGCGCCTCGATTATAGGTCTGTAAGGACCGGGAAACGTGTGCTTAGGAATAAATAATCGTCTAACGTAAGTGAGGACCGGCCCAACCGATCCAGGGGTTACCCAGAGTGCGTAGTCCCGAGGCATTTGCTAGAGTGTCTCGAAGCGGAGAGGAGCTTGCCCCTTGCCTCGACTCATGACGGAAATCCAATTTCCAATACGAAATAACGGACTTGATTGTAGAACTAGTATGGCGACATAGTACATGGTAGCTATGCCGCCTATGATTGATATTTATGATGCTATTCGTTTTGAAACATATATGCACTAGTAATAATATCAAATGATTTTGCTTTATACGTATCAAGCATATTTGGCCCTTATAAGGTAAAACTCTATCCTCCGGCTTGCGTTGCATTGTATGATGGGACCTGAGTCTTATACTGGCTTCATTCTTTCTAAAGGCATTGCGTTGTTTAAAAAGAATTTACTTTGTTTTAAATGCACTAGCAATCACTGGAGTAAACCCGTTCCGCGAAAGTGGCGTGGTCCTATGATTTGCTATTACTGTTGTTTAACTGTTAAATAGATTCCTCATACCAGTCCCCATGACTGACTCGTTGTTTGTTTCACTTTGCAAACGCGGGTGCCCTTATTTTCACACGGGCAGCCTAGTACACAGGTGACAGGTTGTTTTTGGCTCTGCACTGCTGCATAGAGTGCATTTTTGGCTCATGGCGAGGCTGACTTCACAGAGACGACTTTGACTTTTTCCGCCATTACTATACTTATATTATGATTCCGCCGCGGGCGATGTAGACTGATTTATTTTCCGCATTTCTTACTATATGTATATGTATTCCGCCTTCGGCGATGTAGACTGATACCTTTATTATGTCTCACTGCATGTATGTATTCCGCCTCTGGCGATGATGACTAATCACTTTCCTTTCATTTACTAAGTTATATCCCACGTTATGCTATTCTGATATTCCTACATGTTGTGATTCCGCTGTCATATCCATGTAAAATTACTTTATTTATTGTTTCTGCTATTATCTGTACTCTGCTATGATGATTAATGTGTTATTTCCCTAATGATTATCCTTAATACCGCCCCTCTGATTTTGGGATCGTCACACGGTCCTAACAAAACTAATTTCGTTAAATTCTGAGACCGTTTGAAAAATGTCCCTTTTCTGATCGATCGAAATTGACTGAAATTGTCAAAACACGTTTTCCTTTGCCACGTTCACATATTGATTCAGAAAATTAGAAATTTTGAAACCTAGCAATAACTTGACATCACGAATCCAACAAAAGTGGTTTCATCGAAAACCGAAGTCTTTTGCAAAATTTCCATTTTTAAGGGCTAGAATTCCATAGCGATTATTCTAAATTTTCAACTGGGCATATCTTTTGATTCCCGCTATAAAATTTCAATTTTTCGGATTCATTGGAAAGATATTTTCAATTAGATCCCAATATTTTTGGTTTCGCTAAAATCCGGTTTATTTTGAATCCTGTACATTCATTTGAACTTTGAAATCGAATTTTCGAACTACACGCCATTTTCAATTCTTTTTATAATTAAATATATATATATATATATATATTTATATTCTAACGACGATTCAAATAAATATATACGTTCTAATTCTATTCAAAATAAATTTCTTGTCGTAATTATTTAAAATGAATCATTTTAAATATTCAAAATTCGTCCAAATTAGCACACAAAAAAATTAGCTCGGATTTTTGGGTTATTACAATTTGTAACATCCTATAAGAATAACTCATTAGAGATAGGGTTAATAATACCCTGGAATAAGTTAGAAGATATTTATTTATTAAAAACGAATTTAGTTTTGAAAATTATATCTAATTATACGTATTTGAGTATTTTATTTTAAACTGAATTTGGAGTATCGAGTATAAGAAGATTTTGCATATACATCTTGAAAACGTGTATACAAAGTCTCAAAGATACTGGATATATATAGAATCACAATCTAGTCACCCGAAGATGATTCTGATGATCAGTATACCTTCATAAGCGTTTATGCTCGAGTTTCGAAAGTGAATATCTATATAATTTCCAACTGACTAGTGTGGGAACCAAAACTTAGATAGGGTTATTGTTTGTGACTTGGCATTAAAAATATGACTTTTGAGTATATATAAAGTTACATATTTAAAAGGTTAATCAACTAATTGATTGATGATTGTGTTGTGTGATTATTAATCTAACTAATTAAAATATTAGAATGATAAAACCAATAAGAGATTGAAAGGTAAATTAAGCCAAATCGAATCAAATCTAGAACTGAACTGAAATTTGATTGGAATTGCATATATATATATATATATATATATATATATCATAGCATGGAAGCTAAGAAGAGGAATAAAATTGTATGCCCGACAAATAGGTACACATTTACTGTATTTATTGGGTTTTGATGATTTTATGAGCCGCTTGGCTTTTTCTTTATGATTGATGAGGGCCCTATGAGGCAAGTTGCAGTTTTACAGATCAACCCATACAAAGGAGGTTATGGAGAAATTTTTCAAAAATTTAGGGTGTTAGCCAATTTTTTGTGAAATTAGAAAATTCTTAGAAACTGAAAAGTTGAAGAATGAAAGTTGAGTTGGTTACTTAAACAACTTTCAGCTCCATTCCTTTTTGAGGACGAAAAGATTTTAAGTGGGGGAGATTGTAACAACCCGGAATTTCTGAAACAATTTAAATTTTTTATTTTAGCTATTTTAACGGGTTTTGAATATCCAAAATGATTTATTTTAAATAATAACAACTAAAAATCTATTTGAATAGAAGTTAGAACGTATAAATTTATTATAATTATAAAACGAGCCAGAAATGGCGTGGTAGTTTGAAAATTCGATTTCTAATTTCAGTTGAGTATACAGAATTCATTTCAAATCAGAATTGGACAAAACAAGAAACGTTAGAATCTTCTTAAAATTATCTTTCTAACGAATGTACGAAATAGAGATTTCAAAATATAAATTGAAATTTATGTCCAGTTTAAAATTTATAATAGTCCCTATGGAATTTATATATATTTATATAATATATAGCCCTTAAAAATAGTCAATTTGCAAACAACCTATATTTTCGATGAAACCACTTTTGTTGGATCCGGAATGTCAAATTATATCTAGGTTTCAAATTTCATGATTTTTGGACATAATTTGTGAGCGTGGTAAATGTAAACATGTTTTTTCAATTCAGTTTGAATTTAATCGACTGGAAAAATTGCCATTTTTCAAACCGTCTCCAAATTCGATGAAAATAGTTTTATTAGGACTGTATCATCAAAACATAGCTAGATTTCTTTTTCTGTAATTTTTGGAGTCAGTATGTGGCCCCGGTATATTAAAATGTGCATTCAAATTCGATATGTATTGATTTATATTTAAATTTTGATAAAAAACTATTCGAAAAAGTCAATTTGGCTTACGAGACATATCCCATTGTGACCGGAATGGGAGTATTTAGCTAAAGGTGACAGTCGTTGGGTTTGGATGGGAGTTTGAATCAATAAACCACTATTATTGGAATTAAATATTATTTAAATGTCTATATAACCCTTGGAAAATTAAACTCTAGGTCTCCATTCTACACCCACCGCCTAAAACTGAACGGGCGATCCAAATCATCCCGAATTCATCTCCCTCTATCTCCAAATCCGATCAGTAATAATCGAAACTTCAAAAACAAAATCGAAATCATCTCCAGATTTTAAAACTAAACGGTAGAGATCGATTTAGCTTCTTGGATTGGACGATTTTCCATCTTAAGGGCGGCTGGTTTGGGTTCAAATTTCGGTGCCTCAAACATCTTGAGCTGAATTCCATTAACGGCGATGGATGATGTAATGGAGGGCATCAAGGCGGTGGCCACAGATCGGAGTCTCGGCGCTTGGATGAGGTGCGGCGAGTGGAAGTGGTCGATGGATGGGATCGTTGTTTTCAACATGAACGAGGAGCCTGGAAGAAGATTAGAGAGAGGGATTAAGTTAACTATCCATTAATTAATTTATTAATTATTAATTAATGATAATAGCATATCTTGTTCATACAAGATCCAAGTTCGATGATTTCAGCTGCATTGGATTCGCAAAAAAGAACTTTATGCCATGGAACTGACCAGAACGGAAATGGAGCTACTTGGAATTTTTGATAAAATTAAACAACCAGTTTAATTTTATTAGAAATAAAATAATCCCTTAAAAGAATGGCAGAGCAGAAATGAATGTGAGAACTCCTTCTCACTAAAATTATTTTATCAGTTAATGTTATAAAATTGTATACAGTGTCTGTTAGCTCACCTTCCTATCGTCTACAGACCATGAACGATTTAATTGATTGTATTGTGTTTTGATTTTTATGTTGTGATGATTAACATATTAAAAATAATGTTAATATTATTGTAATGAATGAAAGTGGACATAAATATTCATTTATAGATCGAACAGTGAAAATTGGTAAGTTAGAAAAATAATTCAAACCGAATTAGAATTGGTTAAATTTATTAACCAATGATTTATTTAAATAGACTGTTGTTAGAAAACCCACAAGGGTATTGGGATGATATTTGACATACACTAATTCCAGTATTTAGTTGTATGTCAATCGATGGGTTGACAGACTGTGATAAGCATTATTTAATTATTTATTGCTTATACAATAGTAAATTACACTCTGGATGATGTTGGAATGGTTAACGATTATTTATCATTATTGTTTAATACATGCGATGTATGTAATCCATATAACTGAAATTATATGGTAACTGATTGAGTCGCATTCCGGTTCAGAAATAAAGAAAATTTTAAATAAAGAATATTTTAAAATAACAAATATTTTAAAATAATGAATATTTTAAAATAATATTCAGTGAATAATTAAAATATGATTTTGATGTCCGATTTTGGATGAACATGGAAATATTGGAATATATAAAGCCGAATAAGTAGATATTCGCCATTTTAACCCTTACGGGTTTATCGATCGATTTTATTCATATTATAATGAATACAAAAAAGAATTAATTTCAAAATCTGATATTTTGAAAATTTTATCATTTTAGTATTATAATGATATGGAATATTCAATTTTGATGTAAAACTGAAAATGAAGTTAAAATCATTTTAAAATGAATTTATAAACGATTTATAAAATATGATTTAAATGGAAATCAACGATATATATATATATAGTTTGATTAGAACGCATCACGCTGTGACGGCCCGCCCCGCACCAGCCGGCATTTCCTCCTAAAGTGCGCTGTACACATGCCCGACTAGCACGGGATGGTCGTCAGAAGAAGAGGGAAGAAGGGAATTAACTAACGAGGAACCTGTAGAATGTCTCACAGCGCATGGAGCAAAATATAATAATAATATACTTGACATAAAATAGGTGAGACAGTACATAAGCTGATAACTAAAACCAACATCAACATCAGAGCAGCGGAAATCCAAGTACAGCTTATTACAACTTCCCAAAGTTTACTGTCTCTAAAACAAAAGAAAACTAAAGTAGAAGATGCCCTACTAATACCAAGCAGTGATCTTCAACAACACAGGGAGAATACTATATATATCATACGTGGAAGCCTCATGCTCGTCTCCAGATCATCTACCCGTGCATCACCAGCTAACCTGTCTCTAGTCTGCTCGTGTGAGCACCCAAAGTAATAAGAGGAGACATAAAACTCTGGGTCAGACATAAAGCCTGGTATGAGCGATAAGCATCTAAACAGAACAATAACATGTATACTAAACCATACCTGAATCTGGACCTGCAACCAAAGAGTTAGCACTACATACCGTACAATACTCTAAGGTGCCATAACAGATAGTGTAAAGAATACGGGGGTGGGGTGTGTATGTCATAATGGTGGCAAACAAATCAAGCATAACAACCATCCTCACATCTCTCACTCAGTGCGTAATGCATACGATGTCCACCATTTCGATCACCAGAACCATTGAGGTAATGACGGAATTCGACTTGTACAACTACTACTACCACCAAGCTTATCCCATGGGATCACGACTAAACCTTTACAAATGATCCCACTTCATTGGTCAATAGCTCTTTAGTCGTACCTATGCCACTATGGTCCAGAATTCGTCCACGTACCTCCCATACATAGTGATCCAAAGTCATAGACATCGACAACCCCTTAGCATGCGTCCCGCAGCAAAGTCCAACTCATGAAGTGAACTCGTTGGTTCCCAACTGGATCCTGAGCTCTAACTTCCATTTGGACTACGTTTACATCTCGGGTTTTGATTTTCTCCTGTTCGGGTCGGTCATTCAAGCACCTCTCATTCTGGTCGGTTTTCACCTCTACCTTAGTCGATCGGTATTTCCCCTTGGTCGGTCGAACACTCCACCCTTCCTGATCGGTCGTACTTCACCATCCCTGGTCGGTCGTACTTTATCATCCCTGGTCGGTCGTACTTCATCATCGTATGGGGTCGGTCGAACATCGCATAGTGGTCGGTCTTTCCCAACCTGATCGGTCTCCCCTAGTCGGTCGAACACTTCATACAGGGTCGGCCGTGATGTCCTCCTTCTATTGGGGTCGGTCGTGAGCTCGGGTCGGTCGGTCAAAACCCTCCCCTGGTCGGTCTAACTCGACCCGAAGAAAACCTGCACCATTTCAGTAAGCTATTTTTGCCTCTCGACGGCGTTTTCAACCATTCTAACTTTATAATGCAATCGTAAATCATGTCAAACAGTCATAACAACATATGGGATAGACCACAAACACCAAAACAACAATATGATAGGATAAAATGGATCAAATATAGCCAAAACCCCATATTTTTTCCTTTAGCATGTTTAAGCAAAACTAATGATATGATTAGCAAAACTTAACCAAATCAATCCAAACTTCTAACAGAGGTCTAAAATGGTGTTTAAGAATTTATGAATATTTTTCCAGAATTTATTAACATATAAATTCGCTAAATACCCCTAATTACCCTTAATTAACCATATTTAGTGAGGAGCTATGCAAATCACTCACCTTGGCCACAAATAAAATTCTCAGAACTGAAACCTCACTGATTTGGGTGAATACTGGTGTCTAACAGCAGCTCTAACCTTGTTTCGTGTTTTCTCTCCTTAATTTGATGTAGATTAAGCCAAAACTTGATTAGAAAGTGATTTGGGGATGTTTCTAGATGTTAGCAGCCATTGTTAGGGTTCAAGAATGAAAGTGGCGGCTGAAAACTGAGGATAAGATCGTTCTCTAACTGACTTCAGCCTCCTCATAACCCTAATCCCGAAATCCCCCATTGGGCCTAGCTGTTAATCACCCGGGTAAGCCCAATCAAGCTGTTTTTCACTATCTGAAACTTGTTTCAGCCATATGTCCCAAACGGTAAGTCCGTTTGGCTAATGTGACCACTCTACGGAATTGTAAACCATCATCCGGAGCCAATGGAAGTGGTTCCAGGTCAAAATTCCTTTCCAGTCAAATGTTATGGCCAAAACAGTACCAACTAGGGGTAAAATGGTCATTTAAAAATCGACAAAAATCATGAACATGGGAAATGACCCCAATAGTCGTCTCCCAAAGTTACATGACTATACGACTTAATATGTGAAATAAATAAATATCCTACGATCCTATGATGCGTAGAATGCGGGTCGTTACACTCTCCCCCCCTTAAGAAATTTCGTCCCCGAAATTCCTTAACCTAAAATATACAAAGGATCCCGCATGCCTAACAACCACATACAACAATCAAACATGCAAAACATGCAAACAAGCCTACCCTAGCATGCGGAAAACTAAATCGAAGTTAAAATCTTACGAGGCAAAGAGTTCTGGATATGTCTTCCTAATGTTCTCCTCTGTCTCCCAAGTGCAATCATTCTTGTCCTCGCCCCACTGAACCTTGACTAGCCTCACCGCCTTCCTTCGAAGCTGCTTCGTATCGTGCTCGACAATACGGGTCGGCTTGCGGTTCCCAACTGCCTCGGGTTCTGTTCGAAGTCCTCTAACTGATCAGGTGAAATAGTCATATCTGGGTCGTGAACGAACTTCCTTAGTTGGGAAACATGAAATACGTTGTGAACTCCCGCCATCTTCTCTGGTAAGTCAAATCTATACGCCAGATTCCCGACCAGTTCAAGAACAGGGAATGGGCAAACAAATCTTGGTGCCAACTTGCCTTTCCTACCAAATCGTATCACGCTCTTCAATGGAGAATTCTTGACAAACACCAAGTCACCAACGGAGAATTTTAAGTCTCTTCTGCTCTTATCAGCATAACTCTTCTGCCTATCTTGGGCAGCTTTCATTCGCTGTTGAATGATTTTAATCTTATCTGAGGTATCCCTCACCACATCTGGTCCAAGCATAAACTTCTCGCCAGTCTCTATCCAACATGATGGTGAGTTGCACGGTCTTCCGTACAAAGCTTCAAACGGAGCCATACCGATACTGGATTGGTAGCTATTATTATATGCAAACTCTACTAGATGCAAATGGTCATCCCATGATCCACCAAAATCCAGTACACAAGCTCTCAGGAGATCTTCCAATATACGATTCACCCTCTCCGTCTGACCGTCGGTCTGAGGATGATATGCGGTACTGAGATGTAATTCTGACCCTAGAGCCTCTTGTAAGCTCTTCCAAAACCCACTAGTGAACAATGGGTCTCGGTCACTCACAATGCTTTTAGGTACTCCATGAAATCTCACTACCCACTTCATATACAATTCTGCTAACTTTGCTGCCGTTCTGGTCGATTTGACTGGTATAAATCTTGCACTCTTAGTCAATCGATCCACAATTACCCAAATGCTATTATGACCCGATCTAGTCCTTGGTAACCCATCAATGAAATCCATTGACACCTGTTCCCATTTCCATTCTGGAATTTCTAATGGTTGCATCAAACCACTAGGCTTCTTTTGCTCAGCTTTAACTAGCTGGCAATTCATGCATTTGGATATAAACTTCCCAATGTCTCTTTTCATCCCTTCCCAGTAGTAGGTCTGCTTCATATCTCGATACATTTTGTTACCACCGGGGTGTATATTCAGTTTTGAGTGATGACATTCTCTAAGCACTTCATCTCTCAATCCATTGACATTGGGTACAACTAATCTTCAATTCTTTCTAAGCCATCCATCTCGATCAAGCCCATACTTGTTCATCTCCTCGTCGATACCCATCTCTAACTTGGAGATGAATTCCAATAAGTTAGGATCGCTTCTCTGACTAGAGCCGATCCGCTCAATCAAAGTGGGTCTGATCGTCAAACTTGCTAACATTTCTGGATCCAAGTCGCACTTTGGCCTGAAATCATACCCAGCGATGTACTCCAGTTGCTTCCATTCAAGAAACATAGCCCCCAAACTGGCATGTCTTCTACTCAACGCATCGGCTACCGCATTGCCCTTTCCTGGTGTATATGCGATGTCAAAGTCATAGGAAGCCAAGAATTCTAACCACCTTTGCTGCCGGAGATTTAGATCTTTCTGAGAGAAGAGATACTTTAACGATTTATGATCGGTAAACAACTCGAATCTTTCTCCCAAGAGATAATGTCTCCACATCTTCAACGCGAACACGATCGCTGCCAATTCCAAATCATGGGTAGGGTATCTTCTCTCATGCGGTTTCAATTGCCGACTTGCATAAGCTACAACCCTACCACCTTGCATCAATATAGCACCCAGTCCGGTACCACAGGCATCCGTGTATACCGTCATCTCTTCATTCCCCTTAGGAATGACTAACACTGGTGCGCATGTCAACTTGTCCTTTAGACTCTTGAATGCATTCTCGCACCTTTCATCCCAGACAAAAGCTTGATTCTTCTTGGTCAACTGGGTCAATGGTGCTGCTATCTTGGAGAAGTCTTGGATAAACTTACGATAATATCAAGCTAATCCTAAGAAACTTCTTATGTCCGTTGCATTCTTGGGCGTAGACCAATCTTGTATCGTTGCCACCTTTGCAGGATCCACGGCGATACCATGCTCTGGAAAAACATGGCCCAAGAACCTCACTTCCCTCTTCCAGAAGTGACACTTAGAAAACTTTGCTTTCAATTGGTGTTTTCTCAACACCTCCATCAATATTCTTAAATGTTCCTTGTGTTCTTCCTCTGTCCTAGAATAGACCAAAATATCATCAACGAACACAAGGACAAACTTATTCAACTGATCTCTGAATACCCTATTCATAAGATCCACAAAATATGCTGGGGCATTGGTCAGCCCGAATGGCATGACCAACCACTCATAAAATCCAGACGGCGTCCGAAATGCCGTTTTAGCTATACTCTCAACTTCCACTCTAAGCTGATGAAAACCAATCGCGAGATCCAACTGAGAAAATACTCTCGTACCACTCAACTGATCGAACAAATCATCTATCCGTGGTAGAGGATACTTGTTCTTCCTCGTCACTTTATTCAACTCGCGGTAGTCTACACACAAACGAAGGGAACCATCCGCCTTGGTAGCAAACACAACTGGTGCTCCCCATTCAGAAAAACTCCTTCTGATAAATCCCTTCTTCAAAAGATCGCTGACTTGCACCCCGAGCTCTCGCTGCTCCCTTGGTGCCATACAACGAAGTGGCATCACTATAAGTCTGGCATCTTTCACCGAATCAATACGGAACTCAATCTCACTATGTGGTGGAAGCCCGGTCACTTCTTCGAAGACATCCGGATACTGGCCAACCATGGGTAAACCTGACAACTCACTATGCGGAATGTCAAGGGAGTTTATAAAACTAGCAAACCCCCTCACTGGGTAGACCACCAAACACTATCCTCCGCCCATCATCCGCTCTAGCAGTCACCAAAAAGCCCTCACAGTCTACCACCACCCCATATCTTTGGAGCCAATCTACTCCCAAAATAATGCCAAACCCAGTAAAGCCAAAAACAAAGCAATCACAGACAAACATGTATCCATGACTCGATAAGACCACATTACGACAAATCATGCTAAGGCTAGTCGAACCACCAATCGGGTTCGTCACTACTAAAGGTCTATCGACAATCTCGGGCTCCAATCCCAACCTATCTACCAGGTCACTAGATATGAAAGAACTGGAAGTTCCGGTATCAAACAAAACTCTAACAGGAACATCATAAACAGAAAGCATACCTTGAATGACGACATTCTTTCCCTTCTCCGTCGCAGTTGGGGCATTCGACGAAGAAGGAATAGCATTAAGGGCATATGCTTTCACCATTTTCTTTTCTTCAGGGGGTTGCGGACACTTGTCCTTGTGATGTCCCATTTGGCCACAGTTGAAGCACATCCTATCCGCTGGCTTGGCCCGACAATTACTAGCATAATGGCCCTTCTTACCACAGCTGAAGCACTCAACATCTTGCTTATTCTTTTTCTTCTGGCCATCCTTAGTCTGATTCTGCTTCCTCTTATTCTGGGAACCACCCTTGCCTCCACCACTTGCTTGTGGCTTTGGCTCTCTTGCAGATGCAACCTCAGTCTTCGGCTTAGGGTAGAGACTTTCTGACCTCAATGCTTTCCCCACAATCGATTCAAACGTCTCATCGATGTGGTTAATAAGCCTTTCCCCCAAGTACTGATCCAAACAAGTTATGAATTTCTCATTTTTCTTCTCGGCAGTATCAATAAGAGATAACCCATACTTCGACAAAGTGTCGAATTTAGCAATATACTCCGAGACAGCTCTGCCATTCTGCTTGAGCTCCAAGAATTTCTTAAACAACACTGACTTCTGAGCAGCTGGAATGAACTTCTCGCTAAAGCGAACCTTAAACTGCTCCCAAGTAATTTGATCTTCGGGAGTAGCTGCCTTTATAGCATTCCACCAATTCATCACCCGCCCTTGCAGCTGACGGGACGCTAGCTTTCTCTTCATTGCATCCTCGATACCAAAATCCTCGAAGATACGTTCACAACTATCCAACCAATCCTGAACATCCGTGGCCGACTCCGTTCCGTGGAACGGCTTCCCACCAAGACTAGTATAATCCTTATTCAGCTTGGCGAAATCGGCCCTAGGCGCCTGCACTATTGGACCACCACCATTACCACCATTGGGAGCTGCCCCTTGCACCTCCCTAAGCATGTCTCTCATGAGGTCAGTAAACATTGCCCTCATGTCAGCAGCATTCCCATTATTGGCTCCCCTACCAGCACATCTAGCATATCGGCTCATCGTCAATCTGTAAAAGGAAACGATTAACGACCCCATAGTGGTGCTAGTGCAGTATGGCTTCATTCTTATACTACTAGTAGTATATACATATATAGCTTTTTGAGAACCATAGTAATCACAAATACGCTCTCTCATATACGTACTATCTCTCCCTAGTGTCTTTACCTAGGTTAACTACGCAACCTAGAGCTCTGATACCAAATGTGACGGCCCGCCCGCACCAGCCGACATTTCCTCCTAAAGTGCGTTGTACACATGCCCGATTAGCATGGGACGGTCGTCAGAAGAAGAGGGAAGAAGGGAATTAACTAACGAGGAACCTGTAGAATGTCTCACAGCGCATGGAGCAAAATATAATAATAATATACTTGACATAAAACAGGTGAGACAGTACATAAGCTGATAACTAAAACCAACGTCAACATCAGAGCAGCGGAAATCCAAGTACAGCTTATTACAACTTCCCAAAGTTTACTGTCTCTAAAACAAAAGAAAACTAAAGTTGAAGATGCACTACTAATGCCCAAGCAGTGATCTTCAACAACACAGGGAGAATACTATATATATCATACGTGGAAGCCTCCTGCTTGTCTCCGGATCATCTGCCCGTGCATCACCAGCTAACCTGTCTCTAGTCTGCTCGTGTGAGCACCTAGAGTAATAAGAGGAGACATAAAACTCTAGGTCAGACAAAAAGCCTGGTATCAGCGATAAGCATCTAGACAGAACAATAACAGGTATACTAAACCATACCTGAACCTGGACCTGCAACCAAAGAGTTAGCACTACATACCGTACAATACTCTAAGGTGCCATAACAGATAGTGTAAATAATACGGGGGTGGGGTGTGTATGTCATAATGGTAGCAAACAAATCAAGCATAACAACCATCCTCACATCTCTCACTCAGTGCGTAAAGCATACGATGTCCACCACTTCGATCACCAGAACCATTGAGATAATGACGGAATTCGACTTGTACAACTACTACTACCACCAAGCTTATCCCATGGGATCATGACTAAACCTTTACAAATGATCCCAATTCATTGGTCATTAGCTCTTTAGTCGTACCTATGCCACTGTGGCCCAGAATTCGTCCACGTACCTCCCATACATAGTGATCCAAAGTCATAGACATCGACAACCCCTTAGCACGTGTCCCGCAGCAAAGTTCAACTCATGAAGTGAACTCGTTGGTTCTTAACTGGATCCTGAGCTCTAACTTCCATTTGGACTACCTTTGAATCTCGGGTTTTGATTTTCTCCTATTCGGGTCGGTCGGTCAAGCTCCTCACATTCTGGTCGGTTTTCACCTCTACCCTGGTCGATCGGTATCTCCCCTTGGTCGGTCGAACAATCCACCCTTCCTGATCGGTCGTACTTCACCATCCCTGGTCGGTCGTACTTCATCATCCCTGGTCGGTCGTACTTCATCATCGTATGGGGTCGGTCGAATATCGCATAGTGGTCGGTCTTTCCCAACCTGATCGGTCTCCCCTGGTCGGTCGAACACTTCATACAGGGTTGGTCGTGATGTCCTCCTTCTATTGGGGTCGGTCGTGAGCTCAGGTCGGTCGGTCAAAACCCTCCACTGGTCGGTCTAACTCGACCCGAAGAAAACCTACACCATTTCAGCAAGCTATTTTCGCCTCTCGACGGCGTTTTCAGCCATTCTAACTTTATAATGCAATCATAAATCATGTCAAATAGTCATAGCAACATATGGGATAGACCACAAACACCAAAACAACAATATGATAGGATAAAATGGATCGAACATAGCCAAAACCCCATATTTTTCCCTTAAGCATGTTTAAGCAAACCTAATGATATGATTAGAAAAACTTAACCAAATCAATCCAAACTTCTAACAGGGGTCTAAAATGGTGTTTAAGAATTTATGAATATTTTTCCAGAATTTATTAACATATAAATTCGCTAATTACCCCTAATTACCCTTAATTAACCATATTTCGTGAGGAACTACGCAAATCACTCACCTTGGCCATAAATAAAATTCTCAAAACCGAAACCTCGCTGATTTGGGTGAATACTGGTGTCTAACAGCAGCTCTAACCTTGCTTTCATTCTCTCTCTCCTTAATTTGATGTAGATTAAGCCAAAACTTGATTAGAAAGTGATTTAGGGATGTTTCTAGATGTTGGCAGCCATTGTTAGGGTTCAAGAATGAAAGTGGCGGTAGGAAAATGAGGATAAGATCGTTCTCTAACTGATTTCAGCCTCCTCATAACCCTAATCCCGAAATCCCCCATTGGGCCTAGCTATTAATCAACCGGTTAAGCTAAATTAAGCTGTTTTTCACTATCTGAAACTTGTTTTAGCCATATCTCCCAAACGGTAAGTCCGTTTGGCTAATGTGACCACTCTACGGAATTGTAAACCATCACCTAGAGCCAATGGAAGTGGTTCCAGGTCAAAATTCCTTTCCAGCCAAAAGTTATGGCCAAAACAGTACCAACTAGGGGTAAAATGGTCTTTTAAAAATCGACAAAAATCATGAACATGGGAAATGACCCCAATAGTCGTCTCCCAAAGTTACATGACCATACGACTTCATATGTGAAAGAAATAAATATCCTACGATCCAATGATGCGTAGAATGCGGGTCGTTACACACGCCGCGACCGTTCGCGAATTTTGACCATTAACTTAAAATTGATGTAATGGGAGACCGACCGTCGGACTCTCCTAAATCCAGAACCGTTGGTTTCATATCGAAAAGAGCTTTCCAATGAATATAAGAGATTTGATATTTAATGGTCAGATTTGGAAATATATCCAAATCACTTTCAGAAAAGATCGCTATGGATGCTGTTCGGTGGCCGTTATTGGAAACTAATTGAAATAACGATATTAAAATTATTAAAAATATGGAAAAATCATGTAAAACATAATATATGATTTGGAAAGAGTATGGTGAAAAATTCTTGTTCTGAAAAGATAAAAATATATTTTTATCTAAATGAACTAGTTATCAAATAGAATAATAATCCAATGTTCTTAAATAAATAAATTGGATTTGAAATGGTTTTTATATAACCAGAATTTTCCAACATATGAAATGGAATGGAAATAATCTTCAGAATATTTCGATTTTGGATTCCGCTATTATACAGATATTATTGAGGAATTTGGAAGATATAAATATCGTTATTCCCAATACGATATTTGCTGGTTTCAGAATTGGATATTGAATATAAGCCGATAAAATTTCTATTCACAGCATTGTATTTAATATCAAATTGGATTTTGGGCTTGTCGTAAATGGTATCTTAAATAACACTTATTTTAAACCTAGTTGAGAAAATAACAAATCTTTTAATTAATATTTAGAGAAGTTTACCAATTAATTAATATTTAATTGGAATTGAATTGAAATTGGATTTTTGGGTTTATCATGAACTGTGTTTTAAATAACATTTGTTATTTAACCTATTAAGAGTGAAGTTATGATTTGGTATTTACAAATCTTTTTATTAAGATTTAATGGAAATTTTCCAAAGTAAAGTTTTCAAATTTAATATATAAAATTGGGATCGAATGGAATTCGATTTGGTAATAATCGAGATGAGCTTCTGTGAAGGAAGACTGTTACTATGTATGGAATTGAAGAGGCTTCGCCGTTATTCCATCTATATTATTAGTTTGATACGGAAATTCATATTGATTTTGACTGATCTGATTTCCATGGAGATTCCATTTTGATGGAATAGGATTATGGGGTTTATCTTGAACTATGTTTTAAATGACATTGGTTCTTTAAACCAGTTAAAGACGAGATTAATTTCTTAAAGTTAAATAATCATAAAATGTTGATTTTTGAGAATAAAAATAAGTAGAGTTTTAATGAATCTTTAATTAGATTGGAATGAGAATGGGATAATTATAATTATCAAATTCGTGAAATGATCGAGGAAGGAGTACCA
Organism: Allium sativum; assembly: GCA_030737875.1. NCBI lineage: Eukaryota > Viridiplantae > Streptophyta > Magnoliopsida > Asparagales > Amaryllidaceae > Allium > Allium sativum. The sequence goes on along the minus strand of CM060910.1, from coordinate 604,299,098 downwards.
CCAGTTTTACTCCAAACAATAGTTAAATCTTTAATTAGATTTGAACGTGAAATGGTAATTAAAATTTATCGATAACACCGTGGGTGTTAGATATGGAGTATTACTAGTTTTGCTCCATGGGATGATTAGGTTGGGATTGGAAAATAAATAAATGATTACTTCGGTACGGCTCGATAATCCTGACTAGTTAATAAACCTTGTTTTGGTTTAGATGTTGAAAATATATAATAAAATCCTTTGAAAATGATATCCAAAGGAAGATTAAAGAATAAGTTTCAAGAATATATCTTTGATAAAATTAATGGGAACCTTTCCGTGAAGACGTGAATATTTCAATAAAAGAATATTCTGAATTGAAATGAGGCGTATGATGTGTTTATATATCACTTGATTATAAAATATGTGAGTTATTCGGAAAGGCCAGGTTTATCCCATTCTGAATAACTGATATGGCGATTAAATGTCAACGATGAAGATGGTGGTTGAAGACCGGAGATCTTCACATCGTATGGATGATTACTGATGTCTTGATTAGGCTGATCCCCCCTAGACAAGATAACAAGTGGTGATTGTCCAAACGTACTTGAAGATCGATCGGTTATGCGAGGACCTCTCTCCTGTATTGGATATATGGGAAAAGGAATAAGGTGCCTCCGGTTTCATTCAAACCCAGAATAGACTTGTAAATGGATGTGTGTCTGACATTGGATTTCATTCTATGTTGATTAATTTCTATTAAATATATATCTATTTGGTGGCGGAGAATTTATTCTCTTGCTTAACACCCTTCTTTGAGACGTACGAGCTTAGAGGTTATATATTGATAGACATCAGTTTCATGTCGTGAATTGTCTGCGTGGCATGCTAAGATGCAAATTATCAAGGCTTTTGTTGAAAAGCAGAGTCTTTTGGATGATGATCAAAGCACAGCTTTAATTAGCATATCTTTGTGTATAGCGTTAATTCGCGAGCCTCATACCCCGGTTTGAACCAGAAACAGGAGATAGTAGGGAGGACATGCATTTCTTTCTTGCTAGGAGTGATGTCATGGTATGGAGCCCAAGCATTTTACTTATGTGGATGTTGGAAAGCGAGTTACCTCAGATTTGATTCCCTAGTGGCTTGTGATATTGGTCGACATACTGACTAGATTTTATGCTCCATAGGGTTGGGAAACGTATTGTTCAGGAATTACTAATCCACTAAAGTAAGTGTGGACCAGTCCTGCTGCTCCAAGGGACGATGCATTCTGTTCCTAAGACATGGGCTAGATTGTCTCGAATCAGATGAGGAAGATCCCTTGCCTCGGTTCATAGATGGAACCTAATTTTTAATACGTGACTTTCATTTTTAGTTGTAGAACTAGTATGGCGACATGATATATGGTACTCACGCCGTCTGTGATTGATACATTTACATTTGAAGTTGTTTTGACACTATACACTTATAGTAATATCAAAATGAATTGTTTTTAAACGTACCAAGCATGTTTGGCCATTATAACGGAAAACTATATCCTCCGGCCTGCGTTGCATTGTGTGATGCGACTTGACTCTTACAATAGCTTCATTTTTCAAAAAGTATTGCGTTGTTTTATTTTAAACTGAGATTCATGTGGAGTAAACCTGTTCCGCGATATACGGCATGGTCCCGTGATTTACCATATTTTAAAGTAAAGATTTTTTTAGTAATCACACCAGTCCCATGACTGACTTGGAGTTTATTGTTTTAACCTAAACTCTGGGTGTCCATATTCTCTACACGGGCAGCTAGTAGTTTTGGTTTTTTTGCAGATATTTTTTTAATAGGATCCGGGTTTACAGATGGAGCTATATTCAAAAAGTTTTGTATCTATGTATTTCATTCAGTTGTGTTTGTTGATGTACGTCCGCTATGCATTGTGTTATATATTTTTTATTTCTGCTACTATGTAATTTAATCTCTGATATTTTCCACTGTGTAATATTTATTAATACTCTGTTATATTCTTGTACTATGATGTAATTTTTGTAATAGCAATGAAATGTTCTATTGTTTGTGTCCTATGCGTCATGTTCTCAAAGCAATCCGTTGTTTCCCGTCTCTTCGAAGACCGGGGGATTACAGATCGTTACAGGTATGGAGCCCAGACATTTTTTCTTATGTGGATGATGGAATGCGAGGCGCCTCGGTTATTGAGTCACTTCGGGGCTCAGAGATAGGTTTGATAGGACTGGGAAACGTGTGTTCAAGAATAACTATTCCACTAAAGTAAGTGTGGACCGGCCCTGAAGATCCAAGGTTGGCCTTCGGTGTGTAGTCCTGAGGCATTTGCTAGAGTGTCTCGAATCGAACAGGAGCCGTTCCTTACCTCGAGTCATAGATGGAATTTCCAATACGACATTTTTCGGTTTTAGTTGTAGAACTAGTATAGCGACAAGATATATGGTACCCATGTCGTCTATGATTGACACATTCATATTTGAAATTGCTTCGACACTATGCATTTATAGTAATATCAAAATGATTTATTTTAAACGTACCAAGCATGTTTGGCTATTATATGGTAAAACTCTATCCTCCGACTTGTGTTGCATTGTGTGATGGGACCTGGGTCTTATAATAGCTTCATTTTCCAAAAAACATTGCGTTATTTTATTTTAAACTGAGGTTCGTGTGGAGTAAACCCGTTCTATGCTACACGGCATGGTCCCATGATTTACCCTATTTCAAAGAAAAGATTTAATAATTGTTTTAGTTCTCACACCAGTCCCATGACTGACTCGAATTTTATTGTTTTAACCTAAACTCTGGGTTCCTATATTTTCCACACAGGCGGCTAGTAGTTTTTTTTCCGTAGATATTTCTTCTCCTAGGATCTTGGATTATAGCTAGAGCTATATTCGGAAAGCTTTGTATCCGTGTATTTTATTCAGTTGTGCTAATTGATGTATTTTCCGTTGTACATTGTATTTATACATTTAAATTTGTAAATTGAATCTTTGATATTTTTTGCTGTGTAATATTTATCTGAACTCTGGAATATTCTTGTACTCTGATGTAATTGTTGTAATAGCAAGGAAATGTTCTATTGGTTGTGTTCTGACACGTCATGTTCTCAAAGCAATCCGTTGTTTTCTATCTCTTCGGAGATCTGAAAATTTTAGATCGTTATACCATAGATCCAAATTGATGATGTTGTTATGATTGCTTATGGCATGTTATGTGTTTTATGATGATACTTATATGTTTATTGATGATTTGAGTTAATTATTCATGAAGTTATCATGTATATTAAATTCAAAACTCTAGTATTTTTTCATCAAAATGACTACAAAATTTAAATAGTATGGGTAACTTTAGTTGGGATGAAAGTTTTAAATTTAATAATTTTATAAAAATATTAATTTTTAGTCAATTTTCAAGGACTAGAAAATAGATTAATTCGAACTTTAATTATTTAAGAATATTAAATAATGTTTTTATATCCGAAATTAAAATATATTGAAATGTATATATAAAAAAGATTTAATATGATTTTCGAAGATTTCTCACATAATTTTCTGATTCATTTCTTCAGATAGAAAGTCTTATATATGTATATAATTAAATGGTTTGGAAATCAAGGAGGTTATAATATTTTGAATATTTAAATTCTCGCACCTAAGACACAAATCAGATAAGAAAATTTTTGAATCAAGTAGATTTTGCCAAATACAAGGGGTTGAAAATTTGTAACACCCCCCACTTTTCTGAGCCTGAATTTTGACAAAAATAGAAACTCAGACCCATCCAAGTAAGAAGAGTATAAATATGGTACCTGCAATTAATGATCATAAGCATAATCAGAGTTAATAAAACTAACTCACAACGGAAATGAAATAATATAATAAATATTGATTAAGGCGACTACCTTAGGGCATATCACCACATCGATATCGAGCATGAGTGAATGAGAGCCTAAACCAAACTTGAATACTTGCAAAGACCTGCCTCCCCCGAGGTAAACCCGAGAGATGTTACGAGGATAGGCGCTAAACAACAAGTCCTGGTGAGCAGAAAAATGTATAATACCGTCTAGAATCACAAATGTACTCTGTTTGGTAAAAACAAAAACATATGTCTAAAAATGCTAGTAATTCTAACCTAACACAGTTAGAATTTAAGCACAATGACCAACCGCAAAACCCAAGAAAATTTTATGCACCTAGTTATAACGTAATATTGATATAGATCTTTTATGCATAAGTATAAAGCCTTATAACCATCATTAAATAATCAAAAGGCGGGAAACTAACTTCTAACTATCACACAAGGAGGGTATTTATTTATATATAGCCACTTAAAACCTCACTACCTATGTAAGGTAAGGGCGGATACTTACAATCACTTAATACCTAAGGTAGACCTTTTGGCCACTTAATACCCTATATAGTGGTTTATTCTACCATAAAATATATTAGAGAACACTAGCTACTAAGTCCAATTAATCCAAGGCTTCCTTCAAACACACATATAACCAATGCCCCCACATAAGATGAAAGATTGTAAGCAGTCACTTATTACTACATGATAAGCGTACGACATTTCGCCTTTATGACCTTCCCTCGGTGGACCCCATGTTACTATCAAGCTGGTCTTGTTGGATAATTCCCTTAATCATTTAATACTTCCTATAGGATATGCTGACCTTTGTTATCTTTGGAGCAGTCATTTAATACCTATTCCCAAGGCGGACCCGTAATCCAATCACTTACTACCTAAAGTAAGTGGATTAAGATGGAAATTTCCAAGTTAGTATCCAATAGCCATTAAATTGGGAGGCGATGTAATGACCCACTATTTTGACATGCCGAATCGACAAAACATGTCAGACTCGACCCGTTCAAAATGACATGTTGTTATTAGCTTCTGGGATAAATAAAATAAATCACAGAATCACATATCATAGATACAGAGCAATATAAAATATCACATCGGAAAAATAAATAATACAATAGTAGTTCATAAAGCCACAAAATAAAATTTTACAATAGAGTTTACATAAAAAATATAGTTGAAGTCCAATACAACGAATTTCTAATACATAAATAAATGACAACTATCCGAATAGAAATGACAGGAATAACTGAACTAGAGTGATTGAATATGTAGATATAGGTGAGCAGATCCAATATAAACTCCGAACTCCAAGAGTAAATCTCGAAAGCTGTAATTTGACCCAGTGATAATGCAAAACAAAACAACTCGGATCGAGACTAACATTCTCATCGAAGTAAATCAACTAAAATGAAATGTTTGATGAAATGCAATCAGTAACTTAAAGGATGTTTGGGATCACCATTGCCTTAAGATCCATTAAACTACATACTATAGAGTATAATACGCTATATACCATAGTGTCTATCAGTAAAGTAAATATCAAAATAGCGTAAGTGGGATTACCATTATTACTCGTACACCGTTTATATATCCCCGTAGTCTATAAAGTACTGTAAGCCCCTCCAAACCGGTGGGATACTCAGGCAGCACTCCATAGGTATGGTACAAACCAAAATATTAGTGGGCTCGTATATGGCATGTGACAAGGCACACAAGGAATGCTAGGGTGGATACACCATTTGCAGTGCCGGAATAGTGGTAACGCATAGCCGCAACTACTGCCCACCTCAAGACACACTCCCATACTCAAATTGAAGGGTTTCCACCAAACACATCACAAAAATAATAGAATGGTATCGAAGAAGTGCGCTCAATAAGAGGAATGATCTCACCTGGTCTCAGTGTAGCTCTTGTTTTAGTCACATTAAGCTGACTCATAGGAGTCAGGATCTCGTAATTAATATGAAAAATAATGTCGTTCACCTCATTCTGGATTTCCACCGCATATACAATTGTTAAAGTGGTTTTCGGTATTGACAAAGAGATGACAATTGCCGATCGCAGTCTCTTTACTAACCAAATATTTACATTTTTCGCACCACGGCCATTATTTTATAAATCACTTTATAAAATCGTTTATACAAATTCTCAGATTTGAATTTGAAATCAACGTTAACTAACTAACTTCGATTATATTCAATTTTGAAAACAACTTACTAGAATCACTTTAAAACAACTCGAGTTAGGGAACATGTCATAAAGATCTCAAAATATTGTATAAACCAATACTATAGTATTTAACTTATGTTTTATATAGTTCCCGAAAATATTCGCAAAACGCCCTTCAATCCATATCCAAAATCGACTTATATTCAAATCATAACTAAAAGATATCAAATGCCATTTAAGTCAAAACTAAAATATTTAACTTCGAGATATTTTGTTTGATTTATTTTCGTCAAACTCAAGTTCAAACAATTCAAATGATTCAATTTCACCTTTATACGAATTCAACTAAATCAATTCATAAAATTCAACATTTTGGTTCAAATTCAATTTATACAATTCAAATCAAAAATTATATTTCAAATCAAACAATTCATATCATATCAATTCAAGTCATCCAATTCAAATTCAATATTTATAAACTCAAATCATACGATTTAGAACCATTCATATAAATCCGATTTGAAAATTTTCTTAATTGAAATCAAACGATTTATAAAATCAATTCCATATTTAAAATATATATTTTGATTCACATTCAGTCGATTTATAATCGAATTCATTTCATATCCATTATAGGTTCAAATTCATTTCCTCAAATTTGGAAATTCGAATTCAGAAATTAATTTCATAACTCAAATTCATCTCTTATAAATTCATATTTTAACCCAATTTAAATTCATCTCTTAAAGTTTATATCAATTCGAATTCATGTCTTAATGTGAGTTCATTCGTTAAATCAAATATCGTTATTTAAATTATATTCTGTAAACCTCGAATTTTTATCGCGAAATCTTAACTTATCCATCTCTGAGCTTATAAATAGATATAATTTATTATAAGTTTATAAATTATAAAAGAATTTAGTTAGAAAATAGATTATAAACATATATAAGTTTAAGATAGTTTAGAAATAGATTTAAAAAATGTAACAACCCGAAAATCTGGGCCAGTTTAAATTTTTTATTTTGGCAATTTTAGAGAATTTTGCATATTTAAAATAGGTTATTTTAAATAATAAAGACGAAAAATTCAATTATAATGGAATAGAACGTATATATTATATACGTCGTCGATAGAATATAAATAATCATCCAAAGTGCACTACACTATATAAGCATCAAATATAGAATATAAAATAAATAATTACTTCGGTGTGGTTCGATAACCTCGACTAGTTTGGAAAACCATAATTTGGTTTGAAATGACATCCAAAGGAAGATTAAAGAATAAAATTTAAAGAATGTATCTTGGATAAAATTAATGGGAACCTTTCCCTAAGAATTGGGATTTAGAAACTAGTTGAAGGTTAGTTAAGAAGAATGGTTTCCTGGTATTGATCTGATGTTGGTTTCGGCCTTCGGGGTTAATATTTGGGAAATTGTTCTCTTGCTAATTTACGGTTAGTGACTAATGAATTGGAATGAGGTGTATGTTGTGTTTTGTATATTTTTCCGCTGCTATGTAATTTATTGTAATCTCTGATATTCATCGAATGTATTTTATTCATTCATACTCTGTATATTCTTGTATCTGATGGAATTGTTGTAATAACAATGAAATGTTCTTCTGTTTGCATTCTGATTTGTCCTGTTCTCAAAACGATCAGGGTTTTCGAACGGTCTTTGTCGGTTTAACGATCGATTTGGATCGAGCGAAATTCCTTGCCGTTACAGTTGGTAATATTTATATTCTAACGACGACCTATATAATATATATGTTCTATTCCATTATAATTGAATTTTTCGTCGTTATTATTTAAAATAACCTATTTTAAATATGCAAAATTCGCTAAAATTGCCAAAATAAAAATTTTAAACTAGCCCAGATTTTCGGGTTGTTACAAAAAAATTATTTATTATAATATATTAAATTTAAAGTTTAAAATACTTATATGATTATCTTTATTAAATTATATGGCTTAAAATAAATAAAGTTATAAGTAAAATCTTAAATAAGTATTTAAATCCATAGTACTCATAAAATCATTTAAAACATATAATTTAAAATTTACAAAATTTAAGTTTAAAAATCTTTAAAAAATATATAATATAATATCTTTAGTTATTATTTAAAAATAAAACTTTCCAAATCACTTTACTTCGAAAAACATGACCAACGGTGTCTGTATATAGTTTTCTACCCTATGGTCAAATGATACGGATAATTATCATTTCAATCCGCAATTCATAATTTTACGGGTATACATCATTTCAAACCGTAATCCTAAATTCAGTAAAAATCGTTCAGGGGTATTTTTATATAGTTTGTTTTCCGAAAATTATTGATTTAATTTTAAAAATATTTCATTTGCGTCAGCCAGATCCATCGTTCGTATCAAGCGTCATTCTAGCAAATGTATTTTAAATTTTATTTGTTAGATCCATTTTGTTTGGCGTTTCAAAAAGCCATTCATTCATTTTTCAAACTATGTTCTTCTGTCTTTTCAAATTAAAACCGTTCACTTTTATTTGCAAACATCCATTTACCTTCTGAAGTTTCTGTTCAATTTGTAAAGTGATTTTAATCTGGTTTATGGACCCTAACTCTTCTAATGTAATAAGATGCGTGTATTTAGAGGTTGAGTTAGTACGTGATAGCCACCGAAGTTTTGAGATGCGTGACCTATTCAAATTTCGTAACTACCACACTCCTATTCCTTCATTAAAATCTAAAGCCTACATTATTTCGTTCTCCACGTTATTCATGTTTTCTCCCTTACTTTATTTCATTCTTTCATTTCCCATGCAAGTTTACCCAACTCCTTTCTCCCATACGCCATGTCTTTTTATTTCTCCCTCACCTTTTTAGTGACCTCCATCTCATCACACCGCCATAGAACCAACCGAGCTCCTGCCTAGCAGCCTTCCCACTTTGCCTGTTGTCCCACTGACCCGTTTCGACCATTCTCCTCCTGTGCCCTATCCCCAAAACCCAAGAACCCAAAACCCGATTTGCAATGACCCAACGCAGCTCCCATTCGAACCATGGCCACCGGAGATGGTTGTTCCGTGCTACTCCCTACGCCCAGCGTCATGACTAGCATTGCTGACCCAAACCGAAACGCCACCAGCCCCAATCCCTCGCCATGGCCAAACCCTAGAGTTAGAGTTTGAAATCTTTTTTTGATATACGCATATATATATATATATATATATATTGTTTAACTATATTCCACTTTACTTTGCTAAAACTTTTTGATGTTAGTATGTATATAAAAGATGTGTTGGTTGTGGTTGTTAGGTGAGTTCTGTAGTGATTTATATTGGTTGTGTGAGTATCCTGTATCATATATATATATATATATATATATATATATATATATATATATACACACACAATTATTTTGTCAAGGGGTTGCGGTGTGTGTATATTTTGTGTTGTGAGCGTGTGTACGTATATATAGTGTGTATAAGGTTAAGCTAGTGCATGTGTATTTGTGAGTTATAATATATATATATATATATTTTTGTTTAAATGTTTATATATAAATAAATATACATATATTATAATGGTATTGGTGAGTTTATACAATTTATAATATGTATATGGTTTTGGTGTGCATTGAATTTTAAAAATATATATATGTTATAATTTTACTGTGTATACGTATGTGTATATATATATATAAATATAATATTTTGTGTAAAGAATTATTGTGTTTTATTTTTGGTTGAATCGATTCGGTGTTGTGAGTTGACTATGGAGTTGAGTTTGAAAACTATTCCCAAAACCCATAGCCGTACCAATCCATTGAGAAATTCCCTACCCTACTCTTATATAAATAATAATAAAATATTGAGTGGTTGCTCCGATTGAATCCGTTCTGGGTCGTGCCTGGAAGTAGATGTTTCATTCTGTGTTAATCCGCCTACTGTCTCCATTTTGTGCCAAAAAAGATGAGTTTATCTCACACTTTAACTACATTGTTTCATGGATGTTAAATTCAACATAAATGAATTGTTGAGAAATGTATAGGAGTGCTAGTAGAAATTATTTTATTTGATATATATACACCTTTCATATATGACACGTAGGTGCATGATGATATATGACTTATGATGTGATTGATGTTATGTGATGATTGATTTATGTTTGCTGATTCCCCTAGTTTTAAGAAAAATCATAATGGATTGAAAAGTTACATACCCGAATGGACATTAGATTAGAGAAAAATTGTTATGGGTTGAAATAATAGACCTGAACGATTTTTACTGAATTTGGGATTACGGTTTGAAATGATATACGCCCGTTGAATTATAAATTGTGGATTGAATTGATAAATATCTATATCACTTGACCATAGGGTAGAAAACTATATACAGACACCGTTGGTCATGTTTCTCGAAGTAAAGTAATTTGGAAAGTTTGATTTTTAAATAATAACTTAAGATACTATATTTCAGAAAAAATTAAACTTAAATTTTGTAAATTTTAAATTATATGTTTTAACTTATTTTATGAGTAAATATGGATTTATATACTTATTTAAGATTTTACTTATAACTTTATTTACTTTAAACTATATAATTTAATAAAGATAATCATATAAGTATTTTAAACTTTAAATTTAATATATTATAATGAATAATTCTTTTAAAAATGTTTCTAAATTATCTTAAACTTATATATGTTTATATTATATTTTCTAATCAAATGTTTTTATAATTTATAAACTTATGTATATATTTCAAAATTATATATATTGCAAACTTTAAAAATAAATTCAGAGATTGATAAGTTAAGATTTCACGATTTAAATTTGAGGTTTAAAGATTTCAATTTAAATAATGATATTAGATTCAATGAATGAACTCATATTAAGATATGAATTCGAATTAATACAAACTTTAAGAGATGAATTTGAATTGGGTTAAAACATGAACTTATAAGAGATGAACTTGAGTTGTGAAATTAATTTCTGAATTTGAATTTCCAAATTTAAGGAAATGAATTTGAACCTGTAATGGATATGAAATGAATTCGATTATAAATCGACTTAATGTGAATTGGAATATATATATATATATTATATGGAATTGATTTTATAAATCGTTCGGTTTGAATTAAGAAATTAGTTAAATCGGATTTCTAAGAGTGGTTTCAAATCATATGATTTAAATTTGTAAACAATGAATTTGAATTGCACGACTTGAATTGAAATATGATATGAATTTTTTGACTTGAAATATAAGTTTTTGATTTGAATTGTATATATTGAATTTGAACCAAAATGTTGAATTTTCTGAATAGATAGAATTGAATCTTATAAAGGTGAAATTGAATCATTTGAATTGTTTGAACTTGAGTTTGACGAAAATAAATCAAACTAAATATCCTCGAAGTTAAATATTATAGGTTTGATTTAAATGGCATTTGAGATCTTTAAGTTATGACTTGAATATAAGTCGATTTTGGATTCGAATTAAAGGGCGTTATGTGAATATTTTCAGAAACTATATAAAACCGAAGTTCAATATTATATAATACTATATTTTTAGATCATTACGACATGTTTTCTAACTCGAGTTATCTTAAAGAGATTCTAGTAAATTGTTTTCAAAATTGAATATAATTGAATTTAGTTAGTTGATTTTGATTTCAAATTTGAACTTGAGAATTTGTATAAATGATTTTATAAAGTGATATATAAAATAATGGCCAAGATGTGAAAAAATGTAAACATATGATTGTTAAAGAGACCGGGATCGGCTATTGTCATGCTCTCTGCCAATACCAAAAACCAGTTTAACAACCGTGTACGCGGTGAAGATCTAGAATGAAGTAGGATGGTTTGGTGAACGACTCTATTTTTCATATTAATTACGAGATCCTGACTCTGATGAGTCAGCTTGATGTGACTAAAACAGGAGTTACGCCGAGACCATTTGAGGTCATTCCTCCTATCGAGCGCACTTCTTCTATAACATTATATTACCTTTGTGATGTATTTGGTGGCCACCCTATGATTTGATTATGTAAGTGTGTCTCAAGGAGGGCTGTAGTTGTGGCTATGCATTATCACCAGTTAGCTCTGCAAACGGTGTATCCACCTTGGCATTCCTTGTGTGCCTTGTCACATGCCATATACGAGCCCACTGTGATTTTTATTTGTACCATACCTATGGAGTGCTCCCTGAGTATCCCGCCAGTTTGAAGGGGCTTACAGTACTGCATAAAATACAATAATATATAAACGGTGTAAGGGTAATAATGGTAAGCTTGATTACACTATTTCTATAGTTACTTTACTGATAGGCACTTTTGTATATAGCGTATTATACTATATAGTATGTAGTTTAACAGATCCTTAGGCGATGATGATCCCAAACATCCTTTATGTTACTGATTGCATTTCATTGAATATAACAATTGGGAATTTCGCTCGATCCGAATCGATCGCTAAACCGACCAAGACCGTTTGAAACCCCTGATTGTTTTGAGAACAAGCCACATCAAAACCAAACAGAAGAACATTTAATTGTATATTACAACAATTCCATCAGAATACAAGAATATACAGAGTATGAATAAATATTACATAGAAAATATCAGAGATTACAATACATTACATAACAGCGGAAAATAATACAAAACACAACTGAAAGGAATATGCGGATACAGAGCTTTTTGAATATCATTCTAGCTGTATACCAAGATCCTGTGAATATAAATCTGTAAAAACGAAAACTACTAGCTGCCCGTGTCAAAATAAGGGCACGCAGAGTTTAGGTTCATACAATAAACTCCAAGTCAGTCATGGGACTGGTGTGAGAACTAAAACAGTTATTAATCTTTATTTTAAAGTTAGGTAAATCAAGGGACCATGCCGTATAACACAGAACGGGTTTTCTCTCAAGAATACCAGTTCATAAAACAACAACGCAATGCTAAATAAAGAAAACTGAAGCTATTATATGACCCAGGTCCCGTCACACAATGCAACGCAAGCCGGAGGATAGGGTTTTTACCTTATAATAGCCGAAGAATGCTTGATACGCTAAATTTCATCTTTTATTATTACTATAAGTGTATAGTGTATAAAACAACTTCAAATCATAAGTATCAATCATAGACGGCATAAGTGCCTCATACCACTATGTCGCCAAATTAGGCTCTACAATCAAAACCGCAAAGTCACGTATTGGAAGTTGGATTTCCATCTATGAACCAAGGTCAGGAATCATCCTCTACCGAATTCGAGACAATCTTGCCCATGTATCAGGCAAGCACGCAGGCAAGCCTTGGATCGTCAGGGCCGGTCCACTGATGTGGATTATTATGCCTGAACACTGCGTTTCCCCGCCCTTGGGGCATAAGTGAACCAAATGACTCCATCGGCTCCACATAGTCACCGACATATCCGAGGCGCCTCGCAACAAAAACTACCACACAGGTGAAAATAATATAAATGTCAGGGCTGGTAGGTCACTGACGCCACCCTAGCTAGAAAGAAACGCATGCCCTCCCTGAGGTCCTATCCCGTTTCTGGTTCAAAACCGGGGTGTGAGGCTCGCAAATCAACGCTACACAAAGCTATGCCACACAGGCCGTGCTTTGATCATCAACCACAAGACCCTGCTTTTCAACAAAAGCCTTGATCATCTGTCACTTAGGCATGCCACATAGGCAATTCACTCTATGCGATATATAACCGCTGAGCTCGTACATCTCAGAGAAGGGATTTAAGCAAGAGAATAAATTCTCTGTCGCCAAACAGATATATATTTAATAGAAATTAATCACACAGAATAAAATCCAATCTCGGACACACAGTCCATTTACAAGTTCGTCTGGGTCTGAACGAAACCGGAGGCACCTTGTACCTCGCATATCCATCGATCTCCAAGTACGTCTGGACGATCACCAACTGATTCCCTCCTCTTGGGTGTACAGCCGAATCAATATCATCAGTAATTATCCAAACGATGTGAAGACCTCCGGTCTTCGACTACCGTCTTCACCCTCGACACATCGTCGAATCAGTCCTTCAGAATGGGATAAACCCGGTCTTTCTGAGTAACCCGCGTATATAATAAACAAGTGTTACACAAACACAACATATGCCTCATTCCAATTCAGAATATTCTTTTATTCAAATATTCTTATACTTTGGGAAAGGTTCCCATTAATTTTATTAATGATAAATTCTTTAAATTTTTTCTTTAATCTTCTTTTAAATATCAATTTAAACCAAATTATGGTTTATCCAAACTACTCGGGTTTAACGAATCTTGCCGAAGTAATCATTTTTTTAAATTTCTCAATCCAAACCTATTCATCCCATGAAGTAAAACTGATAATACTTCATATCTAACACCACGGTGTTATCGGTAAATTCAATTACCATTTCACGTTTAAATCTAATTAAAGAATTAACTATCGCTTTGGAGCAAAATTGGTGATACTCCATTCTCGATCATTTCAATCTAATTAAAGATTCTTTAAAACTCCACTTAGTTTTAATCTTCCCAAAAATCAATATCCTGTCTTTAACTAGGTTAAAGAAACAATGTCATCTAAAACACGGTTCACGATAAACCCGAGATCACTTCCATTAATTATCCGGTTAAAGAACAAGTGTTATTTAAAACACCGTTCATGATAAACCCAAAAATCCATTCCAATTCAATTCCAATTAAATATCATTTAATTGGTAACTTCATTAAATATAAATAAAAAGATTTAATCTTTTTCTCAACTGGGTTTAAGAACAGTGTTAATGAAGACACCATTCATGACAAACCCAAATCCCATTTGATATTAAATACAAGGCTCTGAATAGAAAATATATTGGCTTAAATTCAATATCGAATTCTACGACCAACAAATATAGTATTGGAAATAATGATATAAATATATCTTTCAAATTTCCATAACAATATCTGTATAATCACGAAACCCAACATCGAAATATTCCAAAGAAAATTTCGATTCAAATCCATTTCCACTTTATATATAGGAAATTCTGTTTATTTTCAAAGCCATTTCAAATCCACTTTATTTATTTTAAAAATAAATGGATTATAACTCTAGTTCAAAACTAGTCCATTTCGATAAAAAACTATTTTTAACTATTCAAATATGGAGTTTTTCATCCCAATTCTTCATAAATCATTTCTAATGATTTTACCCAAATTATTACTATTTTTAATAATTTTATCAAGGCCCGTACTGTCGATTTCCATTAACGGCCATCGAACTGCACTTGCAAAGACCTTTTCCAAATTTGATTTGGACATATTTCCAAATCCAACCATTAGATTTCAAATCTCTAATATTATTTAGAAAGCTCTTTTCGATACGAACCCAACGGTTCTGGTTTTTGGAAAATTAGACGGTCGGATCTCCCGTAATGTCCATTTGAAGTGAATGGTCGAAATTCGCGAACTGCCGCCGCGCGGTGCGTTCTATTCTGGCCATTTTATATATATAATATATATTACGTCGATTTCCTTTCAAAACGTATTTTATAAATCGTTTTAAATTCGTTTTTAAAACGATTTCAACTTCATATTCAATTTCTAATCAAAATTGAATATTCTATATCATTAATCTTTAAATGATAATATTTTCAAAACATTATATTTTGAAATCAATTACTTTTCGATATTCATTATAAAAATGAATAAAATCGATATAAATATCGATCACGTCAAAATGGCATCAATCTGATCAACACGGCTTTTATTCAACACATGAGTGTTTATTCAATTCAACACATGAATATTTATTCTATTCAACACATGAATATTTTATTTTATTTCAACACAGGAATATATATTTTATTTCAACCGATGAATATATATTTTATTTTAACACATGAATATATATTTTATTTCAACACATGAATATATATTTTATTTCAAGGCATGAATATATATTTTATTTCAATACATGAATTTATTTTATTTCAACACATGAATTTTCTTTATTTTCCAACTTGGAATGAGGCCCAGTCAATTACCATTCAATGTGATTGATATGGATTTCATACACACCCATACATTACATCATCAAATACAGTTAACCATCACCCAAAGTGCATTCTACACTGCATAAGCGTCAAATATAAATATTTACGCTTATAACAGCCTGTCAATCAATCGATCGACATACAGCTAATCATTGGGACTAATGTATGGACAGTTTCATCCCAACACCCGTGTGGGGTTTCTAAACAGTCAAACACAGGTTTTATTTGTGCAGTTGGGCGATGTGTAAAATTTATCGTCCTAATATATATCAGTCAAATCACTGTACATAAACAAATCGTTCGATTTGTAAATGAATGTTTATTTTACTTCGACACCTGAATATATATTTTACACAGCACAATCAACGGTCGAATTTGACAACACAGCAATCAAACAAACAAGTCATCCATGGTCTATGGACAATGGGTGTCGGGTGCTACTAAGCACCGTCTGCATCCTAGTATATATTTCAAACTAGAAATAAATTAAAAATGAGAAGTTCTCACCGATTAGCTAAACCCGAATGCCGCGACTCTTCATATGTAGGAAATCTTCGTCATGCTCGCCTTTTGTCACTGTCGTTGTCCGTATCCACTACATGTATAAAATCGCATTTTTATATTGTTGCTACGTATATAAAAATCACATTTTTATAATTAAGCTATATGGATAAAAATTCTATTTTTATACCACTACTATATAGATTAAAATTCTATTTTTATAAAGGTGTTCATTTAATAAAGATCATATTTTTGATTCACTACATATATAAAAATCATATTTTTATTACCTCTACTACATAAAAATCATATTTTTATTATCTCTACTATATAAAAATGATATTTTTATTAGTATACAATTAAAATCAAACCCTTTGAGATGCAAAACGATGTAAATATATTTTTCTTCATATAAAAATCAGATTTCTAACTTGGTTAAACTAAACTATGTATTTTAAATAAATTAAAATAAAATAACAAAAGGATTTACGTCGAAATGAGGGTGAGCGGGTGAACTGGTGGCACAAAGGTGGGGTCTTGTTCGTCGGAGGTTGATTGTTGCGGGTGGCGGTTTGAGTGGGAGGGTACGGGGTCTTGCTTCAAAGAGGGTTGGGGGGGGGGGGGGGGAAGAGGGTTTCGAATTGGGCGGAGAGGAGAAGGGAGGGACGTCAAGAGGATGGGGTGTCGAGGGGAGGGAGGTGCCGGCGTTGGTGTGCAACGGCGGTGGTGGCTTGGTGGCAGGGGGTCGATCGCGATTGGGTTTTCTTTTTTTTCTTTTTTTAATTTTATAACTGAAGAGAGAGAGAGGGCAAAGGGGGAGGGTTATAAATAATATATATTTAATTAATTTATTTAATTCCTAAAAGCAACTTTTTATTTAGAACCCACCGACTATCGTATATAGCTAATTACCCCCATCCCGAACACAATGGGTTATGTTTCGTAAGTCAATTCGACTATTACGATCAGTTTTTGTCAAAATCAAAATATAAATCTATATATTGAATTTGAACGCACATTTAAATTTACTGGGGTCACATACTAACTCAAAAAATTCTAGAAAAATTATTTCTAGCTTCTTATTGACGATACGGTCTTAACAAAACTAATTTTGTCAAATTCTGAGACCGTTTGGAACGGCCATTTTCTAGTCACTTAAAATCAACTAAAACTGGTCAAACGCGTTTTCCTTTTCCACACTCACATATTGATTCGAAAAATTATGAATTTTGAAACCTAGCAATAACTTGACATTACGGATCCAACAAAAGTGGTTTCATCGAAAATCGAGGTCGTTTACACAATTTCCATTTTTAAGAGCCAGAATTCCATAGTGACTATACTGAATTTTCAATTGGACATAACTTTTTATCCCCGCTATGAAATTTTAATTTTTCGGATTCGTTGGAAAGATATTTTCAAATAGATTCTAATATTTTTGGTTTTGCTAAAATCCGGTTCATTTTTAATCCTATACATTCATTTGAACTTTGAAATCGAATTTTCAAACTACCGCGCCATTTTCAATTCCTTTTATAATTAAAATAAATATTTATATTCTAGCGACGATTCAAATAAATATATACATTCTAATTCTATTCAAAATAAATTTCTCGTTGTTATTATTTAAATTAATTCATTTTAAATATTAAAATTCATCAAAATTGCCGAAATAAAATTTTAAATTGGGTCGGATTTCCGGGTTATTACAATCTCCCCCACTTAAAACTTTTCGTCCCCGAAAAGGAACGAAGCTAAAAGTTGTTTTACAAATCAACTCAACTTTCATTATTTCCATTATGGCTTAAGTTCTTCAACTTTTCAGTTTCTAAGAACTTTTCAAATTTTTCAAAAACTTGGCTAACACCCTAAATTTCCGAAAAATTTCGTCATAACCTCCCCTGCACCGGGAGCTTTGGGATATTTCAAATAGCCTCCCATGGCCCTCACCAATCCAAAAAGAAAAAGAAACAGCCAAGCGGCTCATAAAATCATCCAAACCCAAAGAAATACAATAAACATGTACCTATTTGTCGGGCAAACGATTTTATTCCTCTTCTCTATCCTCCTTGCTATGACCTGTTCAATGTAAGTACATGTATATGTATGCAAATGCGACAAATTTTCAATACAATTCACTATTTCGTACAATTTGACTAAATGGTTCAAATTTTAATTAATCAAACAATAATCAAACAACACAATCAGCAATCAATTAGTTGATTAACGTTTCAAACTCATAACTTTGATATATAGTCAAAAGCACGTTTTGATGCCAAGTCACAACAATATATTCTAACTATATTTTGGTTCTCACACCAGTCTAATGGAAATATATAGAGATCCCACTTTCGAAACTCGAACATAAATCCACTGATGATGCAGCTGCTATCATCAGTGTCATCTCCGGGTGAATAGAGTGTGATTCTATATCTACCTAATATATTAAAACTTCGAATACCCGTGGATCTAACATATATGCAAAATCTTTATATATTGGATTGTCCAAATTCAATACAAATAAATATTCAAATACGTTGAATAAGGTTTAAATTTTCAAAACAAAATTCGTTTTCATTTTAAAAATATTCTCTTCACACTCGTTTTAGGATACTACTGATCCCATCTCTAACGAGTCATTCTTATTGGATATTACTAATCCAATCTCTGATGAATTCTTTCGTTCGGTTCAAATGTGTCTTGTTCTCTGATCTTTGTAAACCAAAGCTCTGATACCACAAGTAACAATTGGGAATTTCGCTCGATCTGAATCGATCGCTAAACTGACCAAGACCGTTCGAAACTCCTGATTGTTTTGAGAACAAGCCACATCAAAATCAAATAGAAGAATATTTCATTGTATATTACAACAATTCCATCCGAATACAAGAATATACAGAGTATGAATAAATATTACATAGAAAGTATCAGAGATTACAATACATTACATAGCAGCGGAAAATAATACAAAACACAACTGAAAGGAATATATGGATACAGAGCTTTTCGAATATCATTCCAGCTATATACCAAGATCCTGTGAATATAAATCTGCAAAAACCTAAACTACTAGTTGCCCGTGTCCAAATAAGGGCACCCAGAGTTTAGGTTTAAACAATAAACTCCAGGTCAGTCATAAGACTGGTGTGAGAACTTAAACAGTTATTAATCTTTATTTTAAAGTTAGGTAAATCAGGGGACCATGCCGTATAACACGGAACGGGTTTCCTCCTAAGAATACCAGTGCATAAAACAACAGCGCAATGCTAAATAAAGAACAATGAAGCTATTATAAGACCCAGGTCCCATCACACAATGCAACGCAAGCCGAAGGATAGGGTTTTTACCTTATAATAGCCAAAGAATGCTTGATACGCTAAATTTCATGTTTTATTATTACTATAAGTGTATAGTGTATAAAACAACTTCAAATCATAAGTATCAATCATAGATGGCATAAGTGCCCCATACCACTATGTCGCCATACTAGGCTCTATAATCAAAACCGCAAAGTCACATATTGGAAGTTGGATTTCCATATGTGAACCGAGGCTATGGATCGCCCTTTACCCAATTCGAGACAATCTAGCCCATGTCTCAGGCAAGCGCAGGCAAGCCTTGGATCGTCAGGGCTGGTCCACCGATGTGGATTATTATGCCTGAACACTGTGTGTCCCTACCCTTTGGGGCATAAATGAGCCAAATGACTCCATCGTCTCTACATAGTCACCGATATATCCAAGGCGCCTTGCAACAGCAACAACCACACAGGTGAAAATAATATAAATGTCAGGGCTGGTAGGTCACTGACACTACCCTAGCTAGAAAGAAACGCATGCCCTCCCTGAGGTCCTCTCCCGCTTCTGGTTCACAACCGGGGTGTGAGGCTCGCGAATCAATGCTACACAAAGCTATGCCACACAGGCCATGCTTTGATCATCAACCATAAGACTCTGCTTTTCAACAAAAGCCTTGATCATTTTCCACTTAGGCATGCCACACGGGCAATTCACACTATGCGATTGATATCCATCAATATATAACCTATGAGCTCGTACGTCTCAGAGTACGGCGTTAAGCAAGAGAATAAATTCTCCGCCGCCAAAAAAATATATATTTAATAGAAATCGATCATACAGAAAAAATCCAATGTCAGACACATAGTCCATTTACAAGTTCGTTCTGGGTCTGAACGAAACCGGAGGCACCTTGTACCTTGCATATCCATCGATCTCCAAGTACGTTTGGACGATATCCAACTGATTCCCTCCTCTTGCGCGTACAACCCAATCAAGATCATCAGTAATCATCCAAACGATGTGAAGACCTCCAGTCTTTGACCACTGTCTTCATCCTCGACACATCGTCAAATCAGTTATTCAGAATGGGATAAACCCCGGTCTTTCTGAATAACCCGCTTATATAATAAACAAGTGTTACACAAACACAACATACGCCTCATTCCAATTCAGAATATTCTTTTATTCAAATATTCTTATACTTTGGGAAAGGTTCCCATTAATTTTATCAAAGATAAATTCTTTAATTTTTTTCTTTAATCTTCTTTTGAATATCAATTTAAACCAAATTATGGTTTATCCAAACTCGTCGGGATTAACGAACCTTACCGAAGTAATCATTTGTTTTAATTTCCAAATCCCAACCTATTCATCCCATGAAGTAAAACTGATAATACTTCATATCTAACACCACGGTGTTATCGGTAAATTCAATTACCATTTCACGTTCAAATCTAATTAATGATTTAACTATCGCTTTGGAGCAAAACTGGTGATACTCCATTCTTGATCATTTCAATCTAATTAAAGATTCATTAAAACTCCACTAAGTTTTAATCTTCCCAAAAATCAATATCCTTTCTTTAACTGGGTTAAAGAACCAATGTCATCTAAAACATGGTTCACGATAAACCCAAAATCACATTCCAATGATTATCGGGTTAAAGAACAAGTGTTATTTAAAACACCGTTCATGATAAACCCAAAAATCAATTCCAGTTCAATTCCAAATAAATATCATTTAATTAGTATACTTCATTAAATCTAAATAAAAAGATTTAATCTTTTTCTCAACTGGGTTTAAGAATAGTGTTAATGAAGACACCATTCACGACAAACCCAAATCCCATTTGATATTAAATACAAGGCTCTGAATAGAAAATATATCGGCTTATATTCAATATCAAATTCTACAACCAACAAATATCGTATTGGAAATAACAATATAAATGTATCTTTCAAATTTCCATAACAATATTTGTATAATCATGAAACCCAACATCGAAATATTCCAAAGACAATTTCGATTCAAATCCATTTCCACTTTATATATTGGAAATTCTGTTTATTTTCAAAACCATTTCAAATCCACTTTATTTATTTTAAAAATAAATGGGTTATAACTCTAGTTCAAAACTAGTTCATTTCGATAAAAATCTATTTTTAACTTTTCAAATATGGAGTTTTTCATCCTAATTCTTCACAAATCTTTTCTAATGACTTTACACAAATTATTACTATTTTTAATAATTTTTATCAAGGCCCTTACAGTCGATTTCCGTCAACGGCCATCGAACTGCACTTACAGCGACCTTTTCCAAATTTGATTTGGACATAATTCCAAATCCAACCATTAGATTTAAAATCTCTAATATTCTTAGAAAGGTCTTTTCTATACGAACCCAATGGTTCCGGTTTTAGGAGAATCCGACGGACGGATCTCCCGTAATGTCCATTCAAAGTTAATGGTCGAAATTCGCGAACTGTCGCGGTGCGGCGCGTTCTATGCTGGCCATTATATATATAGATATATATATATAATATATTATATATATTACGTCGATTTCCTTTCAAAACGTATTTTATAAATCGTTTTAAATTCGTTTCAAAACGATTTCAACTTCATATTCAATTTCTAATCAAAATTGAATATTCCATATCATTAATCTTTAAATGATAATATTTTCAAAACATTATATTTTGAAATCAATTACTTTTCGATATTCATTATAAAAATGAATAAAATAGATATAAATATCGAACACGTCAAAATGGCATCAATCTGATCAACACGGCTTTTATTCAACACATGAATGTTTATTCTATTCAACACATGAATATTTATTCTTTTCAACACATGAATATTTTATTTTATTTCAACACATGAATATATATTTTATTTCAACACATGAATATATATTTTATTTCAAGACATGAATATATATTTTATTTCAACACATGAATTTATATTTTATTTCAACACATGAATTTATTTTATTTCAACACATGAATTTTCATTATTTTCCAACTTGGAATGAGGCACAGTCAATTACCATTCAATGTGATTGATATGGATTTCATACACACCCTTACATTACATCATCATACACAGTCAACCATCACCCAAAGTGCATTCAACACTGCATAAGCATCAAATATAAATATTTACGCTTATAACAGCCTATCAATCAATCGATCGACATACAGCTAATTATTGGGACTAGTGTATGGCCAATTTCATCCCGACACCCTGTGGGGTTTCCAAACAATCAAACACAGGTTTTATTTGTGCAGTTGGGCGATGTGTAAAATTTATCGTCCCAATCTATATCAGTCAAATCGCTGTACATAAACAAATCCTTCGATTTGTAAATGAATGTTTATTTTACTTCGACACCTGAATATATATTTTACAAAGCATAATCAATGGTCAAATTTCACAACACAGTAATCAAACAAACAAGTCATCCATGGTCTGTGGACGATAGGTGTCGGGCTACTAAGCACCGTCTGCATCCTAGTATATATTTCAAACTAGAAATAAATTAAAAGTGAGAAGTTCTCACCGATTAGCTAAGCCTAAATGCCGTGACTCTTCATATGTAGGAAATCTTCGTCGTGCTCGCCTTTGTTACTTTCGTTGTCCGTATCCACTACATGTATAAAGATTGCATTTTTATATTGTTGCTACGTTTATAAAAGTCACATTTTTATAATTACGCTATATGGATAAAAATTCTATATTTATACCGCTACTATATAGATAAAAATTCTATTTTTATAACGATGTTCATATAATAAAGATCATATTTTTGATTCACTACATATATAAAAATCATATTTTTATTATCTCTACTATATAAATATCATATTTTTTTGTTATCTCTACTATATAAAAATCATATTTTTATTAGTATACAATTAAAATCAAACCCTTTGAGATGCAAAACGATGTATATATATTTTTCTTCATATAAAAATATGATTTCTAACTTGGTTAAACTAAACTAAGTATTTTAAGTAAATTAAAATAAAATAATAGAAGGACTTACAGCAAAAAGGGGATGAGGGGGTGAACTGGCGGCACCAAGTGGGGTCTGGTTCGTCGGAGGTGGAGGAGGATGGTTGCGGGAGGTGGTTTGAGGGGGAGGGTACGGTGTCTTGCGTCAGAGAGGGGGAGGGGAAGAGGGTTTCGAATTGGGCGGAGAGGAGAAGGGAGGGACGTTAGGAGGAGGGGGTGTCGAGGGGAGGGAGGCGCCGGCGTTGGTGGGCCACGGCGGTGGTGGCTTGGCGGCAGGGAATCAATCGTGATTGGGTTTTTTTTATAACTGAAGAGAGAGAGAGAGAGGGTAGAGAGGGAGGGTTATAAATAATATATATTTAATTTATTTATTTAATTCCTAAAAGCAACCTTTTATTTCAACCTCGAAATCGACCCACCGACTGTCGTACATAGCTAATTACCTCTATCCCGAACGCAATGGGATATGTTTTTAAGCCAATTCGACTGTTACGATCAGTTTTCGTCAAAATATAAATCTATATATTGAATTTGATTGCATATTTCAATTTACTGGGGTCACAAACTAACTCGAAAAATTCTAGAAAAATTATTTCTAGTTTTATGTTGATGATACAGTCCTAACAAAAAACTAATTTCGTCAAATTCCGAGACCGTTTGAATAATGGCCATTTTTCAGTCGATTAAAATCAACTGAAACTGGTCAAACGCGTTTTCCTTTGCCTCGCTCACATATTGATTTGAAAAATTACGAATTTTGAAACCTAGTAATAATTTGACATCACAGATCCAACAAAAGTGGTTTCGTCAAAGACCGAGGTCGTTCGCAAAATTTCCATTTTTAAGAGCCAGAATTCCATAGCGACTATTCTGAATTTTCAATTGGACATAACTTATTATCCCCACTATGAAATTTCAATTTTTCGGATTCGTTGGAACGAAATTTTCAAATAAATTCTAATATTTTTGGTTTCGCTAAAATCCGGTTTATTTTGAATCCTGTACATTCGTTTGAACTTTGAAATCGAATTTTCAAACTACCACGCCATTTTCAATTCCTTTTATAATTAAAATAAATATTTTTATTCTAGCGACGATTCAAATAATATATACGTTTTAATTCTATTCAAAATAAATTTCTCATCGTTATTATTTAAAATAATTCATTTTAAATATTCAAAATTCATTAAAATAGCCAAAATAAAATTTTAAATTGGCTCGGATTTCCGGGTTATTACATTGAACATTTCATTTGAGTTGATTTACTTCCATGAGAATGTTGTCTTGATCCAAGTTGTTTTGTTTTGCATTATCGCTCGGGTCAAATACAACTTTCGAGTTACATTTGGAGTTTATATTGGATCTGCTCACCTGTATTGTAAAAATCCAGAATTTTTAACCAATTTAGAATTGGAGTTTTTATTACTTAATTTGAATTTAAATTTGAATTTGACATAAATATATATGGTTAAGAATATTTAATAATTTTGATAAGTTATATGATAGATTTTATTTGAATTATAAATGAGAATGACTATTAATAAGTTTGGATTTATTTATACTATTTGTCATTTGATCGGATTTGTTAAACCATAACATGACTTAGTAGCATTATAATTGAGTGTTGCCCTTAGTTTTCATAGCAATTAAGGGGAAATGCTACCAAAATTTCACCTTCTCTCCTGAAGACAGTGTCCTCACACTTGTATTTGAAACGACCCAAACTTCCCCTTTCAGGAAAGCCCGGATTGAGTTGAGAACACAACGCATCAGAACACAAACAAGAAGAACATTTCATTGCTATTACAACAATTTACATCAGAGTACAAGAATATAACAGAGTATGAATAAATAATATACTTCAGAAAAATATCAGAGATTAAAATACATTACATAGCACCAGAAAAATAATACTTAATCACAACTGTAAGGAATACACGGATACAGAGCGTTCCGAATATAGCTCCAGCTGTAAATCCAGGATCCTAGAAAAGAAAAATTTGCAAAACCAAAACTACTAGCTGCCCATGTGGAAAATAGAGGCACCCAGAGTTTTGGTTAAAACAATAAACTCCAGGCCATTCATATGACTAGTGTGAGAACTAAAATAGTAATTTAATCTTTACTTCAAAAGTTGGGATATCATGGGACCATTCCATAAAACACGGAACAGGTTTACTCCACATGAATCTTAGTTTAAATTAAAAACAACACAATGCTTTTTAAAAAAATGAAGCTATTATAAGACTCAGGTCCTATCACACAATGCAGTGCAAGCCAAAGGATAGAGTTTTCCCTTATGATAGCCAAACATGCTTGGTACGTTAAAAATAAATTATTTTGATATTACTATTATAAGTGCATATTATCAAAAACAATTTCAAATATAAATGTGTAAATCATAGACAGCATAGTACCCCATCCTACTATGTCGCCATACTAGTTCTACAAACAAAACTGCATGATGTCGTATTGGAAGTTGGATTTCCATCTGTGAAACAAGGCAAGGGATCGTCCTTACCGAATTTCAGACAATCTAGCCTACCATGTCTCAGGATACAGTCGCAACTGCACCTAGGAGCGCCAGGGACAGTCCACAAATACTTTAGTGGATTAGTTATGCCTGAACAATACGTTTCACTGCCCTATGGGGCATAAAATCTGAGCCATTAGGGACTCAATATACGAGGTACCTCGCTTTCCATCATCCACATAAGTAAAAATGTATAGGCTCCATACCATGACACCACTTCTAGCTAGAAAGAAACGCATGCCCTCCCTGGGGTCCTTCTCCCGTTTCTGGTTCATACCGGGGTGTGAGGCTTGCTATAACGTCCCAGATTTTTGGTCGATTAATTTTGAATATTTAATATTAATTTTAAATATTTATTTGATAATATAGATGAATTTTTATATTTAAAAATTGATTTCCCTTTAAAAATCGATTTCGATTTAATAACGAATATATTACATTATCGTAATACGAAATATATTGAAATCGAAGTTAAAACTGAATCGAAATTAAAACTGAATCGAAATGATTCAGATGATCAGTGTCAGTTCTATCTGAATATAAAAGCAATAATAATAATTTATTATCAAGGAATTTATTTGTTTTAAATTTAAAATATATCGATTTAAATTTTTATCTTCTCCATATGATCAGATTACACTTCATAGCTTATTTCAGTGTGTCCAGAATAGTGATTAAACACTATAAATGTTAGTTGTTGTGGTTCGATTGGAGTCCAGAACCTTGAAAAAATTATTATTTTGAATTTTATACAGATAAGCTTGAAATCGATTCAAGGTTAAATCATAGATCAAATCAAATTTAATTACCTGTACTATACACAGGCTATTCGTTAATGGTGAAGGACACATCAGTATAAAATCGTATCCTCTTTCATTTCTCAAAATTAAATTCTGAACTTCAGAAAGAAAAGGAAAAAAATGTTGAATCTTTGTTCCAAATGTATAAGCCGTGTTCATCTTCTACATATGATCAGATTGGACTTCATAGCTTATTCCAATATGCCCAGAATAGTGATTAAACCCTATAAATGTTAGTTGTTCTGGTTCGATTGGAGTCCAGAACCTTGAAAAAATATATTATTTTAAATTTTATATAGATAAGCTTGAAATCAAATTACGGTTAAATAAAAGATCAAATCAAATTTAAATACCTGTACTATACACAGGTTATTCCTTAATGGTGAAAGATATATCAGTATAAAATCGCGTCCTCTTTCATTTCTCAAAAGTAAATTCCGAACTTCAAAAAGAAAAGAAATGGTTGATCTTTGTTCCAAATGTATAAGCCGTGTTCATCTTCCATTCACCTAACAGTAAAAATCAAAATGGCTACACTACTAAATTCTCAAATCCCAAAACTTGAATTTGTGAATTCCTAAGGCGCTTAGTCTATGCAAGCGCTATTCTTTTGGGTCATATACTTTTGAAAAGGGGGTCTTAGGTGTTTGAAGTTGTAATTTGGGAGTTAATGTTTGTCGCGTTCAAGGGTTGAGATAGTTGTGAGCGGTTTTGGAGGGGGTCGATTGATTTTAAATCGCAAGCCAGGGTTGCGATTCATTCTGGAAGGAGGGGATTCAAACTCGCGATTGATAAAAAAGGAGGAGACCTAGAGCTCGACCTTGTCAGGGAATGGCAGGACTATTGACTGGAGTAATGGGATTCAAGTTAGGTTTATCGATGCTGAGAGCTAGGGATTTAGGTGAGCAACTGCGTAAAAGGACAATATCGCGATGATTAGGAGAGATGGGTTGAATCTCGTGAGCTGGTCTGCTAATGCCGGGCTTACTGTTAGGTTCAGAAAATGGTGTTTTCTTATGGTAACGTAACGTATTTTTGTTCTGGGAAAAACTAGTAATGTGTGACTTAGGCGAGGGCTTCAGCAGTAAGTGATTAAGGGAATCAGGTCTGCATTTTGGCCAATGGTGTTCAAAAGTAAAGCAATGGATGTTGGGTCTATGTTTTTGGAGTCGGTCTGTGCTCATGTGAATGGTATTGTCAGTAAGGAGTACGCGCTGACTTTGGGTTGTTGGAAGTAGAATATAAGGCAATAAGGTATGTTTTTGTTTTATTTATTTAATGAGTATTTATAGGAAAAATAATTTATATGATAACTAATTTAAGCAAATTGGTACAAGCCTATATAGAGCTAGTGAAGTAATTAAATTATAAATTAACCATTTATGGATAAAATTAGGAAAATAAAAGAGAAGATTTGTATTTTTATCGTTAATTAAATGATATAATATCATTGATTTAAATAATGTGTATTTTATTTATTCAAGGTTCAGAAATCATGAAAACAAGATTTATCGGTCCGTGGTTATGAGTTATGCAAGCTAGAAGAGGTTTGGAATTTATCGGAGTTAGTGAGGATTTTAAACATAATCGAACGAGTTGGTTGAATTTAAAAGGAATCCGGAATGAATCGAACTAAAAATATCGTTGAGTAAATCTCACTCAATTTATTTTTCTTGAATTATTTTAAGTCATTAAAAATAATTGATGGTTGTTTGGTTGCATTGCAATATTATTATGGCTATTAAATAGATATTAGTTATTTTGGATTGGTGTTTGTGGTTATTATATATATATATATATGTATATATATATATATATATATATATATATATATATTGGTGATTGGTTGGATTCCCGCAGTATCACTAGCAGATGCCTGTAGTATCATTAGTATGATAGTGGATGACCTTCTATACCGCGATATCCTGCCTCGAAGTAGGATGGGTATTATTTATGTTGGCTAACGTCTGTGGATGTAGGAAAAACAGGTTGGGGGTATCGAACTGGATTCCTCAAAAGTATTATTATTGGTTTGTTTTCACATATATTATCGTATGTGATGTGTTGTTTGATCATTAAGTGGTTTGATTTTTTAAATATCACTAGGGCCTGAAGATATATAAAAGTATCGTGAAAGGGATTTTTAAATTTGAAAGGGAAATCTATTTTTTGTAAAATAGAATTTGAAATTTGAATGGGTTGAAAAATTTATAAATGATGTTTATAAATTAAATAATGCAAGGAATTGAAGTTGAATTTATAAACGTGTTTTTATCACTAGGGCCTGAAGATATATAAAAGTATCGTGAAAGGGATTTTTAAATTTGAAAGGGAAATCTATTTTTGTAAAATAGAATTTGAAATTTAATGGGTTTAAAAATTTATAAACGATGTTTATAAATTAAATAATGCAGGGAATTGAAGTTGAATTTATAAACGTGTTTTTAAATGAAATGGGGAAAATTATCATTTAGATAATATGAGAAATGTAAATACAAGTGTGTTTTTAAAAAGGGAAATTTATTTCTCAAAAGAGAAAGGTGGAAAATTATCATTGGATAATTTAAATATTTAAATTTAAATATAAATTTAAAACGAGGATTAGGAATTGTGTTAAAAAAAAGGAAACTAGGAAATCTATCCTGATATTCATAATGTAAATTAGATTAAAATAAATCCGTATGGATTTATGATGTGAATTCGATTAGATCGAATTTATCTAGCTAAATATTTTCAGAAATATATTAGGATTTTATTAAATAAAAGCTTAAAATTTAATATAAAAATAGATTCACTGTTATATATAGATACACACACACACACACACACACACACATATATATATATATATATATAAGTAAAATCAATAAAATATTCCAGAATAGGAATTGGATTTCAAATGGAATTTGAAATGGAAAACTTGTTTTAATTTATAAAACAAGGAAGTTGGATTTACAAACGATGTTATAAATCTAGTGAAATAAATTATCATTGGATAATTTAGAAGTTTAATTTCAAGTAAGAATTTAAAAAGTGAAATTGGAAAACGTGTTGAAACTGGAATGATTGATTTTATTCTAGAGTTTAGGAATATAAACTAAATCAAGAAAAATCTAATGGGTTTATAGTTGAAATTCGATTATATCGAATTTTATAAAACAATTTGTTTCAAAGGGAATTGGAGTTCAGTATAGAAAATTAATTTATAAATAAATTTATAACCGAGTAATGAAAAAACCATCGATTAGAGATAATCTAAAATGTTAAGTTGAATTTGGAAACTGGATTTTTATATATTAAAATATATATTAGAATGGAGTTGAAATTTAAATTAAACGAAGTTAAAATGTTTATATTAAAATATAATTAAAACGAACTCGCCACAACACTGTAGTTCATAAATTGGCATTTCAAACTTCAATTGAGTATACATAACTCAATTTAATTCTAAAGTATTTGAAACAAGAATCGTCAAGACCGATTTGATAACAGTTTTCCAATGGAAGAGAAAATTATGGATTTCATCTTATAGATTTTGAGTTATGTCAAAATCAACTTTTCAGAAAAACAGCTCTATAACCATTATAAAACCATAACGGATTATTGGAATAAATAAAGGGATTTTAAGTAAATAAAGAATGGATTTTCATTAGAAAAATACAGACTTGAGTTATGAAAATATATCTGAACTCAAGTGGAGTAGTGGATTGATTTTTAAAACAAAAATCAAAATTTTAATTACTAAATAGAATTAACTAATTTGAATAAAAATAGCGTTATAGGCCAAGATGATTATCAAAAATATTAACTAATTTTAATTACTAAAAGAAGACGATATATGGGAATGTTTTCCAAATAGCGTTATAGGCCAAGATGATTATCAAAAATATTTGGTTAACAAGTAATGATAAAGAAATGGAGAATTGATTTAACTAATGAAATATTAATTAAGGGGTCCAGTGAATGTTTGATGTTTGAATGGATGTTTTTTTTCGATAGTTAAATAACCGACTATCGAAGTGTTTGCCAATATCGTTGTCAATATGGAGAGACCAGTTGGATTATTATCCGAGAACCACTACGTATTGGCAGTAGTGTTGCGAATCAGATTATATAAAGATAATCGAAGACAGAGTAAAGTGCAAGGTGTTTTCCTATTTATGAAAATTGTGCCTTATGTTTCGTTCAGTCCCAGAACGAAGTGTATGGACGAGTGTCTGACAGAGTATTTCGAATGGTCGCATATGTTGGTTTGTATAAATGTATATGGTGGAGGAGAATTTATTATCTTAGAATAATATCCAGAATATATTTGTGTAATCAATTAGTGATTAACGGATCTGACAATGTGGCATTCAAAGTGACTGTGTTATAAATGAATGGAAAGTAATCGTAGCCTCATGCCTCAACAACCGAGAAATGACAAAAATCGGGCAGGCAGCATGGCTATGTGGGTAGCTTCCATTAGGGTGTATTATCACCTATCTAGAGAAATTTATTTAATTCCTTATTCTATTCGATGTTGTCCCATTTGGGAAAACTGTTGTTGATCCCAACTGTTGGTGATATACATTCGATGCACTCAAGCGAAATGATTGGTCGGTCATGTATGGCTGGTTTACAAGATGTTCTTATTGGACCCAGTGTATTGTCTTCTAGAGCTACACTATCGGAAGGTGGTTCCATACCTTGTCATAGTTGAAAATGCATTACCCAATAAGTGCCTGCGGTTTTGATTGTATATTATATATATGTGGAACGTGAGATGCAAACGTTCCACTAGATTTCTATTTAGTTGATTTAGACATTATTATTATAATATCAAAAGAGTTTTGATATAAAGATTATCGTTTCTTTCGAAAAGGATATGAAAGTTAAGTCAAGTGTTTGGATTCTCATAAGGGAAAAACCCGTTCCGTGTTATACGGCGTGGTCTTATGAGATATCAGTTAGTTTCTCAAACTGTTTAAATTTATACTCATACCAGTCCGATGACTGACTCAGAGTTTATTTTGTTTTGTTTTACCTAAACTCTTGGGTGCCCAAATTTGTATGGGCAGTCAAGTAGTTCAGGATTTTACAGATCTATCTAAAGGAGCTGGAAGCAGGAGGCTTCAGCGTTATCTAGTTATTATTATTTCTGGTATGTTGTAAATATTATACTTTGATAGCGATACTCTGATAATAGTATGTATATGTATACAGAAAATTTTGTATTTCAAAAGTTATGATATATTATATTTTGTTCCGCTGCGATGTGAGATTTTGTGTTGTTGTTTCTGGTCTTCTTCTACCTTTTTCTTCTAAAAAAATGATTAGTATTTCTGTGATATTTGGGTTGGATGTGTGATGTATGTAGTCAATTCAGATAGTACGGAGTTGGGGCCGTTACAGTTGGTATCAGGGCTTAGGTTGAGCGAATACCTAGACTTGGTGGAGTTGTGCTCATTAGAGATAGGGTCAGTAGTACCCTAGAATGAGTTGAGTGTATATATGCGAGAGAGCGTATTTGTTAATTGATATAAAAAATATATTTTTTATTGTGTTGGTCGGTCCGTTGAGTGGTTTATGAATTCTGATCGAGCTGTGGGATGCGACGTAGTCGATAGGAATTTCTAAACACTTGTACTAAGAAATTTGTCATAATATTGTTTTAAAGTGGGTGAATGAAATAATTTACCCAAAATTCTATTTTGATAGAAAATGAATAATTTTCTGAAATTATTATATTATATGGATGATTTGATTGTTATTATAATCCAATGAGATTATAAAATTGGAATGGTTATATAAAACCAAATATAATTTGTGTAAGAATAAAATATACTAATGAAATGAACTGGAATTGGATTTAAATATGAACTTGAAATTTAAATCCTGGGTGGTTTGAAAAATATTTTTTTGAAGTATATTAAAATAATATAGCTTTTTTTTTTGGAAGGATTTTTGATTAAAATCAGTTTGAATGGATTTTGAAAGTAATAAAGCATTGAGCTCACTCCAGTGGCTGGAAAATAATTCTGATAATGACTACAACATCATTAGTGTTTATTTTCGAGTTTTAAGTGTTGGATTGCAACCTTAGAAAAGTTTTGATAGATATTTGTTTGAAAGAAAACAATTTGATTTGAAAATTCAAATGTTTTTAATTTGAGATGGAAATAAATATATGTGTATATTTATGTGATTTCTAAAAGATTTTAAATAAAAACCCGGGTATTTGAATTCTGGAATTTAAATTTAACTTAAAAAGTTAAATGGATCGAAGTAAATAAATGGAAACCAAAATTTTTGGTAGAACTAAAAGTTGTAGAAATATGAAGAGTTGAGTTCAACATAAATGAGTTTATGAAAATATAATGGTTCTAAAGCATTTTTCCTAACTTACTAATTTCGGGGACGAAATTCTTTTAAGAGGGAAAGAATGTAATGACCCGGATTTTTGGTCGATTAATTCTGAATATTTAATATTTATTTTAAATATTGATTTGATAATATAAGTGAATTTTTAGATTTAGTTATCGATTTAAAAATCGATTTCGATTTAATAACGAATATATTAAATTATCGTAATACGAAATATATTGAAATCGAAGTTAAAACTGAATCGAAATGATTCAAATGATCAGTGTCTATTCTGTCTGAATATAAAATCGATAATAATAATTTATTATCAAGGAATTTATTTATTTTAAATTTAAAATATATCGATTTAAATTTTTATCTTCTTCATATGATTAGATTGGATTTCATAGCTTATTCCAATGTGCCCAGAATAGTGATTAAACCCTATAAATGTTAGTTGTTGTGGTTCGATTGGAGTCCAGAACCTTGAAAAAATATATTATTTTAAATTTTATATAGATAAGCTTGAAATAAAATTACGGTTAAATCAAAGATCAAATCAAATTTAAATACCTGTACTATACACAGGTTATTCCTTAATGGTGAAAGATATATCAGTATAAAATCACGTCCTCTTTCATTTCTGAAAAGTAAATTCCGAACTTCAGAAAGAAAAGAAAAGAAATGGTTGATCTTTGTTCCAAATGTATAAGCCCTGTTCATCTCCCATTCACCTAACAGTAAAAATCAAAATGGCTACCACTACTAAATTCTCAAATCCCGAAACTTGAATACGTGAATTCCTACAGCGCTTAATCTATGCGAGCGCTATTCTTTTGGGTCTGATACTTTTGAAAAGGGGGTCTGAGGTGTTCGACGTTGTAATTTGGGAGTTGATGTTTCTCGCGTTCAAGGGTCGAGATAGTTGTGAGCGGTTTTGGAAGGGGTTGATTGGTTTTAAATCACGAGCTAGGGTTGCGATTCATTCTGGAAGGAGGGGATTCAAACTCGCTATTGATAAAAAAAGGTGGAGACCTCGAGCTCGACCTTGTCAGGGAAAGGAAAGACTATCGACTAGAGGAATGAGGGTCAAGTTAGGTTTGTCAATGTTGAGAGCTGGGGATTTAGGTGAGCAACTGCGTAAAAGGACAATATCACAATGATTAGGAGAGACGAGTTGAATCTCATGAGCTTGTCTTCTAATGTTGGGATTACTGTTAGGTTCAGAAAATGGTGTTTACTTGTGGTAATGTGAAGTATTGTTGTTCTGGGAAAAACTAGTAATGTGTGACTTGGGTGAGGGCTATGGCAGTAAGTGATTAAGGGAATCAGGTCTGCATTTTGGCTAATGGTGTTCGACAGTAAAGCAATGGAAGTTGGGTCTGTGTTTTTGGAGTCGGTCTGTGCCTATGTGAATGGTATTGTTAGTATGGAGGATGCACTGACTTTGGGATGTTGGAAGTAGAATAGACGCCAATAAGGTATATTTTTGTTTTATTTATTTAATGAGTATTTATAGGAAAAATAATTTATATGATTGGGAACTGATTTAAACAAATTTGTACAAACCTGTATAGAGCTAGTGAAGTAATTAAATTATAAATTAACCATTTACATAAAAAATTAGAAATAGAAAAGAGTAGATTTTTATTTTTATCGTTAATTAAATGATAAAATGTCATTGATTTAAACAATGTGTATTTTATTTATTCAAGGTTCAAAGTCTTGAAAACAAGATTTATCAGTCTATGGCTATGAGTTATGCGAGCTAGAAGTGGTTTGGAATTTATCGGAGTTAGTGAGGATTTTAAATTTAATCGAATGAGTTCAGTTGAATTTAAAAGGAAACTGGAATGGATCAAATTAAAATTTCCAGTGAGTAAATCTCACTCAATTTATTTATTTTGAATTATTTTTAGTCGTTAAAAATAATTGATGGTTGTTTGGTTGCACTACAATATAATCATGGCTATTAAATAGCTATTAGTTATTTAGGATGGGTGTTTGTGGTTATTATATATATATATATATATATATATTTATTGGTGATTGGTTGGATTCCCACAGTATCATTAGCAGATGCCCGCAGTATCATTAGCAGATGACCCTATAGGCCCCACGTTATGACAGTGGATGACCTTCTATACCGTGATATCCTGCCTCGAAGCAGGATGGGTATTATTTATGTTGGCTAACGTCTGTGGATGCAGGAAATACAGGTTGGAGGGATCCAACTGGATTCCTCAAAAATGTTATTATTGGTTTGTTTTCACATATATTATCGTATGTGATGTGTTGTTTGATCATTGAGTGGTTTGATTGTTTAAATATCACTGGGGCCTGAAGATATATTGTAACGACCCACATTTTTGACCGTTCAAATCGACAATAAACCACACATGTCGACCCAAACAAATCACCAACACAGGCAGTTATTGGGAAAAGAAGAAAAAGAAAGAAATAAAAGGAAAGCAAATCTCAGAATCTCACAGCGGAAGGACAACATATATTAAACAAATAATGGTTTAAACCAGTCGAAATACATACATTTGTCTATACCATACAATGATTATCAGAGTTATATATACACATCTCTACATAACAACAGCGGAAACAAAGTGCAGCGGAAATAATTATATATATAGTAGATATATACCAAATCTTCGTCTTCGTGCTCCAAGGAAAGAACCCTTCGCTAACTGCAAACTTCTGCTGACCAGAGCATATTGCATAAAAAGAAAACACAACAAACACTCGGATCAGCACTAAATCATTCTCATATTAGTCAAATTAAAATGAAATAACATCAGTGTCATGGGTGCAGTAACTCAAGAGATGTTACGGGATTTTTCCATCTCTCGAGGATCCGTTAAACTAATATCAATATAATAATACGCTATTATTATAATGTTTATTCAGTAAAGTATAAATACTGAAAATAGCGTAAGTGGGATTACCACATTACCCTTACACCGTTTACAGGCACCAACAGTCTATACAGTACCGTAAATTCACCGTACTGGTGTTATCAGAGGGCACTCCATAGAAGGCAATGCTAAATCAAAATCGTATGGGGCTCGATAAGGATATATATGACAAGGCACTCGAGGCAATGCCCTGGGTAGGATTCTACCAATTGCACTCCCGGACCGGTGGTAACGCATAGCAGCCACTACCGCCCACCTTGGAACACACTCCCAAAGTCATAAATGGGCCCAAATCATTATCATCATCATAGTCATAAAATAGTATCGAAGAAGTGTGTCCGATCAAAGGTGCTACCTCAATTAGTCACGGTATAGCTCCTGTTTTAGTCATTTCAATTCTGACCCGAAGATCAGGGCTATTTCGTCATCGATCGTCTTCTTCGATTAGATCATCACCTCCAAGTCATCATACTCAATCTGGATACGTCATAACGTTCACAATTGTCAAAGTGGTATCGACACCGACAGAGAGTATGCCTTATGTCGACTCCGGACTCTTTAACAACCAACGCTTACATCCTTTCACATCGGTTGGTTCTTTTACATTTCAAAGGTTCGCTTTCATCTCAAAATATCATATTTTGTTTCGAACCACATCTATATTCAATAGAATAAAATTTCATATCAAAATATCATAAATCATACTAAACCGATTATATTCTAAATTAGAATATTTTTCCATATCCTTATATTATAACCATATAATATTCCAAAATCGACTCATATTCAAGTAGAGTATTCCACATCAGAGATTATAGTTATCTCAATCGATTTATGTTCGGAATCCATTCATATTCAATTAGAATATATATTTCATAATTGCCCTTTTAAATCTCTTAGGAGATCCATTTATATTCGAGAAGAATATAGTTCATACTTCCATATAAAGTCATTTTAAATCGGTTCATTTATTCAAATAGGATGAATTATTATCTCAACTCCATTTGAACCAGCGGTTCAAATTCAACATTCTCCATTCGGAAGGAAATTTACAAATTCAAAAATACTTGTAAAATAAATGTTTATAAGAAAACCTTATATAATAGATATATAGATAAAATATAAAAATTACAATAAATAAAGAATTAAAATATTACGTATACACATAAATTAAAAGTTTACTAGATAGTTTGAAAAATAATTTATAAGGGAAAAGTTATTTATAATAAAATAGTTTATAGGTAAAGGTTAATAATAAAAGTTTAAGGCAAGAATAATTTAATTGAAATCAAATGTGTAAATATATATATATATATGTGTGTGTGTGTGAAAATTTTCTTTAACCATAATCTTCCTTCCAAATTTCAAATGCTTAAATCTATACCCCAGCCTCAATGGAGTCCCTAGATCAATATCTTGTTTCAAATGCCATTCAACCCAAATCTTCCAATTTAGGGAAATATAAACCATATTCATGATAAGTTTAAACAACTTCAGGTATCCCCGATTATGTTTATTCCACATCAAATGCAATAAGAATTTATTAAACTCGAGTCCACCCGATTATTTGAAATAAATTCCAAATCATATAAAATTCAAATTTTAAACTTTTAACTTTGTTCGGGAAATTTCCTTAACCATTTCAAATAACATTCAAGATTCAGATCTTCAAAGAAGAAAAATATTTATTGAAAAATCGATATTCTTTAAATGAAATTTCCATCAATAAAATTTGAATATTTAAAATCATTTAACCAACCGATGACTGTATATAATTATCTATCCAATGGCCAAGTGATTTTAAATTTAATTTCTCGATATTTCAGGGATGGATCTATCATTTCAATCCAAATCAGGGTCACAGAGATTTATCATTTCACTCCGTGTCCTTAATTTATTTTATCGATAAATCCCGGGTTATTAGATGCCCGCAACATCAAGGGTTAAATGGGATAAATCATTGCAATAAAATACAACAT
The DNA here is from genome assembly GCA_030737875.1 of Allium sativum. Taxonomy (NCBI): domain Eukaryota; kingdom Viridiplantae; phylum Streptophyta; class Magnoliopsida; order Asparagales; family Amaryllidaceae; genus Allium; species Allium sativum. The sequence goes on along the minus strand of CM060910.1, from coordinate 604,260,630 downwards.
CCATATACTGAGTAATAGAACATGCAATATAAATACCAATCCAATAACCAACCAACCAAGGCATTCATCACACCAATTTATCCCAACAGTGAATATCTAAATCTTTTGATCAGTTAACAAGTAACAGCTGTCAACTAGAAATTTAACTTTAATTTAAATAACTAATGATCGACTTATTTGCCAGTAACACCTTGCATGTAAATTTTTATTCAAGCAACCAATCACAACCATGCAACCAAATATATTTCTCAATTTAATTCAATAAATACGGGAAGAATTCAGTATTTTGTGAGCGAAGAATCACTCACCTTTGCACTGTGGTTGATCGAACGTCCAATTTAAAGGCCAAAATTTCACAGTCTCGAAACGCAGCCAGGTTAGTGTCAAAACGTCCGCAACTCCGCCACGATCCCAACGCAACAAATCGCGTGTCAATCCGAGGTTATATGTAATAGTTATTAGCAATTTACCGTTGGAATTTTAAAATATATAAAAATAAATAAATACACCTCACCAAATCCAAGCTTGCCACATCAGCACTTCTTCCCGCTCACCCTTCTTTCGCTACAGGAAATACACCGCGGAAAAACCCATGAACCCTCCAACTTTGACCGCCAAAATCTCTCACCTCCGACCAAATTGGGAGCCCAGACCACCCGCATCCTCACCCACTTCTCGAGGCGCCTCCATGGACCCCCTCGCCTGAACCTCTGGTGCGCCCTAGCATGGTCGACGTCCTGCCCTAAAACCAGCGCTCCGGGCTTCACAACGCCAAATTCCGACCAACCCTCGAGCGATAGCACCCCTAACCACCATATACAAACTCCAGACGATGTCCTCTTCAAAACCCACATCTTAGTTTCTCCAATCGACCTCTAAATCAAAAATCCCAAATTTTGGATTCTAGGATTTCGAATACAGAACTTTGACCATCAATTTCCGGTCACCTGGAGCGCTGCATGTTGAAACTGAAACTTCCTGTAGGTTTGTGGTGCCGAGAGCTTCGTTTTGATATATAATACTCTAGGGTTTGGAGAACTTTGATTTTCAAGCTTGCAATTTTATTCCTATGGTTTTTAAGTTGATTTTCAGCCATTAGAGAAAGCTATGGAGGTGGAAAGTGTACGTATGATGGAAAGTGGCTGATGAGGTGTCACGGACTTAAGTTATATGCATATATAAGGTCCAAATATAAGAAATACCCAATTATCCATTTACAACGATCTCTTTCACACTTTCTCTCGTACGGTCAAACGGTAAGTCGGATTGCAACGCAAATTGAAGTCCTGCCATAATTCACCGTTCCGGTTCCGATGAAACTGGTTTCATCGGATTCCGAGACAGTTGCCAAAACAGTTAAATTTCACTGTTAATTAAATAATAAAATATTCAAAAATTCCTTTAACCGTTCAATTCACTTTGAATATTCATTTAATTAAAATTTAATCCAAATTATAACTTGAACAAATTTTGTAACTAAATTTTCACATATTTTTAAATCTTAATTTAATTATTAAAAATTAAATTTGAATTTCAGTTACAATTCAACGACTTAAAATTCACCATTTCAAAATTTAAATTTGAATTCCACTTTTAAATTAACCCACTCAAATTTATATAATTATTTAAATATTAAATTTCAAATTATAGCCTTTCTAAATAAAACTACACTTAAAAATCTATTTATACTAAATTCAAACAATCACCATCATTAAAATTAACAGAATTTGACTTTTCCCTAATATATTCCAATTTATATATTTTAAATTGAAATTTAAATATACTGAAAATTATGGGATGTTACATTCTCCCCCACTTAAAAATCTTTTCGTCCTCGAAAAGAGAACGAGATAAGGTATTGAACAAGTCATACTCCAAATCCATACTTATAAAATAACATTTATAAAATATGTATATAGTTATAAATTTTCATAAATTTTCTAACTCCCGAAATCACGGAAAATTTCGGCAGCATCTCCTTTGTACGGAGAGGTCCGGAAAACACATATATATTAAAAAATTCATATATACATCTCATCATTCTATGAGGCATCCCAAAACGGGGAAACACAATATATACACTAACCCAAACGATATAACACACATACGTACCTTGTTTAGCGTTTATTTGCATTTTTACTTACCTTAGCACTTAGTATTTAGCGCAAGCGAACTCCAAGCATAATTCCAAATCCTTGCACCTACTAAAACACTCAAACATGCATAAGAATCAATATATAACAATCCATGTCGAATTTATATAGCTTACACAACATATACTCAACATTTCTACTATAAATCCAAAATATTCATAACAGGCCAGCGAATAAAACAAGGTTTATCACTCATTAAAAGTTGGAATTTGACTAAGGCAAAAGTTGTAGCATTTGTTTCAGGCTTTCCGAATTGTCCGGATTCGTCGAATTCGGATAATTTGTTCAAAAGTTATGGCAGTTTTAGCGAAGGCGAACGCTTCAGCCCAGGAAAATAAAATTGCAGATCTGAATTGTTCAACCCAGTTTTTAACCCTTTAAATCTCAAAATTTCACCCAGTATATTTATGAAAAGTTTTAGCTCAGATTCTGGTCTTTCCGAATTGTACTCGCACGTTAAAATCCGATGTTTCGTTTGGGAGTTATGGTCAAAACAACATGGGTATTCAGTTCAGATTTTTATTTTCTGTGCATACAACTACGACCAGTTCTTGGTTTTCAACATAATTAACTTGAAAATTAGGCATGGCACTATTAACAAAAGTTTTGGCTCAGTTTCTGAGGTTTCCGAAAAGTCCAGAATTATCACATACCAATCAACCCATCAAAAGTTGTGGCCATTTTAGTTTCAGCTTATCGAATAGTTCAGATTTTTGCATAAACATCGGTTTAATTTATTAGAAGTTTCAACTTCCGTATTCCTAAAATTTAAACAAAGTTTAACCATCAGAAATGGGTTACCGATCCATTATACACACAATATGATTCGTTCTTTTAGTGCTTAAATGTATCCGTGCTCATTTCACCTATATCAAATGAATTTCATTGTCTTTATTTATGTTCCTTTATCGTCGATCTTACTTAAGTTCATTTTCCACTTACCCATTTCATTCCAAGCATTAAATTCAAAATAAAACTTGAATTCATTTAAAAAAAAAATCTCCAATGAACTTAATTCATTAGATCTTGCATTCATAACGTGGATCAAATTTCCAAATTCCGCTCTTACCTGTTTGCTTCAACCAATTTTCATTTAATGTCTTTCCATTTGGATTAAATTCGACCTTATTTATTCTAATTATTTAAGTTCATCCTCACTTGTTTCATTGTTTATATTCAAATTAACATTCGATATATTGTACTAATGAGATTTACCCCCATTAGATTTTCCCCGGCCACTCACATTTACTAACTAACCTAAATTTCATTTCAACTTCTTCTCGAACTAGTTTAATCCACTTATTAATCATTCCAAACCAATTTATTTTAAAATATTGGATTATTATTTCAAATCAATAACTAGTTCGTTTTGATAAAATATATTTTTATCTTTTCAAGTATGGAATTTTCATCCCAATTCTTTCCAAATCACTTATTATGATTTTACACAAATTATTAATATTTTTAATAATTTTATAATCGATATTTCAGTCGGTTTCCAATAACGGCCACTGAACTGCGGCCATAGCGACCTTTTCCAAATTTGATTTGAACATATTTCCAAAACCAACCGTTAGATTTTTAATTTCTCATATTCATTGGAAAGCGCTTTTCGCTACGAATCCAACGGTTCCGGTTTTAGGAGAATCCGACGGTCGGATCTCCCACTACGTCCATTCAAAGTCAAAAGTCGAAATTCGCGAACTGTCGCTGCGCGGCGCGTTCTATTTAAACCATTTATATATCGCTCTCATGCCATTATTATTAACAAATTTTCTAAATAAATCTTTACCTAACTCGATTTCCCTTCCCAATGTAATTATATTCCATTCGACAACAGATTTGCATTCTATTCTTTTTAATAAACTATACTCAGTTTTACATTTGATATGCAATCTTAATGAAGCTTACCCATGCCATAAGCAATTATCGTTTATTCACTCAACAGAGTTACCCAATTTATTTGGTTGACATAAGTCGAATCCTAGTTCCACACTAAATTTTGATTTGCCTCAGCACTTCTATCGAGTACTTAGATTTATTAAACCTTATTATCGCACTTGAGAGTTTTAAATGGTATTTCCCTTGTCCTTAATATTTAAATCCATTCCTTAGTGTAATGTCCCGGATTTTCTGGCCATTTATTTCAAATATTTTAATTATTTAAAATATTGATTTGAATTTAAATAATGGATTCTGACCATTTAATTTGAATATTTAAATTTTATTAGTAATATAGTAATATTTTATTTACGGGATATTGGGAAAATGGTGAATTTGCGGTATAACGTGAACGAGTGATTTTTAAAGGAGTTTAAATATTGTTTATATTCAATTTTATAAATATATTCGTTATTTAAAACGACATCAAAACGTTTAATTTATAATTTTATTATAAACGAACTAGAAATGGCGCGGTAGTTCGTAAATTTCGTTTTGAACTTCAACTGAGTATACAGAATTCGTTTTAAGTCAAAATTCTGTGAAACCAGAAACGTTGGAATCAATTTGATTATATTTTTCATATGAAAGAGAAAAATCGAGATTTTGTGTTATAATTTGTTGGTTATGTCTAGTTGAAATTTTGAAATAATCGCTATGGATTTTAATTATAAACAATAACATTTGGTTAAATATTAAACTTATAAAAAGAGATTTAGCGAATTCAAATACATACAAAGCACCTATAAAAAAAAAAAAAACCGCAACTGCAATGTTTATTGTTGGAGTTGTCATTGTCAATTAACCTTCATTTGCTAATTAATGTGGTTTTGGATGAGAATTTAGATGAGTATTTGTCAAGATTAAGCAATTAAGGGTGGATATTGACCATAAAAGCACATATATAATCACTCTTTGTGTCGACAACATGAAGTCTCTATTGTGTCACGTCCTCTTGTATTCTGCACGTTTAGATAAACTAGTTAATGAATGATGATCGATGTGTCACTCCTGTATAAAACCTTAATCGCTTAATAACAATGAGTTATAAAGAAAATGAAAAAGTAATCTAACAACTAACCTAATTGAAATAAAATAATAAAGGAAAGAACATAGCATGAACAGTGAAAGATCAGTAAAATGTACACATTTATTCACCACATCTAAAGCAGTAAAACGCAATCCAGAAACAGAAGAAAAGAAAAGTAAAATAAAAATACATTTGATCTATCAAATCAATGTCTGGCCTGTCCAAACACTCTCGTACAAACAGGAAACTTATATACAGACACTTTTTGGCAATACATATACAGCAGATAAAATCTCGGATTGGATACACAACTATTTGAACAAAAGATTACAAATATCCTGGCATGGTACCCTTGAGCATCATGCGTGCTAGCTAGTGTGTCAGTGGTGTTATTTATGTCTAAAGAACAACTCTTAATATTACAACTCCATAACAGTACAATATACAAATGGTTTTGTACAACCAAATATGAAAAGAGAGAAGAAAGAAAAAAAAAACAGTATATATACATATTCATATATTTTTGTACAAAAGGTAAAGCAAAGAAGAAAAGACAATTCATATCAAGTCCTACATCCAAGAAAAACAGCAACCGAGATGTCTTCATCACTAATGGATCTGATCTGAAAAGAGAAAAAGAATATAGCTATGAGTAGCTACAGAAGTAGGTAAATATATAGATGTATGTATAAAGTGGAAAGTTTTCAAATCAAAGAAAAAGAAGAAAAATGAATTCAACAGCAAATCAGAATACAGTAACGCAACAGAAATGAAAAAGGAACCACCTAAGTATTAGGCACAGTACAAAGAAAACAATATATACATATATATATTCAGAAAATCTGTTCTACTATTAAAATGCATATCTGAAACTTGATGGTAGACAAAACCATGTGAAACATCTACAGACGTATAACCTAAACCATAGGGACTGTGCAGGCAGGATTTGCACATGGAGTGAAAATTCAAACAGGAAAGTAGCAACTAAACAAATGCAGTAAAGATCTGATGTACAAATCAGGGCTGCTATATATATATACATATCAATCCTAAATCTGAAAACCCAAATAAACCATTCAATGGTTACACAGACAACTCAATGCAAATTTCAAATCCGAGCAGACAATACATAACCTAAGCTAATTTATATAGGGACATAGTTCGGTTGTGTATATATGAGCAGTAATAATTCATGAAAAACCAACTGAAAATCGTCACATTTCACTGTTAAATGTCACACAAAAACCAAATCAATCACAAATAGTTCGACAATTCATAGCAGACCTGATATGGAAAGGGGCATCACGTAGGATCCTAAACACTGTAAATTCTAGCTAGGATGTAACAATTCAAAAATCGTAGTAACCCTTTCTAGTATAAATACAGGGTGCGAGGTCAACACGGTTTGAAGTAGAACCGAATTCAAAACCGCAAACAAACACAAAAAAAAAAAATACAACAAACCAGAAAGAAAATCAAAACAGCAATTAAATTAGGAAAAGTACTTAGCTTTTGGGGAGCGAGAATTTCGTGAGTTAAGTTCAGAACCCAAGGAACTATGGCTCGGTTCATCACCAACGCTGGAGCCTTGGTATAGTTCTTCACGAGCGACGGAAGCATGAAGTGGGGGGGAGGGGACGTTCGATCCTCGCTGAAGAAACCAAGGATGAAGAAGAAGCAGACGAATTCGGTGGTAGGGTTTTCGATTCTTTTTCTTTTGGGAAGGCGGCGGGTTTGTTGAAGAATGGAAGTGGACCGATGGTTAGGGTTTTAAGTAAGGAGACGGCTTGGTTATTTCGGTTGGGCTGAACGATGGTGGGTAAGGCCCAAATTTTATTTTCCTTTTAAATTTAACTCTACTTAGTTAAATGTTTAAAACTTCAAATATTAATTACAAGTACTCACGGAATCAGATTCGTACGAAACGAAAAACACCAGAACCCTAAAGACGAGCACTACGTGATGGTTGAGGTTGGAGCAGGGCAGGCAGTAGCTGGATTTTCAGAAAAAAATGAAATGTCGTTCAATTCAATTGAAAACAAGCTGATTTATCGATAAATCAAATACAGGTGAGTTAAACTCACTCAGTTACTTCCCGCTTATATTTTATAAGTTGGGTTTTTATTTTTGTGCTACGCTTGCTAGTGATTGACTGATTGCTGATACATATATTCAGTTATTGTTTGAACTGATGAAATTAAACGTCGTTTAATTTCAGTGAAACCCCAAATCGTTATTTTTAACGATTGGTTCCAATTGAGGTAAGTTACCTTATTGATCACGTTTATTAAATAAACGTGTTTTAATAAATGAATTGGTTGATTGATTGTTGTGATTGTTATTATAGACTGTTATGAGACCATTATTGAATTGTTTGATTAGATGGTTGAATATCGACTTGAAATTCAATAGTTGTTTGGTTTAAACCAATGGGTATTATTGGTTGAGTGATTGGCAGTATATGGCCTATGAATTAACCGTTTTCATAAATATCGATCTACCGTCAGGTAAATCGACGAGATAAAGTTATAAAATTTATTTTATAACTGAAAATGGATTTTTAAATCTATTATTTGAATTAAAGTTTGTAAAAGCAAATAAATATTTATTATTTATTAATTGAGGTTACAATTGGGTTTAAATGTTTTTTTTTTTTATAAAGGAAAGTGATAAATAAAGGGTTATACAGGACCATGGTTTTATAAACGAAAATTTATGAACATAATTGAGGTATAGAGGATAAATAAATATTACCTAATAAAGGGGAAGTGAAATTTGTAAAATTAGACATTAAGAGAAAGGCTTAAAAGGTGATGTGGTATGCAATAAGAATTTAACAAAAAAAAATCCAAGTAATAAAAAGCATTGTTTAGAAAGGTAAAAGAGAAATGTGATGATTTATAAAAAAAAATTTCTTAATCGACGGATTAAGAATTCATGGTTATGTTCGAAAAGGAGGATTAAAAAGGTAATAAGTTTTTATCAACAAAATGGCTAAGAGAAGCGTATTTGAGATTAGGATAAATATTTGTTTGAAGTTACAACTGATGTTATCTGAAGGTAAGACCGTTGTTGGTCAAGGTCTGAGAGGTAAATAAATACCCCAACTTGAACGACCTCGGGATTATCTGAGGATGATATTAGAGTGTAATGGGAAAGTTAAATGGGTATTTCCAATGTTAAAGGAAATTGAAAAGTAAAGTCTTGAGAATAAGTTATACCAAGAGAATAATAGCTGGTTATTTTCAAGTGATGAAATAAAGAAGATGTTATAACATTGTTTGCACCTGAATTAAGGTAGGTCATTTTCCCGATATGGTTAGTAAAATAGTAATTGGGTTTGAAACGATGATTGGATATGAAAGTGAATTAGTTTGAAACAAGAACCTTACGTCAAATACGTTTTATTTGAAATGTTAAGAATTTGAGATTTCTATCTTTAATCGTTTTTGAATTAAAGAGGCCATGTGGTGTTGGTACTGAACTGGTAAACTCATGTCATTCACACATTTATTTATTTGATAGTTAAAACACCGACTATCAAACCTGACCATACGATCGTTGGTACGGAAAGACCGGGATCGAAAATATATTCGAAAACCATTCCGACCAACGAATACGTGATAGAAGATTATTGAAGATGGAGCAATGGAAGACCGTTGATCTTCATAAGCGGAAGAACTACTGATTGGATTTCTCTGGTTTAGCGGCCGGTGATATTTCAACAGTGATTCTGTCGTGGTTGGAATTTACGGGTTGCAAGGACTTCTCGCTACTGATCTGTAGGGTGATTCCTGGGATGCAGTAGGAGGGTGCCTTCGGTTCATCCTGTTCCTGGGTGACTTGTATGGACGAGTGTCTGACAGAGTATTTCTAAAGGAAATTGCGTACGTTGATTTCTTCAAACGTACGACGGTTGATGGCGGAGAAATGGTTTTCTCTAGCCAAATAACTAGAGTATTTTTGTGGACGTCAATTAGTGATATCCAGAGGATCTGACGATGTGGCATTCAAAGTGTATGATGATCAAGATGTGTTATGACCTCAAGCCTCATCAACCAGGAGATGACAAAAATCGGGCAGGCAGCATGGCTATGTGGGTCGCTCCCATTAGGGTGTATAATCACCTATCTAGAGAAATTTCTTTTGTTTCTTATTCTATCGATTCTGCCCATTCGGGAACGGTGGTTTGAGTCCAACCGTTGGTGATATACATTCGATACACTCAAGTGAAATGAGTGGTCGGTCATGTGAGGGCCAGGTTGCAAGACGTTCTTGTTGAACCCTGTGTATTCGCCTCTAGAGATACACGTGCGGAAGGTGGTCCCATACCTTGTCAAGTTGGAATCCAATCTCCAATAAGCGCCCGCGGGTTTGATTGTATATATATGTGGAGCGTGAGATGCAAGCGTTCCACTAGATTGTTATTTACTTGTATTTAGACATTACTATAATATCAGAAAAGATATTGATTTCGAGAACTGATTTGGGTTATCGTAAGGTAAAAACCGTCCGTGTTTATGTGTGGATCGGTCTTACGATTATCTTTTTCTTTCGAAAGGATTTTAACTTTAAAATCAAGTTGTGTGATACCTTAATGCTGTGCGAGTTTATCTCACTCTGGTCCACCAGACTGACCCGGTGTTTTGTAAATGCTCGGGTTAGACCGAGGTGTACAGGTTCAGGTTATCAGGTACTGAGAAGTCCGGAGACGAGCTGAAGATGTTCAGATGAATGATATTTCGTTGTGTGATTATATATATGAGGACAGATTATCAAACTGTCCAGATGTGTGTTGTACTCTGATATTGTAAGTATTTTCAAAAGCTCTAAATAAATGTTGTTTCTATATTATATTTTGTTCCGCTGCGATGTGAGACTCTGTGTTGGTTCTTCTTCTTCTTCTATTCTAATATTTCTTTCTTTCTTACCTCACCCTCTAATTTCTTTCTCATAACAATCTGGGGTTCGATACTTGGGTTTTTGGCAAGTGATACGAGTTTATGTATTGTTGTCAAAGGCTCGAGGGTCGAGCTTTTCCCCGGGTCGTTACAGTTGGTATCAGAGCTATTGGTTTAGTGATAACCTTGGCTCTGTGGCGTAACTCAATAGAGATGGGGTTAGCAATACCCTAGATTGAGTTTGGGTGTATATGTATGAGAGCGTATTTGTAAATTTTATATACAAATGTTTTTTATTTTGTTGTGGATCGGTTCAAGTGTTGAAAAGCGTTGAACTGATAAGGGACACAATATTGTTTGTGAAGGGGTAAATGAAATAATTTTACCCAAAATTTATTTTTGTATAAAAAAAAAGAAATAATTTTCCCAAATTAGTTAAGCTATGGTCTGTTGACTTATTTGAATGGAATTCAAAATTGGTTAAAACTTTGAATTGAAACTTAACTGGGTTAAGTGAAATTGAATTAATTATATTGGAATTAAATTAAGAAATAGTGTTGAAATTAAACAAATTTGAATGGAATTTGGAAATTTAATGAAGAAAAATAGAAATCGATAGAATAAGTGGTTGATATTCAAAGAGGGTGAATTCAATTAAATAGTAAAATTGAATGTGAATTTTGTTGATTGATTAAGTTAATAGTGCCTTGGTTGTTGATTCATGGTTGATTGGTTGTTGGATTAATTGAATTAAATTCATAATGGGTTAAGGTAGAGCTAAACAAACTAAAACTCAGAAAGTGAAGTGTTATTTAAGTATATTTTAAAAATTTACTGGAATTTACAGCATTTTTCTTACCTTAGCAATTTCGAGGACGAAATTATTTTAAGGGGGGAAGAATGTAATGTCCCGGATTTTCTGGCCATTTATTTCAAATATTTTAATTATTTAAAATATTGAGTTGAATTTAAATAATGGATTCTGACCATTTAATTTGAATATTTAAATTTTATTAGTAATATAGTAATATTTTATTTACGGGATATTGGGAAAATGGTGAATTTGCGGTATAACGTGAACGAGTGATTTTTAAAGGAGTTTAAATATTGTTTATATTCAATTTTATAAATATATTCGTTATTTAAAACGACATCAAAACGTTTAATTTATAATTTTATTATAAACGAACTAGAAATGGCGCGGTAGTTCGTAAATTTCGTTTTGAACTTCAACTGAGTATACAGAATTCGTTTTAAGTCAAAATTCTGTGAAACCAGAAACGTTGGAATCAATTTGATTATATTTTTCATATGAAAGAGAAAAATCGAGATTTTGTGTTATAATTTGTTGGTTATGTCTAGTTGAAATTTTGAAATAATCGCTATGGATTTTAATTATAAACAATAACATTTGGTTAAATATTAAACTTATAAAAAGAGATTTAGCGAATTCAAATACATACAAAGCACCTATAAAAAAAAAAAAAACCGCAACTGCAATGTTTATTGTTGGAGTTGTCATTGTCAATTAACCTTCATTTGCTAATTAATGTGGTTTTGGATGAGAATTTAGATGAGTATTTGTCAAGATTAAGCAATTAAGGGTGGATATTGACCATAAAAGCACATATATAATCACTCTTTGTGTCGACAACATGAAGTCTCTATTGTGTCACGTCCTCTTGTATTCTGCACGTTTAGATAAACTAGTTAATGAATGATGATCGATGTGTCACTCCTGTATAAAACCTTAATCGCTTAATAACAATGAGTTATAAAGAAAATGAAAAAGTAATCTAACAACTAACCTAATTGAAATAAAATAATAAAGGAAAGAACATAGCATGAACAGTGAAAGATCAGTAAAATGTACACATTTATTCACCACATCTAAAGCAGTAAAACGCAATCCAGAAACAGAAGAAAAGAAAAGTAAAATAAAAATACATTTGATCTATCAAATCAATGTCTGGCCTGTCCAAACACTCTCGTACAAACAGGAAACTTATATACAGACACTTTTTGGCAATACATATACAGCAGATAAAATCTCGGATTGGATACACAACTATTTGAACAAAAGATTACAAATATCCTGGCATGGTACCCTTGAGCATCATGCGTGCTAGCTAGTGTGTCAGTGGTGTTATTTATGTCTAAAGAACAACTCTTAATATTACAACTCCATAACAGTACAATATACAAATGGTTTTGTACAACCAAATATGAAAAGAGAGAAGAAAGAAAAAAAAACAGTATATATACATATTCATATATTTTTGTACAAAAGGTAAAGCAAAGAAGAAAAGACAATTCATATCAAGTCCTACATCCAAGAAAAACAGCAACCGAGATGTCTTCATCACTAATGGATCTGATCTGAAAAGAGAAAAAAGAATATAGCTATGAGTAGCTACAGAAGTAGGTAAATATATAGATGTATGTATAAAGTGGAAAGTTTTCAAATCAAAGAAAAAGAAGAAAAATGAATTCAACAGCAAATCAGAATACAGTAACGCAACAGAAATGAAAAAGGAACCACCTAAGTATTAGGCACAGTACAAAGAAAACAATATATACATATATATATTCAGAAAATCTGTTCTACTATTAAAATGCATATCTGAAACTTGATGGTAGACAAAACCATGTGAAACATCTACAGACGTATAACCTAAACCATAGGGACTGTGCAGGCAGGATTTGCACATGGAGTGAAAATTCAAACAGGAAAGTAGCAACTAAACAAATGCAGTAAAGATCTGATGTACAAATCAGGGCTGCTATATATATATACATATCAATCCTAAATCTGAAAACCCAAATAAACCATTCAATGGTTACACAGACAACTCAATGCAAATTTCAAATCCGAGCAGACAATACATAACCTAAGCTAATTTATATAGGGACATAGTTCGGTTGTGTATATATGAGCAGTAATAATTCATGAAAAACCAACTGAAAATCGTCACATTTCACTGTTAAATGTCACACAAAAACCAAATCAATCACAAATAGTTCGACAATTCATAGCAGACCTGATATGGAAAGGGGCATCACGTAGGATCCTAAACACTGTAAATTCTAGCTAGGATGTAACAATTCAAAAATCGTAGTAACCCTTTCTAGTATAAATACAGGGTGCGAGGTCAACACGGTTTGAAGTAGAACCGAATTCAAAACCGCAAACAAACACAAAAAAAAATAAATACAACAAACCAGAAAGAAAATCAAAACAGCAATTAAATTAGGAAAAGTACTTAGCTTTTGGGGAGCGAGAATTTCGTGAGTTAAGTTCAGAACCCAAGGAACTATGGCTCGGTTCATCACCAACGCTGGAGCCTTGGTATAGTTCTTCACGAGCGACGGAAGCATGAAGTGGGGGGGAGGGGACGTTCGATCCTCGCTGAAGAAACCAAGGATGAAGAAGAAGCAGACGAATTCGGTGGTAGGGTTTTCGATTCTTTTTCTTTTGGGAAGGCGGCGGGTTTGTTGAAGAATGGAAGTGGACCGATGGTTAGGGTTTTAAGTAAGGAGACGGCTTGGTTATTTCGGTTGGGCTGAACGATGGTGGGTAAGGCCCAAATTTTATTTTCCTTTTAAATTTAACTCTACTTAGTTAAATGTTTAAAACTTCAAATATTAATTACAAGTACTCACGGAATCAGATTCGTACGAAACGAAAAACACCAGAACCCTAAAGACGAGCACTACGTGATGGTTGAGGTTGGAGCAGGGCAGGCAGTAGCTGGATTTTCAGAAAAAAATGAAATGTCGTTCAATTCAATTGAAAACAAGCTGATTTATCGATAAATCAAATACAGGTGAGTTAAACTCACTCAGTTACTTCCCGCTTATATTTTATAAGTTGGGTTTTTATTTTTGTGCTACGCTTGCTAGTGATTGACTGATTGCTGATACATATATTCAGTTATTGTTTGAACTGATGAAATTAAACGTCGTTTAATTTCAGTGAAACCCCAAATCGTTATTTTTAACGATTGGTTCCAATTGAGGTAAGTTACCTTATTGATCACGTTTATTAAATAAACGTGTTTTAATAAATGAATTGGTTGATTGATTGTTGTGATTGTTATTATAGACTGTTATGAGACCATTATTGAATTGTTTGATTAGATGGTTGAATATCGACTTGAAATTCAATAGTTGTTTGGTTTAAACCAATGGGTATTATTGGTTGAGTGATTGGCAGTATATGGCCTATGAATTAACCGTTTTCATAAATATCGATCTACCGTCAGGTAAATCGACGAGATAAAGTTATAAAATTTATTTTATAACTGAAAATGGATTTTTAAATCTATTATTTGAATTAAAGTTTGTAAAAGCAAATAAATATTTATTATTTATTAATTGAGTTTACAATTGGGTTTAAATGTTTTTTTTTTTTATAAAGGAAAGTGATAAATAAAGGGTTATACAGGACCATGGTTTTATAAACAAAAATTTATGAACATAATTGAGGTATAGAGGATAAATAAATATTACCTAATAAAGGGGAAGTGAAATTTGTAAAATTAGACATTAAGAGAAAGGCTTAAAAGGTGATGTGGTATGCAATAAGAATTTAACAAAAAAAAATCCAAGTAATAAAAAGCATTGTTTAGAAAGGTAAAAGAGAAATGTGATGATTTATAAAAAAAAATTTCTTAATCGACGGATTAAGAATTCATGGTTATGTTCGAAAAGGAGGATTAAAAAGGTAATAAGTTTTTATCAACAAAATGGCTAAGAGAAGCGTATTTGAGATTAGGATAAATATTTGTTTGAAGTTACAACTGATGTTATCTGAAGGTAAGACCGTTGTTGGTCAAGGTCTGAGAGGTAAATAAATACCCCAACTTGAACGACCTCGGGATTATCTGAGGATGATATTAGAGTGTAATGGGAAAGTTAAATGGGTATTTCCAATGTTAAAGGAAATTGAAAAGTAAAGTCTTGAGAATAAGTTATACCAAGAGAATAATAGCTGGTTATTTTCAAGTGATGAAATAAAGAAGATGTTATAACATTGTTTGCACCTGAATTAAGGTAGGTCATTTTCCCGATATGGTTAGTAAAATAGTAATTGGGTTTGAAACGATGATTGGATATGAAAGTGAATTAGTTTGAAACAAGAACCTTACGTCAAATACGTTTTATTTGAAATGTTAAGAATTTGAGATTTCTATCTTTAATCGTTTTTGAATTAAAGAGGCCATGTGGTGTTGGTACTGAACTGGTAAACTCATGTCATTCACACATTTATTTATTTGATAGTTAAAACACCGACTATCAAACCTGACCATACGATCGTTGGTACGGAAAGACCGGGATCGAAAATATATTCGAAAACCATTCCGACCAACGAATACGTGATAGAAGATTATTGAAGATGGAGCAATGGAAGACCGTTGATCTTCATAAGCGGAAGAACTACTGATTGGATTTCTCTGGTTTAGCGGCCGGTGATATTTCAACAGTGATTCTGTCGTGGTTGGAATTTACGGGTTGCAAGGACTTCTCGCTACTGATCTGTAGGGTGATTCCTGGGATGCAGTAGGAGGGTGCCTTCGGTTCATCCTGTTCCTGGGTGACTTGTATGGACGAGTGTCTGACAGAGTATTTCTAAAGGAAATTGCGTACGTTGATTTCTTCAAACGTACGACGGTTGATGGCGGAGAAATGGTTTTCTCTAGCCAAATAACTAGAGTATTTTTGTGGACGTCAATTAGTGATATCCAGAGGATCTGACGATGTGGCATTCAAAGTGTATGATGATCAAGATGTGTTATGACCTCAAGCCTCATCAACCAGGAGATGACAAAAATCGGGCAGGCAGCATGGCTATGTGGGTCGCTCCCATTAGGGTGTATAATCACCTATCTAGAGAAATTTCTTTTGTTTCTTATTCTATCGATTCTGCCCATTCGGGAACGGTGGTTTGAGTCCAACCGTTGGTGATATACATTCGATACACTCAAGTGAAATGAGTGGTCGGTCATGTGAGGGCCAGGTTGCAAGACGTTCTTGTTGAACCCTGTGTATTCGCCTCTAGAGATACACGTGCGGAAGGTGGTCCCATACCTTGTCAAGTTGGAATCCAATCTCCAATAAGCGCCCGCGGGTTTGATTGTATATATATGTGGAGCGTGAGATGCAAGCGTTCCACTAGATTGTTATTTACTTGTATTTAGACATTACTATAATATCAGAAAAGATATTGATTTCGAGAACTGATTTGGGTTATCGTAAGGTAAAAACCGTCCGTGTTTATGTGTGGATCGGTCTTACGATTATCTTTTTCTTTCGAAAGGATTTTAACTTTAAAATCAAGTTGTGTGATACCTTAATGCTGTGCGAGTTTATCTCACTCTGGTCCACCAGACTGACCCGGTGTTTTGTAAATGCTCGGGTTAGACCGAGGTGTACAGGTTCGGGTTATCAGGTACTGAGAAGTCCGGAGACGAGCTGAAGATGTTCAGATGAATGATATTTCGTTGTGTGATTATATATATGAGGACAGATTATCAAACTGTCCAGATGTGTGTTGTACTCTGATATTGTAAGTATTTTCAAAAGCTCTAAATAAATGTTGTTTCTATATTATATTTTGTTCCGCTGCGATGTGAGACTCTGTGTTGGTTCTTCTTCTTCTTCTATTCTAATATTTCTTTCTTTCTTACCTCACCCTCTAATTTCTTTCTCATAACAATCTGGGGTTCGATACTTGGGTTTTTGGCAAGTGATACGAGTTTATGTATTGTTGTCAAAGGCTCGAGGGTCGAGCTTTTCCCCGGGTCGTTACACTTAGTTTCAAACCAAAATTCTAATAATACAGTTAATTTAGTACTTAATCAATATCATCAATTAAGATGAACTTAAATGCTTGATTCCAGGTTTTATACCATTTATAAAAAATCATACCATATAAGGAAATTTTAAATCCAAATCCTTAGATTAACACAGTACCTAGAAATTTCTATTCTAGTTTAATTTAAATTCACTTTAAATAACATACATTAGTATTTTAATATACTTTTATACCATATGGAATCAAATTCAATATTCTTTTCAAACTAGTAACGAAAGTACGAAGTGGTCTCCCCCACTTAGACGCTTCAGAATAACGTCGATAATGCGTGCACTCATTACCGAAATCATTTTTGATGTCCGAGAAGGGATTACACACTTTAATCCTTAAAATCCTTTAGAAAACTACTTATAATACGATATTATTTCGAAATTTGACAAAACTATTTCAAGAGTACTCCCAGGATCAAATTTCAAGTTCATTTCTATTTCAATCTCAAACCTTTCTCTCCCAATTAAACTTAATGGTATCATTTCATTTTTGAATATTTCTTAGACCATTTAAATTCCTTATTAATTTATTTATTATCGAATCAACTGCAATAGGTATTAACTAAATATTATTACCCACCAACGACCAATGTTTATACACATAAAACCACTAATAGCATATATAATATATAAAAAAAATATAATCGAAAACCATATTATGTCAATTCATTCCATTCGATTATTTAGGAATTCCTATCGATTCTATGGCGTCCCATATACCGACCAGAACCCATAAATATTCAACAGAACCAATCAACACAATAAAACCATTTTTTTATATAAAAATACAAATACGCTCTCTCATATATCACTCTAACTCATTTTAGGGCGTTTCTAACCCCATCTCTAATGAGTAAATTCCCATACAGAGCTAAGGTTGTCGACAACCATCGCTCTGATACCAACTGTAACGACCCACATTTTTGACCGTTCAAATCGACAATAAACCACACATGTCGACCCAAACAAATCACCAACACAGGCAGTTATTGGGAAAAGAAGAAAAAGGAAGAAATAAAAGGAAAGCAAATCTCAGAATCTCACAGCGGAAGGACAACATATAATAAACAAATAATGGTTTAAACTAGTTGAAATACATACATTTGTCTATACCATACAATGATTATTAGAGTTATATATACACATCTCTACATAACAACAGCGGAAACAAAGTGCAGCGAAAATAATTATATATATAGTAGATATATACCAAATCTTCGTCTTTGTGCTCCAAGGAAAGAACCCTTCGCTAACTGCAAACTTCTGCTGACCCGAGCATATTGCATAAAAAGAAAACGCAACAAACACTCGGATCAGCACTAAATCATTCTCATATTAGTCAAATTAAAATATGAAATAACATCAGTGTCATGGGTGCAGTAACTCAAGAGATGTTACAGGATTTTTCCATCTCTCGAGGATCCGTTAAACTAATATCAATATAATAATACGCTATTATTATAATGTTTATTCAGTAAAGTATAAATACTGAAAATAGCGTAAGCGGGATTACCATATTACCCTTACGCCATTTACAGGCACCAACAGTCTATACAGTACCGTAAATTCACCATACTGGTGTTATCAGAGGGCACTCCATAGAAGACAATGCTAAATCAAAATCGTATGGGGCTCGATAAGGATATATATGACAAGGCACTCGAGGCAATGCCCTGGGTAGGATTCTACCAATTGCACTCCCGGACCGGTGGTAACGCATAGCAGCCACTACCGCCCACCTCGGAACACACTCCCAAAGTCATAAATGGACCCAAATCATCATCATCATCATAGTCATAAAATAGTATCGAAGAAGTGTGTCCGATCAAAGGTGCTACCTCAATTAGTCACGGTATAGCTCCTGTTTTAGTCATTTCAATTCTGACCCGAAGGTCAGGGCTATTTCGTCATCGATCGTCTTCTTCGATTCAATCATCACCTCCAAGTCATCATACTCAATCTGGATACGTCATAACGTTCACAGTTGTCAAAGTGGTATCGACACCGACAGAGAGTATGCCTTATGTCGACTCCGGACTCTTTAACAACCAACGCTTACATCCTTTCACATCGGTTGGTTCTTTTACATTTCAAAGGTTCGCTTTCATCTCAAAATATCATATTTTGTTTCGAACCACATCTATATTCAATAGAATAAAATTTCATATCAAAATATCATAAATCATACTAAACCGATTATATTCTAAATTAGAATATTTTTCCATATCCTTATATTATAACCATATAATATTCCAAAATCGACTCATATTCAAGTAGAGTATTCCACATCAGAGATTATAGTTATCTCAATCGATTTATGTTCGGAATCCATTCATATTCAATTAGAATATATATTTCATAATTGCCCTTTTAAATCTCTTAGGAGATCCATTTATATTCGAGAAGAATATAGTTCATACTTCCATATAAAGTCATTTTAAATCGGTTCATTTATTCAAATAGGATGAATTATTATCTCAACTCCATTTGAACCAGCGGTTCAAATTCAACATTCTCCATTCGGAAGGAAATTTACAAATTCAAAAATACTTGTAAATTAAATGTTTATAAGAAAACCTTATATAATAGATATATAGATAAAATATAAAAATTACAATAAATAAAGAATTAAAATATTACGTATACACATAAATTAAAAGTTTACTAGATAGTTTGAAAAATAATTTATAAGGGAAAAGTTATTTATAATAAAATAGTTTATAGGTAAAGGTTAATAATAAAAGTTTAAGGCAAGAATAATTTATTTGAAATCAAATGTGTAAATATATATATATATATATATATATATATATCTGTGTGTGAAAATTTTCTTTTACCATAATCTTCCTTCCAAATTTCAAATGCTTAAATCTATACCCCAGCCTCAATGGAGTTCCTAGATCAATATCTTGTTTCAAATGCCATTCAACCCAAATCTTCCAATTTAGGGAAATATAAACCATATTCATGATAAGTTTAAACAACTTCAGGTATCCCCGATTATGTTTATTCCACATCAAATTCAATAAGAATTTATTAAACTCGAGTCCACCCGATTATTTGAAATAAATTCCAAATCATATAAAATTCAAATTTTAAACTTTTAACTTTGTTCGGCAAAATTCCCTTAACCATTTCAAATAACATTCAAGATTCAGATCTTCAAAGAAGAAAAATATTTATCGAAAAATTGATATTCTTTAAATGAAATTTCCATCAATAAAATTTGAATATTTAAAATCATTTAACCAACCGATGTCTGTATATAATTATCTATCCAATGGCCAAGTGATTTTAAATTTAATTTCTCGATATTTCAGGGATGGAACTATCATTTCAATCCAAATCAGGGTCACAGAGATTTATCATTTCACTCCGTGTCCTTAATTTATTTTATCGATAAATCCCGGGTTATTAGATGCCCGCAACATCAAGGGTTAAATGGGATAAATCATTGCAATAAAATACAACATCCATATACTGAATAATAGAACATGCAATATAAATACCAATCCAATAACCAACCAACCAAGGCATTCATCACACCAATTTATCCCAACAGTGAATATTTAAATCTTTTGATCAGTTAACAAGTAACAGCTGTGAACTAGAAATTTAACTTTAATTTAAATAACTAATGATCGACTTATTTGCCGGTAAAACCTTGCATGTAAATTTTTATTCAAGCAACCAATCACAACCATGCAACCAAATATATTTCTCAATTTAATTCAATAAATACGGGAAGAATTCAGTATTTCGTGAGCGAAGAATCACTCACCTTTGCACTGTGGTTGATCGAACATCCAATTTAAAGGCCAAAATTTCACAGTCTCGAAACGCAGCCAGGTTAGTGTCAAAACGTCCGCAACTCCGCCACGATCCCAACGCAACAAATCGCATGTCAATCCGAGGTTATATGTAAAAGTTATTAGCAATTTACCGTTGGAATTTTAAAATATATAAAATTAAATAAATACACCTCACCAAATCCAAGCTTGCCACATCAGCACTTCTTCCCGCTCACCCTTCTTTCGCTACAGGAACTACACCGCGGAAAAACCCATGAACCCTCCAACTTTGACTGCCAAAATCTCTCACATCCGACCAAATTGGGAGCCCAGACCACCCGCATCCTCACCCACTTCTCGAGGCGCGTCCATGGACCCCCTCGCCTGAACCTCCGGTGCGCCCTAGCGTGGTCGATGTCCTGCCCTAAAACCGGCGCTCCGGGCTTCACAACGCCAAATTCCGACCAACCCTCGAGCGATAGCACCCCTAACCACCATCTACAAACTCCAGACGATGTCCTCTTCAAAACCCACATCTTAGTTTCTCCAATCGACCTCTAAATCAAAAATCCAAAATTTTGGATTCTAGGGTTTCGAATACAGAACTTTGACCAACAATTTCTGGTCACCTGGAGCGCTGCATGTTGAAACTGAAACTTCCTGTAGGTTTGTGGCGCCGAGAGCTTCGTTTTGATATATAATACTCTAGGGTTTGGAGAACTTTGATTTTCAAGCTTGCAATTTTATTCCTATGGTTTTTAAGTTGATTTTCAGCCATTAGAGAAAGCTATGGAGGTGGAAAGTGTACGTATGATGGAAAGTGGCTGATGAGGTGTCACGGACTTAAGTTATATGCATATATAAGGCCCAAATATAAGAAATACCCAATTATCCATTTACAACGATCTCTTTCACACTTTCTCTCGTACGGTCAAACGGTAAGTCGGATTGCAACGCAAATTGAAGTCCTGCCATAATTCACCGTTCCGTTTCCGATGAAACTGGTTTCGTCGGATTCCAAGACAGTTGCCAAAACAGTTAAATTTCACTGTTAATTAAATAATAAAATATTCAAAAATTCCTTTAACCGTTCAATTCACTTTGAATATTCATTTAATTAAAATTTAGTCCAAATTATAACTTGAACAAATTTTGTAACTAAATTTTCACATATTTTTAAATCTTAATTTAATTATTAAAAATTAAATTTGAATTTCAGTTATAATTCAACGACTTAAAATTCACCATTTCAAAATTTAAATTTGAATTCCACTTTTAAATTAACCCACTCAAATTTATATAATTATTTAAATATTAAATTTCAAATTATAGCCTTTCTAAATAAGACTACACTTAAAAATCTATTTATACTAAATTCAAACAATCACCATCATTAAAATTAACAGAATTTGACTTTTCCCTAATATATTCCAATTTATATATTTTAAATTGAAATTTAAATATACTGAAAATTATGGGATGTTACATATATAAAAGTATCGTGAAAGGGATTAGCGAATTCTATTTTTGTAAAACAGAATTTGAAATTTGAATGGGTTAAGAAATTTATAAACGATGTCTATAAATTAAATAATGCTGGGAATTAAAGTTGAATTTATAAACGTGTTTTTAAATGAAATGGGGAAAATTATCATTTAGATAATTTGAGAAATGTAAATACAAGTGTGTTTTTAAAAAGGGAGATTTATTTTTCAAAAGAGAAAGGTGGAAAATTATCATTGGATAATTAAAATATTTAAATGCAAATGTAAATTTAAAACGAGGATTGGGAATTGTGTTAAAAAAGGAAACTAGGAAATTTATCTTGATATTCATAATTTAAATTGGATTAAAATAATTCCATATGGATTTATGATGTGAATTCGATTAGATCGAATTTATCTAGCTAAATATTTTCAGAAATATATTAGGATTTTATTAAATAAAAGCTTAAAATTTAATATAAAAATAGATACTCTGTTATATATATGTATACACACACATATATGTATAAGTAAAATTAATAAAATATTCCAAAATAGGAATTGGATTTCAAATGGAATTCGAATGGAAAACTTGTTTTGATTTATAAAACAAGGAAGTTGAATTTACAAACGATGTTATAAATCTAGTGAAATGAATTATCATTGGATAATTTATAAGTTTAATTTCAAGTAAGAATTTAAAAAGTGAAATTGGAAAATGTATTGAAATTGGAATGATTGATTTTATTCTAGAGTTTAGGGATATAAACTGAATCAAGAATAATTCAATGGGTTTATAATTGAAATTCGATTATATCGAATTTTATAAAACAATTTGTTTCAAAAGGAATTGGAGTTTAGTATAGAAAATTAAGTTATAAATAAATTTATAACCGAGTAATGAAAAATCGTCGATTAGAGATAATTGAAAATGTTAAGTTGAAATTGGAAACTGGATTAATATATATATATATATTAGAATGAAGTTGAAATTTAAATTAAACAAAGTTTATACGTTTATATTTAAATACAATTAAAACGAACTCGCCCCAATGTTGTAGTTCGTAAATTGGCATTTCGAACTTCAATTGAGTATATAGAACTCAATTTAAGTTGAAATTATTTGAAATAAGAATCGTTAGGACTGATTTGATAATAGTTTTCCAATGGAAGAGAAAAATCTGGATTTCGACTTATAGATTTTGAGTTATGTCAAAATCAACTTTTCAGAAAAACAGCGCCATAACCATTATAAAACCATAACAGTTTATTGGGAATAAATAAAGGGATTTCAAGTAAATAAAATATGGATTTTCATTAGAAAATTACAGAATTGAGTTAGGAAAATATATCTGAACTTAAGTGGAGTAGTGGATTGATTTTTGAAACTAAAAATCAGATTTTTAATTATTAAATAGAATTAACTAATTTGAATAAAAATTAGTTAATGAAGTTTTGAATCAAAATTGGACTTTGAATAAATGAACTGGATTTGTAAATTCATATCTAAAATTGAATATTGAAATTTAAGTTGAAAATGGCATTCGATTGTTTATAAACAAATTAACATATATTTAAACGTGATATGTTCAAATAAGAAGTGAAATAGGCGAAGGAGCTAATTAAAAAATAAATTAGCGAATTGAGTTAAAATGACCAGATTGAGTTGGAATAAACTAGGAATGAACGTACACAAGTTAGATAGGTATGAAATGAAGTGTATGAAGATTATAATTCATATGCACGACAAAAAGGTACACGTTTAGATTTCATATGAGATTTTATGCGCCAAATCGGCAAGCCACTTGTCTTTTTTATTTTCTTTTTGAAGGAAAGGGCCTAGAGAGGCGTGTTGAGGTTTGAACTATCGACCAGTACAAAGAAGTTTATGGCGAAATTTTCCTGGAATTTAAGGAGTTAGAATATTTTTAAGAAAATCTAATATTTATAATTCAATGTATCGATATATATATATAGAATTCTATAAGGAAACAAAGTTGAAAATTGAATACTATAAACAAAAAGAATCTATAATTAAATCTAGTAAAATAAGAAATCGAAACGTATGTGGGTTTAAAAATGATCAATTGGTTTGTATGATGTTGATTTTTTGAGGTAAGTGGTCTTGTCCATTTCGAAGTTAAGGATCTTTTCAGTCAAGGTCTGAGAGGTAGTTATTCCCCAACTTAATTGATTTCATTTTCAACGATAAATAGCAAGATCTAGTCTCGAAGAGAAATGTTTGAATAAGAGTTAGTTGAATGCAGTGTTTTGGGTTGTTGTAACGATGTTTTACACAACATTCGTTTTAACCCAAGTAAGTGGAAATTTAGAAATATAATAATAAATATTTCCTGAGTATAGAAATAAATGAATTGTCGTGGAAGAGATAAGTAAGTGGAATGTTCTCCAATTATAAATAGAAGATATTTTCTAAGTATAGAAAATAAAAGAAGACGATATATGGAAATGTCTTCCAAATAGTGTAAGAGGCTAAGATGATTGTCGAAAATATTTGGTTAACAAATATTGATAAAGAAATGGAGAAATGATTTAATTAATGAAATATTAATTAAGGGGTCCATTGATTGTTTGATGTTTTGAATGGATGTTTGTTTTTCTTCGATAGTTAAATAACCGACTATCGAAGTGTTTGCCAATATCGTTGTCAATATGGAGAGACCACTTGGATTATTATCCGAGAACCACTATGTATTAGCAGTAGCATTGCGAATCAGATTATATAAAGATAATCGAAGATAGAGTAAAGTGCAATGTGTTTTTCTATTTATGGAAATTGTGCCTTCGGTTTCGTTCAGTCTCAGAACGAAGTGTATGGACGATTGTCTGACAGAGTATTTCGAATGGTCGCATATGTTGGTTTGTATAAATGTATATGGTGCCGGAGAATTTATTATCTTAGAATAATATCCAGAATATATTTGTGTAATCAATTAGTGATTAACGGATCTGACAATGTGGCATTCAAAGTGATTGTGTTATAAATGAATGGAAAGTAATCGTAGCCTCATGCCTCAACATCCGAGAAATGAAAAAAATCGGGCAGGCAGCGTGGCTATGTGGGTAGCTTCCATTAGGGTGTATTATCACCTATCTGGAGAAATTTACTTAATTCCTTATTCTATTGGATGTTGTCCCATTCGGGAAAACTGTTGTTGATCCCAACCGTTGGTGATATACATTCGATACACTCAAGCGAAATGAGTGGTCGGTCATGTATGGCTGGGTTACAAGATGTTCTTGTTGGAGCCAGTGTATTCTCTTCTAGAGCTACACTATCGGAAGGTGGTTCCATACCTTGTCATAGTTGAAAATGCATTACCCAGTAAGTGCCTGCGGTTTTGATTGTATATTATATATATGTGGAACGTGAGATGCAAACGTTCCACTAGATTTCTATTTATTTGATTTAGACCTTATTATTACAATATCAAAAGAGTTTTGATATAAAGATTATCGTTTCTTTCAAAAAGGATTTGAAAGTTAAGTCAAGTGTTTGGATTCTCATAAGGGAAAAACCTGTTCCGTGTTATACGGCGTGGTCTTATGAGATATCAATTAGTTTTTCAAACTGTTTTAAATTGTTTACTCATACCAGTCCGATGACTGACCCAGAGTTTGTTTTGTTTTGTTTTACCTAAACTCTTGGGTGCCCAAATTTGTATGGGCAGTCAAGTAGTTCAGGATTTTACAGATCTATCTAAAGGAGCTAGAAGCAGGAGGCTTCGGCTTTATCTAGTTATTGTTATTTCTGCTATGTTGTAACTGTTATACTATGATAGTGATTATCTGATAATAGTATGTATGTATATGTATACAGAAAATTTTTGTATTTCAAAAGTTATGATATATTATATTTTGTTCCACTACGATGTGAGATTTTGTGCTGTTGTTTCTATTCTTCTTCTAACTTTTTCTTCTAAAAAAAATGATTCGTATTTCTGTGATATTTGGGTTGGACGTGTGATGTATGTAGTCAACTCAGATAGTACGGATTTGTGGGCCATTACACTTGCGAAGTAATGCTATACACAAAGCTATGTTAATTAATGCTATGCTTTGATCATCAACCGCAATACTCTGCTTTTCAACAAAATCCTTGACCAATTGCATCTTAACATGCCACACCAACAATTCACGCCATATCACTTGATGTCTATCAATATATAACCTCTAAGCTCGTACGTCTCAGGGAAGGGTGTTAAGAAAGAGAATAAATTCTCTGCCACCAAACAGATATATATTTAATAGAAATCAATTATCATAGAATGAAATCCAATGTCAGACACACATCCATTTACAGGTCCGTTCTGGGTCTGTACAAAATTGGAGGCACCTTATTCCTCGTCCCGTATGTCTAATACAGGAGAGAGGTCCTCGCACATCCGTCGATCTCCAAGTACGCCTGAACGATCACCACTTATTACCTTGTCTTGGGTGTATAGCCCAATCAAGACATCAATAATCATCCAAACGATGTGAAGAACTCCGATTTTCAACCACTATCTTCATCGTCAATTCTTAATCGTCGTATTCATTATTCAGAATGGGTTAAACCCGGTCTTTCCGAATAACCCGCGTGTTTTATAATAAATAATCAAGTGCAATAAAAACACATCATACGCCTCAATTCAATTCAGAATATATTCACATTTTTAGGGAAAGGTTCCCATTAATTTAATCAAAGATAAATTCTTTTAAATTTATTCTTTAATCTTCCTTTGGATGTCAATTTCAAGAGATTTCATTAAGTAGCCGGGATTATCGTGCCTTACCGAAGTAATCATTTATTATTTTCCCATCCCAACCTATTTGTCACATAGAGCAAAACTGGTAGTACTCCATATCTAACACACACTGCATTGTTGGTAAATTTAATTACCATTTCTCGTCTAAATCTAATTAAAGATTTAACTACCGCCTGAGTAAAACTGGTGGTACTCCATTTTCGATCATTTGTTTATACTATTTCATGGATATTTAGAAAAGCAAGTCAATAGACTGGAAACTATAACCATAGACTAATACCCAACACAGTATAAAGCGAGTTCCCCTAGCAGGTGAGTTTAGAAAAGCAAGTCACTAGACTGGAAACCGTAACCATAGACTATCTAAAGCTCTCGCTTTCAGAGCATATGTGCGAGTAGTGGAGTTCATCAGAGGATAGGATAACAGATGCATCTATTTTGTGGTGCTTTTGAGGATTATCTCTACTTCGGTCACCTCCGTCCTTCCTCTTCTTTCGAAGATCCCCCTTTTCTTTTGCCTTTCCTTCTCAGCCAACAAATTTTCATGATCGGGTAACCACTACCATTGCTCTTCAGTCTGCTCATAATCATGATGTGAGGCCAACCCTCAGTTCCAATCAGAGAGGTGGTTAAAGGCTAGGTACGGACCACTGAAGGAACGTAGCTGCGCGAATTTTTAGGCACATCAACTCTTGTATCTAATAAGTTCTACCTACTATTGGATTTGAACCAATGACTTCCGCCCGATACCTGTAGAAAGTCTCCTTCTCTACCTACTAATGGGTTCTCATGAGCATTAAAGGATGGATTATTCGATACCTACTAATTTCAAGAATTCAATAAATTTAATTATCTCTTTTGCATTTTAATCTAATTAAAGGTTCATTAAAACTCTAGTTTAGTTTTAATGTCAAAAATCATTTTTTAATGATTATTCAAATTTAAGAAATTAATCTTATCTTTAACTGAGTTAAAGAACCAATGTCATTTAAACACAGTTCACGATAAACCCAAAATCATCTTCCATTAAATATGGAATCTACACGGACATCACAACAATGTATAATCGATATAAATTCCCGTATCAGACTAATAATATAAATGGAATAGTGGCAAGGCCTTTTAAATTCCATATATAGAAATGTTCTTCTTTTACAGAAGCTCATCTCGATTATTACCAAATCGAATTCCATTCAATTCTAATTTAATATATTAAATTGGAAAACTTTACTTTGGAAAATTTCCATTTAAATCTAAATAAAAGATTTATAAATTATAAATTATATTTCAATGTTAACCGGGTTAAAGAATGAATGTCATTAAAAACACAGTTCACAATGTACCCAATTCACATTTCATTTTATTCCAAATATAACTGGAAACTCTAATAATCTTAATTAAAAGATTTATTCTTTTCACACTGGGGTTAAGAACAATGTTATTTAAGACACCGTTCACGACAAACCCAAAATCCAATTTGATATTAAATACAAGGTTCTGAACAGAAATTATATTGGCTTATATTCCATATCAAATTCTGAAAACCAACAAATATCGTATTGGGAATAATGATATATATATATATATATATATATATATATATCTTCTAAATTCCTCAACAATATCCGTATAATCATGGAATCCAATATCAAAATATTCCGTAGATAATTTCCATTCTAATTCAGACTTTTGAAAATTCTGGTTATGTTAGAACCATTAACAAATCCAATTTATTTGTTTATTTAAAAACATTGGATTATTATTCTAGTTAATATCTAGTTCATTTTGATAAAAATAAACTTATATCATTACAAAATTGGAATTTTTCTTTATAATTCTATTCAAATCATTTATTATGATTTTACATAATTTTTCCATATTTTTAACAATTTTATCAAGGGCTGTAAAGTCGATTTCCAATAACGGCCATCGAACTGCATCCATAGAGACCTTTTTCAAATTTGATTTGGACATAACTCCAAATCCAACAATTGGATTTCAAATCTCTTATATTCATTGGAAATCTCTTTTCGATACGAACCTAATGGTTCCAGTTTTAGGAGAATCCGACGGTCGGATCTCCTGTTACATCAATTTGAAGTTAATGGTCGAAATTCGTGAATGGTCGCTGTGCGGCACGTTCTATTCAGGCCATTAAATACATATATATAATATATTATATATTTCATCGATTTCCGTTTAAAACGTGTTTTATAAATCGTTTACATATTCGTTTTAAAACGATTTTAACTTCATTTCCAAATTTAAATCAAAATTGAATATTCTATATCTTTATCGTACTAAAATGATAATATTTTCAAAATATTAAATTTTGAAATCACGTCTTTTCTATATTCATTATAAATGATAATATTTTTCTAATATCGCTAACATGTTAATGACAATATTTTAATCTAGCAAAATACATTTTTGACATATGATTCTTTTTATATTAACAACGCTAACATCTTAACAACAATATTTTAATCAAACAAAATATAGTTTTAACATATGATTCTTTTTATTTCAAACTATGATCATTTTTAATCACCGCTACATACACATTAGTTTAATTTTAAAACATTCTTTATTTTTGAATCGGAATGCGATCCAACCAATTACCATATAATTTTTGTTATATGGATTTCATACATCGCATGTATTCAACAATAAGGATAAATAATCATCAAATAGTCCACTCACATCAAGAGTGAAATTTACAACTCTGTGAGCATTAAAATAAATAAATAACGCTCATCACAGCCTGTCAATCCATCAATTTACATATAACTAAATATTGGGAATAGTGTATGTCAAATATCATCCTAATACCCGTGTGGGGTTTTCAAACAACAACAGTGAATTTAAATAAATTATTGGTTAACAAATTTAACCAATTCTAATTCGGTTTGAATTTATTATTCTAATTGGCCAATTTTCGCTGTTTAAATTATAAATAAATATTTATAATTTAATTTCACTATCACATTAACATTAACATTATTTTTAATATGTTAAACATTTCAACATCACAAACAACACATAATACAGTCAATATAAATCGTCCATGGTTTGTGGACGAGGAAGGTGATCTAACAGTTACCATGTACAATTTATAATGATTTAAATGATAAAATCTACACTGGCAATTCTATATATTTTTCATTTATGAAAATAAATAAATAACTATGCAGAGTTATTAGTGAGGAGTTCTCACCTTTGGTTTACACTCTGTCATTGTTCTCTAGATGGTCTGGATTTGGATTTGCTTCCAATCGGTTCCAATGCAATTTGTTTCACGCGATTTTATATAATAAAAATCAAATTTTTAATACGATGCTATATATAATTAGAAATTACATTTTTATTTTAACGCTATATAGATAAAAATCACATTTTTACTGTTATTCTGTTATATATAAAAATCCGACCTTTATTATGTTATTCATATAATATGTAACAATCACGAATTTCGCTCGATCCGAATCGATCGCTAAACCGACCAAGACCGTTTGAAACCACAGATTTCTTTGAGGACAAGACGAATCAGAACACAAATAGAAGAACATTTCATTGTTTATTACAACAATTCTATCAGAATACAAGAATATACAAAGTATGAATAAATATTACACATTTGACAAATATCAGAGATTTAAATTACATAGCAGCGGAAAAATAATACAAAGCACAACTGAAGGCGATATATGGATACAGAGCTTTCTGAATATCCTTCCAGCTATAAACCAGGATCCTATGAATATAAATCTGCAAAACCAAAACTACTAGCTTCCCGTGTGGAAATAGGGGCACCCAGAGTTTAGGTCAAAACAATAAACTCCAAGTTAGTCATGTGACTGGTGTAAGAAATAAAACAGTTACTAATCTTTATTTTTAAAGTTAGGTAAATCAAGGGACCACGCCGTATAACACGGAACAGGTTTCCTCCTAAGAATACCAGTGCAAAAAACAAACAGTGCAATGCTAATTAAAGAAAAATGAAGCTATTATATAACCCAGGTCCCATCACACAATGTAACGCAAGCCGGAGGATAGGGTTTTACCTTATAATAGTCAAAGAATGCTTGACACGCTAAATTTCATCTTTTATTATTACTATAAGTGAAGAAAACTACTTCAAATATAAATGTATCAATCATAGGCGACATGGGTACCATATATCATGTCGCCATATTAGGCTCTACAATCAAAACCGAAATATCACGTATTGGAAATTGGATTTCCGTCATGAGTCGAGGCAAGGGGCAAGCTCCTCTCCGTTCGAGACACTCTAGCAAATGTCTCAGGAACACACACGATGATCCTGGATCTTCAGGGCCGGTCCTCTCTTACTTTTGAGGATTGGCAATTCCTGAACACACGTTTCCCGGTCCTTTTAGACTTATATCCGAGGCGCCTCGCATCCAACAAGCACACAGGTAAAAAGTATATAAATGTCAGGGCTGGTAGGTCATTGACATCACCCATAGCTAGAAAGAAACGTCGTGCTCTCCCTGCCATCACTATCTTGTTTTTGACTCATACCGAGGTGTAAGGCTCGCGAATTAACGCTATACATAAAGCTGTGCCACATAGGTCGTGCTTTGGTCATCAACCACAAGACTTTGCTTTTCAACAAAATCCTTGATCATTTTCCACTTAGGCATGCACATAGACAATTCATGCCATGCGATTGATATCTATCGATATATAACCTCTAAGCTCGTACGTCTCAGAGAAGGGCGTTAAGCAAGAGAATAAATTCTCTGCCGCCAAACAAATATATATTTAATAGAAATCAATCACATAGAATAAAATCCAATGTTAGATATACAGTCCATTTACAAGTTCATTCTGGGTCTGAACGAAACCAGAGGAACCTTATTCCTCGCATATCCATCGATCTCCAAGTACATCTGGACGATCACCAACTGATTCCCTTCTCTTGGATGTACAACCCAATCGAGATCATCAATAATCATCCTAACGACGTGAAGACCTCCGGTCTTCCACCACCATCTTCATCTTTGACTTATCGTCGAATCAGTTATTCAGAATGGGTATAAACCTGACCTTTCCGAATAACCCGCGTACATAATAAACAAGTGTTACACAACATACGCCTCATTCCAATTCAGAATATTCTTTATTCAAATATTCCCATTCTTAGGGAAAGTTTCCCATTAATTATATCAAAGATAAATTCTTCTAAATTTATTCTTCAATCATCCTTTGGATATCATTTCAAACCATTTTAAGGTTTTCCAATTTAGTCGGGATTAGCGAACAACACTGAAGTAATCATTTATTTTATTTCCCAATCACAACCTATTCATCCCATGAAGCAAAACTGGTAATACTCCATATCTAACACCACGGTGTTATCGGTAAATATTAATTACCATTTAACATTCAAATCTAATCAAAGATTTAACTATCGCTTTGGAGCAAAACTGGTAATACTCCATTCTCGATCACTTTAATATAATTAAAGATTCATTAAAAGTCCACTTAGTTTCAATCTTCCCACAAATCAATATCCTGTCTTTAACTGGGTTAAAGAACCAAGGTCATCTAAAACACGGTTCATGATAAACCCAAAATCACATTCCATTGTTAATTGGTTTAAAGAACATGTGTTATTCAAAACACTGCTCGCGATAAACCCCAAAAACCAATTTAAATTAAATTCCAGTTAAATACCAATTAACTAGAGAACTTCACTAAATCTTAATTAAAAGATTTATTCTTTTCTTAACTGGGTTCAAGAACAATATTATTTAAGACACCATTCATGACGAACCCAAAGTCCCATTTGATATTAAATACAAGGCTCTGAGTAGAAAATATATTGGCTTATATTCAATATCAAATTCTGAAACCAACAAATATCATATTGGAAATAACGATATAAATATATCTTTCAAATTTCCACAACCATATCTGTATAATCACGAAATCCAACATCGAAATATTCCTAAGATAATTTCGATTCAAATCCATTCCAATTTGTATATTAGAAATTCTGATTATTTTAAAACCACCTCAAACCCAATTTATTTATTCAAAAACATAGGATTATAATTCTAGTTCATAACTAGTTCATTTAGATAAAAATATATTTTTATCCTTTTTAAATATGGGATTTTCACCCCAATTCTTTCTAAATTATTTATTATGATTTTACACAAATTATTGATTAATTTTATCAAGGACCGTACAGTCGATTTCCAATAACGGTCGTCGAACTACATTTACAGCGACCTTTTCCAAATATGATTTGGACATAATTCCAAATCCAACTGTTAGATTTTTCATTGGAAAGCTCTTTTCGATATGAACCCAACGGTTCTGATTTCAGGAGAATCCGACAGTCGGATCTCCCATAACATCAATTCGAAGTCAATGGTCGAAATTCGTGAACTGCCGCGGCGCGACGCGTTCTATTCAGGCCATTAATATATATAATATATATTATATATACTTCTTCGATTTCAATTCTAAACGTATTTCATAAATCGTTTTAAATTCGTTTTCAAAATAATTTCAATTTCATATTCAACATCATTAATATATAAATGATAATATTTTCAAAATATTAGATTTTGAAATCACTTCCTTTTCTCGATATTCGAATAAAATCGATATAAATATCGTTTGCGTCAAAATGGCGCAAATCTAATCAACACGGCTTTATATATTTCAATAACTGCGTTATTGTATTCAACAAATGAATATTTTCTTCAACACATGAATATATATTTTATTCAACACATGAATATTTATTAATTCTTACTTACAATAAAAATGTGATTTTTATTCTATAAAAATTTCATTCAACGCATGAATCGTTTCAACACATGAATATATTTCCATTCATTCCACATCACAATCAATTTTAACAACACAACAAAATCAAACAAGTCGTCCATGGTCTGTGGACGACGGGTGTCGGGTGCTACTAAGCACCGTTTGCATCCTAGTATATAATTTTAACTAGAAAACAAGAATTAAAGTGAGAAGTTCTCACCTATTGGCTAAACCAAACGCCGTGATTCTTCATATGTAGGAAATCTTCGCTGTTTTCGCCTTTTGTCACTTTTGTTGCTCGTATTCACTACATATATAAAAATCACATATTTTTACTTCATCTTCAAAATGATAAAAATAGCATCTTTAACACGATGTTTTCATTATAAAGATTATATTTTTATTCTAAATCGATATATATAAATAATCGAATTTTTACCGCTTCTTCATATATATAAAAATCGTACTTTATATATGTAACACCCCGTATTTTCTGTGAACGTATAAGTAACAAATCAGAGGATAATTAATTTTTGAAATAAGAATCAAGGAAAACGGGTTGCGCCATTGCGTTCGTCTCGGTATTATGCTTGGAAACGTGTCCGAGTTTGCAAGAATCGGAGTCCGTATGAGGGAGATATGACCCTCCGAAGTTTTAGGAATTTTCAGAATCGAAAACAGCTCGAAATTCGAATTCAAAATTCGAATTCAAACCCAGAAGCGTGTTGGGCGGGAAATTTCCCGCCCAGGACCCAGGTCGACTGGGTAGTCGACCCCCCTGACCAGGTCGACTGGGGAGTCGACCCTCCCTGACCAGGTCGACTGGGTAGTCGACCTGGGGGTCGACCTGCCCCCGAAATCCGGTTTTTGAAATTGGTTCGTTCTGATGTATTTGGTCACGTTTTCTGCCTAGATTCGCCCGCCTAACCCTATATAAACAGCCCACTAGCCTCATTCTCTCTACACCATTTCATTCTGCCTATACTCTGCCTCTGTTCTAATTAAATAAAATAATGGCGTCACTACTCTACTGAAATCTGAACCGGAACTAGGACTAAAGCATCTTCTTCCAAACTGAATAGAATTAAAAGAGAACAACTGCAACTCTTCTTCTTCTTCTTTGAACCAATCAAGGCAAGTACAGTTATTTTCTGATATAAACGTTAATTCTGATTGTGACATGAATTGTAAATCTGAATCTGAGATTATGCATGTTCTGTTCTATTTAGATCTACCTTATTCTGTATTTCTTTCTGTTTTCTGTTCTATAGCCAGGCTACCACGAGCCTGAGCCAATCTCATAAGAGATTAACATATGCTAAAATATTTGGGACAATAAAATGAATAATGTATGAAATGGGCATGACCGATATGTGACTAATTTGAGGAAAGAACATAGGTTGAACTTGGAACTTAAGACATAAATCTAAGGCATATAATTGAACCTATGACTTGAGTTTTGTGGCATAAAGAAAATTGAACATACGACTTGAGAAGTTAAGGCATAAAATTTACATTGGACATATGACTTAGGAATTGGGGCATAAATTTGAGCGTAGTCATGTAATTAGTTAGATACATATTACATGTTGTAAACTAGATCTGGATCTGAGCAAGCTATGTGTGATAATCTGTGATTTGGGGACATAATTCAATATCTGATTTTAAGAATAGGATACCTGATTAAAACCTAGATTTCTGGCACATTTTAAGAAGGGGAAGATATGTGACTTAGGTGTAGAAATTAAAATCTATAATAAGATTTGAGGACTATTAAGTGTGAATACACCTAAATAGGGATTTTGGATATATGGCATGCATTGTAATATTTGGTATAATTTATAGATGAATCTGCTGTACAATGCTAGTTTAACCAAAATGGGAACATTTGTTATATGGTAAATTATGTCCATATTCTGTGTTATGTAAATTTATGCAAACATGGGGTATATGATCATATTGTGAATCATGATGATTATTTAGGCCTAATTTATGATTAAGCAAGGCATGTAAACAGAACCTTTTGGAATATTAAATCTGCTAAATCTGTCATCTGCTAAGTCTGTTGAAAATGCCAAATCTGCTAAACTAAATCTGTTGAGATGCCTAAACTGCTAAATCTGTTGAGATGCCTAAACTGCTAAATCGGTTGAGATGCCTAATCTGTTATCTGCTAAATCTGCTAGTTTGCTTAATCTGCTAAATCCGTTAAGTCGCCTAATCTGCAAAATCTGTTATCAGCTATATCTGCTGAGTTGATATAATTAGTCTGTTATTGACATAATCTGAATTGGCTATAGTTATGAATAATTGACATGTATATTAGGTGTGGGCATAAATGGTAAATTATTAATTAATTGGCCGCAAAGATGAACATGGCTAACTCGAGGTTAGAATGAGTTTGCGGCGTAATCCTGCCCGGAACCGCCCGACACATCCAGTGGCCGCAAACAATAGGTTCTAATGTGAGAAGTTAGTCATAATATGCTTAGACACGAGATTAGGTCTGGCTTGTGGCAGAAGTCTTCCAGGAACCGCCCGGCCCATCCAGAGGCCATAAGCTAGCGACCTAATGTGAGAGGTCTATGCATTAATAATTAATTAATGCAAATCTGAGATAAAAATGATGTCCAAAACATGTTGGGTGGATAGGTTTAAACCAACTGGACTAATATATATAATAAACCCATTCATGAATCTGTAGGCCCAATACAAAGTTAGACAAATCTGAAATTCTGTTAAATCTGTACATCTGATTCGTTATTCTGAAAATTTGTTGATTTGATTTTCTGATCTGTGAACTAGTAAATCTGATCCCTGTATGTCTGAACTTGTAAACAAGTTAATCTGAAATCTGTTAGTCTAGGGACACAAGGTTAGGAGGGGAATTACTTGTGTCATTTGTTGTTTGGGACCCATATTAGTCAGTAACCCTTTCTGGTATCAAAACTTTGACCCAACAGTAGGTTGGGTCCGGGCACGCTTACTGAACTAATTATAAGCGGTTCATTCTGATAATGGCGAGGGGTTTTGATGGTGCGTTCCAACCGGGTCATGTGCGTGCATGGATCCCGGTCTACCTCTGAGGATGTAAGACGTCGTGACATCTGTAAATAGGTCTGTGCCAATTGGTTGTCACTTTAGGGAGTGATACACCCTACTGTGGGGCCGACACAGGGTATTTATGTTTTAGGGAGACGATCGCTTGGGGTAGGGTTTTAGGGTAAACTTAGTTCTATCTATTTCTGTTGGTACCGTCTGTTTCTGTTGGGTGGTAACACCTGT
Source organism: Allium sativum (assembly GCA_030737875.1). NCBI lineage: Eukaryota > Viridiplantae > Streptophyta > Magnoliopsida > Asparagales > Amaryllidaceae > Allium > Allium sativum. The sequence continues at coordinate 604,223,599 of CM060910.1, read as the reverse complement.
CTGTTTCTGCGTGGTACCATCTGTTGGGGTGGTAAAGGACCATTACTAGTATACACCTAATTCTACATTCTGTTTCCGTAGGGATTAATATGTTTCTGCTTCTGTCTGTTTCTGTTCGGGTGGTAAAGGCCCATTACTAGTGCACACCTAATTCTACATTCTGTTTCCGTAGGTATTAATCTGTTTCTGCTTCCGTCTATTTCTGTTCGGGTGGTAAAGGCCCATTACTAGCACTCTCTTCTCTGGAAATTATTCTGTACCCGTTTCTGTTTCAGTTTAGACATTAGGGTGACACCTAATTCTGTTATACTAGTATTAGTGCAGAGAAGTAAGATATGAATAAGAAGCATGGCTTAGTCTACATCATTCTGTTTCTGCTGTTTAACCTAAGTATATATGCTGCTCATGTTACTACCATCCCTTATCCAGTTTTTCTTTCATATCATTATTATTATTATCTGTTCATATGTTGAAAGTCACTGGACTTGCCAGACTTTATGTCTGACCCTTGTTGTATCGCCTCCTTTCTTCCGTTCCCCCCCAGGTTTTGTAGAAGGGAATACTCTAGCTTGATCCAGATTTCTTCTGCTTGAAGTGCTTAAAGTATGGCTTGTCTTCTTCTGTGGGGATTATGATTTTAAACTATGCATTCTGAAGGCTTTTGTACAAGACTGATATTTTGTACTTGAATTCTGATATTGTGATTTGAAAGGATGTAACCAAGCTTATTTCGATTTCTATTGTAATAAAGTTATAAATTTTTCATGTACTGTTTTATCTATCTTGTAAGTTTATGTTCTGTTTACTAAAATGCTCCACCAAAGTTAAGGCATTCCCTTTGTGAGTGACCTTAACGGAGGTGGGGTGTTACACTTGGTATCAGAGCCGAAGGTTACCAGATTGGGTAAAGTTTTTGAAAACTATTTTCAAAAAGGTTTTGAAAGGAAGTATTTTCAAAAATAAAGCTTATTTTGAAAAACATGATCCCCAAGAGCCATATATCTTTCCTTCTGTCCTTTTTGTATTGAATCTTTCCTTTTTCGTTTCAGCATGTCTGAAGCATCTGAGATACCAGAGGGTGTTCATGTACCCAGTTGGTTTTGTCAATATCTTGAGGCTAGGACCGCCGCCGCAGGTCCAGCAAATGATCCCCATCCTCCGGCCCCTCCTCGTGCAATTGCTTTCTCAAAGATCTGTAGAGATTTTAGGGCCATGTGTGGGAAGGATTTCAAGGGAATTGAATAATTCGTAGAAGCGAGGAACTGGCTCAAAGAAACTGAGGATCTATTCGTTATCTTCGAGGTGGACGATAGGTAGAAGGTACAGTTGGTGGTATGGCTGCTCAAAGACGAAGCTTCCTATTGGTGGGAAGTCACTAACGCCGAGAGACTAGTTGAAACATGGATGGATTTCAGAACAAGGTTTGAGACAAAATTCCTCTCGCAAGTTGAACGAAGTCTACAACTGGAAAAGTTCTTATCTCTTAAGCAAGGAAGTATGACGGTCAAGGAATACGTCAACCAGTTCAACCAACTGGCTAGGTTCGGATTGGATTTAGTCAACACTCAGCATAAAAAGGCTCTCCGCTTTGTTAAAGGATTGAACGAGCCACTGCACAACCTAGCCATGACCCATGTACCCATGGGAACGACTTACGAGAAATTGGTGGACATGGCACTACTGCACGAGGAAGACAAGGGCCCGAAAAGAGACAAAGTAGGAAGAACCACAGAACAAGAAGGCATGGCCCAAAAAGGAAACCCAAAAGAAAGATAAGGAGTCTGAAGATAAGAAGGAGAAAAAGTGTTTTACTTGTGGGAGCTCGACTCATCTGAATAAGGATTGCCGAAATAGGAAGGGCACTTGCTTCAACTGTGGTGAGATGGGACACTTCACCAGGGACTGCCCGAAGAAACGAGGGCAAGGGCAGAGGGCAGGACCAACTTCTGGAGGGTAGGCGAACACACTTGAGGCTAGTGGCTAGGATAGAAATAGGAAAATTCCTATAGTAGGTTTAATTTCTTTATCTGATTATGGAGTTAAAACTCTTTCTGATTCTGGCATTCTGATTTTGTAATCGATACTCTACAGTTTAATACTAGTATTGTTTCTGATTCCGCTATAGACCCGAATCCATAAGGGTTATGACTCATCTGTTTGTGATTGGGGTTTGAGAGATATTCGTGTTAGGCGTCAAGTAGGACGCATACATTCTGGGATTTATCATGCTTAGTTTCCTAAGAACATTCGGTAATCTGATCTGTACTAGTAGTCTGTAAATATCTGAATAATTCTAATTTCCAGTTTTGACATTGTCTAAAGAGGGTAATCCTCTGGGTGTCAATCTGATGTTGATTTTGGTCTTCGGGGTTGATACTTAGGGGAATTATTTTCTCAACCTAATGGGAACCAAGTCTTTGTCTTATCTGTGCTCGCTTCCATCATTGGACTGTATCCTATCGATCGAATCTTCGAACTTTAGGTAGAAACTAATGGTTGTAAACATGTGTTTGAGACATGTTATGTTTGATGGTTGCAAGTGGATGCAAGTGGTTGCTCGTGGATGCATATACACACACTAGGCACTAGATCGGCTCGAAAACACTCTTATACTGCATATGGATGTGTGAGCATTTTCAATTTTTGTGGATGCAAAATGATTGACTCAGCACATGGATGTTGCATATGACTGAATGGTTGTGCACTCATATAGAAATGATATGTATCGAGTAGGAAAATTGCATACATGTTGGACTCATGGCACTGACATAATTCGCATTAAGGAGGTCAACTGAATCAGGGGACCGCCTGATCTTTGCATTAGATAAGGAACATATACACACACTTTTGCATATGTTCATACAACATTAGAAGTTTCTAAGGACAATGGACGCCAGTGATTGATGATTGAGTAGATGGATGTTGGATGGTAGGACACATTCTTCTTAACTTGAAGATTTCGGGGACGAAATCCTTTAAGGAGGGGAGAATGTAACACCCCATATTTTCTGTGAATGTATAAGTAACAAATCAGAGGATAATTAATTTTTGAAATAAGAATCAAGGGAAATGGGTTGCGCCATTGCGTTCGTCTCGTAATTCTTCTTGGAAACGAGTCCGAGTTTGCAAGAATCGGAGTCCGTATGAGGGAGATATGACCCTCCGAAGTTTCAGGAATTTCCAGAATCGAAAACAGCTCGAAATTCGAATTCAAAATTCGAATTCATGCTCAGAAGCGGGCTAGGCGGGAAATTTCCTGCCCAGGACCCAGGTCTACTGGGGAGTCGACTGGGTAGTCGACCCCCCCTCCGACCAGGTCAATTGGGGAGTCGACTAGGAAGTCGACCCCCCTGACCAGGTCGACTGGGTAGTCGACCTGGGGGTCGACCTTCCCCCGAAATCCGATTTTTGAACCTGGTTCGTTCTGATGTATTTGGTCACGTTTTCTGCCTCGATTCGCCTGCCTAACCCTATATAAACAGCCCTCTAGCCTCATTCTCTCTACACCATTTCATTTTTCCTATACTCTGCCTCTGTTCTAATTAAATAAAATAATGGCATCACTACTCTGCTGAAATCTGAACTGGAACTAGGACTAAAGCATCTTCTTCCAAACTGAATAGAATTAAAAGTGAACAAATGCAACTCTTCTTCTTCTTTGAACCAATCAAGGCAAGTACAGTTATTTTCCGATATGAACGTTAATTCTGATTGTGACATGAATTGTAAATCTGAATCCGAGATTATGTCTGTTCTGTTCTGTTTGGATCTACCTTATTCTGTATTTCTTTCTGCTTTCTGTTCTATAGCTAGGCTACCACGAGCCTGAGCCAATCTCATAAGAGATTAAGATACGCTAAAATATTTGGGACAATAAAATGAATAATGCATGAAATGGGCATGACCGATATGTGACTGATTTGAGGAAAGAACTTAGGTTGAACTTGGAACTTAGGACATAAATCTGAGGCATATAATTGAACCTATGACTTGAGTTTTGTGGCATAAAGAATATTGAACATACGACTTGAGAAGTTGAGGCATAAAATTTACATTGGACATATGACTTAGGAATTAGGGCATAAATTTGACCGTAGGCATGTAATTAGTTAGATCCATATTACATGTTGTAAACTAGATCTGGATCTGAGCAAGCTATGTGTGATAATCTGTGATTTGGGGACATAATTCAATATCTGATTTTAAGAATAGGATACCTGATTAAAACCTAGATTTCTGGCACATTTTAAGAAGGGGAAGATATGTGACTTAGGTGTAGAAATTAAAATCTATAATAAGATTTGAGGACTATTAAGTGTGAATACACCTAAATAGGGATTTTTGGATATATGGCATGCATTGTAATATTTGGTATAATTTATAGATGAATCTGCTGTACAATGCTAGTTTGACCAAAATGGGAACATATGTTATATGGTAAATTATGTCCATATTCTATGTTATGTAAATTTATGCAAACATGGGGTATATGATCATATTGTGAATCATGTTAATTATTTAGGCCTAATTTATGATTAAGAAAGGCATGTAAACAGAACCTTTAGGAATATTAAATTTGCTAAATCTGTCATCTGCTAAGTCTGTTGAAAATGCCAAATCTGCTAAACTAAATCTGTTGAGATGCCTAAACTGCTAAATCTGTTGAGATGCCTAAACTGCTAAATCTGTTGAGATGCCTAATCTGTTATCTGCTAAATCTGCTAGTTTGCTTAATCTGCTAAATCCGTTAAGTCGCCTAATCTGCAAAATATGTTATCTGCTATATCTGTTGAGTTGATATAATTAGTCTGTTATTGAAATAATCTGAATTGGCTATAGTTATGAATAATTAACATATATATTAGGCATGGGTATAAATGGTAAATTATTAATTAATTGGCCGCAAAGATGAACATGGCTAACTCGAGGTTAGAATGAGTTTGCGGCGTAACCTGCCCGGAACCGCCCGGCACATCCAGTGGCCGCAAACAATAGGTTCTAATGTGAGAAGTTAGTCATAATATGCTTAGACACGAGGTTAGGTCTGGCTTGTGGTAGAAGTCTGCCCGGAACCGCCCGGCCCATCCAGCGGCCACAAGCTAGCGACCGAATGTGAGAGGTCTGTGCATTAATAATTAATTAATGCAAATCTGAGATAAAAATGATGTCCAAAACGTGTTTGGTGGATAGGGTTAAACCAACTGGACTAATATATATATATAATAAACCCGTTCATGAATCTGTAAGCCCAAAACAAAGTTAGACAAATCTGAAATTCTGTTAAATCTGTACATCTGATTCGTTAGTCTGAAAACTTGTTGATTTGATTTTCTGATCTGTGAACTAGTAAATCTGATCCCTGTATGTCTGAACTTGTAAACAAGTTAATCTGAAATCTGTTAGTCTGGGGACACAAGGTTAGGAGGGGAATTACTTGTGTCATCTGTTGTTTGGAACCCATATTAGTCAGTAACCCTTTCTGGTATCAAAACTTTGACCCAACAGTAGGTAGGGTCCGGGCACGCTTACTGAACTAATTATAAGTGGTTCATTCTGATAATGGCGAGGGGTGTTGATGGTGCGTTCCAACCGGGTCATGTCCGTGCATGGATCCCGGTCTGCCTCTGAGGATGTAAGACGTCGTGACATCTGTAAATAGGTCTGTGCCAATTGGTTGTCACTTTAGGGAGTCATACACCCAACTGTGGGGCCGACACAGGGTATTTATGTATTAGGGAGCCGATCGCTTGGAGTAGGGTTTTAGGGTACACTTAGTTCTGTCTGTTTCTGTTGGTACCGTCTGTTTCTGTTGGGTGGTAACACCTGTCTGTTTCTGCGTGGTACCATCTGTTGGGGTGGTAAAGGCCCATTACTAGTGTACACCTAATTCTACATTCTGTTAACGTAGGGATTAATTTGTTTCTGTTTCTGTCTATTTCTGTTTGGGTGGTAAAGGCCCATTACTAGTGTACACCTAATTCTACATTCTGTTTCCATAGGGATTAATCTGTTTCTGCTTCTGTTTGTTTCTGTTCGGGTGGTAAAGGCCCATTACTAGCACTCTCTTCTGTGGAAATTATTCCGTACCCGTTTCTGTTTCAGTTTAGACATTAGGGTGACACCTAATTTTGTTATACTAGTATTAGTGTAGAGAAGTAAGATATGAATAAGAAGCATGGCTTAGTCTACATCATTCTGTTTCTGCTGTTTAACCTAAGTATGTATGCTGCTTATGTTACTGCCATCCTGTAACACCCCGTGTATTCTATAACAGTGAAATTCATAAATTAAAGCATAACTAATTTCAAATCAAAGAATTAAGGGAAACCAGATACGCCATTGTGTTCGTCTCGGAAAAATACGCGAAATAGAGTCCGAGTTTTCGAAAAACGGAGTCCATATGAAGAAGATATGGCCTCCGGAAGTTTCAGATTTCAGGTTAAAATTCAAACAGCTCAGAAAAACAAGTTTAAAATTCAAAATCGGGCCCAATTGGCCAGGGCAGGAAAATTCCCGCCTAAGGCACCCAGGTCGACTTGGCAGTCGACCTGGGCTAGCCAGGTCGACAGGGCTGTCGACAGGGCTGTCGACTGGGCTGTCGACCTGGCCTCAGAGCCAGGTCGAACCCAGCCCATCCTGGCTGGCCAGGTCTGTGTTTGGTCGATTTTCTGAGCCTTGCCTTGTCACTAGGGCTAGGTGTCAGCTCCTGATTGGTCTCTCTTTCGAATGAATGGCTACGATTAACCCAAGCTACATCGATGGTCCTAATCAGTTCACAAACTCTATAAAAATGACCCTAGACTCTACCTAATCTATTCATTCAAAAATAAGAATGAGGCCATCATGCTGCTGAGGAACGACTAGGAGTAGCCACCAATTTGAGAGACGATTAGGAGACAAACTCTAAAGCATAAAGCAACTACAAGTTAAACGTAAACAAATCAAATCAACGCCTACATCGAAGGAATAGCATCTCCAAAGCCAGAATTCAGATTCCTGAATTGAAGAATTCGTCACACGATTGTAAGTAGAGTACTATTCCGGTATGAATTAAATAACTGTGTTTGATTTGTGTAAAATGAGAATTACACTTGATTTGTGGTGATAGTAATTCATATTTGTGCGTTGCTATGATTCTAATCGATTTGGAAATGTTGTGATATAACGATTGAATATTCGCAAGTATGTAATTCATGATAAAAACTACATGTTAGCGGTAGTTTATTTGAGATTCATGCAAGTATACGATTGGATATTCGCAAGTATGTAATTCATGTTGAAGCTACATGTTTTGTGGTTGTTTAATTGAGATTCATGCAAGTATGTGGTTTTGCTACTATGCCAACATGATGTATATTTTTGTACAAAATCACTTTGTGTGTAATTGGATCAAATTTGGGGTATTATGATTCATATGAAATTATGTTGGAATTATGATCTATGTATAAAACCATGCTTTTGTATTAGAAACAAAAGTAAGCCTCTTTGTGAACTTATGTTGATTTTATGAATATGACTAGGCTATGTTTGGTATTATGCCTAATTGAAAAACATGTTAGGCCTATATTGTTAACAAGAATTATATGACAATACATGTGACACATAGCCAAGTTAGATTTACATTCCAATTGCAAGTTTGCATGAATAAAGTAAAAACCATGATTTCATGTTTAGGAATATTTATGCCATGATTACATGAATAGATTAAAAACCATCATTTCATGTTTGGGTATATTTGTGCCATGATTATGTGAATAGATTAAAAATCATGATTAAGTTGGAATAATTCTAGTTGAACTATACTTTTGTATTAGTTACAAAAGTAAGCACCTTTGTAAACATATAGTAATTTTATGAACATGATTTGCTTATGTTTGACATTATGCCTAAGTAAAAATATAGGTTTATGTTGTAGTTAGGACTATGTGTCAATAATGATATCTAATTTAGTTAGATTCTTAACTTAACTACAAGTTTACATGGTTTGATTCATGTCACTTATGCCTTATGACCAAAGTATATGTTACCACAATGCAAGTACACCAGTTTCTATTTTGTAGTTCCAACGTTATGTTGCAAGTTCATGCGCTCACATTCCCCTTTTTGTGTATATAATCACGTTTTAAGCCTCCCCTTTTTCACGTGGCTAAGTTGGGTTTAAAAGGCTAAGCCCAACATATATTATAATAAACGAACGTATTAAACAGGGGAAATAGCGTTGGGCCAAATTAATTAATAAATGAAAATATAAAAGTAGAGGGGCCCAAATTCAAGAATGGGTTGGGCCCATGATTGGTGTAAACCCTTACACCATTAGCTTAAATTGGTTTTGAATAATGGGCCGCAAATATTTACATATAAGAAAATCAAGAAGAAAGACAAAATATGTAAATGTAGAAAATACGATGTGTTTAACCCGAGGTTGGATTGAGTTGTGATGTAAACCTGCTCGGAACCGCCCGGCTGTCCAGTAGTCACAACAACAGCTATCCAATGTGGGTGGTTAAACATGGAGCCCAATAAGGACCCGAGGTTAGACTGAGTTGTGGCGTAAGACTGCCCGGACCCAACCGGCAACAGGCAGCCACAACAATACCTGTCTAATGTGAGAGGTCAAGGCTTTAATAAGACAATTAAGGCTGAGTCAGGATTGATAGGATTAAGTAAATTATATTAATACTTAATCAGAATGGAACATGCTAAACTAAATAGACTGATTGGGGGTTAGGTTTACAAAACACTTAACCAACTTAGCATGTTGGCTTGAAATAGAAAACCTAGTAGCGGGGGACCCTTTTCGTAGTAACTCTACAAGGTATCATGATACCCTGAAACTAGGCAGGGTGGGGCACGATTACTGGGCTGATTGTAAGAGGTCAAATCGACGGCGGTGGTGCAGCAGTGTAGGTTCTAACGGGGTGCGGGCGTGCACACACTCCAGCGCAGAAAAATAAGGCACTGGGCACCAGTAGCATACCTGTGCATTCTAGAATTGTGTCGGGCCGCCACCATGGGACTTGATACACCCCATGGTGGGACCAGCATAGGTAACTACAACATCGGGGGCCGTAAGACACATGTAACTATGCGAGTAGGAGCCGATCTTCATAAAATGGATCACTTCACCCTGATTATGGGGTGCCTGTTGGGAACTAGTTTATATGGGTACAGAGATTAATATGGGGTACGATAGTATATTCGACCCTAGACAACTTAACTAAGTTTATGGTGCTTTCCCATTCCTAGTTTATACTTATCATACCCAGTTCTTTATTCATAGACTGAATAGTCCTAGACTTACTCAGGCTTTATGTCTGACTCTACTTTTCTTTCGTCTTCTTTTCTTCCGTTCCCCCCCCCCCCAGGTCCACAGGGAGGGAATACCGCAGCTTGACCAGCCTACATATCCAGCTTGAAGAGAAAGAATGTATTGCTTGGATCTTTCCGTTTTGGACTATGGCTTTGGACAGCAACTATGGGACTTTTGCAGTTTATTTATGTTTTCTTTATGCTTCTTTAAATAATGTAATCAAGACAGTTATGAAGATATTATGTTTTTGGAAGTATTGTAAGACAATTATGGTATGGTTGTTGTAACACGTATTTTAATGCAATAAAAGTTGTTGTTTTTCCGCTGTTCAAAAATATGTGTTCTTATATCTATCTTGTATATCTGTGACTTATACTTATAAACCTCCACCAAAATTAGGGCATTCCCTTTGAGAGTGACCCTAATGGAGGTGGGGTGTTTCACATCCCTTATCCAGTTTTGCTTTCATGTCATTATTATTATTATCTGTTCATATTCTGAAAGTCACTGGACTTGCCAGACTTTATGTCTGACCCGTGTTGTTTCGCCTCCTTTCTTCCGTTTCCCCCCCAGGTTTTGTAGAAGGGAATACTCTAGCTTGATCCAGATTTCTTCTGCTTGAAGTGCTTAAAGTTTGGCTTGCCTTCTTCTGTGGGGATTATGATTTTAAACTATGCATTCTGAAGGCTTTTGTACAAGACTGATATTTTGTACTTGAATTCTGATATTGTGATTTGAAAGGATGTAACCAAGCTTATTTCGATTTCTGTTGTAATAAAGTTATAAATTTTTCATGTACTGTTTTATCTATCTTGTAAGTTTCTGTTCTGTTTACTAAAATGCTCCACCAAAGTTAAGGCATTCCCTTTGTGAGTGACCTTAACGGAGGTGGGGTGTTTACAATATCGATGTTCACATAATAAAAATCATATTTTTTTCTCGCCATTCTCTATATAAAAAAAACATTTTTATATATAAAGATCGTATTATTATATCTCTACTACATATGTAAAAATCACTCTTTTACACCGCTACTTTCATGATAAAAAATTATATTTTTATCTTGCTAGTAATATAATAAAAATTATATTTTTACTTGTCATATGCATAAAAATTATATTTTTATGCCGTTCTTTTCATAACAAAGGCTATATTTTTATTTCGTTCTTTCCATAACAAAGACTATATTTTTATCTCGTTCTTTCCATGACAAAGACTATATTTTTATCTCGTTTAAAAATCATATTTTCACAACATGAAAAATCTCACCTTTGCTAATTAAAAATCTCACCTTTGCTAATTAAACTAATTATATATATATATATATATATATATATATATATATATATTAAAACTAACCAAAATCTAATTCCTGGGCTGTCGAATTGAGGTGGAGAGGGGGGGCTCACTGCGTCGTCCAAAGAGGGGGGAGGGCTCTGGCAGTCGCACTGTTCCCGGAGGATAGGCGTCGTCGCTTCTGGCGATGGCTGTAGCGAGAAAGGGGGCCTAGTGTTCCGGGGCTGAGGGTTTTGGGGTGTCGCGCGTTGGAGGGAGGTAGGATCTGAGGTGAGGAGAACGGCGGAGGGCGGCGCCGGAGCCAGGGTGTGTGAGGGTGACGATGGTGACTATTGCCATCGATCTGAGGAACCACAAATTTTTTTATTATCTCAAAAACATCTGACGGGGAAGAAAATAAGAGAGGGGGGAGTTAAGTGGAATGTTATATATTATTATTTTAATATTATTTTCCTCCTTAAATGTTGACTTTCATTCGAACTCCGATCGAGACACAACGACTGTCGCCCCAAGCTAATTCGCTTGTTACGATAAGTTTCCGTTCAAATTAAAATATAAATCAATGTATATTGAATTTGAACACACATTTCAATTTACCGGGGCCACATACTAACTCTAAAAATTCCCAAAAAATTATTTCTAGCTTCATATTGACAATACGGTCCTAACAAAACTAATTTCGTCAAATTCTGAGACCGTTTGAAAAATGGTCATTTTCTGGTCGATCGAAATTGACTGAAACTGTTAAAACACGTCTAGCTTCGCCACGCTCACATATTAATTTCAAAAATTATGAATTTTGAAAACTAGCAATAATTTGACATCCCAGATCCAAAATAGTGGTTTCATCGAAAACCGAGGTCGTTTGAAAATTTTTCATTTTTAAGGGCCAGAATTCCATAGCGACTATTCTGAATTTTCAACTGGACGTAACTTTTGATTCCCACTATGAAATTTTGATTTTTCGGATTCGTTGAAAGATATTTTCAAATAGATTCAAATATTTTTGGTTTCACCAAAATCCAATTTATTTTGAATCCTGTACATTCATTTGAAATTTGAAATCGAATTTTCGAACTACCGCGCCATTTTCTATTCCTTTTACATATAAAAATAAATATTTATATTCTAACGACGATCTATATAAATATATACGTTCTATTTCTATTAAAAATAAATTTCTTGTCATTATTATTTAAAATAATTCATTTTAAATATTCAAAATTCATCAAAATTGCCAAAATAAATTTTTTAAATTTTCTCGGATTTCCAGGTTATTGAATTCTCCCCCACTTAAAACTTTTCGTCCCCGAAAAGGAACGAAGCTGAAATTTGTTTAACTAATCAACTCGACATTCATTATTTTCTTTATGGCTTAAGTTCTTCAACTTTTCAGTTTCTAAGAACTTTTCAATTTTTTCAAAAATTTCCCTAACACCCGTAATTTTAGAAAAATTTCGCCATAACCTCCCCTGCACTAGGAGCACCGGGAAAATCCCAAAATTGCCATACAGGCCTATCCAATCCAAAAAGAAAAAGAAACAGCCAAGCGGCTAGCCAATCGGCTCATAAAATCATCAAAAACCGAAGAAATACAATAAACATGTACCTATTTGTCGGGCAAACAATTTTATTCCTTTTCTCTGGCCTCCTTTCTATGACCTGTTCAATGGATATACATGCATATGCATGCAATTGTAATCAATTTTTAATTCTGTTCAATATTCGGTTCCATTAGGCTAAATGGTTCAAAATTTTAATTAATCAAAACAATAATCATACAACACAACCATCAATCAATTAGTGGATTATCGTTTCAAATTTATAATTCGTTATATATACAAAAAATCATGTTTTTGATGCCAAACCACAACAATAATCCTATCTAGCTTTGGTTCTCACACCAGTCTTATGGAAGTATATAGATATCACACCTTTCGAAACTCGAACACAAACTCTGATGATGTAGGTACAATCATCAGAATCATCTCCGGGCGACTAGAGCATGATTCTATGTAACGACCCGCATTCTACGCATCATAGGATCATAGAATATTTAATTCTGTCACATACGAAGTCGTATGGTCATGTAACTTTGGGAGACGACTATTAGGGTCATTTCCCATGTTCATGATTTTTCCCGATTTTTAAACGACCATTTTACCCCTAGTTGGTACTGTTTTGGCCATAACTTTTGACTGGGAAGGAATTTTGACCTGAAACCACTTCCATTGACTCCGGATGATAGTTTCTCTTTCCGTAGAGTGGTCATAATAGCCAAACGGTCTCACCTGGCTGAAACAAGTTTCAGATGGTGAAAAACAGCTTAATTGGGCTTAACCGGGTGATTAACAGCTAGGCCCAAAGGGGTATTTCGGGATTAGGAGTTTAAAAGGGCTGTTAGGGTTTGGAGAATACATTTTTCTCATTTTTCAGCCGTCACTATTCATTCCTCTTAACCTAGCCATGGCCTCCACGCTCTAAATCTCTTCAAAACATCTCTTAATCACTTTCTAATTGAAGATTAGGCTTAGCAAACATCAAATCAAGGAGTATTAGCACGAGAACCGAGGTAGAGCTGCTGTGTAAGATTGGGAACAGCGCCAAATCAGAGAATATTTCAGTTTTGGGGTTTTAGTTGTGGCAAAGGTGAATGATTTGCATAGTTTTTGCACTAATTACAGTAATTAAGGGTAATTAGTGAAGATTAGCGAAATTACACACTAATAAATTCTGGAAAAATGTCTATAAATTCTTAAATAATATTTTATGCCTCTGTTAGAAAATTTGTACGATTTGATTAAGTTTTACTAAGTGTGTGCTTAAACATGATTAAGAAGGATTAAGGGGAAAACATGGGTTTTGGGTATGTTTGATCTAAAGTATTTCATTTAAATGATGTTTTAATGTTTTTGATTGATTCTATATGTTGTTACTACTGTTTGGAATGTTTTGTAATGTCATAGGAAGTTTAGAATGGTTGAAAACGCCGTCGTTCGGCGAAAATAGCTTGCTGGAAAAAGTTGCAGATTTTCAGAACCGGTTAGGAAGAACACCCGATCCGAACCGAACCGGATAGGAGGAGACACCCGAACCGAACCGAATAGAAGGAGGAGATCCGAACTGAACCGGATAGGAGGAGACACCCGAACCGAACCGAATAGAAGGGGGAGATCCGAACCGAACCGGATAGGAGGAGACACCCGAACCGAACCGGATTGGAGCTGCGATTACGCGACGACTCTTTTGAAGACCAACTCCAACTCGATCAAAACCCGAGATGCAAAGGAAGTCCAAATGGGAAGTTAGAGCTCAGGATCTAGTTGGGAACCAATGAGTTCGTTTCATGGTTGGACTTTGCTGCGGGATGCGTGCTAAGGGGTTTACGATGTCTATAGCTTTGGACCACTATGGTAGGAGGTACGGAGGCGGATTCAGGGCCATTATGGCATTGGTAGAACCAAGGGCTACGATCAATGAAATGGGTCATTGAAATGTTTGGTCATGACTCCATATGTTTAGCTTGGTCCCAGCAGGGTTTCTACAAGTCGGGATCCGTCGTTACCTCAATTTGTCTAGTATTCCAAGGTGGTAGATGTCGTATGCTTTACGTACTGAGTGAGTGATGTGAGGATGGATGCTATGGATGGTTTGTTTGCTATCATTATGACATACACACCCCACCCTCGTATTCTTTACACTATTCATTATGGCACCTTAGAGTACTGTACGGTATGTGGTACTAACTCTTTGGTTGCAGGTCCAGGTTCAGGTATGGTTTAGTATACCTGTTATTGTTCTGTTTAGCTGCTTATCGCTCATACCAGACTTTTTGTCTGACCCAGAGTTTTATGTCTCTTCTTATTACTCTGGGTGCTCACACGAGCAGACTAGAGACAGGTTAGGAGGTATGCACGAGTAGCTGATCCGGAGACGAGCAGGAGGCTTCCACGTATGATATAGATATTCTCCCTGTGTTGTTGAAGATCACTGCTTGGGCATTGGTGGTGCATCTTCTATTTTAGCTTCCTTTTGTTTAGAGATAGTAAATTTGGGAAGTTGTAATAAGCTGTATTTGGATTTCCGCTACTCTGATGTTGATATTGGTTTTAGTTATCAGCTTATGCACTGTCTCACCTGTTTTATGTCAAGTATATTATTATTATTATATTTTATCCCATGCGCTGTGAGACATTCTACAGGTTCCTTGATTAGTTCATTCCCTTCTTTCCTTTCCTTGGCGACCGTTCTATGCTAGTCGGGCATGTGTACAACGCACTTTTGGAGGAAATGCCGGCTGGTGCGGGGCGGGCCGTCACACTTGGTATCAGAGCTCTAGGTTGCGTAGTTAACCTAGGGAAGTTATCAGGGAGAGATAATATACGTATACGAGAGAGCGTATTTGTGATTACTTTGGTTTTTAAAAGCTATATATATATATATATACTATTACTAGTATAAGGATGAAGTCGTACTACACTAGCACCACTATGGAGTCGTTAATCGTTTCCTTTTTCAGATTGACGATGAGCCGAGATACTAGAGGTGCTGGTAGGGGAGCCAATAATGGGAATGCTGCTGACATGAGGACGATGTTTACTGACCTCATGAGAGAGATGCTTAGAGATGTACGGAGGGCAGCTCCCAATGGTGGAAATGGTGGTGGTCCAATAGTGCAGGCGCCAAGAGTCGACTTCGCCAAGCTGAATAAGGATTATACTAGCCTTGGTGGGAAGCCGTTCCATGGAACGGAGTCGGCCACAGATGTTCAGGATTGGTTGGATAGTTGCGAACGTATCTTCGAGGATTTGGGTATCGAGGATGCAATGAAGAGAAGGCTAGCGTCCCGTCAGCTGTAAGGGCGGGCAATGAATTGGTGGAATGCTATAAAGGCAGCTACTCCCGAAGATCAGGTTACTTGGGAGCAGTTTAAGGCTCGGTTTAGCGAGAAGTTCATTCCGGCTGCTCAGAAGTCAGTGCTGTTTAAGAAATTCTTGGAGCTCAAACAGAATGGCAGAGCTGTCTCGGAGTATATTGCTGAATTTCACACTTTTTCAAAATATGGGTTATCTCTTATTGATACTGCCGAGAAAAAGAATGAGAAATTCATAACTGGTTTGGATCAGTACTTGGGGGAAAGACTTATTAACCACATCGATGAGTCGTTTGAGTCGATTGTAGGGAAAGCATTGAGGTCAGAAAGTCTCTACCCTAAGCCGAAGACTGAGGTTGCGTCCGCAGGTGAGCCAAAGCCACAAGCAAGTGGTGAAGGCAAGGGTGGTTCCCAGAATAAGAGAAAGCAGAATCAGACTAAGGATGGCCAGAAGAAAAAGAATAAGCAAGATGTTGAGTGCTTCAGCTGTGGTAAGAAGGGCCATTATGCTAGTAATTGTCGGGCCAAGCCAGCGGATAGGAAGTGCTTCAATTGTGGCCAATTGGGACATCACAAGGACAAGTGTCCGCAACCCCCTAAAGAAAAGCAAATGGTGAAAGCCTACGCTCTTAATGTTATTCCTTCTTCGTCGAATGCCCCAACTGCGGCGGAGAAGGGAAAGAATGTCGTCATGCAAGGTATGCTTTCCGTTTATGATGTTCCTGTTAGAGTTTTGTTTGATACTGGAGCTTCCAGTTCTTTCATATCTAGTGACCTGGTAGATAGGTTGGGATTGGAGCCCGAGATTGTCGATAGACCTTTAGTAGTGACGAACCCGATTGGTGGTTCTACTAGCCTTAGCATGATTTGTCGTAACGTGGTCTTATCGAGTCATGGATGCATGTTTGTTTGTGATTGTTTTGTTTTGGGTTTTACTGGGTTTGGCATTATTTTGGGAGTAGATTGGCTCCGAAGATACGGGGTGGTGGTAGACTGTGAGGGCTTTTTGGTGACAGCTAGAGCGGATGATGGGCGGAGGATAGTGTTTGGTGGTCTACCCAGTGAGGGGGTATTGGCTAGTTTTCTAAACTCCCTTGACATTCCGCATAGTTAGTTGTCAGGTTTGCCCGTGATTGGCCAGTATCCGGATGTTTTCGAAGAAGTGACCGGACTTCCACCACACCGAGAGATTGAGTTCCGTATTGATTTGGTAAAAGATGTCAGACCTATAGTGATGTCACTTCGTCGTATGGCACCAAGAGAGCAGCGAGTGCTCGAGGTGCAAGTCAGCGATCTTTTGAAGAAGGGATTTATCAGAAGGAGTGTTTCTGAATGGGGAGCACCAGTTGTGTTTGCTACCAAGGCGGATGGTTCCCTTCGTTTATGTGTAGACTACCGCGAGTTGAATAAAGTGACGAGGAAGAACAAGTATCCTCTACTGCGGATAGATGATTTGTTTGATCAGTTGAGTGGCGCGAGAGTATTTTCTCAGTTGGATCTCGCGACAGGTTTTCATCAGCTTAGAGTGGAAGCTGAGAGTATAGCTAAAACGGCATTTCGGACGCCGTCTGGATTTTATGAGTGGTTGGTCATGCCATTCGGGCTGACCAATGCCCCAGCATATTTTGTGGATCTTATGAATAGGGTATTCAGGGATCAGTTGAATGAGTTTGTCCTTGTGTTCGTTGATGATATTTTGGTCTATTCGAGGACAGAGGAAGAACACAAGGAACATTTAAGGATAGTGATGGAGGTGTTGAGAAAACACCAATTGAAAGCAAAGTTTTCTAAGTGTCACTTCTGGAAGAGGGAAGTGAGGTTCTTGGGCCATGTTGTATCAGAGAATGGTATTGCCGTGGACCCGGCAAAGGTGGCCACGGTACAGGATTGGCCTACGCCCAAGAATGCAACAGACGTAAGAAGTTTCTTGGGATTAGCTGGATATTATCGTAAGTTTATCCAAGGTTTCTCCAAGATAGCAGCACCATTGACCCAGTTGACTAAAAAGAATCAAGATTTTGTTTGGGATGGAAGGTGCGAGAATGCATTCAAGAGTTTAAAGGACAAGTTGACAAGCGCACCAGTGTTAGTCATTCCTAAGGGGAATGAAGAGATGACAGTATACACGGATGCTTGTGGTACCGGACTGGGTGCTGTATTAATGCAAGGCGGTAGGGTTGTAGCTTATGCAAGTCGACAATTGAAACCGCACGAGAGAAGATACCCTACCCATGATTTAGAATTGGCAGCGATCGTGTTTGCATTAAAGATGTGGAGACACTATCTCTTAGGAGAAAGATTTGAGCTGTTTACAGATCATAAGTCGTTGAAGTATCTCTTCTCCTAGAGGGATTTAAATCTCCGGCAACAAAGGTGGTTGGAATTCTTGGCTTCCTATGATTTTGACATCGCATATACACCGGGAAAGGGCAATGCGGTGGCTGATGCATTGAGTAGGAGACATGCTAGCCTAGGGGCTATGTTTCTAGAATGGAAGCAACTGGAGTACATCGCTGGGTATGATTTCAGACCAAAGTGCGAATTGGATCCGGAAATGTTAGCAAGTTTGACGATCAGACCCACCTTGATTGAGCGAATCGGCTCTAGTCAGAGGGACGATCCTAACCTATTGGACATCATCTCCAAGTTAAAGATGGGTATCGATGAGGAGATGAACAAGTATGGGCTTGATCGAGATGGATGGCTTAGAAAGAATGGAAAACTTGTTGTACCCAATGTCAATGAATTGAGAGATGAAGTGCTTAGAGAATGTCATCACTCAAAACTGACTATACATCCCGGTGGTAATAAGATGTATCGAGACATGAAGCAGACTTACTACTGGGAAGGGATGAAAAGAGACGTTGGGAAGTTTATATCTAAGTGCATGAATTGCCAGCTAGTTAAAGCTGAGCAAAAGAAGCCTAGTGGATTGTTACAGCCCTTAGAAATTCCCGAATGGAAATGGGAGCAAGTCTCAATGGATTTTATTGATGGTTTGCCAAGGACTAGGTCGGGACATGATAGCATTTGGGTGATTGTAGACCGACTGACTAAAAGTGCAAGGTTTATACCAGTCAAATCGACCAGAACGGCAGCTAAGTTAGCAGAATTGTATATGAAGTGGGTAGTGAGATTTCATGGAGTACCTAAAAGCATTGTGAGTGACCGAGACCCGTTGTTCACTAGTGGGTTTGGTAGAGCTTACAAGAGGCTCTAGGGTCAGAGTTACATCTCAGTACCGCATATCATCCTCAGACCGACGGTCAGACGGAGAGGGTGAATCGTATTTTGGAAGATCTCTTGAGAGCATGTATATTGGATTTTGGTGGATCATGGGATGACCATTTGCATCTAGTAGAGTTTGCATATAATAATAGCTACCAATCCAGTATCGGTATGGCTCCGTTTGAAGCTTTGTATGGAAGACCGTGCAACTCACCATCATGTTGGATAGAGACTAGCGAGAAGTTTATGCTTGGACCAGATGTGGTGAGGGAAACTTCAGATAAAATCAAGACCATTCAACAACGAACGAAGGCTGCCCAGGATAGGCAGAAGAGTTATGCTGATAAGAGGAGAAGAGACTTAAAAATTTCCGTTGGCGACTTGGTGTTTGTCAAGATTTCTCCGTTGAAGAGCGTAATACGATTTGGCAGGAGAGGCAAGATGGCACCAAGATTTGTTGGCCCATTCCCTGTTCTTGAACTAGTCGGGAATTTGGCATATAGAATTGACTTACCAGAGAAGATGGCAGGAGTTCACAACGTATTACATGTTTCCCAACTAAGGAAGTTCGTTCACGACTCAGATATGACTATTTCACCTGATCAGTTAGAGGACTTCGAAGTAGAACCCGAGGCGGTTGGGAACCGCAAGCCGGCCCGTATTGTTGAACACGACATGAAGCAACTTCGAAGGAAGGCGGTGAAGCTAGTCAAAGTTCAGTGGGGCGAGGACGAGAATGATTGTACTTGGGAGACAGAGGAGAACATTAGGAAGACACACCCAGAACTCTTTGCCTGGTAAGATTTTGACTTCGATTTAGTTTTCCGCATGCTAGGATAGGCTTGTTTGCTTGTTTTGCATGTTTGATTGTTGTATGTGGTTGTTAGGCATGCGGGATCCTTTGAATGTTTTGGGTTAAGGAATTTCGGGGACGAAATTTCTTAAGGGGGGGAGAGTGTAACGACCCGCATTCTACGCATCATAGGATCGTAGAATATTTAATTCTGTCACATACGAAGTCGTATGGTCATGTAACTTTGGGAGACGACTATTAGGGTCATTTCCCATGTTCATGATTTTTCCCGATTTTTAAACGACCATTTTACCCCTAGTTGGTACTGTTTTGGCCATAACTTTTGACTGGGAAGGAATTTTGACCTAAATCCACTTCCATTGACTCCAGATGATGGTTTCTCTTTTTGTAGAGTTGTCATAATAGCCAAACGGTCTCACCGTTTGGGAGATATGGCTGAAACAAGTTTCATATGGTGAAAAACAGCTTAATTGGGCTTAACCGGGTGATTAACAGCTAGGCCCAAAGGGGAATTTCGGGATTAGGAGTTTAAAAGGGCTGTTAGGGTTTGGAGAATACCTTTTTCTCATTTTTCAGCCGTCACTATTCATTCCTCTTAACCTAGCCATGGCCTCCACGCTCTAAATCTCTTCAAAACATCTCTTAATCACTTTCTAATTGAAGATTAGGCTTAGCAAACATCAAATCAAGGAGTATTAGCACGAGAACCGAGGTAGAGCTGCTGTGTAAGATTGGGAACAGCGCCAAATCAGAGAATATTTCAGTTTTGGGGTTTTAGTTGTGGCAAAGGTGAGTGATTTGCATAGTTTTTGCACTAATTACAGTAATTAAGGGTAATTAGTGAAGATTAGCGAATTTACACACTAATAAATTCTGGAAAAATGTCTATAAATTCTTAAATAATATTTTATGCCTCTGTTAGAAAATTTGTACGATTTGATTAAGTTTTACTAAGTGTGTGCTTAAACATGATTAAGAAGGATTAAGGGGAAAACATGGGTTTTGGGTATGTTTGATCTAAAGTATTTCATGTAAATGACGTTTTAATGTTTTTGATTGATTCTATATGTTGTTACTGCTGTTTGGAATGTTTTGTAATGTCATAGGAAGTTTAGAATGGTTGATAACGCCGTCGGTCGGCGAAAATAGCTTGCTGGAAAAAGTTGCAGATTTTCAGAACCGGTTAGGAAGAACACCCGATCCGAACCGGATAGGAGGAGGAGATCCGATCCGAACCGGATAGAAGGAGGAGACCCGATCCGAACCGGATAGGAGGAGGAGATCCGAACCGAATCGAGTAGGAAGAAGATCCGATCCGAACCAGATAGGAGGAGGAGATCCGAACCGAATCGAGTAGGAAGAACATCCGATCCGAACCGGATAGGAGGAGACACCCGAACCGAACCGAATAGAAGGAGGAGATCCGAACCGAACCGGATAGGAGGAGACACCCGAACCGAACCGAATAGAATGAGGAGATCTGAACCGAACCAGATAGGAGGAGACACCCGAACCGAACCGAATAGAAGGGGGAGATCCGAACCGAACCGGATAAGAGGAGACACCCGAACCGAACCGGATTGGAGCTGCGATTACGCGACGACTCTTTTGAAGACCAACTCCAACTCGATCAAAACCCGAGATGCAAAGGAAGTCCAAATGGGAAGTTAGAGCTCAGGATATAGTTGGGAACCAATGAGTTCGCTTCATGGTTGGACTTTGCTGCGGGATGCGTGCTAAGGGGTTTACGATGTCTATAGCTTTGGACCACTATGGTAGGAGGTACAGAGGCGGATTCAGGGCCATTATGGCATTGGTAGAACCAAGGGCTACGATCAATGAAATGGGTCATTGAAATGTTTGGTCATGACTCCATATGTTTAGCTTGGTCACAGCAGGGTTTCTACAAGTCGGGATCCGTCGTTACCTCAATTTGTCTAGTATTCCAAGGTGGTAGATGTCGCATGCTTTACGTACTGAGTGAGTGATGTGAGGATGGTTGCTATGGATGGTTTGTTTGCTATCATTATGACATACACACCCCACCCCCGTATTCTTTACACTATTCATTATGGCACCTTAGAGTACTGTACGGTATGTGGTACTAACTCTTTGGTTGCAGGTCCAGGTTCAGGTATGGTTTAGTATACCTGTTATTGTTCTGTTTAGCTGCTTATCGCTCATACCAGACTTTTTGTCTGACCCAGAGTTTTATGTCTCTTCTTATTACTCTGGGTGCTCACACGAGCAGACTAGAAACAGGTTAGGAGGTATGCACGAGTAGCTGATCCGGAGACGAGCAGGAGGCTTCCACGTATGATATAGATATTCTCCCTGTGTTGTTGAAGATCACTGCTTGGGCATTGGTGGTGCATCTTCTATTTTAGCTTCCTTTTGTTTAGAGATAGTAAATTTGGGAAGTTGTAATAAGCTGTATTTTGATTTCCGCTACTCTGATGTTGATATTGGTTTTAGTTATCAGCTTATGCACTGTCTCGCCTGTTTTATGTCAAGTATATTATTATTATTATATTTTATCCCATGCGCTGTGAGACATTCTACAGGTTCCTTTATTAGTTCATTCCCTTCTTTCCTTTCCTTGGTGACCGTTCTATGCTAGTCGGGCATGTGTACAGCGCACTTTCGGAGGAAATGCCGGCTGGTGCGGGGCGGGCCGTCACATTCTATATCTATCCAATATATTAAAACTTCGAATATACGTTCATGACGTGTATATGCAAAATCTTTATATACTCGATTGTCCAAATCTATACAAATAAAATATTCAAATACGTATTCTTGAATTTAACTTTCAAAACAAAGTTTGTTTTCAAATTTTTATTTCAAAAGTTTCACTCTTTCCACTCGTTTTAGGACACTACTGATCCCATCTCGAACGAGTCATTCTCATTGGATATTACGAATCCATTCTCTGATGAATTCTTTCATTTAGTTCTAATGTGTCTTGTTCTCGAGCTCTGTAAACCAAAGCTCTGATACCAAATGTAACAATTAGGAATTTCGCTCGATCCGAATCGATCGCTAAGCCGACCAAGACCGTTCGAAACCCCGGATTGCATTGAGGAAAAGACGAATTAGAACACAAACAGAAGAACATTTCATTGTTTATTACAACAATTCCATCAGAATACAAGAAGATACTGTAACGACCTAGGGTTTTTCGACTCTGAAAATCAACACCAAACTACTATGTTGACTATCTAGACATCGAACATTCCAGGTCATTAATAGAAAGAAATTAGAGGGTGAGAATAGATAAGATAGAAATTTAGAATAGAAGAAGAACATAATCAGAGTAAACACGAGTCTCACAGCGGAACGAATAAAATATATTATACAACATAACTTTGAAATAAAATAATGTATATATATATATACAATAACATTAGTAGAGTACAACACTTACACACAGCGGAAATAACAATAGCTATATAGTTCTGAACCCTCCTGCTTCAAGCTTCTCCAAGCGTATCTGTGAAGACCTGAACTACTTGACTGCCCGTACAAATTTGCGCACCCAAGAGTTTAGGGAGAAAACAAAACAAAATAAACTCTGGGTCAGTCATGGGACTGGTGTGGGTAAACTCAAATCATCAGTTTAACTTTTCAAATTCCTTTTCAAAAGCAAAGATAATCGTAAGACCGATCCACACATAAACATGGACGGTTTTTACCTTACGATAACCGAAAACAGTTTTGGTAATCGATACTTTTCTGATATTATAATAATGTCTAATCACAAGTAATTAACAATCTAGCAGAACGCTTACATCTCACGTTCCACATATATAGTATACAAACAAAAACTGCGGGCTCTTATTGGAAATTGGATTCCGACCTTGACAAGGTATGGGACCACCTGCCGATAGTGTATCTCTAGAGGCAAATACACTAGGTTCAACAAGAACATCTTGCAACCCGTCCCTCACATGACCGACCACACATTTCGCTTGAGTGTATCGAATGTATACCACCAACGGTTGGGAGCTACCCACCGTCTTCCCGAAAAGGGACAGCATCGAATAGACAAAGAATGAATTGGATTTTCTCTAGATAGGTGATATACACCCTAATGGGAGCGACCCACTTAGCCATGCTGCCTGCCCGATTTATTTCATTTCCCGGTTGATGAGGCTTGAGGTCAAAACGTATCTTTGAAACACTTGACCACCATTCACTTTGAACGCCACATCGTCATACCCGTCAAATCACAAATTGATTTCCTCAAAAACACCACGAGTATAAAGCTAAGAGAAACGAATTCCTCCGCCACCAAACGTAAGTACGTTTGAAGAGATCAACTTACGTGATCCGTTAGATATACTCTGTCAGACATTTGTCCATTCGCGTTGTCCTGGGACTGGACAAACCGAAGGCATTATTCTATAAACAGGATAGCCCTTGCATAACTCCATCCTCAATATTTGATCGCAACGCTAACGTCCATATAGAGTGGTTTTCAGATAATGAATCTGATCCGGGTCTCTCCGTATTTACGACGGAAAAATGGTCAAAACTTCGATAGTCGGTGATTTAACTATCAAAGAAAAACAGGTGTGCAAACAACGATATTTTTTTCCAGATGGAAATTCTATCGATCAATCATCATTCACCATTTATCTCTTCATGTTAAATTATCTTTAATTTATCCATTTCGTCGTTTCTACATATTTGTAAATTCTCATTTTCTAATTTTTGAAAATATACTTTATAGATCATTAGGGAAACGTTACCGTATTTACTTCCTTTCCTTATTTCCTATATTGGAAACATTTCTGATCCTTATTTGGAAAACATATCCAAATCTCTTTTACTGGATTTAAACAGATGTTTAAATTAAACATCGTTACGCCAACTCTTAACCATTATGGTCATTAACTCAATTTACTTAACCAACTTTCACCATCGAACCTTATCTATTTCTTAGTTAAAAACTGAAGACAATCAAGTTGGGGTATAATTAACTCTAAGACCTTAACTGAACGACATTTCTAACTTCGAAATAGACAAAGTTCAAACTTTAACTCTTTAAGAAACTTCCTTGCGAAACTCTCAGCTTCTATTTATGAATCCACTCTCTTTACAAAATCATTTGATTATAACTATAATGTTATAACTCCGTGCTTTCGAAATATATTAATTTAAATATAGCTTTTATATCTGAATTTGGATAAATGATAAATAACTAATTTATTAACAATATAAGAAAAACTAAATTTTGAAACGGAAAGTAAACATTACTTCCCTTAATTCGATATAATCTAATTTCCAAAGTACAATTCACTCTCGGATAACCACTATCCGATAACTTTCCCTTTCGAATAAACTATATTCATTTCCTCTTGTTTGAATAACTAATATTCGATAATCCTTTTCTTCGAATAACAATATTCAGTTATCTCTCTTCGAATAAACCATATTCGATAATTCTCTTCTTCGAATAACTATATTCGATTTAACTCACTCCAAATGAACTATATTCAATTACTCTTCTCGAGTAAACTATACTCGATAACTTTACTTCAGATAAGTGCTATTCGATAACTCTACTTCGAATAAGCGATATCCGATTACTTCCTTTTTACTAAATCTATTTAATCTACTAATACTTGACTATCTCGAACTTGATTAGTTCTATTTGAATTACTCTAATTTGATTTAACTCCAATCGATTTACTATAATTGATTAACCATAACTGGTTAACTCTAACTGATTTGCTCTAACTGGTCAACTTTAATCGATTAATCTAACTTGACTGACTCGACT
Source organism: Allium sativum (assembly GCA_030737875.1). Classification (NCBI taxonomy): domain Eukaryota; kingdom Viridiplantae; phylum Streptophyta; class Magnoliopsida; order Asparagales; family Amaryllidaceae; genus Allium; species Allium sativum. The sequence goes on along the minus strand of CM060910.1, from coordinate 604,198,290 downwards.
TAATTAACTCCTATCGATTAACTACTGGTTGATTTAACACCATTCGCTTGAATCTAGATTGCAGCGATCACAATGGTTACGACTGATTCCCTCAAGAAACATCCGACCGCCGTAGGCTATCGGCAGCCCTGCGAATTACGCTAGCAGCCGTACGAGATGGCACCTCGCCTGAATAATTATGTTTGATTAACTCTATCTCTAATAACTATATTCGACCAACTCTAATTGAATAATAAATATTCAATTAAATCCTAATTTGATTCACTATGTTCAATTAACTCTATCTGGTCATCTCTTTATTCGAATAACTAATATTCGATTAACTTTAATTGAATAACCAAGATTCGATTTACTCTATTCGACTAACTCTATTCGATTTACAAATATTCTTTTTTTTTCTATTTGTCTATATTTATTTCATATGAATATTCCTTTTATATATTTCCATTTATTCTCTAAGTAAATAAATATTTCCTTTTATCTTTATTTATTTTCTAAACAAATATTTCTATTTAATCTATTCGTAAATAATTTACAAATATTTCTCCTTAAATTCTATTTGTAAAATGGTTTACAATATTCCTCTTCCCAATCCCATTTGTAAATGTTTTACAAATATCTGCCTTTCTATCTTACTTGTAAATGTTTTACAAATAATTTTCTTTTATTCCCTTTTTGTAAAATAACTCGATTGTATACGAATATTTTTACTTCAATATACATTTTAAAATTTCCTTCTTATATAAAATCCTTTGATTTTATATAAACATTTTATTTCAAATTTTAGTTTGAAATTTCTCTTTCACATCCCAGTTAGTTCCTTTGGTATTTAAAGTTACCAAATAACCACAATCAACACACCAAATCAACAACAGATTTTAAATCACATCATATATCACAATATATGCAAAACAGTAAAATAAATGTTGAGGAACCCAGTTGGGTCCCTCCAACCTTTTTCCCTACATCCACAAATGTTAATCAACATAAATAACACGAATATAAAATATTCTGATAAACAGAATCAATATTCGATTAACGATTAATAAATATCGTTATCAATATTTTCAATCAATTGACTAGCAGTTCAACCAAACAGCCAACACACAGCAAACAACCATCATTTATCGATTCTAAAAATATGTTATAAAAATATGAGTTGAGAAGAGTTAGTGAGTTTACTCACCTTGTTTCGCAGTTGATGATTCTGCTTTGGTTTCGATTAAAATCAAACAGTTGTTTGATTTTTATCACGAGATTCCATCAGCTTTGTTCTCCGCCATATCAATCCTACAACGAAGAATTCATCGCTATGATTTTAACATGATCGCCATCCAATTCTGTTAATATGCGTAAGAGTTATCAATAATATGCATTCATTGTTTAATAAAATAATTAAATTCCCTTAGTTACGTTTTTAATAACTAATTACATTCTTAAGCGTTAACGGCCGATTTTGTTTAAGCACGAGAAGTTTAAATACGTTAAAAGATGAAATAACTTGAAAGTTGTTAATTATATAATCATACCTTAATCCATAATTACCTTGTTAAATGCCTTTTTATGCTTCTTAACCCCTTGGCATAACTCTTCTTCTTCCGGTCGGTAAGGCCTCATTCTAATCCCCATACTCAGCAAATAAAGGACAACGTTACTCTTCTTACCATTTTTTTTAACATGGGCCTTGATGTTCGGATCAGCCCAACGCCACCTATAGAACCCAAGACCCATCAACATGCCTCCACCCATAAACGTCCACAACATCAAGGAACAAACTCAAGCCTCCTTGCAAACAATACAGAACTCCCAGTTTTGTTCTTCTCTTTTTTTTATATATATATTAAGTTGGGCCCCTCATATCTTATTGTTCTTGGCCCATCTCCCTTATATCAAAACCCGCCCGCCTGACATTTCTTCCACAAAAGTCTCTGGAACCCGAAATCCTGCAACAACAACCGTTCAAAATCCCATACTACCATACGGACGTTGTTTCCACTGCAAACTACCCTTCGAGCACCATCAGTTCAGATCCGATCCCCTCGCTGGAATTCACGTCTTTAGCCTCTCGAGATGCCTTGAACTCGAGCCCCCTCTTATACAGGCGCTACTAATACCCTTGGCTTCGCTGGCCCAAAGTCGATCCGTCGGAAAGATGACCGAACTGAAAAACATTGGTTCTAACATCAAGAGGGGTTCATGAAGTTAGTTTTTAGTGTTTTCAGATCTTCGTTTAATCCCTTTTTTTTATTTTTTTAGTTTTTAATTGTTTTTCACTATTTGCCGAAAGGAGGAGAAGACATTGCGTTTTTATAGGCTGGTTTGCCTTGGGTGTCAAGGAAATGGTACAGATTTGGATGGTGAGCTGATTACTCATGGTAGCTAAAATGGTGCAGGGTAGAAATAGGTTTGCAGAATTATTTAATTCGATGTGCCGTGACCTTAGCTTTCAGTTCATAGTCTAGGTTTTAGACTTTGCATGTGAGATTGATGCAATGCATGGATAGCATTTATTTAGTTCGGTATAACCACGTTCTTGATTTGAAAACAGCCTAAGCGCATGTTTTTTTTTGTGGATTCTCAGTATTTGGGTGGCAGAACGTTATCTTTGAGATGGAAAAGAATGAATTATGAAGCGTTTGAACCAAGGAAATAAAATGTATATAAGTCAAAAATCATCAGGTCAAAAGAAAAGTATTTCACGTGGGAAGGTATGGTATTTAAAACTTGTTATTTACGGTTTATCAGTCCACGTTTAGACTTCAAAATTCCCAAATGGTTGTGCGCTGTAGTACATGGCATGAGAGCTGCGAATGTCTTGTTTTCCTTAGGGGTATATATATATATATTATTAAATTTTAGGGTACCACGTTCCATGGGATTTCATTTATATCCGCGCTGCTACAGACATAAATAAATATACAGTCGTGTCGAGTGATGTGCCACGACCCCAAAGATATAATAATATAGGTCTGTTAACTTATATTGTGAAACCCCAAAATATTGATATAGGGTGTAAAATACTCCAAATAAAAAGTTTCTTATTTAATTATTTAAAAATTGCAGTAAAATTCTAAAAATTAAATTAACACTACGTCTCTAAAGAACCTTGTCTAAATTCGAATCTAGTATGCTGTTATTTCAAATAAACTGTTACGGTCGATGAATGATTCCATAACGACTATTTAAAAATTTGATTTGATCATAAATCAAAATCTACCTGAAGAAATCTCGATTTTTCTCTTCCATTAGAAAAATATACTTCACCAGCTCTGAACGTTTCTTGTTTCACAGAAATCTGATTTAAAATGGCTTTTGTATATTCGTTTAAAGTTCGAAATGCCAAATTACGAACAGCCGCGCCATTTCGAGCTCGAATATAACTAAAATATAATTATACGTTCAAACTTCGTTTAAATAATATATTCATTATTAAAATTCAACTATAAACTAAATTATATCTTATAAATGATCTACTTCACTCAATATTGGGAATTCAGCTATTTTCGACCATTTCGAAAATAAATATATTATTATTCTATTATTTATATTAATTAAATATATATATTATTTAATTCAAGTTATCGATATCACCAAATCGATAATTAAATTAATTAATTATTCTTTCGTTGAAAATGCGGGATGTTACATTCTTCCCCCCTTAAAATAATTTCGTCCTCGAAATTGCTAAGGTAGAAGACAGACCCGACTAACTGGGTTAAAATTTATATGTTTATTTCTTAACTTCAATTTTAATTGAATTAATTGATTTCAATTAAATTATTAATTTATTCCTACTAACGAAAAATTTCAAAAATCCTGAAAATTTTCTAACACCTTAAATTTTCGGAAAATTTCGCCAGCACCTCCTTTGCACTGGTCAATAGTTCAAACCCCAACTCGCCTCTCTAGGCCCTTCCCTTTCAAAAAGAATATCAAAAAGCCAAGCGGCTTGCCGATTCGGCGCATAAAACCTCATATGGAATTTAAACATATACCCTTTTTGTCGGGCATACCATTATATCCTTGCACTTGCTTCCACTCAGTACCTGCTGATCATATATCCATCCATACCAATCGATTTCCAATCAATTTCAATCAATCAAATCTAAACACAATTATTCGCTTATCCAAAGCCAAATTCCATTTCAAACTCGAGTTCCATTCTCGATTATGAACTCCTAATTCACCAATCCAATACCATTTCAGATTCTTATCTCATAATTCAAAATCTAATTTCACTTAATATATTTATATCTCAATTAAATTTCCAGTTAATTGGTTTCAATTCAATTCATATTTGCTTTCACCGATTTCTGTTTAAATTTGTTTTTGTTCAACCCATATCTCCTGGGAGTTTTTAAATAACCTTGCTTTTCACAAAAATCAAGTAGTCACTTTTTCAAGATTCAAAACAACTTGTTTTCCTCAAAACAATTCAAAACAGTGTTTTTGGTAGTAATCTATCACTTAGAACTCGAAAATGAACACTGATGATGTGGCCAGCATCATCATAGCTATTTCCCTGCTAATGAAGTGAGTTTAATACTTTATCTCTTTTCAAAACTCATATCTTAAACACTTTCATCTTGAAATATTTTTCAAAATATCATTCATGATACTTGTATTCAATTTAAAATCTCCCATGATCTTAAAATTTTCTTAAACTTAACTCAAATCCACTTACAAATACTTTTCCCCAATTTTCAGAATTTTAATTCCAATTCTGATTTAATTCCGATTTAATTAATCTGCATTTATATTGTACGAGCTCTAATTGGTTATTTATATAACCATTTCAATTGTAATCAACCAACTCATCTAATATATAATAATAATTCCAAGATATACTTTCTTTTATATCACAATATAATTTGGGAAAAATTATTCCATTTACCCTCTTTTCAAAACATACTGTGTCGACCCATTGTATTCGAGTGTTTATAAAGTCCCTACCGATACAATGGATCAAACTGATCTATCAGAACCCATAAACAACTCAACCAAGAAATCTACACGATATAAAACTATTTTATAAAATCTAAAAATACGTCCACTCGTATATATACACTCAGACTCAATCTAGGGTATTACTAACCCCATCTCTACTGAGTCACGCCACAGAGCCAAGGTAATTCGCTTAACCTGGCTCTGTTACCACTGTAACGACCCAGGGTTTTTCGACTCTGAAAATCAACACCAAACTACTATGTTGACTATCCAAACATCGAACATTCCAGGTCATTAATAGAAAGAAATTAGAGGGTGAGAATAGATAAGATAGAAATTTAGAATAGAAGAAGAAGAACATAATCAGAGTAAACACGAATCTCACAACGGAACGAATAAAATATATTATACAACATAACTTTGAAATAAAACAGTGTATATATATACAATAACATTATCAGAGTACAACACTTACACACAGCGGAAATAACAATAACTATATAGTTCTGAAGCCTCCTGCTTCAAGCTTCTCCAAGCGTATCTGTGAAGACCTGAACTACTTGACTGCCCGTACAAATTTGGGCACCCAAGAGTTTAAGGAGAAAACAAAACAAAATAAACTCTGGGTCAGTTATGGGACTGGTGTGAGTAAACTCAAATCATTGGTTTAACTTTTCAGAATCCTTTTCAAAAGCAAAGATAATCGTAAGACCGATCCACACATAAACACGGACGGTTTTTACCTTACGATAACCCAAAACAGTTTTGGAAATCAATACTTTTCTGATATTATAATAATGTCTAATCACATGTAATTAACAATCTAGCAGAACGCTTGCATCTCACGTTCCACATATATAATATACAAACAAAAACCGCGGGCTCTTATTGGAAATTGGATTCCGACCTTGACAAGGTATGGGACCACCTGCCGATAGTGTATCTCTAGAGGCAAATACACTGGGTTCAACAAGAACATCTTGCAACCCGGCCCTCACATGACCGACCACTCATTTCGCTTGAGTGTATCGAATGTATACCACCAACGGTTGGGAGCTACCCACCGTCTTCTCGAAAAGGGACAGCATCGAATATGCAAAGAATGAATTGGATTTTCTCTAGATATGTCATATACACCCTAATGGGAGCGACCCACTTAGCCATGCTGCCTGCCCAAATTTTGTCATTTCCCGGTTGATGAGGCTTGAGGTCAAAACGTATCTTTGAAACACTTGACCACCATTCACTTTGAATGCCACATCGTCATACCCGTCAAATCACAAATTGATTTCCTCTAAAACACCACGGGTATAAAGCAAAGAGAAACGAATTCCTCCTCCACCAAACGTAAGTACGTTTGAAGAGATAAACTTACGCGATCCGTTAGATATACTCTGTCAGACATTCGTCCATTCACGTTGTCCTGGGACTGGACAAACTGAAGGCACTATTCTGTAAACAGGATAGCCCTTGCATAACTCCGTCTTCAATATTTGATCGCAACGCTAACGTCCATACAGAGTTGTTTTCAGATAATGAATCTGATCCCGGTCTCTCCGTATTGACGACGGAAAAATGGTCAAAACTTCGATAGTCGGTGATTTAACTATCAAAGAAAAACAGGTGCGCAAACAACAATATTTTTTTCCAGATGGAAATTCTATTGATCAATCATCATCCACCATTTATCTCTTCATGTTAAATTATCTTTAATTTATCCATTTCCTCGTTTCTACATATTTGTAAATTCTCATTTTCTAAATTTTGAAAATATACTTCATAAATCATTAGGGAAACATTACCGTATTTACTTCCTTTCCTTATTTCCTATATTGGAAACATTTTTGATCCTTATTTGGAAAACATATCCAAATCTCTTTTAATGGATTTAAAAAGATGTTTAAATTAAACATCGTTATGCCAACTCTTAACCATTACGGTCATTAACTCAATTTACTTAACCAACTTTCACTATCGACCCTTATCTACTTCTTAGTTAAAAACCGAAGACAATCAAGTTGGGGTATAATTACCTCTCAGACCTTAACTGAACGACATTTCTAACTTCGAAATACACAAAGTTCAAACTTTAACTCTTTAAGAAACTTCCTTGCGAAACTCTCGGCTTCTATTTATGAATCCACTCTCTTTACAAAATCATTTGATTATAACTGTAATGTTATAACTCCGTGCTTTCGAAATATATTAACTTAAATATAGCTTTATATCTGAATTTGGATAAATGATAAATAACTAATTTATTAACAATAAAGAAAAACTAAATTTTGAAACGGAAAGTAAACATTACTTCCCTTAATTCGATATAATCGAATTTCCAAAGTATAATTCACTCTCGGATAAACACTATCCAATAACTTTCCTTTTCGAATAAACTATATTCAATTCCTCTTGTTTGAATAACTAATATTCGATAATCCTTTTCTTCGAATAACTATATTCAATTATCTCTCTACGAATAAACCATATTCGATAATTCTCTTCTTCGAATAACTATATTCGATTTAACTCACTCCGAATGAACTATATTCGATTACTCTTCTCGAGTAAACTATACTCGATAACTTTACTTCGGATAAGTGCTATTCGATAACTCTACTTCGAATATGCGATATCCGATTACTTCCTTCTTACCAACTCTATTTAATCTACTAATACTTGACTATCTCAAACTTGATTAGTTCTATTTGAGTAACTCTAATTTGATTTAATTCCAATCGATTTATTCTAATTGATTAACCACAACTGGTTAACTCTAACTGATTTACTCTAACTGGTCAACTTTAATCGATTAACTCTAACTCGACTAACTCGACTTAATTAACTCCTATCGATTAACTACTATTTGATTTAAAACCATTCGCTTGAATCTAGATTGCAGCGATCACAATGGTTACGCCTGATTCCCTCAGGAAACATCCGACCGCCGTAGGCTATCGGTAGCCTTGCGAATTATGCTAGCAGCCGTACGAGATGGCAACTCGCCTGAATAATTATGTTTGATTAACTCTATCTCTAATAACTATATTCCACCAACTCTAATTGAGTAATAAATATTCAATTAAATCCTAACTCGATTCACTATGTTAAATTAACTCTATCTGGTCATATCTTTATTTGAATAACTAATATTCGATTAACTTTAATTGAATAACCAAGATTCGATTTACTCTATTCGACTAACTCTATTCGATTTACAAATATTCTTTTTTTTTCTATTTGTCTATATTTATTTCATATGAATATTCCTTTTATATATTTCCATTTATTCTCTAAGTAAATAAATATTTCCTTTTACCTTTATTTATTTTCTAAACAAATATTTCTATTTAATCTATTCGTAAATAATTTACAAATATTTCTCCTTAAATTCTATTTGTAAAATGGTTTACAATATTCCTCTTCCCAATCCCATTTGTAAATGTTTTACAAATATCTGCCTTTCTATCTTACTTGTAAATGTTTTACAAATAATTTTGTTTTATTCCCGTTTTATAAAATACCTCGATTGTATACGAATATTTTTACTTTAACATATATTTTAAAATTTCCTTCTTATATAAAATCCTTTTATTTTATATAAACATTTTATTTCAAATTTTAGTTTGAAATTTCTCTTTCACATCCCAGTTAGTTCCTTTGGTATTAAAAGTTACCAAATAACCACGATCAACACACCAAATCAACAACAAATTTTAAATCACATCATATATTACAATATATGCAAAACAGTAAAATAAATGTTGAGGAACCCAGTTGGGTCCCTCCAACCTTTTTCCCTGCATCCACAAATGTTAATCAACATAAATAACACGAATATAAAATATTCTAATAAACAAAATCAATATTCGATTAACGATTAATAAATATCGTTATCAATATTTTCAATCAATTAACTAGCAGTTCAACCAAACAGCCAACACACAGCAAACAACCATCATTTATCGATTCTAAAGATACGTTATAAAAATATGAGTTGAGCAGAGTTAGTGAGTTTACTCACCTTGTTTCGCAGTTGATGATTCTGCTTTGGTTTCGATTAAAATTATATAGTTATTTGATTTTTATCACGAGATTCCATCAGCTTTGTTCTCCGCCATATCAATCCTACAAAGAAGAACTCATCGCTATGATTTTAACATGATCGCCATCCAATTCTATTAATAAGCGTAAGAGTTATCAATAATATACGTTCATGGTTTAATCAAATAATTAAATTCCCTTAGTTACGTTATTAATAACTAATTACATTCTTAAGGGTAAACGACCGATTTTTTTTAAGCATGAGAAGTTTAAATACGTTAAAAGATGAAATAACTTGAAAGTTGTTAATTATATAATTATGCCCTAATCCATAATTACCTTGTTAAATGCCTTTTTATGCTTCTTAACCCCTTGGCATAACTCTTCTTCTTTCAGTCGGTAAGGCCTCATTCTAATCCCCGTACTCAGCAAACAAAGGACAACGTTACTCTTCTTACCATTTTTTTAACATGGGCCTTGATGTTCGGATCAGCCCAACGCCACCTATAGAACCCAAGACCCATCAACGTGCCTCCACCCCGAAATGTCCACAACATCAAGGAAAAACTCAAGCCTCCTTGCAAACAATACAGAACTCTCGGTTTTGTTCTTCTCTTCTTCTTTTTATATGTATATTAAGTTGGCCCCCTCATATCATATTGTTCTCAGCCCATCTCCCTTATATCATAACCCACCCGCCTGACATTTCTTCCACAAAAGTCTCTGGAGCCCGAAATCCTGCAACAACAAGCCGTTCAAAATCCCATACTTCCATACGGACGTTGTTTCCACTGCAAACTACCCTTCGAGCACCATCAGTTCAGATCCGATCCCCTCGCTGGAATTCACGTCTTCAGCCTCTCGAGATGCCTTGAACTCGAGCTCCCTCTTATACAGGCGCTGCTAATACCCTTGGCTTCGCTGGCCCAAAGTCGATCCGTCGGAAAGATGACCGAACTGAAAAACATTGGTTCTAACATCAAGAGGGGTTCATGAAGTTAGTTTTTAGTGTTTTCAGATCTTCGTCTAATCCCTTTTTTTATTTTTTTATTTTTTAATTGTTCTTCACTATTTGCCGAAAGGAAGAGAAGACATTGCGTTTTTATAGGCTGGTTTGCCTTGGGTGTCAAGGAAATGGTACAGATGTGGATGGTGAGCTGATTACTCATGGCAGCTAAAATGGTGCAGGGTAGAAATAGGTTTGCAGACTTATTTAATTCGATGTGCCGTGACCTTAGATTGTAGTTCATAGTCTAGGTTTTAGACTTTGCATGTGAGATTGATACAATGCATGGTTAGCATTAATTTAGTTCAGTATAACCACGTTCTTGATTTGAAAACAGCCCAGGCGCATGTTTTTTTTTGTGGATTCCCAGTATTTGGGTGGCAGAACGTTCTCTTTGAGATGGAAAAGAATGAATTATGAAGCATTTGAACCAAGGAAATAAAATGTATATAAGTCAAAAATCATCAGGTCAAAAGAAAAGTATTTCACGTGGGAAGGTACGGTATTTAAAACTTTTTATTTACGGTTTATCAGTCCACGTTTAGACTTCGAAATTCCCAAATGGTTGTGCGCTGTAGTACATGGCATGAGACCTGCGAATGTCTTGTTTTCCTTAGGTATATATATATATATAATTAAATTTTAGGGTACCACGTTCCATGGGATTTCATTTATATCCATGCTGCTACGCACAGAAATAAATATACAATCGTGTCGAGTAATGTGCCACGTCCCCAAAGATATAATAATATAGGTCTGTTAACTTATATTGTGAAACCCCAAAATATTGATACAGGGTGTAAAATACTCCAAATAAAAAGTTGCTTATTTAATTATTTAAAAATTACAGTCAAATTCTAAAAATTAAATTAACACTACGTCTCTAAAGAACCTTGTCTAAATTCGAATCCAGTATGTACTTATTTCAAATAAACTATGACGGTCGATGAACGATTCCATAGCGACTATTTGAAAATATGATTTGATCATAAATCAAAATCTACCTGACGAAATCTCGATTTTTCTCTTCCATTAAAAAAATATACTTCACCAGCTCTGAACGTTTCTTGTTTCACAGAAATCTGATTTAAAACGGCTTTTGTATATTCGTTTAAAGTTCGAATCGCCAAATTACGAACTGTCGCGCCATTTCGAGCTCGAATATAATTAAAATATAATTATACGTTCAAACTTCGTTTAAATAATATATTCGTTATTAAAATTCAACTCTAAACTGAATTATATCTTATAAATGATCTAATTCACTCAATATTGGGAATTCAGCTATTTTCGACCATTTCGAAAATAAATATATTATTATTCTATTATTTATATTAATTAAACATATATATTATTTAATTCAAGTTATCGATGTCACCAAATCGATAATCAAATAAATTAATTATTCAGTCGTTAAAAATGCTGGACGTTACAGATACAGAGTATGAATAAATATTACACATTTGACAAATATCAGAGATTTAAATTACATAGCAGTGGAAAAATAATACAAAGCACAACTGAAGGCGATATACAGATACAGAGCTTTCCGAATATCATTCCAGTTGTAAACCAGGATCCTGTGAATATAAATCTGCAAAACCAAAACTACTAGCTGCTCATGTGGAAATATGGGCACCCAGAGTTTAGGTTAAAACAATGAACTCCAAGTCAGTCATGTGACTGGTGAGAGAACTAAAACAATTATTAATCTTTATTTTCAAAGTTAGGTAAATCAAGGGACCATGCCATATAACACGGAATGGGTTTCCTCCCAAGAATACCAGTGCATAAAACAAACAGCACAATGCTAAATAAAGAAAAATGAAGCTGTTATAAGATCCAGGTCCCATCATACAATGCAATGCAAGCTGGAGGATAGGGTTTTACCTTATAATAGAAAAAGAATGCTTGATATGCTAAATTTCATCTTTTATTATTACTATAAGTGAAGAAAAAAATTCAAATATAAATGTATCAATCATAGGCGGCATGGGTACCATATATCATGTCGCCATACTAGGCTCTACAATCAAAACCGAAATATCATGAATTGGAAATTAGATTTCCGTCATGAGTCGAGGCAAGGGGCAAGCTCCTATCCGCTCGAGACACTCTAGCAAATTTATCAGGACCACACACAGCGATCCTGGATCTTCAGGGCGGTCCTCTCTTACTTTTGAGGATCGACAATTCCTGAACACACGTTTCCCGGTCCTTTCAGACCTATATCCGAGGCACCTCGCATCCAACAACCACACAGGTAAAAATTATATAAATGTCAGGGCTGGTAGGTCACTAACATAACCCATAGCTAGAAAGAAACGTCATGCTCTTCCTGCAGTCAATATCCCGTTTTTGACTCATACCAAGGTGTGAGGCTCACGAATTAACGCTATACACAAAGTTGTGCCACATAGGTCGTGCTTTGATCATCAACCAAAAGACTTTGCTTTTCAACTAAAGCCTTGATCATTTGCCACTTAGGCATGCCATACAGGTAATTCATGCTATGCGATTGTTATCTATCGATATATAACCTCTAAGCTCGTACATCTTAGAGAAGGGCGTTAAGCAAGAGAATAAATTCTGCGCCGCCAAACAGATATATATTTAATAGAAATCAATCACACAAAATAAAATCCAATGTCAGACACACAGTCAATTTACAAGTTCGTTCTGGGTCTGAGCGAAACCGGAGGAACCTTATTCCTTGCATATCCATTGATCTCCAAGTACGTCTGGACGATCACCAACTGATTCCCTCCTCTTGGGTGTATAGCCCAATCAAGAACATCAATAGTCATCCAAACGACATGATGACCTCCGGTCTTCCACCACCATCTTCATCTTCGACTTATCGTCGAATCGGTTATTCAGAATGGGTATAAACCCAGCCTTTCCGAATAACCCGCGTATATAATAAACAAGTGTTACACAAACACAACATACGCCTCATTCCAATTCAGAATATTATTTATTCAAATATTCCCATTCTTAGGGAAAGGTTCCCATTAATTTTATCAAAGATAAATTCTTCTAAATTTATTCTTTAATCCTCCTTTGGATATCATTTCAAACCATGTTAAGGTTTTCCAAACTAGTCGGGATTAGCGAACCACACCGAAGTAATCATTTATTTTATTTCTCAATCCCAACCTATTCATCCTATGGAGCAAAACTGGTAATACTCTATATCTAACACCACGGTGTTATCAGTAAATATTAATTACCATTTCATGTTCAAATCTAATCAAAGATTTAACTACCGCTTTGGAGCAAAACTGGTAATACTCCATTCTCGGTCACTTTAATCTAATTAAATATTCATTAAAACTCCACTTAGTTTTAATCATCGCACAAATCAATATCCTGTCTTTAACTGGGTTAAAGAAACAAGGTCATCTAAAACACGGTTCACGATAAATCCAAAATCACATTCCATTGTTAATCGGGTTAAAGAACAGGTGTTATTCAAAACACCGCTCACGATAAACCCCAAAAACCAATTTAAATTCAATTCCACTTAAATACCAACTAACTGGACAATTTCAATAAATCTTAATTTAAAGATTTATTCTTTCTAAACTGGGTTCAAGAACAGTGTTATTTAAGAAACCATTCCGGAGAACCCAAAATCTCATTTGAAATTAAACACAAGGCTCTGAATAGAAAATATATCGGCTTATATTCAATATCAAATTCTGAAACCAAAAAATATCGTATTGGAAATAACGATATAAATATATTTCAAATTTGCACAACCATATCTGTATAATCACAAAATCCAACATCGAAATATTCCTAAGATAATTTTGATTCAAATCCATTCCGATTCGTAAACTGGAAATTCCGATTATTTTAAAACCACCACAAATCCAATTTATTTATTCAAAAACATTGGATTATAATTCTAGTTCATAACTAGGTCATTTTGATTAAAATATATTTTTATCCTTTTTAAATATGGAATTTTTCACCCCAATTCTTTTTAAATCATTTATTATGATTTTACACAAATTATTGATATTTTTAATAATTTTATCAAGGCCCGTACAGTCGATTTCCAATAACGGTCGTCGAACTGCACTTACAACGACCTTTTCCAAATTTGATTTGGACATAATTCCAAATCCAATTGTTATATTTCAAATTTCTAATATTTATTGGAAAGCTCTTTTTGATACGAACTCAACAGTTCCAGTTTCAGGAGAATCCGATGGTCGGATCTCCCATAACGTCAATTCGAAGTCAATGGTCGAAATTCGCGAACTGTCGCGGCGCGGCGTGTTCTATTTAGGCCATTAATATATAATATATATTATATATACTTCGTCGATTTCAATTCTAAACGTATTTTAGAAATTGTTTTAAATTCGTTTTCAAAACAATTTCAACTTCATATTCAATTTTAAATAAAAATTGAATATTCGATATCATTAATATATAAATGATAATATTTTCAAAGTATTAGATTTTGAAATCACTTCCTTTTCTCGATATTCGAATAAAATTGATATAAATATCGTTCGCGTCAAAATGGCGCAAATCTAATCAACACGGCTTTATTTATTTCAATAACTTCGTTATTGTATTCAACAAATGAATATTTTCTTCAACACATGAATATATATTTTATTCAACACATGAATATTTATTAATTCTTACTTACAATAAAAATGTGAATTTTGTTGTATAAATATTTCGTTCAACAAATGAATCGTTTCAACACATGAATCGTTTCAACACATGAATATATTTCCATTCATTCCACATCACAATCAATTTTCACAACACAACTAAATCAAATAAGTCGTCCATGGTCTGTGGACGAGGGGTGTCGGGTGTTGCTGAGCACCGTCTGCATCCTAGTATATAATTTTAACTAGAAAACAAGAATTAAAGTGAGAATTTCTCACCTATTAGCTAAACCAAATGCCGCAACTCTTTATATGTAGGAAATCTTCGCCGTTCTCGCCTTTTATCACTTTCGTTGCTCGTATTCACTACATATATAAAAATCACATATTTTTACTTCGCCTTCAAGATGATAAAAATAGCATCTTTAACACGATGTTTTCATTATAAAGATTATATTTTTATTCTAAACCGATATATTTAAATAATCGAATTTTTACCACTTTTTCAAGTATATAAAAATCATATTTTTATATCGATGTTCACATAAAATAAATCATATTTTTCTCCCGCCATTCTCTATATGAAAATCACATTTTTATATATAAAGATTGTATTTTTATATCTCTACTACGTATGTAAAAATCACTCCTTTACACCGCTACTTCCATGATAAAAATTATATTTTTATCTTGCTAGTAATATATTAAAAATTATATTTTTACTTCTCTACATACATAAAAATTATATTTTTATGCCGTTCTTTTCATAACAAAGACTATATTTTTATTTCGTTCTTTCCGTAACAAAGACTATATTTTTATTTCGTTCTTTCCATAACAAAGACTATATTTTTATCTCGTTTAAAAATCATATTTTCACAACATGAAAAATCTCACCTTCGCTAATTAAAATCTCACCTTTTCTAATTAAACTAATTATATATATATATATATATATATATAAACTCACCAAATCGAATTCCTGTGTTGTCGAACTGAGGTGGAGAGGGAGGGCTTACTGCCATCGTCCAAAGAGGGGGAGGGCTCTGGCAGTCGCGCTGTGCCCGGAGGATAGGCGGCGTCGCATCTGGCGGTGGCTGTAGCGAGAAATGGGGGCTAGGGTTCCAGGGCTGAGGCATTTTGGGTGTCGCGCGTTGGAGGGAGGAAGAAATGGAGGTGAGGGGAACGGTGGAGGGCGGCGCCAGAGCCAGGGTGCGCGAGGGTGACGATGGCGACTGTTACCATCGATCTGAGTAACCGCAATTTTTTTTATTATTTCAAAAACATCTGACGGGGAAGAAAATAAAAGGGGGGGAGTTAAGTGGAAAGTTATATATTATTATTTTCCTCCTTAAATGTTGACTTTCATTCGAACTCCGATCGAGACCCAACGACTGTCGCCCCTAGCTAAGTACCCTCATTCCGAACACAATGGGATATGTTTCGTTAGCCAATTCTCTTGTTACGATCAGTTTCCGTTCAAATTAAAATATAAATCAATGTATACTGAATTCGAACACACATTTCAATTTACCGGGCCACATACTAACTCTAAAAATTCCTAAAAAATTATTTCTAGCTTCGTATTGACAATACGGTCCTAACAAAACTAATTTCGTCAAGTTCTGAGACCGTTTGAAAAATGGACATTTTCTAGTTTATCGAAATTGACTGAAACTGTTAAAAGACGTCTAGCTTTGCCACGCTCACATATTGATTTCAAAAATTATGAATTTTGAAACCTAGTAATAATTTGACATCCGGGATCCAACTAAAGTGGTTTCATCGAAAACCGAGGTTGTTTGCAAAAATTTCCATTTTTAAGGGCCAGAATTTCATAGCGACTATTCTGAATTTTCAACTGGACGTAACTTTTGATTCCCGCTATGAAATTTTGATTTTTCGGATTCGTTGGAAAGATATTTTCAAATAGATTCAAATATTTTTGGTTTCGCCAAAACCCGGTTTATTTTGAATCCTGTACATTCATTTGAAATTTGAAATCGAATTTTTGAACTACCGCGCCATTTTCAATTCCTTTTATATTTAAAAATAAATATTTATACGGCGATCTATATAAATATATACGTTCTATTTCTATTAAAAATAAATTTCTCATCGTTATTATTTAAAATAATTCATTTTAAATATTCTAAATTCATCAAAATTGCCAAAATAATTTTTTAAAATTGGCTAGGATTTCCGGGTTATTACGTAATAAAAATCATATATTTGTTTCAAAGACATAGGCCCAAAAATCATATTTTTATTTCAAAGTTGTACATATAAAACCCAATTTTTATTACAATGCTAGTTATATAAAAATCATATTTTTATACTATGTTATATATAATAAAAATTATATTTTTAAAATCATATTTTTATTACGATATATATATATATATATATATATTTATATAAATCACATTTTTATACAATGTTATGCACATTAAAAATCGTATTTTTATTCATGCTATATATATATAAATCATAATTTTATTTTAAGCCATTTATAATAAAAACCATATTTTTATTTCAAAAACAATGCTTATTTTATAATTTAAAAAAAGAACAATGCTATTTTATAATTTAAAAGTAATGCTATTATGTAGTTTAAAAACAATGTCAATTTTATTTTATACAACTATGTCAATTTTGTTTTATAAACTAATCTATTTTTCGTTAACTAGTCTAATTATTTATAAACTAATCTATTTTTACTTTTATAAACAATGCTAATTTTATTTTATAAACAATGTTAATTTTATGTTATAAATAATGTAATTTTATGTTATAAACAATGCTAATTTTATTTTATAAAATAATTATACATAATTATCTCAACCTAATCAGGTAATTAAGGGTTAAGACTCTTCTCTTTCGTTCATTCCTGGAAGAAACCGCCGAACCCAAAGTCGACTTCATCTTGCCCATGCCCCATCACCTACACGCGACCGAAATTTGATCTGAGCATCCCCCTTTGACCGCCTTGCTCCGCTCTACCCCTGCCTCGAAAATAGTACAACTCGGTTGCCCCAAAACCGTAAGAATAGCAATCGAATTTGGCGGCTTTGAGAGGGAAATTTGGCCACTACAACACGCGGCTTCAGATCACAACCGTATGAATGGAGAGCTCGTGAATCCCTCTAGAATATTTGCTTTAGTAGTTAGTAGGATTAGTGAAGGGATCGTAAGATAAAGGAGGATTTAATTTGGAATGCTCGCTGCCATTGATTTGGCATATGGCGGCTAAAACGCTGTGGAGAATGTTAGGGTTTTGACCCATTTAATTTATATTTATATATATTTAAATATTATTTTAATTCAAAATTTGTGTTTTTGCATATGAACTCCAAATCAAACCCAATGACCATCGTCCCTAGCTAATTACCCCATTCCGGACACAATGGAATATGTCCCATAAGCTAGTTCGACTGTTTTAATCAATTTTTGTCAAAATTAAAATATAAATCCTTATATATTAAATTTTAACGTACATTTTAATTTACCCGAGCCACATACTGACTCTAAAAATCCCGGAAAAATAAATCTATGTTTTGATGATACGGTCCTAACAAAATTAATTTCGTTAAATTTGGAGACAGTTTGAAAACGGTCATTTTTCAGTCGATTAAATTCAAATTAAAAGTGCCAACCACGTTTTAATTCACCACGCTCACATATTAATTCCAAAATTTTTGAAAATTGTTATCTAGCAATAATTCGACATTCCGGATCCAACAAAAGTAGTTTCATCGAAAACGGAGGTCATTTGCCAAAATGGCTATTTTTAAGGGACGTGTTATATATATAAATCCATAATGACTATTTTAAATTTTAAACTAGACATAACTTTCAATTTATATTATGAAATCTAGATTTTTCACATTCGTTAGAAAGATATCATTAAATAGACTCAAATATTTTTTTTAAGTGAAATTCGATTTATAATGAATTTTGTACAATAATTAAAGTTAGAAATCGAATTTTCAAACTACCGTGCCATTTCAAACTCCTTTTATAATAAAAATAAATTTATTCGTTCTAACTTCGTTTAAAATAAATTTTTAATCGTTATTATTTAAAATAAATCATTTTAAATTCTCAAATTCCATTAAAATTGCTAAAATAAAATTTTTTAATTGGTTCTGAAAATCCGGGTTGTTAAAGTATTTTTGCATGCCCCCTTCCATGCATGCCTTCCACTTGCCCCCTTAGGTGTCATTACCCCCTTAACTCTCCATTCCTATATAAGGAGGCCTTTTCTCCATTTTCTTACCATTCCATTCCATTCCATTTCTTCCTTTTCACCTTCTTCTTAAAGCTTATGGCCATGGTTTTCATGGCATAAGTCTTCCTCTTTTCTGCCACCACCTTGCCAAAGTTCGTCGTCATCCTCCTGACCCTCCTCCTCTTATAGTATAAAGAGAGAGAGAGATTAGTGTATATTATATTATATATACTTTAGTGAAGAAGACGTTGTGCTGAAATACTGTCCGACGGTTCGCTTAGTTAGGCTCGCCTACCATGAAGATTTGGAAAGCTATTAGGTCAGAACTCTTTGACCACGGTTTATATATTTAATTAGTAGTTAGGATAATTTAAATATAGTGATGGATTATTAGTGGTTAATGATGGTTGATGTTTGTTATGATGGATGATGTATGCGTAGTTTAGAACACACACTATTAAGCGTTAGTGTTATAATGCTTGTGCACAGTTATGATATATTTAACCATGTTAATGATGGTTGCTGCGGATGTTTATAATGGTTGTTTATGTTGTTTAGCACACACTATGACACCACAATTATGGTATCACATTGGTGATCGACAAATCTCCTTCATAATTAGAAACAATATTATTATTGAAATTGAAGGTTAATAATTGGGGAAGACCATATGTATGAATTCATATATGTGGATAAAGTTCTTTAAATGAATAAAGAAAAACCGGAACATTCTAGGATGAAAGAGAGGATAGTGTCTAGGCTTGGGTTTGGAAAATGTTGTTTCCTGCTCTCCCTGGCTAACCCTAACTGATCCGATGAATGAAATGGTTAAATTTGAAATTAATTGAATTTAGAAATGAATTGGAATTTGATTTATTAAGTAAAAAAAAGTTGAATTCTGAACCTAAAATAATTCGGAAAGTTAATGTAAATTAATTTAAATGGTTCTATATGAATTACATGAGTATATAATGGTTTTCTAAGGTATTTTAAAGTGCTGAAGATTAATTTTTATTTTGGTCAAAGTAGAGCTTGTCGCATAATGGCAATTTGTGTATTTTAGTTACAAACTGTAAATGCTTATAACTTTTGCAATCTAAATCGGATTTCCAATAAACGAAAAACAATTGATTTATATCAATAAAAGGATTTAAATAAGTGAAAGCAGATTTTAGTTTCGGGTTATAGTTTCCAAGTTATGTTTAAAACCATTTTGGAAAAGATTGCCGTAAGAGAAGTTATTGACCATAACCATAAACAACCTTTTTTATTGTTTCTAAAAATATGGAAAAAATGGTAAAATCATTATAAATTATGTAAAAAAAATTGAATTGTAAAGTTTAAGTTTTGACTAAAATAAATGATATTTTGATCAAAGTAATCAAGATAACTGTTTGTAACACTTTTGTAATGCTTTTGAAAACACTATTGTAATGCTTTCTTCGGAAACAAGCTATTTTGAAGTTTTTAACCCGCAAACTATTTCCGAGCTATAAATTAAATTGATTTATTTAATATTAAAATAGGTTTTCAGTTTTTGGATATGGTTGGAGATAAATCTTCGGATGTTTGATATTAATTCATTAGATGATGACTCTTACTATTTGAGGAATTTAAAAGGAAGTTCACCATTATTCCGCTTATAGTGTGTGTTAGATATAGAGATTAATATTGATGATAAGTTGATGAAATTTCTATCCAGATCTAATGTCAAAGAGTTGAATAAATCTTTTAATTAAGATACGAGTTTCCTAAGTTGAAAAGGACAAGTTGGATAGAAATAATCTTCAAATATTCGATATGAAATTATGTGGTGAGAGCGTATACTATTTGAGGAATTTGGAAGATATAATTATTATATCGTTATTCCACTTATAGTATTCTTTGATTATGAGAATTGATATTGAATATAAGTAGATACAATTTCAGTGTAACATATGTTCAATATCGATTGATTTGGGTTTTGTCGTGAATCATATCTTCAATAATATCATTCTTGAAATCCAGTGGGATTGAGTTGTGGAAATTCATATCGTAATTTTGGAATTTAATTAAATCTTTGATTTATGGAAATTAAAAATATGGAATGGTGAAGGAAGTATATTCTTTTAATTAAGATTATAGAATTGAATGTTCGGAAACCAATTTAATTGTAAACTCGTGTTGAAATGTGGGGTAAGGGTTTTCAGAGGAAACTGGGTTTTTGATAATGAATTATCAAATGGAAAATTAATTGAGGCTTTGATGCTAAATTATCTTTGATTTAAGGGATGGGTTTTTAAAGAGAAAGGTTAAATATGGATTTTGTTATAATTTGAGAATGAAGAAGTTTAATTTAACAAAATTCAAGATGGAAGGAGATCGGTAGAAAGCCCGTGTGTTCCATAATTGTTTTTTTAGTTGGGCTTATTATTTGGAAAGACCAAGATCGGAATTATATCTGAAAACCATTCCAAGTAATAATACGACGTTGTGGAACAACATAAGACATTGGAGGCGGCATTGAAGACCAAGACCCTTCATGTCGTAAGGGAGACTTGCTGAATGTCTCGAATGGCTGGCTCCCATTCGCAGATGAATTTTATGTATCAGTTAAGTGGCAAAATGCCAGAACATACGTGAAGGAATTCCGGATTGTTCTTTCGTTCAGACCCAGAATGGACATGTATGGATTGTGTGTTTGTCATTGTAATTGATTTCGTAGCACTGATCTTTATTAATATATATCTGCTTAGTGGTGGAGAATTTATTCTCTTACTTAACACCCTTCTCTAAGATGTATGAGCTTAGAGGTTATATATTGATGGAAATCAGTGATGTGTAGTGAATGGACAATGTGGCATACTTAAGTTATGAGATGAGATATGGATGATCGAAGCATGGCTTATTTAAGCTTAACTTTATGTAAATCGTGACCTCGACGAACCATACACACCGGATTGATGGTAAACTGGTGATCAGATTTTTATGTTCATTTCATATGTTAGGTGCACTGGGATGTAATGATGAAAGGGTACTATGAACTCCCCAGTCTGGGAAGCTATTTGTTGGGTACTCTGATTCATGTATGGTGGGTTAGTATAATGGAGTCCGAGTCTGGACATTATCCGCGAGTATTGGGATGATGCGCGCAAGAAAGTTTGTGAGCCCACGAATGATCTTTCGTACCAGGAACCATCATGTTGGAAACCCAATCTCCACTACGAGCCCATACGGTTTTGATTGTATAGCCTACTAGGTACCGGCAGGATTGTCAGTATAATGGGATTGGGCATTATGTTGACTAGGATTATTACATTTATTTGATAAAATGGTTTTCACACTATATATCATAGTAAAAGAGGATTTTCACGTATGATGGCATTTTTGGTTATCATAAGGCAAAACTCGCCCATCTGGTGTGCGCTTGCATTGTGTGTGTGGGAGAGCTTATGTAGCTTCATTTTTCAAAAAGTCGTTGTGGATTTATATGCACAGGTATTCACATGAAGTAAACTCGTTCTGCATTAGCGGCGTGGTTCGGTGAGTTACCTAACTTTAAAATAAACCGTACAAATAACTTTTTTGAGTTCTCACACCAGTCTCATGACTGACCTAGAGTTTATTGTTCCTACACCTAAACTCTGGGTGCACAAAAATTTTACATGGCTAGCCTAGTAGTTTGGTTCGTAGATTTAGTCTTGGAGTTGGTTGGAGCAAGATTCTGGTATTAACTGGATTATGTCTTGGAGCATCTGCATTCTTCCGCCGAGTTTAGTATCTTTTCCACTGTGTAATCGATGTACTCTGGTGCATCTCTTGTAACTCTAATATAATGTTATTTTAATGATAATGGAAAAGTTCCTTTTATTTTGTGCAAATGTGTAAATGCCCCTAACAATCAGTCTTTATGAACGGTTTAAGTTGATTTAATTACATGCGAAAACCGGGCAAAAAGCTAGGTCATTACATTTGGTATCAGAGCTTTGGTTTATACAAAGTAATGGAGTACGACACATTTGAAGAAAAGGAAAGACTCAACAGAGTTCTATATCTCATTAGAGATAGGGTTAGTAATGCCCTAGAATGAGATTTTGGAGTATTATATTTGAGAGAGCGTATTTAAAAATATGAAATGAGTTTTGAAAAGTTATAATTTAAGAAAGAAATATATTTTGGAAATATATGGTTAATTATAACTTGGATACTTAATCAAACGATTAAGGTTAAGTTTGCATATTGTGATTATAATTACACATAAAATACTTCTTATGGCATGGTAATTAAGCCGCTTTCACTGATCAGGAAAATGATCTGAGTACAAATGCCTTTTGGATTTAATTTTACTATTGGGTAACATTTCGAGATATCGATAAACTTAGGTCAAATTTATCAAGGTAACTAATCAATATGGTTAGAAATTAAATATTATAATTTGAGTATTGTATTCTACGTTGAGGTTGGACTATCGAGTATAAGAAGATTTTGAATATATGCCTGGCTAACGTATATACAAAGTCTTAAGTCTACTTGTAACGACCCGTATTTTCAGTGATATAATAATTAATTTATTTCATTATTTAAATAGTAATTTATAGATTTAAATGGTTTAAATTAAATAATAGTGAGTATTTAATTAAATTAAATAATATAATAATATATTTATTTTCGAAATAGTCAGAAATAGTGGAATTCACAATATGGGGTAAATTGGATTATTCAAAATATATATAATTCAGTTAGATTTGAATTATAATCACAAATATATTTAAATAATGACAATTTGAATGTATGATTTATAATATAATTATAAACGAGCTCGAAATGGCTCGGCAGTTCGCTATTTGACGATTTGAACTTCAACTGAATATACAGGGTCCGTTTTAAATCGGATTTCTGTGAAACAAGAAACGTTCGGAGCTGGTGAAGTTTATTTATCTAATGGAAGAGAAAAATCAGGATTTCATTGTATAGATTTTGATTTATGTTCAAATCAAATTTTAGAAAAGTCGCTATGGAATTCCTTTGAAATTTATAAATATATATTTGTATTATAAAAGGATTTTATATATAAATCGAATATCGATATAACTGGGAATTTTGAAATATCAAGTTATAAATCCCATTGGAGCTGTATGATATTTTATTGTGAATACATACGATAACATTTATTTTTAAATATTTAATTTAATTATTTTTAAATATATTTATATATTTTAATGGGTTATTTAGAGCTTTAAAAATAGCAAGTTTTGCAACGACCGCCGTTTTCGACGAAACTAATTTTGTTGGATCCATAATATCAAATTATTGTTAGATTCCAACTTTCGTGATTTTTGGAGTTAGCGTGTGGCCGTACGGATCTTTAATGTGAAAAACGGTCAGTATTTTGACGGTTAAAAATAAGCTATATGAGCAAACGGAGTCGGAATTCGACGAAACCAGTTTCGTTGGGTCTTTAGTGTCGAACTGTAGCTGCAGGTCCAGTTTCTTGATTTTTGGGCGTCATGTGTGATTACAGGAATTTTAGAGGACAAATAGAAATAGCGTTTGCTTAAAATTTAATATAAAATTCAAATATAAAAATAATAAAAATACCCTACAAATATCACTACACCCTTCTAACACTAAACTAAACCTTCCCGAAGTCAACAGAAATAGGTGCCTCTGTTCTTTTACAACAACCGTGAGAAATCCTCTTTGAAAAATCCAAAAGAAATCCAACTAAAATCAATTAATCGTAAATCATATATGTATGGAATCCTGAAAGCTTGATCTTCGATTGATACTCATTTTGTCTTGTTTGAACCAGTTTTCCCATCACACAAATTTCTACAGCATTGTCTAGGGTTGGTTAATTCGATGAGATGGTGCATCGTTTGTGATTTCTGAAGTTAGATTTGGGTTTAGGATCGATGATAGCAGCTAGTAGGAATTTTTGGGAATTTTATTGGATTAAAAAGTGTCGATGTCAATACGTGGAGTGCGGTTCATGCTGAACGACGGATTTTTGATTGAAAGTGCGGACTGAAATCTTTTTGGTGGTGATTGACGAGGAGTAGTGGAGTTCAATGTTGAAGTCAGCTCATGAAACAGTTGATCGGCGAGGGAGAGATTGTAGAAGCGGAGTTCGGTAATGGCCAGAAGTAGAGCAGGTTGCAGTAGTATACATGAGGAAGAAAGGGGTATATTATGGTCATGGGTTTAAGGATTAAGTGGGCCGATGTGTAAGGTAAAGCCCAATGGAAGGTTTAAATCCAAGTTAAATTCAATTTAAACGTGTATAAACTTCGGAATTAAATAACTTTGTCATACGATACCAGTTTTCATCAAAACAAGATCCGTTGGGATCGTATGGACGGTGGCTACACAGTGGAACTGATCGGGAGTAAATTGGAGCTCGTTTGGATTTATGGTGAAGTTAAATGCCTGAATCAAATCAATTACCAATTATCGTTATTTAAGATAACCGCCCAATGTGAGTAAATCTCACTAACTCTGCTCACTTTATATTTTTATAAAATATTTTTAGAATTTATAAATGATGGTTGTTTGTTGTGTGTTGGCTGTTTGGTTGAACTGCTAGTAAATTGGTTGAAAATATAGATAACGATATAGACATAAATCGATAATCCAATATTGATTCTGTTATCAGAATATTTTATATTCGTGTTATTCATGTGATTAACATCATTGGATGCTGGGAAACAGGTCAGAGAAACCCAACTGGGTTCCTCAACATTTATTTTACTGTTTTTTTATATATTGTGTTATATGATTTGATATGAAATCTATTGTTGATTTTGTATGTTTGAATGATACCGATCATTGTCATATGGTACGTTGAATACCATAAGGAATACTAGGATGTTAAAAAGCAAATTTTCAATGTTATATTGAAAAAGAAAAATTTATAAAATCAAAAGATGTTATAAAAAGAAACATTTTAAATATGTTATTATAAAAAGAAATATTTATTTAGGGAAATAAATATGATAAAATGCGAAGAGGAAATATTTGTGAAAACAAATAAAAAAGGAAGTATTTGTAAAACATTTACAAATAGAATTGAAAAGGGAATATTTGTAAAACAATTACAAATAGATTATAAATAGAAATATTTATTTAGAAAATAAATAGAATCATAAAAAAATATTTATTTAGGAAAATAAACAGAATTATAAAGAAAATATTTATTTCGATAACAAATAGACTATAAAAAGGAAATACTTGAAAAATGAATAGATGGTATAAAAAGAGAATTTTACAATAGGAACGTTTATACCCGTGCTTCGCACACGGGTATAACAGAATATGAATTCAAAGTGAACAATTAAGAGAAATCTGTTTTAATAGATAAGGTAAGAAGATATATTTATAAATAAGGTTTTATAAATTAAATAAAATGTTTAACATTGGATAAATGTAATAACCAAGAAACTCTGAGCCAATTTAATTTTTTTTTTTTTTTGGCAATTTTGATGAATTTTGAATATTTAAAATGACTTATTTTAAAAAATAACGACGAGAAATTTAATTTGAATAGAATTAGAATGTATATATTTATTTGAATTGTCGTTAGAATATAATTATTTATTTCTAATTATAAAAGGAATTGAAAATGGCGCGGTAGTTCGAAAATCCGATTTCAAAATTCAAATGAATGTACAGGATTCAAAATAAACCGGATTTTGGCGAAACCAAAAATATTTGAATCTAATTGAGAATATCTTTCCAACGAATCCGAAAAATACAAATATCATAGCGAGGATAAAAAGTTATGCCCAATTGAAAATTCAGAATAGTCGCTATGGAATTATGGCCCTTAAAAATGGAAATTTTGTAAACGACCTCGGTTTTCGACGAAACCACTTTTGTTGGATCCGTGATGTAAAATTATTGCTAGGTTTCAAAATTTGTAATTTTACGAATGAATATGTGAGCGTGGCGAAGGAAAAACGTGTTTTGACAGTTTTAGTCAATTTCGATCAACCAGAAAATGGCCAATTTTCAAACGGTCTCAGAATTTGAAGAAATTAGTTTTGTTAAGACCGTATCGTCAATACGAAGCTAGAAAATATTTTTCCGGAATTTGTAGAGGCCGTATGTGGCCCCGGTAAATTGATATGTGCGTTCAAATTCAATATATAGAGTTATATTTTGATTTTGACGGAAACTGATCAAAACAATCAAATCAGCTTACGAAACATATCCAATTGTGTTCGGAAGAGGGGTAATTAGCTATGGACGACAGTCGGTGGGTCTCGTTTGGAGATTGAAAATAAAAGTTAATTTTTGGGGATAATTTAAAAAAATAAATAGAAAAAGGGGGTCAATGCACCCTTCTCTCTTCCAAACCCGATAATGGGTTTACTAATAAAAAAACGCCCTGCTCGATCTCGTCCCGCCTCCCCTTCGTTGTGTATCGCCGGCCTCCCCAGGCGGCGACGGAACACGCTGGACACCCTTCGTCGCGACGGCGGCCCCCTCCTCCTCCCTCTCTAGTTCCGTTCTAGCTTCCCCCGAACCCTAGTTCCACTAAAATCCGACGCCTCTGCCACCCTACCCCACCGCCACCCACCACCTCGCCTTGCCGCCGCCCCACTGGCCATCCACGACCCACCCTTCGACGGTGAAAGGTAATTTTCTATATATATATAATCAGTTTTTGATTTGAAAAATCAATCTATAAAATCAGTTTCATAGATTTGTATGTTATAAAGATGGGATTGTTATAGGTTAAAAATATAATTTTTATATGATAGGTAGGTTAAAAATATAGTTTTTATACGATAGGAAAGTTAAAAATATAATTTTTATATGATAGGAAGGATAAAAATATGATTTTTATAATATATAGTTAATAAAAATTTGATTTTTACATAGGTTGTAGAGATATAAAATACGATCTCTATATATTAAAAAATGTGATTTTTATATAGAGAATGGCGAGGGAAAAATATAGTCTTTATTATATGAATACCGGTGTAAAAATAGATTTTTTATCTATATAGTAGTGGTATAAAAATAGAAATTTTATCTATATAGTAGCGATATAAAAATAGAATTTTTATCTATATAGTAGCGGTATAAAAATAGAATTTTCATCTATATAGAGTGATTATAAAAATTTGTTTTTTTATATACATAGCAATAATATAAAAATGTGATTTTTATATATGTAGTGGCAACGGACAGTGAAAGTGACAAAAGGCGACCACGACGAAGATTTCTACATAAGAAGAGTCGTGGCATTTGGTTTAGCTAGTCGGTGAGAATTTCTCACTTTAAATCTTCTTTTCTAGTTAAAATATATACTAGGATGCAGACGGTGCTTAGCAGCACCCGACACCCGTCGTCCACAGACCATGGAAGACTTGTATGCTTGTTTGATGTGTTGTGAAGTTTGTATGTGATGTTAATTTGAAATGGATAATAAATTAATTATCGTTAAAAATATAATTTTTAATGTGAATATGAATATAGTGAATGTGAATAAATAAATATTTATTTACAAACCGGACGGTTTGTTTATGAACACCTATTTGTAGGATATTGATTGGGTCGATAAATTTTACACGTCGCCCAACTGCACAAATAATATTCAGTGTTTGTTGATTTGAAACCTCACACGGGTGTTGGGATGATATTGAACGTACACTAATCCCAATTGTTTAGTGGTATGTCGATCGTTTTATTGACAGACTGTATGAGCGTTAAATAGTTATATTTAATGCTTATACAGTTGTGTGGTGCACTTTGGGTGATGGTTGATTATTTATCGTTGCTATTATATACATATGTTCATGGAATCCATGTAATTAACATTATATGGTAGTTGATTGGGCCTCATTCTAATTGGGAAAATAAATAATATTATAAAATAAAGATTCATGTGTTTAATAGAATAAACAGTCATGTGTTGACGATGCTCAAGTGTTGAGAATATTCATGTGTTGAAACTTATCGTGTGTTGAGTAAAATATTTTAACAACAAATTTTATACCATTACCAAAATTTTATAAAATATATTAAATAAAAAAAATAGTCATGTGTTGACGATGCTTATGTGTTGAGAATATTCATGTGTTGAAAGAAAAATATATATTCATGTGTTGAAAGAAAAATATATATTCATATGTTGAAAGAAATATAGATTCATGTGTTGAATAGAATAAATATTCATTTGTTGAATAGAATAACGAAGTTATTGAAATATATAAAGCCGTGTTGATTAGAGATGCGCCATTTCGACGTGAACAATATTTATATCGATTATATTCGTTTTTATAATGAATATAGAAAAAGAAGTGATTTCAAAATATAACGTTTTGAAAATATTACCATTTGTATAGTAATGATGTGAAATATTCAATTTTGATTAGAAATTGAATATGAAGTTGAAATTGTTTTGCAAACGAATTTAAAACGATTTATAAAATATGTTTTAAAAGGAAATCGACGAAATATATATAATGTATATTATATATATATATATATATATAATGGTCTGAATAGAACGCGCCGCGCCGCGGCAGTTCGCGAATTTCGACCATTGACTTCGAATTGGCGTTGCAGGAGATCCGACCGTCGGATTCTCCTAAAATCGTTATTAGAAATTTGAAATCTAATGGTTGGATTTGGGATTATGCCCAAATCAAATTTGGAAAAGGTCGCTGTAAGTGCAGTTCAGTAGCCGTTATTGAAAACCGACTGTACGGGCCTTGATAAAATTATTAAAAATATGAATAATTTGTGTAAATTCATAAGGAATGATTTGTGAAAAACTGGGATGAAAAATCCCATATTTAAAAAGGATAAAATATATTTTTATCGAAATGAACTAATTTTGAACTAGAATTGTAACTCCATTTATTTTTAAATAAATAAATTGGATTTAAAATGGTTTTGAAAATAATCAGAATTTCCAATATGTGAATTGGAATGGATTTGAATCGAAATTATCTTCGGAATATTTCGATTTTGGATTTCGTGATTATACATATATGGGTGTGGAAATTTGAAAGATATATTTTATATCGTTATTTCCAATACGATATTTGTTGATTTCAGAATTTGATATTGAATGTAAGCAGGTATATTTTCTATTCAGAGCCTTGTATTTAATATCAAATGGGATTTTGGGTTCGTCGTGAATGGTGTCTAAAATAACACTATTCTGGAACCTAGTTTAGAAAACAATAAATCTTTTAATTAAGATTTAATGAAATTGTCCAGTTAATTAGTATTTAATTGGAATTGAATTTGAATTGGTTTTTGGGGTTTATCGTGAGCGATGTTTTGAATAACACTTGTTCTTTAACCCGATTAACAATAGAAAGTGATTTTGGGTTTAACGTGAATCGTGTTTTAGGTGACATTGGTTCTTTAACCCAGTTAAAGGCAGGATATTGATTGTTGAGAAGATTAAAACTAAGTGGAGTTTTAATGAATCTGTAATTAGATTGAAAAGTGAATTGATAATTTAAATTATCCAATCTGAAAAGTGATCAAGAATGCAGCATCACCAATTTTCCTCCAAAGCGATAGTTAAA
Source organism: Allium sativum (assembly GCA_030737875.1). Classification (NCBI taxonomy): domain Eukaryota; kingdom Viridiplantae; phylum Streptophyta; class Magnoliopsida; order Asparagales; family Amaryllidaceae; genus Allium; species Allium sativum. The sequence goes on along the minus strand of CM060910.1, from coordinate 604,167,891 downwards.
TCTTTAATTAGATTTGAACATGAAATGGTAATTAATATTTACCGATAACACCGTGGTGTTAGATATGGAGTATAACCAGTTTTTCTCCATGGGATGAAAAGGTTGGGTTTGGGAAATAAAATAAATAATTACTTCGGTGTGGTTCTCTAATCCCAACTAGTTTGGAAAACCATAGTATGGTTTGAAATGATATCCAAAGGAAGATTAAAGAATAAATTTAGAAGAATTTATCTTTGATAAAATTAATGGGAACCTTTCCCTAAGAATGTGAAAATTTGAATAAAAGAATATTCTTAATTGGAATGAGGCGTATGCTGTGTTTGTGTAACACGTGTTTATTATATACGCGGGTTATTCGGAAAGGCCGGGTTTATACCCATTCTAAATAACTGATTCGACGATATGTCGAAGATGAAGATGGTGGTTGAAGACCGGAAGTCTTCACATCGTTTAGGTGATTACTGATGATCTTGATTGGGCTGTACACCCAAGAGGAGGGAAACGGTTGGTGATCGTCCAGACGTATTTGAAGATCGATGGATATGCAAGGAAAGTGCCTCCGGTTTCGTTCAAACCTAGAACGAACTTGTAAATGGACTGTGTTTCTGACATTGGATTTGGTTCTGTGTTGATTGATCTCTATTAAATATACATCTGTTTGGCGGCGGAGAATTCATTCTCTTGCTTAACGCCCTTCTCTGAGATGTACGAGCTCAGAGGTTGTATATCGATGGACATCGGTCGCATGGAGTGAATTGCCTGTGTGGCACACCTATGTGGCAAATGATCAAGGCTTATGTTGAAAAGAAAATTCTTGTGGTTGATGATCAAAGCACGGCACGTGTGGCATAGCTTTGTGTATAGCGTGAATTCGCGAGCCTCACATCTCGGTATGAGTCAAAAACGGGATAGTGACTGCAGGGAGAGCACGACGTTTCTTTCTAGCTAGTGGTGGTGTCAGTGCTTAAAATGGCTGACATTTATATACTTTCACCTATGTTGTTTTTGGAATGCGAGGCGCCTCGAATTTGTGGTTGATAACTGGCACTATGTGAGCCGACGTACAGACCATTATATATAGGTCCTATAGGATCGGGAAACGTGTGTTCAGGAATAACTAATCCTCAAAAGTAAGAGAGGACCGGCCCTGAAGATCCAAGGATCGCTGTGTGTGGTCTTGAGACATTTGCTAGAGTTTCTCGAATGGAGAGGAGCTTGCCCCTTGCCTCGACTCATGATGGAATCCAATTCCAATACGTGATATTTCGGTTTTATTTGTAGAGCCTAGTACGGCGACATAGTGGTATGTGTCACTTATGCCGTCTATGATTTATACATTATGATTGAAGTTGTTTTCTTCACTTATAGTAATAATAAAATATGAAATTTCACGTACCAAGCATTTTTGGCTATTATAAGGTAAAACCCCTATCCTACGGCTTGCGTTGCATTGTGTGATGGGACGTGGGTCTTATAATAGCTTCATTCTTCTTTATTTAGCATTGCGTCGTTCCGTGCTATACGGCGTGGTCCCTCGACTTACCTAACTTTAAAAATAAAGATTAATAACTGTTTTAGTTCTCACACCAGTCACACGACTGACCTAGAGTTTATTGTTTTAACCTAATCTTTGAGTGCCCTTATTTTCCACACGGACAACTAGTAGTTTTGGTTTTGCATATTTATATTCACAGGATCCTGGTTTACAGCTGGAACGATACTCGGAAAGCTCTGTATCCGTGTATTACTTCTAGTTGTGTTTTGTATTATTTTCCGCTGTGATGTATTTAAATGTAAGTTAAATCTATGATATTTTCTGTGTAATATTTATTCATACTTTGTATATTCTTGTATTCTGATGGAATTGTTGTAATATACAATGAAATGTTCTTCTGTTTGCGTTCGGATGTGTGTTGTTCTCAAAGCAATCCAGGCTTTCCTTACCGGGGAAGTTACGGGTTATCACAGTGGTATCAGAGCTTTGGTTTACAGAGCTCGGAGAACAAGACACGTTAGAACCAAATGAAAGAATTCATCAAAATTGGATTTGTAATATCCAATAAGAATGACTCGTTAGAGATAGGATCAGTAGTATCCTAGAATGAGTGTGAAGAGTATATTTTTAAAATAAAACAAGTTTTGTTTTAAAAATTTAATTCAAGTATTCGTATTTGAATATTTATTTATATTGATTTGGACTATCAGGTATATAGAGATTTTAATATACGTCTGATCCACGTGTATTGGAAGCCTCCAATATACTGGATGGATATAGAGTCACACTCTAGTCGCCCGGGGATAATTCTGATGATGCGGCCGCATCATCAGTATTTATATTCGAGTGCCGAAAGCGTGATATCTATATATTTTCATTAGACTGGTGTGAGAACCAAAATTAGATAGGGCCTATTGTTGTGATTTGGCACCAAAAATGTGATTTTTGACAATGTATCAAAATTATGAGTTTGAAATGATAATCAACAAATTGATTGATGGTTGTGTTGTTTGTTTACTGTTTTGATTAATTAAATGTTGAACCTTTAGCCAAATTGAATCAAATAGTGAGTTGTATTGAAAATTTATCGCATTTGCATGCATATACATGTACTTACATTGAACAGGTCATAGCAAGAAGGCTAGAGCAGAAGAATAAAATTGTTTGCCAGACAAATAGGTACATGTTTACAAATTTATTGGGTTTAGATGATTTTATGAGCCGATTGGCTAGCCGCTTGGCTAGCCGCTTGGCTGTTTCTTTTTCTTTTTGGATTGAAGAAGGCCATAGGAGGGTATATGAAATATCCCGAAGTCCCCGGTGCAGGGGAGGTTATGGCGATTTTTTTGGAAATTTAGGGTGTTAGCCAAATTTTTTGAAAAAATTCAAAAGTTCTTAGAAACTGAAAAGTTGAAGAACTTAAGTCGTAATGGAAATAATGGAAGTTGAGTTGATTAGTTAAACAACTTTCAGCTTCGTTCCTTTTTGGGGACGAAAAGTTTTAAGTGGGGGAGATTGTAATAATCCGGAAATTCTGAGCCAATTTAAAATTTTTATTTTGGAAATTTTGATGAATTTTGAATATTTAAAATGAATTATTTTAAATAATAACGACGAGAAATTTAATTTGAATAGAATTAGAATGTATATATTTATTTGAATCGTCGTTAGAATATAATTATTTATTTTTAAATATAAAAGGAATTGAAAATGGCGCGGTAGTTCGAAAATTCGATTTCAAAATTCAAATTAATGTACAAGATTCAAAATAAACCGGATTTTGGCGAAATGAAAAATATTTGAATCTAATTGAGAATATCTTTCCAACGAATCCGAAAAATCAAAATTTCATAGTGGGGATAAAAAGTTATGCCTAATTGGAAATTCAGAATAGTCGCTATGGAATTCTGGCCCTTAAAAATGGAAATTTTGCAAAAGACCTCGGTTTTCGACGAAACCACTTTTGTTGGATCCGCGATGTCAAATTATTGTTAGGTTTCAAAATTTGTGATTTTTCGAATCAATATGTGAGCGTGGCAAAGGAAAAACGTGTTTTGACAGTTTTAGTCAATTTCGATGGACCAGAAAACGGCCATCTTTCAAACGGTCTCAGAATTTGACGAAATTAGTTTTGTTAGGACCGTATCGACAATACGAAGCTAGAAAATATTTTTCTGAAATTTGTAGAGTCCATATGTGGCCCCGATAAATTGATATGTGCGTTCAAATTCAGTATATAGAGTTATATTTTGATTTTGACGGAAACTGATCGAAACAATCGAATCAGCTTACGAAACATATCCCATTGTGTTCGGAAGAGGAGTAAGTATCTATGGACGACAGTTGGTGTGTCTCGTTTGGAGGTTGAAAACAAAAGTTACTTTTTGGGGATAATTTAAAAAATAATAATAGAAAAAGGGGTTAATGCCCCCCTTCTCTCTTCCAAACCCGATAATGGGTTTACTGATAAAAAAATGCACTGCTCTATCTTGCCCCGCCCCCCCCCCCTTCGCCGTGGATCGCCGGCCTCCCCAGGCGGCGACGCAACTCGCCGAACCCCCTTCCTCGCGACGCCCCCCTCCTCCTCCCTCTCCAGTTCCGTTCTAGCCTCATCCGAACCCTAGTTCCCCTAAAATCTGACGCCTCTTCCACCCTACCCCACCGCCACCCACCACCTCACCTTGCCGCCGCCCCACTGGCCATCCACGACCCCCCTTCGACGGTGAAAGGTAATTTTCAATATATATATATATATAATCAATTTTTGATTTGAAAAATCAATCTATAAAATCAGTTTCATAGATTTGTATGTGATAAAGACGGGATTGTTATAGGTTAAAAATATAATTTTTATATGATAGGTAGGTTAAAAATATAGTTTTTATATGATAGGAAAGTTAAAAATATAATTTTTATATGATAGGAAGGATAAAAATATGAGTTTTGTAATATATAGTTAATAAAAATTTGATTTTTACATAGGTTGTAGAGATATAAAAATACGATCTCTATATATAAAAAAAATGTGATTTTTATATAGAGAATGGCGAGGGAAAAATATAATCTTTATTATATGAACACCGGTGTAAAAATAGAATTTTTATCTATATAGTAGCGGTATAAAAATATAATTTTTATCTATATAGTAGCGGTATAAAAATAGATTTTTCATCTATATAGAGTGATTATAAAAATGTGATTTTTTTTATATACATAGCAACAATATAAAAATGTGATTTTTATATATGTAGTGGCAACGGACAGTGAAAGTGACAAAAGGCGAGAACGACGAAGATTTCTACATAAGAAGAGTCGTGGCGTTTGGTTCAGCTAGTCGGTGAGAATTTCTCACTTTAAATCTTGTTTTCTAGTTAAAATATATACTAGGATGCAGACGGTGCTTAGCAGCACCCGACACCAGTCGTCCACAGACCACGGACGACTTGTATGCTTGTTTGATGTGTTGTGAAGTTTGTTTGTGATGTTAATGTGAAACGGATAATAAATTAATTATCGTTAAAAATATAATTTTTAACGTGAATATGAATATAGTGAATGTGAATAAATAATTATTCATTTACAAACCAGACGGTTTGTTTATGAACAACTATTTGAAGGATATTGATTGGGTCGATAAATTTTACATGTCGCCCAACTGCACAAATAATATTCAGTGTTTGTTGATTTGAAACCCCACACGGGTTGGGATGATATTGTACGTAAACTAATCCCAATTGTTTAGTGGTATGTCGATCGTTTGATTGACAGACTATATGAGCGTTAATTAGTTATATTTAATGCAAATACAGTTGTGTTGTGCACTTTGGGTGATAATTGATTATTTATCGTTGCTATTATATACATGTGTTGTATGGAATCCATATAATTAACATTATATGATAATTGATTGGGCCTCATTCCAATTGGGAAAATAAAGAATATTATAAAATAAAGATTCATGTGTTGAATAGAATAAATAGTCATGTGTTGACGATGCTCATGTGTTGAGAATATTCATGTGTTGAAACTTATCGTGTGTTGAGTAAAATATTTTAACAATAAAATTTACACCTTTATCAAAATTTTATAAAATATATTAAATAACAAAAATAGTCATGTGTTGACGATGCTCATGTGTTGAGAATATTCATGTGTTGAAAGAAAAATATATATTCATGTGTTGAAAGAAAAATATATATTCATATGTTGAAAGAAATATTGATTCATGTGTTGAAGAGCATAAATATTCATTTGCTGAATAGAATAACGAAGTTATTGAAATATATAAAGCCGTGTTGATTAGAGATGCGCCATTTCGACGTGAACGATATTTATATCGATTATATTCATTTTTATAATGAATATAGAAAAAGAAGTGATTACAAAATATAACGTTTTGAAAATATTATCATTTATATAGTAATGATGTGAATTATTCAATTTTGATTAGAAATTGAATATGAAGTTGAAATTGTTTTGAAAACGAATTTAAAACGATTTATAAAATATGTTTTAAAAGGAAATCGACGAAATACATATAATGTACATATTATAAATATATAATGGCCTGAATAGAAAGCGCCGCGCCGCGGCAGTTCGCGAATTTCGACCATTGATGAAATGACCCAAACTTCCCAGTAAAGGGAAGGCTGGATTGCTTTGAGAACAACACACATCAGAACATAAACTGAAGAACATTTTATTGCTGATTACAATAGTTACATCAGAGTACAAGAATGTAACAGAGCATGAATACTTATTACATAATAGGAATACAATAATATCAGAGTTTTAAATTACATTTAAATAGAAGCGGAAAAATGTTACAAATACACAACTGAAAAGAATAAATGGATACAGAGCTTTCCGAATACCGCTTCAGCTGTAAACCAAGATCCTGTAAATATCTGCAAAAGCTACTCGACTGCTCGTGTGAAAAAATATGGGCACCCGAGTTTGCCAGTAAAACAAACTACAGGTTAGTCATGGGACTGGTATGAAAAATCTTAACTTAACTATATAATAATAAGGTTAATCACAGGACCACATCGCTAACGCGGAACGGGTTTACTCCATTGGATTGTCAGTGCATAAATTAAAGTAAATAGTTACACAATGCAATGCTTTTTAGAAAAATGAAAACATTATAAGACTCAAGTCCCATCACACAATGCAACACAAACCGGAGGATAGAGTTTTACCTTATAATGGTCAAGAGATGCTTGATACGATAAAACGGATTTGATATTAGTGAGTATAGGTTTTAAAAACCATTTCAATCATAATATATCAATCATAGACGGCATGGGTACCATATATCATGTCGCCATACTAGTTCTACAATCAAAACCGCAAGGTCGTATTGGAAATTGGATTTCGATCATAAGTCGAGGCTAGGGGCAAGCTCCTCTCCGATTCGAGACACTCTAGCAAATGCCTCAGGATCCCCCGCAGTGAACCCTTGGAGCGGTAGGGCCGGTCCCCGCCTATCGGCAGTGGATTAGTTATGCCTGAACACACGCTTCCCGGTTCCTTTGAACCTATAGTATGACCACTAATAGCCTATAAAAATCTGAGGTGCCTCAAAATCCATCATCCACATAAGTAAAATGTCAGCCAGTTTAAGCACCGACACCACTTCTAGCTAGAAAGAAACGTGTGCACTCCCTACGGTCCATATCCTGTTTTTGACTCATACCGGTGTGTGAGGCTCGCGAAGTCACGCTATACACAAAGCTATGCCATAATAGGCTATACTTTGATCATCCCACAAGGCCCTGCTTTTCAACAAAAGTCTTGATCAGTTGCATCTTGGCGTGCCACATTGACAATTCACGCTATGCGATCAATCACTATTAATATATACCCGGGTGTTTAGTAGAGAATAAATTCTCTACCATCAAACAGATATACCTTAATAACAATCAATTTAATTCACATGGAACGAAATCCAATGTCAGACATGCATCCATTTACTAGCTTATGCTCTGGGTCTGAGCGAAAACCAAATCCGAACAATCAACAATAGTCCGGACGGCCAACACTGAAGCCCCTTCAAGGTAGCTACTCCCATCAAGGGTCTCTGTAGCAACACATCCGTCCGATGTGAAGATCGTCGGTCTTCAACCACCGTCTTCATCTTTGATTCTTCATCGTCGTAGTAATTATTCGGAATGGGTTAAACACGGTCTTCCCGAATAACTCACGTATTTTATAATTAAAAATCAAGTATTATAAAAACACATCCAACGCCTCATTCCAATTCAGAATATTTTTCTAATAAAATATTTCCATTATTTTATCGAATATAAAATCTTTAAATTATTCTTAAATCTTTTATTTAAAGATTTATCAAGACTCCAATTTGGTTTTAAATATCAAAAACCATTATTCAATGATTGTTTAAATTTAAGAAATTAATCTTATCTTTAACTGGGTTAAAGAACTAATGTCATTTAAAACATAGTTCACGGTAAACCCAAAATCGTCTCCCATTAAATATAGAATTTTCACAGAAATCAAATCAATATATAATCGTTATAAATTTCTGTATCCGACCAATAATATAAATGGAATAACGGCGAAGCCTCTTAAATTCTATATGTAGTATCGGTCTTCTTTTACAGAAGCTTATCTCAGTATTATTAATTCGAATTCCATTCAACTCCAATTTAATATATTAAATTGGAAAACTTGGCTTTTGGAAAATTCCCATTTAAATCTTAATAAAATATTTATAAATTCCAAATCATATATTTACTATTAGTTGGGTTAAAGAATACAGGTCACTTACAAAACACGGTTCACAATAAACCCAACTCACATTTAATCTTATTTATATTACTAAATACAATTGAAAACTTTAATAATCTAAATTAAGAGATTATTCTTTTCATGCGGGTTTTAAGAACAGTGTTATTTAAGACACTATTCAAGACAAACCCAAAATCCAATTTATTTAATTTAATTTCAATTAAATATTAACAAATTGGAAATCTTCATTAAATCTAAATTTAATGATTTATTATAGTTAATAACTAGTGCATTTCAGTAAAAATATATTTTCTCAAAATATATTCCTATTCTAAAATATTCTTTTTCTAAGACATTTTCTAAAATATTATTTTCTAGAATATTCTTTATTGGAATGTGACTCAATCAACAACCATAAATTTTATGTGATCAACAATCATGATAAGTAATTATTAAACATCCAAATGACGACCAGAGTGTAATTTATTACTGTGTGGGCAATAAAGTAAATAACTAACGCTCATCACAGACTGTCAATCTATCGATTGACAGATAACTAAATATTGGGATTAGTGTGTATCCAGTATCATCCCAATACCTGTGTGGGGTTTCATCCATCAACCAAATAATAAATTATTTGTGCACTTAGGCGATGTGTGAAAATTATCGTCCCAATCACATAGACAAGTCGGGTAACTTGTAAATGGTAGTGTAATATTAAATTTGAATATACTAACAATATATTTAACACATCAAACATTTCAACATCACAGACATATATATTAAGCCATCGCTAATATCATAATCAGAACATATGATCCTTTTTATTGTAACTAATTGACAATAAAGATATTAACCTTTATTTCTAATCTTTTGTGTAATTCCTTTCAATGACCAAAAATGTATATTTTGGTGTAACTTTTTTTAACGAACAAAACTATATATTTTAATCTACCCATCTTTAATGTACACAAAGGTTCGTTGTTGTTTAATCCTTTTTAATACCCAAAAATGTTCATTTTGGTTTCATTCCTTTTTAAAATGACCAAAACTGATAATTTTGTCTAATGTTTCTAATGTAAACAAAATAATGAATTTTTTCAAAATTTTCTAATGTAAGCAAAATAATGAATTTTGTCTAATTTTTCTAACGTAAACAAAATAATGAATTTTGTCTAATTTTTCTAATGTAAACAAAATAATGAATTTACTTCGTTCTCTTTAATGTAAACAAAAATGTCCATTAATAATTCATTCTTAAGCTCCACTTCTTTAATGTATGGAAATATACATTTTTAACTCATCTTCTTTAATGTATGAAAATATACATTTTAACTCATCTTCTTTAATGTATGAAAATATACATTTTTCTATTTCAACACAAAAGTAACAGATTTTGATCCGATAAACATTTCATAACAAAATGCTATTTTATGTCTAGTGTAACATTTCATAACAAAATTGTTATTTCGTTCTTTATAATCTAATTAACAAAAATATTAAATTTGTCCCTTTTATTTAAATTTATATTTTCTAACAGAAATGTATTTTATATTCTAATATTCATTTTCTCACAAAAATGTACTTTTTAATCTAATTTACATTTTCAAATAAAAGTGTACTTTTTAATCTAATTTACATTTTCTAACAAAAATGTACTTTTAATCACAGGTAACATTTTATAAATAAAATGTACTTTTTAATCTAATATTTTATATGCAAACAATATTACCTAGAAATGATGTCTTGCAATTCTAATCTTTTATATGTAAATAATATTACATAAAAAGATAACTTGAAATTCTAATCTTTTAAATGAAAATATAACTACATTAAAAATGTAATCTTTTTATTTGAAAACAGATTACATAAAAATGCAACTTTGAAATCAGTTCCTTTTTTTCTTTTTCCTTCGTTTCTAATTTGAAAATAAAAAGGCATCTTTAAAAAAAAATCTATTCTTTTTATGTGGACAATACTGCATCAGAATGTGTATTCTATTTTGTTGAAAATCTAGTTCAACAAAATAACATAAAAATGTTTATTCTATTTTTGTTGAAAAACTAGTTCAACAAAATAACACAAAAATATGTGTTCATGTTTTACTGCAAAATTTGACTCAACACAAATGAATAAAAAGTTTGATTCATTTTAATGTTAAAAATTGCTTATTTAACAAGTTAAACAAATTCTGTGTTTCATATATGTTGAAAATTCTAATTTAATATATTTACAATATTCGGTTTGATACACATTTGATTCTTTTTATATAAACAAAAATGGTGTATTTTTGTTTAAACCAATTTCTAATTTACAGGAATGTTTCAATTTCGATAGTACAACAAACAAAATGATAATTTTGTTTATTCTAATTCAAATTAACAGAAAAGTTAATTTTAACAATAAAATGAACAAACTAATAAATTTGTTCATTCTAATTCTAATCAACAGAAATGTAACTTTTTACAATTCTATCGCCACAATCAAAATCAACTAAACAGATGTGTATTTACAATTAACACAGAATAATAACAGTATGAATTACCTGCCAATTTATAACAATAATTTCAAAATTTATTTCAATTATAAAGGAAAGAAATAAAATAGATTTCTCACCATGATTTATTTTCAGAAATCATTCGTGTTCAGATTTGGCTGAATTTTCAAAGTCCTTGTTTTCAGATCCGGTCAGCTTCATTATATAGATCCAGACTTTATGATTCCAATGCAATTTGAATCGTTCAATTTGGACCTCGTGTGAAGGAGATACAGCATTTTAAACATTGAATAAATAAAATGGATAATTAAATGAATTAATTAAAATAATTAAGGCCTTAATTACATCATTAGTTCACTACTAATCCTCTGCCTTCTTCGTTCTACTTCCAGACATAAGCGAACCCATCTTCGAACTGGAAATTCCACCGCCGCACACTCCATAGATGATCGGAATTCCATCTGAGGACTCCACGACGTCGGCCTCCACCTGACCCCCCCCCCCCACGGCAGTCACCCCCCTCCACTCGCACGCTCCTATGTACCCAAAACTAACCTCGAACGTGTTGCTTTCCAGGCGACATGTCGGCCTCTACGCACCTTAATACCCCATCAAAACCGTATGAATTCGTAGAGGGTTGAAATCTCTTTGATGTTTGCGTTACAACCTTGATTTAGTTTGTAAACAGTAAGGAGAGATTAACAAATTTCTGAGGAATGATTTTAGCCATTGAAACATTAAAGTGGTGGCTGTAGGTTTGATTAGAGAATTAGGGTTCGGCGTATATTGAGTTTATTTGAACCGCATATATACCGTATTTTCTATATTATTTAATTCATTTATTTCGAAAATTCAAGTTTATCAATGTGAACTCCAAATCAAACCCAACGAGGTTCGCCCCTAGCTAATAACCCCCATCCCGGACACAATGAAATATGTTTCGTAACTCAATTCGGCTGTTACAACATGTTTTTCTTTAAATTAAATTATAAATCATTTAATTATTAAATTCAAACGTACATTTTAAATTACCGGGGACACATACGGACTCTAGAAATTACAGAAAAATTATTTCTTGTTATGTTTTGACGATACGGTTCTAACAAGACTAATTTCTTTGAATTTTGAGACTATTTAAAAAATGGCTATTTTCAAGGCCAATATATTTTATTAAAATATATATAAATTCTACAGTGACTTTTCTAAATTTTAAACTGGACATAACTTTCAAATTATAAAGTGAAATTTCAATTTTCAGATTCGTTCGAAAGGTATGATTAAACAGATTTAAATATTTCTTGTTTCGTTCAATTCTGACTTAAAATGAATCCTGTACATTCAATCAAAGTTCAAATTCAAATTTTCAAACTGCAACGCTGTTTTTAAACTCCTCTTATAATTAAATTAAATTTATTCGTTTTAAACAAAGTTTTTAGTTGTTCTTATTTAAAATAATTTATTTTAAATATTAAAATCCATTAAAATTTCTAAAATAAAAATTTTAAATTGGCCCCAAAATTCCGGGTTGTTACAATCGCCTCCACTTAAAATCTTTTCGTCCTCGAAAAGGAATGTAGCTAAAAGTTGTTTAATTTAATCAACTCAATCCTAAATTTTTTATTTATTGGTTTCAATAATTATCATTCTAATATTTTAATTAGTGAAACTAATTATCAAACATCACAACCAGCAATCAATTAGGTGATTAACTTTCCAAATATACGTAACTTTTATATATAGTCAAAAATCATATTTTTAGTGCAAATCACAACAATGTGTCCTAACTAAGTTTTTCTTCTCATACCAGTTAATGGAAATATATAAAAATCCCACTTTCGAGACTCGAACATAAATACTGGTGATGGTGCACTGATCACCAGAATCATCTCCGGGTGACTAGAGTGTGAGTCTATATCTATCTAGTATATTAAAACTTCGAATATCCGTTAATTACTCGTATATTCGAAATCTTTATATACTCGATTGTCCACATTAAAATATAGTAATATTCTCAAATACGTATTTTAAGATAAAATTTTCAAAACTAAATTTGTTTTTACTTTTATCTTATTTTAAAGAAAATAATACTCTTCACATTCGTTCTAGGATACTACTGATCCTATCTCTACGAGTTATTCTCATTGGATATTACTAATCCAATCTCTGATGAATTCTTTCGTTCGGTTCTAATGTGTCTTGCTCTCGAGCTCTGTAAACCAAAGCTCTGATACCAAATGAAACGACCCAAACTTCCCAGTAAAGGAAAGGCTGGATTGCTTTGAGAACACCACACATCAGAACACAAACTGAAGACCATTTTATTGCCGATTACAACAATTACATCAGAGTACAAGAATGTAACAGAGCATGAATACTTATTACATAATAGGAATACAATAATATCAGAGTTTTAAATTACATTTAAATAGCAGCGAAAAATGTTACCAATACACAACTGAAAAGAATGCACGGATACAGAGCTTTCCGAATACCGCTTCAGCTGTAAACCAAGATCCTGTAAATATCTGCAAAAGCTACTCGACTGCCCGTGTGGAAAAATATGGGCACCGGAGTTTGCCAGTAAAACAAACTACAGGTCAGTCATGGGACTAGTATGAGAAATCTTAACTTAACTATCTAATAATAAAGCTAATCACAGGACCACTTCGCTAACGCGGAACGGGTTTACTCCATTGGATTGCCAATGCATAAATTAAAGTAAATCGTTAAACAACGCAATGCTTTTTAGAAAAATGAAACCATTATAAGACTCAATTCCCAACACACAATGCAACGCAAACCGGAGGATAGAGTTTTACGTTATAATGTTCAGGAGATGCTTGATACGATACAATGGATTTGATATTAGTGAGTATATGTTTTAAAAACCATTTCAATCATAATATATCAATCATAGACGGCATGGGTACCATATATCATGTCGCCATACTAGTTCTACAATCAAAACTACAAGGTCATATTGGAAATTGGATTTCCATCATGAGTCAAGGCTAGGAGCAAGCTCCTCTCCGATTCGAGACACTCTAGCAAATGCCTCAGGATCCCCCGCAGTGAACCCTTGGAGAGGTAGGGCCGGTCCCCGCCTATCGGCAGTGGATTAGTTATGCCTGAACACACGCTTCCCGGTTCCTTTGAACCTATAGTATGACCACTAACGGCCTATAAAAACCCGAGGCTCCTCAAAATCAATCATCCACATAATTAAAATGTCAGCCAATTTAAGCACCGACACCACTTCTAGCTAGAAAGAAACGTATGCACTCCCTACGGTCCATATCCCGTTTTTGACTCATACCGGTGTGTGAGGCTCGCGAAGTCACGCTATACACAAAGCTATGCCGTAATAGGCTATACTTTGATCATCCCACAAGGCCCTGCTTTTCAACAAAAGCCTTGATCAATTGCATCTTGGCGTGCCACATTGACAATTCACGTCATGCGATCAATCACTATTAATATATACCCGGGTGTTTAGTAGAGAATAAATTCTCTACCACCAAATAGATATACCTTAATAACAATCAATTTAATTCACATGGAGCAAAATCCAATGTCAGACACGCATCCATTTACTAGCTTATGCTCTGGGTCTAAGCGAAAACCAAATCCGAACAATCAACAATAGTCCAGACGGCTACCACTGAAGCCCCTTCAAGGTAGCTACTCCCATCAAGGGTCTCTGTAGCAACACGTCCATCTGATGTGAAGATCGTCGGTCTTCAACCACCATCTTCATCTTCGAATCTTCATCGTCGTAGTAATTATTCGGAATGGGTTAAACCCTGTCCTCCCGAATAACTCACATATTTTATAATTAAAAATCAAGTACTATAAAAACACATCCAACGCCTCATTCCAATTCAGAATATTCTTCTAATAAAATATTTGCATTATTTTATCGAAGATAAATTCTTTAAATTATTCTTAAATCTTTTATTTAAAGAATTATCAAGACTCCAATTTGGTTTTAAATATCAAAAACCATTATTCAATGATTATTTAAATTTAAAAATTTTATCTTATCTTTGACTGGGTTAAAGAACTAATGTCATTTAAAACATAGTTCACGGTAAACCCAAAATCGTCTCCCATAAAATATGGAATTTTCACAGAAATCAAATCATTATATAATCGTTATAAATTTCTGTATCCGACCAATAATATAAATGGAATAACGGCGAAGCCTCTTAAATTCCATATGTAGTATCGGTCTTCTTTTACAGAAGCTTATCTCGGTATTATTAATTTGAATTCCATTCAACTCCAATTTAATATATTAAATTGGAAAACTTGGCTTTTGGAAAATTCCCATTTAAATCTTAATAAAAGATTTATGTAACACCCCGAATTTTAGCTAATACTAAAATTCTCTAATCATAGGATAAATAATCTCAGATGTGGGAATTGGGGGTGACGGGCTGCGTCATTGCGTTCGTCTCGGAAAAATACGCGAAATAGAGTCCGAGTTTTCGAGAATCGGGGTACGTATGGCCCGGTTATGGCCCAATGAAGTTTGCAGAAAAATTAAAGCTTAAAACAGATTTAGAAATTTAAATTAGGATTTCAAATTAGAACCAGCGGGGGTAGGCGGGAAACTTCCCGCCCTAACCATGTCGACAGGCCTGTCGACAGGGGTGTCGACTTGCCTGTCGACAGGGGCGCGGCGTCCAGAAACCTGGGTGCACCAGGTTGGGTTTTAGGCTGGCTTGGAGGGCTGGGTTCTAGAGATTTCCTAAATCTGACGGACCTAAACTAATCTAGGGTTAATCTAAGGGCCTAAAACACTACCTAATCCTATAAATAAGGTCCTAACCCTACCCTAATTCATTCATAATTAGATCTTGTAACTAAACTATGGCAAAATGAAACTTGATCATGGCCTCCACAAATCAATGAAGAGAGTTGCAAGCTAATCAACCTCTAATCATCTTCTTCTTCATATTTGGCAACTAGTTTTACTTCATAAGTTTGCTAATCTTGGTTTTGGTGAGTTCCTATGGCTTTAATAATCAATTGTTAAATTGATTATGGTAGGATGTGATAAGACATGGCTATGTTTGTGGATAAATGTGTTTATGCAAGTTTGTATGATATGTGATTTGCAAGTTTTATGTTATATGCAAGGTTAATGCCATGTTTTATGATGCAAAACACTATGTTGAACATTTATGCATATGTAACATGTTATGCAAACTATATGTGAGAGTATATGCAAGTTATGCATGTGATTTTATACATGCTAAGTATTTGATTTTATGCATGCTACGTATTGGATTGTATGCATGCTAAGTGTTTGGGTTTATGCAAGTTAAGTGGTGTGTTTAGGCATAACAAGTAATTGATTCCATGCATGCTAAGTAAGTGGTTTTATGCATGCTAAGTGTTTGGTATTATGCATAAATCATGACATATAAGTTTACCCTTTTAAATGTGATGCATACATATGCAAGATGACACCTTTATATGCTATGCATGTTTACCCTCCTTTAAGATGCAAGTCATATATGCAAGCTCAACATGTTATGCAAGTTATGTGCATGATGTTATGTAAGTTATGTGCATGTTGTTATGCAAGTTCATATGCAAGTTATGTGTATGAGGGTATGCAAGTTATGTGCATGGTGTTATGCAAGTTAAGTTTATGGGATTATGCAAGTTATGTGCATGATGTTATGCAAGTTATGTATATGCTTAAATGCAAGTTTAATGTGATATGCAAGTATGTGGATGCTTATGCAAGTATGTGGATGCTTATGCAAGTATGTGAATGCTTATGCAAGTTATGTGTATGCTTAAATGCATGTTTAACATGTTATGCAAGTTACGAGAATGCTTATATGCAAGTTCAACATGTTATGCAAGATATGTGTATGATAATATGCAAGCTCATATGCAACATGTTATGCAAATCATGTGTATGATAAATGCAAGTTTGGGTTAAATGTAGTTGGGTTAATTTATGCTCATAAATGTAAGTTGACATCCTCTTAACCCATGACAAAGTTATATGCCAAACCCATGATATTTGTGATGGATCTTCCCCTTTATTATGTCACGAGATGAGAACGATTTACGTGGGGAACGATGGGGTTGGTAAATGTGTTAATAAAAGTATGATTGGGTATGATTAAGCATACCATAAAATGAATAAGCATAAGTGGGAATTTACCTATTGAGTTAGGTCTACCCCATGGGAATTTACCTATTGAGTTAGGTCTACCCATGTTATGAAAAACTTGATATTAATTAGGGATAATTAATATGGGGGTGATTAATTAGGTGTAATTAATCAACTAAGACACGAGGTTGGACCCTTTTGTAGCGGAAGTCTGCCCGAAACCGACCGGCCATCCAGCGGCTACAAATGATTGGCCCAATGTGAGAGGTCTTAGTCATAAATTAAATACATGATTAAAGTAAAGACACGAGGTTAGACCCTTTTGATGACAGAAGTCTGCCCGGAACCAACCGGCATATCCAGCAGTCATAAAAGACGGTCTAATGTGAGAGGTCTTTATGAGGTCATGATCTTAATTAATGAATTAAGAAACACTTAACCATATTAGCATGTAGAGGGGCATGAGGGGTTAAGTGGTTGCCTTGGGTGGCATGTAGTAACTAGTGGGGGTGCCTTGGGTGGCATGAGGAAACTAGTGGGTTGCCTTGGGTGGCAATAGAAAATACGATTAGAATACTTAACCAAAGTGGAACATGTAATTAAACATGATTAAAGGGTTAAGTAAGTGCCTTGGGTGGCATGTGGGAATCAAGTAAATGCCTTGGGTGGCATGCGGAAATCTAGTGGGTGCCTTAAGTGGCAATTGAAATATAATTAGATGACTTAACCAAACCTTAACATGTAAGGGGGCATGATTATAAAAAGGGGTTAAGTGGGATGCACTAGATAAAATGACAAGCTTAAGTAGTAGCTTGTGGGGGCCCATTTCAACCAATATCCCAAACGTATCTTTGTGGGCTCGACCCATGTCGAGTGACGGGACACGCATATTGGGCTTGACTGTAAGAGGCCAAAACGGGTTAGCGGTGGCAACGCAAGTCCAACGGGTTTCATATGCGTGTGTGGGCCCGGGCTGGTAGATAAGCCGTTGTTGCATCGTGTAGATATAAAGCCGTGCACCGTTGATATTATCAGGTGGCCACTTTAGGGGAGTGATACACCCCACTGTGGGACCAGCACGGGTATCTACGTTAGGGAGCCAATCGCTTGGGAGTAGTGGGTACACCTAATAAAGATAGGGGCAGACGGCACCTATGTAGGGGTACACGAAACTACTGGGTAAAATTACTAAGTACACCTAGTGGAGATAGGGGCAGACGACACCTATGTAGTGGGCTAGGGGTACACGAAATTACCGAAAAAAATTTCTAAGTCCTTGGGAGGGATCAACCTTTAAGTAGGAATTACTCTTGGTGGGTAGAACTGGTGTGGTGCAGTGTAGGAATTACCCTTGGGTGGGTAGATCTGGGGTGGTGTAAGCTAGTAATTATCCTTGGGTGGGTAAATACGTCGTTTCGGTTATCGTAGTACATCCTGTGTTTTGTTGGCTACTTAGTGTAGTCATTATCCCCAGAGGTACCGTATCTTGTTTATATCATACCCTAATTACTTTAATGGTTGTATTGTTAGGGTTATAGGACTCACTCAGACTTATGTCTGACCCCGTTGTTGTTTATCTTTTTCCCCACCCTCAGGTTATCAGAGTGGACCTAGCACTAGTGGGCTTGGGCCAGACCGCTATATCTATCTTTTGGGGCTTGGACCGTAGAAGTAAAGCTCGGTTTATCTTTTGGCTATTATCTATGTAATGGGATTATGTACTTCTATTTTATCAGGATGGATATTATGTACTTGACTCTTGTTATGGTTTTGTGATGTAACCAAACATGTTTTGTTAATGAAATGATGTTTTAAATTTTCAAGTGTTACTCTTATCTGTCCTGTTGTAATTTTTCTGTTCTATACTCACTAAAAATACTCCACCAAAACTAAGGCATTCCCTTTGTGAGTGACCTTAGCGGGTGTGGGGTGTTACACGTGGTATCAGAGCTTAAGGTTACCAGAACAGATAAAAATTTTAGAAAAACTATTTTCTAAGAATATTTTTGAAAGGAGTATTTTCAAAAACATGTCTTTTAAGAGAAAAGTTTTTGAAAGAAAAGCATAATCCCCGATAGCCATATCTTTATCTTTCGAATTCTCCATTTTGAATCTCTTCCTCTCTCGATTTTGAGCTTCCCCTCCGTGTATAGATGACCTTTCTAAGATAGATAAGAATGGGAAACCACTTCAAGGGACTTAGACTTTAGTCGGATTAGAAGTTGGTTCAAGAAGGAGGAGGACTGGTAGGTATCTATTGGATAGACGATGGGAGGAAGGCTCAAATAGTTGTTTGGTTAATGAAGGACGAAACCTCATTGATGGGAGGTTACGAGTGGAGAATGGGAAGAAGAAGGCTAGTAGTTATCCTTTCGGAAGGAATAGGACACCTTATTAGGATTGTCCAAAGAAGCAAGGGCAAGGTATGGAATCTTCTGGAGGGTAGTTGTATTCCTTCACGACTAAGGTACCAGATGGGGATAGGACCGGCTAGGTTGGAATTTGGATTTCTTTATTATCCGATTCGAACTTATTTGATTCTGACGCATCGAGTTCGTTTATCTCATCCTTGTTAGTTGGGTCACTGCACTTAGACACCAGTTTGGTAGATGATCCCTTAGTTGTTTCAAACTCAACTGGGCTCCATGATGTGTTTGGGTTTGAAAGTTTCTATACTTAGCGTTGAGTTTAGATGTGATGCTTTTGGGCTTCACGGGCTATGGGTTAGTTTTGGGCATGGACTGGTTATCCAGTAGGGGTGCCGTTTTTGATTTTGAAGGGAGAGTTGTTAGGCTTATGGGCCGCCTGGGTAACACTCTCGAGATTTCTTGTAATCCCATAGAATCTGTTATGCTAAGGTATCTAGAATCGCTTGACACGTCGGTCTAGAGTCTGCGATCCGTTAGAGCGGTCCGGGAATACCCGGATGTGTGTGAGGAGGTGAAGGGCTTACCTCCGAAGCAGAAGATTGACTTCCGAATATATCTGGTGAATAATCCTAAACCAGTATCTTGGCCAGTGTGCCATATGGCTCCTCGTGAGAGGAGGGAACTCCATAAGTAAGTAGGCGATTTGCTTGAGAAGGGGTTCATAAGACGAAGTATATCGGAGTGGGGCGCTCCAGTAGTTTTTGTTATGAAGGCGGATGGGTCCCTCAGACTTTGTGTAGGCTAAAGAGAACTAAATAAACTCACAAAGAAGAATAGACACCCATTGCCGAGGATAGATGATCTCTTCGATCAGTTGGCTGGCGCCTCAGTATTTTTGTAGTAGGACTTAGCCACGGGATTTCATCAATTGAGAGTGGCTGAGGATGGAATAGAGAAGACTGCCTTTAGGACTCCGGATGATTTTTATGAGTGGCTGGTGATGCCATTTGGTTTGACGAACGCCCCCGCATACTTTGTTGATTTGATGGGAAGGGTGTTCAGGGAGTACCTAAATAAGTTGTGATGGTCTTTGTGGATGACATCTTGGTTTTTCTAGGAGCGAAATAAGTTTTCGTATGTGCTCAATAGGCTGAGCAAAGCCAGTATGGGATAAACGATGGTTTTGGAGCGAGACTGGCGAGGACATCCAGAATTGGACAAGGGCTTAATTATTTAGCCATTTTTACTAGTATCATCTCACGTAGGTCGTCTGAATTCGAAGGAGGTATCCCTTGGGTGTTTGTCTGATATTGGTTTAGGCCTTTGGGGCTTGCATTTGGGGATGCCGAGTTCGACTAGGGTGGTCTGCGTGAGAGACAGTTGTGATGATTTTGGATGATATCCTGGTGGAGAAGAGCATGCCCTACATTATAGGGAAGTGTTGGAGACTCTTCGAGCGCATAATCTTAGGACAGTAAAGGTGGATGGGATTCTTAGCATCCTATGAGTCTGAGATAGCGTATACACCTGGCAAGGGTAACGTGGTGGCGGACGCCTTGAGCAGAAAGAGGTTGTCCTTGAGTCCGTTGTCCGTGGAACAACGAAGCTTGGAATTTATCTCGATGTTTGATTTCAGACCTTCCGTTGATTATGTACCCGGTTTGCTAGCTTCCTTGGAAGTTAGACCTACTCTTTTGGGGCGGATTGGAAAAGCACAGAGGGACGACCCACAGTGGGTTGAGTTGGTGGAGAAGCTCATAAGGGGGGGAGTCGTCCAGCTATTTGAGTAGGTACACCCTAAACGATAAGGGGGTGCTTGCGTAGAGACGGTAGACTTTGTACCGCAAGACGAGGGTTTGAGGAAGGTTATTTTTGATGATGCACACCGTACTAGGATGACCATTCATCCCGGTGGGGACAAGATGTATCAAGACATGAAGAGGGTTTTCTTGTGGGCCGGTATGAAGAAAGATGTGGCCGAGTATGTCGCTCGATGCTTGGTGTGCCAATAAGAGAAGGCGGAGCAAAAGAAACCAGGTGGGTTGCTTCACCCATTGGAAGTTCCGCAATGGAAGTGGGATAGCATCTCGAAGGATTTTATTGACAGGTTACCAAGATCAAGGAAGGGTAATACGGGAATTTGGGTGGTAGTAGACAGGCTTACTAAGAGCGCCCATTGTATACCGGTGAAGAGTAAAGAAACTGCTCCATGGCTAGCTTCTGTATATCTTCGAGAGATAGTTCGATTGCATGGGGTACCCTCTAGCATAGTGAGTGATCGAGATCCTATCTTCACTAGAGAGTTTTGGAAGAGTTTGCAAGAGGCGGTAGGGACTCAGTTGTGTTTGAGTACCGCATATCATCCTCAGACGGACGGCCAGACCAAGAGGGTGAATCATGTTTTAGAAGACCTTTTGAGGCTTTGTATCTTGGATTTTGGAGGTACATGGGAGGAGTATCTTCCATTGGTGGAGTTTCCCGACAGACTTAGTGGTGTACATGATGTATTCCATGGGAGGAAGTGCCTACATAAGATCGCAGAGGTGGTAGAGCCAAGTTTGCTTAGAGAAGTGGAAGCAGTGCGTGATGCGACGATTTGACGAGCTCCTACTTACATCCTTGGGTCAGAGATTTGGAAGTTGAGAAACAGAGAGGTTCAACTAGTCAAAGTACAAAGGGGAGATGAAGAGAGTGACGCTACCTGGGAGACGGAAGCGAAGATGCGTTCGAGGTACCCTTTTCTTTCGGAGGGTATGTCCTTTTGCTTCTCCTTCATCGCATATCTTGTGCTTATCTTATCCTTAGTATGTCCTCTTGATAGTACATTTGACCTTCAGATAGGATAGTCCTATGGTTGAAACATGTGTTTGAGACATGTTATGTGTGATGGATGCAAGTGGATGCAAGTGTTTGCTAGTGGTTGCTCGTGGATGCATATACACACACTCTAGGCACTAGATCGGCTCAATCACTTCATATTGCATATTGCATAAAATTGTGTGTAGGAAGCTATATTTATGGATGTATAATGATTGTGTTATCATATGGATGATGCATTTTGGTGAATGATTGTGCACTCATGTAGATATTGTATGTGTCGATAAGGTTCTCTCGCATACATAATGGATGCATGGCACTATCATGGTTTGCATATGTTCATACATTAGATAGGGAACATATACACACACTTCTTGCATATGCTCATACATCATTAGAAATTGTTTTAAGGACAATGGATGCCCGTGTTTTGATGGATTGAGTAGATGGTTGTTTGGATGGTAGGATATGCATTCTCCTTAGCTTAGAGATTTCGGGGACGAAATCCTTTAAGGAGGGGAGAATGTAACACCCCGAATTTTAGCTAATACTAAAATTCTCTAATCATAGGATAAATAATCTCAGATGTGGGAATTGGGGGTGACGGGCTGCGTCATTGCGTTCGTCTCGGAAAAATACGCGAAATAGAGTCCGAGTTTTCGAGAATCGGGGTCCGTATGGCCCGGTTATGGCCCAATGAAGTTTGCAGAAAAATTAAAGCTTAAAACAGATTTAGAAATTTAAATTAGGATTTCAAATTAGAACCAGCGGGGGTAGGCGGGAAACTTCCCGCCCTAACCATGTCGACAGGGCTGTCGACAGGCCTGTCGACAGGGGTGTCGACTTGCCTGTCGACTTGCCTGTCGACTTGCCTGTCGACAGGGGCGCGGCGTCCAGAAACCTGGGTGCACCAGGTTGGGTTTTAGGCTGGCTTGGAGGGCTGGGTTCTAGAGATTTCCTAAATCTGACGGACCTAAACTAATCTAGGGTTAATCTAAGGGCCTAAAACACTACCTAATCCTATAAATAAGGTCCTAACCCTACCCTAATTCATTCATAATTAGATCTTGTAACTAAACTATGGCAAAATGAAACTTGATCATGGCCTCCACAAATCAATGAAGAGAGTTGCAAGCTAATCAACCTCTAATCATCTTCTTCTTCATATTTGGCAACTAGTTTTACTTCATAAGTTTGCTAATCTTGGTTTTGGTGAGTTCCTATGGCTTTAATAATCAATTGTTAAAATGATTATGGTAGGATGTGATAAGACATGGCTATGTTTGTGGATAAATGTGTTTATGCAAGTTTGTATGATATGTGATTTGCAAGTTTTATGTTATATGCAAGGTTAATGCCATGTTTTATGATGCAAAACACTATGTTGAACATTTATGCATATGTAACATGTTATGCAAACTATATGTGAGACTATATGCAAGTTATATGTAACATGATATGCAAGTTATGCATGTGATTTTATACATGCTAAGTATTTGATTTTATGCATGCTAAGTATTGGATTGTATGCATGCTAAGTGTTTGGGTTTATGCAAGTTAAGTGGTGTGTTTAGGCATAACAAATAATTGATTCCATGCATGCTAAGTAAGTGGTTTTATGCATGCTAAGTGTTTGGTATTATGCATAAATCATGACATATAAGTTTACCCTTTTAAATGTGATGCATACATATGCAAGATGACACCTTTATATGCTATGCATGTTTACCCTCCTTTAAGATGCAAGTCATATATGCAAGCTCAACATGTTATGCAAGTTATGTGCATGATGTTATGTAAGTTATGTGCATGTTGTTATGCAAGTTCATATGCAAGTTATGTGTATGAGGGTATGCAAGTTATGTGCATGGTGTTATGCAAGTTAAGTTTATGGGATTATGCAAGTTATGTGCATGATGTTATGCAAGTTATGTATATGCTTAAATGCAAGTTTAATGTGATATGCAAGTATGTGGATGCTTATGCAAGTATGTGGATGCTTATGCAAGTATGTGAATGCTTATGCAAGTATGTGAATGCTTATGCAAGTTATGTGTATGCTTAAATGCATGTTTAACATGTTATGCAAGTTACGAGAATGCTTATATGCACGTTCAACATGTTATGCAAGATATGTGTATGATAA
Source organism: Allium sativum (assembly GCA_030737875.1). Taxonomy (NCBI): domain Eukaryota; kingdom Viridiplantae; phylum Streptophyta; class Magnoliopsida; order Asparagales; family Amaryllidaceae; genus Allium; species Allium sativum. The sequence goes on along the minus strand of CM060910.1, from coordinate 604,143,675 downwards.
TATGCAAGCTCATATGCAACATGTTATGCAAATCATGTGTATGATAAATGCAAGTTTGGGTTAAATGTAGTTGGGTTAATTTATGCTCATAAATGCAAGTTAACATCCTCTTAACCCATGACAAAGTTATATGCCAAACCCATGATATTTGTGATGGATCTTCCCCTTTATTATGTCACGAGATGAGAACGATTTACGTGGGGAACGATGGGGTTGGTAAATGTGTTAATAAAAGTATGATTGGGTATGATTAAGCATACCATAAAATGAATAAGCATAAGTGGGAATTTACCTATTGAGTTAGGTCTACCCATGTTATGGAAAACTTGATATTAATTAGGGATAATTAATATGGGGGTGATTAATTAGGTGTAATTAATCAACTAAGACACGAGGTTGGACCCTTTTGTAGCGGAAGTCTGCCCGGAACCGACCGGCCATCCAGCGGCTACAAATGATTGGCCCAATGTGAGAGGTCTTAGTCATAAATTAAATACATGATTAAAGTAAAGACACGAGGTTAGACCCTTTTGATGACAGAAGTCTGCCCGGAACCAACCGGCATATCCAGCAGTCATAAAAGACGGTCTAATGTGAGAGGTCTTTATGAGGTCATGATCTTAATTAATGAATTAAGAAACACTTAACCATATTAGCATGTAGAGGGGCATGAGGGGTTAAGTGGGTGCCTTGGGTGGCATGTAGTAACTAGTGGGGGTGCCTTGGGTGGCATGAGGAAACTAGTGGGTTGCCTTGGGTGGCAATAGAAAATACGATTAGAATACTTAACCAAAGTGGAACATGTAATTAAACATGATTAAAGGGTTAAGTAAGTGCCTTGGGTGGCATGTGGGAATCAAGTAAGTGCCTTGGGTGGCATGCGGAAATCTAGTGGGTGCCTTAAGTGGCAATTGAAATATAATTAGATGACTTAACCAAACCTTAACATGTAAGGGGGCATGATTATAAAAAGGGGTTAAGTGGGATGCACTAGATAAAATGACAAGCTTAAGTAGTAGCTTGTGGGGGCCCATTTCAACCAATATCCCAAACGTATCTTTGTGGGCTCGACCCATGTCGAGTGACGGGACACGCATATTGGGCTTGACTGTAAGAGGCCAAAACGGGTTAGCGGTGGCAACGCAAGTCCAACGGGTTTCATATGCGTGTTTGGGCCCGGGCTGGTAGATAAGCCGTTGTTGCATCGTGTAGATATAAAGCCGTGCACCGTTGATATTATCAGGTGGCCACTTTAGGGGAGTGATACACCCCACTGTGGGACCAGCACGGGTATCTACGTTAGGGAGCCAATCGCTTGGGAGTAGTGGGTACACCTAATAAAGATAGGGGCAGACGGCACCTATGTAGGGGTACACGAAACTACTGGGTAAAATTACTAAGTACACCTAGTGGAGATAGGGGCAGACGGCACCTATGTAGTGGGCTAGGGGTACACGAAATTACCGAAAAAAATTTCTAAGTCCTTGGGAGGGATCAACCTTTAAGTAGGAATTACTCTTGGTGGGTAGAACTGGTGTGGTGCAGTGTAGGAATTACCCTTGGGTGGGTAGATCTGGGGTGGTGTAAGCTAGTAATTATCCTTGGGTGGGTAAATACGTCGTTTCGGTTATCGTAGTACATCCTGTGTTTTGTTGGCTACTTAGTGTAGTCATTATCCCCAGAGGTACCGTATCTTGTTTATATCATACCCTAATTACTTTAATGGTCGTATTGTTAGGGTTATAGGACTCACTCAGACTTATGTCTGACCCCGTTGTTGTTTATCTTTTTCCCCACCCTCAGGTTATCAGAGTGGACCTAGCACTAGTGGGCTTGGGCCAGACCGCTATATCTATCTTTTGGGGCTTGGACCGTAGAAGTAAAGCTCGGTTTATCTTTTGGCTATTATCTATGTAATGGGATTATGTACTTCTATTTTATCAGGATGGATATTATGTACTTGACTCTTGTTATGGTTTTGTGATGTAACCAAACATGTTTTGTTAATGAAATGATGTTTTAAATTTTCAAGTGTTACTTATATCTGTCCTGTTGTAATTTTTCTGTTCTATACTCACTAAAAATACTCCACCAAAACTAAGGCATTCCCTTTGTGAGTGACCTTAGCGGGTGTGGGGTGTTACAATTTATAAATTCCAAATCATATTTTCACTATCAGTTGGGTTAAAGAATACATGTCACTTAAAAACACGGTTCACAATAAACCCAACTCACATTTAATCTTATTTCAATTACAAAATATAATTGAAAACTTTAATAATCTAAATTAAAAGATTATTCTTTTCATGTGGGGTTTAAGAACTGTGTTATTTAAGACACTATTCACGACAAACCCAATATCTAATTTATTTAATTTAATTTCAATTAAATATTAAAAAATGGGAAATATTCATTAAATCTAAATTTAATGATTTATTCTAGTTAATAACTAGTGCATTTCAGTAAAAATATATTTTCTCAAAATATATTCCTATTCTGAAATATTCTTTTTCTAAGACATTTTCTAAAATATTCTTTTATAGAATATTCTTTATTGGAATTTGACTCAATCAACAACCATAAATTTTATGTGATCAACAATCATGATAAGTAATTATTAAACATCCAAATGACGGCCAGAGTGGAATTTATAACTGCGTGGGCGTTAAAGTAAATAACTAACGCTCATCACAGACTGTCAATCTATCGATTGACAGATAACTAAATATTGGGATTAGTGTGTATCCAGTATCATCCCAATACCCGTGTGGGGTTTCATCCATTGCACAAATAATAAATTATTTGTGCACTTGGGCGATGTGTGAAAATTATCGTCCCAATCACATAGACAAGTCGGGTAACTTGTAAATGGTAGTGTAATATTAAATTTGAATATACTAACAATATATTTGACACATCAAACATTTCAACATCACAGACATATATCTCAAGTCATCGCTAATATCATATTCATAACATATGATCCTTTTTATTGTAACTAATCGACAATAAAGATATTAACCTTTATTTCTAATCTTTTGTGTAATTCCTTTCGATGACCAAAAATGTATATTTTGGTGGAACTCTTTTTAACCATCTATATATTTTAATCTACCCATCTTTAATGTACACAAAGGTTCATTGTTGTTTGATCCTTTTTAATACCCAAAAATGTTCATTTTTGTTTCATTCCTTTTTAAAGTGACCAAAACTGATAATTTTGTCTAATCTTTCTAATGTAAACAAAATAATGAATTTTGTCTAATTTTTCTAATGTAAGCAAAATAATGAATTTTGTCTAATTTTTCTAATGTAAACAAAATAATGAATTTTGTCTAATTTTTCTAATGTAAACAACATAATGAATTTATTTCGTTCTCTTTAATGTAAACAAAAATGTCCATTACTAATTCATTCTTAAGCTCCACTTCTTTAATGTATGAAAATATACATTTTTAACGCATCTTCTTTAATGTATGGAAATATACATTTTTAACTCATCTTCTTTAATGTATGAAAATATACATTTTTAACTCATCTTCTTTAATGTATGAAAATATACATTTTTCTATTTCAACACAAAAGTAACAGATTTTGATCTGATAAACATTTGATAACAAAATGCTATTTTTTGTCTAGTGTAACATTTCATAACAAAATTGTTATTTTGTTCTTTATAATCTAATTAACAAAAATATTAAAATTGTCCCTTTTATTTAAATTTACATTTTCTAACAGAAATGTACTTTATATTCTAATATTCATTTTCTCACAAAAATGTACTTTTTAATCTAATTCACATTTTCAAATAAAAGTTTACTTTTTAATCTAATTTACATTTTCTAACAAAAATGTACTTTTAATCACATGTAACATTTTATAAATAAAATGTACTTTTTAACCTAATATTTTATTTGCAAACAATATTACCTAGAAATGATGTCTTGCAATTCTAATCTTTTATATGTAAATAATATTACATAAAAAGATAACTTGAATTTCTAATCTTTTAAACGAAAATATAACTACATTAAAAATGTAATCTTTTTATTTGAAAACAGATTACATAAAAATGCAACTTTGAAATCAGTTCCTTTTTTTTTGCTTTTTCCTTCGTTTTTAATTTGAAAATAAAAAGGCATCTTTAAAAAAATTTATTCTTTTTATGTAGACAATACTGCATCAGAATGTGTATTCTATTTTGTTGAAAATCTAGTTCAACAAAATAACATAAAAATGTTTATTCTATTTTTGTTGAAAAACTAGTTCAACAAAATAACACAAAAATATGTATTCATGTTTTACTGCAAAATTTGACTCAACACAAATGAATAAAAAGTTTGATTCATTTTAATGTTAAAAATTGCTGATTTAACAAGTTAAACAAATTCCATGTTTCATATATGTTGAAAATTCTAATTCAATATATTTAAAACATTTGGTTTGATACACATTTGATTCTTTTTATATAAACAAAAATGGTGTATTTTTGTTTAAACCAATTTCTAATTTACAGGAATGTTTCAATTTCGATAGTACAACAAACGAAATGATAATTTTGTTTAGTCTAATTCAAATTAACAGAAAAGTTAATTTTAACAATAAAATGAACAAAATAATAAATTTGTTCAATCTAATTCTAATCAACAGAAATGTAACTTTTTACAATTCGATCGCCACAATCAAAATCAACCAAACAGATGTGTATTTACAATTAACACAGAATAATAACTATAACGACCAGGGATTTTCGGCCCGAAAATCGACATAAATACCCTTACCGTAACTCATGCCGACCTTCCAAACACCGAAAACACTGGAACGTTTATAGAAAGAAATTAGAGGGTGAGATAAGAAAGAAAGAATTATTAGAATAGAAGCAGAAGAAGAACCAACACAAAGTCTCACATCGCAGCGGGAAAAATATAATACAGAAATAAATCTTTATTGAGAGCTTTTAAAATACTTACAATATCAGAGTACAACACACATCTGGACAGTTTAGATAATCTGTCCTCATATATATAATCACACAGCGGAATATCATTCGTTTGAACATCTTCAGCTCGTCTCTGGACTTCGCAGTACCTGTTGACCTGAACCTGTACACTCCGAGCTAACCAGAGTATTTACAAAACACCGGGTCAGTCTGGTGAACCAGAGTTAGTAAAACTCGCACAGTATTTAGGGTAGATCATCCAACATGATTTTAAAATTTAAAATCTTTTCAAAAGAAAAGGATAATCGTAAGACCAAATCCACAAATAAACACGGACGGTTTTTACCTTACGATAACCCAAACCATCTTTGAAAACCAATATCTTGTCTGATATTATAATAATGTCTAAATACAAGTAAATATCAATCTAGTGGAACGCTTGCATCTCACGCTCCACGTATATATATACAATCAAAACCGCGGGCGCTTATTGGATATTGGATTCCAACCATGACAAGGTATGGGACCACCTGCCGCTCATGTATCTCTAGAGGCGAATACACTGGGTTCAACAAGAACGTCTTGCAACCCGGCCCTCACATGACCGACCACTCATTTCTCTTGAGTGTATCGAATGTATATCACCAACGGTTGGACTCAAACCACCGTTCCCGAATGGGCAGAATCGATAGGGTAAGAAACAAAAGGAATTTCTCTAGATAGGTGATTATACACCCTAATGGGAGCGACCCACATAGCCATGCTGCCTGCCCGATTTCTGTCATTTCCTGGTTGTGAGGCTTGAGGTCAGAATTTCTTTTACAACACTCGACCACCATTCACTTTGAAATGTCACATCGTCAGATCCGCCAGATATCACTAATTGACGTCCACAAACATATTTGGGAGCTACCCAGGTACGTTTGAAGAAATCAACGTACGCGATCCTTTGGAAATACTCTGTCAGACACTCGTCCATACAAGTCATCCAGGAACAGGATGAACCAAATCTATTCTCCTACTGCATCTCATATAGGAATCACCCCATGGATCAGTAGCGAGAAATCCTTACAACCCGTAGATTTTGACCACGACAGAACCACAGTACCTCTTTGGCTGCAGACCGAAGATTATTAGCAGTCCTTCCGCTTACGAAAATCTACGGTCTTCAATGCTCCATCTCGATCATCTTCTAATATCTCCACGTATTTGCTGGTCGGAATGGTTTTCGAATATAAATTCGATCCCGGTCTTTCTGTACCAACAATCGTATTGGACAAGTTTGATAGTCGGTGTTTTAACTATCAAAATAAACAGTGTTTCAATCATGTCAATCAAATGGGTTCACTGGTTCAGTATCCAACATCACATGGCCTTTAAATTTAACAAAACTGTAATTTAAAACTCTCGATATTATAAATAAAATTTCTCGCTTCTTTATTTATCATAAGATTATACTTTAACCCAATTCCTTTTAATACTTTGTAATTAAAATCATACCCAGTTCTCGATATTTTCCCTTCAAAGCAACTCGTAAACAACATTTCAAAATATCTTCTATTCATTACTCCTCAGTATCCAGTGCTTATTCCTGTTGAGTAAAATCCCAGCCTTTACATTATTATTTCATTAATGGAAATAAATTATCACTAATCCCTTTTCACCATTACAACTAATATCCTCCTCAGATAGTTCCGATGTCATTCAAGTTGGGGTATTTAATTACCTCTCATACCTTGATCGACAACGTTCATACCCAAAAGTAAATACGAGTTGTAATATAACCAACAATTCACCTGATCTCCACGCAACTTTCCTTTAACTCTTTTATTCGAAAGTATGGTTTTACAACCCTTCTTCCCTTTTTAAAATCCCTTTCTCAAATATACCATTCGTTCTTAGTTCACTAATTTCTAAATCATCACTTTTAACTCTGCTTCCAAACTCATGTGTATAACTCAAATTTGATTACAATATCTCACGATCCACTTCTTTTACCAAATCCACTTTTACCACCATTCTCAAAACCCGTTGACAATTCCGGCTTTGAAATCTTATTTTAATCGCCTCCCTTTTTTTACTTAATCCCTTATTAAGTACTTTTAATGTACGATTAACACTTTTACACATTTAATCTCATTTACATGCTCCTGATTATTATAAATCCTTTTTGAACTAAATTTCTTTTCACTTAACTCAAACCGTTAAGTAATATTTATTTTTAAGCTAATACCTTTGCTTAAAATCCCTTTGCAAAACTTGTTACCCAAATTCGGGTTTTAAATATAAAACCTGTTCTTAATTATTTTTTTGATTCCGAGTTCTTTTTAAATGAATCTCACATTAAAAGTATTTCTCTAACTCATTAACATAATAATTTACTTTGGTCGTTAACGACCCCCGTAGTTAATTCCCTTATTTAATTTCCCTTTTAAACTCTTATTAAAATGATACCATTCGATTTATTTCTCAATCTCGTTCTTATAAATCTGATTCACATCGGAGTTGCCTAAAATTAATAATAAATCAAATCTTAATTAAAACATTTATTTAATTCCCTTTCAAAACTTATAAATTCAAATAATATATTTTGAAATCTACTTCCAGTTACAAAAATAAATTTTTATAACTTTGGTTCTGTCGACTCACCGGGTGGTAAACAAAATGATTTAATCTCAGGCCATGAACTGCCGATTACTTAACCAATCTCACCCTTTGGTTAAACCAACCCAAATAAATTTTCCAGCCAAGAGTCACTAATCAATTAAATCCATTTAATTGAAAATTTCTATAATAACTACTGTTCAGCATCAACCAAATAAACAACCAATTCAAACAATCAACATGCTTATAAAACAACGTGGTCCACAGGGTAAATTACCTCTATTTGGTCAAATCGTTAGAATGACGATTGGGAAATTTAACAACAGTTTAATTCCGTCGATTAAATCAACACATGGATCAACCAACAGTCAATTAACAGCCAACAGAACACACAAAAATAGAAACCCAATTTATATAAAATATAAATGGGAAGAAACTGAGTGAGATTTACTCACCTTGATTTGTTTTGTTGATTAAAATGGTTCGGTAGAAATCCGGCAGTATTCAGTATTGACCAAACCCGCTCCATCTCACAGTCTTTGTCCATACGTGTTTAACATGATCGATCGTTCGAAAATCTATTCGTATATGGTCGGAATATGATATGAATAAGCTTGTAAAATATTAATTCAAATTAATACCTTAGATTTAAAACCAATGGACCTTACCCAACTGATTTCGGCCCAATATTCTTTGATTTAGATAAATTATACTGGGCTGCCTTTGTTTGGAGACAAGCCGGCCCATCTCGTATTAACCCCTTCAAACCCTATTTTTGGTTTCCCAAATCACTGAGAAAAACAAAACCACCACCTCCAAGCAGAATTCATCAATGGCCGATCCCAAATCGAAGTCAACCACCATCGAAACCTTGCGCAACCACTCCTCCAGTCTTCCCTTATCTCTCCTCCTTCAGTTGATCCACCAAATCCTAGACAACCCCTTCGACAATCACCACCCCTCACCGATTAACCCCCCACGCCTTCCAGAAATAAAGGAACTTCCTTCCACTTCTACAATCCAACCGACGCTTCCAGAGGGACCAACCCTAAGTCCACAGCTACCAGAAATTTAGTCAGAGGCATCTCGGAAAGAAGAGCGTGGGTTTTATATAACGCAGATAAGTATTCACTTTGATTTTTCTTGCTATTTGATTCTACCTTTTTGATTTTCTTTAGAGGTTCGAATGATTTCCTTTACTGTCTGGGTTCTGGAAAACGAGTGCGTGGATGTATATTTATACTGGTGGATGATCTAGATAGGATCAATGTCAAATTTGAATTGTGAAATCATAGGCTTGCTCATAGCTGAACCTAGGTTTTAGCCGTGATCTTTCCTTATGTCAGCGATGAGATTTGATGCATTCTGTATTGTATATTTCAACACAATGGGTTTGAAGCAGTGATTGAACTATATAGATTAGGTGAGGCTACCACTTGTTTATTCAAATCAGGATTTCTTTTTGAAACTGTGATGTAGAATTTTAAATTATATGGTATCTTCACTGTATGTATTCGACTGTGTGGTGATTTAGCATAGATTTTCTTTATGGATTTTTTTATCAGTTTTAGATTTTCTGCTTGTATTGTCCATTCACCTTTCTGTGCACAAGAATTGGTGAATTGTTTATTCATTTGAAGATTTGAAAATCTGCATTTCGATTTTTAGAAGTATGGCACAGTCCCTGTCTGAAATTTTGCGTTGATTTTTCTTTACCAAACCATATATATAATGATCGAACTGTTTTCCTATAGATTAGGGATCTATTAGGCTATTGAATTGTCCCTTTCATTTGAAGATTTGGGACTGTGTATATCCTGTTTGACTGTCTGAAATTTTATGGTACAGATGCAATATATCTTTAGCTGTCCTGTTTTGTCCAAAAATCTAATTCTCTGTTTTATTTTATTCTTGCATTGGACATTTCAGTTTCAATATATTTTAAGATATTGACATTATGTTGACGTTTAGACTCATGTAAATATTGTTGTAGGAGGAAACTAAAAGCTTTGTTATTCATTCATTTTTTCCTTGTACTTCATATTATGTTTTGCTGGTCATCAAAATGTTATTGAAATCCTTATTGCTTGCTTCCATTGTATGTGATTGGGCACATTTTTGCATGACATAAAAAAAAAGAATGAATTCTTATGTTGTTCTTGATCTATAGAGATTTGATGTGTGGATATATTCAACTGTTCTCTGATTTGATTATTTAGCTATCTGCTAACATTTTTTCTTTTCTCTTTTTTTTTCTTTTCTTCTTTTTCTTTCCAGAGTATTGTCACACATCAAACTTTGTGATGGTGAACATGTATTTGGTTCAGGGATGGGTCTGCGTTACGTTTGTACAAGTATCCGGCAAAAGATTTTGTGCTGAAGCTCAAGGACATGGATATGATTTTCATTTTATTGTGTTTTGCCCTTTGTACAAACAAATACATATATATTGTCAGTTTCTTTTTAGTCGTCCAATTTGCTATTCATAGTCTACTGTTCATGAACAGTGTATATGGAAAATCTGTGTTTTGAAGTTATTGAAAGGACAAGGCGTGTTTTCATTGAAATTTTTAAAATGAATTCTTGTACATTTGGTTTTCATGTGTACAAACAATTATATATATATATATATATATATATATATGAATATGTTGTTTTTTTTTCCTCCTTTTATTTCTGTTTTGGATCTGTGGGGGCTAATATTAGTACGTATATTGGTAATGCCTTTCTTAAGGATTTAGAAAATGGTTTGGTGACCCTTTTGTACTGATGTGTTGCAAATTCAGTGAAGGATTTCCACGAACTAGTTACGAACTCCATGTTCCAGCTTAAATTCTCAATCACACAAAAACAGGTTCCGAGATATAACTTTAACAATAACAAATTATCATATGTATATTTAACTCGAATTGTATAAAATACCAAAACATACCAGTTTAGATTTTAGTCTCTAAATTCGACAAACAACAATTTGGGCTAAACAATATCGAAATATATATATAAATAAATAAATTATAACGCTCAAATTCTGTTTAATAACGATTTAAATATTAAAATCCATTAATATTCCCAATATAATATTTAAAATGATAAATTAAATATTTGACGGTCAAAAATACGGGATGTTACATTCTTCCCCCCTTAAAATAATTTCGTCCTCGAAATTGCTGAGGTAAGAAAGAACGTTACTAACCCATTAATTTCCAAACCCAATTTATTTTAAATTTTTGATTATTCCCATTCAAACAAACTATCATCCAATAACAACCAATTCATCATCATCAGGCAATACACAACCAAATCAACCAAATAAATTGAATTTACATTCAATATTAATAAAATTCCAAATTTAATTAATTTAATTAAATTTGACCAAGTTAAGTTTCAATTCAAACTTCAATCAAATTTGAATTTCATTCACATCAATCAAACACGCAAACCAATATCTCGATAATTTGATAAATTATTTCTTTTCTATAAAATATAATTTGGGTAAATTATTCCATTTACCCTCTTTTCAAAACAATACTGTATCCATTGTCAGTTCTATGCTTTTCAACACTTGAACCGATCAACAAACACAATACAAAACATTTGTAAATAAAATTTACAAGTACGCTCTCTTATATATATACACTCAACCTCGATCTAGTGGTATCACTAACCCCATCTCTATCGAGTCACACCACAGAGCCAAGGTTATTACTAAACCAATAGCTCTGATACCACTGTAACGACCAGGGATTTTCGGCCCGAAAATCGACATAAATACCCTTACCGTAACTCATGCCGACCTTCCAAACACCGAAAACACTGGAACGTTTATAGAAAGAATTTAGAGGGTGAGATAAGAAAGAAAGAATTATTAGAATAGAAGCAGAAGAAGAACCAACACAGAGTCTCACATCGCAGCGAGAAAAATATAATACAGAAATAAATCTTTATTGAGAGCTTTTAAAATACTTACAATATCAGAGTACAACACACATCTGGACAGTTTTGATAATCTGTCCTCATATATTTAATCACAAAGCGGAATATCATTCGTTTGAACATCTTCAGCTCGTCTCTGGACTTCGCAGTACCTGTTGACCTGAACCTGTTCACTCCGAGCTAACCCGAGTATTTACAAAACACCGGGTCAGTCTGGTGAACCAGAGTGAGTAAAACTCGCACAGTATTTAGGGTAAATCATCCAACATGATTTTAAAATTTAAAATCTTTTCAAAAGAAAAGGATAATCGTAAGACCAAATCCACAAATAAACACAGACGGTTTTTACCTTACGATAACCCAAACCATCTTTGAAAACCAATATCTTGTCTGATATTATAATAATGTCTAAATACAAGTAAATATCAATCTAGTGGAACGCTTGCATCTCACGCTCCACGTATATATATACAATCAAAACCGCGGGCGCTTATTGGATATTGGATTCCAACCATGACAAGGTATGGGACCACCTGCCGCTCGTGTATCTCTAGAGGCGAATACACTGGGTTCAACAAGAACGTCTTGCAACCCGGCCCTCACATGACCGACCACTCATTTCTCTTGAGTGTATCGAATGTATATCACCAACGGTTGGACTCAAACCACCGTTCCCGAATGGGCAGAATCGATAGGGTAAGAAACAAAAGGAATTTCTCTAGATAGGTGATTATACACCCTAATGGGAGCGACCCACATAGCCATGCTGCCTGCCCGATTTCTGTCATTTCCTAGTTGTGAGGATTGAGGTCAGAATTTCTTTTACAACACTCGACCACCATTCACTTTGAAATGTCACATCGTCAGATCCGCCAGATATCACTAATTGACGTCCACAAACATATTTGGGAGCTTCCCTGGTACGTTTGAAGAAATCAACGTACGCGATCCTTTGGAAATACTCTGTCAGACACTCGTCCATACAAGTCATCCAGGAACAGGATGAACCAAATGTATTCTCCTACTGCATCTCATATAGGAATCACCCCATGGATCAGTAGCGAGAAATCCTTGCAACCCGTAGATTTCGACAACGACAGAACCACAGTACCTCTTTGGCTGCAAACCGAAGATTATTAGCAGTCCTTCCGCTTACGAAAATCTACGGTCTTCAATGCTCCATCTCGATCATCTTCTAATATCTCCACGTATTTGCTGGTCGGAATGGTTTTCGAATATAAATTCGATCCCGGTCTTTCCGTACCAACAATCGTATTGGACAAGTTTGATAGTCGGTGTTTTAACTATCAAAATAAACAGTGTTTCAATCATGTCAATCAAATGGGTTCACTGGTTCAGTATCCAACATCACATGGCCTTTAAATTAAACAAAACTGTAATTTAAAACTCTCGATATTATAAATAAAATTTCTCGCTTCTTTATTTATCATAAGATTATACTTTAACCCAATTCCTTTTAATACTTAGTAATTAAAATCATACCCAGTTCTCGATATTTTCCCTTCAAAGCAACTCGTAAACAACATTTCAAAATATCTTTAATTCATTACTCCTCAGTATCCAGTGCTTATTCCTGTTGAGTAAAATCCCAGCCTTTACATTATTATTTCATTAATGGAAATAAATTATCACTAATCCCTTTTCACCATTACAACTAATATCCTCCTCAGATAGTTTCGATGTCATTCAAGTTGGGGTATTTAATTACCTCTCATACCTTGATCGACAACGTTCATACCCAAAAGTAAATACGAGTTGTAATATAACAACCAATTCACCTAATCTCCACACAACTTTCCTTTAACTCTTTTATTCGAAAGTATGGTTTTACAACCCTTCTTCCCTTTTTAAAATCCCTTTCTCGAATATACCATTCGTTCTTAGTTCACTAATTTCTAAATCATCGCTTTTAACTCTGCTTCCAAACTCATGTGTATAACTCAAATTTGATTACAAAATCTCACGATCCACTTCTTTTACCAAATCCACTTTTACCACCCTTCTCAAAACCCTTTGACAATTCCGGCTTTGAAATCTTATTTTAATCGCCTCCCTTTTTTTACTTAATCCCTTATTAAGTACTTTTAATGTACGATTAACACTTTTACACATTTAATCTCATTTACATGCTCCTGATTATTATAAATCCTTTTTGAACTAAATTTCTTTTCACTTAACTCAAACCGTTAAGTAATATTTATTTTTAAGCTAATACCTTTGCTTAAAATCCCTTTGCAAAACTTGTTACCCAAATTCGGGTTTTAAATATAAAACCTGTTCTTAATTATTTTTTTGATTCCGAGTTCTTTTGTGACGATCCCAAAACCCCGTGACACGGTGTTAAGGATAATCATTGGAATATAACACATTAATCATCATTAGCAGATCACAGATAATAGCATAAATAGAAAATAGAATAATTTACACACATATGACAGCGGAATCATATATATATCATCACATCAGAGAAGCACAGTACAGGATACAACTTAGTGCATAATGATACATAATCAGTCACCATCGCCTGAGGCGGAATCATACATAAAGAGTACACAAAAGGAATATCAGTCTACATCGCCAATGGCGGAATCATAATATAGATACAATAATGGCGGAGAAAATCCGAGTCAGCACAGTGTAGTCAAGCCTCGCCATGAGCCAAAAGGTGCGTCAGAAACCTGTAACTAGGCTGCCCGTGTGAAAATGAGGGCACCCGAGTTTGCAAGGTGAAACAAACTACGAGTCAGTCATGGGACTGGTATGAGAAATTTACTCAACTTATTAACAACAATAATAAGGCAAATCAAAGGACCACGCCACTTTCGCGGAACGGGTTTACTCCAATGAGTGCTAGTGCATGGAATAAAGTAAATGATTAAATCAACGCAATGCTTTTTATAAAATGAAGCCATTATAAGACCTAGGTCCCATCACACAATGCAACGCAAGCCGGAGGATAGAGTTTTTACCTTATAATGGCCAAAGATGATTCATACGAATAAAACAAAGGTGTTCGATATTATTACTAGTGCATATATGTTTCAAAAGCAATTCAATCATAAATATCAATCCTAGGCGGCATAGCTACCATCTACTATATCGCCATACTAGTAATACAATCATATTCGCATATTTCGTATTGGAAATTGGATTCCTTCATGAGTCGAGGCAAGGGGCAAGCTCCTCTCCGTTCGAGACACTCTAGCAAATGCCTCGGGACCGCACACAGCAATCCCCTGGATCCTCCAAGGCCGGTCCTCTCTTACTTTTGAGGATTAATTATTCCTGAACACATGTTTCTCGGTCCTTACAGACCTATAATCGAGGCGCCTCACATTCCAACAACCACACAGGTGAAAAGTAGATATAAATGTCAGGGCTGGGAGGTCACTGACACCACCATAGCTAGAAAGAAACGTCATGCACTCCTTGGGTCCTTCTCCCGTTTTTGACTCATACCGGGGTGTGAGGCTCGCGAATTTACGTTACACACAAAGCTACGTCACACAGACCATGCTTTGATCATCAACCACAAGACTTTGCTTTGCAACAGAAGCCTTGATCATATGCCACTTAGGCGTGCCACACAGGCAATCCACTCCATGCGACTGATTTCTGTCAATACATAACCTCTGAGCTCGTACGTCTCAGAGAAGGGCGTTAAGCAAGAGAATAAATTCTCCACCGCCAAACAGATATATATTTAACAGAGATCAATCAACACAGAATAAAATCCAATGTCAGACACACAGTCCATTTACAAGTCCGTTCTGGGTCTGAACGAAACCGGAGGCACCAATTCCTCGCATATCCGTACAATCAACAGTATGTGTGGACGGCTACTACTTCAATTCCTTCATGGTAGCTACTCCAATCACGAGCATCAGTAGCGCCCATCCATCCAATGTGGAGATCGTCGGTCTTCAGTCATCTTCGACTCTTCGACTTCTCAACGTCGATCGATTATTTGAAATGAGATAAACTCGGCCTTTTCAAATAACCCACGTATATTTAGATTTTCAAATCAATTAATCACATGGTTGGACTATTCAACATTCACATTTCAGTTATTTAGTTATAATTTTCATGTCAAATACATTCAACCATCACATATCAAGCAAACACAACAAAATTGGTTTATTTTCACTCTATATCGTCTATAGTACTTTATAACGATATATCGCCATTTTTATTTAATTTAAAACAGCCATATTTAATTAAACGACGTTTCAGGTCGTGTCGATGCACTGGCGCTGCTTTTCATTAATTTTGTTTTACACATATATGAAAATCTAACCGTTGGATCTTTACAGATTTTACATCATTAGGAAGGTCATTTCAAAACGAATCCAACGGTTTCAGTTTTGGGAAAATCCGACGGTCGGATCTTCCACACTAACCATTTGAAGTTACGCTTTCAATTTACGAACTGCAGCGTCGTTATTCGATTTAATTTATTTATATTTATTTATATATATATATATATATATATATATAATCGTTTCTGGCGCGGTTTTTCTTCAGTTTTGAATTAAACATTCCAGACAATCCAACCGTCGGATCTTCACAAAGTTGGTGCCGTTGGAAAGATATTTCCAAGGCGGACCCAACGGTTGCGGTTTTGGGAAAATCCAATGGTCAGATTTCCCGCACTAGTCGTTTGAAATCACGGTTTCAAAACACGAATTGCACGGCCACGTTTCGTTTTAATTCTATTTATATTTATAGTTATATAAATATAGTTCTTTCAAAAATTCCTATCTCGTTTCCACTTCAATTATTTCACTAACGCCTTTAAATTTTGGAAAATTTCGCCATAACCTCCTTTGTACGGGAGGGTCTGGGAAAATTCCCAAATAGCCACACAGGCGTCTCATACCAAAAAGAAAAAGAAAAAGCCAAGCGGCTAGCCAACATGCTCATAAAATCATCACCCAAACAAAGCGGTAATTGTGTACCTATTTGTCGGGCACAAAATTCTATTTCTCTTCTCTAGCCCCTTTTGCTTTAACCTGTTCAATAGATATGCATGTACATATATACAATTTCTAACATTTATCATTTTCCATTCAATTTCATATTTGATTTGCTTTGGTTTAAAAACACCATTCATTCTAATGTTGCATGCATAGGCTAAAATCATATCATTAGCTAGTTAATGTATATTTCAACTCATGCACGTTTATTTGAACAAGTGGCTATTTTTAACACTTCACATTTCAAAGATGATAATTTTGGCGAACTAAAATAGATTTCAACACATGACTATTTTATTTAGTTCCTATGCATGTTAAAATTAATATTTCTTTCACAAATATTTACTTCAACGTCCGCATATCTTTAGCATATCACAAATATGATAAAAATGATATTTTTATCATTCAAAATATTTATTCAACCAATGGATGGTTTCAACACTTCATAGTTTCAATAAAAATGTAATTTTTATTGTTCGATCTTTTTATTCAACACATAAACTTTTCCACTACACACACTTCTCAACAAATGAGTATTTCCACACATGGACATTTTATTTATGTTGTTCATATTAGAAAGATGGGATTTTTATGGTTGAAATTATTTATATAAGGCGAATATTTTTCATACTTCATATATATAAAAAAATGTGATTTTTATTGTTTAACCACTTCACTCATTCACAAATGAATTTAATTTTCACACAACACTTTTCAACACATGAATATTTCCACACATGGATATAGTTTCAATATATGACTTTGATTTCAACGCATGAAAATAATTTCAACATATGAAAATAATTCTAACACACAAAGATTATTCAAAATTTCGGCAGCATAACGGCAGGGTAGTTAAAACCGGCACCGTCCCTAGTACGGCTCCTCGCTCTACCTTAAAACCTCGTGGTTTTTGACAATGCGGATTCATGCATCTAATTCGCACGCAGGCGGCATGTTTATTTTTATTTCCACAAACATTTTCAATTGATTTCAATCACCAATGGGTATTTTTCAACCACAACCAAACAATATCAACCACAAACAATTATTCAACCATTCGTATTTTTCATCCAATATTTCACATCAATTCACCACAATAAATATCGTCCATGGTTTGTGGGCGAGGGGAGTACATATATATATAATATAATATATATTTGCTATATTTCACTTGCATTTCAACACAAATATCACTTATTCTATGCATGTAAAAATTCATACTTCGCTTATATAGCTTACACTACGCATGTACATGAGGTATACAACACGTATGTAATTTATATTTCGCTTATATAAATTATACACGACATTTTCCATTCAATTTCACGTTAATTTAGATTTCTCACCTTGGTTTTCTGAGCGCTAAAAATCGATACGATGTCAGAAAAATCCGTAGCTTCTTCTATTGGGTAGAGAGATTCCTTGCGGTCTCGATGTTTCCTGTTTCATCGAATTTCGTCAACACACCAAAAAGATATGATTTTTCAAAGTGTAAAGATCAAAGAAAAACTCACTTTCACGAAGCTTCAAAACTAGGTTTACAGTTTTCGCGAGAACCGGGACACGAGGGGACGATCAGGGAGTTGGACGTGGAAGAGCTTCGAGAGGGCTACAGGCGCGCGGTGGTTTGGTGGCGTTCGGTGGTCCAGATCGGCGGCGGCGGCAGTTTAAAGGTCGAAACTTTGGAAGGGGATATCTCGACGTAGAAGCAACGATAGGGGGAGCTCCTTATATGGATTTGAAGAGGGGAAGGAGAACTACAAAAAGTTGAACTGGGGGAGGAGCTAATTCGGGCTATGGCGATCGGAAATCGCCAGGGAAGGGGGGAAAAGGTTTCCGTCGTCGATGTCGGGGTCGGGGGGGGGGGGGTTCTGATTTTTTTTTTATGAATGGAGAAATATGATTGGTCGAGGATTATATTTAATTTTTAAATAGTGTTTTCTCAAATGAACTCCTTTTTAAACCCAACGACTGTCGCCCCTAGCTAAATACCCCCATTCCGGACACAATGGGATATGTTTCGTAGGCCCATTCGACTGTTACAGTCAGTTATTTTTCAAATTAAAGTATAAAACATTTAATTTTTAACTCTGAACGCACATTTCAATTTGCCAGGGCCACAAACTGATTCGAAAAATTCCAGAAAAATAAATCTAGCTATGTTTTGATGCTACGGTCCCAACAAAACTAGTTTCATCGAATTCTGAGGTCATTTGAAAAATGGCCATTTTCTGGTCGATCCAATTTAACAGAAATCGACCAAACACCTTTTCTTTTGCTACGCTCACATACTAGCTTCAAAAATTATGAAATTTGAAACCCAGCAATAGTTTGACATCCCGAACCCAACAAAAGTGGTTTCGTCGAATTCCGAGGTCGTATGCAAAATATCAATTTTCCAGGCCTATATATTCTATATACCGACTCTTCTGAAAATTCATTCGGCCATAACTTTTGATTCCCGTTATGAAACTTCGATTTTTCAGATTCGTTAGAAAGGTATTGACTAACAGATTTAAATATTTTTGGTTTCGCTAAAATCCGTTATATTTTCCACCCTGCATAGTCGGTCAAAGTTTGAATTCAAAATTTCAAACTGACTCACTATTTCTAATTCACTATTTTATTGAAATATTCTATTTCAATTGTTCAAATCCCTTTGAAATAACCAATTTAAAAATTTTAAATTGGCTCGTATTTTCCGGGTTATTACAATCTCCCCCACTTAAAACTTTTCGTCCTCGAAAAGGAAACAACAGTAAAGTAGGAAATAAAATGTAAATGCAAAGTATTGTAAAGGTACCTTGCACCGGAGTTAGTCAGAGATATCCACTCTGCATTTGGGGTAAGCTTGCTTAATGCTTTCCTCAGTTTCCCAGGTACAGTCTTTAGGATCACTGCTCCACTGTACTTTAACTAAATGAACCTTTTTGCTTCGGAGTTCTCTAGTTTCTTTGCCAACAATCTTTAATGGCTCTCTTTTGAGTGCTAATTCTGGAGTTATCTCCACATCCCGTTGCACTGCTTCTTCTACAACAAGATCCGGATCATGCACATGTCTCCTAAGTTGAGATACGTGAAAAACATTGTGCACTCCAGGCAACCAATCTGGTAATTGAACCCTATAAGCAAGAGTTCCAATTCGCTCAAGTATAGGAAAGGGACCAATAAATTTCGGTGCCAACTTCCCAGTCTTGCCAAATCAGATTACTCCTCTCATCGGAGAAACCTTTAGATAAACATGATCACCAACAGTAAATGTCAAATCTCTCCTTCTAGAGTCTGCATAACATTTCTGTCGACTTTGAGCGGTTTTCAATCGCTTCTTGATGAAGTCCACTTTATCAGATGCTTCCCTAATCATATCGGGTCCTAGTACAAGTCTGTTGCCAGGTTCTACCCAACATGCTGGAGATCTGCAGGGTCTGCCATATAATGCTTCAAATGGTGACATTCTCAAACTTGCTTGATAGCTATTGTTATATGAGAATTCTGCCAAATGCAAATGATCTTCCCATGACCCACCAAAATCAATTATGCAAGCCCGCAATAAATCTTCTAGAATTCTATTCACCCGCTCGGTTTGGCCATCTGTTTGAGGGTGATAAGCGGTGCTCATATTCAGTTTTGTTCCCAATTCTGTCCGGAAAGCCTCCCAGAACTTGCTAGTAAATAGGGGATCTCTATCACTGACTATGCTGATGGGAATTCCATGCATCTTAACAATTTCTCTGAAATATATCTGTGCTAGACTTTGGGCAGTTCTATTGGATCTGACAGGTATAAAATGGGCAGTCTTCGTGAAGCGATCTACGATTACCCAAATGCTGTCATTACCTTTCTTGGTTCGCGGCAAACCATCTATGAAATCCATGGAAATCTGTTCCCATTTCCAGCCTGGGACTTCCAACGGTTGCAACAGTCCAGCTAGCTTCTGTTGGTCACTCTTGACCAATTGACAAGTAGGGCATCTGCTAACATACAAAGAAATATCTCTTTTCATTGCCTTCCACCAGAAAGTGCGTTTGATATCGTTGTACATTTTACTCACCCCAGGATGGATGCAAAATTTGGATTTATGACATTCGTCCAGCACTCCTCTTCGAAGGCCTGGAATATTTGGGATGCAAATCCTATTATTTAACCTGAGAACCCCCCTATTGTCAATACGGAAACTCATGGTTTCGCCTTCCTTGACTCTTTGACTGATTCTCTGAATGAATTCATCGTCTTTTTGAAGGGCTGAAATCCTATCAATCAACCCAGGTGTAATTATAAGATGGGCAACGATTGCGGTCTTTCTACTAAGCGCGTCCGCTACTACGTTAGCTTTCCCTGGCGTATACAGGATATCAAGATCATACGCTGCAAGAAATTCTAGCCAACGCTGCTGTCTCAGATTCAGATCTTTCTGGGTATATAAATACTTCAACGATTGGTGATCTGTGTACAGTATAAACTTCTCACCCAATAAATAATGCCTCCAGATTTTCAAGGCAAATACGATGGCTAGCAACTCAAGATCATGAGTCACATAATTCTTCTCATGCGGTTTCAGTTGGCGGCTTGCATAAGCGACTACTTGGCCTCTCTGCATTAACACTGCACCAAGACCTCTAATAGAAGCATCTGTCCAAACCGTTAAGTCCTGATTGCCATCAATAATGGTTAACACTGGAGCGGTGGTCAGCTTCGATTTCAATTCCTAGAAAGCTTCTTCACAGTCGGAAGTCCACTTAAACTTCTCGTGTTTCTTTGTGAGCTTCGTTAACGGACCGGATATCTTCGAAAAATCCTTAACGAACTTTCGATAATAACTAGCCAACCCCATAAAACTTCTAACTTCTGTGGGAGTAGTGGGTTGTTTCCAGTCTTGAATCGCTGTTATTTTGCTTGGGTCAACAGAAATTCCTTTCTCTGACACGACATGGCCAAGAAATTTGACTTCTTCTTGCCAGAAGACACATTTAGAGAATTTGGCTTTGAAGACGTTCTTCCTTAGAATCTCCAATACTTGTTCTAAGTGTTTTTCATGCTCGGGTTTTGATTTGGAGTAGATTAAAATATCATCGATGAATACGAGGACAAATTTATTCAGAACTCCCCTGAACACTCTATTCATTAGATCGACAAAGTATGCTGGAGCGTTACATAGGCCAAACGACATTACTAACCATTCATAGAATATGTCTGGACCTCTGAAAGCGTTCAAAGGAACACACTCTTCTGCTATTCTCAATTGATGAAAACCTGTATCTAGGTCCATTCGGGAAAATACTTTTGCCCCATTCAATTGGTCTAGCAAATCATCAATGCGGGGTAATGGATATTTGTTTTTGAGCGTCTGTTTGTTGAGGTCTTGGTAATCAACACATAATCGAAGAGTACCGTCTGACTTTGGGACAAACACAACAGCTGCACCCCAATTAGAAAAACTAGGTCTGATTAGACCCTTCCACAACAGTTGACGAGTTTGATCGCCTAATTCTTCTTTTTCTTTCGGAGTCATTCTACGAATTGGATGCACCACTGGTCTGGCATTGGGAATTAGATCGATTCGGAATTCTATTTCTCTTTGCGGAGGTAAGTTTTCAACTTCTTCAAACACATCCGCATAGTTTCTTACAATCGGAATCTTTTCTATGGAAGTGGGGATAAGTTCTAATGCTGACCAAAATTCTTCTCTATTCGGATTCGAACCATGGCAGGGTATATATACATGTCCAAGCTCCGTTCGGATTTTAACAATCCTTTCTGCACATTTTACCTCCGCTTCGTATTTCGTTAACCATTCTAACCCAAGGATAACGTCGAATTCGGGAAAATCCATAACAATCAAATTAATGGAAAATTTGTAGAAAGAATAAGAGATTGGCACTCTACAACATGTACTGAGAGTAACAGGACCCCCTATCGGGTTATGAACTTCAACCGATTCTTTAAGCTTTCGCTGTTTTAACTTTAATTTGTGCATTGTGTGTCTAGCAATAAAACTACGTGATGCACCTGTGTCAAATAATACAGAAACAGGAATATTTTTAATTGTAAGGGTACCTCCCAAAACATCGGGTTTACCTGCTCCATCGGAAGCAGCTGGCGGGCTAGACCCGTCCTAGACATGAGCTACTGTAGCTTTCTTCAACAAAGGACAGTCTTTGACCAGATGATCGGTCTTGCGACAGTTGAAGCACGAGCGAGGGTTCTGAGAGCCTTGGCTCGAGCCTTGAGAATTCGTTTTCTGCCTCTTCGGAGCTGTGCAGACGTTTGAGTAGTGCCCCGGCTTACCACAGTTAAAGAAATTTCCTCTTGGCGGCTTGCCAGTCTGAGGCTTTGAAGATGCTGCTTGGCTTGACTCGCCCTGATTTACAGCTGGCTTACGCTTGTTTCCGGCTTGTCTTCTAGCGCGATCCTGATCCAGATGCCTTTGATCAAGGTCTTCATAGTTGCATGTCATTTCCACCAGCTCGTTGAATTCCAGCTTGACATGGGCCATGGCTCTATCATGATATTGTCGTCTTAGTCCAAGGATAAACCTCTTATTTTTGGATTTCGCGGTGGCGACGAGCTCTGGAGCATAGGGCGACAACATTGTAAATTTGTTCAGATAATCTTGCACGGAAAGATCCCCTTGCTGGAGATTGGCGAAGTCATCGTGCATTCTTTCTAGAGCTTGTTCTGGGACATATTCCTCCTTGAAGAGTTCTTTAAATCCATCCCAAGTTCTTCCAGCTTCTCTGTTCCCGGCGGTAAGAGATTCCCACCATAATTCAGCTTGTTCCTGCATAATCCAGGCGCCCATAATAGCTTTGTCTTCGTCTCCAAGCCTTAGGCCTTCAAGAATTTTCTCGCATGTTTTGAGCCATGCAAGGTCCTCTATTACGGTGCCAGTTCCCGAGAAGGTCTTGCCTCCTAAGTTCTTATATCTCTTAGCTACACGGTCAAGCTCGAAGTATTGAGCTGCCGGAGGTTGTATCAAAGGTCCTTCTTGAGCTGGGATTTCTCCCCTTCCTCGGCCTCGGCCGGCACGGCCTCCTCTAGCGGCGGATGCTCTGGTAGCCATTTATCAAATTCTGTATAAGCAACGAAAAAGTCAGCTAACAGAAATGATAGCCTATTGCATAGTTAAGCAGAAATTTCTACGGAAAGATGACGATGGACTGATCAATTGTTTTTGCTCTTCTGCTCAGCTCATTCTAGGACTTTGCTAGTCCTATCTCTAATGAGCGACTCGCCTTAGAATACTACTGATTCTATTTTGACGAAGTGTTTAATGTGTTAGACTCCAGAACTAAGGTTAACCAAAGCTCTGATACCAGCTGTGACGATCCCAAAACCCCGTGACACGGTGTTAAGGATAATCATTGGAATATAACACATTAATCATCATTAGCAGATCACAGATAATAGCATAAACAGAAAATAGAATAATTTACACACATATGACAGCGGAATCATATATATATATCATCACATCAGAGAAGCACAGTACAGGATACAACTTAGTGCATAATGATACATAATCAGTCACCATCGCCTGAGGCGGAATCATACATAAAGAGTACACAAAAGGAATATCAGTCTACATCGCCAATGGCGGAATCATAATATAGATACAATAATGGCGGAGAAAATCCAAGTCAGCACAGTGTAGTCAAGCCTCGCCATGAGCCAAAAGGTGCGTTAGAAACCTGTAACTAGGCTGCCCGTGTGAAAATGAGGGCACCCGAGTTTGCAAGGTGAAACAAACTACGAGTCAGTTATGGGACTGGTATGAGAAATCTACTCAACTTATTAACAACAATAATAAGGCAAATCAAAGGACCACGCCACTTTCGCGGAACGGGTTTACTCCAATGAGTGCTAGTGCATGAAATAAAGTAAATGATTAAATCAACGCAATGCTTTTTATAAAATGAAGCCATTATAAGACCCAGGTCCCATCACACAATGCAACGTAAGCCGGAGGATAGAGTTTTTACCTTATAATGGCCAAAGATGATTCATACGAATAAAAAAAGGTGTTCGATATTATTACTAGTGCATATATGTTTCAAAATCAATTCAATCATAAATATCAATCCTAGGCGGCATAGCTACCATCTACTATGTCGCCATACTAGTAATACAATCATATTCGCATATTTCGTATTGGAAATTGGATTCCTTCATGAGTCGAGGCAAGGGGCAAGCTCCTCTCCGTTCGAGACACTTTAGCAAATGCCTCGGGACCGCACACAGCAATCCCCTGGATCCTCCAAGGCCGGTCCTCTCTTACTTTTGAGGATTAATTATTCCTGAACACACGTTTCCCGGTCCTTACAGACCTATAATCGAGGCGCCTCGCATTCCAACAACCACACAGGTGAAAAGTAGATATAAATGTCAGGGCTGGGAGGTCACTGACACCACCATAGCTAGAAAGAAACGTCATGCACTCCTTGGGTCCTTCTCCCATTTTTGACTCATACCGGGGTGTGAGGCTCGCGAATTCACGTTACACACAAAGCTACGTCACACAGACCATGCTTTGATCATCAACCACAAGACTTTGCTTTGCAACAGAAGCCTTGATCATATGCCACTTAGGCGTGCCACACAGGCAATCCACTCCATGCGACTGATTTCTGTCAATACATAACCTCTGGGCTCGTACGTCTCAGGGAAGGGCGTTAAGCAAGAGAATAAATTCTCCACCGCCAAACAGATATATATTTAACAGAGATCAATCAACACAGAATAAAATCCAATGTCAGACACACAATCCATTTACAAGTCCGTTCTGGGTCTGAACGAAACCGGAGGCACCAATTCCTCGCATATCCGTACAATCAACAGTATGTGTGGACTGCTACTACTTCAATTCCTTCATGGTAGCTACTCCAATCATGAGCATCAGTAGCACCCATCCATCCAATGTGGAGATCGTCGGTCTTCAGTCGTCTTCGACTCTTCGACTTCTCAACGTCGATCGATTATTTGAAATGAGATAAACTCGGCCTTTTCAAATAACACACGTTTATTTAGATTTTCAAATCAATTAATCACATGGTTGGACTATTCAACATTCACATTTCAGTTATTTAGTTATAATTTTCATGTCAAATACATTCAACCATCACATATCAAGCAAACACAACAAAATTGGTTTATTTTCACTCTATATCGTCTATAGTACTTTATAACGATATATCGCCATTTTTATTTAATTTAAAACGGCCATATTTAATTAAACGACGTTTCAGGTCATGTCGATGCACTGGCGCTGCTTTTCATTAATTTTGTTTTACACATATATGAAAATCTAACCGTTGGATCTTTACAGATTTTACATCATTAGGAAGGTCATTTCAAAACGAATCCAACGGTTTCAGTTTTGGGAAAATCCGACGGTCGGATCTTCCACACTAACCATTTGAAGTTACGCTTTCAATTTACGAACTGCAGCGTCGTTATTCGATTTAATTTAATTATGTTTATATATATATATATATATAATCGTTTCTGGCACTGTTTTTCTTCAGTTTTGAATTAAACATTCCAGACAATCCAACCGTCGGATCTTCACAAAGTTGGTGCCGTTGGAAAGATATTTCCAAGGCGGACCCAACGGTTGCGGTTTTGGGAAAATCCAATGGTCGGATTTCCCGCACTAGTCGTTTGAAATCACGGTTTCAAAACACGAACTGCACGGCCACGTTTCGTTTTAATTCTATTTATATTTATAGTTATATAAATATAGTTCTTTCAAAAATTCCTATCTCGTTTCCACTTCAATTATTTCACTAACGCCTTTAAATTTTGGAAAATTTCGCCATAACCTCCTTTGTACGGGAGGGTCTAGGAAAATTCCCAAATATCCACACAGGCGTCTCATATCAAAAAGAAAAAGAAAAAGCCAAGCGGCTAGCCAACAGGCTCATTAAATCATCACCCAAACAAAGCGGTAAATGTGTACCTATTTGTCGGGCACAAAATTCTATTTCTCTTCTCTAGCCCCTTTTGCTTTAACCTGTTCAAAAGATATGCATGTACATATATACAATTTCTAACATTTATCATTTTCCATTCAATTTCATATTTGATTTGCTTTGGTTTAAAAACACCATTCATTCTAATGTTGCATGCATAGGCTAAAATCATATCATTAGCTAGTTAATGTATATTTCAACTCATGCACGTTTATTTGAACAAGTGGCTATTTTTAACACTTCACATTTCAAAGATGAAAATTTTGGCGAACTAAAATAGATTTCAACACATGACTATTTTATTTAGTTCCTATGCATGTTAAAATTAATATTTCTTTCACAAATATTTACTTCAACGTCCGCATATCTTTAGCATATCACAAATATGATAAAAATGATATTTTTATCGTTCAAAATATTTATTCAACCAATGGATGGTTTCAACACTTCATAGTTTCAATAAAAATGTAATTTTTATTGTTCGATCTTTTTATTCAACACATGAACTTTTCCACTACACACACTTCTCAACAAATGAGTATTTCCATACATGGACATTTTATTTATGTTGTTCATATTAGAAAGATGGGATTTTTATGGTTGAAATTATTTATATAAGGCGAATATTTTTCATACTTCATATATATAAAAAATGTGATTTTTATTGTTTAACCACTTCACTCATTCACAAATGAATTTAATTTTCACACAACACTTTTCAACACATGAATATTTCCACACATGGATATAGTTTCAATATATGACTTTGGTTTCAACGCATGAAAATAATTTCAACATATGAAAATAATTCTAACACACAAAGATTATTCAAAATTTCGGCAGCATAACGGCAGGGTAGTTAAAACCGGCACCGTCCCTAGTACGGCTCCTCGCTCTACCTTAAAACCTCGCGGTTTTTTACAATGGGGATTCATGCATCTAATTCGCACACAGGCGGCATGTTTATTTTTATTTCCACAAACATTTTCAATTGATTTCAATCACCAATGGGTATTTTTTAACCACAACCAAACAATATCAACCACAAACAATTATTCAACCATTCGTATTTTTCACCAATATTTCACATCATTCACCACAATAAATATCGTCCACGGTTTGTGGGCGAGGGGAGTACATATATATATAATATAATATATATTTGCTATATTTCACTTGCATTTCAACACAAATATCACTTATTCTATGCATGTAAAAATTCATACTTTGCTTATATAGCTTACACTACGCATGTACATGAGGTATACTGTAACACCCCGAGAATTCTGTAACTGTGAAATTCATGAATTAAAGTATAATCAAATTCAAATCAAAGAACTAAGGGAAACGGGATACGCCATTGCGTTCGTCTCGGAAAAATACGCGAAATAGAGTCTGAGTTTTCGAAAAACGGAGTCCGTATGAAGAAGATATGGCCTTCGGAAGTTTTGAATTAAATTTAAAATTCAAACAGAGTAAAATAATTAAAAATCGGGCCCAGTGGGCCAGGGCGGATAAACACCCGCCTAGGCCACGCAGGTCGACTGGGCTGTCGACCTGGGCTACCCATGTCGACAGGGCTGTCGACAGCCCTGTCGACAGGGGTGTCGACCTGGTCGAGCCCAGTCAACCTGGCTGGCCAGGTCTGTGTTTGGTCGAATTTCTGTGGTCTGCTTTGTCACTAGGGCTAGGTGGCAAGTTCTAATTGGTCTCTCTATCTAATGAATGGCTATGATCAATCCAAGCAACATCAATGGTCCTAATCAATTCCTAACCTCTATATAAACAACCCTAGACTAAACCCTAATCTATTCATTCAAATTAAGAACATAGCCGCCATGTTGCTGAGGAACGACTAAGGATAGCCGCCAACTAGAGAGAGAATTAGGAAGAAAGTTCTAAAGCCTAAAGCAATTCAAGCAACCTAAAGCCAATCAATTCAACAAAGGAATCATATCTCTTAATTTGAGAATTCGCCGCAACCATTGTAAGTAGAGTACTACTTTGGTATGAATAAACAATTGTATTGATTTGTATGCTTGAATTGGGATAATAAAGTAGTTCATATTTGTGCAAAATTATGTTATTCATTATAAAGAACTACATGTGGTAGTTCTATGCAAATATACGTTTGGAATATTGCGCAAATTATGTAATCTATGTTGAAGCTACATGTATGTAGTTGATTGAAATTCATGCGAGTTTGGGGCTTTGTTATTATGTCGTCATGATGTATATTTTGTGCATAAATCATTTTGCAAGTAATTGAAACAAGTTTGGTTGTTATAGTTCATATGAAACTATGTTGGAATTTTGACACCATAATCCATGTATTAAGTCATGCTTTTGCAAACTTATGAATATGGCTAGGCTATGAATGATATTTGGCATAATTGAAATCCATGATTAAGTCTATCTTGTTTACAAGAATTATATGATGACATATGTGAGACATGGCTAGGTTAGACTCAAAAATCCCTTTTTGCAAGTTTAAAGCAAACACCATGTTAGAAATATTTATGCATAAGTATATTTATACTATCGTTATGTGATTAGACTTAAACCAAAATTTAGTTGATCTATGCTTCTGTGTTAGTAACAAAGTATCCCCTTTGTAAACATGTAGAAACCTTATGAACATGACTTGTTTATGTTTATGCCGTGTTTATGCTAAAAGTATTTATGCCATGCTTATGTTTGACATTATGCTATGCTTATGCTAGGAATATTTATGACATGCTTATGTTTGACATTATGCCTAAATAAGAATATAGGTTCATGTTGTAGTTAAACCTATGCAAGTTCACATGCTTTGATTCATGTCACCTATGTTACCACTATGCAAGTACACCAATTTCTATTTTGTATTTCCAACGTCGTATTGCAAGTTCACGCGCTCACCTTCCCCTCTTTGTGTATACGCCATAAGCCTCCCCTTTTCGCATGGCTAAATTGGGCTTTAAATGGCTAAGCCCAATATATATATATATAAACGGACGTGTAAAACGGGGGAAAATAACATTGGGTTAAAAATTAATTAATGAATGAAAATATAGAATAGAAGGGCCCAAATTCAAGTATGGGTTGGGCCCGTGATTGGTGTAATCTTTACACCATTAACTTAATAATGGGCCGCAAATATTTACATATAAATAAAGAAGAATGACAAAATATGTAAATGTAGAACATACGATGTGTTTAACCCGAGGTTGGATTGAGTTGTGATGTAAACCTGCCCGGAACCGCCCGGCTGTCCAGTAGTCACAACAATACCTATCCAATGTGGGAGGTTAAACATGGAGCCCAGCAAGGACCCGAGGTTAGACTGAGTTGCGGCGTAAGACTGCCCGGAACCAACCGGCAACAGGCAGCCACAACAATACCTGTCTAATGTGAGAGGTCAGGGCCTTAATAAGACAATTAAGGCTGAGTCAGGATTGATAGGATTAAGTGAACTAAAGACTTAATCAAAATGGAACATGCTAAACTAAACGGACTGGTGGGGGTTAGGTTAGAAACACTTAACCAACTTAGCATGTTGGCTAGAGATAGAAAACCTAGTAACGGGGGACCCTTTTCAGCAGTAACCCTAAAAGGTGTATCATGATACCCTGAAACTAGGCAGGTTGGGGCACGATTACTGGGCTGATTGTAAGAGGTCAAAGCGACGGCGGTGGTGTAGCAGTGTAGGTTCTAACGGAGTGCGGGCGTGCACACACTCCGGTGCAGAAAAATAAGGCACTGGACACCAGTAGCTTACCTGTGCATTCTAAGGTTGTGTCGGGCCGCCACTATGGGACTTGATACACCCCATGGTGGGACCAGCATAGGTAACTACAACATCGGGGGCCGTAAGACACATGTAACTATGCGAGTAGGAGCCGATCATCATAGAATGGATCACATCACCCCGATTATGGGGTGCAAATTGGAAACTAGTTTATATGGGTTCAGAGATTAACATGGGGTACGATAGTATATTCGACCCTAGACAACTTAACCAAGTTTATAGTGCATGCCCACTTCTTGTTTATACTTATCATACCCAGTTCTTTATTCATAGACAAAATAGTACTAGACTTACTCAGGCTTTATGTCTGACTCTACTTTTCTTTCGTCTTCTTTCTTCCGTTCCCCCCCCCCAGGTCCTCAGGGAGGGAACACAGCAGCTTGATCAACCTCAACATCCAGCTTGAAGAAGAGAAATGTATTGCTTGGACTTTCCTGTTTTGAACTATGGCTTTGGACAATCCACTATGGGGCTTTTGCAGTTTATCTATGTTTTATTTATGCTTCTTTAAATAATGTACTCAAGACAGATTATGAAAGTGTTATGTTATGTTTTTGGAAAGGATGTTGTTGTAACACGTATTTGACTTTGTGAAATAAAAGTTTGTTATTCTTCCGCTGTTTACAAGTATGTGTTCTTATATCTGTCTTGTATATCTGTGACTTGTACTTATAAACCTCCACCAAAATTAGGGCATTCCCTTTGAGAGTGACCCTAACGGAGGTGGGGTGTTTCACTTGGTATCAGAGCCAGGTTTACCAGATAAGATAAAAAGTTTTGAAAAAAAATTATTTTCAAAAAGGAAATTTAAAGAAGCATTTTTAAAAGAAAAATATTATTTTATTTTTAAAAGGCAAAGTCCACTCCCCAAAGCCGTAGGTACTATCTCTTATCCTTCGTTTTGAATCTATCCTTTTTGTTTCAGCATGTCCCAAGAACTTAACTTGCCTGAAGGGGTGCCAATACCTGGTTGGTTTAGACGGTTCTTAGAAGCAAGGGCCACTCAGCCAGGTCCTACCGTTCCTCCTCCCCCAGCTGAAGGAAATCATCCAGCTGCAGCAGCACCTTTTCCTCCACCTCCTCCTCGGGGAAACACTTTTGCTAAGATATGTAAAGATTTTAAAGCTATGGGAGGAAGGGATTTCCATGGAACTGAGTCCTTCGTAGCAGCTAGGAATTGGCTGAAAGAAACGGAGGACATATTCATCATCTTTGAGGTAGAGGATAGACAATAAGTACAACTGGCGGTGTGGCTATTGAAGGGCGAGGCTTCCTACTGGTGGGAAGTCACTAATGCTGAAAGACCAGTGGAGACATGGGAGGACTTTAGGGCAAGGTTTGAGACCAAATTTCTCTAAGATGCGGAAAGAAGTTTGCAGTTAGAAAAAATCTTATTTCTTAAGCAAGGGGACAAGACAGTCAGAGAGTATGTGAATCAGTTCGATGAGCTGGCTAGGTTTGGACTTGACCTAGTCAACACCCCGCACAAGAAGGCTCTCCGTTTCGTCAAAGGGTTAAATGAGCCATTACACAGTTTGGCCATGACCCATATACCCATGGGGGCCACGTAAGAAAGATTGGTGCAAATGGCATTGCTGAATGAGGAGGATAAGGGAAAGAAGGAGACAAAGGCAGAAAGCTCTCAAGGGAAGAAAGAAGGTTTGCAGCCTAAGAAGACAGACTTTAAGAAGGGCGGGAAAGGCAACAAAGAGAAGAGGAAGTGTAATTTTTGTGGCAAAGTGGGGCACTTAGTAAAGGACTGCCGGAAAAAGAAGGCCAAGGAGAATGGTGGGTGCTTTTCTTGCGGTGAGACAGGCCATAGGGCTAAAGACTGCCCAAAGAAACGAGGACAGGGGCAGAGGGCTGGATACCCCAGGGGCACAGGTTCATGTGCTAGAAGCGCCACCTCTGCAACAGCGAGGTATAAATACTTCTGTAGAAAGTGTAGCTTATCTTTATGATCACCCCGTTCGCACTTTATTTGATTCTGGCGCATCACACTCCTTTATCTCGTCTGCT
Organism: Allium sativum; assembly: GCA_030737875.1. Classification (NCBI taxonomy): domain Eukaryota; kingdom Viridiplantae; phylum Streptophyta; class Magnoliopsida; order Asparagales; family Amaryllidaceae; genus Allium; species Allium sativum. Next base: position 604,111,422 of record CM060910.1, on the reverse strand, counting down.
TTAGTAGAATCTCTGCACCTAGAAACTAGTATGGTAGAGGACCCCTTAATTGTTTCAAACCCAATTGGGGGCCCAGCTCATTTGTCTATGATCTGTTTGGATTTGAAAATTTCTATTCTAAGTGTTGAATTTCAATGTAGTGCCTTTGTTTTGGGCTTTTCGGGGTATGGTTTGATTTTGGGTATGGATTGGCTATCCCGTAATGGGGCCATCCTTGATTGTGAGAAAAGGGTTGTTAGGCTCCTAACCCAGCTCGGTAATACTTTGGAAATTTCTTGTAATCCCTCGTATGCGGTTATGCTTAGTTATCTTGAATCGCTAGATGCCTCTGTTGAAAACTTGCAATCAGTTAGAGTGGTCCGGGAATATCCGGATGTCTTCGAAGAGGTGAAGGGCTTGCCTCTAAAGCGGGAAATAGACTTCCGCATATATCTTGTAGATAATGCAAAGCCCGTTGCGTTGCCCGTTAGACATATGGCTCCACGAGAAAGGAAAGAGCTCAGTAAACAGATTAAAGAGCTTCTAGAAAAGGGGTTCATTAGGAGGAGCATTTCAGAATGGGGCGCTCCGGTGGTGTTCGCTACAAAGGCGGATGGTTCACTCCGTCTATGTGTTAACTATAGGGAGCTCAACAAGCTAACGAAAAAGAATAGGCATCCTCTCCCTAGAATTGACGATTTATTTGACCAGCTTGTAGGAGCGTCTGTTTTCTCCCAACTCGATTTAGCAACCGGTTTTCATCAGCTAAGGGTGGCTGAAGATAGCATCGATAAAACGGCGTTCAGAACCCCAGACGGCTTCTTTGAATGGCTTGTCATGCCTTTCGGCTTGACAAATGCACCTGCTTACTTCGTGGAACTGATGGGTAGGGTATTTAGAGAATTCCTCAACAAATTCGTAGTGGTCTTCGTAGATGATATCCTTATCTTCTCAAAGAGTGAAGAGGAACATGCTCAACACTTAAGGGCAATCATGGAAACTTTGCGAGTCCATCAACTAAAAGCCAAATTCTCCAAATGCCACTTTTGGAGAGAAGAGGTGAGGTTCCTTGGGCACATAGTATCCAAACAAGGGTTAGCGGTGGACCCTGCGAAGGTAGTGGCGGTACAGGATTGGAAGACACCAAGGAATGCAACTGAGGTCCGAAGCTTTCTAGGACTAGCAGGTTTCTATCGAAAATTTATAAGGGATTTTGCGAAAATCTCAGCTCCGCTCACGAAATTGACCAAGAAGAATCTAGTGTTCAATTGGGATTTGGATTGCGAATTTGCTTTCCAACGACTGAAAAGGGCTCTCACAACAGCCCCAGTTTTGACGCTGCCAGATGGGAGCAAGATGTTCACTGTTTATACGGATGCATGTGGGACAGGGCTAGGCGCCGTCTTAATGCAAGAAGGAAGGGTAGTAGCTTATGGCGGGAGGCAGTTGAAGTTGCACGAAAAGAACTACCCAACCCACGATCTAGAGTTAGCCGCCATCGTCTTTGCACTCAAGTCTTGGCGACACTATCTCCTAGGTGAGAAGTTCGAACTTTACACTGACCATAAATCGTTGAAATATCTTTTCTCGCAGAAGGATCTTAACTTGAGGCAACAAAGATGGATGGAGTTTCTTGCCTCGTACGATTTCGAAATCTCCTATACTCCGGGCAAAGGCAACGTAGTGGCAGACGCGTTGAGCCGAAAGAAATTGACCCTAAGCCCGTTGTTTGTTGAAAGACAAAGCCTAGAGTTTATAGCCAGCTTCGACTTTAGGCCTTCCTCCGATTTCGTACCGGGCTTGCTTGCATCTCTCGAAGTGCGCCCGACTTTAGTAGATTCAGTAGGGGCAGCACAACGCGAAGACCCTCAGCTTGTGGAAATAATTGATAGGCTAATTAGGGGTGAGACTTCAAGTCACCTCAACCGATACTCCATCGACGATAGGGGTTTGCTAAGGCGAGACGGAAGACTATGCGTCCCACAGACAAACGATTTAATAAAGAAGGTTCTCGAGGAAGCACATCACTCCAAGATGACGATACACCCAGGCGGGGATAAAATGTACAAAGACATAAAAAGGACTTTCTTCTGGAATGGCATGAAAAAGGACGTGGCAGAATTCGTTTCTAAATGTATGGTGTGCCAACAGGTTAAGGCGGAACAGAAAAAGCCTGGTGGACTGTTACATCCTCTGGAGGTCCCGCAGTGGAAGTGGGATAGCATCTCAATGGACTTCATCGATGGGCTGCCTAGGTCTAGGAGAGGCAACACTAGCATTTGGGTAATAGTGGATAGGCTTACTAAAAGCGCCCACTTTTTACCTGTCAAAAGTAGAAGAACTGCCTCATCCCTAGCATCACTTTACCTTAAGGAAATCGTTCGACTCCATGGAATACCATCTAGCATTGTTAGTGACCGAGACCCCATCTTCACCAGTGAGTTTTGGCGGAGTCTGCAAGAAGCAGTAGGAACGCAGTTATGCTTGAGCACAGCCTATCATCCCCAAACCGACGGCCAAACAGAGAGAGTGAATAGAGTTTTGGAAGACCTCTTAAGACTATGCGTCCTTGACTTCGGAGGGACATGGGAAGACCACCTTCCTTTAGTAGAATTCGCCTACAACAACAGCTATCAAGCAACCATCGGAATGGCGCCCTTCTAAGCTTTATATGGAAGACCGTGCCGATCGCCCACTTGTTGGTGGGAGTCCACGGATAAGCTCATACTTGGACCAGATATGATCCGAGAGACCTCAGAGAAAGTAGACTTAATACGAAGAAGGATGAAGACGGCCCAAGACAGACAAAAGTCCTACGCCGACAAGAGGAGGACCGACCTTGAATTTGAAGTTGGAGACAGAGTTTTTCTCAAGGTATCACCGCTAAGGAACGTTGTTCGTTTTGGAACCACAGGAAAGCTAGCGCCAAGATTCGTAGGGCCACTCCCTATTATCGAGAAGATTGGGAAAATGGCCTATAGATTAGAGCTACCCGAGAAGTTGGCTGGAGTCCATAACGTTTTTCACATTTCACATCTCCGAAAATGTCTGCATGAGTCAGCTGAAGTGGTAGAGCCAAATATCCTCGAAGAGGCCGAAGTGGAACGCGAAGCGACCATAAGAAAAGTTCCAACCCGCATCTTAGGAACAGAAGTGAAGAAGCTACGCAACCGCGAAGTCAAGCTCGTCAAAGTTCAGTGGAGCGACGCCGAGGGAGACGCGACTTGGGAAACTGAAGCTAGAATCCGTACAGCCTACCCTTTTCTGTTCGAGGGTACATCCTTGATCTTTCTCTTTCCTTAAGTTGCGCTTTTATCTTTTTAGGCATATTTCCTCGACCGTATCTTTTAGGTAGAAACTCTTTGGATGGAAACATGTAATTGAAACATGTTATGTATGAATGGTTGCAAGTGGTTGCAAGTGATTGCTAGTGGTTGCTCGTGGTTGCATATACACACACAATCTAGGTTTTAGATCGGCTCAGTCACTTCATATTGCATATGCATATATGTTTGCATTCGTATGTGATTGAACTTTAATGTGTTGTCATGTGGATGCTGCATTTGTATTGAATGATTGTGCACTCATGTAGAATCAAGAATAGGAAAATTTGCATACATAATGGATTCATGGCACTTACATAATTCGCATTAAGGAGGTCAACTGAATCAGTAGACCGCCTGATTTTGCATTAGATAAGTACATGTACACACCCACTTCGCATATGATAATGAAGCATTAGAAATCTTTTAAGGACAATGGATGCTCGTGTTTAATGGATGAGTAGATGGATGATTGGATGTTAGGATATACATTCCTCCTAACTTGAAGATTTCGGGGACGAAATCCTTTTAAGTGGGGGAGAATGTAACACCCCGAGAATTCTGTAACTGTGAAATTCATGAATTAAAGTATAATCAAATTCAAATCAAAGAACTAAGGGAAACGGGATACGCCGTTGCGTTCGTCTCGGAAAAATACGCGAAATAGAGTCCGAGTTTTCGAAAAACGGAGTCCGTATCAAGAAGATATGGCCTTCGGAAGTTTTGAATTAAATTTAAAATTCAAACAGAGTAAAATAATTAAAAATCGGGCCCAGTGGGCCAGGGCGGATAAACACCCGTCTAGGACACCCAGGTCGACTGGGCTGTCGACCTGGGCTACCCATGTCGACAGGGCTGTCGACAGCCCTGTCGACAGGGGTGTCGACCTGGTCGAGCCCAGTCAACCTGGCTGGCCAGGTCTGTGTTTGGTCGAATTTCTGTGGTCTGCTTTGTCACTAGGGCTAGGTGGCAAGTTCTAATTGGTCTCTCTATCTAATGAATGGCTATGATCAATCCAAGCAACATCAATGGTCCTAATCAATTCCTAACCTCTATATAAACAACCCTAGACTAAACCCTAATCTATTCATTCAAATTAAGAACATAGCCGCCATGTTGCTGAGGAACGACTAAGGATAGCCGCCAACTAGAGAGAGAATTAGGAAGAAAGTTCTAAAGCCTAAAGCAATTCAAGCAACCTAAAGCCAATCAATTCAACAAAGGAATCATATCTCTTAATTTGAGAATTCGCCGCAACCATTGTAAGTAGAGTACTACTTTGGTATGAATAAACAATTGTATTGATTTGTATGCTTGAATTGGGATAATAAAGTAGTTCATATTTGTGCAAAATTATGTTATTCATTATAAAGAACTACATGCGGTAGTTCTATGCAAATATACGTTTGGAATATTGCGCAAATTATGTAATCTATGTTGAAGCTACATGTATGTAGTTGATTGAAATTCATGCGAGTTTGGGGCTTTGTTATTATGTCGTCATGATGTATATTTTGTGCATAAATCATTTTGTAAGTAATTGAAACAAGTTTGGTTGTTATAGTTCATATGAAACTATGTTGGAATTTTGACACCATAATCCATGTATTAAGTCATGCTTTTGCAAACTTATGAATATGGCTAGGCTATGAATGATATTTGGCATAATTGAAATCCATGATTAAGTCTATCTTGTTTACAAGAATTATATGATGACATATGTGAGACATGGCTAGGTTAGACTCAAAAATCCCTTTTTGCAAGTTTAAAGCAAACACCATGTTAGAAATATTTATGCATAAGTATATTTATACTATCGTTATGTGATTAGACTTAAACCAAAATTTAGTTGATCTATGCTTCTGTGTTAGTAACAAAGTATCCCCTTTGTAAACATGTAGAAACCTTATGAACATGACTTGTTTATGTTTATGCCGTGTTTATGCTAAAAGTATTTATGCCATGCTTATGTTTGACATTATGCTATGCTTATGCTAGGAATATTTATGACATGCTTATGTTTGACATTATGCCTAAATAAGAATATAGGTTCATGTTGTAGTTAAACCTATGCAAGTTCACATGCTTTGATTCATGTCACCTATGTTACCACTATGCAAGTACACCAATTTCTATTTTGTATTTCCAACGTCGTATTGCAAGTTCACGGGCTCACCTTCCCCTCTTTGTGTATACGCCATAAGCCTCCCCTTTTCACATGGCTAAATTGGGCTTTAAAAGGCTAAGCCCAATATATATATATATATAAACGGACGTGTAAAACGGGGGAAAATAACGTTGGGTTAAAAATTAATTAATGAATGAAAATATAGAATAGAAGGGCCCAAATTCAAGTATGGGTTGGGCCCGTGATTGGTGTAATCTTTACACCATTAACTTAATAATGGGCCGCAAATATTTACATATAAATAAAGAAGAATGACAAAATATGTAAATGTAGAACATACGATGTGTTTAACCCGAGGTTGGATTGAGTTGTGATGTAAACCTGCTCGGAACCGCCCGGCTGTCCAGTAGTCACAACAATACCTATCCATTGTGGGAGGTTAAACATGGAGCCCAGCAAGGACCCGAGGTTAGACTGAGTTGCGGCGTAAGACTGCCCGGAACCAACCGGCAACAGGCAGCCACAACAATACATGTCTAATGTGAGAGGTTAGGGCCTTAATAAGACAATTAAGGCTGAGTCAGGATTGATAGGATTAAGTGAACTAAAGACTTAATCAAAATGGAACATGCTAAACTAAACGGACTGGTGGGGGTTAGGTTAGAAACACTTAACCAACTTAGCATGTTGGCTAGAGATAGAAAACCTAGTAACGGGGGACCCTTTTCAGCAGTAACCCTAAAAGGTGTATCATGATACCCTGAAACTAGGCAGGGTGGGGAACGATTATTGGGCTGATTGTAAGAGGTCAAAGCGACGGCGGTGGTGTAGCAGTGTAGGTTCTAACGGAGTGCGGGCGTGCACACACTCCGGTGCAGAAAAATGAGGCACTGGACACCAGTAGCTTACCTGTGCATTCTAAGGTTGTGTCGGGCCGCCACTATGGGACTTGATACACCCCATGGTGGGACCAGCATAGGTAACTACAACATCGGGGGCCGTAAGACACATGTAACTATGCGAGTAGGAGCCGATCATCATAGAATGGATCACATCACCCCGATTATGGGGTGCAAATTGGAAACTAGTTTATATGGGTTCAGAGATTAACATGGGGTACGATAGTATATTCGACCCTAGACAACTTAACCAAGTTTATAGTGCATGCCCACTTCTTGTTTATACTTATCATACCCAGTTCTTTATTCATAGACAAAATAGTACTAGACTTACTCAGGCTTTATGTCTGACTCTACTTTTCTTTCGTCTTCTTTCTTCCGTTTCCCCCCCCCCCAGGTCCTCAGGGAGGGAACACAGCAGCTTGATCAACCTCAACATCCAGCTTGAAGAAGAGAAATGTATTGCTTGGACTTTCCTGTTTTGAACTATGGCTTTGGACAATCCACTATGGGGCTTTTGCAGTTTATCTATGTTTTATTTATTCTTCTTTAAATAATGTACTCAAGACAGATTATGAAAGTGTTATGTTATGTTTTTGGAAAGGATGTTGTTGTAACACGTATTTGACTTTGTGAAATAAAAGTTTGTTATTCTTCCGTTGTTTACAAATATGTGTTCTTAAATCTGTCTTGTATATCTGTGACTTGTACTTATAAACCTCCACCAAAATTATGGCATTCCCTTTGAGAGTGACCCTAACGGAGGTGGGGTGTTTCATATACAACACGTATGTAATTTATATTTCGCTTATATAAATTATACACGACATTTTCCATTCAATTTCACGTTAATTTATATTTCTCACCTTGGTTTTCTGAGCGCTAAAAATCGATACGATCTCAGAAAAATCCGCAGCTTCTTCTATTGGGTAGAGAGCTTCCTTGCGGTCTCGATGTTTCCTGTTTCATCGAATTTCGTCAACACACCAAAAAGATATGATTTTTCAAAGTGTAAAGATAAAAGAAAAACTCACTTTCACGAAGCTTCAAAACTAGTTTTACAGATTTCGCGAGAACCGGGACACGAGGGGACGATCAGGGAGTTGGACGTGGAAGAGCTTCGAGAGGGCTACAGGCGCGCGGTGGTTTGGTGGCGTTCGGTGGTCCAGATCGGCGGCGGCGGCGGTTTAAAGGTCGGAACTTTTTAAGGGGATATCTCGACGTAGAAGCAACGATAGGGGGAGCTCCTTATATGGATTTGAAGAGGGGAAGGAGAACTACAAAAAGTTGAACTGGGGGAGGAGCTAATTCGGGCTATGGCGATCGGAAATCGCCAGGGAAGGGGGGAAAAGGTTTCCGTCGTCGATGTCGGGGTCGGGGGGGGGGGGGTTCTGATTTTTTTTTATGAATGGAGAAATATGATTGGTCGAGGATTATATTTAATTTTTAAATAGTGTTTTCTCAAACGAACTCCTTTTGAAACCCAACGACTGTCGCCCCTAGCTAAATACCCCCATTCCAGACACAATGGGATATGTTTCGTAGGCCCATTCGACTGTTACAGTCGGTTATTTTTCAAATTAAAGTATAAAACATTTAATTTTTAACTCTGAACGCACATTTCAATTTGCCAGGGCCACAAACTGATTCGAAAAATTCCAGAAAAATAAATCTAGCTATGTTTTGACGCTACGGTCCCAACAAAACTAGTTTCATCGAATTCTGAGGTTGTTTGAAAAATGGCCATTTTCTGGTCGATCCAATTTAAAAGAAATCGACCAAACACCTTTTCTTTTGCTACGCTGACATACTTGCTTCAAAAATTATGAAATTTGAAACCTAGCAATAGTTTGACATCCCGGACCCAACAAAAGTGGTTTCGTCGAATTCCGAGGTCGTATGCAAAATATCAATTTTCCAGGCCTATATATTCTATATACCGACTCTTCTGAAAATTCATTCGGCCATAACTTTTGATTCCCGTTATGAAACTTCGATTTTTCAGATTCATTAGAAAGGTATTGACTAACAGATTTAAATATTTTTGGTTTCGCTAAAATCCGTTATATTTTCCACCCTGCATAGTCGGTCAAAGTTTGAATTCAAATTTTCAAACTGACTCACTATTTCTAATTCACTATTTTATTGAAATATTCTATTTCAATTGTTCAAATCCCTTTGAAATAACCAATTTAAAGATTTTAAATTGGCTCGTATTTTCCGGGTTATTACATCTTTTTAAATGAATCTCACATTAAAAGTATTTCTCTAACTCATTAACATAATAATTTACTTTGGTCGTTAACGACCCCCGTAGTTAATTCCCTTATTTAATTTCCCTTTTAAACTCTTATTAAAATGATACCATTCGATTTATTTCTCAATCTCGTTCTTATAAATCTGATTCACATCGGAGTTGCCTAAAATTAATAATAAATCAAATCTTAAATAAAACATTTATTTAATTCCCTTTCAAATCTTATAAATTCAAATAATATATTTTGAAATCTACTTCCAGTTATAAAAATAAATTTTTATAACTTTGGTTCTGTCGACTCACTGGGTGGTAAACAAAATGATTTAATCTCAGGCCATGAACTGCCGATTACTTAACCAATCTCACCCTTTGGTTAAACCAACCCAGGTAAATTTTCCAGCTCAGAGTCACTAATCAATTAAATCCATTTAATTGAAAATTTCTATAATAACTACTGTTCAGCATCAACCAAATAAACAACCAATTCAAACAATCAACATGCTTATAAAACAACGTGGTCCACAGGGTAAATTACCTCTATTTGGTCAAATCGTTAGAATGACGATTGGGAAATTTAACAACAGTTTAATTCCGTCGATTAAATCAACACATGGATCAACCAACAGTCAATTAACAGCCAACAGAGCACACAAAAATAGAAACCCAATTTATATAAAATATAAATGGGAAGAAACTGAGTGAGATTTACTCACCTTGATTTGTTTTGTTGATTAAAATGGTTCGGTAGAAATCCGGCAGTATTCAGTATTGACCAAACCCGCTCCATCACGCAGTCTTTGTCCATACGTGTTTAACATGATCGATCATTCGAAAATCTATTCGTATATGGTCGGAATATGATATGAATAAGCTTGTAAAATATTAATTCAAATTAATACCTTAGATTTAAAACCAATGGACCTTACCCAACTGATTTCGGCCCAATATTCTTTGATTTAGATAAATTAAACTGGGCTGCCTTTGTTTGGAGACAAGCCGGCCCATCTCGTATTAACCCCTTCAAACCCTATTTTTGGTTTCCCAAATCACTGAGAAAAACAAAACCACCACCTCCAAGCAGAATTCATCAATGGCCGATCCCAAATCGAAGTCAACCACCATCGAAACCTTGCGCAACCACTCCTCCAGTCTTCCCTTATCTCTCCTCCTTCAGTTGATCCACCAAATCCTAGACAACCCCTTCGACAATCACCACCCCTCACCGATTAACCCCCCACGCCTTCCAGAAATAAAGGAACTTCCTTCCACTTCTACAATCCAACCGACGCTTCCAGAGGGACCGAACCCTAAGTCCACAGCTACCAGAAATTTCGTCAGAGGCATCTCGGAAAGAAGAGCGTGGGTTTTATATAACGCAGATAAGTATTCACTTTGATTTTTCTTGCTATTTGATTCTACCTTTTTGATTTTCTTTAGAGGTTCGAATGATTTCCTTTACTGTCTGGGTTCTGGAAAACGAGTGCGTGGATGTATATTTATAATGGTGGATGATCTAGATAGGATCAATGTCAAATTTGAATTGTGATATCATAGGCTTGCTCATAGCTGAACCTAGGTTTTAGCCGTGATCTTTCCTTATGTCAGCGATGAGATTTGATGCATTCTGTATTGTATATTTCAACACATTGGGTTTGAAGCAGTGATTGAACTATATAGATTAGGTGAGGCTACGACTTGTTTATTCAAATCAGAATTTCTTTTTGAAACTGTGATGTAGAATTTTAAAATATATGGTACCATCACTGTATGTATTCGACTGTGTGGTGATTTAGCATAGATTTTCTTTATGGATTTTTTTATCAGTTTTAGATTTTCTGCTTGTATTGTCCATTCACCTTTCTGTGCACAAGAATTGGTGAATTGTTTATTCATTTGAAGATTTGAAAATCTGCATTTCGATTTTTAGAAGTATGGCACAGTCCCTGTCTGAAATTTTGCGTTGAGTTTTCTGTACCAAACCATATATATAATGATCGAACTGTTTTCCTATAGATTAGGGATCTATTAGGCTATTGAATTGTCCCTTTCATTTGAAGATTTGGGACTGTGTATATCCTGTTTGACTGTCTGAAATTTTATGGTACAGATGCAATATATCTTTAGCTGTCCTGTTTTATCCAAAAATCTAATTCTCTGTTTTATTTTATTCTTGCATTGGACATTTCAGTTTCAATATATTTTAAGATATTGACATTATGTTGACGTTTAGACTCATGTAAATATTGTTGTAGGAGGAAACTAAAAGCTTTGTTATTCATTCATTTTTTCCTTGTACTTCCTATTATGTTTTGCTGGTCATCAAAATGTTATTGAAATCCTTATTGCTTGCTTCCATTGTATGTGATTGGGCACATTTTTGCATGACATAAAAAAAAGAATGAATTCTTATGTTGTTCTTGATCTATAGAGATTTGATGTGTGGATATATTCAACTGTTCTCTGATTTGATTATTTAGCTATCTGCTAACATTTTTTCTTTTCTCTTTTTTTTTCTTTTTTTCTTTTCTTCTTTATCTTTCCAGAGTATTGTCACACATCAAACTTTGTGATGGTGAACATGTATTTGGTTCAGGGATGGGTCTGCGTTACGTTTGTACAAGTATCCGGCAAAAGATTTTGTGCAGAAGCTCAAGGACATGGATATGGTTTTCATTTTATTGTGTTTTGCCCTTTGTACAAACAAATACATATATATTGTCAGTTTCTTTTTAGTCGTCCAATTTGCTATTCATAGTCTACTGTTCATGAACAGTGTATATGGAAAATCTGTGTTTTGAAGTTATTGAAAGGACAAGGCGTGTTTGTCATTGAAATTTTAAAAATGAATTCTTGTACATTTGGTTTTCATGTGTACAAACAATTATATATATATATATATATATATATATATATATATATGAATATGTTGTTTTTTTTCCTCCTTTTATTTCTGTTTTGGATCTGTGGGGGCTAATATTAGTACGTATATTGGTAATGCCTTTCTTAAGGATTTAGAAAATGGTTTGGTGACCCTTTTGTACTGATGTGTTGCAAATTCAGTGAAGGATTTCCACGAACTAGTTACGAACTCCATGTTCCAGCTTAAATTCTCAATCACACAAAAACAGGTTCCGAGATATAACTTTAACAATAACAAATTATCATATGTATATTTAACTCGAATTGTATAAAATACCAAAACATACCAGTTTAGATTTTAGTCTCTAAATTCGACAAACAACAATTTGGGCTAAACAATATCGAAATATATATATAAATAAATAAATTATAATGCTCAAATTCCGTTTAATAACGATTTAAATATTAAAATCCATTAATATTCCCAATATAATATTTAAAATAATAAATTAAATATTTGACGGTCAAAAATACGGGATGTTACAATAACAGTATGAATTAACTGCCAATTTATAACAATAATTTCAGAATTTATTTCAATTATAAAGGAAAGAAAAAAAAATAGATTTCTCACCTTGATTTGCATTCAGAAATCTTTCGTGTTCAGATTTGGCTGAATTTTCAAAGTCCTTGTTTTCAGATCCGGTCAGTTTCATTCTGTAGATCCGGACTTTATGATTCCATCGCAATTTGAATCGTTAAATTTGGACCTCGTTTGAAGGAGGTACAACATTTTAAATATTGAATAAATAAAACGGATAATTAAATGAATTAATTAAAATACTTAAGGCCTTAATTACATCATTAGTTCATTGCTAATCCTCTCCCTTCTTCGTTCTACTTCCAGACACAAGCGAACCCATCTTCGAACTGGAAATTCCACCGCCGCACACTCCATAGATGATCGGAATTCTATCCGAGGACTCCACGACGTCGTCCTCCACCTGACCCACCCCCTACGGCAGTCACCCCCCTCTACTCACACGCGCCTATGTACCCAAAATTGACCTCGAACGTGTTGCTTTCCAGGCTCCATGTCGGCCTCTACGCACCTTAATACCCCATCAAAACCATATGAATTTGCAGAGGGTAGAAATCTCTTTGATGTTTGCGTTACAACCTTGATTTAGTTTGTGAAGAGTAAGGAGAGATTAAGGAATTTCTGAGGAACGATTTTGGCCATTGAAACATTAAAGTGGCGGCTGTAGGTTTGATTAGAGAATTAGGGTTCGGCGTATATTGAGTGTATTTGAACCGCATATATACCGTATTTTCTATATTATTTAATTCATCTATTTCGAAAATTCAAGTTTATCAATGCGAACTCCAAATCAAACCCAACGAGGGTCGCCCGTAACTAATAACCCCCATACCGGACACAATGGAATATGTTTGGTAACTCAATTCGGCTGTTACGACATGTTTTTCTTTAAATTAAATTATAAATCATTTAATTATTAAATTCAAACGTACATTTTAAATTATCGGGGCCACATACGGACTCTAGAAATTATAGAAAAATTATTTCTAGTTATGTTTTGACGATACGGTTCTAACAAGACTAATTTCATCGAATTCTGAGACTGTTTGAAAAATGGCTATTTTCAAGGCCAATATATTTTATTAATATATATATAAATTCTACAGCGACTTTTCTAAATTTTAAACTGGACATAACTTTCAAATTATAAGTGAAATTTCAATTTTTCAGATTCGTTAGAAGGGTATGATTAAACAGATTTAAATATTCTTGTTTCGTTCAATTCTGACTTAAAATGAATCCTGTACGTTCAGTCAAAGTTCAAATTCAAATTTTCAAACTGCAGCGCTGTTTTTAAACTACTCTTATAATTAAATTAAATTTATTAGTTTTAAATACATTTTTTAGTCGTTCTTATTTAAAATAATTTATTTTAAATATTAAAATCCATTAAAATTTCTAAAATAAAAATTTTGAATTGGCCCCAAAATTCTGGGTTATTACAATTGACTTCGAATTGACGTTGCGGGAGATCCGACCGTCGGATTCTCCTAAAACCAGAACCGTTGGGTTCATATCGAAAAGAGCTTTCCAATGAATATTAGAAATTTGAAATTCAACGGCTAGATTTGGAATTATGTCCAAATCAAATTCGGAAAAGTTCGTTGTAAGTGCAGTTCGGTGGCCGTTATTGAAAACCGACTGTACGGGCCTTGATAAAATAATTTAAAATATGAATAATTTGTGTAGAATCATAAGGAATGATTTATGAAAAACTGGGATGAAAAATCCCATATTTAAAATAGATAAAATATATTTTTATCGAAATGAACTAGTTTTGAACTAGAATTGTAACTCCATTTATTTTTAAATAAATAAATTGGATTTAAAATGGTTTTGAAAATAATCAGAATTTCCAATACGTGAATTGGAATGGATTTGAGTCGAAATTATCTTCGGAATATTTCAATGTTGGATTTCGTGATTATACATATATGGGTGTGGAAATTTGAAAGATATATTTTATATCGTTATTTCCAATACGAAATTTGTTGATTTCAGTATTTGATATTGAATGTAAACCGGTATATTTTCTATTCAGAGCCTTGTATTTAATATCAAATGGGATTTTGGCTTCATCGTGAATGGTGTCTTAAATAACACTGTTCTTGAACCCAGTTTAGAAAACAATAAATCTTTTAATTAAGATTTAGTAAAATTTTCCAGTTAATTAGTATTTAATTGGAATTGAATTTGAATTGGTTTTTGGGGTTTATCGTGAGCGATGTTTTGAATAACACCTGTTCTTTAACCCGATTAACAATTGAAAGTGATTTTGGGTTTATCGTGAATCGTGTTTTAGGTGACATTGGTTCTTTAACCCGGTTAAAGGCAGGATATTGATTGTTGAGAAGATTAAAACTAAGTGGAGTTTTAATGAATCTGTAATTAGATTGAAATGTGAATTGATAATTTAAATTATCCAATCTGAAAATTGATCAAGAATGGAGCATCACATGTTTTTCTCCAAAGCGATAGTTAAATCTTTAATTAGATTTGAACGTGAAATGGTAATTAATATCTACAGATAACACCGCGGTGTTAGATATGGAGTATTACCAGTTTTTCTCCATGGGATGAATAGGTTGCGATTGGGAAATAAAATAAATAATTACTTCGGTGTTGTTCGCTAATCCCGATTAGTTTGGAAAACCATAATATGGTTTGAAATGATATCCAAAGGAAGATTAAAGAATATATTTAGAAGAATTTATCTTTGATAAAATTAATGGGAACCTTTCCGTAAGAATGTGAAAATTTGAATAAAAAAATATTCTGAATTGGAATGAGGCGTATGTTGTGTTTGTGTAACACGTGTTTATTATATATGCGGGTTATTCGGAAAGGCCAGGTTTATACCCATTCTGAATAACCGATTCGACGATATGTCGAAGATGAAGACGGTGGTTGAAGACCGGAAGTCTTCACACCGTTTGGGTGATTACTGATGATCTTGATTGGGCTGTACACCCAAGAGGAGGGAAACAGTTTGTGATCGTCTAGACGTACTTGAAGATCGATGGATATGCGAGGAAAGTGCCTCCGGTTTCGTTTAGACCTAAAACGAACTTGTAAATGGACTATGTGTCTGACATTGGATTTTATTCTATGTTGATTGATCTCTATTAAATATACATCTGTTTGGCGGTGGAGAATTTATTCTCTTGCTTAACGCCCTTCTCTGAGACGTACGAGCTCAGAGGTTGTATATCAATGGACATCAGTCGCATGGAGTGAATTGCTTGTGTGGCACTCCTAAGTGGCAAATGATCAAGGCTTCTGTTGAAAATCAATGTCTTGTGGTTGATGATCAAAGCACGACCTGTGTGGCATAGCTTTGTGTATAGCGTGAATTTGCGAGCCTCACACCTCGGTATGAGTCAAAAACGGGATAGTGACTATAGGGAGAGCATGACATTTCTTTCTTGCTAGTGGTGGTGTCAGTGCTTAAATTAGCTGACATTTATGTACTTTTCACCTGTGTGGTTGTTGGAATGCGAGGCGCCTCGAATATGTGGTCGATAACTGGCACTATGTGAGCCGACGTACAGACCATTATATATAGGTCCTATAGGACCGAGAAACGTGTGTTCAGGAATAACTAATCCTCAAAAGTAAGAGAGGACCGACCCTGAAGATCCAAGGATCGCTGTGTGTGGTCCTGAGACATTTGCTAGAGTATCTTGAACGGAGAGGAGCTTGACCCTTGCCTCGACTCATGATGGAATCCAATTTCCAATACGTGATATTTCGGTTTTATTTGTAGAGCCTAGTACGGCGACATAGTGGTATGGGTCACTTATTTCGTCTATGATTTATACATTATGATTGAAGTTGTTTTCTTCACTTATAGTAATAATAAAATATGAAATTTCACGTACCAAGCATTTTTGGCTATTATAAGGTAAAAATCCTATCCTCCGGCTTGCGTTGCATTGTGTGATGGGACCTGGGTCTTATAATAGCTCCATTCTTCTTTATTTAGCATTGCGCTGTTGTTTTGTGCACTGGTATTCTTGGGGTAAAACCTGTTCCATGTTATACGGTGTGGTCCCTCAATTTACCTAACTTTAAAAATAAAGATTAATAACTGTTTTAGTTCTCACACCAGTCACATAACTGACCTGGAGTTTATTGTTTTAACCTAAACTCTGGGTGCCCTTATTTTCCACACGGGCAGCTAGTAGTTTTGGTTTTGCAGATTTATATTAACAGGATCCTGGTTTACCGCTGGAACGATCCTCGAAAAGTTTTATATCTGTGTATTACTTCTAGTTGTGTTTTGTATTATTTTCCACTGCGATGTATTTAAATGTAAGTTAAATCTCTGATATTTTCTGTGTAATATTTATTCATACTCTGTATATTCTTGTATTTTGATGGAATTGTTGTAATATACAATGAAATGTTCTTCTGTTTGCGTTCCGATGTGTGTTGTTCTCAAAGCAATCCGGGCTTTCCTTACCGGGAAAGTTATGGGTTATCACAATAAATAGAATATATAAGTGAGGACTTATATAGAGAAGTAAGAATCGATTTCAACATCGATATTTGAAACTGAATATGGACGAAGAGGTAGTCGATTAAGAGTTAATCGGTTAGAGTTAGTCGAATTAGAGTAATCGATTATAGTTAATCGAATTAGAGTAATTGATTAGAGTTAATCAATTAGAGTTAATTAGATAGAGTTAACTAGTAAGAGTTAACCAGATAGAGTAAATTGAACATAGTTAATCGAATTAGGATTAATTGAATATTAGTTATTCGATTAGAGCTGATCGAATATAGTTATTTGAGATAGAGTTAGTCAAACATAGTTATTCAGGATGAGTTGCCATTTCATATGACTGCTAGCGTAATTCGCAAGGCTGCAGATAGCCTACGACAGTCGGATGTTTCCTGAGGGAATCAGGCGTAACCATTGTGGTCGCTGCGATCTAAAGTCAAGTGAATGGAGTTAAATCGAGTATTAGCCATTTGAAATAAAGTTAAAACAGACATAGTTATTCGAATATAAGTTAATCGAATATTAGTTATTCGATATGAGTTAATCAAAATGTGTTAATCAAAATGTGTTAATCAAAATGAGTTAGAGGAGTTAATTGAATTATAGTTAATCGATTAGAATATAGAGAAATCGAATAGAGTTAATCGATTAGAGTTAAATCAAATTTGAGTTATTCAGGGAGGAGTTAATCGAATATAGTTTATTCGAAAGGAGATTAATTGAATATAGAATCATTTGAAGAGAGTTAATCGATTGTAAATCATTCGAAGAGAGTTAATCGAATATAGTTATTCGAAGAGAGATTATTGAATATAGTTATTCGAAGAAAGAATTATCGAATATTAGTTTATTTGAAAAGGAGTTATCGAATAGAGATTATTTGAAAGAGAGTTATACTTTTGAAATTCGATTATATCGAATTCGGGAAAGTACACTTTCGTTTTTAATCAAGATTTAATAATTTCTTCATAAATTGTCTATTTAGTTATTTAGTTAAATTAAGGATTAAAAGATATATTTTGAAGTTAGGTATTTAAGAAGAAGGGATTATAACGCTATAGTTATAAACAATGTTTTAAATTAAAGAAGTGAATTCGTAAATAGAATCCGAGTTATGTAAGGAAGTTGGTTAAAAGATTTAAAAGGGTGAACTTTGTCTATTTCAAGGTTGGAAATGTTGTTCAGTTAAGGTCCGAGAGGTAATTATACCCCAACTTGATTGACTTTGTTCTTAACTAAGGGATGGGTAAGGTTCGATAGTAAAGATTGGTTAATTGAATTTAGTTAATGAGTGTAATGGTTTGAATTGGCTTCGTGATGTTTTATTTAAAACATCTGTTTAAACCATATATTAAAAATATATCAGAATGGAGTTGAATTTATTTTAAACGAAGTTTAAAAGTTTATATATATATATATAAATATAATTAAAACGAACTCGTCGCAGCGTGGCAGTTCGTAAATTGGCGATCCGAACTTCAATTGAGTATATAGAACTCAAATTAAGTCAGAATTCTTTGAAACAAGAATCGTCAGGACCGGTAGGATAATAGTTTTCTAATGGAAGAGAAAATTCTGAATTTCGTCGTATATATTTTGAGTTAGGTCAAAATCAAATTTTCAGGAAAACAGCACCATAACCATTTAAAAACCATAACGGTTTATTTAATTTTATAAAAGGATTTTAAATGAATAAAATCTGAATTTCTATCTAGAAAATTTCAGATTCGAGTTGTAAATTATATGTGAACTCAAGTGGAGTAATGAATTGATTTTTGAAACAAAAATCAGATTTTTAATTATTGAATAGAATTAACTAATTTGAATAGTAATTAGTTAATGAGATTTTGAATTGATATTGGGCTTTGAATAAGTGAATTCGATTGGAAATTTATATTCGAAATCGAAAAGGAAACTAGAATTGAAATTGGAATTCAATTTGGTTATAAGCAAGTTAAATATTTTATTTGAACATGTTATGTTCAAACAAAGAAGTGAAATAGGCAAAATAGCTAATTAAAGAATAAATGCGCGAAACTGAATTCAAACGATTGGATTGAGTTGAATTGAATTGAAAACATGTCAACATGTGTTAAGCAGGTTTGGAATGAAGTATATGAAGAGATATAAATTGAATGCCTGACTAAAAGGTATATGTTTAAATCCTATATGAGATTTTATGTGCCTAATTAGCTAGCCGCTTGGCTTTTTCTTTTTCTTTTTGATTGGAGAGGCCTGTGTGGTGGTTTGGGGATTTTCCCGATGCTCCTGGTACAAAGGAGGTTATGGCGAAATTTTCTAGAAATTTAAGGAGTTAGAATATTTTTAAGAAAATTTGATAGTTAGAAATCAATGTATCGATATATATATATAGAATTCAATAAGTAAGTGAGCTTAAAAATAGAATATTATAAATAAAAAGGAAATCTATAAATTAGATTTGTTAAAAATAGAAAGAGAAGCGTATACGTGTTTAGAAATGGATAATTGGTTTTTATGGTGTTGATTATTCGGGAATAATCGTCTTGTTTGTTTTGAAGTTAAGAATGTTTTCAATCAAGGTCTGAGAGGTAATTTTACCCCAACTCGATTGATTTCACTTTTAACCAATAAATAGCAAAGATCCAGTCTCGAAGATCAATGGTTGAATAAAAGATAGTTGAATGAAATATTTGGGTGTAACGATGTTTTACACAACATTCGTTTTAAACCAAATAAGTGGAATTTTGGAAATATAACAATATATATTTCCTGAGAGTAGAATTAAATGAGTCGAGCAAGAGATAAGTAAATGGGAATGTTTTCCAATTATAAATAGAAGATATTTTCTAAATATAGAAAATAAAATAAGACGATATATGGAAATGTTTTCCAAATAGCGTAAGAGGCAAGGAAGATGATTATCGAAAATATCATGTTAACGAATATGGATAAGGAAATGGAGAACCATTTTAATTAATAAAATATTAATTTAAAGGCCCCGTGATGGTTTGATGTTATGGATGAATGGATGTTTGTTTTTCTTCAATAGTTAAATAACCGACTATCGAAGTGTTTGCCAATATCGTTGTCAATTTGGAGAGACCGGTTGGATTATTATCCGAGAACCACTCTGTATTGGCAGTAGCGTTGCGAATCATAGTATATGAAGATAATCAAAGAGTTGTGCCATCGGTTTCGTTCAATCCCAAAACGAACGTAAATTGACGAATGTCTGACAGAGTATTTCCAGTGATCGCATATGATAGTTTGTATATATATATAGTGGAGGAGAATTTATTCTCTTAGCTTAATATCCAGAATATATTTGTGCAAATCAATTAGTGATTAACGAATCTGACAATGTGGCATTCAAAGTGATTGTGCTATCAGTGAATGATAAGTAATCGTAGCCTTAGGCCTCAACAACCGGGAAATGGCAAAAATCGGGCAGGCAGCATGGCTATGTGGGTCGCTCCCATTAGGGTGTATTATCACCTATCTAGAGATTCATTTAATTTCTTATTCTATTCGATGCTGTCCTATTCGGGAAACGTTTGCTGATCCCAACCGTTGGTGATATACATTCGATACACTCAAGCGAAATGAGTGGTCGGTCATGTGTCGGTCGGGTTGCAAGATGAACCCAGTGTATTCTCCTCTAGAGATACACTATCCGAAGGTGGTTTCATACCTTGTCATGTTGGAAATCCAATATCCAATAAATGCCATATGGTTTCTGATTTTATATTATATATGAAGCGTAAGATGCAAGCGTTCCACTAGATTCTATTTATTTGATGTAGACATTATTATAATATCACTGGATTTGATATCAAAGATACTTTGGGTTATCGTAAGGTAAAAACCATCCGTGTTTATATGTGGATCGGTCTTACGATTATCATTTTTTTCGAAAGGATTTTAAAAGTTAAACAAATGATTGGAGTTTACTCACACTAGTCCCATGACTGACCCAGAGTTTATTTTGTTTGTTTTCCCTAAACTCTTGGGTGCTCAAATTTGTACAAGCAATCAAGTAGTCGGGATTTTACAGATTCATTTGGAGGAGCTGGAAGCAGGAGGCTGTGTAATATGTACTATGTTGTATCTGGAAACAGGTGGTTGTAACTGTTCCAGGAATAACTGTTGTGCTCTGATGATGGTATGTATATTAAGTTACTGATTTGTATTTAAAATTTATGTTATATAATATATTTTATTCATTCCGCTATGAGTTTGTGATCTACGTTTTCTTCTATTCTAATATTTCTATCTTTCTATTCTTCATCCTCTAACTTCTTTCTAATAATGATTCGTATTTCTGTGCAATTTGGGTTGGACGTGTGGTGTTATTAGTCCACTCAGATAGTACGGATTTACGGGCTGTTACAGTTGGTATCAGAGCTTAGATTGAGCGAATACCTAGGATTTGGTTGTGTTGTGCTCATTAGGGATAGGTTCAGTAGTGCCCTTGAATGAGTTGAGCATATATATATGAGAGCACGTATTTGTTAATTGATATAAAAACTATTTTATATTGTGTTGGCT
Organism: Allium sativum; assembly: GCA_030737875.1. Lineage (NCBI taxonomy): Eukaryota > Viridiplantae > Streptophyta > Magnoliopsida > Asparagales > Amaryllidaceae > Allium > Allium sativum. The sequence goes on along the minus strand of CM060910.1, from coordinate 604,090,339 downwards.
AGTCTGTTTGGTGGTTTATGAATTCTGGTCGAATCGTGTGACCCCACGATGTTGATAAGAGTTTATAAATACTTGAACAGAAGATTGAACATGATATTGTTTTAAAATGGGTAAATGAAATAATTTTACCCAAAATTCTACTTTGATAGAAAAGGAATAATTTTCTTAAATTATTATAATATATGGATGAGTTGATTGATATTATTATAATCAAATAAGAATATAAAATTGAAATGGTTATAAATAACCAAAAATATAATCTGTATATGAATGAAACATACAATATGATAATAGGAATCAAATTCAAACCAAAATTTGGAATTTAAATCTTGGGAAGTTAGAAAATATTTTCTGAAGTATATTAGAACAATATAGCTTTTTGTTGAAGGGATTTTTGAATAAAAATCATTTTGAATGGATTTTGAAATTATTAGAGCACTGAACTCACTTTAGTGGCTGGGAAATAATTCTGATGATGACTGCAGCATCATCAGTGTTTATTTTCGAGTTCTAAGTGATGAATTGCTACCTTAGAAAAGTTCTTGGTCGAAATTTGTTTTTAAAGAAAACAAGTGGTTTGAAAATTCAAATGTTTTGAATTTGAAATGGTTGTAAATATTGGTATATATATATGTTATTTCAAAGGATTTGAAATGAAAACCTAGGATTTGAATTCTGGAATTTAAATTTAACTTAAGCAAGTTAGATGTATTGAAGTGAATAAATTGATTAAAATCAATTCGAAGAATATGAATTGGATGGTAATATATTGGATGTAAATCATTCAGATTAAACGAATGGAAACCAAATGTTTGGTAGAATAAAATTTGTTGAAATATGAAGAGGTGAATTTCAACATAAAGGGGTTTTGAAAAGTTAATAGGTTATAGTATTTTTCTTACCGTAGCAATTTCGGGGACGAAATTATTTTAAGGGGGAAAGAATGTAACGACCCGGGCTTTCGAACAGTTTATTTTCAAAATTTAATATGCTTTTAAATATTAATTTGATAATATAAATGGAATTTATTGGTTTTGAATTTAAATTATATTATAATATGGTTATTCTATAATATATGGTAGCATTAAATTTTGTAGTCTATTCTGTTGAATCCAAAATAGTGTAATTACTTTGAAACATCAGTCGGTAGGCTAAAATAGCGGTTACGATCTCAAGTGATGAACCCCGATATATTTGTAATGGATAGGATCGAAATCGAATCAGAAATCAAATCGATATCTATTTAAAAGGGATAAAAATAACTTTATATCAAATCGCATTAATTATAAAATCAAATCAAATTTAATTAAAACATTTTTAATATCAAATCAAAATCTATCTTAAGATTTTCAAAAATCCTACAGCAGACTAAACTCCTTCACCCCGAAGTATCCTTCTTGTATAAATCGCGACTTAACACTTCAATTTTTCTTATTCATTTGATTTGTTCACTACCCAGAAGAAAAAGAAAAAAAATGGAATTGAGTTCCTCTCTTATTTTATTCCAATTAATTCTACTTCCAGTATTCCCCCAAAATTTAAATCGAACAAAATTTCCTCTTTTCCTCAATCGAAAACCGAAAACTTCGTACATCCAAGCATCACGAGATGTCATTCCCATCCAAATTAAGATCCATGCATCGCGAGAATGATGCTCAGTGTCACTATGAGGTGCGACAGTACCTTGTGGGGTTCGACTTTTGCTCAGCGCACCTAGGGTCGAGATGGATTTCGAACGGGATGGAACTGGGACGGATGAAGGTCGACGTTGATGGTGTGGTGCCTGCTCTGAACGTGGGAAGCAGTGTCCGATTTTGGTGGGGTGATCTAAGTTCGAGTGTCGGCCCTTACCATGTACAGCTCAGCTCGCGATGTGAGGAAGGGGGCGACGGTTTGTGGGTGGATCCAAACTCAGCAATGGAGCGGTGACAGAGGGTAATAGGGGAGTTCGATTTACGGATGTCGATCGCAAGGTATTGGAGAATTGGATTTGGTTGTTGCAATGTCTGGTGGAGCTCGAGAGGTGACAGTGAAGTGGTGTGGATTGATGTTAGATGTCGTGAGTCCCAGGAGGAGGTAATAGTTGCTACTGTTGTAATCTTACTTCTGGAAATTTAAAATTTTACATAGTAAATGGTTTTATTTATTTATTTATTTTAGTGATTAGGTATATAAAATTTTAATTAGCATAACTAGTTTTAGTTTTATTAGAACACTTACTTATTGGTGTTCAGATAGTGATCAGCGGTTGCTAATTATAAGATATTTTTGAATTGAAAATTTAAATGTTTATCATGGAATTGGTTTATAAGTTGGTATTTAATTAATTTGGATTAATATAAGTAGTTAATTTATTTAATTTAAACTTACATAGACCACTTTAAGAAGAAAAAGAAAAATAGTTTATTTAATATAAAAATGATTAATAGTGATTTAATTAAATGGAATAAATAAATTATTATTGATATGAATTTTGTAAACAAGTATAATTTATTTACACAATAACAGATCTTGGTGAAACGAGATGCATGAGCTTTGCATCGTCAAATACTTCTCAATGGAATTAATATGGGAATCAGAATAGATCAGGAAAATAGAAAAATCACGGTGAGTAAATCTCACTCACCTTTTATTTAGAATTATTTTTATCAGTTAAAAATAATTGTTTATTTCTTGTTTGGTTGCATTTAATATTTTTGTGCATCTTAAATATATTAGTTATTTAGGCTTGGTGTGCTATATATATATATATATATATATATATAGGTGGTTGGATATTCCCGCTGTCTCATTAGCGGATGCCTACGGTACCATTAGCGGATGATTAACCTACACGCTCCACGCTATGATAGTGGATGACCTTAATACCGCGATATCCTACCACGAAGCAGGATGGGTATTATTTCTGTTAGCTAACGTCTGTGGATGCATGAAACAGGTTGGAGGGATCCAACTGGATTCCTCAAAAATATTACTATTTGTTTGCTTTAACATATATTATCATATATGATGTGTTGATTGATAATTGAGTTGTTTGATTGTTTAAATATTACTAGGGCCAAAATGTTAATTTATAAAAATATGGTGAAAAGAGATTTGGAGATTTAAAAGGAAAATTGTATTTTTTTTTTTAAAATAGAATTTAGATTTAGAATGTGCTAAAAATATTCACTTGTTTTAAATAAATAAAACAAGTATTGAATTTATAGATGATGTTTATAAATTGAATAATGCAGAGAATTGAATTGAATTCATAAACCGTGTTTATAAATAAAGTGGAAAAATTATCATTTGATAATTTGAATATTTAAATTCAAATGTGAATTTAAAAATAGAAACAGGGAAATCGTTTTAAAGAAATAAACGATGGAATTTATTCTATTGGTCAGAATATAAATTGAACTAAAATAAATCCATAAGGATTTATGATGTGAATTCGATTAATTCTAATTTATTTAAATAGAAGTTAAATTGAATTTGAAAATAAACTGGGTGTTATATATATATATATATATATATATATAAGTTATTATAAATAGAAATTTCCAAAATAAAATTTATTTTTAAATAGATTTCGAAATAGACTTGTTTAAATATAAAACAAGGAAATTTATAAAATGGTGTTTATAAATATAATGAATTAATTATCAAGAGATAATTTGAATATTTAAATTCAAATATGAAATTAAAAATGGAACTTGAATATAGAAAATTCAAATGGAATTTGAATATAGAAAATTCAAATGGAATTTGAATATAGAAAATTCAAATGGAAATCGAAAATAGAATTTGAAAATAGAAAGTTGAAATCATTTCAAAATGGGAACGACGAAATATATTTCAGAATGTGGATTTTTAAACAGAATAGAAATAAATCCTAAGGATTTTTAACTTGTCAAAGGAATTGGAATTTAATATAGAAGATCGAAGTGTAAATAAATATATTACCGAGTAAGGAAAAATCGACAATTATAGATAATCAAAAATATTACGTTTAATTGGGAAAATGATTTGATATATATTAAAAATATATCAGAATGGAGTTGAAATTATTTTAAGCGAAGTTTAAAAGTTGATATATATAAATATTTTTAAAACGAACTCGCCGCAATGTGGAAGATCATAAATTGGCGATTCGAACTTCAATTGAGTATATAGAACTCAAATTAAGTCAGAATTCTATGAAACAAGAATCGTCAGGACCGGTAGGATAATAGTTTTCTAATGGAAGAGAAAATTCTGAATTTTGTCGTATATATTTTTAGTTAGGTCAAAATTAAATTTTCCAAAAAATAGCGCCATAACCATTTAAAAACCATAACGGTTTATTTAATTTTATATAAAAGGATTTTAAACGAATAAAATCCGAATTTCTATTTAGAAAATTTCAGATTGGAGTTGTAAATTATATGTGAACACAAGTGGAGTAATGAATTGATTATTGAAACAAAAATCATATTTTTAATTATTGAATAGAATTAACTAATTTGAATAGTAATTAGTTAATGAGATTTTGAATTGACATTGGGCTTTGAATAAGTGAATTTGATTTGGAAATTTATATTCGAAATCGAAAAGGAAACTAGAATTGAAATTGGAATTCAATTTGGTTATAAGCAAGTTAACTATTTTATTTGAACATGTTATGTTCAAACAAAGAAGTGAAATAGGAAAAATAGCTAATTAAAGAATAAATGGGAGAAACTGAATTCAAACGATTGGATTGAGATGAATTGAATTGAAAACAGGTGAACATGTGTTAAGCCGGTTTGGAATGAAATATATGAAGAGATATAAATTGAAATGCCCGACTAAAAGGTACATGTTTAAATCCCATATGAGATTTTATGCGCCGAATCGGCTAGCCGCTTGGCTTTTTCTTTTACTTTTTGATTGGAGAGGCCTATGTGGCAGTTTGGGGATTTTCCCGAAGCTCCGGGTACAAAGGAGCTTATGGCGAAATTTTCCAGAAATTAAAGGAGTTAGAATATTTTTAAGAAAATTTGATAGTTAGAAATCATTGTATCGATATATATATATATATATATATAATTAGATAAGTAAATGAACTTAAAAATAGAATATTATAAATAAAAAGGAAATCTATAAATTAGATTTGTTAAAAATAGAAATAGAAGCGTATACGGGTTTAGAAATGGATAATTGGTTTTTATGGTGTGGATTATTCGGGAATAATGGTCTTGTCTGTTTTGAAGTTAGGGATGTTTTCAGTCAAGGTCTGAGAGGTAATTTTACCCTAACTCGATTGATTTCACTTTTAACTGATAAATAGAAAAGATCCAGTCTCGAAGATCAATGGTTGAATGAAATTTTTTGGGTGTAACGATGTTTTACACAACATTCGTTTTAAACCAAATAAGTGAAATTTTGGAAATATAATAATATAGATTTCCTGAGAGTAGAATTAAATGATTCAAGCAAGAGATAAGTAAATGAGAATGTTTTCCAATTATAAATAGAAGATATTTTCTAAATATAGAAAATAAAAGAAGACGATATATGGAAATGTTTTCCAAATAGCGTAAGAGGTCAAAAAGATAATTATCGAAAATATCATGTTAACGAATATGGATAAGGAAATAGAGAAGCATTTTAATTAATAAAATATTAATTTAAAGGCCCCGTGATGGTCTGATGTTATGGATGAATGGATGTTTGTTTTTCTTCAATAGTTAAATAACCGACTATCGAAGTGTTTGCCAATATCGTTGTCAATATGGAGAGACCAGTTGGATTATTATCCGAGAACCACTCTGTATTGGTAGTAGCGTTGCGAATCATATTACATGAAGATAATCAAAGACGGAGTAAAGTGCAAGGGCTTTTTATATTAATAGAAATTGTGCCTTCGGTTTCGTTCAATCCCAGAACGAACGTAAATGGACGAATGTCTGACGGAGTATTTCCAGTGATCGCATATGTTGGTCTGCATAGATATATATATGGTGGCAGAGAATTTATTCTCTTAGCATAATATCCAGAATATATTTGTGCAAATCAATTAGTGATTAACGGATCTGACAATGTGGCATTCAAAGTGATTGTGCTATCAGTGAATGATAAGTAATCATAGCCTCAGGCCTCAACAACCAGGAAATGACAAACATCGGGTAGGCAACATGGCTATGTGGGTCGCTCCCATTAGGGTGTATTATCACCGATCTAGAGGTTCATTTAATTTCTTATTCTATTCGATGTTGTCATATTCGAGAAATGGTTGTTGATCCCAATCGTTGGTGATATACATTCGATACACTCAAGTGAAATGAGTGGTCGGTCATGTGTGGGACGGGTTGCAAGATGTTCTTGGTGAACCCAGTGTATTCCCCTATAAAGATACACTATCGGAAGGTGGTTCCATACCTTGTCATGTTGGAAATCCAATCTCCAATAAGCGCCAGGCGGTTTTTGATTTTATATTATATATGGAGCGTGAGATGAAAACGTTCTGCTAGATTCTATTTATTTGATGTAGATATTATTATAATATCACTGGATTTGATATCAAAGATATTTTGGGTTATCGTAAGGTAAAAACCATCCGTGTTCATGTATGGATCGGTCTTACGATTATCATTTTTTTTGAAAGGATTTTAAAAGTTAAACAAATGATTGGAGTTTACTCACACCAGTCCCATGACTGACCCAGAGATTATTTTATTTGATTTCCCTAAAGTCTTGGGTGCCCAAATTTGTACGGGCAGTCAAGTAGTCGGGATTTTACAGATTCATTTGGAGGAGCTGGAAGCAGGAGGCTGTGTAATATGTACTATGTTGTATCTGGAAACAGGTGTTTATAACTGTTCCAGGAATAAATTTTGTGCTATGTTGATGGTATGTATATAAAGTTACTAATTTGTATTTCAAAAGTTATGTTATATAATATATTTTATTCGTTCCGCTGTGAGTTTGTGATCTTCGTTTTCTTCTATTCTTATATTTCGTTCTTTCTATTTCTCATCCTCCAACTTCTTTCTAATAATGATTCGTATTTCTTTACAATTTGGGTTGGTCCTGTGGTGTTATTAGTCAACTCAGATAGTACGGATTTGCGGGCAGTTACAGTTGGTATCAGAGCTTAGATTGAGTGAATACCTAGGCTTTGATGTAGTTGTGCCCATTAGGGATAGGGTCGGTAGTGCCCTAGAATGAGTTGAGCGTATATATATGAGAGCGCGTATTTGTTAATTGATATAAAAACTATTTTATATTGTGTTGGTTAGTCTGTTGGGTGGTTTATGAATTATTGTCGAATAGTGGGATGCCACGACGTCGATAAGAATTTGCAAATACTTGAACAGAAGATTGAACACGATATTGTTTTAAAATGGGTAAATGAAATAATTTTACCCAAAATTCTACTTTGATAGAAAAGGAATAATTTTCTTACATTATTATAATATATGAATGAGTTGATTGATATTTTTAGCCTACTTTGTGAACTAGGCTATGCAAAGCTAGATGATCAAGTAATGAAGAACATTCTCTCCAAGGACCGAATCGGATCGGGGAACGTCGGATCGGTTCAGAGAACGTTGGTTAGAGCAAGTCAGCATAAAACAAAGAAAGAAGGGGCTTGGATCAAACCGGATCGGATAAGACAAATCTGATCCGTCTCTTCACTTGAAGGACTCCGATCCGAACAGATGTACTCAGAACTGCAACTATCACACCCACGTTCCCTTAAAATTCGGAGCGGTTAGAAGGCCACGTTCCCACATTCACCCACTAACTCAATGTGCTGGCACTATCTTGTGATATCTGAACTCACAGGTGATGGAATGGAGGCCACGTAGATCCGAACCGGAGCCATCCCAGGAGCATTTCTCACAATAAATACACCATCAAGAGGCATTTGGATGGATCTTTTGGCATTTTCAAAACTTAAACTCCTTTGTAATCCAAATTTCATCAATTATTCAGCTTACAATCATCTTTTGAATCATATTGTGAAGGAAATTGTGTGAATCAATGTACGATATAAGTGATAATTGAGTGAAAATCATTATTGTACTCGCATTCAAGGCATCAATCAAAAAAGAAGAAAGTGGATGTAGGCTATTTAACGCCGAACCACTATAAATAGTTTGTTTTCGTCGTTTTTGATTTCATTTCGGTAGAATTGTTATTAGTTTGGGTGTTAGAGCCAATTTTGGTTCTAACATTTTGGTGCTTTCACTAAGAAATCTTTGAATTCTTCACTTTTTGGGATTATTATTCTACTATTTGGACCCTCAAAGTTCAAAGAAGTTAATCCTCCTTTTTTTGACATCTTTAAGTACCTTCTGGTGAACCATTGAAGAATTGAACACTATGGCCAAAACGAAAGGAAAAGAAGTGCAAGGCGATAGGGAGAATGATGCTAGAGAGAATCAACAAGCCATGGTATTGACGAGGTCGTGTGGACAAGATTCTGGAGCAGGCCGCTCCAGTCAGGAAGGTCCGATCTGAGCAGGTGACTCTGATCCGAGCCGATTAGAAGACATTGTTGCTCCCCTCATCCGAACCAGTCTGGTCCTAGTACCTTGCTCCCATCCGATCCGAACCAGAATGAAGCTGGAACTTCTACTCGAGCTCCCTCCAATGCTCTGATTCCAGCTGCTATGACCAATGATCAGCTTGACCCGTCTGCACCTGTCACCTGAGGAGATTTTTCTCGCTTCCTTGACATGCTCCAGAGTACTAAGGGTGCATTGGAAGCCTATAAGCATGACAGTCTTCGCATGCAAAAAAACATGATCACTATGAGTAGAGAACTCCAAGAGCTCCGGAGGCAAAAGACACCTTCCCCAACACGTTGCCTTGCTGTAAACGATTAATCTTCTTTAGATGTGGGACGTCCTCGTGAAAGAAGACCGCTAGAGCGACCTCGGAACCTTGATCAACTAACTTTTGGATCTTTAGGATCCCGTGGACACTGTGCTCGTGTGTTAGGGCCTGATGACCCAAGCTTGAAAGAGCCTATGTTGTTGCCCATGCGTGGATCCCACGTTCTACCCAGGGATCCTAACATTACTAATCCTACGCAACATCAACTTCTTTATCCCCTCCCTCATGAGATCGACCGGGAGCGTAGGGAGCAATGTGGAGCAGCTGCCTCTTGAAACATGAGGTTATCCCCTAATCAGGAGCCTAGGGGTAATCCGAATATTAAACCTAAAGAACCGGTGCAGACATTAACAAATGCTGATGTATGGGCAATGGTGCGTCAGATTATGTCTGAAAGCCTGCGATACACTAATGAGGACTGGGGTATTGAGCGAACTCATACACCCTTCATAGATGATATATTGGATTTCCAGTTCCCTCGGTGGTTCATCTTGCCTCAGATGGATCGGTATTAAGGAAGAACGGACCCAGGGCAGCATCTGATGAGGTACGCATGGTTCATGAATGCCGCAACAGCTCCAGATGCTGTAAAATGCAAAGCCTTTCCAATTTATCTTGAAGACGTGGTGTTAATGTGGTTCACCCGACTCCCTCCCCGGTCGATATCAAATTTCGCAGAATTGAATGAGCGCTTTATGAACCAGTTTCGACTTCACGCTCGAAAGTCCAAGCACGTCATAGAGTTGTCATGGATTAAACAGGCCCTAGGAGAATCTTTGAAGTCATATTTAGACCGCTTCAACCTGGCCGTCACTGAAGTTAGTGACCCTCATGATCCCACTATTCTAATGGCCTTGATTGAAGGGGTTGACCCTGATACAGAATTCGGGGATTACTTGTCTGGGAAACCGCCTCCTACTAGAGAATTGTTCTATGAAAAAGCTAATATTCGCTTAAGGTGAGAAGAAGCTCATGCAAATAGGAAGAGAAAGTCCGAAGGGGCCACAAGGGAAGGTGTCCAAAGTAATGTTGTTGTGAAACAATCTGGTGACAGTTCAGGGAAGGTTGAAGTAAACGTTGGCAACCAGAGAGGAGGAAATAGCAACATGAGTGGGAACGGCAATAGAAGAAATAGGAACCGAGGGATTAACTCTAGTAAAAGACCCAGATTCCAGATTTTTGAAAACTATACGCCATTAAATGACACATTGGAGAATATTTACTTGGATACATATAGCATATTGCAGTACAAAAAACCACCACCCAGAGACCCCATTGAAAAAGAGATCGCAACAGGAAAGTTTTGGTTGTTCCATAGAACCCACGGTCATTCCACAAATGAATACCGTCATTTGAGAGATATAGTTGAAATATTGCTGCGGAAAGGGAAGTTAGACGAGTACAAGGTTGCCCCAAGGGATAGGGGGCAAGACGGACAAGCCCCGGACCAAGACCAGCCTACTTCAAAATCCACAGCCCAGCAGAAAGGTAAGGGGATCGTTATCAATACCATTATAGGCGGACCCCACCTAGCTAGTCGTAGTTTCAGAGCGATGGATCAGTACGTCAACGCCGCTAAGCAGTTTGAGGTTGGATAATGCAGTAACCACAAAGACATCACTCAAGTAAAACAACAAAAGACGATGTCAGACAACATCATATTCCGTAGTAGAGACGATTCCAGAGTTCAATCCCCAACTGAAGGTCCACTAGTAATTACCACGACCATCGGCCCTGCTTTAGTCCATAAAGTGTTGGTGGACAATGGGAGCTCGGTCAATATGCTCTTCAAGAAACTTTCGAACAAATGAGACTTGAAGCAAAAGATCTAAAGCCCTGCAAAGGATGGATACATGGCTTCAACGGGGCATCGACGGCTCCGATGGGATACGTAGAATTACCAGTGACATTAGGGCACAAAGATCGCCAGAGAGTGAGGATCCTGCCGTTTGTCGTTCTGGATGTAGAGTCGCCCTACAATGCCTTCCTAGGCCGACCGGCCCTTGCCGAGTTTAGGGCATGTATGGCACCTTGGTGATTGTTGCTTAAATTCCCAAATGACGCAGGAATTGGGGTGATGATAGGCGACCAAGCTACTGGACGAGCTTGTAACATGACGGAGTTGAAGATGCTAATGAAGGGGTTGAATATAGAAACTAAGGATGATTCTGCCCCTCCGAAGGAGAACTCAGCATAGCAATTAAGGAGTCCAGCCCCAAGAGGGTCGCCCTCAGATGTGCTCGAGGATATAGATCCTAGAGAGGATAAAGAACCCGAGGATAGGAACGAGATAACAGTAGATATACCTATTGATGAGACAGATTCGACAAAAGTACTAAAGATCGGCTCAACTAGATCTAGTTCGAGTGAAAGAGTTGGCTGATTTTTTAAGGGCAAATCTGGATGTTTTTGCCTGGCTTCACGCTGACATGTGTGGGATTTCGCCTGCCATTATGAGCCACTCTTTATGTATTAATCCAAAGCACCCACCAGTCAAATAGAAAAGACGGATGTTAGGCCCAGTGTGGTCAGCAGCTTTGAAAGAAGAGGTAGAGAAATTAAAAGATAATGGATTCATTAAGGATTCGAGATATCCCGATTGGATATCAAATCCTGTCCTGGTCAAAAATTCTAACGAGAAGTGGCGTACATGTATCGAATTTTCTGATTTGAACAACGCATGCCCGAAGATGGCTTTCCTCTCCCTAGAATTGATCAGCTAGTAGATTTGACGGCTGGGCACGAGCTTTTATCCTTTATGGATACCTATTCTGCGTACAATCAAATTCCCATGCACATACCAGATCAGGAGCATACAAGTTTCATCACAGACTTCGGGTTATATTGTTATGTGGTAATGCCATTTGGGTTAAAGAATGTAGGATCCACGTACCAATGCTTGGTCAACCGAAAGTTATAATCAAATCGGGAAAACCATGGAGGTTTACGTGGATGACATGCTTGTGAAGTCTAAACAATCTTCCGACCATACAAGGGACTTAGCTGAAATGTTTGATATTCTTCGAAGGTATGGAATGAAGTTAAACCCCCTAAAATGCTCGTTTGGGGTGGCATCTGGAAAATTCCATGGGTTTATCATGAGTTCTCGAGGAATTGAGATAAAACCTAGCCAAATAGCAGCAATAAGGGATATTGAAGAACCACGAAAGATCAAAGATGTTCAAAGCTTGGCCGGAAAAGTTGCTGCATTGAGAAGGTTTATCTCCAAAGCTACAGATAGGTGTGTACCTTTCTTCGATCTAATAAAAAGAGGAAAGCAAAATTTTGAGTGGACCCTCGACTTTGTGGAGGCGTTCCAGAATTTATCAGGCTTATTAGAAAAGCCTCCAATATTATCAAAACCCGTGGAACATGAGGATTTGTTTGTCTACCTAGTGGAATCATCTCACGCCGTCAGTACAACATTGGTACGTGAAGATGATAAAGTCCAGAGTCCTATATACTACTTGAGAAAAAAGGTAGGTGCTACAGAACATAATTATCTGAAGATAGAAAAGATTGCTTATAGCCTCCTGATTGCTTTGCGGAAGCTTCGTCATTACTTTCAGGCTCACCCAATAGTTGTATACACTGATCAACCTTTAAGACAAGTGTTGCAAAAACCCGAAGCATCGGGGCGGTTACTTAAATGGAACATCGAGTTGAGTCAATTTGATTTAAATTTTCAACCACGGAAATCAATAAGAGGGCAGGCATTGGCCTACTTTATAGCTGAATTCACAATTCCCGAAGAGAAAACGGTGGGTGACAAGGTAGTTACTTTGGACCAAGAGTTAGTGCTTAGTCCGTGGAAGCTATATACGGACGGAGCCAAAAATGATCGAAGGTCCGGTGTCGGAGTTGTTTTAATAACTCATGTAGGACGATCTATTTACTATGCATTGCGATTGGAGTTTGCTGCTACCAATAACGATTCCGGGTATGAAGCCCTGATTGTCAGGTTGAAACTCGCCAAAGAGCCAGGAGTGAAGACAATAGATATATATTGCGATTCCAAGATAGATGTATGCCAGTCTGGGAGGAATTTATTGCTAAAGGACCTCGACTCGTTACTTATCTCAAAAAGGTAAAGGAGTTGCTAGGAAGTTTGAAGCGTTACAGCATAACGCACATTCCAAGAATGGAAAATCAGAAAGCAGATCGGCTGGCAAAGCTAGTAAGTTCTGATAATCCCAAAGAAACTAAAATGGTTACGATAGTGGTTTTGGAATCACCGAGTTTCGACTGGATGGAAGCGGAACTAGCCTTGGAAGTCAACCCAGAGAGAGAATCATGGATGACACCGATCAAAAAATTTCTCAAGAATGGAACCCTCCCGTTGATAAAGAGCGAAAGACGAGCTGTATGACGCAAGGCTGCAAGATACGTTTTACAGGACAACGTCCTTTATCGCCAAGGGTTTTCAATGCCCCTATTACGATGTATCGCACACAACGACATTAAACGTGTACTGCAAGAAGTACATGAAGGTGAGTGTGGGGACCACACCGGGGGCCATACCCTAGCAAAAAAAGTATTACGGTGTGGATATTTCTGGCCTACCATGAATAAAGACATGGCTGATTATTCACGATGCTGCGACAGATGTCAAAGATTTGCCAAGATTCCCAGAGCGCCTCCGATTCAGCTCAAGTCGATGGTAAGCCCATGGCCGTTTTCCATGTGGGGGATTAACATTATCGGAGTGTTACCTATTGCCAGAGGAGGTGCTAAATACGCGATCGTCGCCGTGGACTATTTCATGAAATGGGTGGAAGCTGAACCTTTAACAACGATCACGACAAGAAAGGTGATCAGTTTTGTTGTTAGAAACATTATCTGTCAATTTGGGATACCGAAGACCATCATAACTGATAATGGGACATAGTTTGATAGCATCGAATACAGAAACTTCTGAGAGAAGTACAAGATTGATAAACGGTACACTCTTGTAGCTCACCCGTAGTCAAATGGCCAGGTCGAAGCAATAAACAAGGTCATTAAATCTATTCTTAAGAAGCGGTTAGAGCGGGCCAAAGCCAGATGGGTAGATGAGTTGCCACTAGCTTTATGGGCCTACAAGATAACCTTTAAGATGGCCACCGGCCATACACCCTATTCACTTTCCTTTGGGTTAGAAGCTGTAATCCCGGTAGAATTGAAATTCCCTTCTCATTGAGTCGCATATAATGACCCGATGTCAAATAGAACACTCCTCCTAGAGTCTCTTGATATGGTTGAAGAAAAAAGAGATGAAGCAGACTTGCATGCCTCAAGACATCGATATCAAGTAGCACGTTATTATGACTGGAAATTTCGCTTCAAAACCTTTGAACCAGGAGACCTAGTACTAAAGCGAGTCTTCACGCCCTCGACCCAATTGGGTCCAAAATGGGAAGGGCCATACACCATCCAACGGAAGCTTGATATAAGAGCATTCAAGCTAACGACCGTAGACGGTGAAGAGATTCCCAGAGTTTGGAACGCTCAGCACTTACGACGATATCTGATCTAAATATGAAATGACTTCCTTTTTGTTTTTATAAGCTATGTAAAAAGTCACGACTTGCCTTAAAAAGTTTGTTTATATGAAGAAAGGATTATGAAGTGGATGTATGCTACGACTTAGCTGAACAACTATAAAAATATCATGTGTCATTTATTTTCCTGCATTATTTATATCCTTAACAATTATTCTGTCATGACAATAAAACACAAAACACAAAATTTAATTTCAAAAATTGGAGACAACCCATGTGCAGGAGCAAAAAAATGACCATTTGCATGATAAGATACAAAGATTGGGAAGACGACGTTCCTAACTCTAACTCTCATAAAACGAGAGAGAGTATAAAGGATGGGAAGACGACGTCCCTTGAGGCGTGAAGGTGCACCCCAATAAGAGACCGCCTCAGTAATACTCTAACCTAGTTATGAGACAGGAGAGCATAAAGATGCTAGAAAGAATAGGCATCAATGAAGAAAGGAATATGGCCCCGTCAGAGGACTGGGGACAGCTGAATTTTGAATTTAATCGATTTTGAATAAGTCTTAATCAGTTATCCAAGATTGATTGGGGGCTTATATATGTACACATGTTCCCCTTAATAATGATTTTAATATATAGCTGTGATTTGACATGCTGGTTGTGCACATCTTTACCTAAATGTTAAAATTTACGGATATTAGACATTGCAGGGAACAAACAATTTCATTCACAAATATGTGAGTTTATATAGGAAAACTAAGCAAAAGACGCGAGGGCCGCACTCACTACAACAACAGCGGACTAGTGGAATATCAAAATAAAATAAAACAAAGCACATCATCACTTGGACTTTGGTGCAAACTTGGATTTTTTGGCAGCCTTAAGAGCATTTCTAGCCTCTTTTTCAGCATCAGACATGAGACGCTTTGGCCTTTTCTTCTCTGTAGTTGAAGAACTAGAATCGGTGGATTTCTTCCTAGGAGTCGGAACACTGGAATCAAGAGAAGATTTTTCAGCAAGCTCTTCTGTAATAGATCTAGTTGAAAGCTTAACAACTAACCTCGATCCAGGATCCATTACTGCAAGGGGCTTAAGGCTTTCGGGGTTCAAGTCTTCAACTTTCAGCTGCATGTGCTTGTCTTGTTTGGCTTTCATTTCAGCCAAAGTCATATCGTCGGCAATTTTTGAATCCCCAATTATAGTCACATCAGGATCTTCTTCATGCCCCTCATTACAACCGTCGTCTTTCAAGGCATCTATCATTTCGTCATCATGAGAAGTGTCGGCGTTAGACAGTTCATCTCCCCCTCCGGATTCGACGATGGTAGCCTTATCTCGTCCTCTCCTGACGGATTCTTCTCTAATAGAGGCTCCCCGAGGCTCATCAATCTTCTCAACTGGTCCAGCACCTACAGAATGAGTAGCAACAGTTATCAACTCAGGAGAAAATAAAGGATCCTCGATCGATTGCCCAATAATGTGATGAAAGGTGGTGATGGCCTTGACAAATTGAGGTGAAAATGTAGAAATACCTTCTGATGATTTATCAATTGGGGCGACTACCATCTTTGATGCTGATTAATAGGAGATAAAAGAGACGCTTTAGGAATTCCAGGATTCTCGGGATCATATCCCTCAACTTTAGTAGTTTCGGCAGTAGCAGAAGAAGAACCAACTTCAAGGATATTCTTTTGTTTGGCTAGGCATTTCTCCTCCTCCATAGCAGCAGCAATGAGGCGATGCCCCTCGGCCAGGCGAGCCAGTTCATCATCTCTCAAATACTTCTCCATAAGTTTGCCTTCGTCAACGAAGTCTACGTTAAGTTCCTCCTTGTCCCATTCGATGATTTGACTCCATACATGAACTAAGGCAGTCGGATAGTCTTCGATCCAAGAGACGTTTCGGCGACGAATTATGTGTGCAAAGAATTCAATCAATAGTTCACCAAAACCACGTAGTTCTTCCTGAGCCTCTAATAGCTGTTTATGGGTTTCTTCAGCAAACTTAACGGCCTTATCCACATTCCCCTCAGCTAGGGCAGACCTATTCTCGGCTTCCATTAACTTAGACTCCAAGTCAGCACTTCGTTTCTCCAGTTCAGCATTTTTCCTCGCTAATTCGGCCCTTTCTAGCTCAAGAGTATTGTAAGCCAGTTGCATTTTGACACTGTCTGACTTAGCGTCTTCCGCTTGTTTTTCAACTCCAAACATTCTTGACGATGAGATTCCAACAAGTCATGATAACGCTTCTGTAATTCCTCAAATTGCTGTTTGAAGTTGTTGCATCTCGTTAAGCAATGACGAGTTGAGCTTGTGTGTCTTCTAGGTCCTTTTCCAAATTTTTCAAAGCATTCTCATCGGAATCCGCAGCCTTTTTCATTGAATCAACATTTATAATTCTGGAAAGATTGCGTGAATATTTGTACATCTCCGAGTATTGTTTCTCAACTGTGTCAATCCTTGCTTTAGCCTCATCTGCCCACTTTGAAGAAATAGGCTCAAGTGTGGGTAAAAAAGTTAGATTTTCAAAGTAGTGATCTAGGAACTGCTTCTCCAGATATGCCAGCTTAATTTTGGAATCAGCATCCAGTGGTGGAGGCTTTTAGTATGATAGTTCAATGTGTTTTCGCTTAGCCGGGACGATGGCTGCATCACCTTTTCCAGATCGCTTCTCAGAAACTTTGTGTCTATCTCGTGAATCAGTATGTTTCGGTGGACTTTTTTCCCGACTATATTTGTCTCGAGGAGAAGTTCGATCTTTGGATTTTGACGTGTCTTCTCCTCGACGACTCTGGTAGCTCTTATACCTGTCTGGATCCGACCGGACAAGGGAACGAGAGCGCGAGGTGTGTGGTCGATGAGAATCATGAGGCCTTCTATCATCTCTACCCCGGCTCTCATGCGATCATACTCGATATCGGAAGGAGGTCTAGACATGCTACGGCGCATTTTTCTGACATCTTAGTAAGGCCGAGACACTGTACCTGCGCAAAAATATAAGTGGAATTCAGAATCAATGTTCACATAAGACATGAGTGTTGTGACGTGTGGTGCTAATGTGTAGCATCCTAAGTGGTGTTCCCCCCAAAAAACCCGAGTCTGAAGCCAGACTAGCATGAGCGGGATCTTTGGTCTTCACGGGAGTTTTCTCCTCTGAAGAAGTGAAAGTTAAAGGATTCATGCCAAAGTCCTCTGCAGTATAGATGGTTTCAGGCAGGGGAAGGTTTCCTTAACCCTTAAATGTGGAATCATTGGTAGTAGGAGCATCTCCTTGAGAAGCATCTGTTGGCAGCTCTTTAGGGGATGTTGACTTCTCAGGAGAAATAATGCCGTCAGGGACGGTATACCCTTCTCTGTACTTTTCAGCTATGTTGGCTAACTCATCATCCTGAGTTGAAGATGGAGAAGGCGAAGTCCGAAGAGGTATTATTGGATCTTTTGAGCCCTCTCCCGTCTCAAGAATAATGTCTACCGGGGGTATGTACACATATGGACCCGTAACATGACCTATACAACGGGTGATAAATAGTAACCCGTGATGATGGAGATACTTATCCTTAAGAACTTTGTCGATGGTTAGGAACTTTTGATTGCCATTGATAATCCGATGCAAATGATCAAAGTATAATTAATCCGATATTTGCTTTGGGTTATCAACTACGAATGAAAAAGAAAGCAAGTTAATGTGTTGGCATGAGCATTAAAAATTGAGATCTAGAAAGTCGGTGCTTTACTTGATTTAGTCCATCTTCTAGCACACCCTAGCTACTGTCTGATATAAAACCATTCAAGCTTAGAATTGCCAGCCTTGCTGCTAAATGGAACAGTAATAATTTTCATTTTCGGGACTGGTTCAAAATATGAGAAGGAAGGAGTCTCTTGAGTCCGTAAAAAAGTGGACGTCATCAAAGGTAGGCTCTATACCTATAACTTCTTTGTATGCTATATACAAGGTGTATAAATAAGCATAAGAGTTGGGATGTAATTGCATGGGGGCAATCTGCATCTGCCTCAGAAAATCGACGACAAAAGGCGGAAACGGTGGAATAGCCCCAACCAGGCACATCAACCGGGTAATTGCCATGAATCCTTCCGGTGGGTTATGGGGGCGATCTATTTTCGATGGCACCAGGGTATCTCTTTTTAGTATTCCATGCTTTAGACATATTCGAACGAGTCTATCATCATCGATCGTCGATTCAATAGAATCTTTGGGTAACTCCAATATAGTGGCAGATTCAAACTCATCAGGAGCACGGTCATCTCCTATCCCTCCTTCCTCTTCATTGCCAAGAGATACTTCACTATCAGAAGGTATTTCACTATTGTGTGCTTCCACTTCATAATCTAGGCCCTCATCGTCCCATTCAGGGTCTGAGGGAGAGGATATCTCATCAAGAGTGAATCTCTCAGAAGTTTCTTCAACTTCTCTCTTTTCGGCTAACCTAGATGAACGTCTATCTGCCATGATCGCTAAACTACTGAAGAAGCAATAACATAAGTTAGAGTAAGATAGCCCGTATCCCCCCGTGTACGTGTGCGAACTAAAGTGTGTGCTATGTGTGCAAAGGATGCAAAGTAAACACATGAAAGCATAACGCAAAAGTTTGGCGAAGTAGTAATATGTTCACAATAGTCTTAAATGTTCGCTCATGTTTATAAGGCGCTATCCTAACTGTTCATTAAGTTGTAGATCATGGCAAGCAATGATACAGCTAGTTGAACAGATTTTTTTGCATTACGTCAGACGAGTTCGGTTTGGTTCGGATGTGTATTTTGGGATCGGATCGGGGGCAAAACCATGATTCGGTTTTAAGCAGAAGTTAATGCCCTATATGCAAATCGGATCGGTTCGGGAATGCATATTCTGAGTGGTCCGGATCGGATTGGGAACCTATACTTTTCTCTCTTTGCTTTTCATTCCAACCCGACCCGGTCGAGTAAGCCTTGTTTTCCTTTTACCCTTTACTTTTCAATCCGATCCGATCCAGTTAGATGAAGCCCCTATCCTCTTCACTCTTATGTCTCTCCACCCGAACCAATCCCAAATCCTCCTCTTTTCTTCTTCTTCTCCATCCTTCCTCTTCTTTAGCTAACACCGAACTTAACTCTGTGCCAAGAACCAAGTCGAAACTGAATGTTCACACATTGGCTTGGCCAGTATTAGGCTCTGGTCCCCTCTGTGACTGCCTTGGGATGGTGACAAGGCCATCGACGACGATGGCGATAGGAGGAGGTCGTGGCGCCAAGGTCAAACAGAAACCGTACCCAAATCGTCCAAATTAACCACAAATCCTAACTGAAAATAGCCATTACGAAGTTAACTGAGGTTATAAACCTACCTATTTGTTTGATTCGAAGATTAGCATAAAAATTCTTTAAGTTTTTGAGAACTAGGGTTTTGGTGTAAAGCTTAGAAGGCGAGAATGATAAAAGAAAGGGAGGAAGAAGAAGAGGAGCGACTAATTTATATAGGCTCAAGATGGCTCTTTGTATTCCCAGCCCTTTAATTCCGCTCGGACCAGTGTGCAAGCCCATATATACAGTAGGCCCATTGAACCAGTGTTAGGGGACGGAAAAGTGGCTATTCGGAACGGTGACCAAACCCTGAAGGAATCATACATATTGACATAGTATACGAATTGAATTCAAAGAAAAACAAAGAAAAAACTCACCTGGAGGAATTGCTAAACATAAAAAATAGTTCACATAATTGTTTAAAAATAAAGAAGGTATTTCATACGTTTTATGGTGTATATATAAGCAACGAGAGACACGACTTTATGAGGCGGAACATCCCTACAAACGAATGTAAGTGACTGTTGAACAGTTCAAGTTCAGAAAACGATGGACAGATAACATCAAATCACGCTCCATCTTCAATAGAAGTGTCCTTTGAGGGGCAAAAATGTTAGCCTAATTTGTGAACTTGGCTACACAAAGCTAGATGATCAAGTAATAAAGAACATTCACTCCAAGGATCGGATCGGATCGGGGAATGTCGGATCGGATCGGAGAACATTGGTCATAGCAAGTCAGCATAAAGCAGTGAAAGAAGGGGCTTGGGTCAAATCGGAACGGATAAGGCAAATCCGATCCGTCTCTTCAACTGAAGGACTCCGATCCGAATTGTTGTACTTAGAACTGCAACTATCACACCTACATTCCATTAAAATTCGGAGCGGTTAGAAGGCCACGTTCTCACGTTCATCCACAGACTCAATGTGCTGGCACCATCTTGTGATATCCGAACTTGCAAGTGATGGAATGAAGGCCACGTGGATCCAAACCGGAGCCATCCCAGGAGCATTTCTCACCTGTAAATACACCATTAAGAGGCATTTGGAATGATCTTTTGGCATTTTCAGAACTTAAACTCCTTTGCAATCCGAATTTCATCAGCTTATTCAGCTTACAATCATCTTTTGAATCATATTGTGAAGGAAATTGAGTGAATCAATGTATGAGATAAGTGAGAATTGAGTGAAAATCATTGTTATACTCGCATTCAAGGCATCAATCAAAAAAGAAGAAAGTGGACGTAGGCTATTTAACGCCGAACCACTATAAATTGTGTGTTTTCATCGTTTTTGATTTCATTTCAGTAGAATTGTTATTAGTTTGGGTGTTAGAGCCAATTTTGGATCTAATAATATTATTGTAATCAAATAAGATTATAAAATTGGAATGGTTATAAATAACGAAAAATATAATTTGTATATGAACGAAACATACACTAAGATAATTGGAATTGAATTCGAATCAGAATTTGGAATTTAAATCTTGGGAAGTTTGAAAATATTTTCCGAAGTATATTAGAACAATATAGCTTTGTGTTGGAGGGATTTTAGAATAAAAATAATTTTGAATGGATTTTGAAACTATTAGAGCACTGAACTCACTTCAGTGGCTGGGAAATAATTCTGATGATGACTGCAACATCATCAGTGTTCATTTTCGAGTTATAAGTGATGAATTGCTACCTTAGAAAAGTTTTTGGTCGAAATTTGTTTTGAAAGAAAACAAGTGGTTTGAAAATTCAAATGTTTTGAATTTGAAATGGTTGTAAATATAGGTATATATTTGTGTTATTTCAAAGGATTTGAAATGAAAACCTAGGATTTGAATTCTGGAATTTAAATTTAACTTAAGCAAGTTAAATGGTTTGAATTGAATAAATTGATTAAAATCAATTCGAAGAATATGAATTGGATGTTAATATATTGGATGTAAATCATTCAGATTAAACGAATGGAAATCAATTGTTTAGTAGAATAAAATTTGTTGAAATATAAAGAGGTGAGTTTCAACATAAAGTGGTTTTGAAAAGTTAATAGGTTATAGTATTTCTCTTACCTTAGCAATTTCGAGGACAAAATAATTTCAAGGAGGAATGAATATAACGACTCGGGCTTTCGAACAGTTTATTTTCAATATTTAATATGCTTTTAAATATTAATTTGATAATACAAATGGAATTTAATGGTTTTGAATTTAAATTATATTTTAATATGGTTATTTTATAATATATGGTCGCATTAAATTTTGTAGTCTATTCTGTTGAATCCAAAATAGTGTAATTATGTTGAAACGTCAGTTGATAGGTTAAAACAGTGGTTACAATCTCAAGTGATGAACCCCGATAAATTTGTAATGGATAAGATCGAAATCGAATCAGAAATCAAATCAATATCTATTTAAAAGGGATAAAACTCACTTTATATCAAATCGTATTAATCATAAAATCAAATAAAATTTAATTAAAACATTTTTAATATCAAATAAAAATCTATCTTAAGATTTTCAAAAATCCTACAATAGACTAAACTCCTTCACCCCGAAGTATCCTTCATGTATAAATCGCGACTTAACACTTCAATATTTCTTATTCATTTGATTCGTCCACTACCTAGAAGAAAAAGAAAAAAATGGAATTGAGTTCCTCCCTTATTTCATTCCAATTCGTTTTACTTCCAGTATTCCCCCAAAATTTAAATCAAACAAAATTTCCTCTTTTCCTGAAAATCGAAAACTTCGTACATCCAAGCATCACGAGATGTCATTCCCATCCAAGTCAAGATCCATGCATCGTGAGAACGACGCTCAGTGTCAATATGAGGTGCGAAAGTGCCTCATGGGGTTCGACTTCAGCTCAACGCACATAGGGTTGAGCTCGATTTCGAATGGGATGGAACTGGGATGGATGAAGGTCGACGTTGATGGTGCGGTGCCTATTGTGAATGTGGGGAGCAGTGTCCGATTTTTGTGGGATGATCTGAGTTCGAGTGTCGGCCCTTACAGTGTGCACTTCAGTTTGCGATGTGAGGAATGGGGAGACGGTTTGTGGGTGGATCCGAACTCAGCAATGGAGCAGTGACAGAGGGTAATAGGGGAGTTCGATTTACTGATGTCGATCGCAAGGTATTGGAGAATTGGATTTGGTTGTTGCGATGTATAGTGGAGCTTGAGAGGTGATAGTAAAGTGGTATGGATTGATGTCAGATGCCATGAGTCCCAGGAGGAGGTAACAGTCGCTACTGTTGTAATCTTATTTCTGGAAATTTAAAATACATAGAAAATGGTTTTATTTATTTATTTTGGTGATAAGGTAAATAAAATTTTAATTTGCATAACTAGTTTTAGATTTATTAGAACACGTACTTATTGGTGTTTGGATAGTGATCAGTGGTTGCTAGTTATAAGATATTTTTGAATTGAAAATTTAAATGTATATCATTGAATTGGTTTATAAGTTGGTAGTTAATTAAGTTGGATTAATATAAGTAGTTAATTTATTTAATTTAAACTTGCATATACCACTTTAAGAAGAAAAAGAAAAATAGTTTATCTAATATAAAAATGATTAATAGTAATTTAATTAAATGAAGTAAATAAATTATTATTGATATGAATTTTGTAAACGAGTATAATTTATTTACACAATAACTGATCTCGGTGAAACGAGATGCATGAGCTTTGCATCGTCTAATACTTCTCAATGGAATTAATATGGGAAACAGAATAGATCAGGAAAATAGAAAAATTACGGTGAGTAAATCTCACTCACATTTTATTTTGAATTATTTTTGTCAGTTAAAAATAATTGTTTTTTGCTTTTTGGTTGCATTTAATATTTTTGTGCATCTTAAATATATTACTTATTTAGGCTTGGTGCGATATTATATATATATATATATATATATATATATATTGGTGGTTGGATATTCCTGTAGTCTCATTAGCGGAAACCCGCGGTACCATTAGCTGATGATTACACTATGCGCCCTACGCTATGATAGTGGATGACCTTCATACCGCGATATCATGCCACAAAGCAGGATGGTTATTATTTTTGTTGGCTAACGTCTGTGGATGGAGGAAACAGGTTGGAGGGATCCAACTGGAATCCTCAAAAATATCATTATTTGTTTGCTTTAACATATATTGTCATATATGATGTGTTAATTGATAATTGAGTGGTTTGATTGTTTAAATATTATTGGGGCCAAAATGTTAATTTATAAAAATATGGTGAAAAGAGATTTGGAGATTTAAAAGGAAAATTCTATTTTTTTTAAAATAGAATTTAGATTTAGAATGTGCTAAAAATATTTACTTGTTTTAAATAAATAAAACAAGTATTGAATGTATAAATGATGTTTATAAATTGAATAATGCAGAGAATTGAATTGAATTCATTAATAGTGTTTATAAATAAAGTGGAAAAAATATCATTTGATAATTTGAATATTTAAATTCAAATGTGAATTTAAAAATAGAAATGGGGAAATCGTTTTAAAGAAATAAATGATGGAATTTATTATGATGTTCAGAATATAAATTGGACAAAAATAAATCCGTAAGGATTTATGATTTGAATCCGATTAATTCGAATTTATTTAAATAGAAGTTAAATTGAATATGAAAATAAACCGGGTGTTATATATATATTTTTATAAGTTATTATTAATAGAAATTTCCAAAATAAGATTTTGGTTTTAAATAGATTTTGAAATAGACTTGTTTAAATATAAAACAAAGAAATTTATAAAATGGTGTTTACAAATATAATAAATTAATTATCAAGAGATAATTTGAATATTTAAATTCAAATATGAATTTAAAAATGGAATTTAAATATAGAAAATACAAATGGAATTTGAATATAGAAAATTCAAATGGAATTTGAATATAGAAAATTCAAATAGAAATCGAAAATAGAATTTGAAAATAGAAAGTTGAAATCATTTTGAAATGGGAACGACGAAATATATTTCAGAATGCAGATTTTAAACAGAATAGAAATAAATCCAAAGGATTTATAACTTGTCAAAGGAATTGGGATTTAATATAGAAGATCGAAGTATAAATAAATATATTACCGAGTAAGGAAAAATCGACAATTATAGATAATCAAAAATATTTTGTTGAATTGGGAAACTGATTTGATATATATTAAAAATATATCAGAATGGAGTTGAATTTATTTTAAATGAAGTTTAAAAGTTTATATATATAAATATAATTAAAACGAACTCGCCGCAGCGTGGCAGTTCGTAAATTGGCAATTCGAACTTCAATTGAGTGTATAGAACTCAAATTAAGTCAGAATTCTTTGAAACAAGAATCGTCAGGACCGGTAGGATAATAGTTTTCTAATGGAAGAGAAAATTTTGAATTTCATTGTATATATTTTGAGTTAGGTCAAAAACAAATTTTCACAAAAATAGTGCCATAACCATTTAAAAACTATAACGGTTTATTTAATTTTATAAGAGGATTGTAAACGAATAAAATCCGAATTTCTATTTAGGAAATTTCAGATTTGAGTTGTAAATTATATGTGAACTCAAGTGGAGTAATGAATTGATTTTTGAAACAAAAATCAGATTTTTAATTATTGAATAGAATCAACTAATTTGAATAGTAATTAGCTAATGAGATTTTGAATTGATATTGGGCTTTGAATAAGTGAATTCGATTTGGAAAATTATATTCGAAATCGAAAAGGAAACTAGAATTGAAATTGGAATTCAATTTGGTTATAAGCAAGTTAAATATTTTATTTGAACGTGTTATGCTCAAACAAAGAAGTGAAACAGGCAAAATAGCTAATTAAAGAATATATGGGCAAAACTGAATTCAAACGATTGGATTGAGTTGAATTGAAATGAAAACAAGTGAACATATGTTAAGAAGGTTTGGAATGAAGTACATGAAGAGATATAAATTGAAATGCCCGACTAGAAGGTACATGTTTAAATCCCATATGAGATTTTATGCACCGAAACGGCTAGCCGCTTGGCTTTTTCTTTTTCTTTTTGATTGGAGAGGCCTGTGTGATGGTTTGGGGATTTTCCAGATGCTCCCGGTACAAAGGAGGTTATGGCGAAATTTTCCAGAAATGTAAGGAGTTAGAATATTTTTAAGAAAATTTGATAGTTAAAATTCAATGTATCGATATATATATATATAATTCAATAAGTAAATGAACTTAAAAATAGAATATTATAAATAAAAAGGAATCTATAAATTATATTTGTTAAAAATAGAAAGAGAAGCGTATATGTGTTTAGAAATGGATAATTGGTTTTTATGGTGTTGATTATTTAGGAATAATCGTCTTGTCTGTTTTGAAGTTAAGGATATTTTCAGTCAAGGTCTGAGAGGTAATTTTACCCCAACTCGATTGATTTCACTTTTAGCCGATAAATAGCAAAGATCCAGTCTCGAAGATCAATGGTTGAATAAAAGATAGTTGAATGAAATATTTTGAGTGTAACGATGTTTTACACAACATTCGTTTTAAACCAAATAAGGATAATTTTGGAAATATAATTATATATATTTCATGAGAGTAGAATTAAATGAGTCGAGCAAGAGATCAGTAAATGGGAATGTTTTCCAATTATAAATAGAAGATATTTTTCAAATATAGAAAATAAAATAAGACGATATATGGAAATGTTTTCCAAATAGCGTAAGTGGCCAAGAAGATGATTATCGAAAATATCGTGTTAGCAAATAGGGATAAGGAAATGGAGAAGCGTTTTAATTAATAAAATATCAATTAAAAGGCCCAGTGATGGATTGATGTTATGGATGAATGGATGTTTGTTTTCCTTCGATAGTTAAATAACCGACTATCGAAGTGTTTGCCAATATCATTGTCAATATGGAGAGACCGGTTGGATTATTATCCGAGAACCACTCTGTATTGGCAGTAGCATTGCGAATCAGATTATATGAAGATAATCTAAGACGGAGTAAAGTGCAAGGGCTTTTTGTATTAATAGAAATTGTGCCTTCGGTTTCGTTCAATCCCAGAACGAACGTAAATGGACGAATGTCTGACAGAGTATTTCCAGTGATCGCATATGTTGGTCTATATATATATATATATATATATATATATATGGTGGCGGAGAATTTATTCTCTTAGCATAATATCCAGAATATATTTTTGCAAATCAATTAGTGATTAACGAATCTGACAATGTGGCATTCGAAGTGATTGTGCTATCAGTGAATAATAAGTAATCGTAGCCTCAGGCCTCAACAACCGGGAAATGACAAAAATCGGGCAGGCAGCATGGCTGTGTGGGTCGCTCCCATTAGGGTCTATTATCAGCTATTTAGAAATTCATTTAATTTCTTATTCTATTCGATGTTGTCCCATTCGGGAAACGGTTGCTGATCCCAACCGTTGGTGATATACATTCGATACACTCAAGCAAAATGAGTGATCTGTCATGTGTGGGCCGGGTTGCAAGATGTTCTTGTTGAACCCAGTGTATTCCCCTTTAGAGATACACTATCGGAAGGTGGTTCTATACCTTGTCATGCTGGAAATCCAATCCCTAATAAGCACCATGCGGTTTTTGATTTTATATTATATATGGAGCATGAGATGCAAGCATTCTGCTAGATTCTATTTATTTGATGTAGGCATTATTATAATATAACTGGATTTGATATCAAAGATATTTTGGGTTATTGTTAGGTAAAAACCATCCGTGTTCTTGTATGGATTGGTCTTAAGATTATCATTTTTTTCGAAAGGATTTTTAAATTAAACAAATGATTGGAGTTTACTCACATCATTCCCATGACTGACCCAGAGTTTATTTTGTTTGTTTTCCCTAAACTCTTGGGTGCCTAAATTTGATGGGCAATCAAGTTGTCAGGATTTTACAGATTCATTTGGAGGAGTTGGAAGCAGGAGGCTGTGTAATATGTTCTATGTTGTATCTGGAAACAGGTGTTTGTAACTGTTCCAGGAATAACAGTTGTGATATAAAGTTAATGATTTGTATTTCAAAAGTTATGTTATATAATATGTTTTATTCGTTCCGCTTTGAGTTTTTGATCTTCATTTTCTTCTATTCTAATATTTCTTTCTATTTCTCATCCTCTAACTTCTTTCTAATAATGATTCGTATTTCTTTGCAATTTGGGTTGGACGTGTGGCGTTATTAGTCAACTCGGATAGTACAGATTTGTGGGCCATTAGAGGCATAGGGATAAATATAAGATAACATAGCCTAATTACCTAATTAGTTCTTAATTAAGTATTTTGGGCCTCATTAGTTTAAAATTAGGCCTAATTATTTTTCTAACCTAGTGAAAAATCTGGAGAAATGGAGAAGTATATATCTTTCTCCTTTGCATCTCGTTCTCCAGTAAACAAAACTTAAAAAAACCACATTAGTCTTAATCTCTATTAACTCAAATCCACATCAAAACTCAAGATCTTAGTTGTTTAAATCATTTAGAAAGAGTAATTAGTGCTGCACTCAATTGTAATCCAAGGTTTCCTATGATTTTGTTGGGAAATTCATGTTTACAGTAAACTACTTTGTTGTATGTTTCAACTATTGATTCAACAGGAGTAAAAGCTCCATCTTCTTAGCAATTGAGCCTCCTAAAGCTTCAATCCATTCTTCTCCTTAAAACAAATCAAAGATGAGGTCCCTCACTCTTCTAACTTGAATTTGGTAAGTTTCCGTGTGAATTTCCTTCAGCAAGTTGAAAAATACTTATATTTTATTTTTGAGAAATTTTGAGTGTAAATCTTGTTGAAACCCCATATCCAAGGCTGTATATCTCTTCCCTTTCTTGTTGAAATGGAGAAATTCATTTTTCAGTATGATCTCGGTGTTATCTAATTGTTGAATTCTAGTTTTGTATCGATCAGAATTGATCTGGGTGCCAGAATTCAGCTTGGAAGTAGAGAATCCATCTTGATTCAAGCCTGGGCAACTGTGCATTGCCTGGGTCGACCCAGAGTTGAGCTGGGTCGACCCATGCTCAATAGTGGGTCGACCCACCTAGAAAAAAATGCCTAGGTTGAATCTTCTTCCTTTTTTGTTTTGCTGTGTTGTTTTCGTGCAAGTTTTATGTCCATTCCAGTGCAAATTTATGAAGTTTTTTTAGCACGATTCAAGTGCTAATGCAACATGTATTCATTGAGTTAATTCTCATGAATTCATGTGTTGAATTTGTAGTTATTTTAGCAGTAAAGAAGTAATGCTTCTTGATGTTCTTTGGTGTTTTCCATGACTTCGTGTATACAAAATATTAGTGTTATTTCTCGTGGTTCAAATATAAATGCACAACCTTTCTAAATGGTTTTTGAAGTATTTTGAATAAGAAAATATTGTTTTGAAAATAAATATTATTTTAGAAAAGTATATAAATTTATTAATAATTTTATTTATATAAGGATTTTTAGACCAATCGATTTTCAAAGATTTTTCCAATAATCTATGTTTCCCAAATATTTTCGTAGAGTGTGATTTTTATTAAAAAAACTCGCACACATTTGCACTCTTCCAGAAGGCACGTTGGTGGTCGAATAGTATCGTAAACCCCGCGGATGGTGCTATACAGTATTATTAATCCCAGATCTGTCCAATCAAAGTAAAGAATCCCAATGATTCTCAGTGTTTCAGTGGTCTTTTGTGATTCTCTTACTATTAAGTGATTTATGTGATTTCTTGTAAATTTCTTTCTTTTTCTAGTGTGAAGCTGACTTACAATGTGTAAACCCTTAAGTGGAAATGTGGGGTACGAGATGCACGATTACAACCTTTTGTTTTACTACCTAAAAGTATGTGAAACATTCCTATATGACCGGCAGTACTAGACCTTCGGGTCAATTCTGTGTGAACTCTATGTGGACCTTCGGATCAATCCTGTGTGAAATCTGATGTGAACTCTTTGGACCCTCTGGTCATTCGGGTACCCTTCTATGTGATATAGTACTAGCTATGGCTTAAATTCATCCTGTGTGATTGCATGTGCAGGCATAACTTTGGCTTCCCATTCTGTGATGGATCCACACTTTGTGACTCCGTGTTTTGTGTTTTTATTGATTTGACCAAAGTGAGTATAAATATTAGTGATTTCATTAGTGGTTTAAACAATTATTAGAGTTCCGTGATTTTGTAAATCATAATTCAGTGATTTTTGTGAATTTGGGATTTATGAAATTATATGTATTCTTCATGTGAATTTCAAAAATATTCCTGAATTGTCTTATAGTAATAAATCCCATGAAAAACTGCGACACTTCATTCCTTTATGAATAAAAGGAATGATCCCCTTAGAGAATTATTCCTTATCATACTTATACTAATCATCTGATTTAAGTCAGACTGATCATGTTTGTGTTCCTCGGATTAAACGGAGGTACAAATTAGGGACTTTCTTTGCATGCTTAGCTGTTCGCTATGGATATTCTGCTTTGATTTTCTGGATCACATATTTTTTCCTTCATCTTTTGTATTTATCTTAGACATAATGATATGTACATTTTTGTGCGAGTTTTGATGTTCCTATGTATGTATATAATACGTGGAGTGACTTTTAGACCTCATTATGTATTATGTATTGTATAGTATTTATTCGTATGCATGCGTATCCGTGTCTACTGTTTTATATTCTAGGTTGCCACTATATTGCATTTCGATTTGAATAGATCTTGAAGCCATTGTAGTGGTGTATTAAATAAGGAGTATGTATGTCATTATGAAAAAAAATACATATTTAATGTTTATTTGATATAATATTACAGGTGGTTGCTCCGAACATGCACTATTCTCTGTATTAAGAGATGACATTACCAGTTAATACTCTTTGTTAATATGGATCTCGGGTAGGGCGTCACAATAGTTGTCAAAAAGATTAGATTGACCAATTTTAGATAGAATATTAGCCAAGGGTACTGATGTAGAAGTGGAAGAAATTGCATGTTATTATTGAGAGAGTCGTGTTTTTTTATCACAAGAGGTAGTAGAACCTATTTCTTTAACAACAACTTTAGTAGCTAGGGCATGGTCATTAGATTGATTCATGACATTTTGAATGTTAGAATGTCCACCAAGATTAGGAGCATCATCTTTTTCCTTTAAAACATCACGAACTGTTGCAGAATATTTACTTTGCATTAACATGCGAATAGGACCACCATGGCCTTTGAATTTTGTAATAAAGTACTTGCTTGGTTCACTAGATTGAAAGTACTTCCATCTTCAAATATTTGCCTTAGAGTAGTTGTGTGAATCGTCACTGCTTATAGGCATAGTATAATTATTACATATTTCCCCTTCCTCAATAAGTTGACCATAACCAAGAATTTCTACCGCCACATTTTCATCTGAATATTGCATTAGAACATCAAAATGATTAGATAAAATCAAGTTATCCTGACCATTAGCCTGTGCAACTAAACTTTCTTCACCACTAGTCAGTTTGATAGTTCTTCACTTATCTGGAAAAACTCCTGAAACATTACAACGGTCAAAAATGGCAACCTCTATCTGAGTCTTCCATGATTTTCCTCTCTAAGCATAACTTCTACATTCAAAATCGCTCTTCTTCACTCCTTTCTAATATCGTGTAACTCTGGACTATTCGTTCCCTATCTCAATTTGGTTTTGCCCTAATTTGTGCCAGCGGATCCGAGCTTGGTTCTCAAAGAGTTCGTGGTTCGTGGTACTTTTCTGAAGCCTTACCCTTTGTGCAATGACATCGTGAACTCGCTCTTGGCTGTTGCTAAAGGATGGATGTCAGTGGTCATGGTTTGGTTGTCTGAAACTGAGATTTATGTTTATTCGATTAGCTCCTTTGTTGAACTATTGCGATTTCATTTTTTGGAAGTTTGTTGTAGTTTCGTGGAGTTAGTTCCTCACTATACTTCCGAGCTGGTGTCCAAATTCTCCCCTCATGGGCATGATGATGGCGCATTAGTAAATACGGTTAAGGGTGAGCATTTCTACCCAGTAGTTGATCGAGCTAAAAAGGATTTCACCACCTATTTTGAGACTCGGTTGAGCTTCCGGTGCACGAATACTGCACCCATACTGGCGGTCCATGGTTTTTTGGTTGGCTCTTTATCCTATGAAAGAGTGTTTGGTCTTGGTTTTGGTAATATTTTCCTACTGTTATGGATAGTGAAGGGGATTTGACCACCCCATCACTTGTCAAGCAGAGTGTTTGTTCCCTTATGAGGTCGAAGGTAGAGGATTGTGCGCGGCATGTTGCAACTTGTCGACGAAGCCGCCGTCATGCTCGTCGATCAAAGAAAACCAATATTGCAGCTGCAACCTTTACAATTCCATCATAGTTTGTCTAGGTTGATTTTTTAGCATGTTCTGTTAGAGTAAGCACTATGGTTTCTTCGAGTCGGGTGGTCAATGGTGGCTTTGTTAGTTCGGTGGAGATGTCGGTGGATGCTAAAGCTTTTTCCTATTCGTATATGAAGTGCTCTACCCCAATGTTTGGATCCAACGAGATGGGCACTTCGGCATCTTCAGATGGGGTTTCCAACATTGGTTCGACACAGGCAACTGCCGAGTTTGGATCTTCAGAATACATGGGAAGCATTTTTTCTTCACTGCTTCGCGGTTATCTTCTACATCTTCAGTTGTCTTTTCTTGTGTCTTTATCCTACCATGATTTTTCTTTGGTCTGATACACTTGTTTTGTTAGGTCTGTTACTTTATATGCTGCTATTGAGTGCATTGTTTCTTGTGACCCTATGTCAATGTTTGACTTGTTGTGGCCACGTATTTCCTTTTCGTTTTGGTATGTTTGTCCATTTTTGGTGCATTCAAGGGGTGGCCTTTGGTCCTCTGTTTTTACCCTAATTGGCGACATGCTTAGTTGTTATGTTTGTGGGAAGGTATGGTGCTTTGTATGGACCTTTTCGATAGCAGGTCTATTTTTTTCAGTTTGGTTCTTGGTAAGGGTGCATTCTTATACAGGTTTGTGCGGGTTTGTTGCTTGATTCAGTCACAGTAAAACTATTAGTGTCTTATTTATGACGTGTATTGATTGTCTATGGATCTGTGTTGTTGCTGATGGCACTCAGATATTAGTTCGGGTTGACTCAACTTTTGTGGTGCGGTTTATTGGTCAAGACCGAATAGTTGTTCAGTTGTGGAATAGTCATAAGGCCTTACTACATGATCATCATCCTATGTTGTGCAACCCAGCTATTATACATGGTGCCTCATTGGTTCTGTTCTTATCATTATGTCTGCTTAGGAACGGGTTCCCGGCTGGTTTGTGAACGTTACCGCTTCTACGGGGTTGTCAATCCAATGACAACCCGGTATAAGTATCGTCCAAATAGGAACCGGTGATACAACTCTCACGTGTCCCTACATTTTTTAGGAGTTTTTTTGTCCCTGCTGTTTTGCTGCCACCAACATCTATAGGAGAGGTCGCATCCTCTCCTATCGTTGTCCCCCCCCCCCTCTTAGTAAGGAAGAGATAGTGATCATTAACGAACGACTATCTCGCCTTACAAAGAATTCGTATCCATCGTGAAATGGCGTTTCACGATCAGACACTTTCTCGGTTTCCTAGCCTATATTAGTGAGAAGAAGGCAGAGAGTGTCTCCTCGCACTCCTCGCACCATTCACACATGCCTATAGCAGCGTCCGAGCTGATCGTTCGATCTACTCGACACATGCTTTATCTTATCTGAGGTGAGTCTGGTGCTTCCTAGATGAGATGCCCCGTCGTAATAAACACACAAATCATAATTGACAATTGTTAGAAGTTTTTTTTTGTCATCCTTTCCAGGGGTTCTCATCCCATGTTTATAAAACTATAACTCTACCAGGATCCCTATTCAATAGTATATATATATATATATTTACCAGTATATTGGTTTTGGGTATAGAACTTATATTACGTAATATATTACCCATCAATGAACACTTAGAAAATCATAGTTTTAGTACTTGAAGAAATGTAAATTGAGTAAATAATTTACTCCATTTCACATAGCTAATTTGGTGTTGATTTACCAATGTTGTATTGATATGTCGTTCCCTTAACTATTTCCATGCATGCAAAACAGAATAATATCCCGTCCCCTGCTTAAGTTGCTACTTCATGCATACTATGTAAACTAGTTTTTATCACATAAAAACGTGGATACTAAGCTAAGCTCTAGCTCAATCTTTATCCCTAAGTCTTTCCCATAGTGAGTTGTTTATTAGTTTCAAACCATTGTATATAAAACATTACTTGATAACCCATTTCGAAAATATGGAGTTCTATATTATACAAGCTATTCTTTACTTAACCGTTTACGTGTATTGCTCCCTAGATATGCTGGCATTCATATACACAGTATAAAAAACTGACATATTTATTACTTGCATTTGCTTCTACTTGCGTGTAGTGTATAATCTAGTGATATCACATATATTGGTTTGCCATAGTTCTTCTTAACTAAATTACATGTACACACGTTAGGCCAATCATCACGTTCAAGTGTAAAATATACTGGCGCAAGCACTTAAGGAGATTGACACCAAGCTAAATCCTAACTTAAAACTTTCCTTAAGCCATTATCTAGCCAATATGTGTACTACTACCTACTGCAATACAAAAACGTGCTAAGCACTACTTCGAAACTTGTAATAGTAGTATATACATTATGAATTGATGAGGTAAAGCATGGCAAACATTTGGTCACCTGAGACTTTCTATGCACACACATTTTTGTGCATGTATAGTCAGTCCAGGCCTTACGCGTGCAATGACAGTATAATGTTTTAATGTTAAATTGTTCCCCAGGTAATTCGAACCTTACCACATTCTAACATAAAAACATGATGAACATTATGGGGAAAGCTACCACTTTCAATACATAAGTTATTGATCTTAGACTTTGGAAGGATATTGGTTATATGTGAAACTTCCATGCATGCAAGTATTGTGTGAATACATTTAAGATGGCTCACACAACAGGTTACTAATATAAATGTTTCACCCAAGAACACAAGTTAATGGCTTTGGTACTCGCAAATTATTTAAATATCTTCCATTATACCATTGAAATGACAACTCAATAAGCTAGTACAATTTTTTTTGCATATCCCGAGGTTTCGTACTTGCATTTGTACCTCACTGGTTCAGCATTTTTACAACAACTGTGACCCGTAGCATTGTTGCTCCCTCATGCACACAATATAAAATGGTTATATTTTAACACCATTAGATGGTTACTTCTTGCATGAAAATATCAGTCCGATACATCCATGTTTTCCATGCTTTGGTGCTTATATAAATACAGTATGCATAGGTTAATGAGCTACATGCTTCTAACTCACAGCAACTCTATAAATATGCCAATTTTATCATACCCATTTTCTACTACAATGGTCCAGATCATTAAGTGTGGTTGATTTTTGCTCTTCACAAGAGATTTCTATCAATATTTTCAAGGCTAAAACTTGGCATATCTATTGTAAATCTGATTATTGCAAACATGATCATATCACATAGGTTTAGCATATGTATGCATTTACATGAACTATCACGTGATCTTTTCTTTTGCATACAAATGGAAACTAGTATCTTCCTGATGATCATGCTTTAGTACTTTCACCTATATGTTATGGGTATGAAAATAAATGGCATGCTTCCATTTCTCAGTGATCCCATAGTATTTTTAGCTTTACATATATCATATTGTTCCTAGAATATAAACTCATAAAGCCCAGATTTGATTACATTAATCTTTCATATATTTTCCCATTAGCTTATAATAAAACCAAATAGTTCATGAGCATTACATGTTTTAGGCTTTATCAAACTACCTAATTAGCTAGTCTTTATAACTAGTTTAAGCAAGCAAACATTTAAATATTCCAAAGATTAACAACATCCAACAACACAGGTTCTTAATGCATTATTTCTCCAAGCGTATTACTTCAAAGTTCCAAGCATAACTTCCATAAACCTGACTAAGCTTCACCATCTCCTACAAAAGCATCAGATGATGCCCTATTATTATAAGAAACCCCATTGATGTCATCAGCAAATAGGGTTAGAATTTTGTGTCTGGTGTGAAAAAGCACTATTTTACTCAAGTAGACAATGTCATACTTGCATATACATTGAGTTATGTGTTTAGGTATCATTATTTTCAAAAGAATTTACTCAATACTTCTTAATATTCATGCCAGGAATATCACCCTGAGTTCCTGAATAAAACGTGCATACAACCAAAATGCAAGGCAAATAACAAACTATCATTACCAAACCATCTGACACATCCCATTCATCTGTCCCTTAATGTTTGTCAAGTGTTACTTTCCTAGATTACTCCATCCTAATTTCTACAGGTCATAGTTCTTCCTACATTAAACACATATGTTCACATTATGTTTCCCAAAAACACAAAGGTCTACAGGGCTTACACAAGCCATGCACATGCTTAGTTTCCACCCTGGAACCAAACAGATTGATGTATATATGGTTTCCCTAACCATTTAGCAACCTTTAAATAATTTAAGTGTTACCTTCCCCACTTTATTCCTCATTTAACACTTATTTAAGTGATTTTCCACCCATATCCTCTCTCTTTCAGCAATCAGATATAGGTTATACAATTGCATATGTGCATAACAGTTTAGCATATGCATACATATATACTTGATGATTATATATTATAAAATCAACATCCATTCAAACCTGAATATACACTCAACCAACCATGTCGAGGTCACAATTATGACTAAGATATTTTCTCTAATGCATTTTCCTATGAATATATAGGCTTAACTCACAAGAATCTTTTAATGCAAGAGGATCGGCCTTTAATAAAAGATTCCACTTTCAGTTCATCTCTTCCTAAGCCTACCCTTCCCTTCACTCAATCTCAGCCTCCGCCATTTTTACAGTTCATCTCTTCTTGTGCCTCACCTTCTCCACTTGACACTGATTCTCTGCCCATACACTACTTCCCTACTGATTTGGTAAGCATTCATAATCAAGACAATCGGTTTTCATCACCAAAACAACCTTCGCTTTCCTACGCTCAGCTGGCGACTTCACAAACCAAGCTTCCACTTGTCCTTCCCAATCCCCCCATCAAGCGACGAAGAATCATACCAGTGTTCAAATCAATCCAGGAAATGTTGAAAATTTTGAAGTCAGAGAGACGTTGTCTCAAATGTGCAGATCGAGGACATGTGGCAAGATTATGCAGGAATGCGTTGATATATTATATTGCTCTTTCTTTGGACATGCAAGCTCTCAATGTCCCAATAAAAAGTTACCATCATCTCGAGCCAAAAATGTTGAGTGGATGCGTCCCGAAGCAACTCGAACAACAAACAACCATGAGCCAAGAAGCCTGCAAAATCAGAAATTGGGGTTCCACCGGTCTTCTCAAACCTCTAATCGTCATTATAAGCCTAATGCTATTAACTCTCACTTTAAACTTAAATCCCTTATCACTTCAAACGAAATTTCCTCTCTACCCTCTAATCACTCCTCTAAATTCACCAAAAAAAATCCTCTTTTCTTAGATGTGGCGGATTCCTACCTCTACCTTATAGCGACTACCATCGATGGGCTTTGGTCCATAGAAATGCTTTCGCGAGCCCTTAAATCAACATTTAGTCAAGATTACAAATTGCCAATTTGGCACACTTCAAACAACTCCTTTCTCATTTGCTTTCCTGACGCAGCCACTAAAAGTCATTCCTTACACTTAAAAATTCTGACTAACGAAGATGGCGTTGTTATTCTCCAGCAAGCAACCACCCACGAAGAAACTCCTATACCTCCCTTCGAGAGGGAATCATGGGCCAAGATCAGTGGCTTTCCAGAATTCTATAAGAACAACTCAAACTCCATCAGGGAAGCTTTAAAACCAGTGGGACACCTTATTCATACTGATTCATGTGATTGGTCCGTTGTTGACCACTGCCACTTATATGTTAAGATGCAGTTCTATGAAGGTATCTCAACCACATGTACTTACATAGCCCTTCTAAATAATCATGTAGTAAAACTTAATATTGATCGCTGGACACATGCTCATCCCTGTCAACGCCATGAAATGCTCCTTTTGGGGATTGACTACAAATAGATGGCTACATTTTTCAACCTTTAGCTCAACAAGGGGACCATATGGAGAAAGACAGGTGTGATGTGATGTCATATGAGGCAACAATATAGGTTCCTATGGTGTTTGAAGATAAGCAACAGGACTTGGCTATGTTTGGGCAGCACAAAGATGACATGGTTGTGCTTAGATGGGATCCACTGGCTGATATGGATCTTTCAGTCCCGCTGCATCAATAGCTGCCAACTCAGCAGGAGCAAAGGAACAAATGCATTAGGAAGGTCAAGGATCATCGTCCCTCGCATCGCTTCGACTGCTATCAGAAGGAGTGCAAGGATCAAGAGGGCACACTTGCTGCCCCCAGGCACATCGGGTAGTTATTTTAAACCTGTTGTTTTTTCTTCAGCTATTAAAGTTTTAAATAAAAAATTGGCAAAATGCATGGGTGTGTGTTTGCATGGTAAACATTATTCTGCCTTGCAAACCCTAGAACAGTAGCGTACTAACCTCTCTAAATGGAGATAGTTTTATGGAATGTCAGAGGGTTGGGGGGGCCCACAAAAAATCATGCTATCAATCACATTATCTCCCCACATCATATTGATATCTTATTTCTACAAGAAACTAAAATCACTAATCCACCCAATTCCCTTATTCGTAGACTCTGTGGACCCCTCTTATCTAGTTGGACACATGTTGATGCTTTTGACACTTGTGGTGGTTTAACTATAGCGTGAAATGAGCACGTGTGGTCATTCGAACAATCTCTTTCTCATCCATCTGTCCTACATGTGTCCCTTCGTCACATTTCTTATAACACCATTTTTCACTTCACTAATGTCTACGCACCAAATGACCTTCATGGTAGATCTAAAACATGGTAATATTTCCACAACTTATCACAACGTATAAATAAACCCTGTATAATTGGAGGAGACTTCAACATGACTCGATCCTTTGATGAACGTAACTTTGGCCATACATCTACTTATTCTTCTCATTTCAATGCATTTATCCAATCTTGTTCCCGTATTGAACCCTCAATCAACAATCGTCGCTATACATAGTCAAGCAGAAGAGAAGTCCCCTCATTGGCTAAGTTAGATCGTTTTTCTTTAATCTTAACTAGGATGACCTCTTCCCATTGTCGTTAGTCAATGGTTTAGCCACCACCATTTCAGACCATTGCCCAATTTTTTTAGACACTTACTCAGACACTCATATTAAACGTCCATTCAGATTTGAACATCCCTGGCTGTTAGAACCCACCTTCAATAATTTCATCAAACACAATTAGGATCAATTACTAAACCACCAAATCTGCCACGGTCAGAATGGTTTGTAAACTTCGTTCTCTGTGTAAGTTAATTCGTCCATGGGCCAAAAATGTTTGTAACTCTTTAAAAACACGCATTTAATTCACACAACATGCCATCCTCAATCAAAATAACATTGAAGAGCTCCATCCTTTAGTTAAATCTAAACGTCTAAACCTGAAAGAACTTGAGATAGAATTAGACAGACTAATCAAACAAGAATAGATTGGATGGAAACAAAGATCGAAAACTAAATGGATTAATGAGGGGGATAAGAACTCTGCCTATTTTCATCGAATGGCTAATTTCCATCATTGTTCATCCTTCTTTTAAGAGATTATTCATAATAACACTATCTTTAATGACTCAAAATAATTTTGCCACCACTTTACCAATTTCTACAAAGTCCTTCTTTGCTTATCTCTACCTCCTTCTCCAGATATTGACCGGCATTGTTTGTACCCAAATCCTACTCCCATTGCCATTGGTTATCCCTTCTCAGAAGAAGAAATTTGGAAAGCTTTAAAAGATATGGCAGACAATAAGGCTCCTGGGCCTGATGGTTTTGTCCCAACATTCTTCAAACACTTTTGGCCCACTCTAAAATCTGATATCATTGAAATGTGTACAAAATTCTATTCCAACCCTTCATCAATTACCAAACTGAATTACGCTAACATCATCCTCATTCCAGAATTCGCAGGTGCAAACGCCACCCCTTCTTTCAGACCCATTAGCCACCTTAATACTACATTCAAAATCATCACCAAAGTTTTAGCCACCAGACTTCAACAAAATATTGATTCTCTTATTGGCTCTGAACAATCTGCATTTATCTCAGGAAGAAACATCCTTGACTGTGTTGCAGCCATACAAGAAGTAATTTCCTTTTGCCATAATTACAACCCCCCTAGTGTCCTCTTTAAACTTGATTTTTCAAAAGCTTTTGATTTAATTAATTGGGATTCCATTCTTGCACTTATGTCACATAGAGGCTTCCCTTTGAAATGGTGTAACTGGATTAATGTAATACTACACACCAGCCTTTCCACAGTTCATATTAATAGATAATATAAAGGTAAAATCAAGTCTAAAAGAGGTTTAAGGCAAGGAGACCCCATCTCACCTCTCATATTCGTTCTAATAGCAGATATTTTCAATTAAATGGTGAAACAATTCCTCTCTCATAACATTTTTTCAGGCATCTCATCTCCAAATTCTGAATTATGCATATCCAGTTTACAATTTGCAGATGACATGATTCTTTTTACCACTCCTACGCCTTCAAATATTCACTGCCTTAAGGTTCTCCTCTATACATTTGAAATGGTGTCAGGTCTTTCTATTTACCTCAATAAAAGCTCCATTATCATGATGGGTAACAGTACTCATTTAGGTCCTATAATTGCTGAATGCCTTAATTGTAAACTTGACTCATTCCCAATCAACTATCTAGGTATCCCTCTTCATCCTACCAAACTTCATAAACTTGATTGGCTCCCCCTCATCTCCTAAATTGAAACCAGACTATCAAGATGGAAAGCAAACTCCTTATCCTCTGCTGGTTGTCTTATACTTGTTAAACATGTCCTCATATCTCTTCCAACCTACTGGATGTCCTTCCAAACACTCCCTATATAGGTAATTAATATAATTGATTCAATTTGCAACTCATTTCTATGGAATGGTGGTAAACTGAAAAAACTTATCAATTGGCAAACTGTCTGTCTCCCCTTAAAACATGGCGGCCTTGGAATACATGATCTCTCCACCTTTACCCTTGCGCTGCTCGCTAAATGGCTATGACGCATCCTCTCACCAAGAAAATTTATTTGGAAAG
Organism: Allium sativum; assembly: GCA_030737875.1. Taxonomy (NCBI): domain Eukaryota; kingdom Viridiplantae; phylum Streptophyta; class Magnoliopsida; order Asparagales; family Amaryllidaceae; genus Allium; species Allium sativum. The sequence goes on along the minus strand of CM060910.1, from coordinate 604,049,462 downwards.
ATTGGATCTTGTCACGGCTGTATAACTCAAACCCTTTTCACATCCTTCACTTTAGACCACCTACTAGACCATCGCCGTTCTTGAAAGGGGTGTTATCTACCATCACCAGAGTGAAATATCTTTTTCATGTAAAAGTTAATAATGGTGAATCTTGTCTATTTTGGTTGGATATTTGGAAAGAGCAGATCCCCTTTTCCATATTATTCCCTAACCTTGCGTTATTGAATCAATACAACCCAGTAACCATGTCTTTGGAACATGCTCTGGCCCAATGGGCTTTTTCCCTTCAACTCATCTTGGGCTTGAGTCTCTAAATGAGATTATTTCAATTGTGCAAATCTTATAACTCTACTCAATTCTCCAATGGACCAGATTCATTCGCATGTGCCTTAGGCCCAACTAGCAAATATTCAGTCGCAACCTTCTATAAATACTTGATCCACCCAGGCTGATGTTTCTCTTTCATTTGCATATGGAGCTGTCACCTAACTCCTCGAGTTATTTTCTTTCAATGGATCCTCATTCACAACTGCATTAAAACCAGAGACAGAATGCATCGCTTCAATATCAATATTGATCCTTTATGCGTACTCTGCAACCACAATAATGAATCCCTTTCACATCTTTTTTTAATGCGATTTCTCTTATGTAGTATGGGCTGCATTCAGCTCCTTCCTACTTGGCTTCATCCCTTCTATCCATTCATTCTTTGAATATAGGCAGCATAATCCCGCTGTCATCAAATTGGGTTCCTTTGTGGCTTTCTTCTCCTGGAGTATTTGCTAGAACGCAATGCTCACATCTTCGGCAAACACAAGAAATTCTTTGTGGAACTTGTTATGACATCCTACATCTTTTCGAATCATGGACAGGAGCTACTAGACATGCTCGCTTCAGGCTTTCTCTCCCTATGCCACAATCTCCTAGATCACGGAAAAGTTGCTCCCTTTTCCCTCGCTGATGTCAGTCTAAGCTAGTTAGTATTATCTATGGTCTATTTTGGATGTGTAATTATGCTATGATCTCTACTAGTCGATGTACATATTTTGCGTTATTCTTATACTATCTTTATTGACTTGCTTAGTCTAGACTTGTCAACCATCTTATATTACTAGCTACTTACTATTACGCGTAACCGACTATCTAGCATCACGCTACACACCCGTCTTCCTAAAAAAATGCAAGAGGATCAGCACATATATGAAAATATTGCACCTCTTCATCACTTTTATACAGGATTAGACATAAGCTTGTGACCCACTGGCCCATGCTACCTAACCCCAAACTTTCAATTCATTCGAATTATTATTATTTATACAAAGAAATATTTCAAGCACATCAACCAAAATTATTTTTAAGCTCATTTTCATATCATACATATTACTGAAAGCAAAACCAATATATATTTATACTCAAAAATGGCTGCTATTCCCTAGGACTTAGTGCCTTCATAGAATAATATATATCCACATATAAATTGCTTCTTTAGATCCCTGCTCTCTAGTTTGTCCTATTCCCTCTAACTACAGCTTCTAACTATTACTTCTTTGATTAATTTTTGCTAAGAGGAAATAAAATAGCTTAAACAACCTAGTTTTATACCAGTTATACTGGGAACTAATTAGGGTTTCCTTATTCAGGAAATGTCAAATTTACCCTACACCGAAAATGGTTATATTTACATATTATACACTCATGTTTATAACCATCTTTCCTTTCTTATTTTGATAGAGAGAATTACACCCGACAAGCCATGTTGGCTTACTTTTTTCTTGCAAAGTGTTTATTAATTTCCACGTTTATCCCTATTGATCATGCTATTTTCATGATCTTATCTTCCCACATATTGGAAGAATTTCTATGCATATTTCATATGACTCTCAGCCCATGTATTTATGTAGCCTGTTTACCTCTTTACTCATAGGTTCTTATATATATGTTGTACATACACTTTTCCCAAAGCATGTGCACATAAGTCTAAAATAAAAATATGAATATTTTATTCGACCATGCATACTATATAAGAAAATACTCTATTTAATTAAATACTATACTGAATTCAGTTGTGTACCCTACACATTCGCTATGCACCCTTGCATAGCCACATATACATATATCTCATATATATACATATATATTTATTTATTTCCCGGGATTATCAGTAAACTTGCTTATGTATGAAAGAGAGAAAATATAGGGTTATTACACTTGCATGTGCAACCTTGTCTCACTGAATCTGCTCGCTCTTTATTTTTTTAATGGCAAACTTTCTATTTTGGAATGTTCGTGGTATTGGAAATGATGCAACTTTAGCTAGACTGAAGCGTATCGTGAGGAAACACTCGGTTTGCTTGGTAGTGCATCTGGAGCCATTTATGGCTCCGGAATAGACCATCAGTGCCACATTGTCACTTGGCTTTGGTAGTGCTTTAGTCAATGTGTCTGGGAATATTTAGATCCGTATGTCGAAATATGTCTTGGATCGGTTGGTTTTTGATTTGCCTCATCTTTTGTCAGTTTCTCACTCTTTTCCTTCCTTCTCCTCCAGTTTTCTTTTCTCTACGGTGTACGCCAGATGCGACCATACTGAGAGATTGACCCTTTGGTATGACATCCTTTCTCTTTCTTATTTCAGTTTTGATGTGTTCGTGTTGGGAGGTGACTTCAATGTAATCGCCTGCTAGATCGAGAAATAGGGAGGCATTGCCGCTAATCATGTCGCGATAGCGGATTTTAATGCTTTCATCGTTAGATCTGGTCTGGTTGAGGTCTCTTTCATTGGCTCGACTTTCACTTGGTGTAATAACCAAGAAGGGACAAACATGATTCTCTCTGGACTTGACAGAGTCTTTGGATCGAAAAGGTTGGTTCAATCTTCCCTTCGCCTTCTTTGTTTCCCACCTCCATAGGACCTTCTCTGATCATGCTCCTGTGCTTCTCTGTTTTACTCCCCATACTGTTTCTGGTCCTTCCTCCTTTCGGTTCCAGAGTATGTGTAGAGATCTCACCACTCGTTCCATTGGGTTGTGGAAGATTCTTGGATCTCCTCACTAGTAGGCTCGCCTGCTGTTGTGTTTTCTCGTAATCTTAAGCATCTCAAGACTTGCCTCAAGGCTTCGAACATGCTAGTATTCAAGAATATTTTCAACCATGTAAGAACGGACGAAGAGAGTCCTGTTCTAGCAGAAGTATCTTTCGATGTAGACCCATCTTCTGCTAATAAGGAGGCATTGGTTCTGGCCCAGTTAGCCTTTTCGTCTGAGTTCAATGACGAGAAAGACTATCTTCTCTAGAAGGCAAGGATCAAGTTGATTGTTGACGGGGACTCAAACTCCAAATTCTTTCAACCTTCCATTCGTAAGAAGAACATACTTCTTACTATTCTTCTAATTCAGCATCCTGATCTATCGGTTGCTTCCACTCCAGGAGAAGTCAAGGAGACCATCCTTTCTCACTTCAAATCCTTTCTTGGTTTTCCCTCGGTTTTGGATTTTGATCCGACCTTACTAACTATCATTCCCCGTCTAGTTCTTCCTGAAGAAACCACAGATCTTGCAGTACCTCCTTCCCTAGAAGAGATACAAGCTTGTTTCTTCACTCTTAGTAAGGATAGTGCTAGTGGGCCAGATGGTTTCAATGGGATCTTCTACCGAAGTGTCTGGTCGATCATCCAATCAAACTACTACCTAGAAACTTGGTATTTCTTCTCCAGCGGAGATCTGCATCAGCGATGGACTTCCACCAATTGGTCCTTATCCTTAAGTGCGATAATCCTAGATCGTGTGCATATTTTCGTCCGATCAACTTGTGCAACTTCTGTAACAAGGTTATATCTAAGATCCTAGCCACTGGGTTGACTTCCGTTTCTTCAACGCATTATATCCCCTTATCAAGCTGGGTTCGTAAAAGGACGGTTGATTAAGGATAATGTCCTTTTAGCCCAGGAGTTGGTATCCTAGATTGATCGAAAGGTCAGGGGTTCTAATGTGGTCGTGAAGTTGGACATGGCTAAATCTTACGATCGCATGTCCTGGTTTTTCATCATCAAGGATCTAAGGGCTTTCGGGTTTCCTGAAACCCTTATCGATCTTATTTGGATGCTCATCTCCAATTGCTAGTTTTTCGTTCTCATCAATGGATCATCCAATGGGTATTTCAAAGCGGGAAAGGGACTTCAGTATGGAGATCCTCTATCCCCTTTTCTGTTTGTTATTATTGCTGAGGCTTTTGTGCGTGGCTTACATTCATTTACTATAGCAAATCAGATTCATCATTTTAGCATCCCATCGGGCTGCCCTCTCATTTCTTTCTTATACTTTGTTGACGACATTATCATTTTCACCAATGGTAGCCAACACTCAATATGTTGCCATGTCTGCCTCATTCTGGTGTACGAGAGGTGTTCAGGGCAACTCGTTAATACTGCTAAATGTTGCTTCATTCTGGCAAGTGACTTGTCTATGGATATATCTTCATGGATTGAAGTCTTCAAAGGTTTCAAAGATGCAACCCTTACCTTACCATATCTCGGCATTGTACTTTGCAGAGGTCATAAGCTCAACGCCATTTTCGACCCCTTACTGATAAAGCTAGGAGCAAGATCACCAAGTGGAATGCGGCACTTCTCTCTTAGGTAGGAAGACTGGTTCTCATAAAGTCAGTGCTTGACTCTATAGGATAGCACGTCTGTGCTGCTATGACTCCTACCACTTCTTTCTTTTGATCGTTCCGGTCCTTGGCTTCGTCCTTTTTCTAGGGTAAAAAGGACAATGCTTCGTCATCATTGGATTTCATGGGACATCATATGTCGTCCCAAGAGTGAAGGGGGCTTGGACCTCAGAAATCCAAAGGATACTTGTACTGCATTTTCCTACAAGCTATGGGCTAGGTTTGATGTGAACGACTCCTTATGGGCGACATTCCTTCACGTTAAGTACTGTAGACTATAAGCTTCGAACCTCTTAGGTGTTCTGTCCTATGCTAGTGAGACGTGGAAGCGGATGCAATCCGTTAAGGGTTTTTTGGATTCCCTTGGTGGAAGATCCGGATGGGACGAAAACCCCTTCTTGATTAGGGTGGCGTGGAACTCGGCAAGGACGCCAGCACTAGTTCTCCTACTCTTCTCTTCAATCTGGGATGTTCGTGTTCCCTCGAAGGTTTATCTGTTAACGTGGAGGACCCTACACGATGGGCTTCTGATAGAAAAGAACCTCCAGAGGATTGGCATCCCGATTTTGTCCCGTTGTAGGTGTTGTGGGTCTAGTGACAAGGAATTTATGGCTCACTTGTTCTTCCTTAGTTTCACTGCCAAAGCTGTATGGAATTACTTCGGAAACTTGGTTGGTCTTCGAGGTCATGCTTCTTCTCTTATTGATTTACTGAGATTCTAGTGGTACGGAATCTCAAGTAAATTTGTTCGCTCTATCCTTTTTCAGTTGATCCTTTGTCTTATCTACTGGCAAATCTTGTGCTTGATAAATAAGGCAATGCTTGATGAGGTACCTATGGATTCATCTTCCATCATCTGAAAGGTAAGGAATGATGTGTTGCTTGCATTTCGTGGAAGATCTTTTAGAGGTTCTATTGGCTCCCAATCGAGACGGTTGGATGGAACCTTCGATAATACATCGGTTCTAACTATCCCGCGATCATGGGTTGGTTGAACTTTCTTCATCTAGGATTAGCGTGATCCGTCCCACAATCCTTTCATCACCATCTCCGCCCTTAAGCACTGATATGGTTTGTTATTTCTACAGGGCCTATATTTACATGTTTATTGGATCGATCGGCTATTGATCCCATGGATATGGAATAGCTATCTTGCTGCTGGAGCTCCTCGTCGGACTAGGTTTTGGCATCAGCCGTTCTTAGTGTTGTTTGTCCTTTTCTAGGTTCAGGGCCTTGTCTTGTAGGTTGTGTTGTTTGGATGGATTTGATGTTAAGCCGGCACTGTTCCTCTTTGCAGCAGAGTTGGACTTGTTGGTTGTCTGTTTCATTTTAGTCTTTGTTTGTTATCTAGTTTACTTTTATGGTTTTGTTGTTCTGTATCGACGTTTTGGTATGTTGTACTTCCTGGCCTGTTGTGTGCACAGATCCTGTAGCCATTTCTACAAATCTGTTTTTGTGAGCCTTTGGAGGATGGCTAGATTCTCCCTTTTGTTATATATATATATATATATATATATATGTGTGTGTGTGTGTGTGTGTGTGTGTATATATATATAAGAAAAATGTAGGTCTTCACTTTTAACTAGTGTACTCAAAAGTTTTAGTAATCACTTCAATACTATCAATGGTTTTGTTAGAATTGAAGTTCTTGTTTCTTCTAACTACTCTTTTCCATACTTGTTTCTCCATTTTAAATTGTACAACTACCCCTTTTGCTTTATTTATATTGTTCTCCTTCTTGTCTACAATGCGTACCTTGCTTGCTTTCATTTGTATAATTTTGGCATTATCATCTATTTCGCTCCATCCACTGACTTCTTTATTAGGCTCAGTATAGTTAGCACATTTAGGACCAAAAACTTTACAAGCACTACAAACTTTGAGATTCCACAAATATTGAACTTAAACAAAGTATTCGCTCCAATATACCATCTGAAAAGGGAACTCGTATGGAAGGTCATGGCTAAGGGTTGTCTATACTATACACTTAGCATATTATAATCTATCTATTCTCTTCGTTCATTTATACATAACAATTTGCCAACTCTAGAAGCTAAACATCAAATGTCCAACAACAACCATGTAATCATAGGGGTATTCGATGATTTAATCTGCAATGACTCGAAAATTCAGCGACTTTGGTTATCGACATAAACTCAATGATGACTAACCAAACATCGAAAAATACAAGTAGTTAATGAAAGAAATAAGAGGGTGAGAATAAATAAGATAGAAACTTAGAAAAGAAGAAGAAGAAGAAGAAGAAGAAGAACACAACATCAGAGTAACACGAACCTCACAATGGAACGATTAACATATAATATATATAACATAACTTCGAAATATAAATCTGTACTTGAATATACATCATTATCAAAGTACGACACTTACAACACATCGGAAATAAACTATAGCTATATGATCCTGAAGCCTCCTGCTCCAGCTCTTCAAGTATCTGTAAATCCCGACTACTTGACTGCCCGTACAAAATTGGGCACCCAAGATTTTAGGGAAAACAAAACAAAATAAACTCTGGGTCAGTCATGGGACTGGTATGAGTAAAACAGTTTAAAACAATTTGAACAAGTAAACGATATCTCATAAGACCACGCCGTATAACGGAACGGGTTTTTCCCTTATGGGAATCCAAAATATCTTTATATCAAAAACCATTTGATATTATAATAATGTATATCAACCACAATATAATAATCATCTAGCAGAAACGCTTTCATCTCATGTTCTACATATATAGTATACAATCAAAACCGCAAGCACGTATTGGGTAATGGATTTCCAACCATGATAAGGTATGGAACCACTTTTCGCTAGTGTACCTCTAGAGAGGAATACACTGGGTTCAACAAGAACATCTTGCAACCCGGCCACACATGACTGACCACTCGTTTCGCTTGAGTGTATCGAATGTATATACTCTGTCAGAACTTCTTCAATACAAGTTGTCCTGGGACTGGACAAACTGAAGGCACTATTCAATACATCCATCTTAGGCAATCTTTACCTAAGATTTATACAACAGCCGTTGCACTTTATGAGACGACCCCAAACCCCGTACTGATGGCGGCAAGGGTAATCCTTCGAATATAACACAGAAACAGATAATAACAGAACAGAAATAAATAAATACACCAGATAATGCACAATAGAATATACGGGATAAACGTAATCATCAGAGTTACACAGTATACAGGATCATACTTAGTACAAATATAGTTCAGCTATACATAAATGTCTACAACGGAAAACAAACATAATGTACAATAGGAGCTGAACAGCATAAAAAGAGATAAATAACAGAATCCGTCTTCAGCTCCAGCTATCCAGAAGAAGCCAGCTAAAACCTGAATAAAAGGCTGCCCATGTAGAAAAAGGGGCACCCAAGTTTGAAAGTGAAACAAACTACGAGTCAGTCATGGGACTGGTATGAGAAATCTACTCAACACATTTATAATATGGCTAATTACAGGACCACGCTACTTCCGTGGAACGGGTTTACTCCATTGGATTGCCAGTGCTTTAAAAACAAATCATTCTTTTAAACATCGCAATGCTTTTTATAAAAATGAAGCCATTATAAGACTCTGTTCCCATCACACAATGCAACGCAAACCGGAGGATAGAGTTTTACCTTATAATGGCCAAAATATGTTTGATACGAATAAAACAAAAGCATTTGATATTATTACTAGTGTTTATATGTTTCAAAAGCAATTTCAAATCATAACTATCAATCATAGACGGCATTAATGCCCCATACCACTATGTCGCCATATATAGGTATACAATCAAAACCGCACAGTCACGTATTTGGAAACTGGATTTCCGTCATGAACCAAGGCAAAAGATAGTCCTTACCGAATTCGAGACTGCCTAGCCCGAGTCTCAGGCAAGCGCGCAGGCAAGCCTTGGATCGTCAGGGTCGGTCCACTGAGGTGGATTATTATGCCTGAACACTACGTTTCCCCGCCCTTTGGGGCATAAATGAGCCAACGAATGACTCCATCGGTCCCGGATCGACAGATCTAACCTAGGCGCCTCGCAACAGAAACAACTACATAAGTCAAACTCGTCATGGCGTGTAAAACCACTGATGCCAATTCTAGCTAGGAAGAAACGCAGGCCCTCCCTGAGGTCCCTTCTCCCGTTTCTGGTTCATACCGGGGTTTGAGGCTCGCGATTTCACGTTATACACAAAGCTACGCCACACAGACGGTGCTTTGGTCATCACCACAAGACTTTGCTTTTCAACAGAAGACCTGATCACTACATCTTAGCATGCCACATAGGCCATTCACACCGTGCAACTGATGGCTATCAATCACATAGAATAAATTCTAATGTCAGACACACTGTCCATTTGCAAGTCCGTTCTGGGTCTGAACGAAACGGAGGCACTATATACCTCGCAAACCCATCGATCACCACGTACTCTGGACGATCACCACTCATTATCCATATTTCGGGATGCCTCCCAATCAGGACCTCAGTTACCATCCAAACGAGGTGAAGATCTCCGGTCTTCGACCACTGTCTTCATCTTCGATTTATTATCGTCGATTCAGTTATTCAGAATGGGATAAACCTGTTCTTTCTGAGCTACTCGCGTATATGTTAAACAAGTGCAACACAAATACACATACGCATCATTTCAATTCATTAGTCGCTAACCGTCAATCAGTAAGAGAACGATTTCCCAAATATTAACCCCGAAGGCCGAAACCAACATCAGATCAATACCCAAGAAACCATTCGACTTAGCCAACCTTCAGTTAGTTCTAAATTTCACATCCATATCGTTTATAATATTTTATAACAATTTATCGCTATTTTTATTTATTTTAAAATAGCCAATCTATTCAAAATGACGCTTCGGGCCATAACGCGGCCGTGGCGCTGTTTTTCTTCAGATTTGATTTACACATATCTGAAAATCTAACCGTTGGATCTTCACAAAATTTACATCATTAGAAAGATCTTTCCAAAACGAATCCAACGATTCCAGTTTCGGGAAATTCCGACGGTCGGATCTCCCGGTATAATCGTTTGAAGTTTCGATTTCAAAATACGAACTGCAGCGTCGTTATTCGATTAAATATAATTATATATATATATATATAAATATAATCGATTCTGGCGCTGTTTTTCTTCAGATTTGAATTAAACATTCCAGACAATCCAACCGTTGGATTTTTACAAAGTTGGTGCCGTTGGAAAGATATTTCCAAAGCGAACCCAACGGTTGCGGTTTCGGGAAAATCCGATGGTCGGATCTCCTGCACTAATCGTTTGAAATCACGGTTTCAAAATACGAACTGCAGCTTCGTTATTCGATATATTTTAATTCTATATATATATATATCGATTCTTCGATTTCAAAACTATATGATTTTCGTACTTTTGATAAAAAATATATTTTTATCTAACTGTCTTCTATTTCAACACTTCACTATATTTAACAATTCATGTATATAATAAAAATGTGATTTTTAATGTAAAACAATTTATTTCAAAACTCGACTATTTTATATAGTTAATATAGGTGATAAAAATAGGATTTTTATTATAAAGCAATTTATTTCAAAACAAGATTTCATATCGATGATAAAAATTGGATTTTTATTATAAAACAATTTCTTTCAAAATATGAATACCATTCAACACATGAATTTCAATTCAACGAATGAATATCAATTCAACACATGAAGGTTTTCTATAATTTCTATATATAGATAAAAAGGTGATTTTAATATTTAAAACACGAATACCATTCAACACATGAATTTCCATTCAATGAATGAATATCGATTCAACACATGAAGGTTTTCTATAGTTTCTATATATAGATAAAAAGGTGATTTTTATATTTAAAACACGAATACCATTCAACACATGAATTTCTGTCCAACGAATGAATATCGATTCAACACATGAAGGTTTTCTATAGTTTATATATATAGAGTAAAAATGTGATTTTTATATTTAAAACACGAATACCATTCAACACATTAATTTCTATCCAACGAATGAATATTGATTCAACACATGAAGGTTTTCTATTCAACGAATAAATATAGTTTCAACAAATGAAAATAATTCTAACACATGAATATTATTCAAAATTTCGGTAGCATAACGGCAGGGTACTTAAAACCGGGACCGTCCCTAGTACGGCTCCTCGCTCTACCTTAAAACCTCGCGGTTTTTAACAATCGGGATTCATGCATCTAGTTCGCACGCAGGCGACATGTATATTTATTTCATTTCCACAAACTAATCCTATGTGGTTTCAACCAAACATTTCTCAACCACAAACGGGTATTTTCAACCACAATCAATCAATATCAACCACAAACAATTTCAATCAACCATTCGCTATCAATCAATTTTTCACACCAATCACAACCAATAAATATCGTCCATGGTTGGTGGACGAGGGGCGTATATATATATATATATATATATATGTAGCATTTTACTTCTATTTCCACACATATATAATTTTTACAACGCATATATAACATATACATCGAACGTACAACTTATACAACGCTTATACAACAGGTGTACAATGCTTGTATAACTCATACATCGACTATATAATTTATACATCGTCGTTTTCCATATCGTTTATAACTTAGAAATCTCACATTGGGTTCCACTCCACCAAAAATAGTAGAAGGCTCAGAAAAATATGCCGTCTCTTCTAAAATGTAGAAGACGTCCACACGAGTCCACTATCTCTTGTTTCACTAAATTTTGATAACACAGCAAAAAGATATGATTTTTACAAGTTTGCAATGCTTTAAAGTGTTAAAATCAGTTGAAAATAGTAAAACCCGTACCTTTCAATAAATGTTCAAAACTAGGCTTGCAATTTTCGATCAAACCGTGAATCGATGGGAGGATCGGCCGGTGCAACGACGAAGAGGGGGGAGGCGCACGCCTGTGCGTGGTGGTGGGGCCCACTCCAGTGGTGCCAGGTGGTCGGGGCGGCGGTCTGAAGTCGCCGGCTTCGGCGAGGTGATTCTCCCAAAATACTGCACGATAAATTCCCTAACTGGTATGGATTTGAAGAGGAGATCGAGAGCTTCGAAATGGATCCAACCGCGCTCGATTTCGTTGAGAAACGAAGGAGCAATCTACCCGGGAAGTTTCAATCCCTTTCCGCCATCGAGAGCAGCTGATACGGGGGGGGGGGGGGTCATTTTTTTTTATTTTTAAATTAATGAAAGAAAAATTTCTATTGGCTGATGGTTTTAAAAAGGGGTTTTCCAACACGACCTCCAATCCAAACCCAACGACTATCGTCCGAAGCATTTCACCCTCATTCCGAACACAATGGGATATGTTTCGTAGGTTCATTCGACTGTTTCAGTTTGTTTTCATTCAATTTAAAATATATAACATTCAATATTCGATTTGAACGTACATTTCAATTTTCCAGGGCCACAAACTAATTCGAAAAATTCCAGAAAAATAAATCTGGCTATGTTTTGACGATACGGTCCCAACAAAACTAGTTTCGTCGAAGTCTGAGACCGTTTGCAAAAAGACCCATTTCTGGTCGATCCAATTTAACTATAATTGACCAAAACACATTTTCCTTTGCCACGCTCACATATTAGCTTCAAAAATTATGAAATATGAAACCTAGCAATAACTTCACATCCCGGATCCAACAAAAGTGGTTTCGTCGAATTCCGAGGTCGTATGCAAAATGGCCATTTTCACGGGCTATATAAATTACATAGCGACATTTCTGAAAATTCATTTGGCCATAACTTTTGCATCCCGCTATGAAACTTCGATTTTTCAGATTCGTTAGAAAGGTATTCACTAACAGATTTAAATATATTTGGTTCAACTCAAATCCGTTTTGTTTTGCACCCGGTATAGTCAGTCAAAGTTTGAATTCAAATTTTGAAACTACCGCGCCATTTCAGGCCTTGTTTATAATTCAATGTAACTATATTTATTTTCAAACGTCGATTCAAACTCACTTTTCAATGCTATTATTTAAAATATTTATTTTAAATATTTAAAATCCACTGTTTTAGCCAATTTTAAAAAAAATTAATTTGGTTCAGATTTTCCGGGTCGTTACAATCTCCCCCACTTAAAAATTTTCGTCCCCGAAAAGGAACAAAGTCGAAAGTGGTTTGATTAATCAACTCTACGTTCAATTTGATTTCCATTCTCCAACTTTTCAGTTTCTGAGAATTTTCAAATTCTTCAAAAATTTGGCTAACACCCGGAATTTTCGAAAAATTTCGCCGTAACCTCCTTTGTACGGGGAGAGGTTTGGAAATTTATTGGGCCGTATTAGGTACCCAATAAATCCTAATAAGCATACACATATTTATAGTGATATATTCTGGTGTTTACAGGGGAGCATGTATTGATAATAACTCCAGAGAATAAATTCTCGTCACCCTGTCAAAGCCTGAGGGAGTGTGTATTTTGAATGCTCCAGAGGATAAATCCTCGTCACCTCGTCCCGTGTGGGAAATAAATAATCCATGTGCCGTATCTAATAACTAGAGAGACGTGATTATTGTCAACTCCAGACCTGTGTGGTTTTTTTATTAATCTGGCAATTTATCGTTACAAATTTTAAATGTCCATATCAGTCATCAGTTCAACATGTAAAATATAGTCATTGCCATACAAGCCTCTTGCTCGTATGGTAAATCTTCCACCTCGTCACACAAGCTCCAAATGCTTATGTGGTATATGATGAAGTATGCCTATCTTTAGAAGTATGCCATGCAGTGCAGTTCAAAATTAATTGTTACTATCCTATGGCGATGTTTATTATTACACACAGAATAACCAGCACTCCGCGTCCAATGGCATTCACAGGAGTTGATATAATAATATTTCGCATCCAACTCATTAAGGTTTACCTATTTGTCGGGCACGCAAATAAATTCTTTACTCAACAGCTATCCATTTACCTGTTCAAACATATATAATGCACATGTATATATTTCTATCTATTTTCTAATCAGTTCAATGTGTGATTTAATCGAATAAATTCTACCATTCATTCTATTATTGATTAAATTAACTATCGTTTTAATAATTTTAATTAATCAAATCTACTATCACACAACACAAACAACAATCTGTTTTTAAATTTTCAAAAATATACTAATCAATTTCTATATTCTTTTAAAATCATTCAGACTATAGAATTAAAAGTGCATATCCATGGAAAGAAAATAACAACAGAGTAGAGAACTAATTGGTAATTGAAATGACCCGAACTTCCCCGGTCTCCGAAGAGAAGAGAAAGAACGAACTGTTTTGAGAACACGAGAAAATAGAACGCAGACGGAAGAACATTTCATTGTATATAACAACAATTCCAGCAGATTACAAGAATATACAGAGTATAAATGAAAATTACATTCGATAAATATCAGAGATTACAATACATTACATAGCAGCGGAAAATAATACAATACACAACTAGAAGAGATATATGGATACAATGCTTTCCGGATATCATTCCAGCTGTAAACCAGGATCCTGTGAATAAAAATCTACAAAACCAAAACTACTAGCTGCCCGTGTCGAAAATAAGGGCACCCAGAGTTTAGGTTAAAACAATAAACTCCAGGTTAGTCATGGGACTGGTGTGAGAACTAAAATAGTTATTTAAAACTTTACATTAAATCAGATATATCAAGGGACCAAGCCGTATAACACGGAACGGGTTTCCTCCCAAGAATACCGGTGCATATAACAAAACAGCGCAATGCTTTTTGGAAAAATGAAGCTATTATAAGACCCAGGTCCTATCACACAATGCAACGCAAGCCGGGGGATAGGGTTTTCCCTTATAATAGCCAAACATGCTTGATACATTTAAGACAAATCATTTGATACTATTATAAGTGTATAGTGTATAAAACAACTTCAAGTCATAAGTATCAATCATAGACGGCATGGGTACCATATATCATGTCGCCATACTAGTTCTACAATTAAAACCGCAAATGTCACGAATTTGGAAGTTGTATTTCCATCTGTGAACCGAGGCAAAAGATAGTCCTCTACCGATTCGAGACAATCTAGCCTACCATGTCTCAGGATCAGAGCTCGAGTGACCCTTGGATCGTCAGGGTCGGTCCACCGATGTGGATTAAAATGCCTGAACACTACGTTTCCCCACCCATTGGGGTGTAAATGAGCCAACAAATGACTCCATCGGACCCGGATCGTCCGATCAAACCGAGGCACCTCGCAACAGCAACAACCACATAAGTCAAACTCGTCAGGGCGTGTAAAACCACTGACGCCACTTTTAGCTAGAAAGAAACGCATGTCCTACCTGAGGTCCTTCTCCCGTTTTTAGTTCACGACCGGGGTGTGAGGCTCGCGAATCAACGTTACACAAAGCTATGCCACACAGGCTGTGCTTTGATCATCCACCACAAGACTTTGCTTTTCAACAGAAGCCTCGATCAATTGCCACTTAGGCATGCCACACAGGCAATTCACTCCATGCGTTTGATATCCATCAATCTATAACCTCTGAGCTCGTACGTCTCAAAGAAGGGCGTTAAGCAAGAGAATAAATTCTCCGCCACCAAACAGATACATATTTAATAGAAATCAATCACACAGACTAAAATCCAATGTCTGACACACAGTCCATTTACAAGTTCGTTCTGGGTCTGAATGAAACCGGAGGCACCTAGTACCCCGCATATCCATCGATCTCCAAGTACGTCTGGACGATCACCAACTGATTCCCTCCTCTTGGGTGTACATCCTAATCAAGATCATCAGTAATCACCCAAACGACGTGAAGACCTCCGGTCTTTGACCACCGTCTTCATCTTCGACTTATCGTAGTATCAGTTATTCAGAATGGGATAAACCCGGTCTTTCCGAATAACTCGCGCACATAATAAACATGTGTTACACAAACACAAAATACGCCTCATTCCAATTCATCAATCACTAACCGTAAGTTAATCAAGAGAATAATTCCCCAAATATTAACCCCGAAGACCGAAACCAACATCAGAACAATATCCAGAAAACCATTCTGCTTAGCTAACCGACAGTTAGTTTCTAAATTTCACATTCATAGGGAAAGGTTCCCATTAATTTTATCAAAGATAAATTCCTTGAGAATTTATTCTTTAATCGTCTTTTGAATTTGATTCAACTAGTAGGGATTAACGAACCTTACCGAGGTAATCATTTGTTTTAATTTCCCAATCCCAACCTATTCATCCCATGAAGTAAAACTAGTAATACTTCATATCTAACACCACGGTGTTATCGGTAAATTCAATTACCATTTCACATTCAAATCTAATTAAAGATTTAACTATCGCCTAGAGCAAAACTGGTGATACTCCATTCTCGATCATTTCAATCTAATTAAAGATTCATTAAAACTCCACTTAGTTTTAATCTGTGACTGGGTTAAAGAATCAGTGTCATTTAAAACGCGGTTCACGATAAACCCAAAATCACATAACATTTCAATCAGTCCCTAACCGTAAAATAGCAAGTGAGCAATTCCCTAAGTATTAACCCCGAAGGCCGAAACCAACATCAGATCAATACCTCAGATACCATTCAACTTAACTAATCCCCAGTTAGTTTCTGATTTTCTTAACTCCTTTGGGTCTAAGAACAGTATTATTGAAGATACCGTTCACAACAACCCAAAATCACATTCCATTAATTATCGGGTTAAAGAACGAGTGTTATTTAAAACACTGTTCACGATAAACCCAAAAATCGATATCAATTCAATTCCAATCAAATAATATTTAATTGTTACACTTCATTAAATCTAAATAAAAAGATTTAATCTTTTTCTCAACTGGGCTTAAGAATACTGTTAATGAAGACACCATTCACGATAAACCCAAATCAAATTTGATATTAAATACAAGGTTCTGAATAGAAAATATATCGACTTATATTCAATATCAAATTCTACGACCAACAAATATCGTATTGGAAATAACGATATAAATATATCTTTCAAATTTCCATAACAATATCTGTATAATCACGAAATCCAACATCGAAATAATCCAAAGACAATTTCGATTCAAATCCATTCCAGTTCAATTATTGGAAATCCTGGTTACTTTTAATACCCTTTCAAATCAAATTTATTTATTTAAAAATAAATAGAATTCTAATTCTAGTTCAAAACTAGTTCATTTCGATAAAAATCTATTTTTATCTTTTCAAATAGGGAGTTTTTCATCCCAATTTTTCCCAAATCATTTCTTATGATTTTACACAAATTATTACTATTTTTAATAATTTTATCAAGGCCCGTACAGTCGATTTCCATCAACGGCCATCGAACTGCATTTACAACGACCTTTTCCAAATTTGATTTGGACATAATTCCAAATCCAACCGTTAGATTTCTAATTTATAATATTCGTTAGAAAGCTCTTTTCGATACAAACCCAACGGTTCTGGTTTTAGGAGATTCCGACGGTCGGATCTCCCGCAATATCCATTCGAAGTCAATGGTCGAAATTCGCGAACTGCCGCGGCGCGGCGCGTTCTATTCAGGCCATTATATTATATATATAATATATACTTTGTCGATTACCTTTTAAAATGTATTTTATAAATCGTTTTAAATTCGTTTCAAAACGATTTCAACTTCTTTTCAAATTCAAATCAAAATTGAATTTTTCCTTATAAATTCGATTTAAATTCATTTCAAATTGATTACAATTCAAATTGATTTCTATTTCAATTTCAGTTCGTTTTCAATTCAATTCAATTCAATTTCAATTCGAATTCATTTCTATTCGATTTCAATTCGAATTCATTTCTATTCAGTTTCAGTTCGAATTTCAATTCAATTCAATTTCAATTCGAATTCATTTCTATTCGATTTCAATTCGAATTCATTTCTATTCAGTTTCAGTTCGAATTTGAATTCTTTTCAAAATATCAGATTTTGAAATCACTTTCGATATTCATTATAAAATGAATAAAATCGATATAAATATCGTTCACGTCAAAATGGCGTAAATCTAATCAACACGGCTTCATATATTTCTATTTTCAAATATTTCTATTTCAAATATTTCTTTTTCAAACATTTCTCTTTCAAATATTTTTATTTCAAATCTCTCTTTTTAAAACTGGAATGAGGCCCAATCAATTACTATATAATGTTAATTATATGGATTTTCTACAACACATGTATACAATAACAACGATGAATAATCAACCATCATCCAAAGTGCATTCTACACTGTATAAGCATTAAATATAAATATTCAACGCGTATAACAGTTTGTCAATCAATCGATCGACATACAACTAAACAATCGAGATTAGTGTACGTCAAATATCATCCCAATACCCGTGTGGGGTTTCAAACAATTAAACACAGATTTTATTTGTGCAGTTGGGCGATGTGTAAAATTTATCGTCCCAATCTATATCAATTAAATCAGTGTATATAAACAAATCTCCGATTTGTTTATAAATATTTATTTTATAAACACGTTAAAAATTATATTTTTAACTATAAAATATTTTCCACTATAAAATCTTTCATTTCACATCACATCACACAATCAACTACGCATCAAAATCAACCAAACAAGCATACAAGCCGTCCATGGTCTGTGGACGACGGGTGTCGGGTGCTACTAAACACCGTCTGCATCCTAGTATATATTTATAACTAGAAAATTAAAATTAACGATGTGAAGTTCTCATAGAATTGCTAATCCAACGCCACGACTCTTCTTATGTAGAAATCTTCGCAGTTCTTGCCTCTTGTCACTTTCTTTGCCAGTATTCTCTACATATGTAAAAATCGAATTTTTACTTTGCTATTCAATATATAAAATTCGAATTTTTACTTTGTTATTCAATATATAAAAATCAAATTTTTACTTTGCTATTCAATATATAAAAATCGATTTTTTACTTTGCTATTCAATGTATAAAAATCGAATTTTTACTTTGATATTCAATATATAAAAATCAAATTTTTACTTTGCTATTCAATATATAAAAATCGAAATTTTACTTTGCTATCATGTGTTTAAAAATCACATTTTTATACTACTATTTAGGAAAAAAATTTCTATTTTTATCACGCTATTCTCCTTATAAAGATTTCGCCTTTTCAAATATAATGATTTAATTTTTATTTCATCACTATAAAAATCACATCTTTATTTCAACATATATATAATAAAAATCAGATTTTTATTTTGCTATATTTATAAAGATGATATTTTTACTATCTATAGAATATAAAAATCGTATTTTTGTACTTCTACAATATAAAAGATTATATTTTTATACTTCACACATGCCAAAAATCACATTTTTAACCTTCTACTATAGTAAAAATTATATTTTTAATCTATAGCAATAAATAAAAAAATGTTTCTTTATCTACTAAAAATACAATCTTTTCTACATCGAAAATCTAAAAATCTACTTTTTATTATAAACATAAAAAACTATTTTTTTTATATCACATTTACCAAATCAATTACCGTAAAAAGAAAATGAATTAAACTAAGAACTCACTGTGCTATTCAAGGAGGGAGGAGGGGCATCAATCATCCGGAAGGCGCGTGGGACTGGGGGCTGGCCATCAGAGGCGGCGGTGGTGGCCGTCTGGCGCACGTCAGTCGGAAGGGGGGTTTCAAGGCCACGGCGGTTGAGGCTTTGGCTTCGCGAAGGGAGAAAGGGGTAGAGAGGAGGAGTGAAGAGGAGAGGTTGAGCATCGGGGGGGGGGGGGTGTGGGCGTCTCGCCCGAGGTAGGAGGCATGGGTAGGCGGCGTGGGCGTGGGTGATTTCCCTTTTTTTTCTGAAGTGAAAAGTAACGGGGGGGGGGGGGGGGCGTTAGTATAGAAGATTTTATATTTTATATATTTTAATTTATTCTTTTCTATAAAAAGGTGACTTTTCATATGAACTCTAAACGAGGCCCAACGACTGTCACCCATAGCTAATTACCCCCATTCCGAACACAATGGGATATGAATCGTAGGCTGATTCGACTGTTTCGATCAGTTTTCGCCAAAATCAACATATAACTTTATATATTGGATTTGAACGCACATTTCAATTTACCGGGGCCACACACTAACTAGAAAAATTCTTGAAAAATATTTTCTAGCTTCGTATTGACTATACGGTCCTAACAAAACTAGTTTCATCGAATTCTGAGACCGTTTGAAAAATGGCCATTTTCCCGTGGATTAAAATCAACTGAAACTGGTCAAACACGTTTTCCTTTGCCATGCTCACATATTGATTCAAAAAATTATGAATTTGGAATCTAGTAATAACTAGACATCATGGATCCAACAAAAGTGGTTTCGTCGAAATCCGAGGTTGTTTCCAAAATTTCCATTTTTAAGGGCTTGAATTCTATAGCGACTATTCCGAATTTTCAACTGGACATATCTTTTGATTCCCGCTATGAAATTTCGATTTTTCGGATTCGTTGGAAAGATATTCCCAATTAGATTCTATTATTTTTGGTTTCACTAAAATCCGGTTTATTTTGCACCCGGTATGTTCAATTGAAGTTTGAAATCGAATTATCGAACTACCACGCCATTTTCAATTCCTTTTATAATTATAAATAATTATTTATATTCTAACGACGATCTATATAAATATATTCATTCGAATTCCATTAAAAATAAATTTATCGTCGTTATTATTTAAAATATTTCATTTTAAATAATCAAAATTCATTAAAATTGCCAAAATAAAAAATTTAAATTGGCTCAGATTTCCGGGTTATTACAGTAATGCAAAGTATGGTAAATGTACCTTGCACCGGAGTCAATCAGATATATCCACTCGGCATCTAGGATAGGATTTCTGAACGCTCTCCTCAGTTTCCCGAGTACAATCTCACGGATCTCCACTCCATTGCACTTTGACCAAGTGAACTTTCTTGTTCCTCAGTTCTTTGGTTTCTTTGTCGATGATCTTTAGCGGCTCTCTTCTCACAGCTAATTCTGGAGTAATTTCAATATCCTGTTGAGCTGCTTCTTCCACGATCAATTCTGGATCATGAACGTGCTTCTGAAGTTGAGATATGTGAAATACATCATGAACTCCAGGCAACCAATCAGGCAATTTAACCCTATAAGCGAGAGTTCCGATCCGTTCCAGAATAGGAAACGGACCAATGAATTTGGGCGCCAACTTCCCAGTTTTACCGAACCGGATAACTCCTCTCATCGGTGATACTTTCAAATATACATAGTCGCCAACAACAAATGATATATCTGTTCTCCTCCTATCGGCATAGCTCTTTTGTCGACTTTGAGCAGCGAGTAATCGTTTCTTAATAAAGTCGACTTTGTCGGCAGCTTCTCAGATCATATCTGGCCCTTACACAAGTCTATTTCCGGGTTTGACCCAACAAGAAGGAGATCAGCACGGTCTACCATATAATGCTTCGAATGGCGACATTGTCAGGCTCGCCTGGTAGCTGTTGTTATATGAGAATTCGGCCAAATGTAGATGGTCTTCCCATGATCCACCGAAATCTAGAACACAAGTCCGCAATAGATCTTCTAAAATACGATTCACCCTCTCAGTCCGACCGTATGTCTGAGGATGATAGGAGGTGCTCAAGTTCAGCTTTGTTCCCAGCTCGACTTGAAATGCCTCCCAGAATTTGCTAGTGAATATTGGATCTCTATTGCTCCCTATACTGATCGGCACTCCGTGTAGTCTAACAATTGCCTTGAAGTATATCTGCGCCAGACTCTGAGCAGTTTTGTTTGATCTGACAGGTATGAAATGGACAGTCTTCGTGAAGCGATCTATGATCATACAAATACTGTCATTTCCTTTTCTGGTTTTGGGAAAACCATCAATGAAGTCCATGGAAATATGTTCCCACTTCCAGCCTGGAACCTCCAGCGGTTGCAACAATCCAGCCAGTTTCTGTTGGTCGCTTTTGACTAGCTGGCAAGTAGGGCATCGGCTAACATATATTGAAATGTCTCTTTTCATAGCCTTCCACCAGAATGTTCGCTTGAGATTGTTGTACATTTTGGCCACACCGGGATGGATACTCAGCTTGGACTTGTGACACTCGTCTAACACTTCCCTTTTTAACTCTGGGATGTCAGGAACACAAATCCTTCCTTTCAACCTCAGGGTCTCGTCGTTATCTATTTGAAAACATGAGGGTTCGCCTTTCTAAATCCTTTTGATCATATCCTTAATAAAGTTATCCTCCTTCTGAAGAATAAATATTTTGTCAATCAAGGAAGTCGTAATAATAAAGCTGGCGATCATTACATTCTTTCGACTCAACGCATCGGCCACGACATTGGCTTTCCCTGGAGTGTATATAATCTCAAAGTCGTATGCTGCAAGGAACTCTAGCCAACGTTGCTGCATCAGATTCAAGTCCTTCTGGGTGAACAGATACTTTAACGACTGGTGATCTGTAAACAGTTCAAATCTCTCACCCAGAAGATAGTGTCTCCAGATTTTCAAGGCGAATACTATAGCCAGTAACTCAAGATCATGAGTTACGTAGTTTTTCTCATGCGGCTTCAGCTGACGGCTAGCATAACAATCACTTGACCCTTTTGCATTAACACTACGCCAAGGCCTTCTCTAGAAGCATCTGTCCAGACTTTTAAATCCTGATTGCTGTCGATTATGGTTAACACTGGAGCTGTCGTTAATCTTAGCTTTAGCTCTTCAAAAGCCTCCTCACTTTCTGGAGTCCATTTGAACTTTGAGTGCTTCTTTGTAAGCTTCATTAAGTGACCGATATGTTCGAAAAGTTTTTAACGAACTTCCGATAATAACTAGCCAATCCGAGAAAACTGTGGACTTCTGTAGGGGTACTGGGCTGTTTCCAATTCTGAATAGCTATGATTTTACTTTGATCCACAGAATTCCTTCTTTCGATACGACGTGGCCCAGAAATTTCACTTCCTCTTGCCAGAATATACATTTGGACAGTTTGGCTTTCAATACATTCCTCCTCAGAATTTCTAGAACATGTTCCAAATGCTTTTCATGTTCGGCCTTTGATTTAGAGAAGATTAGAATATCGTCAATAAAAACCAGGACAAATTTATTCAAAACTCCTCTGAACACTCTATTCATCAGATCGACGAAGTAAGATGGAGCGTTACATAAGCCGAACGGCATTACTAACCACTCGTAGAATAAGTCGGGACCTCTGAATGCTGTCATTGGAACACACTCTTCGGCAATTCGAAGTTGATGGAAGCCTGTAGCTAGGTCCATCCTTGAGAATACTTGTGCTCCATTCAGACGATCCAATAAATCATTGATTCACAGCAATGGATATTTGTTCTTTATTGTCTGCTTGTTCAAATCCCGATAATCCACACATGGCCGTAGAGTACTGTCAGATTTTGGGACAAACACCACTGCTGCTCCCCAATCAGAGAAACTAGGCCTGATCAGACCCTTCCATACGAGCTATCGTGTTTGATTGTCAAGTTCTTCTTTCTCCTTCAAGGACATTCTTCGAATAGCATGAACTACCGGCCTTGCATTCGGAATTAAAGCAATTTTGAAATAAATTTCTCTTTGCGGAGGTAAGCGAACAACTTCTTCGAACACATCCGCATAGTTCTTGACGACAGGAATATCTTTGATGAGGCCAGGAATATTCTCTATGACTTCAGGGATATTTTCTATTTGAACAGGAGAAACATCCAAAGCTGCCCAGAAGTCTTTTCTATTAGCATTCTGACCTTCACAGGGAATGGTTATATAATCACCTTATTTAATCTTCGCCTTTACGACTCTGTCGGCGCATTTAACTTCAGCTTCATATTTGGTCAACCAGTCTAACCCCAAGATAAGATCAAACTCTGTAAAATTCATGACAACCGCGATGGTAGGGAACCGATAACGAGAAAAAGAAACCGGCACCCCACAATCCCAATTGAGATTGATGGAACCCCGACCGGATTTTGGACAGTCATTGGTTCTTTGAGCTTCTTCAAATTTAATTCCAGCTTCTTAACCACATTCTGGGCAATGAAGCTTCGTGACGCGTCGGTGTCAAACAGTACTTTAACTGGAATATCTTTGACAGTTAGCGTGCCTTCTAACACATCCAGCCTTTCCTGAATAGACGAGGAGACATGCACTTCTGCCACTTCATTTACCTGAGCCTCTTTGGTCTTTTTTAAAGCCAGCAATCTCGCTTTATATGACCGGCCTGATGACAAAGATTGCACTCTCGAGTCACAGGAAACTTGCCCTTGGATTTAGACCCATCCTCCTTTCGTTTCTTCGAGGATTTACAATTCCTGGTCAAATGCCACTGTTTATGGCAGTTACTGCATATGGTTGTCGTTGCTGGTTCTTTTTCAGATCTGGCCCTTTTTCGATTGACTTTGGGCTTCTTACTCACCTCAGATATCGAACTGGCCTCGGGATTATCAGTCGTAGGCTCATCTCTATTACTAGAACTGACTTCTTCTTCGTAAGGTAACATACCTTTCTTGTCGAGATCTTCGTACTGGTAAGCCATGTATACCATTTCAGAAAAGGGGAGCTTCACATTCCTCATTACACTGTTCTAATATTTTCTTTGTAGGCCATGAATAAATCTCAGATTCTTCCTCTTTGGATCTTGAATCAGATGAGGAGCAAAGTGAGAAAGTTCATTGAATTTCTTATGATATTCTGGGATGGTCATGTCACCTTGTATCAGATAAGAAAATTCATCGCATAATCGCTCGGTTGCTTCGGGAGGAGTAAATCTTCCTAGGAAAATCACTTTGAATCTGTGCCAGGTGATATCACCTTCTGGATTATCTTAAATAACTGAATCCCACCAAAACAAAGCTTCTTCTTTGAGTGCCTAGGAGGCCAGTAATCTTTTCTGGTCATCCCTCAGCTTTAATCCTTCAAAGATTTTCTCAGCTGAACGAATCCAGGCTTGTGTTTTCATAAATGATTCTTCACCCGAGAAGGGTTTTCCACCCAGATTTCTATATTTCATAAATAGAGCTTCTATATCTGGGTCAGTATTACTTCTTCTATTTCTGGCACTCATTTTCTAGTACTTCTGCAAACAGTAGATCAAGTGTCTGGTCACAGAAAAGATATTTCAAAATATAGAGACAGATACTTGAATGTAAATGTGTCTATCTGGGTGTTGTTTCATTCTGCTACTCATACTAGGATATTATTGATTCTATCTGTAATGAGTTACTCGTCCTAGAACACTACTGGTTCCATTTCTGACGAGTTCGTTAATATGTTATATTCCAGAACTAAGCTTAACCAAAGCTCTGATACCAAATGAGACGACCCCAAACCCCGTACTGACGGCGGTAAGGGTAATCCTTGGAATATAACACAGAAACAGATAATAGCAGAACAGAAATAAATAAATACACCAGATAATGCATAATAGATTATACTGGATAAACGTAATCATCAGAGTTACAAAGTATACAGGATCATACTTAGTACAAATACAATTCAGCTATACATAAATGTCTACAGTGGAAAACAAACATAATGTACAATAGGAGCTGAACAGCATAAAAAGAGATAAATAACAGAATCCATCTTCAGCTCCAGCTATCCAGAGGAAGCCAGCTAAAACCTGAATAAAAGGCTGCCCGTGTAGAAAAAGGGGCACCCGAGTTTGAAAGTGAAACAAACTACGAGTCAGTCATGGGACCGGTATGAGAAATCTACTCAACACATTTATAATATGGCTAATCACAGGACCTCGCCACTTCCGTGGAACGGGTTTACTCCATTGGATTGCCAGTGCTTTAAAAACAAATCATTCTTTTAAACATCGCAATGCTTTTTATAAAAATGAAGCCATTATAAGACTCAGTTCCCATCACACAATGCAACGCAAACCGGAGGATAGAGTTTTACCTTATAATGGCCAAAATATGTTTAATACGAATAAAACAAAAGCATTTGATATTATTACTAGTGTTTATATGTTTCAAAAGCAATTTCAAATCATAACTATAAATCATAGACGGCATTAATGCCCCATACCACTATGTCGCCATATATATGTATACAATCAAAACCGCACAGTCACGTATTTGAAAATTGGATTTCCGTCATGAACCAAGGCAAAAGATAGTCCTTACCGAATTCGAGACTGCCTAGCCCGATTCTCAGGCAAGCACGCAGGCAAGCCTTGGATCATCAGGGCCGGTCCACCGAGGTGGATTATTATGCCTAAACACTACGTTTCCCCGCCCTATGGGGCGTAAATGAGCCACGAATGACTCCATCGGTCCCTGATCGACCTATCTAACTGAGGCGCCTCGCAACAGCAACAACCACATAAGTCAAACTCGTCAGGGCGTGTAAACCCACTGATGCCACTTCTAGCTAGGAAGAAACGCAGGCCCTCCCTGAGGTCCCTTCTCCCGTTTCTAGTTCATACCGGGGTGTGAGGCTCGCGATTTCACGTTATACACAAAGCTACGCCACACAGGCGGTGCTTTGGTCATCACCACAAGACTTTGCTTTTCAACAGAAGCCCTGATCACTGCATCTTAGCATGCCACACAGGCCATTCACACCGTGCAACTGATGGCTATCAATCACACAGAATAAATTCCAATGTCAGACACACTGTCCATTTGCAAGTCCGTTCTGGGTTTGAACGAAACCGGAGGCACTATATACCTCGTAAACCCATCGATCACCACGTACGTCTGGACGATCACCAATCATTATCCATATTTCGGGATGCGTCCCAATCAGGACCTCGGTTACATCCAAACGAGGTGAAGATCTCCGGTCTTCGACCACCGTCTTCATCTTCGATTTCTTATCATCGATTCAGTTATTCAGAATGGGATAAACCCGGTCTTTCTGAGCAACTCGCGTATATGATAAACAAGTGCAACACAAATACACATACGCATCATTTCAATTCGTTAGTCGCTAACCGTCAATCAGTAATAGAACGATTTCCCAAATATTAACCCCGAAGGCCGAAACCAACATCAGATCAATACCCAAGAAACCATTCGACTTAGCCAACCTTCAGTTAGTTTCTAAATTTCACATCCATATCGTTTATAATATTTTATAACGATTTATCTCTATTTTTATTTATTTTAAAATAGCCAATCTATTCAAAACGATGCTTCGGGCCATAACGCAGCCATGGCGCTGTTTTTCTTCAGATTTGATTTGCACATATCTGAAAATCTAACCGTTGGATCTTCACAAAATTTACATCATTAAAAAGATCTTTCCAAAACGAATCCAACGGTTCCAGTTTCAGGAAATTCTGACGGTCGGATCTCCCGGTATAATCGTTTGAAGTTTCGATTTCAAAATACGAACTGCAGCGTCAATATTCGATTAAATATAATTATATTTATATATACATATATAATCGATTCTGGCACTGTTTTTCTTCAGATTTGAATTAAACATTCCAGGCAATCCAACCGTTGGATTTTTACAAAGTTGGTGCCGTTGGAACGATATTTCCAAAGCGAACCCAACGGTTGCGGTTTCGGGAAAATCCGATCGTCGGATCTCCCGCACTAATCGTTTGAAATCACGGTTTCAAAATACGAACTACGGCTTCGTTATTCAATATATTTTAATTCTATTTATATATATATATATCGATTCTTCGATTTCAAAACTATATGATTTTCATACTTTTGATAAAAATTATATTTTTATCTAACTGTCTTCTATTTCAACACTTCGCTATATTTAACAATTCATGTATATAATAAAAATGTGATTTTTAATGTAAAACAATTTATTTCAAAACTCGACTATTTTATATAGTTAATATTGGTGATAAAAATAGGATTTTTATTATAAAACAATTTATTTCAAAACAAGATTATTTTATATAGTTCATATCGATGATAAAAATTGGATTTTTATTATAAAACAATTTCTTTCAAAATATGAATACCATTCAACACATGAATTTCAATTCAACGAATGAATATCGATTCAACACATGAAGGTTTTCTATAGTTTCTATATATAGATAAAAAGGTGATTTTTATATTTAAAACACGAATACCATTCAACACATGAATTTCAATTCAACGAATGAATATCGATTCAACACATGAAGGTTTTCTATAGTTTTTATGTATAGATAAAAAGGTGATTTTTATATTTAAAACACGAATACCATTCAACACATGAATTTCTATCCAACGAATGAATATCGATTCAACACATGAAGGTTTTCTATAGTTTATATATATAGTAAAAACGTGATTTTTATATTTAAAACACGAATACCATTCAACACATGAATTTCTATCCAACGAATGAATATCGATTCAACACATGAAGGTTTTCTATTCAACGAATAAATATAGTTTCAATAAATGAAAATAATTCTAACACATGAATATTATTCAAAATTTCGGCAGCATAATGGCAGGGTAGTTAAAACCGGGATCGTCCCTAGTACGGTTCCTCGCTCTAGCTTAATGCCTCACAGCTTTTGACAATGGGGAATCATGCATCTAGTTCGCACGTAGGCGGCATGTATATTTTTTTCATTTCCACAAACTAATCCTATGTGGTTTCAACCAAATATTTCTCAACCACAAACGGGTATTTTTCAACCACAATCAATCAATTTCAACCACAAACAATTTCAATCAACCATTCGCTATCAATCAATTTTCACACCAATCACAACCAATAAATATCGTCCATGGTTTGTGGACGAGGGGCATATATATATATATATATATATATATATATATATATATATATATTTACATATAGCATTTCACTTCTATTTCAACACATATATAATTTTTACAACGCATATACAACTTATACATCGAACGTACAACTTATACAACGCTTATACAAGAGGTGTACAACGCTTATATAACTCATACATCGCCTATATAATTTATGCATCGTCGTTTTCCATATCGTTTATAAATTAGACATCTCACATTGGGTTCCACTCCACCGAAAATAGCAGAAGGCTCAGAAAAGTATGCGGTCTCTTCTAAAATGTAGAAGACGTCACACGAGTCCACTGTCTCTTGTTTCACTGAATTTCGTAATACAGCAAAAAGATATGATTTTTACCAGTTTGCAACGCTTTAAAGTGTTAAAATCAGTTGAAAATAGCCAAACCCGTACCTTTCAATAAATGTTCAAAACTAGGTTTGCAATTTTCGATCAAGTCGTGAATCGATGGGAGGATTGGCCGGTGCAGCGACGAAGAGGGGGGAGGCGCACGCCTACGCGTGGTGGTGGGGCCCACTCCGGTGGTGCCAGGAGGTCAGGGCGGCGGTCTGAAGTCACCGGCTTCGGCGGGGTGATTCTCCCAAAATACTGCACGATAAATTCTCTAGCTGGTATGGATTTGAAGAGGAGATCGAGAGCTTCGAAATGGATCCAACCGTGCTCGATTTCGTTGAGAAACGAAGGAGCAATCTAGCCGGGAAGTTTCAATCCCTTTCCGCCGTCGAGAGCAGCTGATACGGGGGGGGGGGGGGGTTCGTTTTTTTTTATATATATATATTTTCAAATTGATGAAAGAAAATTTTCTATTGGCCGATGGTTTTAAAAAGGGGTTTTTCGACACGACCTCCAATCCAAACCCAATGACTGTCGTCCCTAGCGTTTTACCCCCATTCCGAACACAATGGGATATGTTTCGTAGGCCCATTCAACTGTTTCATTCAGTTTTCATTCAATTTAAAATATATAACATTCAATATTCGATTTGAACGTACATTTCAATTTGCCAGGGCCACAAACTAATTCGAAAAATTCCAGAAAAATAAATCTGGCTATGTTTTGACAACACGGTCCCAACAAAACTAGTTTCGTCGAATCCTGAGACCGTTTGCAAAAAGGCCCATTTCCGGTCGATCCAATTTAACTGTAATTGACTAAAACACATTTTCCTTTGCCACGCTCACATATTAGCTTCAAAAATTATGAAATCTGAAACCTAGCAATTACTTCACATCCCGGATCCAACAAAAGTGGTTTCGTCGAATTCCGAGGTCATATGCAAAATGGCCATTTTCACGGGCTATATAAATTCCATAGCGACCTTTCTGAAAATTCATTTCGCCATAACTTTTGCATCCCGCTATGAAACTTCCCTTTTTCAGATTTGTTAGAAAGGTATTCACTAACAGATTTAAATATTTTTGGTTTCACTCAAATCCGTTTTGTTTTTCATCCGGTACAGTCAGTCAAAGTTTGAATTCAAATTTTGAAACTACCGCGCCATTCCAGGCCTTGTTTATAATTCAAAGTAATTATATTTATTTTCAAACGTCGATTCAAACTCACTTTTCATTGCTATTATTTAAAATATTTATTTTAAATATTTAAAATCCACTATTTTAGCCAAAAAATTTAAAAAAAAAATTGGTTCAGATTTTCCGGGTCGTTACACTTTACTCCGTCTTCAAGTTTCTTTGGCATATATGATTCGCAACGCTTATGCCAATACAGAGTGGTTCTTTGGATAATAATCCAACCGGTCTCTCCATATTAACAATGTTAAAATGGTCGAAAACTTTGATAGTCGGTGAGTTAACTATCAAAGAAAACACGTGTGCAAACAACGATATTATTTCCAAATGGAAATTATATCGATCAATCATCATTTAACACTTATATCTTTAGTTCCTTAATTTACTTATCTCCTGTTTCCATATATTCTAAATTCTTATCTACTATTATCAGAAAACATTTCTGATTCTTATCTGGAAAACATTTCCAAATCCTTCACGATCAAACCTTACCATTCCTTAGTTAAGAAGGAAGTCAATCAAGTTGGGGTATAATTACCTCTCAGACCTTAACTGAACAATGTTTTAACTTCGAAATAGTCAAATCTTATCTTTTAAATCTTTAACAAAACTGCCTTACGACTCTCTCGGATTCAATTTACGAATCCACTTCTTTATTGAAAACATTGGTTATAACGATAACATTATAATCCCTACTTTCGAAATATCTAACTTCCATTATAACTTTTATTCTTTAATGCGAATAAGTGAATAGACACTTGATTTATAAATAAATAAATCTTGGTTTAAACACCGGAAAGTATAAGTACTTTCCCTAATTCGATATAATCGAATTCGACGATTAACTCTCTTCGAATAACTAATATTCGATTAACTCACTTCGAATAACTAATATTCGATTACTCCTTCTTTCGAATAAATGACATTTGTTAATCTCTCTTTTCGAGTATTATATTCGATTACTCCTTTTCGATTAACTAAATTCGATTAACTCCTTTTAATTAAACTAATCGATAACTCGTTTCGAATAACTAAATTCGATTAAATCCTTTCGATTAACTAAATTCGATTAACTCCTTTCCTTTAACTCTATTAGAATAAACTATATCGACTAACTCCTTTACTCTATTTCGAATAAACTATATTTGATTAACTCCTTTAACTCTATTTCGAATAAACTATATTCGATTAACTCTTTTAACTCTATTTCAAATAAACTATATTCGATTACTTCTTTAACTCTATTCGAATAAACTATATTCGAATAACTCCTTTCTATGATTAACCAATACTCGACTAACTCTAATCAACTAACTCTAACAAGTTAACTCTAACTGGTTAACTCTAACTGTTTAACTCTAACTGGTTAACTCTAACTGGTTAACTTTAACTGGTTAACTCTAACTGGTTAACTTTAACTGATCAACTCTACAGGCCAACCTTAACTCATTTGCTCTAGCTCTTTTGAATTAACTCCTTTGGATTATCTCCTTTGAATTATTCCTTTTCTATTTGTTTACTAAACAAATAACTATTCCCTTTTTAATTCTATTTATTTAACAAATAAATATTTCTTTTATCTTTTCTATTTGTTTAACCAATAAATATTTCCTTTTTATCTTTCTATTTATTTTCCAAATAAATATCTCATTTATAACATTCTATTTATTTCTTATAAATAAATATTTCCATTTAATCTATTTGTAATGTTTTACAAATATTTTCTTCACAATTCCATTTGTAAATGTTTTACAAATGTTTTCCTTTTTATTTCTATATGTAATTGTTTTACAAATATCTCCTTTGAATTATTCCTTTTCTATTTCTATTTATTTTCCCAAATAAATATCCCTTATATGATTTTATTTATTTTCCCAATAAATGTTTCTTATATGATCTTTATTTATTTTCCCAACAAATGTTTCTCTTTATAAAATTCTTTGATTTTATAAATAAATTCCCTTTTATAAAATCCCTTGATTTTATAATTATTTTCTCTTTAATACATTCTAATTCATTTATAAACAATATCCCTTTTATAATTTATTTATTTACAAATAAATATTTCCTTTATCCTTTCCATTTGTAAGTGTTTTACAAATATCTCCTTTTTCGATTCCCTTTGATTTTATAATTAATTTCTTTTATAAAATCCTTTTTCCTTTTATATATAAAATGCATCGATTTTATATAAATAATTTATTTTCAAAATCTACTTTGAAAATCTCCTTTCTATTTCCCAATATTTCTTACGGTATTTAATATACCAAACCACAAAGATCGATATCATTTAAACACACATAATCAAACATATTATATATCACATCATATATTACAATATATGAACAAAACAGTATTATAAATATTGAGGAGTCCCGTTGGACCCCTCTAACCTGTTTCCCTGCATCCACAGATGTTAAACAATACGAATATAAAATATTCTGATAAACAGGATCAATATTCGATTAACGATATATATAAATATCGTTATCTATAATTTCAACTAATACATACGCAATTCAACCAAACAGTTAACACATATCAATCAACAGATAATTATCAGTTCTAAGTATACGTTAGAAAATTATAACTGTTCAGAGTTGGTGAGTTTTACTCACATCGGACGATCATCGTTAGTAACAATAACCATCTTTGATTCTGATGGACAATTTATTTTGCTATAAATTATAATGGGCTCCGATGGACTTCCAGTAAGTTCCATCGTGTATTGTCCGTCCATACGATCCTGTCAGATCTGATTTTTCTGAATTCCGTCCACTGATGAATTTGTTATTGATGTTCCAAGTTTTTAACTATATTATTAAAACAAAATTTTAACTGTTAATCTATTGTAAATTACCTCTTTATTTTCTTAACTCGCGATTTGATTTGATCAGCTACTAAGTATTCTTCTCCCTCAATAAGAACGCCTGTAACCACCTTTTACGATCAAACTTTCCTTTCCATAAACAAATCTAGCTGCTGTCTGTTTTATCCATCGCATTAAACTCCATCCAGACCCATCATCAAACATCACCTCTTGCCGATGGCTTCCACCCCATCATCAAACAATAACACTTGAACCACTTATCTCTTCACATATACACAACACTTCTCACCAATTTCGATCTATAGTTACTCCCAAAGAAGTAGCCTGCTTCATCACCCCACCCAGTATTCTCTCCATTTCCACATTCAACTCCTTCACCTCCTTCTTGGCATCACCGGAAAGGCTGAGACAAAAAGCCAAGCCCCTTCTCCTATTTCCTTCCCTTCTCTCAATTGAACACTTACCAATCCTTCACAGTCCACGTTTTCTACTCACCCTCATTTTCCCCATTTTAACAGTATCTTCTTCCTTCACCCGGTCCTTCAGTAAACATTACCAAACACCAGACCTGTATACTTATTGTTTTCCCTCACCACACGACCTCGCGGTCAACCCACACCCAGTTTCCGCAACCTCCTATCACTTCATGGTTCTCACTACAGCAGACCACCGAAAGAAATCAACACTGTATCCCCTTAAATCATCATTGATCCATACACAAATACCACCATCGAACTCCTCACCGTAATAGCCATCACTCCACCACCATCGAGCTCAACTCGAGCTCACCCCTTGCTCCGTGGTTTCAGAAGTCCATATACCAAACAGTGCGTCGAACTCAGAAATACCCATATAGAAATGAAGAGCAAGATCCCAGGAACTCATGCATATTTATTTCATGAATTTAGAGAATTTATTTGTATTTCTAAGGGGAGGTTTGCTTTCACGTTTTCAGCAGAGAGTGGCAGCTGAGAAAGTTGAGGAAGAGATTAGGTTTTAGGAGAAGTCGGATGTAATTTATTGGGGACACATTGATGATTATATTGATTTGTAGCCACTCGTTTACTCCGCCTTCAATTTAAAAATTCCTATAATTACATACGATACCTAAAAATCACGAAACTAGACATGCGGCTACAGTTCGACATTACGAACCCAACGAAACTGGTTTGGTCGAATTTCGACCTCGTATGCTTACACAGCGTATTTTTAACCGTCAAAATATAGACTTTTTCTCACATTAAAAATCGGTACGGCCACATACTGACTCTAAAAATCACGAAACTTGACATCTAACAATAAATTGACATTGCGGATCCAACAAAATTAGTTTCGTCGAATTCTGAGGTCGTTTGCAAAACTAGCTATTTTTAAAGCCCTAAATAACCCATTTAAATATATAAATATATTTAAATATAATCAAATTTAATATTTAAAAATAAATATTATCGTAGATATTCACAATAGAATATCATACAACTCCACTGGGATTTTACAACTCGATATTCAAATCCCGGTTGAATCGATATTCCAATTTATATTGAAATTCCTTTTATATATCGTTATAAATTATAAAGGTAATTCCATAGCGACTTTTCTAAAATTTGATTTGGACAGAAATCGAAATCTACACAACGAAATCCCCATATTTCTCTTCCACTAGAAAAATATACTTCACCAGCTCCTAACATTTCTTGTTTCATAGAAATCCGATTTAAAACGATTTATGTATATTCGTTTGAAGTTTGAATCGCCAATTTACGAACTACAGCGCCATTTCGAGCTCGATTATAATTATATTATAATTTATACGTTCAACCATCGTTAATTAAATATATTTCTTATTATAATTCAAATCTAAACTGAATTATATATCTTGAATTTCCCGATTCATACCATATCGCCATTTCAGCCAACCCTGATTATTTCAGAATTAAATATATTATTTAATTATTATTTTAATTAAATATTCACTCTTATTTAATCCAATGACCATTAAATCCTCTTAATCACCTTTTAAATAATTTAATAAATTAATTATTATATCGCTAAAAATGCGGGTCATTACATTCTTCCCCACTTAAAATAATTTTGCCCTTGAAATTACTAAGGTAGAAACCAAACCCTATCAACCGGTTAGAACTTATTTGTTCAATTCTTAATTTTAGTTTCAACTGAACCATTTTAATTTCAATTAAATATTAACTAATTCTTATCAACGAAAATTTTCAAAAATCCTGAAAATTTTCGAACGCCTTAACTCTTCGAAAAATTTCGCCATCACCTCCTTTGTACTGGTCAATCGGTCAAACTCCAACTTGCCACTCTGGGCCATCTCCAACCCAAAAGAAAATCAAAAAGCAAAGCGGCTTGCTAATCAGGCTCATAAATCTCATGTTTATATCAAATATAAACTTGTACCTTTTTGTTGCCATATCGTTATATCATTTCCATCTGCTGCCAATTCAGTAGATACAAGGGTCATCCCAATCAAATTCCAATCTGTTTTTATCCACAAATCCAACCATTCGCTTATACCTAAGTCGAATTCAGTTTCAAATCAAAGTTCCATTTTTTATTTTTAAATTCTTAACTCATCAATCCAATACCATTTCAGATTCTATCTCACAATTCAAAATCTGATTCTACTTGATATATCGTATCCAATTCAAATCTCTAGTCAATTTGTTTCAATTCAGTTCCAGCTCGGTTTCACAAATTTTTATTTTAAATTTGTTTTTAATTCACCCAATCTATTTCTGGGGGTTTTAAACAACTTTGTTTTTTTTCTTTCAAAAATCAAACTTTCCTTTGAAGGAGTCAAACACTTTCTTTTCTCAAATCATTTCAAAAACAAAATTTTTGGTAGTAATCTGTCACTTACATACTCGAAAATAAACAATAATGATGTCGCGATTCATCATCAGGGTTATTTCCCAGCTATCGAGGTGAGTTCAATGCTATATCACTTTCGAAATCACTTTTAAACACTTTTATTTTGAAATCAGTTCAAAATATCATTCACAAATGCTTGGAATACAATTTAAAATCTCCCAGGATCTTAAAATTTACATATATTTAGTCCAAGTTTATTTACAAACTCTGTTCCAAATTTCCAGGGTTTTATTTCAATTCTGATTCAAATTCAGATTTAATTCATCCGATTCCACGTATTTCACTTATATGAATTTTGATTGGCTATTTACATAACCATTTAATTTATAATCTTACTCGATTATAATAACAACCAATATGCCCAATATATTATAATCACTCAGATATAAATCCTTTATATCAAAATATAATTTGGGTAAAATTATTTCATTTACCCTCTTTTCAAAATATATTGTGGCGACCCATCGTATTCGAGTGTTTATTAACTCCTATCGATACAGTAGATCAAACTGATCGATCAGAACCCATAAACAACTCAACCAACAAAGCTCCACAATATAAAATCATTTTATATTGAATAACAAATACGTTCACTCGTATATATACAGTCAAACTCAATCTAGGGTATTACTAACCCCATCTCTACTGAGTCACGCCACAGAGCCAAGGTAATTCACCTAACCTTAAGCTCTGATACCAACTGTAACGATCCGAAAATTCAGCGACTTTGGTTATCGACATAAACTCAAAGACGACTAACCAAACATCGAAAAATACCGGTAGTTAATGAAAGAAATTAGAGGGTGAGAATATATAAGATAGAAACTTAGAATAGAAGAAGAAGAAGAATAACACAAAATCAGAGTAACACGAACCTCACAACGGAACGAATAACATATAATATATATAACATAACTTTGAAATATAAATCTGTACTTGAATATACATCATTATCAAAGTACAACACTTACAACACAGCGGAAATAAACTATAGCTATATGATCCTGAAGCCTCCTACTCCAGCTCTTCAAGTATTTGTAAATCCTGACTACTTGACTGTCCATACAAAATTGGGCACCCAAGAGTTTAGGGAAAACAAAACAAAATAAACTTCGGGTCAGTCATGGGAGTGGTATGAGTAAAACAGTTTAAAACAGTTTGAACAAGTAAACGGTATCTCATAAGACCACGCCGTATAACGGAACGGGTTTTCCCTTATGGGAGTCCATAATATCTTTATATCAAAAACCATTCGATATTATAATAATGTCCATCAACCACAATAAATAATCATCTAGCAGAAACTCTTTCATCTCACGTTCTACATATATAGTATATAATCAAAACCGCAAGCACGTATTAGGTAATGGATTTCGAACTATAATAAGGTATGGAACCACCTATCGCTAGTGTATCTCTAGAGAGGAATACACTGGGTTCGACAAGAACATCTTGCAACCCGGCCACACATGACTGACCACTCATTACGCTTGAGTGTATCGAATGTATATCATCAACGGTAGGGATCAGCAACCGTTTCCCGAATGGGACAGCATCAACAATAGATTTTTAGAAGTAAATAAAACTCTAGATCAGCTGTTTATACACCCTAATAGGTGTGACCTGCATAGCCATGTTGCCTGCCCGATTTCTGTCATTTACCGGATGTGAGGCTAGAAGCTACGCTTATCTTTTACATGCCACATCTTCATTCTCTTTGAATGTCACATCGTCATACCCGCCAAATCACAAATTGATTTCCCCAAATATAACACGGGTATACAGCTAAGAGAAATGAATTCCTCCGCCACCAAACGTGAATACGTTTGAAGAGATCAACTTACGCGATCTATAAGATATACTCTGTCAGACCTTCTTCCATACAAGTTGTCCTGGGACTGGACAAACCGAAGGCACTATTCAGTACATCCATCTTAGGCAATATTTACCTAAGATTTATACAACAACCCTTGCACTTTAATCCGTCTTCAAGTTTTTTTGACATATATGATTCGCAACGCTTATGACAATACAAAGTGGTTCTTTGGATAATAATCCAACCGGTCTCACCATATTAACAACGGTAAAATGGTCGAAAACTTCGATAGTCGGTGAGTTAACTATCAAAAAAACACGTGTGCAAACAACGACATTATTTCCAAATGGAAATTATATCAATCAATCATCATTTAACACTTATCTCTTTAGTTCATTAATTTACTTATCTCTTGTTACCATATATTCTGAATTCTTATCTTCTATTATCAGAAAACATTTCTGATTCTTATCTGGAAAACATTTCCAACTCCTTCACGATCAAACCTTACCGTTCCTCAGTTAAGAAGGAAGTCAATCAAGTTGGGGTATAATTACCTCTCAGACCTTAACTGAACAACGTTTTAACTTCGAAATATACAAAGCTTATCTTTTAAATCTTTAACAAAACTGCCTTACGACTCTATCGGATTCAATTTACGAATCCACTTCTTTATTGAAAACATTGGTTATAACGATAACGTTATAATCCCTACTTTCGAAATATCTAATTTCCATTATAACTTTTTTCTTTAATGCGAATAAATGAATAAACACTTGATTTATAAATAAATAAATCTTGATTTAAACACCGGAAAGTGTAAGTACTTTCCTTAATTTGATATAATCGAATTCGACGATTAACTCTCTTCGAATAACTAATATTCGATTAACTCACTTCGAATAACTAATATTCGATTACTCCTTCTATCGAATAAATGATATTCAATAATCTCTCTTTTCGAATACTATATTCGATTACTCCTTTTCAAATAACTAAATTCGATTAACTCCTTTCGATTAAACTAATCGATAACTCCTTTCGAATAACTAAATTTGATTAACTCCTTTCCTTTAACACTATTCGAATAAACTATATTTTACTAACTC
The DNA here is from genome assembly GCA_030737875.1 of Allium sativum. Classification (NCBI taxonomy): domain Eukaryota; kingdom Viridiplantae; phylum Streptophyta; class Magnoliopsida; order Asparagales; family Amaryllidaceae; genus Allium; species Allium sativum. The sequence goes on along the minus strand of CM060910.1, from coordinate 604,010,813 downwards.
CTTTACTCTATTTCGAATAAACTATGTTTGATTAACTCCTATAACTCTATTTCGAATAAACTATATTCAATTAACTCCTTTAACTCTATTTCGAATAAACTATATTCGATTACTTCTTTAACTCTATTCGAATAAACTATATTTGATTAACTCCTTTCTACGATTAACCAATACTCGACTAACTCTAATCAACTAACTCTAACTGGTTAACTCTAACTGGTTAACTCTAACTGGTTAACTCTAACTGGTTAACTTTAACTGATCAACTCTAACTGGCCAACCTTAACTCATTTAATCTAACTCTTTTGAATTAACTCCTTTGGATTATCTCCTTTGGAGTATCTCCTTTGAATTATTCCTTTTCTATTTGTTTACTTAACAAATAACTATTCCCTTTTTAACTCTATTTATTTAACAAATAAATATTTCTTTTATCTTTTCTATTTATTTAACGAATAAATATTTCCTTTTTATCTTTCTGTTTATTTTCTAAATAAATATCTCATTTATAACATTCTATTTATTTCCTATAAATAAATATTTCCATTTAATCTATTTGTAAAGTTTTACAAATATTTTCTTCCCAATTCCATTTTTAAATGTTTTATAAATGTTTTCCTTTTTATTTTTATTTGTAATTGTTTTACAAATATATCCTTTGAATTATTCCTTTTCTATTTCTATTTATTTTCCTAAATAAATATCCCTTATATGATTTTATTTATTTTCCTAATAAATGTTTCTTATGTGATCTTTATTTATTTTCCTAGCAAATGTTTCTCTTTATAAAATCCTTTGATTTTATAAATAAATTCCCTTTTATAAAATCCGTTGATTTTATAATTATTTTCTATTTAATGCATTCTAATTCATTTATAAACAATATCCCTTTTATAATCTATTTATTTACAAATAAATATTTCCTTTATCCTTTCCATTTGTAAGTGTTTTAGAAATATCTCCTTTTTCGATTCCCTTTGATTTTATAATTAATTTCTTTTATAAAATCCTTTTTCCTCTTATATATAAAATCCATCGATTTTATATAAATAATTTATTTTCAAAATCTACTTTGAAAATATCCTTTCTATTTCCCAATATTTCTTACGGTATTTAATATACCAAACCACAAAGATCGATATCATTTAAACACACATAATCAAATAGATTATATATCACATCATATATTACAATATATGAACCGAACATTATTATAAATATTGAGGAGTCCAGTTGGACCCCTCCAACCTGTTTCCCTGCATCCATAGATGTTAAACAATACGAATATAAAATATTCTAATAAACAAAATCAATATTCGATTAACGATATATATATATATATATATATATATATATATATCTTATCTATAATTTCAACCAATACATATGCAATTCAACCAAAAAGTTAACACACGTCAATCAACAGTAATTATCAGTTCCAAGTATATATTAGAAAATTATAACTGTTCAGAGTTGGTGAGTTTTACTCACATTGGGCGATCATTATTAATAACGATAACCATCTTTGATTTTGACGGACAATTTATTTTGCTATAAATTGTAACGGGCTCCAATGGACTTCCAGTCAATTCCATCGTGTAGTGTCTGTCCATACGATCCCGTTAGATTTGATTTTTCTGAATTCTGTCCACGAATGAATTTGTTATTGATGTTACAAGTTTTTAACTATATTATTAGAACAAAATTTTAACTGTTAATCTATTATAAATCACCTCTTTATTTTCTTAACTCGCGATTTAATTTGATCAGCAACTAAGTATTCTTCTCCCTCAATAAGGACGCCTGTAACCTCCTTTTACGACCAAACTTTCCTTCCCAGAAACAAATCTAGCTGCTGTCTGTTTTATCCATCGCATTAAACTCCATCCAAACCCATCATCAAACATCACCTCTTGCCGATGGCTTCCACCCCATCATCAAACAATAACACTCGAACCACTTATCTCTTCACATATACACAACACTTCTCACCAATTTCGATCTACAGTTACTCCCAAAGAAGTAGACTACTTCATCACCCCACCCAGTATTCTGGCCATTTCCACATTCAACTCCTTCACCTCCTTCTTGGCATCTCCGGAAAGGCTGTGACAAAAAGCCAAGCCCCTTCTCCTATTTCCTTCCCTGCTTTCAACCGAACACGTACCCAATCCTTCACAGTCCACGTTTTCTACTCCCCCTCCTTTTCCCCATTTTAACAGTATCTTCTTCCTTCACCTGGTCCTTCAGTAAACATTACCAAACACCAGACCTGTATACTTACTGATTTACCTCACCACACGACCTCGCGGTCAACCCACACCCAATTTACGCAACCTTCTATCACTTCGTGGTACTCACTACAGCAGACCACCGAAAGAAATCAACACCGTATCCTCTTAAATTATCATCGATCCATACACAAATACCACCACCGAACTCCTCACCGTAATAGCCATCACTCCACCACCATCGAGCTCAACTCGAGCTCGCCCCTTGCTCCATGGTTTCAGAAGTCCATATACCAAACAGTGCGTCGAACTTATAAATACCCATATAGAAATGAAGAGCAAGATCCCAGGATCTCATGTATATTTATTTCATGAATTTAGAGAATTTATTTCTATTTCTAATGTAACACCCCACGTCCATTAATGTCACTCACAAAGGGAATGCATTTTCTTCTATGGAGCGTTTTGAGTGAGTATAGAACAGAAACTTAACAACAACACAGATATAAACAGTACTTGAAAAACTAAAAACTTTATTTCATTGTAGCGAAAAATACATAAGTTTGATTACATCATCAAAACCAGAGCCAAGTACATAATATCCATCTTGACTAAATCAAAGTACATAAATTGAAAGACATAATCCCTAATACAAAATGGCCATAAATAAAAGAGAGGCTGAACATTACTTCAGTGATCCAAGAAAACTTCTAAAAGCAAGAAGCACAGCTGTCCAAAATCAAGCTCCACTGGTGCTAGTTTCAACCTGAGCACCTGAGGGGGGGGGGGGGGAGGAATAAAAGAGGAGGAAACAAAGGGGGTCAGACATAAAGTCTGGCGAGTGCGATAACTTCAACAATATAATCACCAAAGTAACTAGGCTAAGGCATAAGTTGGAAAATTAGGAAATGACCATGAACCATTGAGTATGGCAGAGTAAACAAGGAAACAAGATGAACAATGATATCGTTAATGAGCACCTAAACCACTATAAGATAATTACTAAACTACACCAACACTATGAGATAATTGCAATACTGCACCACCACTAGTCACCCTAAGGTTGATCCCGCTTATAGACTTCAATAATGAAAATGGTAGTTTCGTGCACCCCTAGCCGCCTTCATAGGTGCCGCCTGCCCCTATCTCCACTAGGTTTACCCACTACCCCCAAGCGATCGGCTCCCTAACTTGTAGATACCCGTGATGGCCCCACAGTGGGGTGTATCACTCCCCAAAGTGGCAACCCGATACCACAAATAAAGCACGGCTTATACCTACACGATGCAACAACGTCTTACCTACCACCCCGGGCCCACACACGCATATGAACCCGTTAGACTTGCATTGCCACCGCTAGCCCGTTTTGGCCTCTTACGGTCAAGCCCAGTATGCGTGTCCCGTCCTCGGCTTGGGTCGAGCCCACGAAGATACGTATGGGTTGCTGGTTGAAACGGGTAACCATTACATGACTCTAGCTATCCACCTAAGCTTGTTCCCCTCTAGTACATCCCACTTAACCCTCTTCTTATTCATGTTCACTTACATATTTCAATTTTGGTTAAATATTTCTAATCGTATTTCAAATGCCACCCAAGGCACCCACTAGATTCCACATGCCACCAAAGGCACCCACTTAACCCCCTCATGTCCCACTACATGTTTATCTGGTTAAGTGTTTCTTAATTCATTAAGACCGTGACCTCATAAAGACCTCTCACATTAGACTGGCTTTTGTGGCAGCTGGATTTGCCGGGCGGGTCTGGGCAGTCTTACACCACAAACGAGCCTACCCTCGTGCCTTTACAATTGTTATGTATTTAATTTGTGCCTAAGACCTCCCACATTACACTGGCATTTGTGGCAGTTGGATTTGCCGGGCAGGTCCGGGCAGTCTTACACCACAAAAGAGCCTAACCTCGTGTCTTAGATGATTAATTACTCCTAATTAATCATTCCCCAATTTGAATTACTTTCCTATTCAAATTATCAATTAATTCCAAATTTAACTATGGCCATAATTGAATCAATTATGTCCATTTATGAATGGTATGTAAAATCATACCAATTTTCATCACAAATTTATTTTATGCCTTTTAAGGATTTATGCCAATTAAATCTTTTAATATTATCCCCTTATCCCACATTGTACGTTTGTTCGTTTAACGCAAAATATACGTTAGACTCGAATAGTCGAGCTCATGGAACAAAGAGAAAACATCACAACATGTATATAATTAAAACTAGATCTAAACATAAGGGGTGAACTTGCATGTGTGAACGATGTTCTACATCTAAAACTTGCATAGGCCAAAGTTACAACATGCATAAAACTGCATATGTCATAAACCCAAATCTAAAGGTGTGAACTTGTTGGGATAATGGTCACAAACTTGCATAAATCATGTATGTCATAGATCTACATCTAAATGTGTAAACATGCATAGGTAGTAACCAAAAACTTGCATAACATGATTCATATTCCAAACTCATATTTTTATATTAACTTGCATATGTGATTTACGCAACACAACAATGGTGTAAACTTACATCAAAACATGTAAACTAGCATGTAGAATTTAACATATAACTCACACATGTCATAGCCTAACCTTAGATCTAAAATAGATGTCATGAAGCATATAAGGTTATACATATAATTTTCCCAACTTGCATATGATTCATGTCTGAACAAAAATCTAAACTTGCATACATACTTATGATTTATCGTATGAATCAACATACCCAAACTAGCATATGAACAACATGGTGATTCGATTATACATAAGCCAAACATAAAATTACAACATAGATGATCACAACTTTACAAGATAGCATCATAGAATTTACAACATGAACATCACAATTTTACTACATGAATAATAACATGCGGTCAATAATTCACATCATATCCAAATAGTCCACATCATAACTCAATCCAATTAATTTGCTAATTATTTTGTTAAAATTATCGAACTCACAATTCATAGAAAGTCTTGAATTCTGAATTCTGAGTTCTGAAGTTGTAACAGCTTTCCCTTGAAGAAGATTTGTTGTTTAAGTTGAAAAGAATTGATTTAGATTAGCTTTCTTCCTCTCTAATTGGTGGCGGCTATGCTGAGTTGCTAGGTGACGGAATGGAGGCCATGAATCTAATTTTTGTTTTGATTTTAGGGTTTGAGTCTAGAGGTGTTTTTATAGAGTTTAGGATTAGTTTAAGCCGTCCGATCAACCCAGAATTAATCCCAGCCAATCAGAGCATATCAGAAACCCTAATGAGTCAGCATCTAGTGATCAACCGGTCATAAAAAAAAATCTACCCAGGGGGGGTCAGTTCGACCCGATGGTCGACCTGGTCAGGGAAGGTCGACCCTATGGTCGACCTGCTTCTGGCGGGAAAATTCCCGCCTAACCCATCTGACTCCGAAATTTGAATTTTCTGAAATCTATTTTGAATTTTATGGAACTTCCGATGGCTATAACTTCTTCATACGAAGTCCAATTCACGCAAACTCGGACTCCATCTCAACCAGAATTCCGAGACGAACACAATGCCGCATCCCGATTCCCTTAATTCTCACGTCTGAGATTAGTTATTCTTTAATTTGTGAACATTAGTGTTAACAGAAATTCGGGGTGCATCCATTGTCCTTAAAATTCCTAATGGTGTATGAGTATATGCAAGAAGTGTGTGTATATGTTCCTTATCTAATGCAAATTCAAGCGGTCTACTGATTCAGTTGACCTCCTTAATGCAAACCATGATAGTGCCATGCATCCATTATGTATGCGAAAGAACTCTATCGATATATATTATTTCTACATGTGTGCACAACCATTCACCAAAATGCAACATCCATATGATGGTACAACCATTATACATCCATTCCTTAAATATGTACACACATTTATATGCAATATGCAATATGAAGTGACTGAGCCGATCTAGCGCCTAAAGTGTGTGTATATGCATCCACGAGCAACCACTAGCAAACACTTGCATTCACATGCATCCATCATACATAACATGTCTCAAACACATGTTTCAACCATAGGACTACCCTATCTAAAGGTCAAAGGTACTAGCGAGAGGACATACTAAATATAAGATAAGTACAAGGTAAGTGATAAAGGAGAAATTAAAAGACATACCCTCGAAAAGAAAAGGGTATAATGAACGCATTTTCTCTTCCGTCTCCCAAGTAGCGTTGCTCTCATCATCTTCCCGTTGCACTTTGACTAGCTTGACCTCTCGATTCCTCAAATTTTTAATCTCCAACCCAAGAATGCAAGTAGGAGCTCGTCGAATCGTCGCATCATGCTCTATCTCCATCTCTCTAAGCAAGCTCGGCTCCACCACTTCCACGGTCTCATGCAAGCACTTCCTCAAATGTGATACATGGAATACATCGTGTACACCACTAAGTCTCTCAGGCAACTCCACTCTATACGCTATCTGTCCAATTCTCTCCTTAATAGGAAACGGCCCTACGAACCTTGGTGCTAACTTCCCAACGGACCCAAGCAAACGACATTCCGTAATGGAGACACCATGACAAAGACCATGTCCCCAATATCAAACTCAAGATCTGTCCTCCTCTTGTCCGCATAAGATTTCTGCCTATCGTGCACCGTCTTCATCCTCCTTTGAATCAAATCGATCTTTTCCGAAGTCCCTCTAATCATATCGGGCCCAAGTAAGATCTTATCTATAGACTCCCACCAACAAGTAGGTGAACGATATGGCCGTTCATAAAGAGCCGCGAACGGTGCCATGCTAATGCTAGACTGAAAGCTGTTATTATATGTGAACTCCACCAACGGAAGATATTCCTCCCACGTACCTCCGAAATATAAGACACACAGCCTCAATAAGTCCTCTAGAATACAATTCACCCTCTCGGTCTGGCCGTCCGTCTAAGGATGATATGCGGTGCTCAAACATAACTGAGTCCCTACCGCTTCTTGCAAACTTTTCCAAAATTCGCTAGTAAAAATAGGATCGCGATCGCTCACTATGCTAGATGGAACACCGTGCAAGCGAACTATCTCTCGAATGTATACGGAGGCTAACCACGAAGCAGTCCTCTTACTCTTCACGAGAATGAAATGGGCGCTCTTAGTAAGTCTGTCTACCAAAACCCAAAACCTCGTATTACCCTTCCTCGATCTCGGTAACCCATCAACAAAGTCCATCGAGACACTTTCCCACTTCCATTGTGCGACCTCCAATGGGTGTAGTAATCCACCGGGCTTCTTTTGCTCTTCTTTTACTTGTTGTCACACCAAGCATCTCGCGACAAACTCAGCCACATCCCTCTTCATGTCGGCCCAAAAGTAAACTCGTCTCATGTCCATGTACATCTTGTCCCCGCCTGGATGGATGGTCATCTTCGAACGATTTGCATCATCAAGAATGGTCTTCCTCAAGTTCTCGTCCCATGGTACACAAAGTCTACTGTCCCTACGCAACCAACCCTTATCATCTAGGGTATACCTACTGAGATGATTCGATGGCTCCCCCCTTTTGAGTTTCTATACTAACTCAACCAACTGTGGGTCATCTCGTTGTGCCTCGCCAATCCGTCCCAAAAGCATAGGTCTGACCTCCAAGGATGCTAGCAAACCGGGTACAAAGTCAACGAAAGTTTTAAAGTCAAACGTAGAGATGAACTCTAAGCTTCGTCGCTCAACAAACAACGGACCCAAGGACAACCTTTTTCTACTTAAGGTGTCCGCCACCACGTTACCCTTGCCAGGGGTATATGCTATCTCGAAGTCGTAGGATGCTAAGAATTCCATCCACCTTTGCTGCCTTAAGTTCAAGTCCTACTGAGAGAATAAGTATTTTAGCGATTTGTGGTCAGTGAATAATTCGAATTTCTTGCCAAGAAGATAATGGCGCGAAGACTTAAGCGTGAAAACAATAGCGGCCAACTCTAGGTCATGTGTAGGGTAATTTCTCTCATGCACTCTAACCTGTCTTTCACCATAGGCTATTACCCTTCCCTCTTGCATTAATACTGCGCCTAGTCATGTCCCACAAGCATCGGTATAAACGGTAAATGGCTTACTCCCATCTGGCAACACTAAGACTGGGGCTGTGGTCAAAGCTTTCTTTAGATGTTGGAACGCATCATCACAATCTACGTCCCATGTGAAAACTAAGTTCTTCTTCGTCAAGCGTGTTAATGGGGCTGATATTTTTGTGAAGTCTTTGAAAAACATCCTATAATAGCCAGCCAACTCTAAGAAACTCCTCACCTCGGTAGCATTTTTAGGGACCTTCCAATCTTGGATGGCCTCTACCTTTCCGGGATCCACAGCTATCCCTTCTTTGGAAACCACGTTCCCTAAGAATCGCACTTCCTTCCTCCAAAAGTGACATTTAGAAAATTTAGCTTTAAGGCTATGCGCTCGAAGAGTCTCCAATAATTCCCAAAGATGTAGGGCATGCTCTTCCTCGTTCTTAGAAAAGATCAATATGTCGTCCACAAAGACTACCATGAATTTATTAAAGTACTCCCTGAACACCCTACTCATCAAGTCAAAAAAGTATGCGGGGGCGTTTGTCAAACCGAAGGGCATCACAAGCCACTCGAAGAAACCGTCTAGAGTCCTAAAGGCAGTCTTGTATATGCTATCCTCAGCCACTCTCAAATGATGGAAACCCGTGGCTAAGTCCAACTGCGAAAACACTAAGGCGCCAACTAATTGATCGAAGAGATCGTCAATCCTCGACAGTGGGTGTCTATTCTTCTTAATAAGCTTATTAAGTTCTTTATAGTCCACACAAAGTCTAAGGGACCATCTGCCTTCGTGCCAAGTACTACTGGAGCACTCCACTCCGATATACTGCTTCTGATGAACCCCTTCTCAAGCAATTCCTTCACTTGCTTACTGAGTTCTCTTCTCTATCTTGGAGCCATGTGGCGCACTGGTAATGCAACTGGCTTTGCATTATCTACTAGATATATTTGAAAGTCTATCTCACATTTTGGGGGTAAACCCCTCGCCTCATCAAAGACATTAACATATTTACAGACTATGGGAACATAATGTAAATCACCATCGGATGCGTCAAGGGATTCTAGGTAGCTAAGAATTACTAGACCTCTAGGGTCACAAGAAATTTCAAGGGTCTTTCCGAAACGAGTCAACAATCTAACTACCCTTCTTTCATAATCTAGGATGGCCCCATATCTAGTTAGCCAATCCATACCTAGAATCAAACCATAGCCCATGAAGCCAAGAACAAAGGCATTGCACTCAAACTCAACGCCCAAGTTAAACACTCTCAAATCCCGACAAATCATAAAAAGATGAGCCGAACTACCAATAGGATTTGAGACTACTAAGGGATCTATAACTAGACTAGTATCAAGGTGCAGTGTTTCAACTAATGATATAGAGATAAACGAATGTGATGTGCCAGAATTGAATAAAGTAATGACAGGATGATCAAACAGAAAAACTAAACTTTCAATGGAAATTGATCTACCTCGTTCTTGCAGCGGTGGGACCACGAGAGCCTGAACTTGTCCCCTTGCTTGCCCTGGTGCCATAAGAGCCTGCACCTGTCCTCCCGAGGTAGACCCTGCCCTCTGCCCTTTCTTTGGGCAGTCCTTAATAAGATGTCCCGCCTCGCCACAGTGGAAACAACCAGTCTTCTTTTTCTTCCTACAATCTTTGCTTATATGGCCGGGTGTCCCACAGTTAAAGCATCTTTTCTTTTCCTTACCATTGTTGCCTTTGCCACCTTTCTTGTTCTGTTGTTGTTGTTGCGGCTTCTTTTGATCCCCTTTCTTCTCGGGTGCCTTATTAGCATTGGCGCCCTTCTCCTCTTCATGCATAAGTGCCATGTCAACTAGTCTCTCAAAGCTAGCCCCCATGGGGATGTGGGTCATAGCTAACCCATGAAGCGGCTCATTCAAACCCTTAACAAACCTCAGGGCCTCCTTTTCAGGAGTATTCACCAAATCCAAGCCAAATCTTGCCGGTTGATTGAATTTGTTGACGTACTCTTTCACCGATAGATTCCCTTGTTTTAGCACCAAAAATCTTTCCATATATAGATTCTCTTCAGCACGTGAGACAAACTTCGCTTCAAATCTCTGCCTAAAATCTTGCCATGTATCGACTGTGCGTCCTCCATTAGTGACCTCCCACCAAAACGAGGCCTCATCCTTCATTAGCCAGGCAGCTAACTGGACCTTTCTTCCATCATCCACTTCAAAGATTCCAAATAATTCTTCCGCCTCCTTTAGCCACTTTCAAGCTTCAACAAATGTCTCCGTTCCGTGAAAAGATCTTCCACCCATTGCCCTAAAGTCCTTAAATATCTTTGCAAAAGTATCGACGTGAGGAGGAGGAGGAGCATTTGCTGGACCTGCGGTGGTGGCCCTGGCCTCGAGATATTGACGAAACCAACCGGGTACATGAACACCCTCTGGTATCTCAGATGCTTCAGACATGCTGAAACGAAAAAGGAAAGACTCAATACAAAAGAACCGAAGGAAAGATATATGGCCATTGGAGTTATGCTTTCTAAAATAAGCTTTTCTCTTGAAAAATACTTTCCTTAAAACATACTTTTGAAGGTACTTCTTTATAAAAATGGTTTTGGAAAACAACTTTTCAAAATTCATATCTGTTCCGGTAACCTTCAGCTCTGATACCACGTGTAACACCCCACGTCCATTAATGTCACTCACAAAGGGAATGCATTTTCTTCTATGGAGCGTTTTGAGTGAGTATAGAACAGAAACTTAACAACAACACAGATATAAACAGTACTTGAAAAACTAAAAACTTTATTTCATTGTAGCGAAAAATACATAAGTTTGATTACATCATCAAAACCAGAGCCAAGTACATAATATCCATCTTGACTAAATCAAAGTACATAAATTGAAAGACATAATCCCCAATATAAAATGGCCTTAAATAAAAGAGAGGCTGAACTTTACTTCAGCGATCCAAGAAATCTTCTAAAAGCAAGAAGCACAGCTGTCTAAAATCAAGCTCCACTGGTGCTAGTTCCAACCTGAGCACCTGGTGAAGGGGAAGGAAGAAAAGAGGAGGAAACAAAGGGGTTCAGGCATAAAGTCTGGCGAGTGCAATAACTTTAACAATATAATCACTATAACACCACACCTCCGCTAGGGTCACTCACAAGGGGAATGCACTAGCTTTGGTGGAGCATTATCTAGGTAAACCTACACAGAAATATTACCAGACAGAACATATATAAAACAGCGGAAGAAAAAAAAAATTCATTTCTTTAAAATCTAGTAAGGTCTAAAGCCTTTTACATCAAAATGCCATTAAATCCATTACATCGAAATCTGTCTTGCAATAGTAAAGAAGCATAAAACCATAGTCATAAATCATTCCCCAAGCAAAACAGTAAAGCAGCCAGAGCCAAGAAAGGTCCAAGCCATATATGATGATCTTGAAGCAGAAAGAAGTCCAAACTAAGTAGTAGTGCTTCCTCCCTGAGAACCTGGGGGGAGAAAACAGAAGAAAAGGAGGTGAAACAAAACGGTTCAGACATACAGACTGGTAAGTCCTAGTGACTTTCATCTTAGAAACAAGTAAAGATAACATGGCATGAATAAACTGAAAGTAAACATAAGCATGATGACAAGATAAGCTACAGGCACGATAACTAAGAATAACATCTCATAATTCCTACTAAGAGTAGCACCACAAGGTTCCTACCAAGTATCACATCGCAAGGTTTCTGTCAAGTATAACATTGCAAGATTTCTAAGTTTCACCGTTCCAATATTTTCTTTGATTTCCTATATTCTCTGCACCAACTGTACTAGTACCCCACCCCGTATCATCCTTTCCATGTACAGTCCCTTGCCGTATATCGAACGGGTTTCATCACGTATTTCTATACTACTTCAACGTAGAGCCACCATTCTTGAAATCGTTTGGACCGCCACTCTTGTTCTGGCTAGGTTTCCTTATCATGAACTATCGCGTGTTCAACTACGATTTATGCCACCTAGGACCACTAGGTATTATGCTACCTATTGAACGTTTTCTAGATTCGATTAGGGTTTAAGCCACCTAGGACTACTAGGGATTATGCTACCTAACGAATTCCACATAACGATCTATTAATAGATCGGCTCCCTACAAGTCCAAGCTCGTTCATGTGTTTGTGTCATACGGCACATCAGGAAATGTAGTCACCTATGCTAGGTCCACCATAGGGCGTATCAAGCCCTAGGGTGCCAACCACCGACACGAATCAAGAACGCACAGTGTAAACCAACTGGTGCCCAATGCCTGCTTTTTCAACTCCGGACTACGTGCACGACCATAATCCGCCTGAACCTACAACGGCGCACCAACTCAGCCGTCGTTCTAGTCGCTTACAATCAGCCCAGTAATCTGCCCCTCCCTGCCTAGGTCCAGGGTACCATGATACATCTTGTGGGTTACTGCTAAAAAGGACCGCGTAACTAGGGTTTCCGTCCAGTAGGTTAAGTGTTGTCATTTAAATTCGACACTTAACCCCATCAGTCTAGCATATCAATTTGGTTAAGTGTTATCATTTAAATTCGAGACTTAACCCGCTTACGTGTCATGTCAAATTGGCTAAGTGTTGTCATTCAAGTTCATGACTAAGCCCTACGAATCATGTGTCAAGTTGGTTAAGTATATTCAAGCGGTTCATGACTTAACCCTATCAAATCATCTTGTCAAATTGGTTAAATATATTCAAGCGGTTCATGACTTAACCATATCAAATCATTATGTCAAATTGGTTAAGTATATTCAAGCAGTTCATGACTTAACCCTATCAAATCATTGTGTCAAATTGGTTAAGTATATTCAAGCGACTCATGACTTAACCCTATCAAATCATCGTGTCAAATTGGTTAAGTATATTCAAGTTGTTCATGACTTAACCCTATCATGTGGCATTAATTCATTAATGCACCCTAACCTCTAACATTAGACCTGTTGTTGTGGTAACTGGATATGTCGGGCGGTTCCAGGCAGAATTACACCACAACTAAGTTTGACCTCGGGTTTTCAAGTGCGATATGACCAACTACCCACATTGGATCCTATTGTTTGCAGTAACTGGATTTGTCGGGCGGTTCCGGGCAAAATTACACTGAAAAATCAACCTAACCTCGAGTTGGCCATTTTCAAGTTCATTCTAAGTGTCATGACCATGTTCAAGTTTCATGTCAAGTTCGTGTCATGTTTTCAGGGCAAGTTTCATGTCAAGTCGATGTCAAGTTTGCGTCCATATCCAGGTTCAAGTTATAACAGCGTTGATGTTTCAAGTTTTGCCTTTTTATCAGGTTCATAATTCATGGTAATAACCAATTCATGTTTTGCCTATTCTACCCAAATCGTATTCCCATCGCATGTAAACGTGAATCGATCCATACTACGAATAAATCCAAACCTCAGAATAAAGGGAATAACATCAAAACTATGATAGGCAAAAGGGACGAGCATAAAGCGATAAAAAGGGGTTACAAGACTTGCATGACATAACTTGAGATAATTGGTTACAACATCACTGGCATAAAGGATTTCAAATCTAGCAAAATAAGGCGATAGTCATGGTAAACGCTGACATAAAAGAATAGGCATGCGAAAGCAAGCCAAATACAAGGATAATGGATCCAATGGTTTCGGTGTACATAATAGCGAATAAACTAAGCAAGTCACACCCCCGGTATAAGATCCAACAAACTACAAATTCGGTATACAACATGGGTTTCAATCAACTATAATAGTCCCAGGTAATTAACTCCAATAGTCATAGTCATGGTCATAGATAGAAATCTCGTAATTAAGAACCCTAAGCGATTAATCACAATAGTCATGGTTAATTATCCAAAATAGTTCTAGGCAATAGTCATAGGTAATTAACAGTAATAGTTTCAAAGTCATGGTCATAGATAATGGCCTTATGTTCATAATCATAGGTAATAATTTTCATAGTCAAGAGTCATAGTTGATTAGCCACAATTGTCTTTGTCATAGTCATAGGCAACAGTTTTACGTTCACCGTCGTAGGCATAGGCATAGTCTTATGTTTACAGTCATAGGCATAGGCATAGTCTTATGTTCACAGTCATAGGCATAGTCTTATGTTCTTAGTCATAGGAATAGGCATAGAATGGTTTATAAAGAATTTGATTTACAACATGAATAGGCCCCAAATAGAAATATTCCCACAAGTCAAGATCCAAGAATTTATGTGAATAATAAACTTGGTCCAACAACATGAATGGGCATGATTCAGTCAATAAGAAATAACCCAAAATCATAGATTCAAGAAGAGACAAGAACATATCCAAATAGATAATCAAGCCTAGGTCCAATTTCATTTTATTCCATGTCCATATCAAATTTAACAAGTTTCAATTTCAAAGTAACTAGAACTTACAAAGCGCGGATCGAGAATTAGAGTGTAGAGATTTGATTCTAGAAACGGTTGTTGCAGTTGTTGAATCCCTATTTGTTTAGTATTGTTCTAGTTGAAAACCCCCAATTTGCAATTCCTTGATGTTGTCTTGACGAAGAAGAAGTAGCCATTTTCTCTTTAATTTAATTATTTTAGAAGCAGCATAAGGACAGAATTAAATGGTGTGGAGAGAATGAGGCTAGGGGTGAGTTTATATAGGATTAGGCAGACGAATCTGGACAGAAAACGAGGTCAAATACATCAGAATGCATCAGGTTCAGGAAGTGGGCTCGGGAGGCAGGTCGACCCCCAGGTCGACACTATGGTCGACCCGGTCCCTGGGAGGTCGACACTATGGTCGACCCCCAGGTTGACCTGGTCCCTGGGCGGGAATTTTCCCGCCCAGCCTATTCTGGGATTTGAATTTGAATTTCGAATTCGAATTTCGGGCTGTTTTTTATTCTGAAAATTCGTGAAACTTCATAGGTTTATATCTCCCTCATACGGACTCCAATTTTCGAAAACTCGGACTCTATTTCATGTAAAATTTCGAGACGAACGCAATGGCGTAACACGTTTCCCCTAATTCTGATTTTAAAATTTAATTCTGCCTTGATTTCTAGTTTTAACAAGTTATAAAAATTCGGGTTGTTACATTCTCCCCTCCTTAAAGGATTTCGTCCCCGAAATCTTCAAGTTAAGAAGAATGTGTCCAACCATCCAATCATCCAACTACTCAATCATCAATCATAGGCATCCATTGTCCTTAAGAGATTTCTAATGTTGTATGAACATATGTAGAAAGTGTGTGTATATGTTCCTTATCTAATGAAAATGATCAGGCCTGATTGATCTTCTTAATGCAAAATATGTTTAGTGCCATGAGTCCAACATGTATGCAAATAGCCCTAATCACATAAACACTATATGTGTGCTCAATCATCCATCCATATGCAACATTCACATGATAATACATTCAATTTCATCCATAAACAAGTATAAACACTCATGCATATGCAATATGAAAATGTGTCTGAGCCGATCTAGTACCTAATGTGTGTTATGCAATCACGAGCAACCACCTGCGATCACTTGAAACCACTTGCAACCATCAATCATAACATGTCTCAAACACATGTTTCACCCAATTGTTCCTTCCTAAAGATATAGCCAAATGATAGAAGCAAGTAAAAACTTTGTGCCTATTAGGCAATGTCAAAGATGGAAATCCACGTCACATATATATTGAATAGGAGAAGAACTCCCTATGGGGTTTGCAAAAAAAATAGGATTGAGAATAGGACCGAGAGGTTATACTTAAAAGATAGCATACAAGTAAGCTCTACAGGAAAAGAGGGATCAAGGATATACTCTTAAAAAGAGATATGATGCGCGTGTCTAGTCTTCCATCTTCTAAATGGCATTTCCTTGAGCTTAACTCCATTGTGCTTGGACCGTCTTTTGCTTCACAATTTCGTAGTTTCTTAATTCCTAATTCCAAAATATGAGTTGGAACTTATTTCACTGTCGCCTCTCGTTCCACTTTCACTTATTCTTTTTCTAGTATACCCGATTCAAACATAACTGCGTACTCATGGTTTCGTGCAAGCTCTCCAAAATTCACTAATGAATCTTAGATCTCATTCATTTACTAGAAGGTATTCCACATAAATGACTTATCTCTTGAAAATAAACAAATGCCAACCATGTTGCCAAGTGTACTTACTAAGGTGATTTTCTATAACTCATGCATAAGCGAAATGAACTATTCGCCTTAGTGGCGAACACTACTCGAGCGGATCGATAAATGTATCAAGAGATTCTAGGTAACTAAACATGGCAGAACCCTAAGGGTTACATTAGACTTCGAGGGCCTTACAAAGGCAAGTCAAGAATCTAACTACCCTCTTTTCATACTCGAGAATGGTACTATTTCTGGACAACCACTCAATCCTAGAATCAACCCAGAGCTCAAAAACATAAGCTTTACTTCTAAACTCAACACTTAGCATAGACATTCTCAAATCCAAACAAGTCATGAATAAATGAGTCGATTCCCCAACAGGATTTGAGACAAAAATGGGATCCTCTACTATGATAGTACTAAGGTGCAGAGACTCAACTATCGAGGCAGAATTAAAAGGATGCGATGTATAAAAACAAAGTTCCTATGGTATGATAGAAAAGAGAAGCTAAACTTGTAACAGAAACGTTACCACCTCTCCTAGGTATGCTGGTAGTGAGAGCATACAATTGCCCTCTCGACGATCTTATTATTTGCCCTAGTCCTTGTCCTATGATACTTAAATACATATCCCTTTTTACCATACCAACGATGTTCTTTCTTATCATGGGTTTTATTATTCTTTTACTTTGACCTCTTCCCTTTCACCTTTTCCTCCTTCGTGGATTAGGCCTTATCAACAATTTTCTCATCCTTAGGCTTGTGTTCTTTATCCTCGTTCTTACTATCCTTGTATAGCTTGTTGACAAGTTTCTCGAAAGCTACTTCAATCACACGGCAACCCTACAAAGCTTGAGATAAGATTAGTCGCAAGTAAAACTACTGTGGCTACAGATGGAGGTTGGACACCACTTTTCCCTCGGACATGTGTCGCATGCCTACAAACTATGGTGAAAAAGAAAGAGAGAAGAGACTCAAGGAGAGAATTAAAAGATAGAGCATATGGCTTTGGGGAATATGCTTTTCGTAAAATGAAACTTTTCTTGAAAAATGCTTCTTTGTAAATGGTTTTGAAAATAATTTCAAAAGGTTTTATAAACTTTTGCCCAGTCTGGTAACCTTCTGCTCTGATACCAAATGTAACACCCCACCTCCGCTAGGGTCACTCATAAGGGGAATGCACTAGCTTTGGTGGAGCATTATCTAGGTAAACATACACAGAAATATTACAAGAAAGAACATATATAAAATAGTGGAAGAAAAACCAAATTTCATTTCTTTAAAATCTAGTAGGATCTAAAGCCTTCTACATCAAAATGCCATTAAATCCATTACATCGAAATCTGTCTTGCAATAATAAAGAAGCATAAAACCATAGTGATAAATCATTCCCCAAGTAAAACAGTAAAGCAGCCATAGCCAAGAAAGGTCCAAGCCATATATGATGATCTTGAAGAAGAAAGAAGTCCAAACTAAGTAGTAGTGCTTCCTCCCTGAGAACCTTGGGGGGGGGGAGAAAACGGAAGAAAAAAGAGGCAAAACAAAATGGGTTAGTCATACAGACTGGTAAGTCCTAGTGACTTTCAGCATAGAAACAAGTAAAGATAACATGGCATGAATAAACTGAAAGTAAACATAAGCATGATGACAAGATAAGCTACAGGCACGATAACTAAGAATAACATCCCATAATTCCTACCAAGAGTAGCATCATAAGCTTCCTACCAAGTATCACATCACAAGGTTTCTATCAAGTATAACATCGCAAGATTTCTAAGTTTCACCGTTCCACTATTTTCTTTGATTTCCTATATTCTCTGCACCAACTGTACTAGTACCCCAACCCGTATCATCCTTTCCATGTACAGTACCTTGCCGTATATCGTACGAGTTTCATCATGTATTTCTATACTACTTCAACCTAGTGCCACCATTCTTGAAATCGTTTGGACCGCCACCCTTGTTATGTCTAGGTTTCCTTATCATGAACTATCGCTTGTTCAACTAGGATTTATGCCACCTAGGACCACTAGGGATTATGCTACCCATTGAACGTTTTCTAGATTCGATTAGGGTTTATGACACCTAGGACTACTAGGGATTATGCTACCTAATGAATTCCACGTAACGATCTATTAATCAATCAGCTCCCTACAAGTCCTAGCTCATTCATGTGTCTGTGTCATACGGCACAATCACGAAATGTAGTCACCTATGCTAGGTCCACCATAGGGTGTATCAAGCCCTAGGGTGCCAACCACCGACACGAATCAAGTACGCACAGTGTAAACCTACTGGTGCCCAATGCCTGCTTTTTCAACTTCGGACTACGTGCACGACCATAGTCCGCCTGAACCTACAATGGCGCACCAACTCAGCCGTCGTTTTGGTCGCTTACAATCAGCCCAGTAATCGTGCCCCACCCTGCCTAGTTCCAGGGTACCATGATACATCCAGTGGGTTACTGCTGAAAAGGACCGCGTAACTAGGGTTTCCATCTAGTAGGTTAAGTGTTGTCATTTAAATTCGAGACTTAACCCCATCAGTCTAGCATGTCAAGTTGGTTAAGTGTTGTCATTTAAATTTGAGACTTAACCCGCCTACATGTCAT
Organism: Allium sativum; assembly: GCA_030737875.1. Classification (NCBI taxonomy): domain Eukaryota; kingdom Viridiplantae; phylum Streptophyta; class Magnoliopsida; order Asparagales; family Amaryllidaceae; genus Allium; species Allium sativum. Next base: position 603,991,833 of record CM060910.1, on the reverse strand, counting down.
GTCAAATTGGCTAAGTGTTGTCGTTCAAGTTCATGACTTAGCCCTATGAATCATGTGTCAAGTTGGTTAAGTATATTCAAGCGCTTCATGACTTAACCCTATCAAATCATCGTGTCAAATTGGATAAGTATATTCAGCGGTTCATGACTTAACCCTATCAAATCATCGTGTCAAATTGGTTATGTATATTCAAGCGGTTCATGACTTAACCCTATCAAATCATTGTGTCAAATTGGTTAAGTATATTCAAGCGGTTCATGACTTAACCCTATCAAATCATCATGTCAAATTGGTTAAGTATATTCAAGCGGTTCATGACTTAACCCTATCATGTGGTATTAATTCATTAATGCACCCCAACCTCTCACATCAGACATGTTGTTGTGGTCACTGGATATGCCGGGCGCTTCCGGGCAGAATTACACCACAACTCAGACTGACCTCGGGTTTTCAAGTGCGATATGACCAACTACCCACATTGGATCCTATTGTTTGCAGTAACTGGATTTGTCGGGTGGTTCCGGGCAGAATTACACTGCAAACTCAACCCAACCTCGAGTTGGCCATTTTTAAGTTCATTCTAAGTGTCATGACCATGTTCAAGTTTCATGTCAAGTTCGTGCCAAGTTTTCAAGGCAAGTTTCATGTCAAGTCGATGTCAAGTTCGTGTCCATATCCAGGTTCAAGTTATAACAGCGTTAATGTTTCAAGTTTTGCCTTTTTATCAGGTTCATAATTCATGTTCATAACCAATTCATGTTTTGCCTATTCTACCCAAATCGTATTCCCATCGCACGTAAACGTGAATCGATCCATACTACGAATAAATCCAAACCTCAGAATAAAGGGAATAACATCAAAACTATGATAGGCAAAAGTGTAACATCCCACCTCCGCTAGGGTCACTCACAAAGGGAATGCACTGGTTTTGGTGGAGTATTATCTAGGTAAACATGCACAGAGATATCACAAGGCAGAACATAAATAAAGTAGCAGTAGAAATTAAAAACCAACTTTTCATTATTTTCCAGAAAAGAGTCTAAAGCTCATATATCCAAGATACAAGTTATTCCATTACATCAAGTTCATAATAAAGAAGCATAAACTTAAAACAAATGTAAATTATTCCCCATTAATAGCAGAAGCAGCCATAGCATACCCGAAGACCAAACCGTACATGAGCTGTCAGAAAGCAAGTTGAATCCAAGCTAAGAGCAAATGTTTCCTCCCTGAGAACTTGGGGGAAACGAAAGAAAAAGGGGCGAAAGAAAAATGGTCAGTCATAAAGACTGGTAAGCCCTAGTGACTTTCAATATGAAAACTAGTTAAGGTAACATGATATGTGAAAACTGGAATTAAACATAAGGTTGGTAACAGAACTAGTAGGGTAATTAAGATAACAAGATAAGTCAAGTCTGGCATCGCATGTTCAAGGTTCGCTACACCACTGTACTAGTATTCTAACCCATGTCAAGTATTAACCATGAAATAATCCCTTAGCCCAGTGTCATGAAGTGACCCATTACGGGGTCCTACGGTACGATCTACTAATCGATCGGCTCCCTACAAGTCCTAGATCGTCATGTGTCAGTGTCATACGGCCCTATCCAGAAATGTAGTTACCTGTGCTAGGTCCACCATAGGGTGTATCAAGTCCTATGGTGCCAACCACCGACACGAATCAAGCACGCACAGTGTAAATCTATGGGTGCCCAATGCCTGCTTTTTCAACTCCGGACTACGTGTACGACCATAGCCCGCCTGAACCTACAATGGCGCACCTACTCAGCCGTCGTTCTGTTCGCTTACAATCAACCCAGTAATCATGCCCCGCCCTGCCTAGTCCCAGGGTATCTTGATACATCTAAGTGGGTTACTGCTGAAAAGGACTGCGTAACTAGGGTTTCTAATGGGTTAAGTGTTGTCATTCAAATTCGTGACTTAACCCTATCCAGATCGTGTATCAAGTTGGTTAAGTGTGTTCAAGCAGTTCATGACTTAACCCTATGAAGTCATCGTGTCAAGTTGGTTAAGTATATTCAAGTGGTTCATGACTTAACCCTATTATGTGGCATTAATTCATTAGTGCACGCCAACCTCTCACATTAGACCAACTATTGTGGTTACTGGATTTGTCGGGTGGTTCCGGGCAGATTTACACCACAACATAGTCTAACCTCGGGTTTTTACGTGTGACATGACCAACTACCCACATTGGATCCTATTGTTTGCAGCCACTGGATTTGCCGGGCGGTTCCGGGCAGATTTACACTGCAAACTCAACCCAACCTCGAGTTGGCCATTTTCAAGTTTATCTAACTGTCATGCCCACATTCAAGTTTTCATGTTTAGATTCATGTCGAGTTTTCAAGTCATGTTTTATGTCAAATCGTGTCAAGTTCATGTCCATATTCAGGTTCAAGTCATAATAATGTTCATGTTCAAGTTTGAAGCTAATTTATGTTTTACCCAGTCTACCCAAATCGTATTCCCATCGCACGTAAGTTCGAATCGATACAAATGAATCTAATAGGGAATAACATAAAAAGGAATGGGTATAATGTGGAAAAGTGATTACTAGCAAAGCATGATATGACATGAAATAAAAGATTAAAACATTACTGGCATATGAAATATTGGCCTCAAACATAAAGATTACAAATCTAGCAAGATAAGGTACTAGTCAAAATAACAGTTGTTACAAGGTGATAGTATAGTCATAGTAATGATGTCATAAGGTGATAGTATAGTCATGATATGACTGTCATAAGGTGATAGTCATAAACATGTGACTAATAACAGATTCAACATGATAATAAAAGGGATTTCTCTTTTTGGTTTACAACATGAATAGGCCCCAAATCAATGTTATAGTAATATTCAAGAGTCAAGATCCAAGATGAACGAGAATGAATGTAAATAGTCATCATACATAGGTCCAATTTCAATTTACATCATATTCATAATACATTTACAGTTTAAATCTGAAAATAACTGGGGCTTATAGATCGTGGTTCGAGAATTAGAAAAAGAGAGTCGTTTGTTGCTTAGTCAAGTCCTAATAGAAGTCCCCTAATCAGAAATTCCTTTAACGCAGTCTCAACGTAGTAGAAGCAGTCCCTCTCTCAAATTTTCAACCAGAATCAGAGCAACATAAGTTAAAAAAGAAATTTGGTGTAGAGAGACTGGTGTTAGGGGCCATATTTATAGGGTCAGGTCAACGAATGTGGAAAGAAATGAGGTCAAATACATTAGAGTGAATCCAGCTTCAGTAATGGGCTCGGGCACCAGGCCGACCCCCAGGTCGACACTATGGTCGACCTGGTCCTGGGTAGGTCGACTACATAGTCGACCCCCAGGTCGACCTAGTCCTGGGCGGGATTTTTCCCGCCCAGTCCATTTGGAGGTTTGAAATTCGAATTGAGTCTGTTTTGAATTTGAAAATTTCTGAAAACTTCGAATGGTCATAACTTGGTCATACGGACTCCGATTTTCGAAAACTCGGACTCGTTTCCAAGCAGAATTTTGAGACAAACGCAATCGCATAACCCATTTCCCTCGATTCTTATTTTAAAAATTAATTCTGCCTTGATTTATGGTTATTACATGTTATAAAAACACGGGTTGTTACATTCTCCCCTCTTTAAAGGATTTCGTCCCCGAAATCTATAAGTTAGGGAGGATGTGTCCTACCATCCAATCAACCATCTACTCAAAGCATCATCCACATGCAACCATTGTCCTTAAAAGACTTCTAGTGCTGTATGAACATATGAAGAAAGTGTGTGTATATGAACTTTATCTAATGCAAAAGATCAGGCGGTTACTGATTCAGTAAACCTCCTTAATGCAAAATATGTTAATGTCATGAATCCAACATGTATGCAAATTCCTAGCATAGTTTATAATCTCTACATGTGTTCACAGTCATTCATCCATATGCAACATCCAAGTGATAGCATAACAAGTTCCATCCATGTACAAGTATAAGCACCCATGCATATGCAACATGAAAATGTGACTGAGCCGATCTAGTGCCTAATGTGTGTCATGCATCCACTAACAACCATTTGCAACCACTTGCAACCATTTGCAACCATCAACCATAACATGTCTCAATCACATGTTTACATCCATACGGTTCTACCTAAGGTTCTCAAGAGAAGATCGAGAAGATAACAAGACATACATAGATATCAGAAGCATGATACGAAAAGGTTTTCAAGGAAAAAGAGATCGAGAATGTACCCTCAAAAAGAAATGGGTAAAGCGCACATATCTTTTCTTCGGTTTCCCAAGTTGTGTCCTCTTGGGCTTCACTCCACTGCACTTTCACTAGCTTGACTTCTCGATTCCTTAGCTTCTTAATCTCCGTTCCTAAGATACGAATCGGAACTCGCCTCAATGTTGCTTCTTTCTCCACTTCCACGTCTTCAAGGATGCTTGGCTCAACCACTTCGGCTGACTCATGCAAACACTTCCGGATATGCGAGACGTGAAAGACATTGTGTACTCCAGACAACTTCTCTGGTAAGTCTACCTTGTAGGCCATCCGTCCAATCCTCTCAATGATGGGGAACGGTCCTACAAATCTTGGTGCTAGCTTTCCAACTGCTCCAAAACGAACTACATTGCGTAACGGAGAAACCTTTATAAAGACCATATCTCCGACTTCAAACTCTAAGTCTGTCCTTCTCCGGTCCGCATAAGATTTCTGTCTATCTTGGGCCGTTTTCATCCTTCTTCGTATCAACTCAATCTTCCCAGAAGTGTCCCTTATCATGTTGGGCCCAAGTATAAGCCTGTCTGTCATCTCCCACCAACAAGTTGGCGACTTGCACGATCTTCCATATAGGGCTTCGAACGGTGCCATTCCGATGCTAGATTGGTAACTGTTATTATACGCAAACTCCATGAGAGGAAGGTGGTCTTCCCAAGTACCACTAAAGTCAAGAATACATAGCCTTAGGAGATCTTCTAGTACCCTATTTACCCTTTCGGTTTGTCCATCTGTCTGTGGGTGATAGGTCGTGCTCAAGTTCAGTCGTGTTCCCATTGCTTGTTGCAGACTATTCCAAAACTGGCTTGTGAAAATCGGGTCACGATCACTAACTATACTAGAAGGAACTCCATGCAATTGTACTATCTCTCGAAGGTAAATAGACGCTAGCCCTGATTCAGTCCTCTTGCTATTTACCGGAATGAAGTGAGCGCTTTTCGTGAGTCTATCAACTATGACCCATATGCTAGTATTTCCCTTCCTAGACCTAGGCAATCCATCCACGAAATCCATCGAGATACTCTCCCATTTCCATTGCGGAACCTCCAAAGGATGTAATAGCCCACCGGGCTTCTTCGACTCGGCCTTTACTTGTTGGCACACCATGCACTTCGAAACGAACTCTGCCACATCCTATTTCATTCCATCCCAAAATAAAATGCGTTTCATATCCCTGTACATCTTATCCACTCCGGGATGTATAGTCATCTTCGAGTGGTGCGCTTCTTCGAGAACTCTCCTTATTAAGTCTCCCACTTGTGGGACACATAACCTTCCAACGCGCCTTAGCCATCCCTTGTCATCTATGGCATACCTACTGAGGCGACTTGACGTCTCACCTCTAATCAGCTTGTCCATGATTTCAACTAACTGTGGGTCTTCCTTCTGTGAAGTTCCTACTTGATCTAGAAGCGTAGGTCTTAACTCAAGAGATGCAAACGTAGCAGTCAATGACTCAACAGCAGGTGTAAAATCAAAGGTTGCTATAAACTCAAGGCTTTTCATTTCAACAAACAAGGGGCTCAAAGTCAGCATTTTTCTACTTAGCGCGTCTGCCATTACCCTTGCCAGGGGTATAAGCTATATCGAAGTCATTTGATGCCAAGTACTCCATCCACCGCTATTGTCTTAGATTCAAGTCTTTCTGTGAGAAGAGGTACTTAAGCGATTTGTGGTCTGTATACAGCTCGAACCTCTCCCTTAGAAGATAATGGCGCCAAGCTTTAAGTGCGAAAACAATCGCGGCCAACTCCAAGTCATGCGTGGGATAGTTTTTCTCATGGACTTTAAGTTGTCTGCCCCCGTAGCATATTACTCTTCCTTCTTGCATTAGGACATCGCCTAGCCCCATGCTGCACGCATCTGTGTACATGGTAAACATCTTAACTCCATCGGGTAATGCTATGAGTGGAGCTGTGGTGAGGGCTCTCTTAAGTCTCTGAAAAGTAGCATCACATTCTAGGTCGCATGCAAAAGGTAGGTTTTCTTTGTTAATTTAGTAAGAGGGGCTGAAATCTTAGCGAAGTCCCTAATGAACTTCCTGTAGTAGCCCGCCAAACTGAGAAAGCTCCTCACCTCTGTTGCATTCTTAGGAATTTTCCAGTCCTGCACCGCAACTACCTTTGCGGGGTCCACGGCTATGCCTTGCTTAGAAACTACATGTCCAAGGAACCGAACTTCCTTCCTCCAAAAATGGCATTTGGAGAACTTAGCCTTTAACTGGTGTGCTCTAAGCATTTCCATGACTTCCTTGAGATGCCTAGCATGCTCTTCTTCATCTTTTGAGAAGATCAAAATATCATCCATGGAAACTACCACAAACTTGTTAAGGAACTCCCGAAACACCCTGTTCATCAAATCTACAAAGTATGCGGTGCATTCGTTAACCCAAACGGCATAACGAGCCATTCGAAGAACCCATCTGGAGTCCTAAACGTTGTTTTGTCAATGTTGTCCTTAGCCACTCTGAGCTGATGGAATCCTGTGGCTAGATCGAGTTGAGAGAAAGCAGATGCTCCCACAAGCTGGTCAAACAGATCGTCGATTCTTGGTAGTGGGTGCCTATTCTTATTTATCAGCTTGTTTAACTCACGATAATCTACGCACAGACGAAGCGATCCATCTGCCTTAGTAGCGAATACTATCGGAGCACCCCATTCAAAAATGCTTCGTCTTATGAAATTTTTCTCAAGCAACTCGTTAATTTGTTTACTGAGCTCTCTTCTTTCTCGCGGGGCCATGTGCCTAACGGGAAATGAAACTGGCTTGGCATTATCAACAAGATAAATTCGGATCTCTATCTCGCGTTTAGAAGGTAATCCCTTCACTTCATCAAAGACATCTGGATATTCTCGGACCACTCTTACAGATTGCAAATTTTCGTCGGACGAGTCAAGGGATTCAAGATAACATAACATGACCGGACCCTTAGGGTTACAAGAAATTTCAAGGGTATTACCAAGGCGAGTCATGAGCCTCACTACCCTTCGTTCACAATCAAGAATGGATCCATAATCGGACAACCAGTCCATACCTAGGATCAAACCGTATCCCATAAATCCGAGAACATAAGCATTACACGTGAATTCTACGCTTAAGATAGAGATCCTCAAATCCACACATATCATAGATAAATGGGCGGAGCCCCCAATTGGATTTGAAACTATAACGGGATCCTCAACCAGACTAGTACTTAGGTGCAGATTTTGAACAATATCAGAAGAAATAAAAGTATGCGATGCGCCAGAGTCAAATAAAGTTCGAACAGGAAAGTCAAAAATGTAAACAAGGCTTTCTACGGAAATATTACTACCTCGGTCAGGAGCTGGAGTGGTGTTGAGAGCATGCAACTGACCTCCAGAAGGTCCTGCTCGCTGAGTCTGCCCTTGCCCCTGCCCTTACTTCTTAGGGCAATCCTTGCTGATGTGTCCAGTATCTCCACAATGAAAGCATTCACCCCACTTCCTCTTCTTCCTTCTACAGTCTCTAGCTAGATGTCCAGTAATACCACAGAAGTTGCACTTCTTCGTCTCACGTGATTTGTTGTTGCTCTTGTTATTCTTATTATTCTTGTTGTTCCCCTTCTTGGAGTCAGCCTTCTTATTCTGAGTCTCATTAGGATTAACCTCCTTCTTGCTATTCTTGTCTTCCTCATGGAGTAGAGCCATATCCACCAAGCTTTCAAAGGTCGCCCCCATGGGTATATGAGTTAGGGCCAAGCTATGTAGTGGCTCGTTCAATCCTCGAGCGAAGCGTACAGCCTTTTTCTGGGTTGTGTTGACCAAATCCAAACTGAACTGAGCAAGCTGATTAAACTTATTCACGTACTCCCTCACAGACATATCCCCTTGCTTGAGTGCTAGGAACCTCTCCATCTGAAGGTTCTCCTCTGCCGACGATAGAAATTTGAGCCCAAACCTTTCTCTAAAGTCTGCCCAAGTCTCAACTGGCCTGGTAGCGTTGGTGACTTCCCACCAAAATGCAGCTTCCTCTTTCAACAACCATGCTGCCAACTGAACTTTCCTATGGTCCTCCATATCAAAGATAATGAACAAGTCTTTTATTTCCCTTAGCCAGTTTCGTGCCTCAACGAAGGTTTCAGTTCCAACAAAGTTCTTGCCGCCCATCGCTTTAAAGTCTTTGCATATTTTGGCAAATGCGGTACTAGGAGGAGGAGAAACTGCGACCACTAGGGGAGGAGGAGGAGGGATGTCTGCCATGCCCGCGTTGTTGGCCCTGACTTCTAAGTACCTTCGGAACCATCTAGGCACGGGTATTCCTTCAGGAAGGTTAAGATCGGCCATGCTGAAAAACGAAAAGAAAAGTTTCAAACGAGGAAACAAAGGGAAGTGCTAACGGCTTCTTGGGGAATAACCTTTTTAAACATAAAACTTTTCTTGAAAAAATGCTTCCTTATAAATGGATTTGAAAATAGTTTCGGAAGGTTTTTTAAAACTTTTGCCCAGCCTGGTAACCTTCTACTCTAATACCAAATTGTAACACCCGACCTCCGCTAGGGTCACTCACAAAGGGAATGCACTAGTTTTGGTAGAGTATTATCTAGGTAAACATGCACAGAGATATCACAAGGTAGAACATAAATAAAGTAGCGGTAGAAATTAAAAACCAACTTTTTATTATTTTCCAGAAAAGTGTCAAAAGCTCATATATCCAAGATACAAATTATTCCATTACATCAAGTTCATAATAAAGAAGCATAAACTTAAAACAAAAGTAAATTATTCCCCATAAATAGCAGAAGCAGCCATAGCATAGCCCAAGACCAAACCGTACATGAGCTGTCAGAAAGCAAGTTGATTCCAAGCTAAGAGCTAGTGATTCCTCCTTGAGAACCTGGGGGGGAAACGAAAGAAAAAGGGGTGAAATAAAAAGGGTCAGTCATAAAGACTGGTAAGCCCTAGTGACTTTTAATATGAAAACTAGTAAAGGTAACATGATATGTGAAAACTGGAATTAAACTTAGGGATGATAACAGAACTAGTAGGATAATTAAGATAACAATATAAGTCAAGTCTGGCATCGCATGTTCAAGGTTCGCTGCACCACTATACTAGTATTCTAACCCATGTCAAGTATTAACCATGAAATGATCCCTTAGCCCAGTGTCATGAAGTGACCCATTACGGGGTCCTACGGTACGATCTACTAATCGATCGACTCCCTACAAGTCCTAGCTCGTCATGTGTCTGTGTCATACGACCCTATACAGAATTGTAGTTACCTGTGCTAGGTCCAACATAGAGTGTATCAAGTCCTATGGTGCCAACCACCGACACGAATCAAGCACGCACAGTGTAAATCTACGGGTGCCCAATGCCTGCTTTTTCAACTCCGGACTACGTGCACGACCATAGCCCGCCTGAACCTACAATGGCGCACCTACTCAGTCGTCGTTCTGGTCGCTTACAATCAGCCCAGTAATCGTGCCCCACCCTGCCTAGTCCCAGGGTATCGTGATACATCTTAGTGGGTTACTGCTGAAAAGGACCTCGTAACTAGGGTTTCTAATGGGTTAAGTGTTGTCATTTAAATTCGTGACTTAACCCTATCCAGATCATGTATCAAGTTTGTTAAGTGTGTTCAAGCAGTTCATGACTTAACCCTATCAAGTGATCGTGTCAAGTTAGTTAAGTATATTCAAGTGGTTCACGACTTAACCCTATCATGTTGCATTAATTCATTAGTGCATGCCAACCTCTCACATTAGACCAACTGTTGTGGTTACTGGATTTGTCGGGCGGTTCCGGGCAGATTTACACCACAACATAGTCTAACCTTGGGTTTTTACGTGCGACATGACCAACTACCCACATTGGATCCTATTGTTTGCAGCTACTGGATTTGCCGGGCGGTTCCGGGAAGATTTACACTGCAAACTCAACCCAACCTCGAGTTGGCCATTTTCAAGTTTATCTAACTATCATGCCCACGTTCAAGTTTTCATGTTTAGATTCATGTCGAGTTTTCAAAGTCATGTTTTATGTCAAATAGTGTCAAGTTCATGTCCATATTCAGGTTCAAGTCATAATAATGTTCATGTTCAAGTTTAAAGCTAATTTATGTTTTACCTAGTCTACCCAAATCGTATTCCCATCGCACGTAAATTCGAATTGATATAAATGAATCTAATAGGGAATAACATAAAAAGGAACAGGTATAATGTGGCAAAAGTGATCACTAGCATAGCATGATATGACTTGAAATAAAAGATTAAAACATTACTGGCATATGAAATATTGGCCTCAAACATAAAGATTCCAAATCTAGAAAGATAAGGTACTAGTCAAAATAACAGTTGTCACAAGGTGATAGTATAGTCATAGTAATGATGTCATAAGGTGATAGTATAGTCATGATACGACTGTCATAAGGTGATAGTCATAAACATGTGACTAATAACAGATTCAACATGATAATAAGAGGGATTTCTCTTTTTGGTTTACAACATGAATAGGCCCCAAATCAATGTTATAGTAATATTCGAGAGTCAAGATCCAAGATGAACGAGAATGAATGTAAACAGTCATCATATATAGGTCCAATTTCAATTTACATCATATTCATAATACATTTATAGTTTAAATCTGAAAATAACTGGGGCTTACAGATCGTGGTTCGAGAATTAGAAAAAGAGAGTCGTTTGTTGCTTAGTCAAGTCCTAATAGAAGTCCCCTAATCAGCAATTCCTTTAACGCGGTCTCAACATAGTAGAAGCAGTTCCTCTCTCAAACTTTTCAACCAGAATCAGAGCAGCATAAGGTCAGAAAGAAATTTGGTGTAGAGAGACTGCTGTTAGGGGCTGTATTTATAGGGTCAGGTTAACGAATGTGGACAGAAATGAGGTCAAATACATCAGAGTGAATCCAGCTTCAGAAATGGGCTCGGGCACCAGGTCGACCCCAGGTCGACACTATGGTCGACCTGGTCCTGGGTAGGTCGACTACATAGTCGACCCCCAGGTCGACCTGGTCCTAGGCGGGATTTTTCCCGCCCAGTCCATTTGGAGGTTTGAAATTCGAATTGAGTCTGTTTTGAATTTGAAAATTTCGGAAAACTTCGAATGGTCATAACTTGGTCATACGGACTCCGATTTTCGATAACTCGGACTCGTTTCCAAGTAGAATTTCGAGAAACCCGTTTCCCTTGATTCTTATTTTAAAAATTAGTTCTGCCTTGATTTATGGTTATTACACGTTATAAAAACATGGGTTGTTACAAAAAGGGACGAGCATAAAGCGATAAAAAGGGGTTACATGACTAGCATGACATAACTTGAGATAATTGGTTACAACATCACTGGCATAAAGGATTTCAAATCTAGCAAGATAAGGCGATAGTCATGGTAAATGCTAACATAAAAGAATAGGCATGTGAAAGCAAGCCAAATACAAGGATAATGGATCGAATGGTTTCGGTGTACATAATAGCGAATAAACTAAGCAAGTCAAACCCTCGGTATGAGATCCAACAAACTGCAAATTCGGTATACAACATGGATTTCAATAAACTATAATAGTCCCAGTTAATTAACCCTAATAGTCATAGTCATGGTCATAGGCAGAAATCTCATAATTAAGAAACCTAAGCGATTAATCACAATAGTCATGGTTAATTATCCAAAATAGTTCTAGGCAATAGTCATAGGCAATTAACTGTAATAATTTCAAAGTCATGGTCATAGATAATGGCCTTATGTTCATAATCATAGGTAATAATTCTCATAGTCAAGAGTCATAGTTGATTAGCCACAATTGTACCTGTCATAGTCATAGGCAACAGTCTTACGTTCACCGTCACAGGCATAGTCTTATGTTTACAGTCATAAGCATAGGCATAGTCTTATGTTCACAGTCATAGGCATAGTCTTATGTTCTTAGTCAAAGGCATAGGCATAGTAAGGTTTATAAAGAATTTGATTTACAACATGAATAGGCCCCAAATAGAAATATTCCCACAAGTCAGGATCCAAGAATTTATGTTTCAATCAAGCGTTTGAATAATAAACTAGGTCCAACAACATGAATGGGCATGATTCAGTCGATAAGAAATAACCCAAAAATCATAGATTCAAGAAGAGACAAGAACAGATCCAAATAGGTAATCAAGCATAGGTCCAATTTCATTTTATTCCATGTCCATATCAAATTTAACAAGTTTCAATCTCAAAGTAACTAGAACTTACAGAGCACGGATCGAGAATTAGAGTGCAGAGATTTTATTCTAGAAACGGTTGTTGCAGTTGTTGAATCTCTATTTGTTTAGTCTTGTTCTAGTTGAAAACCACCAATTTGCAATTCCTAGATGTTGTCTTGACGAAGAAGAAGTTGCCATTCTCTCTTTAATTTAATTATTTCAGAAGCATCATAAGGACAGAATGAAATGGTATGGAGAGAATGAGGCTTGGGGTGAGTTTATATAGGATTAGGCAGACGAATATGGACAGAAAACGAGGTCAAATACATCAGAATGCATCAGGTTCAGGAAGTGGGCTCGGGAGGCAGGTCTACCCCCAAGTCGACACTATGGTCGACCTGGTCCCTGGGAGGTCGACCCACAGGTCGACCTAGTCTCCGGGTGGGAATTTTCCCACCCAGCCTGTTCTGGGATTTGAATTCGAATTTCGAATTCGAATTTCGGGCTGTTTTTGATTTTGAAAATTCGTGAAACTTCAGAGGGTCAATCTCCCTCATACGGACTCCGATTTTCGAAAACTCAGACTCTATTTCATGTAAAATTTCGAAGCGAACGCAATGGCATAACCCGTTTCCCCTGATTCTGATTTTAAAATTTAATTCTGCCTTGATTTCTAGTTTTAACATGTTATAAAAATTCGGCTTGTTACAATCACCAATGTAACTAGGCTAAGGCATAAGTTGGAAAATCAGGAAATGACCATGAACCATTGAGTATGGCAGAGTAAACAAGGAAAAAAGATGAACAACGATATCGTTAAAGCGCACTTAAACACTATAAGATAATTACTAAACTACATCAACACTATGAGATAATTGCTATACTGCCCACCACAACTATACTGCACCACCACTAGTCACCCTAAGATTGATCCCGCCTACATACTTCAATAATGAAATGGTAGTTTCGTGCACCCCTAGCGGCCTTCATAGGTGCCTCCTTCCCCTATCTCCACTAGGTGTACCCACTACCCCCAAACGATCGACTCCTTAACTCGTAGATACCCGTGTTGGCTCCACAGTGCGGTGTATCACTTCCCAAAGTGGCAACCCGATACCACAAATAATGCACGGCTTATACCTACATGATGCAACGTCTTACCTACCAGCCCGGGCCCACACACGCATATGAACCCGTTGGACTTGCGTTGCCACCGCTAACCCCTTTTGGCCTCTTACAGTCAAACCAACTATGCTGTCCCGTCCTCGACTTGGGTCGAGCCCACAAAGATACGTATGGGTTACTGGTTGAAACGGGCCCCCATTACTTGATACAAGTTATCCACCTAAGCTTGGTCCCCTCTAATATATCCCACTTGACCCGCTTCTTATTCATGTTAACTTAAATGTTTCTATTTTGGTTAAGTATTTCTAATTGTATTTCAAATGCCACCTAAGGCACCCACTAGATTCTACATGTCACCCAAGGCACCCACTTTACCCCCTCATGTCCCACTACATGTTTATCTGGTAAAGTGTTTCTTAATTCATTAAGACCGTAACCTCATAAAGACCTCTCACATTAGACTAGCATTTGTGGCAGCTGGATTTGCCGGGCGGGTCTGGGCAGTCTTACACCACAAAGGAGCCTCACCTCGTGCCTTTACAATTGTTACGTATTTAATTTGTGCCTAAGACCTCCCACATTAGACTGGCATTTGTGGCAGCTGGATTTGCCGGGCGGATGCGGGCAGTCTTACACCACAAAAGAGCGTAACCTCGTGTCTTAGACGATTAATTACTCCTTATTAATCATTCCACAATTTGAATTACTTTCCCTATTCAAATTATCAATTAATTCAATATTTAACTATGGCCATAATTGACTCAATTATGTCCATCTATTTATGATATGTAAAATCATACCAATTTTCATCACAAATTTATTTTATGCCTTTTAAGGCATTTATGCCAATTAAATCTTTTAAGATTATCCCCTTACCCCACGTTGTACGTTTGTTCGTTTAATGCAAAATATACGTTAGACTCGAATAGTCTAACTCATGGAATAAAGAGAAAACATCACAACATACATATAATTAAAACTGGATCTAAACATAAGGGGTGAACTTGATGTGTGAATGACGTTCTATATCTAAAACGTGCATGGGCCAAAGTTCCAACTTGCATAAACTACATATGTCATAAACCCAAATCTAAAGGTGTGAACTTGTTGGGATAATGGTCACAAACTTGCATAAATCATGTATGTCATAGATCTACATCTAAAGGTGTAAACTTGCATAGGCAGTAACCACTAACTTGCATAACATAATTCATATTCCAAACTCATATTTTTATATAAACTTGCATATGTGATTTATGCAACATAACAATGGTGTAAACTTACATCAAAACATGTAAACTAGCATGTAGAATTTAACATATAACTCAAACATGTCATAGCCTAACCTTAGATCTAAAATAGATGTCATGAAGCATATAAGGTTATATATAAAATTTTCCCCAACTTGCATATGATTCATGTATTAACAAAAATCTAAACTTGCATACATAGTTATGATTAATCATATGAATCAACATACCCAGACTAGCATATGAACAACATGGTGATTCGATTATACATAAGCCAAACATAAAATTACAACATAGATGATCACAACTTTACAAGATAGCATCATAGAATTTACAACATGAACATCACAATTTTACTACATGAATAATAACATGCGGTCAATAATTCACATCATATCCAAATAGTCCACATCATAACTCAATCCAATTAATTTGCTAATTATTTTATTAAAATTATCGAACTCACAATTCAGAGAAAGTCTTGAATTCTGAATTCGGAGTTCTGAAGTTTAATAGCTTTACCTTGAAGAAGATTCGTTGTTTAAGTTGAAAAAAATTGATTTAGATTAGCTTTCTTCCTCTCTAATTGGTGGCGGCTATGCTGAGTTGCTAGGTGACGGCATGGATGCCATGAATCTAAATTTTGTTTTGATTTTAGGGTTTGAGTCTAGAGGTGTTTTTATAGAGTTTAGGATTAGTTTAAGCCGTCCGATCAACCTAGAATTAATCCCAGCCAATCAGAGCATATCAGAAACCCTAATGAGTCAGCATCTAGTCATCAACAGGTCATAAAACAAATCTGCCCAGGGGGCAGGTCGACCCCCAGGCTGACCCTATGGTCGTCCTGGTCAGGGCAGGTCGACTCCCAGGTCAACCCTACGGTCTACCTGGCCCTGGCGGGAAAATTCCCTCCTAGCCCATCTAACTCCAAATTTTGAATTTTCTGAAATCTGTTTTGAATTTTCTGAAACTACCAATGGCCATAACTTCTTCATACGAAGTCCAATACACACAAACTCGTACTCTATCTCAACCAGAATTCCGATAAGAACACAATGGCACAACCCGTTTCCCTTAATTCTCATGTGTGAGATTAGTTATTCTTTAATTTGTTAACATTAGTGTTAACAGAAATACGGGATGTTACATCTAAGAGGAGGTTTGCTTTCACGTTTTCAACAGATAGTGGCAGCTGAGAAAGTTGAGGAAGAGATTAGGTTTTAGGAGAAGTAGGATGTAATTTATAAGGGATACATTGATGATTATATTGATTTGTAGCCACTCGTTTACTCCGCCTTCAATTTAAAAATTCCTACAATTACATATGATACCTAAAAATCACGAAACTGGACATAAAGCTACAGTTTGACAATACGAACCCAACGAAACTGGTTTCATCGAATTTCGACCTCGTATGCTCACACAGCGTATTTTTAACCGTCAAAATATCGACTTTTTCTCACATTAAAAATCCGTACGGCCACATACTGACTCTAAAAATCACGAAACTTGACATCTAACAATAATTTGACATTGCGGATCCAACAAAATTAGTCTCGTCGAGTTCTGAGGTCATTTGCAAAACTATCTATTTTTAAAGCCCTAAATGTAACACCCCACACCCGTTAAGGTCACTCACTAAGGGAATGCCTTAACTTCGGTGGAGTATTTTAAGTGAATATAGAACAGAAAAATTACAATAAGACAGATATAAATAATACTTGAAATCTAAAACATCATTTCATTGCATCAGAAGATAAACATGTTTGGTTACATATCAAAATCAACTAAAACAAGAGTCAAGTACTAAATATCCATCCTGATAAAACATAAGTACATAATCCCACTACATAACTAATAGCCATAATAGAAAAGATAAGCTGGGCTTTACATCACGGTCCAAGCTCCAAAAGATAGATAAAGCAATCTGATCAAAGCCCACTAGTGCTAGGCCCACTCTAAGAACCTGAGGGTTGGGAAAAAAGATAAAAACAACGGGGTCAGACATAAGTCTGAGTGAGCCCTATAACTTTAACAATACAATCATTAAAGTAATTAGGGTATGATATAAACTTGGTACGGTGATGACTGGGGATAAATGACTACACTAAGCAGCCAACTAGACATAGGATGAACTAAGATAATGGTAAAGACGCATCTACCCACCCAAGGGTAATTACTACACTGCACCACACCAGTCATTCCTACTTAAAGGTTGATCCCACGCAAGGACTTAGAAAATTTACCCAGTAGTTCGTGTACCCCTAGCTGACTACATAGGTGCCGTCTGCCCCTATCTCCACTAGGTGTACCCACTACTCCCCAAGTGATCGGCTCCCTACCGTAGATACCCGTGTTGGCCCCACAGTGGGGTGTATCACTCCCCAAAGTGGCAACTCGATACAACCAACGGTGCACGGCTTATACCTACACGATGCAACAACGTCTTACCTACCAGCCCGGGTCCACACACGCATATGAAACTCGTTGGACTTGCGTTGCCACCGCTAACCCGTTTTGGCCTCTTATAGTCAAGCCCAGTACGCGTGTCCCGTCCTCGACATGGGTCGAGCCCAATAAGATACATATGGGTTACTGGTTGAAATGAGCCCCCACAAGCTACCCACCTAAGCTTGTCCCTTTTTCTAGTGCATCCCACTTAACCCTTTAATAATGTTTAATTACATGTTTCCACTTGGTTAAGTATTCTAATCGTATTTTCTATTGCCACCCAAGGCAACCCACTAGATTTCCACATGCCACCCAAGGCACTTACTTGACTTCCACATGCCACCCAAGGCACCCACTTAACCCCTCATGCCCCACTACATGCTTATCTGGTTAAGTGTTTCTTAATTGATTAAGAATGTAACCTTTGTAAAGACCTCTCACATTAGACTATCTTTTATGGAAGCTGGATTTGCCGGTCGGGCCCGGGCAGCCTTACGCCATAACCGAGTCTAACCTCGTGTCTTTACACTTGTCACGTATTTAGTTTATGCCTAAGACCTATCACATTGGGCCAATCATTTGTAGCCGCTGGATTTGCCGGTCGGTTCCGGGCAGTCTTATGCTACAAAAAGGGTCCAACCTCGTGTCTTAGTCGATTAATTACACCTAATTAATCACCCCAATAATTTGTATTAATTATCCCTAATTAATTACAAATTTATCGATGTACATAATTGACTCAATTATGTCCATCCACTTTATGGTATGCATAATCATACCAACTTCACACCATTTCATTAACATGGATATTAACCCCATCGTTCCCCATGTAATTCACTAATATGACATACATAAAGGGAAGATTCATCACAAACACAATGGGTTCAACTTGCATAACATTAGCATCAACATGGGTTTTAAAAGTGTCAACTTGCATATATGACCATAGGATCAAACCCAACTAGCATAAATAATCAACCCAAACTTGCATGAATCACATATGTCATAAAGAGGGTAACTTGCATAAGCTACTTATGTCATACAAAGGGGTAAACTTGCATATGTATGTATGACATACAAAGGGGTTAACTTGCATATGTATGCATATCATACAAAGGTGTAAACTTGCACATGTTACTTGCATATAATCAAACACCAAACTTGCATAACATGTCATATACGAACTTGCATATAATCAAACACCAAACTTGCATAACATATCATATATGAACTTGCATATAATCAAACACCAAACTTGCATAACATGGTGTCATAATGGATCAATGTTTATCATGGTGATTTGCATAACTAGCATCATGAACTCATAGCATATGACTTGCATAACTTGCATAACATCATGAACACATATCATATGACTTGCATAACTTGCATAACATCATGAACACATAGCATATGACTTGCATAACTTGCATAACATCATGAACACATAGCATATGACTTGCATAACTTGCATAACCTCATGAACACATAGCATATGACTTGCATATAACATCAAACTTGCATAACTAACATCATGAACACATAGCATATGATAACATAACTTGCATTGATCCACATTCATAGCCATAACCTCATTATATCCTATCATAATCATTTCAACAATTGGTCATTAAGGATATAGTACTCACAACTTGTTGATTAGCACTCCTTTGAAGAGGATTAAGTCGCTAGAGTTGATTAGAAGTTGATTTGAGAAGCTATCTTCCCCTTTAATTTGTTGGTGGCTCCTTCTAGTTGCATTTTGAAGGCATAACGACGTTGTCTCCAATTTTAGTATGAATTAGGGTAGTCTTAGGGTGTATTTATAGATTAGTTAAGTGTTTTAGGCCATTAGATTAACCCTAAATCAGATTAGAGCCGTCAGATCTCGTCACTAGCCACCAACCATAGCCCAAATCCCAAATCAGTGCACCCTGGTCACACAGACCGATAGGGGGGGTCGACCCCTGGGTCGACACATGGGTCGACCCCTTGGGGGGGGGGGTCGACACCCATGTCGACCCCTGTGTCGACTCCCTCTGTCTGGAGGGAATTTTTCCCGCCTCTTCTGAAACTTGAAATTTTTATATTTAAATCTGTTTTGAATTTTCTGAAACTTCTTTGGGCCTTAACTGGGTCATACGCAGTCCGATTTTCGAAAACTCGGACTCTATTTCGCGCATTTTTCCGAGACGAACGCAATGGCATAGCCCGTTTCCCCTGATTCTGATTTTAAAATTTAATTCTGCCCTGTTTTATATTATAGCAAGTTATTCAACATACGGGGTGTTACATTCTCCCCTACTTAAAGGATTTCGTCCCCGAAATCTCCATGTTAAGAAGAACGTATCCTACCAACCAAACAACCATCTACTCAAACCATCAAACACTGGCATCCATTGTCCTTAAAGTTTCTAATGCTATATGAACATATGCAAATAGTGTGTGTATATGTTCCCTATCTAATGCAAAATCAGGCGGTCTACTAATTCAGTTGACCTCCTTAATGCAAACCATGATAGTGCCATGCATCCAATATGTATGCGAAAGAACCCTATCTACACATACTATTTCTACATGTGTGCACAACCATACACCAAAATGCATCATCCATATGATAACACAACCATTATACATCCATTAATATAGCTACCTACACACGATTATATGCAATATGCAATATGAAGTGACTGAGCCGATCTAGTGTCTAAAGTGTGCGTATATGCATCCACGAGCAACCACTAGCAAACACTTGCATCCACGCGCATCCATCAATCATAACATGTATCAAACACATGTTTCAACCATAGGTTTACCCTATCTAAAGGTCAAAGGTACTAATGAGAGGACATACTAAAGATAAGATAAGTACTAGACAAACGATAAAGGAGAAGTTAAAAGACATACCCTCAAAAAGGAATGGGTATAGTGAACGCATCTTCGCTTCTGTCTCCCAAGTAGCATTGCTCTCATCCTCTCCCGATTGCACTTTGACTAGTCGAACCTCTCTGTTTCTCAACTTCCTAATCTCTGACCCAAGGATGCGGGTAGGAGCTCGTCGAATAGTCGCATCACGCTCTACCTCCACTTCTCTAAACAAGCTCGGCTCTACCACCTCTGCGGTCTCATGTAGGCACTTCCTCAAATGTGACACATGGAATACGTCATGTACCCCACTAAGTCTCTCGGGTAAATCCACTCTATATGCCATCCGTCCAATCCTTTCCTTAATAGGAAACGGTCCTACAAACCTTGGTGCTAACTTCCCAACAGACCCAAAGCGAACTACATTCCGTAATGGAGACACCTTGATAAAGACCATGTCCCCAACATCAAACTCAAGATCTGTCCTCCTCTTGTCCGCATAAGATTTTTGCCTGTCTTGTGCCGCTTTCGTCCTTCTTCGAATCAAGTCAATCTTCTCCGAAGTCTCTCTAACCATATCGGGCCCAAGCAAGATCTTATCCGTAGATTCCCACCAACATGTAGGTGATCGACAAGGCCTTCCATAAAGAGCTTCGAAAGGAGCCATACCAATACTAGACTGAAAGCTGTTATTATACGCAAACTCCACCAATGGAAGATGCTCTTCCCATGTACCTCCAAAATCTAAGATACATAGCCTCAAAAGGTCTTCTAGAACACGATTCACCCTCTCGGTCTGGCCGTCCGTCTGAGGATGATATGCAGTGCTCAAACACAACTGAGTCCCTACTGCCTCTTGCAAACTATTCCAAAACTCGCTAGTGAAGATAAGATCTCGATCACTCACTATGCTAGAAGGTACCCCATGCAATCGAACTATCTCTCGAAGGTAAACTGAAGCTATCCATGGAGCAGTCCTCTTGCTCTTCACGGGTATGAAATGGGCGCTCCTAGTAAGTCTGTCTACCACAACCCAAATTCCCGTATTACCCTTCCCCGATCTTGGTAACCCATCAATAAAATCCATCAAGACGCTATCCCACTTCCATTGCAGAACTTCCAATGGGTGAAGCAACCCACCGGGTTTCTTTTGCTCCACTTTCACCTGTTGGCACACCAAGCATCTAGCGACATACTCGGCCACATCTTTCTTCATACCGGCCCAAAAGAAAACTCGCTTCATGTCTTGGTACATCTTGTCCCCACCGGGATGAATGGTCATCTTTGAACGATGCGCATCATCAAGAATAGCCTTCCTCAAACCCTCGTCTTGCGGTACACAAAGTCTACCGTCTCTACGCAAGCACCCCCTATCGTCTAGGGTGTACCTACTCAAATGGCTGGACGACTCCCCCCTTATGAGCCTCTCTACCAACTCAACCAACTATGGGTCGTCCCGCTGTGCCTCGCCAATCCGTCCCAAAAGAGTAGGTCTGACCTCTAAGGATGCTAGCAAACCGGGTATAAAGTCAACGGAAGGTCTGAAATCAAACATCGAGATAAATTCCAAGCTTCATCGTTCCACGAACAATGGACTCAAGGACAACCTTTTTCTGCTTAAGGCGTCTGCCACCACGTTACCCTTGCCAGGGGTACACGCTATCTCGAAATCATAGGATGCTAAGAACTCCATCCACCTTTGCTGTCTCAAGTTCAAATCCTTCTGAGAAAACAAGTACTTCAATGATTTGTGGTCAGTGAACAATTCGAACCTCTCTCCAAGGAGATAATGGCGCCAAGTCTTAAGCGCAAAAACAATAGCGGCCAACTCTAAATCATGGGTAGGGTAATTTTTCTCATGCTTTCTCAACTGCCTTCCCCCATACGCTATTACCCTTCCCTCTTGCATTAAGACTGCGCCTAGTCATGTCCCACAAGCATCGGTATAAACAACAAATGGCTTACTCCCATCTGGCAACACTAAGACTGGAGCTGTGGTTAAAGCTCTCTTCAACCGTTGGAACGCATCATCACAATCTACGTCCCATGCGAAGACTAGGTTCTTCTTTGTCAAGCGAGTTAATGGGGCTGATATCTTCGCGAAGTCATTGATAAACTTCCTATAGTAGCCAGCCAACCCCAAGAAACTCCTCACCTCGGTAGCACTCTTCGGAACCTTCCAATCTTGGATGGATACTACCTTCGCGGGATCCACAGCTATCCCTTCCTTGGAGACCACGTGCCCCAAGAACCGCACTTCCTTCCTCCAAAAGTGAGATTTAGAGAATTTAGCCATAAGGCTATGTGCTCGAAGAGTCTCCAACACTTCCCTAAGATGTAGGGCATGCTCTTCTTCACTCTTAGAAAATACTAAGATATCATCCACAAAGACCACCATGAACTTATTAAGGTACTCCCTGAACACCCTACTCATCAAATCAACAAAGTATGCGGAGGCGTTCGTCAAACCAAATGGCATCACAAGCCACTCATAGAAACCATCCGGAGTCCTAAAGGCAGTCTTGTCTATGCTATCCTCAGCCACTCTCAACTGATGAAACCCCGTGGCCAAGTCCAACTGTGAAAACACTGAGGCGCCAACCAACTGATCAAAAAGATCATCAATCCTCGGCAATGGGTGTCTATTCTTCTTTGTGAGCTTGTTGAGTTCTCTATAGTCTACACAAAGTCTGAGGGACCCATCCGCCTTCGTGGCAAAAACTACTGGAGCACCCCAATCCGATATACTTCGTCTTATGAACCCCTTCTCAAGTAACTCCCCTACTTGCTTATGGAGTTCTCTCCTCTCACGAGGAGCCATGTGGCGCACTGGCAAAGATACTGGCTTAGCATTGTCCACCAGATATATTCGGAAGTCTATCTCCCGCTTCGGAGGTAAGCCCTTCACCTCCTCAAACACATCCGAGTATTCCCGGACCACTCTAACAGATCGCAAACTCTCGACCGAAGCGTCAAGCGATTCAAGATAACTTAGCATAACAGAATCCATGGGATTACAAGAGATCTCGAGAGTGTTACCCAAGCGGGTCATGAGCCTAACAACTCTCCTTTCACAATCAAGAACGGCACCATTACTGGATAACAAGTCCATGCCCAAAATCAACCCATAGCCCGTGAAGCCCAAAACAAAAGCATCACATCTAAACTCAACGCTAAGTATGGAAATCTCCAAACCCAAACATATCATGGACAAATAAGTGGAGCCCCCAATTGGGTTTGAAACAACCAAGGGATCATCTACTAGACTGGTGTCTAAGTGCAGTGACTCAACCAATGATGATGAGATAAACGAATGCGATGCGCCAGAGACAAACAATGTACAGACAGGATGATCAAACAGAAAAACCAGACTTTCAACGGAAATAGTTCTACCTCTTTCCTGAATCGGTGGAACCGCGAGAGCCTGAACTTGCCCCCTTGCCTGACCTGGTGCCATAAGAGCTTGCACCTGTCCTCCTGAGGTAGATCCCGTCCTTTGCCCCTTCTTAGGGCAGTCCTTCACTAGATGCCCTGATTCGCCACAGTGGAAGCAGCCCGTCTTCTTCTTCTTCCGACAATCTTTGCTTAGGTGGCCTGGTGTCCCGCAATTGAAGCACTTCTTCTTTCCCTTGCCACCGCTGCCTTTCCCACCCTTGTTTTGCTGTTGCCGTTGAGGTCTCTTTTGATCTCCTTTCTTCTCGGGTGCCTTATTAGCATTGGGACCCTTCTCTTCCTCATGCATGAGTGCCATGTCTACTAGCTTCTCAAAGGTGGCCCCCATAGGGATGTGAGTCATAGCCAATCCATGCATCGATTCATTCAAGCCTTTAACGAACCTCAAAGCCTTCTTCTCCGGTGTATTCACCATGTCTATGCCAAACCTTGCCAATTGATTAAACTTGTTGACATATTCCTTCACTGATAGGTTTCCTTGCTTTAGAGTCAAGAACCTCTCCATATACAAGTTTTCCTCCACCCTTGAGAGAAACTTTGCCACAAACCTTTGCCTGAAATCCGCCCAAGAGTCAACAGGGCGCTATCCATTAGTGACCTCCCACCAGAACGAGGCCTCTCCCTTCATTAACCAAGAAGCTAACTTGACTTTCTTTCCTTCTTCCATCTCAAAGATATCTATCAACTCTTCCACCTCCTTAAGCCAATCTCTAGCTTCCACAAAAGTTTCTGATCCTTGAAAAGGTTTCCCTCCCAAAGCCTTAAATTCCTTGCAAGTCTTAGCAAAAGTATCCATGCGAGGAGGAGGAGGAGGAAGATCGGGTGCTACTGTTGGTGGAGGAAAATTTGTTGGACCCGCAGTGGCGGCCCTAGCCTCCATCAATCTCCTAAATCATACTGGTATCGCTACACCCTCCGGAAAGTTAAGATCTTCAGCCATGCTGAAACGAAAAAGGAAAGATTCAAAACGGAGAATTCGAAAGATAAAGATATGGCTATTGGGGATTATGCTTTTCTTTCAAAAACTTTTCTCTTAAAAGACATGTTTTTGAAAATACTTCTTCCAAAAATGTTTTTTGAAAAATAGTTTTCTAAAAATTTTATCTGTTCTGGTAACCTTCAGCTCTGATACCACGTGTAACACCCCACACCCGTTAAGGTCACTCACTAAGGGAATGCCTTAACTTCGGTGGAGTATTTTAAGTGAATATAGAACAGAAAAATTACAACAAGACAGATATAAATAATACTTGAAATCTAAAACATCATTTCATTGTAGCAGAAGATAAACATGTTTGGTTACATATCAAAACCAACTAAAACAAGAGTCAAGTACTAAATATCCATCCTGATAAAACATAAGTACATAATCCCACTACATAACTAATAGCCCTAATAGAAAAGATAAGCTGGGCTTTATATCACGGTCCAAGCTCCAAAAGATAGATAAAGAAATCTGATCAAAGCCCACTAGTGCTAGGCCCACTCTGAGAACCTGAGGGTTGGGAAAAAAGATAAAAACAACGGGGTTAGACATAAGTCTGAGTGAGCCCTATAACTTTAACAATACAATCATTAATGTAATTAGGGTATGATATAAACTTGGTACGGTGATGACTGGGGATAAATGACTACACTAAACAGCCAACTAGACATAGGATGAACTAAGATAACGGTAAAGACGTATCTACCCACCCAAGGGTAATTACTACACTGCACCACACCAGTCATTCCTACTTAAAGGTTGATCCCACCCAAGGACTTAGAAAATTTACCCAGTAGTTCGTGTACCCCTAGCTGACTACATAGGTGCCGTCTGCCCCTATCTCCACTAGGTGTACCCACTACTCCCCAAGCGATCGGCTCCCTACCGTAGATACCCGTGTTGGCCCCACAGTGGGGTGTATCACTCCCCAAAGTGGCAACCCGATACAACCAACGGTGCACGGCTTATACCTACACGATGCAACAACGTCTTACCTACCAGTCCGGGTCCACACACGCATATGAAACCCGTTGGACTTGTGTTGCCAACGCTAACCCGTTTTTGCCTCTTATAGTCAAGCCCAGTACGCGTGTCCCGTCCTCGACATGGGTCGAGCCCAATAAGATACATATGGGTTACTGGTTGAAATGGGCCCCCACAAGCTACCCACCTAAGCTTGTCCCTTTTTCTAGTGCATCCCACTTAACCCTTTAATCATGTTTAATTACATGTTTCCACTTGGTTAAGTATTCTAATCGTATTTTCTATTGCCACCCAAGGCAACCCGCTAGATTTCCACATGCCACCCAAGGCACTTACTTGACTTCCACATGCCACCCAAGGCACCCACTTAACTCCTCATGCCCCACTACATGCTTATCTGGTTAAGTGTTTCTTAATTGATTAAGAAGGTAACCTTTGTAAAGACCTCTCACATTAGACTATCTTTTATGGCAGCTGGATTTGCCGGTCGGGTCCGGGCAGCCTTACGCCATAACCAAGTCTAACCTCGTGTCTTTACACTTGTCACGTATTTAGTTTATGCCTAAGACCTCTCACATTGGGCCAATCATTTGTAGCCGCTGGATTTGCCGGTCGGTTCCGGGCAGTCTTATGCTACAAAAAGGGTCCAACCTCGTGTCTTAGTCGATTAATTACACCTAATTAATCACCCCCATAATTTGTATTAATTATCCCTAATTAATTACAAATTTATCGATGTACATAATTGACTCAATTATGTCCATCCACTTTATGGTATGCATAATCATACCAACTTCACACCATTTCATTAACATGAATATTAACCCCATCGTTCCCCACGTAATTCGCTAACATGACATACTTAAAAGGGAAGATTCATCACAAACACAATGGGTTCAACTTGCATAACATTAGCATCAACATGGGTTTTAAAGGTGTCAACTAGCATATATGACCATAGGATCAAACCCAACTAGCATAAATAATCAACCCAAACTTGCATGAATCACATATGTCATAAAGAGGGTAACTTGCATAAGCTACTTATGTCATACAAAGGGGTAAACTTGCATATGTATATATGACATACAAAGGGGTTAACTTGCATATGTATGCATATCATACAAAGGTGTAAACTTGCACATGTTACTTGCATATAATCAAACACCAAACTTGCATAACATGTCATATACGAACTTGCATATAATCAAACACCAAACTTGCATAACATATCATATATGAACTTGCATATAATCAAACACCAAACTTGCATAACATGGTGTCATAATGGATCAAGGTTTATCATAGTGATTTGCATAACTAGCATCATGAACTCATAGCATATGACTTGCATAACATCATGAACACATATCATATGACTTGCATAACTTGCATAACATCATGAACACATAGCATATGACTTGCATAACTTGCATAACATCATGAACACATAGCATATGACTTGCATAACTTGCATAACGTCATGAACACATAGCATATGACTTGCATATAACATCAAACTTGCATAACTAACATCATGAACACATAGCATATGATAACATAACTTGCATTGATCCACATTCATAGCCATAACCTCATTATATCCTATCATAATCATTTCAACAATTGGTCATTAAGGCTATAGTACTCACAACTTGTTGATTAGCACTCCTATGAAGAGGATTAAGTTGCTAGAGTTGATTAGAAGTTGATTTGAGAAGTTATCTTCCCCTTTAATTTGTTGGTGGCTCCTTCTAGTTGCATTTTGACGGCATAACGACGTTGTCTCCAATTTTAGTATGAATTAGGGTAGTCTTAGGGTGTATTTATAGATTAGTTAAGTGTTTTAGGCCATTAGATTAACCCTAAATCAGATTAGAGCCGTCATATCTTGTCACTAGCCACCAACCATAGCCCAAATCCCAAATCAGTGCACCCTGGTCACACAGACCGACAGGGGGGGTCGTCCCCTTGGTCGACACATGGGTCGACCCCTTGGGGGGGGTCGACACCCATGTCGACCCCTGTGTCGACTCCCTCTGTCTGGCGGGAATTTTTCCCGCCTCTTCTGAAACTTGAAATTTTTATATTTAAATCTGTTTTGAATTTTCTGAAACTTCTTTGGGCCTTAACTGGGTCATACGGACTCCGATTTTTGAAAACTCGGACTCTATTTCGCGCATTTTTCCGAGACGAACGCAATGGCATAGCCCGTTTCCCCTGATTCAGATTTTAAAATTTAATTCTGCCCTGTTTTATATTATAGCAAGTTATTCAACATACGGGGTGTTACACTAAATAACCCATTTAAATATATTTAAATATAATTAAATTTAATAATTAAAAATAAATTTTACCGTATATATTCACAATAGAATATCATATAGCTCCACTAGGATTTTACAACTCGATATTCAAATCCCGGTTGAATTGATATTCCAATTTATATTGAAATTCCTTTTATATATCGTTATAAATTCAAAAGGAAATTCCATAGCGACTTTTCTAAAATTTTATTTGGACATAAATCGAAATCTACACAACGAAATCCTGATTTTTCTCTTCCATTAGAAAAATATACTTCACCAACACCTAACGTTTCTTGTTTCACAGAAATCCGATTTAAAATGACTTCTGCATATTTGTTTGCAGTTCGAATCGCCAATTTACGAACTGCAGCGCCATTTCGAGCTCAATTATAATTATATTATAATTTATACGTTCAACCATCGTTAATTAAATATATTAGTTATTATAATTCAACTCTAAACTGAATTATATATCTTGAATTTCCCAATTCATACCATATCGCCATTTCAGCGAACCCTGATTATTTTAGAATTAAATATATTATTTAATTATTATTTTAATTAAATATTCGCTCTTATTTAATCCAATGACCATTAACTCCTCTTGATCACCTTTTAAATAATTAAATAAATTAATTATTATATCACTGAAAATGCGGGTCATTACATTCTTCCACACTTAAAACAATTTCGTTCTTGAAATTGCTAAGGTAGAAACCAAACCCTTTCGACCGGTTAGAACTTATCTGTTCACTTCTTAATTTAAGTTTCAACTGAACCATTTTAATTTCAATTAAGTATTAACTAATTCTTATCAACGAAAATTTTCAAAATTCCTGAAAATTTTCTAACGCCATAACTCTTCGAAAAATTTCGCCAGCACCTCCTTTGTACTGGTCAATCGGTCAAACTCCAACTCACCACTCTGGGCCATCTACAACCCAAAAGAAAATCAAACAGCCAAGCGGCTTGCCAATCAGGCCCATAAATCTCATGCTTATATCAAATTTAAACTTGTACCTTTTTGTCGGGCATATCGTTATATCATTTCCATCTGCTGCCAATTTATCAAATACAAGGGTCATCCCAATCAAATTCCAATCTGTTTTTATCCACAAATCCAACCACTCGCTTATACCTAAGTCGAATTCAGTTTCAAATCGAAGTTCCATTTTCGATTTTTAAATTCTTAACTCATCAATCCAATACCATTTCAGATTCTATCTCACAATTCAAAATCTGATTCTACTTGATATATCATATCCAGTTCAAATTTCCAGTCAATTTGTTTCAATTCAGTTCTATCTCGGTTTCACAAATTTCTATTTTAAATTTGTTTTTAATTCACCCAATCTATTTCTGGGGGTTTTAAACAACTTTGTGTTTTATTCAAAAATCAAACTTTCCTTTGTAGGATTCAAACACTTGCTTTTCTCAAATCATTTCAAAAACAAAATCTTTGGTAGTAATCCATCACTTATATACTCGAAAATGAACATTAATGATGTCGTGATTCATCATCAGGGTTATTTCCCAGCTATCGAAGTGAGTTCAATACTATATCACTTTCGAAATCACTTTTAAACACTTTTATTTTGAAATCTGTTCAAAATATCATTCACAAATGCTTGGAATACAATTTAAAATCTCCTAGGATCTTAAAATTTACATATATTTAATACAAGTCTATTTACAAACTCTATTCCAAATTTCCAGGGTTTTATTTCAATTCTGATTCAAGTTCAGATTTAATTCATCTAATTCCACGTATTTCACTTTTATTAATTTTGATTGGCTATTTACATAACCATTTAATTTATAATCTTACTCGATTATAATAACAACCAATATACCCAATATATTATAATTACTCCAATATAAATCATTTATATCAAAATATAATTTGGGTAAAATTATTTCATTTACCCTCTTTTCAAATTATATTGTGTCGACCCATCCTATTCGAGTGTTTATTAACTCCTATCGATATAGTGGATCAAACTGATCGATCAGAACCCATAAACAACTCAACCAACAAAGCTCCACAATATAAAATCATTTTACATTGAGTAACAAATACGTT
Source organism: Allium sativum (assembly GCA_030737875.1). NCBI lineage: Eukaryota > Viridiplantae > Streptophyta > Magnoliopsida > Asparagales > Amaryllidaceae > Allium > Allium sativum. The sequence continues at coordinate 603,961,895 of CM060910.1, read as the reverse complement.
CACTCGTATATATACACTCAAACTCAATCTAGGGTATTATTAATCCCATCTCTACTAAGTCACGCCACAGAGCCAAGGTAATTCACTTAACCTTAAGCTCTGATACCAACTGTAACGACCCGAAAATTCAGTGACTTTGGTTATCGACATAAACTAAATGACAACTAACCAAACATCGAAAAATACCAGTAGTTAATGAAAGAATTAGAGGGTGAGAATAGATAAGATAGAAACTTAGAATAGAAGAAGAAGAAGAACACAACATCAAAGTAACACGAACCTCACAACGGAACGAATAACATATAATATATATAACATAACTTCGAAATTTAAATCTGTACTTGAATATACATCATTATCAAAGTACAGCACTTACAACATAGCAGAAATAAACTATAACTATGTGATCCTGAAGCCTCCTGCTCCAGCTCTTCAAGTATCTGTAAATCCCGACTACTTGACTGCCCGTACAAAATTGGGCACCCAAGAATTTAGGGAAAACAAAACAAAATAAATTCCGGGTTGGTCATGGGACTGGTATGAGTAAAACAGTTTAAAACAGTTTGAATAAGTAAACGATATCTCATAAGACCACGCCGTATAATGGAACAGGTTTTTCCCTTATGGGAATGCAAAATATCTTTATATCAAAAACAATTTGATATTATAATAATGTCTATCAACCACAATAAAATAATCATCTAGTAGAAACACTTTCATCTCACGTTCTACATATATAGTATACAATCAAAACCGCAAGCACGTATTGGGTAATGGATTTCCATATATGACAAGGTATGGAACCACCTTTCGCTAGCGTACCTCTAGAGAGGAATACACTGGGTTCAACAAGAACATCTTGCAACCTGGCCACACATGGCCGACCACACATTTCACTTGAGTGTATCGAATGTATATCACCAACGGTTGGGATCAGCAACCGTTTCCCGAATAGGACAGCATCAACAATAGATTTTTAGAAGTAAATAAAACTCTAGATCAGGTGACTATACACCCTAATATGTGCGACCTACATAGTCATGTTGCCTGCCCGATTTCTGTCATTTACCGGATGTGAGGCTAGAAGCTACGCTTATCTTTTACATGCCACATCTTCATTCTCTTTGAATGTCACATCGTCATACCCGCCAAATCACAAATTGATTTCCCCAAAAATAACACGGGTATACAACTAAGAGAAATGAATTCCTCCACCACCAAACGTGAATACGTTTGAAGAGATCAACTTACGCGATCTATTAGATATACTCTTTCAGACCTTCTTCCATACAAGTTGTCTTGGGACTGGACAAACCAAAGGCACTATTCAGTACATCCATCTTAGGCAATCTTTACCTAAAATTTATACAAAACCCCTTGCACTATACTCCGTCTTCAAGTTTCTTTGGCATATATGATTCGTAACGCTTATGTCAATACAGAGTGGTTCTTTGGATAATAATCCAACTGGTCTCTCCATACAAACAATGTTAAAATGGTCGAAAACTTCGATAGTCGGTGAGTTAACTATCAAAGAAAACACGTGTGCAAATAACGATATTATTTCCAAATGGAAATTATATCGATCAATCATCATTTAACACTTATCTCTTTAGTTCATTAATTTACTTATCTCCTGTTTCCATATATTCTAAATTCTTATCTTCTATTATCAGAAAACATTTCTGATTCTTATCTGGAAAACATTTCCAACTCCTCCACGATCAAACCTTACCATTCCTTAGTTAAGAAGGAAGTCAATCAAGTTAGGGTATAAATACCTCTCAGACCTTAACTGAATAACGTTTTAACTTCGAAATAGTCAAAGCTTAACTTTTAAATCTTTAACAAAACCACCTTACGACTCTCTTGGATTCAATTTACGAATCCACTTTTTAATTGAAAACATTGGTTATAACGATAACGTTATAATTCCTACTTTCGAAATATCTAACTTCCATTATAACTTTTATTCTTTAATGCGAATAAATGAATAAACACTTGATTTATAAATAAATAAATCTAGATTTAAACACCGGATAGTATAAGTACTTTCCTGAATTCGATATAATCGAATTCGATGATTAACTCTCTTCGAATAACTAATATTTGATTAACTCACTTCGAATAACTAAATTCGATTACTCCTTCTTTCGAATAAACGATATTCGATAATCTCTCTTTTCGAGTACTGAATTCGATTACTTATTTTCGAATAACTAAATTCGATTAACTCCTTTCGATTAAACTAATCGATAACTCCTTTCGAATAACTAAATTCGATTAACTCCTTTCGAATAACTAAATTCGAATAAACTATATTCGACTAACTCCTTTACTCTATTTCAAATAAAATATATTTGATTAACTCCTATAAATCTATTTCGAATAAACTATATTCGATTAACTCCTTTAACTCTATTTCGAATATACTATATTCGATTACTTCTTTAACTCTATTCGAATAAACTATATTCATTAACTCCTTTCTACGATTAACCAATACTCAACTAACTCTGATCAACTAACTCTAACAAGTTAACTCTAACTGGTTAACTCTAACTGGTTAACTCTAACTGGTTAACTCTAACTGGTTAACTTTAACTGATCAACTCTAACTGGCCAACCTTAATTCATTTACTCTAACTCTTTTGAATTAACTCCTTTGGATTATCTCCTTTGAATTATTCCTTTTCTATTTGTTTACTTAACAAATAACTATTCCCTGTTTAATTCTATTTATTTAACAAATAAATATTTCTTTTATCTTTTCTATTTGTTTAACCAATAAATATTTCCTTTTTATCTTTCTATTTATTTTCTAAATAAATATCTCATTTATAACACTCTATTTATTTCCTATAAATAAATATTTCCATTTAATCTATTTGTAATGTTTTACAAATATTTTCTTCCCAATTCCATTTGTAAATGTTTTACAAATGTTTTCCTTTTTATTTCTATTTGTAATTGTTTTACAAATATATCCTTTGAATTATTCCTTTTCTATTTCTATTTATTTTCCCAAATAAATATCCCTTATATGATTTTATTTATTTTCTTAATAAATATTTCTTATATGATCTTTATTTATTTTCCCAACAAATGTTTCTCTTTATAAAATCCTTTGATTTTATAAATAAATTCCCTTTTATAAAATCCCTTGATTTTATAATTGTTTTCTCTTTAATACATTCTAATTCATTTATAAACAATATCCCTTTTATAATATATTTATTTACAAATAGATATTTCATTTATCATTTCCATTTGTAAGTGTTTTACAAATATCTCCTTTTTCGATTCCCTTTGATTTTATAATTAGTTTCTTTTATAAAATCCTTTTTCCTTTTATATATAAAGTCCATCGATTTTATATAAATAATTTATTTTCAAAATCTACTTTGAAAATCTCCTTTCTATTTCCCAATATTTCTTACGGTATTTAATATACCAAACCACAAAGATCGATATCATTTAAACACACATAATCAAACAGATTATATATCACATCATATATTACAATATATGAAAAGAACAGTATTATAAATATTAAGGAGTCCAGTTGGACTCATCCAACCTGTTTCCCTGCATCCACAGATGTTAAACAATACGAATATAAAATATTTTGATAAACAGAATCAATATTTGATTAATGATATATATAAATATCGTTATCTATAATTTCAAACAATACATATGCAATTCAACCAAACAGTTAACACACATCAATCAACAAATTATTATCAGTTCTAAGTATAAGTTAGAAAATTATAACTGTTCAGAGTTGGTGAGTTTTACTCACATTGGATGATCATCGTTAATAACGATAACCATCTTTGATTCTGGTGGACAATTTATTTTGCTAAAAATTGTAACGGGCTCCGATGGACTTCCAGTCATTTCCATCGTGTAGTGTCCGTCCATACGATCCTATCAGATATGATTTTTCTGAATTCTGTCCATGGATGAATTTGTTATTGATGTTCCAAGATTTTAACTATATTATTAGAACAAAATTTTAACTGTTAATATATTATAAATCACCTCTTTATTTTCTTAACTCGCAATTTAATTTGATCAGCTACTAAGTATTCTTCTCCCTCAATAAGGATGCCTGTAACCTCCTTTTACGACCAAACTTTCCTTTCCATAAACAAATCTAGCTGCTGTCTGTTTTATCCATCGCATTAAACTCCATCCAAACCCGTCATCAAACATCACCTCTTGTCGATGGCTTCCAACCCATCATCAAACAATAACACTCGAACCACTTATCTCTTCACATATACACAACACTTCTCACCAATTTTGATCTACAGTTACTCCCAAAGAAGTAGCCTGCTTCATCACCCCACCCAGTATTCTCTCCATTTCCACATTCAACTCCTTCACCTCCTTCTTGGCGTCACCGGAAAGGCTGAGACAAAAAGCCAAGCCCCTTCTCCTATTTCCTTCCCTGCTCTCAACCCAACACTTACCCAATCCTTCATAGTCCACATTTTCTACTCCACCTCCTTTTCCCCATTTTAACAGTATCTTCTTCCTTCACCCGGTCCTTCAGTAAACATTACCGAACACCAGACCTGTATACTTACTATTTTCCCTCACCACACGACCTTGCGGTCAACCCATACCCAACTTCCGCAACCTCCTATCACTTCATGGTTATCACTACAGCAGACCACCGAAAGAAATCAACACGTATCCCTTAAATCATCATCGATCCATACACAAATACCACCATCGAACTCCTCACCGTAATAGCCATCACTCCACCACCATCGAGCTCAACTCGAGCTCACCCCTTGCTCCATGGTTTCAGAAGTCCATATACCAAACAATGCGTCGAACTCAGAAATACCCATATAGAAATAAAGAGCAAGATCCTAGGAACTCATGTATATTTATTTCATGAATTTAGAGAATTAATTTGTATTTCTAAGAGGAGGTTTGCTTTCACGTTTCTAGCAGAGAGTGGCAGCTGAGAAAGTTGAGGAAGAGATTAGGTTTTAGGAGAAGTCGGATGTAATTAGTAGGGGATACATTGATGATTATATTGATTTGTAACCACTCGTTTACTCCGCCTTCAATTTAAAAATTCCTATAATTACATACGATACCTAAAAATCACGAAACTGGACATGCAGCTACAGTTCGACATTACGAACCCAACGAAACTAGTTTCGTCGAATTTCGACCTCGTATGCTCACACAGCGTATTTTTAACCGTCAAAATATCGACTGTTTCTCACATTAAAAATCGGTACGGCCACATACTGACTCTAAAAATCATGAAACTTGACATCTAACAATAATTTGACATTGCGGATCCAACAAAATTAATTTCGTCGAATTCTGAGGTCGTTTGCAAAACTAGCTATTTTTAAAGCCCTAAATAACCCATTTAAATATATAAATATATTTAAATATAATTAAATTTAATATTTAAAAATAAATATTATCGTAGATATTCACAATAGAATATCATACAGCTCCACTGGGATTTTACAACTTGATCTTCAAATCCCGGTTGAATCGATATTCCAATTTATATTGAAATTCCTTTTATATATCGTTATAAACTATAAAGGAAATTCCATAGCGAATTTTCTAAAATTTGATTTGGACATAATTCAAAATCTACACAACTAAATCCCGATTTTTCTCTTCCACTATAAAAATGTACTTCACCAGCTCCTAACGTTTCTTGTTTCACAGAAATCCAGTTTAAAACGAGTTATGTATATTCGTTTGAAGTTCGAATCGACAATTTACGAACTGCAGCACCATTTCGAGCTCGATTATAATTATATCACAATTTATATGTTCAACCATCGTTAATTAAATATATTCGTTATTATAATTCAACTCTAAATTGAATTATATATCTTGAATTTCCCAATTCATACCATATCACCATTTAAACCAATCCTGATTATTTCAAAATTAAATATATTTAATTATTATTTTAATTAAGTACTCACTCTTATTTAATCCAATGACCATTAAATCCTCTTAATCACCTTTTAAATAATTAAATAAATTAATTATTACATCGCTGAAAATGCGGGTCATTACATAAACCAAACTAGAACTTTTTAAATGCTACAATTATTGCTACCTATTGCAGGATCCCATGGCTTCACGATGAAAATCTTATTGAGCATGATGATGGGGTTGGCTTCAACTATTTTCGTTTTTTCTTCAAAGCAAGATAGATGATAGAAGAACATGTAGCCATTTGATTTGACTTTCATTGATACCTTGAGCTTCCATATTTTTTCAATTGATTAATGATTTTCGTGTATGATAGGGTCTTATCGAGGAAGAAGCTGACCAAATGATCTTGCTAAACTTCTTCTCCAACTTGAAAGATGGCCTTTGACAGAACCAGGCTCATATCTGGGACAATAAGAGGAGTATATGTGGGAGAGAACCTACATGCGTTCACCGGCTTTGATTAGAGCAGAGAAGTCCATTTTGGCTTGACAGCGGTAAGATTAAGGGTATGGAGGACCATAGCCTGCTTGGGGGGGGGGGTCTTGAGGAAGACAAGGAAGAGGGGTCGGGAGCTGGAGGGATGGATTTAGTGCGATGATGTGATTGGATGGGATTTTCAAGGTGGAGAGAGATAAGAGAGCAACGCTAGCTTCCATTAGAGAGGATCTTGACGTTTCAAATATAATTTTAATTGATTGATTGATGAGTTAATTATTATTATTATTATTATTATTACATAAACTTGGTCATTTTTTTAAAAGCATAGCTGAAATGGTTAATATTTATAATTTTTGGTAGTACTACTACAAATACTATTACTATTATAAACTTAGTTGATTTTAATTATATTATAGTAAACTTATTGCTACATAAACCTAGTTAACTTTTTTAACTTGGTTAATATTTTATATTTTATTATTATTATTAGCATATTTGTTAACTTACATCAACTTTGTTAATTGATATTATTATAACCTAGTTAATTTTCATAAACTTAGTTTATTATTATTATTATAAAATTACTTAATTTTTGTATAACTTAGTTAAGGAAGTTAACTTTTATGAACTTAATCTATTTATTATCAGTATTATTATAGAAATTTAGTTAGTTTTTACAAATTTGATAATTTGGTTAATATTTTATAATTTATTATTATCATTATAATCAGTATTATTACAATTATGAACTTAGTTAATTACTGTAAAACTTATTTAATTTTTTTAAATTTAGTTTATTTATTATTATTACTATTGCTACTGTGATTATTGTCTTTAGTTTTATTAGTATACACTTAATTAACTTAAAGAATAGTTCAATTATTATTATTATAATTTTTGTTATTTTTTAAAAATTATTTAGTTTTTATAAATCTTAAATAACGAAGTTAAATTTTGTAATATTTGTAAATTTATATCGATTATTATCAATAGTAAAATTTGCAAATCATAAGTATACTTCATTCTTTAAGGTGGTATATGTTGTTAAATCATTGATTAATGAGTACACTGAATTGAATAAAATGAGTATAATCCGAACTTGTCTAAAGGCCTAGTGAACTCACTAAATAGTACTTGTCAAAGGTCTATGTAATTATGTAACGACCCGGATTTTGACGATCTTGGTTATCCGATATACAACACATATCATCATCAGAGTAAACGCGAATCTCACAGCAGAACGAATAAAATATAACATAACTTTTGAAATACAAACAGTATATGTATACAATAACATTGCAGATTACAACACTTACAACAACAGTGGAAATAAACAATAGCTATATAATCATGAAGCCTCCTTCTCCAAGCTCTCAAAGTATATCTGTAAAAGCCCGACTACTTGACTGCTCATACAAATTTAGGCACCCAAGAGTTTAGGGAAAACAACAAAATAAACTCCGGGTCAGTCATGGGACTGGTGTGAACAAAACTCCAAACACTTGGTTAAATAAAGGATATCTCATAAGACCACGCCGTGAAAACAGAACGGGGTTTTCCCTTATGAGAATCCAAACAACTTTGTAAACAATATCCTTCTGATATTATAATAATGTCTAAATACAAATAGATATCAATCTAGCAGAAACACTTTCATCTCACGTTCTACATATATAGTATACAATCAAAACCGCAAGCACGTATTGGGTAATGAATTTCCAACTATGAAAAGGTATGGAACCACCTTCCGATCAGTGTACTCTAGGAACGACACACTTGAGTTCAACAAGAACATCTTGCAACTCAGCCACACATGACCGACCACTCATTTCGCTTGAGTGTATCGAATGTATATCACCAACGGTTGGGATCAACAACTGTTCCCATATGTATATATATATGGGACAGCATTGATAGATTAAAGAAGCAAATGAATTTTCTCTAGATAGGTGATTATACACCCTACTTCAGAGCGACCAACTTAGCCATGTTGCCAGCCCGATTTCTATCATTTACCGGATGTGAGGCTAGAAGCTACGCTTATCTTTTTACATATCGTATCTTCATTCACTTAGAATGCTACATCGTCATACCCTTTAAATCACAAATTGATTTATCCAAAAATAACACGAGTATATAGCTAAGGGAAACGAATTCCTCCGCCGTCAAACGTGAATACGCTTGAAGAGATCAACTTACATGATCTATCAGATATACTCTATCAAACATTCGTCCATACAAGTTGTCCTGGGACTGGACAAACCGAAGGCACTATTCAGTATATCCGTCTTAGGCAATTGTTATCTAAGATTTATACAACAGCCCTTGCACTTTACTCCGTCTTCAATAATCTTTGGCATATATGATTCGCAACGCTTATGCCAATACATACCGGTTCTACGGATAATAATCCAACAGGTCTCTCCATATTAACAACGTTAAAAATGGTCAAAACTCTGATAGTCTGTGATTTAACTATCAAAGAAAAACACGTGTGCAAACAACGATATTATTTCCAGATGGAAATTATATCGATCAATCATCATTTAACATTTATCTCTTTATTTCATTAATTTACTTATCTCCTGTTACCATATATTTTAAATTCTTATCTTCTATTATCAGAAAAACATTTCCGATTTCTTATTTGAAAACATTTCCAAACTCCTTCACGATCAAACCTTACCATTCCTTAGTTAAGACGAAAGTCAATCAAGTTGGGGTATAATTACCTCTTAGACCTTAACTGAACAACATTTTAACTTCGAAATGGTCAAAGTTTATCTTTTAATCTTTAACAAACTTCCTTACAAAACTTCCGGATTCTACTTATGAATCCACTTCTTTATTGAAAACATTGGTTATAACGATAAGGTTATAATCCCTACTTTCGAAATATCTAACTTCCATTATAACTTTTTTTTTCAATGTGAATAAATAAATAAACACTTGATTTATAAATAAATAAATCTTGATTTAAACACCGAAAGTAAATAATACTTTCCCGAATTCGAAAAAATCAAATTCGACGATTAAGTTTCTTCGAATAACTAATATTCGATTTACTCTCTCTGAATAACTAATATTTGATTACTCTTTCTTTCGAATAAACGATATTCGATAATCTCTCTTTTTGAATAACTAAATTCGATTAACTCCTTTCGATTAACTAAAATCGATAACTTCTTTCGAATAACTAAATTCGATTACTCCTTTTAACTCAATTCGAATGACTAATATACGATAACTACTTTTAACTCGATTCGAATAACTAATATTCGATAACTCCTTTTAACTCGATTTGAATAACTAATATTCGATAGCTCCTTTTTAACTCGATTTGAATAACTAATATTCGATAACCCCCTTTTTCGACTAACTCTAATTGATTTATTCTAATCCGATTAACTCTATTTAATTACTCTATTGGTTAACTTTAACTCTAACTGGTTAACTCTAACTGATCAACTCTAACTGGTCAACCCTAATTGACTAACTCTAACTGGTTCACTTAACTCGATTTCTCCTAACTCGGTTCACTTAACTCGATTTCTCTTAATCGATTCACTTTAACTCGATTTCTCTAAATCGATAACTCCTTTCCTATTTGTCTATATTTATTTCATATTAATGTTTCCTTCATATAATTCTATTTATTTTCTCCAATAAATTCCCCATTTATCTTTATTTATTTTCTAAATAAATAATTCTTTTCCCTTTATTTCCTTTTAAAATTATCCTATTTATTTTATAAACAAGTATTTCTTTTTCTTCAATGCCATATTCATTTTACAAATAAATATTTCCTTTTACACTTTATTTATTTATCAAATAAATAAATTCATTTTCGATTCTATTTGTAAATGGTTTACAAATATTTCTCTTTCTATTTTATTTGTAAATGTTTTACAAATATTCATCTTTCTATTTTATTTTTTTAACAAATAAATATTCCCTTTCAATTCTATTTATTTAACGAATAAATATCCCTTTATCATATCTTATTTATTTTCCCAATAAATGTTTCTTATATGATCTTTATTTGTTTTCCCAACAAATGTTTCTCTTTATAACATCCTTTGATTTTATAAACAATTTCCCTTTAATAAAATCCCTTGATTTTATAATTATTTTCTCTTTAATGCATTCTAATTCATTTATAAACAATATCCCTTTTATAATCTATTTATTTACCAATAAAGATTTCCTTTATCCTTTCCATTTATATGTGTTTTACAAATATCTCCTTTTTCGATTCCCTTCGTAAATGTTTTATGAATATTCCCTTTTCGATTTCATTTGTAAGTGTTTTAGAAATATCTCCTTTTTCGATTCCCTTTGATTTTATAATTAATTTCTTTTAAAAAAAATCCTTTTTCCTTTTATATATAAAATCCATCGATTTTATATAAATAATTTATTTTCAAAATCTACTTGAAAATCTCCTTTCTATTTCCTAGTATTTCTTACGGTATTTAATATACCAAACCACAAAGATCGATATCATTTAAACACACATAATCAAACACATTATATCACATCTTATATTACAATTTATGAACAGAACAGTATTATAAATATTGAGGAGTCCAGTTGGACCCCTCCAACCTGTTTCCCTGCATCACAGATGTTAATCAACATAATAACATCGATTTCATTTCGATATGAAATATTATGATAAACAGAATCAATACTTTATTAACGATTTATATAAATATCGTTATCTATAATTTCAACCAACACATAAGCAATTCAACCAAACAGTTAACACACAGCAATCAGTCATCATTTATCAGTTATAAATATACGTTATAAACATGGAACTGTTCAGAGTTGGTGATTTTTACTCACATTGGCAGTTTATCGTTAAAGAACGATAAACTATTATTTGTTTTGAATCAAACAATTTATTTCGTCATAAATTCAAACAAGCTCCAATCCACTCCCAGTCAGTTCCATTGGTAGTGTCCGTCCATACGATCCTGTTGGATCTTGTTTCGTCCAATTCTGATATCGTAAGGACAAGTTACGATATTAAGAAGTTAACGTACATTAAAATAAAATAAAAATTTGGATTTTATTTCTAACGGACCTTACTTCTTTCTTCTCCGGCCCACCACCAAATGGGAAAGAGTATTTAAAGTATTTTTTTGTGGCTAAAAACATGAATGGGTGGCTCAATTATGCTCACCAATACTTATATTTTAGTTTTTTATATATTCATTTCACCTTCTAAAAATCCGTGTGATCACACACGATATTCAAAAATCACGGAAATGGACATACACCTTTAGTTTGACATTATGGTCCTAACGAAGCTGGTTTCGTCAAATTCCAACTCCGTTTGCTCACACGGCGTATTTTTAACCGTCAAAATATCGACTGTTTTTCACTTTTAAAATCCGTACGGCCACACGGTAACCCCAAAAATCACGGAACTTGGAATCTAACAATCATTTGATGTTGCGGATCCAACAAAATTGGTTTCGTCGAATTCTAAGGTCGTTTGCAAAACTAGCTATTTTAAAAGCCCTATATAACAATTTTAAATATATAAATATATTTAAAATCAATTAAATTTAATATTTAAAAATAAGTATTATCGTAGATATTCACAGTGGAATATCGTACAGCTTCAGAATATTCCTATATGAATTTCTAACTTGATATTTCAAATCCCGATTAAATCGATATTCGCTTTATAATGAAATTCCTTTTATAAATATAAATAAATCGTTATAAATTATAAAGGAATTACACAGTGAATTTTCTAAAATTTGATTTAATCAAAATCTACACGAGGAATTCTCGATTTTTCACTTTCATTAGAACAATATAATTCACCAGCTCCTAATGTTTCTTGTTTCACAGAAATCCGATTTAAAATGGACCCTGTATATCCAGTTGAAGTTCAAATCGCCAAACAGCGAACTACAACGCCATTTCAAGCATGATTATAATTATAATATAATTTATACGTTCAACCATCGTTAATTAAATATATTCGTTATCGTAGTTAAATTTTAAACTGAATTATAAATTTCGAATCTCCCAATTCACACCATATGGCCATTTCAGCTAATTGTGATTGTTTCAGAATTAAATATATTATTTAATAATTATTTTAATTAAATATTCACTCTTATTTAATTCAACGACCATTAAATCCTCTTAATCTCCTTTTAAATAATTAAATAAATTAATTATTATATCGCTGAAAATGCGGGTGATTACATTCTTCCCCACTTAAAATAATTTCGTCCTCGAAATTGCTAAGGTAGGAAACAAGCCCTATTGAATGGTTAGAACTTACTTGTTCACTTCCTAACAGTTTCACTAAAAAACCCAATCCAATTAAAATACTAATTAATTCTTATCGACGTTAATTTTCAAAAATCCTGAAAAAAAATTAACACCTTAACTTTTCGAAAAATTTTGCCAGCACCTCCTTTGTACTGGTCTATCGGTCAAACTCCAACTCGCCTCTCTGGGCCATCTCCAACCCAAAAGAAAATCAAACAACCAAGCGGCTTGCCAATTCGGCTCATAAATCTCATGCTTATATTAAATATAAACTTGTACCTTTTTGTCGGGCATATCAACTCTGTTACTTCCATATGCTATCAACTTAGCATATAACAATGTTATCCCAATCAAATTCTGATCAATTTATCCTCAACACAGCTATTCGCTTATATTCAAAGCAAATCCCATTTCAACTCAAGTTCAATTCTTGATTCCAAACTCTTAACTGGATTATCCAATCACATTTCAAATTCAATTTTCACAAATCAAATCCTATTCGATTTCAATTCAATTTCAGTTACCACTTAACTGGCTTCATTTTAATTCCAATTTGTTTTCACAAATTTCAATTCAAATTTGGTTTTAATCCAAACAATCTTTCCTTGGGAATTTTAAACAGTTCACCATATCGAAAATCAAACTTTCCCTTTCAAGATTCAAAACAACTCATTTCCCAAAAATAATTTGAAAACAAATCTTTGGTAGTAATCCCTCACTTACAAACTCGAAAATGAACACTAATGATGCTGCATAGTCATTATCAGAATTATTTTCCAGCTATCGAAGTGAGTTCAATACTATATCACTTTTCAAAATCATTTCTGAACATTTTCATTTCGAAATCAATTCAAAATACCATTCACAAGGCTTGTAAAACAATTTAAAATCTCCTAGGATTTTAAAATTCTCATATACTTAAACCAGATTCATTTACAACAATTATTCAACTTCCTAGAGTTTTAACTTCAATTCTGATTTAAATTTCAGACTTAATTCATTTCGTAACACTTATACGAATTTTATTTGGTTATGTATATATAACCATCCCAATTTGTAATCTTACTCGATTATAATAACAACCAATATATTATAATCATTCAAATATAAACCCTTTATATCTAAATATAATTTGGGTAAAATTATTTCGTTTACCCTCTTTTCAAAACGTACTATAACGGTTCATCGTATTCAAGTGTAGTAATTCCTATCGATACAGTGGATCAAACTGATAGACTAGAAATTCATAAGCCACTCAATCAATAAATCTCCTGAGACGACCCCGAACCCCGTACTGACGATGGCAAGGGTAATCTTTGGAATATAACATAAAAACAGGTAATAGCAGAACAGAAATAAATAATTGCACCAGATAATGCACAATAGAATATACTAGATAAATGCAATCATCAGAGTTACACAGTATACAGGATCATACTTAGTACCAATACAGTTCAGCTATACATAAATGTCTACAGCGGAAAACAAACATAATGTACAATAGGAGCTGAACAACATAAAAAGAGATAAATAATAGAATCCATCTTCAGCTCCAGCTATCCAGAAAGAGCCAGCTAAACCTGAATAAAAGGCTGCCCGTGTAAAAAAAGGGGCACCCGAGTTTGAAAGTGAAACAAACTACGAGTCAGTCACGGGACTGGTATGAGAAATCTACTCAACACATTTAAAATATGGCTAATCACAGGACCACGCCACTTTCGTGGAATGGGTTTACTCCATTGGATTGCCAGTGCTTCAAAAACAAATAGATCTTTTAAACATCGCAATGCTTTTTATAAAAATGAATCCATTATAAGACTCAGTTCCCATCATACAATGCAACGCCGACCGGAGGATGGAGTTTTACCTTATAATGGTCAAAATATGCTTGATACGAATAAGACAAAAGCATTTGATATTATTACTAGTGTTTATAGGTTTCTCAAAAACAATTTCAGTCATAACTATCAATCATAGACGGCATGGGTACCATATATCATGTCGCCATATATATATACAATCAAAACCACACAGACACGTATTTGGAAATTGGATTTCCATCATGAACCAAGGCAAAAGATAGTCCTTACTGAATTCAAGACAATCTAGCCATTGTCTCAGGACCCAGACTCAGGTGGGCCCTTGGAGCGACAGGGCCGGTCCACTGATGTGGATTAAAATTCCTGAACACTACGTTTTCCCGCCCTATGGGGCGTAAATGAGCCAACGAATGACTCCATCGGTCTTAGATCGAACGATATATCTGAGGCGCATTGCTATCCATCATCCACATAAGTAAAATGTCAGGCCATGTAAAAACACTGACATAACTCCTATCTAGAAAGAAACGCATGCCCTCCCTGAGGTCCTTCTCCCGTTTCTGGTTCATACCGGGGTGTGAGGCTCGAGAATTCACGTTATACACAAAGCTACGCCACACAGGCGGTGCTTTGATCATCAATCACAAGACTTTGCTTTTCAACAGAAGTCCTGATCACTGCATCTTAGCATGCCACACAGGCAATTCACACCATGCAACTGATGGCTATCAATCACATAGGATAAATTCCAATGTCAGACACACAATCCATTTACAAGTCCGTTCTGGGTCGGAACGAAACCAGAGGCACTATATACCTCTCAAACCCATAGATCTCCACGTACGTCTGGAAGATCACCACTCATTATCCATATTTCGGGATGCCTCCCAATCAGGACATCAGTTACCATCCAAACGAGGTGAAGATTTTCGGTCTTCAACCACCGTCTTCATCTTCGATTTCTTATCGTCGATTTAGTTATTCAGAATGGGATAAACCCGGTCTTTCTGAGCAACTATAGTATATAATAAGCAAGTGCTGTTCGAACACAACATATGCACATTTCAATTCATTAGTCGCTAACCGTAAATCAGTAAGAGAACGATTTCCCAAATATTAACCCCGAAGGCCGAAACCAACATCAGATCAAAACCCAGGAAACCATTCGACTTAGCCAACCTTCGGTTAGTTCCTAAATTTCACATCCATATCGTTTATAATATTTTATAACGATTTATCGCTATTTTTATTTATTTTAAAATAGCCAATTTATTCAAATGACGCTTCGGGCCATAACGCGGCCGTGGCGCTGTTTTTCTTCAGATTTGATTTACACATATCTGAAAATCTAACCGTCAGATCTTCACAAAATTTATATCATTAGAAAGATCTTTTCAAAACGAATCCAATGGTTCCAGTTTTGGGAAAATCCGATGGTCGTATCTCTCGGTATAATCATTTGAAGTTTCAATTTCAAAATACGAACTACAGCGTCGTTCTTCGATTTAATTTAATTATATATATATATATATATATATATATAAATATAATCAATTCTGGCGATGTTTTTCTTCTGATTTGAATTAAACATTCCAGACAATCTAACCGTTGGATTTTCACAAAGTTGGTGTCGTTGGAAAGATATTTCCAAAGCGAACCCAACGGTTTCGGTTTCGGGAAAATCCGATGGTCAGATCTCCCGCACTAATCATTTGAAATCATGGTTTCGAAACACGAACTGCAGCTTCGCTATTCGATATATTTCAATTCTGTAACACCCCGAAAATTCTATAACTGTGAAATTAACAAATTAAAGTATAATTAATCTGAAATCAAAGAACTAAGGGAAACGGGATACGCCATTGCGTTCGTCTCGGAAAAATACGCGAAATAGAGTCTGAGTTTTCGAAAAACGGAGTCCGTATGAAGAAGATATAGCCTTCGGAAGATTGAGAATTAAGTTTAAAATTCAAATAGAATAAAATAAAGTTTAAATTCGAAAATGGGGCCCAATGGGCCAGGGCGGAAAAACGCCCGCCTGACGCACCCAGGTCGACTGGGCTGTCGACCTGGTCTAACCAGGTCGACAGGGCTGTCGACAGGGGTGTCGACCTGGTCCAGACCCAGGTCGAGCCCAGTCTAACCCGGCTGGCCTATTCTCTATGTGGTCGATTTTCTGTGGTCTGCTTTGTCACTAGGGCTAGGTGGCAAGTTTTAATTGGTCTCTCCTTAGAATGAATGGCTACGATCAATCCAGGCAACATCAATGGTCCTAATCAGTTCCTAACCTCTATATAAACAACCCTAGACTAAACCCTAATCTATTCATTCTAAAATAAGAACATAGCCGCCATGTTGCTGAGGAACGACTAGGAGTAGCCATCAAATTGGAGAGAGGATTAGGAGGAGGATTCTAAAGCTTAAAGCAACCTAAACAAATCAATTCAACAAAGGAATTTGCGTCTTCAATCCCTAAATTAGAGAATTCATCACACCATTGTAAGTAGAGTATTACTTTGGTATGAATAAACAATTGTGTTGGTTTGTATGCTTGAATTGTGGCAATAAAGTTGTTCATATTTGTGCGTTCTTATCAATTTGAAATATTATATACGTTTGGATATTCTTGAATTATGTTATTCATGTTATAAAGAACTACATGCGGTAGTTCTATGCAAGTATACGTTTAGAATATTTCGCAAATTATGTAATCCATGTTGAAGCTACATGTATGTAGTTGATTTAAATTCATGCAAGTTTGGGGTTTTGCTACTATGCCATCATGATGTATATTTTTGTGCATAAATCATTTTGTAAGTAATTAGAACAAGTTTGGTTATTATAATCCATATGAAATTATGTTGAGAATTTGGCATCATGTATTAAGCCATGCTTTTGTACTAGAAAACCTATTTGCAAACTTATGAATATGGCTAGGCTATGAATGATATTTGGCATAATTGAAATCCATGATTAAGTCTATCTTGTTTACAAGAATTATATGATGACATATGTGGTACATAGTTAGGATTAGATTCAAAATCCCTTTTTGCAAGTTTACATGACTAAAGTAAGAATCATGATTTCATGTTAGAGATATTTATGCCATGCTTATGTTTGACATTATGCCATGCTTATGTTAGAAATATTTATGCCATGCTTATGTTTGACATTATGCCATGCTTATGTTAGAAAAATTTATGCCATGCTTATGTTTGACATTATGCATAAATAAAAGTATAGGTTCATGTTGTAGTTATGACTATGTGTCAATAATGATACCCAATTTAGACTCTTATCTCAACTACAAGTTCACATGCTTTGATTCATGTCACCTATGCTTTATGACCAAAGTATATGTCACTACTATGCAAGTACACCAGTTTCTATTTTGTATTCCCAACGTCATATTGCAAGTTCATACGCTCACCTTCCCCTTTTTGTGTATGTAATCACGCCATAAGCCTCCCCTTTTCGCATGGCTAAATTGGGCTTTAAAAGGCTAAGCCCAATATATATATAAACGGACGTGTAGAACGGGGGAAAATAACGTTGGGTTAAAATTACTAATGAATGAAAATATAAAATAGAAGGGCCCAAGTTCAAGTATGGGTTGGGCCCATGATTGGTGTAACCTTTACACCATTAACTTAATAATGGGCCGCAAATATTTACATATAAGAAATAAAGAGGAATGACAAAATATGTAAATGTAGAACATACGATGTGTTTAACCCGAGGTTGGATTGAGTTGTGATGTAAACCTGCCCGAAACCGCCCGGCTGTCCAGTAGTCACAACAATACCTATCCAATGTGGGAGGTTAAACATGGAGCCCAGCAAGGACCCGAGGTTAGACTGAGTTGTGGCGTAAGACTGGCCGGAACCAACCGGCAACAGGCAGCCACAACAATACCTGTCTAATGTGAGAGGTCAGGGCCTTAATAAGACAATTAAGGCTGAGTCAGGATTGATAGGATTAAGTGAACTAAAGACTTAATCAAAATGGAACATGCTAAACAAAACGGACTGGTGGGGGTTAGGTTAGGGAACACTTAACCAACTTAGCATGTTGGCTAGAGATAGAAAACCTAGTAACGGGGGACCCTTTTCAGCAGTAACCCTAGAAGGTGTATCAGGATACCCTGAAACTAGGCAGGGTGGGGCACGATTACTGGGCTGATTGTAAGAGGTCAAAGCGACGGCGGTGGTGTAGCAGTGTAGGTTCTAACGGAGTGCGGGCATGCACACACTCCGGCGCTGAAAAATAAGGCACTGGACACCAGTAGCATACCTGTGCACTCTAAGGTTGTGTCGGGTTGCCACTATGGGACTTGATACACCCCATGGTGGGACCAGCATAGGTAACTACAACATCGGGGGCCGTAAGACACATGTAACTATGCGAGTAGGAGCCGATCATCATAGAATGGATCACATCACCCTGATTATGGGGTGCCAGTTGGAAACTAGTTTATATGGGTTCAGAGATTAACATGGGGTACGATAGTATATTCGACCCTAGACAACTTAACCAAGTTTATAGTGCTTGCCCACTTCTTGTTATACTTATCATACCCAGTTCTTTATTCATAGACAAAATAGTACTAGACTTACTCAGGGTTTATGTCTGACTCTACTTTTCTTTCGTCTTCTTTCTTCCGTTCCCCCCCCCCCCAGGTCCTCAGGGAGGGAACACAGCAGCTTGATCAGCCTTGACATCCAGCTTGAAGAAGAGAAATGTATTGCTTGGACTTTCCTGTTTTGAACTATGGCTTTGGACAATCCACTATGGGGGCTTTTGCAGTTTATCTATGTTTTATTTATGCTTCTTTAAATAATGTACTCAAGACAGATTATGAAAGTGTTATGTTATGTTTTTGGAAAGGATGTTGTTGTAACACGTATTTGACTTTATGAAATAAAGTTTGTTGTTCTTCCGCTGTTTACAAATATGTGTTCTTATATCTGTCTTGTATATCTGTGACTTGTACTTATAAACCTCCACCAAAATTAGGGCATTCCCTTTGAGAGTGACCCTAACGGAGGTGGGGTGTTTCAAATTCTATATATATATATATATATATATATATATATATATATCGATTCTTCGATTTCAAAACTATATTCTTTTCATACATTTGATAAAATGATATTTTTATCCAACATACATTCACTTCAACACTTCACTATTTTTAACAATTCATGTATGTAGTAAAAATGTGATTTTTATTGTAAAACGATTTATTTCAAAACCCGACTATTTTATATAGTTAATAAAGGTGATAAAAATAGGATTTTTATTATAAAACAATTTATTTCAAAACAAGATTATTTTATATAGTTCATATTGATGATAAAAATAGGATTTTTATTATAAAACAGTTTCTTTCAAAATACGAATACCATTCAACACATGAATTTCAATTCAACGAATGAATTTCGATTCAACACATGAAGGTTTTCTATAGTTTGTATATATATAGTAAAAATGTGATTTTTATTGTTAAAACAAATTATTCAAAACACGAATACCATTCAACACATGAATTTCAATTCAACGAATGAATTTTGATTCAACACATGAAGGTATTCTATAGTTTGTATATATAGAGTAAAAATGTGATTTTTATTGTTAAAACAATTTATTTAAAACACGAATACCATTCAACACATGAATTTCAATTCAACGAATGAGTATCGATTCAACACATGAAGGTTTTCTATAGTTTGTATATACAGGGTATAAATGTGAATTTTATTGTTAAAACAATTTATTTAAAACACGAATGCCATTCAACACATGAATATGATTCAACGAATGAATTTCTATTCAACACATAAAGGTTTTCTATTCAACAGACGAATATAGTTTCAACACAGGAAAATAATTCTAACGCATGAATATTATTCAAAATTTCGGCATCATAACGGCAGGGTAGTTAAAACCGGGATCGTCCCTAGTACGGCACCTCGCTCTACCTTAAAGCCTCGCAACTTTTGACAATGGGGAATCATGCATCTAGTTCGCACGCAGGCGGCATGTATATTTTTTTCATTTCCACAAACTAATCCTATGTGGTATCAACCAAATATTTCTCAACCACAAACGGGTATTTTTCAACCACAATCAGTCAATTTCAACCATAAACAATTTCAATCAACCATTCGCTATCAATCAATTTTCACACCAATCACAACCAACAAATATCGTCCATGGTTTGTGGACGAGGGGCGTATATATATATATATTTATATATAGCATTTCACTTCTATTTCAACACATATATAATTTTTACAACGCATATACAACTTATACATCGAACGTACAACTTATACAACGCTTATACAAGAGGTGTACAATGCTTATATAACTCATACATCGATTATATAATTTATACATCATCGTTTTCCATATCGTTTATAATTTATAAATCTCACATTGGGTTCCACTCCACCAAAAATAGCATAAGGCTCAGAAAAATATGCGGTCTCTTCTAGAATGTAGAAGACGTCCACACGAGTCCACTGTCTCTTGTTTCACTGAATTTCATCAACAAATGAAAAAGATATGATTTTTACAGTGAAATCAAAAACCGTAGTGCTTTAAACTGCTATAATATAGTATGTATAATTTTCAGTCGTACCTCAGCAGTTTGGTTCGAAATTAGGTTTCAAATTTTCAGCTAATTCGTTGATCGATACGGGGATCGGGTTGCACGAGATCGAAGGGGAAGGAGAGGCGCTCAGGCGCCGGAAGTGGGCCCCAGTTCGGTGGCCAGGCGTGGCCGCGGCGGCGATCCAAAGGTCTCGACTTTCGAGACCCGTATCTCCCCGAAAACACCATGAAAAAATCCAATCCTGGTATGGATTTGAAGCTCGTCTCGAGCTCTTCAAAATCTTCAACTGGAGGATGGATTTTTATTGAGCGTGGAATAATAAGTCAAGGAGGGAAGCGTGGGAAGGGTTTCCGCCGTTGTTCTGGATGGTATCGGGGAGAGAGATTGTGAGGTAGACCAATAGGATATTTTTATTTATTTATATATTTTTAAATTTCCAAAATACGCCTTGTCACATACGGACTCCAATCCAAACCCAACGACTGTCGTCCCTAGCGTTTTACCCCCATTTCCAACACAATGGGATATGTTTTGAAGGCCCATTCGAACGTTTCAGTCGGTTTTCCTTCAAATTAAAATATAAAACATTCAATATTTGATTTGAACGTACATTTAAATTTGCCAGGGCCACAAACTGATTCGAAAAATTCCAGAAAAATAATTCTAGCTATGTTTTGACGATACGGTCCCAACAAAACCAGTTTCGTCGATTTCTGAGACCGTTTGAAAAATGGCCCTTTTCTGGTCGATCTAATTTAACTTTAATTGACCAAAACACGTTTTCCTTGGCCACGGTCACATATTAACTTCAAAAATTATGAAATTTGAAACCTACCAATAGTTTAACATCCCGGATCCAACAAAAGTGGTTTCGTCGAATTCCGAGGTCATTTGCAAAATAACCATTTTCACGGGCTATATAAATTCCTTAGCGACCTTTCTGAAAATTCATTTAGCCATAACTTTTGCTTCCCACAATGAAACATCGATTTTTCAGATTTGTTAGAAAGGTTTTCACTAACAGATTTAAATATTTTTGGTTTCACTCAAATCCGTTTGGTTTTGCACCAGGTACAGTCAGTCAAAGTTTGAATTCAAATTTTGAAACTGCCGCGCCATTTCAGGCCTTGTTTATATTTCAAAGTAATTATATCTATTCTCAATGTCGATTCAAACTCACTTTTCATTGGTATTATTTAAAATATTTATTTTAAATATTTAAAATCCACTAAAATAGCCAATTTAAAATTTTTAAATTGGTTCAGATTTTCCGGGTGGTTACAATCTCCCCCACTTAAAACTCCCCGAAAAGGAACAAAGTCGAAAGTGGTTTGATTAATCAACTCTACGTTCAATCTGGCTTCCATTCTCCAACTTTTCAGTTTCTAAGAATTTTCAAATTCTTCAAAAATTTGGCTAACACACGGAATTTTCGAAAAATTTCGCCATAACCTCCTTTGTACGGGGAGGGGTTTGGAATTTTATTGGGCCGTATTAGGTACCCAATAAATCCTATAAAGCATACACATATTTATAGTGATATAATCTGGTGTTTACAGGGGAGCGTGTATGTAACAACCCGAAAATCTGGGCCAGTTTAAAATTTTTATTTGGGCGATTTTAGCGAATTTTGATTATTTAAAATATATTATTTTAAATAATATCGACGAGAAAAATGTTTAGAATTGAATTCGACGTATATATTTATATACGTCGTCGTTAGAATATAAATAATTATATATAATTATATAAGGAATTGAAAATGGCGCGGTAGTTCGATAATTCGATTTCAAACTTCAAATGAATGTACCGGGTGCAAAATAAACCGGATTTTAGTGAAACCAAAAACTTAGGATCTAATTGAGGATATCTTTCCAACGAATCTGAAAAATCAAAATTTCATAGCGGGAATCAAAAGATATGTCCAGTTGAAAATTCTGAATATTCGCTATGAAATTCAGGCCCTTAAAATGGAAATTTTGCAAACGACCTCGGATTTCGACGAAACCGCTTTTGTTGGATCCGGGATGTCAAGTTATAGCTAGGTTTCAAATTTTGTAATTTTACAAATCAATATGTGAGCGTGGCAAAGGAAAACGCGTTTGACCAGTTTCAGTTGATTTTAATCGACTGGAAATTGGCCATTTTTCAAACGGTCTCAGAATTCGACGAAACTAGTTTTGTTAGGACCGTATCGTCAATACGAAGCTAGAAAATATTTTTCGGGAATTTTTCGAGTTAGTACGTGACCCCGGTAAATTGAAATGCGCGTTCAAATTCAATATATATAGTTATATGTTGTTTTGACGAAAACCGATCGAAATGATCAAATCAGCCTACGATACATATTCCATTGTGTTCGGAATGGGGGTGAAACGCTATGGACGACAGGCGGTGGGCCTCGTTTAGAGGTCGAATTTAAAAGTTGCTTTATGGGATTAAATATAATATAATAATTATTATAAAACCCTTTAATTTCCCCTTTCCTCTTCTCAAACCGTTGACTCAGTAAAAAAAAACGAAATCGAAAAGGGCGGAATCGCTCCACCGCCGCCTTGGCCGCCCACCGCACAACCACCCTCCTCCACGTCGTCGTTGGTGGCCTCTCTCTCCCTCCCGCTCCTCTCTTCTCCGTTCCAGTCAAACCCCAGCACCCCAAAACCCACAGACCCGCCACTTCCCGAACCCTACAACTCCGCCGCACCTTCAGGTGGCCGCCGCCGTGCCTCTGCCGCACTCCTCCAGCTCCGACGAGCCCCCACCGCAAGCAAACACCCCCCTCCAACCGATAGCCCATTGAGCTTTTTCATTTATTTATTTACGTTGTTTTGATTTCAATTTTCTGAATTAAAATAGCATGTTATAAAATTCAGATTTGAGTACAAGTTATATATGTTTAATGATAGGATTTTTATCATGAAAGGTTGAATATTTTTATCATGAAAGGTTGGATATTTTTATTCATGGAAGATTATATTTTTAATATGAAGTCGAATTGACAAGAACCAGATTTTTATATATTGAACATCGAAGTAAAAATATGATTTTTATATTTTTAAAGTATTAAAAATATGATCTTTACTATATAGAAGATGTAAAAATATGATTTTTGTTTATGTAGAGAATTAAAAATATAATTTTTACATGATAGGAATATTAAAAATACCATCTCTATATGTGTAACAAAGAATAAAAATTCGATTTTTATATATTGAATAGTAAAGTAAAAATTCGATTTTTATAAATTGAATAGCGAAGTAAAAATTCGATTTTTATATATTGAATAGCGAAGTAAAAATTCGATTTTTATATATTGAATAACATAGTAAAAATGTGATTTTTACATATGTAGAGAATACGGGCGAAGAAAGTGATAAGAGGCGAGAACAGTGAAGATTTCCTGCATTAGAAGTGCCGTGGAGTTGGATAGCTATCTGTGAGAATTTCTCACTCTTCAATTTCATTTCTAGTTATATATATATATATACTAGGATGCAGACGGTGCTTAGTAGCACCCGACACAGTTGTCCACAGACCATGGACTTGTTTGTTTGGTTGCATAGATTAGTTAGATGATTTGATTTGAAATTGAATTGTTTGGTGAATTTGATTGATGTGTGAATGGCGTGGGCCTTCACTAGACCGGGGATAAGGCTAGGCCTCGTCCCGTTTCTAGTATCGTGCCGTTATGTTTTCTAAAAATAAGTTAGAAAAATAAAGATAACATTTTATTTAATAAATGAATCTAATAGAAAATTCACAGGTTGAATAAAATAGTTTGATCGTTAAAAATATAATTTTAACGTGAATGTGAATAAATAAATATTCATTTACAAACCGGACGGTTTGTTTATGTACACCTATTTGAAGGACATTGATTGGGACGATAAATTTTACACATCGCCCAACTGCACAAATAAAAATCTGTGTTTGATTGCTTGAAACCCTATACGGGTATTGGGATGATATTTGACGTACACTAATCCCGATTGTTTAGTTGTATGTCGATCGATTGATTGACAGGCTGTTATAAGCGTTGAATATTTATATTTGATGCTTATACAGTGTAGAATGCACTTTGGGTGATGGTTGATTATTCATCATTGTTGATATATACATGTGTTGTAGAAAATCCATATAATTAACATTATATGGTAATTGATTGGGCCTCATTCCAGTTTCGAAAAAGAAATATTTGAAATAGAAATATTTGAAAATAGAATATTTGAAAAAGGAATATTTGAAAATAGAATATTTGAAAAAGGAAATATTTGAAAAAGGAAATATTTGAGATAGAAATATTCGAAATAGAATATTTGAAAATAGAAACATATGAAGCCGTGTTGATTAGATTGACGCCATTTTGACGTAAACGATATTTATATCGGTTTTATTCATTTTGAAATGAATTGAATTGAAAGTGATTTCGAAATGAATTGAATATAAAGTGATTTCGAAATGAATTGAATATAAAGCGATTTCGAAATGTATTGAATATAAAGTGATTTCGAAAGGAATAAAATATAAAACGATTTCGAAATGAATTGAATTGAAAACGAATTCGAATTGAATTTAAAACGAAGTGAAATGAATTCAAATTGAATTGAAACTTGAATTGAATAGAAATGAATTTTAAAACGAATTTATAAGGAAAAATTCAATTTTGATATAAATTGAAATAGAAGTTGAAATTGTTTTTGAAACGAATTTAAAAACTATTTATAAAAATTCGTTTTAAATAGAAATCGACGAAATATATATTATATATATAATATAATGGCCTAAATAGAACGCGCTGCGCTGCGGCAGTTCGTGAATTTCGACCATTTATTTCAAACGGACATTACGGGAGATCCGACCGTCGGATTCTCCTAAAACCGGAACCATTGGGTTCGTATCGAAAAGAGCTTTCTAACGGATATTTGAAATTTGAAATCTAACGGTTGGATTTGGAATTATGTCCAAATCAAATTTGAAAAAGGTCGCTGTAAGTGCAGTTCGATGGCCATTGATGGAAATCGACTGTACGGGCCTTGATAAAATTATTAAAAATAATAATAAATTGTGTAAAATCATAAGAAATGATTTGTGAAGATTTGGGATGAAAAACTCCATATTTGAAAAGATAAAAAAAGATTTTTATCGAAATGAACTAGTTTTGAACTAGAATTATAATTCTATTTATTTTTAAATAAATAAATTGAATTTAAAAAGGGTTTTAAAAATAACCAGAATTTCCAATGATTGCATTGGAGTGGATTTGAATCGAAATTGTCTTCGGAATATTTCGATGTTGGAATTCGTGATTATACAGATGTTGTTATGGAAATTTGAAAGATATAGATATATATATATCGTTATTTCCAATACGATATTTGTTAGTCATAGAAGTTGATATTGAATATAAGCCGGTATATTTTCTATTCAGAGCCTTGTGTTTAATATCAAATGTGATTTGGGTTTGTCGTGAATGGTGTCTTCATTAACACTGTTCTTGAATCCAGTTGAGAAAAAGATTGAATCTTTTTATTTATATTTAATGAAGTGTACCAATTAAATAATATTTAATTGAATTGATATTGATTTTTGGGTTTATCGTGAACAGTGTTTTAAATAACACTTGTTCTTTAACCCGACAATTAATGTGAGGTGATTTGGGGTTTATCGTGAACAGTGTTTTAAAATAACACTTGTTCTTTAACCCGACAATTAATGTGAGGTGATTTGGGGTTTATCGTGAACCGTGTTTTAAATGACACTGATTCTTTAACCCAGTTAACGATTAAAACTAAGTGGAGTTTTAATGAATCTTTAATTAGATTGAAATGATCGAGAATGGAGTATCACCAGTTTTGCTCCAGGCGATAGTTAAATCTTTAATTAGATTTGAAACGTGAAATGGTAATTGAATTTACCGATAACATCGTGGTGTTAGATATGAAGTACTACCAGTTTTACTTCATGGGATGAATAGGTTGGGATTGGGAAATTAAAACAAATGATTACTTTAGTAAGGTTTGCTAATCCCGACTAGTTTTGAATTGATATTCAAAAATAGATTAAAGAATAAATTCAAGAAATTTATCTTGGATAAAATTAATGGGAACCTTTCCCTATGAATGTAAAATTTAGAAACTAACGTTTGATTAGCCAAGCAGAATGGTTTTCTGGATATTGATCTGATGTTGGTTTCGGCCTTTGGGGTTAATATTTGGGGAATTATTCTCTTGATCAATTTACGGTTAGTGACTAATGAATTGGAATGAGGCGTATGTTGTGTTTGTGTAACACTTATTTAAAATATACGCGAGTTATTCGGGAAGACCGGGTTTATCCCATTCTGAATAACTGATACGACGATAAGTCGAAGATGAAGACGATGGTCGAAGACCAGAGGTCTTCACGTCGTTTGGGTAATTACTGATGATCTTGATTGGGCTGTACACCCAAGAAGATGGAAACAGTTGGTGATCGTCCAGACGTACTTGGAGATCGATGGATATGCGGGGTACCAGGTGCCTCCGGTTTCGTTCAGACCCAGAACGGACTTGTAAATGGACTGTGTGTCTGACATTGGAATTTAGTCCGTGTGATTGATCTCTATTAAATATATATCTGTTTGGCGGCAGAGAATTTATTCTTTTGCTTAACGCCCTTCTCTGAGACGTACGAGCTCAGGGGTTATATATTGATGGATATCAAACGCATGGAGTGAATTGCCTGTGTGGCATGCCTAAGTGGTAATTGATCGAGGCTTCTGTTGAAAAGCAAAGTCTTGTGGTGATGATCAAATCTCGGCCTTAGTGGCGTAGCTTTGTGTAACGTTTACTTCGCGAGTTTTGCACCCCGGTTGTGAACCAAAAATGGGAGAGGACCTCAGGGAGGGCATGCGTTTCTTTCTAGCTAGAGTGGTGTCAGTGACCTTCCAGCCCTGACATTTATATACTTTTCACCTGTGTGGTTGTTGTTGTTATGAGGCGCCTCGGTTTGATTGGACGATCCGGGTCCGATGGAGTCATTCGTTGGCTCATTTACGCCCCAAAGGGCGGGGAAACGTAGTGTTCAGGCATAATAATCCACATCGGTGGGCCGGCCCTGACGATCTAAAGGCTTGCCTGCGCGCTTGCCTGTGGCTCGGGCTAGAGAGTCACGAATCGGTAGAGGATGATCCCTAGCCTCGGTTCATAGATGGAAACCCAATTTCCAAATACGTGACTTTGCGTTTTTTGATTGTATAACCTATATATGGCGACATAGTGGTATGGGGCATTCATGCCGCCTATGATTGATACTTATGATTTGAAGTTGTTTTATACACTATACACCTATAATAGTATCAAATGATTTGTTTTAAACGTATCAAGCATTCTTTGGCTGTTATAAGGGAAAACCCTATCCCCCGGCTTGCGTTGCATTGTGTGATAGGACCTGGGACTTATAACAGCTTCATTTTTCTTTATTTAGCATCGCGCTGTTTGTTTTATGCACTGGTATTCTTGGGAGAAAACCCGTTCCGTGTTATACGGCGTGGTCCCTCGATTTACCTAACTTCAAAATAAAGATTAATAACTGTTTTAGTTCTCACACCAGTCACATGACTGACCTGGAGTTTATTGTTTTAACCTAAACTCTGGGTGCCCCTATTTTTGACACGGGCAGCTAGTAGTTTTGGTTTTGCAGATTTATATTCACAGGATCCTGGTTTACAACTGGAATGATATTCGGAAAGCTTTGTATCCATATACCTCTTCTAGTTGTGTATTGTATTATTTTCCGCTGCGATGTATTTAATTGTAATTTAAATCTCTGTTATTTCTGTGTAATATTCATGTATACTCTGTATATTCTTGTAATCTGATGCATTGTTGTAATATACAATGAAATGTTCTTCCGTCTGTGTTCTGTTGTGGCTTGTTCTCGAACTATCCGACGCTTTCCTTTACGGGGAGGTTGCGGGTCGTCACAGTGTATAGATAATAACTCCAGAGAATAAATTCTCGTCACCCTGTCAAAGCCTGAGGGAGTGTGTATTTTAATTGCTCCAGAGGATAAATCCTCGTCACCTCGTCCCATGTGGGAAATAAATAATCCATGTGCCATATCTAATGACTAGAGAGACGTGATTATAGTCAACTCCACACCCGTGTGGTTTTTTTTTTATTAATTTGGCAATTTATCGTTACATTTTATATGGTCCATATCAGTCTTCAGTTCAACCTGTAAAATATATTCATCGGCATACAAGCCTCTCGCTCGTATGGTAAATCTTCCACTTCGTCACACAAGCTCCAAATGCTTATGTGGTATATGATGAAGTATGCCATGTAGTGTAGTTCAAAATTAATTGTTACTCTCCTATGGCGATATTTATTATTACACACAGAATAACCAGCACTCCGCATCCAATGGCATTCACAGGAGTTGATATAATAATATTTCACATCCAACTCATTAAGGTTTACCTATTTGTCAGGCACGCAAATAATTTCTTTACTCAACAGCTAATCCAATTACCAGTTCAAACATATATAATGCATATGTATATATTTCTATTTATTTCTAAATCAGTTCAATGTGTGAGTTAATCGAATAAATCCTACCATTCATTCTCTTATTAATTAAATTAACTATCGTTTCAATAATTTAATTAATCCAATTTACTATCACACAATGCAAATAATGAGCAATTGTTTTTAACTTTTCAAAAATATACTAATCCATTCCTATATTCTTTTAAAATCATTCAGACTATAGAATTAAAAGTTTACATCCATGAAAGGAAAATAACAACAAAGTAGAGAACTAAATGGTAATGCAAAGTATGGTAAATGTACCTTGCACCGGAGTCAATCAGAGATATCCACTCGGCACCTAGGATAGGCTTTCTGAATGCTCTCCTCAGTTTCCCAAGTACAATCTCGTGGATCTCCACTCCATTGCACTTTGACAAAGTGAACCTTCTTTTTCTTCAGCTCTTTGGTTTCTTTGCCAATAATCTTTAGCGGCTCTCTTCTCACAGCCAATTCTGGAGTAATTTCAATATCATGTTGAGAAGCTTCTTCCACGATCAAATCTGGATCATGAACGTGCTTTCGAAGTTGAGATATGTGAAATACATCATGTACCCCCGGCAACCAATCAGGCAATTTAACCCTATAAGCGAGAGTTCCAATCCGTTCAAGAATAGGAAATGGACCAATGAATTTGGGCGCCAACTTCCCTGCTTTACCGAACCGGATAACTCCTCTCATCGGCGATACTTTCAAATATACATAGTCGCCAACAGCAAATGATATATCTCTTCTTCTCTTATCGGCATAACTCTTTTGTCGGCTTTGAGCGGCGAGTAATCGTTTCTAAATAAAATCGACTTTGACGGCAGCTTCTCGGATCATATCTGGCCCCAACACAAGTCTATTACCGGGTTCGACCCAACAAGCAGAGGATCGACACGGTCTACCATACAATGCTTCGAATGGCGACATTGTCAGGCTCGCTTGGTAGCTGTTGTTATATGAGAATTCAGCCAAATGCATATGGTCTTCCCATAATCCACCGAAATCTAGAACACAAGCCCGCAATAGATCTTCTAAAATACTATTCACCCTCTCAGTCTGAGCATCTGTCTGAGGGTGATAGGCGGTGCTCAAGTTCAGCTTTGTTCCCTGCTCTACTTGAAATACCTCCCAGAACTTGCTAGTGAATATTGGATCTCTATCACTATCTATACTGATCGGCACTCCGTGTAGTCTAACAATTTCCTTGAAGTAAATCTGCGCCAGACTCTGAGCAGTTCTGTTTGATCTGACAGGTATGAAATGGGCGGTCTTCGTGAAGCGATCTACGATCACCCAAATACTGTCATTTCCTTTCCTGGTTCTGGGCAAACCATCTATGAAATCCATGGAAATATGTTCCCACTTCCAACTTGGAACGTCCAGCGGTTGCAACAATCCAACAAGTTTCTGTTGGTCGCTTTTGACTAGCTGGCAAGTAGGGCATCGACTAACATATAAAAAATGTCCCTCTTCATCGACTTCCACCAGAAAGTGTGTTTGATGTCATTATACATTTTGCTTACTCCCGGATGGATACTAAGTTTTGACTTGTGGCATTCATCCAGTACTTCCTTTCGGAGCTTAGCAATGTTAGGAACACAGATTCGACCTTTTAGCCTTAGAACCCCATCATTATACCCCTGAAAACTCGAGGGTTCGCCTTTCTGAATTATCTCTCTGATCTTCTGAATGAAGTGATCATACTTCTGAAGAGTAGATATTTTATCTATCAATGAAGTCATGATAATAAAACTAGCGATCATTTCATTCTTTCGGCTTAACGCATCGGCCACGACATTGGCTTTCCCTGGAGTGTATAGAATCTCAAAATCATATGCTACAAGGAACTCTAGCCAACGTTGTTGCCTCAGATTCAAGTCCTTCTGGGTGAACAAATACTTCAATGACTAAGGGTTTATATACAGTTCGAATTTCTCACCCAGAAGATAGTGTCTCCAGATTTCCAAAGAGAATACGATAGCCAACAACTCAAGATCATGAGTTACGTAGTTTTTCTCGTGCGGCTTCAGCTGACGGCTAGCATAAGCAATCACTTGACCTCTTTGCATTAACACTGCGCCAAGGCCTTCTCTAGAAGCATCTGTCCAGACTTTTATATCCTGATTGCCGTCGATAATGGTTAACACTGGAGCAGTCGTTAATCTTAACTTTAGCTCTTCAAAAGCCTCCTCACATTCTGGAGTCCATTTGAATTTTGAGTGCTTCTTTGTAAGCTTCGTTAAGTGACCAGATATCTTCGAAAAGTTTTTAATGAACTTCCGGTAATTACTAGCCAATCCAAGAAAACTGCGAACCTCTGTAGGAGTACTAGGTTGTTTCCAGTTTTGAATAGCTGTGATTTTACTTGGATCCACAGCAATTCCTTCTTTCGATACGACGTGGCTAATAAATTTCACTTCATCTTGCCAGAATATACATTTGGATAGTTTGGCTTTTAATACATTCTTTCTCAGAATATCTTGAACCTATTCCAAATGCTTTTCATGTTTGACTTTTGATTTAGAGAAGATTAGAATATCATCGATAAAAACCAGAACAAACTTATTCAAAACTCCTCTGAACACTCTATTCATCAAATAACTGAAGTAAGCTGGAGCGTTACATAAGCCGAATGGCATTACTAACTACTCGTAGAATAAGTCTGGACCTCTGAATGCTGTCATAGGAACACATTCTTCGGCAATTCAAAGTTGATGGAAGCCTGTAGCTAGGTCCATCCTGGAAAATACTTGTGCTCCATTCAGACGATCCAATAAATCATCGATTCGCGGAAATGGATATTTATTCTTTATTGTCTGCTTGTTCAAATCACAATAATCCACACATAGCCGTAGAGTACCATCAGATTTTGGGACAAATACCACTGCTGCTCCCCAATCAGAGAAACTAAGCCTGATCAGACCCTTCCATATGAGCTGTCTTGTTTGATGGTCTTATTCCTCTTTCTCTTTCAAGGACATTCTTGGAATAGCGTGAACTACCGGCCTTGCATTCAGAATCAAAGCGATCTTGAAATCTATTTCTCTTTGCGGAGGTAAGCGAACAACTTCTTCAAACACATCCGCATAATTCTTGACGATAGGAATATCTTTTACGAGGTTGGGAATATTCTCTATGACTACTGGGACATTTTCTATTTGAGTAGGAGAAACATCAAGAGCTGACCAGAAATCTTTTCTATTTGAATTCGGGCCTTCACATGGTATGGTTATATAATTCCCTGATTGGGCCTTTGCCTTAACCACTCTCTCGGCACATCTGACCTCTGCTTCATATTTCGTTAACCAGTCTAACCCCAATATAAGATCGAATTCAGTAAAATTCATGATGTTGGAGATGGTAGGGAACTTATAACAGGAAATAGTGACAGGCACCCCACAAACCCAACTGAGATCGAGAGAACCCCCAACTGTATTTTGGACAATCATTGGTTCTTTGAGCTTCTTCAATTTCAAATCCAACTTCTTGACTGCATTCTTTGCAATAAAGCTTCGCGACGCGCCTGTATCAAACAGTACTTTAACTGGAATGTTTTTGACGTTAAGCGTGCCTTCTAGAACATCAGACCTTTCCTGAGCAGACGAAGATGCAGGTACTTCTGCCACTTCATTTACATGCACTGCTTTGGATTCCTTAAATTGCCTGCAGTCCTTTTCAAGATGACCAGTCCGATGGCATTGACTTCATTTTCTATTCTCTAGGAACTTGTCCTTGCATTTAAATTTATCCTTCCTTTGTTTCTTCAAGGGTCCACAGTTTATCGACAAAAGCCCTTTCTGATGGCAGTTATTGCATACGGTGGTCGTCAATGGTTCTTTCCCTGGTCTGGCCCTTTTCCGATTGTCTTTAGGCTTCTTACTGACCTCTGACAACGTACTGGCCTCAGGACGATCAGTTTCAGACTCAATTTTATTACTAGAGCTGACTTCCTCTTCGTACAGTAACATACCTTTCTTGTCGAGATCCTCATACTGGTAAGCCATGTATATCATTTCAGAAAAAGGAAGCTTCACATTCCTCATTACACTGTTTTGATATTTTCTTTGAAGCCCGTTGATAAATCTCAAATTCTTCCTCTTCGGACTTTAAATTAGATGAGGGGCAAAGTGAGAAAGTTCATTGAAGTTCTTATGATATTCTGGAATGGTCATATCTCCTTGTATCAAATAAGAAAATTCATCACATAGTCGCTCAATCGCTTCAGGAGGAGTAAATCTTTCCAGGAAAATAACTTTGAATCTATCCCAGGTGATATCACCTTCTGGATTATCCTTATTAACTGAATCCCACCAGAACAAAGCTTCGTCTTTGAGTGCTCAGGACGCCAGTAATCTTTTCTGGTCATCCCTCAGCTTTAATCCTTCAAAGATTTTCTCAGCCAAACGAATCAAAGCTTGTATCTTCATAATAGATTCTTTGCCCGAGAAGGGTTTTCCACCCAGATTTCTATATTTCATGAATAGGGCTTCTATATCCGGGTCAATATTACTTCATCTATTTCTGGCACTCATTTTCTAGTACTTCTGCAAATAGCAGATCAAGTGTCAGGTCACAGAAAAGATATCTTAAAGCATAGAAACATATACTTGAATGTAAATGTATCTATCGAGGTGTTATTTCATTCTGCTACTCATACTAGGATATTACTGATCCTATCTGTAATGAGTTAATGATCCTAGAACATTACTGGTTCTATTTCTGATGAGTTCGTTAATGCGTTATATTCCAGAACTAAGCTTAACCAAAGCTCTGATACCAAATGAGACGACCCCGAACCCCGTACTGACGGTGGCAAGGGTAATCTTTGGAATATAACACAGAAACAGATAATAGCAGAACAGAAATAAATAAATACACCAGATAATGCACAATAGAATATACTGGATAAACGTAATCATCAGAGTTACACAGTATACAGGATCATACTTAGTACCAATACAGTTCAGCTATACATAAATGTCTACAGCGGAAAACAAACATAATGTACAATAGGAGCTGAATAGCATAAAAAGAGATAAATAATAGAATCCATCTTCAGCTCCAGCTATCCAGAAAGAGCCAGCTAAACCTGAATATAAGGATGCCCGTGTAGAAAAAGGGGCACCCAAGTTTGAAAGTGAAACAAACTACGAGTCAGTCATGGTACTGGTATGAGAAATCTACTCAACACATTTAAAATATGGCTAATCACAGGACCACGCCACTTTCGTGGAACGGGTTTACTCCATTGGATTGCCAGTGCTTCAAAAACAAATAGATCTTTTAAACATCGCAATGCTTTTTATAAAAATGAAGCCATTATAAGACTCAGTTCCCATCATACAATGCAACGCAAACCAGAGGATAGAGTTTTACCTTATA
Organism: Allium sativum; assembly: GCA_030737875.1. Lineage (NCBI taxonomy): Eukaryota > Viridiplantae > Streptophyta > Magnoliopsida > Asparagales > Amaryllidaceae > Allium > Allium sativum. Next base: position 603,926,772 of record CM060910.1, on the reverse strand, counting down.
ATGGCCAAAATATGCTTGATATGAATAAAACAAAAGCATTTGATATTATTACTAGTGTTTATAGGTTTCGAAAACAATTTTTATCATAACTATCAATTATAGACGGAATGGGTACCATATATCATGTCGTCATATATATACAATCAAAATAGCACAGACACGCATTTGGAAATTGGATTTCCGTCATGAATCAAGGCAAAAGATAGTCCTTACCGAATTCGAGACAATCTAGCCCATGTCTCAAGACCCAGACTCAGGTGGGCCCTTGGAGCGATAGGGCCGGTCCACCGATGTGAATTAAAATTCCTGAACACTACGTTTCCCCGCCCTATGGGGCGTTAATGAGCCAACGAATAACTCCATCGGTCCCGGATCGACCGATATGTCCAAGGCGCCTCGCTATCCATCATCCACATATGTAAAATGTCAGGACGTGTAAAAACACTGACACAACTCCTAGCTAGAAAGAAACGCATGCCCTCCCTGAGGTCCTTCTCTCATTTCTGGTTCATACCGGGGTCGAATTTACGTTATACACAAAGCTACGCCACACAGGCGGTGCTTTGATCATCAATCATAAGACTTTGCTTTTCAACAGAAGCCCTGATCACTGCATCTTAGCATGCCATACAGGCAATTCACACCATGCAACTGATGGCTATCAATCACATAGGATAAATTCCAATGTCAGACACACAATCCATTTACAAGTCCATTCTGGGTCGGAACGAAACAAGAGGCACTATATACCTCTCAAACCCATCGATCTCCACGTATGTCTGGACGATTACCACTCATTATCCATATTTCGGGATGCCTCCCAATCAGGACATCAGTTACCATCCAAACGAGGTGAAGATTTCCGGTCTTCAACCACCGTCTTCATCTTCGATTTCTTACCATCGATTTAGTTATTCAGAATGGGATAAACCATGTCTTTCTGAGTAACTCGCATATATAATAAACAAGTGCAGCTCGAACACAACATACGCACATTTCAATTCATTAGTCACTAGCCGTAAATCAGTAAGAGAACGATTTCCCAAATATTAACCCCGAAGGCCGAAACCAACATCAGATCAAAACCCAGGAAACCATTCGACTTAGCCAACCTTCGGTTAGTTCCTAAATTTCACATCCATATCGTTTATAATATTTTATAATGATTTATCGCTATTTTTATTTATTTTAAAATAGCCAATTTATTCAAATGACACTTCGGGCCATAACGCGGCCGTGGCGCTGTTTTTCTTCAGATTTGATTTACATATGTCTGAAAATCTATCTGTCGGATCTTCACAAAATTTATATCATTAGAAAGATCTTTTGTAAATGAATCCAACGGTTCCAGTTTCGGGAAAATCTGACGGTCGGATCTCTCGGTATAATCGTTTGAAGTTTCGATTTCAAAATATGAACTGCAGCATCGTTATTCGATTTAATTTAATTATATATATATATATATATATATATATATATATATAATCGAGTGTGGCGCTGTTTTTCTTCAGATTTGAATTAAACATTCCAGACAATCCAACCGTTGGAATTTCACAAATTTGGTGTCGTTGGAAAGATATTTCCAAAGCAAACCCAACGGTTTCGGTTTCGGGAAAATCCGATGGTCGGATCTCCCGCACTAATCGTTTGAAATCACGGTTTCAAAACACGAACTGCAGCTTCACTATTCGATATATTTCAATTCTATATATATATATATATATATATATATATATATATATATATATATATATATATATATATATCGATTCTTCAATTTCAAAACTATATTCTTTTCATACATTTGATAAAAATGATATTTTTATCCAACATACATTCACTTCGACACTTCACTATTTTTAACAATACATGTATGTAGTAAAAATGTGATTTTTATTGTAAAACGATTTATTTCAAAACCCGACTATTTTATATAGTTAATATAGGTGATAAAAATAGGATTTTTATTATAAAACAATCTATTTCAAAACAAGATTATTTTATATAGTTCATATTGATGATAAAAATAGAATTTTTATTATAAAACAATTTCTTTCAAAATACGAATACCATTCAATACATGAATTTCAATTCAACGAATGAATTTCGATTCAACACATGAAGGTTTTCTATAGTTTGTATATATCGAGTAAAAATGTGATTTTTATTGTTAAAACAATTTATTCAAAACACGAATACCATTCAACACATGAATTTCAATTCAACGAATGAATTTCGATTCAACACATGAAGTTTTTCTATAGTTTGTATATATAGAGTAAAATTGTGATTTTTATTGTTAAACCAATTTATTTAAAACACGAATACCATTCAACACATGAATTTCAATTCAACGAATGAATATCGATTCAACACATGAAGGTTTTCTATAGTTTGTATATATAGGGTAAAAATGTGATTTTTATTGTTAAAAAAATTTATTTAAAACACGAATGCCATTCAACTCATGAATATGATTCAACGAATGAATTTCTATTCAACACATGAAGGTTTTCTATTCAACAGACGAATATAGTTTCAACACAGGAAAATAATTCTAACACATGAATATTATTCAAAATTTCGGCAACATAACGGCAGGGTAGTTAAAACCGGGACCGTCCCTAGTATGGTTCCTCGCTCTACCTTAAAGCCTCGCGGCTTTTGACAATGGGGAATCATGCATCTAGTTCGCACGCAGGCGGCATGTATATTTTTTTCATTTCCACAAACTAATTCTATGTGGTTTCAACCAAATATTTCTCAACCACAAACGGGTATTTTTTAACCACAATCAATCAATTTCAACCACAAACAATTTCAATCAACCATTCGCTATCAATCAATTTTCACACCAATCACAACCAATAAATATCGTCCGTGGTTTGTGGACGAGGGGCGTATATATATATATATATATATATATATATATATATATATATATATATATATATATTTACATGTAGCATTTCACTTCTATTTCAACACATATATAATTTTTACAACGCATATACAATTTATACATCGAACGTACAACTTATACAATGCTTATACAAGAGGTGTACAATGCTTATATAACTCATACATCGATTATATAATTTATATATCATCGTTTTCCATATCGTTTATAATTTAGAAATCTCACATTGGGTTCCACTCCACCAAAAATAGCAGAAGGCTCAGAAAAATATGCGGTCTCTTCTAGAATGTAGAAGACGTCCACACGAGTCCACTGTCTCTTGTTTCACTGAATTTCGTCAACAAACGAAAAAGATATGATTTTTACAGTGAAACCAAAAACCGTAGCGCTTTAAACTGCTATAATATAGTATATATAATTTTCAGCCGTATCTCAGCAGTTTGGTTCGAAACTAGGTTTCAAATTTTCAGCTAATTCGTTGATCGATACGGGGATCGGGTTGCGCGAGGTTGAAGGGGAAGGAGAGGCGCTCAGGCGCCGGAAGTGGGCCCCAGTTCGGTGGCCAGGCGTGGCCGCGGCGGCGATCCAAAGGGCTCGACTTTCGAGACCCGTATCTCCTCGAAAACTCCACAAAAAATCCAATCCTGATATGGATTTGAAGCTCGTCTCGAGCTCTTCAAAATCTTCAACTGGAGGATGGGTTGTTATTGAGTGTGGAATGAGAAATCAAGGAGGGAAGCGTGGAAAGGGTTTCCGCCGTCGTTCTGGATGGTATCGGGGAGAGAGATTGTGAGGTGGACCAATAGGATATATTTATTTATATATATATTTTTAAATTTCCAAAATACCCCTTGTCAGATACGGACTCCAATCCAAACCCAACGACTGTCGTCCCTAGCGTTTTACCCCCATTCTGAACACATTGGGATATGTTTCGAAGGCCCATTCGAATGTTTCAGTCAGTTTTCCTTCAAATTAACATATAAAACATTCAATATTTGATTTGAACATACATTTAAATTTGCCAGGGCCATAAACTGATTCGAAAAATTCCAAAAAAATAAATCTAGCTATGTTTTGACGATACGGTCCCAACATAACTAGTTTCATCGAATTCTGAGACCGTTGAAAAATGGCCCTTTTCTGGTCGATCCAATTTAACTTTAATTGACCAAAATACGTTTTCCTTTGCCACGCTCACATATTAACTTCAAAAATTATGAAATTTGAAACCTAGCAATAATTTAACATCCCGAATCCAACAAAAGTGGTTTCGTCGAATTCCGAGGTCGTTTGCAAAATAGCCATTTTCACGGGCTATATAAATTCCATAGCGACCTTTCTGAAAATTCATTTAGCCATAACTTTTGCTTCCCGCTATGAAACTTCGATTTTCCAGATTCTTTAGAAAGGTTTTCACTAACAGATTTAAATATTTTTGGTTTCACTGAAATCCGTTTTGTTTTGCACCCGGTACAGTCAGTCAAAGTTTGAATTCAAATTTTGAAACTGCCGCACTATTTCAGGCCTTGTTTATTTTTCAAAGTAATTATATTTATTCTCATTGTCGATTCAAACTCACTTTTCATCGATATTATTTAAAATATTTATTTTAAATAATTAAAATCCACTAAAATAGCCAATTTAAAAAATTTAAATTGGTTCAGATTTTCCGGGTCGTTACATCTCCACAATATAAAACCATTTTATATTGAATGACAAATACGAGCTCATCTATATATATATATACACACACATTCAAACTCAATCTAGGGTACTACTGACCCCATCTCTACCGAGTCACGCCATAGAGCCGAGGAAATTCTCTTAACCTTAAGCTCTGATACCAACTGTAACGACCCTGATTTTGACAATCTTGGTTATCTGATATACAACACATATCGAACATCCAAGGATCGAAAATAACTGAATAGTTAATGAAAGAAGTTAGAGGGTGAGAATAGATAAGATAGAAACTTATAGAATAGAAGAAGAAGAAGAACATCATCATTAGAGTAAACACGAATCTCACAGCGGAACGAATAAAATATAACATAACTTTTGAAATACAAACAGTATATGGATACAATAACATTGTAGAGTACAACACTTACAACAACAGCGGAAATAAACAATAGCCATATAATCCTGACGCCTCCTGCTCCAAGCTCTCCAAGTATATCTGTAAAATCCCGATTACTTGACTGCCCGTACAAATTTAGGCACCCAAGAGTTTAGGGAAAACAACAAAATAAACTCCGGGTCAGTCATGGGGCTGGTGTGAATAAAACTCCAAACACTTGGTTAAATAAAGGATATCTCATAAGACCATGCCGTGAAAATGGAACGGGTTTTTCCCTTATGAGAATCCAAACAACTTTGTAAACAATATCCTTCTGATATTATAATAATGTCTAAATACAAATAGATATCAATCTAGCAGAAACGCTTTCATCTTACATTCAACATATATAGTATACAATCAAAACCGCAAGCACGTATTGGGTAATGAATTTCAAACTATGACAAGGTATGGAACCACCTTCCGATCAGTGTACTCTAGGAACGATATACCGGAGTTCAACAAGAACATCTTTCAACTCAGACACACATGACCGACCACTCATTTCGCTTGAGTGTATTGAATGTATATCACCAACGGTTGGGATCAGCAACAGTTCCTATATATATATATATATATATATATATATATATATATATATATATATATATATATGGGACAGCATTGATAGATTAAAGAAGCAAATGAATATTCTCTAGATAGGTGATTATACACACTATTTCGGAGCGACCGATTTAGCCATGCTGCCTGCCCGATTTCTGTCATTTACCGGATGTGAGGCTAGAAGCTACGCTTATCTTTTTTACGTATCATATCTTCATTCACTTAGAATGCCACATCGTCATACCCTTTAAATCACAAATTGATTTATCCAAAAATAACATGGGTATACAGCTAAGAGAAACGAATTCCTCCACCACCAAACATGAATACGTTTGAAGAGATCAACTTACGCGATCTATCAGATATACTCTGTCAGACCTACGTCCATACAAGTTGTCCTGGGACTGGACAAACCGAAGGCACTATTCAGTATATCCGTCTTAGGCAATTGTTATCTAAGATTTATACAATAGGCATTGCACTTTACTCCGTCATCAATAATCTTTGGCATATATGAAACGCAACACTTATGCCAATACAGAGTGGTACTTTGGATAATTATCCAACCAGTCTCTCCATATTAACAATGTTAAGAATGGTCAAAACTCTGATAGTATGTGATTTAACTATCAAAGAAAAACACGTGTGCAAACAACGATATTATTTCCAGATGGAAATTATATCGATCAATCATCATTTAACATTTATCTCTTTATTTCATTAATTTACTTATCTCATGTTACCATATATTCTAAATTCTTATCTTCTATTGTCAGAAAAACATTTCCGGTTTCTTAGTTGGAAAACATTTCCAAACTCCTTCACGATCAAACCTTACCATTCCTTAGTTAAGAAGGAAGGCAATCAAGTTGGGGTATAATTATCTCTCAGACCTTAACTGAACGATGTTTTAACTTCAAAATGGTCAAAGTTTATCTTTTAATCTTTAACAAACTTCCTTACAAAACTTTCGGACTCTATTAATGAATCCACTTCTTTATTTGAAAACATTGGTTATAACGATAACGTTATAATCCCTACTTTCGAAATATCTAACTTCCATTATAACTTTTATTCTTTAATTTGAATAAATAAATAAACACTTGATTTATAAATAAATAATTCTTGATTTAAACCCCGGAAAGTAAATAATTCTTTCCCGAATTCGAAATAATCGAATTAGACGATTAACTTTCTTCGAATAACTTATATTCGATTTACTCTCTCCGAATAACTAATATTCGATCACTCTTTCTTTCGAATAAACGATATTCGATAATCTCTCTTTTCGAATAACTAAATTCGATTAACTCCTTTTGATTAACTAAAATCGATAACTTCTTTCGAATAACTAAATTCGATTACTCCTCTTAAATCAATTCGAATAACTAATATTCGATAACTCCTTTTAACTCGATTTGAATAACTAATATTCGATAAATCCTTTTAACTCGATTCGAATAACTAATATTCGATAACTCCCTTTTTCGACTAACTCTAATTGATTTATTCTAATTCGATTAACTCTATTTAATTACTCGATTGGTTAACTCTAACTCTCACTAGTTAATTCTAACTGATCAACTCTAACTGGTCAACCCTAATTGATTAACTCTAACTGGTTCACTTAACTCGATTTCTCTTAACTCGATTTCTCTTAACTCGATTCACTTAACTCGATTTCTCTTAATCGATTCACTTTAACCCGATTTCTCTAAATCGATAACTCCTTTCCTATTTGTCTATATTTATTTCATATTAATATTTCCTTCATATAATTCTATTTATTTTCTCCAATAAATTCCCCTTTTTATCTTTAATTTTTTTCTAAATAAACAATTATTTTCCCTTAATTTCCATTTATAATTATCCTATTTATTTTCTAAACAAATATTTCTTTTTCTTCAATACCATATTTATTTTACAAATAAATATTTCCTTTTACACTTTATTTATTTACCAAATAAATAAATTCATTTTCGATTCTATTTGTAAATGGTTTACAAATATTTCTCTTTCTATTTTATTTGTAAATGTTTTATTTTTCTATTTTATTTGTTTAACAAATTAATATTCCCTTTCAATTCTATTTATTTAACGAATAAATATCCCTTTATCATATCTTATTTATTTTCCTAATAAATGTTTCTTATATGATCTTTATTTGTTTTCCCAACAAATGTTTCTCTTTATAACATCCTTTGATTTTACAAATAAATTCCCTTTTATAACATCACTTGATTTTATAATTATTTTCTCTTTAATGCATTCTAATTCATTTATAAAGAATATCCCTTTTATAATCTATTTATTTACAAATAAACATTTCCTCTATCCTTTCTATTTATAAGTATTTTACAAATGTCTCCTTTTTCGATTCCCTTTGTAAATGTTTTACGAATATTCCCTTTTTGATTTCATTTGTAAGTGTTTTACAAATATCTCCTTTTTCGATTCCCTTTGATTTTATAATTAATTTATTTAAAAAAAATCCTTTTTCCTTTTATATATAAAATCCATCGATTTTATATAAATAATTTATTTTCAAAATCTACTTTGAAAATCTCCTTTCTATTTCCTAGTATTTCTTATGGTATTTAATATACCAAACCACAAAGATCGATATCATTTAAACCCACATAATCAAACAGATTATATATCACATCATATATTACAATATATGAACAGAACAGTATTATAAATATTGAGGAGTCCAGTTGGACCCCACCAACCTGTTTCCCTGCATCATAGATGTTAATCAACATAATAACATTGATTTCATTACGATATGAAATATTCTGATAAACAGAATCAATATTTGATTAACGATTTATATAAATATCGTTATCTATAATTTCAACCAATACATAGGCAATTAAATCAAACAGTTAACACACAGCAATCAGTCATCATTTATCAGTTCTAAATATACGTTATAAAAATAGAACTGTTCAGAGTTGGTGAGTTTTACTCACATTGGCAGTTCATTGTTAAAGAATGATAAACTGTTGTTTGATTTGAATCAAACAATTTATTTCGTCATATATTCAAACGAGCTCCAATCCACTCCCAGTCAGTACCATTGGGTAGTGTCCGTCCATACGATCATGTCGGATCTTGTTTCGTCCAATTCTGATGTCGTAAGAAGAAGTTACGATATTAATAAGTTAACATACATTAAAATAAAATAAAAATTTGGATTTTATTTCTAACGGGCCTTACTTCTTTCTTCTCCGACCCACTACCAAATTAAAACCACACACTAAAATTCCTTCTTCTCAAATTCTTGCTCCAGTAAACATCACGATGAACATGGACATTTCCGACTTCTTCTTCGATCCCAACTCCATCACCGTACCACTGTACTCAAAACAAATCTCACCATTCTCCTCTACTTTGAATTCTCTTTCTCCTCAAACAACTTTCGTCTAACTCGCACCATGTCCCCAATTTTCGTTCTCCGATTGAACTCACGCTCCAGGATTTTTCACGTGTCATTTTTAATCACCAAATCATTCGAAACTTTTCAGCTTGGTGCTAATTAACCCAACAAACTCCACTACAACATTTAAATTGGGAATCGAAGCTCTAAGCTTTCAAATCTCATAACCCTAACTCGCCGAAGCCAAACCTGGAGGGATAGAACTGACGTCGAGTTCAACAAAAAGTATAGCCAACTGAAGAGAAGTGCTTGTTGAATCCGAATATCCATATTTCCCTATTTGCAAGATTTTATTTTAATTGTTTTTTTTTTTTGAACTTGGGTTTTTGTTTGAGGATGAAAAAGTTGATAGCTTGGTCTGTTTGGAATCAAAGAATTAGGTTTAGAAATGGGAAGATATATTTATAGTATTTTTTTATGGTTGAAAACATGAATGGGTGGCTCGATTATGTTCACCAATACTTATATTTTAGTTTTTTATATATTCATTTCACCTTCTAAAAATCCGTGTGATCACACATGATATTCAAAAATCACGGAAATGGACATACACCTTCAGTTCGACATTACGGTCCCAATGAAACAGGTTTCGTCAAATTCCAACTCCGTTTGCTCACATGGCATATTTTTTACCGTCAAAATATCAACTATTTTTCACTTTCAAAATCCATATGGCCACACAGTGACCCCAAAAATCATGGAACTTGGAATCTAACAATAATTTGATGTTCCGGATCCAACAAAATTCGTTTCGTCGAATTCTGAGGTCATTTGCAAAACTGGCTATTTTAAAAGCCCTAAATAACCCTTTTAAATATATAAATATATTTAAAAACAATTTAATTTAATATTTAAATATAAATATTATCGTAGATATTCACAGTGGAATACCGTACAGCTTCAGAATATTCCTATATGAATTTCTAACTTGATATTTCAAATCCCGATTAAATTGATATTCGCTTTATAATGAAATTCCTTTTATAAATATAAATAAATCATTATAAATTATAAAGGAATTCCACAGCGACTTTTCTAAAAATTTATTTGGACATAAATCAAAATCTGCACGAGGAAATCTCGATTTTTCTCTTTCATTAGAAAAATATACTTCACCAGCTCCTAATGTTTCTTGTTTCACAGAAATTCGATTTAAAATGGACCTTGTATATCCAGTTGAAGTTCAAATCGCCAAATAGCGAACTGTAGCGCCATTTCAAGCTCGATTATAATTATAATATAATTTATACGTTCGACCATCGTTAATTAAATATATTCGTTATCGTAGTTCAATTTCAAACTGAATTATATATTTCAAATCTCCCAATTCACACCATATCGCCATTTTAGCTAATTGTGATTATTTCAGAATTAAATAAATTATTTAATTATTATTTTAATTAAATATTCACTCTTATTTAATCCAACGACCATTAAATCCTCTTAATCACCTTTTAAATAATTAAATAAATTAATTATTATATCGCTGAAAATGCGGGTCATTACAAATTAGTACCATAATCATATTAGGTGATATTTTTGTTATCCAGCCTTTTGGCTTAGCCTTTAAAAGCTTTTGAATGGACACAGCTTGACGATTATCGGGGCTAACGACTTAGAAATATCACCTGAAGGCCCAGAGATCAAGCCAGGATAGAATCAGATGACAACTTCACTTTATTTCACCATAGTTGGGCCTGAGAACACTTTTGGTGAAGGATCGATAAAAACTACTTTAAGGTAGACATACAACTTCAAAAGAACAGACACAATAACTTTACCTCACTAACCAGATGACCATAATTCAGAAACTATAAGACCAAACAGGATGAAACTTCAAAGAGTTATACAAGCCGTCTAGTGGGACTTATAGCAGGGGTTATGGTCCCCACAACGCAATTATTGGAGATCGATACCGATCCTTATAGCGGATCGGGACCAATCCCTCACTTAACAAATTTTAGCCTTAGGCATCCTAGACATGCTCTACAATGGTCCCTGACTCGTCTGGCCTACCTGCATCTTTAAATATTTGTCGCTTGTATGAAAAATGGATTTTTCTTGGCATTTGTTTATTTTGAACCATGTTATTCAGAGACTTACTAATACGTGCACTTGTTGTTAGAGATTAAGATGTTGTTGATGATGGTTTTGATGACAACAACCTTTTTTCAAGTACTAACGTTATAAAATGGTTGTTGTCAAGTACTATTGTTATAAAATATATACTAACACTGTTATCTAGAATATATATATGTAGGAAATGTATGCATGTATTGATTATTAAAGACTGTGTACCTCAGAGAATCAAGATTACAAAGTAATAGAGTTCAAGATACAAGTCTCAAGAGTTCAAGAAATATAATGTAATTGTGTTTAGATATCTTGTTAAAACTCTGGTTAGCACAAAATTCTAATTTCAAACCTATTTTAAAATGATTTCAAAATTACTTCCTTATTTTTAAGTCTATTTTCAAAATGATTTCAAAATTACTTCCTTATTTTAAATCTATGTCTCTTTATTCTAAAATCTATTTTAACTCCTGATATTTATTTTAAATTCTGCTTTAAAAAATTATAATTAATATATTTTCACTCCCAATTCAAATATTTATTACTTAGATTTAATAATAATTTCATAGTTACTTATATTTTCAATTTCTTAGTTTTATTTATTAAGTTCTAAAGTATTTCTTATTTTCATAGTTATATATATACATACCTTTATATTTAGTTTTTAATCAATTCCAAATCATCTTAATATATGTTTTTAAATATATATTTTTACTTCAAAAATTCTATTTTAATATAAAGGAATATAGTTTGTTTTATGTAACACCCCGTATTTTCTGTGAACACAAAAGTAACAAAACAAAGTATACTTAATTTTTAAAAGAAGAACTAAGGGAAACGAGTTACACCATTGCGTTTGTCTTGGAATTCTGCTTGAGATAGAGTTTGAGTTTACATAAATCGGACTCTGTATGAAGAAGTTATGTCCGTCAGAAGTTTTAGAAAATTTAAATTAATTAAAACAGCTCAGTTCTAAATTCAAAATTCGAATTCAAATGCAGAATAGGGTGGGTGGGATTTTTCCCGCCTAGGGGCCATGTCGACCTTGGGGTCGACCTAGGGGTCGACCTACCCTATACAGGTCGACCAAGGGGTCGACCTCCCCCTACAGGTCGACCTGTTTCAGATCCGAGGCAGATTCGAATTTTTGTATCTGGACATGTTTTTTGGACAGATTCTTTGGCTCCTAAGTTATTTAAACACCCCCAAACCTCACTTTCTCTCCACACCAAACCATTGTAACACTATGCTGCCTCAATTCTAATTAAAATAAATCAATGGCATCTCAATCTGCTGAAACCTAAGCTAGAACTAGTGCTTCTTCTTCTTCCAATTTGAATATGATTAAAAGAGAACAACTACAACCCTTTTTCTTTTAGAATCCAACCAAGGTGAATACAGTTATTTTCAGATATGAAATTTAATTATAATCTTGACATGGTTATAAATCTGAATTTGAGATTATGCATATTCTTGTTTATCAGATCTGTTTTTCTGTATAGATCTATCTTATTAATATTATAGTAACTATTTTGTATCTCTTCCTTCCATCTATTCTATAGCCAGGCGACCACGAGCTTGAGCCAAATCTCATATGAGATTGATGCACGAACGCTAAATTTAGGGAAAATAGTGAATGATGCATAATTAGACATGACTGATTTGTGACTAATTAGAGAAAAGAACATATGTTGTAATTTAAGATCTAGATCTGGGCACACTATATATATGATAGTCTGTGATTTGGAAGAAGGAGAATTATTATGTATATGACTTAGGCGCAAAGATCTATATTATAATAGGATAACTATTAAATGGGAATACGCCTAAATGGGGATTTTGGATATAAGGCATACGCTGAAATCAAAGGCTATAATTTGGCATAATTCGTATTGTATATCATGATTTGGGGTTTTTGGAGAATATTCTGTACTGTGTAAATTTAACTAAATTTTGGAGCATATGTTATATTGTGAATTATGACCATAATTTGGGTATGTAAAATTTGGCTTAATTTTATGATTAAATCTATTAAATTGCCTAATTTGCTAAATCTGTTGAAACTGAATACGGTAAATTTGGGGTATGAAAATATGTAAGCTCGATCTAAAATTGAGCAAAACAAGTTAATAGAACTTTGAATAATCTGTTGTAACTTGTAAAGAAGTTTAATTTGTTGAATTGGAATAGTTAGTCTAATATTGGCATAATTTGTGAATGAATACTTTAGCTAAAAATAAGAATGCTGGGACACGAGGTTAGACTCTGTTTACGGTAGAAGTCTGCCCGGACCCAACCGGCTTAACTAGCAACTGCAAACTGTTAGTCTAATGTCATAGGTCGTAGGCATAACTAAAATATGCTTAGACACGAGGTTTACCCTAGCTTGCGGCAGAAGTCTGCCCGGAACCGCCCAGCACATCCAGCGGCCACAAGTTACCGACCTAATGTGAGAGGTCTATGCATTAGTAATTAATTAATGCAAATCTAGGATAAATATGATGCCTGAAACATGTTGGTGGATAAGGTTAAATCAACTCGGCGGATGAGTCAAATAAACCCGTTTCGTAAATCTGTAGGCCCAATACAAGGTTAGTTGAAACAATTTGTAAGTCTGTTAATCTGTATATCTGATCCATTAGTCTGAAAATTTGTTAACCTGTATGTCTGATCTGAGAACTAGTTAATCTGAACTTTGTACATCTGAAATCTGTAAGCAAGTTAATCTGAAATCTTAGTCCGAGGACACAAGGTTAGGAGGGGTAATTACTTGTGTCATTTGTTGTGTGGGACCCATATTAATTAGTAACCCTTTTCTGGTTTCAAAACTATGACCCAACACTAGGAGGGCTCTGGGCACACTTACTGAACTAATTGTAAGAGGTTCACTCTGATAATGGCGAGGGGTGTTGATGGTGCTTTCCAATGGGTCATGTGCATGCATGGATCAGGTCTTCTCTGAGGATGTCACTGTGACATCTGTAAATAGGTCTGTGTCTATAGGTTGCCACTTTAGGGAATGATACACCCTTCTGTCGGGCCAACACAGGGAAAGTATGTATTAGGGAGCCGATCGCTTGGGGTAGAATATAAGGTACACCTAGTTCTGTCTGTTTCTGTTGGTGTGCTTTCTGTCTTTGTTGGGTTGGTAAAGGCCCATTAGTTGGGGTGGTAATGGCCCATTATTAGCATTACCCTCTATCTCAGTTGGGGTGGTAAAGGCCCATTACTAGCTTTCTGTTTCTGTAGAGATTATTCTGCTTCCGTTTCTATTTTAGTTTAGACGTTAGGGTAACACCTAATCATGTTATACAAAGTATTAGTGCAGAGAAGTAAGTTATAGGTAAGAAGCATATCTTGGTCTATATCATTCTGTTTCTTATGTTAAACTTAAGCATACCTGCTACTCCTGTTGTTATAATCTCTCATCCAGCTTTATTTACATGTCATGATACTACTATCTGTTTATATGCTGAAAGTTACTGGACTCGCCAGACTTTATGTATGACCTCGTTTGTTTTCGCCTCTTTTTCTTTCCGTTCCCCCTAGGTGCTCAGGGTGGAAACATAGGAGTTTGATTCATATTCTCTCTGCTTGAAGTGCTTGAAGTATTGCTTGGCTTTGACTCTACCTTCTTATGGCAGTTTATGTTGGGGATTATGGTTTTAAAATTATGCATTCTGAAGGATTTTGGTATAAGATTGATACTTGTGTACTAGGGTTTTGGTATTGTGATTTTGAAGGATGTAACCAAACTTATTTCTGTTTCTGCTATAATAAAGTTATAAATTATTCAAGTATTACCTTATGTATCTGTCTTGTAATATTCTATTCTGTTTACTTATAATGCTTCATGGAAGTTAATGCATTCCCTTTGTGAATGACATTAACGGATATGAGGAGTTACATTTTAACTCTAGAATCACCATAATTTATTCAATCGTTACTTAATTGAATTTAAAAAGTTTATTTTTTAAAATATACATGTATATGTTGACATATATATTTATGTATGTCGACATATGTGCCTTTGGTTTTATTTTTAAATTTTGAAAAGTTGTGTCTTTTGAATTAAAACCTTTTTTGAATGGTTGTGGTTGTTGGAAAACCATAAATAGCCTACAAATTTTGAATTTTTTGATAACTAATCATCATCGTTTTCCTTTCTCTCCTTACATTATTCTTCTTAATTTATTAGAAAAACTATACTTTTACTCTACTGATTTCCAAGAGAATTATATCAAACTCTTTCTCTTTAAAATCTCCATTAAAATCTCTCTAAAATTCAAGTGTTACTCAAGAGTTATAGGCTGTTTGTAATCAAAAATCGCAAGATCAAGTTCTATCAAGTCAATATGTAATTATCCATAATTTTTAACCAATTTAAAATTTGAATTTTTATTACTCAATTGAATTTAAAATTGAATTTGACATAAATATATATAGTTTAGAATATTTAATAATTTTGATAAGTTATATGTTATAAATTTTATTTGAATTATAAATGAGAAACGAATATCAGTAAGTTTGGTTTTATTAACATTATTTGTCGTTTGATCGGATTTGTCAAACCATAACATGAATTAGTAGCATTAGAATTAAGTGTTGCCCTTAGATTTCATAGCATTTAAGGGAAAATGCTACCAAAAGTTCACCTTTTCTTCTTAAGACAAGTGTATGGACACTTGTAATTTTGCACATATGCTTTCATGCATGGTTTCCACTTGTCCACGTATGCGTATTTACCTCCTTACTCCTCCTTTCCTATATAAGGAGCTATTTACTTCACTTTTTATCATCCATTTTCATTTTTCCTATCTTCCTCCTTCCTAAGCTTATGGCCATGGTTTCCATAGCATAAGTCTTCCTATTTTCCACCACCACCTTGTCAAAGTTCGTCATCGTCCTCCTCCTCCTCTTATGATAGAGAGAGAGAGATTAGTATATATATTTTGGGGAAGAAGATGTTGCGTTGAAATACTATCTGACGGTTCGCTCAGCTAGGATCGCCTACCAAGAAATTTGGAAAGCAGTTTGGTGAGAACTCTTTGACCACAATTTATATATTTAATTAGTGATTAGACTTATTTAAATATGGTGATGAATTATTAGTGTTTAATGAAGATTGATGTTTGTTGTGATGGATGATGGATGCATAGTTTAGACCGCACACACTTTTAAGTGTTAGTGTTATAACACTTGTGCACAGTTATGATTTATTTAGTTATATTGGTGATGGTTTCTATGGATGTTTTAATGGTTGTTGATGTTGTTTTGCACACACTATGACACAACAATTAAGATATCACATGGGTGATTGACAATTCTCCTTCATATTTAGAAGCAATATTACTACTGAATTTGAAGGTTAATAATTTGGAGAGATGAAGCGACCCGAAACTTCCCCGGTCTCCGAAGAGATGAGAAAGAACGAATTACTGTGAGGACAAGACAAATCAGAACGCAGACAAAAGAACATTTCATTGTATATTACAACAATGCATCAGATTACAAGAATATACAGAGTATAAATGAATATTACACAGAAATATCAGTGATTTAAATTACATTTAAATACATAGCAGCGGAAAATAATACAATACACAACTAAAGGAGATATACGGATACAAAGCTTTCCGGATATCGTTCCAGCTGTAAACCAGGATCCTGTGAATATAAATTTGCAAAACCAAAACTACTAGCTGCCCGTGTCAAAATAAGGGCAACCAGAGTTTAGGTTAAAAACAATAAACTCCAGGTCAGTCATGTGACTGGTGTGAGAACTAAAGCAGTTATTAATCTTTATTTTTAAAGTTAGGTAAATCAAGGGACCACGCCGTATAACACGGAACGGGTTTCCTCCCAAGAATACCAGTGCATAAAACAACAGCGCAATGCTAAGTAAAGAAAAATGAAGCTATTATAAGACCCAGGTCCTATCACACAATGCAACGCAAGCCGGGGGATAGGGTTTTCCCTTATAACAGCCAAAGAATGCTTGATACATTTAAAACAAATCATTTGATACTATAATAAGTGCATAGTGTATAAAACAACTTCAAATCATAAGTATCAATCATAGGCGGCATGGGTACCATATATCATGTCGTCGTACTAGTTCTACAATTAAAACCGCAAATGTCACGTATTTGGAAATTGGATCTCCGTCTATGAACCGAGAAAAAAGATAGTCCTCAACCGATTCGAGACAATCTAGCCCATGTCTCAGGATCAGAGCTCGAGTGACCCTTGGATTGTCAGGGTCGGTCCACCGATGTGGATTAAACTTAAACCCTGAACATGCGTTCCCCCGCCCTATGGGGCGTAAATGAGCCAACGAATGACTCCATCGGACCCGGATCGTCCGATCAAACCGAGGCGCCTCGCAATAGCAACAACCACATAAGTCAAACTCGTCAGGGCGTGTAAAACCACTGACGCCACTTCTAACTAGAAAGAAACGCATGCCCTCCCTGAGGTCCGTCTCCCGTTTTTGGTTCATACCGGGTGTGAAACTCGCGAAGTAAACGTTACACAAAGCTACGCCACAAAGGCCATGCTTTGATCATCACCACAAGACTTTGCTTTTCAACAAAAGCCTCGATCAATTGCCACTTAGGCATGCCACACAGGCAATTCACTCCATGCGTTTGATATCCATCAATATATAAACCCTGAGCTCGTACGTCTCAGAGAAGGGCGTTAAGCAAGAGAATAAATTCTCCGCCGCCAAACAGATATATATTTAATAGAGATCAATCACACGGACTAAAATCCAATGTCAGACACATAGTCCATTTACAAGTTCGTTCTGGGTCTGAACGAAACCGGAGGCACCTAGTACCCCGCATATCCATCGATCTCCAAGTACGTCTGGACGATCACCAACTGTTTCCATCTTCTTGGGTGTACAGCCCAATCAAGATCATAAGTAATTATCCAAAAGACGTGAAGACTTCCGGTCTTCAACCACCGTCTTCATCTTCGACTTATCGTCGTATCAGTTATTCAGAATGGGATAAACCCGGTCTTCCCGAATAACTCGCGTATATTTTAAATAAGTGTTACACAAACACAACATACGCCTCATTCCAATTCATCAGTCACTAACCGTAAATTAATAGAGAGAATAATTCCCCAAATATTAACCCCGAAGGCCGAAACCAACATCAGATCAATATCCAGAAAACCATTCTGCTTAGCTAACCGACAGTTAGTTTCTAAATTTCACATTCATAGGGAAAGGTTCCCATTAATTTTATCCAAGATAAATCAATAAATTTATTCTTTAATCCACTTTTTGAATATCAATTCAACTAGTCGGGATTAGCGAACCATACCGAAGTAATTATTTATTTTATTTCCCAATCCCAACCTATTCATCCCATGAAGTAAAACTGGAAATACTTCATATCTAACACCACAGTGTTATCGGTAAATTCAATTACCACTTCACGTTCAATTCTAATTAAAGATTTAACAATCGCTTGGAGTAAAACTGGTGATACTCCATTGTCGATCTTTTCAATCTAGTTAAAGATTCAGTAAAACTCAACTTAGTTTTAATCGTTAACTGGGTTAAAGAATCAGTGTCACTTAAAACACAGTTCACGATAAACCCAAAATCACATTCCATTAATTATCGGGTTAAAGAACGAGTGTTATTTAAAACACTGTCCACGATAAACCCAAAAATCAATATCAATTCAATTAAATATTATTTAATTTGTACACTTCATTAAATCCAAATAAAAAGATTTAATCTTTTCTCGACTGGGTTCAAGAACAGTGTTAGTCAAGACACCATTCACGACAAACCCAAATCACATTTGATATTCAATACAAGGCTCTGAATAGAAAATATATCGGCTTATATTCAATATCAAATTCTACGATTAACAAATGTCGTATTGGAAATAACGATATAAATATCTATATCTTTCAAATTTCCATAACAACATCTGTATAGTCACGAAATCCAACATCGAAATATTCCGAAGACAATTTCGATTCAAATCCATCCCAATGCAATCATTAGAAATTCTGGTTATTTTCAAAACCATTTCAAATTCAATTTATTTATTTAAAAATAAATAGAATTATAATTCTAGTTCAAAACTAGTTCATTTCGATAAAAAACTATTTTTATCTTTTCAAATATGGAGTTTTTCATCCCAATTCTTCCCAAATCATTTCTTATGATTTTACACTAATTATTACTATTTTTAATAATTTTATCAAGGCCCGTACAGTCGATTTCCATCAACGGCCATCGAACTGCACTTATAGCGACCTTTTTCAAATTTGATTTGGACATAATTCCAAATCCAACCGTTAGATTTCGAATTTCTAATATTCGTTAGAAAGCTCTTTTCGATACGAACCCAACGGTTCCGGTTTTAGGAGAATCCGACGGTCGGATCTCCCGTAATGTCCGTTTGAAATCAATGGTCGAAATTCGCGAACTGCCGCGGCGCGGCGCGTTCTATTCAGGCCATTATATTATATATATATAATATATATAATATATATTTCGTCGATTACTATTTAAAACGAATTTTATAAATAGTTTTGAATTCGTTTCAAAAACAATTTCAACTTCCAACTCAAATCAAAATTGAATCTTTCCTTATAAATTCGTTTTAAAATTCATTTCTATTCAATTCAAGTTTCAATTCAATTTGAATTCATTTCAATTCGTTTTAAATTCATTTCATTTCGAAATCGTTTTCAATTCATTTCATTTCGAAATCGTTTTCAATTCATTTCATTTCGAAATCGTTTTCAATTCATTTCATTTCGAAATCGTTTTCAATTCATTTCGTTTCGAAATCGTTTTCAATTCATTTCGTTTCGAAATCGTTTTCAATTCATTTCATTTCGAAATCGTTTTCAATTCATTTCGTTTCGAAATCGTTTTCAATTCATTTCGTTTCGAAATCGTTTTCAATTCATTTCATTTCGAAATCATTGATTTCAAAATTACTTTTCAATATTCATTTTAAAATGAATAAAATCGATATAAATATCGTTCACGTCAAAATGACGTCAATCTAATCAACACGGCTTCATATATTCCTTTATTCTATTCAACAAATGAATATTTATTTTTGTCAACACACAACTAATCTCAACGAATGAGTACTGTCCACGTGTGACTACTTTTGTTAAATTATTTCGTTCAACACATGACTAATCTCAACGGATGAGTACAGTCAACACATGAACCTTTATTTAATAGTGATAAAGATATAAAATTTATTGTTAAAATATTACGTTCAACACATGACTAATCTCACGAATGAGTACAGTCGACACATGAACCTTTACTTTATAATATTCTTTATTCTCTAAATTGGAATGAGGCCCAATCAATCACCATATAAAATTAATTATATGGATTTTCATACAACACATGTATATAATAGCATTGAAAAATAATCAACCATCACCCAAAGTGCACTACACTGTATAAGCATCAAATATAGATATCTAACGCTTATAACAGCCGGTCAATCAATCGATCGACATATTTAATCAATCAGGATGAGTGAACTTCATATTTCATCCCAACACCCGTGTGGGGTTTCAAACAATCAAACACGGATTTTAGTTGTGCAGTTGGGCGATGTGTAAAATTTATCGACCCAATCAATGTCCTTCAAATAGGTGTACATAAACAAACCGTCTGGTTTGTAAATGAATATTTATTTATTCACATTCAAGTTAAAAATTATATTTTTAACGATAAAATATTTTATTCAGTTCATTTATTCAACAAAATGATATTTTTATTTTTCTAATTTATTTTAGAAAATTTCGGCGGCATAACGGCACGATACTAGAAACGGGACAAGGCCTAGCCTTATCCCCGGTCTAGTGAAGGCCCACGCCATTCACACATCAATCTAATCAATTTCATTACACCAAACAATTCAATTCAAACCAAATAATCTAACCAACTACACAACCAAACAATTAAACAAACAAGCCATCCATGGTCTGTGGATGACGGGTGTCGGGTGCTACTAAACACCGTCTGCATCCTAGTATATATATATATATAACTAGAAAAAGAATTTTGAGTGAGAAGTTCTCACCGATAGCTATCCTAACTCCATGGCTCTTCTTTTGGAGAAATTTTCATCGTTCTCGCCTTTTGTCATCTTCGTTGCCCGTATTCTCTACATATGTAAAAATCATATTTTTACTTCGCTATTCAACATATAAAAATCATATTTTTACTTTGCTATTCAATATATAAAAATCGAATTTTTACTTTGCTATTCAATATATAAAAATCAAATTTTTACTTTTCTATTCAATATATAAAAATCGAATTTTTACTTTGCTATTCAATATATAAAAATCGAATTTTTACTTTGCTATTCAATATATAAAAATCGAATTTTTACTTTGCTATTCAATATATAAAAATCGAATTTTTACTTTGCTATTCAATATATAAAAATCAAATTTTTACTTCACTATTCTATATATATGTTTATATTTTAAAAATGTGATATTTCTATTTTTAAAAACAATTCTACTTCTATATTTTAAAATCAATTCTGCCTTTATTTTCAAAAATAGTTCTAATTTTATTTTCAAAACTCATGTATATATATATATTAAGACTAATTTATATATGTTTTTCAAAACTAATGCATATATATTTTTCAAAACTAATGTATATATGTATTTCTATGAACTAAAATCATATCTTTTTTTTATTACACTAAAATTGAATTTAAAATGAAATAAGAAAGGAGAAGCTTACCATTTTCGAATGAGAGAGGGGGGCGACGTTCGCTTTCAGACTGCGAGGAAGAGGAGGTAGCGCAACTGTCGAGGTGAGGCCACAGGCGGCTAGGGCTTCGCCCTTTTGGAGGTTTAGAGGATCGGAGAAATGAAGGAGAGAGAGGATCGAGAGGAGGGGTCGCAGTTGGTCAGAGGGGTGGCGGATGGTGGGTGCGTCGCCGGTTTTGGGCATCGGCGATTTGGGGTTAGGTTTCTCCGTCGATTCGGGTATGGGGGGCTAGGGTTTTTCGCATTTGGCCATAGGGACAATGACGAGTGGGGGAGGGGATCTGAGGTAGGCGGCGGTGATGGCCTTGGGCGGCGCGTCGGCATCAGGGAGGGACTACGAGGTGAAGCAGCGGGTTTTTTCATTTTTTTTCTGATAAGAAAGGAGAGAGTAGAGAGGGTGAGGTGTTTTATATATATTTATATTATTTAATTTCAAAAGTTGACTTTTCCATTCGACCTCTAAACGAGGCCCACCGCCTGTCGTCCATAGCGTTTTACCCCTATTCCGAACACAATGGGATATGTATCACAAGATGATTCGATAGTTACAATCAGTTTCCGTTGAATTTACATTTAAATCTATTTATTCTATTTTAAACATACATTTCAATTTACCAGGGTCACATACTAACTAGAAAAATTCCAGAAAAATATTTTCTAGCTTCGTATTGACGATACGGTCCTAACAAAACTAGTTTCGTTGAATTCTGAGACCGTTGGAAAAATGGCCATTTTCCAGTCGATTAAAATCAACTGAAACTGGTCAAACGCGTTTTCTTTTGCCACGCTCACATATTGATTCGAAAAATTATGAAATTTGAAATCTAGCAATAACTCTACATCCCGGATCCAAAAAAAGTGGTTTCGTCGAAATCCGAGGTCGTTTGCAAAATTTCCATTTTTAAGGGCCTGAATTCCATAGCGACTATTCAGAATTTTCAACTGGACATATCTTTTCATTCCCGCTATGAAATTTTTATTTGTCGGATTCATTGGAAAGATATTATCAATTAGATCCTATTATTTTTGGTTTCACTAAAATCCGGATTGTTTTGCACCCGGTATAATCAATTGAAGTTTGAAATCGAATTATCGAACTACCGCGCCATTTTCAATTCTATATATAATTATATATAATTATTTATATTCTAACGACGACGTATATAATATATACGTTTGAATTCTATTCAAAATAAATTTCTCGTCGATTTTATTTAAAATGATTCATTTTAAATAATCAAAATTCGCTAAAATCGCCAAAATAAAAATTTTAAACTGGCCCAGAATTTCCTGGTTGTTACAATCTCCTCCACTTAAAACTTTTCGTCCCCGAAAAGGAACAAAGTCGAAAGTGGTTTGATTAATCAACTCTACGTTCGATTTTGCTTCCATTCTCCAACTTTTCAGTTTCTGAGAATTTTCAAAAATTTCAAAAATTTGGCTAACACCCGAAATTTTCGAAAAATTTCGCCATAACCTCCCCTGCACCGGGAGCCACGGGAAAATCCCGAAATTGCCATACAGGCCTTTTGATCTCAAAAAGAAAAAGAAAAAGCCAAGCGGCTAGCCAATCGGCTCATAAAATCATCATCACCCAAGCAAAACAGTAAATTATGTAGTAAACATGTACCTATTTGTCGGGCAAACAAATTTTATTCTCTGCTCTAGCCTCCTTGCTATGACCTGTCCAATGTAAGTACAAGTATATGCAAACAAATGCGACCAAATTTCAATACAATTCACTATTTGATACAATTAGGCGTAATGGTTCAAAATTATCAAACAATTAAACAAACAACACAAACATCAATCAATTAGTGAATTAGAGTTTCAAATTCATAATTTTGATACATATACAAAAATCATGTTTTTGATACCAAATCACAACAATAGGCCCTATCTAATTTTGGTTCTCACACCAGTCTAATGGAAATATATAGATATTACACGTTCGTCACTCGAATATAAATTCTAATGATGGAGCTCCATCATCAAAATCATCTCCGGGCGATTAGAGTGTAATTCTATATCTATCCAGTATATTAAAACCTCAAATACACGTTTGCAAGGCGTATATGCAAAATCTTTATATACTGGACTGTCCAAATCAATAAAATAAATAATCAAGTACGAATAATTGATTTAAATTTTTAAAACTAAATTCGTTTTCATTTAAAAAAATATATACTCTTCACACTCGTTCTAGGATACTACTGATCCTATCTCTAACGAGTCATTCCCATTGGATATTACTAATCCAATATCTGATGAATTCTTTCGTATGGTTCTAAGGTGCCTTGTTCTCTGAGCTTTGTAAACCAAAGCTCTGATACCAACTGAAGCGACCCGAAACTTCCCCGGTCTCCGAAGAGATGAGAAAGAACGAATTACTATGAGGACAAGACAAATCAGAACGCAGACAAAAGAATATTTCATTGTATATTACAACAATGCATCAGATTACAAGAATATACAGAGTATAAATGAATATTACACAGAAATATCAGAGATTTAAATTACATTTAAATACATAGCAGCAGAAAATAATACAATACACAACTGAAGGAGATATACGGATACAAAGCTTTCCGGATATCGTTCCAGCTGTAAACCAGGATCCTGTGAATATAAATCTGCAAAACCAAAACTACTAGCTGCCCGTGTCAAAATAAGGGCACCCAGAGTTTAGGTTAAAAACAATAAACTCCAGGTCAGTCATGTGACTGGTGTGAGAACTAAAGCAGTTATTAATCTTTATTTTTAAAGTTAGGTAAATCAAGGGACCACGCCGTATAAAACGGAATGGGTTTCCTCCCAAGAATACCAGTGCATAAAACAACAACGCAATGCTAAGTAAAGAAAAATGAAGCTATTATAAGACCCAGGTCCTATCACACAATGCAACGCAAGCCGGGGGATAGGGTTTTCCCTTATAACAGACAAAGAATGCTTGATACGTTTAAAACAAATCATTTGATACTATGATAAGTGCATGGTGTATAAAACAACTTCAAATCATAAGTATCAATCATAGGCGGCATGGGTACCATATATCATGTCGCCGTACTAGTTCTACAATTAAAAACGCAAATGTCACGTATTTGGAAATTGGATTTCCGTCTATGAACCGAGGCAAAACATATTCCTCAACCGATTCGAGACAATCTAGCCCATGTCTCAGGATCAGAGCTCGAGTGACCCTTGGATCGTCAGGGCCGGTCCACCGATGTGGATTAAACTTAAACCCTGAACATGCGTTCCGCCGCCCTATGGGGCGTAAATGAGCCAACGAATGACTCCATCGGACCCGGATCGTCCGATCAAACCCAGGCGCCTCGCAACAGCAACAACCACATAAGTCAAACTCGTCAGGGCGTGTAAAACCACTGACGCCACTTCTAACTAGAAAGAAACGCATGCCCTCCCTGAGGTCCGTCTCCCGTTTTTGGTTCATACCGGGTGTGAAACTCGCGAAGTAAACGTTACACAAAGCTACGCCACAAAGGCCATGCTTTGATCATCACCACAAGACTTTGCTTTTCAACAGAAGCCTCGATCAATTGCCACTTAGGCATGCCACACAGGCAATTCACTCCATGCGTTTGATATCCATCAATATATAACCCCTGAGCTCGTACGTCTCAGAGAAGGGCGTTAAGCAAGAGAATAAATTCTCCGCCGCCAAATAGATATATATTTAATAGAGATCAATCACACGGACTAAAATCCAATGTCAGAATCACAGTCCATTTACAAGTCCGTTCTGGGTCTGAACGAAACCGGAGGC
Organism: Allium sativum; assembly: GCA_030737875.1. Classification (NCBI taxonomy): domain Eukaryota; kingdom Viridiplantae; phylum Streptophyta; class Magnoliopsida; order Asparagales; family Amaryllidaceae; genus Allium; species Allium sativum. Next base: position 603,901,055 of record CM060910.1, on the reverse strand, counting down.
ACCTAGTACCCCACATATCCATCAATCTCCAAGTTCATCTGGACGATCACCAACTGTTTCCATCTTCTTGGGTGTACAGCCGAATCAAGATCATCAGTAATTATCAAAACGACGAGAAGACTTCCGGTCTTCAACCACCGTCTTCATCTTCGACTTATCGTCGTATCAGTTATTCAGAATGGGATAAACCCGGTCTTCCCGAATAACTCGCGTATATTTTAAATAAGTGTTACACAAACACAACATACGCCTCATTCCAATTCATTAGTCACTAACCGTAAATTAATCAAGAGAATAATTCCCCAAATATTAACCCCGAAGGCCGAAACCAACATCAGATCAATATCCAGAAAACCATTCTGCTTAGCTAACCGACAGTTAGTTTCTAAATTTCACATTCATAGGGAAAGGTTCCCATTAATTTTATCCAAGATAAATCATTAAAATTTATTCTTTAATCCACTTTTTGAATATCAATTCAACTAGTCGGGATTAGCGAACCATACCGAAGTAATTATTTATTTTATTTCCCAATCCCAACCTATTCATCCCATGAAGTAAAACTGGAAATACTTCATATCTAACACCACAGTGTTATCGGTAAATTCAATTACCACTTCACGTTCAAATCTAATTAAAGATTTAACTATCGCTTGGAGTAAAACTGGTGATACTGCATTCTCAATCTTTTCAATCTAGTTAAAGATTCATTGAAACTCCACTTAGTTTTAATCGTTAGCTGGGTTAAAGAATCAGTGTCATTTAAAACACAGTTCACGATAAACCCAAAATCACATTCCATTAATTATCGGGTTAAAGAACGAGTGTTATTTTAAACACTGTCCACGATAAACCCAAAAATCAATATCAATTCAATTAAATATTATTTAATTGGTACACTTCATTTAATCCAAATAAAAAGATTTAATCTTTTCTCGACTGGGTTCAAGAACAGTGTTAGTCAAGACACCATTCACGACAAACACAAATCACATTTGATATTCAATACAAGGCTCTGAATAGAAAATATATCGGCTTATATTCAATATCAAATTCTACGATTAACAAATGTCATATTGGAAATAACGATATAAATATCTATATCTTTCAAATTTCCATAACAACATCTGTATAGTCACGAAATCCAACATCGAAATATTCCGAAGACAATTTCGATTCAAATCCATCCCAATGCAATCATTGGAAATTCTGGTTATTTTCAAAACCATTTCAAATTCAATTTATTTATTTAAAAATAAATAGAATTATAATTCTAGTTCAAAACTAGTTCATTTCGATAAAAATCTATTTTTATCTTTTCAAATATGGAGTTTTTCATCCCAATTCTTCCCAAATCATTTCTTATGATTTTACACTAAATATTACTATTTTTAATAATTTTATCAAGGCCCGTATAGTCGATTTCCATCAACGGCCATCGAACTGCACTTACAACGACCTTTTTCAAATTTGATTTGGACATAATTCCAAATCCAACCGTTAGATTTCGAATTTCTAATATTCGTTAGAAAGCTCTTTTCGATACGAACCCAACGGTTCCAGTTTTAGGAGAATCCGACGGTCGGATCTCCCGTAATGTCCGTTTGAAATCAATGGTCGAAATTCGCGAACTGCCGCGGCGCGGCGCGTTCTATTCAGGCCATTATATTATATATATAATATATATGATATATATTTCATCGATTACTATTTAAAACAAATTTTATAAATAGTTTTGAATTCGTTTCAAAAACAATTTCAACTTCCATCTCAACTCAAATCAAAATTGAATCTTTCCTTATAAATTCGTTTTAAAATTCATTTCTATTCAATTCAAGTTTCAATTCAATTTGAATTCATTTCAATTCGTTTTAAATTCATTTCATTTCGAAATCGTTTTCAATTCATTTCATTTCGAAATCGTTTTCAATTCATTTCATTTCGAAATCGTTTTCAATTCATTTCGTTTCGAAATCGTTTTCAATTCATTTCATTTCGAAATCGTTTTCAATTCATTTCGTTTCGAAATCGTTTTCAATTCATTTCGTTTCGAAATCGTTTTCAATTCATTTCATTTCGAAATCGTTGATTTCAAAATTACTTTTCAATATTCATTTTAAAATGAATAAAATCGATATAAATATCGTTCATGTCAAAATGGCGTCAATCTAATCAACACGGCTTCATATATTCCTTTATTCTATTCAACAAATGAATATTTATTTTTGTCAACACACAACTAATCTCAACGAATGAGTACTGTCCACGTGTGACTATTTTTGTTAAATTATTTCGTTCAACACATGACTAATCTCAACGGATGAGTACAGTCAACACATGAACCTTTATTTAATAGTGATAAAGATATAAAATTTATTGTTAAAATATTACGTTCAACACATGACTAATCTCACGAATGAGTACAGTCGACACATGAACCTTTACTTTATAATATTTTTTATTCTCTAAATTGGAATGAGGCCTAATCAATCACCATATAAAATTAATTATATGGATTTTCATACAACACATGTATATAATAGCATTGAAAAATAATCAACCATCACCCAAAGTGCACTACACTGTATAAGCATCAAATATAGATATCTAACGCTTATAACAGCCTGTCAATCAATCGATCGACATATTTAATCAATCAGGATGAGTGAACTTCATATTTCATCCCAACACCCGTGTGGGGTTTCAAATAATCAAACACAGATTTTAGTTGTGCAGTTGGGCGATGTGTAAAATTTATCGACCCAATCAATGTCCTTCAAATAGGTGTACATAAACAAACCGTCTGGTTTGTAAATGAATATTTATTTATTCACATTCACGTTAAAAATTATATTTTTAACGATAAAATATTTTATTCAGTTCATTTATTCAACAAAATGATATTTTTATTTTTCTAATTTATTTTAGAAAATTTCGGCGGCATAACGGCACGATACTAGAAACAGGACAAGGCGTAGCCTTATCCGCGGTCTAGTGAGAAGTTCTCACCGATAGCTATCCTAACTCCATAGCTCTTCTTTTGGAGAAATTTTCATCGTTCTCGCCTTTTGTCATCTTCGTTGCCCGTATTCTCTACATATGTAAAAATCATATTTTTACTTCGCTATTCAACATATAAAAATCATATTTTTACTTTGCTATTCAATATATAAAAATCGAATTTTAACTTTGCTATTCAATATATAAAAATCAAATTTTTACTTTGCTATTCAATATATAAAAATCGAATTTTTACTTTGCTATTCAATATATAAAAATCGAATTTTTACTTTGTTATTCAATATATAAAAATCGAATTTTTACTTTGCTATTCAATATATAAAAATCGAATTTTTACTTTGCTATTCAATATATAAAAATCAAATTTTTACTTCGCTATTCTATATATATGTTTATATTTTAAAAATGTGATATTTCTATTTTTAAAAACAATTCTACTTCTATATTTTTAAAATCAATTCTGCCTTTATTTTCAAAAATAGTTCTAATTTTATTTTCAAAACTCATGTATATATATATATATATTAAGACTAATGTATATATGTTTTTCAAAACTAATGCATATATATTGTAATAACCCGGAAAATGTGAGCCAATTTAAAAATTTTAAATTGATTATTTCAAAGGAATTTGAACAATTGAAATAGAATATTTCAATAAAATAGTGAATTAGAAATGGTGAGTCAGTTTGAAAATTTGAATTCAAACTTTGACTGACTATGCAGGGTGGAAAATATAACGGATTTTAGCGAAACCAAAAATATTTAAATCTGTTAGTCAATACCTTTCTAACGAATCTGAAAAATCGAAGTTTCATAACGGGAATCAAAAGTTATGGCCGAAAGAATTTTCAGAAGAGTCGGTATATAGAATATATAGCCCTGGAAAATTGATATTTTGCATACGACCTCGGAATTCGACGAAACCACTTTTGTTGGGTCCGGGATGTCAAACTATTGCTAGGTTTCAAATTTCATAATTTTTGAAGCTAGTATGTGAACGTGGCAAAAGAAAATGTGTTTGGTCGATTTCTGTTAAAATGGATCGACCAGAAAATGGCCATTTTTCAAACGACCTCAGAATTCGACGAAACTAGTTTTGTTGGGACCGTAGCGTCAAAATATAGCTAGATTTATTTTTCTAGAATTTTTCGAATCAGTTTGTGGCCCTGGCAAATTGAAATGTGCGTTCAGAGTTAAAAATTAAATGTTTTATACTTTAATTTGAAAAATAACTGACTGTAACGGTCGAATTGGCCTACGAAACATATCCCATTGTGTCCGGAATGGGGGTATTTAGCTAGGGGCGACAGTCGTTGGGTTTAAAAAGGAGTTCGTTTGAGAAAACACTATTTAAAAATTTAATATAATCCTCGGCCAATCATATTTCTCCATTCATAATTTTTTTTAAAAAAAATAAACGAAACCCCCCCGTTCAACGGCGACCCGAGCTCCCCACCTTCTCTCCTCAATCGCCGCCGCCTCAGGCGCTTCCAGACTTCGCCACCCCCCTACCTCGACGCGCCTCAGCCCCCTCTCCAAATCCGACTAAGCCTCGCCGCCCCTCATCGCCTGTGCCGCCCGTACCGACGCCTCAAAGTCCCGACCTTCCCAGCGCCGCCGCCGCTCCGATCTGTCACCGCACCCCCTCAAACCACTACCGATTTAAAGCCCCCTCTTCCCTCTTCCACGTCCAACTCCCTGATCGTCCCCACGTGCCATGGATTTCTCGAAAATTGTAAACCTAGTTTTGAAGCTCGTGAAAGTGAGTTTTTCCTTGATCTTTACACTGTGAAAAATCATATCTTTTTGGTGTGTTGACGAAATTCGATGAAACAGGAAACATCGAGACCGCAAGGAAGCTCTCTACCCAATAGAAGAAGCTGCGGATTTTTCTGACTTCGTATCGATTTTTAGCGCTCAGAAAACCAAGGTGAGAAATCTAAATTAGCGTGAAATTGAATGGAAAATGTCGTGTATAATTTATATAAGCGAAATATAAATTACATACGTGTTGCATACCTCATGTACATGCGTAGTGTAAGCTATATGAGCGAGGTATGAATTTTTACATGCATAGAATAATTGATAAATGTGTTGAAATGAAAGTGAAATATTGAAAATATATATTATATTATCTATATATATACTCCCCTCGTCCACAAACCATGGACGATATTTATTGTGGTGATGTAACAACCCGAAAATCTGGGCCAGTTTAAAATTTTTATTTTGGCTATTCTAGAAAATTTTGATTATTTAAAATGAATTATTTTAAATAATATCAACGAGAAATTTATTTTGAATAGAATTCGAACGTATATATTATACGCGTAGTCGTTAGAATATAAATATTTATATATAATTATAAATAGAATTGAAAATGGCGCGGTAGTTTGATAATTCGATTTCAAACTTCAATTGAATGTACCGGGTGCAAAACAATCCGGATTTTAGTGAAACCAAAAATGATAGGATCTAATTGATAATATCTTTCTATCGAATCCGAAATATCAAAATTTCGTAGCGGGAATCAAAAGATATGTCCAGTTGAAAATTCTGAATAGTCGCTATGGAATTCAGGCCCTTAAAAATGGACATTTTGCAAATGACCTCGGATTTCGACGAAACCAGTTTTGTTGGGTCCGTGATGTCAAATTATTGCTAGGTTTCAAATTTCATAATTTTTCGAATCAATATGTGAGCGTGGCAAAGGAAAACGCGTTTGACCAGTTTCAGTTGATTTTAATCGACTGGAAATTGGCCATTTTTCCAACGGTCTCAGAATTCGACGAAACTAGTTTTGTTAGGACTGTATCGTCAATACGAAGCTAGAAAATATTTTTCTAGAATTTTTAGAGTTAATATGTGACCCCGGTAATTTGAAATGTACGTTTAAAATTCAGTATAGTGATTTAAATATAAATTCAGCGGAAACTGATCAAAATGATCGAACCAGCCTACGATACATATCCCATTGTGTTCGGATTGGGGGTAATTAGCTAGGGACGGCAGGCGGTGGGCCTCGTTTCGAAATCGAAATAAAAAGTTACTTTAAAAAAAAAATATATATATATATATTAATTAAATAATAAAGTCAACCATACACTCTTCTCTCTCTCTATACCGTCCCCCGTTCAGATCTAAAACAAAAAAAAAGAGAGGAAAAAACCGACGATGGGGGGGATCGCGCCCCACCGCCGGCGCCGGACCTCGCCACCCCCTGCCATCGCTCCGCTCACCCCACCTCCTCTCGCGCCCGTGCTCCTCTCTCCTCTTCCCTCTGAGACGTTGGCCCGAACCCCCCCCAAAAACCCCAATCCCGTCGCCGTCGACAGCCACCCCACCTTGCCCCTCCGTTCGTCTCGCGCCCCTCCCCTTGTGAAGCCTTGGCCCCCTCCTCCGCAACCACCTACGCATCAAAACCCGCGCCCCCCTTTTTACAGCCGTCGTCCTCCGCCTACAGCGCAACCTCCAGCCTCGATGGAACCCTACACCAGCTCCGATGAGCCACCGACCCCCTGTGAGCCCCTCCTCCCTCCCGAACAAGCACGGTGAGTTTTATTTATTTTAATTTACATAAAATCTGATTTTTTATTGATTTTAATTTATATAAAATCTGTTTTTATTTATTTCTTTTAGTAAGAGTAAATAAAAAGATGTTTGTTTATTTATTAACTTACATAAAGGTTCGATTTTTATTGAACATAAAGTTTCAATTTTTATTATGAAGTATGAAAGGAAAAGATTTGATTTTGATTACGAAGTTAGAAAAGTAAAAATATGGTTTTTATGTGAAGTTAGCGAAGAGAAAATTTTGATTTTTACTTCATAAAGATTTGATTTTATAAAGAAAGAAGAGTTGATATATTTATGTATAAAAAGGGCGAGATTTTCATATAGAAAAGTTTGATTTTTGAAAACGATAAAGCTTTGATTTTTAAGAATGTAAAGCTAAGATTTTTAGCGAAGTAAAAATTCAATTTTTATATATTGAATAGCGAAGAAAAAATTCAATTTTTATATATTGAATAGCGAAGAAAAAATTCGATTTTTATATATTGAATAGAGAAGAAAAAATTCGATTTTTATATATTGAATAGCGAAGAAAAAATTCGATTTTTATATATTGAATAGCGAAGTAAAAATTCGATTTTTATATATTGAATAGCGAAGTAAAAATTCGATTTTTATATATTGAATAGCGAAGTAAAAATTCGATTTTTATATATTGAATAACATAGTAAAAATTCGATTTTTATATATTGAATAACATAGTAAAAATTCGATTTTTACATATGTAGAGAATGCGGGCGAAAGCGACGAAAGGCGAGTTGGCGAAGATTTCCTGCATTAGAAGTGCCGTGGAGCTATGATAGCTATTTGTGAGAATTTCTCACCTTTCAATTTCTTTTCTAGTTTTATATAAATACTAGGATGCAGACGGTGCTTAGTAGCACCCGACACAACCGTCCACAGACCATGGACTTGTTTGTTTGGTTGCATAGATTAGAGATTGTTTGATTGAAATTGAATTGTGTGGTGAAATGAATTGATTTGATGATGTGTGAATGGCGTGGGCCTTCACTAGACCGGGGATAAGGCTAGGCCTTGTCCCGTTTCTAGTATCGTGCCGTTATGCCGTCGAAATTTTCTAAAATATGTTAGAAAAATAAAATTATCATTTTATTGAATAAATGAATTGAATAGAAATTCATAGGCTGAAATAAAATGTTTTATCGTTAAAAATATAATTTTTAACGTGAATATGAAAATAGTGAAGTGAATAAATAAATATTCATTTACAAACCAGATGGTTTGTTTATGTACACTTATTTGAATGACATTGATTGGGTCGATAAATTTTACACATCGCCCAACTGCACAAATAAAATGTGCGTTTGATTGTTTGAAACCCCACACGGGTGTTGGGATGAAATTTGAAGTTCACTCATCCTGATTTATTAAATATGTCGATCGATTGATTGACAGGCTGTTATAAGCGTTAGATATCTATATTTGATGCTTATACAGTGTAGTGCACTTTGGTTGATGGTTGATTATTTTTCAATGTTATTATATACATGTGTTGTATGAAAATCCATATAATTAACTTTATATGGTAATTGATTGGGCCTCATTCCAATTTAGAAAATAAAGAATATTATAAAATAAAAGTTCATGTGTTGACAGTACTCATCCATTGAGATTGGTCATGTGTTGAACGAAATATTTTAGTAATAAAATTTACATCTTTATCAATATAAAATAAAGGTTCATGTGTTGACAGTACTCATCCGTTGAGATTGGTCATGTATTGAACGAAATATTTTAGTATTGACAACTATTTTGAAAAAGAAATATTTGAAATAAAATATTTGAAAATAGAAATTTATGAAGCCGTGTTGATTAGATTGACGCCATTTTGACGTGAACGATATTTATATCGATTTTATTCATTTTGAAATGAATATTGAAAAGTGATTTCGAAATCGAATATTTCGAAATGAATTGAATTGAAAACGGTTTCGAAATGAATTGAATTGAAAACGATTTCGAAATGAATTGAATTGAAAACGATTTCGAAATGAATTGAATTGAAAACAATTTCGAAATGAATCGAATTGAAAACGATTTCGAAATGAATCGAATTGAAAACGATTTCGAAATGAATCGAATTGAAAACGATTTCGAAATGAATGGAATTGAAAACGATTTCGAAATGAATTGAATTGAAAACGATTTCGAAATGAATTGAATTGAAAACGATTTCGAAATGAATTGAATTAAAAACGATTTCGAAATGAATTGAATTGAAAACGAATTCGAATTGAATTGAAAGCGAATTTGAATTGAATAGAAATGAATTTCGAAACGAATTTATAAAGAAGAATTCAATTTTGATTTGAATTGAAATGGAAGTTGAAAATGTTGTTGAAACGAATTCAAAACAATATATATAATTCGTTTTAAATAGAAATCGACGAAATATATATTATATATATTATATATATAATATAATGGCCTGAATAGAACGCGCCGCGCCGCGGCAGTTCGCGAATTTCGACCATTTATTTCAAACGGACATTACGGGAGATCCGACCGTCGGATTCTCCTAAAACCGGAACCGTTGGGTTCGTATCGAAATGAGCTTTCTAACGAATGTTAGAAATTTGAAATCTAATGGTTGGATTTGGAGATACGTCCAAATCAAATTCGAAAAAGGTCGCTGTAAGTGCAGTTCGATGGCCATTGATGGAAATCGACTGTACGGGCCTTGATAAAATTATTAAAAATAGTAATAATTTGTGTAAAATCATAAGAAATGATTTGTGAAGAATTGGGATGAAAAACTCCATATTTGAAAAGATAAAAATAGATTTTTATCGGAATGAACTAGTTTTGAACTAGAATTATAATTCTATTTATTTTTAAATAAATAAATTGAATTCGAAAAGGGTTTTAAAAATAACCAAAATTTCCAATGATTGCATTGGATTGGATTTGGATCGAAATTGTCTTCGGAATATTTCGATGTTGGAATTCGTGATTATACAGGTGTTGTTATGGAAATTTGAAAGATATATATTTATATCGTTATTTCCAATACGACATTTGTTAGTCGTAGAATTCGATATTGAATATAAGCCGATATATTTTCTATTTAGAGCCTTGTATTGAATATCGAATGTGATTGGGTTTGTCGTGAATGGTGTCTTCACTAACACTGTTCTTGAACCCAGTTGAGAAAAGATTAAATCTTTTTATTTAGATTTAATGAAGTTTACCAATTAAATAATATTTAATTGGAATTGAATTGATATTGATTTTGGGTTTATCGTGGACAGTGTTTTAAATAACACTCGTTCTTTAACCCGATAATTAATGGAATGTGATTTTGGGTTTATCGTGAACCGTGTTTTAAATGACACTGATTCTTTAACCCAGTCAAAGATTAAAACTAAGCAGAGTTTTAATGATTCTTTAATTAGATTGAAATAATCGAAATGGAGTATCACCAGTTTTGCTCCAGGCGATAGTTAAATCTTTAATTAGATTTGAACGTGAAATGGTAATTGAATTTACCAATAACACCGTGGTGTTAGATATGAAGTACTACCAGTTTTACTTCATGGGATGAATAGGTTGGGATTGGGAAATTAAAACAAATGATTACTTCGGTAAGGTTCGCTAATCCCGACTAGTTTGAATTGATATTCAAAAGTTGATTAAAGAATAAATTCAAGAATTTATCTTGGATAAAATTAATGGGAACCTTTCCCTATGAATGTGAAATTTAGAAACTAACTGTCGGTTAGCCAAGCAGAATGATTTTCTGGATATTGATCTGATGTTGGTTTCGACCTTCGGGGATAATATTTGGGGAATTATTCTCTTGATTAATTTACGGTTAGTGACTAATGAACTGGAATGAGGCGTATGTTGTGTTTGTGTAACACTTATTTAAAATATACGCGAGTTATTCGGAAAGACCGGGTTTATCCCATTCTGCATAACTGATATGACGATAAGTCGAAGATGAAGACGATGGTCGAAGACCGGAGGTCTTCACGTCGTTTGGGTGATAACTGATGATCTTGATTGGGCTGTACACCCAAGAAGATGGAAACAGTTAGTGATCGTCCAGACGTACTTGGAGATCGATGGATATGCGGGGTACTAGGTGCCTCCGGTTTCGTTCAGACCCAGAACGGACTTGTAAATGGACTGTGTGTCTGACATTGGATTTTAGTCTGTGTGTTTGATTTCTATTAAATATATATCTGTTTGGCGGCGGAGAATTTATTCTCTTGCTTAACGCCCTTCTCTGAGACGTACGAGCTCAGGGGTTATATATTGATGGATATCAAACGCATGGAGTGAATTGCCTGTGTGGCATGCCTAAGTGGCAATTGATCGAGGCTTCTGTTGAAAAGCAAAGTCTTGTGGTGATGATCAAAGCAAGGCCTTTGTGGCGTAGCTTTGTGTAACGTTTACTTCGCGTGTTTCACACCCGGTATGAACCAAAAACGGGAGAGGACGTCAGGGAGGGCATGCGTTTCTTTCTAGCTAGAAGTGGCGTCAGTGGTTTTACACGCCCTGACGAGTTTGACTTATGTGGTTGTTGCTGTTGCGAGACGCCTCAGATTGATCGGTCGTTCTCGAACCGATGGAGTCATTTAGTTGGCTCACCTACGCCCCATAGGGCGGGGAAACGCATGTTCAGGCATTTTAATCCACATCGGTGGACCGGCCCTGAGGATCCAAGGGCCCACCTGTGTCTGGGTCCTGAGACACGGGCTAGAGCGTCTCAAATCGGTTGAGGACTATCTTTTGCCTCGGTTCATAGACGGAAATCCAATTTCCAAATACGACATTGCGGTTTTGATTGTAAACCTATATGTGGCGACATAGTGGCATGGGACGCTCATGCCGCCTATGATTGATACTTATGATTTGAAGTTGTTTTATACACTATGCACTTATTATAGTATCAAATGATTTGTTTTAAACGTATCAAGCATTCTTTGGCTGTTATGAGGGAAAACCCTATCCCCCGGCTTGCGTTGCATTGTGTGATAGGACCTGGGTCTTATAACAGCTTCATTTTTCTTTATTTAGCATTGCGCTGTTGTTTTATGCACTGGTATTCTTGGGAGGAAACCCGTTCCGTGTTATACGGCGTGGTCCCTTGATTTACCTAATGATTTAAAATAAAGATTAATAACTGTTTTAGTTCTCACACCAGTCACATGACTGACCTGGAGTTTATTGTTTTAACCTAAACTCTGGGTGCCCTTATTTTGACACGGGCAGCTAGTAGTTTTGGTTTTGCAGATTTATATTCACAGGATCCTGGTTTACAGCTGGAACGATATCCGGAAAGCTTTGTATCCGTATATCTCATTCTAGTTGTGTATTGTATTATTTTCCGCTGCTATGTATTTAAATGTAATTTAAATCTCTGATATTTCTGTGTAATATTCATTTATACTCTGTATATTCTTGTAATCTGATGCATTGTTGTAATATACAATGAAATGTTCTTCGGTATGTGTTCTGCTGTGGTTTGTTCTCGAACTATCCGACACTTTCCTTTACGGGGAAGTTGCGGGTCCTTACACGTGGTATCAGAGCTTTGGTTTACAAAGCTAGAGAACAAGACACATTAGAACCATACGAAAGAATTCATCGGATATTGGATTAGTAATATCCAATGGGGATGACTCGTTAGAGATAGGATCAGTAGTATCCTAGAACGAGTGTGAAGAGTATATTTTTCAAATGAAAACAAATTTTGTTTTGAAAATTTAAATCAATTATTCGTATTTGATTATTTATTTATATTGATTTGGACAATCCAGTATATAAAGATTTTGCATATACGCCTTGCAAACGTGTATTTGAAGTTTTAATATACTGGATAGATATAGAATTACACTCTAATCGCCCGGAGATGATTTTGATGATGGAGCTCCATCATTAGAATTTATGTTCGAGTGACGAAAGTGAGATATCTATATATTTCCTATTGACTGGTGTGAGAACCAAAATTAGATAGGGCCTATTGTTGTGATTTGGCATCAAAAATCTGATTTTTGTATATGTATCAACGTTATCAATTTGAAAACTCTAATTCACTAATTGATTGATGTTTGTGTTGTTTGTTTATTTGTTTGCTAATTTTTAGCCATTTAGCCTAATTGAATCAAATATTGAATTGTATTGAAAATTGGTCGCACTTGTTTTCATATACATATATATCATTGAATAGGTCATAGCAAGGAGGCTAGAGCCAGAGAATAAAATTTGTTTGCCCGACAAATAGGTACATGTTTACTACATAATTTCCTGTTTTGTTTGGGTGGTGATGATTTTGTGAGCCTATTGGCTAGCCGCTTGGCTTTTTCTTTTTCTTTTTGAGATTTGAAGGACCGGGGAAGCTATTTGAAATTCCCCGATGCTCCCGGTGCAGGGGAGGTTATGGCAAAAAATTTCGAAAATTTAGGGTGTTAGCCAAATTTTTTGAAATTTTGAAAATTCTCAGAAACAAAAAAGTTGGAGAATGGAAACCTGATCGATCGTGGAGTTGATTAATCAAACCACTTTCGACTTTGTTCCTTTTCGGGGACGAAAAGTTTTAAGTGGGGGAGATTGTAACAACCCGAAAATCTGGGCCAGTTTAAATTTTTTATTTTGGCTATTCTAGCAAATTTTGATTATTTAAAATGAATTATTTTAAATAATATCGACGAGAAATTTATTTTGAATAGAATTCGAACGTATATATTATACGCGTAGTCGTTAGAATATAAATATTTATATATAATTATAAATAGAATTGAAAATGGCGCGGTAGTTTGATAATTCGATTTCAAACTTCAATTGAATGTACCGGGTGCAAAACAATCCGGATTTTAGTGAAACCAAAAATGATAGGATCTAATTGATAATATCTTTCTATCGAATCCGAAATATCAAAATTTCGTAGCGGGAATCAAAAGATATGTCCAGTTGAAAATTCTGAATAGTCGCTATGGAATTCAGGCCCTTAAAAATGGACATTTTGCAAATGACCTCGGATTTCGACGAAACCAGTTTTGTTGGGTCCGTGATGTCAAATTATTGCTAGGTTTCAAATTTCATAATTTTTCGAATCAATATGTGAGCGTGGCAAAGGAAAACGCGTTTGACCAGTTTCAGTTGATTTTAATCGACTGGAAATTGGCCATTTTTCCAACGGTCTCAGAATTCGACGAAACTAGTTTTGTTAGGACCGTATCGTCAATACGAAGCTAGAAAATATTTTTCTAGAATTTTTAGAGTTAATATGTGACCCGGTAATTTGAAATGTACGTTTAAAATTTTGTATAGTGATTTAAATATAAATTCAGCGGAAACTGATCAAAATGATCGAACCAGCCTACGATACATATCCCATTGTATTCGGATTGGGGGTAATTAGCTAGGGACGGCAGGCGGTGGGCCTCGTTTCGAAATCGAAATAAAAAGTTACTTTTAAAAAAAAAAAATATATATATATATTAATTAAATAATAAAGTCAACCATACACTCTTCTCTCTCTCTATACCCTCCCCCGTTCAGATCTAAAAAAAAAAAAAAAGAGGAAAAAACCGACGATGGGGGGGATCGCGCCCCACCGCCGGCGCCGGACCTCGCCACCCCCTGCCATCGCTCCGCTCACCCTACCTCCTCTCGCGCCCGTGCTCCTCTCTCCTCTTCCCTCTGAGACGTTGGCCTGAACCCTCCCAAAAACCCCAATCCCGTCGCCGTCAACAGCCACCCCACCTCGCCCCTCCGTTCGTCTCGCGCCCCTCCCCTTGTGAAGCCTTGGCCCCCTCCTCCGCAACCACCTACGCATCAAAACCCGCGCCCCCCTTTTTACAGCCGTCGTCCTCCGCCTACAGCGCAACCTCCAGCCTCGATGGAACCTTGCACCAGCTCCGATGAGCCACCGACCCCCTGTGAGCCCCTCCTCCCTCCCGAACAAGCACAGTGAGTTTTATTTATTTTAATTTACATAAAACCTGATTTTTTATTGATTTTAATTTATATAAAATATGTTTTTATTTATTTCTTTTAGTAAGAGTAAATAAAAAGATGTTTGTTTATTTATTAACTTACATAAAGGTTCGATTTTTATTGAACATAAAGTTTCAATTTTTATTATGAAGTATGAAAGGAAAAGATTCGATTTTGATTACGAAGTTAGAAAAGTAAAAATATGGTTTTTATATGAAGTTAGCGAAGAGAAAATTTTGATTTTTACTTCATAAAGATTTGATTTTATAAAGAAAGAAGAGTTGATATATTTATGTATAAAAAGGGCGAGATTTTCATATAGAAAAGTTTGATTTTTGAAAACGATAAAGCTTTGATTTTTAAGAATGTAAAGCTAAGATTTTTAGCGAAGTAAAAATTCAATTTTTATATATTGAATAGCGAAGAAAAAATTCAATTTTTATATATTGAATAGCGAAGAAAAAATTCGATTTTTATATATTGAATAGCGAAGAAAAAATTCGATTTTTATATATTGAATAGCGAAGAAAAAATTCGATTTTTATATATTGAATAGCGAAGTAAAAATTCGATTTTTATATATTGAATAGCGAAGTAAAAATTCGATTTTTATATATTGAATAGCGAAGTAAAAATTCGATTTTTATATATTGAATAACATAGTAAAAATTCGATTTTTATATATTGAATAACATAGTAAAAATTCGATTTTTACATATGTAGAGAATGCGGGCGAAAGCGACGAAAGGCGAGTTGGCGAAGATTTCCTGCATTAGAAGTGCCGTGGAGCTAGGATAGCTATTTGTGAGAATTTCTCACCTTTCAATTTCTTTTCTAGTTTTATATAAATACTAGGATGCAGACGGTGCTTAGTAGCACCCGACACAACCGTCCACAGACCATGGACTTGTTTGTTTGGTTGCATAGATTAGAGATTATTTGATTGAAATTGAATTGTGTGGTGAAATGAATTGATTTGATGATGTGTGAATGGCGTGGGCCTTCACTAGACCGGGGATAAGGCTAGGCCTTGTCCCGTTTCTAGTATCGTGCCGTTATGCCGCCGAAATTTTCTAAAATATGTTAGAAAAATAAAATTATCATTTTATTGAATAAATGAATTGAATAGAAATTCATAGGCTGAAATAAAATGTTTTATCGTTAAAAATATAATTTTTAACGTGAATATGAAAATAGTGAAGTGAATAAATAAATATTCATTTACAAACCAGATGGTTTGTTTATGTACACTTATTTGAATGACATTGATTGGGTCGATAAATTTTACACATCGCCCAACTGCACAAATAAAATGTGCGTTTGATTGTTTGAAACCCCACACGGGTGTTGGGATGAAATTTGAAGTTCACTCATCCTGATTTATTAAATATGTCGATCGATTGATTGACAGGCTGTTATAAGCGTTAGATATCTATATTTGATGCTTATACAGTGTAGTGCACTTTGGTTGATGGTTGATTATTTTTCAATGTTATTATATACATGTGTTGTATGAAAATCCATATAATTAACTTTATATGGTAATTGATTGGGCCTCATTCCAATTTAGAAAATAAAGAATATTATAAAATAAAAGTTCATGTGTTGACAGTACTCATCCATTGAGATTGGTCATGTGTTGAACGAAATATTTTAGTAGTAAAATTTACATCTTTATCAATATAAAATAAAGGTTCATGTGTTGACAGTACTCATCCGTTGAGATTGGTCATGTGTTGAACGAAATATTTTAGTATTGACAACTATTTGGAAAAAGAAATATTTGAAATAAAATATTTGAAAATAGAAATTTATGAAGCCGTGTTGATTAGATTGACGCCATTTTGACGTGAACGATATTTATATCGATTTTATTCATTTTGAAATGAATATTGAAAAGTGATTTCGAAATCGAATATTTCGAAATGAATTGAATTGAAAACGATTTCGAAATGAATTGAATTGAAAACGATTTCGAAATGAATTGAATTGAAAACGATTTCGAAATGAATTGAATTGAAAACGATTTCGAAATGAATTGAATTGAAAACGATTTCGAAATGAATCGAATTGAAAACGATTTCGAAATGAATCGAATTGAAAACGATTTCGAAATGAATCGAATTGAAAATGATTTCGAAATGAATTGAATTGAAAACGATTTCGAAATGAATTGAATTAAAAACGATTTCGAAATGAATTGAATTGAAAACGATTTCAAAATGAATTGAATTGAAAACGATTTCGAAATGAATTGAATTGAAAACGATTTCGAAATGAATTGAATTGAAAACGATTTCGAAATGAATTGAATTAAAAACGATTTCGAAATGAATTGAATTGAAAACGAATTCGAATTGAATTGAAAGCAAATTTGAATTGAATAGAAATGAATTTCGAAACGAATTTATAAAGAAGAATTCAATTTTGATTTGAATTGAAATGGAAGTTGAAAATGTTGTTGAAACGAATTCAAAACAATATATATAATTCGTTTTAAATAGAAATCGACGAAATATATATTATATATATTATATATATAATATAATGGCCTGAATAGAACGCGCCGCGGCAGTTCGCGAATTTCGACCATTTATTTCAAACGGACATTACGGGAGATCCGACCGTCGGATTCTCCTAAAACCGGAACCGTTGGGTTCGTATCGAAAAGAGCTTTCTAACGAATGTTAGAAATTTGAAATCTAACGGTTGCATTTGGAGATACGTCCAAATCAAATTCGAAAAAGGTCGCTGTAAGTGCAGTTCGATGGCCATTGATGGAAATCGACTGTACGGGCCTTGATAAAATTATTAAAAATAGTAATAATTTGTGTAAAATCATAAGAAATGATTTGTGAAGAATTGGGATGAAAAACTCCATATTTGAAAAGATAAAAATAGATTTTTATCGGAATGAACTAGTTTTGAACTAGAATTATAATTCTATTTATTTTTAAATAAATAAATTGAATTCGAAAAGGGTTTTAAAAATAACCAAAATTTCCAATGATTGCATTGGAATGGATTTGAATCGAAATTGTCTTCGGAATATTTCGATGTTGGAATTCGTGATTATACAGGTGTTGTTATGGAAATTTGAAAGATATATATTTATATCGTTATTTCCAATACAACATTTGTTAGTCGTAGAATTCGATATTGAATATAAGCCGATATATTTTCTATTCAGAGCCTTGTATTGAATATCGAATGTGATTGGGTTTGTCGTGAATGGTGTCTTCACTAACACTGTTCTTGAACCCAGTTGAGAAAAGATTAAATCTTTTTATTTAGATTTAATGAAGTTTACCAATTAAATAATATTTAATTGGAATTGAATTGATATTGATTTTTGGGTTTATCGTGGACAATGTTTTAAATAACACTCGTTCTTTAACCCTATAATTAATGGAATGTGATTTTGGGTTTATCGTGAACCGTGTTTTAAATGACACTGATTCTTTAACCCAGTCAAAGATTAAAACTAAGAAGAGTTTTAATGAATCTTTAATTAGATTGAAATAATCGAAATGGAGTATCACCAGTTTTGCTCCAGGCGATAGTTAAATCTTTAATTAGATTTGAACGTGAAATGGTAATTGAATTTACCAATAACACCGTGGTGTTAGATATGAAGTACTACCAGTTTTACTTCATGGGATGAATAGGTTGGGATTGGGAAATTAAAACAAATGATTACTTCGGTAAGGTTCGCTAATCCCGACTAGTTTGAATTGATATTCAAAAGTTGATTAAAGAATAAATTCAAGAATTTATCTTGGATAAAATTAATGGGAACCTTTCCCTATGAATGTGAAATTTAGAAACTAACTGTCGGTTAGCCAAGCAGAATGATTTTCTGGATATTGATCTGATGTTGGTTTCGACCTTCGGGGTTAATATTTGGGGAATTATTCTCTTGATTAATTTACGGTTAGTGACTAATGAACTGGAATGAGGCGTATGTTGTGTTTGTGTAACACTTATTTAAAATATACGCGAGATATTCGGAAAGACCGGGTTTATCCCATTCTGCATAACTGATACGACGATAAGTCGAAGATGAAGACGATGGTCGAAGACCGGAGGTCTTCACGTCGTTTGGGTGATAACTGATGATCTTGATTGGTCTGTACACCCAAGAAGATGGAAACAGTTAGTGATCGTCCAGACGTACTTGGAGATCGATGGATATGCGGGGTACTAGGTGCCTCCGGTTTCGTTCAGACCCAGAACGGACTTGTAAATGGACTGTGTGTCTGACATTGGATTTTAGTCTGTGTGTTTGATTTCTATTAAATATATATCTGTTTGGCGGCGGAGAATTTATTCTCTTGCTTAACGCCCTTCTCTGAGACGTACGAGCTCAGGGGTTATATATTGATGGATATCAAACGCATGGAGTGAATTGCCTGTGTGGCATGCCTAAGTGGCAATTGATCGAGGCTTCTGTTGAAAAGCAAAGTCTTGTGGTGATGATCAAAGCAAGGCCTTTGTGGCGTAGCTTTGTGTAACGTTTACTTCGCGTGTTTCACACCCGGTATGAACCAAAAACGGGAGAGGACGTCAGGGAGGGCATGCGTTTCTTTCTAGCTAGAAGTGGCGTCAGTGGTTTTACACGCCCTGACGAGTTTGACTTATGTGGTTGTTGCTGTTGCGAGGCGCCTCGGATTGATCGGTCGTTCTCGAACCGATGGAGTCATTTAGTTGGCTCACCTACGCCTCATAGGGCGGGGAAACGCATGTTCAGGCATTTTAATCCACATCGGTGGACCGGCCCTGAGGATCCAAGGGCCCACCTGTGTCTGGGTCCTGAGACACGGGCTAGAGCGTCTCAAATCGGTTGAGGACTATCTTTTGCCTCGGTTCATAGACGGAAATCCAATTTCCAAATACGACATTGCGGTTTTGATTGTAAACCTATATGTGGCGACATAGTGGCATGGGACGCTCATGCCGCCTATGATTGATACTTATGATTTGAAGTTGTTTTATACACTATGCACTTATTATAGTATCAAATGATTTGTTTTAAACGTATCAAGCATTCTTTGGCTGTTATAAGGGAAAACCCTATCCCCCGGCTTGCGTTGCATTGTGTGATAGGACCTGGGTCTTATAACAGCTTCATTTTTCTTTATTTAGCATTGCGCTATTGTTTTATGCACTGGTATTCTTGGGAGGAAACCCGTTCCGTGTTATACGGCGTGGTCCCTTGATTTACCTAATGATTTAAAATAAAGATTAATAACTGTTTTAGTTCTCACACCAGTCACATGACTGACCTGGAGTTTATTGTTTTAACCTAAACTCTGGGTGCCCTTATTTTGACACGGGCAGCTAGTAGTTTTGGTTTTGCAGATTTATATTCACAGGATCCTGGTTTACAGCTGGAACGATATCCGGAAAGCTTTGTATCCGTATATCTCATTCTAGTTGTGTATTGTATTATTTTCAGCTGCTATGTATTTAAATGTAATTTAAATCTCTGATATTTCTGTGTAATATTCATTTATACTCTGTATATTCTTGTAATCTGATGCATTGTTGTAATATACAATGAAATGTTCTTCGGTATGTGTTCTGCTGTGGTTTGTTCTCGAACTATCCGACACTTTCCTTTACGGGGAAGTTGCGGGTCCTTACAGGTGAATTGGTGTGAAATATTGGTTGAAAAATACGAATGGTTGAATAATTGTTTGTGGTTGATATTGTTTGGTTGTGGTTGAAAAATACCCATTGGTGATTGAAATGAATTGAAAATATTTGTGGAAATAAAAATAAACATGCCGCCTACGTGCGAATTAGATGCATGAATCCCCATTGTCAAAAACCGCGAGGTTTTAAGGTAGAGCGAGGAGCCGTACTAGGGACGGTGCCGGTTTTAACTACCCTGCCGTTATGCTGCCGAAATTTCGAATAATCTTTGTGTGTTAGATTTATTTTCATATGTTGAAATTATTTTACATGCATTGAAATTAAAGCCATATATTGAAACTATGTCCATGTGTGGAAATATTCATGTGTTGAAAGGTGTTGTGTGAAAATTAAATTCATTTGTGAATGAATGAAGTGTTAATCAATAAAAATCACATTTTTATATATATATGAAGTATGCAAAATATTCGCCTTATATAAATGGTTTCAACAATCAAAATTTCATCTTTCTAATATAAACAACATAAATAAAATGTCCATGTGTGGAAATGCTCATTTGTTGAGAAGTGTGTGTAGTGGAAATATTCATGTGTTGAATAAAAAGATCGAACAATAAAAATTACATTTTTATTGAAACTATGAAGTGTTGAAACGTCTACTTGTTGAATAAATATTATAAATGATAAAAATATCATTTTTATCATATGTGTGATATGCTAAAGATATGCGGACGTTGAAATAAATATTTGTGATAGAAATATTATTTTTAACATGCATAGGAATTAAATAAAATAGTCATGTGTTGAAATCTATTTTAGTTCGCCAAAATTATCATCTTTGAAATGAGAAGTGTTAAAAATAGCCACTTGTTCAAATAAACGTGCATGAGTTGAAATATACATTAACTAGCTAATGATATGATTTTAGCCTATGCATGCAACATTCGAATGAATGGTGTTTTTAAACCAAAGCAAATCAAATATGCAATTGAATGGAAAATGATAAATGTTAGAAATTGTATATATGTACATGCATATCTATTGAACATGTTAAAGCAAAAGGGCTAGAGAAGAGAAATAGGATTTTGTGCCCGACAAATAGGTACACATTTATCGCTTTGTTTGGGTGATGATTTTATGAGCCTGTTGGCTAGCCGCTTGGCTTTTTCTTTTTCTTTTTGATATGAGACGCCCGTGTGGCTATTTGGGAATTTTCCCAGACCCTCCCGTACAAAGGAGGTTATGGCGAAATTTTCCAAAAATTTAAGGCGTTAGTGAAATAATTGAAGTGGAAACGAAATAGGAATTTTTGAATGAACTATATTTATATAAATATATAAATATAAATAGAATTAAAACGAAACGTGGCCGTGCAGTTCATATTTTGAAACCGTGATTTCAAACGACTAGTGCGGAAGATCCGACCATTGGATTTTCCCGAAACCTCAACCGTTGGGTTCGCCTTGGAAATATCTTTCCAACGGCACCAACTTTGTGAAGATCCGACGGTTGGATTGTCTGGAATGTTTAATTCAAAACTAAAGAAAAACAGCGCCAGAAACGATTATATTTATATATATATATAAATATAATTAAATTAAATCGAATAACGACGCTGTAGTTCGTAAATTGAAATCGTAACTTCAAATGGTTAGTGTGGAAGATCCGACCGTCGGATTTTCCCAAAACTGAAACCGTTGGATTCGTTTTGAAATGACCTTCCTAATGGTGTAAAATTTGTGAAGATCCAACGGTTAGATTTTCAGATATGTGTAAAACAAAATTAGTGGAAAGCAGCGCCAGTGCATCGACACGACCTGAAACGTCGTTTAATCAAATATGGTCGTTTTAAATTAAATAAAAATGGCGATATATCGTTATAAAGTGCTCTAGACGATATAGAGTGGAAATAAACCAATCTTGTTGTGTTTTCTTGATATGTGATGGTTGAATGTATTTGACATGAAAATTATAACTAAATAACTGAAATGTGATAGTTGAATAGTCCAACCATGTGACTGATTGATTTGAAAATCTAAATATACGTGGATTATTTGAAAAGGCCGAGTTTATCTCATTTCAAATAATCGATCGACGTTGAGAAGTCGAAGAGTCGAAGACGACTGAAGACCGACGATCTCCACATTGGATGGATGGGTGCTACTGATGCTCGTGATTGGAGTAGCTACCATGAAGGAATTGAAGTAGTAGCCGTCCAAACATACTGTTGATTGTACGGATATGCGAGGAATTGGTTCCTCCGGTTTCGTTCAGACCCAGAACGGACTTGTAAATGGACTGTGTGTCTGACATTGGATTTTGTTCTGTGTTGATTGATCTCTGTTAAATATATATCTGTTTGGCGGCGGAGAATTTATTCTCTTGCTTAACGCCCTTCTCTGAGACGTACGAGCTCAGAGGTTATGTATTGACTGAAATCAGTCGCATGGAGTGGATTGCCTGTGTGGCACGCCTAAGTGGCATGTGATCAAGGCTTCTGTTGCAAAGCAAAGTCTTGTGGTTGATGATCAAAGCATGGTCTGTGCGACGCAGCTTTGTGTATAACGTGAATTCGCGAGCCTCACACCCCGGTATGAGTCAAAAACGGGAGAAGGACCCAAGGAGTGCATGACGTTTCTTTCTAGCTATGGTGGTGTCAGTGACCTCCCAGCCCTGACATTTATATCTACTTTTCACCTGTGTGGTTGTTGGAATGCGAGGCGCCTCGATTATAGGTCTGTAAGGACCGGGAAACGTGTGTTCAGGAATAATTAATCCTCAAAAGTAAGAGAGGACCGGCCTTGGAGGATCCAGGGGATTGCTGTGTGCGGTCCCGAGACATTTGCTAGAGTGTCTCGAATCGGAGAGGAGCTTGCCCCTTGCCTCGACTCATGAAGGAATCCAATTTCCAATACGAAATTTGCGGATGTGATTGTATTACTAGTACGGTGACATAGTAGATGGTAGCTATGCCGCCTAGGATTGATATTTATGATTGAATTTGCTTTTGAAACATATATGCACTAGTAATAATATCAAACACCTTTGTTTTATTCGTATCAAGCATCTTTGTCCATTATAAGGTAAAAACTCTATCCTCCGGCTTGCGTTGCATTGTGTGATGGGACCTGAGTCTTATAATGGCTTCATTTTATAAAAAGCATTGCGTTGATTTAATCATTTATTTTATTTCATGCACTAGCACTCATTGGAGTAAACCCGTTCCGCGAAAGTGGCGTGGTCCTTTGATTTGCCTTAATTATTGTTGTTAATAAGTTGAGTAGATTTCTCATACCAGTCCCATGACTGACTCATAGTTTGTTTCACCTTGCAAACTCGGGTGCCCTCATTTTCACACGGGCAGCCTAGTTACAGGTTTCTGACGCACCTTTTGGCTCATGGCGAGGCTTGACTACACCGTGCTGACTTGGATTTTCTCCGCCATTATTGTATCTATATTATGATTCCGCCACTGGCGATGTAGACTGATATTCCTTTTGTGTACTCTTTATGTATGATTCCGCCTCGGGCGATGGTGACTGATTATTTATCATTATGCACTAAGTTGTATCCTGTACTGTGCTTCTCTGATGTGATGATATCTATATGATTCCGCTGTCATATGTGTGTAAATTATTCTATTTTCTGTTTATGCTATTATCTGTGATCTGCTAATGGTGATTGATGTGTTATATTCCAATGATTATCCTTAACACCGTGTCACGGGGTTTTGGGATCGTCACATATATTTTTCAAAACTAATGTATATATGTATTTCTATGAACTAAAATCATATCTTTTTTTTATTACACTAAAACTGAATTTAAAATGAAATAAGAAAGGAGAAGCTTACCATTTTCGAATGAGAGAGGGGGGCGACGTTCGCTTTCAGACTGCGAGGAAGAGGAGGTGGCGCAACTGTCGAGGTGAGGCCACAGGCGGCTAGGGCTTCGCCCTTTTGGAGGTTTAGAGGATCGGAGAAATGAAGGAGAGAGAGGATCGAGAGGAGGGGTCGCAGTTGGTCAGAGGGGTGGCGGATAGTGGGTGCGTCGCCGGTTTTGGGCATCGGCAATTTGGGGTTAGGTTTCTCCGTCGATTCGGGTATGGGGGGGCTAGGGTTTTTCGCGTTTGGCCAGAGGGGCGATGGCGAGTGGGGGAGGGGATCTGAGGTAGGCGGCGGTGATGGCCTTGGGCGGCGCGTCGGCATCAGGGAGGGACTACGAGGTGAAGCAGCGGGTTTTTTCTTTTTTTTCTTATAAGAAAGGAGACAGTAGAGATGGTGAGGTGTTTTATATATATTTATATTATTTAATTTCAAAAGTTGACTTTTCCATTCGACCTCTAAACGAGGCCCACCGCCAGTCGTCCATAGCGTTTTACCCCCATTCCGAACACAATGGGATATGTATCGCAAGCTGATTCGATATTTACAATCAGTTTCCGTTGAATTTACATTTAAATCTATTTATTCTATTTTAAACATACATTTCAATTTACCAGGGTCACATACTAACTAGAAAAATTCCAAAAAATATTTTCTAGCTTCGTATTGACGATACGGTCCTAACAAAACTAGTTTCGTTGAATTCTGGGACCGTTGGAAAAATAGTCATTTTCCAGTCGATTAAAATCAACTAAAACTGGTCAAACGCGTTTTCCTTTGCCACGCTCACATATTGATTCGAAAAATTATGAAATTTGGAATCTAGCAATAACTCTACATCCCGGATCCAACAAAAGTGGTTTTGTCGAAATCCCAGGTCGTTTGCAAAATTTCCATTTTTAAGGGCCTGAATTCCATAGCGACTATTCAGAATTTTCAACTGGACATATCTTTTGATTCCCGCTATGAAATTTCGATTTGTCGGATTCATTGGAAAGATATTATCAATTAGATCCTATTATTTTTGGTTTCACTAAAATCTGAATTGTTTTGCACCCGGTACATTCAATTGAAGTTTGAAATCGAATTATCGAACTACCGCCCCATTTTCAATTCTATTTATAATTATATATAATTATTTATATTCTAACGACAAAGTATATAATATATACGTTCGAATTCTATTCAAAATAAATTTCTCGTCGATTTTATTTAAAATGATTCATTTTAAATAATCAAAATTCGCTAAAATCGCCAAAATAAAATTTTTAAACTGGCCCAGAATTTCCGGGTTGTTACAAAAGACCATATGTATGAATTCATATATATTGATAAATTCCTTTAAATGAATAAATAAATACCAGAACATTTTAGGATGACAGAGAGGACAGTGTCTAGGCTTGAGTTTGGAAATAAAGTTTCCTGCTCTCTCTGGCTATCCCTAACTGATCTAACGAATGGAATGGTTAATTTGAAGTTATTTGAATTTAGAAATGAATTGGAATTTGATTTATTGAGTAAAAAATAAAAGTTGAATTTTGAACCCAAAATAATTTGGAAAGTCAATGTAAATTAATTTAAATGATTTAAAACGTTTATATAAGTGAATATTGGTTTTCTAAGGTATTTTGAAGTATTGAAGAATAATTTCTATTTCGGTCAAAATAAAGCTTATCGCACAATGGCAAATTCGCGTGTTTTAGTTACAAACTGTATATGCTATAACTTTTGCAATTCAAATCGGATTTCCATGAAATAAAAAACATTTGATTTCCATTAACAAGGACTTTCAAATGAGTGAAAGCGTATTTTAAATTCGAGTTATAATTTTCAACTTATGTCTGAAACCGTTTTGGAAAAGGTCATTCTAAGAACAATTGTTGACCATAACGATAAACAGCTAATTTTAAATGTTTTAAAAATATGGAAAATTTTTGTAAAATAATTACAAACTATGGAAAGGTGTTTCAAATTGTAAAGTTTAAGTTTTGGCTAAGATAAACGATATTTTGATCAAAAGAGTAAAGATAACTGTTTTGTAATGCTTTTGTATCAATTTTTAAATTCTATTGCAAAGCTTCCTTCGAAAACAATCTATTCTGAAGTTTTAAACCGTAAACTATTTTCCGAACTATATGTAGTGATTTGTGGAATGTTTTCAAAGTTTTAAAAGTATTAGAAATATTTTATATGGAATTTAAATTGATATTAATATGGGTTTTCCATTTTAAATAATTGGATATAATTGGAGATAAATCTTTGGATGTTTGATATTAATTCGGTAGATGATGACTCTTACTATTTGTGGAAT
Source organism: Allium sativum (assembly GCA_030737875.1). Classification (NCBI taxonomy): domain Eukaryota; kingdom Viridiplantae; phylum Streptophyta; class Magnoliopsida; order Asparagales; family Amaryllidaceae; genus Allium; species Allium sativum. The sequence continues at coordinate 603,874,640 of CM060910.1, read as the reverse complement.
TTAAAAGGTAGTTCACTGTTATTCCGCTTATAGTGTGAGTTGGATACGAAGATTAATATTGAGGATTAGTTGATGGTATTTCTATTCAGATCTAATGTCAAAGAGTTGGATAAATCTTTTAATTAAGACATAGGTTTCCCAATTTGATTGGGATAAGATGGATAGGAATAATCTTCGGATATTTGATATGAAATTCTTTGGTATAAACGTATACTATTTGAGGAATTTGTAAGTTATTATTATTATATCGTTATTCCACTTATAATATTCGTTGATTATGAGAATTGATATCCAATATAAGTAGATACAATCTCTGTGTAACATATGTTCGATATCGATTGATTTTGGTTTTGTCGTGAATAATATCTTCAACAATATCATTCTTGAAACCCAATGAGATTGAGTTGCGGAAATTCATATCGTAAATTGGGATTTAATCAAATCTTTGATTTGAGAAAATTAAAAATAAGAAATTGGGAACCAAGTATAATCTTTTAGTTAGGATTAAAGGATTGAATGTTGGAAAATCAATTTAATTGGAAACTTTGGTCGAAATATGGATTAAAGGATTTTCAAAAGAAACTGGGTTTTGATAACGAGTCATCAAACGGAAAACTAATTAAGGCTTTAGGGCTAGATTATCTTTGATTTAAGGGATGTGTTTTAAAGAAGAATGATTAAATATGGATTTTGTTAAAGATAATTTGAGAATGGATTTAAAGAAAATTAATTTAACAAAATCTAAGATGGCGGAGATTTGGTTGAAAGTCTGTGTGTTCCGTAATTGTGTCTTAAAAAAATGCTTATTATTTGGAAAGACTGGGATCAGATGTATGTCCGAAAACCATCCCAAGTAATAATATGACGTTGTGGAGCAATTGAAGATATTGAAGACAATACTAAAGACCAGAACCCTTCATATCGTAAGGACGACTTGTTGAATGTCTCAAATGGGTAGCTCCCATTTGTAGATGGATTTTATATCAGCTAAGTGGTAAGAAACCCAAACGTATGTGAAGGAATTTCTGATTGTTGTTTCGTTCTGACCCAGAATAGAATTTATGGATTGTGTGTCTGACATAGTAATTGACTGCGTAGCACTGATCTCTGTTAAATATATATCTGTTTGGTGGCGTAAAATTTATTCTCTTGTTTAGCACCCTTCTCTAAAACATATGAGCTTAGAGGTTGTATATAGATAGAAATCAATGATGCATTGTAAAGACAATGTAGCGTACTTAAGTTATGTGGTGAGCTTTGGATGATCAAAGCAAGCCTTATTTAAGCGTAGCTTTATGTAAATCGGGACCTCGGTAGGCCTCACACCCCGGTAAATGGCCAAAACAGGAAGAAATGCAATAGGGTTATGGGGTGTTGTCTCCTTATAGATAAAAGGTGTACTATGGTATGGAGCCTAGGTATTAAACTATATGGTAAAAGCATCTACTTTTGTGGTTGTTGTTGGCGCGTGCTCAAAAAGGTCGGTACCGACCGAGAGATGACATAATCAAGCATACTCTAAGTTACCCAGCTAAGGGGTAACTCGGCCTTGTGATGGCATGAGCAGCATCACTGTTGATTCTAGGACATCCCTCTAGAGGTGTTCAAAATTTGGTTTGGAAGGAAGTTCCTTTGCCTGGTTATTGTTGGAAACCCAATCTCTTCTACGAGCCCGTATGCTTCGATTGTATATCATACATCAGTATAGTATATGGTACCTATGCTGGCAAGGATTAATACATTTACTTTCGAGAAAAAATTCGCACTATATTATAGTATTAAAATAGTATTTTCACGTATCAAGCATTTTTGACTGCATAAGGAGGAACCTCGCCCATGTGTGCGCTTGCATTGTTTATGTGCCGCGAGACCTTATGTTAGTTTCATTTTCAAAAATGTCATTGAGAATTTCTATGCATTGGTATTCACATGGAGTAAACCCGTTATGCATTAGCGGCGTGGTTCGGTGAATTACCTAACTTTAAAATAAACCCTAAAAAAATGTTTTGAGTTCTCACACCAGCCCCATGACTGACCTGGAGTTTATTGTTCCCACACCTAAACTCTGGGTGCCCATAATTTTTACACGGGCAGCCTAGTAGTTTGGTTTGCAGTTTGGACTTGGATTGGTTGGAGCAGAATGCTGGTTTAGCTGGAGTTATTGTATCTTGGATCATGCATATTCTTCCGCTGAGTTTAGTATCTTTTCCGTTGTGTAATTAATGTACTCTGATGTTTCTCTGATAACTCTGATGTAATATTATTGTAGTGATAATGGAAAAGTTCCTTTTATTTTGTGCAAATGTGTAAGTACCCCTGACAATCCGTCTTTATGAATGGTTTAATTTGGTTTAATTACCGGCAAAAACTGGGAAAAAAGCTGGGTTGTTACATTGTGGTATCAGAGCTTTGGTTTATAACGGGTATGACTCATTTGAACAAAAGGAAAGCCTTATTAGAGTTATAATATCTCATTAGAGATAGGGTTAGTAATGCCCAAGTATGAGATTTTGGAGTACTACGTTTGAGAGAGCGCCTTCCAAATAAAATTAATTAAGTTTGGGATTATAATATATTAGAATTCATGTTAATAGAAAAACTTGGGTAAAAATTGTTAAGTTAATTCTCCTCTAAAGAAACTAATCAATATGGTTAGAAACCAAAATGAATAATAAGAGTTTGAGTATTGTCTTCGATGTTGAGGTTGGATTATCGAGTATATGAAGATTTTGAATATACGCCTAGCTAACGTATATACAAAGTCTTAAGTATACTAGATAGATATAGAATCACACTCTAGTCGTTCGAAGATGATTATGTTGATGACTATAGCATCATCAATACATATTTTCGAGTTTTGAAAGTGGGATGACTATATGATTCCGCTTAAAACATCAATATATACTTAAACCCATTTAGATAAGTGTTTGAAATTGTTTGGTAAATTGATGTGAACTTAAATAGAAAAGTGAAAATTTGATTGGGTTATAAGAACTATACCTGGTAAACTTGTTACTAAGGGATAAGCCAGTAAAGAATTTTGAGAAAGTGCATTTGTGATATATAAAAAAATGTTTTGTAAAGATGTATAATTTGAAAACTTTAATCAAAATTTTGAGTAAGAATTGGCAATTACTTTGGAATTGATTTTGAAAGAATATATTTTGAATATAAAGGAAAAAGATCTTTGAAAATATTTGGAAATTAAAAATTTGAGCATGGACATCTTGTGATTGGAATTTCTTAGTTGATTAAAAGATTTATATGTAAAGTTGTAATTTACTTAAGCAATCCGAATATAAAAGGTAGTTTGGGCATGATTTAAAGGCTAAGTTGGAATCAATCAATCAGGATATCTGATGATTAGTCCTTCCCAACTAATTAAATTTAAAATGCAAATATCTTGAGAATTCAGTTTCACAATATGACTATAAGATATTTGACGCTATTTTGGTTAAGGACCACGGCAGTTAATGATGTTAATAAAAATATATCTAAATGGTTTCTCTAAAGTTTGAAGGAAATAGGTTTTGTAACCTTGAATTTGGAATAATTAATGAGAATAGAAAAAACTATATAAGGAATTAAAATATGAAATTGTCGACAATTTTGGATAGATGATATGTTCTAAAATATATTGTGGTTACAAAAAGGAACTGTTTAAGTAAGCATGAGTACCTTGTGAATTAAGTTTCACAATTTGATTAAAGGATATTTGGCAAGAGAGAATAGTAAGAAGAAATTACCTAAACTAAAACGTTTAGATAAGTTGAGTTTTGAGGATAGAGTTTTACGTGTAAAGAATAATAGCAATTTTATGGAAGCGAAAGGGAGTAAGTTTCATAATCATTTAATTTAGAACATAAGATCTAAGAGAATAAATTTATAAATCTGAATTTTTTGAAATAAGTAAATGGTTAAGTATAAGTAATTGGCCCAGTAAACGATGAATTGAATATAATGGGAAATTAGAAGTTATCGTTGGAGGATATGGTAGATATGATTGTCCGGAATTAGGTGTGGCATATTCATTATGAGAACAGGGAGCTTTGGTATAAAGAATTTTAGTTTTGTGTCTGAAAATCTATAAGATGTTGAATGAGTATTTGCGATCCCCTTTCCTTTTCAAGAACGAAAAGTTTTAAGGTAGGTGAATGTAACGATCCAATTTTTTTAACCAATTTGAATTTATTACCCAATTTGAATTCAAACTTGAATTTGACATAAATATATATGGTTTAGAATATTTAATAATTTTGATAAGATATATGATATATGTTTTACTTGAATTATATATGAGAATGAATATTAGTAAGTTTAGATTTATTAACACTATTTGTCACTTGATCGGATTTGTCAAACCATAACATGAATTAGTAGCATTAGAATTAAGTGTTGCCCATATTTTTCATAGCATTTAAGGGGAAATAATACAAAAAGTTCACCTTTTCTTCTTAAGACAAGTGTATGGACACTTGTAATTTTGCATGTATGCTTTCATGCATGGTTTCCACTTGCCCCCTTATGTGTCTTTACCTCCTTACTCCTCCTTTCCAATATAAGGAGCTCTTTACTTCATTTTTTATCATCCATTTTCATTTTTTCCTATCTTCCTCCTTCTTCTTAAGCTTATGGCCACGGTTTCCATTGCATAAGTCTTCCTCTTTTCCACCACCACCTTGCCAAAGTTCGTCATCCTCCTCCTCCTCCTCTTATGATAGAGAGAGAGATTAGTATATATATATTTTGGTGAAGAATACGTTGCGTCGAAATACTGTCTAACGGTTTGCTCAGCTAGGATCGCCTACCAGGAAATTTGGAAAGCTGTTTGGTGAGAACTCTTTAACCACAATTTATATATTTATCGTGATGAATTATTAGTGGTTAATGATGATTGATGTTTGTTGTGATGGATGATGGATGCATAGTTTAGACCGCACACACTTTTAAGTGTTAGTGTTATAACGCTTGTGCACAGTTATGATTTATTTCATTATGTTGATGATGGTTGCTATGGATGTTTAAATGGTCATTGATGTTGTTTTGCACACACTATGACACAATAATTATGGTATCACATGGGTGATCGACAAATCTCCTTCATATTTAGAAGCAATATTATTATTGAATTTGAAGGTTAATAATTTGGAAAGACCATATGTATGAATTCATATATATTGATAAATTCCTTTAAATGGATAATTAAATACCGGAACATTCTGGGATGACAAAGAGGATACTGTCTAGGCTTGGGTTTTTAAATAAGGTTTCCTGCTCTCCCTGGCTATCCCTAACTGATCCGACGAATGGGATGGTTAATTTGAAGTTATTTGAATTTAGAAATTAATTGGAATTTGATTTATTATGTAAAAAATAAAAGTTGAATTTTGAACCAAAAATAATTTGGAAAGTCAATGTAAATTAATTTAAATGATTTTAAAATGTTTATATAAGTATATAATGAAAAATGTGTGTGTGTGTATGTACCAAGTATAATACACTCACAAGGATCGTGTAATATGGCAAACAATATTCAAGTATAAAGTAATAGCTAATCACAGAATAATATAATAGATAAGTAAATGCAGTAAAAGGAAAAATAACACCAGAAATTTTATACTGGTTCGGAGCACCGTCCTACTTCCAGTCCCAGACTTCTATCTGGATTTTCACTAACAACAACCTCATTTCACCAGGAGGAACAGGTTTACAACACCTGAGCAGCCGAACGGGAATTTCACGCCTCTATCAACACGAGAACTTGACAACTTGCCTCTTACAACACGGAGGACTTCAGACAAGATGAGTAGACTTGTGATTTGATAATGTGTGTTATTAATAACACGAATTTGTCAATTCTTGTACAACCTTCCCATAATCTTATCCTCAAATAGAAATTGTGTATGTCAAGATTTGGAAGATGATATCGTGTTTGAATCAAAAGAATAATATATAAATTCTAGGATTCAAGAACGATATAAGAAGATTATGAGCGTTTGAGTGCTTTGAAAGAACAAAAATGTAATCAACAATAGATAGAATAGATAGAAAGAATTTGGTTATTTAAATCGATGATTTCATGTTGTTTTTATAAAAGATAAAGAGTTGCAATCATTGGTGAAGAGAAGTATTGAATAGAAATGATTTTTGATGAAAGGAAAAGGAAGCAACTTTTGATGAATGAAGATGTCTGTATGAAGAGTTGCTTTCAGTTCGAAAATTGGTCGGCAGGTCAAAAAAACCAGTTGACTGAAATTTGAATATATATATGATATATACATGTGTGCATGTTCATTGTGCATTCTGCCCAGAAACAATCGACCGCCTATTTTGAAACCGGTTTCTGGAAATATGCACAATGAATGTGCATTCATATATATATGTATATATAAATATAAATATATATATATATATACACACACACACACACACATACATACACTCACAGTAATGAGGTATATGATTATTTGAGGATAGATTTTAACATTTATAAAACGGCTAAATCGCTAAATAATCAACCTCTAACTTACAATACCATTGATTCTCTTCTTTTTGTCGATCATGAAACTTTTCCTTATCATTAATCAAAATGCTATGAATTCCTTGATTCAATATTCTCCCCCTTTTTGATTGATGACAACATAGATCTGAAAGTGTTTCTAACTCCCCCTGTCTATGTACTCCCCTTGAAATATATATTAAAAATCTGCAAAAAATATTGTTAGTAAACATTTTTCTCCCCTTTTGACATCCACAAAAAGGAGTAGTTAAGACATACATACCATTAAACAAACACAAAATGCATTCAGACATTACACACTATACATACTTAACCAAGTGTTGTAGATAAGAGTTAATATTTACAAACCCAAAATAAAATATAGCACTACTTATGTACAAGTGCTGACTTAAATTTTACTTAAATAAGACATAATACGACAAAATATGGATATAGAGAGCTAATGAGATGGTGAGTCGGATTCGGTTGTATATCCTTCTTTTTCTTTGTCTCCTTCTTCTTCTGTGTCTCCTTCTTCTTCGTCGTCTTTTTCCTCACTATCAGATTTTCCATGACCACGTGCATTATTCGTTCCAGAACTTATGCCTTCCTCTGAAGATGACCATGTAAACGTAGAAGGCATTGGACGTTTGCATGGATCTTGTATATGCATAGAGGAGGAAGACAATACACATGATATTGCACCCCAAAGTATACCAAAGAAAGACTTAAGTTTTGAAAAGCGTTTGTCAAGCTTTGTATTTAAATGATCGGTCTTATTGTCTGTACGCTTAAGTTTTGCTTCAAGAAAGAATTGATTTCGTGCAATTTGTTCAAGTGAATCTTTGGTCGAAGAGGATGTTTGAAGAAGCTTAACCTCTTTCGGTTTAGGTTTAGAGGGTTTTGACGAAGTGCTTTCTTGGTGACCTTTTTCCTGGTATTATTTGAAGGGTATGATATTTAAACATGGTTCAGGAAGCTTCATTCTCTTTTTCGATGATTTGTTGATACATTTTGGTTTAGAGACTTTTGATTCGGGAGATTTGAGACCACAATCAAGTATAAGTCGCATGATATATTCATTGTAGAATAAATGTGGTCGCTTACGATCATTTACGAGTAAAATCTCATCAAAGATCATACTTATCCAATTGATTTGTATATCTCCATATATATCATACAAAGCCTTAAAATTCTCCTTATATACGGTATCGAAGTTACCAACTCTTGGTAATAAAGAATGCGTAATAGCATGATGTAGAATTCTAGCAGTAGGCCGTAAGTTGATCGCTTTTGTACTAAGCTTATGTTCTTCAATAAAAAGATGACCTACCTTGTCTCGAGTATGAATAGTACAAGAATCGCTAGAGAACTTTCTTCCATTGTTATTTGAACCAAGTACCGTTGCCATCCTTTCATTTGAAATAAATATGTGCTTACCACATACAACCGACCATAGACAATGAGTAGAATTCTCAGGTTTAATTTTTTCTAAGTTATGATTAGCATAGAACAATTTGATCATGATACGATTGATTTCTATATTGTTCTTATCAAAGTCAAGAATATTTTGAATACGAGCTTTGATTGCTAATTCTTTAACATCATAGAGAATAAAATCAGAGAATTTGATGAAAGAACCTTCATGAATTGTATAATCTTTCATTTCATTCCATCGTTTGACTGCTATTTGATCCATTAACCATTGTTTGATATTGGAATCAATGGGTTGTAGTTGTGTAGAAGATGATTTCTTCAATCTCTTTTATGGTGGAGCCATTGATTTTGTAAAGGAAATGAATTTGGGGAGTTAGGGTTGATGAGGGTTTGAGAGTTTGTGGGAATAAAAGGATAAATGAATAGGTGTGAATGGGAACCGTCGGTTTTAAGTTAGAAATTTAAAAAATATGAGACTGGTCGACCGCTATGAATTCACCGGTCGACTGGTTTGAGACAGAGACTTAAACGATCGACTGGTGAATTTTTATCGGTCGACTGGTTGATGAAATTTTTTTTTCAACCCGAAGCTTAATCGGTCGACTGGTCATATTGTACCGGTCGACTGGTTTCTCTGTCCCTTGTTTTTCTTGTTTTTCTGAGAATTTTCTGAAGCACCACTATTCCAGATAATATAAATTTATTTCAAAACTCAAACTAATCAACCAAAATTCATGAAAACAGAAATCCCTCAAGATTGAATCCACTTATTAGAACAACAACAAAAAGATGAATCTCAAGATATATAAAATCAATGAGAAGTGGAGGAGTTGTTCTCAGAATCTTCTTTGATATTAGTAACTCTTGGTGTCCATGGCGACCAAGTTTCCTTAGTTCCTTCATTTCGACTATAATTCTTATCCCATGAATTAGGACTCCTTGATGATGAATGAACATGAGGCATAGGTTGATAAACTCCATGTTTCTCCATTCCATAGAAAAATGAGGCCATGTGTTCCAAAAGAGTTAAACGATCAGACGTAAGTTTTGTTCGTAATGGAGTTGTCGCTGGAGATCCAAGTGATGTTTTTGGTAGTGGTGAATCTCACTTATATTTTCTCTAGTTCGTGGGGAGCAAAATAATGCCTTCTTTGCACGTTTAGACTTTGGTGTATTTCCGGGTATGAGTACATTTTTGTCTACTTTTCGATGTTTCTGGAGAATAGTATTCCTCCAGTTCAGAATTGGTGACCGAAATGTGTGACCTTTATGCACATTCGTCTCAGATATGAGCCATATTTGATATAATTGAACTTGTTTTAAGAATAATATGGTCTTAGAAGTAGGAGATGCAGAAAGGAGAAAGGATGAACTCATATATATATATAAGTTTGTCTAAGAATAGATTAATGGTTGACAAGGTTCAAAGCATATGTACCATAAAAAAAATGGATAGCTCATAATTTTATTACTAATAATAGTGATAGCTACTTAATAGCTAAAATATGAAAAATGAAAGCACTGGTTAGAAGAGAACTTGACAATTCATATGTATATATGTTTAGAATTTATACATCAAGTTCAGTTCCAGAGATTAATCCAAACTCTCTACGCAAAGAAATAAAACTTGATTCGAGTAGAGGCTTAGTAAAAATATCCGCTAGTTGACGTTCAGTCTGGATATATTCGAGACATATTGTTCCTTTTTCAATATTATCTCTCAAGAAATGATGTTAAATATCAATGTGGTTTGTTCGAGAATGATTTACTGGATTTTTTGATAAGTTGATCGCACTTGTGTTATCACAGTATATGATGGAGTTCGATTAATGAATATCAAAATCACGAAGTGTTTGTTCGATATATAGTACTTGTGTACAAGAAAGAGCTGCTGATATATACTCAGCTTCACATATCGATAGTGAAACACAATTTTGTTTCTTACTAAACCAAGAGACAAGTTATTTTCCAATAAAATGGCATGTACCACTTGTACTCTTTCTATCCGTACGAGAGCCTCCAAAATCTGCATCGCAATAGGATACTAACTCGAATGGACAATCTTTTGGATAGAATAGACCAAAGTCTTTGGTATTATTAAGATAACGTATTATATGTTTTACTGCTCGTAAATGTGATTCTTTAGGATTTGCTTGAAACCTTGCACATAGACAAACATTCATCATTATATTAGGACGACTTGCGGTAAGATAAAGAAGAGAACCAATCATGCTTCGATATACCTTCTGGTCAACATTCTTACCATGTTCATCTTTTTCAAGATGTGTAGTCGTACTCATAGGATTTGGTTTACCAGATGTATTTTCTAAACCAAAACGCTTGATAAGATTTCCACAGTATTTTTCTTTATTAATAAAAATACCGTTAGAAAGCTGTTTGATTTGAAGACCAAGAAAATATGATAGTTCTCCCATATGAGACATTTCAGATTCTTTAGTCACAATATTTGCAAACTCTTTACAGAGTTTATCATTTGTTGAACCAAAGATAATATCGTCTACATATATCTGGATAACCAATATATCTTTTTGAGAATGTTTGATGAATAAAGTCTGATCAACTTACCAATTTGAAATCCTGAATCAGTAAGATTGCTACGTAATCTTTCATACCAAGCATGAGGTGCTTGCTTTAATCCGTATAAAGCTTTCTTAAGTTTATATATGTGATCAGGGTGTTTTTCATGAACAAACAAGGGAGGTTGTTCGACATATACATTCTCTTTGATAAACCCATTTAAAAAAGCACTTTTGACATCTATTTGATAAAGTTTGAAATTATAATCACAAGCAAAGGATAATAAGATTCTGATAGCTTCTAGTCGTGCAAATGGCGCAAAAGTTTCTTCATAATCGATACCTTCTTCCTGATTGTATCCTTGTGCTACTAATTTTGCTTTATTTCTGGTTATATTTCCTTGTTCATCGGTCTTATTTTTATAGACCCATTTAGTACTAATAACTGACCGATCAGTTGGTCTTGGAACAAGTTCCCAGACATCATTGCGCTCGAACTGATTTAGTTCTTCCTGCATGGCAACGATCCAGTAATCATCAGTAGCAGCTTCTTTTGGATTCTTAGGTTTGATATTTGAAAGAAATGCGACATGACCCATTTTATTTAGTTGACTCCTTGTTCTAATTTGTGATGTTACTTCTCCAATTACATTTTGAACTGGATGATCTCTTAGAATTCTCGGAGGAGATCGAAATCTTGGTGGAGAAGGTATCACAACTGGCTAAGGAATATTCTCAATAATTTCTGAGTCAGAGTCATTATTTGTAATGATAGGATTTTCAGTGATTATAACTTCGTCGTCATTAGATATGTTATGAGACGGTTTATAGAATTCATCGAATGAGACATGAAGTGATTCTTCAATAGTTTTATTTCTTTTATTAAATATACGATAGGCCTTGCTTCATTCCGAATATCCAACAAATATACCTTCATCGGATTTTGGATCAAATTTTCCAAGATGGTCTTTCGTATTCAAAATAAAGCACTTAGAACCAAAAACTTTGAAGTATGAGATATTTGGATTTCTTTGATTAAATAATTCATAAAATGTATTCTTGGTGAGAGGTCGAATGGATACACGATTCAAAGCATAACACACAGTTGCAATAACTTCTGGCCAAAAATGTTTTGGTAAAGTGGATCCATTTAATAATGTTCTTGCACTTTCTTGTAAAGTCCGATTTTTTTGTTCTACAACTCCATTTTGTTGTGGAGTTCTAGGAAACGAAAAATTATGACACATACCTTTTTTGTACAAAAATGGTTAAATTCATTATTTTTGAACTCTCCGCCATGATCACTTCATATATTCTTAACATTAAGCCCTTTCGGTTTTGAATTCTCTTGACAAAAGATTTGAAATGATTGAATGTGACGAAAAGGGATTTCGCTCGGTCCGAACCAGTCGCTAAACCGACCCAGACCGTTCGAAACGCCCTATCGTTTGAGAACATGACAAAATAGAACGCAGACGGAAGAACATTTCATTGTATATTACAACAATGCATCAGATTACAAGTATATACAGAGTATGAATGAATATTACACAGAAATATCAGAGATTTAAATTACATTTAAATACATAGCAGCGGAAAATAATTCAATACACAACTAGAAGGAGATATACGGATACAAAGCTTTCCGGATATCGTTCCAGCTGTAAACCAGGATCCTGTGAATATAAATCTGCAAAACCGAAACTACTAGCTGCCCGTGTCAAAATAAGGGCACCCAGAGTTTAGGTTAAAACAATAAACTCCAGGTCAGTCATGTGACTGGTGTGAGAACTAAAACAGTTATTAATATTTATTTTTAAAGTTAGGTAAATCAAGGGACCACGCCGTATAACACGGAACGGGTTTCCTCCCAAGAATACCAGTGCATAAAACAAACAGCGCAATGCTAAATAAAGAAAAATGAAGCTGTTATAAGACCCAGGTCCCATCACACAATGCAACGCAGCCGAGGATAGGGTTTTCCCTTATAACAGCCAAAGAATGCTTGATACGTTTAAAACAAATCATTTGATACTATTATAAGTGCATAGTGTATAAAACAACTTCAAATCATAAGTATTAATCATAGGCGGCATGAATGCCCCATAACACTATGTCGCCACATATAGGTTTACAATCAAAACCGCAATGTCGTATTGGAAGTTGGGTTATTATTTATGGTATGAACCGAGGCTAGGGGCAAGATCCTCAACCGATTCGAGACGCTCTAGTCCGCCCCTCAGGATCAGAGCTCGAGTGACCCTTGGATCGTCAGGGCCGGTCCACCGATGTGGATTAAAATGCCTGAACATGCGTTTCCCCACCCTTTGGGGCGTAAGCCTGGCCCGTCAGCCGACCAGAAGCATCGGCCGAAACCGATATCACGAGGCGCCTCGCTTTTCAGCAAGTAATAATAAGAAAACATCCACATGAGTCAAACTCGTCAGCCAGTTCAAGTACTGACGCCACTCCTAACTAGAAAGAAACGCATGTCCTCCCTGATGTCCGTCTCCCGTTTTTGATTCATACCGGGTGTGATACTCGCGAATCAACGTTACACAAAGCTACGCCACAAAGGCCATGCTTCGATCATCAACCACAAGACTTTGCTTTTCAACAGAAGCCTTGATCATTTGCATCTTAGCATGCCACACAGGCAATTCACTCCATGCGATTGATATCCATCAATATATAACCCCTGAGCTCGTACGTCTCAGAGAAGGGCGTTAAGCAAGAGAATAAATTCTCCGCCGCCAAACTGATATATATTTAATAGAGATCAATCACACGGACTAAAATCCAATGTCAGACACACAGTCCATTTACAAGTCCGTTCTGGGTCTGAACGAAACCGGAGGCACCTAGTACCTCGCATATCCATCGATCTCCAAGTACGTCTGGACGATCACCAACTGTTTCCATCTTCTTGGGTGTACAGCCCAATCAAGATCATCAGTAATCACCCAAACGACGTGAAGACTTCCGGTCTTCGACCACCGTCTTCATCTTCGACTTATCGTCGTATCAGTTATTCAGAATGGGATAAACCCGGTCTTTCCAAATAACTCGCGTATATTTTAAATAAGTGTTACACAACACAACATACGCCTCATTCCAATTCATTAGTCACTAACCGTAAATTAATCAAGAGAATAATTCCCCAAATATTAACCCCGAAGGCCGAAACCAACATCAGATCAATATTCAGAAAACCATTCTGCTTGGCTAACCGACAGTTAGTTTCTAAATTTCACGTTCATAGGGAAAGGTTCCCATTAATTTTATCCAAGATAAATTCCTTGAATTTATTCTTTATTCTATTTTTGAAACTCAATTCAAACTAGTCGGGATTAGCGAACCTTACCGAAGTAATCATTTATTTTAATTTCCCCATCCCAACCTATTCATCCCATGAAGTAAAACTGGTAGTAATTCATATCTAACACCACGGTGTTATCGGTAAATTCAATTACCATTTCACGTTCAAATCTAATTAAAGATTTAACTATCGCCTGGAGCAAAACTGGTGATACTCCATTTTCGATCATTTCAATCTAATTAAAGATTCATTAAAACTCCACTTAGTTTTAATCTTCGACTGGGTTAAAGAATCAGTGTCATTTAAAACACGGTTCACGATAAACCCAAAATCTTATTCCATTTATTATCGGGTTAAAGAACGAGTGTTGTTTAAAACACTGTTCACGATAAACCCAAAAATCAATATCAATTCAATTCCAATTAAATATTATTTAATTGGTACACTTCATTAAATCTAAATAAAAAGATTTAATCTTTTCTCAACTGGGTTCAAGAACAGTGTTAGTGAAGACACCATTCACGACAAACCCAAATCACATTTGATATTCAATATAAGGCTCTGAATAGAAAATATATCGGCTTATATTCAATATCAAATTCTATGATTAACAAATGTCGTATTGGAAATAACGATATACATATGTATCTTTCAAATTTCCATAACATCCGTATAATCACGAATTCCAACATTGAAATATTCCGAAGACAATTTCGATTCAATTCCACTCCAATGCAATCATTGGAAATTCTGGTTATTTTTAAAACCCTTTTCAAATTTAATTTATTTATTTAAAAATAAATAGAATTATAATTCTAGTTCGAAACTAGTTCATTTCGATAAAAATCTATTTTTATCTTTTCAAATATGGAGTTTTTCATCCCAATTCTCTCTAAATCATTTCTTATGATTTTACACAAATTATTAATATTTTTAATAATTTTATCAAGGCCCGTACAGTCGATTTCCATCAATGGCCATCGAACTGCACTTATAGCGACCTTTTTCAAATTTGATTTGGACATAATTCCAAATCCAACCGTTAGATTTCAAATTTCTAATATTCGTTAGAAAGCTCTTTTCGATACGAACCCAACGGTTCCAGTTTTAGGAGAATCCGACGGTCGGATCTCAGGTAATGTCTGTTTGAAATAAATGGTCGAAATTCACGAACTGCCGCGGCGCGGCGCGTTCTATTCAGGCCATTATATTATATATATAATATATATAATACATATTTCGTCGATTTCTATTTAAAACGAAATATATGAATAGTTTTAAATTCGTTTCAAAAGCAATTTCAACTTCCTTTTCAATTCAAATCAAAATTGAATTCTTCTTTATAAATTCGCTTCAAAATTCATTTCTATTCAATTCAAATTTCAATTCAATTTAAATTCATTTCAATTCGCTTTCAATTCAATTTGAATTCGTTTTCAATTCAATTCATTTCGAAATCGTTTTCAATTCAATTCATTTCGAAATCGTTTTTAATTCAATTCATTTCGAAATCGTTTTCAATTCAATTCATTTCGAAATCGTTTTCAATTCAATTCGTTTCGAAATCGTTTTCAATTCAATTCATTTCGAAATCGTTTTTAATTCAATTCATTTCGAAATCGTTTTCAATTCAATTCATTTCGAAATCGTTTTCAATTCAATTCATTTCGAAATCGTTTTCAATTCAATTCATTTCGAAATCGTTTTTAATTCAATTCATTTCGAAATCGTTTTCAATTCAATTCATTTCGAAATCGTTTTTAATTCAATTCATTTCGAAATCGTTTTTAATTCAATTCATTTCGAAATCGTTTTTAATTCAATTCATTTCGAAATCGTTTTCAATTCAATTCAATTCATTTCGAAATCGTTTTCAATTCAATTCATTTCGAAATCGTTTTTAATTCAATTCATTTCGAAATCGTTTTCAATTCAATTCATTTCGAAATCGTTTTCAATTCAATTCATTTCGAAATGAATAAAATCGATATAAATATCGCTCACATCAAAATGGCGTCAATCTAATCAACACGGCTTCATAAATTTCTATTTTCAAATATTCTATTTCAAATATTCTATTTCAAAATAGTTGTTATTATCAAAATATTTCGTTCAACACATGACCAATCTCAATGGATGAGTACTGTCAACACATGAACTTTTATTTTATATCGATAAAGATGTAAATTTTATTACTAAAATATTTCGTTCAACACATGACCAATCTCAATGGATGAGTACTGTCAACACATGATCCTTTATTTTATATTGTTCTTTATTTTTCAAATTGGAATGAGGCCCAATCAATTACCATATAAAGTTAATTATATGGATTTTCATACATCACACGTATATAATAGCATTGAAAAATAATCAACCATCAACCAAAGTGCACTACACAGCATAAGCATCAAATATAGATATCTAACGCTTATAACAGCCTGTCAATCAATCGATCGACATATTTAATCAATCAGGATGAGTGAACTTCAAATTTCATCCTAACACCCGTGTGGGGTTTTCAAACAATCAAACACATATTTTATTTGTGCAGTTGGGCGATGTGTAAAATTTATCGACCCAATCAATGTCCTTCAAATAGGTGTACATAAACAAACCGTCTGGTTTGTAAATGAATATTTATTTATTCACATTCACGTTAAAAATTATATTTTTAACGACAAAACATTTTATTCTAACATATGAATTTCTATTCAGTTCATTCTTTAAATAAAATGATATTTTTATTTTTCTAACTTATTTTAGAAAATTTCAGCGGCATAACGGCACGATACTAGAAACGGGACGAGGCCTAGCCTTATCCCCGGTCTAGTGAAGGCCCACGCCATTCACACATCAATCAAAATCACCAAACAACCAAATTCAAATCACATCATATAACTAATCTATGCAACCAAACAAACAAGTCCATGGTCTGTGGACGATTGTGTCGGGTGCTACTAAGCACCGTCTACATCCTAGTATATATATATAAATAGAAATGAAATTGAAAGGTGAGAAATTCTCACAGATAGCTATCCAAATTCACGGCAACTCTAATGCAGGAAATCTTGTCGTTCTCGCCTTTTGTCACTTTCGCTGCTCGTAGTCACTACATATATAAAAATCACATTTTTATTTGCTGATGTCTTTAAAATAAAAATCACATTTTTATTTGTTCACTTTCAATTTAAAAATCATATTTTTATAATCGCTTCATACATTTAAAAAATCGAATTTCTACTATCACGCTATATGGATAAAAATTCTATTTTTACATTGCTACCATATAGATAAAAATTATATTTTTACCTCGCTATTATACATATACAAACCAACTTTTTATATCGTTACTTCACAAAAATAAATCACATCTTTTCCGATTTAAAAATCTGTTCTTTTCTATTTCAAAAATTCGGTATTTTATATTTCACAAGCGAGGTCTTTATATTTTCAAAACAATTCGAATTTATATTATAAAACAATTCAAATTTTATTTGAAAACAATTCTATTTTTTCAAAACAAAGTATATTTATATTTTTCTAAACAATTTTATTATATAAAAATCTTTAATTTAAAACAATTTTACTCATATATAAAAAAAAAGATTTGTAAAACAATTTAATTTATATAAAAGAAATTAGACTTTTTAAAACAAAATTTTATTTGTATATAGGTTAACAACACTTTTAATTAAATCAGCACGGTAATTAGTTAACAATAAATTACCTTATTCACTGATAAGCCTTGGCAGGTGCTCGTCGAACACAACTCGCAACCTAGGGTTGCTTCTGGCATGCAGATCAAGGCACGAGACGACAATCGCCTGGTTCCACATCGAAGAGCGTCGAGCAAGCTTCCCAACGCCACCAGCCTCCCTCCGTTCGATCGCCTGTGGGGGGAGCATCGGGCCTTCGAACGGCGCGGAAATCGAGGACTATATACCGATGATGGCGCAGCGATTGGAGGTGATTCACAAATGGATTTGAAGAGCTCGGATAGTTCTTGAATTTCGTATTTGGAGTTGGCAAAATCATTGAACAGAATTCACGAAAATCGGATGGGAAGAATTGAAAGAGGGCGCCGTTGAAACGTTGGGTATCGGTTTGACCACGGGGTAATTTAATTAGGGTTTGACTGAAATTTCATTGGCCCGGGGTATTTATAATAATTTTTAATTTCCTTAAATGGTAAGTTTTTAATTCGAACTCGAAACGAGACCCACCGACTATCGTCCCTAGCGTTTTACCCTCATTCCGAACACAATGGGATATGTATCGTAAGCTGATTTGATCGCTACAATCAGTTTCTGTTAAGTTTACAATTAAATCATTATATTGAATTTTAAACGTACATTTCAATTTACCGGGGTCACATACAGACTCGAAAAATTACAGAAAAATTATTTCTAACTTCGTATTGACGATACGGTCCTAACAAAACTAGTTTCGTCGAATTCTGAGACCGTTTAAAAAATGGCCAATTTCCAGTTGATTAAAATCAACTGAAACTGGTCAAACGCGTTTTCCTTCGCCACGCTCACATATTGATTCGAAAAATTATGAAATTTGGAACCTAGCAATAATTTGACACTGCGGATCCAACAAAACTGGTTTTGTCGAAATCCGAGGTCGTTTGCAAAATGTCCATTTTTAAGGGCCTGAATTCCATAGCGACTATTCAGAATTTTCAACTGGACATATCTTTTGATTCCCGCTATGAAACTTTGATTTTTCAGATTCGTTGGAAAGATATTACCAATTAGATCCTAATGTTTTTGGTTTCACTAAAATCCGGATTGTTTTGCACCCGGTACATTCAATTGAAGTTTGAAATCGAATTATCGAACTACCGCGCCATTTTCAATTCTATTTATAATTTTATATAAATATTTATATTCAAACGACGACGTATATAAATATATACGTCGAATTATATTCAAAATACATTTCCTCATCAATTTTATTTAAAATAATCTATTTTAAATATTCTAAATTCGCTAAAATTGCCGAAATAAAAATTTTAAACTGGCCCAGATTTTCGGGTTGTTACAATCTCCCTCACTTATAACTTTTCGTCCCCGAAAAGGAACAATGTCGAAAGTGGTTTGATCATTCAACTCTACGTTCGATCTGACTTCCATTCTCCAACCTTTCAGTTTCTGAGAATTTTCAAATTCTTCAAAAATTTGGCTAACACCCTAAATTTTCGAAAAATTTCGCCATAACCTCCCCTGCACCGGGAGCATCGGGGAATTTCAAATAGCTTCCCCGGTCCTTCAGATCTCAAAAAGAAAAAGAAAAAGCCAAGCGGCTAGCCAATAGGCTCATAAAATCATCATCACCCAAACAAAACAGGAAATTATGTAGTAAACATGTACCTATTTGTAGGGCAAACAAATTTTATTCTCTGCTCTAGCCTCCTTGCTATGACCTGTTCAATGTAAGTATATGTATATGCAAGCAAATGCGACCCATTTTCAATATAGTTCAATATGCGATTCAATTAGGCTAAATGGCTAAGAATTAGCAAAAAATAAACAACCAACACAAACATCAATCAATTAGTGGATTAGAGTTTTAAATGGATAACTTTGATACATAGTCAAAAATCAGATTTTTGATGCCAAATCACAACAATAGGCCCTATCTAATTTTGGTTCTCACACCAGTCAATAGGAAATATATAGATATCACATCTTCGAAACACGAATACCAATTCTGATGATGTTCGAACTATCATCAGAATCATCTTCGGGCGACTAGAGTGTGATTCTATATCTATCCAGTATATTAAAACTTCAAATACACGTTTGCAAGGCGTATATGCAAAATCTTTATATACTGGACTGTCCTAATCAATATAAATAAATAATCAAATACGAATAAGTGATTTAGATTTTCAAAACAAAAATTGTTTTCATTTGAAAAATATACCCTTCACACTCGTTCTAGGATGCTACTGATCCCATCTCTAACGAGTCATTCCCGTTGGATATTACTAATCCAATATCTGATGAATTCTTTCGTTCGGTTCTAATGTGTCTTGTTCTCGAGCTCTGTAAACCAAAGCTCTGATACCAACTGTGACGAAAAGGGATTTCGCTCGGTCCGAACCAGTCGCTAAACCGACCCAGACCGTTCGAAATGCCCTATCGTTTGAGAACATGACAAAATAGAACGCAGACGAAAGAATATTTCATTGTATATTACAACATTGCATCAGATTACAAGAATATACAGACTATGAATGAATATTACACAGAAATATCAGAGATTTAAATTACATTTAAATACATAGCAGCGGAAAATAATACAATACACAACTAGAAGGAGATATACGGATACAAAGCTTTCCGGATATCGCTCCAGCTGTAAACCAGGATCCTGTGAATACAAATCTGCAAAACCGAAACTACTAGCTGCCCATGTCAAAATAAGGGCACCCAGAGTTTAGGTTAAAACAATAAACTCCAGGTCAGTCATGTGACTGGTGTGAGAACTAAAACAGTTATTAATCTTTATTTTTAAAGTTAGGTAAATCAAGGGACCACGCCGTATAACACGGAACGGGTTTCCTCCCAAGAATACCAGTGCATAAAACAAACAGCGCAAAGCTAAATAAAGAAAAATGAAGCTGTTATAAGACCCAGGTCCCATCACACAATGCAACGCAGCCGAGGATAGGGTTTTCCCTTATAACAGCCAAAGAATGCTTGATACGTTTAAAACAAATCATTTGATACTATTATAAGTGCATAGTGTATAAAACAACTTCAAATCATAAGTATTAATCATAGGCGGCATGAATGCCCCATAACACTATGTCGCCACATATAGGTTTACAATCAAAACCGAAATGTCGTATTGGAAGTTGGGTTATCATTTATGGTATGAACCGAGGCTAGGGGCAAGATCCTCAACCGATTCGAGAGGCTCTAGTCCGCCCCTCAGGATCAGAGCTCGAGTGACCCTTGGATCGTCAGGGCTGGTCCACCGATGTGGATTAAAATGCCTGAACATGCGTTTCCCCACCCTTTGGGGCGTAAGCCTGGCCCGTCAGCCGACCAGAAGCATCGGCCGAAACCGATATCACGAGGCGCCTCGCTTTTCAGCAAGTAATAATAAGCAAACATCCACATGAGTCAAACTCGTCAGCCAGTTCAAGCACTGATGCCACTCCTAACTAGAAAGAAACGCATGTCCTCCCTGATGTCCGTCTCCCGTTTTTGATTCATACCGGGTGTGATACTCGCGAATCAACATTACACAAAGCTACGCCACAAAGGCCGTGCTTCGATCATCAACCACAAGACTTTGCTTTTCAACAGAAGCCTTGATCATTTGCATCTTAGCATGCCACACAGGCAATTCACTCCATGCGATTGATATCCATCAATATATAACCCCTGAGCTCGTACGTCTCAGAGAAGGGCGTTAAGCAAGAGAATAAATTCTCCGCCGCCAAACTGATATATATTTAACAGAGATCAATCACACGGACTAAAATCCAATGTCAGACACATAGTCCATTTACAAGTCCGTTCTGGGTCTGAACGAAACCGGAGGCACCTAGTACCTCGCATATCCATCGATCTCCAAGTACGTCTGGACGATCACCAACTGTTTCCATCTTCTTGGGTGTACAGCCCAATCAAGATCATCAGTAATCACCCAAACGACGTGAAGACTTCCGGTCTTCGACCACCGTCTTCATCTTCGACTTATCGTCGTATCAGTTATTCAGAATGGGATAAACCCGGTCTTTCCAAATAACTCGCGTATATTTTAAATAAGTGTTACACAACACAACATACGCCTCATTCCAATTCATTAGTCACTAACCGTAAATTAATCAAGAGAATAATTCCCCAAATATTAACCCCGAAGGCCGAAACCAACATCAGATCAATATTCAGAAAACCATTCTGCTTGGCTAACCGACAGTTAGTTTCTAAATTTCACGTTCATAGGGAAAGGTTCCCATTAATTTTATCCAAGATAAATTCCTTGAATTTATTCTTTATTCTATTTTTGAAACTCAATTCAAACTAGTCGGGATTAGCGAACCTTAACGAAGTAATCATTTATTTTAATTTCCCCATCCCAACCTATTCATCCCATGAAGTAAAACTGGTAGTACTTCATATCTAACACCACGGTGTTATCGGTAAATTCAATTACCATTTCACGTTCAAATCTAATTAAAGATTTAACTATCGCCTGGAGCAAAACTGGTGATACTCCATTTTCGATCATTTCAATCTAATTAAAGATTCATTAAAACTCCACTTAGTTTTAATCTTCGACTGGGTTAAAGAATCAGTGTCATTTAAAACACGATTCACGATAAACCCAAAATCACATTCCATTGATTATCGGGTTAAAGAACGAGTGTTGTTTAAAACACTGTTCACGATAAACCCAAAAATCAATATCAATTCAATTCCAATTAAATATTATTTAATTGGTACACTTCATTAAATCTAAATAAAAAGATTTAATCTTTTCTCAACTGGGTTCAAGAACAGTGTTAGTGAAGACACCATTCACGACAAACCCAAATCACATTTGATATTCAATATAAGGCTCTGAATAGAAAATATATCGGCTTATATTCAATATCAAATTCTATGATTAACAAATGTCGTATTGGAAATAACGATATACATATGTATCTTTCAAATTTCCATAACATCCGTATAATCACGAATTCCAACATCGAAATATTCCGAAGACAATTTCGATTTAATTCCACTCCAATGCAATCATTGGAAATTCTGGTTATTTTTAAAACCCTTTTCAAATTTAATTTATTTATTTAAAAATAAATAGAATTATAATTCTAGTTCGAAACTAGTTCATTTCGATAAAAATCTATTTTTATCTTTTCAAATATGGAGTTTTTCATCCCAATTCTCTCTAAATCATTTCTTATGATTCTACACAAATTATTAATATTTTTAATAATTTTATCAAGGCCCGTACAGTCGATTTCCATCAATGGCTATCGAACTGCACTTATAGCGACCTTTTTCAAATTTGATTTGGACATAATTCCAAATCCAACCGTTAGATTTCTAATTTCTAATATTCGTTAGAAAGCAATTTTCGATACGAACCCAACGGTTCCGGTTTTAGGAGAATCCGACGGTCGGATCTCCCGTAATGTCCGTTTGAAATAAATGGTCGAAATTCACGAACTGCCGCGGCGCGGCGCGTTCTATTCAGGCCATTATATTATATATATAATATATATAATATATATTTCGTCGATTTCTATTTAAAACGAATTATATGAATAGTTTTAAATTCGTTTCAAAAGCAATTTCAACTTCCTTTTCAATTCAAATCAAAATTGAATTCTTCTTTATAAATTCGCTTTAAAATTCATTTCTATTCAATTCAAATTTCAATTCAATTTGAATTCATTTCAATTCGCTTTCAATTCAATTTGAATTCGTTTTCAATTCAATTCATTTCGAAATCGTTTTCAATTCAATTCATTTCGAAATCGTTTTTAATTCAATTCATTTCGAAATCGTTTTCAATTCAATTCATTTCGAAATCGTTTTCAATTCAATTCATTTCGAAATCGTTTTCAATTCAATTCATTTCGAAATCGTTTTCAATTCAATTCATTTCGAAATCGTTTTCAATTCAATTCATTTCGAAATCGTTTTTAATTCAATTCATTTCGAAATCGTTTTTAATTCAATTCATTTCGAAATCGTTTTTAATTCAATTCATTTCGAAATCGTTTTTAATTCAATTCATTTCGAAATCGTTTTCAATTCAATTCATTTCGAAATCGTTTTCAATTCAATTCATTTCGAAATCGTTTTAAATTCAATTCATTTCGAAATCGTTTTCAATTCAATTCATTTCGAAATCGTTTTCAATTCAATTCATTTCAAAATGAATAAAATCGATATAAATATCGTTCACGTCAAAATGGCGTCAATCTAATCAACACGGCTTCATAAATTTCTATTTTCAAATATTCTATTTCAAATATTCTATTTCAAAATAGTTGTTATTATCAAAATATTTCGTTCAACACATGACCAATCTCAATGGATGAGTACTGTCAACACATGAACTTTTATTTTATATTGATAAAGATGTAAATTTTATTACTAAAATATTTCGTTCAACACATGACCAATCTCAATGGATGAGTACTGTCAACACATGAACTTTTATTTTATATCGATAAAGATGTAAATTTTATTACTAAAATATTTCGTTCAACACATGACCAATCTCAATGGATGAGTACTGTCAACACATGAACTTTTATTTTATATCGATAAAGATGTAAATTTTATTACTAAAATATTTCGTTCAACACATGACCAATCTCAATGGATGAGTACTGTCAACACGTGAACTTTTGTTTTATATCGATAAAGATGTAAATTTTATTACTAAAATATTTCGTTCAACACATGACCAATCTCAATGGATGAGTACTGTCAACACATGAACTTTTATTTTATATCGATAAAGATGTAAATTTTATTACTAAAATATTTCGTTCAACACATGACCAATCTCAATGGATGAGTACTGTCAACACATGAACCTTTATTTTATATTGTTCTTTATTTTTCAAATTGGAATGAGGCCCAATCAATTACCATATAAAGTTAATTATATGGATTTTCATACATCACACGTATATAATAGCATTGAAAAATAATCAACCATCAACCAAAGTGCACTACATTGCATAAGCATCAAATATAGATATCTAACGCTTATAACAGCCTGCCAATCAATCGATCGACATATTTAATCAATCAGGATGAGTGAACTTCAAATTTCATCCCAACACCCGTGTGGGGTTTTCAAACAATCAAACACATATTTTATTTGTGCAGTTGGGCGATGTGTAAAATTTATCGACCCAATCAATGTCCTTCAAATAGGTGTACATAAACAAACCGTCTGGTTTGTAAATGAATATTTATTTATTCACATTCACGTTAAAAATTATATTTTTAACGACAAAACATTTTATTCTAACATATGAATTTCTAT